>CAWUFW010001460.1:0-2815068 GCA_963921515.1 Calotriton arnoldi
TGACGCCTGGGGATATTCTAAGGTAAGGAATCTGTCACTAACTACTGTCTCTTACAGATATATCGTTACACAAGTTAGTAACTTGTGCATTAATTCTCCTCAGAGCAGCCACTAATATCAGACGCTGCTCTCACTGTTTTTCTCAGTTGAAGTGCGCAGCTTCTAGAGCATGCGCGCTGGAAGAACACTACAGCGCGAGGGCAGTGCAGGAACACTACACTGCTGAAGTCGATTGCTAAGGCGGCTGCCATCTTGAGTGCTTGAATACCCGGTGCAGGCAAGCTTGAGCAACAGTCTTTGTAAAACCAGCTTGGAATGGAAACGCCTCAAATACCATCGAGGAAAAAGAGCAAAAAGAATCTTCCATCTTGGTGAGCAGTTTAAAAAGCAGGCAATAGTATTCCTGACACCCGCATCAAGGACGACTCCAACAACAGCAAGGAACTTTTCAGCATAGTAAAGGAGTTCACCAACCCCTCGCCAACCAAAAACCTTGCAAGCTCTCTGCGACACCTTCTCGGACTTTATCTACAACAAAATCAACACAATCTACCAAGACTTCACACCCCAACCCCCGCTGAGGACCGCATTAACCGCATCATGCCTACTGATGCACTCCCACACCAGCTCACCTCGTGGAACATCCTTACCGAGAAGGAAACTGCGTTCATCATGAGATCCATCCACTCCGGAGCCCCAGCAGACCCCTGCCCACACCATATATTTAACCTCTGCAATCAACCCTTCAGCAGAGAACTCACCAAGGTCCTCCACTCCTCTCACCATGGCCAACTTCCTGCAGAAATTCAAACATGTCGACGTCAAGCCACTGCTGAATAAGCCATCTGTGGAACCAGAAGAAGCTAAGAACTACCGACCCATCTCCATGCTCTTTCCCAGCCAAAGTCATTGAGAAAGCCATCAACATCCAGCTCACCAGACATCTGCCGAACCGCAAACTTCTGGACCCCTCCCAATCCGGCTTCAGAGCAAACCACAGCACAGACAGCCCTAGTCGCAGCCACAGATGACATCAGAATGCTGCTAGACTGCGGAGAAACAGCACCCTCATCCTCCTTGAACTCTCAGCAGCTTTCAACTTCGTATTCCCCCACACACTGATCAACCAACTCCGCCAGATCGGAATCCAAGGAGTAGCCCTCAAGTGGATCACATCCTACCTCTCAGGAAGAACGCAGTTTATCCCTCCCACCCCCCCTTTACTTAATCCCTAAAAACATGAGCTGCAGTGTACCTCAAGCCTCATCTCGCAGCCCTACCCCCTTCAGCGTATACATGACACCCCTGGCCAACATCCAGAGCCCCGGACTCAACATAATCTCCTACACCGACACCCAACTCATCCTTCTCCCTGACCAAAGATGCATGAAATACTTGGCAGCCTGGATGAACTAAAACTGCTTCAAACTCAAGACTGACAATACTGAAGTACTCATCTTTGGGAAAGGCAAGGATACTCTCTGGAACAACAAATGGTGGCTACCTGAGCTGGGCCCAACCTCCAAACCCACCGGACAAGTAGGCAATCTCTGCATCATCCTCGACCGTCAGCTATCGATGAAGCAGGTTAGCACTGTTTCCTCTGCTTGCTTCCTCGCCCTCCGAATGCTCAGGAAGGTCTTCAGATGACTCCCAACCAACACCAGGCGAACAGTCACGCAATCTCTCTTCACCAGCAGATTAGACTACGGCAACTACCTCTATGTAGGAATCACTGCCCTACTCCTGACGAAACTCAAGACTATCCAGAACACAGCAGCCAGACTCGTCCTCGACCTCCCCAGATGGATGCAAATCGCCCCTCACCTCAGGAAACTCCATTGGCTACCAGTAGCGAAGAGATGCTAGTTGAAGCTGCTCACCCATGCTTACAAGGGACTACACAACGAAGGACTGGCGTACCTCAACAATTGAATGAAATGCCACCAACCTACCAGGAAATACCACTCCGAATCCCTCTCCCTAGCAGACACCCAGCGAATTCTTCCGGAACGAACAGTGGAGGCCGCTCCTTCTCCCACCTAGCAGCTAAGCCCTGGAACAACCTCCCCCTGCACCACAGAGCCTCACCATCGCTCTAGGGGTTCAGAAAGAACCTCAAGACCTGGATGTTCAATCGACAGGAGAACAGGCAGCAAGATCTCTCCGCGCCTCTATACCCTCACAGGTTATGCAGCTGCGCTCTACAAATCCTGATCGATAGTATTTGTTACCCACTTCTTTCGGTTTCTATTTTGTCAGCATTAGGACTCTGCTTCTCACCCCTAAACACCGTGCAAATGCTTTCCCTCTAAACACGCACTTTAAAATCGACTTAACTAATTTTCCAGTAAGTGCATGGTAATTTAGCACAGCATTTGCACTTACTGGTATGGTAGTTAAATATCATATGTGCATTTACACCTCCCCTTGTATGACTAACGTGTACAGCTCCAGAAAACACCATTGTGCTCTGGCTGCAGTTTACAATCACTAGTGGTGCAGGCAAAGAAAAGCCTCCTGTGTGAGCAAGAAAGCTGGCCAGTAGGTAGGTATGAGTCCTCTCGGAGGGGGGCCGAAACCGATTGCAAAAAAGAGTACTAGAACAGCTCTTCCTTTTCAAGTGGTGGCCTCGGGAACCAAAACCCTTTAGTCTCAAACCTTTATCTGTGCTCTCAGCAGAAGAGAAAACTGTTTGCACCAGAAAGAGAAGATCAGGTCCCTCATTTCAATGAGGAAGTGCCTGAAAGGGGATACCAGGCTGATGAAGAGGGATGAAGACTAGTGCCATCTTAAATAATGGACTCTGATGGTTAACAGGGGTGAAGGGAAGTGCTGCAAATGGAGGTCGGGTGTAAGTGAGAAACATGCAGAGATGGGATGTAAGGAATTCTTCAGTTTCTTGCTAGTTTGTAGACTAAGAATGGCACTTACCTTCCACTTCATCAGAACATTACTGGATCTGGAACAACGTCTGTAAGAAGAATGATTAATTCTGCCTGACGGCCGTAGAAAGTAATCTGAAGAAGAAAATAAGTTACTTAGCTGTAACTGCAGTTCTCCAGTATTGGTATCTTTCATAGATTCGCATGCTTGAATCATTCCCCGTCTTCAAAGTGGGAGTCCCACTGTTCCATAGTAAAGCAGTATGTATCATTATCCTAGGCTATAATGGCAATGAAAGTCTATTTAATAGCCTTTGTCCTTTTTAAAAAAAGGACCAAACTTGAAATATAACCAATCGGAAGACAGCACCCTCTAGAACGCTCCCAACAGAGGCTCAGTCCCTCAGATGCACGAGCGGGAATAAATAATCCCGAGCTATAAGAGGAGCCTCTCGGAGGATGAGGAGGGTAGGTCACATGTGAATCTATGAAAGATACCAATGCAGGAGAACCGCAGTTACCGGTAAGTAACTTATTTTCTTCTCCAGTATTTAATCTTTCATAGATGCAAATGCTTGAATCAGAATAGCCATCAGTTACTGTATTTGTATATCTTGTAGGGTTAGTGCAAATAGCGGATGGTGAGTAGAAAAATATATACATAACCTATTCAAGTCCATAAATTAATTTAGTTTAATAAATAAATGTAATGTGTGTGTGTGTGTGTGTGTGTGTGTGTGTGTGTGTGTGTGTATATATGTATGTATATATATATATATATATTTATTAAAATTTGCGTAAATACATATGCAAACCGATAGAACCAAAAGAGGCTCCCCTTATTGAAATAAGTGTAGTAGTACAGCCTGCCCAACCGCTGCATCACTGCGCTGTCGATTCCAGGTAATAATGTTGCATGAATTATATGCACACTCTTCAAGTTTCAGGACAGCGTATCTTCTCCAGAGGCACTTCCACAAACTAAGTAGTTGACTGGCACCATCAACTCCCGGCAGGAAAAGACACTGAGTAGTTCCAGTGTCGTGGCATCAACCCTGGGGATGTCTGAAGACCTACCCATACACTGCCGGCCCGGAACTACTAGGTGTCTCTTGCTGCCGGGAGTTGATGGTGCCAGTCACCAACTGATCTTGGGTTGGCCACCGCTTGTACAGGTACCACATTTAGGGTGCTTTGTGTGGTATATCACGGTTAGTCAACCAGAACACCACGAATAGTGTAGATTTACAGTCCTTTTAGGTCCTGATGAATTGCCGCTAGATCAATCTGACACATAGGCAAGAAACATGTCGACCATATGAAGTTGAGCGCGACATCCTGACACATTACATCAGGTAGACGCCACTTTCTACTTTTTAACCAGGTTGGGAGCCAAATTCATTAAAGTTAGTTTATTTGGACTTCCATTTCCTGTTTTACTCTTGCACGGTCAATTGACCTTCACTTAGCACATATACACTTTTAGGTCCCTCACACCCACTACACCAAACGGCAAGGAATAAAAGATCTATGCCAAAGAGCCCCTCATAGGGAGCCCACCG
The DNA here is from genome assembly GCA_963921515.1 of Calotriton arnoldi. NCBI lineage: Eukaryota > Metazoa > Chordata > Amphibia > Caudata > Salamandridae > Calotriton > Calotriton arnoldi. The sequence continues at coordinate 4,448 of CAWUFW010001460.1, forward strand.
GGTATTGCAGCGCCGACCTGACTAGGAGCAAGCCCTATGATGAAGCATGACACCCAGCTGGCTGGGTGTGTGAGGGCCCTAATTCCGAAAGGAGGGACCCCCCTTTCCCTCCTCTCCTAGGGACAACCTTTTTCTTCTCAACTGACCTCGTTCCCTTTGCCTTATCAGGAACTGCATACCCTTTTGTGTTTGACCTTCCATGTGAGAAATATGAGACATGCTCTGTGAATGGGTTCGAATGAACTCTACATGAGTTGAGGGAGAACTATGTCCAGGTGCCAGTCCAGGGAAAGAGCCTTTACTGTTGGAAAACATTCTGAAAAATTCTTTTCTGAACTGTCTGATTCTGCAAGAGCAGAAAGTGAGAAAATGTGATGAGCATCTATATCTTGATATTGCTGCAAGCCGTACCATAAAAGACACATATACCAAACGTAACTGAGCTAGTGAGAGGAGATAGGGTAGTTATCTGCCAGATTATGCAAATGGAGAATGTTGGTTCCACAGGTAGAAAGATTCCATTACGGTTTACATGTCTTTATCGTGGCTTCCACTTTACTTGGAGAGAATACACCTGCAGTCTTGAGGAACATTGAGATCTTTGAATTCATGGAATTTAGGAGCGGTGCCCAAAAGAGGAAAGAAGTCTGGTCAAGATGAAGTACCTGGCCTTAGTTCATCGTCAAAAGTTTATGTTGGAAAGTGAATGTGGTGTATTCCAATAGCAGGAGAAGCTCCGTGAACCAATGCTGCATCTGCCAACTGGGGACTGTCCGTATGGGACGACACAGCTCCACTTTCCTCTTGTTGAGAACCTTTGGTATTAAAGGCATCGTGGGAAAAGATGAGCATAGATCCTGGACCATCTGTAAAAAAGGCATTCCCCCACAATCCTGGATGTGGATGCCAACTTTCATAGAATTAGCATTTGCAGGTTTCGTTTGTTGCATAGATGTAGAGCCCGTTTGCGCCAGAACAAGATCATATTTAGCGCGGACTGATAACTTCCATTCGTGGGGGCTGTTTCATCACATGCTGGTGGTATTGTCTGTGGGAACTAACATAGAATATTCTGCTATCATATGCTCTTTTGGCACGTAGATCACTTTCCTTGAATTTGAAGGTTCTGTAGATGACCGCCCCAGCTCTCCAGCGAGGCATCCAATAGTCATTATGAAGTGATGTATTTGAGGCTATTATATTACTTTGCGAACCTACCTATATGTGTTCCAGCTACCTTCTTTGCTACACTAGAGAAACAGGTTAGGGACTTTATATGGGGCAGGGCTCGGCACAGAATGACGCTAAAAAAGCTGTACTTACCAACAGACCAAGGGGGCTTAGCAGCACCCTGCTTTGAACACTACTACCTAGCTGCTCAACTGCAGTGGGTAGCCCGATGGCTGGCTGATGGGTACTGTACAGACACGGCAACCACGCAACCGCCCTACCCACTGGGACAGATTGTTGGACTCTTCCACCCTGGCGTGAAAACGAGGCCACCAAAGCCATTATTACTTGCAGTGGCACACAAATGCTTTCGCAGGAGTCTATACATAACCAGAGACGTTATTTCCTATGCACCGGCAATACCATTAGAGGGGTCCCCCAGTGGCCACGCAGTGCTCACGGCACAGGCAATTGAGGGGTGGCAGGAGAGAGGTGTTCAGACCCTCTGAGATCTATATCGAGATGGAACACTTATACCATACACGTCTCTGGTAGAAGACGAGGGGTTTCCACCGGGGCAGTTTCTCATACACCGCTCGCTGATATCCACATTGGCGACCAAATGGGGCGACATAACCGCGGCCGCACCTCACCATACAGTATCTACATGTCATGGGGCAAGGTAGACCTCTCATACGCTGGTTCGCTGCCTCGTTCAGAACTCATGCAGTGGTAAGTCTGGATTCCCTCCGCCACAAATGGGAGCTAGACCTAGGACGCCAACTCAGACAAGGAATGGACTCGGGTGCTAGAGAGCCCAACACGTATACCCAGGAATATGCGGTTCAGGCAAATTCAGTTGTATGTCGTCCACAGGGCCTACCTAACACCTGCTAAAATCAATGGATATTTCAATCGAGCGGACGCAGCGTGTCCGAGGTGCGCTGAGTTAGGAGCTGATCTAATACACATGCTCTGGAGCGGCCCCCAGATTGGTGCATATTGGAGCGTGGTAGCCAGTATGTTGCATACCTGCACGGGACGCAAATTGCCTTTTGAATGTCCAGTATACTTATTGCACAAATTCCGGAGAACATCAGCCACCAAAGTAACATCCAGGTTCCTAGACTTGGAGATGGTGGTGGCTAAGAGATTGCTAACCAAAAGGTGGAAAGCAACAGATCCCCCGCATGCACAGGCATGGCGTAACTCATTACTAGCATGGGCCAAGGCAGAAAGCCTCGCCATCAGGCGTGAGGAAACATTGGGCCTGCGCCAGGTTCCCATAGCAACATATTGTGACGCGTTTTTAACTGAGCTGCAGCAGAGTGCGGGTGGGGACTTGGGAGACCCCTCTGCTGAGTGACATGTGGGTAGATGACATAGACTGGCACGTCACTTGTGTATATACCACGACATTCAACTGGCAAAGATGTGTCAATCATGATAATACGCAGGCACGCATACCACAGTCTGGAGACGAGGAGAAATAAATTGACAGGTCAACAGTACATGAGGATATGCGTGGAAGTGGGAGGGGTGCCACGGGCGGGGTCAATGTTCTTTGTTGTTTTTTCTTCTTTTCTTGAATTTATTAGAACCGAACGGACTCTTGCACAAGTTCACGTCTTCTGTAGTCTCACTTAAATGTACCTAACTGTATGCGTTACATAATGTATAATGATGACAAAGTTACGTAATTATGATGCTTCTAAATTCGTAGCTGCTGTTAAGACGCACCAGATGCATGTTGCAGGAACTAAGTTGATAATATTGTACCCAGTAATGTACCAATGGTCTGCTAAAGTGTAGGCACTGAATCAAATGTACCTGTTATAGAAGCGACATCGCATATGTACACGAATTTTGGCAAAAACTGTATAAATTAAATAAAGCGATTTAAAAAAAAAAAAAAAAAAAAAAAAAATGAAGTGATGTATTTGAGGTAAGAACGTGAGGTCCTCTAACAGGTGGGAGGTCTCGGACCACCAGGCTAGAGCTTCTATCATACCTGTATGATCACCAGGCCTTAGAACGATTCTTTTGTTTGAATCTTTTGTTTTTGTAGCTGTACCTGTAAGGCTCTCATTATCAGGTGTGCTAGACGGATCATATTGATCGCTGAGGGCATGATGCCCAGAAACTAATTGAACAGACAAACACATTTCATTTATTTAATTTTTTTTTAGTTCGAGAGCCAGTTCCTAGAGTCTTTGTTTCTTATCTTGCAAAAGAAAGTCTTCGTCTTGGACAGTATCAAGTTTTGTGGCACAGGAACAGTATCTTCTTGGATGGAGGAGTTGATCTTTGATAATTCACAAAGAGACCTAGTTTGTGAAACCACTTTAGGCAAGCTTCTGTGGCTCTGGACACTTTAAATGACTGTGCTTTTATCAACCAGTTGTCAAAGTAGGAGAATACCTGATGACTGTTGATTTGAAGCCAAATGGGTGAACTTTGATGCGTGGGTGGGAATGTGGAAGTATGAATCCTGTAAATTCAGAGCGGTCATGTGGTGTCTGAGAGAGTGAGCATGTAAAAATATTGTTTCCGGAAATATTTGTTTAATTTCCGGAGGTCTATGATGGATCGCTACTCCTTTGTTTTCATGTCTTTGAAGAAAAACCGAGAATAGAAGCCTGTTCCTTGCTAAGAATGCGGGCCTTTCTGTATAGAACCTTTGGTTAGCGTAGCTAGCAATCCCTTCCGAAGCAGATGGAGATGAGGTGGGTGCCCACATTTTGGTGGAGTGAACTCAAACGTCCATGTAGGAGGAGATCCAGGACTTATTTGTCTGATGCTGTTTTCCGCGATAGATGACAACTTTTTGGAATTGTCTCCTACAGGATGGCGTAAGCAGCACTAGAACGTTGTCACTGTAGTTAAGCTACCTAAGGGCTACTGAGAAGGTTTTTTAGTCTGATACTGCTGGTATCCTCCTTGTTACAGACATGTCTCTTTCGCGGGTCCCTCTAAAGGGTGCTTATTTTGAAATTTTAATGTGCCAAAAGATCTTGCGGTGTCAGTCAGCCTTGACTGCTTGCAAGGTGTCAACAAGCTTGCCAAACAGAGCGTCGCCATGATAAGGTAAAATATTAGATATATTTGTACCTCAGGTTCTAAATGTTGTGGCCTTGAGCCCACCTTGGTGTCTAAGGACCACTGACCCTGCCAGGTGTGAGAAACCTATTGAAGTAATATCTGTAGCACAATCGGTTTTCTGATGAGGACGTTCTGACCCCTGCAGAATCTTTTTTGTTTTTTTTGTTTCTCCTTTCTGTTTATGGGCAGACATTCTATGTATGTCGCAATGGCTAACCACATCTGGTGGAAAAACCTGCCCCCTATTGCCAGTGATTTGGCAGCTTGTACAGTGGCACCGGGCATAGTTGAGAACGTCTCCTTGTTGGTTAAGTGGGGTTATGAGCGACAGGGATTTCCATGATTGTAATTCCTCCCGGATATAGCAACAATGGGATAGGTCTCGCAGCTTTTCTATTTAAAATCATGAAGAGAACAAACAGATTGCTTATTTGCTATTTGAAGTTGGAAGCGCTTGGCCGCTCGTTCCCTAAGGGTATGAAAACCATCAAAAATCATCTGGTGGGGAATCCGCTGGTTGTGTGCCTTCTCTCCATAATCACCAGCTGTGAACGGGTCGTTCCCAGGAAGCATGGTAATATTTGACACTGAGATCATTGTTGGAGTGGCAGAAGCATCAGAGTATTCTGACATATCGGGCACGATATGACCTTGTCGTGTATTTCCCACTAAGCCGTAGGATCTGCGCGTTTGTTGTACAACATAAACTTTGGGTGAAGTACCTAGACTGATTCCAAGCACCCCGCAGGATATGTTGGCCTAGAGACCAGCTAGCTCACAGTGCCACCACCAGCCCCCTAACCTGAACAGGGAGCGAATGGTTTCTGGCAACCACTGAACACGACAACCCTGACCCATCCGGGATCAAATCTAGAACCTTTCCGCTCAGTCACTCCTGCTTACTTGTTCCCAGAGAAATATAGACAATGCACAGTGGGACGTTTTCAATATATTTATTGAAACGTTATTCTTGTATAGAATACACGTTCTGCGATAATCAATAGACCGAAGCAGATGAAAGTGATTACAAGCACCAAAAGAGTAAATAGCAGATATAGTGCAACCATGGTGCTAAGTGTGTGGGTGTGTGGGTGGGTGTGTGTGTGTGTGTGTGTGTGTGTGTGTGTGTGTGTGTGTGTGTGTGTGTGTGTGTGTGTGTGTGTATGTGTATATATATATATATATATATATATATATATATATATATATATATATATACACACATACTGCCTTAGCACCGTGGTAGAACTATATCTGCTATTTACTAAATATGTGTGTGTGTGTATATATATATATATATATATATATATATATATATATATATATATATATATATATACACACACAGGCATAAAATACAAGTATAGTAATAGTCGTACTCGCTATGCAAACCCTATTCTGTGTGTCTAGAGTGTATGTAGGTGTAGAGCCATGAATCCTCCCCCAAGGGAGGACCCTACACCATTACCTAGGATGACAGAATGTAGAAGCCTAGCCAGGTCACAAACTGGACACCCCTCATGTAGATGTCAGACCGCTGCATGGTGAAGTCTCCGCATGCAGGGAGCCTCTATCAGCTGAAGTGCCTCCTCTGCTAATCCTCTGAAATTATTATTTATAATAAAAAGCATCCCTGCGATGAATGTATAGATTGGCAATGTTCTGGATATGTAGATAGCCCTGTCGCCCCGTGGATGAAGATAGAATGACATTTGTACATTGTTCGTAGAGGCCTTGTACTTGGTGTTCGAAGCATCGTGATAATGTCATGTGAAGCCAGGTGTTTAAACCGAAGTAGTTTCAGAGAAACTAATCTAGCATTGTCATGCACGCGAATATGTGCAAAAGGTCACCGCAGTAACGTTATTGTGCAAAATGAGGACAATGAAAGAAAATGTGCAGTTATGTTACATGGGCCTAACTCTGGCACATAAACTTGCGGGCTCGGGAAAGTGTTTCTAGTAATCTTGTAACATGCCCTGTAATTCTAGTACTAGAGCTACATGGACCTGACCCATACTCTGAAGTTGAAGGCCGAGCAAAATAGTGCTGTTGCTCCACATATTGCCTCCATATATTACTCATTGTTGTAGACATGCTCATATTAGTCCCCTCAATTTTTGACATTTATTCTGTATTATCTGACCTTTGTTTTTGTTGATGACTATATTGCTTTCGTCGTAGTTTGTATTGTCAAGATCGTAGCAGATGTGGGCAACGTAGATGACTAGGCTGACGTTGACACTGCTTGTCGCCGGCGAGGCCAGTCGTAGTCAACATGGTTGTGGTCATCGTAATTGTTGTTAATGATTTTGACGGCAGCTTTGCCGTAGACTCCTCATTGTCTGGTTATGAGGATTTCCCTCATGTAGTGTCGGGGCTGACGAGGGAGTTGTAGGGTCTGAGTAAGTTTTTTTTCTCTCTCAAAAGTGCCTTATCAAGACTCATGGTAAGTCTTTTTTATGACTTTTCTGCTGCATGCCTTCTGCAGACCCTTGGCGGGACCTTTCCCTTTGATGTCTCCAGTGAGGTGAAGGAATCCTCACTGTCCTCTTCAGAAGTGACAGATGTAAGTTTCTGTAGTCCCAATAATAGCCTCATCTCTCTCAACGTGAGTTTTTGAGGAAAAGGATAGACCTATTTTGTAGTCCATTAACATGTTTTCTGCTACTCTGACATATTAGTGCCAGGATCAGAGAAATGTAATATAACCTGTGATGATCCAAAAACAAGTAATAGCTGAAGAAACTGAGCAGAGCTCAGGGAGACTCCCTTCACACGACATGCGGTAGAAAATCTGAGGGACTCTGTTGGGAGTGTTTTAGAGGGTGCTGTCGCCTAATTGGTTATAGTTCAAGTTTGGTCCTTTAAAAAAAAAAAAAAAAAAAAAAGACACCGACTATTAAACTGACTTTTTCATTGCCATTATAGCCTATGATAGTGATACATAATGTTTTACTATGGTGCAGTGGGACTCCCATTTTGACGGGGAATAATTCAAGTATGTGAATGTATGAAAGATCCAATACTGGAGAACTTCTGGTATTTAGGGTCTGTAACAAGCCTCCAACTCCAGTGTATAGCCTGCTTTTGCTAGTGACATAAAAGGCAGAAGGTCCTCCCTTCTCTGAAGAGTACTCAGCTGACCAGTACCTACTGGACCCAGAGAGAACCCTGGCTGGAGAGAGAACTGGGGCCTGTGAGACAGTCCTCAGGATCTGAAGGTTGCAGGAGTACTTTTCCGAGCATCGTGAAGCTTTTTGGTACTTCATCATTTTTCCGACTTGCGGCAACCAAGTTGAAGTGCTGAGACTGAACCAGTTGGGTGCACATTCTGCATGGAAGTCTTTCAGGCTTGTCATACTAAGAACTTTCTGCGTTGACTTAACCCACAGTGAGGGTATCTGGTCTTGTGAAGCATTTACTGGCTACTGCTGGTCATCCTTGTCCCCAGGAGCATTTTGAGTACCAAAAGCATGACCATGTAAGGAGGTAAACCTTGACTTGGAAGGACTCTTGCTGGTATCCCGTCTTGCAGCCACTGAAGGATTTTGAGAACCTTAAAGGTTTTACTTTATTGTTGTCTACCCGTAAACGCATATAGATCACAGTCCACCATGAATGCTGACATTGAGTGGTTCTTTTGTTTTCCTACTGTTTTTTGCCTTAAAGCTTTAAAAATCCATATTTTCCCTAGCACCATATCCAATTTTGTTCATTTGTCTTTTGTTTTTTGCTATTTTTAGTTCATTTTTGGATTTGTTCTTAACTTGAATGTTTGGTACTGCTTGAACCTGGCACACATTTGTCTGGGTGTTTGTCTGCTGCTTTTGCCATTGCTACCCGAGGGTTGAGCAGGGGGTTGGTTATGCGTGTTTTGTGACTCGGCAAGTGTTTATTACATTGGTATATTCATAATCCACTTTCTGACACCTGTGATTAAGGTGACCTGATGTGCCTACTCTAGGCATGCAAATGTATGGACAATACTTGGTAAACTGTTATTGTAGTGTCATCTACCCTGGTATGTCGAAACATGCTTATTGCTTTATTCTGGTTGTGTTTATGTAGCAGCTTTTATCAGGCTGGTTTGGTTCGACCTGGGGAATCTTTAAGGGACAGGGCAGGGATAAAATAGAATAAGGGTGCCCTCAAGAATATAGGCTCACATGGTGCAACAACATATGCCTTTCTCGTCCTTCCTGTGGAAATAACTTATATTTCCACCTTAGCCATCTCCCTGCGGGATTCCGTTGACCTTCAAAATCGCCATAAAATCCACTTCTACTCTGTTGCTTAAGTGTTTATTTTTTTGCTTTGTCTTTTCCTAAACCCACACACCTGTCGACTGAACGCTTAGATCTTCTCCATGCCCCATTAATGCTGATTGATGAAGGACTTGATGTGGTCCTTTCTGATAACCGAGAATACTGTTTCAGAAACTCCTGCTACTTCAAAACGTCTTAGAAATGTAGAGCTGCCTGCATGTGGCCACATGATGGCAGCATTGCTTTTCAGTCACAACTGAATTAACTCCAGCTGAAAGGATGTCAGCTGATCTGTGTGTTCTCTTGGCTTGAAAGTCATTCACCTCTTTTATTTCCAGTTTCCACAGAAACTTTTACCCTAAGGCTTTATTTTATTCCAGAGCACAGCTACGAGTACTGAAGATGATTCGCCAAAGTTGTAGTATCTAGCCAAGCTGCGAGTGGTGAGCAACACTGCTACCTAGTTTGTATTAGCCCACCCTTCGCTAGTATCTGCTGTTAGTTGCTATTAGAGTTCAATGTAAAGGCACAATAGTGTTAAATTCCTTATTTCCAATAGAAAAGAACTCCTGGCTGCCAAATCCATACCCCTGAGCCACCCCACACTACGTTCTCGAGGCCACAGTTTATGCAGGGATAACTTAGAATAGCGGCATGGATTACTCTGTTTTTACGCCTTTAGCGCAGCTCAGAACACTGAATGTTGCTTCATACTTCAGAAAAGTAGCCCAACGGTGTTCATTCAACTTGAAAAACTCCTCGTGTTGATCTTAAAGAATGACCGGCTGAGACAATCCAGCATGTGAAATTCAAGTACATTCATTCCTGCATTGTGTTCTCATCCGTTACACCATTCTGCTGATGAACATTACAAATGCACAACTTTTTGTTGTTGCATTTTTCATTTATATTTTTGGCACCAGCTAGGAATCGTTCATTGTGACTCTTCTCTGAAACAGCCATCTCAATATTTTTATTTTGCACTTCTTACCAGCTAGGTTGCCTTCTCCCATGAAAATCTCCTAGTTGTCTTCTTTGCAACCAAAGTTACCAATGAAGGATTAACTGAACCCATTCTACTCACTTGCCTCTCAGTTAAAACCAGATTTATTTGCTGTTTTACTATCTGAGGAAAAAAAATATCATTGTAACAAAAAGCTAAAGACAAAAGAAAATCCATTCCCGTGTATGTCAAACCATCCCTCCCGATTTACCCCTTTTCCCCACAGCAGTATCAAATACTCTTCTGTTGTATCCTGGCTCCCACTGTTTATTCTCATCATTTATTATAATCCATATGCTGTAAAATTACTTCTGGATGGTGAATGCACGAGGGTTCACTAGGTGGTGGCATTGCAGCTCTCTGGCACAGTAATCGGGCGGCTGCAGGTATATAGCATGTGGTTTCGCATACTTCGTCTCTCAGGCCGCTCTGTTTCTGGCCTTAATCCTGACACCCAGCAAAGGGTTTTAGGTTTACTTTTTTCAAGAACATTTTCATTGCTCGTGCTGTTGAAGCAGTCCATAGAGTGATGCCTGTTTTTTTCCGCCCTCATTTGAAGGTAGTCATTTGTCACCAGGCTTCTCAGCAGGGTCAAAGCCATCGCTGACGACCAAGATTTAGTCCTATTTAAACAGAGCCACAGCAAACTCTGCTAATGCTGTGGAGTTCATTTTAAGCAAATGGCACCACCTCTTCAGATCCTACTCTTTAGGTACAGAAATGCTTTGCGACATTGTGTCCCAGTGGTTTTAAATCACAACAACCTGAGGATTCTAAAGGTACCCAGGGTTTGTGGGTTCCCCTGGAGGGGACCGAGAAATAAGCCAAAATACAGCTAAATTTTGGGGGTTTTTTGGGGGAAAATGGGGAGAAACTGCTGCATAAGAATGTGTCTGTTTTTCCCCTGCAAATGGTATCAACAAAGGGCTTGTGTTCCTAAAATCATCCCAGCTTTCATGAACAGGCAGACTTTTGACAGAAAACCAAACTTTTCTACACGGTTTTGGCATTTCACTGGGACATATCCTATTTTTCCTGTTTTTTTGTGCTTTCAACCTCCTTCCAGTTAGTGGTAAAAATGGGTGTGAAAGCAATAATGGATCCTGGTAAGCTATACAAGTAGACAAAATTCTGAATTCAGCAAGGGGTCCTTTGTGTAGATCCTTGAAGGTTTTCCTTAGGAAACTAACAGTTGAAATAAAATAAATAGTGAAATTGCGTTGAAAAACAGCCCTTTGTGCAGATTTTTTCATTTGTAACTTCTAAGTGTCGCAGATATTTTTGAAAGCAGGATACTGTTAGGTCCGCAATGCCCTTCTTGTTGTGGTGATATATAGAACTTGTAGGTTCACCAAGAACCCAAAGTAGCCAGAGCCAATAACTGAGCTGCGCCTTGCAATGGTTTTTCATTGTGTACTGGGTATACAGCAATTAATTTGGTAAAAAATAGAGTGAAAAATGGGTATTTAGGACACCAATGTATATCCGAAATGGAAACAAAATATAGGGTTTAGAAGCAGTAGTTAATTGCATATCTCCAAAATTGTGGGTATCCATACTAGCATGTGAATTAGAGGACATTTTTCAAAATAAGATTTTTTTTTTTTAACATATTGTCTTACTTTCGGAAGGCAGAAATGTATAGAAAGTCAATTGTTAACACTTGTTCTACAATTCCGTGTTGCCCCAAGTCTCCTAAAAAATGGTACCTCACTTGTGTATAGGCCTAGTGCCCGTGACAAACGCTCCAAAACGCAACATTTTTTTACAGTGAAAACTGACCCTTTTTTCCACAATGTGCCTAGCTGTGGATGTTGGACCCTAGCTCAGCCGGCACCTGGGAAAACCTAGCAAACCTGTACATTTTTTGAAAACTAGGGTGACTTGTGTGGGTCTCACTAGGTTCTGTTACCCAGAATCTCTTGCAAACCTCAAGCTTTATAAAAAAAAATATTAAACGCACATTTTCCTCACATTTCTGTGATGGAAAGTTCTGGAATCTGCGGGGAGCCACATTCTTACTCCCACCATTCCCCCAAGTCTCACAATAAAAATGGTACCTCACTTGTGTGGATGGGTCAAGTACCCGCTGCAGGGAAAGGCCCAAATGTATTGTGGAGACATCAAAATTATCCATCACAAAACGACCTGGTTTTGCAAGAGTCACCTGGGTTTTTGGTCCCGGGCTCGGCAGCCATCTAGGGAAGCCTACCAAACCCAGACATTTCTAAAAACTAGACACCAGGGGGAGGCCAGGGAGGTATGGCTTATGTGGATCTCTCAACGTTTTCCTACCCAGAGACCCCTGTAAATCTCAAATTTAGCTTAAAAAAAATCTATTTTTTTCTCGCATTTCTGTGAGGGGAGGGTGGAGGGGTGGGCAGAAACTGCCAAAATCAACCCAATAAAGGGGAGGAACCCTTGCCTAAGCGGCCTCTCCCAGACGTCCCCCCAAAAAAAAAAAAATCTCTGCTGGCCAATAAAAAATAAAAGTACAAACCGATCTGACCCCAAGGGGGGCAGAAACAGACAATAAATGCTCCCCAAAGGGGAGCGACCCTTCCCCAAGGGGCCGCTCCCTGCCGTAATGAAATTTGAGTTAAAAAAAAAATACCATGTGTCTAATTGGCATTCCTGCTGCACGACGACAGTCCCATGAGCGATTGTGCAGCAGGAATGCTCCAAAGAGACATCGCAGAAGAGGAAAACCCTTTCCTTTCCCCGATGCCTCTTTGGTTTAAAAAAAAAAAAAAACCTTCCCCAGGGAGAAACTTAGCTTACTCCCTCGACGTGTTGGAAGCAAATGGCTTCCAGCAACATCTAATGAGGACGTTATTAGATGACGTGGAGAGGTGTCTTCCGCCCACAGGAAGAATGCCAGCGCTTTCCCTGTGGGTGGGTGCTAGGACCGTCGGGAGCCCTCAGATGCACACGCTCCCGGCCGTCCGAAACACAAAAGGGGTTAGAAGTGCAAAAACAATAAATGAATGGCTGCGTCAGTTATTAATCAGTTTTGTCAATGTTTATTGGATCGTACAAGGTATCCACATGTAATAATAAATTGATTTAGGGTCACTGCCCTACATACATATATGAAAGAATAATTTATAAAGAACTCAAGCAAATGCTTAACATCAAAACAAAAATCACAAGGTGCTCCAACATGAGACACTGCACTGCAACATGAGTTATTTAAAATAAATATTTGTTTCATAAATCTTATTGGCTGTAATAATGTATGCTGGTAAGAGCACAGTAATGTGTAATAGATTATCTAACAGCAAAAATAATTTCTTTTTTAAAAACTGTTCAGTAATGAAGATATAGTAGGCGTTTTGACCCCTGAGAAGCCATAGCTTTAGCAGGACAATAGGTGCACCCTGTGGTAAAGGACAAATAGTAAAGTCACTGAGTTGCACAAGAGATGTTCAAGGGCTTTGCACCACTGTCCTAATAGAATTACTTGTGATCGGGATGTGGAAGCAAAAGACGATCAACAGTTGCAGCAACTGTGGTACAATAACAGCATCACAGTGCAGGGTGAGTCATGCTCTGAATTTGTGTGCTTAACAGAAAAATGTCAAGAGACGCCTTAGTTATATTTCACTAGAAAAAGAATCAAAAGCCAAAATCGGTTTAAAAAATGTCAGTTTGAAAAGTCCTCGACTAGGCTAAACAGCTGAGGAGTCATGGAAATGACTACTGAACGTTGCAAAATATGGGGGCCAAGGGCTCCCCTAAAGTGTCTATGAAAAGGAAAATTTCAGAATCAAAAATGAGTCTGAGCCAAAACATGTTTCTTGGACATCTGCCCTCAAGTGACAGACAATGTTTTTTTTTAATGCACTCGGATGGGTACTACTGCAGAGGAGGAGTTGGTGGGACATGCCTATGCCCTGTGTTTATAGACGTATGGCAGGAGCCTTGTTAGAATGAGAAGCGTGAGGAAGTGTCGAGAGGCATGGGGGCAGGTAAAAAATGTCTTGACACACTCATCTTGAATTTGTCGCCACAAAACAAGGCTCCAGATATTATTCACCTTGCAGATGCGTTTCGGCGGTCGTGCCTTTCTCAATGCAGGTAAAAGAATAGGCGGTGTCAGTTGCATCTCCTTAAATGCACGATAAACTGTTCCCATTGGAGGAATTTCAAGGACATAAAAAGAGAAGTGCCAAATCCATGTATAGTACTTATTTACATTTGGGCTATTAACATTATCCATAATCAGATGTCATAAAGCCTTTTAATAAACTGTTCAAATGCCAGTATACATGTCCAAAGTTAGAATAACATGTTCCTCCTTCAATGGATGCCGCATGTACTCTGCACAACAAAGCCTTGCTTTCACAGTCCTCCATTTATATTCCGCCGCACTGAAATGTTACCCCTTCACAGATGTAACACTGTTCACCCTTGTGGGAGGCCGCATACTTAAAATGGCCAAGACAGAGCCGTAAGCGTTGGTACAGTGACCTTCACTAAAACACATATTAATGCCCGACTCCTGTCGGCAAATATACCTTGGAATTCTGGCTGCGGAAAAGTCCTTGTGGAGTGGTGTTGCAAAATCATCCTGTGCCCTGGGCACCCCCATTTTTTTGCTGACTAGTACTGGTGGTAACTGACTCTCCCTGGGCCAGTGCTATGCTGAAAAGACATTTGGAATATAGTGAAAACACCTACATACACTAGGGTACACTATGAGTTGGAGTACCCCCATGATTGGCATGACCTCCCCTATAAGGCCCTAGTACATAATAGGGCAGGGGGATTAAAACTACCTTTAAGTCCCTAGTATATAATAGGGCAAGGCAGTTTGGAGGCCAGCAGCCCTTTCTGCACTTGCATGTGTGCACTGCTGAAGCCTGAGGTCAGTTCAAAAGCAGCCCTGTGTTGCAGGACTGCTTTTAAAATGCAAATTGTGCCCAAACTCGACATTGGTGTTTGGGGTACTTACAAATTAATAAACTACAATATTTTGGCATATTTGGTACCCCCAAGGTCTCCCCTTGGTGTCCCGGGGGTCGGGTACTTATAAGGAGGACCCTTATAAAATAGGTTTTATATACCCTGGGGATAGTGAAATTGAACATTTCACTTCCCTCGTTAAAAAGTGCTTCCCAAAATCGACTTTTGTACTTGGAGCATTGTGCTGTGAGGATCTGCAATATTTTTCTTATTCAGAACCCTTAAAGTCTCCCCTAGGGGTGCCGGGTCCTGTATCTATAGGGAGGGTCCTTATAAAAGATGTTTTATATGCATGGTATTGGAGAAATTGCCCAGTTCATTTTCCCCATTGCAGATCCCCAGCCTTGTAGGTTAACATGGCAAGAAGTTATTAATTAATAACTCCTACCAGGAAAAACTGAAAAATATAATCCAAGGACTTAGTAGAATGGTATTGATAAATGCAACAATATGCTATTGCTGAATTTATTCCAAAATGTACAGACAAGAAGTTCTAAGACTTTCTGGTCTGTAAGCCAAAATTCAGCCTTCCAGTGATCTGCCCCGATTGGTCAGAGTTAAGTGGATTAGCCAGGCTGCTTTGATGAGGTGATAAGTAGCACCTGTGGTGAAAGACATTTTTGGAGGTGGGGGTTCTGCTGCATAGGAATGCCAGAGCAAGGGGGAGGGGGTCATAAACCATGATCTTCAAAAGAAGGGGACAGACGGAAGAAACCAGTTTCATTTACACCCCTACCCTCTGAACGCAGCCAGATGGCAGGCTTAAGGAAGGGATGTGCAGATGCCAGGGGGAGAGGGTCTATGGAGATGAGCCATCCTGTAGGTTGGTTTAGCCAGCTCTTGCCCCTCTGCTGAGACTTCGGCCATATTGAATTTTGTCGAAATAGTGCTTTCTAGGAGACCATTGTGCCACACTTTGGAAGAAATTGTCATGCTCTGGTGTGTTGCCTCATTGGACCGGAATGCCCCCCATGTGTGACCCCATAAAACACTGAATAAGTATCTGAGAAGGGCAGTGCCTCTCCGCTCTGCTGCTTGAAACTGAGAGAAGGGGGATTGCCAAGCTGGAAACTTGATTTGCACCATCAGGCCCTGCACTCTGTCTGACTTCGCCTGCTGCATTATCTGGAACTACAGCTCTTTGGATGTACCTTGTTTCAAGAGGTATAAAGAGTGGGGTCACTGCAAGCTACAGGTTAACAAAGGTCACCTGCATCAACTCCACCAAGAGTCCCCTGCCTGGATTGTATCCAATGGACTTTTAAAGGTGTTGTCATGGTGCATTGTGGGAATTGTGGTCCCAACCTTTCAAGGACCATCTTGTACATTCCAGACCCGTAGATTGTGTTTTAGACACTTTGGACCCTCAAGAGGAACTCCAGGAAAAAGTGCCAGAAGTTTGGGAAAGTTTGGTGAACTTTGGTGAAAAAGCTCCTGAGGGTGACAGGACTCCCTGCAGAAAGGCAATCCAGCGAACCCTCACCGAATCCAGCCTGCTGGAGGAGGCTGCACGACGTCTGGTGAGAAATCCTCCAGTAAAGTTTCTAAGTGTGAAAGTAAAATCTTGACCGGGGCTTCCTGCTTAGTGTATCTGACCAGGGCTCCATCGCAGTCTGCCTCAAACTTTGACTTTGTCCCGGTCAGAGGCGCCCAAATGTCCAGAAGTGGCACTATTTCTTTCTGAGCACTAGAAAATTGTTTATTCTCTAAAAATCCAGATCTCAGGTTCCCTACATTTAATTTTTTTCATTTTGGTGTCATTTTAAAGATCAGAATATTTCCTATTTTTATAAATTGGTGTTGGATTTTTATTGTGTTGTCTTAATTATATACTGAATTGTTTTTTTTAAAAATGCTTTACATACCTGTCTCTGACGTTAAGCCTGCCTGCTCGCAGCCAAGCTACCAAGGGTTAAGCATGGAAATAATTTTCTGAGACCTATTCTGAGCCCTAGACTGCAATAGTGGCCTTATTGCCGGAGGCAGATTCATATTTGCCACTACTAATAACCCACTGCCAACACGTGGCTATTATTCAACAATACAAGTGTCTGGTTATGCGGTAAAATACTGATCTCCTCTCTCCCCATTGTAGACTGCAGGGGGGGCTCAGCAGGGTGTAGCTCCATACATTCCTCCTTTTACACTAACAGCCGCAGTGCACCAGACCGAGATGGCATGTCTGATTCCGGTGGCAGCAACTTGAATGCAACATCCACAATTACTTGCTTCCAAATCTAGAGCGGGATCCGACACTGCTCACGTTCACTACACGTGAATTCTTCGCCACAAAACAAGGTTCCAGATATTTCTCTTCAACTGAAAATTTTTGTTCATCATGCAGTACATGTATGGATTTTTTTTGTCACAAAAAAAACAAAGGTTATAGTTGGGTTCAGATTTTACACACACAAAACTACAGAAATTTGGAAGTTATAGTTAGTTATCTCAAATAACTAACTCGAGCCCCCACCATCAACACAGTTTCTTATCAATTTTGTAGCAAATGTTGCAGTGATATTCTCAACGATGTCATAGAAGATGTTGAGTGATGTAATATGTGGGTAATTAGCAGTGCGTGGAGAGGACACGAGTAATAGTTATCTTAGGGCTGCTGAATTTCTATGGTTTTATTCATGTAAAATCTGAACCGAACTATAACGTCCCTGTAAGCGGGCTTTTTTCAGTGAATTTTTACGCTTTAAAAAATATATGTAAACTTATATTTAATTACAATACTTTAACACAACCGCCGCCATACACGCATGCATCCAGCCAACCCTATGCCGCGCGAGTAATAGGTCCACAATTGTTCTTACTGAGAACCAAGCACCCCATTGCAGCGCTTGACTCTCTCAGGGTAGTGAGGCAGAGCAGTCCAAGGCCTACTCGGGGGAGGTGGTGTGGGCTAGTAATCACCATTTACTGGCACACAATAATAACACTCAATAAGTGATTGTCCGTCAGTACTTTTCTTAAGAAAAAGGAGAAGTACATGTTCTACACACACACTACTGATATTACTATGCAATAATTTACAAATCTGTACAATGGCAGATGTAAAATACCATATATGACTTTGTGTGATCACCTGTGACCTCCTAAAGGGACCACATTACCATATCAAGTGAGCCTATTGGTTTTGTCAAGGGTAACAAACCACATGTTATAATCATCACGGTGTACTTAGATGCAATACAAAAATAATGCTCCAGTATGAACGAACTCTTTAATACTGATAAAACATATATACTGTGAGTAGAACTCATAGCCCTCATCATGGTGAACCAATAAAGCATCTAGAATAAGTAAAATCTGTTTGAATTTTTTATAATACATTTTTAACTATAAAAATTATAAAAGCAGCCCCAAGAGGGCATCACATTGTAATAATACTGTATTGCAACCATACACTTGGCCCCCAGAGGGTCCTTTAATACATGTACTATCTTTAACAACCTATAGGCGTTTGAGGCCATAATGAACGCAACCATACACTTGGCCCCTAGAGGGTGCAGCACTCCCAGCTCCTGCCTTTGTAGTGCTTCAAAATATGAGAAAAATCCTGGGGTGGTTACTGTCTTTGAGTTCCACCCAACTTAGGGTGGGGACTCATGTCTTTTGCGGTGGTGACCCAGTCGTCCTGGGGACACCACAAGGGAAGAAACGGCCGAATCTGAAAGAGACACGTTAGTGACAGATTCCTTACCTTAGAATATCCCCAGGCGTCAGGCTGGATCCGGAAAGTTTTTTGCGTAGCAGTACCCTTGCGCGTCGGTAGGCGGCGTCGTGCGGCTCCGCGTCCGTCGTCGGCGTCGTGATCGCCGGGATGACGTCGCGGGCAGTACTTAGGCGCCGCCCCTGCGCGCTGACGTCAGTTCTTCTTTTTCCGCGCCAGTAAGCGCAGATCCGGGAAGAGCAGTGCCCTAGTCACTTTTTGACTATCTTTTTGTGAAATTTTTCACTGTTCTCTTCAACGAGTCTTCACGACTCCTAAGGTGTCGTAGGGATGCCCGGCTTTAAGCCCTGCGAGGTATGTGGTCGTATGATGTCCATCACGGACCCCCACCTCGAGTGTCTCTTCTGCCTCGGCCGAGGCCACGACACGAAGTCGTGCCCTGACTGCCGGAAACTTCATCCGAAGGCTTTGCGAGAGCGGTCTCGAAAGCTCCTTGAAGTCCGGCAGTCGGCTCCGCGCCGCAGCAAGCCCCGGTCCCGGGAGAGGTCGAGGGGCCGGACGCGGAGTCCCCGCCGTTCGTCGGAATCCAAGTCTTCGCGCTCCTCCGGTAAGTCGAAGCACAAGAAGTCTAAGCGGCGTCATCGCTCTAAGACTTCGCCTCGCCGGTCGCGCGACTCGGCTGAGGTCCCTGTCGGCACCGTCCCCGCCCCGCGGCCCCGGACGTGCCTGTCGAGTTGCCCCCGCATTACCCGTCCTTCCCGGGTTCGGGGGCGACTCCGGCCGGCAGTACAGAAATTCCTGTCGGCCATGGCCCGCCTCTTCGGGCCTCAAGGTCCCTCCGGTGCGCCTTCGGGCCCCGCGGGCCCAGATGGGGTTGCTCCGGCGTCGCCGTCGACTCCGGTCCCGGCGTCGCCTGTCCCACCAGCCTTCGTCCCGGCCTCGGCTCCGGCCCCGGCCTCGACCCCGGTTCCGGTGGTGCCGCAACCTCCATCGACGCCGGTTGACCTAACCACGCCTCCGCCGACGCCGATGTCCCCGGTGCCGTTTCCGACGCCGTCCGGGGCTCCGGGCGGCGTCGTTCCCCGGTTCTCCCCGGGTCCGGACATGGAGCCGGACCGGCGTCGCCCGACGCCGGTTCCGGCGCCGATGAGGCCTTGGGTCCCTTATGTCCCTCCTCCTCCATCTTTTCAACCTGAGGAGGACCAGGAGAGCTGGGAGGGGTCTGACGACCCTCTCACACAACAGTGCGAGTTTGACCCGGACTGGGTTGAGGAACTTGGGGATGCCAGTGGGCTGGATACCTCCCCCGACTCTGGCATGCTGTCTCCTCCCGTGGCAACGGAGGAGGGGGCTAATTTTGCAACGGTGTTGCGTGAGAGCTGCTGGAGCCTTAAATCTCCAGTTGCCTACAGTGGCCGTCAGGACTAACCTCCTGACTGAAGTGCTTCAGCCGGCGGCCTCCTCTTCGGAGCCTGTGCTGCCGTTCAACGATGCACTCACTGACGTTCTTTTGGGTGCCTGGTCCAAACCCACCACAGGGGCTCCTGTGGATAGGAACGTGGCCCGACGCCATCGCCCGGCTCCGGGCGACCCCTGTTTCTCTCCCAACACCCCACCCCTGAGAGCTTGGTTGTCCAAGCCTCTGCCTCCCAAACAGCCTTCCCTACCGCCCCTCCGGATAGGGAATCCAAGCGCCTGGATCACTTTGGGAAGAAGGCTTTCTCTTCCTCCAGTGCTGGCTTGCGGTCTGTTAATACCGCTTGCCTCTTGGGCCGATACACCCACTCCCTGTGGGATTCGGTGGCTGATGTTTTGCCGCAGTGTTCTGAGGAGGTCCAGACACTGCTTCCCGCGCTATTGCGGAAGGGCGTGATGCGGCTAAGTATACCATCCGCTGTGGCCTTGATACCGCCGACTCGCTGGGCAGATCGCTTGCAACGACGGTGGCGCTGCGTCGCCACGCCTGGCTGAGAACCACTGGTTTTTCAGGGATGTCCAGAATACTCTCATGGACATGCCCTTTGATGGAGTCGGTCTCTTTGGTTCTAAGGCGGACCATGCGCTGGAGCGTTTCAAGGATTCACGGGCTACTGCTAAGTCCCTGGGCCTTGCTGTTGTGCGCCCTCCGCAAACGTCTGCTTTTCGCCCCTTTCGTGGCCACGGAAGGGGCGCCCAGTCACGTCCACAGCCCGGCCAACGGCCCGCGCAGCAAGCGCCTTCGCGTGGCCGAGGACGTGGATACCGCCGTGGCGGTTCGGGCAACCAGCGTGCGGGTCAGGCCACCACCTCCAACCCGTCCGCGGCCTCCAAGCCCTCCTAGTCCCTCCTTTCAGGTGCACAGCACGCCAGTCGGGGGCAGGGTCCGCCATCACCTTCACCACTGGCGTCCCATCACCTCGGACAAGTGGGTCTTGGACATTGTCCGAAGGGGCTACTCCCTCCCCTTCGAGACCACCCCCAGCCATGCCACCTCAATTCCACCGCATGTCAGGGGATCACTTGGTGCTTCTACAGAAGGAAGTCACGGCCCTCTTGGCCAAGAGGGCCATCGAGCATGTTCCGACCCCAGAAGTAGGGCGTGGTTGCTACTCCCACTACTTTCTGGTGCCCAAAAGGACAAGGAGGACATGCGTCCTATCTTGGACCTCCGGAACGTCAATCGCTTCCTCCGGAAGGAGAAGTTCAAAATGCTCACCCTAGCTCAGGTCTTGACTGCCCTCGACCCCGGAGACTGGTTGGTAGCGTTGGACTTGCAGGACGCCTATTTCCACATCCTCGTCCTGCCGGCCCACCGGCGTTACCTTCGGTTCACGGTAGGCCTCGAGCATTTTCAGTTCACCGTGCTCCCCTTTGGCCTTACCAGTGCCCCTCGGGTGTTCACGAAAGTGATGGCGGTGGTCGCAGCTCATCTGCGCCGGGCAGGGGTTTCAGTCTTCCCCTACCTCGACGACTGGCTGCTGAAGGCGGGCTCGTCCCAGGCAGTTGTCTCCCACCTCCAGACTACGGCCGAACTCCTGCACTCGCTGGGGTTCTCCATCAATGTGCCAAAGTCGCATCTGATTCCTTCTCCACAGCTCCTTTTCATCGGAGCAGTTCTGGACACGACGCAGTTTCGGGCCTATCCTCCCGAACGGCGAGTCCGGGATATTCAGGCTATGATTCCGATCTTTCAGCCCTTATCCTGGGTTTCGGTACGGATGACCCTGAGGCTGCTGGGCCTCATGGCCTCCTGCATCCTGCTGGTCGCTCATGCCAGATGGCATATGCGGGCTCTGCAGTGGGACCTGAAGTTCCAGTGGGCGCAGCACCAGGGCGACCTGTCCGATCACGTCCAGATCTCGGAGGGGACTGCAAAACAGTTGCAGTGGTGGCTCTCGAACCGGCAATGGGTCATGGGCAGATCCCTCTCCCTTCCCCAGCCAGAGCACACAGTTGTGACGGACGCGTCCCTTCTGGGATGGGGCGGTCACATGGGAGAGGCGGAGATCAGAGGCCTCTGGTCTCCGGCGGAGTCCCGGCTCCATATCAACCTTCTGGAGCTCCGGGCGATCCGACTTGCACTCAAGGCATTCCTTCCCTCTGTCAAAGGGAAGGTAGTGCAGGTGTTCACAGACAACACCACTGCCATGTGGTACTGCAACAAACAAGGCGGGGTGGGGTCGTGGACCCTTTGTCAGGAGGCTCTGCGCCTCTGGACATGGCTGGAACACCAGGGCATGTTCCTGGTGGTTCAACACCTGGCAGGTTCCCTGAACGCCAGGGCGGACGAACTCAGCCGCAGGTGCATGATGGATCACGATTGGCGTCTTCACTCGGAAGTGGCGCAAGGACTCTTTCTACAGTGGGGAGAGCCTTGGTTAGATCTATTCGCCACCGAAGAGAACGCGCAATGTCATCAGTTCTGCGCGTTGGAATTTCCAAGGCGGCACTCGCTCGGCGACGCTTTTCGTCACGAGTGGAGTTGCGGTCTATTGTACGCCTTTCCGCCTATACCACTTCTACCCAGAGTGTTGAAGAAGATTCGGCACGACCGGGCCCAAGTCATTCTTGTGGCTCCGGACTGGGCTCGAAGAGTTTGGTATCCCGAGCTACTCAATATGAGCGTAGATCCCCGATCCGTCTGCCTCTTCGGGAGGATCTTCTGTCGCAGCAGCAGGGGACGGTCCTCCACCCGAACCTGTCCAGTCTACACCTGCTTGCGTGGAGATTGAGCGGCGGCAGTTGATTCCTTTCGACTTGCCTCCCGAAGTTTGTGATGTGATTCTGGCAGCCAGGCGTCCCTCCACTAAGGTGGTATACGCCTGCAGGTGGAACAAATTTGTGGCATGGTGCACAGCAAAGGCTGTGGATCCCCTTTCTGCCCCTCTTTCTGAGGTCCTTCTGTTCCTTCTCTCTCTGGCCCAACAGGGTTCTGCCCTGGGTACCGTCAAGGGTTATCTTTGTGCTATCTCGGCCTTCCTCAGGCTCCCTGATCAGCCCTCCCTTTTCAAGTCCCCTGTTGTTAACAGGTTCTTAAAAGGCATTACTCACCTCTTCCCTCCTGTTCCGTTTGTGATGCCTCAGTGGGACTTAAACTTGGTTCTTACCTTTTTAATGTGCGCTCCCTTTGAGCCTCTACATAACTGTCCTCTTCGTCTTCTGACTCTGAAGACAGCCTTTCTGGTGGCCATCACCTCCGCTCGGCGGGTGAGTGAGCTCCAGGCTCTTTCTTGCAAACCTCCCTTTCTGTCTGTTCATCCAGACAAGGTTGTTCTTCGGACGCGTCCGTCCTTCTTGCCAAAGGTGGTTACTGCTTTCCACATTGGGCAGACCATCACTTTGCCCACCTTCTTTCCGCCTCCGCATCCTTCCAGAGAGGAAGAGAGGCTCCACCGTCTGGACCCAAAACGTGCGCTCTCCTTCTATATTGACCGCACAAAACACTTCCGGGTGGATGACCAGCTCTTTATTGGCTACGTGGGCGCCAAAAAAGGTCGGGCGGTGCACAAGAGGACCATCTCCCGCTGGGTTACCTTGTGCATCAAGACCTGCTATTCTTTGGCTAAAAGGAGCCTCCTGTTGGGCTGCGTGCCCATTCCACCAGGGCAACGGCTGCTACCACGGCCTTGGGCCGCGGTGTTCCGCTGCCGGTTATCTGTCAGGCAGCTACGTGGGCCTCGCTGCACACGTTTACAAAGCATTACTGCCTTGACAGTCAGGTCCGGAGGGACGGCTTCTTTGGCCGTTCTGTCCTCCAGGACTTCCTTGTCTGATCTTTGTTCGCAGACCCACCTCCAGGGTTGGTATTGCTGGGGTATCTATTCTAAGGTAAGGAATCTGTCACTAACGTGTCTCTTTCAGATGCACAAGTTACTAACTTGTGTAACGATATATCTGTAAGAGACAGTAGTTAGTGACAGATTCCCTACCGCCCACCCATCCTCCCCGTTCTGCGAACTGATTTCTAGGGTTAAGGACATCCCTTTCAGGGCCCTAGTATTTTTCAGACACCTATGTCAGCTTCTTGCATGGCTCTGCGTTCCTGGCGCGGAAAGTCGTGTACAGAACTGACGTCAGCGCGCAGGGGCGGCGCCTAAGTACTGCCCGCGACGTCATCCCGGCGATCACGACGCCGACGACGGACGCGGAGCCGCACGACGCCGCCTACCGACGCGCAAGGGTACTGCTACGCAAAAAACTTTCCGGATCCAGCCTGACGCCTGGGGATATTCTAAGGTAAGGAATCTGTCACTAACTACTGTCTCTTACAGATATATCGTTACACAAGTTAGTAACTTGTGCATTTGAGCTGAAAACATTCGGGCTCCGCAGGGCATTATGGGGGCGCTCCTTTGGGTGCAGTGAATAATATAATATTGGCTCTCCTGCTGAGCCGGGAGAGCCTTGATGCTTTTTCTCTTGTCGTTTTTTTTTTGTTTGTTTTGTTTGCTGCGTCTTGTGCTGCCCGGTCCCGACTGGGGACCCCTTCTGCAGAATTTCATGTGGGGGGTCTCGGCATGGGGGGGTCCGGGGATGGGGTCCCGGCTCCCTCCAGAGCAGAAATACACCTGGAGAATGGAGTCCCCATTCGAGAATGATGTGGAGGAAAGCATGCCTCCTCCTTTCAGAGTCTGGAAACTTCCTCCGTGTGCCATCCCCTGGCCCACCCCAGAGGACATATAAAAACAAGCACAGCAAACCACACTTTATTTTTTATTTTATTTTTTATTTTCAGGCAGATCAACCGTGGTTTTGCCGGGAATTTAAAAAAAAAAAAATACGTTTTTGGCCCCCAGAGGGGTACCCTGCCCCCTTGTCTTTGAACAATTTTTTTTTTATTATAATACTAAATCTTTTTTTGGGACTCAGCTGAGCCCCAGGATGACTGCCAACACTTCCTGGTTGAAGTGCTGGCAGCCAATCGGATATCGTTTTCAGATCCTTCGGAACCGCAGAGGATTTGCTTCCCTTGATATACATAAACATTTTTTCTTTAACTCCAAAACTACTGAACCGATTTATACCAAATTACAAAAAGCACTCTTTCTGGACCAAGCTCTAGCTTTCTGCGAAATTTGGTGTCATTCTGTTCAGCGGTTCAAGCTATAGTTGTGTTAAAAATCCCTGTGGGAAGCTGCATGGGGAAAACACTTTTTGGAACCCCCCCACTCCCCTTTTTCTCGGCCCCGCTTGACGAATCACCCCAAAACTTTCCAGACAGCAGCTGAAGTGATTGGTGTACTAGTTTTGAAAATTTCGTGAAGATTCGTTCAAGTTGCTAGCAAAACAAAAAAAACATTGTCTATGGAAACTAGGTCCTAACTATACCTGCTGCCAGTAGATTATATATATAGTGACTCGATCGCCAGACACATCCTTATTCCAGACGAGTACCCTGTTCCTTACGGAGGCCGGAGGGCAATCGGAGATTCAGGTAAGCTCGCTGGGGTGGGTTGTGAGGTGATTACGAGCATAACAGAGTGGCTTATGGGAGAGGTAGTCCCGTGTACAAGGTAACGGGCAGTGAGTGAAAAAGATAATCGTATCCTACAATGGCTGCAGAGTGGGAGAGAGAGCGGGAAGAAGGCAGCAATAGACATTTTCAGTGACACTGACAGCAACGTTGCATCTATGTCCTTGGCAACTGGGTCGGCCGCACAACAGCCAGTAAGTGACATTGTAAAAATCATACACGAACTCGAAAAATTGCGAAAAGGAGAAATTGCGAAATGGTGGGAATGCAAATCGCTTCAGCGATATCTGGATGTAGGACGAGTACCAAGGGGCCTAAGAATTCTCGTAGCACCTACCTATGAAAACGCAAACCCTGAGATGCTAAAAGAGTGGGCAGAAAACAGTGCAGATTCATCAAAGAGAATGCTACGAATATTAATCAAATATGCCACAAGTGACCAAGCAGAAATTCTTAAAAAAATAGAGGCTTTATTCAATGAACTAGAAAAACTACCCGACAAAGATGAGATTGGTAAAATGATGGCAGAAATGAAAACGAGGTTGGCCAAATATGAGCAATCCATAAAAGACAGAAAGGCTGTCAAATTCCAAAGAGACAGAAATGACTATATGAGCGGAAAAATTTATACATTTTCAAAAAAATTTGAAAACATACGCCGTCAACAATTATCAGCAAATTCAGATACTTTAACAAGATCAACGGAGCCCAGTGGGTCTGAACTAAGTTCAGAAGTGGAATCCGACATAGAGATACCTACAGAAAAACAAAGAAAAACCCCTTCTGTGGTGCAAGAACTTGGTTTTTTACGGATAGAAAGACTAACGAGCTTGCGGCCACGTCCGCCCAGACCAGAAAGCAACTATATGCCCAAAAATCAAAAAGGAGGAGGAGAAAAGACAGACGCTGGGGAAAAAGACACACAAAACCAGAACAAACGACCATACAGACGAAACAGACGACGATGAATACTATTACAGACTTTTCAAACAGTCATTAATCTAACCAATATGGAACTCACCATTGAAGAACAAAGAATCCTCGAGTTAGGTCTCACATTCTGTGCAAAAAACAATTTTGACTACGTTCAAACAAGAGTGGACTTATTTCAATTTGTAAGAAAGCTCAAATTACAAAAACATTTCTTTCATGCTGCCAAACAAAACATTGATAGTAGTGGTAATGATGACGCCAGTGACACTCTCACGGTGGGAGACATGGGTCTTCTGCAAGATTTAGTAAATATGGAGGAAACATCAGATCAGGAAACAACATCTGAATTCGCAGTATCAGCTGGTTTGGACATAAACAGTTCTGTGCGGACACCTTTTAAACCTAGATCAGTGTTCACACCAATGATGCCAAAAGATGGGTTAGATATCTTTGCCGAAAATGTGATAAAAGATTTGAAAGATTTAGCAAACAAAAGTAGCAAAGAGTTCTCAAGTACCAATCAAAATAAGATGACTAAATACAATGAACTCATTGATAAAATCAAGACAAGATATAGTGGTTCGTTGGTCGGACAAAGGCGGCAATGTCGTTCTTTGGCCACTGGAACAGTATAACAAAGAAGCGCAAAGCCAATTGCAAAATAGAGATTGTTACAGCCGAGTAAGTCCGAATATCATTGTAGGAATCAAAGAGAAGTTCCAAAAGGCCTTATATGAATGGAAAGGCATGGGGCTGATATCGAAGCAAGAATTTGAGTTTCTTAAAACGGACTATCCAGTGACCCCACAGCTGTATTTAATTCCAAAAATACACAAGAATCCATTGGAACCACCGGGCAGACCTATCATTGCAGCAATAGGAGGACTGTTTGAGAATGCGTCCAGATTCATAGATCATTTTCTACAGCCAATTGTATGTGAATTACCTGCATACATAAAAGACACGGGGGATTTTTTAACCAAAATCTACGATGTGTCTTGGGAGAGTGACTACTTACTAATGTCATTGGATGTGAGCACTCTATATACCAGCATTAGACATAAGGATGGACTCAATGCTCTCAGTTATTATCTAGGCAAAAGACCTATGTGTTTGTTTCAACACACTATGATGCTGGTGCAAATGGCACAAATGTGTTTAGAGAATAATGTGTTTATCTTTGATAATCTAACATACAAACAACTGCAGGGCACTGCAATGGGTACTTGCTTCGCCCCCAGCTACGCTAATTTGCATATGGGCTGGTGGGAGGAGCAAGTACTCATGAAAACAAAAAAGATGCGTTTGTTGAAAATGTGGTACTTTACGTCAGGTACATTGATGATATCTTTATCCTGTGGAAAGGGTCTTTAGAAAGTGCCAAAACCTTTGCTCAAGAAATAAATAACTCTCTCAATTTGACTTTTACATGTAACACCAGTGATAAGAGTATACACTTTCTGGACCTAGAAGTCTATGTAGAAGATGGTAAACTGCAGACAAGAACCTTTAGAAAGCCTACAGCAGGTAATGCAATACTTCATGCGCGCAGTTTTCATCCAACCACATTGAAGGAAAGCATACCATACGCAGAATGTCTGCGAATGAAACGCAACTGTAGCACTACAAGAGGCCTAGAAGAATCTACTAGGGATCTCTGCAACAGATTAGAACATAGAGGCTACAGTTCAGAGACATTAATGAAAGCCAAAACTAAAACAGCTAAGGTATCTAGAAAAACACTTCTCTTCAAGAATTCAGACAAAACTGAAAAAGAAAATGAACAAAAGAAAAAAATTGACACCCCCAGATTAATCACAGGATTCAATGTGTATCACGCCAACATACGTAGAATAATATACAGGCACTGGAATACTGTACGCAATGACCCTGTCATAGGTCCCACCTGCAGAAAAACACCACAAATTACTTTCAGGCGAGCAAAATCATTGCGACAGGAAATAGTTAACAAAGCGCCAGCTATGGAAAAATGTTGTACCTGGCTTAAAGCAGCCAAGGGCTTCCATAAATGCACAAAGTGCAAAGCGTGCAAACACGGTGTAAATACCAGAGAGGTTCAGATGCCCTTCCGACAGTCACCCTATATAATAAGAGGCAGTTACACATGCAAATCAGAGTTCGCAGTTTATGTCATGTACTGCACGTGTGGCAAAGTGTACGTGGGAAGTACCATCCACCCAGTGCACGTCCGCATTTTGCAACACCTAAGGGCTATCTCCAACAATGACCCGTCGTATCCAGTGGCCAGGCACATAAATGCAACTCACAGGGGTAAGGCGCAGGATCTGTCCTTCTATGTGGTAGATACGGTCCCAAAAAACCCCAGAGGAGGTAACAGACAGTTGGCCCTCAGAAGGCTAGAATCACGCTACATCATCCTCTTTAATTCCAAAATTCTGAATGGAATGAATGCGGATGAGGCCTTAAGTGTACATCTGTAATTTGCCTTAGCTGCTTGTCCTGCTCGAATTCCAGTCTCTGTAACGTTAGGTCACACTCACTTTATTTTTCATTATGTTTACTTTTACACTGTTTTTCACTCACTGTATGGCCTCCCCACAAGTACATAGCGTCCACTCACCTAATGATAGGGATGGTTTTTAGGCACTAGAATAGCAAGCTTCTGCATCTTATGCCCACTGGGGCAAGATTGATGCATTTTTAGGCATCTTAGCCTTATATTTATCGCAATCAAGTAATATTTGTATATACTGTAAACAGGGTAGAGCGTGTGCACCCAATTGCTATTTTATATTATCAAGTTAGCATCTTAGCTTGTAACTTAGCTTCTTTTGACTACATGTAACCAGCTTTTGTAACTTTTTAGTGATATAGGCAACGCTATATATTTTTTCCATTTCTATACATGATGACATTAATGTTGGATATTTCATTTGTGGGTCTGTTTACTTTGTTTTAATACATTATAGTGCTGACAATGTTTTGATACATTAACTATAATTTAGTTCTTTCGTTTGCACATTATTTCGTTTTAAAAGTAAAATGCACTGTCATGTGTGAATGGGTATAGGAAACGTCTATATCCATTGTAAGGCCGCGGTTGCTGTGACAACCCTGTGGAAAAGGTGCATATAACACAGTACATTAGAGTGGACCTAATGTAGTGATCAAGGCGGTACGCCGCCGAAACGCGTCTAGGTCGATTGTATGGATTAAAAAACTTCTTTTTTTCACCATCTCACGGAGTCAGTGCCTGTCTGTTCGCCGCCGTCAGGATTGGAGTTTAATATATATATATATATATATATATATATATATATATATATCCAGGATCCCAAAGAACGACCGCGGTGGGCCAAACAAGGGCACAGACTCCAGTTGAAGATGCAATAAAGAGAATTTATTGTCTTAGCATGTCAGGATGACGTGTTTCGCCCACAAGCCTGTGGTCTTGATCACATAGTGCGCTAAGGTGAGAGGCATACAATTTATAGTGACATGAGTGACTTTACTATGTTCATAGTGACAAGGCAGAAAATGTTACACTTTTGCAGCATGTAGTAAAACATCTTGTCATACAGTGATGACTAGGCGCAGCAATGACAAGCAGTTTTGGTAGCTGGAATAGAGAAAAGACTACCCCTCTATATGTAGGTGTAGATGGCCATATGTTCTGTAACATCAGTTGTGTGTGGCAGACTAGAAGGTAAGCTCGTGTAATGGCGGTGCTGGCTGCATTGTAAAAGATAAAAAAAATATGCTAAATAAATGCAAGAATTGGGTTTGAAGTCTCCCAAATTATGTCTGATGGAAAACCAAATTAAACGGTATTCCTCATTAATCGTGGGTGTGTGAATACATCCTAGAAACCATGAATGCCATGTGGCACAATTAAATGTGGGAGGAATCCAGTGTACCATCGTAACTAGGAGGGGAACAATGTATAAAACCCATTCATGTTAATAAAAGCGTGTGGAAGCCAATGCCAAAGTCTCTGTATCTGTCAGCGCGCAACTAATGCGGTTGTATATTGTAAGCTTAGTGCTGGTGCGGACGAAGGGCCTAGACGTTGCTGGAGTTTAATCTTAACATGTTGAGGGCTGAGCCTGATGTATGTAAATCGAGTCGACTGCCAAAAAATATGTCAAATAAGTGAAAAAATGCTGTACAGTGCAGTCACTTATGGGTAAAGTTAAAAATGAGTGCATAATAGTGGGAAAACTTAGTGTTGGTGCCGTGAGATGTGGTGAAGACAAAAATCCAAACAGTCGCTAAAGGAATAGGCTTGATTGGAGCAGAATAGTTAAACTGTGTGTAGTGGATTAAAAACTGGACATCTAACTTAGTCAGCCGACTTCTAAAAAATGTCATATTGGCGAAATTCTCAGAGCACAAGACTGGAGTGAATATTGTAGAAGGACACTACAAAAAGTTATAACGGTCTTCACTGATGTTTAATGCTGCCGGGGCCTTAGTGTTGAGTTCTATTATGTATTTCGACTCCAGTTGTCTCAACAATTTCTCTCTGTTGCCACCCCGTCTGAGTGGAGGAATGCTATCAATGACGCATTATTTAAGGTGGTCTAAGTTGTTCTGGTGTGTCTCTTTGAAGTGCCTGGCGACAGGGTATGTCGGGTCACTGTTGACACTGGCTCTGATGTGTTGCAAAATCCGTAGGTGCACTTGGAGCTTAGTGCATATAGATATAGAGATATCTATATATATATATATATATATATATATAGATAGATAGATATATATAAATTTGAAAGTAAACTGTTAGAAATCAGACTACAAATGAAGAAAAACTCAGAGGGCTAAACATTAACCTCACAATCTTGCAAGCGAAATGAGAAGTCTAAACAATGTTACACCGTTAATGTTCCAAGTCGGTGTTTATTCCCGAGTGGAAAAAAAAAAGTGTGATCATGCATAGCTGTGCACGTGGTATACCTTAAGCAGCACCATAATTACTAGAAATCAATATAGATCATACCTATTCAGTTAACGTGCTAACGGCAACATACCCGAGATGCTTTGTGAAATCATGCATGCGATATCCAAAGAAATACCAATCTTTCCACTGTGTGGAGTGGGCCCCAGCAACTGGCTCGCTTCCTCCTACTCATTGAGTCCATGCTCTGTGATGTCCATCCACTTGCACGAATTGACAATCTGGTTGATAACTTCCTACCTTATCTCCGCTTAAGTGTGCTGGTTAATGTTCTTATGGTCCACCAGAAGTGCTCAGACTGTGTGGCTTATCTTATTTGGCTACAATGCGGAAGAATACGTGGCTTCACCTTGGGAGTTGTTGGTCCTATATACATAAGATTACACTAAGTACAGAAGTAAATCTACCTTGGTTACTTACTGGTTCAGAGCACCATGCTAGTTATGTGACTCCGTGTAGATTTAGGGATGCTTCGGCAGATGCTATGAATAGAAAGTCTGCATCCATGGAAGGGGAATACATAGATGTTGCTAGACGTTCAATACCTTGAGCCTGAGTGCGCATTGAGTTGTAGACTATAGACT
The DNA here is from genome assembly GCA_963921515.1 of Calotriton arnoldi. Taxonomy (NCBI): domain Eukaryota; kingdom Metazoa; phylum Chordata; class Amphibia; order Caudata; family Salamandridae; genus Calotriton; species Calotriton arnoldi. The sequence goes on from CAWUFW010001460.1 coordinate 36,043, forward strand.
CAGCTAGTCACCGTTGTATGTACACCACCTCTTAGACTGCTAGACCCCTGTATTTATGGCTCTGGTACATTGTCCTCCAGCTTGTGCACAGTCTCATAGTAGCGCATTAACATTGGGAATATTTGTCTGCAGAACCGCATGGAGGAAAGCAAAGCACTCTTCCGCACGATCATCACCTATCCCTGGTTCCAGAATTCATCTGTCATCCTTTTCCTTAACAAGAAGGACTTATTGGAAGACAAGATCATGTACTCGCACCTTGTGGACTACTTTCCAGAGTTTGATGGTAAGTGCTTCATGGACTATCCATTCTGGCAAGCTTCTAGAGTAACTTCACAGCTTAAGTATAATGGGTAACTTTTGTCATTACATGGCACCGCCTGTCTTTGTTGGGAATGAACTCATGTGTTCTGCAGTCCCAGTGTGATCCCTGGTTTTTGGAAAGCCCAGCATGTACAGTGTCGCTGACCCTTTGCTGCAGTTAAGGTTCACAGTGCAGTGGATTTTTTAATCTATTGTTCTCTGAATTGTAACTTGTTCATAGGTTAGGTGCTGGAATAAGCACCCGATGTGTAACGTCCACGGTTGAATCCACTCACCCACAAATATCAAAGGTTTTAAGCTTCCATTTGAAGAGCTAATAGGCTCTCAGTGCTCCTGTGGGCATTGCACCCTTCTGACTGGTGGATCTGCATCTGTGACCGTGCAGCCAGTAGCCCACTTGTAGTGGTGCACTTACTATGTTCATGAAACGCACGGGAGGGTTGTGTCATACTGTGGAAACAGAAGGTGAATGGTGAATACCTTTTACACAGTAAAACGTTTGAAGGATGGGAGGAGAGCCATGTCCTGTCTCATTGGAAGTTTGCTTGACTCGGTTGGTTTTGAAAGTATAGCTTGTTTTTGGGAGGAGACAGTGAAGTGGGTTTTGCAACCCCCTCCAGAGAAACCACTCTGGCCTCTTTACCAGACTTGATGAGCACTAATATTTCCCTTGTCGCTGCAGGTCCTCAGCGAGATGCCCAGACTGCCCGCGAGTTCATCCTCAAGATGTTTGTGGACCTAAACCCCGACAGCGACAAAATCATCTATTCCCACTTCACGTGCGCCACAGACACGGAGAACATCCGCTTTGTGTTTGCCGCTGTCAAGGACACCATCTTGCAGCTCAACTTGAAGGAATACAACCTGGTCTGACCCCATTGCAGTGGCAGGATGGGCCTGCGGGGTGTAAAAGATGCAGAAAATGAGAAATTATATATATATAATATATATAAAATTTACAGGAAGTGAAATCTTAAATTTTTAATGATGTAATAATTGAGATAGTCTGATCAGTGACGTTGCGAAATTTTACTCAGTGTTATCCTGGGGTTTCACACCTCCACCAACAGAGTAGGTGATTAGTGTTTTTATTTTTTATTTTATTAAACAAAATTACCTTTTTATTTTCAGCTGAGCCCAGGGAGCGAAAGGCAATGGGTGGGCATCTCTTAACTTGTTCTGCACACCGAACACCTTTTCTTCTCATGCATTGCGCCAAAGGACTTTTTTTTTTAAATTTATTTTCTCCTTTGTGTTGATTTTACCCATCCTCTTAATACAGTTTGCTTTGGGGGCTGAGTTTTGTAAACTCACTGGACTTCTTGGAGTGTGGAGCCCCTCTGGTTCTAAAAACCCATCCCTTCTCCACCGCAGCCAAGCCTGAGCCCTGGTGCCTAATTCTTCCCGCACACACTTGGTTAGCTGTGACCATGTTAAGTTTCCCAGCAGTGGAGAACAAACGGTGGTTCTGTTTTAAAGCCTGTTTTTCTTTTAAACAAAAATATTTGTCACATCAATATTAAGCACATTGATTTGTTTTGTTCATGGCCTGTGTTGGGATACCTGGCAGCAAGTGGGCCTACTGAGACCTCAGGGCAACTCTCATTTAAGTCTGCCAGAGGTGGGCTCCTAGAGAGGTGCATAGTCAGCAGTTTATTATGGTTCAGATCTATTTAGGGAGCATTTCCTAAGTTTACAGGCCAAACCTGATGAATCTGGAAATGCAATGCTTGATGTAAGCAAAATAAGTGCCACGTGCTGACTGATCTGTTTGTAGTTGGCTCTCTTTTCGTTGTAGATGGGGATAAATGGGGGCACTTTGGATTTAAGGAGGCAGTGGTGCCAATTGGCCGATACTGCTTCTGACCTTTTGCTGGCAACAGGAGAAGCAGGTAATGTTGCTTGCATGAAAATATATCCTGATGCGCGTTTGTAGGGAAGCTGCAAGGAGTGGATTGCTTTAGTGAGGGTAAGCGAGTGCATTTAAAGTGAAGAGCATCTGTGTCAGAAGACCTTGGCTGTGGAATGAGAAGTTTTGGCTCATGACATTCTAAAGAACAGCTGCTAAATTCATTGAAGAAGCACTTAATAAAAGGCAGCTAGTGTTGCAGGGTTGTATCCACCTCTGTATTTTTCTGGTGAAGGGCAGATAGCCTTGGAAATTAAAGCACCATTAAAGTTGGTCTGGTGCCAGTGTAGCAGCTTATAATTTGTTTCTTTTGTGTGCGGGAGCACCTGGACTCGAGGTAATGTTTGTGTCATACCTTCACTGTCCCTTCTGGGTAGATAGAAGGATCTAGCAATGTTTAGGTGGTCACGGGCTCGTGAAAAGCCACATCTAACCATTACTACAGCTGTTTCTTTTAAAGCTTTGTAGTTTACTTTTTTGGTATTGGTGAATTGCCCTGTATCAGCCAGGAATGGCTGAACTGAAGCAGCAGCTCTGGAAACCTTGCCCTGGCTATGCAGGCGGCATGAAATGTAGGCCATAACAAGACCACTGACATACCAACTAATAAAGGAAAGGAATGCCTATTTTTTAGGCTAACAAAAAGCATCCTTCAGTACTGGACCGCCAAAATAGAGTACTGAACAGGTTTCACCAGACTTTTTGGAATGCATCAAATAAGGAGCTTTAAAGTTTGCACTATTCAAACCATTTTAAACTGTCCGAGCTTTGATTTTATTTTTTATTTTTTTAATAGTCATCCATCTACCCCGTCCCCCTAGTTGTTGAGTGCCTGAGGCGTCAACAAACAATATGATTAGGGTTTGGGTTTCCCATGCGTACGTTTAGTGGCAGCAAGACAAATGTCTGAGAACACTAAGGGCTCTGGCAGCAAGACCCCTCTTCTGTCGTGTGCATCTTGTAGGCTGGGCTTGCTGGGTAGAGATGCCATTGACTGTGAAGAAGTTACCCTGTGCTGCTGACTACTCCACTCCCCTCCCCCACCACCTCCACCCCACACTGCTTCCTAAAGGGCTTTTTTTGGCCAAGGTCTGTGAGCTGCAACAAGGTGTGTGTAGCTTCTTGTGGCTGTGCTCCAGAGTCTTGCACTATAAGTATGTCTAATGTGAAAGGGTGGAGAAGGTGCACATCCTGCTGTGGGACCATGTAAGGGCTTCTTTGGCAAAGTGACGAGCTGTTGGCCGCACAAGTTTATGTGGCTCCTCAGCCTGTAGAGCTTTTTTTTATTTTATTTTATTTTAAAGTCTTTAGTATGTCCTGGGAGGGCACACTTGGTTTCATATGAGGACTGGATATTAGCAGAGGGACTTAGGTGTTGGTTGGGGAGCACAGTGCAAACCGAGACTTGAGTATGCTTCTTTGTGTACTGAACAGAAAACACTACATTTAGATCTTCTAGAATGGGCCCAAGATTTCTGATTTGGTGTGAACTTAAACACTACTCTTAGACCAGCTTTCTTTGGAATGTACCTTGGAAGGTTCAAGTAGACCCCCATCGCTACCCACTAATGGCCTGCAGTGCTGTCTGTTAGCTAGCTATTGCAGTGCTCTGGGGAAATGCATTCATGAGTGGAGAAGGTCTCTGGGACCAAAAACTGTGAGAGGACAGCCACAAACAACATGTGCGGAGTTGTTCAAAGTATTGTGGAAGGGGGAAGACTACCATCTACCTGCAGATACATTCCTCTTTCAATGACAGACTCCAAAAACAATCAATATCTAGGCTCTTTCTTTGGAGCTGAAGCTTGAATTTCAAAGTCCATGAAAAGATAAAAGCGCAGTCAGGATCATTTGGGTTGGCACTGCTGGGTTGTTATGCAGACTTGCATCTGAGTTTCTTAGGCTTTTCTTGGTTTCCAGAGATCACTAGATCTCTACATTTTCAGCTGTTTTTTTTCCCTTTACAGTTATGCAGCTTTTAAAGCTTCATGCCCCCAACACTACCTTCTCTGAAGAAAATCACGGCTTTAATGGTTGTTGAAGGAATGAACTAGTGACTGTAGAAAACCTAGTGTAAATGGGGACACAATGGTTCTAGTAGAATCTACAACCAATATCTTTTTCTATTAAATCCTTGTGTTCGGAGTGTGCAGTTCTACCATATGTAGAACTCTTTTCCTGTGAAGGGGCCCTCTTTTCTCAGCCTCAAAGCAGTGAAATGGATATGGGAGAATCTGAGTTCATAGTACAAAGAGTCTTTTCCTGCGCACCAACAGACCTCCATTCTCCTAAATAGTGAATTCAGAACGGTCTCACTTTGCGAAGTGCCTCTTCTGCACACAGGTTTTGAGATAGTCAAATGTTTCAAAATAGTTTCACTTCACGACCAGATTTTTCTTTAAAGGTATCTTCAGTACCTGGTTATGAATTTGCATAAAGAAGATAGGAGGTTATCGTTGGCCTTGAAACATTCCTGCGATCAGGTAGCACTACGTACATTGACGGACATAGCTTGTCTCTCCAAATGATGCAAAACTCTGATTGGTAATGATCAAAAAGAGGTGGTATTTGGTACTCTACGTGCTGGTCAAATTGAGTAGTGCCTCAGATCCTAGTTTCTATGAAACTCATTTCCCTAATTGTGGCTCTCCATGGGTCGTTGCCTCTCTTAGAATTGACTGAGGCTTGCAGAGTAGGCAGTAGTTCAAGAATCGCTGCTGTGAAACCTCCCGAAATAACCGCAGGGAGGCCTGCTCACTATCTTATTCAAGAGGAGATTATTAAAGATATGCAATAGCCCCTGCATTTAGAAGTCTGTCACACTTGGAAGTATTTTATACTCAAACATGTTAGATGAACACAGGTGATTTTGAACTGCTATACGCCCCTAATGCCACTTAAAAAGAAAACTGTCAAATATCACACCCTTTTCATATGTATTAAAAAAAATGAAACCTGCAGCCTTCCTCAAACTTTGGGTCGGCAGCGCAAGTTTCGAGCATAGTATTTTGCTTCTCTACAAGTTTTTGGGCAGTCTTTTTTTTTTTCTTTTTTCTTTTCTTTCTCCAGGGTGGAGCTGTGTTTGGCAGTTTCTAAGCATGAAGACTGTTCCTGATACTGGATACGTTTGAGCTAGTTTGCAAGTCCAGAATTCAAAAATTGGACCCCAGCCAATCTTGCTACGACCGATAAGGCGCATGGTTGTGATTGCCTGTCCTCCTGCAACATGCTGCTGATAGTTGTAGTCTGTCTTTAACAATGTTGTAGTCTTGGGAACGTTTAAGGACTTTCTTTTAACACTCTCAGCTCAGCTTATTTTGTGCTAATATGTGGTGAAAATATTGATGGCACGCACACACTACAGAGTCCTATTCCACATAAACGTTACTTTATTTCAAAATTACAGCCACCTTCTGTGAAATCCCATCCATAAACTGGTTCTAGCCTATGCCTGCCTCTGGGGAACTAGAAAGAAACCTTACCCAGTCATTCTACTCCATGTGTCTTTTGAGAAGTGAAAGCTGAACGCAGCCTGAAGGGTTGGTTTTCGCCCCATCGCAGATATTATGACCCTTAATCATGTAGGTTGTTCTTGCCCCCCCCCCCCTTTTTCTTTTTCCCTAGCGCCTTGAGACCCTCACGGGTAAGTAGTGCGCTTTACAAATTCTGTGATTGATTGATTGCCCGTTTGTGAATCATGTTTTTGTGCTTTTAAAGGGGTTTAGTGTGGCTGCACACTGACGGTCATCATGATGCTACTCAATCTTGTGTCATGTTGCCAAATCTTGCTACTTTTGTGAGTGGACTTTTTTGGAAGAGCCAATGTTGAACTGTCCTAGACGACATCTGGTAGAGGATCATAAGCACAAAAGAAACTTGAAGTTCAAGGGCACATCTAATTTTATTGTTTAAAAGTGGCCCACTTATTTCATTGTTCCATCATTCTACTTCTGCAGTGTTCCCCCTCCCTATAGTACTGTTTACTTCTGCAACAAATTTGGTATACCTTAAAGCATACTAACGGGGGCTGTGGGTGCACTTTCTCCCCCTCAAAATAGTATTGGTTGAAACAAGGTTTGGGAACACAATTGTGGTGCATCTAGATTGATCAGCACCCACAGATTTGTTGCCTCTGTATTGTTTCCCAGCCACAGGCACTCATTTGTCACGCATCTCTTCACATGGTCCATCATGCTGCTATGAGGAGCACTGCTCTAGTTTGAAAACATTTCACACTACTTTTCAGCCTCGTTCCCATGTGGGAATCCTGCGTGATGGGTGGGATCTCTGGTTTGGAGGTGACCAAGGTGCTCAGCATTAAAACATGACTCCTCTTTGCAGTGGACTTTAACTTCGGTGCCATCATGGTTACAGTGAGATGAGGGCTTCATCTTGCTGCAATGCACTACATCACTAAGTGTTTTGCCAACAGTTGAGAGAATTGCCTTTTTCAAAGACAGTTCGGTGCCATTTATTTTACAGTATTCTTTAGGTGTGAAAGCTCATTACTGGCTGTTTGTGAGGTTATTTTAGGGCAATGTGAGATGCTGGTCATTTTTGGGAAGAAATTGCTGTAATCAATGCTTCACCCTATACTTATGGATGCTGTATAAAAAAGTTGTTAATTTTAGGTAGAACATTAATCTGGACCGTAAACGGCCCATCATGTAATTGTTACTCAAGAAGAAGGCACAGCATAGTCTTCAAAAGTCAATCAGTCACTACTTCCTCCCCAAAGCTCTTTTCCATTCTCATAAAGTGCCAAATCCTAAAACTCCATCTTTTGCAGACTAACCGTGTTTGCATATCTCTGAAAAATGCTCTCAATCCATATGTGGTGTTCTGGAGGCAAATCTGATGAATATGTGGACTTCAATTAATGCAAAGAATTTGGGAATCTGATTCAGCTACTCCATTTCACATGCTGTTGGTCATAAAGCTGTGTGCGCCTTCTTCTGTATTTGGTGACTTCCGATGGGCCCAAGGAGATTGCAGTGCTCCATCTGCAGAGAGTTGAATTTTGCAGTTCCAAAGTCTTTCGTTCCGGTGTCTGGACTGGACACACCTTGGGTTGGAGAAGCCAGAGGGCCTTGCCAAATGTCCACCACAATTTTAAAAAGAAATTTCTGATGTGCTCAGTACTCTTGTGACAGGCTACGTAAGTGGCAGGCACACCTTCCAAGTTGAGTAGGTGACTGTTTCATACCTATCCCTTAGTTACTGCCCCTTCTCAACCAATAATTCTGTCTGATCTCTTTCTACACCACTTTCAGTCCAGTATCTTACAACAGTCTTTTCTTCATCTTTCGGTTATTACCTTGTGTGCATTAAAGTGCTACTGGAAACTGTTCACCCCTTCTCCCTGCTTACACTGTGCAAAACCCCAGGTTGTTCTACGAAGTCCCTCTTAAGTATGAACACAGCGCCCAGCTAAAAAACAAAGGAAAAAAAAAAAAAAGGAACGGTCGTGCCAATTCCCCTTTTTGTTTGTGCTGAGTCTCTTTACAAGTGCCAATGTGGTGGAGATGCTTGTATAATATAGGACCTGATCACAGACCATTACACTTTATCCTATTTAAGATGCTATATAAAATGCTGTTTTTAAATCTTTTGTCATTTGAAATGCATGTATTGTTTGTTGTGCGGGGGGATGGGGAACGAAAGCTGGGTTTGGGGGTTGCAGGAGGGAAGGGGGGGTTAGTGTTTCTGGATAAACGCCCTTGCTCCAGTTGTCAAACCTCTCTTGGTGTTCAAGGAGGTGGCTTGTGCCCCTGCTGTGCTTCGATGCCTGGAGCTGGACTCTTATTCCAGAAATATGCAATGGAAATTGATTTTCATACCTTTCTCCTCAGAATAAACTGTTTGAAATTGGAATAAATTTTGTTCCTATAAACCTTGTTTGTGGCATAAAATGTTATTTCTTGCTCTTTAACTCAGTTGCTTTTTGTTCCATGTCCACAAATAGCGGATAGTTCTTTGTATTCTTCAGTTATATTATTCAGCAGTAAATATCTCCATCTGTACAAAGTATCTTGGAACACCTATTGGAAGAGAAAACTATATAAATTTTAAATTGCGTAGCTCGTATCATTCTGTTTTCCGTTTTAAATAACCAAACATGATTAAAAACCATATCTAAAACAATACTTGCTGTTTCCTTCACTTTTCCACATATTTATTAAGTTGGGGAAAATCGAATGGAAACTAACAACAAATCCTAAAACTAAGAAAATGGGAGCTGCTCGTTAAGGTAGCTACTGCCTAATGAATCCCACGAATTAAGAAGTTGAATGAACCCCACAGTGCCAATTTAGTCCACAATTCATTTATTTCCCATGTGGAGACACGTTTTCTGGGTGTAGCCTTTTTCTATAATGCTTTTTCACTTCTAAAATTTGGCCAAGTATTAACTTTTTTCTATATAATTATAATTCCTTTCAGTCCGTGTCTTGATTTGCAGGTAAAAATACAGCTGATGTGTCAAGTCCACTATGGGCGCCCACACACTTCACATTGCCTGTCTTCCATACTGTTGCTCCCTGGGGAACTGATCCTTTTTCAGAGCGAGAAAAGAAATGTAAGTAAAGCAAGAGGTTCCCGTTAGGTTTTTTGCTGTCATTGTAGCACTCTGGTTCACAGCACGTCAAAAGGCCAAGAAAGTACTTGCCTTCTTTAAGAGACCTGGCTGGGGCTTTTACGACACATTGGATTGTGCCTCATGGATTTGAAAACATTGCCATGGTGGTCTTCAGTCAAATTGGAGGAACTTAAATGTTGATAGGTTGTCAGTCAATGGATTGTTAGTTTCTTTGTCATTGCTCAGCATTGTCATTTCTTTGTAATTTTCAAAAGAAAGGTTTAAACCAAAAGCCCCAAAATGCCACGATTGTGGCTTTGGTTGTTTCAATCAGTCCTCAAAAGTGTCATTCGGTTTTCAATGTTGATCACCCTCAGGGGGCAATAGTTTCTTTTGCAGTAGGAACCAGCTGACGTGTTGGATGCTCACTCTCGTACAAATGTTCAACCCATATCCAAGCTCAAAATAGAGTGAGCCACTTCTAATTGCATAATTTGCCTTTTTATTAAGCATATTCAGCGCAATCCCGGAGTATGCAAGATGTTTTATCTGGTTTGACTTATTTTCTGCCAATCTAACTTTTAATGGTGTGGCAAACATTACAGGTATTATGACGATAGCAGTGTGAAGGGTAGATATTTCTACTTCTGCTACACTAGTGTCATGATCTTCGAAATAATGACCACCCACCAGTACCTTTGTCTGGTGATCTAAAGTCTACTGTGGAACATTTTCATATCGCATGTGGCTGTAGATACACATGCCGTGCATACTCCTGCCATCCTTGTTGGGCTCGGACATTGCAAGTTGTTTTTCTTCGAAGAAGTCTTTCAAGTCACGAGGTCTCGGTGACTCCTCCTCTACATGCTCAAGTACCCACTGTTAGATTGTTTTTCTCCGCCATTGGGTTTGATGTGATCAAGTGTGCTCCCAGTCTCGATAAGTTCATTGGTTCCTGTTGTGGCCTCGAGTTTGCTGACTTCCACCTGATCGTGAGTACATTCTTAGACCCATCAACTCTCTAATTCGAGCGTCTGGGCCTTCGGAGGCTGAAAAACCTCTTGAGGTGATGGAATGGGCGCCCTTTAGGAGATGCCCTGAGTGTCCCTATAAATATTGCAGGACCAACGTCCACACCATCTGTAACTTGTGCCTGTCGCCGGACCATGACTGGGGCTGCTGCTTGATGTTCTGAAATAGACTCCCCGGGGGTGTGGCCAACCAAAATGGCTGACAGGACACGACTCTAGGGAGCTCAGTCTCCCCATCGCCTAATCCTGTGACTTCCTGCAATGCAGAACAGATATCCTGCCGCCATGGTATGGAGCTCGCCACCTTCTGCCGCCACAGTGCTGAGTTCCAAGCCCCCCCTCCCACGGCCTCTGTGGGGAGCTTGGGCACCATTATGGCATTGTGAGTGGCAAGGGAAGACACAGCGCACTCCCAGAGTGGCTGCAGCCCATGGGTCCTGTGCTGACCTCATCCTAATCTGTGGCAGTGGTCCTGGCTCCCGGGAGAAGCTCAGCCCTTATTGGGGGAACGTAGCAGACCTGCAGACTGTGCAGGAAGTATTGGCTTTGCCGCACTGTTGAGGGGAGTTGCTGGTCCGGTGGAGGCACCAGCCCGTGTGGCGGGGAATCTGAAGGCCCAGCCCCCTGGGCCTTGCTACAGCACTGGTCAGTGGGGCCTGAAAGCGCCCTGTGGGCCATGCTGCCCCGAGGAGGTGTATTAGAGCCTCCGTCATGGTGTGTGGGTCCAGCGGCCCTACTTGCTGGGTGTCTGCGAGTGAAGGGTGGTGGTGCTGGAACATGACTGAGTTTCGGGGCCAGCCCCCCGGAGACTTTGCATGGTGCTACGTGATTGTCTGTGGCCCTGTCCGGGCTCCTGAGACTGGAGCTGCCTGAACGTCCACATTGTGAGCTGCTGCATTATAATCGGCCCTGGAGGGACGGGGCACTCTCACCAGCACTAAGTGACTTCTTGCTGTCCCGCCTGGGCTCCTGGGACTGGTAGTGGAGCCGGGCGGTGAGGCCTGGAAGTGCCTGATCAGCCGCATTGTGTTCTGCGGCTTTTCAATCCGCTCCGGAGGGATCCCCGTCCCTGTGGTGAGTGTGACTCTAGTGGCCCCGGGGGTGCGGAGGATTGGCTGGACTGTGATGGCCAGGTGGTGCAGTCTCTTTGGGTGCATATAGTGGCACATGAGGACGGCTGGAGGTCCCGCCCGGGCTCTTGAAGTTCCTGAGGGAGCCAGGCAGTGAGGCCTAAGCTGTGCAGTCGGCAGGGCTGGGCACTCTGTACATTTTTGGCATTCATCAGCTTGTGGGGGGTGTCTGGCCCCCTTGACGTGGAAAAGGGCCTCCTCAGTGAGGGTCGTACTATGCGGTGGTGACTTGGAGCGTTGCGCTCGCTGCCGGGGGTGGGGGAGGGTATTGACCTGCAGAGCTACCTCCCCCCCCCCTCCCCCCCCCACGTGGTCCACAGAGAATTTGGATTGGTGTTGGCGAATGTCCCGCACTGGGGTGAGACTGACTTTGGCCGTGTCTCGACTCTGTGCTGAGGTGAGGCTACTGTGTGCGGGCCCTGGATGTGGGGGAGCCTTGGTAACCCGTATACCATTGGTCTCCTGCTCCAACGAGACCTGGACTCCAATCCCTAGAGGCCTCTGTAGCTGTTTAGCTCCCTTGGGAAAGGACGGAGGACGTGGACTGCGGGGAGTGGCCCCCTTTTGCTGGAACAATATTGCATCTTGTGTACTGCTGGCTTCTGGGGTGGACCTCAGTCTTTTGCAGGTGCTGAATTGACAGCCCTCCCCCCCCCCCCTGCCCCCTCCAGTGACCTTTGTGAGTGATTAAGGTATTTGGTCCCAGTACTGCATTCCTTTGTTGCATCCTAGTGTTCCAGACATGTGGAAGTCTTGGGATGGCTGAGGTGCGCTTGTTTACTTGGACTCTGGGGTAAAGCTTGAGCTGACATTTCGCATAGTCTCATGTTCACCATGTGTAACGACAGGCCCCAGAGGCAGCTACAGCTTAACTCCATCACTCAACACAATACCTCGCGCTAGACCTCTCTGAGGATAACCAGGCTGGGTCCTCTGGTTACGTCAGAGTGCTCGCCGGAGTACCAGGGGGGAAGCAACTTATGCTGCCTTCTTGCAGGCCATCCAGGGGTTGAGGGTGGCCCTGGAGGGACAAATTAAGGAGCATCCATTGAAGTGAATTTGCTGTGGGCGGATTTGCGAAAAGTCGCCAATAAGTTGGACAGTGAGGAATCTAACATCTCCCTTCAGACTGAGGTGCGACAATTCAAGCAGGTGGTCACTTGCATTCTTGAGGGCTGAGCCGAGGATACTGAGGGATGCTCCAGGCGGAATAATCTATGCCTACTGGGGGTTCCTGGAGGGGGCGGAGGGCCTGTCTGTGGAGCATGTTTTGGAACCGTAGGTGAGGAATGACCTGCGGCCCACGGGGTTGTCTACTAACTTTATTGAACAAGCAGAGGGGTGTAGTGTGATTGTGGGTTGTATAATGTATAACTGACTGTGGGGTGCTCCTTTGATTGCATTCCTTTGTTTCAACATTGTATTTTCATTGTTTTTGGGGGGGAGGAGGGGAGTTCCTCTGTCTGTGTGAGGTGGGGCAGTCATGGTGCAAGTCCCTGGCCCTTTGTTATCTCTCTGTGTTGGATATGTGTGGTTTTTGTTTGATACTTGTCCCGGGCGAGTTTCCAGTGATTTTTTTTGTTTTTGTTTTGGGGGTTCAGTGCCATCTTGACATGGAGGGGGGTACGTGGGCTGTCCATTTGGTGTACAAACAGGATGACTGCCCTGAGCAAGTGTAAGCTCCTATGTTGGAGCATGTGCGGATTGAGGTCCTATAAAAAACCAGTAATGAGTATTATCGCTGCTTAAGAGGGTTAGCGTGGACATAGCTTGTTTGCAGGAGACCCTTCTTACTGACACTGAGGCTCTGAAATTAGCAAATAAATGGAGGGGGCAGGTATACTATGCCAATTACTTGTCGTTTTCACAGGGTGCTGGTCTGCCCTGGTGTGCCGTTTCCATTGACATATATATATACACGATGCTGCAAGGCAGGCTGGATGGGGTTGAAGAGCCCCTTGTTACTCCTACAGGCCCATTATGGATGACAAGTACTTCTATCTAATGCTACAGGATGTGGTGTCTCCGGCTGTTGATTCCAGATTGATGTGGGTTGCGGGATTCCAATTGTATTGGGAATGGTGCGCTTGATCGTCATCCCCCTCGACTGCACACTAATTCAAAGAGGACATCCACACTGCGGGAGGTCACGATGCAGTTGGGGCTATGTGACGTTTGGAGTGATATACATCCTACTGGGCAGGAGTTTAACTGCTATTCACCGACACATGGCACCTTTAGTAGTCTCGATCGTATCCTACTGCCAACACACTTTGCTCCCAGGGTAGTTGCAGTGACCCACCTGTGCTGTTATCTCTCTGACCATTCCCCGGTGAAAGGTGGGCTGGAAGGAGGGGTGTTGGGGGGGAGGGGGTCTACAATAGTGCGTGCCCTTACAGAATATTTTGATCTGAATTGGGCTTCCACTCAGAGACTGGTGACTGAATGAGAGGCGAGGAAGGCTGTCTTAGGGGGAAATGCGTGGGTCTCTCCTGTGGGATTGCGACTGGCACTGCAAGCAGAGCTTCTCCTGAAGGAGGAAGTTTTGGCTGGGATTCAGCAGCTCCTCCCGGACGATGTGGCGGGGCCTCTGGATGAGATGGGGATACAGCGTCAAGTTGCCTTTGTGTGGCATACACTTGAGAACTATACCCTGAAGTCTTACCGTCAATAACTGTATAGGGAAGGGGATAGTTCTAGACAGCTTTTGTCTTGGGTGCTTCATCGGGAGCCACCTCGTGCTTCTTCATCTTAAGTCACCTCGGGGCAGGATGTTTATATGCCGAGTGATAGTGTGAAGACCCTTAAAGATCATTTGGTATGGGTCTATGCTAGCCCTCGGCGGCTGGACCCAGAGCTCATTACTGATTTTTGGCGACTTTGCCAATTCCAAGATTGAAGGATGTGACAGCCCAAGAACTTGACGTAAATTCTACCCTGGAGGAGGTCAGAACGGCCCTTGCTTGCCTGCCTGGGGGGGAAGGCTACGGGGCGCGATGGCTTCCCGGCCCAGTTTTATCAAGCTTTTACCCCGATCCTCATGCAGTGGCTTCTTGAGGTATATCATGAGGCCCATGACATGGGCATACTGCCCTGTCTGTGGGAGGGGTGTGACTCCATGGTTTTAAAGCCCGGTAATGACGCCTCAGATCCCTCCACTGCTCACAATGATAAATATGGATACAAAGGCTCTTTGTAAGGTTTTGGTGCTTAGGTTGCGCCCGGTGGTTTCTCATTTGATCCGTGAGGATCAGTGTGGTCTATCCCGGGATTTAATACTACTGTGAACCTGAGAAGGCTGATGCATGTCCTGCATGAGGTAGAGTAGGAAAGAAGAGTTGGCTGTGGTATCTATTGATATTGCTAAAGCATTTGATAAAGTGGATTGAATTTATCTTCTGAGGGTGTTGGAGGAAATGGTCTTTAGTGTACAATTTCGGGCATGGGTTTGGTTGTTGTATATTGCACCAACGAGCAGGGTGAAGGTGGGTTGCTTGTACCTGATACGTTGGTGGTGGTTAGGGGCATGCGGCAGGGCTGTACCCTATCGCCTCTCCTCTTTGCCACAGTGCAAATTCTGGCAACCCAAATTCAGCAGACAATGTCGGGATGGGGGTTCTGAATTGGGGATGTTAATCATTTGATGTCACTATATACCGATGACACCCTCTAATTTCTTACACCTCCTCGGGAATCCCTGCCCTTTGTCTTGCAAAATTTAGATGCTTTCGGCGATCTGGCCTGTCTTAAAGTCAATCATGGCAAATCACTTTTGCTCCCGCTGGGTGTGTTGGCTGCCTGGGACCCAGCATCCCTGCCCACCCTATCCCTACGATGGGAGGTTGAGTGGCTCCGTTACATGGGGATCATGGTGGCACCCAACGACTGAGGCGCTATAATGTTGATAGTCACTGCGGGTTTGAGTGTCTCGGTTCAGTTTTGGCATACTAATGGGACAAGTGCCTGTGATGGTCTTTTTGCTGCAGTTCCTGTATACCATGGAACATGCTTTTGATACCGTTCCCTGGGCAGCTCTTATCACTGTGATCTGGGCAGGCGGCAGAAGCCGGGTAGCAAGTGATTTCTTGTTTTTGCCCCACGCTGGAGAGTGGGTTGGCGGTTTCCAACATGGAGCTGTATTACCTGTCCTCCCAGCTGCAGCATGCCACCCATTGGCTATCGGACGGTGCGAACTGGGAGAAAATGCTGTTAGCATATGGGACACGTGCTTTTAGTTTCCCGCAATCGTTATGGGGTGGGATGCATCCCTGTACGTCATACCTAATTAGGCATACGGCATACCTTTAGGAACGGGCTGTCAAGGCAGTGCCGGGTAAAGCCCTTTTTGCGTGAGTTACATTTTTGGGATCGATCAGCGTTTCATACTCTCACTGACTCGGTCAATGTTACTGCTTGGTCGGGGGCGGTTGTGAGACTCTTGGAGACCTGTACCCAAATGAGGCTTTTATAACTGTTGAGGCGGCGCAGGAGGCTTATGAATTGGGCAATTAACGCACGCTAGTATAGCTGCCATAGTTCGGAAAATATGGCCCACGTTCCTTGCTGCTCCATCCACGTCACTTATGTTTCAAGGACTGTTGGCGATTGAGGGTAGGTGGTTGTCATCTGTTTTCACACTTGTATAGAGCCATGATGGCCGGCAGACCCCGGGCCCTGGTTCCTGCCAGGGTAGCCTGTGAGGAGGACTTGGGGATACCGTTTGAGGATGCGCAAAGGGGTAGGTCCTGTGACCTGGTCCAGACTGTTTCTTGCAATGCACGATTTAAGTTGGTTCATTTTAATTTCTTGCACCGCACGTATATTACACCAGTGCTGCTTCATAGGAAAGATTCTAGTAGGCCAAGTGGTTTCGGCATGGCCCGCCAGCGGATTCATTGGACATCTATTGTGGTAAGAGTGGCTATGGTGGTTATAGATTCATTAGGGGTGGACCCGGTTGTTTTCTGGGTGGGGTGTTAGACGGTGTAAGGGGGAAGAATGGAATCTAAGTTCTTGCATCTGCTGCTGCTATTGGCAAAAAGACGGGTTTGCAATTACCTGGATGGTGCAAATTTGGCCCAGTGTGGACGAATGGGTGAGAGATGTAAATGAGTGGGTGGTCGCAGAGAATGTATGCCTCAAGAAGTGTGATGATGAGAAGGTGGAAGAGGATCTGCAAGTCTGGGGGATGATGTTGGCTAAGATTGTGGATAGGGGAAGATCGAGGGACACTACGTCAGATGACGAGGTGCATTCCCCTTCCGCACTAGATGCTGCAGGCATTGTATTTCTTTGAGAGGAGAATGCTCGGAAATGATACGCAAGTATTTTTTCTATTGTGATACTATGTTACTCCATGTCAAATGTTTGAGGATGGTGGTAGTGTTTTCTTTGGTTCTTCTGTTGTATTATTGTTTCCGAACTGCAAACAAATGATGTCTTTAAAAAAAAGAAAGGACTCTCCATCAGCGTGAGATAGATGGTGGGCTCACACCAGGATTGCCTAGTCCACTTTGGAGTTGCCAGACATCTTTGGTCAAGCCGACCTCCTGGCCGCTGAAGAACAGGAGGGCGGCAACCGTGAGTCGCCTAAACTCCCAGTCTACCAGCCCAACTCAGAGTACATCCGCTCTGACGTCTGAGTCCAGCGAGGAGTTCTGCCAGGAGGAGGAAGAGGATGTACCTGAGGATGCCGTATCAACCTCTGTGAGCTCCGAGCAGTGTTTCAGAACAGCACACATAAGTAGTGTCGATGCCCATGTACCAGTCCCCTCTCTTAAATTGACGCACGTTGGAGCAGATCACTACCTAGCCAGGAGTCGGACGTCAAGACCATTGCTAAAACCACTGCCGTCTTCAGGTGCAACACTGCCCCACACCCTGCACTAATCGGAATGAAAGTAAGGCTTCGGAGCAGAGGATGGACTATGTCAAAGCCCTCGATGCTGAAACCACCCATCAGCACTCCTTCATAAGCAACACTGAAGCCGCAACTTTTCTATGCCAACCCCAACTGCCATTGAAGCCACCCTCTGTGTCTAAACCATTGTAGGCATAGAAGTTTCACACACTCCACGTCAAAGAATCTCCTATCTTTGAAAGGTTCCAGGGGGAGCTGGATGTCCGCTCATGATAGTCATCCACCCGCTCATGATAGTCATCCACCCGCACACAGGGAAGGCCTCTGAGAAGACTACTACTCCATCCACAGAGGAACCCCTTTCTGTTCCACCAGGCTGCACAGTCATTTTATCCAAATATAGCTTGATGTTGGTAATCACAAAAACTCAGGAGTATTGAATGGGTTTCACATGCCATGATTTTATTCCAATAACCCAATGCATTTCGGGAAATACATTCCCTTCATCAGGGGCATCTACAAATATATGTTTAGTGTGTTAACTGATTTGATAGATTAAAACGCTTCACAATGTTTAAAGAACGATTTAAAAAAACGAAGTTCATCATTATGAACTATAATCAAGTTTTCAAAGCATATATGAAGTTAATTTACTGCATTCCCAAAACCGCCGAGTATATTTCATCCAAACTGTTGCATCCTGTCCTTAATCTCACAAATGCAACCCAGCACATTATTTCCTAGTAATTTTACCCCCTTGGTATGCTAAACAACCATTTTATTATCCTGAACGTAAATGCTATTATTTACTTGTATGCACTCACCATAGCTTACTGGTCACCCCGTTGTCTTAAAATAAATCATTCCATCCTGGCGTGCAAATACGCTTACAACACGTTAAAAAACGAGCTAAATCCATGAATACTGAAACCACCTTTAATACGTTCCCTCCCGTGTTTTAGCATCACGTGATGATTAACTACATGTGTATGCGCCGGAACTATGGACCGGTGTTGACGACAAACTAACTGAATTGACACTTCAACGGTTATTTTAAAAAATTCACTACATCTCCCAGAATGCCATGTATTCAAACCCACTCCATATGCTGCTTCACAGGTTGCTCCACTTATTTTCCCTTATTATAAAATAAATCTGTTCATTTTCTTTTTGTAAAAATGATTCGTTCATCTCAAAGTCTTCATGATGGATTTTGTATAAAGTACTTTACTTTTCTACTACTCCACCATCATCACTTTTTCTATCTTCACCTCCTCCCCATCTCCTATGCACTCACCACAGAGACCCCAAGAGTCATATTCTGACACCGACAGCCCAAGCCCTTATCTGCCGGCTGAAGAGTTTGCACCCATGTACCAGGGTGTTTCTGGTGACCCTTGGAAAAACCACAGTATGGACCCTCTCACAGAACCAGGCTTAAAACACATCCCACTTGCAGTCTTGACCTCCCCCCACCCAACGTTCTACCATAGTGACCCTCTTGAGACCCTCTCCAAAGCGGAGCATGGGGAGATAATGCATAGAGCGCTCAAAGGAATGGTTATATCGGCTCCTGAAGCCTGTAAAATCATGCGTGCTTATGCCATGTATTGAGAAGAAATATAAACCTGCTCCCTCTTATCCAATCTACATGAATTCTCTAGTGGTCACCATTGTTAAATGAGCAGTAGTCCAGGCTACTGGTGACACTCCCAACTCCTCATAAGAATATGCACATAGATGCTGCAGGAAAACGAGTAGCGGTTGGCTCAGGTACACACTATTTGCCTACTCAGAAGGTCTCTGATCTAGATACGACGGGGCCCATTGGAACGAAATGGAGGGGCTTTTGCAGCACCTTCCAGACCCATAGCGGAAAAAAGGGGTCCAGTTTGTAGAGGAAGGCAAGGTCATCTCTAATGCCAGCAGTAGATGTGCTCGGATGCGGCAGATAACGCTGCAAGGGAAATAAATCCCTCCATCATTTTGCGGTGCAATTCCTGGCTTGACGGTCTGGGTTCAACCCAAAGCATCTCGTTTACCTGCCGTTCTATGGGGAGCACCTCTCTGAAACTCAGGTGGACACAATGCTTGAGAAGATAAACAAAAAAAATGGGCATAGACTGCAAAAGCGATGGGTGCCTTGCAGACCCCTTCGGTCAGAGGCCTTTTGTAAGCGGCACTACAGAGGAGGTTCCAAAACCACCTCCCTGGAACCAACCCACTCATATCAAAACAGGCAGCAAGGTTATCAGCAACAAGCCAGTAAAGGGTTTTCAAGGGGCTCCTTTAGGGTTAACAACTCCTATGGCAGAGGCATCCTGACCATGGGAGCCTCTGCATCCAAACACTGACTAACCCAGCATTTCCTACGCCCCCAAACCCTTCCCCCGCCTCCCCGATTACACAACACCTGCTGGGGTAAGACTTCAGGGATTTCTTCCCTGCTGGGAAGAGATCACCCCAGACAAGTGGATACTCTGTCATAGAGCACAGCTCCTATCTAGAGCTCATAGCCACTCCACCAAACATCCTCCTCTCGCAACCACACCCTCAGCCCCGAACATCTCTTACCCTACAGGAGGAAGTTCAGGCTCTTCTCTTCAAAGGAGCCATAGAGCCGGTACCCCTGCAACACCAAGGCAAGGGTGTCTATTCCCAGCCCTTCCTCTTCTCTAAGAAGGGCAGCTCTCTCAGATTAATCCTGTCAACAAGTACATGCTGTCAGAGTACTTCTACATGGTTATGTTACAGGGTGTCATCCCTCTGCTGCAGCAAGGCGACTTTATGGCCGCCTTCGACATGAAGGACGGCCTTTCACATCCCAATCCATCCAGCTCATTGCTGCTACCTCAGTTTTGTGGTAAGTGGTCAACACTATCAGTTCAAGGTTCTACCCCCGGAGTCACCACAGCTCCAAGGGTCTTCACAAAGTACCTAGCCGTGGTAGCCGCTCATCTAAGGAGGACAGGAATCCATGTGTTTCCTTATCTCATTGACTGACTGAAGAGTGCAAGCAAACACAACTGCCTGGGTCCCACCCAGGCCACAGTATCCCTCCTCAACCCTTTGAGGTTGACAGTGAATGCCACAAAATCATACTTGGACCAACTTCAGATCCAAGCCTTCCTAGGGTCCATCCTCAGCCCTGTGGAGGAATAAGCCTTCCCCAGTCCTCAAAGGGTGGAAGCTTTCCAACAGTTGTGTCTGTCACCTTCCAGTTTGCAGTTATGTGCTTGCTAGGCATGATGCCATCTTGTATCGCTATAGACCCCATGCACGATTTCATGTTTGCCCACTTTGAGTGTCTTTCCAGTCAGTGGTCACAAGCACAGGGTCATATGGAGGATCTAGTGTTGGTATGGCCAGCACCCATCGCTCTCTGCAGTGGTGGAACAGCAACAACTTGTTGCAGCCAGGCCCATTTTGGACCCTGTTCCGCAAGTGGCCATTGCCACGCATGCACCCCTAACCGGCGGGGGAGGGGCACCTCCCAACAACGTGATAGTACAAGGTTTGTGGCCACCTCATCTACAGGATCTCCACATCAACCACTTGTAACTGTTATCATTCCACTAGCTCTGAAAGTATTTTTCTTTCATATTCACAGCAAAACAGATCTGTGCGTAGCAACAAAATGACTGCCTTTTTCTATCTACAGAAGCAGGAAGGCACCCACTCCCCGTCCTTCTCAACTGTAGCTCAACAGATCTGGTGTTGGGCCATCCATCCATCCTGCAGTTCTTTCTTGGCAGAATATCTGCCTGGGATGGTCAAAGACTTTGCAGACATTCTCAGCATGTCTAGTCCACGAGTGGGAACTCCACTCACAATTCCTGCTCCCCTATTTCAGCAGGTGGGGCACATCAGACAAATCTGTTCACCACAGCAAAAAAAATAAAGATTCTATAACTGCACCACCTGGTTTCCGCAAACCCCAGTCCATGGGAAATGCTCTGTGAATCTGTAGGGCAGGGATCACTGCCTTCGCTTTTCCTCCTCTATAACTAATTCCATGTGTGTTCAGGAAGCCTAGGCAAGTTTCCCCTCATCTTGGTGGCTCCAGCATGTGCGAGACAACCATGGTTCTCTACCCTACTCGAGAGGTCAGTTTTCCCATACCGGAAGTTTCCCAATAGACCGGACCTTCTCACCCAAGACTGTGGCAGAGTCCGACACCCAGACCTGAGTTAGCGCAACGTAGCGATTTGGCTCCTGAGGTCATAGAGTAGGAGTACCTTGAGTGTACGGATATACTTGGAAGCGTGCAGACCTACCAAACGCACCTGATATGCTGCTAAGTGGAAGCGTTTTGTGCATTGCTATACTCAAAACACCATTAATCCACGTATCCCCCCTGTGCATAATATTATCGGTTATCTCCTTCCCCTTCAAAAGTCAGAATTGATCTATTCCTCAATCAGGTTATATCTAGCTGCTATTGTGGCTTACATGCAACACAGAGAACATTCTTTCCTCTTCAAAAATCCCCGTCATCAAAACCTTCATGGAAAGCCTCAAGCGGGTCATTCCACTCAGGACACTTCCCGACCCTTGGAACCTTAACAGTGTCCTTACCAGACTAATGGGCCCACCCTTCAAGCCCATGCATTCAAGCCACCTTCAATTTTTCTCATGGAAGGTGGTCTTTCTTATCGCAATGCGGGTATCCGTGAATTGCAAGCCCTCACACTTAAAGAACCTTTTTCCAAGTTTGCAAGGATAAAATGGTTATCAGGACTAATCCAAAGTTCTTACCCAAGGTTGTCTCTGCCTTCCACCTCATTCTATCTGTTGAGCTCCCGGTCTTCTTCCCACAACCTGACTAGCTGAAAGAGCGCTCCATACTCTAAATCTGAAACATGATCTCCTGTATTACATTGACAGAACTAAACTTTTTTTCGTAAGCCACAACATTTGTTTTAGCCTTCTTTAAACCCCATAAAGAGCCTGCCATTTCAAAGATGGGAATAGCTAGTTGGGTCTTCAAGTGCATCCAGACCTGTTCTATTAGAGCTAAAAGAATCCTACTCTAACCACATTCTACCCGTAGACAGGGTGCTACTATGGCTTTCCAAGAAAATATTCCCATACCAGAAAAATAATCAAACAATGGAGTTGGTGACCATGCACATCTAAACCTAGAGGAGGAGCCAACGAGACCTTGTATCTCAAAAGACTTGTTCAAAGAAAAACAACTTGCTGTGTCAAAGCCCCACACTAGATGGCAGAAGTATGCACAGCATGTGCATCTACAGCACTACATGCAGAAAACAGATGCTTACAGGGTAAGTAACATTCCTAATGGGTACATCTACTTGCAGATTCCTCTTTGAGTACACCATTCCAGGCTTCAGAATTTCTTCCCTGGCAATTACTTTCCGATTCTGCCATGTAGCTCCATGTATGTCAGTGATAGAGTCGTCAACCAGCGCCCTGGTGTCACTTCCTGTTTTTCCGCAACTGCTCATCAGAGTGCTGAGTACACTTTCTGTCTCATAGACGAATGCTTTAGCTTTCTAGAGTGACGAGAGGTGGAAGGGGGAGTGATTGGGGAGTTGGCCTGTTCCTCCAGCCTTGATGATTGCATTGGCTCTGACCCAGGCTTTTCTCCTCCCCAGGCTTCGGCCCAACACCAGTTGTGAAGTTGAAACTAGCCAGGCCGCCGTCCCCCGTTCGGTCGTGTCCTTTAGCATCAATTTTTAAAGCTGACAACCTTGCCGCCCATGGAGCAGAAGCCGGCCAAGGAGCCAAAAGGGTAAATTGTCATCCTTGTGGCAGTTCTAGCTTCGCTATGAGAATGCTAGGACTTGCCGTCCTTTACTTGGGCCTTTCTCATAGGATTCGGGCACCAATGGCCCTCATGTTGTTAGGGCTTGATTTTGTGAATGACCTTCTGAACAGCAATGATTCCACAATACAGCAACCATCCTAGTCCTAACCTGAGCAGAGCAAAATCGCATTACCATTGCTATCAAAGCTCTGTACTGGTTATCATTAATGAAAAGAATCTCTTGCAAAATGCTCTGCATCGCACACCGGTTAATCCATGGGACAGGGCCTAACTTCTTAAGTCAACACTCAGAACTATGCAGGTGAAAGAGAAACAAACAGTGGAGGGAGTGCCTTCATTTTTTAGATATATGAGCGCTGGTACATGGTCCCAAAGAGATTACGGGTCATTAAGAACCACCTAGAGTAAGAAAAAAAAAAAAAGACCTAAATTATCATTCAACAACCTCACCCTCCGAGTTTTTCTGGTTTAGGCATTATGTGAATCAATCCGTACCAAGTTCTCTTCGAATGCCACTCCACGCTCAAACGCTGCTACAAGTTAATGCGTGTAGGTAGGAAAACGTTATTGAAGGGATACAATGGCATTTGGCAGTTCTGCCCGACAGGGGTTTGAAGACCTATCCGTGGAAGGAATGGTGGTTCTTTTGAAATCTTTATTTTATTTTGCCTCTCTGCTTAGTAGTAGAATCTCATATTGATCTTGTGTGTACATGTAAAATGCTCTAGGTTTTTTACAGTATTTTTGGTGGGTTTTCTGGTAACAGTGCTTCTAATGGAGATATAGTTGTAAGGGTTCCAATGACATTTGCCCTTGTTGGAGGATTTGTTAGTACGTTTGACTCATTGGCGGCAACTGCAAATCTAACAGCTCAGCCGCCCTGCAGACCATCACTGCAAATAAGTTTGGTTCTTCCGTTGGTGGCCCATGTGACGAGTCTTGCTCCACGTCAGGGAAGGTGTCTAGCCCACTGGCTTTTTGTAAAGAATAGTCCATCAGTATAGTGAGTGGGGAGTAGCTCATTCCTCCCCTCATTGTCAGTGTCTTGAGGGACCCTATGGCTTTTCTTGTATGGTGTCAGAATCTAAGCTAAAAAACAGAATGGATCCTCTGTTGCTAGGATTGGTGTGGTTAAGCCTGGTATTACTACCTTTTACATTTTCATAGCAGGACATCGGTCGAGCTTGGGCCAATGTCGGTTCGGGGTCCGACATGGGAATCTGCATTGCATCTTCTATCTGCGTCAGTGTGATCGATATTGGCGCAAAGGGAGCCGGCAAGGGTCTTTGGGCTTGTGTAGATGTATGTGTCGGAGTCTGACGGGCCTGGTAACTGGTCTCAGGGGAACAGACTGTGTCCAGGACTGACCTGTTGTCTGTAATCTGAAGGAAGCCCCCCCCTGAGATCTTTGGAGCCCGAAGGCACGCTGGAAGTAGTCTGAATCGCCATCTTCTGTGGTGGAGGTGGCAACCCAGGCAACATATAGAGCACTTGGACCAGCAGAGAAACCAGTTTTAGAACTGGGACTTTGAAGGGGTGCAATGTTCATCTAGACACCCACACACCTACTTTTGCCTGCAAAAGTAGGAGGATGGGGTTGGATTCCACTTCGTCTTTTTGTGCTTGCTCCTGGACTTTACTTTCTGCTCATAATCATCGGGTAAGTTGAATTGTTCCATGGAATGGCCTCACTCTCAAGACCTGGCCAGCGACTTGGAGTGGGAGCAAGACCTCGGCTTCGACCACAATCTCTTCTAATGTTCAGCGATGTAGAGCTTTGCGTCTTGGTCCCGGATTGTCCTCAGATGCATGGAGGCATGCCTTTCGAAAACCATGCTGCAAAGAGACCTTGTGTGGTTCTATGACCATCATCTGCTATGTGCAGTGTCAGCACAGTTTGAAGCCTTTAGTTTTTGACGGGGTCATTGTTCCCAACCACCCTGTCTAGTAGTTTCGGAAATAGTCTGAGCTCAACAAAAGTTGGGAGCAGAGTTCCACATTCACATTGAAAGGGGACAAAAGAAAGGAACAGACGTCCACGCGCAGGGGAAGCACTTCTATGTTTTTCTGCTCTGTCACTTCTGGGGTATGGTGCCAGTGTGGCGCCTGCACTTGAAGTACGCTGCAGCACTGCTTTGGAAGTTCTCCGTATAGTTTGGCTCCTCTGGAATATTCAAAGGGTGAGGATATCCACCAGAAAGAGGGTTCTGTTTGGGTACAGTATTTGTTCTTATGACATTGTTAAAAACCTAACTAGATCTATAGACCACTTTACATCAGAATGGCGCAGTCTACACACAGAGTATTTTTGAAATCTTGGGTTGCAGGTTGGTGTTTTTAATGTACACTAGGTCTTTAACTGCCTGCCTTTAAAAAAAAAAAAAAAAACAACATTGCCAGTTGGCGTTTGCTGGCTCTTACATTGAGCATATTTTAGAAAACAGGGAGGAATTCACATTGTACCTTTAACATTGACCAGCAAGGGTAGGATGTAAAAGATGGCTTAGGGTGGGATGTAAAAGATGGCTTAGGGTGGGATGTAAAAGATGGCTTAGGGTGGGATGTAAAAGATGGCTTAGGGTGGGATGTAAAAGATGGCTTAGGGTGGAATGTAAAAGATGGCTTAGGGTGGAATGTAAAAGATGGCTTAGGGTGGGATGTAAAAGATGGGATGTAAAAGATGGGATGTAAAAGCTGGCTTGGGGTGGGATGTAAAAGATGGCTTGGGGTGGGATGTAAAAGATGGCTTAGGGTGGGATGTAAAAGATGGCTTAGGGTGGGATGTAAAAGATGGCTTAGGGTGGGGTTTGGATGCGCCTCCTTATTTTTTAAGAAAAATTCAGCCAAATGGGGCTTTTGATAGTAGGCCATCCACTGACATTAAAAAGACTTGTCGACAATATAAAGCAAGTTTATCAGTCTGGTGGAAAGGCTAGTGGGGTGGAAGTTTTTCTTCTTCTTCAAAGTATTGTTTCCATAACTCTTCCCAGCAGTAGGAAACTGTCTTGGTGCCGGAAACAACGCCACCGTGATGTCACTGGAGCTAACAAACACACTGATGTTACTACACACTTATTTTCCTGCAACCTTTGACGCTGGTCAGGAGTTGCTCTCCTTGTTCTCAGATTTCTATTAATTTAACAGTGATTTCTTTAAAAATATTTCAGTGCCATGCTTACCATGTCATCTCATAAGAAATCAGGTTTCAGACTTTGCCGAATCTGCAATCGATAAATGTCAATGTCCGACCCTCAGGTCTATGGGTAGCTTGGGTCAAAACACTACCTGAGGTTGTGTGACCAATATGCCCTCCTGCACCCCGGGGCCACCCTGGAACACAAGGCCAAGGGACTCATTGCTTTCCAGGAGCATCGGTCTGAACATTGGACGTGGTTTCTCTCTAGGGCTCGTTCCTCATCCTTGCATTAGACAGAGACAGAAAGCACAAAAAGAGGCGGAGAAAGGACAATGGCCCTTTTTTGTGTCTCCAAGTCTAGGTAGGTTGCATTGAGGTACTCTCCCTCCTGTGAAGAGTTCCCCAGAGCCAGAGCTCACAGAGCTTTCCCCCATCACAGGAGCCCTTCCCGGAAGTGGCTCTGACAGGCCCAGCTCCAGGTCCTTTGCTGCCTGCACTCTTAGGGGTTCTGATGCCGACATACCTGAATTTCTGTCACCGGAGACGGATCCTGCCCTTTTCCTCCATATGATGATGGAGATGTTCCGGCGTGCTGTGGTCCCCCTGGCATGCCTCAGGGCCCATTTGTCAATGTCGACCTCTAGGGTGAAGCGTGCTGCTCCCCCGCTGCTGCAGTGTTAGCTCACAGGTACTGTGACTCTGCCACAGTCCTCAAGCCCACGCGATTAGACCCGCTGTTCGGGTGACTGCATGTTCTGCATTGTGCTGTGTGTGTTCAGGTGACTACATTTATTGCATTATACTTTGTATTTACCTGTGTTGTCTTTTTGCTTTCTGTTTGTTTTTTCCCCACGCCATTGAATTTGGTTACATCTGTGTTGCTGCTGTTTTTCAACACCCTGATCCCACCATTTGCCTGCTTTCTCGCCTCCCTGCCTGCCTCTTCGACCTAGCCCCTCCTCCCTCACAGGTCTTATGGAGGCCATGCAGTGGGCATGCCAAAAGCAAGGTTGTCTGTGCCCGGACCGCACCCAGTGCCAGGAATCCTGGCTCTTCCACTCTTTGCAGCTACACCGTCGCCGATCTCCGAGCGCTTGGGCCCAGACGCATCCACAACAACTACTACTACTGCCGCCGCACATTCCCATGCAACACCAGAGGACCGTTCTACTGTCGGCACTGCTGCTTCACCTGTAGCACCGAAGTGACCAACAACACCGGAGATACCGCAAACACGGCTGTGTCCACCACGCTACCGAGACCTCCACAGCACAACTCCAGTGCATTCTACTCCATCACAATCACTCGGCAACACACCACAGAGATCTGGGACACGATCTCATCCCTCACCCTGGACGTCATCTTCACAGAGACCTGGCTGAGCCCCGCCTCCGCTCAGGAAATCGCCAACGCAACCCCCAAAGGCTGCAAGTTAACATACCTCAACCGAACTAACAAACACGGAGGTGGGATTGCCATAATCTACAAGGACACCATCCGCTGCACGACCTCCTCAGATGACTCAACTCTGATAAAAAAAAAAACAAGTTACTTACCTGTACACTGTGGTTCTCCAGTATTGATATCTTTTATAGATTCACATGCTTGAATCTTCCCCGTCGTCATGGTGGGAATCCCACGGTAACAGTAAAATAGCAGTATAATAGCTTAAAGGATAATCTCCCTTGAAAATCAATAGCATTTAGTAACCAGTTAACCTCACTAAAGAACATCCAAACTCCAGCCAATCACATCACAGACCCGGAGTATCCATCCCCTGCAGGGCCACCATACCTCAGATTTCGAGCACGAGTGTGGTTAGCAAAATAATAGAGGTATGGAAAGGTGCACCTGTAAGTGGAGGACGGAGGGTCGCATGTGAATCTATAAAAGATATTAATACTGGAGAACCACAGTGTACAGGTAAGTAACTTGTTTTTTCTCCAGTATTGTATCTTTTATAGATTCACATGCTTGAATCAGACTAGTAAGCAGTACATAATGGATAAAGGAGGTGGGAAAAACAGGTGAACCATCCCACCATGCGACCATAGTATGATAACCAGGATCGCAAACAAATAATATAACCTCTGTATATATATATATATATATATATATATATATATATATATATATATATATATATATATATATATATATCTACTGGCGGTCGCCAGTAGATAGTTATAGTTACAACCTATTATCCATAGGAAATCCGCGACATTCTATTTGAAACAACTCTCTTGCCGGTTGACGTATCTTCGCAAAATTTTCAAACTTTGTGGGGCGCTCCGGTCCGCTCCTACCCTGAAAGTCTCGGGGGGGGGGATTCGTCAAGCGGGGGCCGAGAAAAAAACGTGTTTTCCCCATGCAATTTTCCATAGGAAACTTTAGACACGGCTACAGCCCGAACTGCTGAACGGAATTACACCAAATTTGGCAAAGAGGTAGTTCTTGGTTCAGAAAGAACCCTTTTTGTTAAATGGTGTAAATCCGTTCAGTAGTTGCTGAGAAAATCAAAAGTAAAAGTACATATATATCTATGGGCACGGAGGATTCGCGCACCGTCCCGATCATGAGCTGCATGTTAATTGGCTGTCAGCTGGCTGTCAACATTCCATTCAGGAAATGTTGGCAGCCATTTTGTCCCTCAGTAGAACCGAGGGACAGAAACAAGTGCGCAAAGCGCACAAAGGGGGCAGGGTAGAAACACCCTGACCCCCTAGGTTTGACCCCCTGGGCAAAAAAAAAAGTCGAAGCGCGGTCTCCCGCGCTTCGATTGTATTTTGCCCCCGGGTGGCCCAAGTCCCGGGGGCATGGTGGGGGGTTTAATTTTATGTGTGGGGGGCCTCAAAGGGCCCCCCAAGCCCCGGGGACCGCCACCCCCCGGGGCTTTCTTTTAAAAATGGTGCGGGAGGGCTCTGAGCCCTCCCGGGGACCACCACCTCCCCGGGGCTTTTTTAAAAAAAATTAAACAACCTAGTGTCGGGGGGCTCCAGCCCCCCACACGCCCCGGGGACCGCCACCTCCCGGGGCACTAACAAATTAAAATGGGGGTCCGTTTTGGACCCCGAAGCCCCGGGGACCACCACCTCCCGGGGCTGTGCTGATGTAGGGAGGGGGCCGCGCGGCCCCCCTCCTGGAGCCCTTGATGGCCCTGGGGACCGCCACCCCCCAGGGCCGGCTCCTGCAGTGTCCCGGGGTGCCTACCCCCGGGACACTGTAGTTTGCTATGGCAGGACGGGAGCCTCGCGGCTCCCGTCCTGCCATAGCAAACTGCTTTGGATATTGGAAGAGAGAGCAGGGAAACCTGCTCTCTCTTCCAATATCCAAAGCCGATTGCTTTTCCACATGGGGAGCAGCATGTCAGCTGCTCCCCATGTGGAACAGCAATGCCGGCTCCCAAGGGACGTGGGGAGCCGGCGGGACTGTGGGGGATTGGGGACCCCCCACAGTCCCCAACGGAGAGGGCCAGCCCCGGGGGATGCAAGTAGTGGCCCAGGAGCAGGGGCCACGCGGCCCCCTCCCCGAAAAAAAAAAAAAAATGGAAAGGCCGGCCCCGGGGGATGGGGTCCCCGGGGCCTTAAATGGCCTGAGGAGGGGGGCCACGCAGCCCCCCTCCCAAGAAAATAAAAAAAAGGCCATGCCCTGGGGGATGGGGTCCCCGGGGCCAATACAGGCCCAGGGAAGGGGGGCCACGCGGCCCCCTTCCCGTTTTTTTTTTTATTTTAAATTAAATTTAAAAAAAGGGTTAAGGCCCTGGGGGATGGGGTCCCCAGGGCCCAAAAACAGGAAAAAGGAAGGGGGGCCATGGCCCCCCCCCCTTCAGGGGACAAAAAAAATAAAATAAAAATAAAAACGATCGGGCCCGCAGGCCCCGCCCCTTCCTTCACCACTCTGCAAACGCGCCCTGGCGCGTTTGCAGAGGGGGAACGAATTCCCCTTGAATACTGGGGGTCCCTGGGGGCCAACTAGCCCACCAGGAACCTCCAATATGCGCCAGGGGCTGCGTTGCAGAGACGTGTAGAGAGGCCACACCCCTTTTACACCTCTCTGCAACGCAGCTCTGTGGCGCTTTTGGAGGTATATGGTGGGCTAGTTGGACTCCGGGACCCTCAGGATTCAAGGGGACTTAATCCCCAACTTAAAACGCGCCACGGGGCGCGTTTGCACAGTGGTGAAGGGAGGGGCGGGGCTTCAGGTGACATGTGTGCAAACAGGCCCGCGTGGCGCGTTTTAAGATGGGGAATTAAATCCCCTTGAATCCTGAGGGTCCCTGGAGGCCAACTAGCCCAACAGGTACATCCAGAAAGCGCCACAGAGCTGCGTTGCAGAGAGGTGTAAAAAGGGGTGTGGCCTCTCTACACGTCTCTGCAACGCAGCCCCCTGGTGCATATTGGAGGTTCCTGGTGGGCTAGTTGGCCCCTAGGGATTCAAGGGGACTTAATCCCCCAACTTAAAACGCGCCACGGGGCGCGTTTGCACAGATGTCACCTCAGGCCCCGCCCCCTGCAAATATTCTTCTAAAATCATCCGAAATACGAATTCCGATTTACTCACCTGTTATCAGGAGAGACCTCAGTG
The DNA here is from genome assembly GCA_963921515.1 of Calotriton arnoldi. NCBI lineage: Eukaryota > Metazoa > Chordata > Amphibia > Caudata > Salamandridae > Calotriton > Calotriton arnoldi. The sequence goes on from CAWUFW010001460.1 coordinate 66,388, forward strand.
CTGTATCTTTCAGCCCAGTACTGGTCCTGAAAAGTAATTTTAACCGTACTTGCCAGTAACTTGAATTTCCTTCCATAGGCTAACATTGACTGGTTTCACTTGGAAATTCTTCTAAGTGTTGATTTTTGAAACATACAAATATTCCTCTAAAATCAGCCGAAATACGAATTCCGATTTACTCACCTGTTATAAGGAGAGACCTCAGTGCTGTATCTTTCAGCCCAGTACTGGTCCTGAAAAGTAATTTTAACCGTACTTGCCAGTAACTTGAATTTCCTTCCATAGGCTAACATTGACTGGTTTCACTTGGAAATTCTTCTAAGTGTGGAGTTTTGGAACTTTAAAATATTCCTCTAAAATCAGCCGAAATACGAATTCCGATTTACTCACCTGTTATCAGGAGAGACCTCAGTGCTGCATCTTTCAGCCCAGTACTGATCCTCAAAAGTAATTTTAACCGTACTTACCAGTAACTTGAATTTCCTTCCATAGGATATTATTGCCTGCTTTTTGCTGAAAAAGTTTCTAAGTGTTGATTTTTGAAACATACAAATATTCCTCTAAAATCAGCCGAAATACGAATTCTGATTTACTCACCTGTTATCAGGAGAGACCTCAGTGCTGCATCTTTCAGCCCAGTACTGGTCCTGAAAAGTAATTTTAACCGTACTTACCGGTAACTTGAATTACCTTCATAGGCTAACATTGACTGGTTTCACTTGGAAATTATTCTAAGTGTGGAGTTTTTGAACTTTATAATATTCCTCTAAAATCAACCAAAGTACGAATACCAATTTACTCACCTGTTATCAGGAGAGAACCCAGTGCTGCATCTTTTAGCCCAGCACTGACCCTGAAAAGTAATTTTAACCGTACTTACCAGTAACTTATATTTTCTTCCATAGGAATCCATTGTCTGGTTTTCAGCAAAAAAGTTTCAAAGTGTTGATTTTTACAAACTACAAATATTCCTTAAAAATCACCTGTATGACTTAAACGCATTCTTTCAACTGTTTACAGGAGATGCACCAGTGCTGGATCCAGCACTGAGTAAGAAAAAGTAACGATAACAGTTTTTACCTGCTAAGTGAATTTCCTTCCATAGGATAACATTGGTGATTCTATGAGAAAAAGTTTCTAAGTGTCAACTTTTAAAATACAATAATATTCCTTAAAAATCACGACTGTAACCAAAACGCTTTTACTCAACTGTTTACAGGAGATGTCCCAGGACTGAATCTAGGATCCAGTCCTGTGGTTAGAAAAGTAATCCATAAAGTAACTAATTGCATTTAACTAGAAATTCACATTGAGCTGAATGTTGCATTGTGTTTGAAAATGTGTTGCCCATTGCAACAACTGTAACTACTGTACTTAAAAGTCTATTGCCTATGTGCAAAGTATTTAAACTAAAGTAATTCATTCTGAGAAAGTATTTTTTGTGATGTAATGTATAATGTAATTACAATGTAATTTAAAAAATAAAATATGTAAAAAAAAATTGTTTCTAAAAATGTAGTAAATCAGTATGAAAAAAGTTAATATAACAATTAATACATTTAAAAATTGTCATTTACAAAACCTTTGAAATTCACTGAAAAAACCGTAGGTATCAGGCACGTTATAGTTAGAAATTAGCATTTACAAAACCTTTGAAATTCACTGAAAAAACCATAGGTTTCAGACACGTTATAGTTACAAATTAGCATTTAAAAAACCTTTGAAATTCACTGAAAAAACCATAGGTTTCAGACACGTTATAGTTACAAATTAGCATTTAAAAAACCTTTGAAATTCACTGAAAAAACCATAGGTTTTAGGGACAGTCATAGTTACTTGGACATTGCACTCGTACAAAACCCGTGAAATTCCCCCGTTATAGTTAGTTCAGCTAACTATAACTCGCGCCCCGCAATGCACTGCTGATGACGTCACATATTACATCACTCATGACATGGTCAGTGACATCACTGATGACATCACTGATGACATCTCAAATGACATCACTGATGACATCATCCACGTGATAATCTGATGCACCTCCTCACACCCTAATATAATCTTTGATACACCCACTCTAAATTACAGACTGCCATTCGCAAAACCATAGACACTCCAACACCAATAACTACATACCCACTCACTGATTCTTAGGTCTACACACACACACATCCACTCACTCACCCGTACAGTCACTCATACTTACGGTCACTCAGTACAGGACTATCATATGCACTCATACTCCTATATAGACACTCAAACACCGCCACTCATCCATAGAGGTACTCACACACCTAGTCAGTCATGCAAATAATTAAACACACTGCCATTTACTCACCTATACAGTTATACACACACCAGCTCACTTACTCATACAAATACTAGCACATTCTTACGCTCTTATACAATCACTGATACAAGCACACACTCATCCATACAGCCACTATCACAATCACTCACTCTCGCTTATAGCTATTTATATACTCCAACACACATATATACTGCCTTTCACATATGTAGTTACTCACACATGTACCACTGGGACATACATTCACTCACTAACACACTCTTACACACACTTACCCACCCATACAGTCTATCACAGATGCACTCTTGAAACCATCCACCCAGTGAATCACCCACTCACACATCTATGCACAGAGTTGCACACACCCCTCCCACACAAACACTCAGGCACCCATACAGATACTCAGACAAGCATTCAATAACTCATATAGACACTCATTTAGCTATTCACAAACACATGCAGCCACTTACACAGCAACAGACAGACGGATACAGACATTCACCCAGTTTAGTCACTAACCCATGCATTCAGTAAGATACGTTAAATCACTCACTTATAGTCAGTCACGCACCTACTAAATCATCCATACAGACACTTACACACCCACTCATTCTTCAATACGTCTTTTCCTATATATATTAAAAATATTTAAACTTTACAGAAACACACAGTCACTGGATGGTCATCAGTGATGTCATTTGAGATGTCATCAGTGATGTCATCAGTGATGTCACTGACCATGTCATGAGTGATGTAATATGTGACGTCATCAGCAGTGCATTGCGGGGGCGCGAGTTATAGTTAGCTGAACTAACTATAACGGGGGAATTTCACGGGTTTTGTACGAGTGCAATGTCCAACTAACTATAACTGTCCCTAAAACCTATGGTTTTTTCAGTGAATATATATATATATATATTTTTATATTTTACATCTGTCAAAACCTCAAAAGAAGAACAAGCCCAGAATAGTGGTATAGGCAAAAAGTAAGAATAATAATAAATATGACAAACTCTTAATAAACCTCAATAAAATTAGGCCTACCTTAAGCGAACAGACGACGTAAGGCCGCTTGACCAACAGCAATATCCGTCTTCCGCAAGGTATCCAGGCAGTAGTGCCTTGTGAAGGTATGGACGTTCGTCCATGTTGCCGCCCTGCAGATGTCTGGTAGAGACAGTCCGGCAAACAGGGCTGAGGACGTTGCCATCTTCCTAGTGAAATGGGCAGTTACTTTAGATGTTTTATTTTTTATTATTGAGTGGATTGCAACTAAAAGGAAAAACATCTCAATTGCAAAATACAGCTTACATGAATGAAACAATCAATTCCTGCATACATAAATAAAGCAATAGTGCAATATATATAATAAAGTACTAAAAGTGCATCAGGAGATATCAAGAAAAACTAAGCAGCTTCTGTCCAATCGGATAATCAGTTCACAGTTACATTAATAAAGTGCTAGTGGACAAAAAAGTGCTGATACGATGTCAATAAAGTGCTGAAATTGAAAAACCCGGATTATCGATAACATAAGCGCCACACCATATAATCAATAAAACCATTGATTCATGAATACATCAATAAAGTGGTAATGCTATAGAAATAAAGTGCTATCAGTCAATCTATCAATAGCAGCAACTTATTAATACCCTGAAATAAAGTGCAAATAATCAAATACCACATAGATAATAAACTAATTTCATAACACATTGAGGGTATAAGTGACTATAAACATTTTAAAATGCATTATTGAAAAACCCTGACCAAATCGCTACAAATCTTCTAAGAGACCCTATCCGCTTGGCATATTCTTCCTCCCAAATATATGTCTTAACCATCTTTTCTTGCCATTGCTGAATCATCGGTAGCTTATCAGACTTCCAATTTTGTAGAATTAGAGACCTGGCCACTGCAATAGCTATTGAACAAAAATATTATTGGTATTTAGACAAATGTTGAACCTCTATTGAACACCCAAAAAGAACTAATGTAATAGTAGGAATAATGTGGACTGATAAAGCTAAAAATTGATTAATCCTTGAAAAAACATCAGACCAGAATTGATATAGACCGGGGCAGTAAAAAAAAAAATATGGTTCCAAGACCCTATCTCTGGGTCTCCACATCTAAAACAAAACTCAGAGGAGGCAGGAGAAAATTTATTCAGCCTTTTAGGTGTATAATAAGTTAGCCATCTTCACAAATAGGCCATTCTTTTATAGTTGGCCACTATAAGCGCTTTATAGCCTACTTCGCATGCAGACTGACATTCCTTTTTGCTGACACTACAGCCAGTTTCTTTCAATAGTTTAGGCAAAAAGTTATTGAGCACTTTCTGCTGGCTCGGCTGTATTAGACAAGAATACCAATTGCCCACTCCACATAGGCCCTGGCCATATAGGTGATTTAATATAGTTAAAGCTTTGTTATTAGCCACAACATAATTTGTTTTTAAAAAGCTCGAAATCTGATTAAAACTAAATGCCAAGGCTGGAAATCTAGGGCTCAGCTGCTGGGACAACATCTCGTTGGTAATCAAATTAGATGTACTAAAAAAGTCACCCAAATATTCAAAACCCGCCTCCTGCCATAATTGCAAAGACCCCCGAGAAAGCTGCAAGCCGAAGGGCTGACATTCACTAATTTATTAATATAGATGGTATCTAGGAATTTTATGTAGATTAAAAAATACTTGTATATGACAAGCTAGGTCAGCTAATGCCTTATATCTCGACTTTTTAGGGAGTTTCAGAAAACGTAGAAAAACGGGTAATTGGATTGCACTTCCCTGTAGCATAATCGTTAGTAAAAAATTCTCAAATTTTGATGCTGCCAATGGGAGCTGGACCAAAAGATTCAATAAAGCAGCCTGGTAATACAGCTCGAAATTGCAGTTACTTTAGATGTTAACGGGCGTCCCGCTCTTTCATGACAGTACACTATAGCAGAAGAAACCCAACGTGCAATAGAAGCTCTAGTCAAAGCCCGACCCTTCCTAGGGGCGGAGAAGGCGATGAGGAGTTGGGGAGATTTACGAAAAGGTCTTGTCCTTTGAAGGTAAAACTTCAAGCACCGTTTGATGTCCAAAGAATGGAGAGCTCTCTTTGCCGGTGTAGACGGAGCAGGAAAAAATGAAGGCAGGACTACAAGTTCATTCAGGTGGAACGTGGTAGGTACCTTCGGGATGAACGAAGGATTAGTGGGTAGCACCACTCTGTCCTGCTGAAATTGTAGGTAAGGCTCCGTTGCCGTAAAAGCCTGAATTTCGCTAATACGTCTAGCAGATGTGATGGCTAAGAGAAAAGCCACTTTCCAAGAGGTATTTCAGATCACACTTGTGAATAGGTTCAAAAGGGGATTTCATGAGATGAGACAAAACAATGTTCAATTGCCAGAGCACTGGAGGAGGTCGAACTGGCAAGTAGGCTCTAAAAAGACCTTTCATAAATTCCTTCACTAGACTGTAGGACCACGGGGACAACTGATTTGAACGTCTCCTATACCTCGAAATTGCAGCCAAATGAACTGTAATCAAAGAGTGGGAAAGGCCAGTCTTGGCTAGAGATGTGAGATACGGCAAAACGTCCTCCGGAGAAGAAAGTGGATGGCAAGAGTGTTTTGCACACCAGGAGCATAATTTTTTCCATTTGGCCGAGTAACACTTGCCAGTGGAGGGAGCACGAGCCTTGTTAAGTATGGAACGGCACTCCTCAGAGATAGCTAAGTCACCAAACTCCGTGTGTTGAGGAGCCAGGCCGACAAGTGAAGAGAGTGGATGAAACACTTGGCCTTGGCAAGCAGGCGTTCCGAAGGATGAAGACGTATTGGAGAGGCCTCTCTTAGGCGAAACAGCTCTGTGAACCAGAATTGCCTTGCCCACGCCGGGTCAATGAGAATGATGTGGCAAGGCTCCTGTTTCATCTTTTTTTTATTTATTTTTTTTTAGAATTTTTGGTACTAGTGGGAACGGAGGGAACGTGTAAGCAAACGCCCCTTCCCAGGAAAAGTGAAAGGCGTTCCCCAGAGAACCTGGCTGAGGAAATCTGCTGGCGTAGAATTCACATTTTTAGGTCTCGCGTGCGTTGCAGGGCAGAGCCCTGCTCCGCCTCCGCGAGAGATTTTGTAGGAGAGGATTTTCAGAAGAGGGCTTTAAGCCCTGCCCCTCATTCCCATTGGCCGGAGTCACCGTTTATGTTAAACGGTGGCCTGCCATTGGAAATGAGGTGTTTTGGTTGCCTCCCTTTGGCTTGCGATCTGGACTCGGTGGCCTGCTTCACGGCTGTCGTGAAGCACTTTCTTATCTTTATGGGGCCATGTGTTTAAACACATGGCCCCATAAAGATACGAGATCCCCATGATCCGGCGCGATCCTCTTTCGCTTTCGGTCTCCTCAAAGCACTTTAAAAAAAAAATTATTTCTTTGTTTTTATTTCGCCTCCTGCTTTCCTGCCCTCATTCTCGCTTTTAATAGTTGCCGACTCCTTTCCTCGACTCTTTTCTTGTCGGGTCACGTTCCTCCTCTGTGTTGCCCTCCTTTCCCTCTTCTCGTCTTCTTACCCCACCATGCGCCCACGGATGCTGCGCGCTTTGTGCTCCTCTTGGTGTCCATTAAACTCGGAGGCCGTGGATGGCATGGACGAGGGAGATTAGTGCGGAGTGGGGGCAGGATTAGTGCAGGGGGGAGTTGGCCAGGAGGCTGGGTTTCAGTTGCCAGAGACATCTGTTTTTCCTGCACCGCTCCTTGTCCCCGGTGCAAAACAAAACGAGAGCCTTTCTCTTGTGCTGTTGGAGGGGAGGGCACGGTGCCCAGCTCGGGGTGGACGTGCGGCTCACGGACGGGAGCTTTGACGTAGAGGTTTGGCGTCAAGTCTCAGAGCAGTGACCTTGTCGCCCCACACCTCTCTTCCTCTCATAGGAACGCTGACTTCACAGCTCTGGACTTTCTTAAGAGCCTACTGCATTGTGGGAGTCGTAGTTTTAATTTGCTTGAAGGCAAACCGATTTGACTAATGAAGCTCAGAACAGTTATTTATAAAAATGCCCTCTCTAGATTGGAAAAATTGGCCGCATTGGGCCAGCTGTTGGGGGGAGGATGTGGCGTAACGGCCAGAGTGACCGACCTTGAAGCTGGGGAACCAGGTCCGAGTCTTGGCGGGAGTCTCAAACATCCTGTGATTCTGGGCAAATCACGTAATCTCCCCTTTGCCTGAAAAATGAATGTGTCTGTCTCGAATGTACCTGGTGCTCATGTAAAGCGCTCTGATACCTTCGGGTTGAATTCGCGCCATATGAAACTGCATCTGGAGGGCAGAGCATGGCGGAGTCCGCCATGGTGACACAGTTTAAGGCCATAGGGTGCCTAGCAGCTACCAGTGAGCGCCTGGCAGCATCCCCACTGGGGTGAATTGCTGGGCAGACTCCTGGATTTGGGGGGCATGTTTCTCCGCTCCTGTGCCCATATGGGGTCGGGGGTTATGGTTTAACGCGCCAGTGACCCCATATGCCTGAGCCGTGGGTCTCTACTTTTAAGGGTCTGTCCACCGCTGGTCAGAGCCCACGCCCTTTGCAGGACAGTGACGTCTACCCGAACCCATTCTAACTTGTTAAAAATGTTTTCGTCCTTTCATGTCCAGTAATAGTTCATCTGGTTTGGTGCAGGTGTGGCGTGTTGGTGTTATCGACACAGTGCCCACCAGGCATCCTGAAGCTTCTTGGCTCTATAATTCAGTGCACCTTCACGGTGTTCTGATTCTGCCACGCACATCCGCTGCACACGCTTCATCTATATTCAGTTTTGATGACCACCTCCCAAGGATATATAAAAAAAAATGCCAGATCAGATTTCCAGACATTTTACTTTACTACAACAATGTAAAATAAAAATCACATTTACAGAAACAGACAACACTGTCGCAAAGGTCATTCCAATTTCCTGAAAACATTGCAAATTTGTCACAATAAAATCAATTCTTATCTAAACCATGAATTTTATTTAGTTTCTGCCGCTCGCACTGTCCTCCGAGGAGGAGGAGAGCAGGCATTATGTTGGGACAGTTTTAAACACAAGGGGAGAGGGAATCACTCTGCCCAAGTCCTCACTCCACAGGTGCATCCCAGGTGAGCTCGTTGGCTCAAGGGAGCCTTTTAAACACAAGGGGGGAGGGAGCACACTGCCTCTCATCTCCGCACATTTACCCCATTGCATTCTGGTAAATGCAGTGTGCTTACTTCAAAGTGGCTGTATTTTGTCACCAATTATGCTGGGCACTGAGCAGGTTCTGGTGTGTAGCCTGGGGCAGGGGAACCCACCCTGGGAGGCCTGGTGCCCCTAGGAGCCTGCATACCCTGTCCCAACACCGTACCTGCATGCTTGTTGGCTGGACCACATTTCCCAGCATACAAGTGTACAACTGTGTATCTGCAGCTGGACCACAAGGAAGCAGCAGTCCGTACAGCTTGCATCGCACGTATATGCGAGGCTGGTGAGCGCTGTTGGTTTTGCAGCAGCACTAAACAAGGGGCTTGGGGCAGTCACAGACCTCCTCATCTTCCCAGGGCGGGTCACAGGCTTTTCACCAGGGTGCGTTGGAGCTGCTGGTTTTCAACTTTTTTGCTTATTCTAACCATCCTCACCATATGGCTCTTCAAAAACCATTGCTTTCGCTTCTTGCACGAGACGGGAGGGGCCATGGTATACGGTGAGTGTGCCCAATGATGCTTCTCCCTCTTAACCCGCCCACCTCAGAGATGGATACACTTGGAGAGATCCACTCACAGTCCACTCTTGGGGGAGATGCTGACAGTGTGTGCGTTTATAAAGTACACTGGACGTTTGTTAACATGTGCACAGTATTAAAAAGTTGCCTGCGGCTGTATCAACTATTTCTGAAGTGAAGGTTTTAAATGTAAAATGCAAAATTCTGCAGTGGTATGTACAGTGGTATTACTTCCCCGAAACACCATAGAGTGTCTTATTTTCTGCACCATATACGACATGTGCTTTCGCTATTGATCAGTAGCGCCGGCGTGGTAGCAGATCTGCAGATTCTTTTGGCGCGTGTTACTTACCTGCGATATTTTTCAACGAATGTCAGCGGCTAAAAATAATTGTAAAACATCTGGTTCTCTTCTGCCACATCCTTCACTATTTGTAGAGCTAACACGTGTGACATGTACAGCCTTTCTGTGTTTTGCATTTTTTTGTAGCAATCATGTAATTTCAGACCGGTTTTAATAGAACACATCTTAGAAGTGCATGTGACAGATTAAACGTGAGGCTAATTACATTTTTTGTATTTTTAATATGGATAGCTACTAGTACCAAATTTAGGAATCCACATTGGAAGAAAAACATAGCTGGAGTGTGCTGAATATTTTTTTTTTTATCAATTGCTTTGGTGGCCCCTTTGTGTAACCAGGCTGGAAAATGGACTAGGCCTGACAGAAGAGTATCCGTGTACACTCGCAAGACTGGAGGAAAGTAAAGAATGGGTCCGCTGAAAGCAGGAGCACAAAATTACTAATAGAGAAGAGATAATGAATAGGGAGTCGTAGGCATTCATGGGGAAAAATCCATTTTGTTACCAGGTGGTGGAAAAAAGGAGTGGGCTAATTGTTCTAATCTTGTAGCAGCTAGGACTGAAGCGGGATATGCCTTTCAATTCATTTCCCTGATAATTGTTAACAAGCATTTGCAATGCAATAGGTCTCGCATTTGCGAAAGTTTAAGCTACTAGCATTGCAAATGGCAATACCTTTTATTTGTTTTAAAAACCAAAACATAAATAAAAGACATTGTAATTTACAATGCGAATAGCTGAAACTCGCGTAAATGCGAGACCTATTGCATTGCAAATGCTTGTTTGTTGAGTCATGTAGCGAACAGTTCCAGGGTTGGAAATCCCCAACACTGAAATATTTTTCCCAGCTGAACGGCATCCATCTCCCATTCGTGACACTGCTTGGTGTGTCTTCTGAGAACATCGGCCCATTCGTTTAACACCCCTGGAACGTGTTGGACTTGTAACGAAATATTGTGGTGAATCGGCCAATTCCAAATTCGCTGCGCCAGACTTGAGAAAGACGGAGATCTTGCCCCCCCCTTGTTTTTGCAGATAGAACATGGTGGTTGTGTTGTCCGTGCAGACGAGAATCGACGAAGCCTTTATCCTTGGTATGAAGGAACGGAGCCCTAGGAAGACTGCTTTCAGCTCCAACAGGTTTATGTGGCATAGAGACTCCTGATCCGACCACCTCCCTTGGACCTGAAGTTCCTGGAGGTGAGCTCCCCATCCTTCCATGGAAGCATCCGTTGTCATTATCATCAAAGGTTTCGCTGGGAGGAAGGATAGACCTCCTGAGAGATTGCTTCTTAATGTCCACCAGGACATCACCCTGATCATCTCTGGCGTGATTGACACGGTGTCGTTGAAGGAGCCTCGAGCTTGGATCCATTGGGAGTCGATCTGCTCCTGAATAATCATCATCCGCAGTCGACAGTGAGGAATCAACGGGATGCAAGATGACATCATCCCCAACATTGATTTGTAAATCCTCACAAAAACGCACCTTTTTGAGGAAAGGGACTGAACCACCTGTTGAAGACGAGAAATTCTTTCCTCTGTGGGAAAAGCCATTGAGCGGCTGGTATCTAACATTGCTCCCAGAAACACCAGAGACTTGGAGGGGAGGAGCGAAGACTTTTCTCTGTTGAGATTGAGACCCAGAGTGTGAAAAAGATGAAGACAGGCGCTCGTGGACTCCATTGTCCCCTGAAAAGTTGGGGCCTTGACCAACCAGTCGTCCAGGTAGGGAAAAACCTGGTGGCCGGAACGCCGGAGATAGGCCGCCACTGGCGCCAAACACTTGGTGAAAACCCTTGGTGCTGACTTTAGCCCGAAAGGTAGCACCTTGAATTGGTAGTGGCACCCTGCCACCTGGAACCTGAGGAAACAATGGTGCTTTGGATGAATGGGAATATGGAAGTACGCGTCCAGGAGATCCACGGAGGTCATGTAATCTCCTGTATCGAAGAGGAGGAGAATCACCTGGAGCGACAACATCCTGAACGGCTGGCTTTTGATGAACTTATTCAACAACCTGAGGTCCATAACCTGCTTCCATTTTCCAGTCTTTTTTTTTTTATCAGAAAAAAGTGAGAGTAGAAGCCTAGGTTGCGCTGACTGCATGGCACTACTTCTATTGCCTGTTTGTCGAGAAGGAGCTTTATCTCCCTTTTGAGAAGCGCCAGATGACAGTGAGCAGTCTTTCCTGGAGGGAAATTCGGAGGTTGTTGAATAAATTCCAGGGTGTGTGACCATGGTTGAAGTCGTCAAACACCCATCTGTCGGACAAAATGGAGTTCCATTGAACAAAGAATTTGGAGCAGTTTTGAACCAATTGAAGTGGGACTGGGGTGGCGAGTGCCTGAAAATTCTCATTGCCTTCTGCCTGTATCATGGGATTTTCCTCCAGATGCAGGGCACCTTCGTGCCGGAGCCCTCGTGTAAGCTGGAATGGGCGTCTCGCAAAAGGACTGTGCAGAATATTGGGGCCGGAAACACTGTTGGTAGTAGGGCTAAAAACGCTCCTGGAGCTGGGGCCGAGATGTAAATTGGCCCCTTCCTTGAAAAGAAGAGAACTTCTTCTGTTGTAGATTGGCTAAAGATTTCACCATATCCGTGTCAGATTTGATAGCTTGAAGCCCCTCATCTGCATGTTTACCAAAAAAGTACTCCCTGTCAAATGGCATGTCAAGCACCTTAGCTTGGACTTCTGGGCGAAATGTCGTCGCCTTCAGCCAGCCCTGCCTGCGCAACACGGCAGCGCCTGCCATCTGCCTAAAGGCGGTAGAAGAGATGTCCAGCACCACATCTATGACTTCTGATGAGGCTCTTTCCCTCCGAGAGTATTTCTTTCGCCTCTTTTCTCTTGTCCTCAGGCAGAAATTCCAGAAAAGGAGCAATGTCTGACTAACCTGCGCCCTTCCTTGTCTGGTGGAGCGGTACATGGTGAAGCAGGGCTCTTAGATCGTCTTTGAGCAGCCTGCATTATTACAAAATCAGGCTTTGGATGGCCAATGAGACATGCAGGTGAGTCCTCTGGCGCCCGGTACTTCTTGTCTAGTTTCGGAATAACTGCCTGCACAGAAGCTGGATTTTTCATCAACTTAATGCCTTCTTGCCACAAGAAGTCAACAATAGGGATTGCCCCAACAGTACACTGCGTGGTAGCCTTGAAATCATATAAGAAGCATTCCGCTTGCTTTACCGGCATGGGAAGGTCAAAGCGCTTCGACGCTCTTTCGAAAAGGTCATGGAAGCCGCCGATATCTGCTGGAGGAGAATCAGCCACTGGCAGCGTGGGAGAAGGCTGTGTGTGAGCCACATAGTCCATCCATTCATCATGGACATCAGAATCCACTTGTAGCTCCCCTTCTTCCAATTGTTGGTCACCGCTGTCTGATGCTCGGGCAGGAATCTGCAGGGGAGGTAAGGACTTCTGTTTTTGTGGAGCAGGTGGAGTTTCCTGATCTGGTATAACGACAGGATCCTCCTGTCGAGGAACTGGCTTTTGAGCTACATTAGCATCAGGGAAACGTTTATAGTAGTCACTGAGCATCATACGTAGGTCCGTGACCAGTGACATCGGAACGTTAATGGAGGGTTCCTGTTGATGGTCCTCCTCTTCCTGCTCATAATAGGGGTAATGCTCTTGAAAAGTGTCCATGCACTGCATGCCTGAGCATCTGTCTGAGAAGGAATATTCACCTTCCAAGTACGCAGAAGGGTCATCTGGTTGGTCTTCTTCCTCTGATTCCTGGCACTTTACTCAAAGTTGAGAGGGGCTGTAAGCAGGGCCAAAAGGACCTTCATCCTCCGATTCTTGGAAATCCAGGAGGCGAGAAGGAGGCAGAGGAGAAATCTTAGAAAAGTCCTGCAACAAGGAAGGAATTGTTTTAGAGACTGGCATGTCCATTTTCCTCGTCAACGGGATCATCGTTTGAGACTGCGTCGATGGTGTGAAAATATCCATCGACGGGGCAGAGATGCTCTTCGACGATGCAGCTCCCAACTGAATCGTCGACGGCGAAGCTCTCGACAACGTTGAACTCCTCATAGAAGCCGCCGACGACATCACCACTTCAGTTTTCGTCGACGCCACAGCTGTCGTCGTCTTAACCATCGACATTGTAGATGTCGCTGAAGAAACCGTTGATGGAGCCCTCGCTTCAGCGGTCGTAGGCGGAGAATGCCTCTTCGACGGGCGGATTTTCTGAGAGGGAGTATGTGGCGCAGAAGGAGGAGCAGAACCAGATCTTTTTTGGGCCTGAGATGAGTCAGATTGCTCTTTTTTCGCCCTTTTTTTCCACAGAAGACTCCTTGCTCTAAGATCTTGACTTCTTTGGATCTCTCTGGACAGAAGGAGGATCTTCTTCCTTCCTTTTCTTAGAGGAGGTGTGAGGCCTTTCCTCACTCTCGGAGTCAGAATCTTTTACAGATTTTCTCTTTTGAAGCCAGAGTAGAAGTCTTCCCTCCCGATCTTTGAGGGTTTTTGAAGAATTAGTCTGGCAGTGCTTACAGTCTTTAGGCTTGTGATCTGGATAAAGGCAGTATAAGCAGTCTTTATGAGGATCTTCAGCGAAGAGCTGGACTTTCCACAAGTCTTGCAGGGCCTAAGCAGCCCTTTTTTAGACTCTGACATTCTGCAGCAAATACAGAAAGAAAAGGATATACTCACTTTCTAGCAGCACCTCAGTGGAAGAGAAGGTTGAGAAAAAGGAACTGCTAGCTCAAAGTTGAAAAGTTCAAGGTAGAAACACTGTGACTGAGCAGAGCTCAGGGAGACTCCCTAACACACGAAGTGCGGTAAGAAATCTGCGGTATGGTGGCCCTGCAGGGGATGGATACTCTGGGTCTGTGATGTGTTTGGCTGGAGTTTGTATGTTCTTTAATGAGGTTAACTGGATACTAAATGTTATTGATTTTCAAGGGAGATTATCCTCTAAACTGTTATACTGCTATTTTACTGTTACCGGCAACTAGAAGGGAAGTGGGGGACCAGAAAAGAGACGGGAGACCATAATCACCTTCAAGATAGCACTCCAGCAGTACCACTGCCTCCTGAAAGAAGCAAAGAACGCACTAGCAGACCGCGTAGAAGCCAGCACAAACCACAGCAAGGAGAAGGAGTTCTCTAATCCTGCAGTCGCCGAGAATGACATTACTCCTGCCGAAGAACTATGTGATACCCTGGCGAACTTCTTCCATGACAAGCTCTCAGCCATCTACGAAAACTTCAAACTCAATCCTCCCCTGCCACCAACACCATCGACCTGCTAACACCCCAAACACAAACCTTGAACACCTGCTCACCCACTGTGACCCTCTCACAACTCAAGCCACAATCTCCATCATGAACTCCGTTCACTCTGGAGCACCCACGGAACCCTGTTCCCACCACATCTTCAACCTCTGGAGCAAGATGATTGCCGACGAGCTCAAGAAAGTCCTGAATACCTCCATCACCTCAGCCGCCTTCCCTGAGGACTAGAGACAGACTGAACGGAGGCCCCTTCTGAAGAAACCATCCTCCGACCCAGCTGAAATGAAGAACTACTGGCCCATCTCTCTCCTCCCCTTTCCAGCAAAGGTTCTTGAGAAGGCAATCAACCACCTGGAACATAACAACCTCCTGGACCCCTCTCAATCCGGATTTCAAGCCAACCTCCGCATCGAGGCATCGTTTATGCCAGCCACTGACTACATCAGGGCCCTCTGTGAAATGGCAGAACCTCATTCTCCTGGACCTGTCAGCCGCCTTTGACACAGTCTCCCATCAAATCTTGATCAACAGACTCAACCACATTGAAATCCAGGGAGATGCCTTCAAATCGATTGCCTCATGCCTCACTGTAAGAACCCAGAGAATCCATATCCCACCGTTCACTTCAGAACACAAGAAGCCTGGCCCACTCCATCCCCCTCCTCCCGACAGACCACGCCCACAACCTCAGCATCATCTTGGACAGCAAGCTATCTATGAAGAAACAGGTAAACGCAGTCTCATCGCCCTGCTTCCACACCCTATGCATGCTCCGCAAGATCTTCAGGTGGCTCCCAGTCAGCACCAGAAGGACCGTCACGCAGACCCTCATTACCAGCAGGCTGAACTGCGGGATCACATTCTACCTAGGAATCACGGCACACCTCCTGAAGAGACTACAGACAATATAAAAGTCAGCTGCAAGACTCATCCTCGACCTCCCTAGAAGGACCCACATCACACCACACCTCCAGAAGTTACACTGGGTCCCAATCCAGAAGAGATGCTAGTTTGAGGTGCTGACCCACGCATACAAAGCCCTGCACAATGAAGGACCAGCATACATCAACAAACTCATGACCTTCCACCAAACAACCGACCGGACATCTACGATCATCCTCCCTCTTCCTTGCAGTCACACCCCAGATCCGCCGAGTGTAGGAAGCTGGCTCTGTATATACTATACCAAAGTAAGGTATAGTGTGCACAGAGTCCAGTGGAACCCCAAAGGTAGGCAGAGGTAAAAGTAGATAATACCTTACTCTCTATTTGTGGTAGTGTGGGCGAGCAGTAAGGCTTTATCAGAGGGCAGTGTTAAACATTTATTGTACACACTCAGGTACGAAATGATGTCACACACTCAAAGACTGAACTCAGACCAATTTTGTTTGTATGGAAATATTATTTAGTTATTTTATTTCTAGAACCATGCCAGGCCTGGTGCAGGTAAGTGAAATAATACTTTGCAGGTATATTGCAGTTGAAATACAATTGAAATGCAGTTGGATGCAATTGGTTTGGTTACAGGTAAGTCGGTTGGTTGTAAAGCAGTTTGAATTACTTTTCAGATTACTTTGTACATTACTTTTTAGATTACTTTTTAAGTTACTTTTTCTACTCAAGTGTGATATGCCTACCTATCACACTGGGACATTTCCTAGAAGAAAGGCAAGTAAATCAGTTTTTGTACATTTGCAGTTTTTCAAGGTTTCATACAAACCAACTCCACACTTGGAAGAATTTTCAAAGAAAAGCAGTCAATGCAATCCTATGGGAGGAACTGAAGTTATCAGTTTACAGGTAAGTACTTGGTTGTGGGAGTTGGGTTGCTAGGGTTAGAACCAGGGTTCCTCCAGGGTCGAGGATGCACTCTCAAAGCACCCTCAGGGGCACTAGGGCGGCCAGATGCTGAGGCCCAATGTTATCCAATGGGGGTAGGGGGCCTCCGGTTGGTGACTGCTCACGAGCAGGCCACAAGGTTGTGGGAGCAAAGCTCCTGGGTGTTTGGCTCAGGGCAAAGGGGGATCTGATTTAGCACACAAGGTGCACCCACAGGGGCGGCGAGGTGCTGGTTTGGGTGCCCTGTTGATTTAAATGGGGATCCTACGGTTGCAACACACACTGCAGGCTCGGGGACAAAGATCTTCTAGAGGCAACCACTGGTTGGAGAGGTAAGTTGGGATGCCTGGACACCTTCGGTTGGGCCACCCAAGGCCGTGGGACGTCGGGTGCAGGGGTGTCTTTAGGCGTCGGGTTTTTCTTTCCGGTCGCGGGGGGTCCTCCAGAAAGGGGCTGCAAGCGTTGATTGGAGACTCGGGGCAGGTCAGGGATCACCATATCCCAGGTCAGGATCGCTGAGTAGACCACCTCGTGGTGTTGGGCCACTTGAACTCGGGCTGTGGGCTTCGGGTGCTGAGTGGTGCAGACTCACAGATTTGGCCGGAGCCAGATTCTGTGGGTGAACAAATCCGGTGCTCACTGGAGACAAAGTCTTGGTTTCGGAAGGCAGGGCAGATCCTCTGGGTTCTTGGGGGGTGCTGACTGCAGGACACGCCGGGATTATGCTTGAGCAGGTCGATGTCGGAACAGGCCGGTAGGGCTGGGGCCAAAGCAGTGAGTGTCGTCCTCCTCTTCTTCAGCACAGCTCTTCGGTCCTTCTTCTTCTTGTCTGAGGAGGCAAGGTTCAGGGTTGCCCCTAAATACTAGATATAGGGGCGTTACAGGTAGGTACAGGTCAGGACCAATGGGTCCCTTCCTTGGGGTGGGTACACCCCCTATTATGCCACCCTCCAGTGGGAGGCGGGCATAAGCCTCACTCTGGTTGGCTGGGTCCCCCATCTGCAAGATGGCGGGGACAGAGTTGTGCTTCACCTCGCCTCCCCCACCTGAGGGGTGGGGTTGGCAAAGGTGGGCACACCTTTCCTCTTAACTTAGTTTTCCTGCCGATTCTCCTGCCCAAAGTGTGGGTCAGAACCAGTGGGGGCCAGTTGCTGGGAGCAGCAAATGGCTGGGGTAGCTCACAAAGGCGGCAAGCCTTTGAAGCTTCCCCTTCATGGACCCTGCCCATCCTGGGGGAGGAGGCTTGGCACCGTGTCCCAGGATGTGCTTTGTTTCAGGCCCCCGAGAGCAGCAGGCTCTCGACCCAGGGGTCCAGAAACATGTCTGGTGGTGGCAGCTGGCGAGCGGCCGCTCAGCCAGGACACTGGACTTAGTTCGTTTTTCAGGGGGCATCTCTAAGATGCGTGCATTTTTCATTAAATCCCACACTAGCATCAGAGTGGGTTTAATGTGCTGCGATGTTTGATACCAAACTTCCCAGTTTTCATTAAAGCCATTATGGTGCTGTGGAGTTCGTAATGACAAACTCCCAGCACCATATACTCTTTATGGCATTACTGCACTTACAATGTCTAAGAATTGGCTTAGACACTGTAGGGGTACATGGCTCATGCACCTGTACCCTCACCACTGATATGGTGCACCCAGCTAGAGGGGTGGCTTACCTAGGCCAGGGCAGTGGATTGTAGGCATGGCACACAGGGATGTGTGCCATGTCGACTCTTCACTTTGTTCTGCACCAAAACACGCAGCCTGCAATGGCAGTGAGTGTGTGTACAGGGTCTCTAAGGGTGGCACAATAAGTGCTGCAGCCCTTAGAGGCCTTCCCTTGTCACAGTGCCCTTGGTACCCATGGTACCTTTTACAAGGGACTTACATGTGGCCAGAGAGTTGCCAATTGGGTTTTGCAACAGTACAGTTTAGGGAAAGAACATAGGCCCTGGGTACCTGGTTGGCAGGAACCCAGAACACACTCAGTCAAAGCACATCAACAGTTTGGCAAAGAGTGGGGGCACTCAGGGCAGCGTGAACAGAGCCAGAACAAGCCAACAGCTTGCAGCAACCGAAGCAGGTTACTTTGAGCTCTTAAGCGCCCTGCGGAATCCTAGCACACCAACCATGAGGTACAGATACGATTGATCTGATCACAATTATTTTGAGTGGTAAGTTGACCACGAATAAAGAAGCCACAATACGCTTTTTTCCCGGTCCTGACGAAAGCCTATAGAATAGTCACTAGGCTGAAACATGTTGACCACCAGACCATGAAAAGTGCGGCAGATTATTGACACGATCTACTTACGCACGACACTGTTTTTAATTTCACACTTCACAAATTTTCACATTAAATATTCGTTGGCACTGTGTTGTAGGGAATTTTAACTGCACTATTCCAAAGAGCACACGCACGCCCTTCTTTTTCATCTCTGGACCCTACTGACAAACCAGTTGGTCTCCCTCCAGGTGGAGGACAGCATATGTGCAATAAAACCCGATGATGATGCTGTAACAGTGCACTAAGGCGGAGAACCAAGATATACCGCCTTCCCCTGTGTACGTATATGAGGGTTTTTAAGTGGACTATAATACGCTACCGAGAACCTGGTTATACAGGACAAGTGGTCCATTCTCCCCTTGATTTTTTGAAAGAGTGGGGGCAACCATACAAAAAGGGGCACTTTCCTACACAGAGCGAACAGCGGAGGACACTCTCGCACCTGGCAGCCAAAGCTCAGAACAACCTTCCCCTGCACCTCAAGACCGCCCTACCACCCCACCAATTCAGGAAAGGACTCAAGACCTGGCTGATCGAATGAACAAATCACCATGCAAGCAGCTAGCAACTCCAGCACCTTGAGACCCTCATTGGGTGATTTGCCGCACAACTGATTTATTTGGGATCCTGCCATGAGGTCCCCCTTCTGCATCATTCAGCTCCCGCTTTTGCTCGTGGAATGTCTTTGGTGCCATCCCCTCCAATGGCGATGCTGCAGACTCCAGTGCTGACGTCTGGGCCACATTCAAAGCTGGCTTACTCAGTGATACAGCTCTGGTGATGGGGTCCAGTGGATAGTGTAATGGAGCGACCCTGTACCCCAACCCAACCCCGGAGGTGGCTTCATTCCATGCTGCCCTAAGAAAGGCAGTTGACATCCCGGAATTGCCTGCCACTGGAGAGTCCAAATGGCTATACTGACAGGAGTGCTGCCACCAGAAGCAATCTCAATAGAGCCTTTTTTTTTTTTTTTGCCCTTCAAAGATTGACTATCAAATCCTATTAAGCCAGCATGGGAAAAGCCCACTTCTGCCCTGGCTGTGACCTGCCTTATTGCGAGGAGATACAGGGCAGCCCTGGGAGATGCAGTCTTACAACATGTGCACCTCTCTGGAAAGCCTTG
Organism: Calotriton arnoldi; assembly: GCA_963921515.1. NCBI lineage: Eukaryota > Metazoa > Chordata > Amphibia > Caudata > Salamandridae > Calotriton > Calotriton arnoldi. Next base: position 86,260 of record CAWUFW010001460.1, read on the forward strand.
TGGTGCAGGCTTCTTGCTACACTAAGCAGAACCCGGGCACTTACTCTTCAGCACTATGATCAGATAGGGAATCGGAGAAACATGAGGCCGTCCGTAAGAACGTTTTCATCTGGCAGCTTAGCTCTCCGTCCCCTCCGTGGTGCCTGCCTCCGAGGGAGATACACCCAAGCCTTGTCGGACGTGGGCATCTCAATGGAGCCAAATGACTGGACAACCTTAAAGATCATTTTGCTGCGGTTGTTGAAGCTGGACGAGACGCCTTATAAGGGCAGGACACAGTTGACTCGGTGGTCAGAGCCATGGGCTCATCTGGAACCTGGAAGACCTGTAAGGCTCAGGTTAAATTGCTTTTCCGGCGAGTGTAAGCATTACAAATGGACAGGCCTTTGGACCGGTTGTGTTTCTTTGGAGATGAGGCTGGCTGCCTGGGAGAGATTCATGGCAGGGTGGGTGATGACCTGATCTTTGGGTCGGGAAACAGCCTTTACAACGAGGTTTTTACCTCATTGTGCCTTTACCCCGCATTTGTTAGCACGCATATTTTTACCACAAATATGCATTTACAACACATGCCAGTACCACGCATTTAAGGTAAGTTGGGTAAGGGGGGTGGGGAATCCCCCCATAAATACATTGTTTTTAACAATGCATGGTATTGGTATGTGTTGTAAATGCATATTCGCTGTAAAAACATGCGTGCTAAAAAATGCGTGGCAAAGGCACACAATGTATTTACGTGCGTTGTACCGTCATACAACCCTTTGGGTCTTCACTTACGACTGAGACTGTTGAAAACTCAATTTGCTTTCAGAAACTAAGAATTTCCAAAACTGTCATCAGTCAGCTCTCGCTGGCATTCTAGCGACAAAACCAGCTACTCCACCAGTATCGGGGCAGAGCTAATGGAAGGGGTTGTCAAACCCAGCAACCTTTCAACTTCTCGCCACCTGTAAAGCAGCTTTAGCGACTGCTTGTAAGAACATGTGTAGCTAGGTGAAGGACTGGTACCCTCCTTTCGGCATGTCTGGAAAACCGTAACCTAGGACCAATTTGCCTTATAAGTTGTAGAAAGTGGGGTATACTCTACCCCTCCAATGGGCTCTGTACCCCACTCTTCACCCCTCCAGTCCCTTCAGTCAGGAACATCTCTGGATCCTGCAGCAATAGGTGGGTCACCGTGCTGCAGACAGGAGCAGTGGATTTGGTCTCAGAACAGGAATTGGGGTCGGAATGGTATCTCCTGGTTCCCAAGAAGGACAACGGTCTTTGTACAACTCTAAAATTCCCGCTCTCAAGCTTCCACCGGCTCAAGGAAGAGTTTCGGATATTATCCCTTGTTCAGGTTCTTCTGGCACGGGAAGCATAAGGTTGGACGGTGTCCCTCGACTTGCAGCATGTGCATTTCCACATACTGAACCTGCAGTCGCACAGGGAATGCATTCATTAGTGGTAGGGTCCACTCGCCGCCTGTTTGTGGCCGTCCCATTTGGATCAACATTGGCACCGTGAGTCTTCACCAAGGTGATGGCAGTGCTGGCGGCCCATCTCAGGAGGTTGGGGATCTCTATATTTCTGTGTCTGGACCAGCAGTTGCCACACATGGTGTTGCGTCACTTGCAGGCCGTAGCATCTTTGCTGTTTGACTTGAGGGCTCCCACCGGTGTGCCCATGCCACACCTACAGCCCTCTCAGCACATCCTGTTCATAGCGGCAGTACTGGGCATTACATCTTCACAAGCTCCCCTCTTTCTCCTGGGTCTGCTGCCTTCTCCTGGCTGCTGATGACACTGCACAGGAAGGCTCTCCATGGGGCCTTTGTTGCCACCGGTCCCAGCACCAGGGAGATCTGAGCAAAGACAGTTTACAACTGTTAACAAATTCAAAGTTTTTATTAACGTAAAATATGGCACCTCTATGCCGCAACATTGTGCTAAAACCACAAGGGTGAGACCTATAGACTTTTGCCAATGGTTGTTTTTAGAGAACTCGACTGAACACCGAGGAAGGCAAACTTTTATATGTTCTTGTGCTGGATTACCAGCCTTTTCAGAAATTTATTTAATTAACGCTGGTGAAACTCTGCGAAAAAGTTGCATTTAATGCAGTGCTTTAAATGGGCCGGTACTCACCGGTACTGAGTACCGGCACTTCTTTGATTTATCACTCTGAGTACCGGCACTTCTCTACTGCCCTGGAGAGTACCGGTACTCATGACATGAAAAGGTAGGCTCATTGGCTGTGCTGGTGAGCAGGAGTGAAACGTGTCTCTGGTAGCTAAGGCACCGCTTCTGTAGCCCCGATCTGAGCCCCAGCTGAGCTATTCAGCAGGGCTCATTTGAATAATGTCCGGGTGCTCACCATCACGCTGTGCTTGACAGAGCAGGGTCCATTCAGGCCCTGTGCTGTCAATCACATTCACACTATCTCCTGCAAGCACAGAAATCATGTCAGTTCCCTGGCAGTGGCAATCAGGCTACGGCCAGTCCGGCCCTGGTGGCAAATAAAAAAGCCATACAAAAAAAAAAAAAAAGCCATGGTAGGTGAAGAGAAAAGATGGCTTTTATCATACCTGAATCTTTTGTGTGTCTGCTATGTTTGTGTGTATGCCTGTTTTTGTAAGAAAAAAATGAAAGAGAGAGAGAATCAAAACACACTCAGGAGGTATTTTAAAGAAAATGTGTGGCACTTTGTTTGGACATGTCTGCTCGGCGACAAAGATTCATAAATAACGTAAAAGGGAGGGTTGGTGGGTGGGTGAGTGGATGAGTGAGTGGATGGATGAGTGAGCAAGGGTGGATGTATAGATGGATGGATGGATGAATAAATGAATAAATGGATGGATGAGTGAAAGCATGCATGGGTGAAAGAGGGTGGATGATTGGATAAAGGGGTGGATGATGGGTGGATAAGTGAACGATTGGATGGATGAATGAAAGGTAGGGAGGATGGATGAAAGGGTGGATGATGGATGAGTAAAAGGAGGGAATGAGTGAAAGGGTGGATGGAATAAAGGCGTGAAAGGGTTGATGGATGGATGAGCAAAAGGATTGATGGATGAGGGAAAGGGTGGATAAAGAGATGGATGAATGGATAGGTTTGGAGATGGATGGATAGGTTTGGATATGAAGGGTGGATAGACGGAATGGTGAAAAACTGAATGATTGATGAAAGACTGAATAGACAATAGAATGTAAAGGTTAAATGGTGGACATCAGCAGGTAAATGGTAGGATGAAAGGATGAATGGATAGATTGATGGAAGAGACGAGATATTTTCTGGGGAGGGTCATGATGAGTTGCTTCATGTGCTTGGTGCCATAAGAGCTTTGGTGCGATGTGGGGGTATTTTCAGTTTCTTCCTACTCGCATGCTCAAAAATATATAGTATTGTGCCAAACAGCAATTAACAGTATGACATTAAGATGGTGCAACTATTGCAAAAAAAGGAAATGTTAACATATTATTGCATTTCTCTTTCATTTTGTGTAATGAGTTAACCTGCTTTGTTTATATAAACGCATTTCTCATGTGTTTTGGTATGTGCTGCAACTAATATAGAAGTTGTTAAGTATCATCATGTCTTGCCCCTAGCCCCGCCCCCTCACATCACCTCTAGCTCATTTAAATGAGTACCTGCACTTATTTTTTCCCATTTAAAGCACTGATTTAATGTATTCTCCTTGCTGCTTCCTTAGCTGTGTTTCCCATGTTTGTGAGTTCTGTCTTTTAAGTCATTCTGTGCCCCTCGGTCGATGTGAAATTGTAGTCCTGCTTCTATGTCTGTGACGTCCCAGATTTTGGTTTTCAAAAGCAGTCATAATCTGTAAGAGTGCCACCACTTCCGATGCCAAATTCTGAGCAGGAGGTCTGGAGAGGTGAACCGACGCCGAGGGTTGTTTACAGACTTGCTCAGCTGCTGAGCGCCTCGTTGTAATTATAAGTGGGAGTTGTATTTATATAGCGCTTACTGTGTATATATAAACGACACAATTCTTGGAATAGTAATGCCACACCTTTGCACGGGCACTGAACGCCACTTCCGCCCTCAGGCCCGACTGACCAGCCATTCATGTTGAGTACTGGTCTAGTGCTTTATGTTAGCTAATGTTGCCTCAAAGCACTGAAAGCGCATGGAGAAAGAGAAGAGGATAAAAGAGAGCAAATAAGGATACAAGACCGAGGGAAGGAAATTATGCGGCAGGTTTACCTAGATTATGCATTCAGAGCAGACCAGTTATGCGGCGTAATGAGGCTCATTTTGTGAAAGTATTACTTCATAATTTTTTCATTTTTACACATAACACTGTCGTGGAAAACATTTCACCTCTTAATTCCAGTGTAACAAAACCCAATTACTGCAGTAAGCAACAGAAAGAAGAGAAGGCTGGTCAACCTTTGTGAACGGCTTCCAGTGTGCAGGAACAGCTGTGGCCACATTTTTATTAACTTTTGATCTGTATGAGGAAGAATCATTTTTGTTTGCTAAAATCTGCATATTATGCCGCGGATAATGGATTATGTGGCAAATCCATGACTGCGAAAAAACGCTGCAGCCACAGAAATACATAATTCCAGTGGCCCTAGAGAGAGCACTGTGCTGCCAGATGTAGGCATTCAACCTTATCTGTGCCCGTATAAGTGTGTTGGTAAAGCAGGGAGTTTCCCACTGTGTATTTGTGAGTGAACAGTGTGTTCACAGGTGGTATGAAGATGAGATGTGTGATTGTTGTGTGCTGAATAACAAACACTGGATGTGTGGGTTATTTTAAACACTTTTTAACAAGTTTGTGTCAAAATTTGTCAAACTCTAAATGGGAATTATGCGTGTGAGGTATTTGCGGTAGGACCAGTGGAATTATGGGGCAAAGGGCGACCACATTTTGTCAGTATTGACTAAATTATGCAGCATGAAAAAGCAAGTTGTCACGTGGCAGTAACATACACGTGACTGGAGGAAAGCCATATTTGTCCAATAAACGTTTGCTGTGTCAGGTGTGGCACTTGGTGTACAGCGAATTTAAAACATTTTGATGCGTTTGAGGAACACAGTTGTTAACACAATCTTCCAGTAATGCAACAGGTGAAGGATTACAGTATGAGGTAAAATGCTTTTTTTGTGCGGAAAAAATGAAGACCTGTAATGAGGTTTTTCCAGTTTCCATATAAACCTGGTCGCTTGTGTGGGGTGTATGTACAGGAATAAACATGACGGTGCAGGTGAGGAGTGTATGCACAAGTATACACATGGTGTGTGTACAGCTGAACATACGAGGTGCGCAGTTTGTGTGTGTAGAGGCATAGTGAAGGGATGCGGAGGTGTAATCGTGTGTGTGTCTCTAGTGCTGTTATAAAGAATGTGGCTGAGTACCTGGTGGCATTAGGACTTGTTACAAAGGTACCTCTATGTGTCCCTGTGTTTGTTGAGACCTGGTCCTGTCACTAGAGTGTAGGTATATGATGGGTGCGTATTGAAGTAAGGTAGGTCACGTGCAGTTCGATTTCTGTCAGGGAGTCTGGGTTTGGTCACTGAGGTACTCTTAAGGAGTACCCTGGGGAGGAGGATGGGTGGGTGATAATATTCTGCCATACTCAGAGTTGTGTGGTGTTTCCAGACCATATTCACCAGGTCGGAGTTGGCGGATCTGGACCTGGTAAAGACCTCAGGTAAAGGGGGGACAGGGCCCCAGCCAACCCCTCCAGCAGCACACGTTTTCCCTCAGTGAGGAATATGCCTCCCCTCACCCAGCCCCTCCCCGCCAAACAACCATACCAGCCGCCCACCGTTGAAATTTACCACCTACTCACAGCATGGGATTAAGATCTGCGACAGGCCCTGGAATTTGGAAAACGTGGATTTTCCCTCAGTATTTGAGTTTGCAGTTTTGCAGCATGAATTGTTCCGGATTAACATGCTGTGCATTATTCTGACATATAGTAGTTAAGTGCAGAAATGTCTCTATTTTCTATTTTGTTTTTTTGGAGAGACATCGTTGACCTTTTGGTGGAGTGTCCCTCCCCCATGACGTCAGATGTATGTCCTGAAAGCTCCATGCGTGGTCGCCATCTTCAGATTCTTTTTTTCCGCCGTTGGATCTGGATGCAGTAGAGAGAGATCCGGGACAGATTGGAGATGAAGAAGTTTTTTTGACAAAAAAACACAGAGGAAAACATTTTTAACACTGAGAAAAAACCTGCACACACCGAGGAACACAAACAAGGATTGTCTACAGCTCAGAGTTGGATAACTCTGCAAGACAGCAAGGTCCACAACTGTGTGGAGCAGAGAATGCATCATGGGAATGGAGCATACACCATTTAGGTTCTGCCCTAAATGTCACCACAAGTTAGCATGGAAGGATAGTCACCAAGTCAGCCACTTGCGCCTGCCTAGAGACCCGTCGAAGGGATGCCACACCTGTGCTAAGTTTCAGCCAAAGAAACTTGAAGTAAGGCAGAAGCAGGGGTGGGCTCACTACACCATAGTGCAAGCTCAGACATATACCCCCAGGATGGAGGTAACCTACAGCGACACAGAAATTGTGCAACGACAGAACTCTGATGTCGAGATGGTTGACGGAGAGAAAGGGAATGCGCCGAAGAAACCATTGTCGAAGTACACTGAAAGCAGGAAACACAAAGTACAGACGGGATTGGGGACTGAAACTCATAATGTTTGGATTTCGTTGGGAGGATACTGGCTGAATTAGAGATTCCAGGACCCCTGTTTACCTGCACTTAAATCTGTCCTGCTCATGATGTCTTACATTGAGGTGCTCCGTGCATAGTGAGTTTGTGATTTGTCATTGGAGTAGATGTTGGGTGGATGTTGGACCCTGTGTGTTCAGCATTAGTGTATTGTGGGAGGGAGCCCGCAACCGAACCTCACCCTTGCTGCACCATACCGCCAGCCTCACCGGGGACTACATCCCCCACCTTCCAACACGCCAGGAGGCGCCAGCGTCACGTTCCCTGCGCCGTCAGCGACAGGAAGAGGCGGGGCCACCTACCATGGCTGTTTTAGTCGCTGTTGCTAAACCTGTAAGTAATCACTGCTATCTTCTTCTGGCATAACTTTTATTCTGACTGTAACTCCGGCCACGTGTCTTTAAAATCTTCTTGTGCCATCTCTAAATCTGTAACTGCGACTTAACAGTACCTACTCTGGAACTCCATGGTGGGGGGTGCTCCACCTGGAACTCAAACTAGCATCTCTGGTGACGTAGAACGTCATTAAGCATATGATATGGGCAAAAGAAAAGCCCAGGGCCCGGTATCGCACAGCAAGAGGCCCTTTAGTGTGGTCTGCCATGAGACAATGGACAGGATTGAGACTATCCTAACTGAATGCCACGATATTGCCTACTCCGGCTTACCATGCCCCACCTCTCCGCGAGGCAGTCCTACAAGCTCTGCGAACGCCCCTGGTTCAATGATAGTTACTTCCCCTGAACCACCCCCAGCTAAAAAAATCGGCCAAGCAGATACCTTTAATGTTTAAAAAGCAAAACAAAAGACGCAGCAAGGTATCAGCCATTGGGCCCTCTGAAGCGGAGCCTAGTGTAACTATTATTCCACCCTGCAACGTCCCAAAAAGAGTGTCTAGTATAACTCCGACTGTACATATTGAGCATCAAAACAGATTTGATATACTTGCAACTGAGGAAGCCGGGGTTGGGGCGGTTGCTAGTGACCCCGAAGAGTCATATACAATCTCTGCTGGTGTAATCCGGTCACTGAAAGATCAAATTGAGTCATTGAAAGATGAGGTAATTACACTCCGAATGAAGGTTGCTAGCCTACTGGAAAGGGCAAATGGTGGGAATCTGGCCCCATTAGGAACCACAACACTACTCACGAGCTCGGCCATCGGGGGGGTTGAAGTAAGTAGCCTGGACAATGCAAATCCAATTCAAGATCTCACGCAAACTAGGCACACTCATTTATTGACACACACTGCTGAGCATGATAGTCCTAAAGATGCCCCTAGTTTAATTACGAGGAACACATCAGGATTTGCCCAAGGCAGCGGGATAGACAGAGGAGAGGTTGTTCTAGATGAAGGAAACCCGTCCAAGCGAGACTATGGAAGGGTACCAGATAAGGGGACAGTAAGGGATGGTGTTTACATGCGATCCAGGGCATGGGACAACCGAGCGGTGATCTACCTCACAGAAGTCCCAAAACTCCCTCCGGGGAGACTTGAAGACCAGGACTCACTTAAGAACAAGGTTACTTACTGGTTCAGGTCTACTCGACATTGTTACTCAATTATTAGAGGTGACATACATTCAGTAAAAAGAATCCCCATGCAGAAATCAACTTGGGTTATGATTGAGGTTCGCTTCTATGACTGGTATAATCACTGGACTGTTGTCAATTGATTCACGCACAATCTCCCAAGCAAACTCCCGCATCTCCATCAGATACAGACCCCCTGCTGGTACCCCCCGCGGTCATCCTGTGCTGGAACCCCCATCAGGCCACCATTGACATCCTGTGGGTCAGCCCCATTAGGACTGCCCACTTTCTATAGGGGCGATTGGAGAGGGCATAGCTGACCACTATAAGTGTAGCAGACGAAACCAGTAAACAGGAAAGGGCCTCCAAGCTCCTTAGTGATACCATCCCCTAGCCTTTCACTAATAAAAATCCCTGCACCACTTGATCTGGTTATTGACCCAGAGGTAAATTGTGAGACCGTCTCTGTGGATGAAAGTAGGGGTGGGATCGCCCTAACTTCTGGGGGTGTGGAAGGGGGTGATTCTGTCAACCATTCTTTAAGGGTTCTTGTGTGGAACGTGGCTGGGATCTCAAAGTTAATGGCTGATCCGGAATGGTGTTCTTTTGTAGATTCCTTTGATGTAATTTTATATCAGGAAACTTGGAGTCTGCACTGTCCGCATAGAAGTGGCTTTTCTGCTTACGCTATTAATGCCACGAGAAAAGAGCTGGGCAGACCTTCGGGAGGGCTAGCAGTATGGGTGAAAATTGAACTAGGGATTAAAGTTAAACTCTTAAATGTTGACTCCCAAGATATTTTAGCGTTGGAGCTTACCTTTTACAGTGGACAAAAAACTAGGATATTTAATGTATACAATAGAGTGCTGCGGGGCCAGGATGAAACCAACACATTGTGCACTCTTGATCTCGCTTTGTCTCACTATTCAGATAACATCCCTACACTAGTGGCGGGTGATTTTAATTGTACGTTTGAACCGCTTGCACCGATTCTCTCAGACTTGACTGACGACTGGGACAGAGAGTGGCAAATCCCACAGCTAGATCTCCCCTCAGTTAGGTGGTCTAAGAGAGGTGCCCAGGTGTTGGCTGTAACTATGCAGCACGATTTGAGAGCCACAAACGGGAGGACAAATTCTGATCCCATTGGGACCCTACTTTTAATAGACCAGGCTATGAAAGCAGAATAGATTATTGCCTGGTATCTCTCAACCTTTGGCACTTAGTCCAAGTGGTCAAAAGGGTCAACAGTGACCATAATGCCTTAGCACTTATACTCACCAAGCAGAGCACATCCGGGCCAGATATAAGGAGTAGTCCGGATCTAGGTGTTCTGTCAACCACAAACAACCAGAGGGCAATTAGATGGGACTGGGTTGAGGGACACCCGGGGGCATTAGACGCAGCCAAGAGTAAAGTCCGTCTCTTATTGGAGGAGCTAGCAAGCTGCACTACTAACCATATTGTGGAGACACTGGGCCCTAGCCACGAGGCACTATACACTGAGATAAGGGAACTGCTAACCCAACCACGTAAACCACAGAAAAAGGAAGGGAACTGTACACATCAGAGGTCATCCCTCCAGGGTGCTTGGTACAATAAAGACTGCAGGCTCTCCAAGGAGGTGCTTATAAGGGCCATAAAGCAGAACTCCCGTCCTGATGTTGTGGCCTGCAGAGTCCAGTATAGGTGGGCAATCGCGTCTGCAAAGAAGGAGTGGGAGGGCTCCTTGTGGTCCTCCCTACGGAATGCATTGTTAGTTAAAGATTCCAAGAGTTTTTGGAGCAAAGTGGCATATTGGCTCAAGGGGAGTGGGAGAGCCCTAGAATTTACAGTTCAGCCAGAGGAGTGGGTAGCACATTTTGGCTCCCTTTATGAATCTAGGAATACCATAGCTGAGGAAGTTTTCCAGGGATGCGGGGAGGTGTCTGCCGATTAGGGGGAAGATCTCTCCTTTTCTATAGAAGAAACGCAAGCAGCAATTTGCTCTTGCGTTTCAGCCCGCGCCCCTGGACCCAACAGAATCCCCAATGATTTATATAAAGAGGATATAACACTCTGGGGATCCTACATAAATCTTTTGACTAATTCAATTTTAGCTGGTACTCCCATTCCTCTTGGAAAACCGCAGAAGTTGTCCCCATCTACAAAAAGGGGGACAGAGCGAAGCCAGCCAGCTATAGGCCTATAAGCCTTATCGATTCCCTACAGAAGAGTTTCTGTAAGCAAATCCTAGGACGGATACAGGAACGGATCCATGAGTCCCGCATCTTAGGCGACTTTCAAGCGGGCTTCCGAGCAAAAATAAGTACCCTGGATCAAGCTTTCTGCCTTCTTTGTATATATTGATAGGAAGTGGTAGCCAAAGGAGGAAAGCTTTACGTGGCCTTTGTTGACTTAGGGTCTGCTTTCGATCTAGTCCCGCGTGCAAGCCTTTGGAGAATTTTAAAGGACCAGGGTATTCCGAGGAATCTTTTAGATGTTTTAATCAGACTACACTCATCCAACACAGCACAGGTGTGGTGAGGGGAGAACAATAAAGTCACAGATCCCTTCACAGTTCAGTGTGGGGTAAGGCAGGGATGTGTTCTAGCCCCCACACTTTTTACTCTTTTTATCAATGGTGTTGTCGATTTTCTAGACCGAGATGGGTGTGATGCCCCAAAAATCGGTGCATAAAGAGTTCCTGCTCTTCTTTTTGCAGACAACAAGCTTTTAATTTCAAAATCACCACTGGGACTACAGCAGCTTTTAAACGATTTTATTAAGTTTTGTGATGAGCGAGGGTTGGTGCCAAATGAGTCCAAAACTAATTATATGATTTAAAAAAAAGGAGCGGCCAACCCTATCAAAAGACCTGTGTCAATTGGAAATAGTAAGTTGGAGCGAGTTGATGCTTTTGATTAATAAGGCATCCGCCTGACACCATCAAGTAACTGGGCTGCACATATTGAGAAAGTCAAAATGCAATTAATACATCAGACGGCCAACATCACCAAAATACACAGGAAAACACTGTCTAGAAATTTATAGCACTAAGGTACTAGGAGGGGCACTGGTATTACCAACTGCTTGTCTACAATTGCGAATCGTTTCCTTCGATCTTTGGTAGATTTACCTTCCAGTACACTGTTGGTGCCCCTATACCTGGATCTTGCACACAGACAGCTAGCACATAAACTAAATTATAAACTTTTAATGTTCTGGCACAGGTTGTGGTCTGTGGACGAGCTTGTCTCTTATCGGGAGCCATTAATCGAGCTCCTGAAGTCACCATCGATATCCTCGATCCCCTGGTTTAGATCATTAAGAGAGTTACTAGGGAGGCTTGGGATGGAGGGGTTTTGGTTAAACACGGAAAGTCTGGCCTCCATACCTAGAGTGAGGCTGAAAGAAAGGTTCTGGGAAGGTATATCAAGACAAGCCCTGGCAAAAACCGAGGGTCGCTTGACTTGTGAATTTCAAAATTTTAAATCTGACTCCTGTTTTGAGGACACAATAGCTGAAATTGTCCCTCCACTGGCACGCAAATTATTTTTTCAGTTTCGTTACAAGACCATCCCCACAAAACAGTTTTGTATAAAGTGGTGTAATGATGTTCTTAATGCTGGTCTTTGTCCCACGTGTAATGCCAGTCCAGAGACCATTGTGCATTTGCTATTCTTTTGTCCATATTATAAATCTCCAAGGAAAAAATGGATAATCCCGCTCTGTAAACTAGTCGGCCCGGGCCACTACCTTGAGGTGTTAAGAATCTTGATGACCGATACCCGCAGAGTAGTGGTCTTTGGCCTGTCTAGATACTGGCCTACACTGTGGATTAGACGCACTAAATGCACTTTATGACGCATTCAATCTTAAGTGCCTGTGATCTTAAACATATTTTTATGGTAATAACGTTATTTAATATTACTCTTTTATATTTTGTATTTTATCAATAATGTGCTGTGTACTTTTATGATCTTTTATGATCGAAATAAAGTTGATGATGATGGTGGGAGGGATGGCCACTACTGGGATGTGGTGGGTATAGAGGGTCTTTGTGTGGAGGGAGAAGGCGATGACCACAAGTGTGCAGTGTGCTGCTGAGCCCCCCCCTCATTGGGCGCTCCATGTATGGGGAATAGTGTAATTGTAAGTTGTATTTATACAGCACTAACTTCCCTTGTCCAGGCATTGAAGAGCTTTGCTGCAATTAGCATGCGACTCCGGAAGCCCAGGCTAGAGTTAAATGGGCAGTAGATTAGTAGTAGGTTTCCTTTTACTGTGCGGACGCTTGTGATGGTTTTGGAGGTTTTAGCAGCCAGTTTTCCAGATAGGGATATACCTGATGACCTTGCTTTCTGAGAGTGGCTGCTACCGGCTATGGTAAAAATAAGATATTTGGGGTATTTGGGATGTATGGGAATATGGAAGTACGCATCCTGTAAGTCCAGAGTTGTCATAAAATCTCCTTGGTTTAGGAGATAAAGGATGTGGGAGAGAGTGACCATGCAGAATGATTGTTTCCGCAAGAACTTGTTTAGCTTCCTGAGGCCTAGAATAGGTCTCCAGTCCCCTGATTTCTTTCTGATTAATAAAAACGAGTAAAAACACATGCTCTCTGGGTGAATGGAAAGTTTTCGATTGCTCCCTTGGCGAGCATGTTGAGGGGAGTTTTTTCTCTATGAGTAAGAGAAGATGAGGGGGGTGCGCTCCCCTTGAGGGATTGTTGGGTTGTCTTTCGATACACTACAGGGTATGGCCATAGGTGCCTAGGTCCAATACCCATCTGTCTGAAGTGATCTGACACCAATGGTGGAGGTAATAGGTAATGTTTGCACCCACGAGATGGGGGAAGTGGAAGTAGCCGGTCTTAATTGACGTCACTGTTTGTGACCTGTAGGTCGACTCTGGGGGGGTGTTCTTTCATCAAGGTCCTTGTTCTGTATATGCGGCCATCGGTGGCGGGCGGTGGGGCTGTTGTTGATATGGAGCTCTCTATTGAGAGTGAAAGGGCTGATATTGTTGTGAGTGTTGGTATCCTCCTCTGTATGTTGAAAAACCTCTCCCACATGCCCCCTCGAAAGGGCAGTGTGTACCAAGTGATCTGGCTGTGTCTGTGTCCTTTTTGATGGCCAACAGAGCATCATCTATATCCTTTCCAAACAGTGTCTCTCCATTATAGGCCATATCCAGAATTTTTGATTGGACTTCTGGTCTCAACATATTAGCTTTTAGCCAGCCCTGTCGCTTTAAGACTGCTGCACCGGCAAGTCGGCAAAAACCAGCGGAGGCTATGTCCATTGTGCAGTCTATGATTTCTGCTGATGTGCTGTCACGCACTTGTAATATTTTCCTTGCTTCCAATTTTCTATCTTCAGGCACTAGGTCAATGAGGTCACCAATGTCCGACCACAGCAGCCTACCATAGCGGTCCAGGATTGCTAGAGAAGTGGCCACACATTACCTATATTATCTAAACGCATACCCTCATTATCTGGCGCAGAAGATATAGGTTTGGCTGGATTTTTAGATCAACGCGCCGCCTGTGATATGACTGAATCTGGTTTGTGTTGACCTGTGAGGCAGGAGGGAGAATCTTCTGGATCCTTGTATTTTTTATCAATACGAGGCAGTACTGCTGCCACCGTTGCCGGGTTCTTCATTATTTGAAAGCCTTCCTCCCATATATAATTTATGATGGGGTTGGCTCTGACTGATTTTCTTGTCTGCTCTTTGAAATCAGTCCAGACTGCTTGACTGAGGCTGGGAGGTGAAACCTTGTTGCAGCGCGCTACATTAAATTGTAAAAGCCTCCAATGTCCTCCAGAGGAGAATTCGCTGGATGCGGTGATGGAGTGGGGATTAGATAATTGTCCCATTGATCACGGGCGGCAGAGGGACTGGATTTTCGCCTTCCTCCTGATCGTCATCTGTAAACGATAGGTCGTCTCTTGGTGGTGCCACTATGTTAGAAACGGGTGTCATCCTGGGTGTGATTTGTGGAGGAAGGGGCCTTGGAGTTGCAGAGGAGGCAGGCTGAGGCAGAACCACTGGTTGTTCCTGTGGAGATTCCGAAACCTCTTCCTATAGTCTTGCAACATTGCCTGTAAATCTTGGCAAAGCGGTATAGGCACTTGAACATCCCCTTGTCTTGGCTGTGGTTCAGTATAATACAGAACATATTGTTCATAATGCCTCTGCTTTGGTTGAGAAGCTTAATAATGTTCATGCTATTGTTGTTCTTCTATGTCCGCATCCTGGTATTTAACCTGGAGCTCTGATGGGCTATGAGCTGGTCCAAAACGGCCGTCATTGTCTGAATTCTCCAGGTCCAACAGATGAATTGGGAGAAGAGTAGAAACTTGCTGGGGGAGGTAACATCAGGTCACGAGGACCATTTTTTTATTTTCGTAATTTTTATCGTTGTTGACGATGTCGAGGGAATGGGCATAGGCATGAAGGCTGCCGATAGGCCTTCTTTTGGCATCGTCGATACACTTCCAATCGCTGGGGTCGTTGTCAATGGTTTTGTCGACGGTGCCGTCGACGCGGTCTTCGATGGAGTCTTCAATGATTAAATCCTAATCAACTGGATCGTAAGTCGATGGATGAAGTACTCTTCACCATCAACGGTCTTGACGATGAGACTAGTGACGGTCATCGTTGTTGTAGTCGACGATGACTGTATTGTCGACGGGGCTGTAAGGTGAGTTTTGTGCCTTAACGCCGACGGTTCAGAAGACTATTTATGAGGGTGGTCCCCAGCCCTCGTAGTTGGAGTACTGGGCTCTGAAGAGGCTGCCTCTCAGAGCATTCGTTTGTATTTCTCCTTTTTCAGAGATTCTATGCGGTGGGACATTTTAAGGGTCTTTCTGCTTTCCTCAGAGGTCCCTTGATCCTGGGATTGGGATCTTTTGTGAGACCTAGCAGAGGTGTCACTGTGTTCCTCAGAAGATGTTGGTTTCTGAGTTTCCGACTTCTGAAGCCACAGTAGAAGCCTCCCCTCTCTGTCCTTCAAGGTTTTGGAGGAAAAAATGCAACTAATTTAACACTCCACCTTGTATAGGGGGTAGAGGCAGTAGATGCAATCCTTTTGCGGGTCATGTGCATGCACCCTTTTCGCAGATCTTGCAGGGTCTGAAAATGTCTTTCTTCAGTTCATCAGACATTGTAGAGAAGTAGTTGTAGTAGTAGTATTCCAAAATCTGAATGGAAAACTGAGCAAAGCTCAGGGAGGCTCCCTTCACATATGACGTGTGGTGAAAATCTGAGGGACTCACTCTCTCTTGGGAGTGTTCTAGAGGGTGCTGAAGCCTGATTGGTTATAATTCAAGTTTGGTCCTTTTTCAAAAAGGACATAGATAGGCTATCAAAGTGATTGTACATTACCATTATAGCCTATGATAGTGATACATACTGCTTTATTATGGTATTGTGGGACTCCCACTTCGACGGGGAAGATTCAAGTATGTGAAAATATGAAAGATCCAATACTGGAGAACTCTTCAAACGATCGTGATGGAGGAAAACTCAGAGGTGCTTTCACCCTCAGTGGATGCAAGTCAATGAAAAGCAATGGGTACTCCGCATCATCAAGGAATGTTGTGTGTTAAATGTTCCTTTAGTCTCTCCTTATCCCTTACGGCTATTGGTTACCACCAAATCTTCAGGATGAAATATAAAAACAACTTCTGTGGGTGAGTTGGGTTAGTTTTTTGCTCTTGCTACTTTGCTGTACCTAGGGCCATCAGTCTGGTAGTCGAGTTTTATTGTCCGATTCAGTTTATCATTCTTTGTATCTTCTCACAAAGTTACACTAGCTCAAATCCCGAGGTACACACTGGGTGGTCGTTGGTGATTGTGGATCTCCAGATCGTTTACTTCCCAGGTTCATTCAAGGAAGGGTACAGTCAGGTCCTGGGGATCACTAACAATGGCCAGCATTATAAGGACAGATGTGTCCCCTTCTTTGTGAATTCTGCTTCCAGAGCCTTCATTAAAGCTCTTTTAGTGAACACATTGTTCTCCTGCTTGGGTGACTGCCCAATTACAGCTCAGTTTCCAAGTGTCTACTTTCATTGGCAACCATTGCAGTATGGTTGAAGGTCATTAAGAAACTCGTTAGACTCATTGTCTCTGGGCTTTGCCGATCCTAGATCTGTGCTACAACTACCTGCAATACCATTTTTTAGACCTAAAGTACCTTTTGTGTTTCCTCCCCCCCCCCTCCCCCACCTCACCCCCTTTTCTCCAGGAGAAAGTTGTTCATGGTTCACTTCTGCAGTGTTTTATCTAAAGGAACTCGGCCTTATTCTCGGCTCAACTTTCTGAAGCGACTTTGGGATGAAACTTTCTGGCAGCATCCTGTCTACATGTGAAGAGAAATGCAAAACCAGCGTTTCTTCGCAGATGGCATCATGGACCACACGCGTGGGAGATGAGTTGGAAAGTTCTACAGTCCTGCGGCTACCTGAAAATAGGTCTCTTAGTCACCGTAAAAACACTACTGCCTGGAAGGTCCATCCCATGTGGCAGTAGATGAAAAGTGCTTGTGAGATGCTTTTCTCCTGTACTGTTTTGCGTAAATTTTCTTTACGTCGCCAAGTATCATTCGCATACATCCTGCTGCTCTCTGAACACTGGTCCAGAGCAAGCTTCCCGAGAAATGAGCTTCCGGACATTTAAACATTCATGGAAACAGCGCTGATAGAAAGAATTTAGGTAGGCAACGTGGTAAAAGTAAATGACTATGATTTTGTCAATGGAGTTGAATTTAAACCATCTAAAGAGATCTTTGTACGATTTTTGATTTTCTGTATTTCTTTTTAAGTGTGTCCAACAGACCGCTTTCGTTGTTTGTTGTCGAAAACCTATTGTCTGCGATAAAATATACATAGAGTGGGCTTTGCTCAGATTGGTTGTGTGTATTTTGTCTCTCTCGGTTCTCTGCTCCGTATCCGATGGATTGCCTCCCTATTTTGTGTTCGTCCTTTCATTTATGGCACACGTTACCCTGTGAATGACGGGTTGATAAAGGTTTCTTTATTTGTTTCTCCTGTTTTTTGTCTCACTCTTACAGGTACTACCAGTAAAATCCGAAAAAAAGAAATGAAGGGATTACTGGTTTGATATCATACACACACATTTGTTCTTTGGCAGCAGCAATACCTTTAGGTCCTGACGAAAGCCTTGATACTTTTTATAGATCGACTTGGCTGAAACATGTAGACCGTCTTTGAACCCAAGCAGTTTAAATCCATACTGCTTTTTGCACTGTCTTTTAATCCTGTCCGTAGGAGCAAGTTATTAAATTTCGTTTTGCCCCTACTAGGCAGTTTTAACTTCACTACCTCACTCTTTACAATTTGTTTTGTGCTGTGTTCTCACTACACCAATACTCACTTATGGGATTTAGTATCCTTGATAGTGTAGCAACATCTTAAAAACATCCCAGAGCTCCTTCTTCTCAGAGAAGAAGTTGTAGCCCTTAGTGGGACTAGGTCTTCCCACTAAGAGGAGATACCCATATGATGAAGCATGCCACCTATGGTGGGTGAGGGTATTCGTCCTGAAAGGGATTTCTCCCAAGTGGAGATTGTGTGAGATACCAGCCTGTCACTTCACAGACATTTGTGTGCACTAGTGTAGACCCAAGGATTTGCTTTGTGTTAAGTCTTCTATTCTTCAACATCCTTGGTCTCTTCCCCTTCCCTGCTTTTATTTATTAATTCATTTTTAGGTCTCGCCTAGCGACGCAGCGCATGCGCTGCTCCCTTTCGAGATCTATTGTTGTCGATTTTGCTTGCGAATGGGGACAGGAGATGTGCACGCGTACGGACAGGAGATGTGCACGCGTACGGCTCGCGGCCTTTCAGCACAACGCGCGCATGGCGCGCTTTTACTTTCCCTCCCTCACCCCCCCCCGTCGGCTCCAGATCATCTTGGAAGCTCCCGGGACCCTGCACGGCGTCAGCAGTGTCGGAGTCGGCTTCCGTTCCAGGAAAGAGCACGGAACAGGGAACACCGAAAACGTACCCGTGCATACCTTTATTTATCCCATCCTCCCGCAGCGCTTTGACTCGGTCCAGTGGTTGTATATGCGCCGAGCATGTTTATTTTCCAGCGTGCACTGTTAAATGAACAGCTTAATCTACCGCATTTTAACTATACCTCCTAAAAAGCACACACATGCACTTTGCTGAAATTTGCTAATTATTTTGTGTTTGAGGAGGAACGGAGATGTTGAATGTGTCGATGTTTTCAGCAGTGCTTAAAATTTCCCTCTGCTAAATCGCTCCCAATTTTGGCAGCTAATGCAACTGAAACTCAAGGGGATTAAACACTTTGGCCAGGGTCACGCAGTGCGATCACGTGAGGAAGCCGGGATTAGAATAATAGCCGACCATTTAACTACTAGAGACCATCGTCTATTTGTTTTATTTTTTTGCAGTTTTATGTAGCTTGAACTCGACCCCGAAGGTAGTGGAGCGCTTTACTTGAGTACCTGTTATGTTACACAAGGACGCATTCATTTTTGGTAGGCACAGGGAGAATAAGTGATTTGCCCAGAATCACAGGCTGTTGAGCCGACGCCGAGACTCGAACCTGGTTTTCCAGCTCCAAAGTCAGACCTTCTCAAAAAGATGGAGTGGATCAGTCTTGTGTGTTTTCCTGGGTCAGAAAGATATTTCGCTCGAGTGCAAAGAGGGAGATTAATATCTTTGTGGCCCGCATTGAAAAAAACTGTAAACAGTAGATGGGTGGTTAAATGTTTTACTCTCACCTCTGTAAGTTTGAGCATTGACCCTGTTCACATTCCATTTACCACTATAGAGTCCTTAAGGAACAAGGTATTCGAATGCTTGAGCTGGATTTTGGTTGAATCTAAACCAGAGAACGCGCGGCCATTCGGGTGGCCGCATCACTTGGATTACCTGTAATTTCAGGAAAAAAAATGTTGGTTGCTCTCAGTGTTAAGCATATTGTGTTTATATAGCTTCCCACTGGCCCAAGGAAATAAAGATTATAGTAGCCACATCCTCATTTTTGTAGCCAACATCGTAAAGTAATCTGCAGTTTAAAAGCCGTAGACGTGAACTACGAGTCCCAGCAGGCTTGGTTCTAGAGCTTGAAAAATCCGTACTGGCTTGAAGTTCACTTAAGAACGTATAGCAAATCTAAATGGAACCATTTGCATAGTCCGCGGTGGAACGCATTTGCATAGTCCGAGGTTATTTAGAAAATCCAGAATGGATCAGAGCGTCTGTGGGTTTAGCAGCGAGTACTACATGATGTTTCTGACTTTTGCCACTCTCACTATTTTCTTTGGTGCTCATTTTGGAGACAAATCCATTTTTGAGCCTGTGATGGATAATTTGAGCCACAGTGTGTTATTATCCATTAGCAAGGACGAATTCGATTTTTTTGAGTGGCTGCCACATTGAGACGCAGTAGAAGACTACAGTGAATCTACAACCCACTCCCTGTGTCATATGTATAGTTTACAACCAGAGCCGTTTTAAGGCTTGGGCAAATGCCCATGGCACCACCTTGCAGGAGGTGGAAGAGTCTCCTGTAGAAGTGATAATGGTAGGCGTAAAACAGATTCTTTTAAAATGTAACAGCTGACCATGCCAATCCGGGGATGACTTTGGCCCTTGGGCAACTAAATTAAAAAAAAATAACAACATTTCTGTCGCTTCTTACTTAACCTCACCTCTCTCTCTGCATGTGTCTGCCTACCCTATCTCTCTCTCAACTGTCTACCTTTCTTGTGTCTACCTCATCTTTTCATACACCCTTCTCTATCCTGTCTTGCTTGTACCTCTCTCACATTCTCAACACTCTGTTCCTACCTCTACATTTATACATTTCCCCCTCTTAACCTCAGCTCTGTGCCCACCTCACACTTTTCTCCGCACATCACTCCTCTGTTTCTGTCTCACTTCTTAATTCTCACAAACTCATCTACTTGGTTACCTCCTCTCTGACTGTCTATACCTCCCTTCTGACTCTCTCATCCCTCTTTTTATCATTCCCTATCTCAGGTCTGCCGCATTTCTGTTTGTACTTCACTCCTCTTTCACTACCTCACCTATGTCTACTCCACCTCAACCACTATCTAACCTCTCAATTTACGTCACCTTTTTTGTTACCTTGCCAGTTCCCTCTATCGTTCTACCCTCTATCTCTCCTTGGCCACTATCTTACTCCTTTTATGCTACCTTTTTTTAACCTTCTCAGTCTCTTTACCTTCTTTCTCATGTCTCTTCACGGCTTTCTCAGACTTCTCCATTTCTGCCTCTCTTTCTTTTTACATTTATCTGCCTCACCTGTTTAGAACCCTCTCTTTACCTCACAACTAACTCTCTCTACCCCTGCCTCTCTCCATCTCTTTATCAACCTTACATTTTTTTCTTTAACTTAACCTCTCTGCCTACTTCACCCTTTGTCTATTTACATCTCCTTGCTCTACCTTCACAGCTCCCCATACCTCTGTCGCTACCTCATTACTCTCTTTAGTTGATGTTTCTTTCTATACCTCTTCTTGTTTTGCTCTTCTTTACCTCATCACTGTCTCTAACGTGCACCTGTCTTTAGATCAATAACTGCCTTTCTACCTGTCCACCTCTACCTCTCTCTGCAACTACTTCTTAATAACTCACTTTTTTTTCTCCAATCATACTGCCCAGTCTACCTCAGCCCCCAGTGTACCCGACCCCTTTTCCTTCTATGTTGCTCTCCCTATCTCGCCTCTCTCTCTAAAACCTTATCCATGTCTCTACAGCACTTTCTCTGTCTGGAAGGTTTCTGAAATCCGATGCGATTGTTGAGGTATGCTGGGTCTTGAAAGTGTGGGTGAGGAGTTTGAATTATGCTAGTTTGTGAATGGGGACCCAGTGGAGCACCTTCAGGTGTGGTGGGATGCGAGTGCGGCGTGGGAGGTTCAGGGTGATTCTGGCCACCGAGTTCTGAATCGTCTGAAGCCTTCTGGTGATTTTTAATTTTTTGTTGTTGATCCCAGCATAGAAGGTGTTCCCATAGTCCAGCTTGTTTGTGACAAGGGCGCATGTGACGGTTTTCTGGGTGCTAATTGGGAGCCATTTGAAAATCTTCCTCTGCATCTTCATGGTATGGAAGCATGAGGCGGTGACGGCCTTGACTAGGGCAGTCATGTTGAGTTTGCTGTTGATGCTGATCCTCAGGTTCTTGGCGTTTGTCCGTCCTAGCTCAGTTGGCCACTAGGCGGAGTCCCACGGTGATGGTATCTTCCAGCAGATCACAATTCGGCCTTGTGGGTGTTCAGCTTTAGACAGTTTTCCTCCAGTGTGTGATTTCAGTTAAGCAGACATTGAACCTGATCCTGGTACTGGGTGTTTTGTCTGTGAACAATACCATTCTCTTTACTTCTGTCCTTCTCCTGCACCTGCGCACTCCTATTTCAACTTAGTTGGACGTCACTGTCTGTCCAGGGACATGTACATATCAAAAGAGGCGAAGATGGGCAAGGCGGAGGAAGTTAGATCGGTGAAAATCACTGGAGCAGTACTTTGATATTCACTGGTACAGCGAAAATGAAGTTGTGAAGGGGGACTTATTGGTTAGTAAGAAAACAATTATAACTACAATTCCAAGCAATACATGATTACGCCTTCTTTTAACACTATGCAGTAGCTCATTAAACATCCCCCAAGTCACCCTTATTGTGTGTTTGATACAATGGGAAGAACAAACTGGTTAGAAATCGAATTCCAGGAAAAATGTTATTGCAAGACAATAGTAAAAAGAATAAACCCAAGTGCATAAATAATTGCATTTATCAATGCTCGTCACTGTTGTGTTATTTCAGTGTATGTTCAGTGCCAGGGGGTCTAAGCAATGCCACATTTTGTAGGGTCGACACAGGTCATGTAAATGATTACAATTTAGACCCAATATACACCTTTTGTTCTTGTAGAAATCATACAAACCCGCCTGGGCTCTAGTTAACCAACATGAGACACCTTATTTTTGATGCAAATTGTTAGAATTAAATATAAATCATTTTAACATACCTGCCACTTAGCCCACAGTGATGAGGCTCACCTTTGACCTGTAGTGACTTTTTAATTAGTAGCACGTTGCACGCTGGGACCACGTTCTCATTGTAAGAATGCGCCTACAAGCTTAATCCATGCAAACTGCCCCCACTGATTTCAAGTAATATAGTCGAGAGCAAAACCAGTATTCACTGTGATGTCACTTTGAAAATGAGGAAGAAAACTCGTCGTTATTGACATATAAACGTTTTGTGTATAGCTGAATTTCCTGGCCCCCAAATAAAAGCACCCACTGCGAGTTTGAGCTATTGGTATTGTAAATGACAATGCTTTTTATTTATGTTTTGGTTTTGAAAACATAAATAAAAGGCATTGTCATTTACAATGTCAATACCTTAAACTTGTGTAAATGCGAGACCTATTGCATTGCAAATGCTTGTTTCTTTTTGTGAAGGCAGCTGCATACCGTTGACACTGCTCGGTATGGATCATTTGCTCCAGACCATAAAACCCCTCCCTCCTGAGCTTCACTGTCCTCTTTATTAATATTATTATTTTTCTTAATAATTTTTGTGAGTGACTGGCAGCTGCTTACTGCTACTGGGCTGCTCACTTCTGTTATTTTTGTGTGTTGTCCCCATTCATACTTTGTTTTCTTAATTTACCATTCCAAAATGTCCGTTCACTTTCTTCGAAAGATATGTTAAGATTAAAGCATAAAAGAAATCACTCCAAGAGGGCAACGCCTTTTGCATTAAACTTTACCAATACGAACAAGCATTTGCAAAACTAATAGCGTTGTGCCTGTATTTAAATGGAGCTGCAAGGAGTGGTGCAATAAAAGTTTATGCATAATGATAGCCTCCAGTCTTATAGTGAAATCTCCCTCCATGTATGCTGAAGGATCCAGTTATAAGAATAAGTAAAAGCGATCTCCTCCAATAACCGCAGTGCTCATTCGGCCCTCCTTGACTTTGTTCCCTGTTACGATGTACTAAGACTCACAAGCAGAGACAGTAGTAAAGGAGTAAAGTGCTGCTTTGCACAATGTGGGCTTGGAAGGGCAGAGCCACCCTCTGTGGTTTCTCAGCTCTCACAGTTGTAGGGTACCTGCTAAAGCACTGCTCATGGCAAGCAGATCCCATGCTCAAAAGGGTGACGAACTGTGCGTACAAGAGGTACTACAGGGAGTAACTCTGCCTTTGTTCTTCCACAGTTTATTTGTAGTTCATTAAGGAGATCTGCTTGATTTACACTGTTTAAGTTGCAGTACAGGGAGTCTTTTCCTGGTATCTGCGTGCATCTAATTCTCTCACCTGGGGGGGCGTGGCCAAGATGGCGGCGGAGTAGCAGCTACCTTTAGGAGCTCCCCTTGCCGTGGCCGATCAAAGCGTCTATTCAGCATGGCTTGGGACCCTAGAAGCCGTTGAGGGGTCGTCGCCGATCACATAGATGGAGCGGGCATATCCCCGAGCCTGGGAGGCCTCCTGTGGACGAAGAACCGAGACGCCAGTTGAGCGGGCCGCCGGAGAGAGGGCCTCTGGAGGAGTCAGCGAGCATTCGTGATGCTCCGGGCGGCGATCTGCGCCCTCGTCCGGCTGCGTGGTGGCTCGGACAGCGTGAGGCTGCTTCCCGGCTCAGTGAAGTGGCTGGCGGAAGCTTGTAGCCAGATTACCTGCCCCGCCGGACCCGATTGCTCGGACCCGCCATCGGGAACCCCGCCTGGCGAACCGCACCTGCTGTCAAGGTACACACGAGACAGCGGAAGGTGGCGTGATGACCTGGTCCTAGTGGGGCGACGTGGGAGCGGGCCCGCGCCCCGGCGGGACCGAGTGAGGGCTGAGGAGGGCCGTACTGGACAGCGGAGGCGACTCGGAGGCCAGACCGCTAAGTGAGCGAGAGAGGCCCGAGCCCCCCCCTCGCGCCGATCTTTAAGGGAATAGAGAGGCAGATAGCGCACAGGACTGCCCGTGTGAGGCTCGAGAGCAGTGTTGGTTTGCGACAGCCCTTGGTCGGGGGGGGCCCACTGAGGCCCGAGCGGAATTCCTGGGGCGGAGCGAGAAGGCCTACCCTGCTGCACGGCACGCCAGGCCTAGCGCACTGGGGCTAATCCAACCACTGCATTGGGTGTGGAGGAGCCTGCCCGTAGCCCGAGAAGGATTACGCCATGACGAAGGTACTGGGGTGATCCGGCCGTGGCCTAGACCGTGTGACCAGATAGGATTTCGGGATCCCGAGGGGCGACGAGGCCTGCAGCTTAGCGGCGCGTGGGAGGCCTAGGCCTGGGGCACCTGATGATCTATAACAGCGCGAGAGGAGCCAGCTCGCTTCAAGTCACTGGGGCAACCTGAGTCGGCCCTTGAATGCATTGGCCTGCCGCTGGGATACGCCGTGGAAGCTAACTAGAGGAACTTGAATCGGGCGAGCAGGCTGATATACGTCCTGGGCACAAGGAGGGAGCCGATCCCTGGTTCGCCCTTGCTTTTCGCATTCAGGTATAACCAGCCACCGGGATGTCCACCCATAGAGCGAGAAAGGACTCCACGATTAAAGACCGCCTACAAAAGTCGAATTCCAAGAAAACAGAGATGCACGGTCCTGAGCAACCCCCGGAGAAAGAGACGAAGATGGTGGGCGACCAGAAAGCGGAGCCAATAACGAGGGGCTTCTTGGAACAACTGTTTGGCACGCTCAAGGAGGACTTTGCGGCCCTCCGACAGGAGGTTGCCTCTGACATTAAACAGCTCAAGGGGGATGTCCAAGAGATTGGGGATCGGGTGGACTCCCTCGAGAGGGCAGGCGACCGCAGAGACGAGGAAATCACGGAACAGGTCCGAGAGCTGCTGGAACTCAGGGATCGCAACGAAGAACTACACCTCCGCTTGGAAGACCTGGAGAATCGCTCACGGAGGTCCAACATCCGCATTAAGGGGGTGCCATTACAGGTGGGCGGTGGGAAACTGGAGGACTGGGTGGTGCGATTTTTCTGACATGCAGCCCCGGAGCTCGCAGACGGAGAGATCATTCTTGATCGCACGCACCGAGCGGGTCGGCCGGCGTCGAGCCCGGTACAGCAGCAAGATATCCTTCCCTGCCTTCACTCGTATAGACAGAAGGAGCTTATAATGAATGGTACCAGAGACAAAGCAACTATCGCATTTGAGGGTCTCCAGATCGGCATATATCAGGACCTCTCGCCTTTCACTCTCCAGCGCCGGAGAGCCCTGAGGCCAGCCACTTCTCTCCTGTGTGAAAAAGGAATCTGATATCGCTGGGGTCATCCCTTCAGTCTGTCCTTTGCGTGGGATAAGGAGCTGCGGACGGTGAGATCCCTGAAGGAGGCTCAGGAAGTTCTGTTTTGTTTCTTTTGCATATGTCGCCCTAAGTGGGAAGGTTATGCCCAGACGTGGGTCCCGTGCTCACTACACCACTGGATTCAAGCTAGCCTGGCTGATGAAGGGTGATGCCCTGAAACCGGTCCCAGGATGCTTGTTTCCGGTCCAGGGAGGACCTGGCTTGGCAGTTCGGGCTGGACTGTTCCTACAAGGAACAGGGTCAAGACTGATTTGCATATGGCTGGGTCCAAACTGGGGTGGTGTGGTGAGCAAAAGAATGATGGATTTAACCCAGATCCTTGTGACCGGGGGTGAATGTTTGCATTGTCCAGCATTCCGTCCATCAATTGTTTCTTTTGCATATGTCGCC
Organism: Calotriton arnoldi; assembly: GCA_963921515.1. Classification (NCBI taxonomy): domain Eukaryota; kingdom Metazoa; phylum Chordata; class Amphibia; order Caudata; family Salamandridae; genus Calotriton; species Calotriton arnoldi. Next base: position 112,226 of record CAWUFW010001460.1, read on the forward strand.
CTAAGTGGGAATGGTATGACCCGACGTGGGTCCCGTGCTCACTACACCACTGGATTCAAGCTAGCATGGCTGATGAAGAGTGATGCCCTGAAACCGGTCCCAGGATGCTTGTTTCCGGTCCAGGGAGGACCTGGCTTGGCAGTTCTCACAAGGAACAGGGTCAAGACTGATTTGCATATGGCTGGGTCCAAACTGGGGTGGTGTGGTGAGCAAAAGAATGATGGATTTAACCCAGATCCTTGTGACTGGGGGTGAATGTTTGCATTGTCCAGCATTCCGTCCATCAATTGTTTCTTTTGCATATGTCGCCCTAAGTGGGAAGGGTATGCCCAGACGTGGGTCCCGTGCTCACTACACCACTGGATTCAAGCTAGCCTGGCTGATGAAGGGTGATTCCCTGAAACCGGTCCTAGGATGCTTGTTTCCGGTCCAGGGAGGACTTGGCTTGGCCGTTCGGGCTGGACTGTTCCCACAAGGAACAGGGTCAAGACTGATTTGCATATGGCTGGGTCCAAACTGGGGTGGTGTGGTGAGCAAAAGAATGATGGATTTAACCCAGATCCTTGTGACTGGGGGATGAATGTTTGTATTGTCCAGCATTCCGTCCATCAATTGTTTCTTTTGCATATGTTGCCCTAAGTGGGAAGGGTATGCCCAGACGTGGGTCCCGTGCTCACTACACCACTGGATTCAAGCTAGCCTGGCTGATGAAGGGTGATGCCCTGAAACCGGTCCCAGGATGCTTGTTTCCGGTCCAGGGAGGACCTGGCTTGGCCGTTCGGGCTGGACTGTTCCCACAAGGAACAGGGTCAAGACTGATTTGCATATGGCTGGGTCCAAACTGGGGTGGTGTGGTGAGCAAAAGAATGATGGATTTAACCCAGATCCTTGTGACTGGGGGTGAATGTTTGCATTGTCCAGCATTCCGTCCATCAATTGTTTCTTTTGCACAGGAAGTTCTCAGCGTAAATCTGGAGGAAGATGAGCCCGAAGGTCGCCAACGGGCTGCCACGTCGTCCCTGCGGCAGGCGAACACGGGGAGGCATAGGAGGACTGGGAGAGGGAAGCCCACAAAACCCACGGAACTCGAAAAGCAGCAATAAAGAGACGCCCTGATCTGCCAGCTGCAGAACAGGGGAGACCCTGAGGACCCAAAGAGAGACTGATTAAGGATGCCCTGTGAAGGATACAGTCGCGAGCCCGGCAGTTTCTCAAGATGTCCCAAACTGCATCGAAATCGCCAAGGCTGGGAGCCCCACTTCTCCGAGAGGAAGACCGACCGCTCGACACTGATGTGCTCAGTGCCCGATTGAGGGCATCATCCTTGTTCTTGTTGACTTGCTATAATGTTTTGTTGTGTCTTTCTTTTTCTTTTCACCCCTCTCTTAGCCCCCTGGAGCCATTCCCCGTAGGTATAGAGATAGGCCTTCAGTCAGGAAATGCGAGGACCCAGGCTAGGGTGGGTGCTGTGTGGACATGGCAGGGTAGAGGCAGCGTTGGGAGGTTGGAGGGAAAGAGGGCTGGAGGGTGGCTGGAGGGTTGGAGGCCACCAGTGGTCCCCATGCGTGGACTCAGAGTAGAACCACCAATCAGACCCCATGTCGGCACTTAAAGTGAGCTTCTTGAGCCTCGATGTCAGGGGCCTTAACTCCCCGGTTAAAAGACGCACGCTTTTGGCCCTACTAAAAGAGTCCAAGTGTGATATCTGTCTATTACAAGAGACCCACTTATTGAGAGCGGATTGGAAACGCCTTAGGTCCAGGTGGTTCGATAGGCAGTATTTCTCCTCCACGGGGGGTGGGGGGGAGGGGGGGGAAGAAGGCGGGAGTGACAATCCTTTTTGCTGCACACTTCCCCGGCTCAGTTTTGGGCATACAAGCGGAGGTGCAAGGCAGAGTGTTGGCTTTGAGGGTGGTAGTGGGGAGTCACACATACACAATTGCATCCATTTATGGCCCGAATGAACGCCAAGAAGCATTCCTTAGTGACACTTTGTACGCACTCCTAGAGTCACCAGATGAGGATCTCGTTCTGGGGGGAGACTTTAACATAGTGCCTGATGCACAACTAGATAGATCTGTACAACGACAGGGACACTCTGGGGCTCTCTCTGATACTATGCTGCAAAAATTGAGAGATATGGGGTTGACAGACGTGTGGAGAAATCGCTATCCCAACGCTAGGGAATACACATGCTTCTCAGCGGTCCATCGAACCTATGCCCGCATAGACTGGTTTTTAACTTCCCGGAGGGTCACAAAGGACACATGTGGGGTCTCGATAGGGACCGCAGGACTCTCAGATCATTCGCCGCTCCGCCTAGAGCTGAACATTCACGGAGGACCCCCAAGGCAGAGACCGTGAAGGCTCAATCACAAATTGCTCGCCTATGAGGCTAATATTAAAGAGATACGGGCGACAATACAGTCGTACTTGGAGATCAACGATGGTGGCGTGTCCTCAGTCACTCTTCTGTGGGATGCACTTAAATCTGTCGACCAAGGGTGATTTTTGGCAATTGCGGCAGGCATTAACAAGGATAGAAGGGAAAAGCGGGAACACCTCGAATCGTAAGTTAAAGAATTAAAGGGGATGCACCGTCGTACGGGAGCCGTCCAAGTTAGGAGGCAACTCTACGCTGCTAGACATCAGCTGAAAGCCCTGGACTATGACCGGGCAGAATACTCACTCCTGCGGACCAAGCAGTGCTACTACGCCAGGGGCAACAAAGCCGTGAAACTCCTGGCAAATCTGCTCTGTGCCCAAACGAATGCACGTCGTTTTGTAGAGATTAGAAACGCCCGAGGGGAGACTCTACGATCGGACTGCGATATAGCGGCCACATTCGAGTACTTTTATACTGACCTGTACAGGGCCCGACGACCTAGACCCGGAGGCTGCCGAGGTCTATGTGTGAGACGTCCTGGTGGCGTCCCTCCCCCCACTGAAGTCGGAAAACCTGGACGCAGATGTCAACCTAGATGAGGTTCTTCGAGCCATTCGAGGACTCACCCCAGGGAAAGCGCCTGGGGAGAACGGATTCTCGACCGACTTCTATAAGACTTTTGCCCATGATCTGGTCCCTACCCTAGTCTGCCTATTTAACTCTTTTAGTGACACCGGTAGTCTGACCCCGACCATGACCATGGCCGAGGTGGTCGTGATCCCTAAGCCCGGCAAGGATCCGCTGAACTGTGCATCATACCGCCCTATTTCTTTACTGAATGTCGACCTGAAGCTCTTTACGACCATCCTGGCCGCTCGACTAGCACCCCATATGCAGGGCCTGGTTGACCCCGACCAGTCGGGGTTCATCCCAGAACGTAGCTGTAGCGACGGGACGAGGCGGATGTGCCACCTGCTGGATGAAACCCAGCAACCCGTGGTGCTTCTCTCGATAGACGCCGAGAAGGCATTTGATCGTGTCCATTGGCCATACCTGAAATGGGTCTTGCACAGATTCGGTGCTGGGGTCCGATTTTTGAGATGGGTGGACTGCATATATAGTGATCCGCAGGCGCGGATTAGGGTGAACGGGGTGACCTCCCGACCGTTTTGTATTAGAAGAGGGACAAGACAGGGATGTCCTCTATCGCCCCTGCTCTTCGCCCTATATATGGAGCCGTTTGCGGAGAAAATCCGCCAAAATCTGGCTATCTCTGGGATTAGAATGGGAGATAGAGAGCATAAAATATCGCTTTACGCGGTTGATGTGGTTTTTTTTCTAACACAGCTGATGACTTCAATGTCCCCCTTACTGGAGGAACTCGAGATCTTCAGTCGGGCTTCGGGCTTTAAAGTTAACATCCACAAGACACAGGTCCTTAGCTTGACCCTCCCTAAAACTGAGCAACAGGCACTGACGGCACAGTTCCCGTTTGCGTGGGCTTCCGATGGCGTCCCTTACCTGGGTTTACAGATTTACCCCACACTCGATAAGATAGCCCAAGTGAACTATTCTATTCTCTTGGCGGAGGTCCGGAGAGAACTTTCGAACTGGAGGAGGCACACTATGTCCTGGCTGGGAAGATTGGCGACCATCCTTCCGCGCATCCTATACATGATGCAAACACTGCTGCTACGACCATCACCAAAGATGTTAGCACAGTTACAACGCCTCTTAGGAAACTTTGTGTAGGGAGGGAAGAGGGCAAGAATGGCCCGACACGACGTATCTGAAGCAGGAAGACGGGGGGCTCGGTGTCCCGCATCTGGAGCGCTACTTCCAGGCGGCACAACTCAGGTACATGCTCGAGTGGTATAAGTTGCAGTCGGAGAAGCATTGGTGCTTCATCGACCGCTCAATAGTGGGAATGCACATCTGGAAAGTACCATGGCTCCCACGGCGGCACCGACCTATTGGGGTATGTGTCCCCAGTCCTGAGATCTACTCTTGGAGTGTGGGATAGGGTACAGGATGCGTGTGGCCTTTCAACCTCTATGTCTCCCCTGACCCCCTTTATAGGCAGCCCAGACTTCCCCCGGCAAGAGTGGGAAATGGCTACCTGCACTGCCAAGAGGCCAACTGCAAACGTATTGGAGACCTCTTTGATGAGAAGGGAGTGATGGAGTTCGCTAGTCTTATTACAGGATTTGGGTTCTCTCAGAAAGGCGTATTGGCAATATCTGGCTCTCCGCCACTGGGTGACCCAGCCACAAGTGTGCCCCCATGCAAGTCGCTCCCTGACCAAGTTTGAGCTGTGGTATATCACTCGGACCTCTGACAGATGCTTGCTGTCGGACATTTATACTTTCCTAAATGCCCCTAAACAGAATAGTAAATCTCCTGCGCATCGTAGGTGGGAATCCGAACTGGAGTATGAGTTTTCCCCTAAAGAATGGCATGACATCATACATAGAGCCAGAGCCTCTTCGTGCAGCACCGCCGGCAAAGAAATGTTTTTAAAAATAGCACATTACTGGTACTACACGCCGGAGCGGCTCGCTAGGTGGAAACCGGGAGGGAACGGACTATGCTGGCGTCAGTGTGGTCAGCCGGGCACCCTTTCACATATCCTTTGGTCTTGCCCGAAGATACAGAGCTACTGGGATGCAATCCTCCAAGACATAGACAACATATATCACACGGATATACCCAAACTCCCCACCTTCACACTGCTAGGACTCCCCAACAACCTGATGTACCTGCTTAAATCCTGTTGAGGCAGAGCGATCACCCTTGCACTGGGTGCCGCCAATCGGGCGTTTGGTGTCTAGGTGGGGTTCCGAGGAGGTACCGACCCGACTGGACTGGTTATATAAATTATGGGAGACGTTGGGGATGGAAAAGATCACAGCCGGCATCACACGCTCTCTCTCTAGGTTCGACAAAACATGGGGCACTACCATAGAATTTTTAGCCACGGAATTCACTGAACTCACATGCCCGAGATATATCCAGGTGCTACAGCTCACTAAGGCTCCTCCCTCCAAGGGCGAATGAAGCACCCAGCTCAGAAACCTCTGAATGCCCAGACAGTATCTGGTCGACTCACAGTACCCATCCCAAACAAAGTAGGCCTATCCCCCCTTTCTCCCTTTTCTTGGTTCTTTTGCTCTCTTTGTATTATAGAATGCACTTGATCCCCACCGGCCGGTGGATGTAGGTGGCGGCTATTGTTATTCTTGTCTTTTCAAAATCATAAAAAGATTTAAACCATAATTCTCTCACCTGTAGGGGGCACTGGGTAGTGATGAGCAAGTCATAGACATCAAAGCTTTGCTAGCATTAATATTATCCATGTAATCGACCTCTGAAGGATGAATGGCAGCGTGTCACCCCATCATTCCATGTGTGACCTCAGGTTTCAACACATCTCCACAGAAGGTGCATTAAACTCATCTCAGCAGTGTTGTGTTGCTCATGACGGTGTGGCACTGGCGTACAGGGGCATGCCTGTCTTGGGCACGGAGCCCATTGTGTTTGCAAACCCCAGGGCATCAGGGCCTGCTCCACTCAAGTGATGAACACAATACCTTGGAATTCAACGCCTAGGAATAGACCAGATGTGGCCGGTGCCATCTAGCTATGCTGGTCGGAAGAAGAGGGTGGGCACAAGATGTTTATTTTATTTCCCTGTGTTTGCCCACATTTTGCAGACTCCCGTACACTGCTGCAGACTGTGCTGTACCTGTTCTGTACAAATGAAGCTTGCAGTACTGCTGCCTTGAGCTGTACCTACTCTGTACCATTGAAGCTTGCACTACTGCTGCCTTGATGTACCTCTTCGGTGCAAGTAAAGCTTACACTGTTGCTGTTTCAACTGTACCTGTTCTGCATAAGTGAAGCTTGCACTGCTGCTGCCTTCACTGTTCCTGTTCTGTATAGGACACCTTCCCTGCTGCTGCCTTTATGTACAGGTTCTGTGTGTATCTGTTCTGTATAAGTGAACCTTGCACTTCTGCTTCCTGTACTGTTCTTGGTGTGTGTGAGTGAAACTTGCACTGCTACTGCTTGCACTTTTGCTGTTTTGCTATCCAACAATTGCATATGTTGCTCTGCTGTGGCTGCCCTTTACCTGTGTTTTCATGGCAGGAGGGTGTGGCGGCGTTGAGTTCTGAGATTGTAAGATGTGTTTGCACACTAGTAAAGCTTGCACTGTTGCTGCTTCAACTGTACCTGTTCTGCATAAGTGAAGCTTGCACTACTGCTGCCTTCACTGTTCCTGTTCTGTATAGGACACACCTTCCCTGCTGCTGCCTTTATGTACAGGTTCTGTGTGTATCTGTTCTGTATAAGTGAAGCTTGCACTTCTACTTCATGTAATGTTCTTGTTCTGTATAAGTGAAGCTTGCACTGCTGCTGCCTATGTTGTACATCTTCATTGCAAGTAAAGCTGGCAGTGCTGCTGCCGGGAGTCTACTTGTTCTGTACAAGCGAAGCTTGCACTCCTGCTGCCTGGAATGTAGCTCTTCTGTATAAGTGAACCTTGCACTTCTGCTACCTGTACTGTCTTGTTGTGTGTGAGTGAAGCTTGCACTGCTACTGCTTGCACTTTTGCTGTTTTGCTATCCAACAATTGCATAGGTTGCTCTGCTGTGGCTGTCCTTTACCTGTGTTTTCATGGCAGGGGGGTGTGGTGGTGTTGAGGTCTGAGAGTGTAAGATGTGTTTGCACACTAGGAAAGCTTGCACTGTTGCTGCTTCAACTGTACCTGTTCTGCATAAGTGAAGCTTGCACTACTGCTGCCTTCACTGTTCCTGTTCTGTATAGGACACACCTTCCCTGCTGCTGCCTTTATGTACAGGTTCTGTGTGTATCTGTTCTGTATAAGTGAAGCTTGCACTTCTACTTCATGTACTGTTCTTGTTCTGTATAAGTGAAGCTTGCACTGCTGCTGCCTATGTTGTACATCTTCATTGCAAGTAAAGCTGGCAGTGCTGCTGCCGGGAGTCTACTTGTTCTGTACAAGCGAAGCTTGCACTCCTGCTGCCTGGAATGTAGCTCTTCTGTATAAGTGAACCTTGCACTTCTGCTACCTGTACTGTTCTTGTTGTGTGTGAGTGAAGCTTGCACTGCTACTGCTTGCACTTTTGCTGTTTTGCTATCCAACAATTGCATAGGTTGCTCTGCTGTCGCTGTCCTTTACCTGTGTTTTCATGGCAGGGGGGTGTGGTGGTGTTGAGTTCTGAGATTGTAAGATGTGTTTGCACACTAGTAAAGCTTGCACTGTTGCTGCTTCAACTGTACCTGTTCTGCATAAGTGAAGCTTGCACTACTGCTGCCTTCACTGTTCCTGTTCTGTATAGGACACACCTTCCCTGCTGCTGCCTTTATGTACAGGTTCTGTGTGTATCTGTTCTGTATAAGTGAAGCTTGCACTTCTACTTCATGTAATGTTCTTGTTCTGTATAAGTGAAGCTTGCACTGCTGCTGCCTATGTTGTACATCTTCATTGCAAGTAAAGCTGGCAGTGCTGCTGCCGGGAGTCTACTTGTTCTGTACAAGCGAAGCTTGCACTCCTGCTGCCTGGAATGTAGCTCTTCTGTATAAGTGAACCTTGCACTTCTGCTACCTGTACTGTTCTTGTTGTGTGTGAGTGAAGCTTGCACTGCTACTGCTTGCACTTTTGCTGTTTTGCTATCCAACAATTGCATATGTTGCTCTGCTGTCGCTGTCCTTTACCTGTGTTTTCATGGCAGGGGGGTGTGGTGGTGTTGAGGTCTAAGAGTGTAAGATGTGTTTGCACACTAGGAAAGCTTGCACTGTTGCTGCTTCAACTGTACCTGTTCTGCATAAGTGAAGCTTGCACTACTACTGCCTTCACTGTTCCTGTTCTGTATAGGACACACCTTCCCTGCTACTGCCTTTATGTACAGGTTCTGTGTGTATCTGTTCTGTATAAGTGAAGCTTGCACTTCTACTTCATGTACTGTTCTTGTTCTGTATAAGTGAAGCTTGCACTGCTGCTGCCTATGTTGTACATCTTCATTGCAAGTAAAGCTGGCAGTGCTGCTGCCGGGAGTCTACTTGTTCTGTACAAGCGAAGCTTGCACTCCTGCTGCCTGGAATGTAGCTCTTCTGTATAAGTGAACCTTGCACTTCTGCTACCTGTACTGTTCTTGTTGTGTGTGAGTGAAGCTTGCACTGCTACTGCTTGCACTTTTGCTGTTTTGCTATCCAACAAGTGCATAGGTTGCTCTGCTGTGGCTGTCCTTTACCTGTGTTTTCATGGCAGGGGGGTGTGGTGGCGTTGAGGTCTGAGAGTGTAAGATGTGTTTGCACACTAGGAAAGCTTGCACTGTTGCTGCTTCAACTGTACCTGTTCTGCATAAGTGAAGCTTGCACTACTACTGCCTTCACTGTTCCTGTTCTGTATAGGACACACCTTCCCTGCTACTGCCTTTATGTACAGGTTCTGTGTGTATCTGTTCTGTATAAGTGAAGCTTGCACTTCTACTTCATGTACTGTTCTTGTTCTGTATAAGTGAAGCTTGCACTGCTGCTGCCTATGTTGTACATCTTCATTGCAAGTAAAGCTGGCAGTGCTGCTGCCGGGAGTCTACTTGTTCTGTACAAGCGAAGCTTGCACTCCTGCTGCCTGGAATGTAGCTCTTCTGTATAAGTGAACCTTTCACTTCTGCTACCTGTACTGTTCTTGTTGTGTGTGAGTGAAGCTTGCACTGCTACTGCTTGCACTTTTGCTGTTTTGCTATCCAACAATTGCATAGGTTGCTCTGCTGTGGCTGTCCTTTACCTGTGTTTTCATGGCAGGGGGGTGTGGTGGTGTTGAGGTCTGAGAGTGTAAGATGTGTTTGCACACTAGGAAAGCTTGCACTGTTGCTGCTTCAACTGTACCTGTTCTGCATAAGTGAAGCTTGCACTACTACTGCCTTCACTGTTCCTGTTCTGTATAGGACACACCTTCCCTGCTGCTGCCTTTATGTACAGGTTCTGTGTGTATCTGTTCTGTATAAGTGAAGCTTGCACTTCTACTTCATGTACTGTTCTTGTTCTGTATAAGTGAAGCTTGCACTGCTGCTGCCTATGTTGTACATCTTCATTGCAAGTAAAGCTGGCAGTGCTGCTGCCGGGAGTCTACTTGTTCTGTACAAGCGAAGCGTGCACTCCTGCTGCCTGGAATGTAGCTCTTCTGTATAAGTGAACCTTGCACTTCTGCTACCTGTACTGTTCTTGTTGTGTGTGAGTGAAGCTTGCACTGCTACTGCTTGCACTTTTGCTGTTTTGCTATCCAACAATTGCATAGGTTGCTCTGCTGTCGCTGTCCTTTACCTGTGTTTTCATGGCAGGGGGTGTGGTGGTGTTGAGGTCTAAGAGTGTAAGATGTGTTTGCACACTAGGAAAGCTTGCACTGTTGCTGCTTCAACTGTACCTGTTCTGCATAAGTGAAGCTTGCACTACTGCTGCCTTCACTGTTCCTGTTCTGTATAGGACACACCTTCCCTGCTGCTGCCTTTATGTACAGGTTCTGTGTGTATCTGTTCTGTATAAGTGAAGCTTGCACTTCTACTTCATGTACTGTTCTTGTTCTGTATAAGTGAAGCTTGCACTGCTGCTGCCTATGTTGTACATCTTCATTGCAAGTAAAGCTGGCAGTGCTGCTGCCGGGAGTCTACTTGTTCTGTACAAGCGAAGCTTGCACTCCTGCTGCCTGGAATGTAGCTCTTCTGTATAAGTGAACCTTGCACTTCTGCTACCTGTACTGTTCTTGTTGTGTGTGAGTGAAGCTTGCACTGCTACTGCTTGCACTTTTGCTATCCAACAATTGCATAGGTTGCTCTGCTGTGGCTGTCCTTTACCTGTGTTTTCATGGCAGGGGGGTGTGGCGGCGTTGAGTTCTGAGATTGAAAGATGTGTTTGCACACTAGTAAAGCTTGCACTGTTGCTGCTTCAACTGTACCTGTTCTGCATAAGTGAAGTTTGCACTACTGCTGCCTTCACGGTTCCTGTTCTGTATAGTACACACCTTCCCTGCTGCTGCCTTTATGTACAGGTTCTGTGTGTATCTGTTCTGTATAAGTGAAGCTTGCACTTCTACTTCATGTACTGTTTTTGTTCTGTATAAGTGAAGCTTGCACTGCTGCTGCCTATGTTGTACATCTTCATTGCAAGTAAAGCTGGCAGTGCTGCTGCCGGGAGTCTACTTGTTCTGTACAAGCGAAGCTTGCACTCCTGCTGCCTGGAATGTAGCTCTTCTGTATAAGTGAACCTTGCACTTCTGCTACCTGTACTGTTCTTGTTGTGTGTGAGTGAAGCTTGCACTGCTACTGCTTGCACTTTTGCTGTTTTGCTATCCAACAATTGCATAGGTTGCTCTGCTGTCGCTGTCCTTTACCTGTGTTTTCATGGCAGGGGGTGTGGTGGTGTTGAGGTCTAAGAGTGTAAGATGTGTTTGCACACTAGGAAAGCTTGCACTGTTGCTGCTTCAACTGTACCTGTTCTGCATAAGTGAAGCTTGCACTACTGCTGCCTTCACTGTTCCTGTTCTGTATAGGACACACCTTCCCTGCTGCTGCCTTTATGTACAGGTTCTGTGTGTATCTGTTCTGTATAAGTGAAGCTTGCACTTCTACTTCATGTACTGTTCTTGTTCTGTATAAGTGAAGCTTGCACTGCTGCTGCCTATGTTGTACATCTTCATTGCAAGTAAAGCTGGCAGTGCTGCTGCCGGGAGTCTACTTGTTCTGTACAAGCGAAGCTTGCACTCCTGCTGCCTGAAATGTAGCTCTTCTGTATAAGTGAACCTTGCACTTCTGCTACCTGTACTGTTCTTGTTGTGTGTGAGTGAAGCTTGCACTGCTACTGCTTGCACTTTTGCTATCCAACAATTGCATATGTTGCTCTGCTGTGGCTGTCCTTTACCTGTGTTTTCATGGCAGGGGGGTGTGGTGGTGTTGAGGTCTGAGAGTGTAAGATGTGTTTGCACACTAGGAAAGCTTGCACTGTTGCTGCTTCAACTGTACCTGTTTTGCATAAGTGAAGCTTGCACTACTGCTGCCTTCACTGTTCCTGTTCTGTATAGGACACACCTTCCCTGCTGCTGCCTTTATGTACAGGTTCTGTGTGTATCTGTTCTGTATAAGTGAAGCTTGCACTTCTACTTCATGTACTGTTCTTGTTCTGTATAAGTGAAGCTTGCACTGCTGCTGCCTATGTTGTACATCTTCATTGCAAGTAAAGCTGGCAGTGCTGCTGCCGGGAGTCTACTTGTTCTGTACAAGCGAAGCTTGCACTCCTGCTGCCTGGAATGTAGCTCTTCTGTATAAGTGAACCTTGTACTTCTGCTACCTGTACTGTTCTTGTTGTGTGTGAGTGAAGCTTGCACTGCTACTGCTTGCACTTTTGCTGTTTTGCTATCCAACAATTGCATAGGTTGCTCTGCTGTGGCTGTCCTTTGCCTGTGTTTTCGTGGCAGGAGGGTGTGGTGGCGTTGAGGTTTGAGAGTGTAAGATGTGTTTGCACGCTATGCTAGTGTGCATTACATGTGTAGAGCAATGTAAAAGGAAAGCTCTGACTCCTAGCCAGTTCTGTCATGTGCTCTGTTGACATCACTCTGTTCTTATAACTATTGCTGCAGCCCCGAGAAGTCTGCATGAATGGATCGATGCTTGTATGGTGTTCACCTATCCAGGAAACGAGGCAGCCCCGAGGAAGAGTGACTCTCACTTACAATCTTGTAGGGGAGGCAGGCAGCAGGCATGTTCTAGTGCCTTGGAGGCTGATGCCACGCGAAGAGATGTCTCCAGCTGCTTCCTGGAGTTCACAAGTGTAGGAGGCATTCGGACTTCAGTGGGAACACTGTGCCTGGCCCTGGGAGCGCAGCTGGAGAAGGCTTCTGTGTGCTTTCCTTTTCGTCTGCAGTCCTGCGATGTCTCGACTCTGAGCCGTGCTCTCTGCCTAAGGTGGGTATTTTCTCGGCCAAGGATGTCGAGGCGTCGTTCCTAATGGACTTTAGGTAATTCAGCCGGCCCTGGTGATTGTGCATGCCAGTGGAGCTCTTTCACTGTTTGGGTGATGCAATCAAACTTCTTCAGGCTCTAGATATTGTGTGAGGGTACCCCCCGCGGTGTTTGTGTGGTGATAGGGAGGACATGGAACAGATTATTGCCTCCATCCAGTTGGGAGGAGACCCTGCTGTTTTGAAATCAGCTTCTGGGAGAAAGGTTTTCACTTTCTTCAGGAGAGAGAAGAGATGTAGCTGTTCCTGGCAATGTCTTCTTAGAATGGGAGGTCTGTGACCAGGGTGAATGGGAGGTCTGTGACCAGGGTGAATGGGAGGTCTGTGGCCAGGGTGAATGGGAGGTCTGTGACATGGGAGGTCTGTGACCAGGGTGAATGGGAGGTCTGTGGCCAGGGTGAATGGGAGGTCTGTGACCAGGGAGAATGGGAGGTCTGTGACCAGGGAGAATGGGAGGTCTGTGACATGGGAGGTCTGTGACCAGGGAGAATGGGAGGTCTGTGGCCAGAGTGAATGGGAGGTCTGTGACCAGGGTGAATGGGAGGTCTGTGGCCAGGGTGAATGGGAGGTCTGTGACCAGGGAGAATGGGAGGTCTGTGGCCAGGGTGAATGGGAGGTCTGTGACCAGGGAGAATGGGAGGTCTGTGACCAGGGAGAATGGGAGGTCTGTGACATGGGAGGTCTGTGACCAGGGAGAATGGGAGGTCTGTGGCCAGAGTGAATGGGAGGTCTGTGGCCAGAGTGAATGGGAGGTCTGTGACCAGGGTGAATGGGAGGTCTGTGACCAGGAGAATGGGAGGTCTGTGACCAGGGAGAATGGGAGGTCTGTGACATGGGAGGTCTGTGACCAGGGAGAATGGGAGGTCTGTGGCCAGAGTGAATGGGAGGTCTGTGACCAGAGCGAATGGGAGGTCTGTGACATGGGAGGTCTGTGACCAGGGAGAATGGGAGGTCTGTGGCCAGAGTGAATGGGAGGTCTGTGACCAGGGAGAATGGGAGGTCTGTGACATGGGAGGTCTGTGACCAGGGAGAATGGGAGGTCTGTGGCCAGAGTGAATGGGAGGTCTGTGACCAGGGAGAATGGGAGGTCTGTGGCCAGGGTGAATGGGAGGTCTGTGACCAGGGTGAATGGGAGGTCTGTGACCAGGGAGAATGGGAGGTCTGTGACATGGGAGGTCTGTGACCAGGGAGAATGGGAGGTCTGTGGCCAGAGTGAATGGGAGGTCTGTGACCAGGGTGAATGGGAGGTCTGTGACCAGGGAGAATGGGAGGTCTGTGACCAGGGAGAATGGGAGGTCTGTGACATGGGAGGTCTGTGACCAGGGAGAATGGGAGGTCTGTGACATGGGAGGTCTGTGACCAGGGAGAATGGGAGGTCTGTGGCCAGAGTGAATGGGAGGTCTGTGACCAGGGAGAATGGGAGGTCTGTGACATGGGAGGTCTGTGACCAGGGAGAATGGGAGGTCTGTGGCCAGAGTGAATGGGAGGTCTGTGACCAGAGTGAATGGGAGGTTTGTGACCAGGATGAATGGGAGGTCTGTGACCAGGGTGAATGGGAGGTCTGTGACCAGGGTGAATGGGAGGTCTGTGACCAGGGTGAATGGGAGGTCTGTGACCAGGGTGAATGGGGGTCTGTGACCAGGGTGAATGGGGGTCTGTGGCTACGGTGAATGGGGGTCTGTGGCTACGGTGAATGGGAGGTCTGTGACCAGGGTGAATGGGAGGTCTGTGACCAGGGAGAATGGGAGGTCTGTGACATGGGAGGTCTGTGACCAGGGAGAATGGGAGGTCTGTGGCCAGAGTGAATGGGAGGTCTGTGGCCAGAGTGAATGGGAGGTCTGTGACCAGGGTGAATGGGAGGTCTGTGACCAGGGAGAATGGGAGGTCTGTGACCAGGGAGAATGGGAGGTCTGTGACATGGGAGGTCTGTGACCAGGGAGAATGGGAGGTCTGTGGCCAGAGTGAATGGGAGGTCTGTGACCAGAGCGAATGGGAGGTCTGTGACATGGGAGGTCTGTGACCAGGGAGAATGGGAGGTCTGTGGCCAGAGTGAATGGGAGGTCTGTGACCAGGGAGAATGGGAGGTCTGTGACATGGGAGGTCTGTGACCAGGGAGAATGGGAGGTCTGTGGCCAGAGCTAATGGGAGGTCTGTGGCCAGGGTGAATGGGAGGTCTGTGGCCAGGGTGAATGGGAGGTCTGTGACCAGGGTGAATGGGAGGTCTGTGACCAGGGAGAATGGGAGGTCTGTGACATGGGAGGTCTGTGACCAGGGAGAATGGGAGGTCTGTGGCCAGAGTGAATGGGAGGTCTGTGACCAGGGTGAATGGGAGGTCTGTGACCAGGGAGAATGGGAGGTCTGTGACCAGGGAGAATGGGAGGTCTGTGACATGGGAGGTCTGTGACCAGGGAGAATGGGAGGTCTGTGACATGGGAGGTCTGTGACCAGGGAGAATGGGAGGTCTGTGGCCAGAGTGAATGGGAGGTCTGTGACCAGGGAGAATGGGAGGTCTGTGACATGGGAGGTCTGTGACCAGGGAGAATGGGAGGTCTGTGGCCAGAGTGAATGGGAGGTCTGTGACCAGAGTGAATGGGAGGTTTGTGACCAGGATGAATGGGAGGTCTGTGACCAGGGTGAATGGGAGGTCTGTGGCCAGGGTGAATGGGAGGTCTGTGACCAGGGTGAATGGGAGGTCTGTGACCAGGGTGAATGGGGGGTCTGTGACCAGGGTGAATGGGGGGTCTGTGGCTACGGTGAATGGGGGGTCTGTGGCTACGGTGAATGGGAGGTCTGTGACCAGGGTGAATGGGAGGTCTGTGACCAGGGAGAATGGGAGGTCTGTGACATGGGAGGTCTGTGACCAGGGAGAATGGGAGGTCTGTGGCCAGAGTGAATGGGAGGTCTGTGGCCAGAGTGAATGGGAGGTCTGTGACCAGGGTGAATGGGAGGTCTGTGACCAGGGAGAATGGGAGGTCTGTGACCAGGGAGAATGGGAGGTCTGTGACATGGGAGGTCTGTGACCAGGGAGAATGGGAGGTCTGTGGCCAGAGTGAATGGGAGGTCTGTGACCAGAGCGAATGGGAGGTCTGTGACATGGGAGGTCTGTGACCAGGGAGAATGGGAGGTCTGTGGCCAGAGTGAATGGGAGGTCTGTGACCAGGGAGAATGGGAGGTCTGTGACATGGGAGGTCTGTGACCAGGGAGAATGGGAGGTCTGTGGCCAGAGTGAATGGGAGGTCTGTGACCAGGGAGAATGGGAGGTCTGTGGCCAGGGTGAATGGGAGGTCTGTGACCAGGGTGAATGGGAGGTCTGTGACCAGGGAGGTCTGTGACCAGGGAGAATGGGAGGTCTGTGGCCAGAGTGAATGGGAGGTCTGTGACCAGGGTGAATGGGAGGTCTGTGACCAGGGAGAATGGGAGGTCTGTGACCAGGGAGAATGGGAGGTCTGTGACATGGGAGGTCTGTGACCAGGGAGAATGGGAGGTCTGTGACATGGGAGGTCTGTGACCAGGGAGAATGGGAGGTCTGTGACCAGGGAGAATGGGAGGTCTGTGACATGGGAGGTCTGTGACCAGGGAGAATGGGAGGTCTGTGGCCAGAGTGAATGGGAGGTCTGTGACCAGAGTGAATGGGAGGTTTGTGACCAGGATGAATGGGAGGTCTGTGACCAGGGTGAATGGGAGGTCTGTGACCAGGGTGAATGGGAGGTCTGTGACCAGGGTGAATGGGAGGTCTGTGACCAGGGTGAATGGGGGGTCTGTGACCAGGGTGAATGGGGGGTCTGTGACCAGGGTGAATGGGGGGTCTGTGGCTACGGTGAATGGGGGGTCTGTGGCTACGGTGAATGGGAGGTCTGTGACCAGGGTGAATGGGAGGTTTGTGACCAGGGTGAATGGGAGGTCTGTGGCCAGGGTGAATGGGAGGTCTGTGACCAGGGTGAATGGGAAGTCTGTGACCAGGGTGAATGGGAGGTCTGTGACCAGGGTGAATGGGAGGTCTGTGACCAGGGTGAATGGGAGGTCTGTGGCCAGAGTGAATGGGAGGTCTGTGACCAGAGTGAATGGGAGGTCTGTGACCAGGGTGAATTGGAGGTCTGTGACCAGGGAGAATGGGAGGTCTGTGACATGGGAGGTCTGTGACCAGGGAGAATGGGAGGTCTGTGGCCAGAGTGAATGGGAGGTCTGTGACCAGGGTGAATGGGAGGTCTGTGACCAGGGAGAATGGGAGGTCTGTGACCAGGGAGAATGGGAGGTCTGTGACATGGGAGGTCTGTGACCAGGGAGGTCTGTGGCCAGAGTGAATGGGAGGTCTGTGACCAGAGCGAATGGGAGGTCTGTGACATGGGAGGTCTGTGACCAGGGAGAATGGGAGGTCTGTGGCCAGAGTGAATGGGAGGTCTGTGACCAGGGAGATTGGGAGGTCTGTGACATGGGAGGTCTCTGACCAGGGAGAATGGGAGGTCTGTGGCCAGAGTGAATGGGAGGTCTGTGACCAGGGAGAATGGGAGGTCTGTGACATGGGAGGTCTGTGACCAGGGAGAATGGGAGGTCTGTGGCCAGAGTGAATGGGAGGTCTGTGACCAGAGTGAATGGGAGGTTTGTGACCAGGATGAATGGGAGGTCTGTGTCCAGGGTGAATGGGAGGTCTGTGACCAGGGTGAATGGGAGGTCTGTGACCAGGGTGAATGGGAGGTCTGTGACCAGGGTGAATGGGAGGTCGGTGACCAAGGTGAATGGGGGGTCTGTGACCAGGGTGAATGGGGGGTCTGTAGCTACGGTGAATGGGGGGTCTGTGGCTACGGTGAATGGGAGGTCTGTGACCAGGGTGAATGGGAGGTCTGTGACCAGGGTGAATGGGAGGTCTGTGGCCAGGGTGAATGGGAGGTCTGTGACCAGGGTGAATGGGAGGTCTGTGACCAGGGTGAATGGGAGGTCTGTGACCAGGGTGAATGGGAGGTCTGTGGCCAGAGTGAATGGGAGGTCTGTGACCAGAGTGAATGGGAGGTCTGTGGCCAGGGTGAATGGGAGGTCTGTGGCCAGGGTGAATGGGAGGTCTGTGGCCAGGGTGAATGGGAGGTCTGTGGCCAGGGTGAATGGGAGGTCTGTGACCAGGGAGAATGGGGGGTCTGTGACCAGGGAGAATGGGGGGTCTGTGACCAGGGTGAATGGGAGGTCTGTGACCAGGGTGAATGGGAGGTCTGTGACCAGGGTGAATGGGAGTTCTGTGACCAGGGTGAATGGGAGTTCTGTGACCACGGTGAATGGGAGGTCTGTGACCAGGGTGAATGAGTGGTCTGTGGCCAGGGAGAATGGGAGGTATGTGACCAGGGTGAATTGGAGGTCTGTGGCCATGGTGAATGGGATGTCTGTGGCAAGGGAGAATGGGAGGTCTGTGACCAGGGTGAATGGGAGGTCTGTGACCAGGGTGAATGGGAGGTCTGTGACCAGGGTGAATGGGAGGTCTGTGACCAGGGTGAATGGGAGGTCTGTGACCAGGGTGAATGGGAGGTCTGTGACCAGGGAGAATGGGAGGTCTGTGACCAGGGTGAATGGGAGGTCTGTGACCAGGGTGAATGGGAGGTCTGTGACCAGGGTGAATGGGAGGTCTGTGACCAGGGTGAATGGGAGGTCTGTGGCCAGGGTGAATGGGAGGTCTGTGACCAGGGAGAATGGGAGGTCTGTGGCTACAGTGAATTGGAGTTGTTTTGCATTGTGTGCCAGCTGGAGGCTGAGGTTCATATCAGAGAAACATATTTGAATTTGAAGTTCTTTAGACCTATTGGTGAACAGCTGGAATTTTGTTTTTGTTGGGTTGAGCTAAGCTTCTGGTAGGCGCTAGATATCCAGGTGTGGATTCGTTCGAGGTCCTATTTGAGTTATTGAAAGCCTTAAGTTGAGGCGGTCTTGTGTAGGTTGTTATCTGCGTATTGGTGGGCCTCCATGCTGCCGGTCAGTGTGGATCCATTGGGTTCTGTACTTAGGTTGAAGATGAGAGAGGAGAGGTTATAACCCTCTGGTACTGTGCAGCAGGTGCAGTCTTAGTTCTTGCGGTTCCAGTCTGTATGAGTTGGTGGCGGGAGGTGAGGCAGGAGGCGAGCCTTTGCAGGAATGTAAGGCCTACGAGTGCTTCCAGGGTGTGGATCTGTGCTGGGTATTTAACTGTGTCGAAGACAGATGAGAAGTCGGGCAGGATCAGGAGGCAGTGGTTGTTTTTTCAGTAATGAGCAGCGCATTGCCGGCTTCTTCAGCGTGGTAGTGTCCTTGCACCACGATGGTTTGAATACAGTTTGGTAATCTTGTAGAAGGTTATTCCTGCTGATATAATCCTGTAGTAGGGTGAAGTGACTTTTCTTGTACTCAAGCTGGGCGATTGGGCAGAGATTGACCAGGTCATCTTGTTCCAGGGCTGGTTTGTGCAGCCCTGGCAGGGTCTATCTTGTCTAGAGGGCATCTGGGAAGGTCCCTTTTCTGAGGAATGCACTGAAGATGTTTGAGGGGTGAGAGGGTATCTCCTTACAGAGACTGGATGATGGTTGATGGTAGACGTCATCGTCATAGGACATGTTGGAGAGTTCAGCATGCAAGAGAGAATTGAAAGTGGTGCTCTTCGCTGGTAGGTGTTAATGTGGGATGAGTGGGAGGTGGCAGGCTAAGAGCTCAAGGGAGCTCAGTGTGCAGGAGCCGTGGAGGGATTGTTCCCCCTCGGTCTTTGTGTTGGGTGCTATTGCCTGCAGACTTTGATAACTTTGAGGATTTCTGTGTGGAGGACTCAGGTTCTCTCCTGTTGAAAGTATTTCTGCAGAGCTGGGAAGTGATGAAGAAGTGCAGGTTAAGTAATATTTGAATAGCAGGGGATCTTCTTTTACATGTATAGAAACCCTGATGAGAAGTGCAGCCACTGTCCCACTCAAAGTGCAGCCACTGACCCACTCAAAGTGCAGCCACTGTCCCAGTCAAAGTGCAGCCACTGTCCCAGTCAAAGTGCAGCCACTGTCCCAGTCAAAGTGCAGCCACTGTCCCACTCAAAGTGCAGCCACTGTCCCAGTCAAAGTGCAGCCACTGTCCCAGTCAAAGTGCAGCCACTGTCCCAGTCAAAGTGCAGCCACTGTCCCAGTCAAAGTGCAGCCACTGTCCCAGTCAAAGTGCAGCCACTGTGCCACTCAAAGTGCAGCCACTGTGCCACTCAAAGTGCAGCGTTCTTGAGGACAAGCTTTGGTATTGTATTCTGATGTTGCTGCGAAGAGATGTTCGCTTCACACCTGGCTCAGAAGTAAACATTATAAGTGCTCAGAAGGAAAGTTGTCATGTGAGGCTCATCGGCCGCTCATCCATTCATTGCCAGCCCTGCTGAGACTGCTCGCGCCTCCACCTCTCTCTCATACGTCCACCACACCCTCTTTAACAAAAATAAAAAACACTATTCATATTCGCTTGCATAACACTGGTGCATATAAAGCAAACTGTGGCATTCAGTTCTGTTTTGTGAGTCTGAAACCTGGGAGCAGTCGCACCCATTCGCGAGGGTCCCACACTTGCAATATAGACTCGCTCTCTGGGCGCGGGACCTAGTCTCACTCTTGGACATTCTCAGGAGTCCAATTGATCTTAGCACACACTGGCCCCCAGGGATTTGATATAAAAGTCCCCAGAGCGCCCTCTTACGGAATCTTGGCCATGAGATCTCTGCTGAGGCCTCATGTGGGACCTAGGTGGCTAGGAGTGAACTTGTGGAGTGGAAGGAGGAGAGAAGCCTGGGGTCCATCAGCAGGAGTTCAAAACTTACCTCTGCTTCGAGCACTCAGTACAAAAATGTTGAACGTCTCCTAAGAAATAATGCACAACTTCACCTTCTTTGGGGGGCCTGATTGAGGGGTCGAAGCTCAGAGAGATCTTCATGGCTGATGGGACCCCGGAGAGGACCCCCCTGGATAACCAGCATAGCAGGATGACTGCGGTCTCCGAAAGGAGTTGGGCAACCTGTGCATTGGGCGGGCTTTTGTTGCACCGATGAGAAGAGGCAGAGAGAAAGGAAAACCGAAACAAGCATTGGCATAGCCAATAGGTCTCGCCTTTGGGACCTTATAAGTGTTTAGCATTGGAATTAAAGTAACTCAGAAGCAAGTTAATGCAACGTAAAGTTTAGTGGGCGGGCGGTAGCTGTCACTGTGTCCAGCTAAACTGGACTGGTTATTGATGGAAAGTCTCCTGCTGTCGATTTTGGAACCGGGGTACCGGGTTTGAATCTCGGCGTCGGCCCAACATCTTGTGATTCTGGGCAAACCACTTAACCTCCCTGTTCCCACCAAAAATGAATGTGTCCTTGTGTAATATAACTGGCGCTCTTGTAAAGCGCTTCAATGCCTTCGCGTCGAATTCGTGCTATACAAAACTGCAAAAAGAAAACCACAAAAAACGTGATGCATGTTTCGAGTGAGGATCCCTTATTTCGAAGGCCCCCCTGTTCTTCCAAAACACGCCATGGGTTCTTCTGAGACACTAACAACATCGTGCTTCATAAGAGCTGTATGGTCTGGGGTACCATTTCGTGCCAGGTGTGATGTCCCTTTCGGTGCACAAGTTTGAAGCTGTACCAGCACGTATGTCATTGGGAGCGTCAGACAGCTGCCGGGCCAGTGTGCTGCGTAGGGATGGTGTTTTCGTTGTTTTCATGCCAGTGACGTAGAGGGCCCCCCACACACAGTCCTTCCGTGGCTGCCGGGCTGTTTTAGGCCCGGTAGGAAAGGTGCCCGAGCAGGGCCCCTGCTACGCAGGAGAAAGCGCTATAAGATGTGGGCTTGGAGAAGTGCGGATCCAGTAACGAACTTAGGGGGCTCCTGGGTCTGTTGCCTCCCACCCGGGACAGACAATGGCATCTCTACTCCAAGGGAGGCACAAGAGGTGATCCTCCGAAGCTTGCACCACCATTACATGACATCTCAGCCCGAGGACACACTGCCGATTGATGTGCAGCCCGCAGGCACTTCACGCACACAGGCGCAGTACTTGACACAGTAAAGTGCTCGGATAGCCTCGATTAAACCGTAAGTTGCCTGGGGATAACCAACGCAAATTTCCTATATTATTGCCCTGAGGGGTGGTTTGGGAGTCAATTGTATCAATATATTTTACACTGCATGCGCTTTGCTTCACCATGGGCAGTTTTCAGTCACTTGTCAATGACGGTCGTCAGAATTCGACGGGCAGAGATGTGGTCTAGTTGTTTAATATCTAAAACAAGCGCTGAAAGACAAGCGCGGCCCAGCGGCCGCGAAAGTTAAAGCGACGCGCAGCGTTTACCTTACGGGACCTTACGGGAGCTACCCAGCGTGAACCCTGAAACCCAGCGTGAAAGTCTGCAGACTAGGGACATGTGTTCACCATCAAAAATGTAACTGTAAACACATCCCAAGGGAAGAGGGCCGTAAAGTCATTAGTGACAGGATACTGGATGCCTGTAGACGCTGAGGGCATGTACAGCGTTTACCTTGCGGGAGCGAGCAGCGGCAGGCGCGATAATTGCTAACAGATGGCGCCGCTGCTCGCTCCCACAAGGGAAACGCCATACATGCACGAGTACTAATAGGAAACAGTGCAAAACATGCACGAGTTTCAACAAAAGCCCGGAGTGATTGCAAGAGGTCACTCCAAAGCAGCGCTTGCGCGCTGCGTAGGCGAGACCTAAAAAGGCAATCTGTGGCAGCCAGCAGAAGATGAAACCTAAGCAGGGGGAAGCCTGAAGACAAGATGGAGCCGCTCTCATCTGGCAGGATTTGAGGAAGAAGCAAAAAGTCTCCCCACCAAATGCCCAGTGGTGAATGACCCAAAGAAAGTCCTGGAAAGAAAATGTGCATGAAACAACTGCAGAAGGGAGTTTTAGAGGTGCAAATCTCACAACCGTATACGCATATTAACCGCGTCACCACATAAACCACGTTGTCGAACAGGAGCAAAAGAAACATTGTTCAACATAGAAAGAGTCTGAATACAGGACAAAAATAGGGACCAGGCCTCTTTTCGATTTTAAGAAAGTCTCAAATTTGCTCGGCCATCTGGTTCATACTAGACCTAAGAATCAGTGCCAGACCTAGTTCTCGCAGGGACATTTGCCAGGGTCTCGCTCCCTGTGTGTAAATAATCAAGGAAACCCACAGCCCAAGAACACCCCATGTGCAAAAGAGTTACACTAGTTGCAATGCAAATCTACTAATGTGTCATTACAAGGTTTCATTGGTATGGTGACAAACAAAATGAGAATTCGCTTCCTTGAATGCAAGAGCGCTATACATTGTGGCTGACATCTCACTTCCTGGAAAAAGGGCACAGAGAGGATCTGAGTTGGAAGATCATGGGTTGAACACGAACCCTCAGTGGGGACAAAGGCCCTGTGAAGTAAGGAACAGAGATGGATCTTCCACCTAGAGGGACTGTGGGCAGAGAGGAGTACACAGGCAGGCACGAGGAAAGGCAGGAGTGTGCAGGTGCAGGAGGGAACAGGTGAAAGAGTAGATGTTTGTAGGAATGTGAAAGGATATTTTATACTTCCACATCTAGAGGAGCAACAAATTCAGGCTACGGGAGCGAGAGAAGGGAAAGGGCAGAAAATGGGGGCAATTTAGAAAAAATGGGAGAGACGGCCTTTATCGTGGATCATGAGATGTTGTGTGGGTCCTTCGTCTTTGGGACCAGATGGCTGTGATTGGGCCAGAGATAAAGATTGAAGCTGCCCGGGTTAAGGAGTCATTGGTAGACAGAATCTGGCACTGCTGGTTTGGAAAGTTTTGCAGATGCAGGCAGAACTGGACAAAGCTTCTTCAAAAGGAAGGGGGCATGCCAAAAAATATCTCCGAGCCCTTCCTTGGGTGAGTTACCAGTTCCTGATAAAGCCTCTTCCACCTCTCTGGCAAGAGAGGTGGCGAATCTGTCCTGGCCCCCTACATAAACACCCTCTTCGGCAAGTGTGATCACCAGGGTAACTGCCAAAGCGATCAACTATCGCTCTCTACTCACACCATCAGTGTGAAGACAGAGCAGCACCGTTACGTGAGCAACCACGGAACAATCAACTGCACATCTGCTCACACCGCCTGCTGTCATAACAGGCAGAGCAATCACCAGGTGGTCAACTGACCCTATGCAATCCAAGACTTCAGATTTTGAGACCACCATGGTCCCTTCTTTCCAACCTCTGCGACTTCATCCTAAAGAGCAAACAGTACACCCTCCCAGTTTTTCAAGACATTCCCAACCTGGTCATCCACACTGCCATGTTTCTTGCATCCTTGTCAATTCAAAATCCTGAAAAGAGAAGGGATTCCACATGTATGACCTATTGTCTGGCTCCAGCCCAGATATCCTTTTTATCAACGAAACTTGGCTGGAAAAGGCATCTCAGCTGAAGGCCCACCCAACCCTGTTCAGAAACCACCCATACAAGAAATAATGAGATTTGTAGAGCTCCTGGTTACTCCTGGGCCCCTGCGCTAGGAAATCAACCGCAAGGGCCCAGAAGCAAAAGAGGAGCTAATCAGGTTTGTCTAAAAAAACAGGTCTTTAGTTTCCCCCCAAAAATCAGTTCTGAACGCTCCTGCCTCAGACCCAACAGAAGGTTATTCCAGAGTTTGGAGGCCAGGAGGCTAAAGGAGCGACCGCCCATACGAATCACTGACTAAATATCGAAGGTCACAATATCGACCTACAAAAATATCGCAGCAAAAATATCGAAGACAAGAATATCGACATCCTATCTACATTAAGGTAAGTACAAACATATCGGAAAAAAAATATCGATGTCAAAAATATCGTTAAAAATATCGTTTTTAATTTAAGTTAAAAAAAGATTGTAAAATAAAGTAAATAATACATATAATTAAAAGAAACATAGGTAAAAATATTTTTAAATGCTTAAAAATTATAAGTAATATATATAATTTAAAAATACATTAAACATATACATATAATATATAATATATATATACTTATTTATTAATATGTTTTAATATTTATTTTAATAACTTATAAATTGTTTAATTTATTTTTTATAAATTATAAATACATCTATACACATAAAACAATAATATAAATAAAAATTAAATAAATATATGTAACAAATTAAAAAAATTAAAATAATTTGAAATCTTTTTAAAAATAATTATACAGTACATTAGCTAAAAAAATACAAAATATTAGATAGCGGAGGAAATAAAATTACTATTCCAACTGCAGTAACTGCAACAGTAGGGAAAGTGTTGGATAGCGTAGGGGTAAAAATTACTATTCCCACTCCAGGGAGTGCAACAGTAGGGAAAGTGTTGGATAGCGGAGGGGATAAAAGTACTATTCCCACTCCAGAGAGTGCAACAGTAGGGAAAGTGTTGGATAGCGGAGGGGTAAAAATTACTATTCCCACTCCAGAGAGTGCAACAGTAGGGAAAGTGTTGGATAGCGTAGGGGTAAAAATTACTATTCCCACTCCAGTGAGTGCAACAGTAGGGTAAGTGTTGGATAGCAGGAGGGTAAAAATTACCATTCCCACTCCAGTGAGTGCAACAGTAGGGAAAGTGCTGGATAGCGGAGGGGATAAAATTACTATTCCCACTCCAGAGAGTGCAACAGTAGGGAAAGTGTTGGATAGCGGAGGGGATAAAATTACTATTCCCACTCCAGAGAGTGCAACAGTAGGGAAAGTGTTGGATAGCGGAGGGGTAAAAATTACTATTCCCACTCCAGAAAGTGCAACAGTAGGGAAAGTGTTGGATAGCGTAGGGGTAAAAATTACTATTCCCACTCCAGGGAGTGCAACAGTAGGGAAAGTGTTGGATAGCGCAGGGGTAAAAATTACTATTCCCACTCCAGAGAGTGCAACAGTAGGGAAAGTGTTGGATAGCGGAGGGGAATAAATTACTATTCCCACTCCAGAGAGTGCAACAGTATGGAAAGTGTAGGATCGCGTAGGGGTTAAATTAACATACTTATAAAAAATTTTTTTTAAATAAATGACATGAATAATTATTTAACAAAATAATTATTAATAAATTCCTATTAAACAAATTAATATTTACTTAAATAACATTAAATTACTTCCCACCCTATTCCCCTATAAACACACAACGCGCTACACATAAAAAGTAACACAATTAATTTAATTATCAATTAATCAATTAATAAAAATAAATCCCCAATTAATAATTAATTAACAATAAATTAATCAACAATAACAATAAATAAAAAATAATAATAAATTAATTATCGTTAATATAATTTTTAATTAACCAATTAATAAAAATTAATTTCCAATTAATAATTAATTAACAGTAAATTAATAATCAATAACAATAAATATACACATATTAACTAATTAATTATATTTAAATTACTTCCCACCCTATTCCCCTATAAACCCACAACCCGCTACACATTAAAAATGACATAATTAATTTAATTACCAATTAATCAATGAATTAAAATTAATTACCAATTAATAATTAATTTACAATAAATTAATTAACAATAGCAATAAATAAAAATTAATTATAAATTAATTATAATTAATATAATTATAAATTAACCAATTAATATAAATTAATTACCAATTAATAATTAATTAACAATAAATTAACAATCAATAACAATAAATAAAAACATATTAATTAATTAATTATAATTATATTACTTCCCACCCTATTCCCCTATAAACCCACAACCCGCTCTGATACTAAAACGCAAAATTTCCTTTTAAAAAAATTACTATTTTCTAAACATTTAATACATATATTTAAAAATAATGAAAAAACTTTTAAAAAAATGTTAAACATACATATAAAATACATAACACTAAAAAAAAATCGATATTATTTACAACTATATTTTTGCTAACAATATTAATTACTTCAATATTACTTACTTAGATATTTAAAAAAATCGATATTACTTACCTTAAAGTCGATATTCTGGTCAACGATATTCTTGACTTCGATATTCTGTCCCTACGATATTAAAAACTCGATATTAGTGTAGGTCGATATTTAAAATTCGATATTTTGACTGCGCACCCGCCCATACGTGCTCTTTTCACTCTTGGGACTGCCGTGAGCCCACCTTCAGCAGATCTGAGACACCTGCTAGGTTTATAAGGCTTGATCAAGGCATAAAGATAGCGGGGGCCTTTGTTGTTGAAGTTCTTATGACAAAAGCAAAGAGCTTTGAAGGATACTCTCTTTCTAATCTGGAGTCAGTGGAGTTTGGCAAGAGCTGGGCCCAAAGAGGAGCGTCTAGGGTTGTAAAGCAGCAGATGTGTTGCTGCATTCTGTACCCTTTGGAGCATCCTGAGCCTGCCTTGAGTGGGGCCCAGATAGAGTTTGTTGCAATAATCTAATGTGGAAATCAGCAGCGCCTGAATTACTGTCTTCCTAGCGGCTTTTGGGAGGAGACCTACAATCTTGCATAGAGTTTTCAGGATGCCAAAAAAAAACTCCTGCAAGGTTGGATATCTGGCTGTCGAACGCGAGATTGTTGTTGAACCAGATACCAAGGTTGTTAACTTTCTGTTTTGGGATCGGTACTGGTCCTAAGGTGTCTGGCCACCAAACAGTGGACCAGACAGATGGCTGTTTCCCAGGTTAAGAAAGAACCTCAGTTTTCTCAGTATTTAGCTTGAGGCAACTGTGGTCCATCCATTCTGCTAAGTCAACCATGCAAGTTCGAAAACAGGCTGCAGAGGTTCCATCATCTTGTGTCAAGGTGCTAATAAGTTGAGCGTCATCGACGCAAGATACAATTTGAACACTATTACGTTCCTTACATCAGCAAGATATACAGATTGAATAGTGTTGGGCTCAATTCTGAGCCCTGTGGTACCCCCTGCTGTAGTGAGAAGACCTCAGACGAACAAGACTATCGGACAGCCAGGAAGGTACGGTTTTGAGGACAACAAGTCAGCCATGTTAGAGCTAGGTCTGAGACACCTTGAGACAGCAACCGTTCAACAAAAAGGCCATGGGATACGGTGTTGAAACCTGCGCTCAAGTCTAGCATTATCAGTGCTGCAGTCTTACCTTTGTCAGCAATGAGGCCAAGCGACGCGGAAGCAAGCAGCAGTGCAGTCGGTGCTGGCAAAACCCCAATTGAGTCTCATGCAGAAGGTATTAGCCTCGATGTGCCTCTTCAGCTGCTGGTTTACATGTTTTTTCACCACTTTGGAGAAAAACGGAAGCACGTAAATTGGCCTGAAATCTTCTGGCTTATCTAGATCCAGAGAAGGGTTCTTCAGGAGGGACACTACAGTCATGTGTTTCCACTTTCAGGGGAGCTGCCATGTCACAAAAGATCGGTTGAGCAGGTCGTATAAACTCAGTAGTATAGCCTCCATTCCTCGCTATAACATCGAAGAGGAGGCTGGGTCAAGCGGTGAGCCCGATTTAACTTTGGGTATTACAGCTCACAGCTCTGGCGTAGAAAGAGTGTTAATGCTAAGGGACCCACTCGTAGAATCAGATGATACAGGCCAGGTTTCTGGACAAAGGAGCACTCTAGCTTCCTTGGGAAAAGTCTCATAAATCTTAGCAACTTTGTCTGAAACAAATTGGGCGTTAGCATGCAGTTGTCCACTGACGGAGTGCTATGGGGAGAAACACGCTCCAGAGGACAAAGATTTCACTATAAGGAAGAGTTCACGGGTAGAGTTCTGAGCGTGCTCTATCTTATGAGCGTAGTACTGACTCCGCGTGAGCCTCATCTGTTTGTGATATATGTTCCGCGCCTTATTGTAGTTATTTTTATCTATAATGCATATTCCCTGCACCACAGGTGCTCTAGGCATTTGCAAGCCTTCTTTAGAAGCAGAAGTTCCTCATTAAACCATGTGGTGAGGGAATACAGGTATTCTAAAACAAAAACTAATTACCAATCTTCCTCTTACATGATTACTCAACTCTGAAGTGAGAGTCCTTGGTTGTACATCGTTCACCTTCTCTGACTTTGTCCGCCTACTTCCAACTCTTCTACCACCCTCCCAAAATTGTTGTGAGGTACAAAAGGGCCTGTGCACAAGTCTCCATTTTAGTTAAACATTTTTAACTTGCCGTCTTTTTCTAAACTGTGACTTTCTACTTTTTACATGTCTTGCACTTATATGATAACTTACTTAGAAATTATTCTGCAGGCAGCACATTTCTTAGTAAGTATATTATCATGTCGTTCATACATTCTTTCCAAGGCTAAGGAACTCTGCACACTATGCGTTTCACTTTAGTTGTCCAGTTGGAGACAGGTCTGAGTCTTAAGACAATTACATCGTAGCTGCACCTTTGACACAGTGCGATTGGGAACTGTGCTTTGTTATATAAATCGCCTCTGAACTAACATAGGCAGAGGAGCACTTAAGCTAAGATTATCCCGAGATGCAGCCCTGCTGACTCTACTTTTCATCCCGCTGAAGACAGTAGCCTGCTCTACACCAGACCGGCTTCCTGATACATCATAAACGGGTATGGGGGTTGCCTTGTCCCAAGGGATCTGGCACAGGGTACTCCCACTATGCTCTCAATAGTGTAGGTAGTATTAGGATAGGAGTATATTCATAATCATAATAACATTATACTGTTTATCTTTTTCGTCATTCTTGTAATGCTGGTTACAATGCTTTGTTTCATCCAACTAATAATTGCAGATCATGCTTTTTACACAAGAATACAATTGTTTCAATAAATGTTTGAAAACCAATTGATATCTTTCTTATGCCTCCCTTTGGGCATGCCAGAGTAACAGCGAAAGGGTAGATCTGTTTCCACGATTTCCTCGGGGAATTAGAGTGGTCATGTTCTGAGGTTGTAGATACCATCTGTTACCCTGTAAGGTTAGGCGTCGAGATGCCCCACTGTGATCTGGCTGGGAATTAGGCCAACATACTCAGATAATATGTGTGGAATCATTCCCCATATTTTGATGGTTATGTTGTCCAGATACACAGTCCTACTTCATTCGTAGGAACCGTATGACAAAATATTTTCGGAGACAATGTCCTGGTTTCACATTTTGATAGCATAATCCTCCACCCAAATATAAGCGCTTTGGAAAACCCTAAACAATGCACATTCACCACAAGGTACTGTGTCAATGTGTGCTGAAAGAAAAGAGATGTTTCTTCACTCTGAACCCCAACTTCGGTCAGAAGCTTTTCCTGTACTGAGCCTTTTTGGTGAATACTGGAACAGACCCAGAGTCTGCCCTTGTGGCAGCTGCTGTAGCTGGGACAATACCAGCCGTTGTGATGGCTGCAGGAGCAGAGCCAGTGGAGGCCTTTGTACGTAGGCATCTCATTTATACCGAACCTAGCTGCAAAGCAATGAAACATTGTTCAAGGGAGGTCAGTGTAAATTGAGATTTGGAACAGAGTGAAGCATGACTATGGAGGATATATTCCAGGGAAGGGGGAGAGGTTTGCACCAAGTAATCTCTGAGAAGGAGTGTTTAGGTGGGAGCTGTAGGAAGCTGGCTCTGTATATACTACACCAAAGTGAGGTATAGTGTGCACAGAGTCCAGTGGATCCCCAAAGGTAGGCAGAGGTAAAGTTAGATAGCACCTCACTCTCTATTTGTGGTAGTGTGGTCGAGCAGTACGGCAGTATCAGAGGTCAGTGTTAAGCATTTGTTGTACACACTCAGTCAGCAAATGAATCCACACACTCAAAGACTGAACTTCAGACCAATTGGTTTTGTATAAAAATATTCTTTTAGTTATTTTATTTCCTAGAACCAAGCAAGCCTGGCACAGGGAAGTTGATAAAAACTTTGCAGTAAATATACAGTTTGAAATGCAGTTGTAAATGTACTTTGAAATGATTACAGTTTGAATTACTGGTAA
Organism: Calotriton arnoldi; assembly: GCA_963921515.1. NCBI lineage: Eukaryota > Metazoa > Chordata > Amphibia > Caudata > Salamandridae > Calotriton > Calotriton arnoldi. Next base: position 142,502 of record CAWUFW010001460.1, read on the forward strand.
TGCAATACTGTGAAATGCTGTACATATACTTTGTATCGATTTTGCAATAAGAATTACAGGTAAGTTACTTTTACGTTACTTTTTAGATTACTTTTTTCTACTCAGTGTGATATGCCTAGATATCACACTGGGACATTTCCTAGAGAAAAGGTAAGTAAAATCAGTTTTGCACAATTCTTATTTTTCAGGTTTCCATACAAATCAACTCTACACTTAGAACATTTTTCAGAGAAAAACAGTCAATAGGTTCCTATGGAGAGAAATGAAGTTAACGGTTACCAGGTAAGTAATCGGTCTTTGGAGTTGAGCTTCTGGGGTTAGAACAAGGGTTCCCCCAGGGTCAAGGATGCACTCTCGTTACACCCTCAGCGGCACTAGGGCGGCCGGGTGCAGAGTGCTGAGGCCCAATGTTATCCAATGGGGGATAGGGGGCCTCCGGTTGGTGGCTTCTGGCAAGCAGGCCACGGGGTTGTGGGAGCAAAGCTCCTGGACTTTAGCTCAGGGCAAATGGGGAAACAAAGTAGCACCAAAGGTGCACCCTCAGCGGCACTAGGGCGGCCGGGTGTAGGGTGCTGTTTCGACGTCGGGCGCCCTGTTGGTTTCAATGGGGACCCTCTGGTTTGCAAAGGCACTGCAGGCTCGGGGACGAAGGTCTTCTGGGTGCGACCACCACTTCGAGAGCTAAGTTGGGAAGTTAGGGGTTGGTTAGGCACCGTCGGTTTGGGCACACAAGGCCATGGGACATCGGGTGCAGGGGTGCCTTTTGGGGTCGGATCTTCTTACCAGCTCCTGGTCGCGGTTGGGGGGACCTTCTGGATTTAGGCTACAGGCGTTGGCTGGAGGCTTGAGGCAGGTCAGGGGTTGCTGGATCTCGGGTCAGGATCGCCGGGGTGACCTCCTCATGGTGTTTACCCACTCGAGCTCGGGCCGTGGACGGCGGGTGCAGAGTGGGGCGGATCCGCGGTGTCCGGCCGGAGCCAGAGGTTGCAGATGAACAAATCCGGTGTTCACGGGAGACAGAGTCTTTGTAGTTGAAGGCAGGCAGGTCCTCCGGGGTTTTCGAGGTTGCTGGCTACAGGACACACCGGGATTTCGCAGGAGCAGGTTCGAGGGGGAGACAGGCCGGTAGGGCTGGGGCCAAGTCAGTGGGCGTCTTCCTCTTGTTAGCTGCTGCATGGCTGTTCGGTCCTTCTTCTTCTTGTTGCAGGTTCTTGTATGAGGAAGCAAGGTTCAGGGGTGCCCCTAAATACTAGATTAAGGGGCGTTACAGGTAAGTAGAAGGCAGGGACCAATGGGTCCCTTCCCTGGGGTGGGTACACCCCCTATTGTGCCACCCTCCAGTGGGAGGGGGGCATGACCCTGTCCCTGGTTGGCTGAGTCCCCCCCATCTTCAAGATGGCGTGGACTGAGTGTTGTGCTTCACCTCGCCTCCCCCACCTGAGGGGTGGAGTTGGCGGAGGTGGGCACACCTCTCTTCCTCACTTGTTTTTCCAGCCAGTTCTCCTACCCAAAGTGGGGGTCAGAACCAGTGGGGACCAGTTGCTGAGAGCAGCAAGTGGCCTAGGGAAGCTGACAAAGGCGGCAAGCCTTTGAAGCTTCCCCTTCATGAACCCTGCCCATCCTGGGGAGGAGGCTTGGCACCTCGTCCCAGGATGTGCATTGTTTCAGGCCCCAGAGAGCAGCAGGCTCTCGACCCAGGGGTCCAGAAACATGTCTGGTGGTGGCAGCTGAAAGCAGCCACTCAGCCTGGACACTAGAGGTGGGTTCGTTTTCAGGGGGCATCTCTAAGATGCCCTCTGTGTGCATTTTCATTAAATCCCACACTGGCATCAGTGTGGGTTTAATGTGCTGAGAAGTTTGATACCAAACTTCTCAGTTTTCAGTGTAGCCATTATGGTGCTGTGGAGTTCGTAATGACAAACTCCCAGCACCATATACTCTTAATGGCAGCACTGCACCTACAATGTCTAAGAATGGACTTAGACACTGTAGGGGTACAGGGCTCATGCACCTGCACCCTCACCACTGGTATAGTGCACCCAGCTAGAGGGGTGACTAATCTATGCCAGGGCAGTGGGTTGTAGGCATGGCACACAGAGATGTGTGCCATGTCGACTCTTCACTTTGTTCTGCACCAAAACACGCAGCCTGCAAAGGCAGTGTGTGTGTGTAATGGTACAGGGCCTCTAAGGGTGGCACAATAAGTGCTGCAGCCCTTAGAGGCCTTCCCCGGTCACAGTGCCCTGGGTACCTGTGGTACCATTTACCAGGGGCTGACTTGTGGCCAGAGATGCCAATTTTGGTTTAGGCTTCAATGCAGTTTTAGGGAAAGAACATAGACCCTGGGTACCTGATTATCAGGAGCCCAGGGCACACTCAGTCAAAGCACATCAGCAATTCAGCAAAAAGTGGGGGCAACCATGCAGAAAGAGGGCACTTTCTCACAGTCTGGCTGACAAAGAAGTGCCAGACCCTCAGTGTATAGCAGAAAGTGTGAGATTCCATCTTATCACTTCTACACTCTCTGGTCTGAACCTTGGTAATATTGCTGCTGTGGGAGTTGTGCTATCCAGTCGCCAGACACATTTAGGTGCCTAGTTGACTGCCTTGTATACAAGAATACATTAAATGTAATGGGCATGAAGGGCCGACTGGGGTTCTTTGGAAATGGGATTCAGGCTTACCTATCCTCAGAGGCCTCTGATCACACCGCATGAAGCATGCATTTTAGGGGGTTAGCTGTGCCTCAGGACATCGACCTCCATTGAGTCCCCTCTATCAGTATGGGACAGAACTAGCTCTTGGATGGCTGTCCTGAAGTCCAGTTCTGGTAGCCGTGCATTCACCTTGTGGAACAGACCTGGTTTCTGCCAGGCAGATTTCATCTTGTAGGTGATGTGCATTCAACTCTGAGGGAAGATCCTTTGTAGGATCACAGTGGTTTGGCAAGTCGTGGAGTGAATACACCCAGTTCATCGCTGAGTAGCAATCCCGCACTTGTTCCTCCTGGTGAGGAGCACACATTCCATCTTTGTAGGATTGAGCTATAGGTAGGCCTCTGACATCATCCTTGAATGATGCTTGCCTTGGCAGACCTTCAGATGGTCAATGGCATGTCCAGAAGTGGCCTTCAGGTAGAGCGTCGCATACATACTGATGGATATTAACATTTATGGTGGCCAGCGGGGCTCAGTGGTGCTTCATGTAAAGGTGAAGCATTCCTGGCAGTAGGATGAAACTTTGAGGAATACCAAAGGGTATCGTAAGGCATTCTGCCAAGGGAAATTCATCTAAACTCAGTGGAGTCTGTTCTTCACATAGGGCGTGTACCACTGCAGGCCCTCATGGCTCCTGTTTGAAAGGTACCACTGCAGACCTCAGTGGCTACTGTGGAACAAGGTTAAGCTGGCTCTTGTGGCAACTGCAGGATAGGCTAGTGCTGCCCTTTGTGACTACTGTTGGATCACGGCGAGTGCAGGCCCTTATGACAGCTGTTGGACCAAAGCAAGTGCAGGCCCTTGTGGCAGCTTTTGGAGCAGGGTTAGTGAAGGCTCTTGTAGCAGCTACTGATGCAGGGCCTCTACAGACTGTACTGGTGGCTTTTGGAAGAGAGAGAGTGCACACCCTTGTGGAAGCTGCAGGCCTGCTTTTGCAACAGAAACAGTGCAGGGCTAGTGTGGTGACTGCAGGAAGTTGGCCGAACTAGTCCTTCGTGATGGCTATTGGAACAGGCCCAGTGAAGGATCTTCTTGGAGCAGGGTCAATGAAGGATCTCGTTGGAGAAGGAACAGTTAAGGATCTTGTTGGAAAAGGACTAGTGAGGGATCTTGTTGAAGCAGGGTCAGTGATGATTCTTGTTGAAGCAGGACCAGCAAAGGAGATTTTTAGAGCAGGGTCAGTGAAGGCCATTGTGGCAGATGTTGGGATAGGGTCAGTGAAGGCCATTGTGGCAGATGTTGGGACAGGGTCAGTGAAGGCCATTGTGGCAGATGTTGGAACAGGGCCAGTGAAGGCCATTGTGGCAGATGTGGTACAGGGCCAGTGAAGGCCAATGTGGCGGATGTTGGGGCAGGGCCAGTGAAGGCCATTGTGACAGATATGGAACAGGGTCAGTGAAGGCCTTTGGGGTAGATGTGGGACAGGGCCAGAGAAGGCCATTGTGGCAGATGGTGGGACAGGGCCAGTGAAGGCCATTGTGGCAGATGTTGGGACAGGGCCAGTGAAGGCCATTGTGGCCCATGTTGGGACAGGGCCAATAAAGACCATTGTGGCAGATGTTGGGACAGGGCCAGTGAAGGCCATTGTGACAGATGTGGAACAGGGTCAGTGAAGGCCATTGGGGTAGACGTAGGACAGGGCAAGTGAAGGCCATTGTGGCAGATGTTGGGACAGGGCCAGAGAAGGCCATTGTGGCAGGTGTTGGGACAGGGCCAGTGAAGGCCATTGTGGCAGATGTTGGGACAGGGCCAGTAAAGGCCATTGTGGCAGATGTTGGGACAGGGCCAGTAAAGGCCATTGTGGCAGATGTGGGACAGGGCCAGTGAAGGCCATTGTGGCAGATGTTGGGACAGGGCCAGTGAAGGCCATTGTGACAGATGTGGAACAGGGTCAGTGAAGGCCATTGGGGTAGACGTAGGACAGGGCGAGTGAAGGCCATTGTGGCAGATGTTGGGACAGGGCCAGAGAAGGCCATTGTGGCAGATGGTGGGACAGGGCCAGTGAAGGCCATTGTGGCAGATGTTGGGACAGGGCCAGTGAAAGTCATTGTGGCACATGTTGGGACAGGGCCAATGAAGGCCATTGTGGCAGATGTTGGGGCTGGCCAAGTGAAGGCCATTGTGACAGATGTGGAACAGGGTCAGTGAAGGCCTTTGGGGTAGATGTGGGACAGGGCCAGTGAAAGCCATTGTGGCAGATGTTGGGACAGGGCCAGTGAAGGCCATTGTGACAGATGTTGGGACAGGGCCAGTTAAGGCCATTGTGGCGGATGTTGGGACAGGGCCAATAAAGGCCATTGTGGCAGATGTTGGGGCTGGGCCAGTGAAGGACATTGTGACAGATGTGGAAGAGGGTCAGTGAAGGCCATTGGGGTAGATGTGGGACAGGGCCAGTGAAGGCCATTGTGGCAGATGTTGGGGCTGGGCCAGTGAAGGCCATTGTGGCAGATGCAGAAGGAGGGAGAGTGCTGGCCCATGTGGAAGCATCTGGAGCTGACCCAAAGCCTGACTCATTCTCTCGGGGGGGGGGCACCTCATATGACTCAATAACTCTGCAATAACGCGGCAAGCAATACTGTGTGCACCCCTCCCAAGGCGGATGAGTCAGGCTTCCCAGACTGTGAGGCCCGCCCCCGTTATTCATTGCTGAGCAAGGCTGTCGCTCTTATGTAATAGTCATTTATATAGCCATATATTTACGATACTGAAGCTTACTATGTCATGGTTTGGGCAGATTAGTGAACGAGACATAAGCACTGTGTTCGTTTTCTCAGGCCACAGCCTTTGACCCACTGGGGTCATGTTGGTTTATGGACATGTGTGCCTTGTGGCCAAATATACTTCTGCAGTGCCTGCTCCAATCTCACAAGAGCTGTGCTGTCTTTATTGGAAATACTACAAAAGCATCAGAATTTCGAAAGCACATTTCTTCAGAAACCAACTGGATCAAGCCAGTAACCGACCCAAAAAATGTTTTGAACTCATAAAAGTACAGTCGAACTGTGCCGTTTGCGTCCCTTGCTGGATCTAGTAAGGAATTTGATTCCTTCTTTCTTCAGAAGACAGAAAGCATAAGAAATGATCTGCAGATAGCCTTGGAACAACGTCCTCTCCCACCTCAAACCATCTTCTCCACCTCACGGACTACTGTTCCCTCTAGTCCCCATGGGCACTTCCCAAAAACAAGGCCTCATGGAACTCTTTCAAAACCTCTGAGGAAAGTGTCATTCACAAGATTCTAACAACACTGAAACCCTTAAACCACTTCAATGACCCTCTACCTCCCAACTTCTTCAAGGAGATCATACCTTCAAAACTCCCACTTTGGACCAAGATTGTTAATGCTTCCCTCCTTCAAGGCACTATCCCTGACTGCCTAAAGTGCGGTCAGGTTTCCCCATCCTAAAAAACCAAAAGCAGATCAAACTGACTTAAACAACTTCTGACCTATCTCCAATATTCCTACCCTGGCTAAGCTTCTTGAAAAATGTGTTCACATCCAACTCTATAACCACATCGATCATTTCCAACTATTAGACCAATTTCAATCCGGCTTCCGTCCAGGGCACAGCACCGAATCAGCTATGACACATATAGTGGACGATGCAGTAAAAATGCTGGATCAGAGCCAATCTTCCCTTTTAATCCTCCTTGACCTATCGTCGGCATTCGATACGGTTAAGCATGACAACCTCCTAGACCTTTTGGAACACTGTATGTGGCTAACGGGATCAGTCCTTAACTGGTTCACCTCCTATCTCCACAACAGGACTCAAAGAGTCAAGGATAATCACTCACTATCGCAGACCACTCCGGTCACATTAGGGGTCCCACAGGGCTCCTCACTTTCGCCCACTCTCTTCAACCTGTTCATGAAGCCTCTAACGGAAATTATGAGTTCATCCAACATCCACAACCACATGTACGCTGATGATACCCAACTATACTTAATAGTCTCCGCCCCAGAAGACATCAGCGCCCTCAACATAACTCTACAGAAAACTCAAAATTGGCTAGCATCCCATCACCTCAAACTAAATACTCAAAGAACCAAATTCCTCCTAATTGCCCCACCCAATCAGTCACCTGTCATTGAAGAATGGTTGAAACATCTAACCGCCCTCAGCTGCATTCCACAACTCATTGATTCAGCGAGATCACTGGGTTTAACTCTCGACGAACTCAACATGCAGAAACACATCAGTGCAAGCACCAAAGGAGCGAATCACCAAATGAACATTCTAAGAAAATTAAAATCCTTCCTCCACCCCCCCACCAATTTCAAGCATGCAGTGCAAGCCCTAGTGATTCCCAGGTTGGACTATGGAACTGCAACCCTCTCTGGACTGCTCAGATCCAAAATGGCTCCTCTGAGGGCCTCGCTCAACTCTGCTGCAAGACTCATCACTGGCTCAAAAATAAACAACCACATCACCCCTGATCTGAAATGCCTCAACTGGCTCCCCTTCGAAGCAAGAATCCAGCTAAAAATTGTCTGCATGAAACACACAGCCCTCCTCTTCAAAACCCCAAGATAGCTTTCTTAGAAACCAGAACTCTCTGGTGGTTCCAGATCATCCAGAAGCTCCAACTCCTTACTTCTGAAACCTCAGAGATTCCACAAGAAGAAAACTTACAACCGATCTTTCTCTGGGATTGCCCCGAGAATTCGGAACACCTTGCCCCCTGAAATGAGAATGAATCCCTCAACTGCATCCTTCAAGAAAGATGTCAAAGTCTAATTATGAACAAATATCTTCCCTAGATCCTAAGATACCCATCCAGATTCCTCAATCACACTCACGACTACTTCTCACCGGCTACTTTAGTGTTTTTGGCTTATTAGTCCTGACAGTACTCTCCCTTTTCTCGACACTGCCTGATCCTGCAGTTTTCTTGACTATGATATTTTTGTTTTCATTGGTTTATCTCCTCTGCTCTCTGAACATTGTAAAGCATACCCTTCCTTTTCTGGGTACTACCTTATCCTGTATTTTTTCTCGAAAATGATATTATTGTTATTATTGCTCTCCTCTCTGTAAAGCGCTCTGATACCCGCAAGGCTCATGTTTCTGCTATAAAAAACTATCAAAATAAATAAATAAATAAACGTGTGTTTAGAAGGCGATTTGACGAGTTTATTAATACACCTGTAGCTAAGGTCTGCGTGCACCGGGCAGGTCACATGTTCAAATCCCAGCGTCAACATATCTCATCTTATATTTTAAAATATTTAATTCAGTGCTTGACACTGGATTACAGTAACAAAACGTTCCCAAAGTTACATCGTGTTCATTTCATGAGTGCTAAGACCTTGGCCAATCACCAGGCTGGAGCCAGTGGATCTGGACCTGATGAAGAGCCCAGGTAAAGAGGGGCAGGAGCTGTCTGCACAGGTGCAGCCTAGACCGCGCCAACCCCTGCAGCAGCACACGGGGAGTAGACAAGCTTCCCCCCTCCAGCGCAGGCACATGCTCCCTTCACCCCAGGCCCCTCCCTGCCAAACACCCACCAGCCGTGCCAGCACCCTACCACTGATGTTCACCACCTGCCCAGAGCATGTGGCAAATATCAGCAGAATTAGGGAGAATGTGTATTTTCACCCTGTGTTTCTGGGTGTACAATTATTCCCCATTCCTGGGACCAAATCACATAGTGGTTGGGTTTAGCCGGGGGATGCTCGCTGGATAGGAGTTTCCAGGACCATGTGTACCCGCATTGCTTCTAGTGTGTCTTACGTTGGGGTGCCCCGTGCGTGCAGAGTTTATGATTTGTCGTTGAGGTGGATGTCGGTTGGTGTTGGGCCCTGTGTGTTCCGCATTAGTGTATCGTGGGAGTGACGGACACTACTGGTAGGAGATGTCTATAGAGGTTATTTGATGTGTTGAGAGAGGTGGTGATGACCACAAGGGTGGGTTCTTTATGAAAATAAGTGTGATCTTATAGGAGGGCGTCAGCGGGAGCTGCTGAGCCCTACCTTGGGGTGCGCATGTATGGGGAATATGCAGTGCAGTCTTGTTGGAGGGGTTGTTATGGGGGGGTGTTGGACTCACTGGGTATGTAGATGCACTTAATTTGTTATGTTCTGTGATTGATACTTACGGTGCTGTGCTTGGGTCTTGTCAGTGTTGCATGTTGGCTTTTTATTTGGGTCTCATGTATGAAAAAGCACTTGGAGTGTTTGCCGTGTCTCTGGTCAGACTGGCCTTGTGAGGTTCAATATGAGAGTGTGTGACTTGCCAGGGCTGTAGTCTGTGTGGTGTGCTGTACTCTTAGGGGTGGCCTCTCTGCTAAGGTGATAATGATAAAGGAACGTTATCATTTTATTTTGAGTATGGTTGTTAGGGTGCGGCGGGGCTGGGCTGCCCTGACGTTCAAGATGGCTGCACCTTAAGTGCGCATGACGGTTTGGCAAGCCGTCACGGGCCAGCCAAACCGTCATGCGCACTTTCCATGTTCTCCACAGGCTGTATTGTACAGGTTGGGTGGAGAACATGCCCAGCCTCCCAGTCCCTCTCTGAGCGCCGACCTACGGCGCTCAGACCAATCACAACGCTGCTGTAAGGCAGCATTGTGATTGGTCAGGGGATTCTGGGAGGCTGTTTGCTTCCTGGATCCTGCTGGAGGAGAGGTGGTGGCTGGCGACAGTGACCACCAGGTCAGTTTTCTTTTCTTTTTTCTTTCTTTTTTTTTCCCTAATCCCCGTCCCACCTTCTCTCACCACGGTTCCCTACCAGCCGCCACTGTGTACTCTAAGAGTTCTTCGGGGGTGGATAGGCTTTCTATTGGAATATTTTGTCTGCAGAGAAGCAGTGGCATGTAGTTGGGGCTGTGGTTAATGCAGGTGTTATTCCAGTGGTCGGTGTGGTGTGTGTAAGCTTGTCCTGGTGGTAGGTGTTGGTCTTATTTTTGGCTGTTCTGTCTATACAGCTTCAGCGGGTAATGTGGTCAGTGTGATGTGTTGAGGTTTTGTATTGGGGTGCTGTGCATGCAGAAGAACTTTGTCACTATGTGAGCCTGTGGTTAGTGTGATGCATATGAGATGGTTAGTGTGGTGTGTGTGATGTTTTGCCAGTGGCGGCTCTTGGCCTCATTGATGCTGTGCTATACAGGGAACCACAGTGTGTGATGTGCTGAGGTCTTGTATTGGGGTGCTTTGCGTGCAGATGCCTTGTGACACTAGTTGGGTCTGTGGTTGGTGTACTGTGGTATACTGGAGGTTTTGGGTTTAGGTCAGTCTATTTTGCCATGGTCGTGCAGTGATGTGCTGTCTAAGGATAAGATGTCGGTGTGTTGTGTAAGGTTTGAGCCACTGGTAGGTGTTGGTCTTTTTTTCGGCTCTACTGTGAATGCAGTTTCATTGTGTGATGTTGTTCGGACTGTGGTCAGTGAAAATATGTTGGAGTCTTACGTGCTCCGAGAGTCTGTATAATTGGCGCAGTGGTTGGTGTGGCATGGTGTGTTGATGATTTTGGTCTGTTTTCAGTGTGCTTGGAATGGGGAATTATCTGTGTATGTGGATTCCAGGTGAGAAATGCTTAGGACTGTGGTCGGTAACTGTGTGATGTATTGCTGCCTTGTGTCGTTTATATCTTGTATTGTGCATGCAGAGGCAGTATGTCTCTAGTTGGGCTGTGGTTGGTACGGTGTAGTTTATTTGTGGTTTTGCATCTGTGGTGATTGTGGTTTGTTAAGCTCTTGCAATGAGAAGTTGTGCATGATGTAGCTGGTGCAGTCAGGGTGTGGGCTGCAGGGCCTTGTAACACGATTCTCTCTCTGGGGTCATCCTTTCTACCAAGCCCTCCACAGCGTGCCACTCGTCTGCTAGTTCACATTGGCGCCTCGACAGTGCTACGGAGCACTATATATTTGCACCTGCACTACAATGGAGGCTGATGCTGTTTGAGAGCAGACACTGTGAGCCCCATTCTGGGCTCTTGTCTCTCTTTGTGTCCGTAAGTCATATTCTGTCAGCTTGTCTCTCTTTCCTGTTCTTAAGTCATATTCTGTCAGCTTGTCTCTCTTTACTGTTCTTAAGTCATATTCTGTCAGCTTGTCTCTCTTTGCTGTTCTTACGTCATATTCTGTCCGCTTGTGTCTCTTTCCTGTTCTTAAGTCATATTCTGTCCGCTTGTCTGTCTTTACTGTTCTTAAGTCATATTCTGTCAGCTTGTCTCTCTTTGCTGTTCTTAAGTCATATTCTGTCCGCTTGTGTCTCTTTCCTGTTCTTAAGTCATATTCTGTCCGCTTGTCTCTCTTTACTGTTCTTAAGTCATATTCTGTCAGCTTGTCTCTCTTTGCTGTTCTTAAGTCATATTCTGTCAGCTTGTCTCTCTTTGCTGTTCTTAAGTTATATTTAGTCAGCTTGTCTCTCTTTCCTGTTCTTAAGTCATATTCTGTCAGCTTGTCTCTCTTTACTGTTCTTAAGTCATATTCTGTCAGCTTGTCTCTCTTTCCTGTTCTTAAGTCATATTATGTCCGCTTGTGTCTCTTTCCTGTTCTTAAGTCATAGTCTGTCAGCTTGTCTCTCTTTCCTGTTCTTAAGTCATATTCTGCAGCTTGTCTCTCTTTCCTGTTCTTAAGTCATATTCTGTCCGCTTGTGTCTCTTTCCTGTTCTTAAGTCATATTCTGTCCGCTTGTCTCTCTTTGCTGTTCCTAAGTCATATTCTGCAGCTTGTCTCTCTTTGCTGTTCATAAGTCATATTCTGTCTGCTTGTCTCTCTTTGCTGTTCTTAAGTCATATTCTAGTCTCTTGTCCCTTTTCTCTATCCTTAAGTCATAGTCTGTCAGCTTGTCTCTCTTCATGTGCTTCAGTCATATCCTGTCAGCTTGTCTCTCTTTGCTGTAAAGTCATATTCTGTCCACTTATCTCTGTTTGCTGTCCTTAAGTCATATTCTGTCAGCTTGTCTCTCTTTGATGTTCTTAAGTCATATTCTGTCAGCTTGTCTCTCTTTGCTGTTCTTAAGTTATATTTAGTCAGCTTGTCTCTCTTTCCTGTTCTTAAGTCATATTCTGTCCGCTTGTCTCTCTTTACTGTTCTTAAGTCATATTCTGTCAGCTTGTCTCTCTTTGCTGTTCTTAAGTCATATTCTGTCCGCTTATGTCTCTTTCCTGTTCTTAAGTCATATTCTGTCCGCTTGTCTCTCTTTACAGTTCTTAAGTCATATTCTGTCAGCTTGTCTCTCTTTGCTGTTCTTAAGTCATATTCTGTCCGTTTGTCTCTCTTTCCTGTTCTTAAGTCATAGTCTGTCAGCTTGTCTCTCTTCATGTGCTTGAGTCATATCCTGTCAGCTTGTCTCTCTTTGCTGTAAAGTCATTTTCTGTCCGCTTGTCTCTCTTTCCTCTCCTTAAGTCATATTCTGTCAGCTTGTCTCTCTTTGCTGTTCTTAAGTCATATTCTGTCAGCTTGTCTCTCTTTCCTGTTCTTAAGTCATATATTCTGTCAGCTTGTCTCTCTTTCCTGTTCTTAAGTCATATTCTGTCCGCTTGTCTCTCTATGCTGTTCCTAAGTCATATTCTGCAGCTTGTCTCTCTTTGCTGTTCTTAAGTCATATCCTGTCCGCTTGTCTATCTTTGCTGTTCGTACGTCATATTCTGTCCGCTTGTCTCTCTTTGCTGTTCATAAGTCATATTCTGTCTGCTTGTCTCTCTTTGCATATTCTAGTCTCTTGTCCCTTTTCTCTATCCTTAAGTCATAGTCTGTCAGCTTGTCTCTCTTCATGTGCTTGAGTCATATCCTGTCAGCTTGTCTCTCTTTGCTGTAAAGTCATTTTCTGTCCGCTTGTCTCTCTTTGCTCTCCTTAAGTCATATTCTGTCAGCTTGTCTCTCTTTGCTGTTCTTAAGTCATATTCTGTCAGCTTGTCTCTCTTTCCTGTTCTTAAGTCATATATTCTGTCAGCTTGTCTCTCTTTCCTGTTCTTAAGTCATAGTCTGTCAGCTTGTCTCTCTTTGCTGTTCTTAAGTCATATTCTGTTGTCTCTCTTGGCAGTTGTTAAGTCATATTCAGTCAGCTTGTCTCTCTTTGCTCTTCTTAAGTCATATTCTGTTCGCTTTTCTCTCTTGGCAGTTGTTAAGTCATATTATGTCAGCTTGTCTCTCTTTGCTGTTCTTAAGTCAGTCTGTCAGCTTGTCTCTCTTTGCTCTTCTTAAGTCATATTCTGTCCGCTTGTCTCTCTTTGCTGTTCTTAAGTCATATTCTGTCCGCTTGTCTCTCTTTGCTCTTCATAAGTCATATTCTGTCAGCTTGTCTCTCTTTGCTGTTCTTAAGTCATTTTCAGTCTGCTTGTCTCTCTTGGATCTTCTTAAGTCATATTCTGTCAGCTTGTCTCTCTTTGCTGTTCTTAAGTCATATTCTGTCAGCTTGCCCGTCTTTCCTGTTCTTAAGTCATATTATGTCGGCTTGTCTCTCTTTGCTGTCCTTAAGTCATATTCTGTCTGCTTGTCTCTCTTTGCTGTTCTTAAGTCATTTTCTGTCTGCTTGTCTCTCTTGGATCTTGTTAAGTCATATTCTGTCCGCTTGTCTCTCTTTGCTGTCCTTAAGTCATATTCTGTCCGCTTGTCTCTCTTTGCTGTTCTTAACTCATATTCTGTCCGCTTGTCTATCTTTGCTGTTCGTACGTCATATTCTGTCCGCTTGTCTCTCTTTGCTGTTCATAAGTCATAGTCTGTCAGCTTGTCTCTCTTCATGTGCTTGAGTCATATCCTGTCAGCTTGTCTCTCTTTGCTGTAAAGTCATATTCTGTCCGCTTGTCTCTCTTTCCTGTCCTTAAGTCATATTCTGTCCGCTTGTCTCTCTTTGCTCTTCTTAAGTCATATTCTGCCCGCTTGTCTCTCTTTGCTCTTCTTAAGTCATATTCTGTCCGCTTGTCTCTCTTTGCTGTTCTTAAGTCATATTCAGTCAGCTTGTCTCTCTTTGCTGTTTGTAAGTCATATTCTGTCCACTTGTCTCTCTTGGCTCTTCTTAAGTCATATTCTGTCAGCGTGTCTCTCTTTGCTGTTCTTAAGTCATATTCTGTCATCTTGTCTCTCTTTGCTGTTCTTAAGTCATATTCTGTCCGCTTGTCTCTCTTTCCTGTTCTTAAGTCATATTCTGTCCGCTTGTCTTTCTTTGCTGTTCTTAAGTCATATTCTGTCCGCTTGTCTCTCTTTGCTCTTCTTAAGTCATATTCTGTCTGCTTGTCTCTCTTTGCTGTTCTTAAGTCATATTCTGTCCGCTTGTCTCTCTTTGCTCTTCTTAAGTCATATTCTGCAGCTTGTCTCTCTTTGCTGTTCTTAAGTCATATTCTGTCCGCTTGTCTCTCTTTGCTGTTCCTAAGTCATATTCTGCAGCTTGTCTCTCTTTCCTCTTCTTAAGTCATATTCTGTCCGCTTGTCTCTCTTTGCTGTTCTTAACTCATATTCTGTCAGCTTGTCTCTCTTTCCTGTTCTTAAGTCATATTCTGTCCGCTTGTCTCTCTTTGCTGTTCTTAAGTCATATTCTGTCAGCTTGTCTCTCTTTACTGTTCTTAAGTCATATTCTGTCCGCTTGTCTCTCTTTGCTGTTCTTAAGTCATATTCTGTCAGCTTGTCTCTCTTTGCTGTTCTTAAGTCATATTCTGTCCGCTTGTCTCTCTTTGCTGTCCTTAAGTCATATTCTGTCAGCTTGTCTCTCTTTGCTGTTCTTAAGTCATATTCTGTCAGCTTGTCTCTCTTTCCTGTTCTTAAGTCATATTCTGTCCGCTTGTCTCTCTTTGCTGTCCTTAAGTCATATTCTGTCAGCTTGTCTCTCTTTCCTGTTCTTAAGTCATATTCTGTCCGCTTGTCTCTATTTGCTCTTCTTAAGTCATATTCTGTCAGCTTGTCTCTCTTTGCTCGTCATAAGTCATATTCTGTCCGCTTGTCTCTCTTAGCTCTTCTTAAGTCATATTCTGTCAGCTTGTCTCTCTTTGCTGTTCTTAAGTCATATTCTGTCCGCTTGTCTCTCTTGGCTCTTCTTAAGTCATATTCTGTCAGCTTGTCTCTCTTTGCTCTTCATAAGTCATATTCTGTCCGCTTGTCTCTCTTGGCTCTTCTTAAGTCATATTCTGTCAGCTTGTCTCTCTTTGCTGTTCTTAAGTCATATTCTGTCCGCTTGTCTCTCTTTGCTGTTCTTGAGTCATATACTGTCCGCTTGTCTCTCTTTGCTGTTATTAAGTCATATTCTGTCAGCTTGTTTCTCTTTCCTGTTCTTAAGTCATATTCTGTCCGCTTGTCTCTCTTTGCTGTTCCTAAGTCATATTCTGTCAGCTTGTCTCACTTTGCTGTTCTTGAGTCATATACTGTCCGCTTGTCTCTCTTTGCTCTTCTTAAGTTATATTCTGTCCGCTTGTCTCTCTTGGCTCTTCTTAAATCATATTCTGTCAGCTTGTCTCTCTTGGCTCTTCTTAAGTCATAGTCTGTCAGCTTGTCTCTCTTTGCTGTTCTTAAGTCATTTTCTGTCCGCTTGTCTCTCTTTGCTGTTTTTAAGTCATATTCTGTCAGCGTGTCTCTCTTTGCTGTTCTTAAGTCATTTTCTGTCCGCTTGTCTCTCTTGGCTCTTCCTAAGTCATATTCTAGTGTCTTTTCCCTTTTCTCGGTCCTTAAGTCATATTCTGTCAGCTTGTCTCTCTTTGCTCTTCTTAAGTCATATTCTGTCAGCTTGTCTCTCTTTGCTATTCTTAAGTCATTTTCTGTCCGCTTGTCTCTCTTGGCTCTTCTTAAGTCATTTTCTGTCTGCTTGTCTCTCTTTGCTGTTCTTAAGTCATAGTCTGTCCGCTTGTCTTTCTTTGCTGTTCTTAAATCTTATCCTGTCAGCTTGTCTCTCTTTGCTGTTCTTAAGTCATTTTCTGTCCGCTTGTCTCTCTTGGCTCTTCTTAAGTCATTTTCTGTCTGCTTGTCTCTCTTTGCTGTTCTTAAGTCATAGTCTGTCCGCTTGTCTTTCTTTGCTGTTATTAAGTCATATTCTGTCAGCTTGTCTCTCTTTCCTGTTCTTAAGTCATATTCTGTCCGCTTGTCTCTCTTTCCTGTTCTTAAGTCATATTCTGTCCGCTTGTCTCTCTTTCCTGTTCTTAAGTCATAGTCTGTCCGCTTGTCTTTCTTTGCTGTTCCTAAGTCATATTCTGCAGCTTGTCTCTCTTTGCTGTTCTTAAGTCATATCCTGTCAGCTTGTCTCTCTTTGCTCTTCTTAAGTCATATTCTGTCCGCTTGTTTCTCTTTCCTGTTCTTAAGTCATATTCTGTCTGCTTCTCTCTCTTTCCTGTTCTTAACTCATATTCTGTCAGCTTGTCTCTCTTTGCTGTCCTTAAGTCATATTCTGTCAGCTTGTCTCTCTTTGCTGTTCTTAAGTCATATTCTGTCAGCTTGTCTCTCTTTCCTGTTCTTAAGTCATATTCTGTCCGCTTGTCTCTCTTTGTTGTCTTAAGTCATATTCTGTCAGCTTGTCTCTCTTTGCTGTTCTTAAGTCATATTCTGTCCGCTTGTCTCTCTTTGCTCTTCTTAAATCATATTCTGTCCGCTTGTCTCTCTTTGCTGTCCTTAAGTCATATTCTGTCCGCTTGTCTCTCTTTGCTCTTCATAAGTCATATTCTGTCCGCTTGTCTCTCTTGGCTCTTCTTAAGTCATATTCTGTCAGCTTGTCTCTCTTTGCTGTTCTTAAGTCATATTCTGTCCGCTTGTCTCTCTTTGCTCTTCTTAAATCATATTCTGTCAGCTTGTCTCTCTTTGCTCTTCATAAGTCATATTCTGTCCGCTTGTCTCTCTTGGCTCTTCTTAAGTCATATTCTGTCAGCTTGTCTCTCTTTGCTCTTCATAAATCATATTCTGTCCGCTTGTCTCTCTTGGCTCTTCATAAGTCATATTCTGTCAGCGTGTCTCTCTTTGCTGTTCTTAAGTCATAGTCTGTCCGCTTGTCTCTCTTTGCTGTTCTTAAGTCATTTTCTGTCCGCTTGTCTCTCTTTGCTCTTCTTAAGTCATATTCTGTCCGCTTGTCTCTCTTGGCTCTTCTTAAGTCATATTCTGTCAGCTTGTCTCTCTTTGCTGTTCTTAAGTCATTTTCTGTCCGCTTGTCTCTCTTTGCTCTTCTTAAGTCATATTCTGTCCGCTTGTCTCTCTTGGCTCTTCTTAAGTCATATTCTGTCAGCTTGTCTCTCTTTGCTGTTCTTAAGTCATATTCTGTCAGCTTGTCTCTCTTGGCTCTTCTTAAGTCATATTCTGTCAGCTTGTCTCTCTTTGCTCTTCATAAGTCATATTCTGTCCGCTTGTCTCTCTTGGCTGTTCATAAGTCATATTCTGTCAGCGTGTCTCTCTTTGCTGTTCTTAAGTCATAGTCTGTCCGCTTGTCTCTCTTTGCTGTTCTTAAGTCATTTTCTGTCCGCTTGTCTCTCTTTGCTCTTCTTAAGTCATATTCTGTCCGCTTGTCTCTCTTGGCTCTTCTTAAGTCATATTCTGTCAGCTTGTCTCTCTTTGCTGTTCTTAAGTCATATTCTGTCAGCTTGTCTCTCTTTCCTGTTCTTAAGTCATATTCTGTCCGCTTGTCTCTCTTTGCTGTCTTAAGTCATATTCTGTCAGCTTGTCTCTCTTTCCTGTTCTTAAGTCATATTCTGTCCGCTTGTCTCTCTTTGCTGTCTTAAGTCATATTCTGTCAGCTTGTCTCTCTTTGCTGTTCTTAAGTCATATTCTGTCAGCTTGTCTCTCTTTGCTGTTCTTAAGTCATATTCTGTCAGCTTGTCTCTCTTTCCTGTTCTTAAGTCATATTCTGTCCGCTTGTCCCTCTTTGCTGTCTTAAGTCATATTCTGTCAGCTTGTCTCTCTTTGCTGTTCTTAAGTCATATTCTGTCCGCTTGTCTCTCTTTGCTCTTCTTAAATCATATTCTGTCCGCTTGTCTCTCTTTGCTGTCCTTAAATCATATTCTGTCCGCTTGTCTCTCTTTGCTCTTCATAAGTCATATTCTGTCCGCTTGTCTCTCTTGGCTCTTCTTAAGTCATATTCTGTCAGCTTGTCTCTCTTTGCTGTTCTTAAGTCATATTCTGTCCGCTTGTCTCTCTTTGCTCTTCTTAAATCATATTCTGTCAGCTTGTCTCTCTTTGCTCTTCATAAGTCATATTCTGTCCGCTTGTCTCTCTTGGCTCTTCTTAAGTCATATTCTGTCAGCTTGTCTCTCTTTGCTCTTCATAAGTCATATTCTGTCCGCTTGTCTCTCTTGGCTCTTCATAAGTCATATTCTGTCAGCGTGTCTCTCTTTGCTGTTCTTAAGTCATAGTCTGTCCGCTTGTCTCTCTTTGCTGTTCTTAAGTCATTTTCTGTCCGCTTGTCTCTCTTTGCTCTTCTTAAGTCATATTCTGTCCGCTTGTCTCTCTTGGCTCTTCTTAAGTCATATTCTGTCAGCTTGTCTCTCTTTGCTGTTCTTAAGTCATATTCTGTCAGCTTGTCTCTCTTTCCTGTTCTTAAGTCATATTCTGTCCGCTTGTCTCTCTTTGTTGTCTTAAGTCATATTCTGTCAGCTTGACTCTCTTTGCTGTTCTTAAGTCATATTCTGTCCGCTTGTCTCTCTTTGCTCTTCTTAAATCATATTCTGTCCGCTTGTCTCTCTTTGCTGTCCTTAAGTCATATTCTGTCCGCTTGTCTCCATTTGCTCTTCATAAGTCATATTCTGTCCGCTTGTCTCTCTTGGCTCTTCTTAAGTCATATTCTGTCAGCTTGTCTCTCTTTGCTGTTCTTAAGTCATATTCTGTCCGCTTGTCTCTCTTTGCTCTTCATAAGTCATATTCTGTCCGCTTGTCTCTCTTGGCTCTTCTTAAGTCATATTCTGTCAGCTTGTCTCTCTTTGCTCTTCATAAGTCATATTCTGTCCGCTTGTCTCTCTTGGCTCTTCATAAGTCATATTCTGTCAGCGTGTCTCTCTTTGCTGTTCTTAAGTCATAGTCTGTCCGCTTGTCTCTCTTTGGTGTTCTTAAGTCATTTTCTGTCCGCTTGTCTCTCTTTGCTCTTCTTAAGTCATATTCTGTCCGCTTGTCTCTCTTGGCTCTTCTTAAGTCATATTCTGTCCGCTTGTCTCTCTTTGCTCTTCATAAGTCATATTCTGTCCGCTTGTCTCTCTTGGCTCTTCTTAAGTCATATTCTGTCCGCTTGTCTCTCTTTGCTGTTCTTAAGTCATATTCTGTCCGCTTGTTTCTCTTTGCTGTTCTTAAGTCATATTCTGTCAGCTTGTCTCTCTTTGCTGTTCTTAAGTCATTTTCTGTCCGCTTGTCTCTCTTGGCTCTTCTTAAGTCATTTTCTGTCCGCTTGTCTCTCTTGGCTCTTCTTAAGTCATATTCTGTCAGCTTGTCTCTCTTTGCTGTTCTTAAGTCATATTCTGTCCGCTTGTCTCTCTTTGCTCTTCTTAAGTCATATTCTGCAGCTTGCCTCTCTTTGCTCTTCTTAGTCATATTCTGTCCGCTTGTCTCTCTTTGCTCTTCATAAGTCATATTCTGTCCGCTTGTCTTTCTTTGCTCTTCATAAGTCATATTCTGTCCGCTTGTCTCTCTTTGCTCTTCATAAGTCATATTCTGTCCGCTTGTCTCTCTTGGCTCTTCTTAAGTCATATTCTGTCCGCTTGTCTCTCTTTGCTGTTCTTAAGTCATATTCTGTCCGCTTGTTTCTCTTTGCTGTTCTTAAGTCATATTCTGTCAGCTTGTCTCTCTTTGCTGTTCTTAAGTCATTTTCTGTCCGCTTGTCTCTCTTTGGCTCTTTTTAAGTCATATTCTGTCAGCTTGTCTCTCTTTCCTCTTCTTAAGTCATATTCTGTCCGCTTGTCTCTCTTTGCTCTTCATAAGTCATATTCTGTCCGCTTGTCTCTCTTGGCTCTTCATAAGTCATTTTCTGTCCGCTTGTCTCTCTTGGCTCTTCTTAAGTCATATTCTGTCAGCTTGTCTCTCTTTGCTCTTCTTAAGTCATATTCTGCAGCTTGTCTCTCTTTGCTCTTCTTAGTCATATTCTGTCCGCTTGTCTCTCTTGGCTCTTCATAAGTCATATTCTGTCCGCTTGTCTCTCTTGGCTCTTCTTAAGTCATTTTCTGTCCGCTTGTCTCTCTTTGCTCTTCTTAAGTCATATTCTGTCCGCTTGTCTCTCTTGGCTCTTCTTAAGTCATATTCTGTCCGCTTGTCTCTCTTTGCTCTTCATAAGTCATATTCTGTCCGCTTGTCTCTCTTGGCTCTTCTTAAGTCATATTCTGTCCGCTTGTCTCTCTTTGCTGTTCTTAAGTCATATTCTGTCCGCTTGTTTCTCTTTGCTGTTCTTAAGTCATATTCTGTCAGCTTGTCTCTCTTTGCTGTTCTTAAGTCATTTTCTGTCCGCTTGTCTCTCTTGGCTCTTCTTAAGTCATTTTCTGTCCGCTTGTCTCTCTTGGCTCTTCTTAAGTCATATTCTGTCAGCTTGTCTCTCTTTGCTGTTCTTAAGTCATATTCTGTCCGCTTGTCTCTCTTTGCTCTTCTTAAGTCATATTCTGCAGCTTGTCTCTCTTTGCTCTTCTTAGTCATATTCTGTCCGCTTGTCTCTCTTTGCTCTTCATAAGTCATATTCTGTCCGCTTGTCTCTCTTTGCTCTTCATAAGTCATATTCTGTCCGCTTGTCTCTCTTTGCTCTTCATAAGTCATATTCTGTCCGCTTGTCTCTCTTGGCTCTTCTTAAGTCATATTCTGTCCGCTTGTCTCTCTTTGCTGTTCTTAAGTCATATTCTGTCCGCTTGTTTCTCTTTGCTGTTCTTAAGTCATATTCTGTCAGCTTGTCTCTCTTTGCTGTTCTTAAGTCATTTTCTGTCCGCTTGTCTCTCTTTGGCTCTTTTTAAGTCATATTCTGTCAGCTTGTCTCTCTTTCCTCTTCTTAAGTCATATTCTGTCCGCTTGTCTCTCTTTGCTCTTCATAAGTCATATTCTGTCCGCTTGTCTCTCTTGGCTCTTCATAAGTCATTTTCTGTCCGCTTGTCTCTCTTGGCTCTTCTTAAGTCATATTCTGTCAGCTTGTCTCTCTTTGCTCTTCTTAAGTCATATTCTGCAGCTTGTCTCTCTTTGCTCTTCTTAGTCATATTCTGTCCGCTTGTCTCTCTTGGCTCTTCTTAAGTCATATTCTGTCCGCTTGTCTCTCTTTCCTGTTCTTAAGTCATATTCTGTCCGCTTGTCTCTCTTTGCTGTTCTTAAGTCATATTCTGTCCGCTTGTCTCTCTTGGCTCTTCTTAAGTCATATTCTGTCCGCTTGTCTCTCTTTGCTGTTCTTAAGTCATTTTCTCTCCGCTTGTCTCTCTTTGCTCTTCTTAAGTCATATTCTGTCAGCTTGTCTCTCTTTCCTGTTCTTAAGTCATATTCTGTCCGCTTCTCTCTCTTTCCTGTTCTTAAATCATATTCTGCAGCTTGTCTCTCTTTCCTGTTCTTAAGTCATATTCTGTCCGCTTGTCTCTCTTCGCTCTTCTTAAGTCATATTCTGCAGCTTGTCTCTCTTTGCTCTTCATAAGTCATATTCTGTCAGCTTGTCTCTCTTTGCTGTCCTTAAGTCATATTCTGTCAGCTTGTCTCTCTTTGCTGTTCTTAAGTCATTTTCTGTCCGCTTGTCTCTCTTTGCTGTTCTTAAGTCATTTTCTGTCAGCTTGTCTCTCTTTGCTGTCCTTAAGTCATATTCTGTCAGCTTGTCTCTCTTTGCTGTTCTTAAGTCATATTCTGTCCGCTTGTCTCTCTTTGCTGTTCTTAAGTCATAGTCTGTCAGCTTGTCTCTCTTTGCTGTTCTTAAGTCATATTCTGTCCGCTTGTCTCTCTTTGCTGTTCTTAAGTCATATTCTAGTGTCTTTTCCCTTTTCTCGGTCCTTAAGTCATATTCTGACCTCCTGCCCCCTTCACTGTCCTCCTCCTCTCAGGCCTCGGACTCAGTTGAGAGGAAGTGACATCACACGTGTTTTCTGGAGTTTTTCTTCTGTTCTGTGGGATCTCCTCGAGCCCCAGGAATGAGGAAGAAGAATGGACACCAGGGGTTTTGTTGTACATTTTTTATTCTCGAGACTCTGCTGCTCGGCGCAGGGAGTGCGGAGTTTCTCTGGGCGGTTCACAGCAGTGTCCGGGAACCACAAACCTGTTCTGCAGCTGCTCGCAGTGGCGCCTCCTCTTGCCTCGGGGGCATCTCAGAGTTCCGCGGTTACCCAGAGGACGCGTCCCAGATCGCGCGCGGCGAGGGCTTCATCCTCGGCTCTTGCCTGGCAGGGGGTCCGGAGACCTTGGTATGTTACCACCAGCAGGAAGGGGCAAGGAAGTCCGAAAGGATGGCACGCTGGCCAGGCAATGACCCGTCCATGCCTCAGTGAAGAGGGGTCCACAGACGCCTCCCAGGTACAGTCAATGGGAGACAACCCTTTGAATTGGAATCAATTCTCCTGAACCTGGACTATCTTCCTCCTCGGGCCAGCCCCGCTTCATTGGCCGCCTCCCCAGGGCGTGGGAGCCACGGGCCGACAGCTCCTCGTTCCTCCAGCCTCTGATACCAGGGTCCGGCAGCGGCATGTCTCTCTTGTTGGTCTTCTGACCGGATCCTCCTGTCCATGTTCTTGGATCAGAAAGGCTGCCTCACTTGGGTTCCCCATGCACCATGGGTGCCATCTATCCAGGGTGACACTTGTTGGTGGTCCACCTGCTTTCTGCCCGCCGGGGGGCATCTGGGAAGCGAGGTCTGATGCTGCAAGTAGGCGCTCGATGGACACTTCCGCTGGACATTCACTTGGTCACTGTAGGAAGCTCAAAGACTGGATTCATAGACTGGATGCGTTGTTGGTTGACTGTCTTCCTACGTGTCGGTGAGGCGGTGGTGGTGGTCACTGGGTTTTGTGGTTTGTTGACTTTGGAGCCTTCAGAACACGACCACCTTCTCAGCCCACAAGAGTGAGTTCTGGCTCTGGAGTACTTCGAAGTTCAACGTACCCTGGACCTTTGGGTACCAGCACGGAGGTGTCTTGTGAACAGAGACATCTGCCCTACCACGTGCACACGTCATATTGCACCCCTAAACACCAACAACCAGAAGGCAAGACCTCAAGCCTTCGCGGCACCTACACCGGGTCACTTGGGGTTGGTCGTCGTAAGGGACCGGCGACATCAGGAGCGGGTCTTCATAAAGAACCAGTGACCTCAGGAGTCGATCATCATTAGGACAAGTGACCTCAGGGGTCTGGTGATATGAGGACCCAGTGTCCTCAGGAGGGTGTTGTTATGAAGGACCAGTGACCTCAGGAGGGTGTTGTTATGAAGGACCACTGACCTCAGGAGTCTGTCTTGAGGACCCAGTGACCTCAGGGGCTGGTGATAAGAGGGTCCAGTGACCTCAAGAGTCTGTTGTTATGAGGACCCAGTGACCTCAGGAGTCTGGTGTTGTGAAGGACCAGTGCCCCAGGGAAGAGTTGTCAATATGAGGGCACAGTGACCTCATCAGCAGGGCCTCTCTCCCTGTGAGCAGGTGGCTTGCACACTCGCGTGACCTCTTTGGCACGAGGCCAGCCCCCGCCGCCATGGACCGCTGCTGCTACGCCTGGTTCTACGGCTGGTGCTCCTGGTACCTGTCGGAGGACAAGAAGGTGGCCCTGGACGTTGACCAAAGAATCAATCTGATGCTCCGGAAGCAGAAGAAGAAGGACCGGAGGGAGCGCAAGCTGCTGCTGCTGGGTGAGTGACCGCTGGGGCCCCCGGGGGCCCCTCTCGGGAGGGCTCAGTGCCCCTTGTGCATCTGTGGAGGCGGGCTGGTGTTAGGGGAATGAGTCCAGCGGAGCTAGGAAAGGTCAGTGGAACCAGCCCACTGCTGCCTGAGGAGCTGGCAGGGCTGGGGAAAGGTCAGTGGAACCATGCCACCACCCAGGGCACAAGTCGAGGGTACATCTCCCCTGCCAAGAAGTTGGGCCCCACAGAAGTATGCTGAACTCCTCCTGGTGAAACTTTCAGACACCGGGACACATTTAGCAGTGACTGTACGTTATCTGCTTTCATTTTGAGCAGCAACGTGCAGGGGAGGGGCTTAACCCTTAGGAGAGCCCGAAACAAAGGCCGAAGTTAAGGGGCCATCAGGCCTCCTTTTGATTGAGTATCCTGCCAGGAGCTATCTAGCGCCTCACTCCTAGCTGCAATGCAGTGGAGGCGAAACAAAGGCTCACAGGTTGTCATCACTTCACATGCACTTAAGAGAGGCAGCTTTTGACTTTGTTCAGTCCCTTTATATAAGTGCACGCACCTTAAGAATGTTGGATGACTTGTTCGTTCCCAGTATTTACACAAATACCAATTTAAATACCGCTATTTTGTTTTATTTCTTTTATAGCGCTACTCATCCTAAACCAGGGTGCCGGAACACTTAACATTACACCTACACATTATACATTGACATTTAATCATGTGTGTGTAAATCAATGTACAGGATGTGTTACATAAGACAGTGAGGGTTACAAGCTGTAGGAGTCACATGTCCTTCATAGCTCACTGAGCAATAATAAAAGGATTATATTTTATGAACTGCAAGTAACAAAAAGATCTGTGTTAAAAGCAGTCACCCACTTACCCATCTATATAAAATAAAAATCTGGCATCTAAGTGGCATATGATGTACTTTGCAGGAGGCGCATTAACCCTCTGTGCTACTTTCATTCAAAACTGGGACTAGACAAAACACAGATCTCTCCAGCAAGTGCATTAACCTCCAAAGTTATCTTACCATCATGTTCCTTCCCTGAGAGTTACGGGGCACACAAGGATCTATGCAGCAGATGCCTTAACTCCATAAGATATTTTAAAATGCAGACTTTGGAATCAATTAAACACAACAGATTTACAGCCACATTTCTCCTTGTTGCCAATTTCTTTGTGGCAGAGATAAGAAAAAAAAAGGGTGATATTTATCAAAGGGTTGCACGGCTTGTGTGCCATGTAACGGGACGCAAAAGAGACGCAACCCTTAAGTTTGATTTATCAAGCCATGCAAGACCACCTTGCGCGGCCCTGAGTGGCTTGATAAATCCAGAGTAACACAACTCGCTGCATTGTGTAACTCTGCACCAGTTCACTGGGGGAAGCGTGGGCGGTCCCCGCATCCACCCATGGATTTTGGCGCATTCCCAGTAGACCTGGGAAGGCGTCAAAATGCTACGCCTCCCAGATGAGGCATAATGAGGAGAAATCTCTTTATTTCTCCTCGTTACTTCCTCTTTCTATGCGTGCTACATTCTGCAGCGCACATAGAAAGAGGAAAATATGCCTCCCAGGATTGTTTTTGTGCGGGATGGTGTCACTTCTTGCACAAAAACAATCCTGCTAACAACACAGGCACCCTTGCACTATGGTGCAAGGGTGCCTGCATTGGCGCTAGGCAGCACATTGTGCGCCAGCGCTGGGAAATAACAGGAATGTGCTGAATATTATTAAATACAGCACATTCCTGCCCTTTCCCTATCACACAGCGCAGCAAGGTGACTTGCTGCGCTGCGTGATAATTTGATAAATACGCCCCATAATGTATAAATTGAGGCCCAGATTTGCATCAGGGTTGCATACATTTTTGGGCACACCTCTGATGCAAAATCTCATTTGTTAAATATTGTAATGAGCTGAAATGTACTCATGATAGACCTGCTAAACATATGTGTGAGGTCTTAAGATCTGATGTCACTTCTAGTGATGTCACTTCCTGTGAGGTCCTGGGGTGTAATGCCACATGCGATGTCACGCTTTGTGATGTCATGCGCTGTGATGTCACACGATACGATGTCACACGCTATGATGTCACTTGCATACTGCTTACCTTGGTTAGTCCCCCTACTTCTTTTTTCAGGACTTGTGTCCTGCCACCACTTGTGAGGAGCCAAAGCCGACATGGGAGATTACTATAGCTGAGATGGAGGATTCCTGTAGCCGAGATGGAAGATTACACTAGCTGAGATGGGTGGTTACCATAACTGAGGTAGGAGATTACTATAGCCGAAATGGGAGATTACAATAGCCAAAATCAGAGATCACCATATCTGAAATGGGAGATTACTATAACCGAGGTGGGAGATTACTATAGCTGAGACAGGAGATTCCCATAGCCAAGATGGGGAATTACCATAGCTAAAATGGGAGATTACCATATCTTGCACAGGAGATTACCATAACCGAGGTAGGATATTACTATAGCAGAGATGGGAGACTACCATAGCTGAGACGGCAGGTTACCATAACAGTGACAGGAGATTACCATAACCGAGATAGGTGATTACCATAACCAAGACAGGAGATTACCATAACCAAGTCAGGCGATTACCATAACCGAGACAGGCGATTACCATAATCAAGACAGGAGATTACCATAACTGAGACAGGTGATTACCGTAACCAAGACAGGAGATTACCATAACCAAGACAGGAGATTACCGTAACCGAGACAGGTGATTACCATAGCATTCACTGCTTGATTCAGATCCAGAAAGGAGAGAATGTGGTTACGTTTCTTTAGTTCGTGGGGGTGGGACGTGGCCACCTGGACATGGTCTGGATACGCGCGGTAAAGTAAAGATTAGAGTCCAGTAGGAAGCCTGAGGATTTAGCCGAAGTGGCCCTTTTGGGGGGGAAATCTGCTGAGTTTAGGGATTCAAACCTGAGAAGGTCAGTAGCTGGGTGGGTTGGTGTGTAAGGAGGCAAACACTCAGTCTTCAGTATGTTGA
Organism: Calotriton arnoldi; assembly: GCA_963921515.1. Taxonomy (NCBI): domain Eukaryota; kingdom Metazoa; phylum Chordata; class Amphibia; order Caudata; family Salamandridae; genus Calotriton; species Calotriton arnoldi. The sequence continues at coordinate 168,903 of CAWUFW010001460.1, forward strand.
ATTTGAGGTGCTTTTGTTTTGCTCTATCCATTTTTGAGGGTTTTATTTTGTAGAATGGTCAGTTGAGTCCAGTTTTAGACAGGCGCGGGGCACCAGGATCCCGCAGGACCCACCCAGGGGTTCAAAGTTAATGTCGAAGAGAGTGGGTGCTAGGATGGAGCCTGGAGGGCCCTGCATATTATGGGGGGGGGGGAGCAAAGAACTTGTTCATTTTTACTATTTGAGAGTGCTCGGATAGACAAAAGTGGACCCCCTGAAGGCCAGTTCCCCTGAGGCACACCCTGTTTCTGAGGGTGAAGCTGAATTTGACGTTGGGCTGCATTGAAGGTTGAATCCAGTAGGAAGCCGAGGCGGGGAGGACTTTCCAAGTAGTGAGAAGGGCATCACTGATCACCAGGAGTGTTGCAGATTCGGCTCAGTGACCGTCGCTGAAACCAAACTGGTTTATCAATTGGGAGGATCCATATTTATCAATATCTTTAGCTAGAGAGGTTATGCTTGAGATGAGACCGCAGTCTTCAACAGTTGAAGGGTTAAGGTACTTTTTTTATGGCACCCTTTACATGTGCAGCTTTAAGGCAGTTATGTACAAAACCATTTTGGGGAGCTGTATTGGTGAGGGCAGGACAGTGAGTGAGGAAGACTGGTGGAAGGTCTCATCAGACACTGACATGTGCCTCACGCTGACCACATACCCCGGTGCTGATGTTTGATGGTTTCCGTTCATGCAGACCACCTCGATTTCCCATCTCTCTTCCCCAGCTTCACATAGACTCTTCCATTCCCCAAATCTGTGTCCCTCAAACATCTCTTTTCATCAAGGGCCGGAACTGGTACAAGGGGTGAGTTGGGGGATGGTGGGGTTGGTTGTATGATTATAACTGCAGTCTCCCAAGCAGATCATACACGGCGAATCTCTGTCCAAGAGGGTATATGAGAAGAGGTTCTCGCTTGGGGGAAAAAAAACGTAATAAGTACAGGGACACAAAGTTTTTCTAAGGAGCATCTGTTGATGAACCGAATGATTGGATTGTCAAAAACCATGGCTTCCTACTGTTGATCTACCTCATGCCTCTTACTTCCACCACCTCAAACTTCCTGTCTCTTTTTTTCATGAATCAATGAATCAATCAGTCAGGGATTTGTGAAGCGCGCTACTCACCCGTGAGGGTCTCAAGGTGCGGGGGGGGAGGGGTCGTGCAGCTCCGATTCAGCCGAAGAGCCAGGTCTTGAGGCTCTTCCTGAAGGTGTGCAGAGTGGGGAAACGTCTGATATTGAGCGGGAGATCGTTCCAGGTCTGCGATGTAGGAGTAGGCTCTTCTGCCCGTTCTGGCTCTGCGTATGCGTGGGGTTTCGGCTAGGGCGAGGTTGGCGGAGCGGAGGTTTCTCTTGGGTGCGTGGAAGGAGACTCTTTTGTTGAGGTATTGGGGTCCGATGTTGTGGAGGGATTTGTAGGCGTGAGTGTGTAGCTTGAAGGTTACTCTCTTCTCGACGGGGGCCAGTGGAGGTCTTGTAGGTGCTGGGTGGTGTGTTCCTGTCGTGGGATGCCGAGGACGAGCCTGGCAGCGGTGTTCTGGATGGTCTGGAGTTTCCGGAGCAGGGATTTGTTGATTCAGGCGTAGAGGGCATTTCCGTGGTCCAGTCTGCTAGTTATGAGTGCGTGGGTGACGGTCTTTCTGGGTTCAGGGGGGAACCACTTGAAGGTCTTGCGAAGGATGCGGAGGGTGTTGTAGCACGAGGAGGAGACTGTGTTGATCTGTCGGGTCATGGTGAGGGAGGAGTCGAGTATGATGCTGAGGTTCCTGGCGTGGTCCGTTGGAGTAGGGGGGGTGCCGAGGACGGAGGGCCACCAGGTGTTGTCCCATGCTGAGGGGGTGGATCCGAGGATGAGGACTTCAGTCTTCTCCGAGTTGAGCTTCAGACAGCTGCTGCTCATCCAGGATGCAACGTCTTTCATTCCTTCCTGGAAGCGGAGTCTGGTGATGTCGGGTTGCCTCGTGAAGGAGAGGATGAGCTGGGTGTCGTCGGCGTAGAATACTATGGCGAGTCCATGCTGTCTGACGATGGCAGTAGGGGGCCATGTAGATGTTGAAGAGCGTGGGGCTGAGTGACGATCCTTGGGGTACTCCGCAGTTGACCTCTGTGGGTTCGGAGAGGAAAGGTGGGAGTCTGATTCTTTGGGTTCGGCCGGTGAGGAAAGAGCGTATCCAGTCGAGGGCAGTTCCCTGTATGCCGGCGTCGTGGAGTCTGGCGGTGAGAGTGCAGTGGGAGACAGTGACGAAAGCTGCAGAGAGGTCAAGTAAGATGAGGGCTGCCATCTGGCCCTGGTAGAGGAGAGTGCGGATGTCGTCTGTGGCGGCGAGGAGGGCGGTCTTGGTGCTGTAGTTGCTGCGAAATCCGGATTGGGAAGAGTCGAGGATGGAGTTGGCTTCGATGAAGGTCGTGAGCTGGCTGTTGACGATCTTCTCGGTGACTTTAGCCGCGAAAGGGAGGGGAGAGATGGATCTTTAGTTTTTGAGGTCCGTAGGGTCCGCGGAGGGCTTCTTGAGGAGGGCCTTGACTACTGCGCGTTTCCAGTCATCGGGGAATGTGCCGGATTAGAAGGTGGTGTTGATGGTTGGTCATAGTTCGGGTGCTATGGCGGCGGTGGCTCTGTGGAAGATGTGTGGCATGCAGGGGTCCGTGGGGGCTCCTGAGTGAATGCTTTTCATGGTCGTAGCGGTGTCTTTGGTGGTGACCGGGGTCCAGGAGGAGATGGTAGGCTGGCTGGCGTTGCTGGGGGTGGGCGTGGTTTCAGCGTCAGGTGTCTGTTCGTTGAAGTTGTCGTAGAGGGACTTGATCTTGAGATGGAAGTAGGATCTGAGTTTGTCGCAGAGGTCCTGGGAAGGTGTGACGTCCAAGGCTTCGCTTGGGGGTTTGGTGAATTTCTGAATGATGCTGAAGAGTTCCTTTGAGTTGGCAAGGATTTTGACCTGGATGAAGATCTTTTTGGTGGATCTGATGCATTGGTGGTATTCTGTCATGGCTCATGTAGGTGGTCCGAGCTTCCGGGGTTTTGGTGTTTCTCCATACTTTCTTGAGACGTCTGCAGGTGCGTCTGGATTCTCAGAGGTCGGTGGTGAACCAGGTGGCTTTCATGGGCGCTGTCTGTCAGAGTTACGGAGGGGGGCGAGCTTGTCTGCGCAGTTGGTGATCCATCTGTGGAGTTCGTGGGCTGCACATTTGATGTTGGTCGTGGTGGGGGGATCGTGGTTGAGGGTGGAGTTGAGGTACTCCTCTGTGACTTTGCTCCAATTCCTTCGTGGAGGGCGTGGTGTGGGTTTGTGGGCAGTGGTCTTTTCGAAGGAGAAGTGGACGCAGTGTTGGTCCGTCCAGAGGGGCTGTGTGGTGTGGCTGAAGTGGATGTTGTTCCCTCCTACGAAGATGGGGTCGAGGGTGTGTCCTGCCTTGTGGGTAGGGGTGGTGACGAGCTGTTTCAGTCCGATGTTGGCGAGGTTGCCCAGGAGGGCGGTGGAGTTGGGGTCGCTGAGGTTGTCGAGGTGGAAGTTCAAGTCTCCGAGCAATATGTAGTCCAAGGAGGTGATGGCGTGGGGCACGATGAGGTCCGTGATGGTTGTGGTGAACGCAGTTCGTGGTCCGGGAGGTCTGTAGGTGAGGGTGCCACGTAGGGTCGTTCTGGGGCTGGTCTGGATCAGGAAATGGAGGTGTTCCATGGGGGACGAGGAGTTGTTCGTGCTGGAAGTGTTGAGTAGAAGGGAGATCTTGTGCGCAGTGGCGAGTCCTACTTCTGGGTGGTTGGGGCGGTCCTTCCTCTGGATCTTGTATCCATCGGGGATGGCGGTGGCGATGTCAGGGGTGGAGGCGGAGTTGGTCCAGGTTTCCGTTAGGAAGGCGACGTCTGGAGAAAGGGTGTCGAGGAGGTCCCAGATCTCAACTGCGTGCCTGTGTAGGGAGCGCACGTTGAGGAGGATGCACCTCAGGGGGTTGGGTGCGCTGGCGTCTGGAGGGTGGGCGGTGGCCGTGGGGGTGCAGAGGTTGTAGAAGGGTCGGCGGCAGTGTTGACAGGAAAACTGGCCGTGGGTGGTGTCCAGCGTCGACAGCTGGCAGGTTTTTCCGGGGTTGAGTGCGTGGAGGGAGCCTGAGTTGTAGCGGTGGGGAGTCGAAGAACCAGGGTCCCTTGTGCTGGTCGCTGTCAGGTCGCGGATGGGCGCAGATAGGCTTGCCTTTGTCGCACCTTTGGCTGACCAGCGCAGCAGCCACCATTAAGTAGGGGACGGGGGAGGGAGCGCAGTGGGATGTGGGAGCAGGAACCGACAGGGGGGCAGCGGCGGGAAAAACGGCACCAAAGCAAGACACAACAAGGCACAATAAAGAGGAAATAGAATTAAGACACAACGGGCACAATTAAGAGAAGCACGGACAGAAAAAGACACAGCAGGCCCAATAAGAGAGACAGACAGAAAAAGACATGGGGGAGGGAGCGCAGTTGGAGGCCGGAGTGGGAACCGGCAGGGGGGAGGGGCCACAGGGGCAGCAGCGGTGGGAAAAACGGCACCAAAGCAAGACACAACAAGGCAGCATAAAGAGGAAATAGAATTAAGACACGATGGGCACAATAAAGAGAAACCGGCAGAAAAAGACAAAACGGGCACAATTAAGAGAAAAACTGACAGAACAGGCACAATAAGAGACAGACAGAAAAAGACACAACAGAACAGAAGACCGAGACGGCTGGCCGAGCGGACCAGCAGAAGAGTAAGGCTCTCCCACTGGACCACCAGGGATGAGGCGCAGGCAGCAGCCTGCGGGTGGAGGAGGGCCTCGAACACCTACCTGAGGGCAGAGAGGTGCTGGAAGGCAGCGGCAAACGACGGAGCTGCGCGAGGGGAGAGCAGAGTTCCCTGACCAGGAGGTCAGAGGTCTTGCTCAACTGCTCATGCAGTGGCCGCCATTAAGTAGGGGACAGGGGAGGGAGCGCAGTGGGAGGCGGGAGCGGGAACCGGCGGGGGGTAGGGGCCACGGGGGCAGCAGCGGCAGGTAAACGGCACCAAAGCAAGACACAACAAGGCACAATAAAGAGGAAATAGAATTAAGATACAATGGGCACCATAAAGAGAGACAGGCAGAAAAAGACACAACGGGCACAATTAAGAGAAAAACGGACAGAAAAATACACAACAGGCACAATAAGAGAGATAGAGAGAAAAAGACACAACAGAACAGAAGGCAGAGATGGCTGGCGAGCGGACCAGCAGAAGAGCAAGGCTCTCCCACTGGACCACCAGGGATGAGGTGCAGGCAGGAGCCTGTGGGTGGAGGAGGACCTTGAACACCTACCTAAGGGCAGAGAGGTGCTGGAAGACAGCGGCGCAATGACGGACCTGCTCGAGGGGAGAGCAGAGTTCCCTGACCAGGCCTCTTTCTTCCCTGCATGCCTGGTCTTGATTCCATCTCATGCCTCTTTCTTCTGTCAGCCTAAACTTCCTGTTTTTTTATTTCATGAATACCAATGCTGCCTAGTCTTGATTCCACCTCATTGCTCTTTCTTTCACCACCCTTCACTTCTTGTCTCTTTATCTCATGAACAGCGAGGCTGCCAGGTCTTGATTCCACCTCACGTCTCTTTCTTCCACCACCCACCAGTTCCTGTCTCTTTATCTCTTGAATACCGAGGCTGCCTATTCCTGATTCCATCTCATGCTTCTTTCTTCCACCGTCCTACACTTCCTGTCTATCTCATGAATAGCAAGGCTGCGTAGTCTTGATTCCACCTCATGCCTCTTTAATCCACCACCAGACACTCCCTGCCTCTTTATCTCATGAATACCGAGGCTGCCTAGCCTCGATTCCACCTCGGGCCTCTTTTTTCCACCACCCCACACTTCTTGTCTCTTTATCTCATGAATACCGAAGCTGCCTGGTCTTGAATCCACTTCATGCCTCTCTTCTGCCTCCCTACACTTCCTGCCTCTTTGACTCAGTGTTGCAGGTCCATTTTCATCCTTGCTTTCGTTCTGTTTTCCAGTTTTTCTTTTCTCTCTGTTCTGAATCTCTTGCCCGGGTCAAAGTCTGAAAATGAAAAATAACTCCTGCACCACAACTATGAGTGTGGGTGAGCCCCACCTCAAACCACTGGCACAACAGTGGGGCGAGGCCAGCACGTGTTGTTAATGATAGCACACATGGGACTGCACGCTATTATGTACTCCCATCCATTCCTGTTCTTAATTGCAACAGCATTTGAGCTAACGTCCGTCCATTTCAGAGGGATATGTAGTCGTAGGAACTTTTTCTGTGAGAACGGCAGTGAAGTTCTCGCTTTTAAGCTCTAAGGGGCGAAATAATTGCCAGGCATGAGCTTTATTAAAAAAAAAGCATTATATTCAAATGAGATTTAGATTTCAGTTTTAGAACTTAGAAATGCCTTTCCTATGGAAACTATGACCTAACTATAACTAGGGGTGTGTGAAATCTGCATGATTTGCTTCCACATAAGTACGGGAAATTTCAGCAAAATGATGCATAATTATGCGAAATGTGATTCCGTAATACTATAGCAAATCCTTTATTTTTGAGCAAAGTCTGTCCTCGTGTCAATTTTTGTAGCAAGGACGCATTTCTCTTTAAAAAATAGTGCAAAAACAAAAGCATCGCAAATAGCAGCCACTTGCATACTGTGGTTCCCGTGCATCCCAGGTAAATTTTCACCGCAAATGATGCATTTGTGGTAAATGTTTACTGGAAACGCAAAGTAACAACAGAATACAAGCAACGTAATGTAATGATTTCATAAATTTTGTGTAGCAAGTGTAATGCGAAATTCCTGAATTACACAAATTACGCCAGAGTAATTTCAATGTCACCCAGACCTAACTATAACTACACAGTGGCTTCCGCCACTGTGAGATATATATATATATATATATTTCACAGTGGCGGTCGCCACAGAGTAATTATAGTTAGCTCACTGTTTCTCTAAGAAATGCTTTTTTTGTTTCACTTATAAGTTTGGTGCAGTTTGACGAATCTGCTCAAAAATTTCCAAAAAAGTGCTCTTTTTTGCCTAGTTTGTGTATGGGGCGATACATTAGGCATGGGCCCAGAAAAGGAGGGGGCCCTAAAATGCAAAATCCACATGCATTTTCCATAGATTTTCCTTAAGAAGCACTATCGCAAAAACTGTTGAACAGAATTACACCAAATTTTGCAGTAAGCTAGATCTTGACCCAGAAAGCGTCTTATTGTGATTTGGTGTAAATCCATTCAGTAGTTTCTGAGAAATTAAGCGTAAAAAATATTTTGTATATCTGGACGGTTGGGTTCGAGGGGCTCTTGCGAAAGTCCCTTGAACCCAGTTTAAAAAAAATAGAGCCTTCTGATTGGCTCAGAGAGCTTTTTTACCCTTGGGCCATCTTGCCACCCGCAAGAGTAAGGCTCTGATTGCCTGCCAGCAACATGAAGAAAAATGTTGCTGGCAACCATTACAGGACTCGGGGATTTAAAAAAAAATAAAGGTTATGATACCACTGATCTCCTGCGGGGCTCCCCCGGGATCACGATTTTCTTTTTAAAAAAAAAAAGAAACTGCCCACCAGCATATAAAATAATATATATTTAAGGGGAGGGAGGAATGCGGCCCACTCCCTGGGCAGGCAACATTTATATCAGGGGAGGGGAGCGCGCAGTCCCAACCCTTCAAGCCCCAATGGGCCCCGGGGCCAAAGAATACTTATCGGAGAGAGGGTTACACGGCACCCTCACCAAGCCATAAGAGGCCTGAGGATCCCATACCCCAGGGCCAGCTCTTTCATTGTATCCCGGGGAGTCCACCCCCATACTATTTACGTATGGTAATAAAATATTGGTTTACATTGAAAAAGCACCAAATGTTAAAGTTACGTTATAGTGCAGTGAAAATTTCAGTGACAATGTAACATTTTAAACTTTAAAAAACACTGAAATTCACCAGTTATAGTTATCTCAAAGAACTATAACTCATGCCTCAAGGTAACTATAATTTGCAAACTTGCCACGCACTGCTTCCCCACATATTACATCACTCGTGACATGTTCTAAGACATCATTCATAACATCACTGCAACATTTGAAATAACATCATTGATGACCACAGTGTGCATGGTGGGGGCACGGGTTATAGTTACTCTAGGGCACGAGTCTAGTTACTTGAGATAACAATAACTGGTGAATTTCCGTGCTTTTTTGAGTTTAAAACCTTATGTTGTCACTGAAACTATAACTGTATATATGTGTGTGTGTATATATATCCATTATGTTTTCTCCTTCTGTGGAAAGGAAAAACAATGCGACACTCCTGATCCGGTACAAAAATAATTAATCATTAATTTCAATTTACAACGGGAGGTCCTCGCTCCCTCTGCTGCCTCCTTTCCTCAGAGGACTCAGTGCTTAGAATGCAAAGATTTAGGTGGGTTTGGTCTGGCGGCAGAAGTTTCTGGGTCAGGGCAGCAAAACTTTGGAATGAGCTCCCCTGCACTCTCCGAAAGGCTCCCTCTTTACTACACTTCAGGAAAGCCTTGAAGACCTAACTTTTCAAGAGCTAGCTCTCTTTTCATAAAGGTTCTGTCCTTCTCTGTATTGTTCCAGCGCCAGTTGCCACAATGTACTAATAGTTAGAACTATGTTTCCATAGGAAAAAGATTATTTTGTTTGCTTATAACTTTGGCACTGTTTGACAAATCTTCATGTTTTAAAAAAAAAGGTTCATTTACCTCAGCTTCCAGGGTGGTCTGTTAAGTGAGAAACGAGAAAAAGGGGGGAGGGGAGGAGTGGTCACAAAACAGCTGAACAGAATTACATCAAATTTGGCAGAAACTAGATCTTGACCGAGAAACTGTACTTTTTGTATTTTGGTGTAAATCTGTTCAGTAGTTTTTGAGAAGTTAGGGTTCAAAATTGATAGATATCTAGTGACGTAGTACTCCTGTGGAACTCTTGCGAGACTTCCACGGGTCCGCGTGCAAAAGCGCAATTTGATTGGCTGGTCCTGCGGGACTGACCGATGTGACTGGTTGGCCGCATCAGAGATAAATGTTGTGCTCACCACTACAAGACTCCGAGTCATGAAAATGTTTAAAAGTGGGCTATAAGGAGGCTCGGTGACCCTCTAGCTCTCTGTGGGGGAGTGGAGGGCATGGCCTTGATCAAATTTCTTTCAAAAACATAAATAAATTGACATCATGGTCCTGTGGAAGTCCTTTGGGACTCAGCAAGGCCCCTGTGTGGTCTTGGGGGACAAAAATAAATACATAAATAGATAAATAAAATCCAAAACGATACCACGCATAGTCTTCACCCTACATAGAGGTCTTTGCGGAGAGGCCAGTCCCTCCCCAAACCCTACTACACACACCCTTTGCCCTGCAATGAACAAGTTACTTACTTTCGGTAACGCCTTATCTGGTAGAGACTATATGTAGCCGCAGATTCCTAAAATTAGAATTTCCCAGGCATCAAACTGGATCTGTAAGATTTTTCATGAGCAGTACCACTGTGCGCCAATAGGTGGCGTCCTTCAGCTCTGTGTGCATCATCTGCTCCAGAAAGGACGTCCGAGGCACCTATATAGGCGCCACCTAGGCGTGCTTAAGTCAGTTTCTTTTCATGACTTTCCATGCCAGAAGCGCAGAGACATGAAGAACACTGACCACTGGTGTAGAAACTAGGGCCCTGAAAAAGATTAGCCCTGTCCTTAGAAATCTGTTCGCAGAGTGGGGAGGATGGGTGGGTCAGTAAGGAATCTGCGGCTAGATATAGTCTCTACCAGATAAGGCGTTATCAAAGGTAAGTAACTTGTTCATCTGACAGAAACTTCTAGCCGCAGATTCTTTACCTTAGAATAGATACCCAAGCAATACCATCCCCAGTGGTGGGTCTGCAGACCAATTTCAAACAAGGAAGTCCTGCAGGACCCAACAAGCAAAGTGCCCATCCCTACGTTCCTGACTGTCTAGACAGTAATGTTTGATGTGCAGGGAAGCCCATGCTGCTGGTTGTCAGATGTCCAGGACCGGATTTTCGCGAGCTAACGCAGTGGGTTGCAGCTTTAGCTCTGGTGGAATGAGCTTGCAATCCTTCTGGAAGTTGCTTCTTGGCCAATGCATAGCAGATTTTAATGCAAAGCACGACCCATCTGGAGATGGTCCACTTCGACACAGTTCGGCCTTTCTTCGCACAAACATACCCCACGAAGATCTGGTCATCCACCCGTAATTTGCATGTGTGGTAAAGGTGGAACGACAAAGCTCTGTTTGGGTCCAGGCGGTAGAGTCGCTCCTATTCTTTAGAGGGATGTGGAGGGGCATAAAAGGTAGGCAGTGTGATAGACTGGCCTATGTGAAATGGGGTAACCACTTTCACTAGAAAGGAGGCCCTTGTGTGAAGCACCAATTTGTCAGGATAGACTGATGAGTAAGACGGAGTATATGACAAAGCCTGCAGCTCACTTACTCCACGGGCAGATGTAATAACCACAAGGTTACTGTTTTAATCATCAGAAGCCTGAGGGAACAATTATGGAGATGCTCGAAAGGAGCACACATCAAGAAAGTTTAGGTCCCACTGAGGCATGATCCAAGGTAAACGAGGAAAGAGATGAAGAAGACCTTTTAGAAACCTATTTACAGTAGGGAATTTGAACAGAGAGGGTTGGTCAGGCAGCCGTAAAAAGGCAGAATGAGCAGACAGATAGCCCTTAAGAGTTCCCAGAGTTGAGCCCTGCTGGGCAAGGGAAATAATGAAGAGTTCTTCAGAAATAGGGGCAGAAGGGGGATCAATGTCTCTGAACACCATGCCACAAATACCTGACCAGACCTCTGGCTGCTGGACCCACGAGGTCTGTGGGCACCGTGCCCATGGCCCGGCAGAGGCTGGGGAGCATGCGCTTCTCGTTGACTGGGAGGGAATTGGCACAGCTGGAAGCCCCTTTCGTAGCCACGAAAGGAGCAAAAGGCAGATTGAGGATGGTGTGGCGCCATAGAAAGGCCCACAGATCAGGCCGTAGCCTGACTGTTCTTGAAGCGCTCCAGCAACAAACCCGCCTTGTCTCCGAAGAGATTGGTGCCATCAAAGGACAATTCCATAAGAAAGGATTTTACATCCTCCGAAAAGTCAGTCATCGTCAATCAGGTGTGGCGCCTCAAGCCCAGTCGACGAAACCACCCTGCCCAGAGAGTCGGTCTTGTCAAGTCCACAATGGATAGTGGACTTCGCTGCATCTCTCCCATCTGCTACAGCCTGAGAGTACAGCCCAGGCCTCCTTCTGGACCGTTGGCAGCATCTGTGCAACCGTGTCCCACAGAGTGTGGGGAAAATGGCCCAAAAGGCATGCGGTGTTCATGGACCACAGTGGCAAGCTGGCAGAAGAAAACATCTTCTTCCCCAAAGAGTCCAGCCTCTTGGATTCCCTATCCGGGGGAGAGGTAGAGAATGTGCCTTGGGATGTCGAGGCTTGGTCCACCCAGCTCTCTAGGGTAGGGTGTTGGGTGAGGAAGTTTAGGTCCCCTGGGGCGGGGCGGTCATGGCGGGCAACCGTCCTATTCACAGGAGCCCCTGTGTTGGGCTTGCACCAGGTTCCCGAAAGGATGTCAGTAAGGGTGTGACTGAACGGGAGTGTCAGTTCTGATGGGAGGACTCCCGTTTGCAGCACCTCTGTCAACACGTTAGTCTTGACTGCCACTGAGGGCAACTGAAGGTCGAGGACCTCAGCCACCCTTGGTACCACCATTGCATAAGAAGCTCCCTCCTTCATAGCCACGACAGGGGAAGAAAGCATACCAGCATCTGCAAAAGTATCCAGTCCGCTGGCTTTACCCAGTTCCTCACAACAGCCCATGTTAGGGTTCTCTTCATATCACTGGTGTTTCTCAGGGTCCAGGGACCCCTCTCATTTGTTCCCGAGTCCTAACCGAAGGGCATAGGACTCAATCTACAATCTAGGAGACAAGGCTCCTGTCGGTGCTGGATTTGTCATCGGGCTATGGCCCTTGGCTCCGTACTGCAACCGGTGATCAGAATGGGGATGGTGCCGGGAGCATCGGCATTGGGACCGGCGTCAGGGAATGTCGAGATGGTACTACCAGTGCCAGTCCAGATCCAGGAATGGATCGTTGGGGCCCGAATGGAGCCAGGGCTAGAGCAGCCAGCATGGAACCAGATGGAGCCCCTTTCGACCCCGCGGGCCCGAAGGCACGCCGAAGGAACCTGACCATCCAAATATGAGTCGCATGGCCTCATAAATCGCTTCCAGCTGGGCAGGGGTTGCTCCGGCTCCCAGAAAGTTGGGAAAGCGCGGAGTCACCCCAGGCACAGACTCTACTATGGAGCCAGGCTTTGAATGCCAACACTTCCTCGTCTCGTCCGCCGACGGATGAGGAGAATTCGAAGACCTCTTCGACCTCTTCTTCTTGTGCCAAGACTCACCCGAATGTCCAAAGGATTTGGAGTGGGGCGAGGATCTTGGACTCCACGACAGCTTCCCAGGACCTTCACTTCAACCGGGACCTCAAGTGCGTGGCGTCGCATGCCGAGCTGCCATGAGCTTGAGGGACCACTTTCTCAAGGCCTTAGTATTCATGGCGTGGCAGTCGGAGCACGACTTCTGGTTGTGGTCGCGCTTGAAATACTAGATGCATTCAAGATGGAGATCCGTCACCAACATCAGTCGATGAGAGGCTCCACAGGGCTTGAAGCAGGAATTTCCTGGAGGACATCCCTGCCACACCAGGAGGAAAAAAACCTCAAAAGAGTTGACAAAAAGTCAAAAGAATTCAGTCAAACAGTGACTGAAGGGGCAGCTCTTCTCCGGATCAGCGCCGGCTGGCGTGAAAATAAATGAACTGACATCAGCACGCCTAGGTGGCAGCTATATAGGTGCCACGGATGTCACTTCTGGTGCGAATGAGGCTGACGATGCACGCGGAGCCAAACGACGCAACCCTACCAGCGCGCAGGGGTACTGCTCAAGAAAAATCTTCCTGATCCAGTCTCACACCTGGGAAATTTTAATTTAAAGAATCTGCAGCTAGAAATCTCTATCAGATGTTACATTAAAAAAAAGAACACTGAAATTCACCAGTTTAGTTAACCAAAGTAACTATAACTCGCGCCCTCCCCATGCACCGCTTATGACCTCACATATTACATCATTCATGACATGTTGTATGACGTCAAGGATAACATCAATGCAACACCTGAAATGATGTAGTTGATGACAAGACTGTGCATGGCAAGGGCGCGAGTTGGCCAAATGTGTGATATCACACCTCCGTACTGCAGTAATCGGATCCACGTCTCCTCGTTTAGGTTCTGTGATCAGCAGGTGTGTTATATCACGGAGCCTAAGTACCATGCTCAGCAGACAGACTACATGACCTCTTCCAGGCCAAGTAATCTGCACATGGGTGACATCTCCCCTTCCTGCTACTGTAATCAGTGGACGAGGGATAACCCCATTCTAGGTTTTCCAGTCTGTAGTTAGGTGAGTTACTATAATCCTTACTTGGGGATCTCACCCCTTCTATGTACTACGATCAGCAGAGCGGCGATATAGGCCATGTCAGTACTTTAATCAGAATATAGGTGCTGCCCTGTCTCCTTGATATTAAACTTCACAGAATGTGTGCTGTTGAAGCTCGCAGACAGAGACAACAACACTGACAAGTACTGGAAGAAGTAGGACGAGGGAGATCTTAGTACCAGAGGGATGGAATCAACAGGACGGATGCGATCTGAGCAGGACAGGTAGGATCCCAGATCCTGAGCACCTAGGTCCCAAGGATCAAGTCAAGAACAAGATGTCAACCTTCAGACTCTATAATGATCAGCGCATTGCGAGCTCCTAGGAGCTGAAATCAGCAAAAATTGATGATATCTCGTCTCCTGTGCGCTAAAACCAGGTAGCTGGGTAGTATCTTGTCTCCGAGGTCTGAAATAAGCAGGTGTGTGAGAGCAAGACTGAAAGGACATGACATCAGCAGTGTGGGCGATATCTCCTTCAGCACCTAGGGCCTGAACACAGCAGCCTGCATGAGATCTCAGCTCCTTTCCTCCCAAATCACCACGAGGGAGGTTTTATTTTCCAGCTTATAAAATCAGCACCCTGAGTCAAATGAAGCACCTGAAGGCTTGACATCAGCATATAGTGTACAATCTGTTATCCTCGGCCCTTTATAACTTTGGAAAGTGTGTAGCCCCTGTTTGCCAACTCCAATAGGCTGGCATGTGTGCTGCTCCTATTACTTAATATGGTTCTGAGTAGGGCACACTTCCCTAGTCCTGCCCTGGACTCACTCAATAGGTGCCTTCTAATGCAGCCCATTCCTCCTCAGTCCTCATTGCCATCCCTACAGAGGCAGCCACCTTGGAATGATGTATTCGCCTCCCTCCCCTGAAAGCTGCCTTTCCTGCTCACTGTGCCTTAGAACCTTCTATCTGACCCAGGTTATTGTTTGACTCTTGACTTCAACAGGTACTGGGGAGAGCGGGAAAACGACGTTCATTAAACAGATGCACATCATTCATAAGGACGGCTACTCGGAAGAGGAGGAGCGCAAGCCTTTCGCTAAGTTGGTGTATCAGAACATCTTCACGTCCATGCAGTCTTTAACGGGGGCCATGGAGGTCCTCAAGATCCTGTACGAAGACAAGGGTAACAGAGTAAGTTATCTAAGAGGGCGCTCCAAGGGTTGGCTTGATGGCTTTGGGTTGGGTAGGGCTGACCCATCTTGGGATCGGTCTCATGGTCATGGGGGAGTTGGTCATCCAAGGATGGGCTTTATGGACATGAGATGGATCTGGCATTCTTAGGTGGGCCTGATGACCGCAGGCAGGAGGTAGCTGTCTGGAGGGGGCGTGGCAATCTTGGGATGGGCCTAGTTATCCACGGCTGGGCTTGATGTCAGCTTGGAGCGGCCTGGTCATCCAGAGATGGACTTGATGGCTGTGGCACAGGTCTTGCGTTCTTTGGTGGCCCTGATGGCTGTGGGATGGGCTTAGTGGCCTGGAGGTGGGAGTGACAGCCTGGGGATGGTGCTATCCATCTGTGGGTGGGCCTGATGGCTTTTTGGAGGAGCCAAGCCGTCCAGGGGTTTGCCAGATGGCTGTGGGACAGTCTGGCACTCCTTGGAGGGCCTGTTGGCAGCAGAAGGGCTTAGCGGTCTGGAGGTGAGTTTGACAGCCCTGGATTGAGATAATGATCTGGAGGTTAGCCTCATGGCCGTGGGATAAGCCTAGTGCTGCGGATATGGGCCGCTTGGCCATGGGATAAGCATGGTGCTGCGGATATGGGCCTCATGGTCGTGGGATAAGTCTGGTGCTGCGGATATAGGTCCCATGGCCGTGGGATACGCCTGGTGCTGCGGATATGGGTCCCATGGCTGTGGGATAAGCCTGGTGCTGCGGATATGGGTCCCATGGCTGTGGGATACGCCTGGTGCTGCGGATATGGGTCCCATGGCTGTGGGATACGCCTGGTGCTGCGGATATGGGCCTCGGCCGTGGGATAAGCCTGGTGCTGCAGATATGGGCCTCATGGCCGTGGGATAAGCCTGGTGCTGTGGATATGGGCCTCAAGGCTGTGGGATACGCCTGGTGCTGCGGATATGGGCCTCATGGCTGTGGGATACGCCTGGTGCTGCGGATATGGGCTTCATGGCCATGGGATAAGCCTGGTGCTGTGGATATGGGCCTCATGGCCGTGGGATACGCCTGGTGCTGTGGATATGGGCCTCATGGCTGTGGGGTAAGCCTGGTGCTGCGGATATGGGCCGCTTGGCCGTGGGATAAGCCTGGTGCTGCGGATATGGGTCCCATGGCTGTGGGATAAGCCTGGTGCTGCCGATATGGGTCCCATGGCCGTGGGATACGCCTGGTGCTGCCGATATGAGCCTCATGGCTGTGGGCTATGCCTGGTGCTGCGGATATGGGTCCCATGGCCGTGGGATACGCCTGGTGCTGCGGATATGGGCCTCATGATAAGCCTGGTGCGGCGGATATGGGCCAAGCCTGGTGCTGCGGATATGGGCCTCATGGCTGTGGGATGCGCCTGGCGTTACGGATATGGGCCTCATGGCTGTGGGATGCGCCTGGTGCTGCGGATATGGGTCTCATGGCTGTGGGATAAGCCTGGTGCTGCGGATATGGGTCCCATGCCTGTGGGATACGCCTGGTGCTGCGGATATGGGTCCCATGGCTGTGGGATACGCCTGGTGCTGCGGATATGGGCCTCGGCCGTGGGATACGCCTGGTGCTGCGGATATGAGCCTCATGGCTGTGGGATGAGCCTGGTGCTGCGGATATGGGCCTCATGGCTGTGGGATACGCCTGGTGCTGCGGATATGGGTCCCATGGCCGTGGGATACGCCTGGTGCTGCGGATATGGGCCTCATGGCCGTGGGATAAGCCTGGTGCTGCGGATATGGGCCTCGGCCGTGGGATACGCCTGGTGCTGCGGATATGGGTCCCATGGCCATGGGATACGCCTGGTGCTGCGGATATGGGTCCCATGGCCATGGGATACGCCTGGTGCTGCGGATATGGGTCCCATGGCCGTGGGATACACCTGGTGGTGTGGATATGGGCCCCATGGCCGTGGGATACGCCTGGTGCTGCGGATATGGGACACATGGCTGTGGGATACGCCTGGTGCTGTGGATATGGGCCAAGCCTGGTGCTGCGGATATTGGCCTCATGGCTGTGGGATGCGCCTGGTGCTGCAGATATGGGTCTCATGGACGTGGGATACGCCTGGTGCTGCTGATTTGGGCCTCATGGCTGTGGGATAAGCCTGGTGCTGCGGATATGGGCCTCATGGCCGTGGGATACGCCTGGTGCTGCGGATACGGGCCTCATGGCCATGGGATATGCCTGGTGCTGGGGATATGGGTCCTATGGCCATGGGATACGCCTGGTGCTGCGGATATGGACCTCTTGGCCGTGGGATAAGCCTGGTGCTGCGGATAGGGGCCTCATGGCTGTTGGATAAGCCTGGTGCTGCGGATATGGGCCTCATGGTCGTGGGATGCGCCTGGTGCTGCGGATATGGGCCTCATGGCCGTGGGATACGCCTGGTGCTGCGGATATGGGCCTCTTGGCCGTGGGATACGCCTGGTGCTGCGGATATGGGCCTCATGGCCGTGGGATACGCCTGGTGCTGCGGATATGGGCCTCTTGGCCGTGGGATACGCCTGGTGCTGCGGATATGGGCCTCATGGCCGTGGGATATGCCTGGTGCTGCGGATGTGGGTCCCATGGCCGTGGGATACGCCTGGTGCTGCGGATGTGGGTCCCATGGCCGTGGGATACGCCTGGTGCTGCAGATATGGGCCTCATGGCCGTGGGATATGCCTGGTGCTGCGGATGTGGGTCCCATGGCCGTGGGATACGCTTGGTGCTGCGGATGTGGGTCCCATGGCCGTGGGATACGCCTGGTGCTGCAGATATGGGCCTCATGGCCGTGGGATATGCCTGGTGCTGCGGATATGGGTCCCATGGCCGTGGGATGGCCCTGGTGCTCTTGGAGTTGATGTGACAGTCTTGGGGTGGGTCTAGTGATCCAGGAGCGGGCACGAGGGCCCTGGGACTCTTGGGGTGGCCGAGACAGCCTTGTGACAGGCCTGGTGCTCCATGGTTGGGCCGGACCAGTACTAGCCTGGTGTAGTAGTTGAAAGCAACAGTAGGGCTGTGAGCTATTACTGTGTGTGTTGTATTCCCCAGTGCACACCTCTTTCGAGCACCTTTGACTCCTCGTTGTGCAGAATAAGCCTTCTTAATAAGCACTTTACTGATCGGCTGAGATCAGGGTAGGCCCTGGGAAGCACTTGACTGGTTTTATTTGTTACTTACATTTCTCTGAATAGTATTACCTATGAACTAACAAGTACTGTGTCCCTCTTATCTTCCGAAATGTACACCCACTTGCCGGTACATTCATTAAATACTCATGCACCACGACTTTGTTTTGTTCACATTGAGCCTTTTCTGTATCCAAAATACGCCTGAGCGTGCCGCTTCCAAGCTTAAATCATTAATTTCTTTTATTTGTGGTGTTTGATGCAAACATAACCGGGAACGCCACAGGCCAGGGTGTAGGTGTGTTGGCAGAGCTGTGTTTGAGTCTGCTGTGGAGCTGCAGAGTTGCTGCAGGGTAGGACTGAGGTGTGTTGGCGGAGCTGTGGGTGTGTCTGCTGTGGAGCAGCAGAGTTCATGTAGGGTAGGACTGAGGTGTGTTGGCAGAGCTGTGTGTGTGTGTGTCTACTGTGGAGCATCAGAGCTCTTGCGGGGTAAGACTGAGGTGTGTTGGCGGAGCTGTGTGTGTCTCTCTGCTGTGGAGCAGCAGAGTTGCCGCAGGACTGAGGTGTGTTGGCAGAGCTGTGTATAAGTGTGCTCTGGGGCACCAGATTTGCTGCAGGACTGAGGTGTGTTGGTGGAGCTGTGTGCGAGTCTCTGCTGTGGAGTTGCAGAGTTGCTGCAGGACTGAGGTGTGTTGGCAGAGCTGTGTGTGTGTCTCTGCTGTGGAGCTGCAGAGTTCTTGCAGGGTTGGACTGAGGAGTGTTGGCGGAGCTGTGTGCGAGTCTCTGCTCTGGAGCTGCAGAGTTGCTGCAGGACTGAGGTGTGTTGGCAGAGCTGTGTGTGTGTCTCTGCTGTGGCGCTGCAGAGTTCTTGCTGGGTAGGATTGAGGTGTCTTGGCAGAGCTGTGTGTGAGTCTGCTGTGGAGCAGCAGAGTTGCCGCAGGACTGAGGTGTGTTGGCAGAGCTGTGTATGAGTCTGCTCTGGGGCACCAGAGTTGCTGCAGGACTGAGGTGTGTTGGTGGAGCTGTGTGCGAGTCTCTGCTGTGGAGCTGCAGAGTTCATGCAGGGGAGGACTGAGGTGTGTTGGTGGAGCTGTGTGTGTGTCTCTGCTGTGGAGCTGCAGAGTTCATGCAGGGGAGGACTGAGGTGTGTTGGTGGAGCTGTGTGTGTGTCTCTGCTGTGGAGCTGCAGAGTTCATGCAGGGGAGGACTGAGGTGTGTTGGCAGAGCTGTGTGTGAGTCTGCTCTGGAGCTGCCGAGTTGCTGCAGGACTGAGGTGTGTTGGCAGAGCTGTGTGTGTGTCTCTGCTGTGGAGCTGTGTGCGAGTCTCTGCTGTGGAGCTGCAGAGTTCATGCAGGGGAGGACTGAGGTGTGTTGGCAGAGCTGTGTGTGAGTCTGCTCTGGAGCTGCCGAGTTGCTGCAGGGTAGGACTGAGGTGTGTTGGCAGAGCTGTGTGTGTGTCTCTGCTGTGGAGTTGCAGAGTTGCTGTAGGACTGAGGTGTGTTGGCAGAGCTGTGTGTGTGTGTCTGCTGTGGAGCTGTGTGCGAGTCTCTGCTGTGGAGCTGCAGAGTTCATGCAGGGGAGGACTGAGGTGTGTTGGTGGAGCTGTGTGCGAGTCTCTGCTCTGGAGCTGCAGAGTTCATGCAGGGGAGGACTGAGGTGTGTTGGTGGAGCTGTGTGTGTGTCTCTGCTGTGGAGCTGCAGAGTTCTTGCTGGGTAGGACTGAGGTGTGTTGGCAGAGCTGTGTGTGTGTCTCTGCTGTGGAGCTGCAGCGTTCTTGCTGGGGAGGACTGAGGTGTGTTGGTGGAGCTGTGTGCGAGTCTCTGCTGTGGAGTTGCAGAGTTGCTGTAGGACTGAGGTGTGTTGGTGGAGCTGTGTGCGAGTCTCTGCTGTGGAGCTGCAGAGTTCATGCAGGGGAGGACTGATGTGTGTTGGTGGAGCTGTGTGTGTGTCTCTGCTGTGGAGCTGCAGAGTTCATGCAGGGGAGGACTGAGGTGTGTTGGTGGAGCTGTGTGTGTGTCTCTGCTGTGGAGCTGCAGAGTTCATGCAGGGGAGGACTGAGGTGTGTTGGCAGAGCTGTGTGTGAGTCTGCTCTGGAGCTGCCGAGTTGCTGCAGGACTGAGGTGTGTTGGCAGAGCTGTGTGTGTGTCTCTGCTGTGGAGCTGTGTGCGAGTCTCTGCTGTGGAGCTGCAGAGTTCATGCAGGGGAGGACTGAGGTGTGTTGGCAGAGCTGTGTGTGAGTCTGCTCTGGAGCTGCCGAGTTGCTGCAGGGTAGGACTGAGGTGTGTTGGCAGAGCTGTGTGTGTGTCTCTGCTGTGGAGTTGCAGAGTTGCTGTAGGACTGAGGTGTGTTGGCAGAGCTGTGTGTGTGTGTCTGCTGTGGAGCTGTGTGCGAGTCTCTGCTGTGGAGCTGCAGAGTTCATGCAGGGGAGGACTGAGGTGTGTTGGTGGAGCTGTGTGCGAGTCTCTGCTCTGGAGCTGCAGAGTTCATGCAGGGGAGGACTGAGGTGTGTTGGTGGAGCTGTGTGTGTGTCTCTGCTGTGGAGCTGCAGAGTTCTTGCTGGGTAGGACTGAGGTGTGTTGGCAGAGCTGTGTGTGTGTCTCTGCTGTGGAGCTGCAGCGTTCTTGCTGGGGAGGACTGAGGTGTGTTGGTGGAGCTGTGTGCGAGTCTCTGCTGTGGAGTTGCAGAGTTGCTGTAGGACTGAGGTGTGTTGGCAGAGCTGTGTGTGTGTCTCTGCTGTGGAGCTGCAGAGTTCTTGCTGGGTAGGACTGAGGTGTGTTGGCAGAGCTGTGTGTGTGTCTCTGCTGTGGAGCTGCAGAGTTCTTGCTGGGTAGGATTGAGGTGTCTTGGCAGAGCTGTGTGTCTGACTCTTTCCCAGCAGCTCCATTGGCACATCTCTGTTCAGTCCCAGCCCTGGAGCAGCTGCGGTTTGTGTTTCAGGTCGGGGCTGAGGAGTGTGTCAATCCTGCAGGAGGGGGTCTAACTGCACGAGGGGCGGTGTGTGCTGCCAGCTTAGTACCAGCATTGGCAACCTACCCCACCCCTCCAACGTAACATGCATGCTCATAAATAATCACACAACACATTTCTTGTTTGGGTAAAATTGCTGCAGGTTTATTACATACACCGTTATGTAATATGGTGGGTTATCTTACGGGCGATCCAAGGGCAGGCAACCGTCTGGGCCGCCTGCCCGCCTGATGAGCCAAGCAGCACTGGGGCGAACCCCATCTGTGCTGCCACTTCTGGTGATCCTCTTCCCGGATCACGTGACACATGGTTCCTTATTACTCACGCCCCTTTCAGGGCGGAGCGTAGCATAGCAAACCCCCGGTTGTTCAGGCCCACAACCGCCCGAAGGACTAACGGGGCGCCGACACGGTTTTCTAGGAACCTCCCATGAGGCTCCTAGGATTTGGCTCTGGCACCCACCATGGTGCCGCGCAGAGGTACCCTTCTGTACCCCTCTGCTTCCAGATCGCCCTGTAACTCCGCCTGCAACGAAAAAGACAACATTACAACATTCTCTGCCTCCTGCCTGCCACGAACCACGCCGGGTAAGCGGTAGGGTGGGAGACGGCGTGTCCGGGCGCGCGAAAGAGGACGACAAGATGGTGGGGGAGGCCTATATACCCCTCCCCTGTCCTCGCGCCCGGACGTGATGCTCGCCTATCACGCTGCGACCAGGCTTGGGGACTCCTCCCTGAGTCCCTGCCCCTACGGGGGTGTGGGGTGCCCAGCTGGCACTAGAGGGCTGCCCTCTTTAGTGGCGCCCTGCGGGGGCCTCGGACAGCCGCATAGTACCAGCATTGGCAACCTACCCCACCCCTCCAACGTAACATGCATGCTCATAAATAATCACACAACACATTTCTTGTTTGGGTAAAATTGCTGCAGGTTTATTACATACACCGTTATGTAATATGGTGGGTTATCTTACGGGCGATCCAAGGGCAGGCAACCGTCTGGGCCGCCTGCCCGCCTGATGAGCCAAGCAGCACTGGGGCGAACCCCATCTGTGCTGCCACTTCTGGTGATCCTCTTCCCGGATCACGTGACACATGGTTCCTTATTACTCACGCCCCTTTCAGGGCGGAGCGTAGCATAGCAAACCCCCGGTTGTTCAGGCCCACAACCGCCCGAAGGACTAACGGGCGCCGACACGGTTTTCTAGGAACCTCCCATGAGGCTCCTAGGATTTGGCTCTGGCACCCACCATGGTGCCGCGCAGAGGTACCCTTCTGTACCCCTCTGCTTCCAGATCGCCCTGTAACTCCGCCACAGCTCTGGAGGTGGCCACCGTCGCCGCCAGAGCCCCCCACCAAAAGCTCCTTTCTTACCTGCAACCTCTCATTTCCAGGCCTCCGGCAAAGCTAGGGAAGAGATCCCTCCCACTGGTGATAAATGAACCCCATCTATCTCACAATAGCCATTGCCGATAGCCTGGATCAGCTAGTGTCTAATGCAACACAAAGGCCCTTCTGCCCTGTGAATTTGTGCCAAGAACTATCCACCCTCCTGTGGGAAAGTTCCACTACTTCACATACATAACTCAGCCCCGTGCCAACTCTGGGCGGGGCAGATCAGATTCCCTGGCTCACATTGCCCCATGAATTTGCTGAGCTCACCTAGCTGCCGTCCTACTAGGACGGTGTGTCTAGCGCACCTGTGTCCCCACTAAAGGGACAGCTGCCCGCTTGTTGGGAGACCGCTCCCACACCCACCTGCCTACTTTTGGCCATTCGGGCGGAGGATTATACTTTAACCTTTGCACCGTCCATTTGCTTTCTAACTCATGACGCACAGGAATGTCCATAACTAGACGTGTGTGACGATGAGCCAGGGTGCCCTCCTGCCCTTGCCGTGCATCCCTTATTTCTTATGGGAATTTCGCCAGCTCGGCTCCCTTCGTGGTGAACCCCCCTAGGGATACCAGCTAGAGAATCCGTCTGATTAATGCAGTGCGCACTGGCTGCCATATGGTGCCTAACTTTAAGGTTTGGCTAAGTCCTACTTTGCCCTTCATCCCAGCATATTCCCGAATAGGGGGGGGGGGTTCACACTGCTCGCCTTGCCTTTTGTGCTTGGCACCTTGTTCCCCCCTTTCTTGGGGACGCAGCACAATGTGTTAGCTGCCAGCACCCCCGCCCAGTGAGACTAATATAGGTAACCGGGCAGGGCATTTGACCTGAACTGCAGGAAAAGTCGACAGGTTAGAACCCTCCCTGTGAGAGCCCCCGAATAGGGGGGCAGGGGCGTTCACACTGCCCACCCCAGCGGTGGAAAATTACCAGCTCGGTTAAATTTAGCTTTTTGTTGATCACTGGACATGCCAAATGTTCTTTTACATAGTAGCCTTTTGTGCTTGACACCTTGTGTCCCCATTACTTGGGACAGCAGCCCACTGTTGGCTGACAGCGTCACCACCCAGTGTTGCTTCTATTACTGACCGGGCGGGCGTTTGCGCCTAACTGCAGGATCACAGTCAACTGCCCTTGGTTCTGGGGTGCACTTATTTCGCCCCGTTGCCCAGACGTATGCACAAACCCCTTTGCTTGCTACCCTGGTGAACACCTTAATGGTATCGAAGCTGGTTTGAAACAATGTATGTCTTGCGCCCACTACTGGAGACACCTCACCCTTTCGTGCAAT
This sequence comes from Calotriton arnoldi, assembly GCA_963921515.1. Classification (NCBI taxonomy): domain Eukaryota; kingdom Metazoa; phylum Chordata; class Amphibia; order Caudata; family Salamandridae; genus Calotriton; species Calotriton arnoldi. Next base: position 192,380 of record CAWUFW010001460.1, read on the forward strand.
TACAACTTACGCAGCGCACCCCGCTTGCCTAACTGCCATCGGATCACAGATGCACAGTACCTACTGTGCCTCTCCGACCCTGGATGCTTTAAACCTGCCACAGTGACGGAAACCAAGCTTCCCAGTTCCCTGTTTAGCTGCAGTACACCTTCAGTGGGTCCGCTAGGAGATGCCACAAACAGACACACCTATATGTATTGTGCCCACTATTGGAGACAACTCACCCCTTCGTGGAGTGACAACTACACGGTGCCTACCCAAGTCACCCAACAGACAAGTTGGCCCTGACTACCTTGTGTTCTGGCGCCAGGTTTGGGAAGAGCCTTGCCTTCACTACCTGCCCCCCTGGGAAACACAAAGACAGTGCTCTGGCCGCAGCGCAGCGATGCCCTCGTGTATCGTCGAACCCCTGGTCAAATAAGAGTGACAACTCCAACTTACTTAAGACTACACCATGACCATGGGTGGAGTTTAGCTCTTCCCCAAACTTCTGCTAGCGTAACCCATGGTCACGCCTCCTGTTCAGTTCACTTTAGTAATTCATGGCACTGACCCACAAGGGCCTAATACTGGGCTGTGTAAATGGGGCCCAGGGTGACCTTAACAGTCGGCTTGGTGTAGATGGGTGCTAACAATACCTGGCTGAAGTACAATACCTTTGACAATCACTCCTGACAAGATGTGCCAATGCAGGTAGAAGCAAGAGATATCCAGCCCACCTTACTTCCTGTCCCAGTGATCTGAGTAACTTAGTGAAAGATGCACCTTTGAACTGGTAGCAGAAACTGTTACTTACGCCTGCAAATGCTCTGCTCAGAGCAGCCCGCCAGACTAATGAAACGTTGTCAATTTGGCTGTCAACTTTGCTGCCTGTGCCACCCTTCCGCCCCATGGAAATTGTTCTGGGCTCTCGCTTACTACCCTGCTGAGTGATCCCACTGTATTCACCAGATTCGTTAACAATTTCCGCTTCTGACTGTACTTGGTAACACATTCACCCCATGGTATCTTGGCGCTGCATAACATGTTTGTTACTCAGCTCCATGGTACTTGGGCTGGCCCCACCATGATCAAACAAGACATCTCGACTGAGCATGTGAGCGCCGAAAATTCACAGCTCGCCGACAGCAGAGAAGCGGCCAGCTCCCATCGTCCTCACCAGAGGGCACCGGTTCTAAATCCGGCCCCCCACATAATCTTGGGCAGAAAAGTTAACCGGTGAGGATATCAACTTCCTCACCTGCAAAAGCAGGAGTGCTGGCGAACAGGCTCATCCCTGAATACCAGTCACAATGTTAACCGTATATGTCCAAAAACGTTAGAGGGCCTTTCCCCTCCAACATGACAAAATTGTTGGCCTCCTGGACACCTCTGCAAGTATGGGTGTGTGCCCATGTGTACAACTACATTTGCATGTATTGGACACTGTGTCCTACAGTGCCCAGCAGTACATCATCCCATTACTCTGTTGGTAGTGTGGGACTAGGTACCACCATTTCCAGTACCAGTAGTGCTTCACGACAAAGACAACTATTGGCCTGCCACCAAGAGGCATGTCTGCTGGCCACTGCCTGCACACAGCTCTGATCTGCTGCCTGCTCTCACCCCTCTGCAGCTGGGCCAATGACCACCCGAGCCATCTCACCCGTCTCCCCAGAGTCCCCTGCCTCACAATGCCATGGTGGGCGCCCAAATGACCCACGTGAAGCGCCCCGAGCTGCCACTCGAGAACCTGGGGTCTGCAAACCCCTGCCCCACACCTTTCAGAGAGAGATGCTGTCAAGTGGTGCTGCCCGTCAAAAGAGTGTGTACCACGACATGCGCGACCCTGGAGCACAGTTCAAGCCAATTCGATTGGTAAACTCTTCGCTGCGCCCGGCAGGGCGACCAGCGACATAATGCGCTCAGCTTCCATTCCTACGGCGGTTTGACGCTGTACAGGTGTGACTACTGGGCACAACCGTCTCCCCTTTCAGCGCTGGACATCTATTACCAATTAGTTTAAAATTAAAGACATAAATGGAGCGGGGAAAACAAACAGAACGCCCTGGGCACCCTGAAACACAGCCCGCACACCTTGCCACTTAGCGTGCGAGGAGGACTTAGCGGCTTGCTCGCCTCGGGCATAGAATCCCCACAACAGGGTGGCCTCCGCCACAGACCTATACACGCTTTGGCTCCAACACGTTCCACCGTGGAGCCCCTGCAAATGGACCGCAACACACGGACATTATGTAGAAAGTAGAAATAACCTCGATCTATATACCTCCAATACAATGACACATACGTCAAAATAGCTTAAATATGTCGCGTTCCTTGTTTGGAAATGTTTCCTGCATTGTCCAAAGCAGTTACGAATGGCAATACGGTTCTATGCTAGATGACCAGTTCGCTGAGATTAACAAAACCTTAGCTAACGAAGGCCCCGTGAACGCCCAAAACCCTGCGCTCTCACGAAGAGAGCTCTCATGCCGCATCTCCAATGCCTAAAGTGTGCCACTCATACCAATAGCGCCAGGCCTACATTTTCGCAGCCAGCCTACAAACAACCTGGCAGCCCTGTCCGAGGCGCGTTTTCGACAGGCTTCCTGGTTTACCCCCTGGCCGGAAGCCTCATGATGCCAACGCACCGCGTCCTGCCTGCCAACCACGTGGCCTCCATGGTAGGCTGGAGTCCCGCACCCACGTGGCCAGAGGGGACTCCTGTAATATAAAGCAGACATCATCCTACCAACACAGATGCACAAGACTCAAGCTGTCTTTCCTGGTCCCCATTGTCTGCCCTGACCGGTGATAATGCTGGCTACACCATGCGTGAGTTGGAATTCGGGCCAGGCCGGCAGCTACCGCCGGGAACGACCGGTTCCTACTACCGGCACTTGTACCCCCTTGATTGGAATTAAAATACCCACAATTGATGAACGGAATGCAGAACAAAGCACCTTCCCCATCATCATGAGGTCAGCCACAATCCGACAGGGTCCGCTCTAACCCCGCTGACCCAATTTACAGATGTTGCTCCCCTCACACCCTCAGGGAGGGCACAATGGTGCCACCTCACGTGACTGGTGCCCCCCAATATAAGCCCGCATCAAAATTGTCCTTTGTTCGTTGAGAGAAAGCAAAACACACCACCACTGACGGCCTCAGTTGAAACTTAACATTGGTGCAAGTGTCAACACCCATAACTACTAGGCCACAGAGGCGCCTACAAACCCCGCGCACAGTATTGGCAAGCACACTTCCAATAGAGCCACACACTAAGCTCCCGTAAACAGGCCCAATTTGCCGAGCTGCCCCTTGATGCCGTAAAGCATTAGATGCCTCGTTCGGTGCAATCGGGTTGCACAGGAATTTTTGTCCCCATGCCAAGCAAGCACACAGACCCACCCATGCCACGACCAGCGTGGTTTTATACCATTATAGGCCTGTCGTGGAATGATAAACAAAACAGTTGAACAGTGCCACCCAGTGGCGTAAACACCCCTAGCACTCTGGGATGTACATAGATGGACAATAGGGTGCTAGTACGTGAGCCCCGCAGTGTTGTCCTGATGCCCCCTTGTTAAATGCTAGGACATTCGGTTTGTAATGGCTGTTTTCGCTCGCATTTTCCTGCCCTTCAACAAAAGTTACAAGTTCAAAAGCATAATAAATGGCAAGAAACCAAGAACCGTTCCCCAAATTGACCTCGCCTCACGATTTTGGGATGCCGAAAAGACTAGTGTTTAGTGAGCGGAGCACCCTCTTCACAAATGTCTCCAATGCTCCGCTCGCAACCGCACCAGGACCAGTATCTTAGCACCTTTTATCGCAACGTGCCGTATGCACACACTAAGCGCGATGTACTAACAGCCTTTAATTGAAAGTCCCTAATTACCTAGCAAAATTTACTTTCTCATGGGGTTACCGGATGAGACGCCTAATGAATATTCATTGGGCAGTCACTATAGAGACGCACCGTGACTGGCTACCGACAAATCTCCTGCCATCTTGCCTCCTGTGTTTACCTACACCCTTAAGACAACGGCCCTTTAATTTTAACTATGGGCACCACCTCTACCCCACCGGCGCCCAGGCACCGCAGCCAGCCCCTGCGGACACTGCATGCTCGTGTCCTCCCGCGCGTTGAGGCTCTGTTGCTTGCCCACCAAGGATGCCGAATTTCGAACCTGGTGCCAACCCGTGCTCAGGGGACCTCACAGCAGCGGACACATCGTCAATTACGCTGCATGTGAAACGAAGTACTGCATACCGCGCCTCCTAACAGTCGTGGAAGTTCATAGCATCTTAATGCTGCCCGGTCGGTGGCCACGTGTATCAAACACCACCTTCCGGCTGAAGCGCTAGCCAAAGCCGGGCCTACGGCCCTCACACATGCTCACACAGGCGAACGCCCACTCGTGCCAGTAGACACTCCGTCCCCGTTAGCAAAATCGGTAAAGGATTGCACCGCAACGTGGCCGGAGCACCACGATGCCTCGTAAACACAGCGCTCTGTGGGGCTTGCGCAGCAACCGACCTCCCGACTAAGTGCCCCACATGCTACAAAGCCCCCCTTTACCCCGACCAGGCTAGGGCTAGGGAAGCCTCACGCCTCGAAATTAATAGCGATTGGGAGAAGTGAGTTCGGGTGAGTATGGCCCTCTTGCAATCCCACTAACCTCACAATCCGCCGAATAACCCCGACCAAGCCGCCCGACAAGGTGAGGGAAACACGACTCCCGATTTAGCCGCAACTGCACCCAACGCCGCGAGACAACCGCCTTGCAGGGTCCAAGTTAATCACCTAAGGTGGGGGCTCTGGACTCGGACTCCCTCACCTTAGATGGACCCCACCAGTTCTCTGCTCGTCCTGCTCCACCCGCGACGACCGACGAGACGGCGTGGCTGGTGCAACAGAGGACACCAGGAGGCGTGAGAGCCGCATTGGAGGTGCCGTTTATTTTTTGAGGAGTGGGGCGTGGGGGGGGTGCCAGGTGGGGATGAAAACGCTCTCTTCTAGACCGGGGGAGGAGGGCCCATACGGGCAGGGAGCGGGCACCGGCAAATGGGCTGCCCCAGATGCATCGCCTGCTCTCTCCCCTTACATTTGCGAAAGATTCTGCCAGTCAAAGGTGACCTTGCCACCACTGGAGCGAGAGCAGCCCCCCTCCCGTAGGCCACCCCATGGGCAGCAAGCAGGCATCTTCAACCAGACCCCCCCTGAGCCCAAATCGGGCAGGCACGCCCAAGCCGGGAAGCATTCGGTATGTCTCCCGCTCCGTGCCCCCTCGCCCCCACCGGACGGCACAGTGCTGGCCTCCGGCCAGGGAAGGGTGCCGCTATCGGAGCCCCCTCGGAGCTGACTGATCCCCCCCCTCCAAGAGCGGACCACCGCCCAGCCAGGGCTGGTCACGCATCCCCGCCTCAATGGAGGGGACGGGTGGGGGAGGTGGGGCGGATCAACACTCACCGCCACTGTAAGCAGCTCCTGCGAACGACCGCGACGACGACAGAGGGGGCAACCACACGGCGTGTCCGGGCGCGCGAAAGAGGACGACAAGATGGTGGGGGGAGGCCTATATACCCCTCCCCCTGTCCTCGCGCCCCGGACGTGATGCTCGCCTATCGCGCTGCGACCAGGCTTGGGGGACTCCTCCCTGAGTCCCTGCCCCTACGGGGGTGTGGGGTGCCCAGCTGGCACTAGAGGGCTGCCCTCTTTAGTGGCCCCCTGCGGGGGCCTCGGACAGCCGCAGAGCTGCTTGCGTGGACCTCCCTGAAAGGCGTCTTGTGGCAGCTTGAATAAGGAACGGTGGCCCTTCTGAGTGGACCGGGGGTTTATGAGGGATCTGAGGTGATTGTGTGTGTGTGGGGGAGGGGGGGGGGGTCCCGCGAACATTCAGTATTTGGAGTCTGGCGCCTGCGGCTGAGGGTGGCAGTGGACATCAGCTTCTTGTGGGACTCACGTGGCACTGGCACCACAGTTTCTCGCAAGATAAGAGTGGACAAGCTTTCCACCTACCGCTTTCCTTTGCTGCTGTGGTTTTGGGCACTCCTGCTTGGGATCGAGTCCATACAAGATGAGGCTTCTTCTCCTAAATCACCCTTGTGCGGAGAGGAGCCAGGGAGTACTTTCAGGTATCCATGGCTGTCATTAGTCTGTCCTCGAGGCTCATTAAAATGACTACCAGTGTAGGGGGGGTACCAAAAACAGTCCTCTTATAATCTTGCTGGACATTTGGAAAAAAACAACTTTTGTTTTTATTTGTTGCAAGTATAACAAGCATTGGTTAAGCCAAAAAGTCTGGTCTTTAGTCTGTTAGGGGGGGAGGCATTGGTAATAGCTGAGTGACTATGTATGTTGTCCCCAGCTGTCCTAGAAGGAAAACTCCCGAATGAAGCAACACCTTGGGCTACAACAATATGAAAGCTGGGAGTAGTGACCCTTTGTTGAAGAGACTGTGTTAGCAGAGTTAAGCAAGAAGACTGCTACGAAAAGAAGTCTGAACAAGACGCTTGGATTGTAAGTGCTGAACGTGAAAGCCACACCCGGCAAAATATTCATTCTGGGATACTTTTGACAAATCAGCATTTTTAGGCATCTCCAGTAAAGACTATGGGGCAGATTTACAAGCCCCATGCGCCACTTTTGCGCCACCGTTGCGTCACTTTTGTGACGCAGCGGCGGCGTAAAGCTAGCGCCATGCTGCGGGGGATTTACAACGTGACGCATCTAGGGAGATGCGTCACGTTGTAAAGCCCTGCGCCACATGAAACCTCCGTCAGGTTTCATGTGGGCGTTCTGGTGCAGGAACGCCTCGGAAAAGTGCCTGAGTGAAATCTACAAGATTTCACTCAGTCACTTTTCCGACCCCGCTGCGTCAAAACCTTGCGCCTGCTTGAAGCAGGCGCAAGGCATGACGCACCATGTTGAGGATAGGCCAGGTTGGAACAGTGCTGGAGTTGCGTCGCGCCCGCGACACAACTCCAGCACTGCGCCAACCTTACGCCGGCAGATACGACACGCATCTGTTTATCTTTGCGCCATGATGCGCCGCATTGTAAATGCGGCGCATCTGTGGTGGCGCAAGGGTAAACTTGCGTCACGCATCTTTCCTGGCGCATCCCTGCTGATTTGCAGGGATGCGCCAGGAAACGTAGATCTGCCCCCCAGAATGCCCACGTCTTTACTCGGCAAACAAAAAAAATCAACATGCTATCATGAGAGCAATTTTCAGGAAATAGACAGCCAAAGATGATTGGTGGACAGCACTGCCTCTTAATCACAGGCCAAAGCATTCACACAACAAATCCATAAACCAGCAATTAAATTGTTGTTGTGTCAGCAAAGTAAATACACCAGTGAACACAATGGCTCCATGCGAACTGGAAGAGTGCTAATTCACTGAAATCAAATTCCAATAAAAAGGATATACTAGTGAATTCAGGCAGGTGCTCTCCAAGATCTCTTCCGCCAGGCTCTTGGCCTGTATAAATGTGACTTGCTCCCACTCCTGTGTCGGGCATCCGAAACCTTGGCTTCCAGCCTGATCATCTGTCTCTGACCTATCGTCAGGTCAGTTACCTATCATACTTATGTTTTACAATGCTGCAAGTGCTTCGAAATTCTTCCTTTTTTGCCGGCACACTCCAGACCTTTGGTGGTCCAGGCCACAATGTTGCGCTGCCTCGACTATCGCAACTCCTAGTTTCTGGGCTTCCCTGAATCTGGTACCCCGTCTGTTGCACACTCAGAATGGTCTTCCCTCTCTCAATCCTTAAAAGCTTTGCACTGGCACCAGTCTCCAAACGCATCGTCTTCCGCGCCCTTCATCGCAACCAGTCCCCCATCTTATATCTACAGATGTTCACCTGCTAGTAGTCGCCAAGGCACCCTGGGCTCGCTCAGGGGGTAGAACCTTCTCCATTTGCAAAGCTAAGAATTGTAATTTATTGCCTTCTCATCTTATGATAATTAATCTATTGCTTTCATGTTGTAGAGCCCTGAAAACCTGGGGGCAGATTTACAAGCCCCTTGCGACAACTTTACGCCGCCGTTGCGTCACTACTGTGACGCAGCGGTGTCGTAAACAATGTGCCACGTTGCGACATATTTACAACGTGGCGCATCTAGGGAGATGTGTCACGTTGTAAAGCCCTGTGCTACATTATACCTGCGTCAGGTATAATGTATGCAGGGTGGGCGTTCCGATGCAAGAAAGCCTCGTAAAAGTGACGCAGTGAAATCTACAAGATTTCACTGAGTCACTTTTACGACGCCACTGCGTCAAAACCTTGCGCCTGCTTGAAGCAGGCGTAAGGAGTGACGCAGCATGATAGGAATAGGCATTCCTGACCATTGCTGGAGTTGCGTCGCGCTTGCGACACGACTCCAGCAATGCGCTGCCCTTACACCAAAAGATGCGTCACGCATCTGTCTATCCTTGCGCCACGGTGCGCCGCATTGTAAATGCGACGCATCCATGGTGGCGCAAGGGTTATTTTACGTGTCACAAATTAACTGGCGCCTCTCTGCTAATCTGCAGAGATGCTCCAGTTCTTGTAAATCTGCCCCTTCGTTCTTTTTTAAGGAGCTGATTTCTGCACTCACTTTCAGTTTCAAGAACGCGCCAGGGCACCTTGCAAGCTAGAAGAACGCCATACAAGTTCTACGTTACATGGGCTAATGGAAAGACAGGACACTACAACCATTCATAAAATGGAAAGCCATGAACACACGTGAAAGCCAATGGTTGAAGCGGGCTGACCCAAAGCCAACTCTTTCTTTCTGTACCTCTCTGTGTTCTATATTTTGAAGAATTGATGACATGAGGTTCAAAAAATCTAAAGCTGTATGGAGCCTTATCTAAAATATACCTGTAAGCTTAATGATTGGCTGAAAACATCTCACAACCCACAATTCTCCGATAAGAGTAGTTACTGTTTGTGTCGAGGATGTTGGGTCGAAAGTGACAGTCTCGTCTCTGCTGCGTCTTTCCTGAGTGAGCGCCAACTTTTACTTATCAGGCGCTCACAACATCACAGTTGGTAGCTGTGAGATCAACATCAGATAAAGTAAAAGGCGTGGGCATGGGTGCTGTCTCTGCTTGCTGTAAATGTTTCTCACTTTCTTGCTCTACTTACAGGTGGCATGCTCTCACAGTACAGAGGGGCATATTGACAAGGAAATAACGGAGCGTGGAGCTGCGGCCAATTTTGCAGAGACATGCTCCGCCATTTCTAAAACACAGGGATGCGCCATATTTACAACAATAAGGTGCGCCCCTGTATTTTCACTTGCGCTGGTGCTAAAAATACCTGCCTAGCCCCAACACAGACATCCTTGTGCCATAGTGCAAGGGTTCCTGCATTGCAGGGAATGATTGTTTATGAGCAGGAAGGTGTCCCTTCCTGCACATAAACAATCCATAATGGTGCTTTGCTTTTTCTATGTGTACTGCAGAATGCAGCACACGCAGAAGTAGCAAATCGCCATTATTTAATGATTGTTTATGTGCAGGAGGGGACACCTTCCTGCTCATAAACAATCATTAATGGCGTTTTGCTCCTTCTGTGTGCGCTGCAGAATGCAGGACACGCAGAAGTAGCAAATCGCCATTATTTAATGATTGTTTATGTGCAGGAGGGGACACCTTCCTGCTCATAAACAATCATTAATGGCATTTTGCTCCTTCTGTGTGCGCTGCTGAATGCAGCACACGCAGAAGTAGCAAATCGCCATTATTTAATGATTGTTTATGTGCAGGAGGGACACCTTCCTGCTCATAAACAATCATTAATGGCGTTTTGCTCCTTCTGTGTGCGCTGCAGAATGCAGGACACGCAGAAGTAGCAAATCGCCATTATTTAATGATTGTTTATGTGCAGGAGGGGACACCTTCCTGCTCATAAACAATCATTAATGGCATTTTGCTCCTTCTGTGTGCGCTGCTGAATGCAGCACACGCAGAAGTAGCAAATCGCCATTATTTAATGATTGTTTATGTGCAGGAGGGGACACCTTCCTGCTCATAAACAATCATTAATGGCGTTTTGCTCCTTCTGTGTGCGCTGCTGAATGCAGGACACGCAGAAGTAGCAAATCGCCATTATTTAATGATTGTTTATGTGCAGGAGGGGACACCTTCCTGCTCATAAACAATCATTAATGGCGTTTTGCTCCTTCTGTGTGCGCTGCTGAATGCAGGACACGCAGAAGTAGCAAATCGCCATTATTTAATGATTGTTTATGTGCAGGAGGGGACACCTTCCTGCTCATAAACAATCATTAATGGCGTTTTGCTCTTTCTATGTGCGCTGCTGAATGCAGGACACATAGAAAAAGCAAAAACGAGGAGAAATAAAAGTGTTTCTCCTCGTTGCGCCAATCTAATGCCTGCTTTTGCACGGCGTTAGTTTTTGGAGCTTCCTCAGATTTACACCTCCTTGTAAATCTGGCGCAGTGTAAAAAAGCAGTGGGTGTTGCAGTGGAACGCCCACAGCAACACCCATTGCACGCTCCTCTCACGTAGATACCTGCGTGAAAGGGTAGCATATTTACAAAATGCCGCTAAGCCACAAAAAGTGGTTTAACGCCACATTATAAATATGGAGCAGGGCACTGCTGCACAGGAAAGCAAAAATAGTGACGTTCCGGTGGCGCAACCCCCTTCTAAATATGCCCCAAAGAGTCTTAAGAAGGAATGCACTTCCTCCTTTTCACATCAATGCTTGAAATAAAGCCTCCATATATTCTTTTTTTGTACTTTTGGTTTTGTGTGGCGAGTCACATGCCACCCTCTGACTTCTTCAGTGCGCAGACTTTATATATGATGCGAAGACAGAGGTGTAGGTTCAACCAAAAGTATATAGGTACGTTTACACTCTGGCATTTGTAACAACAGAGTGAACATAGCAAAAAAGAGCAGGTGACCCTGTGGACATTGGTGGAACAGGGATACATTGAGCTCTTTTCTGAAATACTTCACCGAGTACAGGGTTGAAGGAAGTGACCCGAATAGGGTCACCCGGGTCACTCGCGACCACCTCTTAGCCTTCCAAACAAATGAAGAGTCGGTCAGACAGTAGAGAATACAAACCAAAGTTATTTATTAGTCATACACTCGTGCGGAGTCCAGTCTGACCAGCCTCCTTGGATTGCTGCAGAGGGACTGACCCCCGCCAACATGGAGATACATGATATACATTTCCAGGACCCCTAAAGATACGCCCAGACTGGAATTTTCCAGTTAGTAGCTGGTGAACAAAGGAGACACAGAAGGATGAGCTACAATCCTAAGACCGGGTACATGCTATCTCAGATCCAAGGTTATTCTGCCCATGCCCGCCACTCTAAGGGTGGGAGCAGGCCTATCTAACGGGAAAGGTATGTAATGACAAGACAGTCTATTCATTAGTGCAGCGAAGCTCAACCTTGGAGAAATGAAAAAAACAAAACATTGAAACTGCTTTCTGCTGAGGCAAACAGAATGAGACAGAAGCTTGGTTTCAGTCATGGTACAAAATGGCGGCTGAATGCAAAATGGTGCCGCAAATGCTAACTTAAATCGTACAATGCAAGGGGAAGTCGACTAAAAACATTTTCCATTCCAACAGGGTGCAGGGAGTGATTGGGCTTCGGTATGACTTGGAGCGAGCCTGTATTTACATATTTAGATTTTCTAGGTATATGAATACAATTAGATTGTTACTTTGTCTTGTATCAAAGGTAGATTCTGCACAAGTGTTACTTTGTCTTATATCAAAGGTACATTCTGCACAGAGCTTGCGATGGTAGGCATGGTCTGACCACCAAGCACACCCAGACGTCTAGAAGGGTCAGGTCATTTCCAACATCTGCATAGTTGTGAGCATAACTTGAATTCTATCAGGGCAACTGGAAAACTTTTAAATGTATACGTTTATTTTTAATTTTGCCTTTGGAAAGACCTGTGTAAAAATTGCTGAAAACAATCTACAAAAGATCAGTTTGAATGTTTTCTCCTGCAACTAAATAATGTTCTTAAATTTCAGGAAACTGACATTTAAATGTAAGTTTTCTAAGGAACTCCACGAAAGTGGCTGAAAAACTGAGGAAAAATATGCAAAGATGTCAATTTGTGGGCTTTTGTCTCCCATAATTAAAAAAGTAGCATATTTCATGAAATGAAATACAATTTGTAAAGTTTTCCATAGTATTTGACAAACTTGCTCACGTGAAGTGCATCTATTTCACACACCCTTACTTTTGCAGCCACCAGTCACAATAAAAATGCCTTCTGTCCTCATCAAATGCTGCACAATTCACAAGTCGTCTACAATTGTGGGCTTTCAGTTTGATACCTGTCCTCTGAAAGGTCAGCTGCCCACATCAAGTTTGGTGGGATGGTGGCGTGTGCCTGTTGTCCTCGCTACTTGGGAGGCTGAGGCTGGTGGATTGCTGGAGCTCAGGGGTTCTGGGCTACACTCAGCTGTCCTTGCTAAGTCGGGTATCAATATGGTGTTTTGGAGGTACCTCTAGAATTCCAGATTGTCTAATGAGAGGTGCACATCAAGTTTTGGGGTGAAGCAGAGTAGTTTCTGTGCTGACTCGCTTGTGTTTTGCCCAACTCCATGGGCTACTAACACATGCTCAGATTAGGTGCAAGGGGACTGGAGGGTAAAAAACATGCGCCCTCAGTTACATCTGGGTTAAATAGGCTTTTTTTGCAACTTTGCCTGCTGTATTTAGAATTAAAGAATACACTTCATCCTCACTACTCGTTTGTTTTGTACTTTGTCACTCGGCCTTTGTTTTTTTATACCGTCCATGTAGCATTTTGTGGCCAAATTACACCACAGCTTCTTATTAAAAATCATTTTCTAACTTGAGATGCAGATTAGTTGTGTGAATTACTTAGTATTGAAGGAGAAAACACAAAAGGTATGTTAGAAAAGTGGGAAATGTCCTAATCCGGCATGCTAGGATATGCTAATAAGTCAATCTGATTGGACGAGGAAGCATCACCACATTCTGTGGCATGCTTCATGATGGGCAACCTCATCCCACGCTGGCGAGATGATACTACTAGGGCAGACTCCACCTCACCGAAGGGGAGTGCTTGATAACGCTTAGATTGGACACAGCTGGGGTCCAGATGATTGTGAAAACACCTTGAGGTAAACCTAAAGGAATTACCTTCTTTCCCCAGGTCTGGTTAAAATGTGTTGGACGATTATAGGTATAATGACCCTTTCATCCACCACACAGCCAACATGTTTCGGCCCATGCCTGTGCCAGAACATTGTTCAGGAGCATTCATCAGGGCTTTTGGTAACTCCCTTGTAAGACACTAATCTCTTCACCCTCACGAGGTGAAAGAGATTTCCTACCTCCACAAGTGTTCAATGTACGAGCCCCAACTTGGGTTTATTATGGATTTATAGATCATTACGGCTGGCAGCGGAGAAGGATGTAGGTACAATTGTCAGCTATGTCCTCGGTGGAGGTTTGACTACAGGAGTTGCTATCCACAAGCCAGACCATGAGGCCTTAAAAAACCCGAGTTGGCATAACTTCTTCCTCTGTATCGGATGCCTGTTGCAATCTCTGTGAACAGTGAGTGTTGTAATGACTTTATTCATGTACAGTGTTTGAATCTCTGACTTTAAGTGTCGGATCAACAAGGGAAATACTTAAGCTTTGAATATCCTTGAAAAAGAAGAGCTCAATGGCAGAAATGGCGGCTGAGTAACATTTTTGTAGCTGCGGAATCTCAATTCGTCTGGTAGATTTATTGCTTCAAGTTTTCTTCAAAGCTAACACAAGTCTCTTAACTATAAAACGTATGCTTGACTATCCACTACTCTGTGGGATGTAGGATTTTCCAATTCAATTTCAGTATCCAATTTTGCGTTAGTATCACACGTGATGTGTGACACTTGGAAATCCTGATGATGAAGAAAAGATCCATCGGCTTAAACCCAGGCAAAAAAAGGTGCGAGACAACCATCGCAGTGGGGGCGATCTACAGGAAAGACATGACTGCAGTCCAGAGTCACTGCCAGGCCGGAGGGTGATGTCTCGTCCAGCCATGATTCTCTCTCAGCCCCTGTCATGGTCAAACTTGACCAACCCTGTTTATTGAGCCAACCCTTATCCTTTGATGGAGAAGAAATAAAGTGTGTCTTTGCACATCGGGCATAATTTTTCCAGCGCTGTAGTCTACACTATTTAGAACTACGTACTGAGGAGATGAGTTAGGGGGAAATATGTCTCGATATTCCAGTAGTATGCTGAAACCATGCCTGGTGGATCTGTCCAGTTGTACCACTGTAAGGGTTCCTGAGTTCCAGCGAGCAGTAAATCAGCACCCGTTCGAAAGATCACTTTTATGGATGCAGAGTTACTACTTTTTTGTGAACTGCCCCAGAGAGTTTGAATCCATGTTACTGAGGGCAAAGTATGAAGCGTGTGGGAATGGCAGTGTGCATAGTGTGAAGGAGGGCACTGTGAAGCATGCCAGGGAGGGTAGTGTGTCTGTATAGCACGAGGGAGGACCGTGCCTACAGTGTGAGGGAGTGCTGTGTCAATAGGGTACATCGTAAATGTGGGCGCAGGGGCCCATTAATGCTTTTCTGAGTTTCTTTATGATTCTTAATGAATTTTAGTCTTTGAATTTCCTTGTACCACGCTCTCTCTTTAGCATCCACTCAGCTCCAGTTTTGGTCGGGGCTCAGTTTGTAAAATAATCAGTGCTGGCGTGTACTCTTGATTCTGTCTCAATCCACTTTAATCCACCACCAGACGTGCCCCGCCCCTTTATCTCACCCTTACAGGTTCCTGCTTTCTCCCTTTGTGACGGGTTTTCCATCTATCTCTTCTTTCCACTTTATTTGTTTCTCTCTCTTGCTCACAGTCAATGTCTGATGAGGAAAAATAAGTGCTGGGCCCCAAAAATGAGTGCCAGTGTGCCCCGCTGGCGCACACTGACCACTGGTTTTGATGCTAAAAGGTTTGGGCAGCCAAAGTGAGCACTGCCTGCCAGCAACAGTGTTTTTAATTCTGGCATCCCTGGACAGACCGTTCTTTGCCAGCATTTCAACCAAAGTGTTTTGTTCACACTCACTGCATGAACGAGCACAAGACATACATCTGGAGGTATGTTTGTATTCAGGTCTTACCATGAGAAGCCAGTCCATGCATCCCTCTCCCACCGTCTCACTCTGCTCTCTCTCTAACTTTTGCTTTATTTCTCCCCTCTCCGCCTCTTCTCTTGTTCTTTCCCTTGCTCCTCCTCTCTAGTTCTCACTTCCACTCCCTTCCTCCCCCTCTTGCCCCCTACTCACGCTCTCCCATTCTGTTCTCCTCTCTAGTCCTCACTTCCTCCTCTTTCTCCTCACTTCCACTCCCTTCCTCGCCCTCTTGCCCCCTACTCACGCTCTCCCATTCTGTTCTCCTCTCTAGTCCTCATGTGCTCTTCCTTGGTTCTTCTGGTTTTATATCTCCTTATCATGTACCTAGCACCACCTCTGTGATTTGTTGCATGGACCATCTGCTTTGTGTATCTGTAGGACCATCATGTTTGCTGTTGAACGCAGAGTGCTCTCTGGTTGTTCTGCAGACGTGGGCACCTGTGCGACAGAGGGACCATTCAAACAGCAGAGAAGAATCCCGCTTTTTTGCTTCATTCCATTTTTTTTTGCTGGCAAACTATGAGAAACATTTGCAAAATCGTAAGGTGTGAAACTCGGCCAGGGGTGTAGCTCTGACTGGAGAAGTAGGTGCAGTCGCTCCTGGATACAGAGGCCTGGGGAGCCCACCGAGCCCCAATGATTTCTGCATTTTACTTACACAGGCAGCTCTTTTGGGTCATTGCCTTGTTTTCAGAAGGGCCCATGGCACCCTTTCTACACCACTGAACTTGGCACCGTGACGCCCTTTTAATGGTTACAACTGAATAGCTTAATGCAGGGGTAATGTCTTGTGAAAGCATTGTTTCGGCTGTGACGCGTGAGCCACCATATTTACCAGTGTGCTTCTTCCGTGACTCTGTGGCGATGATGCAGCTTATAGTGGGTGGTTCTCTGCTCCTGCTCATTCAGCTGTGCATGCATGAGGGAGTGTTTAAATTAGTAGGTGAGTGACCTTTGTTTCTCAACACTGCAGGCTCTATTACCCCCAGGCACTTTCTGGAGACCAGAGAACCTGAGTAGAGCGCTAATAGGTTTGTTTCTGGAAGTTTTGTGGTTTGGTTGAGAGCATACATGGGGTGGAAGTCATTGCAACGCTGGGGCCCTGGATTTAAGACCATTGTTCCTCCTTGGTGGTCTGGCGTATTCTAGGGTATGTTGGTTGTGGTGCTCTCTTGGGCGTAGATGAAGGTGTACGGGGGTGGGGCTAAATATGTAAGGCCAAAAGGTCATGTCAGAATCAAGCTATAGTGCCCGGTTCTAACACCTCACGTTTTATTTACTTGTGAACTTGGTATTCTCTGCTCTGACACTTCTGATCTTTGCTCCAAATACTCTCCAAGTGCAGCCTGCACTCTGTGATGCAGCCGCACTCTTCCAACCTGCACGCCTGTGGGATGAGCATCCAGTAAACAGTAGGGTTCAACTAAAGTTTGGACAACATCCAACTTGTTGGCCAATAGTTGAGCTCCATCCTCCCTCTGCATTCAACCAGTGGCTCAACACTTGGGGGTTGCCGTAGCACACCCCCCCCCCCCACACTAACCACCAGTGTTCTTCCTCTTTCTATCCAGAAGTGTGCAAGGTTGGTGCAAGAAGTGGATGTGCACAATGTAGTGTTGCTGGAGAGACCTTACGTGGAGGCCATAAGGAGGCTGTGGGAGGATCCGGGGATACTGGCCTGTTACAAGAGGCGGAGAGTGTTCCAACTCCTGGACTCCGCAAACTAGTAAGTAACAGGGATGGATGGGGGCGCTTAAAGTAGTACCCCCCCCTACTTTCCTCCTTCCAGGAAATGAAAAGGATAACAAATGTACATGAGGGACCTTCCGGTGTAGATGGTACTTTTTGTACAGATTTGGGGTGGGGCTAAGGCATATTTGCATACGGGTATCCTTACCTAATCTTTTCTAATGTGCATTATTAAAAAACACAAATTCCTGCCCTTCTCTGTCAAAAGGCTGCCCACCACGAGTGTTCCTGGGTGGGAGAGCTATCTTGAGACCAGAGCCACGGTCAGATACGTCTTTCTTCTAGGCACACAAGTTACACTGGATCACCCTGTCAACTAGATCACCAAAGCAGTCAGCAGGTCAGCCCTGCACGCAACTAGTTATAAGCAACAGCTATATGACAGCCCTGACTTGAGAAGTAAAACCCGCTACTTATCGCTTGGGACAGCACAACACTTCTCGTGTAGGCCACACTCACAGCCTCCAACCAAAGACAACAATTAAATAAAGGAACATTAAGCTCACGAGTCCTATCCCTGGTGGGTGAAGAAATGAATGAAATGAAATGAAATGAATTTGTACTTGTAAAGCGCACTGCTACCCTGAGGCATCCTGGTGCTGAATGCATACCGCTGTGGAACCCTTCCTGGCTTTTCCCTGTGAAATGTCCACTCCTGGGCACCCCCAAGGTGAAGCCAGGCATCCCAGCGCTGGTGGGGCCGTTGTGGAGATTAAGCAAGCTATTGCCCAGAGTTGTAGAGTGGGACCCATGATTAGAATAGGCACCGAGGCGAGAATTATCAGGTCCGAGGAAGTTGAGCCCAAGACCCGCCGAGGCGGGAATTGAACCCTGGTCCCGGGCCAGATCTCTGCATCAGGGTCTGCCGCTCTAACCATTGAGCCACACTTCTCCGATGTGAGAGCACCACTCCGGTGATCAAGCTGATTAGCAAACTACACGCCTTCCTTCCTCCTAAGCAGCACCTACGGGGTGACTTGCCAACCATCTTGTAATGCCCTTTGGCACCTTGTCGGGGATTGAAGCACTATGTAAGTGCAACAACAATACAATGCAACACAACTGTTGGATTATCACTCAAATCTGTGATTTCCTCACTTCAGCTCTCTGCTCTCTATGCGCAGGTCAAATGAAAAATGCCCGGACCACTGTCAGCCAAAACTCACAGCCAAATCTGACTCACCAGGTGACCAGCTTTATTTGCAGGACCATGAATACTGCACCGAGAATGTGGAGGCGTGTGATGCACAATCCTTCATTTGCCACCTCCAAATAGCAGCAAACGTGGAATGTAGGACACTGTAAGGGAACTCTGGAGATTGTTTTTGAAACAAAAGCCCTTTGCCATTTATTAATGATCTATTTCTGTTCTCAGGAAGAGCAGGAGATAAAAGAAATATATCGTAGTAACATGAAACACTGTGTCCTGATTCAGGCAACAAGGGAATGCCTTCATAAAACTGAAATTGAAACCAGTGTCATGTGGTTGAGGAAGTGGTTAATTGTCCAGGTAAGTTCTGGGATTCTTGTTTTCTAAAGAGCATTAGTTCTGGTGCCTGCCCTAGTTCTTCATGGAGGGGATTTCGGGATTCAAACACCAGACAGGACGACGCTTGGGTCAGAGCTCTAGATCCCTGTATGCTTTCTGTTTCGAGGAGAACGTGAGCTCAGCAGCCACTGTTTCTTGGGCCTCTTGCTACACGAAGGGTGTTTTTCAAGTACCAGCCTAGTGTGAGGTGTATAGTTTGTATGAGTTTAAGGGTATTTTCAGTGAATTTTGGCTTTGAGAAGCTGAAACATTGAAGCTGGAATGAAGATCATTCAGTAAGTCAGGAAGAGAACAATTTCACAAAGTCCTCTTAAAGTTCACTTAAAGTTGCATCTACTCCTAGACATTAACCGTTATGGTAAGAAGTGGCTGAATCCTCAATGAGTGGGAATCTGGGAGCTGCTGACACCTACCTCCTTGTCTACCTACCTCCTTGTCTTTTATGCAGTTGCCATTGCAGCCCAGACTGGACGCCTGAATAATGTACAGGCTGAGAGCTGATCTAGCCAATGCATTGTAACACAATGCATGTAGAGACAGAGGTTGGTTAAAGGCCGGAGGCCAAAATAATGTGTATGTTCAAACAGGTTGCGAAATGCTAGAACCCTCCCAAAAAACTCCATGTCATAAGATTCAAATGACCTATCAGAATAATTTCTGTAGCCGTCACTTGGACAGATTAATACCAGTTTTTTCCATGCAATTTGGACGGCGAATGATTCTCTCCACGGATCTAAACCCTGCCACTACCCACAGCAATACTTGGGACAATGGCTGCATTGTCATATGAAGATGATTCACAATCTGTAAACCCCTGAAGAAGGGCTCACGTTAGACCGAAACCTATTGGAGACCCTGGGGAGATATACTCAAATTTGGAGTGATGAGTTTAATGGGTTTCGAACACAAATCATCGAAACAGAATATGATAATGTGAAATTATCTGATTTTATTAAATCTGTATTCATATCTTCACTGGGGTTCAGAGACATATCTTCCCTGGGGTTCAGAGAGAGGATAAATTCATTACACAAATGACAATAAAACATACTGTAAAACATTACACTATCTATTTGATCTATTGTACACAGGGAGACAAAACCCCCTGTACGATAAAGTCCAGACTGTTTGCAACCTGGTCTGTGCTTAGAGTGCCTTTTTTCAATTCTTTTGCATTCATCAAAGTAACCGAAGATGTCGATTAACGGGTACTATTGCAGTAAAAAGACACTCATCAACTGCATCAGAAAAATAACTTGTCTATTTTCTCAGATGTCTGACCAAGTTATAATTTGAAATAATTTAAAAAACTAAATTTCATTAGTCAAAAAACATTAAGAATTTTGTGGAAAATCAAAAAATTGTGAAACACTGCACACCTAAAATGGTCGATGTGATCTGAATGACACAGAGCCCAATAGTCACACGAAAGTAAGCGTGGCTAAGAGCGAGGGCAGCCCTTAGTCAGTGCATGTGAACTTGTGTGTTTATTTTTTAATTCTTTTTTGTAATATGATTTTGAATTGTTTGGAAAAATGAGAGGGGCGGAGCGCCGACACTCTTGTAGGGGAGCCGCCCCTGCATAGGATCCAGCAACTTAAGGTTCTGCAACCCTCACAGAACCGCTGAAACTCAACCAAAGCCTTGAAGATGCCACCATGATCCTACAGGACGAATGTGGAGCTCTGTGCCTTCTCCCGCGTAGCCTCATAGAAGCCCACTTCTCTGTGCAATGAGGAATAAGGTTTTTACAAGGTGGTGGGTGGGAGACATGAAATTGCGAGCGGCCCCATCAATCTGAGACCCATTGACTCCTGTAACCGGTAAAAAGCAAGAGCAGTCTAGAAGGCACTCGCTTGCAGTATTTGTAGACAACATCTAGGGTCTCACACTCTCACACAGACACCTTGGCCCTCTGCGTCACTGACTTAACTCTCGCCCGCAGACCCTCACTGTCCTCACACCTCTGAAAAAAGCAGCTCCCCAGCCCCAAAACACTACCCAAGGCATTAAAGTACAGGGTCCAAGATCAAGGTTAAAAAAAAACAAAAAAACACATTTCCTAGGATTTACACTTTAGAGGCATAATAATACTTTACATGTAAGAAATACTCTCTTGCGCCTTTACTCAAATGTGCGCTAGTAATGCTTGTATTTTCATTTCCAGCACTGCTACACATTTCAAATGACAACTCTGTTGCCGTTTGAAGCACGTTTGCCTTTTTTGTATTTTGTGACATGAAAGGCCTCGTCCGACAATTTCTTTTATTTAAAACTCTACTTGTGATTTATGAGAAGCAGCTCTTGGCTGAACGGCAAACAAAGAGGGGGCAGGGAATGGAAACCCCGGATGTTTTCACGCTGTGTAGTCCTCCTCTGCTGCTCTTTAGAGGTGGGATGGCGATTTAAAGTGGCATGATGGGCTTGACATACAGGAAACGCGTGGCTTTGTCTTTCTCTGGGGTAGCAGACGGCCAGACCTTCGGATGAGCCCAGCCTGCTGTTTCAGTTCTGAAAGAACTTGAAATGGTGATTATCTGCCAATGCCCACAGTGCATCCACACCTGGAGTATCTGCGAGAGCCTGAGTGCACCATTGCTGGTCTCTGTTCTCAGGGGCTCCGCTGAAGGACGCACCTAACTTCACCAAAAAGCTTCCTGGCGCCCCTCGAGGTCTGGGCATAGCTCAGCCCTCGCCTGGAGGTGGCCCTGCGTCCCTCCAGCCTCCCCTCACAGTGCCTGGCAGGCGTGGGACTGGGGTATGTGACAGTGGCCTTCCTTCTTCAGAGTGGATGGACACTGGGTGCACATTATTTGTCTACAGTTAGCCAGGGCGGGCCATGGGACGGGCCTGGGCGACCATCCAGACAGATGTGCATGGGTGGGGCCTCTTTAGAAGTTTGGCAGAGGCTCACTGACTCTCTCTTTCCACCTGCAGTTATCTGGCCAACCTGGACCGCATCGCAGATGACGGCTACGTGCCCACGAAAGAGGACATCCTGAAGATACGCATGCCCACCACGGGCATCAACGAGTACTGCTTCTCCATGAATAAGACCGACCTTAGGTGGGTGCACAAAAAGTGCAAAGCCACTCACATCCCTGTGCGAGGGGGAGCCCCAGAGTGCAAGGCTGCAGTGTGGACATGTGTGAGGAGGAGCCCCAGAGTGCAAGGCTGCAGTGTGCACCTGTGTGAGGTGGAGCTCCAGACTGCAAGGCTGCAGTGCACCCCTGTGTGAGGAGGAGCCCCAGAGTGCAAGGCTGCAGTGTGGCCCTGTGTGAGGTGGAGCTCCAGAGTGCAAGGCTGCAGTGTGCACCTGTGTGAGGTGGAGCTCCAGACTGCAAGGCTGCAGTGAACCCCTGTGTGCGGAGGAGCTCCAGAGTGCCCTGCTGCAGTGTGGCCCTGTGTGAGGTGGAGCTCCAGAGTGCAAGGCTGCAGTGCACCCCTGTGTGAGTAGGAGCTCCAGATTGCAAGGCTGCAGTGCACCCCTGTATGAGGAGGAGCTCCATAGTCCAAGGGTGCAGTGCTCCCCTGTGTGAGGAGGAGCCCCAGAGTGCAAGGCTCCAGTGAGGCCCTGTGTGAGGAGGAGCCCCAGAGTGCACAGCTGCAATGTGGACCTGTGTGAGGAGGAGCTCCAGAGTGCAAGGGTGCAGTGTGGCCCTGTGTGAGGTGGAGCTCCAGAGTGCAAGGCTGCAGTGTGCACCTGTGTGAGGTGGAGCTCCAGACTGCAAGGCTGCAGTGAACCCCTGTGTGCGGAGGAGCTCCAGAGTGCCCTGCTGCAGTGTGGCCCTGTGTGAGGTGGAGCTCCAGAGTGCAAGGCTGCAGTGCACCCCTGTGTGAGTAGGAGCTCCAGATTGCAAGGCTGCAGTGCACCCCTGTATGAGGAGGAGCTCCAGAGTGCAAGGCTGCAGTGCTCCCCTGTGTGAGGAGGAGCCCCAGAGTGCAAGGCTCCAGTGAGGCCCTGTGTGAGGAGGAGCCCCAGAGTGCACAGCTGCAATGTGGACCTGTGTGAGGAGGAGCTCCAGAGTGCAAGGGTGCAGTGTGGACCTGTATGAGGAGGAGCTCGAGAGTGCAAGGCTGCAGTGCACCCCTGTGTGAGGAGGAGCTCCACAGTGCAAGGCTGCAGTGCACCCCGTGTGAGGAGGAGCTCCAGAGTGCAAGGCTGCAGTGCACCCCGTGTGAGGAGGAGCCCCAGAGTGCAAGGCTGCAGTGTGGACATATGTGAGGAGGAGCCCCAGAGTGCAAGGCTGCAGTGTGCACCTGTGTGAGGTGGAGCTCCAGACTGCAAGGCTGCAGTGCACCCCTGTGTGAGGAGGAGCCCCAGAGTGCAAGGCTGCAGTGTGGCCCTGTGTGAGGTGGAGCTCCAGAGTGCAAGGCTGCAGTGTGCACCTGTGTGAGGAGGAGCTCCAGACTGCAAGGCTGCAGTGAACCCCTGTGTGCGGAGGAGCTCCAGAGTGCACTGCTGCAGTGTGGCCCTCTGTGAGGTGGAGCTCCAGAGTGCAAGGCTGCAGTGTTGCCCTGTGTGACGAGGAGCCCCAGAGTGCAAGGCTGCAGTGCACCCCTGTGTGAGGTGGAGCTCCAGAGTGCAAGGCCGCAGTGCACCCCTGTGTGAGGGGGAGCTCCAGAGTGCAAGGCTGCAGTGTGGACCTGTGTGAGGAGGAGCTCCAGAGTGCAAGGCTGCAATGTGGACCTGTGCGAGGAGGTGATCCAGAAAGAAAGGCTGCAGTGCACTCCTGAGTGAGGAGGAGCTCCAGAGTGCAAGGCTGTTGTGGGTGCCTGTGTGAGGAGGAGCTCCAGAGTGCAAGGCTGCAGTGCACCCCTGTGTGAGTAGGAGCTCCAGATTGCAAGGCTGCAGTGCACCCCTGTGTGAGGAGGAGCTCCATAGTCCAAGGGTGCAGTGCACTCCTGAGTGAGGAGGAGCTCCAGAGTGCAAGGCTGCAGTGCTCCCCTGTGTGAGGAGGAGCCCCAGAGTGCAAGGCT
Source organism: Calotriton arnoldi (assembly GCA_963921515.1). Classification (NCBI taxonomy): domain Eukaryota; kingdom Metazoa; phylum Chordata; class Amphibia; order Caudata; family Salamandridae; genus Calotriton; species Calotriton arnoldi. Next base: position 215,814 of record CAWUFW010001460.1, read on the forward strand.
GCAGTGAGGCCCTGTGTGAGGAGGAGCCCCAGAGTGCACAGCTGCAATGTGGACCTGTGTGAGGAGGAGCTCCAGAGTGCAAGGGTGCAGTGTGGACCTGTGTGAGGAGGAGCTCCAAGAGTGCAAGGCTGCAGTGAACCCCTGTGTGTGGAGGAGCTCTGCAGTGCAAGGCTGCAGTGCACCCCTGTGTGAGGAGGTGATCCAGAGTGCAAGGCTGCAGTGCACCCCTGTGCAAGGAGGAGATCCAGAGTCCAAGGATGCAGTGTGGACCTGTGTGAGGAGGAGCCCCAGAGTGCAAGGGTGCAGTGTGGACCTGTGCGAGGCAGAGCTCCAGAGTGCAAGGCTGCAGTGCACCCCTGTGTGAGGTGGAGCTCCAGCGTGCAAGGCTTCAGTGCACCCCTGTGCAAGGAGGAGCTCCAGAGTCCAAGGGTGCAGTGTGGTCCTGTGTGTGGAGGAGCTCCAGAGTGCAATGCTGCAGTGCACCCGTGTGAGGAGGAGCTCCAGAGTGCAAGGCTGCAGTGCACCCCTGTGTGAGTAGGAGCTCCAGATTGTAAGGCTGCAGTGCACCCCTGTGTGAGGAGGAGCTCCAGAGTCCGAGGGTGCAGTGCACTCCTGAGTGAGGAGAAGCTACAGAGTGCAAGGCTGCAGTGCTCCCCTGTGTGAGGAGGAGTCCCAGAGTGCAAGGCTGTGGTGTGGCCCTGTGTGAGGATGAACCCCAGAGTGCAAGGCTGCAGTGCGGACCTGTGTGCGGAGGAGCTCCAGAGTGCAAGGCTGCAGTGTGGACCTGTGTGAGGAGGAGCTCCAGAGTGCAAGGGTGCAGTGTGGACCTGTGCGAGGGGGAGCTCCAGAGTGCAAGGCTGCAGTGAACCCCTGTGTGCGGAGAAGCTCCAGAGTGCAAGGCTTCAGTGCGCCCCTGTGTGAGGAGGAGCTCCAGAGTGTAAGGCTGCAGTGTGGCCCTGGGTGAGGTGGAGCTCCAGAGTGTAAGGCTGCAATGTGGACCTGTGCGAGGAGGTGATTCAGAGTGCAAGGCTGCAGTGCACTCATGAGTCAGAAGGAGATCCAGAGTGCAAGGCTGTAGTGTGGCCCTGTGCGAGGAGGAGCTCCAGAGTGCAAGGCTGCAGTGCACCCGTGTGAGAAGGAGCTCCAGAATGCAAGGCTGCAGTGCACCCCTGTGTGAGGAGGAGCTTCAGAGTGTAAGGCTGCAGTGTGGCCCTGTGTGAGGAGGAGCTCCAGAGTGTAAGGCTGCAATGTGGACCTGTGCAAGGAGGGGATCCAGAGTGCAAGGCTGCAGTGCACTCCTGAGTGAGGAGGAGCTCCAGAGTGCAAGGCTGTAGTGTGGCCCTGTGTGAGGAGGAGCTCCAGAGTACAAGGGTACAATGCACCCCTGTGTGAGGAGGAGCTCCAGAGTCCAAGGGTGCAGTGTGGCCCTGTGCGAGTAGGAGCTCCAGAGTCCAAGGGGGGCATACACCCCAGTGTGATGAGGAGCTCCAGAGTCCAAGGGTGCAGTGTGGTCCTGTGTGCGGAGGAGTCTCCAGAGTGCAAGACTTCAGGGCACCCTTGTGTGAGGAGGCGCTCCAGCATGCAAGGCTGCAGTGTGGACCTGTGCGAGGGGGAGCTCCAGAGTGCAAGATTGCAGTTTTGCCCTGTGTGAGGAGGAGCTCCAGAGTCCAAGGGTGCTGTGTGGTCCTGAGTGAGGGGAGCTCCAGAGCCCAAGGGTGCAGTGTGGTCGTGTGAGGAAGAGCTCCAGAGTCCAAGGGTGCTGTGTGGTCCTGTGTGAGGAGGAGCTCCAGAGTCCAAGTGTGCAGTGCACCCGTGTGAGGAGGAGCTCCAAAGTCCAAGGGCCCAGTGCACCCCTGTGTGCGGAGGAGCTTCAAAGTCCAAGGGTGCAGTGTGGCCCTGTGTGAGGGGGAGCTTCAGAGTCGAAGGCTACAGTGCACCCGTGTGAGGAGGAGCTCCAAAGTCCAAGGGACCCCTGTGTGCCGAGGAGCTTCAAAGTCCAAGAGTGCAGTGTGGTCCTGTGTGAGGAGGAGCTCCAGAGTCCAAGGGGGGCATACACCCCAGTGTGATGAGGAGCGCTAGAGTCCAAGGCTGCAGTGCACTCCTGAGTGATGAGGAGCTCCAGAGTGCAAGGCTGCAGTGCACTCCTGAGTGAGGAGGAGCTTCAGAGTGCAAGGCTGCAGTGCTCCCCTGTGTGAGGAGGAGCCCCAGAGTGCAAGGCTGCAGTGTGAACCTGTGTGAGGAGGAGCTCCAGAGTGCAAGGCTGCAGTGTGGACCTGTGTGAGGAGGAGCTCCAGAGTGCAAGGGTGCAGTGTGGACCTGTGCGAGGGGGAGCTCCAGAGTGCAAGGCTGCAGTGAACCCCTGTGTGCGGAGAAGCTCCAGAGTGCAAGGCTTCAGTGCGCCCCTGTGTGAGGAGGAGCTCCAGAGTGTAAGGCTGCAGTGTGGCCCTGGGTGAGGAGGAGCTCCAGAGTGTAAGGCTGCAATGTGGACCTGTGCGAGGAGGTGATTCAGAGTGCAAGGCTGCAGTGCACTCCTGAGTCAGAAGGAGCTCCAGAGTGCAAGGCTGTAGTGTGGCCCTGTGCGAGGAGGAGCTCCAGAGTGCAAGGCTGCAGTGCACCCGTGTGAGAAGGAGCTCCAGAATGCAAGGCTGCAGTGCACCCCTGTGTGAGGAGGAGCTTCAGAGTGTAAGGCTGCAGTGTGGCCCTGTGTGAGGAGGAGCCCCAGAGTGCAAGGCTGCGGTGTGGACCTGTGCAAGGGGGCGCTCCAGAGTGCAAGGCTGCAGTGCACTCCTGAGTGAGGAGGCGCTCCAGAGTGCAAGGCTGTAGTGTGGCCCTGTGTGAGGAGGAGCTCCAGAGTCGAAGGGTGCTGTGTGGTCGTGAGTGAGGATGAGCTCCAGAGCCCAAGGGTGCAGTGTGGTTGCGTGAGGAAGAGCTCCAGAGTCCAAGGGTGCAGTATGGTCCTGTGTGCGGAGGAGCTCTAGAGTGCAAGGCTGCAGTGCACTCCTGAGTGATGAGGAGCTCCAGAGTGCAAGGCTGCAGTTCACTCCTGAGTGATGAGCTACAGAGTGCAAGGCTGCAGTGCTCCCCTGTGCGAGGGGGAGCTCCAGAGTGCAAGGCTGCCGTGAACCCCTGTGTGCGGAGAAGCTCCAGAGTGCAAGGCTGCAGTGCGCCCCTGTGTGAGGAGGAGCTCCAGAGTGTAAGGCTGCAGTGTGGCCCTGGGTGAGGAGGAGCTCCAGAGTGTAAGGCTGCAATGTGGACCTGTGCGAGGAGGTGATCCAGAGTGCAAGGCTGCAGTGTGGCCCTGTGTGAGGAGGAGCTCCAGAGTGCAAGGCTGCAGTGCACCCCTGTGTGAGAAGGAGCTCCAGAATGCAAGGCTGCAGTGCACCCCTGTGTGAAGAGGAGCTTCAGAGTGTAAGGCTGCAGTGTGGCCCTGTATGAGGAGGAGCTGCAGAGTGTAAGGCTGCAATGTGGACCTGTGCGAGGAGGTGATCCAGAGTGCAAGGCTGCAGTGCACTCCTGAGTGAGGAGGACCTCCAGAGTGCAAGGCTGTAGTGTGGCCCTGTGTGAGGAGGAGCTCCAGAGTACAAGGGTACAGTGCACCCCTGTGTGAGGAGGAGCTCCAGAGTCCAAGGGTGCAGTGTGGCCCTGTGCGAGTAGGAGCTCCAGAGTCTAAGGGGGGCATACACCCCAGTGTGATGAGGAGCTCCAGAGTCCAAGGGTGCAGTGTGGTCCTGTGTGAGGAGGAGCTCCAGAGTCCAAGTGTGCAGTGCACCCGTGTGAGGAGGAGCTCCAAAGTCCAAGGGCCCAGTGCACCCCTGTGTGCGGAGGAGCTTCAAAGTCCAAGGGTGCAGTGTGGCCCTGTGTGAGGGGGAGCTTCAGAGTCGAAGGCTGCAGTGCACCCGTGTGAGGAGGAGCTCCAAAGTCCAAGGGCACCCCTGTGTGCCGAGGAGCTTCAAAGTCCAAGGGTGCAGTGTGGTCCTGTGTGAGGAGGAGCTCCAGAGTCCAAGGGGGGCATACACCCCAGTGTGATGAGGAGCTCCAGAGTCCAAGGCTGCAGTGCACTCCTGAGTGATGAGGAGCTCAAGAGTGCAAGGCTGCAGTGCACTCCTGAGTGATGAAGGAGCTCCAGAGTGCAAGGCTGCAGTGCACTCTTGAGTGAGGAGGAGCTCCAGAGTGCAAGGCTGCAGTTCACTCCTGAGTGATGAGGAGCTCTAGAGTGCAAGGCTGCAGTGCACTCCTGAGTGATGAGGAGCTCCAGAGTGCAAGGCTGCAGTGCACTCCTGAGTGAGGAGGAGCTTCAGAGTGCAAGGCTGCGATGTGGACCTGTGCAAGGGGGCGCTCCAGAGTGCAAGGCTGCAGTTCACTCCTGAGTGACGAGGAGCTCTAGAGTGCAAGGCTGCAGTGCACTCCTGAGTGAGGAGGAGCTCCAGAGTGCAAGGCTGCAGTTCACTCCTGAGTGATGAGCTCCAGAGTGCAAGGCTGCAGTGCTCCCCTGTGTGAGGAGGAGCTCCAGAGTGCAAGGCTGCAGTGCACTCCTGAGTGAGGAGGAGCTTCAGAGTGCAAGGCTGCGATGTGGACCTGTGCAAGGGGGCGCTCCAGAGTGCAAGGCTGCAGTTCACTCCTGAGTGACGAGGAGCTCTAGAGTGCAAGGCTGCAGTGCACTCCTGAGTGATGAGGAGCTCCAGAGTGCAAGGCTGCAGTGCACTCCTGAGTGAGGAGGAGCTCCAGAGTGCAAGGCTGCAGTTCACTCCTGAGTGATGAGCTCCAGAGTGCAAGGCTGCAGTGCTCCCCTGTGTGAGGAGGAGCCCCAGAGTGCAAGGCTGCGGTGTGGCCCTGTTTGAGGATGAGCCTCAGAGTGCAAGGCTGTAGTGTGGCCCTGTGTGAGGAGGAGCTCCAGAGTCCAAGGGTGCTGTGTGGTCGTGAGTGAGGATGAGCTCCAGAGCCCAAGGGTGCAGTGTGGTTGCGTGAGGAAGAGCTCCAGAGTCCAAGGGTGCAGTATGGTCCTGTGTGCGGAGGAGCTCCAGAGTGCAAGGCTGCAGTGCACTCCTGAGTGATGAGGAGCTCCAGAGTGCAAGGCTGCAGTTCACTCCTGAGTGATGAGCTCCAGAGTGCAAGGCTGCAGTGCTCCCCTGTGTGAGGAGGAGCCCCAGAGTGCAAGGCTGCGGTGTGGCCCTGTGTGAGGATGAGCCTCAGAGTGCTGCAGTGTGGACCTGTGTGAGGAGGAGCTCCAGAGTGCAAGGGTGCAGTGTGGACCTGTGCGAGGGGGAGCTCCAGAGTGCAAGGCTGCCGTGAACCCCTGTGTGCGGAGAAGCTCCAGAGTGCAAGGCTGCAGTGCGCCCCTCTGTGAGGAGGAGCTCCAGAGTGTAAGGCTGCAGTGTGGCCCTGGGTGAGGAGGAGCTCCAGAGTGTAAGGCTGCAATGTGGACCTGTGCGAGGAGGTGATCCAGAGTGCAAGGCTGCAGTGCACTCCTGAGTCAGGAGGAGCTCCAGAGCGCAAGGCTGTAGTGTGGCCCTGTGTGAGAAGGAGCTCCAGAGTACAAGGGTACAGTGCACCCCTGTGTGAGGAGGAGCTCCAGAGTCCAAGGGTGAGGTGTGGCCCTGTGCGAGTAGGAGCTCCAGAGTCCAAGGGGGGCATACACCCCAGTGTGATGAGGAGCTCCAGAGTCCAAGGGTGCAGTGTGGTCCTGTGTGCGGAGGAGCTCCAGAGTGCAAGACTTCAGGGCACCCTTGTGTGAGGAGGCGCTCCAGAGTGCAAGGCTGCAGTGTGCACCTGTGCGAGGGGGAGCTCCAGAGTGCAAGACTGCAGTTTTGCCCTGTGTGAGGAGGAGCTCCAGAGTCCAAGGGTGCTGTGTGGTCCTGAGTGAGGAGGAGCTCCAGAGCCCAAGGGTGCAGTGTGGTCGTGTGAGGAAGAGCTCCAGAGTCCAAGGGTGCAGTGTGGTCCTGTGTGAGGAGGAGCTCCAGAGTCCAAGTGTGCAGTGCACCCGTGTGAGGAGGAGCTCCAGAGTCCAAGTGTGCAGTGCACCCGTGTGAGGAGGAGCTCCAAAGTTCAAGGGCCCAGTGCACCCCTGTGTGCGGAGGAGCTTCAAAGTCCAAGGGTGCAGTGTGGCCCTGTGTGAGGGGGAGCTTCAGAGTCGAAGGCTGCAGTGCACCCGTGTGAGGAGGAGCTCCAAAGTCCAAGGGCCCAGTGTACCCCTGTGTGCCGAGGAGCTTCAAAGTCCAAGGGTGCAGTGTGGTCCTGTGTGAGGAGGAGCTCCAGAGTCCAAGGGGGGCATACACCCCAGTGTGATGAGGAGCTCCAGAGTCCAAGGCTGCAGTGCACTCCTGAGTGATGAGGAGCTCCAGAGTGCAAGGCTGCAGTGCACTCCTGAGTGAGGAGGAGCTCCAGAGTGCAAGGCTGCGGTGCACTCCTGAGTGAGGAGGAGCTCCAGAGCCCAAGGGTGCAGTGTGGTCGTGTGAGGAAGAGCTCCAGAGTCCAAGGGTGCAGTGTGGTCCTGTGTGAGGAGGAGCTCCAGAGTCTAAGTGTGCAGTGCACCCGTGTGAGGAGGAGCTCCAGAGTCCAAGTGTGCAGTGCACCCGTGTGAGGAGGAGCTCCAAAGTTCAAGGGCCCAGTGCACCCCTGTGTGCAGAGGAGCTTCAAAGTCCAAGGGTGCAGTGTGGCCCTGTGTGAGGGGGAGCTCCAGAGTCCAAGTGTGCAGTGCACTCATGTGAGGAGGAGCTTCAAAGTCCAAGGGCCCAGTGCACCCCTGTGTGCGGAGGAGCTTCAAAGTCCAAGGATGCAGTGCACTCCTGTGTGAGGAGGAGCTCCAGAGTGCAAGGCTGCAGTTCACTCCTGAGTGATGAGGAGCTCCAGAGTGCAAGGCTGCAGTGCACTCCTGAGTGAGGAGGAGCTCCAGAGTGCAAGGCTGCAGTTCACTCCTGAGTGAGGAGGAGCTCCAGAGTGCAAGGCTGCAGTGCTCCCCTGTGTGAGGAGGAGCCACAGAGTGCAAGGCTGCGGTGTGGACCTGTGCGAGGGGGAGCTCCAGAGTGCAAGGCTGCAGTGCACTCCTGAGTGAGGAGGAGCTCCAGAGTGCAAGGCTGTAGTGTGGCCCTGTGTGAAGAGGAGCTCCAGAGTCCAAGGGTGCAGTGTGGTCGTGAGTGAGGAGGAGCTCCAGAGCCCAAGGGTGCAGTGTGGTCATGTGAGGAAGAGCTCCAGAGCCCAAGGGTGCAGTGTGGTCCTGTGAGGAAGAGCTCCAGAGTCCAAGGGTGCAGTGTGGTCCTGTGTGCGGAGGAGCTCCAGAGTGAAAGACTGCAAGACTGCAGGGCACCCCTGTGTGAGGAGGAGCTCCAGAGTGCAAGGCTGCAGTGTGGACCTGTGCGAGGGGGAGCTCCAGAGTGCAAGGCTGCAGTGTGGACCTGTGTGAGGAGGAGCTCCAGAGTCCAAGGGCGCTGTGTGGTCCTGAGTGAGGAGGAGCTCCAGACCAAGGGTGCAGTGTGGTCATATGAGGAAGAGCTCCAGAGTCCAAGGGTGCAGTGTGGTCCTGTGTGCAGAGGAGCTCCAGAGTGCAAGACTGCAGGGCACCCCTGTGTGAGGAGGAGTTCCAGAGTGCAAGGCTGCAGTGTGGACCTGTGTGAGGAGGAGCTCCAGAATCCAAGGGTGCAGTGTTGCCCTGTGTGAGGAGGAGCTCCAGAGTCCAAGGGTGCTGTGTGGTCCTGAGTGAGGAGGAGCTCCAGAGTGCAAGACTGCAGGGCACCCCTGTGTGAGGAGGAGTTCCAGAGTGCAAGGCTGCAGTGTGGACCTGTGCGAGGGGGAGCTCTAGAGTGCAAGGCTGCAGTGTTGCCCTGTGTGAGGAGGAGCTCCAGAGTCCAAGGGTGCTGTGTGGTCCTGAGTGAGGAGGAGCTCCAGAGCCCAAGGGTGCAGTTTGGTCGTGTGAGGAAGAGCTCCAGAGTCCAAGGGTGCAGTGTGGTCCTGTGTGAGGAGGAGCTCCAGAGTCCAAGTGTGCAGTGCACCCGTGTGAGGAGGAGCTCCAGAGTCCAAGGGTGCAGTGTGGTTCTGTGTGAGGAGGAACTCCAGAGTCGAACGCTGCAGTGCACCCGTGTGGGGAGGAGCTCCAAAGTCCAAGGGCCCAGTGCGCCCCTGTGTGCGGAGGAGCTTCAAAGTCCAAGGGTGCAGTGTGGTCCTTTGTGAGGAGGAGCTCCAGAGTCCAAGTGTGCAGTGCACCCATGTGAGGAGGAGCTCCAAAGTCCAAGGGTGCAGTGTGGCCCTGTGTGAGGGGGAGCTTCAGAGTCGAAGGCTGCAGTGCACTCCTAGGTGAGGAAGTGCTCCAGAGTCCTAGGGTGCAGCGTGGCTGTGGGAGGAGGAGCCCAGAGTCCATGGGTGCAGCGTGGCCCTGTGTGAGGAGCTCCAGAATCCAAGGGTGCAGTGCATCCCTGTGTGAGGAGCTGCAGAATCCAAGGGTGCAGTGCACCCCTGTGTGAGGAGCTCCAGAATCCAAGGGTGCAGTGCACCCCTGTGTGAGGAGCTCCAGAGTCCAAGAATACAGTGCACCCGGTGTGAAGAACAGCTCCAGAGTCCGAGGGTGCGGTGTGGCCCAGTGTAAGGAACAGCTCCAAAGCTGAAGGGTGCAGCGCGCCGCTCTTAAGGACTATGCTGACTGTCACCAGTTCACCATAGTTCTAGATAGCATACTTTGGGTCTCTGAATCTATAATTATTATTATTCTCACGGATCTCATGCTTCCTCATGTCATCAATGTGACTGTGCTCTAATTGTAAATGGTTTCTGGGTTCTCATGGTGCTTGGTAGTTATGGTTTTGGGTAGTCACATCTCTGGGTAGACAGTTCTGGGTAGTGTGCTCTGTGGGGAAGCCATTTGTTCTGGTCAGCCCGGTGTCAGGTAAGACTTGTCTCTCTACGGCCATGGTTCTGAGTAGCCATGGTTTTCGGTAGCCAAAGCTCTGTGCAATTATGGTCGTGATGGCCATGGTTCTAGTTATCCATGTTTCCAGGAAGCCTATTACTCGGGTAGCTTTTGCTCTGGGTAGCCATGGCTCTGAGTAACATGTTCACTTGGTAGCCATGGTTCTGGAAATCTATGGCGCTTGGAATCCGTGGCTCTGGAAACCCATAGTTCTGGATAACCATGGTTCTGTGTCACCCAGACTCTGGGTACCCAAAGCCTCTGAATAGCTATGATTCTGGTTAGGATGGTCACCGGGTAGCTATGTTTCTGGATAGCTATAGTCTGAGGAGCTGTGGGCCTTGATATCCATGATTCTGGGTAGCCACGAGTCTTGAAAGCCTGGTCTCTAGCTAAGCCATAGTTCTAGCTAGTCATGGTTATGGCTAGCCATGGCTCGTTGTAGCCTTGTCTCTGGGTAGCCACAGTTCTGCATAATCATGGTGGTCCATGACTTTGGGGATCCATGGTTCTTGGTGGCATGGTCTCTTGGAGGCATGGTCTTTTGGTAGCCTGGTCATTGGATAGCCCTGGTTGTGGGTAGTCCTGGTTCTGGGTAGCCTTGGTACTAGATAGCCCCTGGTTCTGGGTACAACATGATGCGGCACCAACAGGCTCTCCTAAATCCTTTTGCTGTCCACAGGATCGTTGACGTCGGGGGGCAGAAGTCGGAACGCAGGAAGTGGATCCACGCCTTCCAGAACGTGAACTCCCTGATGTTCCTAGCCTCTCTCAGCGAGTACGACCAGCGCCTAGAAGAGAACAACAAGGAGGTGAGTGCGTGGCCCTGCAGAGAACGTGCCAGGATCTAATTGTGTCCTACATGGGTCAGCCTGCGTGCAGCCTGTGGGTAAGAAAGACTGAGTCATTTGTAGGCCATCTCAGGGCACCCATATCTCAGATATGATTTGTTATGTCACCTGGCTGTGCACACGCTGTCACGTCTACAAAACTGTGCACTGTTTGTGCCACCTGCTGCACCATTTACCAATGACGGCGAGTGACTTACGTACTTGGCTAGTAACTTACAATGTGGATTTCTATACCCTTTTAAGTACATTATGAAACATACAAATTGCAGTAAAAAAGTTCAAAGGGTGGCGTTGCATCGGGCTACTTAGGAGAACTCCCAGTTACAGGGCTTTGTACCAAAGGCAGTGGATATTCAAAAGTAGACAAGGTTTCCAGATGTCTTCTAGGAAGTTGGATGAAATACTTAGGGGCTTATTTACAAGCCCCTTGCGCCGCTCGATGCGTCACTTTGATATGGGAAAAAGTGACGTAAAGGCGGCGCAAGGGGCTTGTAAATAAGCCCCTTTGTGTATTATATGTGGTCAACATATGATCCACTCCTTGCAGAAATGTAGACGGCACCCTCAGAGGCTGACTGCTAGAGCAGGTATAGCCAGCCCTTGATCTGTTTGAAGTGTGCAGCAGGGGTGTGCAAATACGAATGCTCAACTCACGTGGGCACCGAATGTTTTCAGGGTTCCAGACTGAGCCCACGGCTCGATTGCTCTGAATTCTCCCCGTCCAATTAATAGGCTTTGCAAAGCAACCTGGAGTACAAGCTAGAGGAGCGTTTGGAGCTCAGCCGACCAATCACCAGTTAGAATTTCGAATGGCACCGTAAATCAAGGGATCGATTGGCTGGAATTTGCCAATGGTCACTTGGATTTCCCATTAGTTTGTCAAGAAATACAACATTGCTGCATAGACACAAGTTATTAGTAATTACTCTTGGCCTTTGAATCTGCATCCAAATCTTCCGGAGTCCAAATTTCAGATTTTTGATCCTGGAACCTTCGAAAGACGAGGCGTGTTGAAGCTTACAAGCTCTGCACGCAGTGATGGGACTGTTGACGGTTGAGCGGATCCTTACATCTATGTCGATGCTTCTACTGAACACAAGAATAGCCGTTGAGCTGACTGTATGGCTTTTATGTTATTACCTTTATACATACTCTATACAGCAGAGGGACACATATATTTTGGACCTGAGGAATGCCTAGCACTTTTTAAGTCCCGCATAGCAGAAACACGTTGACCATATAATAGGGTAATATCCATAATCCCTATTCACTTAGCTTTTTTAACCCTATCCACTGGGGGCACAAGAATAAAGACTTTTTTGCCTACCAGGAGATAGTTTTACTGACTTTTTTCTTTATCTACATTTGCACTCTGCCCCTCCCTCCCCACATAGGTAGTACTCATCGTGCTGCAGAACACCCCTGCTCCTCTCCTGCGGGGGAGTTGTAGCCCACGCTGGGTGCCTTGCAGTCCCAGTGTGAGGAGGGGGCCCTATGATGAAGCATGTCACCTTAGGGTGAGTGAGGCTTCTCGTCCTAACAGAGCAGTGCTCTCCAATTTTCTTCCTTTCCTGTTTTTCCTACCCACGTACACAGTGTGTGTTTATACATCTCCAGCATCTGCCATCTTGGCTCCCTGGGAGAAACGCCATGCCAAAACAAGGGGTGAACTAATCATGGGGTATTCTGTGCTGGTCCTTGGAGGGACTCTGGCAAAATGGCCTTTCAAATGTAAGTTCTATCAAATAAGGTCCGAAACAGAACTTTTACCGCAATGGAGTACATGTCCCAATTGAACATGGATGTGTTTCCTGTGATGGTTGAGTGCTGGTTATTGTGGTGGGTCTTTTCTAATTTACGCTTTTAATTGTCATGATTTTTATCCCTTGATCGGTGTAAGCTCTTTCGAATTAGTCTCTTTATGAACTTTGTAGACCTTCCTGAAAGTTATCATTGAGGTGGGCCTATGGTGGTGCTCTTGTGTAGAGACCTCAAATGTTGAATCCAGCGTGTCCCAGATCTCTGAGACAACCTGTTCATAGGACCTTGCTTTCTCCACGTAGAACCGTATGCGGGAGAGCCTGGCTCTGTTCAACAACCTCCTCCGGCTGCCATACTGGAAAGAAACCAACAGCATCATCCTGTTTCTGAACAAAACCGATATCCTGGAGGAGAAAATCTGCACCTCTGACCTCAAGGACTACTTTCCAAAATTTACAGGTGAGACGTATTGTTTGTCAGCTAGGATACACGTCAGTCTGCTTTGTGTTTACTACATAGCGTCCAACACCTTCACTCTCCTCCACATCAATGTGCCAGGTTCCTGCCCTTCTCTGACCCTCTGCAATCAGTCAGGAACAGAACATCCTTCCAAATCCTGTATTTCTTTACCTGCCAGACAATATAGATTCACAAATCATGGCAAAGCCTTTCCCCCGCCGACGTACCTTCCCAGAGGGAGGTGGAAGAGGATATGACATTTTCTAGAAAAAGAGCATCTCTCATGCACAAGATGCTTCCAAAACCCAGATCATAGCCATCTGCGATTTCACTTTGCTCTCTGACTTCGGGTTTTGGGTTTCTCTTCTGTATCTGAATTGTGTAATTGGCTCAAATGTCTGGCAGAAGGTTGCAGAATTGGTTACATCTTGGTTCTTAATGCAGGGACAGAAATTAAATGGATGGGGCACCTAGTGCAAATAGCTTCCTGGGCTTGTTGTAGAATGTCTACTCTGGAAGGAAGGCGGTATCTGTTGCCAGTCTATACCGCAGCCTCAGCATTTTGTACAATATTTGCGTCTTTCAAGGGGAATTGTATTGTATTGTATTGTAATTGCATTTATATAGCGCTTACTACCCCTGACGAGGCTTCGAAGTGCTTTTTCGGCGAGTAGCACGCTACTCCGGAACCCATAAAGGATTAGTGTTGAATTAGTATAGTGAAATATGAAAGTAATTTGAGTGGTGGATAGGTTAGTCAGTTATTTGGATTCAGAAGGATAGCGGAGGGATAGAAGAGGGAAAAAGTTTGCATTTATATAGCGCTTGTTACCCCTGGTGCGGTGTTAAAGCGCTTTTTTCGGCGAGTAGCACGCTGCTCCTGAACCCACAACGGTGCCGATATATAACGAAGGAAGGAATGGTTTCTTACATGCAATCTCAGTTCTCTTTCGGGGGAATCTACACTGAAGAAATAAGCACTAAATAGTCCCGCCCACATTGGGGGATCCCAGATCACTTTTTCATAGTATGTCTTCTTAAGTATAGATGTTCGCCTTTCTTTAGGAAGGCCTATAGAAATACTTCAGACAAGAACATTGTGCATCGTATAAGGAAGGCTTTAATGGGCAATTTTTTCAGATTGCATTTAAAACAAGCATTGGCATAGCCTATAGGTCTCACCTTTAGGACCTTATAAGTATTTAGCCATGCAGCACATTATCCTGGGAACTATAACATCTACTGTTACTTCACGTGCCACTGGTGAACGGCCACACAAACTCACGGATGGGCTTCTGTGCTATTTAATGAAAATATGATAAAGTCTCTTCAAAATTCAAACAAGTGTATTTCTTTAAAAAATAAGCGTTGACACTAATAGGCACATTATAGCACTTGAGCATTAAGAAGTACTTATTTAAAGTGTTTTTTTGTACAACTGGTAGTCTGAACTTGTATATCTGGAAGCGCTTTTATACGTGATAAGGAAGAAAAACAGCGTTTTAGTGAAATAAGATACAACACAGGCACGTTAAACCATGACATATTAAATACCCCAAACCTTAAAGCATTAAAAACTAAACAAACCTGTGACCTCTGGCAACCCCCTATAAAGTCAACGCTGCTAATCTTGGCTTCACCACATGTCCCTTTCATTTGATCTTGGGCATTCACTCCGCCTCTTCAAGTCTCATATAAAATATTTGTTCAACATCGGACAGGCGTGCTTAGAAGCAGGGTCAAGGTAGAGAAGAAGGGTTTCGAAAGTGCCTGGACATTTACACATAAGATTTAGGACACAGTTAGGGATTGCGGCTAGTAAAAACGGCAGAAAGGACAGGTTGGGTAAGCCAATTTGACCACATTTAGACCTAGCCACTGTAGATTGGTGTCCCTGGCGGAAACATTGTTACCACTAGTAATTCAGCCAGCTTTCTTTCCAGCGAAAATATGTTGAAGACAGCTCTGTTAATTGTCAGGTGAAGTTTATACATCCTGGAATTATGACCACAGCATCTGATAATACCTGAGAAGTTTTCATAACTGTGCAGAACAAGTTTGTTACCCAACCACCAGCCATTACCTCCATTCTGTGCGGATACTGACAAGTGTATGATCTGGGCCTTACTCGTTTTAGGTTAGGCATGTTTTAGTAAAGCCTGTTTGATGGACTTCAATCTTTTTTTCTCTCTCGCTTGTGCCATTTGCCCACCAATGGTGACAGTAGAAAAAAATCTAGCAACATGTCCACTTAATGTAAAATAAAACTAAATGTGCTGTGGAATTTTTTGGGGAAAATATAGACCCACAGAAGGCTTAAAACCTCAGGTCAGAGAACAGCATATTAAATAGAGGCTGGGCAAGTGTACCTGGGGGGATGGGGGGTGTATGTGTTTCTTGATGACAATACCGAGTAGTGAGAGTGAAAGCTCCTGTGAATTTGATCATATTGCGGCACAAATGTGTGTGTTTGTCTGTCGTAAATTCCACCGACTAAAGGTAGCGAACCAGGTTTCCTCCCAACTCTCCGTCAATCAGCGAAACAGAAGGTCAGTAGCACTTATGTAGGCTATAAAGAAGCAGAAGGACACAGACAATACAAGATCGGAGTAGACTGTGGCCCCAGCCCGCGAAGAAGGGCACTGTTGATGCAGATTCTAATTTGGTTAGAGACTATGAACATGACAGCCTGGCCTTTACTGGCTTACTCCGTCTTTTATTGTGTTTACCCACGCGCAAGAGCCCTGGGCCCTGACTCTCAAAGGCCACTCAAGATTTGGAGCCATGGGGCTGACTCTAAAAGAATAGTCTAGGTGAGGAGGCAGTGGGCTGCTCTAAAAGATTAGTCTAGAAGTGGAGCCATAGACTGACTCTAAAAGTCTAGTCTAGACTTCTGTGATGCAAACATGGTGCAAAATCTTTGTAAATACACTCCTAAAAGTCCAATCTAGGTGTGACGCTAGGGGACGACTATAAAAGAATTGTCAAAAAGTGGAGCCAGGGGCTGACTCTAAAAGTCTAGTCTGGGTATAGGGCCAGGGCATGTCCCTGAAAGCCTGTTGTAGGTATGGGGCGAGGGGCTGACTCTAAAAGATGGCCTCTACAGAAAATGAGGAGGCTGAATCCAGAATACTAAACCATCTAAACTCCACTCCAGTTTAGTCCAAACGACTAAACTGGAGTGGAGCCTGGAGCCTGACTAAAGAGGCATGAAAAAATCAACTGTAAAAAAAATAATGCAATGTTGACTGGTGGCACTTGTTTCTCTTACTCCCAATGATGTACTAATAATTTGATCTGGTTGTTTTTGTCAAAGCAAAACATGGACACAAGGAAAGATCTGAGGGCCAGAAAGAGGTCTCTTACACTTTTAAAGTCTCCCTTCACTACAACCAGGCGAACACCGTCAGGATCAGTGTGATGGGTAGCACTGTGAGATCATCGTGGTCAATCCAACCACGACTACATTACGACCTCAAGCATCAGCGTGCAACAGCCGTGAAGATACGGTCTCCTCTACCCACTAGTACCCCCTTACAGCCACACCACTCTCCCACCATCTACTGCCATTGACCTACATTACCCTGAAGCCACCACCACAGAACTCCCTTACAACCCCACAACAGACCCACCCTCTACTGCCTTTAACCCCACAGTGCCCTCCAGCCACCACCATTCCCTCACATTCTCTGGCCTTACCCTCATTTGTTTACTGACTTGTAAGTGAAGAGCCGAGGTCTTAGCCCCCCCCCACCGCCTCCAATACTAGCCACGCCAGAGGGGTCTTGTATTCGGAACATGATATTGAGCAGTCTTGGATCATTTTCATAACCAACTTATTTGTATTTTATTTCAGGACCCAAAAGGGACGCCGAGGCAGCCAAGGAATTCATATTGAAGATGTACACAGATGTATTTGAAAAGTGTACGCAGGATGAAAGCACAAAAAAGGAGACTAGTAACTGGACGTTCTACCATCACTACACGTGTGCCACGGACACAGACAATATCCGTAAGGTCTTTGAGGACCTGAAAGAAGCCCTGCTCATCAAGACCCTAAGGGACTTTGTGCTACTGTAGGTGGCGGTTGCCCTTAGCCGTTGGGTCTCCTGGGTTTGAATGGAGCGCAGGTGGTCCATGTAGACAGACTTTGCACTTTCTGTCATTTTAAGGCAGACCCCATAGCACTTCTGACCAGCACTTTTAGCCATTTGGAATCCAGCCTCCGGGCTTTCTCACCAGCATGTCGACCATCTTGAATCAAGCTTCGTGGCCCATCTCACCAGCAAGTCGGCCATCTTAAATCAAGCTTCGTGGCCCTTCTCACCAGCACGTCGACCATCTTGAATCAAGCTTCGTGACCCTTCTCACCAGCACGTCGGCCATCTTGAATCAAGCTTCGTGGCCCTTCTCACCAGCACGTCGGCCATCTTGAATCAAGCTTCGTGGCCCTTCTCACCAGCACATCGGCCATCTTGAATAAAGCTTCGTGGCCCTTCTCACCAGCACGTCAGCCATCTTGAATCCAACTCCTGGCTCTTCCAACCACCACATTAGGTCATGTTGAATCCAGCCATGTGCCCTTTCTAAGCAGAAAGTTTGGCCTTCATGAGTACTGACTCCTGGTCCATCAAACTACTGTGCACAAGTCTGTAAGGGCAGCTTCAGACAGGGAACGTGCATGACACTACAACCGAAGGTCTTCTTCTGGGATTCAATTTTCCTCCTCCCACGTGAACTGAAGGGTTTTGAACTATTGAGGACTAAGCTGCACCTGGCCTTTACTCTTGAACTGATGTTTCAGCTGCCCCTAGCACTTCTTCCATACCAGGCCGTTCAGCTGCCCCTGGCACTTCCTTTCCACATTGTGCTTCAGATGTACCTGTTACTCCAAGCGCTTCCCCTCGGTCTGACATGTTAGCGTCCCGTCATGTCAATGGAGGCAGTTGTCGAGGCTGACAAATAGGATGCTTTGCAGGTCCCGTGTTCTAATCCCAGCACGGGCATTGCAACTTTCACCCCTTCCGAGGGCATATATTTGGATTCCATGAAACTGGGCAACTGTTAGGTGGACACTTTAGGGAAAGCATCATATGGTATGAAGCCCTGTATGAAATCAAGGACTTCATGTACATTATTATGGAAAACAGGCGACATGTACACACCACTTGTAATAAAAGGTGAGCCACTTTTCCTCTGCATATCCCAGCTGTGTTTAAAAGGAGCTTTCAGTTTAAGGTGTATTCAGTGTATATATATATATATATATATATATAGACACACACACACACACTGTATGCCTTTTAGCAAAAGACAGCCCTCCTGAAGAGTGATTTATATTTCATATTTATCATAAATTCATCTCACTAAGAAATACTTAAAGATTTAAGGGCAGCCAGTCTTAAAAAGAGATGCAATAACTATTAGAGTCTTCCAACTTTAAAGAATGCTCCTGAAATAACCTGATTTGAGAACACTGCATCTGTGTCATGCGCATTAATTTGCAAAGATATCGAAGCAAAACATTCCACCACAAATAGTCATTATTTCTGGCTTGTTTGAAATACATTTAAAAATGGGGTTTTGGTCTTTGCGTCACACAAATGCCTGTGTTGAGAAGTCTGTTGTGCTCCATTTGCAGGAACTATTGATTAGTTTGAGTAGGAAAGTACCATATTTTTAGTTGAAATCTTCAAAGTGTTCAGCAGGCGGGCGATTATGTGGCAAGTGAATGAGAGCCATAATTCTGCTGCAGCCATGGAAATGTATACTTGCTGTGGCCCTTCCCATAGGCTCGGAGTCCAAGAGTGCTTTGAGGACCCATAGCGCTCGGCTGAAGAACTGTCCAGTGGCAATGGTGACGTTTCCTCTAAATTCCCACAGACACCGTATGCTTCCTCAGTGCCCACCTTAGGCACCACAGTATGAAGCTGCCTTGACACAGGAGCAAGGACTGCCACAGAGATGGGCTCCATTCAAGAGAGGAGCAGGGTTTGGGCCTCATACTGCTCCGCATGCTGAGGATGAAGATGGTCCAGTGACGAGGGCTGCGTGCTGCCTGCTGTAAAGCACTTCAACCCCTCGCCAGGGACAGCAGCCGACATATAAATGCAATTGCAATTCAATCCAGAGGATGTATCACCGGTGGGTAGATTGTTCCCAGAAGAAAAGGATTGAATCACAGGAAAGAGGAAAGGAACCCTTACCAGACGTGTCAATCGAGAGCAGAGCAGAAGGCGGGGGCAGCTCAGCTGTACATACATATGGTATGGACACCGGCGTTGACTTGGAGCAGTCGCTGTGTTCCCCACTCCTGAAACAGAAGGCAGAGTGAGCTGAGACTTTCCCTAGTTTGTAAATGATTCTGTTTTTTAGAACACTTAATTTTGCCCTCAGAATAGGGACACTCTGTTTTGGTACATTGTGTTTTGTTCTAAGAAAAGGAAAATAAAGAAACATTCTTAAAAAGTTGTTTGATATCTTATGTCTTGCTGATCAGTTAGAAGCGGGTGGCTTTGATAGAAGCCGTGATGTATGAACTTACAGGCGGGTCTGGACATATGGGTGGGCACGAGTACCGCTGAGAGAGCCAGATGTTATGGGTGGAGATCTGCATTCGAATATCTGAGGTTTGGATCGACTGGGATCTGTCCTTAATGTACAGCACAAGCCATGTCTGCTTCATGCTACCACGAAATGACATCTGCCGCAACCTCGCCTGGTTTGGGAAATCACCCGGGTTCAAAGCAGCCTCCTTTCCAAGCTCGGGCGTTGTCCTTGACACCGCTTGCAATCCCCCCGGAAGAGCTTCTGTTTACCATTCGATGTGGATATTGAGGGGCTGGATTATGAATGGCAAAAGAAGTGACTGGGACAGGAGGTACTGTGACTCCCGAAGGGACAGGACGGGCACTGCCCTGTGAGAGCCAGACGGTATCACAGAGCAGTTTGTCTTACATTAGCGCATCAAAACAAAAACACAGGTGCACCACACAGTGGAATTAAGTCAATAAGGGAGGTCCATATCCGGACACAAAAGTTCTTCAAGTTTTTCTTTCTTTTTATTCCAATTTCATTTAATGTAGATAAAACACAGAGTCCAGCTCTAATGTCTCAACACACAGTACAGCCGACGCGTTTCGTCCTAGTGCAGGACTTCTTCAGGGCACTAAATAATGGGAGGATCCAACACTTCCATAGAATAAGAGGTCATAGATTTCCCTGCTAATGAGCTGTTTCCCGTCCGATACGTTTATTGTATCAAGAACAGGAACCGTATATATGAAAGCCACGACCAAAGA
Organism: Calotriton arnoldi; assembly: GCA_963921515.1. NCBI lineage: Eukaryota > Metazoa > Chordata > Amphibia > Caudata > Salamandridae > Calotriton > Calotriton arnoldi. The sequence continues at coordinate 235,079 of CAWUFW010001460.1, forward strand.
ATAAATAAGTAAAAGGCATGTCCCACAATGGTGGTATCCAAAACCGACTGCTTATATTTCGGCGATATTCACAACAAATCCTATCAGGATTAACCTATAAAAAATCCGATCAAAGAGGACGTCCCATCACAAAGCAAACCATAAGTTGCAAACCAATTTGGTGAGGAAACAACAGCCGAGATAAAGCTGTCAAGATTAACGGGAGCGCTGGGGAACGTAGCAGCAAACAAAAGGCCGGGCATAAGGATCCTCCCATTATTTAGTGCCCTGAAGAAGTCCTGCACTAGGACGAAACGCGTCGGCTGTACTGTGTGTTGAGACATTAGAGCTGGACTCTGTGTTTTATCTACATTAAATGAAATTGGAATAAAAAGAAAGAAAAACTTGAAGAACTTTTGTGTCCGGATATGGACCTCCCTTATTGACTTAATTCCACTGTGTGGTGCACCTGTGTTTTTGTTTTGATTTGTTGGGTTCCTGTAGGAACAAGCACTGTGACAGTGGGTGCTATTCAGTGTGCACACAGATCCCAATCAGTACTTAAGGGATAATATTGATGGAGTGAAATCAGGTTAGGTGCTGGTAGTTAGAAGGTACCACTGTTAGGTTCATTTGGTTATATATCTGTCTTACATTAGCGACTGAACTTAGCTTTGGAGACCTTTAAGTTCTGACTTGAAATCCAAGTGTTTGTGGCCAGGCATCAAAGGATCAGAACCTCACCACTGGCACCTAGGCCGATTCTCACTATAGTTGTGAAACGCCATACCTTTTTAGTATGTTTAAGGATACATTTCAGAGAATCAGTACTTTACCCTAATGTGTTGTCTTTTCCTCTACCCTGTCTTGTGACTCTGTACTCACTGTGAGAAAAAGGCTGCATCAGTAGATAACAGACTAGACCAGAGTTAGGTCTCATGAGAATAATAAGATTACGTAGGAGTTAGATAAGAGAGGGGGGGGGGTTATACTTCAACCCCTCCCTCCCACATCGCTGCTATCTACCAAGCTTTGCCCTACGAGATAAAACATTCTGAGCAAGTACTGGCCCCACTTTCCCTTCCACCAGGCTGGTTGAGGGTTTCCTGGACAAAAAGTGGTGCCTGTATGTATGTTGAGCTGTGTATCTGCTACTAATTGTAGTCTGCTGCTTGAAACCGAATCTCCCATTGGACAGGGCAAGCTGATATGGATACTAATGGGCCAGGACCGCTGAGGCGACTTCACGTTACTTTGAATTCATTTTTAAATCCTGCCCCTGGTACTTCACCTGCTTGAGCTCTTCCTATTCCGCAGGTAATCTTGCGTCCCTCCCAGTCAAAGCCTCTCCGAGATCCTAAGGCAGGAAAGCGGTAAAGATTTTCCATACTCCATCAAAAATAGCATTTTGCTTCCTGGAGCGCCCCATATGCTCTGATATAATAGCATTTTTCAAGCACTTTGTTGTAATTCGGCACCATCACTTATTTGCACCCTTAAACTGCTGGCTTACATTGCCTTAACAAGCTTTCCCTGTCTGAAGGCCAAGAGTTCCCAGGAGTAATACATCTGGGCTGTTGGGCTGAAACCCTGGTGTACCCCTCTCTTTCATGCACACTGAGAATCTTCTTAAATTACGCCTCACTCATTCGATTTGCATTTCACACTATGGAACTTGGCCTAAAGGGTTATTTAGGGTTTGGTGGAAGCCGGGCACCCGCCCAAATTTGGGCAAAGTCCTTGCTGTCCTATTTACAATGTGAACATGTGTACACTCTGATTAGGGTAGATGGGACATCTCCAATGTTTGTCAGATGTCACGCATCCGTCAAACTCGAATTAGCCATCTAGGCCATTTGATGAGTCCACACCTTCTGTAGAGTCTCAGTGGTCACACTGCAGAAATACCCAGAAATGTCAGACACCAAATGAAACTACCGTGAGTCATCAGGTTGAGCCCTTATTACCAAGGTCTTATATTCGTTGTCCAATTATTAGTCATCTTGCGTATTGAATATGGAAATACTCTGTTCATTGGACTTCCCAAGGTTCACCCTGTCTCTCTGAAGGCAGATCTTCAAGCGGTCTCTAGACTCATCACAACTACCAGGACATTTTATGAGACAGCCACAATCCTTTCCTCTTTATCCTGGCTCCTCCAGAGGCATAAGCAGTCTTAAAAAGAGCCTTACAAAGAAAGCCATCCACCTGAGCACACCACCACACCTCTCTCAGTAGCCTGAGGGGCCTGGAGAGATACTCAAGAGCAGCAGGCGACCAGTGCTCAGGACCCAAGGTTTCAGGAAAATGACCACCATCACATGCTCTTACTCAGGACATGCCACGAAACTGGAACTGCCGCCCATCTGACATTAGACTTGCACCCTGCTTAAAGAGATTCTATAAGTTAAAGTAAGCACCACCTACTAAACCAACCTATCCTAACTCCTTTGCCCGGACTATACCTCTGCGGTGTATTTGTTTTCTCTCCTCCTCCTTTTCTGGATTACCTTCTGGTAAATCCCAACAAACTGTTAATATGAACGTGTTCTGTGAGGTCTAAACATCTTAAAAACAAGTAAAGTGCCAACCAGACCTCATCAAGCAAAGGGCCTTTCTGGAACGCATATTATTTGTGACTGGCTGGGTAGGAGAACCAGGTTTTAGATCTTCTCACTGGATGACCCCTTGACCCATTCTAAATCGAACAGCTAACCAAACACTAAAATGAAGACCCATCGCACACAGCTATGCGTTTCCAATGCGTTTTTAATCCACTCTACAGCTCCCCATAGATTTGTAGGCGCTGTGAAGACGTATGCTCCTTCCGAAGCACTCTGTCTTTATTCCATTCTCTTTTTGATCCAAGGAAGGTCATTGGAAATCCGAGTGTAAACACCAGGTGGGAAGTCCATGCCGAAGAGACCACACCTTCCACGACCCCATTACAGACCAGAGGCCCTCCCGAATCTCCCTGAAACAGAAATCAAAGGACAAAAAAAATGAGACAAACAGTAGGGTGCTACAGAGAACAAGCATTGGCAAAACCAATAGGTCTCACCCTTGGGGCCTATTCGCTTTGCTAATGGCTTTTAGACATGCTGCTCAGCATTGCCAATGCTGAGCACTATGGCTAGAGATTAAAAAAATAAGCCTTTACATGGCTGCTTCTGCCGCTTTGTAGGTGCAGCCAATAAGCATGTGCGTGCCTACAAAATGACGAGTGCCTTTTTAGTTACCGATCAGAGTTGAGTCAGTAACTAAAAAAAAAAGACATGCAAAAGTGTTTATGCTTTAAAAGGCTGGAGGAATGGAAGCAACACAGAGGGTGGGTGGGAGGAAGCAACATGGGCCTGGGGGAAGCAACACGGAAGGTGAAGATGGGAGGAAGCAACACAGGCCTGGGGGAAGCAACACAGAAGATGTGGGTGGGAGGAAGCAACACAGGCCTGGGGAAAGCAACACAGAAGGTGTGGGTGGGAGGAAGCAACACAGGTCTGGGGGAAGCAACATGGAACGTGTGGGTGGGAGGAAGCAACACGGGCCTGGGGGAAGCAACATGGAACGTGTGGGTGGGAGGAAGCAACATGGGCCTGGGGGAAGCAACACAGAAGGTGTGGGTGGGAGGAAGCAACATGGGCCTGGGGGAAGCAACACGGAAGGTGTGGGTGGGAGGAAGCAACACAGGCCTGGGGGAAGCAACACGGAAGGTGTGGGTGGGAGGAAGCAACACAGGCCTGGGGGAAGCAACACAGAAGGTGTTATGTTATGTTATAATAATTTCTAAAGCGCTCTAATACCCTTGGGTGTCTAGGCGCTAAGGTGTGGGTGGGAGGAAGCAACATGGGCCTGGGGGAAGCAACACGGAAGGTGTGGGTGGGAGGAAGCAACACAGGCCTGGGGAAAGCAACACAGAAGGTGTGGGTGAGAGGAAGCAACACAGGTCTGGGGGAAGCAACATGGAACGTGTGGGTGGGAGGAAGCAACACAGGCCTGGGGGAAGCAACACGGAAGGTGAAGATGGGAGGAAGCAACACAGGCCTGGGGGAAGCAACACAGAAGGTGTGAGTGGGAGGAAGCAACACAGGCCTGGGGGAAGCAACACAGAAGGTGTGGGTGGGAGGAAGCAACACAGGTCTTGGGGAAGCAACACGGAAGGTGTGGGTGGGAGGAAGCAACACAGGCCTGGGGGAAGCAACACGGAAGGTGTGGGTGGGAGGAAGCAACACAGGCCTGGGGGAAGCAACACGGAAGGTGTGGGTGGGAGGAAGCAACACGGGCCTGGGGGAAGCAACATGGAACGTGTGGGTGGGAGGAAGCAACATGGGCCTGGGGGAAGCAACACGGAAGGTGTGGGTGGGAGGAAGCAACACAGGCCTGGGGGAAGCAACACAGAAGGTGTGGGTGGGAGGAAGCAACACGGGCCCGGGGGAAGCAACACGGAAGGTGAAGATGGGAGGAAGCAACACAGGCCTGGGGGAAGCAACACAGAAGGTGTGAGTGGGAGGAAGCAACACAGAGGGTGGGTGGGAGGAAGCAACACAGAGGGTGGGGGAATGGAAGCAACATAGAGGGTGTGTGGGAGGAAGCAACACGGGCCTGGGGGAAGCAACACAGAAGGTGTGGGTGGGCGGAAGAAGCAATGTCTGTGCAACAGGTAGGAAGAACAAACAGGCAAGGAGGCAACATGGAGAGTACAGAGTGTGAAGCAGAAGCAACGGGCAAGAGAGAAAGGTCATTGGTGGGAGAATGCAAGATGGAGGGCAGGGGTGGTGAGGAGGAGCACCGGGAGAGAAGCACATGGTGTGTGCAACAGGGAGGGAGTGGGAAAAAGTACACGAGTGACAGAAAGCAACACGTATTGCAGGGGGGAGAAGGACACAAAGGAGACGGGTGGAAAACACATGCATTCCCTTTGTGTGCTTAACTGAAAAGAATAAAAAGAAATGCCTGAAAAGTGAGCAGCGGAAGCACAGAAGCCAGCCAAATAAGAGACATCGTAAAGAGACTAAACTCCACTGGAGCGACAAACACAAGATTGACAAGCTGAGGCACGAATAAGAACCAGACAAATGAGTGCCCAGAAAGCCAACCAATGGTATGAAATGGGTGGGCTCCAAGACCCTGTATGTTCTTGGTATGCACACAATATGTTTTGCAACAGACAGCACGTGCTGTCTAGTAGGTTCGACCTAAAAATGTTCATTCATTCACTACCCACATCTCCCCTGAAGGAGGCCCCCGCTTGTTCAGGATTATACAGAACCAGATCAGTAATCTTCAACTCACTAATTAGAGAATAAATTGATAACTGTTAACCTGGTTGTGGTTATGATGGTTTGGGCATCTCACAGTACTTTGAATTTTCCAGCAGCATCTATTTAAGCCGTACAATAATTTAGGATGGGTCTGCCAAACTGGAGAGAGGCACTGCTAAGGTCGTGACAAATGTTGATCGCGCACTAATTTTTTGTCTTAGACCTATCAAAATACTTCAAATTGGTCCTTGGTAATTGTCTCCGCACACATCCCAAACTCTGGGTTTGGTTTTAGTGGCCTGACTTGGGCAGCTTATGTGGCTCGGAAAGGGAAACCTCTGGCAATCTCTTTTGCTAACCAGTGGAGACATTCATGCCTAGAAAGACCTTTCCAGGCAGCAGAGTATTTGAGAGACTTTGGCAGGGGGTTTTAAACTATGGGGCATATTCACAATGCCCCTGCAGCACTTTTACACCGCTTGGGCATCACTTTTGTGATGCTCCAGAGGCGCAGTGTGCTGGCCCATATTTACAAGGCCATTTACAACTTGTACATGTGCAATTTTTTCCTGTTTATATCTCTTCCTTGAGTGACTTTACACCTTGTACATTTGCAATTTTTTCTGTTTGTATCTCTTATGTAACTCATGTAATCCAAAGTCCTTATGTAACGCAACTGGTTCTTTTGTAAAGCGCTCTGACACCTACGGGTAATGTTCGCGCTATATAAAATCGCATTAAATAAAATAAAATAAATAAATAAATGCAAAGTCTTACTTTGCGTGGAAGGGGCATTCCATAGGTGTTGATGTGGGTGTTCCCATGAAACACCCATGGTCTTTGACACTGACCCAGATTTAGAACATAGTGTAAATCTGGGGGAGTGTCAAAACTAATGCCTTCTCAAAGCTGGAGTAATGAGGAGAAGTGTTTACATTTCTCCTCGTTTTTTCCTCTTTCCACGTGTGCTGCATTCTGCAGCACACATAGGATGAGGAAAACACACCCTTTGATTGTTTTTGTGCAGGAAGGTGTACCTTCCTACACAAAAACAATCATGCCAACAACAAAGACATGCTTGCACCATGGTGCTAGGGTGCCTGCGTTGGCGCTCGGCTGCAGTTTGTGCGCCGGCAGAAAAACAGGAATGTGCAGTATCTTATAGATATGGCACATTCCTGCCCTTTTCTTTTGACATGGAACAGCGCAGCTAGAAGGATTGCGGCACTGCCCTACGCCAAAATATTGTAAATATGCCCCTATGATTCTTAGATGCAGGCCTTGCAAAGAATAAGAGGGCTGAGGGACATTATTTGTAGTAGGGTGTTGTTATGAAAATGGTGGACTTTTCTGTGGAATGATTACACCCTGGGTGTATCCACTCTCAACAATAACACCCTGGGCCTATCTACTCACATCATTTACCACCCTGGACCTATCTACTCGCATCATTTACCACCCTGGGCCTATCCACTCATCATTTACCACCCTAGGCCTATCCGGTCTCACATTTACCACCCTGGGCCTATCCACTGTCATCATTTACCACCCTAGACCTATCCTGTCTCACATTTACCACCCTGGGCCTATCCACTCTCATCATTTACCACACTGGGCCAATCCACTCTCATCATTTACCACCCTAGACCTATCCTGTCTCACATTTACCACCCTGTGTCAATCCACTTTCATCATTTACCACCTTGGGCCTATCCACTCATCATTTACCACCCTAGACCTATCCTGTCTCACATTTACCACCCTGAACCTATCCAACCTCATAGTTTACCACCCTGGGCCTATCCACAGTCATCATATACCACCGTGGGACTATCTACTCTTGCCAAGTACCTTCCTGACGCAGTTTACTGTACTTTTTGATAAAGTTTAAACTTCACAATAACTTTGGAACCTCTTAGCTACAGTAATATACCATGTATAAATGTATGATCAGTGAGAGAGAGTTATAGGCCTATAAAGTGCTCACACTACTTTCTTATTACTGCAGGTGCTTCTTGGTGTCATGATGCACCTGTAATGAAACAATAACCTCTATTTAATTGTAATAACTTACTGGAAGCTAGTAGTCATGCTACAACAGACGCACTTTCAGTTTTGACCTGCAGGTGGCAGTAGTCACACATTTATATCAAACTGAGGGGCAAATTTACAAGCCCCTTGCAACACGTTTGTGACGCAGCGGCGGCGAAAACAATGCGTCCAATTTACAATGCGACGCATCTAGGGAGATGCGACACGTTGTAAAACCCTGCGTCACATTATACCTGCGTCAGGTATAATGTATGCAGGGTGGGCGTTCCCAGGCAGGAAAGCCTCGTAAAAGTGACGCAGTGAAATCTACAAGATTTCACTGCGTCACTTCTACGACGCCACTGCGTCAAAACCCTACACCTGCTTGAAGCAGGTGTAAGGAGTGACGCAGTGTAGTGGGAATAGGCCTCAAAATGCATTGCTGGAGTTGCGTCGTGCTTGCGACACGACTCCAGCAATGCGTGACTTTTGCCCCAACAGATGCGTCAGAATTTGTGACGCATCTGTCACTCCTTGCACCATGGTGCGCCGTATTGTAAATATGGCGCATCCATGGTGGCGCAAGGGTTTCTCAGGGTGGTGCAGGGAAAGTGACGCATCTCTACAGATGCGTCACTTTCTTGTAAATCTGCCCCTGAATGTTTAAGTACTTTAGCCTTTTCCCACTTACATGGAACACATTACCCTTAACTGGGTACTTTGTAAGAAGATAGCATGGCCCTTCAGAGTTTCTTATCCATATATAAAGAATCTCGTCCTTCAGCCTCGAGCCACTATATGGTAAAGGAACTTTTGATTACTTGCAATGTGATTTTAAAGTACAGTTCGGGGTATGTTTCCACAAATATCTTGAAGTCTAAGCCTTCAGGGATACTCAGGGAGAGGTTTCAGATTTACTAGAGTTTACATTTATTGAAACTAAAAGGCTCTTAGCATATGGGAGAGGCTGTGTAACGTGTTCTATTGCGCATGTCCGTGATTAATGGCCTGAGCACAACATTGGGCCCGGGACATATTCTTTTAAAATCATCGAGGTCCCGAGATTGTCCCCATCCACTGTTGATGCTAATCCTCATGGACCTATCCACTGGCAGCGGCACTGCAGCGGGTCGGTGAAGCCTTCTGAAAGCATGTTGGCATTTTCGCAAATAATTGCTGGACAGAAGTCCGAGTTCAACCACAGAACATGCACTTATGAGACTCAAGCCTCGGTATTCACAATCACCAATGCCAAAGTGATTCTGACAGCCAGAAAGAACAAAGCAGACTGGAGCAACCAGAATTAAAAACTGCCCCCTCACACCCACCCAAATATCCTGTATTTGCAATAAAACGCCTCACTCAATGTGGTCCCTTGGACTGGACTGGATGCTAGGGTGCGTTTTCCATCACTGCGCTCTCCACTGCTGGCGCGTACCACTTGGAACCTGTCGATACTCATCATTAACAGCCATAGACCTGTCCACTGCTGGTGGATTCTCCCACTGGGTATATCTATTGTCAGTGTTTACCCCCTGGGACTGTCCACTCTAGCGTTTACCACCGTGGAACTAACTACCAAGAGCCCATCACAAATTAGTAGAAATTCCTACTGTGTTATGTGCAAGGGCTTGGGACTTATATCATGCTCATCTGGGTAATTGTGTGACCTCTAAGATCAACTGGAAACAGAGGACTGCAACTTTTGAACCCCCCCCCCCAACCCTCTGTGCAACCATCACATTAGCATAACTCCCAACTCATGTGACCTCAAGGCCTCGCTGACCTGGCTGGAGTCCCGCATCTTGTTGTTACTTCCTGCACAGAACATGCCCTCATCAAGGAAGGGGAAGAGGCGGGCACACTTCCTACGGCTCACGACAGTGATGTTGGTTTCAAACAACTTGTTGGTCACTTGGTTTACGTCAATCAGGCCCCACCCGGCCACGCTACAGGGGGTTCCAGTCGGAATATCATGCTTCTTCTTGGGCAGAGGAATGACCTGGACATACTTGCTTATAATTGCTGGCCTGGCGAGCTGTGGAGAGAAAATAAACGCAGATTTTGAAGGATTTTTGCAATCAAAACAATTTGGGTAAGAACGTGGATAAAAAAAATTCTAGATGTTGCGTCAAATAATTTTCAGTTTTATTAAGGACACAGAGGCGCGGATTACACTTCTTTATTCTTTATCGCAAAAACACAGCAGCCAATTAAACGATAACATTTCAGTAAACATCAAAAACTACATTTCCCATGAGCAGTCTCATGACCTCCCACCTCTTCTACCAATCAAGTCTCGGGACAGTCTATATGATTTGCTGATTCCATAATGCTTCCTCTTTCTTTGCGAGAGAATCAACAGATGCAAAAAACAGAACTTTCAACTATAACCGTCCTGAATTTGATATCTCCCGAGAGCGATGATCCATCCAGCCTGAACAAAGTTTATGGTAAAACACTTTAAACGTAGAGTCCGAAGACCAATCAGCAGCTGTCCTCCAATTTGTACCCAGGGCGAAAGACGTGGAAGCCATAGCACCTCTCTATGAATGTGCACCAAAAAAGGAAGTATCAATGCCAGCCACGGGCAGCAACCACTTGACCCATCTGGCTGGAGTGGCTGATTTCACTGGCCAAAAAGGTTTCTGTAGGGATATAAGTAAATGTCCCCCAGGGCTTCAACGAAATTCCCTGGTACATTCTTCATAGGCTTTAAGACAAAGTACCACACAGAGTTTATGATGGTCTGGAAAAGCCAGATAGATCACACAGCGAGAATGTGTTTTAGTATGGTTATATATGCCAATATGCGAAACAACACACCAGAAGAAGAAACTACTCTACATGTTAAGTCCAGTGCGTGCACGTCTGAAACACCTCTACATGGTATAAGGCAAAGAAGAACAGTAAGTTTTACCGACAATTGCTTCCTGGAGAGATCCTCGTTAGCTGGGCATGCCCTAAGAAAATCACACAACATCCCATAACTCTGAAAATGTTGGGTTAGGAGGTTTGGTTAATCTAATATCTCTCAACAATTTGCACACCAAAGGATGTTCATCTACCGGTCTACCATCTAAAGGCTGATGACCCGCTAAAATAGCTGATTGAAAATTGTTAATTGACCTGAAGGCCGAACCTTGATCTGCCAAACTTGATAGGAAATTAACTATGAGGGGCAAATATGCAACCGGGGGATCCACACCCCGTTCATCGCACCAACAAACCCATCTCTGCCATGCCGAAGCATTCAGTTTGTAAGTGTCAGAGGTCTAGATAGAATGAAGACCATTCCAAAAGACCTGACATTTGGCAGCATCTTCCTGAACCCTAAAGCTCAAGCCTAAACCCTCCAAGCCATCAGAATCAGCTGGCCTGATAGAATCAGAGGGTGCGGACGACCCGATAGGTCCGTAAGAAGGTCACAGAATATTGGAATCTGAATCGAATTCTGACATGTCATCTCGAAAAACAAAGGAAACCACGACTGAGCTTTCCATAAGGATGAAGATACAAAAGGTATGCTGTTCCTAATATCGAGACAAGGGAAAACTGGTTTTATGTGGTCATGAAGGGTAGGAGGATGAGGATTCCTCCTCTTGGAATATGGGGCCCTCACACACCCGGCAAGGTGTCATGCTTCATCATATGGGCTGCTCCTCGTCAGGTCGGCGCTGCAATACCGGACGGGCTCCCTATGAGGGGCTCTTTGGCGGAGATCTTTTATTCCAAATGCCGTTTGGTGTCGTGGGGGTGAGGGGCCTAATTAGTGTAGATGAAGGTGTGGAGGTGTACAACCTGTAAGAAATTTTAAAACAGGTAAGGGAGTACCAGCGAAGACTATTTTAATCAATGTGTCTCCCACCCTGATTAAAAGAAACAAAGGCGCATGTGTGAGATTATGTCTCAGGTAGGGCGCTCTATTGTGCGGTCAACATGTTTCTCGCCTGGTAGTTAAACAATCTGGTGGCGATTCGTCAGGACCTAATAAAATCAAATCTATCTACACGTGGGTGGTTGTATGGTGTGATCTACCCATTTAAATCAACCTAACACATGCTATGTGTAGTACCTGATAGCATATGACCAACCTGGTAAAGGAATAAAAACAGTTATTAGAATCAGATGTACCAGTATAAATAAAACTCTTGTGTTCCCTGTGTGACAAGTTCACAGCACACAGTGGTGATGACTAAAAACATACGTAACGTGAGTGCCTTGTGGGTGACTCTCACAAACATTTTATCGTGAGGATTACACAGGCGCATCTGGTGGAACACCACCATAGTTGCAGAAGGAATTGATGAACTCACCCTAGTTGGGTTTCTCTATCTACTTCATCGATACCCGGCAGGTATCTCACAAGGAATTTCCTTGTGTGCTGCGTGGGTTGTGGATTAAAAGAAACAAAAATTAGAGCATATCACATAAACTATGGGTATCTGATCAATATTACCTACAAGAGCACAGTGTATTGTAACAAAGGACCTCATCGCCCCACCAGCAGTGCGCCAAGAGGCATGTTTGCAGAGTGGTGTAAAAAGGGGCGTGGCCTCGGACCACCTCTCTGCAATCCAGCTGTGTGGCGCTTACTGGAGGTACCTGGTGGGCTAAATGGCCCCCAGGGACCCTCAGTATTCAAGGGGACGTAATTCCCCAACTTATAACGCGCCAGGGCGCGCGTTTGCAGAGTAATGCAGGGAGGGGGCGGGGCCTCTGGCGAGATGCTGGCTTTTTAAAAAAAAATATTTTTAGACGGGGGGCTGTGTGGCCCCCCTTCTTTTAGTATTTTTGGGGCCCTGGGGACCCCATACCCCAGGGCCTGACCCTTTTTTTAAAACAAAAAAATAAAATAAAAACGGGAAGGGGGCTATATATATACAGAAACTGGGGTATGTGGAATTCTGGAGAGCAGCCCAAACGCCAGTGGTGCAGAGTAAAGGTCTTGTAAATATATATATATATATATATATATATATATATATATATATATATATATATATATATATATATATATATATACAATGCCACAATGTTAGTTTCATTTATATCCTTCCCACAGGTGTTGCAGGTTAAAGACACATAGAAGAGTTACTTCATTTTTCGTTTTTTTCTTTGTAAAACTTCATGCAGTCTTTAAGCAAACACCTGTACCAATAAATGTTTAAAACAACATTATCTTTCAGTCCCAGCAGAAAGTAATAATAAAAACCATCGGTTTGAGTTTTATTTTACGTGGTGCATGCTGCATGTTCTTCATGGAAACAGTGACGGCAAATGACTATAAATCACTTTGCCTTTTTCCAAACGTGTTGGCAGTGATTCACAAATACACGTCTGATTTGCCGATAAGTATTCTTGATAAAGTTCATACTGACTGTTCTGCCACCTTCATTTGAATTTGCAACACAAAACAGGATTGCTAGTCCACGGAGTTTATGCACCAGCGCTCACCTTATTATGCACCAGCGCTCACCTTATTATGCACCAGCGCTCACCTTATTATTTCTGGGATTTAACTGCTGGAACCTGCATTGTCAACACAAGCGCTGTCAAATGATGAATAAAGATGATATATTGAAGTACTACATACATATTTTATGTTATACATATATATATATGGTATATATTTAATATATGCACCGGCGTCCCCGCACGTAGGCGGGAATATTCTAATGCTTATGAGTTTGATGAGGATTCCCCTGGAAGAGAACTTCAAAAACCTGATTGTCCAAGAGCACACAATTTACCCAATGGCAGGTCAGAATTAGATCTCAAGTATCCTAGTGCTGTGGGTAAAACATAACCACTGAAAGAGATGTGACAATGGGCATTTACTGGGCAGTATGCATGGCAGATACTGATATTTACCAAATCTTAAGAATACTTCATTCCATCTGGATACCAAAGTTGTTCGTGTTCTAAACCTGGATCTCAAAATTTGCAATAGCGAGCAGTCAAGGCTTACTCTAGGAGGTGGTAAATGGATTAGAATGCATATGCAATATGAATAGTAAGCAGATTCAATAAAATCAGTCTCTAGCCAGGTTATCTTTTAAGATAACCTGATTTAAAGGAGGTGGATATAGAATAAAAACCCCAAAATACGCCATATGAGTTATAGCCCCATACTCCCCAATAAACATCTTCTGAGGCTTCTGAAAATACAAGTGTCTTAGCCCCCACAACACGTCCTGTGAAGCAATAATTGAATGTTGGCCACCCTACCTGGGCCTCGCAGAGCTAGACCATGGCTGCGAGGCCAAAGGTAGTGGGCCCTCTCTCATGGACCTTGCAGCACTATACATGACTGCGAGGCCCAGGGGATGGGACAACCATCCTGTAGGGCTCAGAGAGCTAGACCACAGCTGGTCCCTTCCACTGGCCCGCAGCGCTAGACAATAGATGTGAGACCCAGGGGAAAGTGCTCCCTCTCGTGGGTCTCGCAACTCTGGATAATGTAGAGAGTCCCCGGGGAGTGTGCCCCCCCTCCCTCCACTGGGCTTGCAGCACTAGACCGCTGCTGCGATGTCCAGGGTAGAGGGCTCCCTTAGCTTCGGCCTCACAGTGCTAGGCATGGTTGAGGAGCCTAGGGGAGTGGAGGCCGCTGCCAAGCGCTGCAAATTTTTGGGAGGGTGTCTCTCCCCTGGGCCTAATTGCAAGTGCTTCACAGGGCTGTTCCCTGATTATGCAGCTGGCCCCATGACAGGGACATGGCCATCAGTAGTGCAGCAGGTGCAGGGGCACCAGCCCCAGAGGTATCACGTGCCCAATTTAAACAAATTATGACTATATTTTACTGTACAGTAAACAGATGAGGGTGAGGAGATGCCTTTACTTGTCCCATGTGCACAAGGTCCCACTGGAATGCCATTTGCCTCTCGCCCATGGGCCTCACAGCCATGGTTGGGCACTTAGGGGAGTGGGTTTATGGGCCCAACGCACCCAAATTATGGCTGTATTTTACTGTCCAGTCAGTGGCCGGTAGGGGAGGGGGCAGACAAGCAATGTGAGGTGATGCTCCCCAGTCTCAAAGAACAGGCAGGAGACAGTAAGTAGTTGACAAGAAGGAGCAAGTTTAATCCATCCATGTACAAGAGACCTCAGCCACCAACAGCTCCAGGTAACTGCCCACACATTGAAAGATGACATTCTCTACCCAAGTAAAACATTCCAAATTACATCACAGCCTAGCAACCTTAACAAAGGCAGGTTGCATAGGAAAGAATACAGAACATAGGTTGCATGAAACAGGTACAGAAAAGTGCAGAATACCACACAATGCTACATTTTTTGTACCAGAGCAAATTGCACTATTGATACGCCACTGGGTCCCCTCGCCTGGGACTCTCAGCCACAGTCCTCCACTGCGAAGCTTCAAAACAAAAGGCCCCAGCTGCGAGGCCAAGGGGATGAGGACCCTCTCTGGGGCATGGCTACCAATAGTGCAGCAGGTGAACTGGCACTGAAGCCCAAGTGTCTTCTGGCCCCAATGAACCTAAATTAGGGATGTAGTTTACTGTCTTGACAGTGGACGATGGGGGTAGGCGGCGAGAGTGATCCATTTACCCTGCTTTCACCAGAGCCCCCTCTCTCATGGCCCTCGCAGCGCCGGTCCAGTGCTGTAAAGTCCAGTGCAGGTTTGCAGGATGCAGGATTGACCCTCATTTAGATGTTTATTCTGCATCCTGCAGTGAGCTCCAGCAGGATGCCGAATGTCCAGCTTTGTTTTGTTCGCCAAGGGACTGATGCAGGAAAGCAGGCTAATAATATGAGACATAAAACAAACAGGCCACCTGCAAAGCCTGGAGTTGCCTAGCGCAGAGGGATGTTCCAGCACTAACAACCACCATACAGCGGTGCAAGGGGCCAGCATTTATTAACATGAAGACTGGGAGGGAGGACAAGGAGCAGTGGGCGGGACCTACACAGGACACTTCATTAAAATGTTTACCTTTAGAGGTGCTAAAAAGCAGGAATGTAAGAACTGAGGGGCACAATTACAAGCCCCTTGCTCTGCCGGTGCGTCACTGTGTGCTGCTCCATATTTACAAGGACACGTAAAGCCGCCCTGCGCGGCTTTTCATGTCCTTGTAAATATGGCCCCTTTTCACGCAGCACTTTGCGTGAAAGGGGCGTTCCATGGGTGTTGCTGTGGTTGTTCCCACGCAACACCCATGGATTCTGCCACATTCCCAGGTTTAAAACGTTTTGTAAACCTGGGAATGCGTCAGAATCCTACCCCTCCCCAGGAGAGGCGTAAGGAGGCGCAACGAGGAGAAATACTTTAATTTCTCCTCGTTTTTTCCTCTTTCTATGCGTGCTGCATTCTGCAGCACGCATAGAAAGAGGATAACACCTCTTGTGCCTGTTTTTGTGCATGAAGGTGTCCCTTCCTGCACAAAAACAATCATCCCACAATGCAAACACCCTTGCACCATGGTGTAAGGGTGCCTGCGTGGGCGCATGGCAGCCAATTGTGCGCAATTGCAGGGGAGAGCTCAGGGATACGTCAAATTGTTGTAAATATGACGTATCCCTTTGCTCCAAAAGTAAGCAGCCGGTGCAGCCAAATAGCTTGCAGCACCGCACTGCATTACTTTGTTGTTAATATGGCCCTGAGAATGAAACAGCCATCAACAAGAAGGCACCGACCCTGAAATCTTTAGTCTACGATGATGGCCAGTTAGCCCATGAGGTAATGGCAAATAAGTAGAAAAAGGTCAATGGAGAACATGATTTGCCCAAGAACGAATAATTTTGTCAAGAAGAATCAAAAGTGCAACACTGGACATCTTTTTCAAGACACATAACTTTCTAATTATACCACATGCTTAATCTGTTCAACATTTATTGGGCCTCATTTAGGACACAGTGTAATGGTAAGAAAGCCCCAAATCGAACTCAGCGATTTTTGGTAATCCTCATGTAAACAACTTCTTGGTGAAACCACAAGTGTGTTAAGGGTCCTGAGAAGTGAAAATGGAAAGTTGACTTCCATACTTCCATATATGAATAGGGTGGGTGATGGTGGTGCCAGATCTTCACTTTCAGAAGTTAGGGGTTGATTCTTGTCATTAAAGACTCCCAGCCATGGCCCAGCTCTGTGAGGCCTAGCGGAAGAAGGGCCCTCCCCTGGGCCTCACAATGCCTAGGGGAAGGCCCTTCCTCCCTTGGACCTCACAGACATGGTTAAGCTCTGCAAGGCTTGAGGGAAGGCCATTCCTGGCCTCGCAGCACTGTCCCATCTTTGCGAGGCCAGAGAAGGGGGCCTTGCATGTTCCTGACAAAACTGAAAAGAGGCTTCGTGAATTTAGCTGGGCATGAACTGGCATGACGACAGCTTGTAACGGTGGCATCAAGATCGGCCCCATCATTCCATATGAAAGAGTTTAAAGTAATCACAGTTTGGACATTGTGAGTTTTCACAATAAGGTTATTGGGTGTAGGGATTCGTTCTGCCTGAATGTTGTCACATATTCGTTTACTCTTGTTGAAGAAGACTTCAGCAAGACTATTACATAGTTGTTTGGAATGTTGTAAGGTAGCTGCGGAAGCAGATTGTAGTTCGAATATAACATGGAATCATTATTTCAACAGGGGCAAACACAATCAGAGAAATAGCTTTTCTTGGCTTTGACGATTTTAAATGTAAAGGTGATAGCTACGCTGATAGATTAAATTATTTTTTTGTATCAAAGAAATACCAGTACTGTTTAGCATGAACATACTGGCCATACTGGTAGAATACTGGCCAGGTGGCAACCTAGAAGTCTGATAGCCCTCCCCTGCACAGTGCAGCCATAGTGCAACACTGTAAGGCCAAAGGAAACAGGTGGGTTAGTGACCTAGGCTGGCAGCATCATTTACTTACATTTAGACGTGGGCTTTCCAGGTGTGCTACAAAATTATGCAAAATCATTGGATGCAGGTGAAAGGAGCTATATCTCAAAACTGTTAACTGATTTGGCATTGTGCTAATTTACAAAATGAAATGCTCGAAGGAACCACCTATGTGTATACTAATAATTAATATCTGAACTTTTAAAGGCTGCAGAAGATGTGATGCCATTAAACCCTTTTAGCCTATTTGCTGGACAGGCTTCAGCTTGTCCAGAATGCAGCAGCCCGTACCATCTTTGAGCTCCCCCGGAATGCGCATGTGTCCCACCTTCTGAGGAGTCTCCACTGGCTCCCAGTAAGGAAAAGAGTCCTCTTTAAGACTCTGCTCGTGACCCAGGAAGCCCTATATGTGACAGGACCAGGGTATCTCAAACGCAAGATTTCATTTTATGCCCCACGAAGAAATCTCCGTTCCTCTAACCTGCTGTTAGCTAACATCCCCCGTATTACAAAGTCTAGGACAGGGGGTAAGGCTCTCTCCTGCCTTGGACCTTCCCTCTGGAACAAAATGCCCCTCCACCTGAGAAACATTGAATCTCTGTTCCGGAAGAAACTGAAAACTTGGTTCTACTCATGCCCGTAACCTTTCCTTCCCCCGCTGCTACCCTTTCAGCTCTCAGAGCCAGGACCCTCCCTGGAGTAACAGTGCGCTCTATAAATACCCCCGATAGAAATAGTCCACATATCGTATTCTGGTAGCTGCTGGTTTTACAGTGACGTGAGTGATGCCTTTAATAGAAGTCAAGCTATTTTCAACTGTATGCTTTCACATCTTTCTTGCTCAAAACTCTTCTGTGCCACAAACCTTATCGTGCACCGGGTATGTGAGAAGCATCATTAATCTGGAAATAATTTAACATTTGATTAAAGATATAAGTTTTGGGAAAGCCTAGGCCAAACGTTTCCACCTGTAACTAATATAATGTATTTCCACTTTAAAAAGTTAGAAAATACGTTACTAGGGTTATATGTTTTTATTGTTTTACACCAGGAAAGTTGCTTCTTGCAAAGTTGCATCAAGATGGCAGTCGACTAATTGTCAATTGATGACACTTCCTATGATGTAATTTCCTGGGTTGTCACCCGTGTGCAACTTAGAGGGGCCTTGCACATTCCCTTTCTGCCCACGGCCCCTCAAACCCTAGAACTGTCCCTGCCTAGGGCACACTGCCAGACTACCCTAGCCCCTCTCGCCTAAACCAATAAACCCACCCCCACCAGTGTTGGGCAACACTACAGAAAGGAGGGACCTATTGGCTTTGCCAGTGATTGCTTCAGAAACGCTTATGCTAAGTACTCCTTCAACAGTCACACTGTGTTGGTCTGAAGCCAATGGCATCGTGATTAAAACTTGTAAATATATAACTGTCCACCAGGTGGCAGAGTGATACAGCAAAGGAAAGCAAGGGACACAAACGGATGTTGAGAGGGGACTCAAAGAAACCAAGAAACTGTGAACACGTCGGCATCGCAATAGCTTTTTAGAAATACAAGGCAATAACGAGTTCACCATTGTTAGACAGCACATTCCCCATAGAACTGGCATCAGTGCATCTAAATCACAAGAGGATGTGGCGTAACGGTCAGAGCTGTCGAATTTGAAAATGAGGGACCAGGTTTGAGTCTCAATTTCGGCTCAATATCGTGTGATTCTGGGCAAATTACTTAATCTCCCCGTGCCTCCCAAAAATGAATGTGCCCTTGTGTAATGTACAGTGGCTGCTCCTCCGTTAAGGTGGAGGAGCGCCGCCCCGCTGCTCTCTGAGCGGTGCAAAAAGGAAAAATAAAATGATAATAGCATAATGTTAGCATTTTATTTTTCAGTAGAGCCAGTCGAGGGTGGGGCGGGGCGGGGCGGAGGAGTAGTGGGCGCGGCCAAACTGACATGCGCACTTAACATTTCTCCACCCAGTTGTGTTACACAGCTAGGTGGAGAACAGTCCCAAGCTCCCAGGCACTGTCTAAGCGGCAAACCAGGCAGCTCAGACCAATCACAACACTGCTGTCATTTTGGTAATATTATTACCAGATGACAGCAGCGTTGTGATTGGCTTAGGGAAGTCTGGGAGCCTCTGTGCTGCAGGGAGTCAGGAGCAGAAGAGAACACTGGCCAGCAGGTAAGTCATATTTTTTTTACCCCCTATCCCTGCCAAAATTCTTAGAATGACACTGGCTTTGAACTGTACAGGCCTCTACAAGAACCCTTTTGGGACCCTACTCACTGACAGCAGTATCAAAATCCAGCAATGAGCTGATGACACGCAACTCTACCAACAAAACAACACTGTCTCGACATTCAGTGCACACCTGCCTCAAACTCATTCAAAACTAAATGTCCAGAACCTACCTAAAAATCAACCTCACCACAACAGAATACCCCCTGGTTCTCCAAAAGCAGCAATCAGACACAAAATCACAAGCTCATCTCTCCGAAAGAAACCTGGACATCTTCAGCCTTTCACAGCAAATTCACCCTTTAAACCAACGTCTTCCGCAAAGTAAACTACACAAGGAAAGCAAGAAGGGACGGTGGTACCAGCTCTCCATCCGAAAGACCGTAAAAATAGAAGCTCTTTCTAAAATGAAGTTCAGAACAAAAGCCTTAAACGTTGTTCTCTCACACCGGGACCGATGCAGTGATCTTCTTCACAGACTCAAGAAGATCAAACACTTAGGGAGTCGTTTAAGGTTTGGCAGAGGGGGTTGCAGCAGAAATTGAACTGTAGAAAAACGGTCCCATGGCGCTGCACTACATATCAATAACAGCTGTCAACAATGTAGCATGGACCTTTGCTTCTCCTCACACTGGACAAAGACCACCCTCACACATGTGTGTGACCTCTGCCCTTTCATGCTCCCAACCATGGTTTCCAGGGAGGCTTTCCTTTTACAGCTCGTGTTGTTGCCTATTTTAAACTGTTTTTTTATTAAAAGTAATTGAAGAATGCAAACCACAGAATGCACTTATTTGTTAAATGATAGTCCAGGACTAGAAACATGGTGTCTTGTCAACATGGATAGACCTGGTAATCCCTATACGCAATACTGCCAAGCATAGGCACAGTAGTTACAAAGCGGAGCCCACGCTGAGCTGTCTATAGGACAGACCGATGGTGTGGTAAGGTGACCAACCTATGTTTATATTCATGATTTAAAGGAGCGCATGGCTGCCCAACCAGGACTTCCCAGTGCTGAATGAACCTACTGAATTTCATTGCTGACCCAATGTCGAATCAGAAAAACCAGGGTTTGAGCTATTTCTTAAAAGATGGCTCATTAAAGAGCCGGAGATGCAGGGGGTTCCATAGTTTAGATGTTAGGAGCCAGAACTAAGCCCTCCTGCTCGAGGTCTTCTGATCCTGGGCACACATGAAAATTGATCAGGTCTCAGAAAGGATGGCAGACTAATGAAAAAGGTTGTGGTACCCCCATCTTGTTCAGATGGATTTCTTTTGCAGAGACACATTTAAATTCGGTGTGCAAAATCCTCCTAGGAAAGTTGCTCGAAATTTTCAGATTTGATGGTTTTGAAGTTTTAAAGTTGTCCATGTCACACAAATTCTTCCGTGAGTAAATTTCCTAGAAAGATCTATTTCGGAGGAGGTTTTTCCCAAAGGAGAACGTTTCTGCTGGGTTTTTAATCTAGGAAACTTTACTTTTGTAAGATTTTTCATTCCCATTATTTTTCAACTCTCAGTAGACTTTGTTAAGTTCCTGAGGTTGGGTAAGTTTTAGAAAACAAGTCCTGAAGGTGGGGATTGTGAGTCTTACAAACAGGGCACATGCCTGAATGGAGGCGAGTCAGATAGACAAGGACCAGTGAGACAGCGACAGAGACCAACAGACCAGCAAGAGACAGACAGGGGATGGGGCTGGTAACACAGAGGAAGGGAGGACGTTGTCTCAGAAAAGGTTGGGCGTTGTCTGTTCGTCTAGTGTTGGGGCCTGGTCGCTCTGTGGTTTGGGCGTATCTCCTACCTTTTCCTGTTTTCAGTTTGCTGGCATTCAGAGAGTTGAACAGGTATTCTGCAACCGCAGCATGAAGCTCAGAAAATCAACAGTCCGTGGGGGACCGGGGCATCCTGCCCCTGGACAGCATCCTTAGTGACCATAGGCAGGGCCGGATTCTCAAAAACCTCTAAATGAAATCAGCACCCGGATGTTTGACGTCACAAGAGTGCATTTTTTTTTTACTTTTGGGTATCCACAGAATATTTTCAGGTAGTGCGTGGGGACCAGCGATATGGCAGGTTTTTAAACGTACTCCTGGAAAACCTTTGTGAAATCAATTATTGGATGTGAAAATAGACGAATGTTTTTGCATAAAAAAAAATAAAACTTTTTTTATTGAATTTTTTTTTCTCGTGGAGAACCCCCTTGACCTGCAACATTTCCGCTTCGCGTTCCTTCCCCTTTCCATGCAGGCAATGGTCAGGGGAGCAGCTATCAGCGGTGCAGCCAGTGCAGTGGCACCGGGGCCCAGAGGTGTGAGAGGGCCTAGCATGCCTTGCGTTGGCTGCACTTCTTTTAACAGGCATGTTCAGTAAATTTCTTTACCAGTGCCTCACCGGGGCCTGCGTCCGAAAGAAGTAAGAAGGAGAGAGAACCGAGATAAGTACAAATCAAAGGGGGTAGAGAGGAGAAAGAAGGACAGAAGTCAGGGTGCGAGTGTGGACGGTATGAAGCAGATGAGCGAGACAGAAAGAAGGACAAGATACAGATAAGAAAGAGAAGAAGGGGATAGAGGGATGGCAGAGATGAAATGAAGGCTGGGAAAAGGAAAGCGTAGGATGTAGTTAGAAGGAAAAGGAGAAAATTAGGGAGAAACGGGAGAGGGAGGAAAGGGGAATGCAGATGGTATATACGAGCAATGAGAGGAGAAGAAAAAGAGAGAAATGGAGGAAGGAAAAAGAGGGCGAGTGAGAGCAGGGGATGCAGACAAAGCCAGTGGAAGGGGTAGCGAGGAGACAGTGAAAGGGAAAGAGCAGGGGGCGGGATGAAGATGGGGAGGACAGGGAAAAGACAGGTAGAATGAGTTACTCAGACACAAGAGTGTGAGGGGACCCAAGAGGTGAGGGGACCCATTTTGTTGCTCTCATTAGGCCCCAGAACACTCATGCTACTGCACTGGCAACAGTTTTAGTCCTACCCTTGACAGGAGTAAATCTCTTACCTTTCGCAGGGCAAGAAGAGGTTGTAAACAAGGTGTGAATACCCATAAGCAAGTAAGCATGAGGGGGTTCAGACACTTACACTGCAATCCCACACACTAACACTAAGAGGCATATTTACAATAAAGTGGTGGAGCGCGGGTTAGCTCCAAAATAGCTAACGCCACTTTAGAAATGCAGGGATGCACCGTATTTACAATAATACGGTGCCTGTAGAAACACTTAAGACAAGAACATTGTGTAGCCTATAATGAAGGCTATAATGACCAAATTCTTCAGATTGTATTTAAAAAAGGGTAAGAAACCCCATGTATATGCATATTTAAAGCCAAATACTTTACTAGAAAGCTTACATCTCTTTCACAAACCCTTTTGTGTAAAAGTAGAAAGATGAAGGATAGAAGGACAGTGTAGCCCTATAGTCTGCCATTATGTGAGTGTAAAAACAGCGTCTGCGTCTTTAAGGGCCCAGAGACCACCAGTATCCCATCATGCCCAGCATGTGGCAGTTACTTCAGTTCTTTTTTCCGGCTCCTGGTGACAGCATCTTGGAGCACTGAGGTCGGCCTTTTTGGCTTTTTCTCTTAAAAAATCTCACTAAATTTTTGTGACAACTGTTTCACTCTATGGTTTTCAACTGTCCCTTTCATTTTCTGTCTTTTTCTGACAGGAATTTTTGGTATTTAGTCAGATAAAATGCCATCTGTATTTGACAAATGTCCTGCCTGTGGGAGAAAGAAGACCAAGTCAGACCCTCATAATGTCTGCATGATCTGCCTTACTGAGAGCCATGTTCCTGACAAATGCCAACACTGCAGGAAGTTCTTCAGGCATACCCTGAGGGAAAGGGAACAAGCATTTACAATGCTATAGGTCTCGCAATTGCGAGTTTTTAACCTCTGGCATTGTAAAAAAAAGAAAGGAGCGCGGTGTCCCTGAAGCGGGCGCAGTGCTCCGAATTAAAGTAAAAATAAATAAATAAATAAACAGAGCGCGGTGTCCCTGAAGCGGGCGCCGCGCTCAACTTCAAATTTTTAAAAATAAAATGTAAACTGAGCGCGGTGACCCTAAAGCGGGCGCCGCGCTCAGCATGCACATACAACAAAAAAAGCAGCCGCCATTGTCAATAAACTAAATAGTGCTCACCCACTAGATAAAGCATGCCGTGTAACGAGCGGAGTAAAAGGTCCAGTCCTTATGGGCGGTAACAAATGGAGACAGGGCGGTACCAAGGCAGGACTAACAAGCCTCATAATGAATCGGAAGCCAGCTTTTACCCAAGACAATGACACAAGCCAATTACAAATATGGGAGGAGAGTGGGCGAGGCTTCCACAGCATACTCTATTACAGCATGCCTCGCAGAGCGAGCAGCGCATGCGCCCTGCAGCTAGGCTCGACCTAAAAAATTAGCCTCCATGGCACAGAAGAACGACGCAGGCAGCAGGCGCAGTCTAACGGTGGGACACCAGGTGAGCATGGAGTGGGCAAGTCCTCTACCAGGGCTCTTCCACCTTCCTCTGAGGACTCCAGGCGTGGGAGAGCCAAAAAAAGAAGCAAAGCCCTTAAATGATGCTGTTCCAGAAAGACGTCAAGACAGGGTACAATTCCAACTTCTTCGCCATCGAGGGCTGGGTCGATGTCGAAGAAGAGGCGAAGGTTGACATTGAGAAGGGGTAGATCAACGCAGAGAAGGAGTTCGACTTTGAAGAGTATGTCGTTGTTGAGACAGAGAGGAAAGTCGACGTCGAGGAGTGTGTTGATGTCAAGACGTAGGAGAACATTGACGTCGAGTAGTGTGTCGGCATTGAGACCATCTAGGCATGCAGAAAAATCAAGGAAATCACATTGGAGATGCATCATCTCCAGGCCCTGTATACTCCAGAGTGTACTCTGTGATAGTGCTACCAGACTGTCCTACTCCTCCTCCTCCAGCTCCTCCATCTCCTCCACCACCTCATCCTCTGGCACCACTTCCACTGGCGCCAAGTCATCCACCACAAACTGTGGAAGCCGCTCTTCCGAGGCAGAGAGTTCCTCTGCGACGATCGCGTTCTCGACCTCGCCATTATTGGTGCCACTCCAGACATCGCCACAGGTCCCAGCGCTCTTCGTCTCGACCATCCTCCAGAGGCTCTCATCACCATCATGCATCTAGGTCTAGATCCAGGTCACGTACAAGGTCAAGACACCATTCAACCCGGATTCTACCTCCTCTTCCAGGGCAGGCAGATACACTACAATGCTGTCGGACTCTCCGCAACCATGGGTTTCTCCAGTGGATGATGTCAATACCTTGCAGGATGTCCTTGTGAGAGGTGCTGCAAAATTAAGCATCTCGATGTCAGTTCCAACACCATCCACATCGGTCATCTTCGAAATGCTTCACCACAGATCAGCATCCAGACCTCTCCTTCCTTTGGTTCTGGGTCTGTTGGAACCAGCGATGGATTTGTTCCTTACTCCAGCTTCAGTTAAACCTGCTCCATCGAGATACAAAAGAAATACAGACCTCCAGAGCAGGACCCACTCTTTCCGCCCCGGATTCTGTAGTCATACTGCTGCCAAAAAAGCTTCATTCTACAACTCCTTTGTTTACTGTACCACCAGACAAGGAAAGTATGAAGCTGGATTCAGTGGGCCGCAAGGTATGTGGTACAGCTGTCACCACCATGAAGACAGCAAGTGCATTGGCCCTTCTAGGCAGGTATGACAGGGCCTTATGATATTCATTGCAGAAATTTGCAGACCACCTCCCCAGCGACAAAAGGGAGGACTTCCTCGGAGTTGTCAATGAGGGGATGATGGTCTCCAGCCAGATCATCAGTGCTGTACCGGATTCATCCTCGCTAGCAGCCCACGAGTACTGCCACAGGGGGGCATTACGAAAACCTTCATGCCTTCGTCTCACGGCCCTCAAACATGAATCCCAACAACATATCCTTAATCTTCTATTCTCTGGATCCACACTTTTCAGCAGTCACACGGACGACGAGATGGCCCAGATGAAGTCCGAAATGGAGACCCTCAAGGCAGTAGGTCTCGAAAAACAAAAGAAACAACAAAGGCCCTGCAAGCCCTACCAAGGGCGTTTTTTCCCTCAGAGGGTTCAAACCCCTCACTGGTATCAAGGTCGCCAGCAAACCCAACAGCAGAGACCTTACCAGCAACAACAGCGGTGGCAGCCTAGAGGGAGAGCCACTCAAACCCCTCACTGGTATCAAGGTCGCCAGCAAACCCAACAGCAGAGACCTTACCAGCAACAACAGCGGTGGCAGCCTAGAGGGAGAGCCACTCAACAGCCTGCTCGGAGGGAATGCATATAGCAGGCTCCAAGCCATGAATGTTTACTTCCTCCTCTTCTGTTACCCACTCCGATAGGGATAAGTATTTCCATTTTTCTGACAGAGTGACAATCCATCACAAAAGACATCTGAGTAATAAATATTGTTTGGAATGGGTATTGTCTCAAGTTCACCAATCCTCCACCGAATATTCCACCAAAACCATCCAATCACCATCTACAGATTCTGCGCTTGGAAGTAAACATCCTTCTGCAGAAGCATGCGGTGGAGACTATTCCTCCCAAACATCGGGTAACAGGCATTTATTCCCACTTTTTTCTGGTGATAAAGAAAGGTCCCAGAAATGAGTTCAGACCCATTCTCGATTTGAAACTGGGCAACATGTGGATTTGATGAGAAAAATTTCAAATGCTGGCACTGCATCAGATCTACCCACAGCTACACAAGGGAGACTGGCTCTGCTCGATAGGCCTCCAAGATGCGTACTTTCATATACCAATAGCCAAGAGGCATCACAAATTTTGGAGGTATATCATGGGTCATGATCATTACCAGTACACAGCGCTTCTGTTTGGCCTCAAATCAGCCACCAGAACTTTCTTGAAGTGTATGGCAGTGGTAGCGGCACACCTCAGAAAGCATTGAATTTTCATCTACCCCTATCTAGACGATTGGCTCATCAAGGCGTCGACTCCTCAGGAAGCACAACTGCACTACCAGGGAACAAGAGATCTCCTCCAAAGATTAGTGCTGCATATCAATCACAGCAAATCAATGTCTACTCCAGTCCAAAGATCGCATTATTTGTGGGCCTCTATTGACATCAGTCAACAAGAGTGTGTTCTTCAGAGGAGAGACTGTTATCAATCTGTCTGAAGTGTCACTCTCTCATGAAAGCCTCTCACCCCACAGTGAGGACAGTGTCATCTCTCCTCGGCCCAATGGCTTCATGTATCTTTCTAACTACGGTAACTCTGAACCACATGCTTCCTCTTCAATGATGCCTCGAGGATCAGTGGGACCAACTCAAGGGCAATTGGGAGGACAGGATACACTCTCCGCCCATGCAAAACAGTCTCTGAAATGGTGGTGCTGTCCCACGAACCTGCTTCAAGGGATGCCATTTCATCAGGATGTCCCTTCCCAGACCATAGTACAGTTACCTCGTTACTAGGATGGGGAGCACACATGGATCACCTCCAAATCCAGGGAATATGGTCTCAGACAGAGATGAACTACCACATCAATCTCCTCAAGCTATGCCCAGTTCATCTGTCGCTGAAATCTTTTCCCCTTCATTCAAGACTCACTCCCTGCTTGTTCAGACAGCCAACACGACAACCATGTACTATCTCAACAAGCAGGGGGGACGAGGTCCAAACCTTTATCCCTCTAGGCCCAGACAATTTGGAAGTGGCTGATAGCCAGAGACCTGCGGCTCACTACAACTCATCTCCCAGGTGTTCAAAATGTTCAGGCAAGAAAACCACAAATGGGTCCTTCTCGTCAATGTCGTGCAAAACATCTTCAGACTGTGGGGAGCGCTTTGCACATTGACTTGTTTGCCACCGCAGAAAACAGAAAAATGTCCAGGCTTCGCCTCAAGGTTCATCCAGCCAGGGACACTGGGAAATGCCCTATGGATCGATTGGTCCGGCAAATTTCTCTACGCCTTTCCTCCGATCCCCCTGATCCCGTCAGTCCTCATCAAACTGTCTTACTCGAGAGACAGCATGATCTTGATTGCTCCAGAGTGGCCACCTAAATGGTGGTTCACGGACCTTCTTCACCAGTCATAGCGTCCACACCCCATGCTGCCCTGAATACCAGATCTTCTCATGAAATTCAGAGGCCAGATGGTACACTCCAATCTCTCCTCCTTGAATTTGGCATCATGGCGTCAGAGCCAGTTCAGTACGGACACCTGAACCTTCCGCAAGAATGCATGAACATTCTCAAGGAGGCCTAATAACCATCAACTTGTTCAGCATATTCATTCAAATGGACGAGATTTTGCATTTGGTATTCTAACAAGAATGTGGACCCAACAACCTGCCAAGAAGATGTCATTCTTTCATACTTACTTCACTTGGCAAAAATCTGGCTTAAAATTCTCTTTCATAAAAGTTCATTTGGCAGCTCTTACTGCCTACAGAAAATGTCCTTCACAAACCTCTTTTTTTAAATTTACTGTTATGAGGGATTTTTTTAGAAGGGTTGAAAAGGTGTTCCCTCCCATTAGCCATCTTTCTCCTCCATGAGAGCTCAATATAGTTCTCTCATGCAAGACCCTTTTGAGCCCATTCACAAATCGTCCTTGCAACATCTCGCTTGGAAAACGGGTTTCCACATAGTGATCACATCAGCACGAAGGGTTAGCAAAATCCAGGCATTGTGTTCTCACAAACCATACACTGTTTTTGATTCCAATAAGGTAGTGATGAGGACTCACACAAAAAAAATCCTAAAGTAATTGTAGATTTTCCCATCAACCAGACGATTTCCGTACCTACTTTCTTTCAGCATCCTTCCACACCTGGTGAAAGGACTCTCCATTCCCTAGACGTTAGGCGAGTTTTAAGTTTTATCTGGACAAAACAGGAGGCATATGTAAACCAGACCAATTATTTGGAAACTTTGGCCCAGGCCGTACAGGTCTAGCCACGTCCAAACAGTCCATCTCCCAATGGATAGTATCTTGCATCCTCTTATGCTACCAGAAAGCTAATAAGGTTTTGACTGGTAGACCTAATGATCAATCTACCAGGGGGAAAGCGGCTACAGTCGCTTTGATGACAAATGTTAGCTGAAATCTGTAAAGCGCTACATGGCGGTCCATTTACATGTTTACCAAACATTATTGTTTGGACTCGGATGCTAGAACAGATGCTCAAGTAGGACATGCCTCCCTGAGCAATTTGTTTGCTTGATTTGGTCGTTTGGTCATTCTTGTCTTTTCTACCCCTCTTGGAGGAGATGGGCTTGCTACTCTATTCAGTGCTTATGATTATCAATGGAGATTCCCTGAGAGAGAAGGAATAGTTTTTATCTGTAGTCCCAGTTCTCTGTCAGGGAAATCTCCATTGAAGTCATAAGCAACCCTTCTGCCTCCCCTGTGGAGATGACAGAGAAAAATTTGGACCTATCTGACACCGCCACATCTCAGCAAAAAGAACTGAAGCAACTGCCGCCTGCTGGGCATGATGGGATACTGGTGGTCTCTGGGCCTTTAAAGGCGCAGACACTGCTTTTACACTCACATAATGGCAGACTATAGGGCTACACTGTCCTTCTATCCTTCATCTTTCTACTTTTACGAAAAAAGGGGTTGTGAAAGAGATTTAAGCATTCTACTAAAGCATTTGGCTTTAAATATGCATATACATGGGGTTTTTGTTTTACCATTTTTAAGTACAATCTGAAGAATTTGGCCATTCTAGCCTTCATTATAGGCTACACAATGTTCTTGTCTTAACAGTTTCTACAGGCCTTCCCGAGGAAGGGCGAACATCTACACTTAAGAAGACATACTATGAAAAAGTGCTCCAGGATCCTCGCAAATGGGCGGGACTATTCAGTGCTAATGACTTCAATGGAGATTCCCCTGAGAGAGAACCGGGATTACCATTCCTTCTGGACTAATGGTTACTAACCTGCACCCCGCAGTCAGATGGTCCAAAGAGTAGTGCCCACCCACAATCACAGCTGGGTAAACAGCCTTCTTCCCCAGAAATGTGAGGAAGCATCTGATCACACTATAATAAATACCTAGGCATAAAATGGACAAAAGTGGAAAAATGAGATGGATGTGTGTAAAGGAGTTTTGGGCCAACAAAAACCCAGATGGGTCTTATTTTTATATTCTTTATTGAATTTTCATAGGCAATCAGCATATAATAGTTATGCAAGAACGGCAGTTTAGAAAAATCTAAATCACCATATAAACAAGAACATCTGAGAGACATTGGGAACTTGAAAAATAATACATAAAAGACGCCTCCAGATAGAGGTGATGCAGTCCAGAAGATTCCCCTGGATGAGCAGAGAGGAAGGGCCAGGGAGAACAAGAGAGGGAGGGGCAAGGGAATAGGATAGAAATGTTGGGGCACCAGGACCCCTGGCCGCCCCCCAGAAAGCCAACATCCACCCGTGAAGCAGACAAGGGCCGGATACAAAGTGCGTAACCAGGTCGACTGGTGGCAGCATCCACAGCTACCCGTGCAGGAAGGGACCCCCAACCTCCTCAAACTTCTGCAGTTGGTCGTTGAGCTTATAAATAAGTCACTTGTAAGTGGGCATGTACAATGGAATGGCGGCGTGGAGGATTTCCAATGACGCAAGATTTCCACCTTTGCCACCATGAAGGCCGTAGCCAGCCAAGGCTAGCCATGGCGTGTTAAATCCGGGAATATGGACATGCCCTGAAGCAAGGCTAGGAGGGCTGTCAATTGCGTGGCCACCCCCAGGCTGATCATCAAGGTATCCCAAACACAGCCCCAGTAGCGCAAAAGCACCGTACAGTCCCACAGAACATGCACAATATTGCAGTCCGGTGCGCCACACCTCCAATACCTGTAATCCTCTGCCATATGTGCCTTATATAGCTGTTCCGGCATCCAGTGCCAGTGGTGGAGGACCTAGAAATAGCTAATGTTCAACCTGGTCTCCCAGGAGAAACCATCATGGTCTTCTAAAAGATCATTCTAGTCCTACTCAGAGAGGGAGAGGCCTAGCCTCTGCTCCCACCAACAACGTATGTTGTGTGCGGTAGGGCACGAAAAAAGGCCGTCTGTCAGGGTAACAAACAGTCTCGCCATAGTGCCCTTATAACCTTTTGCATCAGGATATATTGCAACAGGGGGTCAGTCTGAAAATCGTAAGGGGGGCACCCAGTGTGTGTTGTAGGCTATGCGTGAGATGCCGATACCACCAGTGCTGTGATTGGGGCAGGCTCTATTCACACATGAAAGCAGCAAAAGGGACCAAATCACCGCCCTGTACCATATCGTCCACAGAGTGTATTTGGTCCTCCATTGCGACCAATCAATCTCTCCCCCCAATCGTTATTTCCCTATTCTCCCATAGCGGCACCTTAATATGGATCATGCTAGGGGAGTGAAGCAAGTGGTGAGCACTACGCCAAGCATAATGCGTAGCGTGTATTATCGGGTTACCCAGATGGCCAGATTGCCGATGGCCTGTGTAGAGAGCTGTGAGGGCCTCCTTTGATTGCAGTAGGTGGCATTCCAGAAAGGCCCACATGGCATTTTGTTAGCCGGCTTCAGCATCTGCACAATGTGTGTTAGTTGCAAGGCCAACAAGTAGGACTCCGCGTGCAACAGTCGCAGCCCCCCTGTAGTAGTCTTGGCATGCAGCTTAGAGGCCTTTAGGCAAGGTCTGCGTCCCTCCCACACAAAGGTCAGGACAGACTGGTCAATCTTCTCCGTAGCAGGCCATGGGGGATCTTCAGGGGAAGCATTCCAAACATGTAATTAAATCTCAGCATCATGCTCATTTTGATAATTTGGACGCAACCCCACAGGGACGGGGGCAGTGCCAGACAGGTGGTAAATTCAGCTCTCACCTTGTCAATAATAGGAACAACATTATCAGGCACCACCCGGGAAAGATCACTACTCAGGTACACTCTCAAGTATTTCAAACTCTAAGTCCGCCAAACGAACGGTTCCTCCTGCAACGACGCCACTGTGGTCACCGATGTCATAGGCAGAGCCCCACGACTAGTTTATGCTGTACCTCAAAAAGGTGGAGAGGGACTCGATCACCTGCTTGAGGGCTGGGATCGATTCAAGGGGTCTGGAAGGACTGCCAAGATATCATCCACGAAATAGAAAGCCTTTCTTTCACCTGCTGTCATGGTGATCCCTTGTATACAAGGTGAACTGCGGAACTTAGCCACCAAGGGTTCCAGGGCCAGCAAAAATAACAGTGTGAAGAGCAGGCACATCTGTCTCATCCTGCGCCAGACAGCAAAAAAGGGGGACGAAAAAGCCCCACAGGTCACAGAGTCCGTAGGATCACCATAGAGCCACCAGACCTTGGTGATGTACGCTTCCCCTAATCCCGTGGCCTCCATCACTGGGAACAGGTACTACCACTCCACCCGGTCGAATGCCTTCTCGGCATCAAGGGATAGAAGTACCTTCTGATCATCGTCTTACCACACCTGCCAGAGCAGATGTGAGAGCATCCTCAGGTGATTTGCCGAAGTGCAGCCAGGTATGAACCCGACCCTGCGAGGGGTGGATCAGGAGGGGGATATAAGTCTTGAGTCTGGTGGCCAAAACCTTCGCCATGATCTTCATATCCACATTGATGAGGGATATCTGGCAATAGATGGCTTATTGAACAGGGTTCCGGCATTGTTTGGGTATCAAGGAGATACGCATCCTGTTGAATTCTGATAGGGCCGTGGTGGTGGGGATCTCTCTGAACAAGTTGACCAACAGAGGCACTATCAGGGGTTTTGTGATTTTATAGAATTAAATCGGGACACCTTCATCACTCTGGGCCTTCATAGTGGCCATCCCGTCAGTGGCCTCTGCAATTTCCTCATCACTGATGTCAGCACCGAGTAACTGTGCTTGGTCACGTGACAGTGCCGGAGGGCAGGTCCATCAGAAACGCCTGCTCTGCAGCAGCATGATCTTGCACGGACGAGAAGTAGAGGGTTTTGAAAAGGTGGAAAACTCCCACAATATATCAAAGTGGATCAGAAAGGAGCATGTAATGAGCGGATCTAAGGGCCGGTATTGCGAGCAACTGTGCCTGGCGTAATAGCGCAGCCAACAGCCGTCCAGATTTTCCCCGCTCTCTTAGTTCCACTGTCGCAAGCTAAAGAGTGTCGACTTCGCTTGCACAGTGTAATGGGAATTCAGATCGTATTTGGCCCCAAACGGCTCATGTGGGGATTGGCAACGCGTTATACGACTGAGTCAGGCAAAGTGTGAGGTCAGTCAACCGGCAGGTTCCACCTCACAGCAGCACTTATAGGCAACCGAATCACTCATCAAATTACCTCTCAAAGAGGCCTTCCTGGCCACCCATAGGACTTGTACAGAGGAGACGGACACAGTGTTCTCCTCCAAGAACTGGCTCTGACATTGGCACAGTCTGCATTTGTCCTCAGGGGCCTTATACCACGTGCTGTTCATACGCCAACATGCTGGAGGGGGTACAATAGACGGAGGTCAAGATCGAGTAGCACAAGATCATGATCAGAGGTACAGTTCAGTCGAGTCAAGGCGGCCACCAAGTTACTAAGCAGTCTGATGGACAACAAAAAGAAATCGATGAGGCAACGTGTGCCATGGACACAGGAGGTGAAAGTTTAGTCCCTGTCCCACGGGTGCGTAAAGCATCAGGGATCCACCAAGGTATAGTCAGCAATGATGTCAGAGAGGTTTTGGAGCTGTCTGGTCATATGGTTTCTGGACTTATCAAGGTACGGATCCAGGGGCCGATTCCAGTGCCTCCCCCATAAGTACCCTGAGAGCAGGAGTTTGTTCAGTGTGGCAAGGAAATCCAACTTGTCACCCACTGGGGCATGTATAGAGCCCTCAATCAAAGCCTAGTCGCGGATCCAGACATTGGCAAAAATATATCTGCCCAGGGGGTTGCTCCATGTCTGCAGAGTGCGGGCTGCCAGGGACTTATGAAACAAGATGGCCATGCCACTCTTCCTATGGTCCAAAGGAGTAGCCGGATGTGTAAGGGCAGTCTGTGTCCTGATTGCATGTATCACTGTACCCACCCAATCCCATCTGAGTTTATCATGTTCAGTAGTTGACAGGTGCATTTCCTGGAGCAATGAATGCTACATTCCGATGGTGCGTCTTCCAAAAAGAGAGGATTTTTTGCTTCTTAATAAAAAGGGTCAGGCCATTTACAATAAGGGGGGCGATCGGCAGTGGGCGGGGTAGGTCGTCCCAGGAGGTGAGGAGGCCATATGGAAGGCTTCGATGGGGGCCAGGGAAAAGAGGGGAAATAGAGCAAGAAGGTACGGACCGGGGGAAAACCAGCGTCTGACCTAGGTGTACACACCAAATCCTCTGATAGGCGGACATTAAAAGACTAAACTATGACCCAGAGATGCGTGAACACACTGCTAGAGGACAGTTACAAGATTGAGGGGCATAATTACATTGGAAGTGATGGAGCGCGGCGTTAGCCTTCTTGGCTTTAATGCCGCTCTCCGCCACTTCTGGATCGTAGGGCTGCACCATATTTACAACAATATGGTGCAGCCTTGCGCTTCCCCTTGCACTGGCGCTAAATTTCGCTGCCTAGCGCCAGCGCAGGCACCCTTGCACCATAGTGCAAGGGTGTCTGCGTTACAGGGAAAGATTGTTTATGTGCAGGAAGGGACACCTTCCTGCATATAAACAATCAGTGGTGTTTTGCTGTTTCCATGTGTGCTGCACAACGCAGCACACATGGAAACAGCAAAAACGAGGAGAAATTAAACATTTCTCCTCGTAGCGCCAGGGTAAGACCAGGTTTTCCCTGGTCTTAATTTTGGCGCTGCCCTATAATTTTGCCACCCTTGTAAATATGGGTCAGAGTCAAAATCAATGGGAACGCCCACCGCAACACCCAGTGCCCTCCCCTTTCATGCTAAGTATAGAGTGAAAGGGAGCCGTATACACAAGGCAGCGTTAAGTCACGTTAAGTGGCTCAATGCTGCCTTGTAAATAAGACAAAGCCCCTATTGCCACCACAACGTCCCAAAAATAGACGTTGTGGTGGCGATGTAAAAGTTACTTAATTTCGGTAATGCTATATCTGGTAGAGACACAGTCTAGATGCAGATTCCTTAACTTTGAATTCTCCCCAGGCGCCAGACTGGATCCGGAAATATTTTAGCAGTATCTCTGCGTGCCAGGGGACGGCGTCGTACGGCTCTGCGGTGACATCGTCTCTCGATAAGACGTCAGTGGAGCCATATAAGTCCCCTCTGGAACACGGACGTCACTTTCTTCTGTGAAACCTTCCGTGCCAGAACGCGGGAACCACTACAGAAACTGGTGGTGGAAACAGTGTGCCAAAAAAGATCAAAAATCTTTGAAACATTAATAAAGGAGGAACTTCAAATGGTATGTTAATACCAGACAAGGATTTTAAAGAAACCTCCAATAAAATCAACGAAACACATGGCTACATGAAACCCTGCACTCTGGTGAATAACCCCCATATGAGGGAAGAGACCATACACTCTATAGACCATTCATCAATGGTAATGAACGGTATGGCAATAGCCAAACACAACCTACAACAACAACACCAGGCTGTTTGTTGAACCACACATTACGTGACAAACTGACAGTACCAATGTCAAGGTATGATGATACCAAGAAGAATTTCATAGAAAGAACAAAGAAATTAATACTACTCTCTGGTGTGTCATCCAGAGTGAAATAGAAAACCCACCCCCAACTCTACCAGCCACACACATTTGGAAATGGATGGTGTTGCAACATCTAAACAAAAGCTAAGTGGCCAGGCCAAACGGTTTGTCTAGCCCCAACATAGATTGAGATAGTGATCACTGGTATATAAACCCAGTATTGAAAGGGTATAACTTTTACCTCAAAGGCATTCGCAGAGCGGGGAGGATGGGCAAGGCGTTAAGGAATCTGCGGCTAGACTGTGTCTCTATCAGATATAGCGTTACCGAAGGTAAGTAACTTTTACATCTGATAGCGACATCTAGCCGCAGATTCCTTAACTTTGAATTAAAAACCATAGCTATACCCTACTGGAGGAGGGTCTGCGAACTAATTCTACAAAAGTTCTCAAAGAGAACCAGCCGGTCGGACTAACAACTGACCAAATGTACGTAGGAATAGCAGAATAAGAGCTTGGCTCTTAATAAAATCCATGATCGCTGTCACAGAACATAAAAATAAAAAACAACCTTACAGGTCAGAGAGAATCGGTCCTTGAACGAAAAGGGTTGAAAACCCCTGAAGAACCATCTGTCAGAAGACAGACATTATCCATGTCCCCAAAAGGGCAAGAAAACTCAACGACCAAGAAGGGTCAAATGCATGATAAAAGTCATATAATCTGCATTGTTTATAACAATAAAGAATTAGAGAAAGAACTGACCAATCCCAAAACAGGACTTTCAGAACTCATTTCGCCAAGGGAAAAATGAACAACAACACCTCCTTGGATTAAATACTTTCGTATGGACAAAATGAACATTCATCCTATGCACCAATAGCATAACATCTTACCACAAAGATTCATATATAGACATAAATACACACACACATATAAATGTGTCATCAGATACTCCGATTGATCCAACACTGGCCAATAACTACTGCCAGAACGCAAGAATGTATAAAGCTTGCCCTCGTACGGCCTTCAGTGCCATAGTCTGAAAGACTGAACACAACTTCGAGCCATAGGTAAACTCTACACACCAAGGCAAGCGAGAAAAAGAGACTCAACTGCATCTTTGATTAAAACCGCTTTCTTTTCCCTTTTTTTTATTTTTTAAAGGAACAAATATGTATAACACATATGATACAGTCATGTATACTCTGTATACCTAATAACCAACTGGAATCGAGAAACAGTTCCATAAAGCGCTTTACAACAATCTTGAAAATGGTAGCGCACCTATTAAAGCACTTGTCAACAACAAGCACATACGACCACACCTGTGATACAAGACATATATGATCGTAAGTCCAACAATTAAGTGAACACAGCAGCACATTAAATCATGTATACCCTGTATACAAAAAGCCACTCTGAAATGAGAGATTCGTCAAAAACACCCAACCCAGTGAAAAAAGGGTAGAACGCCATCAATACAAACCGCAGGTGACGTGCCGTAATAAAAAGCTGCCGGTTATAAAGATAACCGCAGTCATGACTCCTCACAAATTAAGGACTGCAGAAAACAATAAGCACATCCTCTCCAAAGACAGGTAATGCCGATCAGACAGAGCCACACATATCAAGAATATCATAGAAAGTAGAAAAGCTTACTATAAAGCAAAAATCCTCCTATTATAAAAGTGTCTCCCAAGACTTTTATAGATGAATAGGCAGCCTTGTTGGCGACCAAAATGGCTCAACACCTTGGGACATATTGTCTGAAGTCAAGGACAGCAAGCCATCAAGTTTACATTGGTCCTGGGACAAGTTGGCCCAACCCAAGCATCATAGACTTTTGGCTGCCAATTTACAGCACCACAATATGGAGCAGAGATAGGAATTGCCTGCAGTCGAGGTAATATTTATGTCTTCACTAGACACTGTTCCTCTACCCTAAAGCAAGAACTCGCAAGCAAACATATACTCTGAGCCAGAGCAACGCTTCAACTTGCTGAAGCACCCGATTACTCCAAGAGTAGACCAAAGAGTGACTATACCCCAGTCTACAAATGACATAACCAGATGCCTCCAAAATAACACTGAAGAAGAAAGCCATGCAACTTTCATACTGAACTGCTTCGAAGAAGCATGTAACAGATCCGCTTCCATACAGGAAGACACCTCTCTTAATAATAGCCTCTTGAGTAGAAAGCTCATCCTCAGAGGCCAGGAAACAAAGGGAACCTCCCTCAGTCATTTAAATCAATACACAAATAAAAAAGAAAATGGTACTGAGGATATAACCACTACTCCTCACCGGAGTACATGTGGTAGTACTGAAACTGAAACTGGACGTATACAACGTCCTAATAAGGTTACTCCTTGAACTACAAAAAGATATATCCCAAGCCTAGGGACAGGCAAAGCACACAGTGACAGAAAATGTAGGACTACAACTCTGTAGTTCTCTGTCTTTCATTGAAGCATCTTAACGCCGCATCTGACTGATCGCCAAAAAGACGGGCACCATCAAATCGTACATCGGCCAAGGCCGACTGGACAGCCTCTGAGAAACCCAATGATACCAACCAAGCCCGACGCCTTAGCGCCACTGCAGATGCCAATCGCCTGACCCACAGAATCAGTTGTGTCCATGCCACACCTTATGGTAAGCCTAGCAGCCTGCTGACCATCTCTAATCAAGCTGCCCACCTCAGCACAGAGGTTTTCTGGCAGAGATCGGAGAATGCTCTGTAAAGAATCGCATAAGGCATAAGAAAAGCACCCCAGCACACAGGACGTGTTGGTGGCTCTCAATGCTGTGCTGGCTGAAGCAAATATATGCTTACCACAAGCATCACAACCCCTAGCCTCCTTGCCCACTAGAGTCTTAGAAGTAGAATCTACATCCTGGGAAAACGTTGCAGCATGAGTCACCAGGCCACTACTGGAAGGGTGTCTATGCAACAAACTGGGTCCCCGGGTGCAGGTAAATGCCTATGGGCAACATCATGGTCCACTGAGACCCCCGACTCAGGCTTAGCCTAAGCACCTAATAAAACGTCAAATAGGGCCTCACTATACGGAAGAACAGACTCTTCTCCAGTCTGTCCCTGGCAAAGGATTTCAAACAAAGGGTCTGTAGACTTCTGCACCATGGGCAGTGACAAGTCTAAAACTGCAGCCACTTTCCTCAGCATGACGGCAAAGGAGGAACTTGCCTCAGTGGCAAGACTAGGGGGGAGAAAGCAACCCCGAGCTGGCAAAGAATCCAGCACACTAGCCTCACCAAGAGCTGTAAGCCAGCTCTCCTCCATCTAAATGTTGGAAATGGGCTGAAAAAGTCCAGCCCCAGTCGATACAGGTGGACCTCCCAACGCCTCTTCCTGAAAAGGGGCCACAAATTGTACAATCCCCTCAGTTTGCACAGCCGAATCTGCATCCGACGCCGTACAACGCCGAAGTGGCGCTATTACGATGTCGTCTGGGGAAGAGAGGCGACTTCAACCAGCGCTGCCGACGTCAATGTCGGTTGATCAAAGACCGGCGTCGTAGGCAAAGATCCCAAAGGACTATGAGCCTGCGCCAAAGCGATGTCAGCCGACGTCGCCCGGCGCGATCCTTAGACTCCGATGGCCCAACCGTCACGGAGGACAAATCCTCCGACGACCCCCAACCCACCTCCTAGGGGCCTAGAGGCGCTCCAGAGGGAGATGGGGTCCCATAGATGAGGTGTAAGGAATCATAATATTCCCTTATCTGAGCCATCGATGCACAGGCCCCCGGAAACACGGGGAGACACGGTGCGGAGTCACGTACGGCTTCCTCAGCCATCGAGCGGGAGTCCTAGAATGGCGCAACTTCAACTGCCCCTTACCTTTCGACTTCCCTGGAGAACGACGTCCTCCAGACCGGCTTCGGCTCCTTGATCGACCCAGCAAATATTCTTTCCGGGACAACGAAGACCGAGGCTGGGAAACCTCGAGGTTCGCGAAACACGTGCCGTCATCAACTTCAAACGCCACTCCTTCAACGACTTTGGTTTTAGCTTCTGGCAGGAACCACAATCCTCTGCATTGTGGTGTTCACCTAGACACCACATACAAATTGTATGCGGGTCCGTCACCAACATATGTCGGCTACAAGACCCACAAGGTTTGAATCCTGTTGACATTTGACAAAGGCACACTGTTCCACCGACACCAGGTGTCGGAGTAGGTCGAGAAAAAACGAACTGAGGAACCACTTCTCCGGATCCACGTTGCAGCGCGGAAAAGAAGAGACTGACGTCCGCGCCCCAGAGGGGACTTATATGGCTCCACTAACGTCATATCCAGAGACATCGTCACTGCGGAGCCGTACGACGCCGTCCCACGGCGCGCAGAGGTACTGCTGAAAAAAAGTCCAGATCCAGTCTGGCGCCTGGAGAAAATTCAAAGTTAAGGAATCAGCGGCTAGATGTCTCTATCATATAGGGGCTTGTAAATATGCCTCTGCTGTTTGTTCCTCTATCTCTGGAGAGTGGGAACAACTAGGTCTGTAGATCTGGGACGAAGGGAGACCGCCGACCTGCAGCCTTGGATCGTGGTACAGGTAATGACAGGGTGTGCAAGTAAACTGACCCAAACTCGCATAACGGCCACCCAGGTCAAGAAGGGCCCAAAACCCAGAACCCAGACACCGACCACCCCGCTCAAGTCAAAACAGACAAATTGGCCCATATGCCCATTACCCAAACCAGCATAAATTAAAACATAAAATACCATTTCGAGCAAATTAACAAACAACATAGAATACATTATTGCCGGAGGACCCAATCGGCAACAAAGGTACAGTCTTGGCAAGGCTCAGCACAACAGACAAACAGTAAGCCTCCACAAATTTCATCCATGTGAGCGGGCAATCGCAAGATTACCAGGCCAGGGACCCGCGATAGAAAGGCTGCAGTCAATCCTGTATGCCAGGGAACAGTCGGGGATAGCGTCGCAAACTTTAAGCAGCGAGCAGGAATTTTCCCTTTTACCATCAAGTGACTTGCTCTGGTGCTTTCCTCCATCCGAGGACCAGCGTTGCATGACTCTCTCCAGCCTCCAGTGCTCCTCTTGGTCGTCAGGTAGTCGATCGTGCCTCACCATGACAGAAGTTGATGGACAGCGAGCGGCTCGCGGGTGTCCATGTTGGTGGCATCCAGAGTGTTCAAAACTCTCCAAGTTCTCCGTGTCATCATATTCCTGGTTCTTGCCATTCACAGTAATCAGCATCACAGCCAGTTTCAGGAGACTGTACCGCAAGTCCTTCTTTCAAGGT
The DNA here is from genome assembly GCA_963921515.1 of Calotriton arnoldi. Taxonomy (NCBI): domain Eukaryota; kingdom Metazoa; phylum Chordata; class Amphibia; order Caudata; family Salamandridae; genus Calotriton; species Calotriton arnoldi. The sequence continues at coordinate 275,392 of CAWUFW010001460.1, forward strand.
GGGGCTGCAGTGCCAGGAATCGCTTCCGGACAATGTTGGTATCATGAGAGAAGTTGGCTGAAATGAACATCTGGCGGTTCTCAGTGTTAAGGGCCATGCTTTTTCGCGGCCAGGATAACCTGTCTCCTCTGCTGGTGCCTGAAAAGGCACACCAGTATGGGCCGGGGTCTCTGTGTGGAAGAGGAAGAGGCTTATCAACAGACCCTGTGAGTCTGTTGGATCCACAGTTTTGCGATAAAGGACATATCCAACAGTTTTGGCACGAAGTCGCAGAGGAACAAGATCATGTGCACCCCATCCATTTCCTCCGGCAGGCAGGAGATGTGAACTTTGTCCCGTCTGCTCCTATCCTCCAAGTCGATCACTTTCCTCTGTAGCGCCCACCTCCATTGACCAGACTGGGAAACCATCTATACCTGCTTCCACCTCCGTGAAGTGAGTTTCTGTAGCATCAAGTTGCTGATGAAAGGAGGCAATGTCCGTGCGTGTTGACTGTATGTCCTCAGTCATTATCTTAACAGCAGTGCCAATGGAGCCCGTGGAGACCTTGATGTCGGTGAACTCGCGAAGCAAGGTGTCCATAGCCGAAGTTGACAAAGATGGCGGTGCTTGCGCCATGTTCCCTGCCTCTGAGGATTCGGGTGGTCTCATCCTAGAGACAGCCTCCGAGAAGAGGAGTTGGACAACAAGAGTTAACAAGTGGCGTCCCCAAAGAGTCAAAACAGTCGAGCAGAGATCTCATCGGGACACCCCCAGAAGACAGGCAAAAGAGAACACTGCAGGCATAGGACAAGACAGCGAGGCCATTGCACGGGGCCAGTAGAGGAGAATCAATACACTTCTGTGAAACAAAGGCAAGCACAGACTTATTGGAAGGTCTAGGGGTTTGGCCATCGGTCAGCAATCTCACCAACTGCCCCAACCCTGCCAGTGCTGGTTCACCCGCCGTAGGTAGATGTCCAGTATCCTGTAGTTCACAGTGACAGGCAAGGAAGTACAGCAGGGGGTGGTGGTGGCACAATCAGATGTGGCATGGGAGGAGGTGGGTGGACAGAGTCAGCAATGGAGGATGAAGAAAAGGTGTTAAGGGACTTATCTCGTCCCTACAGAAGGGGGTTGATGCCGCAGTCTCCCTCCTCGCCAGTCAAATCATACACAGGCCATGTCTGGTCAGCATTCCACCCCCAGCCAAGGGATACACACAGGTTTAGCATAAAATGGCACCTCTAGTAAGGTGGTGTTCCCCCCCCCCCCACACCATGCCTCCAGCAGCAGCCGTGGCCGGTCCCTATGCGTGCAGGCCTTACCTGTCCCAGGCCTTGGGGCTTCAAGGCCTATGCACTGCCTAAAATCCATCGGCCACCATCCTAGGATCTCAATTCTGATCCATCTGTCAAAACTGATGACCCTTACTCTACTGCTGAAATGCTCCATGAAACATTAGACCATAAATAATTGTGATGTTGGCGTTCTCAGTTCAATAGGTAGAGCAGAAGGTATATAGGTGTGTCCTCTGAATATCAAAGATAGAATATCGTGGTATAAAATATCGAGCAAAAAATATTGAAACTATAATATGGAAAGATAAGTATAGATTTCCTATACATAACTCCACATATATGTACCTTTACGGTAAGTATATCATCAAGATACAGAGATGTGGAGTTAGGAATAGTAAATCTATGCTTACGTCTATATGCACTACCATTTGATACTTTAGTCTTCGAAATGTTGTTCTATGATGTTCTCGGATCACGACAGTCCTATCCTGGATATTCAGGAGCACAATCAATAAAGAAGCTTAGGGTTTGCGAGCTCCTAGCCCTAGAAAGGCAGACCTCCCATAACCCTGACATCCGCTCAACACTGGATCTACAGATTCAAGTACAGGAGCACAGTTCATGCCAATGGAGGGCTGTTGGGAGTGAGGCTACGCAGGGACCCCTATTGGAGGGGGCGGGGGACTGGAATGTGAGCTAAACTGGGAGGAAATTAGAATGCAAGCCATGGTCAAAAGGGAACACAAAGTGCTACACCGTACCATCTTTTTCAAACTTAGGGCCTCATTTACAATATTTTGTAGCTTTCCTGCTGTGCTACCGTGCATCAAAATAAAGAGGCAGGAATGCGCCGTATCCACAAGATAAGGTGCATTCCTGTCGTCTCTCCTGCAACGGTACACAAACAGCAGCCGTGCGCAGTGCAGACACCCTTGCGTCATTTTGCAATGGTGCCTGCACTGAGGGGATGATTGTTTTTGTGCAGGAAGGGACACCTTCCTGCACAAAAACAATAATTACAGGATTTTCCTCTTTCTATGCGTGCTGCACAATGCAGCACGCATAGAAAGAGGGAAAAACTACAATAAATAAAAGTATTTCTCCTCGTTGCGCCTCCTTAAGCCTCGCCTGGGGAGGAGTAGGATTCTGACGCATTCCCAGGATTACTAAAGGTTAAATCTGGGAATGCGTCAAGGTTCCATTGATGTTGCGTGGGAACAACCACAGCAACACCCATGGAACGCCCCTTTCATGCAGACACACCCACGGAACGCCCCTTTCATGCAGACACACCCACAGCAACACCCACGGAACGCCCCTTTCACGCAGAGTTATGCGTGAAAGGGACACATATTTACAAGGTCATGAAAAGTCACGCAGGGTGACTTTACATGGCCTTGTAAATATGGGGAAGCCCAGTACACTGCGTCAATAAAAGTGACGCACCGGCCGCACAATGGGCTTGTAAACAAGCTCCTTAGTGTCTCCAGCAGGGATCTCGACCTCTGCAGAGCCCAGCAGGGTCCAGGAGCCCCCTAGTGGAGTACTGCAATGCTTTGTCCACTACCCATGGCGCGAAGCTGGTCATGGGTGGAAGTCTCGTCATGCCAGGTAGCGGCTAGTGGGTCCTGAACATAGAATATCTTATACCGCTTCTCACATTCTAGCAAACTAAGGCGTTATATGGGGCTGTTAGGGCAGGACGATGGTAGGTGTTGTTGTATCTTTGGTGGTGGTCTTGTCTTTGTAAAGGCAGGAGAGCGGACAGACTCCCATGGAAAGAGGAGATACACAAAGACAGGCAGGCTGCGGAGTGCAATGTGGTTTGAAGAGGAGGACATGCTCTGTGAGGGAGGGAGGGAGGAGGCCGTCTGTAAGGGAGGAGGCCGTCTGTGAGGGAGGGCGCCATTTGTAAGGAACGGAAGGCATCCTCAGTGAGGAAAGGAGGGCGCCGTCTGTGAGGAAGGGAGGGCGCCCTCTGTGAGGGAGGGCGCCATTTGTAAGGAACGGAAGGCGTCCTCTGCGAGGAAAGGAGGGCGCTGTCTGTGAGGAAGGGAGGGCGCCGTCTGTGAGGAAGGGCGCCATTTGTAAGGAACGGAAAGCGTCCTCTGCGAGGAAGGGAGGGCGCCATCTGTGAGGGAAGGCGTCCTCTGCAAGGAAGGGAGGCGCCGTCTGTGAGGAAGGGAGGAGGCCGTCTGTAAGGAAGGGAGGAGGCCGTCTGTGAGGGAAGGCGCCATTTGTAAGGAACGGAAGGCGTCCTCTGCGAGGAAGGGAGGGCGCCATCTGTGAGGAAGGGAGGGTGGTGTCTGTGAGGGAGGAGGGTGATGTCTGAGAGAAAGGGAGAGCGTCATCTGTCAGGATGGGAGGGCGCTGTCTGTGAGGGAGAATGGACGTCATCTGATTCTTTCAACTCTTCTCTCGTGAGGCTGGGTCGGTCTGTGGTCAGGGTGTGTGTTTCACCTGTTCCTGTTTTCAGACTCTCGAGGTTCAGACAGTTTAACAGGTCGCCTGCAACCGACAAGGGCAGCACCAAAAACGAAACTTCCCCTACGAACAGATGTTACATGCAGTTGACTCTCTCTCAGCACCAGCAGACCTTACAGCTAGACTATATTTACTTGTGATGCTAAGGCATAAATACAAGGATTTTCTTTACTGCAAATTAATGCCACTTAAAGTGCTGGCGAATGTCTATAAAATCTGAGCAGAAGGCTTTAAATAAGTGCAGTGAGATAAAATCTTAGGGCCTGATTCACAAAGATAACATACTTTTGAGTAATTTGCACCTTTGAGTAAGTTTACTACTTTTTGCTTATTCACAAAATCTGAGTATAAGCGACTACAGAAAAAACTGGTAGTACTTTCAGCACCACACATGGCCAAGCACTGGAACACCCTCCCATAGGAAATAATGGAGATAAGCAATTCAGAAAAAAGCCCATAGGAAATAATGGAGATAAGCAATTCAGAAAAAAGCCCATAGGAAATAATGGAGATAAGCAATTCAGAAAAAAGCCCATAGGAAATAATGTTAAATTAAATTAAATTACTTAAAATAGATGAAAATAGAAATGAGTAAATATGAATGTAGGTACGCTAACATATGCGACAGGAGAGAATAATTCTTTAGTTGTCTTCAGGATTTAAAGGATGGGCGTTTTTACATCATTGGTCTACTTGAGAGGGGTCCTTCTCCTTAATACCCTGGTCAGTAAGAAGAAATACACAGGACCCTAATCATGAACACCATTGTCTGTGGAGGGGTGTAGGGGTCCCCTGGGACAGGCTGAAAGTGGTGCTGTCTGCAGTGGTGGACAGGAGTTTGGTCCTCGGGCGATAATTGTGTTGTTGCCTGCAGAGTCTGCCATGTGCCATGCGGCCCAATACCCAGAACAAACAGTGCTGCCACCTGGTGCCAGATTGCACTAACCCAGTGTGTGGTCCTGGTCTGTGATGGGCACACTGGCACCTTGCACCAGATTACAGAAAAGTGCTGTCTCCATTGCGGGCGCAAACTCCTGATTATGCACCTGAGCTGGTGAGAGCAAAGTGGTGAAAGAGAGCACGGTTTCAAGCCCGACCCAGTATTTAACTCACAGCAGGCCCTTACTAGTATTCAAGAGGGCGGCAAGGAAACCTCCGCAGGCCGGGACAGTGTGTGACTTTACCAGACTGTGGGAGTGTTCATGGTGGTAAACTCCATGTTGCAGTAATTGATTGTTGCGCACTCCTTTGGTTTAAATCAATATTTAATAATAGTCAGATGATTGTCAATACTACTGTATGTATAACGTGCTGGTCAGGAATGAGGTAGCCTGCCTCATATGTATTACTTAATAAATCGCAAGTGTAATGATGCACTTGACCCTGTCCGCACAGCTGGTATAGAGCATTCCTACCTAATTAAAGAATTTTGACCACTGTTTATGTGTACTCTTTACAAATGCTTTCATACATCAAAATACCATTATAATTTTTTATTATCTGCGGATTCCTCTCCGCTAATGCATAGTCATTGTTTATAATGCATTGATTCACTTAAATAACAGCATATACAACATTAACAATTCATGTTTGTAATTAACAAACTATGGACAGAATCCCTCTTCTCTCACAAGATGTTCCCAATGCATTTCGGGATAAATGATCCCTTCTTCAGGGGTGCTGTGAACATAATCAATAAATCCACTTATTAATATATACAGGAAGGAACTGAATCATCTAGTTACACACTGGCAGATGAAATTCATCTTGAGGACATACATGAAACGAGTCCGAATGGTGCCTAAGTAAAATAGTCCCAACACCAAGCAATCACATGAGAAACGTATGTATCATGCACCTCGATACTGAAACTAATCAGTGAGCATTTATCGTGAATATAAAAGTTGTAAACACAATGGTGCGGATGTGCTCGCTAAGTGACCACAAGAACTACAAATGAGACACTTACTGAGCGAAAATACCGATCGCACGAAAGGCTCAAAACTTATGCCTCGACGCGTCTTGTGTGTAATGACCTGCAGATACATGAACAGAGCTTTCACCAAACAAAATATCACAAATTATTGCCGAATAAAGGGTGCGCAAAGCCAAATATCACTGTACCTGAGGCTCAATGCTACTGACAAAACTGTTGCTCGCAGGGAAACGCACGGTCTTGTTTGAAAATGTCCCAGGACTCTGTTAATGGCGAAAAAACATCCCGCGTTAAAGCCACAAAGAATACCTGCACGCGCTGCCACTGGGACAGCCTGAAAATTGAGTAAGAATAGAACCTCTTATCGAATTGCGGCTCTCACCTAGCTCAATGTGGCTTGCGGCGTAATGCTCAGCGTTCCAAGTTATTGAGGATAACGGACACGTTACAGAGTTCCGCGGTGTGAGAAGTTGGCCTGGTATATGCTGTCCACTAATTAAAGTGGGCACCTTGCACCAGTCCAAACGACCTTTATTGATGATAGGTTTAAAGACAACCTTTATTGAAAGCTATCCTAGTGGTAGCTGTGGAGAGCAGCCTTCAGGCTAAGTCTCGAAGGAATGTAAAGCAGCTTGTTTTACCAGATCAGAACCTCCTGAATGACCAAATGAAAGGAGAACCACACAAGAGATATATAAAATATATGTATTTATTACTAAACACTCTCTACTAACCTCTTTATGAGATTAGAGCACAAGGTACACAATATTAAATCAATAGAATGACAGTAAGTAGCACAATACACAGCGGGTTCCAGGGGGAGACCGAACCATATACTAAGAAAGTGGTATAACAACCACGACTTCAAGAGACACGGTGCCTAGAGCACGTAGAATCGCTGGAACCCCAAGGAACCACCCACAGGAGTGACACCGGGAGCCCACGGGGGACGGGTGCAGTGTGGGAACACAGACGCGAGCTCCGTACAACTCTATGGGAAAGTCGCGGTTGGATAATTACAGTTTAAGGACACTTCGGAGAGGACTTCAAGCAAACCCTTTGGAACATAGGAGGTTCTAAGGCCAGCACCCTTGTGAGTACTGAGGTACCTGTGTTACCTATCCCAGAGGAGCCGGGTGTATAGGGGTCAAGTGGTGTCGGAAACGCTCGTTGATTTCAATGGCGTGATGCGAAGAAGTACTGCTGCCGGGAAGATGAAGAGTGTCCGGTGGAATCCAAGCCTGGATCCGAGGTGAGAAGAACCTGAAAGCAGAGGGGACAGAGTCTGGGTCACTTCAGGTGACCAGGGGCTCAGTGGACGAGTGCCCACTGATGTCGGGTGCTTCAGGTGAGAAGTTTGGATGCTTGACTCTGCAGCCACGGGGACCAGGAGACGTCGACAGTGACCAACGTCCGGAGGTGAGCTGGCCCACGAAGGATGTCGAGTGCTGGGGGGTTCGTGTCCGGATTGAACACCAACAAGCCTTGGCAACTGCAACCCACGCGGGCAGAGGAAACAAGTCACGGTGAGGACCAGCAAGGTCCTGGGGACTCTCCAAGCTATGGAGAGTCAGGGCACGTCTGGAGCAACCAGGAAAGCCCAAGGAAAGTCAAAGTTACCTTCACAGGGACCCACAGGCCAACGGACCAGGGATCGCGAAGGGACCTCAAGCTGAATCACGAAATACCAGCCCACGGAACACTCGTGGAGTGTAGGCCGGAAATCTTCGGTGGAAATACTGCTCGGGGTCAGGACTACACGTAGCCCAAAGCACAGCCTCAGGGATCGCCAAAAAGCATATGCTGCTGCAAAAGTACACGGTGCACAGGGGTTCGGGTTGCATGGTCCCCACGAGGGATACTGGTCTCAGGATTGCTGAGAGGTCAGATCAACCTCAGGGACGCTCAGGAACCCACCTCCTGTGTTGCAGAAATCTTCGGAGTCCTCAGGAGCTCGGGAGATGCAAACCGGTCAGATGCGTTAAGGTGCCTGCCTTGCAGGGGAGTAACTCCTTTACTCCAAGGGAGATTCTTCTGTCGTCCAGCGAAGTGTAGACCGTATAAGTACTTGGTTTCTTCTTGCAGAGTTTAGTCCAGGTAAAATCTAAAGTCCTGTAGTCAGGTTTCCTACTTTATACCCAAGGAAGGGGTTGGACTAACTCTGGGGACCCACCTAGGGAAGGGTCAGGACAGAGGGGTGGCTACACCCATGTCCTTTGTCCAGTTTCGCGCCAGAGCAAGAGCCAATGGCTCCTGCAACTGGTTTGAGCTGGACTATGCATGGGGACCCCAAATGTGCCCCCAGTGCAGACTTTCTGGCACTCTAAGAGTGCACCCACCCAGCCCCAATACACTAAAGTCTCTCTGGGAGGTGGTCACACCTCCCTGTGACAGGAAACCTATTGTCCGGCCTTCCTCTGCTCGAGCTTGGCTCAGCAGCAGGAGGGCAGACTCGTGTCTGTGGCTGGCAGCATCCATTTTGTGCTGCCCAGGTCGAGAAAGCTGGTACCGGGTAGACCGGTGCCCCATAGTAGTGGTACTACAAGGGAGGAATCATACCTCCCACACCAGTTACTGGTGTGGAGGTATGATTCCAAGGTGTTTGACACCAAACACGACATGTTTCTAAGCAGCCGTTCTAAAGTTAGCATTTACAGCGAGGTTATAATGCACTTAAGTATATATGGTTGGCTGCATCACAGACAACCCCAGGGAATAGATTCCGAAGGCTGCAGAGGGGCTCTGCTCATGCAAGGGCACCCTCTCACGTAAAACCCAGCACCCTGCCTTCAGGATTGATAAGGCCTGCCATAGGGGTGACTGATAGGTTTATATGTGCAGTGATTTAGAGTAGATATAGGTAACCTATATCTAAGTAAGGGGTGCATGCCCCTCCTTACACAGGTTGCAGTAGCAGACCTGTGGTGTCATTTTGAATGGCCTCTCAGGGGTGGCACAATACATGCTTCAGCCCCTGGGAGGCCTCTGGGGTACCTATGCCCTGGGTACATGGTGTACCATATACTAGGGACTGATAAGGGCACCCCAGAATCCAATCTGGAGTGTACCTAAAGTACATAACACAACCAATTTAGGGAGAAAGCAGATAGACTGGGGTCCTGAATAGCAGGATCCCTGTCAGACTAGTCAAAAACCAGCAAAACACCAGGAAAAAAGTGGGGGTAACCATGCAGTCAGATTCCACCTTCCTACACACGGGATATGTTTATACGGAGTAAATATAGACATAGGACTGATATGCCGTGGCGATGTGCCTGAAATATAGATGGGGGCCATCTTTACATGGTGAGACTAACTAAAGCTAAATGTTGAAAAGAAATACATGGCACAAAGCGTGCATGAAGTTGAAGGAAAACAATAGCGAAATAATTGTAGAAAGTAAAGGTACGGTCCAAATGGCGTGCCTAAAACTGAAGGTAGTGAGTAAACATTCAAGGAAACGTCTACTAAGATGTAAAGCTCTGAGATTATAATCAATTTGTAGCGATCGAAGTGTACATGTTAGCGAGGTAATACTCTTTGAAAATAGTAGTTAAGACAAATACACAGCACAGAACATGCCTGAGCTTTAAAATACCGGTAGCACATAAGGACTCAAAGGAACATTATACTGAACTGCTAAACTAGGAGGAGTTTGTGCACCCAAAATGCGGGATTTGGACCAAAGGTCCTCACAAATGCTACTCTACCCAAAATAGAGCTGGTATATTAAAAACTACCTCCTCAAGTCACGCTAAAATCAAAGGAACAAGTGTAGAAATATGCCAACCTCGTAAATATCAAAGAATAAATGCGTGAAAGAGACTGGAAAAAATAGTGTGAAATAAGTTATAGAATCAGGTTGACAATTGGAGGGTTAGTACAGTGAGCCACGATCCTGGTTGAAAAAGGTGCCCCAAACCAAATGAATGAGTATTGAAATATCACCCAATTACAGAACATAGCGATCAATTGTTACCAAAAATAGTTTACCCTATACACACACAAACATTTTATCACATTTTTTACATCATCTCTCAAAGATTGTAAATTACATCCTACACCTTTATGTTGCCTTAATGAGATTTTGAAGTTCTCTACTCTAATGCTTATGAGCCACGAAACTATTTTACCAAGTGTGTGTACGACTCAGTATTCGAACCCAGTTGTATGTATATCTCATGTGAGAACTAGAATGTGGTTGTTTTAAATAAGCTATTCATGTTATAAAAAACAACTCATGTCAAATCTGTCGTTCAATCCAGACGGCATCATGGTGTTGAATTTTTGATCCACCATATTTCTTTCTGTGAAAGAAGCTTGGAGTTGTCTTTGTCTGGACTGGTTTGTAATTTTTCCAGGATCTAAAACCTCAGTTGCAGAATGTTGTGATTCTTTTCAATCCAATGTACTGCCAAGTTGGAATTTAGATTTTTGTTTCTTATCGTGCTCTTATGTTCCGTGATTCTGATTTTTATTTTGCGTTCCGTTTTCCCAATGTACATTAGGCGACATGGGCATTTAATGCAGTAAATCACGAATGTCGAGTTACAGTCTGTAGAGTGCTGTAGTTTAATTGATTTGCCTGTTTGTGGATGTGTGATGGAATTGCCCAAAATAATGTTGTTACAGTGAACACAGTTATAAAAAATGTTCATGCCCGTTTCACGATTGCCAGGTTTTGGTTTCCAATTAGCAGTTCTTTGATGTTACGGCTTCTGGTGTAAGCAAATAGAGGCTTGTTATTGAACAAATTATTGAAGTCAGGCTCATGTTGGAGTAGTTCCCAGCGTCTTTTGATGATCTTTTTGATCGCCGTGGACTTAGTTGAATATCTTGAAACAAAGACCATCCGGTCTTGTTCTGTTTTTGGTTTGGTCTTAAGTAATTCACTCCTTGGTATTGCAGCTGCTCTGTCAATGGCTTTGTTGATTACAGACTCAGGGTATCCTCTTTCGTGCAAATAGTTTTTTGGGCGTTGTAAAGCTAACTCAAACGCTTCTGGCGAGGAAGATATTCTTTGACCTGAGTATTTGAGAAAAGGGTAAGTTCTGTGTGAGATTAGGAGGATGAAATCTATTAAATAGCAACAAGTTGTTCCGGTCGGTTTGTTTCTGATACACAGAAGTTTCTAAAGCCTCGTCTGTTTTTATGATTTGCATTTCGTGCTGATTTCATGAGTGAATTGAATGCAGTTGTTTTTGTGGTTCAGCTTATTGATCTTTGTTTCCAATTTTTCTTGGGTGTTATTCCATATTAAAAATATATTGTCGATAAAGCGACGATAGAATATCAAGTTTCTTTGCCATTCTACATCTGTCAGGATGTGATCCTCCTCGAATTTAGACATGTACGTATTAGCGTACGCCGGTGCACCAGCAAAACCCATGGATGTACCACTGATTTGTAAATAGAACTCTTCATTTCACTGGAAATAACTGTGCTGCAAGCAGAACTGGAGTAATTCCAAGATGAAAACTTTGTTGGCTCCCATCGATGGTTGTGACAATAACGCCCATTCGCAAGCCTCAATTCCCTCAGATAGGGGAATAGACATATATAGAGATGTTACGTCTATGGTACACATTATCCAGTGTGTATGATTCTCGTAGTTAAGCCCTTGCAAAAGTTGAAGAAAATGTGTTGTGTCTTTGATGTACGTTTTCCGCTGTTGGACAAAAGGCTGTAGGAAATAATCCACGTACTTCCCCAGGGGTTCAAACAAAGAACCACATCCTGAGACTATTGGCCCGAATGGAGGGTTCAGAAGATCTTTATGCACCTTTGGCAACATATATAGTCTAGGGCATCTGGGATGTGCTGTAGTAAGGAAACTACAAGTAGTTGCAGAAATCCATTCCATTTCCATTGCTTTGTCCAAGATGTTACTTAGCGTTCTTTTAATTTCACCTGTAGGATCTCGTTCCAATTGTAAATATGTGGTGATATCCTTAACATGTTCTTGTACTTTGTTTAAATGGAAGCTTTTGTCCATTACTACGAGGGCTCCCCCTTTGTCAGCCAGTTGGAATGTCGACGATTGGTTACTAGACAAATCTTGTAGTATTTGATATTCATATTTGGTCAAATTGGATCTGCACTTTGATTGTATATTCACCTGGGCTAAATCTTTCTTGAGAAGAATTTCAAATGCGTCAAGCACCTTATGTGAAACCGGAGCAGTGTATGTGCTGCAAGGTTTGAATTCCTTGTACAATGTTTGTTCTTGTTCATGTGTTGCTGTTAAGGATGCAGATGCTGCTTGTTCACCTTCTTGCATGGCTGGTACAATATTCGTGAAAAAATGCTGAAGCCTCAAATTTCTCATGAATCTATACACGGATACCTCCAGTTCTAAAGTGTTTGTTTTGTGTGTAGGTTCAAACGATGTCCCTTTGTTTAGTAATCTGATTTGCTGTGTAGTTAAAGCCGATGAAATATTGATGATCAAGGTTTGGTCTTGCTCCTGAGATTTTTGCTGATGTTGTCTCTTTCCTTGTCCTCTGCAGCTCTTTTTGGGTCACTTAAGTCTGGTGGGTGACCTGCTGCCTGGCCTTCCCCTAAATAAGACGTCTGCTGTGCACTTGTGGTGCTAGGAGTTCCGTGCTGCACTGTTTGTTGTTGTTGTTGTCCATAGCCTGCTTCAATATTTAATGGTGTTCTATTTGTTGCTAGCTCCTGGTCTGATACTACACTCTCCTGCGATGAAGTTGCTGGTTTTTGAATTGGTCTCCTATGAGCATAAACCTCTGCCCAGGTGTATACTTCATTTAATTTGTGATCAATAGTATCACGTTTGAACTTCCTGAGCTTGTGTTCTTGAGTCTCTTTTCCATATCCGTCCAATTTTTCATTAAGGTCATTGAGGGTTGTTTTCCAAAACTCAGATTCACATCTTGTGCTTAAGTCCGATCTGATAGTATTAATTTCTTCCTCCAGCTCCTTGATCATTCGAGAAAGCTCTTCTACTATTTAGGATGGTTGGCCATTTCTCCATGAAGACTTTGTTAAATTGAAATCTGAACAGCATCGGTTTGATAGGTAATCTCAAACCTCTTGGGATTCTCTGTACTTTGTGGTTCTGTACCAGTGTTGAAGCATGAAGTCTTTGATTTAGAACTCTCCTGGATAAGAATTCGAGTTTTCTAAGTTGTTTTGTTACGGATCCTTCCAGTATATTAAATGATTGGGCATCCTGTATTAATGCGTATATATACGTTGCTTGTGCAGATATGTAGGTTCTAATACCTGCTCGATTGTCCGTAAGGTTTGAAATTGCGTCGAAAAACATGTTAATTTGCGGGTGCAGCAGCAACGAGGTTGGCGAAGGATCAAAACTGCAGTAATTGATTATTGCGCACTCCTTTGTTTTAAATCACTTAAATAACAGCATATACAACATTAACAATTCATGTTTGTAATTAACAAACTATGGACAGAATCCTTCTTCTCTCACAAGATGTTCCCATTGCATTTCGGGATAAATGATCCCTTCTTCAGGGGTGCTGTGAACATAATCAATAAATCCAATTATTAATATATACAGGAAGGAACGGAATCATCTAGTTAGACACTGGCAGATGAAATTCATCTTGAGGACATACATGAAACGAGCCTGAATGGTGCCTAAGTAAAATAGTCCCAACACCAAGCACCTCATTCCTGATCAGCAAGCTATACATACAGTAGTATTGACAAGCATCTGACTATTATTAAATATTGAATCAATGCATTATAAACAATGACTATGCATTAGCGGAGAGGAATCCGCAGAGACTAAAAACATTATAATGATATTTTGATGCATAAAAGCATTTGTAAAGAGTACACATAAACAGTGGTCAAAATTCTTTAATTAGGTAGGAATGCTCTATCCCAGCTGTGCGGACAGGGTCAAGTGCATCATTACACTTGCAATATATTCAGTGAACTCCATGTCCCATGTCAAAAGGCCACCTTAGGGGTGCAGTAATGTCTTCTGTGGCACATAGTTAGTGCGCCACTCAATGTCCTATATCTCCTACACAACCCATATATGTAATAAGGCACTGGCACAGCGGCAAAAGTAGTCCATCGTTTTCATGGAGTGGGTCTTGAGGTCACATGTGGAACATTGAGCCCACGTGGGTGCAAAATGTGCACCCTGCAATCTGTGAAACAAAAGGGGGCACTCAAGGGTCTGTAATACAAAAGTGACACAGAGGCACAAATAACAATGCCTGTTGTGCCCCCGCCCAGGCACTTATGTAATACGGCCCCTGGCCCTTAGGCAGTCCAGGAGTTGTGTAACTTTACATACCCTGAGTAGTACACACCACAGATTTGGCGTATCATCTTCCTTCATCCCAGAGCTGTCTGGAGTCATACTACATATACCCCCACAGAATGTTCACCGTCTTCTGGGCCCTAGAAACACCTGCACACACTTTAGGGCCACAGTTATAAGAGCAGGAGGGCCCCTGGATCACTGTGCTCTTTTTCATGCATGCTCCCCCTGCTGGCTACTCACGGTCCTTGCGACTACCTTAGAATGAGTTACCTTCATGGTCGAGAGAGCAGTGGTTCTTAACCTTTTGACTGCTGTGGACCCCCTCTTAATCATTACTGTAATCCAGGGACACCTACTGAATTATTATTGGAATCCGGGGACACTCAGTGAGTCATTATTGAAACCCGGGGACCCCAGCCTAAGCAATTTAGATGATTTGAAAAACAAAACACAACACAAAAATGTGGAAACAAGCATTTATCAAACAAATACACAAATGATGAAATATTTTAATTCGCAAATTAATATATATATAAAAAAAATGTTTTTAAAATTTTAATGGGAAGGTTGGAGCTTTTCGAAATTCAATGGAGGCCATCCATAGTCCATACTATATTCTATTTGATGCACTTGCACTGTTCCCATGAACCAATATAAGGATACCAACTTAATAGTTCGCCTCCAATTTCAAATTCCCTCACATTTACAGAATGTTTTACATTTTTCAATTGTACATCTTCCTTCTTTATTTATATACACCTTATTAATCTGTTAATATTATTTAATTTCCTAACCAGTCATGGACTCCCTGAGTAGGCGTTGCACACCCCCAGGGTATCCCTTACAACCAGAGCTAGGGCAGCAGCAACAACGCGCTTGCGTAGGGGACGTCCCAAGGGCCAGTTCCAGCCATAGCCTTGGCAGCCCTTTCTAGTGACCCAGCATGAAGGCCACTTATTGCTGTCCTCGAGTAGCTAAATATTGGGTGCTAGGATACTGGAGGGAGGGTGTGTGAATCTCCTGTTATATCCTGAGTCCCATTATCAAAAAAACGTCCATTACAAGTAGTGGCCACAAAGCCCAAGTGTCCTCAGCAAGAAAAGACTCATCTTGACCACACAAGCTCACACTGTGGCTTCATGCCCGGAAGGCTAGCGCCACTGGTGACATCTCAGCCCCTCCCTGTTCCAAGCCACCATCAAAAGCTTTGTCTTGTCTGGGTGAAGCTTGAAGACACTGTTTGTCTCTCTCAGGGTCCTCTGTGGCCAGAAACCTGAGGTTGTCTCTGTGATAGAGACGAGGATGTGGTCAGCGCGGTGCCGAGTCTGCTGCCCACGTAACAACAGGACATCACCCAGTGACCTGACCTAATCACTGCACCAAAGGAGTGAGAGGGTCAACCTCCAAGGATGCCCTCCCACAAAAAAAACAGGTCCAATGGTCGACTGGCCATGCTCGAACCCCGCTTGCGCAATAGCAATTTGAAAGGATGCCACCGATCTCTCACTTAATCTTAGAAACACAGATTTTGAGAACATTTTTGATGCCATGTCAATCAAGGAGATAGCATGTTGGGTGTTCCTTACATCCTTTCTTAAAGAAGTGCTTTACTGTTATTCTTTTCCAAGAAGAGTGATTTTACCAATAAGCATTGCTCATCTTAAAAGAAGACAGATTATATTAGTCCACCAGGAAACATTTTGACCCAGTATGCAGCCAGGCACATTGTTGTGGTCAGCAGCTCTAGTGAGGTTCATTATTGTAACGGCATTGGTTATCAGCTCTATCGTAATCGACTCTACTACGATTGTTTCAACAGCAAACTGCAGGGACTGCTCCTCAATAATAGGGCCTTCATAAAACCCTGTAAGCTACTGTTAGAAATGGGATTTCTGGTTGGCTAAGGCTTGCGCCAAAGCCAAGCAGAAACCACCCCTCTAGTCAGGGCAAGAGAGTTACACACCCAAGATAACCCCTGCTCACCCCCTTGGTAGCTTGGCACGAGCAGTCAGGCTTATCCCGGAGGCAATGTGTAAAGCGTTTGCAGAACACACACCCAGCAACAACATACTAGGCACACCACAAAAAGGAACTCCACACAAGGGTATATCAAAAATAGCCTTTGTATTCTCATAATACATTAGAATAGTATTCACATAATACACATGGTGCCAACTGGCACTGGGCAATATCTACAAGGGATTATTTACACATGACAGGGCCACGTGGGCCACTGTCAGAACCATCACTTAGTGAACATATCATAAATGTACAACCAGTAATCACTGGTAACCACTATACTCAGCATCAGCCTGTAACAAACCACATTATGCACAGTATCACATTAGGCGCGAAGTACATTATACGCCAACCTCACCAGCATAAATACATTATGCAATCCTCTCATAAGTCTAAACCTATTAGACACTAACATCCTAAGCATAAATCACTGTAGGCATAACCCACAGTAGAGGATAACTCACAACCTAAACGCATTAGGAAATAATAACCTCACAAGCATAAACACATTATGCAAAACCTCATAATCCTAGAAATACATTTAGAGGTATAAACAGGGTGCGTAAACCATAGTAAATGCATCACATTTCCTGGCACCACATTTTAGGACAGAAATCACATTAGCACATACCTCACAGTAGAAACCATAGCAGAGGTATAAATCACATTAGGGCCTGGCGCCCTACAATCCTAACCGTCCCCTTGGCCAACTGGCCATCGCAAAAGGGGCTCAAAATGCCCTATGTCCAAAAGTCAGGGCGCGCTGCCTAGCAGCTGAATCCCAGTGCGCCATTGCGCAAACCTAAACGTAGCAGCTGGCACCAAGTGCTGCACAGCTGTGACAGTACTGGGGCAGAGGAGTGCATCTCACTCCTATCTCATAAGGCATGCCCTCAAAGAAAGAATAGCCTAAACGGTGCAGCTGCCCACTGTCAGGCGGGGCAGCTGGCGCAGGGGCAGGAGCACCGACAATGTGCTCCGATCGGGAACCCCCACGGGCTCCGGGTAATTAGGGCCAAACTGCCCCCACGCGGTGGAGCGGCCCACTACGGCGGGCCCGCTCAGCAATGGGCACTAACTGTGTGCCTCTCCTGGAGCCACACGGGCTCTTTAAACAAAGCATGCCCCACAATGGAGCGCGGGCACCGACAATGTGCCCCGATGCACCCCCCATCGTAGGAGCGGCCCTCTGTCATGCGGGGCCGCTCGGAGACTGACATGGGGCACTGGGACCAGCACTGGCCTCCCTGGGCCCTCTAAGAAATAGGCCAACAACGTGGGTGCAGCCCGCTCTCTGGCGGGACTGCTCAGGCACCAACACTGTGCCTTTAGGGGGAGCAACACTGGGGGCAGGCACCGATAGCGTGCCTCGACATCGACCCCCTCCCCACCAGCTCCACTCACCGGACTGGGGGCAGGACTCTGCTGGTCTCCTCGGCGGGCAGCACGCGGGGCTCTCTCTCTCATGAGAGCCTCGCCGGGGATCCTGTTGCACTTGGTTCTTCGCCCGGTCGCCTTGGCACATCGGGGGCTCTCCTCACCATACGGGAGCCCCGCCGTGCCTCCAGGTCTGCTTTGCTTCACCCGGGCCCTCTCCTGGGACCCGGGACTCCATGGGCACATGCAGGGCTCCTACTGGCATACGGGAGCCCTGCAGAAGCAGACGCCGCCTCTCCATTTCACCCGGGCCCCCTCCTGGGACCCGGGGCTTCCAGGCGGATCCAGCGAGGCTCCGAACAGCACTTTCGTGGGCGCGGGGCTTCCCTCGAGGAAACGGAAGTACCGCCCCACGTCAGGCATCACGCTGCCTGACTTCCTGCGAGGCCGATCGGGCCGCGGCGGTGAATTCGTTTCTTCTGCGGCAAATATGGGGTAGGCTCCCTCCGAATTGGAATATAAAGCAGGGTGGGCTCCTGCTATTAAAATATACAAAATAGGCGGCCATGCGGGGTGGGCTCCCGCAAGGCCGGCAATCTCGGGGGAATCCCTACGCTGGGGATTCTCTCATGGCGAAAGGCAGCTCGGCGCTGCAAAGCCCACGCTTTCCATCAGCTGTGCAAATTAAAAGACAGCGCTGGCGCTAAAAGGTTGCCTAAAGTCCTGGAATAGAGAAATAAAGCAACAGGTCCCAGAAGTCTTCCCGGCATCAAGGGCAAGGCAGGGCCCAGGGCTAAAAGAAATTAAGCAAGAGGTTCCAGGGCATAGGTGGACCCAGGGTGGCAGCCCTCCTGGCAAGTCCTCCTGGGCCCCAGCAGCAGCACGCCCTGCAGGAATCAGGATCCAAAAGCAAGAACATTTTCATGGGGTCACAGCCCCTTCTTTTATACAGCATTTTCTTTTGTCTACAAAGTGCAGGGCATGGGGGAACCAGATGCAACTGGTTCAGGAGCACTTTGTTATGAGGACTCCTTCTTTCCTTTCACAGGACAGGCTAGGGACATCAGACGCACCACAGGAGGTGGAGCCAGCATTGTAGAGGGAAGGCACAGCCCTATTCAGGTCCCAGGTGCAACTCCTCCCACCCATCTACATGGAGATCTCTCCATTCAGCCCTGCGCTGACTCACCCTGCCCCTCCTGGAGCCACACACACCTCCCAGCCCCTGTCACTCACAAGCCAGACATGCAATTCACATCAGGCAGGCAGACACAGAGCACACAGAAATGCCAACTTCTAGAAGTGGCATTTCTCTACCAGTCACCATAAATCTGCGCGCACCATTGCGCAGCATTTATTCTCACGAATTCAGACATACTAGACTTGACCATGCTGCACCTCTCATAACAGGAATTACCACTGACACACTCATCCTCAATGCATTCCTATGGGAGGGCAGGCCAATCTCCCCACACACGCACACAGCGCGCACGCACTTTACACTGGACCACAGTGCTAAAGGGCCCAGAGACTTAGAACTACTAACACCAAGTTACATATAAGGCAAAAAGTTCAGGGGTGAACCTGCCAAAAAGGGCCAAGTCCAACAGCTACTCAATCCATTTAATCTTTGGGATAACACATTCTGGGGCAACCAATCTAGCAATGGTAACTAACCTCACCATTTTCCGAAGTGACTGTGAATCACCCCTTTCAATACCCCCAGAATATTTAGCAAATTTTAAAGTGGGGAGACATTTTTTATCCCTAACAATTCCATGGTACTTTGAGTCCAACTCTCTCTATGCATTAAATTTATATCTTCTCTTCTAAAATTGTACAGACATCGCTAGTCTCTCTTTAATATAGCACAGTCTTTCTTAGGTTGACCACCTCCTTCGAAGTTATTATGGACATTACTTCTAGTCCGGTCCTGGTCTTTTAAGTGATAGCATAGTGCATTCTGGGCGTTGTGGTCTTGCTTTGCTTCCATTTAAATAATTAGACTAACACACCTGAAATCAACGATCTGTAAGTAAAAAGTTCAGGCCTGGAGGCAGTGTCCATAATCGCCTCTTGTGAAGTGGTCATCCCAGTGACTGCTCAAGAGAGACACCCTCCCTGTTTGTTAATCAGGCACTAATCAGCTATCTGATTTATAATATTATCAAACCAACCTAGTGGATCAAAAACCTCCTTTCGAAGGGCATTCCCTAATTTAGTTTGAAGAGCAAAGATTGTTTCCACTGCCTTAGGAGTATATTTTGCACTCACACCTAGAGGGCATTCTACTTGGGAATGTGGGTGTGGGTGTGTACATTCTAGATGTTGACACTGTATGGAAGCTGATAAAAACAATCAATGCAGTTGTAATGGTTAGCTGTACAGCAAACATCTGGAAACATGTGAGATATATCATTTCTGTATTTAACTAGCATTGGCAAAACCAGCCCGTCCTACCTTGGAAAGCTTGTGCGATATTATGTGTTTGTATTTAATCTTGTAAACAAATGGCACAAAAAGAAAAAATGAAGCAATCGAAATGTGGCAGTCATATGCTTGCCATAAACATATACCTCTTTAAACAATCAACAATGGCGTATCATTTTGAAGTAATAGTATGTGTGCTGCTTAGCATGCAAGTGTACTAAGAACAGCTATAGAAACCAATTAGGTATGATGTACGTTAGAGGAATTATTGTTCTTTTTTGGTGCAAAGAAAAGGTACTATTTGTAAAAATTGTTTAAACATATAAGGACGACGAGAAACATAACAAGAAGAAAGAAGAAAAGGAAAAAGAATTGCCAAAGTATTGGCCCACCAGACATGGCACTGAAGAGCTCCGTTTTAAGACAGGTGTGCAGATATGATGAGAAAACATGCTGTCACTCACTGTGCAAGACAGCCAATCGCTGAAGTGGGCTGCTCCATTGCCCCACACTGTATGCTCTGGTGGGCGGGAGCAAGCTGTAAATGACAGAAACAGATCAATAGATGAAGAGGGATTACTTAAACACCTCAATGCATGTATGATTTATTTTTTATTACATGCAGCTGGCGTGACAACAAAACCTGCCAGTGTGCACACTTAAAAAGAATATACACTTTATTTCTGTATGTGGAGTCAAAAGTAACTTAGTGATAATAAAACAGAAAAAAGACAACAAGCTTTGGGATCACTTATCATTCCCATATTGCATTCTTTTAAAAATAGCATCCAGAAAATCATGTGAGCTAATGATATTCCTGACCTCTTCTAATTAATTCCGTTTTAAGTGTTTTGATCAAAACAATCTGGAGGCCTTCACCAGGACATGACAATATATATATATTTAAACATGAAGAGCTCGCTGTGTCACTTGTGTTTTGTCCAGTGGATGTCAAGCTGTTCACCAGATCTCTGTCTCTGACCTGATCCCTCGTGAGGAGACAATGCTTAAGGCTGAGTTGAGTATGTAATTGGGAAACATTTTCCCCTAATCTCACTAAGGTGAAAGCCCAGAAGAAATATCATGAAACTGGTAATGGCTCCATGACAAGAGCCATATAAACAATGCAACAGCACAACAGCTACATGGGAGGTTAGGGGACTGTACTATGCTTCTTACAGCACAGAGAGAATTATCTTGGAACTGCCCGACTGATGAATGAGACTCGTTCATCCATTGAACGCAAGTATTTAACCCAACTTAAAGATACCATCCACAACAAAAACTTCTAATTCTCAAGGGGATCAAGAATGCCAAACCCCGGGGGGCGTGGCCATCAACGTGGCCGACTAGCAGCGTCTGCCGGAGCTCCTGCAGCCCGAACCAGATCCTGACTGATATCCTGTCCTTCTAACCGCTAGCTGCTGCCTATAAGCGACGCGCCCCGGTCCATAAAACTAACAGGCATCCTTGGCTGTGGTCGGCACCGGTTAGGCGCCAAGGAAAAGAAGGAAATCAGAAAATACGGGGACGAGACGTGGCTCCCCAAGATGGCGGCCGTGAAGACCTAGCCGAGGAGACCCGCCCCGTGCTGAGTGAAGAGGTCGGAGCGCAGCGTCCCTGCCACACTTTGTGATGCGCAGGACACACAGGACCTGTTGAACACCGCTTTCTAGGCCAATATAGTGACCTGAATGCAGCCGGCGGTGGTGTGAAGACCTGGGCCCAACCAGTGCGCAGGTGAGAGGAGCTGCGCATGGGCAAGAGGAGTGAGCTGCGTCCTCCCGTAGAGAGCGAGGCTGAGTCCTGAGGAGGGCGGCCCCGGGCGAAATGTGTGGAGGCCCTGAGAGGGCTCTGCAGGGAGGGTGTGCCGACCCCACTACCCGATGGGATGGGCGCCTCAGGGCCGTGTCCCGTGAGAGCTGCCCTGGAACATTGCCTGGCTTGCTGCACCCGTAACTGTAACTGCGAGACGGAGGCGGTTGAAACCCTGAGAAGACTCGGCGAGGGAAGCGCAATGAACTTGCCGAATCCGCTTCCCGAATAAATGACATTCTGGGTCCCAGAGAACTCCCCCCCCCTCGCTGAATGAGGAAGAGAGGGCCCAACTTCCTTGCTGCTCCCCGGGAGGGGCTGAAGATGGCAGATAGACTTGGGCCTGACCCGTGCGCAGGTGAGAGGGGCTACGCACGGGTGTGAGCGGGCAGTTCAAGCGGTGTGACCCCCGGGGGGAGCGAGGCGTAGAGCCGGGGCAGGTGGCCCTCAGTGGAACACCTGGGAGTTTGGAGGGGACCCAGCGGTGGAGGAGAGACGACCCCAGCGGGCGGGGGTAAAGGAGTGGCCGAGTCCACCCCTGGCGGTGAGCAGCCATCCTAAGCCAAGTCCGTAAGCAGGCGGGAGGAGACACACACCGACAAAACCAGGAGGGCAGGCCTGGTCCCCTAAATGTCAAGATGGAGGACGAGGTGAGTCAGATTCACCGGGGACCCTCCAAGTGACAAGGCAGGCCCGGGATCGAGGAGCAGAGCCCACCGAGCTGGGACGATGGGTTGAGATTGAACACGAGCAGGCTGTAGGGGAGGCCCGCATATCGGCCCATGCTTAAAGTCCCCGGGAAGATAACACGCGAGCGTACTACATCCAACTAGAAATGCAAGTGATGCAGACCGGAGAGACATGGAGAGCCCCACAGAATTTACAGCGATTACAGTGAGGGATACCAACTGGGAACCTGCTGGAGTGCAGGAGAGAAACAGAGGCAAGACAGTCGCCGATGACCTGGCGGTCCCTGAGGAGGAGAACAGAAGTACTGCAAGCCGTCCTCGGGGGACAACGAGAGCTGAATGCAGCGACCCCTGCCCCTTCTAGATAAAGACACCATCAGTCCCAGAACTTGGTGACGTGGGAGCGTAACAGAGCTGATCGTAGGGGGCTGGATCCAAAGATACCACTGAGAGGCCACCAAGGAGACCGGACAGAGTAAATATACCGAACAACGGAAAGTCAGGGTGAGATAAGCGAGACTCTGTCAAGAGAGGGGAAGAGACTATGAGGTGAAGTAGTGATGGTAGAGGCGACAAAATTGGGGGCAGTGTCAGGCGTTGCATACAAGTGAGGGGAGCCTCCAACATAGGCTAGACATCGAAGACTCCCCTCAAGCATCAGAGTCTAACTGCCCTCCCAAGTCTCAAGCCAAACATACACAACCCGCCGTTGGATCAGGCGCGGAAAATCCGGTGGCGGCTGGGAAACCACGTAAGTGGACGACTCTCACCATTTAAACAATGGTACGGTATAAAGAGCCCAAAACCCAAAGACAGATCAAATTGGACAAATACACAAAAGTACTTCCCCACCCAACGGAGACAGAGGGAGCACTCCCAGGCCCCCCGGACAATGCGACCATCCTCCAAGCGATACACGCCTCCAGGGAGCCATTGAGGGAAAAATGGGCGAAATAAGGTCAGAGGTGTCCCTCCTCCGTCAAGATATGCGCAAAATTTCTGATAGGGTAACGCAAACTGAAAACCGCATCTCGGAAGTGGAAGACACAACACACAAACTAACAACAGACGTTAGAGACTTGCAAGCAACCATGAGAGAGGTGGCATGGAAAGTCGACGATGCAGAAAATAGGGCACGCAGAAATAATTTGCGCTTTATCGAATTTGCGGAAGGAGCAGAAGGCTCATACCCAGTGACCTTCTTAATGACATGGCTGCGTGATTTCCTCCCAGCAGCAACATTTTCGACATGTTTTGTAATCGAACAAGCCCACAGAATGCCTGGCATGAAACCGCCACCTGGGGCGCCGCGGCGGCCACTTATTGCGCGGTTCCTCAACTTCCAAGACCAAGACACAATCCTCAGAGAGTCACGCCGGATAGGGGAACTTAAGTTGGCTAACACAAAGATAATGATTTTCCCGGATTATTCGAGAGAAGTTCAGAAGATGAGAAGAACATTTGACTCAGTGAAAGCCAAGCTGAGAGCCCTGCAAATCCAGTACATGCTTATCTTACCCACCAAGCTAAAAGTTATCTTCCAGGGCAAATCCCATTTCTTCCAATCATCGGAGGAAGCATGGGCTTGGATAGAGGAGCGCCCCCCCTTTGAGGCGAGAGGTAGGGACCAATGGGACGCCACCAGGAGGAATAGCAACACGATCAGAACCCAAACCACAGAGGGTGAAAAAGATGTGCTTGCACCTGGGAGGATGCAAGACTCGAACGGGGAACCCCTGGAGGGGAACCCCAAGATGGTCAGAGAAACAGGCACGCTCGGAGTCGGAGGAGAACACCACACAGGCCAGAGCCAGGAGAACTCACTCCAGTCAACGAGAGAGCACCCACACAGAGCCCTCCGATAAGGAATATCTCGCCGATACAGAAAGTGACCACCCACTCCTCAAGAACATAACCAAATGGAAGACCGGGGCGCCTCAGAGAGCAACTAGCAGAGCACACATCAGCAGCAAGACAAGAGCAGTGATGAAGACTGAAGCACGGGCTGGGCCAATGGCAGACGAACTGTAGCACTGTCAAGGAGGCCCCCCAGACACCATTGAGCTCAGCGTTTCTGAGCACAAAGACTTACTTAAAACTTATATCCTTTATTGCTTGGATTAATATTTAGTAGGGTAAGGGAGGGGGAGGGACTACAGAGCTCTCAAACTATACCTACGCCAGGTTGTCACGTTGGCAGTTTAGGGGATGGGCGTAGGATGGGGAGAGAGTGGGGTGGGGGGGCAGGTTGAGGGATCAAAGTTATATTGGAATGTTTGTAAGCATACTGTTCATACAGCCAGCAGTAGGAGCGCCAGGGGTAGCAGACAGAGACAGAGAGAAAGGGGTCAGCAGGTAGGCCTTCCCGAAGCACAACATGATAAAGACAAGACACACACGCAATGAGTGAAACAATGTACACAGCACTGACATGGAATGTCAATGGGTTGGGTAGTAAAATTGAGAGAGGATTGGTATCAAAGTATGTTAAGAAACTCAAGCCTGACATCGTTTTCTTGCAGGAAACTCACCTGATGGGGACACATTGTGCGTTTATAGGGAGGGGATCGTACACAACGCTAGCGCATGTGGGCTTTTCCACCGGGGCTTGAGGAGTTGCAATACGGATCAAGAAAACCCCCCCTTTCATACCACCAGAACCTGGTTAGACCCGCATGGAACCTTTGTCGCTGTCCCGGGGACCTGGGGAAGACAAGAACTAATGCTGATTAGTATCTATGCCCCGCCAAGATTACAATCTCAAACCCTAGACGCAATAGCAAAGATATTACTGGAATCGGGCCCCTCTATGCACCTAATCGGCAGCGACTTTAATGATGTAATAGATCCAACTCTTGACCGCACACACACTATCGCGGGAACCCGTGTTCCCACCCCATTGGCTACATTTGTGGCTTCACTGGGGCTGACTGACCTGTGGCGGCAGCAACACCTACTAGACCATAACTACTCCTACTTCTCTGGGGCCCATAGAGTTTTCTCCAGACTCGATTACTTCTTTGCCCGGGCATTAGAGATACGAGCTGTGGACAAAGTAGAATACCTAGCAAGGGGAATCTCAGACCCCTCCCCACTATGGCGAACGGTCGGAGGAGTGGGCACCAGACACAGGGCGGATTGGAGACTAAATGCTTGGGAGCTCCGGGACAAAAAGGTCCAGGGAGTGATAAGGATGGATACTGAGCTATACCTCCAAGAAAACGAGGGCTCGGTGGCCTCGGCAACCACCCTCTCGGAAGCTTATAAGACAGTAATCCGGGGTAGAGTGCAAGATGTCATAGCACGAAAGCGAAGGGAGGAAATGAGCCAAATAGAGGCATTAGAGCGTAAAATACTGGAATTGGAGAGTTATATTACCCCAGACAATGAGGCTGCACGGATACGGCAAATAGCAATCACTCGAAGGGAACTTAGAGCTTTGACTGAGCGTGAAGTACAGACTCAAATCCAGGCCACACATCACCGTCTCTATTAGTCGGGAGACAGGGCAGGGAGACTCCTGGCTTGGCTGGGCAGAAGGGAGAGAGAAAGGAGCTGGGTGGCTCAGATCCAAGAGGCAGAAGAGCTACACGCGGAGGGGCGGAGCTAGCGCGCGGCTAAGATGGCCGCCTAAACGAGAAGCTCCGCGTTACCACCGCTTAATATATCATCTATCCGACATTAGAAGTGCGTACTGAGCTCAGTTGAAATAGCAGCAGATTGCGCTAGAGCCGCGGAACACCGAGATCTGATTCCGACCTCTCGGGCTGCCTAGACGGTGAGGTTAAAGACCCCGGACTCCCCGACATCGTGGGCCGGGCAGCTCCCCGGGCTTGCGTGGGGCGCTGACGCGGACGCTGCCTGGCATACAGAGGCGGTTTGGAAACCCACCTCGCAACGCTCCTGCTGCGGGGGCTGCTATTCACTAACGGCGGGAGTGCTGGACGCCGCTGTCATCGCCCCGGATTCCCCGATTGGCTGAGCGCACGTCCCCGCGAGACGGACAGCGGATTGCTGAGGCCGACTGCGTCAGCTGCGGTGCCGGCGGTCGGAGTGGTGAAGTCCGCTGTGTGCGGGGGCTGAGACGCAGCGCGCAGCCCATTGATTCTGCACGACGCCGGTGGTGCAGTGATGGCGCGGCGCAGTCTGAAGGCCGCCTGTGACTGCTGGTGACACCGCTGCTTGGGGCCTGAGAGATCTGAGGTCATAGCTGGGGGAAAGGCACACGCCGCCATCTTGGAGGCCCAACTTGAGAGCTCCGCTGCCGGTCTGCGCCCGTCCTGCATTGCCGGCGGTTCGTGACTGGCGTGTCCATGCGCCCTGCATAGAGAGGTGGGATCCATGTCACCCGGGCACAGGAAACAGCGCTGAGTCTGCAACGGAGGCAGCCCCAGAGACCCGGCAGGGGGGCTGGATTGATGTGCCTGAGGGTGCCGCTAATAACCTGAGGGATAGACTGCGAGACCTCCGGCCAGCTGAACTGCGCACGAGGAGAAGCCTAACGAGGTAGTCTATTGACGCCCTACCCCCCCTCTCTGAATCTGCCCGGGTGCTGGAGCACTATTCTGGACACTGCAGCATGCCCTGAGGTCTCCGAGTGCTATTTGCGGCAGGACGCCGCTAACAGGCCCTCCCATCCTTCTCTGTGTCTGCGGGGACCAATACATTTTTGCCATCGTGTGATTTGAAACTGTGTGTTGGTGGCCCCTGTTACGAGATTGCACCTGCGCAGCTTGACTGCTACTCAGTCCCCCTAGTCACTGTTGGCTCTGCCGGGCTGGAGACCTGGGACATAGCGGTGCCGTACCCCCTACTGGTCTTGGTGACGGTGATTGGCACATTGCTATCTTCATCGCAGCAATGGGCAAAGTAGACCGAGCACAGCCGAAAATATCCTTTGACCTACGGAAGCCTAGGGGACGTGATACCCCTGCAGATGACGCTGATACTGTGCGGGTCCCTCCCCAGGAGCAGGCGGACTGCGACATCCGTTCCCTGCTAGTCGCAATGGAAAAGGGTTTGCATGGCAGCCTTGCGGCTCTTGGTTCCAAAATAGACTCCCTCTCCTATCGTATGGAGAGGATGTCGGAACGGATGGACAAGCATGCGGAACGACTGGATATGTCGGAGCGCCGAGTTACAGAAGTGGAGGAGGCCCAGACAACGCTGGACCCGGAGCATATACAATTGGGGAAAGTGATGCAAATCGTCCAAGACAAGACGGAAGAACTGGAGGCAAGGTCTCGGCGCTGTAACCTGCGGATTACGGGGCTGCCAGAATCCACCCCGACTGGCAATATGGAAAACTTCGTAGAACAAATGCTGATCACCTTGCTTGGTAAGGAGACCTTTTCACAGATGTTCGTCGTGGAGAGAGCCCACCGGTCTTTGGGTCCGCGCCCTCCCCCGGGTGCTCCACCGAGACCCATCATTGCTAAGCTGCTTAACTACCGCGACCGGGATGCGGCTCTGAAGGTAGCCAGGAATATGCATCCCCTACAATACGAGGGCTCCACGGTCTCTCTGTTCCCGGACTTCACGCTGCGAGTCCAGGAAGCCCGTAAACAGTTCACTCCCTTGAAGAAGCAGCTTAGAGACCAGGGCATCGATTATGCTATGCTGTATCCAGCCAGACTCCGTGTGTACCGTCAGGGCCAGTCCAGAATATTTACTGACCCCAAGTCCCTACAGAAGGCACTGAAGGACTGGTCCAAGGACAAGCAACGCAGCTCAGAACGATGTTCCATGGAAGGGGCGGAGACCGGGTCCCTTAGCGACCAAGACTGAACGTTATGGTCTCCCATTCGCGCAGATAAGCACAATTCATATATAGTTATTGTGGTGGGGCTCCTTTGAATTGCTATTGTAGCCGGATAAACTGCAATGTCTCTTCTTGCCTGATGTTGCACTCTATGCCTATGTTGAGTTTTGTATTTGGGGCTTGTTGGAGGACGGGGCTAAATGCTGATAATTGAGCGACTTCTGGCACTTTCTCAGCGCCGAAATGTGGTGACCGGGAGGGTCTGGCGTATTTCTATTTGTGTCATGATTGCTTCTAAGCATAATGGTGGTACGCGGAGAAGAGGACTGATAGAACTTTACTAGCACGCTCTCCAGCACTGCGGAGGCACGTGCTACCTCCGCCCACGCGTGTTACACACACTTGGGGAGTTTTTGTTAACAGGGTGGGGGAGGGAAGTTGATCCCCATGGATTTTGCAATGCATTGCCGATGTTTTCTTTTTTTCCTGCTATTAGTTGGGGGTGGGCGGGTAGTTAATCGCATAGGCACTGTTGGGGTATGCCTGGCGTGGGTGGGGGGATGGATGGGAGGGGGTATTGTTTGGTTTGTTATTTGTTGTCGACGCTGCGCTGCACTCACGCTTTCTGTACACTTTGACTGACCTAATGGCAGACTAAAATAACTTGGCAGCACCCTCTCCTGACTCATCACGTGGCTCGTTAACTATCACATCTGCGCAGCTGACAATACGAGCCCTCACGTGGAACGTACGGGGCCTTAATAACCATAGAAAACTGCGGAAAGTTTTAACGTATCTGTCACGACACAAAAAAGACATTGCATTGCTTCAGGAGACGCACCTCCCCCTAGACAGCCCTATGCTCCGCGCTAGGGGCCTGCACGGCTCCATCCATGCTGCAGGATTCACAACGCATGCCCGGGTGTTACCACCTGGATTAGGCCTAGATCATCCCTCTCCCTTGAACCATTAATCACTGATACTGACGGGCGATATGTCGTTTCTCGCTGTCACGGACACGGCCTTGATATACTGATTACTAACGTGTACGGTCCAAACTATGACAAACCCGACTTTTATATAACACTGAACAACAGGGTTGCCGGCTGTGGCATAGAACAGCAACTCTGGGGTGGTGACTTTAACTTAGTTCTGGACCCCACCCGCGACCGCTCGGGTGGGCCGGACAGGCGACTTACAGCCTCCGCTAAAACACTTATGGAGATTATGACGCAGGAGGGCTTACAAGACGTATGGAGGCGGAAGACGCCTGACCAGGGAGGGTTTACGCACTACTCTGCGTTTCATGACTTGCATACACGCATTGACTACTGGTTGGCCTCGTGCTCATTGTATTATCATGTACTGAGGTGCGAAGTCCTACCCTGCACTCTTTCTGACCATTCCCCGGTCTTATTACTCAACGAGGCCCCCAGGAAAACGATCCCCCCGTTTACAAGGAGGTTCCCACCGTATTCCTTATTGGATCCTCTATTCAAAAAGGAGCTAGCTGAAGCGATAGAATTATACTTTGAAAAAAATGTTGGTTCGGTTCAGAGTTTTCAAATAGTATGGGAGGCATTTAAGGTTTATATACGGGGTGTTGCCATATCCAAACATTCCGGAGTCCTTAAAGCATTACGCAAGAAGCTTGCTGATCTGGAAAAAGCTCTGGCTGGCTTGGAGCAACGCTTACTAGAGGGGCAGAATGAGGACCTTATGCGGGAGTTTAAAGCCAAATTAGAGGAATATCATGATACGGCGGACACCGAGGTTAAACACCTTGGTAAATACGCAATGGCTCGCTCCTATGGAGAGGGCGAGCGCCTGGGGGGGTGCTAGCCCGCCTGCTTAAAAAGCGGCGGAACTGCGCGGTTATATCCGACATTAAATCTGCAGAGGGAAAGTCACTTACGGACCATGCAGATATAGCTGAGAGATTCCGACAGTTTTACTCAACCCTATATTCCTCTCGTAGTTCGGGTATGGAGGAAGACATATTGGATTATCTGTCTCACATCAAGCTACCCTGGCTTACTAACACTCACCGTGAGTTCTTGATGCGCCCTATAGAAAGAGAGGAAATCACTCTGGCGTTAACGACCATGAAACCTAGTAGTGCCCCGGGCGCAGACGGCCTGACGGTCGCCTTTTACAAGCTGTATATAGATTTACTCTTACCGCATTTGTCTGCTCTATTTGACGATATGTGCACTACGGGCACGATGCCTCCCTCAATGAGAGAAGCTATAATTGTTGCTATTTTAAAGCCGAACAAACCCCCAGAAGAGTGCACGTCGTACCGCCCACTCTCTCTACTTAATGTAGACACCAAAATCTTTGCAAAGATATTGGCGAACAGATTGCTGCCCTTGGCCCCACAGCTCATAGCCCCTGAACAGGCAGGGTTCGTCCCGGGCCGCAACCTTACTTATAATCTACGCACAGTGTTTGGGACGCTCCAACATACCAAACCCGACGTTCCGGCAGTCGCAGTCTTCCTAGATATGGAAAAGGCTTTCGACTCCGTCGAATGGCCCTTTATGAGGCAGGTGTTGTCGAGAATGGGGCTAGGCGAGGTTTACTTACAGTTGCTAGGCATCCTGTATTATAAGCCCACTGCCAGAATCAAACTTGGTGATTTGGTAACCAACCCTATTTGCATTACTAGAGGAACGAGAGAGGGGTGTCCACTCTCCCCGATCCTCTATGCCTTGGTGGCGGAACCCTTGGCCTGTGCGCTTCGCGAATACCATCGATACAAGGGCATTCGCATCCCAGGCTACGAAATCATAGTCTCGACTTACGCTGATGATACCCTCTTATATGTCCGCGACCCTGAACGCCACCTTTCCTCTGTCCTTCGCGAGATAGTGAGGTTTGGCGGGATCTCCGGACTGTACGTTAACTGGCCTAAATCGGTTATTTTCCCCCTCACCCCTGCCACGACACGGTTCACCCCTGACTACCCGCTACAATGGTCAACGGACCCGGTTAGATATTTGGGAATCCAAATCCAGACAGACGCTGACGTGCTTTTCAGAGAGAATTATGGGGTTCTGTTTAGCAAATTGGAAGACGACGTTGAGAGCTGGATAAAGCTTCCACTGTCTCTACTGGGCAGGATTTCTATAATGAAAATGGTGGTACTCCCTCGCTTTCTCTTTCTTTTTACCAATATCCCGATGGTCCTCCCGGAGGTGTTTTTCGCAAGACTCACTTCTCTTATGGTCAAGCTGGCATGGGCGGGTAAGCAACCCAGAGTTGCATGGCAAACTCTCACGCTGCCTTACCATATGGGAGGGCTGGGCGCACCTGACTTTAATCTGTATTACAGGGCTGCACAGTGCGCGCACGCGTATCACTGGATACATGGCCCACCCGATACACCACATCTGTGCATTGAGAGAGCGGTGACCTCCCCCCGCCCTCTGCCCACAATGCTTTTTTCTCCCCCGGACTGACGGACTTGTGTATTGGACTCCATCAACGCGACAGCTCATGCATGGCATTATCTCCTTAAACTTCAGTCTGGGGCTCTCATGTATTCGCCCTTGGCCCCTTTGGACTGGTGCCAATGGCTGCCTCCGTGCAGAGAGACGGGTGTGGTGCGTGCGCTTCGCTGCATGGGAGTCCAGGCTGTGGGTGACCTCTTTCTTGACGGTGCAGCGAGGAGTTGGGATAGTCTGGATAGAGAAGACGCTGCGCCCACCCCCCTCACACGTTTCCAATTCCATAGGATACGGCATGCGCTAGGGCAACTTTTGGGAAGAGACATGGAGGAACCTCCGGAGCTAGACACCCTTACATTCATCATTAAAGCTAAAGAACCAACGAGGCTCGTATCTAAAATATACAACCTAGCGCAGTCATACAGGAAAAACTTTTTCACTAAAGCCCGCCTAGCATGGCAAAGAGACCTACAAAGAGACATTGACGACGTGATGTGGACATATTGCTGTACTAGCACTAAGCGGGTCTCCCTAAATGGACGACACCGACTGACCC
Organism: Calotriton arnoldi; assembly: GCA_963921515.1. Taxonomy (NCBI): domain Eukaryota; kingdom Metazoa; phylum Chordata; class Amphibia; order Caudata; family Salamandridae; genus Calotriton; species Calotriton arnoldi. The sequence continues at coordinate 307,460 of CAWUFW010001460.1, forward strand.
ACTTTAAGTATTTAAACAGAGTGTATTATACCCCGGAAAGACTACATCGATATGGTCTTAGAGATGACCCCAAATGTGAGCGATGTACGGAGCACATAGCAGATTTTTTACACTTATCGTGGCGATGCCCTGGCATTGCAAAATTTTGGAAAAATGTCTTCTCAGAGCTAGCAGCGATAATTGGGCAGGACATAGAGCCGGAACCGGCTCTGGCGCTGCTGGGCTATTCTAAATTACTACCGAAGGGGATCCGTAGGTTGGTGGACATGGGATTGTTAATGGCTAGACGCAAAGTTGCCATCAGCTGGATGCGGGGACCGCTTCCCTCAATTACACTATGGGCGAGGGACATGTTATATTGCTGCACCCAAACGGAGTATTATAGCGAACTCCTCCCCCCTCAAAACCGCCCCAAGAACTTCTGGGCCCTGTACAGTGCTTATAGGAACACAGGTGGCGAGGGCGAGGGGAATGCCAACTCGGAGAATAGTGCAGGGAATGTTGGTGAATCTGTTTCATTGCATATTTGAAGCTTGTACTGGCGAAAATGATATGACCTACAACATTGCATGAGCTGGCTAGACCATGGGGTTTGCAAATAGCCTCTAGAACACTTGAGAATAGACTGTGCACGGAGTTACTCTAACCTGTGTTGTGGGGGGGAATAACGGGCTGCCTAAAGTTGATGTGATGCTGCTCAACTGCTGTACTGATTTTGCTTGGTGCTGCCTTTCTTATTTTCAACTAGAAGTCTATGAGGAAGTGATGAGTTGTGGCTAATTGAGTGTCTTACAATGCAACATTGATCTTATGTATTGTTTTTTCATTGAAACTAAAAATAACAAAAAAAAAAAAAAAGAAGGACTTACCCAACCGTGAACAAGCCCTTGTGGTGAAACGCGTTGGTGGTAGTGGTGGTGGTGAAATAAATAACCCTTAATAAGCAAAAAAAAAAAAAAAAAAAAAGAAGAGCTACACGTAACGGCACCTACAATAGCAGGGGCATTTGAACGGTACTATAGGGAACTCTATGAAGCCAGACCTCTAGCCGATGAATCCCAGATAGCAAATTACCTTGTTAACATTGATACTCCCACCCTGACACGGGAAGAAGCTAAAGCTTTAGAGGTTGATATTACTTTGGAGGAAGTAAGGGACGCCATTAACAGACAAAAACAAGGGAAAACCCCAGGACCGAACGGGCTCCCAGGGGAATTCTTCAAACAAAATGCAAATCTGTTAGGTCCTCACCTCCTAAACATGTTTCGCGCGGCACGAGAAGAAGGATCGCTGACGCCTGATCTTTGCCAAGCTACAGTAGTGGTTATCCCGAAGCCAGGTAAACCCCCGGAGAATTGCGGATCCTATCGCCCAATCTCACTGCTTAACACGGAAACACAAATGTTGGCCTCTGTTATAGCGGCAAGACTTCCAACGGTGATCACATCTCTTATTCACCGTGAACAATTGGGCTTTATGCCCGGCCGTACCACATGGTTCAACCTTCGTAGACTGGCCAATTGGCTAGACACAGTTAAGAAGAGGCCCACCCCACACGTGTTCCTTTCCCTGGACACGGAGAAGGCCTTCGACACGGTTCACTGGCCCATCATGCGGCAAGTCCTGCTGAAGTTTGGGTTTGGATGGGAATTTACAGCCTGAGTGGAACTACTGTACACTACCCCTAGAGCTAGAGTGAGGGTTAACGGGGTGAAATCAGCAGACTTCTCCATTAAAAGGGGAACCAGACAAGGCTGCCCTCTGTCTCCCCTCCTCTTTGTGTTAGTCCTGGAGCCGCTGGCCTGCTTTGTCAGAGCCCACCCAGATCTCAGGGGATTTCAAGACAAAGGGAAACAACTTGCAGATGAACGAATATCTCTCTACGCAGACGATATTCTGCTATACATCACAAATCCCGACATCACACTATCTCTGACACTACAACTATTTAAGGAGTTTGGTAAACATGCAGGCTACAAAATAAATTGGGGAAAATCCAGCCTCTACCTTGCGGAAGGGTCGATGGAAGCACACTTAATACCAAGCCACCTACATATTACTGAAGGGGGTTTAGATACTTGGGAGTATATATCTCCGTAAATGAAACCGAATGCTTTAATCAAAACATCAAACGAGTTCTTGCAGAATTCCGAGAGGACGTGACTAGGTGGAGACGACTCCCCCTAACACTGCTGGGCAGAGCAGCCATGTACAAAATGATAACGGTTCCCAAACTACTGTATGTACTCCAGAATACGTTCCACAAACTCCCAGAGACAATCTTTAAAACAATAAATGACGAACACCGCACATTACTATGGGATGGAGGACATCCCAAAGTTGCGTTACACACATTGCAGCATAGCAAATACAATAGGGGAATCGTTCTACCGGACATACAGGCCTATTACCCTGCCGCACATTTAACAGTGATCAATGAATGTGGCCATATCGCGGGGGACCACTCAACATATGCTCTCGAAAGGCTCCAATTCAGGAAACATACCTATCTCCAGTACATGTATGGGGGCGCAGGAGCTAGAGATTTGCTACCGGCCACCCAAAGGACGATTGAGGCCTGGAAGGGGGCGGAGCGACAGATGAGATGGGACAAAAAACTAACTAGAGCTACACCGCTATGGGAGGGTAAGAAGATGCCAGAACTAGCAAAGCTTCAGGGCTTCAGGGAGTGGGACGCAGTTGGGATCACGACGTGGTAAACAGTCTAAACATCGAGTTTTTAATTTCGACCTACAATAATATCGAGTGTGAAATATCGTAGGGACACAATATCGAAGTCAAGAATATCGACGACCAGAATATCGACCGAAAGGTAAGAAATATCGTTTTTGTTAATATCGAAGTTAGTAATATCGATAGCAAAAATATCGATGTTACTAATATCGATATTTATATTAGTGTTATGTATTTTATTATGTATTTTATATGTTTGTGTTTATATTTTTTTGTTAATTATTGTACTAGTTTTAGAATATATGTATAACATTTTTAGAAGTTAGTAAATTTTTTTTAAGTAAATTATGCGTTTTAGTACCGTAGCGGGTTGTGGGTTTATAGGGAATAGGGTGGGAAGTAATTTAATTATATTAATTTAAATTTTTTAGGAATTAGTAATTATTTTTAAGTAAATTTTGCGTTTTAGTTCTGTAGCGAGTTGTGGGGTTATAGGGGAATAGGGTGGGAAGTAATGTAATAGTAATTAAGTAATTATTTATTTTTATTTATTGGTATTGATAAATAAGTTTGTTAATTAATTATTAAGTGGTAATTAATTTTTATTAATTGGTAATTAATTTTTATTAATTGATTAATTGGTAATTATATTAAGTGTATTAATTTATTATTGAAGTGTGCTGTGAGTTTATAGGGCAATAGGGTGGGAAGTAATTTAATTGTAATTAAGTAATTATTTATTTTTATTTATTGGTATTGATAAATAATTTTATGTTAATTAATTATTAATTGGTAATTTTTATTAATTGGTAATTAATTTTTATTAATTGATTAATTGGTAATTATATTAAGTGTATTAATTTATTATTGAAGTGTGCTGTGAGTTTATAGGGCAATAGGGTGGGAAGTAATTTAATTGTAATTAAGGGGCCCATTACGATACCCGGCGTAAAAGAATCCGCCAGGCATGGAAGCGGCAAAAATCCGCCCGCACACACCGCCTGAACACCGACCACGCCATTATGAGTACACAAACCGAAAACCGCCATCGGCGGAAAAATCACACAAAATACCGCCCGCCATCGTCCGAGTCGGAGTCAAACCGCCCGCCACGGACGGAAACACGCACAACAACACAAAACCGCCCGCCCTCACGCCCGACACACCGCACGTGAGATTACGATCGCACCGCCATGAGCGCGGAAAAACAACAAATATACCGCCCGCCAGCGCAAACAACGCCGATGAGAATCGACACGGCAGAAGCCATGGCGCCAACGTACCTGCACAGAAACCATCCGCACACAAAACCAATAGCACACAACATGGCCAACAAGTCCACACAGCAAGGCACACACAAATACACAAGCACAGTACACATCCCGAAAACACCCCCGGACAAACAAAAAATACAAAGGCCAGAACACCAGACACAACACACCTGAAAACAACAGACCATCAGGACACACCCACATAGGTGAGTACAAAAGGAGCACTCCCACAGACCACAACCCCTTGCTACATTGCAAACCAGAGAGGAGAGGAGAGGACACAGTGACACAGCAAGGACAGCAGCACACCACAGAAACGCACACATCACAACCACCACCACCACCACCACCACCACCAAACACCTGCACCACAAACCCCCTGCACATTACACAACACACACCGCACCAGCACCACAAACACCATGGCACCACAAAGGATGCCCAAGTTCACGCCCATGGAGCTGACGGTCATGGTCGACGAGATCATCAAGGTGTACCCACAAATCTATGGGAACATGGTCCAGCACACACCACTAGCCACCAGAAACAGAATGTGGAACCGGATCGTAGACCAGGTCAATGCAGTCGGGACCCTGCCCAGGAACAGAGGTGAAATAAACAAACGTTGGAATGACGTAAAGAGCCTGGTCAAGAAGAAGGAGGGCAAAAACAGAGAGCTGGCTGCCGTCACTGGCGGAGGGAATCCCGCGCTCTTTAAGACCTTCAAAGCGTGGGAGGAGAAGGTGCGAGTCGTAATCCATCCGGAGATCCTCGCCGGATTAGCAGGGGAGTGGAGGCTGGTAAGTACAAACTAATGTATACCTGCACACCGCTATGTACTCACATGCGCAACTACCATGCCACAGCTCCCAGGGACAAACACCCCCATGTCCAGCACACAATACACAACACATCACACACACACATGCAACAGACACTACCACACACAGCCCAAACCGAACAACTGTAAGATGCGTGGGGACATGTGTACACTAAGCCAGCCACGTAACCACCAACAGGTCCCCAAATATGCCAGAAGCGCCACAACGAGCACCCACCACACCCATGTGTCCGCCACAGCTGCACTAACCGACAAGTAACAGGTAAGTGGCAGGAACACAAAGTGCAGTGGGTGGGACGGTGGACAGCCCAAGTACAACACACACCAGGCCCCAGTCCCACAGCACAGCAAGGAGGAGCATCCCCCACACCCCACAGCCACGTGTCAGCCACCGCAGTGCACAACGACAGCCGAAAGGCAGACATCACGGTCCACAGCAATCGGTGTCAGTGGGTGTACAGCCACCCCCACGACCCACTACACCCCCCCACCCCCACAGACCTGCAACATGGAGCACCCCCCGCTTAGAGCCATGTGGCATCCAGTACAGTGCACGCACGAACAACTTGCAGGTGGGAAACTGGACAGGGCTGGATTACTGGAGGCATGAGGACCATAACACCACCAACACATGGGACATGTCACGTAGCAGACGAACACGCAGCACCGCCCACCGTCACGAACAAGTGAACAATGTGCACACGGACATGAACAACAGACTCACACCCCACATGACCCATCACAGACATAGCAACACCCAAGGAGCCACGTCTGCATGCACAAGCCACACTGAATATAGTCCCACACGGCAGCCACTGTGCAACTCATCACACACAACCGAAACACCATTGAAGTCCTGTCCATGTAGCCCCCACTGCCTGTCAACCCCACACCCCACAACTACGCCTATGTAAGACAAACAACACTAGACGCAACAGAGCGGAACAACAGAAATGCACACGAACACCACTGAACCCATCAAACTCACAGACACACCATGCACATACAACATACCATCCATCCCATCCGTCAGCCCCAGTCTCATGAAAGGCATGTCATCCGCACAGCTGCCACACATACAGCAGTCACGCTAAGACACATGCCCATGACCAACCATGTGCCAGAAGTCAATTAAGCGCACGACACACTGTGAGCAACAACACACAACATGGGCCACACCCCCCCGAGCACTGCAGTGATGCACATGGCACAGGGCAGCACGCACACCAAGGAGATGGGACAACTGCAATACGTTGGCTGGCACACAACTATCACTCACTCATAACGATGCGTCCAATGCCATGTCCAGTAACCACAACAGACAGCAAATATGCAGGGCATGTCAGGCATGCACACACCTCAGACCATGCACTGTCATGCTGCCACAACACATGTCACGTTCGGCACCCATGGCTCACAGCATGTACCCCAAAAGCATATCCCCTCCCAAACGCGAATCTGGGGCATGGCCCCCATGTTGCCATATGCGTTCCTAAGCGTTCCATTTGAACCCCAAAAGCATATCCCCTCCCAAATGCGAATCTGGGGCATGGCCCCCATGTTGCCATATGCGTTCCTAAGCGTTCCATATGAACTCCAAAGGCAAAGTACAAACCAGACCCAGGATGGGCCAGGAGCCCGCATACACCAGAGTCACAATGAGTAGGGGCACAGCAACACACCCATCGGCATGGCCAATCCGTCCCATGCCACATGTGCACAGCACACAGTCCCATTGCCTAGCACACACAACTACAGATGCCACAGCCACACACTCGCCTCCGGGAAACCCATGTACGAGATTGCACGAACTGCCAATGTCAGACGACTAATACATACTTCGCCAGGTGCAACACAATAACAAATCTCATTCTCTCCACAGGTGACGAACTGCTGGATGCTGGGGATGGAGACAGCAGCCAGCACAGCCAGCCTACAAGCCCCCAACGAGGACACACGGATCTGGAGGATCTGTCCTCCTCTTCGGACACGGACCACCAAGCTGGCCCATCTGGCGTGGCAGGGCCCAGCCGCTCCCCAGGACCCCTCCTACCCACCAACCCATCATCCAGGGATGCTGAACAGTCCCAGTCCCCTGCTGCCACTGTCGTTGCGGCCACACCCACGGTCATTGCGGCCACTACCACTGCCGCAACCGCCACCATCGCCGCACCGACCACCACCGCCTCCACCACCACCACGTCTTCGCTGGCACCAGCCCCAGCGCAGGTGGTGGCCCGGCCGACTGGATCCACCCTGGGAGCCACAGCGAGGACCGTGGTGTGCAATGTGGCTAGTGGGCAGGCCGGTGGCAGCAGGACTGGTAGGAGGAGCAGGGTCAGGGAAACGCCAGCCTCCCCTGGGAGCCATGCCCTGCCTCAAATGGCCAGAGTCCTTGGGGCCTATGAAGAGGCCCAAGGACAATGGGCCAGGTCTGCTACTGACACGCGGGAGGTGCTGGGGGTGCTGAGGTCCATGGACGCCCATATGGGCCAATTCGTGTCCCGTATGGACCAACTCGTGGACCTCATGGGCCAGCTGGTGGTGGCGGTGGGGTCACAGGCAAGGCCAGCAACACCACCTCCGCCACCACCTGCTAGGGCGCAGGCTCGGGCAGCAGTGTCCACTTCCCCTGCGTCCACAGCCAGTGAGCACACCTCACCCACCACCAGCAGGTCGCCACCACACACCCCCTCCCAAACGTGGAAGGGGCCGTCCGAAGAGGAAACAGATCTCCCGGGAGGACTTCGCACGCTCCAGTCGCAAGTGAGGCAGCCAGCCAGCCTTCCGCCAGCCTTCCTTGACCAGCCACTGCATTGACTTGCTCTACGATCCCACTCCACACAGCCAGCTGGATGGCATGTGTGTGTTGGACTATGGACATAGAACCAGTGGGTACACCCTGATCATCACGCAGCCATGACCGACAGCTCATTGTCACTGCACGCACCACTTTTGTCATCACCTTACACACAATCACATGTCACAGTTTGTAATAAATGCACCTTTTTCACTAACTGCTGTTTGTGCCCTGTGTTTTATTTGTACGGAATACAACGGCCACCTTGGGCGGAAAGGCACCTGATGCGTGGCATGGCAATGGAATCCGGAGGGCCTGTAGGGACCTAGGGGTGGGAGACAGAACAGGAGCACATTCAATGAGTGTGTCACACACCCATCACACAGTACATGTCAACAACTACAAGCAATGTACACACATCGCACAGAGCAATAGGGCACAATGCCACAGTCACCAACAGTGGCATACCACCCTGGCCATGGAGCGTTGACACACTGCACGCAGTGAACATACGGCCACCCTGACACAGCACACACACACCTGCACAGATACAGACACATCATCCGTCGTACATGGACACTCACCGTCAAGTGAAGTAGCGGGCGATGAGCTGCTGGCGCACATTCCCAGCTTCCTCCTCTCCGCTGTCCACCTCACTCGAGCTGTCCTGGTCTGCGGGCTGGGGCCCTGGTTGATCTCCGTCATCCACAATGAGGGGGATCTGCTTCCGAATGGCCAGATTGTGCAGCATGCAGCACGCCACCACTATCTGGCACACCTTCTGTGGGGAGTACGCCAGTGCACCCCCGGTGCGGTCCAGGCACCTGAACCTGGACTTGAGGAGGCCAAAGGTACGCTCGACCACACGTCTGGTCCTCCCATGTGCCTCATTGTAGCGATCGTCTGCTGGGGTGCGAGGATTCCTCAATGGACTGAGCAGCCATGCCCCATTCGGGTACGCAGAGTCACCTGGGTGTGAGGGACACAGAGTACCGTTGCAATTCCAACTGGACAGGGGACAGCATCGCACAACCAGCACGCTACACCACTCCACATACTCACCGACAATACAGGCACGATCCTGTTGCAGATTGGCCATCAGTCGTGGCAAGATGCTGTTGCGCATTATGTGTGCGTCATGGGCCGAGCCTGGAAACTTGGCACACACGTGGGTGATCACCATGTCCGCAAGGCACACCACTTGCACATTCAGGGAGTGCGTGTGCTTCCTGTTGCGGTACAGGTGCTCAGTGGCCTGTGGTGGAACAAGGCCAACATGAGTGCAGTCAATGGCTCCCACGACGTGTGGGATTCTGCCAAGGGCATAGAATGCACCCTTCACTGCCGCCAATTCACGAGCCCTGGGGAATCTGATGTACCTGTTCCGGTACAGCATCATGGCTGCCAGTACATCCCTCAGCACCTTGCTGAACATGGGCTGGGACATCCCTCCTCCACTGCCCACTGTGTGCTGGAATGACCCAGTGGCGAAGAAATGCATGGCGGCCATCACCTTAGCCGTGGGGGTGACAGCAGTCGGATACACCCTGCGGGGACGGAGATGGGGCTCTAACATGGCACACAGTCGATGCAGAGTTGGCCTGTCCAGCCGAAACTTCCTGATTACCTCTGTATCGTCCATGTCCGCCAGCAATTGGTATGGGCGGTCAATGTTCGGTCTCCGCCTGGGTTAAATGGCAGAGGACACATGTCAAAGCAACACGGCACATAGCAATTTCGCATACACATCACTGACATGACTGAGCAAGCACATGAGCCACAGCCCAGCTGTCAAGCTGGGACGGCACGGCCACAATACACTTACACAGGTCTCCCAACAATGGCAATGGTAAGTGAGACATACCACTGCCATGTGCATGCACATGGGGATCTAGGCCCCAATGACTTGCGGGGCGTGCTGATGGGGACTGACTGCATATCCGTCAAGCGGCAACGCCACGGCAACATGAGTGTCTGCTGAGCATGGAACTGCTTCCGAGGCTGGATGAGTATGGCACACGACGACGACGATGTGGGCACGGGCTGAGCGGCCAATACAAGTGGGACCTGTGGCACGAGGGGATATGAGACAGTAGTAGGTGTCAGCACTGCACCCTATGTACAGCACTGTACCGATCACAGCTCCCGAAACATTGACTGGTGTCCACATTGACAGCCCCATGCCAAGACGGCTGTGTGCTTGCAGTCACACGTCACAGGTGAGAGGTTGCATTGCACGTGCAAGGTGGCAGACGTACATAGTGGGAGCTGGCATGTGTGTGCATGTGTCTCCTGTTCAGGATCCACCAGATGGGCGCTGACTCTGTACTGACCATTGGACACAGCATGTTCCGTGGAAGGCTTGTGTGTGTGGGATGGTGGCACTGGATGTGCCTCCGTTGGGTGGGGGGCCATGCACAGGGCGGGTACGTCGATGATTGCGCATTGTTGGTCACGGTGGGTGCACCAACTAAGATGTGTTGCCCTGTGTTCAATTCCTATGTCCGCATGATGATGGACTGTGGATGTGGGCAGACTACACATTGGTCGATGTGCTGTCTATATGCATGTGCCTTCACACCAGGCACAGCTGCCCCTGCACATGTGACCCCTGCTGGACTCGCTGCTGGGTCTGTGGAGCTGATGCACCTTCTGCGCGTGGGGCGGGCCGCTCTCCTCACTTCCCTCATTGCGCATGTCATGTCTTTGCCGCAGGTGACATGGATCATGGAGGGCCCACATGTACGCGTGGGTAGGCTACACATGATTGTTCACTGGTCGCCACCCCCAGTCAGTGTTTCGAATGGGAAGGTTGTCGTGCTGGTGGTATGTTCGATGTGGCGGATGGGCGGGCCTAGGTGCGGGCTTACATTCCGGACATGGGGGGTAGTTGGATTGGCGACTAGTTGCAGTACACACGGGACACGTCTCTTCCTTTCCACATCTGGGTCATCCCTTGTACTAACTGACAGTGATACAGTCATCATCGCCCCAGCCCTCATGTCCTCCCCTCGCCCCCCAATATGCATGCTCACCTGCGAGGCTAGCGCTTGCACAGGCAGCCCCAAGCTCGCACCAGAGAGGGCAAGGAGTGTATGTGTGGGTCCAGTTGCACGAGTGGGCTGTCTCAGGGTATGATGTGTGGCGGGACGCCGTCCACCTGCGTGGTGCCCCAAATGGAGACCCGGCCTGCATGGACTATGCATCACAGTCTTCGCCTTCCGGATCCGCCACCTGCGACACCCAGTGGCTGTGGCTGCCCTTGCGGCCAGGCCGCGTCCGTCTGTGGCTGTTGGCCCACACATTCACTCTTTGGCCTCTCTGGGGAGGGCTCGGGGGTGGTGGCGCACGCGCTTGCACTTAGTCGCAATGGCATGTGGCGTGGTTGGTATGATGGACAATGGATGGGATGGTGCGAGCCACCTCCCGTGACGTCAGTGCTGCTCGTGCTGTGGTGCGTCCCCCTACACTTCCATTTGACTTGTGCCATGCTAGACGTTGAGGTTCTATTGCCTGCGTGATATGACCAGGAGGAGCGCGAGGAGACCTCTCACACACCATGCTCCACTGCCATCCCGTGCCCTGTATCGCCTGTGCGGATTGACTATGTTGGGGTTACACCTGGTCGACTGGGGCTGTGTGTGCCTTGTCAAGGGGCATGGCGGGCGCACAACAGGATCCAGCTTGTCCACAGAGGGTGGGCTGAGGTGCGCCTGGTACCGCTTTGTACGTGTGCCCGGCTGCTGTGCACACACGTGTTCACTCCCCCCCGACAGGTGTCCTCTCACAATGCCCAGGGAAGCGGTGGTGTACTGTTCATGACCCCTCCCAACACGGCGTGCTCCAACTTGGCATGTGCGCATCTACCCGTCGCACCCACCCACCTGAGCACTGCGTCCATACGACTTCACACGACACATGTGTGTCTTCCACAGTAGTGCTACTCATTTGCGTTGACATCCAATACCAGTGGACTACATGGTCATGTCACGACTGCCGTGTACTTCACATACTCTCATCCTCTCTCATTCGTACTTGTGAAATGAGTCAGCGGAGACAGTTCTGGTTTCAAACATTATATTGAGTCTTCTGTCCTCTGTGATGCAGTATAGTGGACACTACTGGCAGCGGAATACATGTTGAGGATATACTGAGCATGATAACAAATGGGATAGGGTGTGGGGTTACATCTGCTTGGCCAAGGCTGTGCTAATGTACATTTACGTATAGCTGCGGAGCTGCGGACTTTGACACAGACGGTATACATGTAGCCTACCAGACCGCTCGGCATCATGGGCACAGTCCATCTCAGTTCCATGTGACAGGTTTGCTGCGGTTGTTCCTCATGCACGCGTGCATGTGAGTTGACATCAGGGCATGTGCTTGCGTGCATGCAGCGGCGTGCCACTTGTTGTTGCACTGTGGTGGTTACTGGACATGTCACAGTCACTGGGGTCGTGTTGTTGTTGTATGCACTTGTCGTCCATGCAAAGGTCCTGGTATGGGATTCCCGGGGCGGGGGTGGGAGGGGTGCAGCACCCACAGACTCCAGGCGACCTATTCATGTCCACTGAGCGGTGTGTGTGTCCATGTGCGCTGGATCCATGTCGTGTCCTGGTTGTTCGTGCAGTTCCGTCCATGTGGGTGCGATGCACAGAGCCCATGCCACTGCCTCCCACGATGCATGCGGTGTTCCGGGATGTGATGGGGAACAGTGTGCATGTCCCGGTCATATCCGATGTCATGGCGATGTCGTTGATGGTGTGGTTACAGTTGCCGGTCGTTTGGTATGGCTGTTGTGGTGGTGACTGGCCAGTCCGTGCGGAAGCTGAGCATGGGTGCGGGGTTGGACTTCATAGGTCACTCGGGGAACCTGCGTTGTGGTCCGACGTATTTACAGGTTGACAGGTATGCGATGCCGTCCAGCAGGGCTTCCATGTCATTGGTGGTGTACATGTTTGCCAGCCAATGAAGCGGATGGTGGCTGTCAAGGTGTTGTTCGTAGGTTGTCCCTTGGAGGACCATGATGGGGCATGCTGGGTGACATTCGATGTAGCTGTTCTCGATGATCCGTCGTGTGGAGGCACAGTGGTTCCATTTCAGTGCGCGTGCGATGTTGGCCACATACGCCATGCCCCCATAGGCAGAGCAGGCCCTGTCGTGTGCGTCCAGAGGGAGGAGTAGTGGTAGCAGGTCCGCCTTCAGACATGCCGGGTTGGAGAGGCATATCTCGACGGGATGCTGGTAGGGACACCTCCGACAGTAGAAGACGGGCATGACGCAGCTGAACAATGTGATGCGGTAAGTCAGTCGGTAACTTACGTTCAGCAGGGACAGGAGATCGCATCCCAATGTATGTATCGTGTTGGTTTGGTACAGCTTGAGCTGTTCGGCGTAGTTGGGTAGGTGTGTTGCGGTTGCCATTTCGCAGCGGTTCGTAGAGGTGGCGTGCTCCGGCTGTGTGTGCAGTCTGCAATGTGCACGCTCCGGGGTTGCTGTGAGCTCTGTGTAGTCGTGGGGAGACAGGACTTGTGTTCTGTTGGCTTGTTTGGAGGACACGGGCCCTCTTCCCACATGCTTCTCAGACAGTTCAAGGTCAGTGCTGTGTGACTCCTTCCAATTAACTTGCATGTGGCCGACATGGGGGAGTGTTTTCTTCTTTCTTCCCCGTCCGTTGTGTGCTTCTGTGATATGCGCTATCTGCCGTGTGGTCGGTCTCCTCGGCATGCCTGTGTTGGTCTATTCTTGGACAATGGCTGTATTCACCGGCTTCTGTCGTAGGGCTGTGGTTTCGGAGTTGGAATGGAAGGTCATTCAGTGCTGTCTGCTCTCCCTTGTGTGGGCGGCAGGCTGCCTTTCCGCTCTGCGTTGGGCCTTGTGTGTGGATGTAATTCTTGGGCCACCTGTTGTCGGTCCCCGGGCTCTTTGGTGTTCCGTTTCATGTGTCTTGTTCATATGTGCAGGGTGGTATGGGTTTTTCAGTGTGGTACTGGCGTTCCTCTTCCCGAAGGGGCCCTGCTTCTCCTAGTTGGTGTTGCCGCCGCTGTGTGCTACGCCATGTTTGTTACACTGGGGTGTGTCCTGCTGTTGCGTGTCTTCACTGACATGTGTGCGTCGGTTGTGTGGCGTTGGGTGTTGTCCGTGAATTGGGCGTTGGGGACATGTCTGTGGCCGGCCTGTCACGTGTCATGTGCGTTCGGGGTGGGGCTGATGTGTGTGCTGCTTGGTTGTGTCCCTGTGTCTGTGTGCGACGCATGCATGGCGCTGCGGTTGGCCTCTGCGTTGTGCGCATGTGTGGCGGCGTCATCGGCGCTTTGGGGCCGTGACGGGGTGGTTGGTTCCTAGTCCCAGGTGGTGTGTACACATGTGTTCCGCGATGTTAGGATTTGGCCTGTGTGTCATATGTGGATGCAATGGTGGATGTGTAGTGTGCACGCGCTGGTGGGGGTTGTCCGCTTTATCCGCCCTTGCACTGTGTGCGCTGTTTGCGTGCACTTGTTGTGTGTGTGCCTACCTGCGTCTCCGCGGTACGTTGCGTCCTTGGTGGTGCATCAGCAGAAGCATGGGAAGGGCCTGCAGTGCTGGATTCATGCCCGGGGTGCCGCTTCTTCGTTGTCCGTGCTCTGCGTCCGTGTTTCCGCCTCTCTTTCACGTGCGGTGTCTCTTTGCCGTGGGAGCCGTTTGTTTGCGGCATCGTAATTTATGCGCCGGGCGGGACGTGTTTGGTCGGACGGTGTGTGTCAGTTGTGCTGCGCCGCTACGTGTGCGGGCGCACTTTGATGGCGGACGGTGTTGCTGGCTTGCCGGCGGTGTTTGGCCTGCTTTTCGCATCGTAATTGGGCGGGCGTGTGGACTGCTGCGTGCCGGCGGTAACTGGTGGTTTTTGCATCCGCCAGCACGGCGGTTGTGCTTCTGCCCGCCATCGTAATGGGCCCCTAAGTAATTATTTATTTTTATTTATTGTTATTGATAATTAATTTTATGTTAAATAATTATTAATTGGTAATTATTTTTTATTAATTTGTAATTAATTTGTATTAATTTATTATTTGGTAATCATATTAAGTGTATTAATTTATTATTGAAGTGTGTTGTGAGTTTATAGGGCAATAGGGTGGGAAGTAATTTAATTGTAATTAAGTGATTATTTATTTTATTGTTGAGTATTGATAATTAATTTATTGTTAATTAATTATTAATTGGTAATAACTTTTTAATAATAGATATTTTTATGTTTTGGAAATTAATTTGTTCATTAATTAATAATTGGTAATTAATTGTCATTAATTATTATTTATTGGTATTTATCAATAATTTATTGTTAATTAATTAATTGCTAAAACTTTTTAATAATTATTGTTTTTTGGTATTTAAAATTAATTATTTTTTATTTTATTATTTGGTAATTAATTGTTAATAATTATTATTTAATTGTATTTATCATCTATTTAATTGTTAATTAATTATTAATTGGTAATTATTTTTAAGTACTTAGGGGCCCATTAGGATGGCGGGCGGAAGCACCACCGCCGTGCTGGCGGATGCAAAAAGCACCAGTTACCGTCCGCCCGCCACAGCACACACGCCCGCCCAATTAGGATGCGAAAAGACAGCCAAACACCGCCCGTACGCCAGCGACGCCGTCCGCCATCAAAGTGCGCCCGTTCACGGAGCGGCGCGGCCCAATGGAGACACAACGCCCGACGAAATCACGTACCGCCCGGCGTACAAATTACGATGCCAGAACCAAACAGTTCCTCCGGCTAAGAGACACCGCACGTGAAAGCAAGGCGGAAAACCGAACTCACAGTACGGATAGCAAAGAGGCGGACCCCCGAGCATGAATCCAGCACTGCAGGCCCTCCCCATGCTCTACCTGATGCAGCACCCAGGAGTCAACGCACCGCGGCGACGCAGGTAGGCAGACACACAACAGGGGCACGCAAACAGCGCACACAGTGCAAGGGCGGGAAAACTGTATATGGCCCCCACCCCGACACCCCTGCGTGGACACGACACATCCACCACTGCACCCACACATGCGCACAACGCAGAGGCCAACGGCAGCGCAATGCATGCGCCGCACACAAACAACACAGGGTCACAACCAAACACCACACACACCAGCACCACCCAGAACGCACATGTCACGTGACAGCCCTGCCACAGTCATGTCCCCAACCGGCAATTCACCGTTGCCAACCTGACGTCACACAACTGACCCGAACATGTCAGTGACGTCACGCCACATTAGGACACACCCCTGTGTGCAAAACACGGCGAAGCACACAGCGGAGGCAACATCACCCATCAGAATATGGACCCCGTCGGGAAAAGGTACGCCAGTACCACACAGAAACACCGGTGCCACCCTGCACCCAATAACAAGACATGCAATACGTAACATCAAAGATACCGGGGACAGACAACAGGTGGGACCAATTATAACACAAGGCCCAACGTACAGCGGAAAAGCAGCCTGCTGCCCACACACGGGAGAGGAGACAGCACCGAATGACCTTCCATTCCCACTGTGAAACCACATCCCGACTAAACAAGCCGGAGAAAACAGTCATTGCACCAAACAAAGCCCAACACAGGCATGCAGAGGGAAGCGGCCACAGGGCAGATAGCGCATAACACCAAAGAACATTCAGAACGGAAAGAAGAAATGATAACACTCCCCCATGTGGTTCACATGCAAGTTATCTGGAAGGAGTCAGACACCACTGACCTTGACCATTCAGAGAAGCATGTGGGATGAGGGCCCGTGTCCTCCGCACAAGCCAACATAACACAAGTCCTGCCTCCCTACGACCATTACAGAATTCCCAGCAACATCGGAGGTTGCACTCTGCAGACTGCACAGACAGCCGGAGCACGCCACCACAGCGCCCTGCAGCAAAATGGCACTTGCACCACACCTACCCAACTACGCCGGACAGATCAAGCTGTACAAACATAACCTGATACAGATATTGGGATGTGACAATCTGGCCTTGCTGAACGTAAGTTACCGACTAACTTACCGCATCGCATTGTTCAGCTGCGTCATCCCCGTCTTCTACTGTCGGAGGTGTCCCTTCTACTATCCTGTGGAGTTATGCCTCTCCAACCCGGCATGTCCAAGGGCGGACCTGCTACAACTATTCAACCCCCTGGACGCCCACGACAGGGCCTGTTCAGCCTATGGGGGCATGGCGTATGTGGCGACTATCGGACCCACACTGCAATGGGACCACTGTGCCTCCACACGACGGATAATGGATTACAGTTACATCGAATGCCATCCAACATGTCCCATCATGCTCCTACAAGGGACAACTCACGACCAACACCTTGACAGCCACCATCCGCTACATTGGCTGGCAACCATGTCCACCACCAATGCCATGGAAGCCCTGCTGGAAGGTATTGCATTCCTGACAACCTGTCAATTCGTCGGGCCCCGTCGCCAGACCCCCAATTGAGCAATGATGTCCCACACCGTACCCATGCTTGGCTTACGCACGGACTAGGCAGTTACCAGTACAACTACTACACCATGCAACCTGCAACTGACACCACAACAACAACTACACTGCCATGACATCTGATACTATTTGGGAAATGCACCCTGTACCTCATCACATCCAGTAACTCTGCATGAACAGGGGGAGGCAGAGGCATGGGATTTGTGTATGGCAACCACATGGACAGAACTGCACGTACAACCATGCCATGATATGGATCCTGCGCCCATGAACATATGCACCGGTCAGTGGACAGCAATCGTCCTGCTGCAGTATGTGAGAGCTGTCACCACACCTCCCTCTGAACGTCCGTGCCAGGACCTTTGCATGGACACCAAGTGCATCCACCAACAACATGAGCCCAGTGACTGTGACATGGCCAGTACCCACCACATCGCAACAACAAGTGGGACGCCTTTGCATGCACGTAAGCCCATGCCCTGATGTCACCTCCACGCACGTGTGTATGAGTAACCATAGCAGCAAACCTGTAACATGGAACTGAGATGCACTGTGCCCATGATGACAAGCGGACTGGTAGGCTAAATGTATACTGTCTGTGTCAGTCAGCAGCACCACAGTAATTAGCAAATGTACATTAGCACACCAACGGCTAAGCAGTTGGAACTCTGAAGCCCACATCCCACAGTCAACAACTAATCACTGTACCCCTACACCCTATGCTATGTGTAATCATGCTGAGTATATCCTCCACATGCACTTCGCTGCCAGTAGTGTTCACTATACTGCATCACAGAGGACATTAGTCCCAATACATGGCTTGAAGCAACAATGTGTCTCTGCTGATTCATTTCACAAGTACGAATGAGAGAGGATGAGAGTGTGTGAAGTACACGGCAGTCGTGAGATGACCATGTAGTCCACTGTCATTGGATGTCAACTTAAATGAGTAGCACAACTGTGGGAGACACACATGTGTCATGTGAAGCGGGAGTTACGCATGGCTCAGGTGGGTTGGTGTGACGGGTAGGTGCGCACATGCAATGTTGAAACACGCTGTGTTGGGAGGACTCAGGACCAGTACATTGGCGCACTCCTGGGAATCTGTAAAGACCACCTGTCTGGTGACGAATGTGAACTCGTGTGTGCACAACAGGCGGGCACACGAACAATGCCGCATCAAGTGTAGACGTCAGCCCACCCTCCGTGGACATGCCGGATACTGCTGCGCGTCCGCCAGGCCCTTGCCAAGGCACTCACATCCCCTGTCGACCTGGTGTATCCCCAACATTGTCCACTTGCACAGGCAATCCAGGGCACGGGATGGCAGTAGAGCATGGTGGGTGAGAGGTCATGGCGCGCTCATCCTTGTCACATCACGCAGGCAACACATCCACAATGTGTAGTATGGCACAAGTCAAATGGAAGTAGTGGGGGGACGCACACATCACAAGCAGCAGTGACGTCACGGAAGGTGGCTCGCACCATCCCACCCATTGACAATACACCCACACACGTTACATGCCATTGCAACAGAGAAGCCAGCGCGTGCACAAGCAGCTCCAAGCTCGCCCCAGAGAGGCCAAAGAGTGAATGTGTGGGGCCATGAGCTCCAGTTGGACGCGGACTGGCCCGCTAGGGCAGCTACAGCCTCTGTGTGTTGCAGGTGGTGTATCCGGACTGCGGAGCCTGTCATGCATTGTCAATGTTGCCCGGGTCTCGAGTCGGGGCACCACGCATGTGGACGGCGTAACGCCACTAATTATACCGTGAGACAGACCACATGTACAAATGGACCCACACATACACTCCTTGGCCTCTCTGGGGCGAGCTTGGAGCTGCTTGTGCATGCGCTAGCTTCTCATGTGCAAATGCATATTGGTGTGAGCGAGGGGAGGCCATGAGGACAGTGTAAAAGATAACTGTTTGACTTTCAGTTAGTTTAAGGAATGCCCCTGATGTGGTCAGAAAAAGACATGTCTCGTGTGTATTGCAACTAGTAGATAAGCCGATGACCTACCCATGTCTTGCATGTAGCCCCGCACCTAGCCCCGCACACTCGACACAGCGAAATGAGTACCAGCACCACATACTTCCCATTCGAAGCACTGACTGGGGGTGATAACCATTGGACAGTCTTGTGTAGTCCACCCACGCGTACATGTGGGCCCTCCATGAACCATGTCACCTGCGGCAAAGTGATGTCATGGGCAATGACGGAAGTGAGCAGAGCTGTCTGCCCCACGCACAGACGGTGCATCAGCTCAACAGACCCAGCACTGAGTGCAGCAGGGGTCACATGTGCAGGGGCAGTTGTGCCTGGTGTGAATGCACATGCACATAGACAGCACATCGAGCAATGTGTAGCCTGCCCACATCTACTGTCCATTGTCAGGCTGACCTAGAAAAAGATCACAAGGCAACACATCTGTGTGGGTGTACCCACTGTGACCAACACTGCGCAACCATCAGCGTACTCGCCCTGTGCATGGCCCACCCCGCAACGAAGGTCACATTCAGTGCCACTATCTCTCACACACATCCCTATCACGAGTCATGGTGTGTCCAATAGACAGTGCAGAGTAAGCGCTCATCCGGGGGTCCTGAACAGGAGACACATGTAACCCACTAGGCAGTCTGTGTCGGCACCTACTGGCATTGTGCAGTCAATGTGCAGGCCAGGCCTGCTGGGACTGAGAAGGGCAGCATGGCCCCAGCCTGACTTCCACACGACCAACAAGTGCACTGAGACCTGCATTGCCAATTGTCTGTGTCACTGGATGTCTGACATGAAGTTGCCATGTACCACCACTCGGGTGGGACAGACAGGTCAAAGCGCCCGAGAGCTCACATACCCATGCCACCTGCAGCCAGCATGGTGTGCAGTGCATGTCTGTACTCCACAGGCTCTGACTCATAGTGCTGAGGAGCAACGACATGTGTGTCCCCCACATGCACACCCACACCCACTGCAGTTGTCTCTCACACACAACTTTCGCAAGGAATAGCCATGTGCAGTGTGCGTGGAGCACGGAATCCAGGTTCTCCAGCTCCTCGCTGGTGAGTGGACCTGGACATGTCCTCAGCGTCATCCACGTGTAGGTGTAGTGGTGGCAGCAGCAGCTGTCGTCGAGGGGTGCCAGGCTGCAGTGCCAGGTAGCTGTGGTCATGCCTGTCCCACTCACACACACATATTACCCCCTGGGGCCGTTTCAGTGGGTACAAGCTGCTGCGATTTGTGTACCATGTCTGGCAGCTGCAATTGCAGACGTTGGCCTGCTCCCAGCTGGCCATGGACGCCTACCTCCACAGTGGAACACGCAGGGTGCAACCGCGAGGGTCATTGGAGTTGGCCGTAAGGGCCTGGCCCATGCCGGGTACAGTCCGCTGATGCCATGTGCACCACACAGTATAATGTGCGCAATGCATCTGCAGGTGTGGCCATGATTTGCGTGTGGGTGCAGGTCCACAATGGACAGGGCCACAACATGCCGTGTGCATAGGCAGGGACGGCCAGTGCTCAGCCTCCACATGTATGTAGGAACATCATCATGTACACATTGGCATGGGAGCATGGGATATGCATATGCACACACATGCCATCTTTCACTATGTACATCTGCCACTTGGCACGTGCAATGTTACGTGTCACTTGTGATGTGTAGTTGCAAGCACACAGCCGTGTCGGCATGGGGCTGTCAATGTGTACACCTGTCAATGTTTCTGGAGGTGTGATCCGTACAGTGCTGTACTTAGGGTGCAGTAGGGACATCAATGACTGTCTCATATCCCCTCGTGCCACCGGTCCCACTTGTTTTGGCCGCTCAGCCTGTGTCCATAGCGTTGTTGGTGTGTGCCCTACACACCCAGCCTCGGAAGCAGTGTGATGCACAGCAGCTAGTCATGTTGCCGTGGTGTTGCAGTTCACCGAATATGCAGTCTGTTGCCTTCAGCATGCCTTACAAGTTGTTAAGGCCTAACTCCCCATGTGCATGCTCATAGCAATGGTGTGTGTCACTGCCCATTGCTATTGGTAGGGGACCTGTGTAAGTGTATTGTGGCTGTGCTGTCCCTACTTGTCAGCCGTTCTGTCATTCAATTGCCTGCTCAGTCATTTATGTTCTGTGTATGTGAATATGCCATGTGGCGTGTTGCTTTGACATGTGTTCACTTCCATCTTTCCTAGGCGGAGACCAAACATTCATCGCCCCTACCAATTGCTGTCAGACATGGTGGATGTTGAGGTCATCCGCAAATATCGTCTGGACCGACCCACCCTGCATCGTCTATGTGTCTTGTTGGAACCCCACCTCCGTCCTCGCAGGGTGTATCCAACAGCATTCACCCCCACGGCTAAGGTGATGGCTGCACTGCATTTCTTCGCCACTGGGTCATTCCAGCACACAGTGGGCAGTGGAGGTGGGATGTCCCAACCCATGTTCAGCATGGTGCTCAGGGATGTACTGTCAGCCATGATGCTGTACAGGAACAGATACATCCGCTTCCCCAGGGCTCGTGAATTGGCGGCAGTGAAGGGTGCATTCTATGCTCTTGGACGAATCCCCCACGTCGTTGGTGCAATAGACTGCACCCATGTTGGCCTTGTTGCACCACAGGCCACCGAGCACCTCTACCGCAACCGGAAGCACACGCACTCCCTGAATGTGCAAGTGGTGTGCCTTGCGGACATGGTGATCACACACGTGTGTGCGAAATTCCCAGGATCGGCCCATGACGCGCACATCATGCGCAACAGCATCCTACCACGTCTGATGACCGATCTGCAACCGGACCGTGGCTGGATTGTTGGTGAGTATGTGGAGTAGTGTAGCGTGCTGGCTGTGCGATGCTGTCTTGTGTCCAGTTGGAATTGCAACGGTTCTCTGTGTCCCTCACACCCAGGTGACTCTGCTTACCCGAATGGGCCCTGGCTGCTCAGCCCATTACGACGTCCTGGGAGCCCAGCAGATGTACGCTACAATGAGGCACATGGGAGGACCAGACGTGTGGTTGAGCGGACCTTTGGCCTCCTCAAGTCCAGGTTCAGATGCCTGGACCGCACCGGGGGCGCACTGGCATACTCCCCACAGAAGGTGTGCCAGATAATAGTGGCTTGCTGCATGCTGCACAATCTGGCGATCCGCAAGCAGATCCCCCTAATTGTGGATGACGGAGATCAACCAGGGCCCCAGCCTGCAGACCTGGACAGCTCCAGTGAAGAGGACAGTGGAGAGGATGAAGCTGTGAATGTGCGTCAGCAGCTCATCGCCCGCTACTTCACTTGACGGTGAGTGACCATGTACGACGGCTAATGTAGCTGTAGTTGTGCAGGTGTATGTGTGCTCTGTTACGGGGGCCTTTTGTTCACTGAGTGCTGTGTGTCAATGGTCCATGTCCAGGTTGGTATGCCACTGACAGTGGCTGTAGCATTGTGCCCTGTTGCTCTGTGAGATGTGTGTGCATTGCTTGTAGTTGGTGACAAGTACTGTGTGATGAGTGTGTGACACACTCATTGAATGTACTCTTGTTCTGTTTTTCACCCCTAGGTCCCTGCAGCCTCTCCTGTCCCATCGACATGCCACACAGCAGATGCATTTCTGCTCATGGTGGCGATTGCACACCGTGGAATAAACCCAGGACACATTAAGCCGATTGTGATCAAGGTGTATTTATTAACAGCGGTGACATGTGATTGTGTGCAAGGTGATGACAAATGTGGTTCATGCTGTGACAATGAGTTGACGGTCATGGCTGCGTGATGGTCAAGGTGTACCCATGGAGTTCTATGTCCACAGTCCAACAGACACATGCCATTCACATGGCAGTGTGGGGTAGGATCGTATTACATGTCAATGCAGTAGGTGGTCAAGGTGGCTGGCTGACTCACTGGCGTTTGGTGCGGGCGAAGTCCTCTCTGGACACCTGTTTCCTCTTCGGACGGCCCCTTCCACGTTTGGTAGGGGGGTGTTGTTGTTCCGCTGGTGGTGGCTGAGGAGTGCTCACTGGCTGTGGACGCAGGGGAACTCGATGCTGCACGAGCCTGCGCCACAGCAGGTGGTGGCGGAGGTGGTGTTGCTGGCCTTGCTTGTGCCCTCCCCCCACCACCAGCTGGCCCATGAGGGCCGCGATTTGGGCCATATGGGCGTCCATGGACCTCAACACCGCAAGGACCTCCCGCGTGTCGCTTGCCGACCTGGCCCATTCGCCTTGGGCCTCTTCATAGGCCCCAAGGACTCTGTCGATTGGCGGCAGGGCTTGGCTCCCAGGCACAGTTGGCGTTGGCCTGACCCTGCTCCTCCTACCAGTACTGCTGCCACCGACCTGCCCACTAGCCACATTGCTCACCACGGTCCTCGCTCTGGCTCCCAGGGTGGAGCCCGACGGCCGTGCCGACCCTTGCGCAGGGGCTGTGGCGAGGGATGGCGTGGTGGTGGTGGTTGCGGCGGTGGTGGTGGTTGCGGCGGTGGTGGTGGCCGCAACGGCTGTGGCAGCAGGGGTCTGTGACTGGTCAGCAGCCCTGGGTGTTGGGTTGGTAGGCAGGAGGGGCCCTGGGGAGCGGTTGTGCCCTGCCACTCCAGATGGGCCTGCTGGGTGGTCCGTGTCCGGAGAGGTGTCCAGCTCCTCTACATCCGTGAGTCCGGGTCGGGGGCTTGCGGACTGGCTGTGCTGGCTGCTGTCACCCTCTCCAGCATCCAGCAGTTCGGCACCTGTGGGGAGGATGAGATGGGTCATTGTGTTGCACCTAGCAAAGTATGTATTGGTTGTCTGACATTCACAGTTCGTGCACTGTCGTGCACAGGTTTCCCAGTGGCGTGTGTGTGGATGTACGATGTGTGTATGCGTGGGCTAGGCAATGGGTCTGTGTGATGTGGACATGTGGCATGGGACGGATTGGCAATGCCGATGGGTGTGTGTTGCTATGCTCCTACATTTTGTGGCTCGTGTGTATGCGTGCTCCAGGACCATCGGCGATGTTGGGTTGAACGATGGTTCAGGGGGAGGGATGGAACGCTTAGGTACGCTGATGCCAGAAGGGGTACTGCCCCCTAAACGCTCTTGGGTTGAAATATGCTTTTGGGGTACATGCTGTGGGTAATGGGTGCAGAACGTGACATGTGTTCTGGCAACGTGACAGTGCATGGACAAAGGTGTGTGTCTGTCTCACATGGCCGGAATATCTGCTGACTGTTTTCATTCATGGACATCACATTGGTAGCAATGTTGTGAGTTCGTGCTTGTTGTGTGCCACACGTCGTATTGAAGATGGGCCAATTCCTTTGTGTGCGCGCTGCCCTGGTACATGTGCATCAGTGCTGTGCTCTTGGGGTGTTGACTATGTTATGTGTGTCGTTATTCGCAGTGTGACGTGCGCTTCGGTCACTGCAGGCACTTGATTTGTCATGGGCAGGTATCTTTGCATGTCTACTGTATGAGGGCCAGCTGTTCGGATGTCATACCTATCATGACATTGTGGCTGTGAGATGAGATGGATGATATGTTGCATGTGCATTGTGTGCCTGTGTGTTTCATGGGTCCGGTTGTCTATGTGTGCAATATTGTGGTTCCAAGCTGTTACTTCTAGTACGGTCTGTCTTACGTGGGCGTTGTTGTACGATGTGTGGGTGACAGGCAGTGAGGACTACATGGACAGGACTTCGATGGTGTTGCTGATGTGTGTGATGGGTGGCACAGTGCCTGCCGTGTGGGTCTGTGCTCCAGTGGGACTTGTACATGCAGACGTGGCTCCTTAGGTGTTGCTGTATCTGTAATAGGTCATGTGGGGTTTGACTCTGTTGAACATGTCCGTGTGCACATTGGTCTCATGATTGTGACTGGGAGCAGTGCTGCGTGTTCCTCTGCTACGTGTCATGTCCCATGTGTCAGTCGTAGTACAGTCCTCATGCCTACAGACGCCCCGCCCTGTACAGTTTCCCACCTACAGGTTGTTTCTGAGTGCGCAATGCAATGGATGCCACATGGTACTGGGAGGGAGGGGTGCTCCACCTTGCTGGTCTGTGGTAGTGGGGGCCTGGTGGGTGTTTTACTTCAGCTGTCCCCCTCCGACCCACTGTCTTTGTGTTCCGGCTACTTACCTGTTCATTGTCGGTCAGTGCAGCTATGGCGGACACATGGATGTGGGTGTGGGGAGTGCTCCTTCTGGCGCATCTGGAGTACAAGGGGACCTGGTGGTAGTTGCGGTGCTGGCTGACTGTACACATGCCCCCATGGTTTTGTTAGTTGGTAGCTTTGGGCTGAGTGTGTGTGAGTGTCTGTTGCATGTGTGGGTGATGTCTTGTGTATTGTGTACTGGACATGGGGGTGTTTGTCCCTAGGAGCTATGGCATGGTGGTTGTGCATGTGAGTACATAGCGGTGTGCTGGTATACGTTTGTTTGTACTTACCAGCCTCCACTCCCCCTGGTAATCCGGTGAGGATCTCCGGATGTATGATGACTCGCACCTTCTCCTCCCACGCCTTGAAGGTCTTGAATAGCGCGGGATTCCCTCCGCCAGTCCTGGCAGCCAGCTCTCGATTTTTGCTCTCCTTCTTCTTGACCACGCTTTTGAGGTCGTTCCACCTTTCGTTAATTTCTCCTCTGTTGCGTGGAACGTTCCCGACTGCATTGACCTGGTCTACGATCCTGCTCCACAACCGGTTTCTGGTGGATAGTGGTGTCTGTTGGACCTGGTTGCCATAGATTTGTGGGTGCACCTTGACGATCTCGTCGAACATGACCGTCAGCTCGGTGGAAGTGAACTTGGGCATTCTGTGTGATGCCATGGTGTGTGTTTTGGTGTTTGTGGTGCTGGTGCGGTGTGTGGTGTGTGATGTGCAGGGGGTTTGTGGGTCAGGTGTTTGGTGGTGGTGGTGGTGGTGATGATGGGTGTGATAGGTGCGTGTCTGTGGTGTACTGCTGTCCTTTCTGTCTCGCTGTGTTGTGTGCTTTCGTCCTCAGTTTGTAATGTTGCAGGGGGTTGTGGTCTGTGGAGGGGCTGGTTTTGTACTTACCTATGTGGGTGTGTCATGATGATCTGTTGTTTTCAGGTGTGTTGTGGCTGGTGTTCTGGGATTTGTAGTTGATTTGTATGTCCGGGGGAGGGGGGTGTTTCAGGGATGTGTACTGTGTTTGGGTTTTTGTGCGTGGGTTGCTGTGTGGACTTGTTAGCCATGTTGTGTGTGTTTGTTTTCATCAGCGGATGGTTTCTGTGCATGGAGGTGGCCGCCAGGGCTTCCGCCGTGTCCATTTTCGTCACTGTTGTTTGCGCTGGCGGGCGGTGTATTTGTGGATTTCCCGCGCTCATGTCGGTACGATCCTAATTTGACGGGCGGTGTCTCGGTCGTCAGGGCGGGCGTTTTTGGCTTTTCGTGCGTCTTTCCGTCCGTGGCGGGCGGATGGACTTGGACTCGGACATGGGCGGGCGGTTTTTTCTGTTTATTTTCCGCCTCCGGCGGTTTTCGGTTCGCGGCATCGTAATTGCTCGGTCGGTATTCAGAGGGTGTAGGCGGGCGGATTTTCGCCACTGTGGTTGGTGGCGGATTATTATCCGCCCGACATCGTAATGGACACCTTATTTATTGGTATTGTTAATTAATTTATTGTTATTTAATAATTAAATTATTATTTATTTTAAAAAAATTATTTTAATTATTAGTCAGTTATTTTTACCCCTACGCTATCCAACACTTTCCCTACTGTTGCACTCTCTGGAGTTGGAATAGTAATTTTAACCCCTACGCTATCCAACACTTTCCCTACTGTTGCACTCTCTGGAGTTGGAATAGTAATTTTTACCCCTACGCTATCCAACACTTTCCCTACTGTTGCACTCCCTGGAGTGGGAATAGTAATTTTTACCCCTACGCTATCCAACACTTTCCCTACTGTTGCACTCTCTGGAGTTGGAATAGTAATTTTTACCCCTACGCTATCCAACACTTTCCCTACTGTTGGACTCTCTGGAGTTGGAATAGTAATTTTAACCTCTACGCTATCCAACACTTTCCCTACTGTTGCACTCTCTGGAGTTGGAATAGTAATTTTAACCTCTACGCTATCCAACACTTTCCCTACTGTTGCACTCTCTGGAGTTGGAATAGTAATTTTAACCTCTACGCTATCCAACACGTTCCCTCCTGTTGCACTCTCTGGAGTTGGAATAGTAATTTTTACCCCTACGCTATCCAACACTTTCCCTATTTTTGCACTCTCTGGAGTGGGAATAGTAATTTTTACCCCTACGCTATCCAATATTTACTGTTTTAGTTAATGTAGTGTATAATTTATTTAACAACATTTTTTTTAAATTTGTTATATATATTTTTATTTATATTATTGTTGTATGTGTATGTATGTATTTATAATTTATAAAATGTTTTTTAACAATTTATAAGTTATTACAATAATTAATTGTAAATATTATTAAGTATATATATTATATTTTATATGTATATGTTTAATTTTGTTTTTTACATTATATGTATTACTTATAATTTTAAACATATTTTTAACTATGTTTATTTTAAATATATGTATCATTTACTTTACATTTGTTTTTAACATTAAAAAAAACCGATATTTTTAACAACGATATTTTTGACGATATTTTTTTTCTCGATATTTTTGTACTTACCATAATGTAGATAGGACTTCGATATTCTTGACATCGATATTTCGGCTCCGATATTTTTGATGTCGATATTTTTGACGTCGATATTCTGTCAGTGATTCTCACGACGTTAGGCGACATACTGAAGGATGGGGATTTAATTACTTTTGGGGCTCTTCAGACTGAATATCAATTGACGCACACCCAACGCTATAAATACTTGCAATTGCAACACGACTGGAGAGCACAAAATACTGATGTAACGGATATACCTGAATATGCGCCGCTTGAAGGCAGACTACTACAAGAAGAGTTACCCTCAAAAGCGGTCTCCTGGACTTATAAAACTTTAATTAATAATATCCCTGACAAACTGACAACCCTCAGGTCTAAGTGGGAGGAAACTACAGGTCAGTTAGAAGACATTGACTGGGAAGGGGCATTGATGCATCCCAGAGAGGTAGCGATTAAGCTCCGACTAAGGCTGGTCCAATTTCAAATACTACACAAAGTGTATTATGATAGTGCACTGTTGCACACTATGGGTAGGGCAGAAACACCATATTGCCTGCGATGCAAAACCGTCCAAGGCTCTTATATACTCACCAAATGGGACTGTCAGCAGATACAATGCTACTGGACGCGAATAGTGAAGGAACTCAATAATATACTGGGGGTGCAGATACCAATGGTTCCCAAATATGTACTATTGAGCATTTCAACAGATATTGACCTTCCTAGATACAAACTCCTACTGAGTAACCGAGGATTGGTAGTCGCGAAGAGGGATATTGCTCGACACTGGGGAGTTGAGGGTCTGCCCACCTTTACGGAATGGCACGTCAGCATGGATCTGTACATGGGGGCCGAAAGAACAACATATACTGCTAGAGTATGTCCCAAAAAGTTTACCAAAATATAGCAACCATGGTTGAGATATTACAATCTAGAGACAGATGGGTCTGGGCTGGATAATACACAACGCACTAGTCAAGATTAGCACGTAATAGATGGATTTTCACACCCAAAGGGAATATGTTGGTGGGGAGGGACATGGCCGATTTGGGGAAGGGAGGAGGGAGCGGAAATAGAGGATGGATCTCTTGAACGTAATCACTGTATCCCAGAATGTAATTATGGACTGTATTAGCATTGAACCTATTATGCACAATGCTTACCTACTGATGTTTTGGCTGATGTCTAAATGCAAAATAAAAACAGTTAGAAAATAAAAAGAATGCCAAACCCCTAATATGAGCAATAAACCATCTCAGAGGAAACCTACTATGACATTCTTACCCTTCAAACCCTACTATTAATATTACACAAACCCAAAGAAAATCTACTCATTATCAAGGGGATCAACACTCCTGAACCTTTAATATTATCATTACACCACAACAGAGAACCTCTTCCTTATTACAGAGAACATTCCTGCCTCTGAAACAGAGGTGCCGAGGGCGCCTCCGCCCCGGTGAAGACTGAAGGGCTGTGAGTAAAGCAGGAGGTGCAGAGGGCGCCTCCTACCAGGTGATGACCGTACGGCTGTGAGTAAAGCAGGAGAGGTACAGAAGGCGCCTCCTCCTGCATGGGGACAGTAAGGCTGTGAGTAAAGCAGGAGAGGTGCAGAGGGCGCCTCCTCCCCGGTGAGGGCTGTGAGTAAAGCACGGGAGGTGCAGAGGGAGCCTCCTCCCCGGGGGGACCGGAGGGCTGTGAGTAAAGCAGGAGAGGGGCAGAGGGCGCCTCCTCCCCGGTGGGGGCCGTAGGGCTGCGAGTAAAGCAGGGGAGGCACAGAGGGCGCTTCCTCCCCGGTGAGGGCAGTAGGGCTGCGAGTATAAAGCCGGAGAGGCGCAGAGGGCGGTTCCTCACCGGTGAGGGCCGTAGGACTGCGAGTAAAGCAGGAGAGGTGCAGAGGGCGCCTCCTCCCCGGTGGGGACCGTACGGCTGCCAGTAAAGCAGGGGAGGCGCAGAGGGCGCCTCCACCTGGTGAGGACCTTAGGGTTGTGAGCATTAGAGGTGCAGAGGGAGCCTCCTCCCCGGTGGAAGCTGTAGGGCTGTAAGTAAAGCAGGAGAGGTGCAGAGGGCGCCTCCTCCCTGGTGAGGACTGTGAGTAAAGCAGGAGAGGTGCAGAGGGCGCCTCCTCCCCGGTGGGAGCTGTAGGGCTGTAAGTAAAGCAGGAGAGGTGCAGAGGGCGCCTCCTCCCTGGTGAGGACTGTGAGTAAAGCAGGGGAGGTGCAGAGGGCGCCTCCTCCCCTGTGAGGACCGTAGGGCTGGGAGTACATCAGGAGAGGTGCAGACGGCGCCTCCTCCCCAGTGAGGACCGTAGGTCTGTGAGTAAAGCAGGAGAGGTGCAGAGGGCGCCTCCTCCCTGGTGAGGACCGTAGGGCTGCGAGTAAAGCAGGGGAGGTGCAGACAGTGCCTCCTCCTCGGTGAGGCCTGTAGGGCTGTGAGTAAAGCAAGAGAGGTGCAGAGGGCGCCTCTTCCCAGGTGAGGACTGTAGGGCTGTGAGTAAAGCAGGAGAGGTGCAGAGGGCGTCTCCTCTCCGGTGAGGACTGTAGGGCTGTGAGTAAAGCAGGAGAGGAGCTGAGGGTGCCTCCTCCCCCGTGAGGACTGTAGGGCTGTGAGTAAAGCAGGAAAGGTGCAGACGGAGTCTCCTCCCCTCTGAGGACTGTAGGGGTGTAAGTAAAGCAGGAGAGGGGCAGAGGGCGCCTCCTCCCCAGTGAGGGCTGTAGGGGTGTGAGTAAAGCAGGAGAGGGGCAGAGGGCGCCTCCTCCCCGGTGAGGACCGTAGGGCTGTGAGTAAAGCAGGAGAGGTGCAGAGGGCGCCTCCTCCCCGGTGAGGCCCGTAGGGCTGAGAGTAAAGCAGGAGAGGTGCAGAGGGCGCCTCCTCCCTGATGAGGACTGTAGGGCTGTGAGTAAAGCAGGAGAGGTGCAGACGGCGCCTCCTCCCCGAGGAGGACCATAGGGCTGTGAGTAAAGCAGGAGAGGTGCGGAGGGCGCCTCCTCCCTGGTGAGGACCGTAGGGCTGAGTAAAGCAGGGGAGGTGCAGACGGCGCCTCCTCCCCGGTGAGGACTGTAGGGCTGTGAGTAAAGCAAGAGAGGTGCAGAGGGCGCCTCCTCCCCGGTGTGGACTGTAGGGCTGTGAGTAAAGCAGGAAAGGTGCAGAGGGCGCCTCCTCCCTGAGGAGGACTGCAGAGCTGTGAGTAAACCAGGAGAGGTGCAGAGAGCGCCTCCTCCCCGGTGAGGGCTGTAGGGCTGTGAGTAAAGCAGGAGAGGTGCAGAGGGCGCCTCCTCCCCGGTGAGGGCCGTAGGGCTGCGAGTAAAGCAGGGGAGGCGCAGAGGGCGCCTCCTCCCCGGTGAGGGCCGTAGGACTGCGAGTAAAGCAGGGGAGGTGCAGAGGGCGCCTCCTCCCCGGTGGGGACCGTACGGCTGCCAGTAAAGCAGGGGAGGCGCAAAGGGCGCCTGCACCTGGTGAGGACCTTAGGGTTGTGAGCAGGAGAGGTGCAGAGGGAGCCTCCTCCCCGGTGGGAGCTGTAGGGCTGTAAGTAAAGCAGGAGAGGTGCAGAGGGCGCCTCCTCCCTGGTGAGGACTGTGAGTAAAGCAGGAGAGGTGCAGAGGGCGCCTCCTCCCCGGTGGGAGCTGTAGGGCTGTAAGTAAAGCAGGAGAGGTGCAGAGGGCGCCTCCTCCCTGGTGAGGACTGTGAGTAAAGCAGGGGAGGTGCAGAGGGCGCCTCCTCCCCTGTGAGGACCGTAGGGCTGTGAGTACATCAGGAGGTGCAGACGGCGCCTCCTCCCCAGTGAGGACCGTAGGTCTGTGAGTAAAGCAGGAGAGGTGCAGAGGGCGCCTCCTCCCTGGTGAGGACCGTAGGGCTGTGAGTAAAGCAGGGGAGGTGCAGACAGTGCCTCCTCCTCGGTGAGGACTGTAGGGCTGTGAGTAAAGCAAGAGAGGTGCAGAGGGCGCCTCTTCCCAAGTGAGGACTGTAGGGCTGTGAGTAAAGCAGGAGAGGAGCAGAGGGCGCCTCCTCCCCGGTGAGGACTGTAGGGCTCGGAGTAAAGCAGGAGAGGAGCAGAGGGTGCCTCCTCCCCCGTGAGGACTGTAGGGCTGTGAGTAAAGCAGGAAAGGTGCAGACGGAGTCTCCTCCCCTCTGAGGACTCTAGGGGTGTGAGTAAAGCAGGAGAGGGGCAGAGGGCGCCTCCTCCCCAGTGAGGGCTGTAGGGGTGTGAGTAAAGCAGGAGAGGGGCAGAGGGCGCCACCTCCCCGGTGAGGACCGTAGGGCTGTGAGTAAAGCAGGAGAGGTGAGAGGGCGCCTCCTCCCCGGTGAGGACCGTAGGGCTGAGAGTAAAGCAGGAGAGGTGCAGAGGGCGCCTCCTCCCTGATGAGGACTGTAGGGCTGTGAGTAAAGCAGGAGAGGTGCAGACGGCGCCTCCCCCCCCGAGGAGGACCATAGGGCTGTGAGTAAAGCAGGAGAGGTGCGGAGGGCGCCTCCTCCCTGGTGAGGACCGTAGGGCTGAGTAAAGCAGGGGAGGTGCAGACGGCGCGTCCTCCCCGGTGAGGACTGTAGGGCTGTGAGTAAAGCAAGAGAGGTGCAGAGGGCGCCTCCTCCCCGGTGAGGACTGTAGGGCTGTGAGTAAAGCAGGAAAGGTGCAGAGGGCGCCTCCTCCCTGAGGAGGACTGCAGGGCTGTGAGTAAAGCAGGAGCAGTGCAGAGAGCGCCTCCTCCCCGGTGAGGGCTGTGAGTAAAGCAGGAGAGGTGCAGAGGGCGCCTCCTCCCCGGTGAGGGCCGTATGGCTGCGAGTAAAGCAGGGGAGGCGCAGAGGGCGCCTCCTCCCCGGTGAGGGCCATAGGGCTGCGAGTAAAGCAGGGGAGGCGCAGAGGGCGCCTCCACCCGGTGAGGACCTTAGGGCTGTGAGAAAAGCAGAGAGGTGAGTAAAGCAGGTGAGGTGCAGAGGGCGCCTCCTCTCCGGTGAGGACTGTAGGGCTGTAAGTAAAGCAGGAGAGGTGCAGAGGGCGCCTCCTCCCTGGTGAGGACTGTGAGTAAAGCAGGGAGGTGCAGAGGGCGCCTCCTCCCGGTGAGGACTGTAGGGCTATGAGTAAAGCAGGAGAGGTGCAGAGGGCGCCTCCTCCCGGTGAGGACTGTAGGGCTATGAGTAAAGCAGCGGAGATGCAGAGGGCGCCTCCTCCCCGGTGAGGACCGTAGGGCTGTGAGTAAAGCAGGAGAGGTGCAGAGGGCGCCTCCTCCCCGGTGAGGACCGTGGGGCTGTGAGTAAAGCAGGAGAGGTGCAGAGGGCGCCTCCTCCCCCATGAGGACTGTAGGGCTGTAAGTACAGCAGGAGAGGTGCAGAGGGCGCCTCCTCCCCGGTGAGGACCGTAGGGCTGTGAGTACATCAGGAGAGGTCCAGAGGGCGCCGCCTCCCCAGCGAAGACCGTAGGTCTGTGAGTAAAGCAGGAGAGATGCAGAGGGCACCTCCTCCCTGGTGAGGACCGTAGGGCTGTGAGTAAAGCAGGGGAGGTGCAGACGGTGCCTCCTCCTCGGTGAGGACTGTAGGGCTGTGAGTAAAGCAGGAGAGGTGCAGAGGGCGCCTCCTCTTCGGTGAGGTCTGTAGGGCTGTGAGTAAAGCAGGAGAGGAGCAGAGGGCGCCTCCTCCCCGGTGAGGACGGTAGGGCTCTGAGTAAAGCAGGAGAGGAGCAGAGGGTGCCTCCTCCCCCGTGAGGACTGTACGGCTGTGAGTAAAGCAGGAAAGGTGCAGACAGAGCCTCCTCCCCGTGAGGACTGTAGGGGTGTGAGTAAAGCAGGAGAGGGGCAGAGGGCGCCTCCTCCCCAGTGAGGGCTGTAGGGGTGTGAGTAAAGCAGGAGAGGGGCAGAGGGCGCCTCCTCCCCGGTGAGGACCGTAGGGCTGTGAGTAAAGCAGGAGAGGTGCAGAGGGCGCCTCCTCCCCGGTGAGGACCGTAGGGCTGTGAGTAAAGCAGGAGAGGTGCAGAGGGCGCCTCCTCCCTGGTGAGGACTGTAGGGCTGTGAGTAAAGCAGGCGAGGTGCAGACGGCGCCTCCTCCCCGAGGAGGACCGTAGGGCTGTGAGTAAAGCAGGAGAGTTGCGGAGGGCGCCTCCTCCCTGGTGAGGACCGTAGGGCTGTGAGTAAAAGCAGGGGAGGTGCAGACGGCGCCTCCTCCCCGGTGAGGACTGTAGGGCTGTGAGTAAAGCAAGAGAGGTGCAGAGGGCGCCTCTTCTCCGGTGAGGACTGTAGGGCTGTCAGTAAAGCAGGAGAGGTGCAGAGGGCGCCTCCTCCCCGAGGAGGACTGCAGGGCTGTGAGTAAAGCAGGAGATGTGCAGAGGGCGCCTCCTTCCCGGAGAGGACCGTAGGGCTGAGAGTTATGCTGGAGAGGTGCAGGGGCGCCTCCTCCCCGGTGAGGACCGTAGGGCTGTGAGTAAAGCAGGAGAGGTGCAGAGGGCACCTCCGCCCCAGTGAGGGCTGTAGGGCTGTGAGTAAAGCAGCGGAGATGCAGAGGGCACCTCCTCCCCGGTGGGAGCTGTAGGGCTGTGAGTAAAGCAGGAGAGGTGCAGAAGGCGCCTCCTCCCCAGTGAGGACTATAGGGCTGTGAGTAAAGTGGCGGAGATGCAGAGGGCACCTCCTCCCGGTGAGGACCGTAGGGCTGTGAGTAAAGCAGGAGAGGTGCAGAGGGCGCCTCCTCCCAGTGAGGACTGTAGGGCTGTGAGTAAAGCAGGGGAGGCGCAGAGGGCGCCTCCTCCCAGGTGAGGGCTGTGAGTAAAGCAGGAGAGGTGCAGAGGGCGCCTCCTCCCCGGTAAGGGCTGTGAGTAAAGCAGGAGGTGCAGAGGGCGCCTCCTCCCCGGTGAGGGCTGAAGGGGTGTGAGTAAAGCAGGAGAGGGGCAGAGGGCGCCTCCTCCCGGTGAGGACCGTAGGGCGTTGAGTAAAGCAGGGAAGGCGCAGAGGGCGCTTCCTCCCCGGTGAGGGCCGTAGGGCTGTGAGTAAAGCAGGAGGTGCAGAGGGCGCCTCCTCCCCGGTGAGGGCTGTAGGGCTGTGAGTAAAGCAGGAGAGGTGCAGAGGGCGCCTCCTGCCGGGTGAGGACTGTAGGGGTGTGAGTAAAGCAGGAGAGGTGCAGAGGGCGCCTCCTCCCTGATGAGGACTGTAGGGCTGTGAGTAAAGCAGGAGAGGTGCAGACGGCGCCTCCCCCTGAGGAGGACCATAGGGCTGTGAGTAAAGCAGGAGAGGTGCGGAGGGCGCCTCCTCCCTGGTGAGGACCGTAGGGCTGAGTAAAGCAGGGGAGGTGCAGACGGCGCCTCCTCCCCGGTGAGGACTGTAGGGCTGTGAGTAAAGCAAGAGAGGTGCAGAGGGCGCCTCCTCCCCGGTGAGGACTGTAGGGCTGTGAGTAAAGCAGGAAAGGTGCAGAGGGCGCCTCCTCCCTGAGGAGGACTGCAGGGCTGTGAGTAAAGCAGGAGCGGTGCAGAGAGCGCCTCCTCCCCGGTGAGGGCCGTAGGGCTGCGAGTAAAGCAGGGGAGGCGCAGAGGGCGCCTCCACCCGGTGAGGACCTTAGGGCTGTGAGAAAAGCAGAGAGGTGAGTAAAGCAGGTGAGGTGCAGAGGGCGCCTCCTCTCCGGTGAGGACTGTAGGGCTGTAAGTAAAGCAGGAGAGGTGCAGAGGGCGCCTCCTCCCTGGTGAGGACTGTGAGTAAAGCAGGGGAGGTGCAGAGGGCGCCTCCTCCCCGGTGAGGACTGTAGCGCTGTGAGTAAAGCAGGAGAGGTGCAGAGGGCGCCTCCTCCCGGTGAGGACTGTAGGGCTATGAGTAAAGCAGCGGAGATGCAGAGGGCGCCTCCTCCCGGTGAGGACCGTAGGGCTGTGAGTAAAGCAGGAGAGAGGTGCAGAGGGCGCCTCCTCCCCGGTGAGGACCGTGGGGCTGTAAGTACAGCAGGAGAGGTGCAGAGGGCGCCTCCTCCCCCATGAGGACTGTAGGGCTGTAAGTACAGCAGGAGAGGTGCAGAGGGCGCCTCCTCCCCCATGAGGACTGTAGGGCTGTAAGTACAGCAGGAGAGGTGCAGAGGGCGCCTCCTCCCCGGTGAGGACCGTAGGGCTGTGAGTACATCAGGAGAGGTGCAGAGGGCGCCGCCTCCCCAGCGAAGACCGTAGGTCTGTGAGTAAAGCAGGAGAGATGCAGAGGGCACCTCCTCCCTGGTGAGGACCGTAGGGCTGTGAGTAAAGCAGGGGAGGTGCAGACGGTGCCTCCTCCTCGGTGAGGACTGTAGGGCTGTGAGTAAAGCAGGAGAGGTGCAGAGGGCGCCTCCTCTTCGGTGAGGTCTGTAGGGCTGTGAGTAAAGCAGGAGAGGAGCAGAGGGCGCCTCCTCCCGGTGAGGACGGTAGGGCTCTGAGTAAAGCAGGAGAGGAGCAGAGGGTGCCTCCTCCCCGTGAGGACTGTACGGCTGTGAGTAAAGCAGGAAAGGTGCAGACGGAGCCTCCTCCCCCGTGAGGACTGTAGGGGTGTGAGTAAAGCAGGAGAGGGGCAGAGGGCGCCTCCTCCCCAGTGAGGGCTGTAGGGGTGTGAGTAAAGCAGGAGAGGGGCAGAGGGCGCCTCCTCCCCGGTGAGGACCGTAGGGCTGTGAGTAAAGCAGGAGAGGTGAAGAGGGTGCCTCCTCCCCGGTGAGGACCGTAGGGCTGTGAGTAAAGCAGGAGAGGGGCAGAGGGCGCCTCCTCCCTGGTGAGGACTGTGAGTAAAACAGCGGAGGTGCAGAGGGTGCCTCCTCCCCGGTGAGGACCGTAGGGCTGTAAGTAAAGCAGGAGAGGTGCAGAGGGCGCCTCCTCCCTGGTGAGGACTGTAGGGCTGTGAGTAAAGCAGGCGAGGTGCAGACGGCGCCTCCTCCCCGAGGAGGACCGTAGGGCTGTGAGTAAAGCAGGAGAGTTGCGGAGGGCGCCTCCTCCCTGGTGAGGACCGTAGGGCTGTGAGTAAAGCAGGGGAGGTGCAGACGGCGCCTCCTCCCCGGTGAGGACTGTAGGGCTGTGAGTAAAGCAAGAGAGGTGCAGAGGGCGCCTCTTCCCCGGTGAGGACTGTAGGGCTGTCAGTAAAGCAGGAGAGGTGCAGAGGGCGCCTCCTCCCCGAGGAGGACTGCAGGGCTGTGAGTAAAGCAGGAGATGTGCAGAGGGCGCCTCCTTCCCGGTGAGGACCGTAGGGCTGAGAGTTATGCAGAAGAGGTGCAGGGGCGCCTCCTCCCCGGTGAGGACCGTAGGGCTGTGAGTAAAGCAGGAGAGGTGCAGAGGGCACCTCCGCCCGGTGAGGGCTGTAGGGCTGTGAGTAAAGCAGCGGAGATGCAGAGGGCACCTCCTCCCCGGTGGGAGCTGTAGGGCTGTGAGTAAAGCAGGAGAGGTGCAGAAGGCGCCTCCTCCCCAGTGAGGACTATAGGGCTGTGAGTAAAGTAGCGGAGATGCAGAGGGCACCTCCTCCCGGTGAGGACCGTAGGGCTGTGAGTTGAGCAGGAGAGGTGCAGAGGGCGCCTCCTCCCAGTGAGGACTGTAGGGCTGTGAGTAAAGCAAGAGAGGTGCAGAGGGCGCCTCCTCCCCGGTGAGGACTGTAGGGCTGTGAGTAAAGCAGGAAAGGTGCAGAGGGCGCCTCCTCCCTGAGGAGGACTGCAGGGCTGTGAGTAAAGCAGGAGCGGTGCAGAGAGCGCCTCCTCCCCGGTGAGGGCTGTAGGGCTGTGAGTAAAGCAGGAGAGGTGCAGAGGGCGCCTCCTCCCCGGTGAGGGCCGTATGGCTGCGAGTAAAGCAGGGGAGGTGCAGAGGGCGCCTCCTCCCCGGTGAGGGCCGTAGGGCTGCGAGTAAAGCAGGGGAGGCGCAGAGGGCGCCTCCACCCGGTGAGGACCTTAGGGCTGTGAGAAAAGCAGAGAGGTGAGTAAAGCAGGTGAGGTGCAGAGGGCGCCTCCTCTCCGGTGAGGACTGTAGGGCTGTAAGTAAAGCAGGAGAGGTGCAGAGGGCGCCTCCTCCCTGGTGAGGACTGTGAGTAAAGCAGGGGAGGTGCAGAGGGCGCCTCCTCCCCGGTGAGGACTGTAGGGCTATGAGTAAAGCAGGAGAGGTGCAGAGGGCGCCTCCTCCCCGGTGAGGACTGTAGGGCTATGAGTAAAGCAGCGGAGATGCAGAGGGCGCCTCCTCCCCGGTGAGGACCGTAGGGCTGTGAGTAAAGCAGGAGAGGTGCAGAGGGCGCCTCCTCCCCGGTGAGGACCGTGGGGCTGTGAGTAAAGCAGGAGAGGTGCAGAGGGCGCCTCCTCCCCCATGAGGACTGTAGGGCTGTAAGTACAGCAGGAGAGGTGCAGAGGGCGCCTCCTCCCCGGTGAGGACCGTAGGGCTGTGAGTACATCAGGAGAGGTCCAGAGGGCGCCGCCTCCCCAGCGAAGACCGTAGGTCTGTGAGTAAAGCAGGAGAGATGCAGAGGGCACCTCCTCCTGGTGAGGACCGTAGGGCTGTGAGTAAAGCAGGGAGGTGCAGACGGTGCCTCCTCCTCGGTGAGGACTGTAGGGCTGTGAGTAAAGCAGGAGAGGTGCAGAGGGCGCCTCCTCTTCGGTGAGGTCTGTAGGGCTGTGAGTAAAGCAGGAGAGGAGCAGAGGGCGCCTCCTCCCCGGTGAGGACGGTAGGGCTCTGAGTAAAGCAGGAGAGGAGCAGAGGGTGCCTCCTCCCCCGTGAGGACTGTACGGCTGTGAGTAAAGCAGGAAAGGTGCAGACGGAGCCTCCTCCCCCGTGAGGACTGTAGGGGTGTGAGTAAAGCAGGAGAGGGGCAGAGGGCGCCTCCTCCCCAGTGAGGGCTGTAGGGGTGTGAGTAAAGCAGGAGAGGGGCAGAGGGCGCCTCCTCCCCGGTGAGGACCGTAGGGCTGTGAGTAAAGCAGGAGAGGTGCAGAGGGCGCCTCCTCCCGGTGAGGACCGTAGGGCTGTGAGTAAAGCAGGAGAGGTGCAGAGGGCGCCTCCTCCCTGGTGAGGACTGTAGGGCTGTGAGTAAAGCAGGCGAGGTGCAGACGGCGCCTCCTCCCCGAGGAGGACCGTAGGGCTGTGTGTAAAGCAGGAGAGTTGCGGAGGGCGCCTCCTCCCTGGTGAGGACCGTAGGGCTGTGAGTAAAAGCAGGGGAGGTGCAGACGGCGCCTCCTCCCCGGTGAGGACTGTAGGGCTGTGAGTAAAGCAAGAGAGGTGCAGAGGGCGCCTCTTCTCCGGTGAGGACTGTAGGGCTGTCAGTAAAGCAGGAGAGGTGCAGAGGGCGCCTCCTCCCCGAGGAGGACTGCAGGGCTGTGAGTAAAGCAGGAGATGTGCAGAGGGCGCCTCCTTCCCGGAGAGGACCGTAGGGCTGAGAGTTATGCTGGAGAGGTGCAGGGGCGCCTCCTCCCGGTGAGGACCGTAGGGCTGTGAGTAAAGCAGGAGAGGTGCAGAGGGCACCTCCGCCCCAGTGAGGGCTGTAGGGCTGTGAGTAAAGCAGCGGAGATGCAGAGGGCACCTCCTCCCCGGTGGGAGCTGTAGGGCTGTGAGTAAAGCAGGAGAGGTGCAGAAGGCGCCTCCTCCCCAGTGAGGACTATAGGGCTGTGAGTAAAGTGGCGGAGATGCAGAGGGCACCTCCTCCCGGTGAGGACCGTAGGGCTGTGAGTAAAGCAGGAGAGGTGCAGAGGGCGCCTCCTCCCAGTGAGGACTGTAGGGCTGTGAGTAAAGCAGGGGAGGCGCAGAGGGCGCCTCCTCCCCGGTGAGGGCTGTGAGTAAAGCAGGAGAGGTGCAGAGGGCGCCTCCTCCCGGTAAGGGCTGTGAGTAAAGCAGGAGGTGCAGAGGGCGCCTCCTCCCCGGTGAGGGCTGAAGGGGTGTGAGTAAAGCAGGAGAGGGGCAGAGGGCGCCTCCTCCCGGTGAGGACCGTAGGGGCGGTGAGTAAAGCAGGGAAGGCGCAGAGGGCGCTTCCTCCCGGTGAGGGCCGTAGGGCTGTGAGTAAAGCAGGAGGTGCAGAGGGCGCCTCCTCCCCGGTGAGGGCTGTAGGGCTGTGAGTAAAGCAGGAGAGGTGCAGAGGGCGCCTCCTCCCCCGTGAGGACTGTAGGGCTGTGAGTAAAGCAGGAGAGGTGTAGAGGGCGCCTCCTGCCGGGTGAGGACTGTAGGGGTGTGAGTAAAGCAGGAGAGGTGCAGAGGGCGCCTCCTCCCTGATGAGGACTGTAGGGCTGTGAGTAAAGCAGGAGAGGTGCAGACGGCGCCTCCCCGAGGAGGACCATAGGGCTGTGAGTAAAGCAGGAGAGGTGCGTAGGGCGCCTCCTCCCTGGTGAGGACCGTAGGGCTGAGTAAAGCAGGGGAGGTGCAGACGGCGCCTCCTCCCGGTGAGGACTGTAGGGCTGTGAGTAAAGCAAGAGAGGTGCAGAGGGCGCCTCCTCCCCGGTGAGGACTGTAGGGCTGTGAGTAAAGCAGGAAAGGTGCAGAGGGCGCCTCCTCCCTGAGGAGGACTGCAGGGATGTGAGTAAAGCAGGAGCGGTGCAGAGAGCGCCTCCTCCCGGTGAGGGCCTTAGGGCTGCGAGTAAAGCAGGGGAGGCGCAGAGGGTGCCTCCTCCCCGGTGAGGGCCGTAGGGCTGCGAGTAAAGCAGGGGAGGCGCAGAGGGCGCCTCCACCCAGTGAGGACCTTAGGGCTGTGAGAAAAGCAGAGAGGTGAGTAAAGCAGGTGAGGTGCAGAGGGCGCCTCCTCTCCGGTGAGGACTGTAGGGCTGTA
Source organism: Calotriton arnoldi (assembly GCA_963921515.1). Lineage (NCBI taxonomy): Eukaryota > Metazoa > Chordata > Amphibia > Caudata > Salamandridae > Calotriton > Calotriton arnoldi. The sequence goes on from CAWUFW010001460.1 coordinate 347,844, forward strand.
AGTAAAGCAGGAGAGGTGCAGAGGGCGCCTCCTCCCTGGTGAGGACTGTGAGTAAAGCAGGGGAGGTGCAGAGGGCGCCTCCTCCCGGTGAGGACTGTAGCGCTGTGAGTAAAGCAGGAGAGGTGCAGAGGGCGCCTCCTCCCGGTGAGGACTGTAGGGCTATGAGTAAAGCAGCGGAGATGCAGAGGGCGCCTCCTCCCGGTGAGGACCGTAGGGCTGTGAGTAAAGCAGGAGAGGTGCAGAGGCGCCTCCTCCCGGTGAGGACCGTGGGGCTGTGAGTAAAGCAGGAGAGGTGCAGAGGGCGCCTCCTCCCCCATGAGGACTGTAGGGCTGTAAGTACAGCAGGAGAGGTGCAGAGGGCGCCTCCTCCCCCATGAGGACTGTAGGGCTGTAAGTACAGCAGGAGAGGTGCAGAGGGCGCCTCCTCCCGGTGAGGACCGTAGGGCTGTGAGTACATCAGGAGAGGTGCAGAGGGCGCCGCCTCCCAGCGAAGACCGTAGGTCTGTGAGTAAAGCAGGAGAGATGCAGAGGGCACCTCCTCCCTGGTGAGGACCGTAGGGCTGTGAGTAAAGCAGGGGAGGTGCAGACGGTGCCTCCTCCTCGGTGAGGACTGTAGGGCTGTGAGTAAAGCAGGAGAGGTGCAGAGGGCGCCTCCTCTTCGGTGAGGTCTGTAGGGCTGTGAGTAAAGCAGGAGAGGAGCAGAGGGCGCCTCCTCCCGGTGAGGACGGTAGGGCTCTGAGTAAAGCAGGAGAGGAGCAGAGGGTGCCTCCTCCCCCGTGAGGACTGTACGGCTGTGAGTAAAGCAGGAAAGGTGCAGACGGAGCCTCCTCCCCGTGAGGACTGTAGGGGTGTGAGTAAAGCAGGAGAGGGGCAGAGGGCGCCTCCTCCCCAGTGAGGGCTGTAGGGGTGTGAGTAAAGCAGGAGAGGGGCAGAGGGCGCCTCCTCCCGGTGAGGACCGTGGGGCTGTGAGTAAAGCAGGAGAGGTGCAGAGGGCGCCTCCTCCCCATGAGGACTGTAGGGCTGTGAGTAAAGCAGGAGAGGTGCAGACGGCGCCTCCCCCGAGGAGGACTGTAGGGGTGTGAATAAAGCAGGAAAGGTGCAGACGGAGCCTCCTCCCCGTGAGGACTGTAGGGGTGTGAGTAAAGCAGGAGAGGGGCAGAGGGCGCCTCCTCCCCAGTGAGGGCTGTATCAGTGTGAGTAAAGCAGGAGAGGGGCAGAGGGCGCCTCCTCCCCGGTGAGGACCGTAGGGCTGTGAGTAAAGCAGGAGAGGTGAAGAGGGTGCCTCCTCCCCGGTGAGGACCGTAGGGCTGTGAGTAAAGCAGGAGAGGGGCAGAGGGCGCCTCCTCCCTGGTGAGGACTGTGAGTAAAACAGCGGAGGTGCAGAGGGTGCCTCCTCCCCGGTGAGGACCGTAGGGCTGTGAGTAAAGCAGGAGAGGTGCAGAGGGCGCCTCCTCCCTGGTGAGGACTGTAGGGCTGTGAGTAAAGCAGGCGAGGTGCAGACGGCGCCTCCTCCCCGAGGTGGACCGTAGGGCTGTGAGTAAAGCAGGAGAGTTGCGGAGGGCGCCTCCTCCCTGGTGAGGACCGTAGGGCTGTGAGTAAAGCAGGGGAGGTGCAGACGGCGCCTCCTCCCCGGTGAGGACTGTAGGGCTGTGAGTAAAGCAAGAGAGGTGCAGAGGGCGCCTCTTCCCGGTGAGGACTGTAGGGCTGTCAGTAAAGCAGGAGAGGTGCAGAGGGCGCCTCCTCCCGAGGAGGACTGCAGGGCTGTGAGTAAAGCAGGAGATGTGCAGAGGGCGCCTCCTTCCCGGTGAGGACCGTAGGGCTGAGAGTTATGCAGAAGAGGTGCAGGGCGCCTCCTCCCGGTGAGGACCGTAGGGCTGTGAGTAAAGCAGGAGAGGTGCAGAGGGCACCTCCGCCCCGGTGAGGGCTGTAGGGCTGTGAGTAAAGCAGCGGAGATGCAGAGGGCACCTCCTCCCCGGTGAGGACCGTAGGGCTGTGAGTTGAGCAGGAGAGGTGCAGAGGGCGCCTCCTCCCAGTGAGGACTGTAGGGCTGTGAGTAAAGCAAGAGAGGTGCAGAGGGCGCCTCCTCCCCGGTGAGGACTGTAGGGCTGTGAGTAAAGCAGGAAAGGTGCAGAGGGCGCCTCCTCCCTGAGGAGGACTGCAGGGCTGTGAGTAAAGCAGGAGCGGTGCAGAGAGCGCCTCCTCCCGGTGAGGGCTGTAGGGCTGTGAGTAAAGCAGGAGAGGTGCAGAGGGCGCCTCCTCCCCGGTGAGGGCCGTATGGCTGCGAGTAAAGCAGGGGAGGCGCAGAGGGCGCCTCCTCCCCGGTGAGGGCCGTAGGGCTGCGAATAAAAAAAGGGGAGGCGCAGAGGGCGCCTCCACCCGGTGAGGACCTTAGGGCTGTGAGAAAAGCAGAGAGGTGAGTAAAGCAGGTGAGGTGCAGAGGGCGCCTCCTCTCCGGTGAGGACTGTAGGGCTGTAAGTAAAGCAGGAGAGGTGCAGAGGGCGCCTCCTCCCTGGTGAGGACTGTGAGTAAAGCAGGGGAGGTGCAGAGGGCGCCTCCTCCCGGTGAGGACTGTAGGGCTATGAGTAAAGCAGGAGAGGTGCAGAGGGCGCCTCCTCCCGGTGAGGACTGTAGGGCTATGAGTAAAGCAGCGGAGATGCAGAGGGCGCCTCCTCCCCGGTGAGGACCGTAGGGCTGTGAGTAAAGCAGGAGAGGTGCAGAGGGCGCCTCCTCCCGGTGAGGACCGTGGGGCTGTGAGTAAAGCAGGAGAGGTGCAGAGGGCGCCTCCTCCCCCATGAGGACTGTAGGGCTGTAAGTACAGCAGGAGAGGTGCAGAGGGCGCCTCCTCCCGGTGAGGACCGTAGGGCTGTGAGTACATCAGGAGAGGTCCAGAGGGCGCCGCCTCCCAGCGAAGACCGTAGGTCTGTGAGTAAAGCAGGAGAGATGCAGAGGGCACCTCCTCCCTGGTGAGGACCGTAGGGCTGTGAGTAAAGCAGGGGAGGTGCAGACGGTGCCTCCTCCTCGGTGAGGACTGTAGGGCTGTGAGTAAAGCAGGAGAGGTGCAGAGGGCGCCTCCTCTTCGGTGAGGTCTGTAGGGCTGTGAGTAAAGCAGGAGAGGAGCAGAGGGCGCCTCCTCCCCGGTGAGGACGGTAGGGCTCTGAGTAAAGCAGGAGAGGAGCAGAGGGTGCCTCCTCCCCCGTGAGGACTGTACGGCTGTGAGTAAAGCAGGAAAGGTGCAGACGGAGCCTCCTCCCCGTGAGGACTGTAGGGGTGTGAGTAAAGCAGGAGAGGGGCAGAGGGCGCCTCCTCCCCAGTGAGGGCTGTAGGGGTGTGAGTAAAGCAGGAGAGGGGCAGAGGGCGCCTCCTCCCGGTGAGGACCGTAGGGCTGTGAGTAAAGCAGGAGAGGTGCAGAGGGCGCCTCCTCCCGGTGAGGACCGTAGGGCTGTGAGTAAAGCAGGAGAGGTGCAGAGGGCGCCTCCTCCCTGAGTGAGGACTGTAGGGCTGTGAGTAAAGCAGGCGAGGTGCAGACGGCGCCTCCTCCCGAGGAGGACCGTAGGGCTGTGAGTAAAGCAGGAGAGTTGCGGAGGGCGCCTCCTCCCTGGTGAGGACCGTAGGGCTGTGAGTAAAAGCAGGGGAGGTGCAGACGGCGCCTCCTCCCGGTGAGGACTGTAGGGCTGTGAGTAAAGCAAGAGAGGTGCAGAGGGCGCCTCTTCCCCGGTGAGGACTGTAGGGCTGTCAGTAAAGCAGGAGAGGTGCAGAGGGCGCCTCCTCCCCGAGGAGGACTGCAGGGCTGTGAGTAAAGCAGGAGATGTGCAGAGGGCGCCTCCTTCCCGGAGAGGACCGTAGGGCTGAGAGTTATGCTGGAGAGGTGCAGGGGCGCCTCCTCCCGGTGAGGACCGTAGGGCTGTGAGTAAAGCAGGAGAGGTGCAGAGGGCACCTCCGCCCCAGTGAGGGCTGTAGGGCTGTGAGTAAAGCAGCGGAGATGCAGAGGGCACCTCCTCCCCGGTGGGAGCTGTAGGGCTGTGAGTAAAGCAGGAGAGGTGCAGAAGGCGCCTCCTCCCCAGTGAGGACTATAGGGCTGTGAGTAAAGTGGCGGAGATGCAGAGGGCACCTCCTCCCCGGTGAGGACCGTAGGGCTGTGAGTAAAGCAGGAGAGGTGCAGAGGGCGCCTCCTCCCAGTGAGGACTGTAGGGCTGTGAGTAAAGCAGGGGAGGCGCAGAGGGCGCCTCCTCCCCGGTGAGGGCTGTGAGTAAAGCAGGAGAGGTGCAGAGGGCACCTCCTCCCGGTAAGGGCTGTGAGTAAAGCAGGAGGTGCAGAGGGCGCCTCCTCCCGGTGAGGGCTGAAGGGGTGTGAGTAAAGCAGGAGAGGGGCAGAGGGCGCCTCCTCCCGGTGAGGACCGTAGGGCGGTGAGTAAAGCAGGGAAGGCGCAGAGGGCGCTTCCTCCCCGGTGAGGGCCGTAGGGCTGTGAGTAAAGCAGGAGGTGCAGAGGGCGCCTCCTCCCCGGTGAGGGCTGTAGGGCTGTGAGTAAAGCAGGAGAGGTGCAGAGGGCGCCTCCTCCCCGTGAGGACTGTAGGGCTGTGAGTAAAGCAGGAGAGGTGCAGAGGGCGCCTCCTGCCGGGTGAGGACTGTAGGGGTGTGAGTAAAGCAGGAGAGGTGCAGAGGGCGCCTCCTCCCTGATGAGGACTGTAGGGCTGTGAGTAAAGCAAGAGAGGTGCAGAGGGCGCCTCCTCCCCGGTGAGGACTGTAGGGCTGTGAGTAAAGCAGGAAAGGTGCAGAGGGCGCCTCCTCCCTGAGGAGGACTGCAGGGCTGTGAGTAAAGCAGGAGCGGTGCAGAGAGCGCCTCCTCCCCGGTGAGGGCCGTAGGGCTGCGAGTAAAGCAGGGGAGGCGCAGAGGGCGCCTCCACCCGGTGAGGACCTTAGGGCTGTGAGAAAAGCAGAGAGGTGAGTAAAGCAGGTGAGGTGCAGAGGGCGCCTCCTCTCCGGTGAGGACTGTAGGGCTGTAAGTAAAGCAGGAGAGGTGCAGAGGGCGCCTCCTCCCTGGTGAGGACTGTGAGTAAAGCAGGGGAGGTGCAGAGGGCGCCTCCTCCCGGTGAGGACTGTAGCGCTGTGAGTAAAGCAGGAGAGGTGCAGAGGGCGCCTCCTCCCCGGTGAGGACTGTAGGGCTATGAGTAAAGCAGCGGAGATGCAGAGGGCGCCTCCTCCCGGTGAGGACCGTAGGGCTGTGAGTAAAGCAGGAGAGGTGCAGAGGGCGCCTCCTCCCGGTGAGGACCGTGGGGCTGTGAGTAAAGCAGGAGAGGTGCAGAGGGCGCCTCCTCCCCATGAGGACTGTAGGGCTGTAAGTACAGCAGGAGAGGTGCAGAGGGCGCCTCCTCCCCCATGAGGACTGTAGGGCTGTAAGTACAGCAGGAGAGGTGCAGAGGGCGCCTCCTCCCGGTGAGGACCGTAGGGCTGTGAGTACATCAGGAGAGGTGCAGAGGGCGCCGCCTCCCAGCGAAGACCGTAGGTCTGTGAGTAAAGCAGGAGAGATGCAGAGGGCACCTCCTCCCTGGTGAGGACCGTAGGGCTGTGAGTAAAGCAGGGGAGGTGCAGACGGTGCCTCCTCCTCGGTGAGGACTGTAGGGCTGTGAGTAAAGCAGGAGAGGTGCAGAGGGCGCCTCCTCTTCGGTGAGGTCTGTAGGGCTGTGAGTAAAGCAGGAGAGGAGCAGAGGGCGCCTCCTCCCCGGTGAGGACGGTAGGGCTCTGAGTAAAGCAGGAGAGGAGCAGAAGGTTCCTCCTCCCCCGTGAGGACTGTACGGCTGTGAGTAAAGCAGGAAAGGTGCAGACGGAGCCTCCTCCCCGTGAGGACTGTAGGGGTGTGAGTAAAGCAGGAGAGGGGCAGAGGGCGCCTCCTCCCCAGTGAGGGCTGTAGGGGTGTGAGTAAAGCAGGAGAGGGGCAGAGGGCGCCTCCTCCCGGTGAGGACCGTAGGGCTGTGAGTAAAGCAGGAGAGGTGAAGAGGGCGCCTCCTCCCGGTGAGGACCGTAGGGCTGTGAGTAAAGCAGGAGAGGGGCAGAGGGCGCCTCCTCCCTGGTGAGGACTGTGAGTAAAACAGCGGAGGTGCAGAGGGTGCCTCCTCCCGGTGAGGACCGTAGGGCTGTGAGTAAAGCAGGAGAGGTGCAGAGGGCGCCTCCTCCCTGGTGAGGACTGTAGGGCTGTGAGTAAAGCAGGCGAGGTGCAGACGGCGCCTCCTCCCGAGGAGGACCGTAGGGCTGTGAGTAAAGCAGGAGAGTTGCGGAGGGCGCCTCCTCCCTGGTGAGGACCGTAGGGCTGTGAGTAAAGCAGGGGAGGTGCAGACGGCGCCTCCTCCCGGTGAGGACTGTAGGGCTGTGAGTAAAGCAAGAGAGGTGCAGAGGGCGCCTCTTCCCCGGTGAGGACTGTAGGGCTGTCAGTAAAGCAGGAGAGGTGCAGAGGGCGCCTCCTCCCCGAGGAGGACCGTAGGGCTGAGAGTTATGCAGAAGAGGTGCAGGGCGCCTCCTCCCGGTGAGGACCGTAGGGCTGTGAGTAAAGCAGGAGAGGTGCAGAGGGCACCTCCGCCCCGGTGAGGGCTGTAGGGCTGTGAGTAAAGCAGCGGAGATGCAGAGGGCACCTCCTCCCCGGTGGGAGCTGTAGGGCTGTGAGTAAAGCAGGAGAGGTGCAGAAGGCGCCTCCTCCCCAGTGAGGACTATAGGGCTGTGAGTAAAGTAGCGGAGATGCAGAGGGCACCTCCTCCCCGGTGAGGACCGTAGGGCTGTGAGTTGAGCAGGAGAGGTGCAGAGGGCGCCTCCTCCCAGTGAGGACTGTAGGGCTGTGAGTAAAGCAAGAGAGGTGCAGAGGGCGCCTCCTCCCGGTGAGGACTGTAGGGCTGTGAGTAAAGCAGGAAAGGTGCAGAGGGCGCCTCCTCCCTGAGGAGGACTGCAGGGCTGTGAGTAAAGCAGGAGCGGTGCAGAGAGCGCCTCCTCCCCGGTGAGGGCTGTAGGGCTGTGAGTAAAGCAGGAGAGGTGCAGAGGGCGCCTCCTCCCCGGTGAGGGCCGTATGGCTGCGAGTAAAGCAGGGGAGGTGCAGAGGGCGCCTCCTCCCGGTGAGGGCCGTAGGGCTGCGAGTAAAGCAGGGGAGGCGCAGAGGGCGCCTCCACCCGGTGAGGACCTTAGGGCTGTGAGAAAAGCAGAGAGGTGAGTAAAGCAGGTGAGGTGCAGAGGGCGCCTCCTCTCCGGTGAGGACTGTAGGGCTGTAAGTAAAGCAGGAGAGGTGCAGAGGGCGCCTCCTCCCTGGTGAGGACTGTGAGTAAAGCAGGGGAGGTGCAGAGGGCGCCTCCTCCCGGTGAGGACTGTAGGGCTATGAGTAAAGCAGGAGAGGTGCAGAGGGCGCCTCCTCCCGGTGAGGACTGTGGGGCTATGAGTAAAGCAGCGGAGATGCAGAGGGCGCCTCCTCCCGGTGAGGACCGTAGGGCTGTGAGTAAAGCAGGAGAGGTGCAGAGGGCGCCTCCTCCCGGTGAGGACCGTGGGGCTGTGAGTAAAGCAGGAGAGGTGCAGAGGGCGCCTCCTCCCCATGAGGACTGTAGGGCTGTAAGTACAGCAGGAGAGGTGCAGAGGGCGCCTCCTCCCGGTGAGGACCGTAGGGCTGTGAGTACATCAGGAGAGGTCCAGAGGGCGCCGCCTCCCCAGCGAAGACCGTAGGTCTGTGAGTAAAGCAGGAGAGATGCAGAGGGCACCTCCTCCTGGTGAGGACCGTAGGGCTGTGAGTAAAGCAGGGGAGGTGCAGACGGTGCCTCCTCCTCGGTGAGGACTGTAGGGCTGTGAGTAAAGCAGGAGAGGTGCAGAGGGCGCCTCCTCTTCGGTGAGGTCTGTAGGGCTGTGAGTAAAGCAGGAGAGGAGCAGAGGGCGCCTCCTCCCCGGTGAGGACGGTAGGGCTCTGAGTAAAGCAGGAGAGGAGCAGAGGGTGCCTCCTCCCCCGTGAGGACTGTACGGCTGTGAGTAAAGCAGGAAAGGTGCAGACGGAGCCTCCTCCCCGTGAGGACTGTAGGGGTGTGAGTAAAGCAGGAGAGGGGCAGAGGGCGCCTCCTCCCCAGTGAGGGCTGTAGGGGTGTGAGTAAAGCAGGAGAGGGGCAGAGGGCGCCTCCTCCCGGTGAGGACCGTAGGGCTGTGAGTAAAGCAGGAGAGGTGCAGAGGGCGCCTCCTCCCCGGTGAGGACCGTAGGGCTGTGAGTAAAGCAGGAGAGGTGCAGAGGGCGCCTCCTCCCTGGTGAGGACTGTAGGGCTGTGAGTAAAGCAGGCGAGGTGCAGACGGCGCCTCCTCCCGAGGAGGACCGTAGGGCTGTGAGTAAAGCAGGAGAGTTGCGGAGGCGCCTCCTCCTGGTGAGGACCGTAGGGCTGTGAGTAAAAGCAGGGGAGGTGCAGACGGCGCCTCCTCCCGGTGAGGACTGTAGGGCTGTGAGTAAAGCAAGAGAGGTGCAGAGGGCGCCTCTTCTCCGGTGAGGACTGTAGGGCTGTCAGTAAAGCAGGAGAGGTGCAGAGGGCGCCTCCTCCCGAGGAGGACTGCAGGGCTGTGAGTAAAGCAGGAGATGTGCAGAGGGCGCCTCCTTCCCGGAGAGGACCGTAGGGCTGAGAGTTATGCTGGAGAGGTGCAGGGGCGCCTCCTCCCGGTGAGGACCGTAGGGCTGTGAGTAAAGCAGGAGAGGTGCAGAGGGCACCTCTGCCCCAGTGAGGGCTGTAGGGCTGTGAGTAAAGCAGCGGAGATGCAGAGGGCACCTCCTCCCGGTGGGAGCTGTAGGGCTGTGAGTAAAGCAGGAGAGGTGCAGAAGGCGCCTCCTCCCCAGTGAGGACTATAGGGCTGTGAGTAAAGTGGCGGAGATGCAGAGGGCACCTCCTCCCGGTGAGGACCGTAGGGCTGTGAGTAAAGCAGGAGAGGTGCAGAGGGCGCCTCCTCCCAGTGAGGACTGTAGGGCTGTGAGTAAAGCAGGGGAGGCGCAGAGGGCGCCTCCTCCCCGGTGAGGGCTGTGAGTAAAGCAGGAGAGGTGCAGAGGGCGCCTCCTCCCCGGTAAGGGCTGTGAGTAAAGCAGGAGGTGCAGAGGGCGCCTCCTCCCCGGTGAGGGCTGAAGGGGTGTGAGTAAAGCAGGAGAGGGGCAGAGGGCGCCTCCTCCCCGGTGAGGACCGTAGGGCGGTGAGTAAAGCAGGGAAGGAGCAGAGGGCGCTTCCTCCCCGGTGAGGGCCGTAGGGCTGTGAGTAAAGCAGGAGGTGCAGAGGCGCCTCCTCCCCGGTGAGGGCTGTAGGGCTGTGAGTAAAGCAGGAGAGGTGCAGAGAGCGCCTCCTCCCCCGTGAGGACTGTAGGGCTGTGAGTAAAGCAGGAGAGGTGCAGAGGGCGCCTCCTGCCGGGTGAGGACTGTAGGGGTGTGAGTAAAGCAGGAGAGGTGCAGAGGGCGCCTCCTCCCTGATGAGGACTGTAGGGCTGTGAGTAAAGCAGGAGAGGTGCAGACGGCGCCTCCCCCCCGAGGAGGACCATAGGGCTGTGAGTAAAGCAGGAGAGGTGCGTAGGGCGCCTCCTCCCTGGTGAGGACCGTAGGGCTGAGTAAAGCAGGGGAGGTGCAGACGGCGCCTCCTCCCGGTGAGGACTGTAGGGCTGTGAGTAAAGCAAGAGAGGTGCAGAGGGCGCCTCCTCCCCGGTGAGGACTGTAGGGCTGTGAGTAAAGCAGGAAAGGTGCAGAGGGCGCCTCCTCCCTGAGGAGGACTGCAGGGATGTGAGTAAAGCAGGAGCGGTGCAGAGAGCGCCTCCTCCCCGGTGAGGGCCTTAGGGCTGCGAGTAAAGCAGGGGAGGCGCAGAGGGTGCCTCCTCCCCGGTGAGGGCCGTAGGGCTGCGAGTAAAGCAGGGGAGGCGCAGAGGGCGCCTCCACCCGGTGAGGACCTTAGGGCTGTGAGAAAAGCAGAGAGGTGAGTAAAGCAGGTGAGGTGCAGAGGGCGCCTCCTCTCCGGTGAGGACTGTAGGGCTGTAAGTAAAGCAGGAGAGGTGCAGAGGGCGCCTCCTCCCTGGTGAGGACTGTGAGTAAAGCAGGGGAGGTGCAGAGGGCGCCTCCTCCCCGGTGAGGACTGTAGCGCTGTGAGTAAAGCAGGAGAGGTGCAGAGGGCGCCTCCTCCCCGGTGAGGACTGTAGGGCTATGAGTAAAGCAGCGGAGATGCAGAGGGCGCCTCCTCCCCGGTGAGGACCGTAGGGCTGTGAGTAAAGCAGGAGAGGTGCAGAGGGCGCCTCCTCCCCGGTGAGGACCGTGGGGCTGTGAGTAAAGCAGGAGAGGTGCAGAGGGCGCCTCCTCCCCCATGAGGACTGTAGGGCTGTAAGTACAGCAGGAGAGGTGCAGAGGGCGCCTCCTCCCCATGAGGACTGTAGGGCTGTAAGTACAGCAGGAGAGGTGCAGAGGGCGCCTCCTCCCGGTGAGGACCGTAGGGCTGTGAGTACATCAGGAGAGGTGCAGAGGGCGCCGCCTCCCCAGCGAAGACCGTAGGTCTGTGAGTAAAGCAGGAGAGATGCAGAGGGCACCTCCTCCCTGGTGAGGACCGTGGGGCTGTGAGTAAAGCAGGGGAGGTGCAGACGGTGCCTCCTCCTCGGTGAGGACTGTAGGGCTGTGAGTAAAGCAGGAGAGGTGCAGAGGGCGCCTCCTCTTCGGTGAGGTCTGTAGGGCTGTGAGTAAAGCAGGAGAGGAGCAGAGGGCGCCTCCTCCCCGGTGAGGACGGTAGGGCTCTGAGTAAAGCAGGAGAGGAGCAGAGGGTGCCTCCTCCCCCGTGAGGACTGTACGGCTGTGAGTAAAGCAGGAAAGGTGCAGACGGAGCCTCCTCCCCCGTGAGGACTGTAGGGGTGTGAGTAAAGCAGGAGAGGGGCAGAGGGCGCCTCCTCCCCAGTGAGGGCTGTAGGGGTGTGAGTAAAGCAGGAGAGGGGCAGAGGGCGCCTCCTCCCCGGTGAGGACCGTGGGGCTGTGAGTAAAGCAGGAGAGGTGCAGAGGGCGCCTCCTCCCCCATGAGGACTGTAGGGCTGTGAGTAAAGCAGGAGAGGTGCAGACGGCGCCTCCCCCCCCCCGAGGAGGACTGTAGGGGTGTGAATAAAGCAGGAAAGGTGCAGACGGAGCCTCCTCCCCCGTGAGGACTGTAGGGGTGTGAGTAAAGCAGGAGAGGGGCAGAGGGCGCCTCCTCCCCAGTGAGGGCTGTATCAGTGTGAGTAAAGCAGGAGAGGGGCAGAGGGCGCCTCCTCCCCGGTGAGGACCGTAGGGCTGTGAGTAAAGCAGGAGAGGTGAAGAGGGTGCCTCCTCCCGGTGAGGACCGTAGGGCTGTGAGTAAAGCAGGAGAGGGGCAGAGGGCGCCTCCTCCCTGGTGAGGACTGTGAGTAAAACAGCGGAGGTGCAGAGGGTGCCTCCTCCCGGTGAGGACCGTAGGGCTGTGAGTAAAGCAGGAGAGGTGCAGAGGGCGCCTCCTCCCTGGTGAGGACTGTAGGGCTGTGAGTAAAGCAGGCGAGGTGCAGACGGCGCCTCCTCCCGAGGTGGACCGTAGGGCTGTGAGTAAAGCAGGAGAGTTGCGGAGGGCGCCTCCTCCCTGGTGAGGACCGTAGGGCTGTGAGTAAAGCAGGGGAGGTGCAGACGGCGCCTCCTCCCCGGTGAGGACTGTGGGGCTGTGAGTAAAGCAAGAGAGGTGCAGAGGGCGCCTCTTCCCGGTGAGGACTGTAGGGCTGTCAGTAAAGCAGGAGAGGTGCAGAGGGCGCCTCCTCCCGAGGAGGACTGCAGGGCTGTGAGTAAAGCAGGAGATGTGCAGAGGGCGCCTCCTTCCCGGTGAGGACCGTAGGGCTGAGAGTTATGCAGAAGAGGTGCAGGGGCGCCTCCTCCCGGTGAGGACCGTAGGGCTGTGAGTAAAGCAGGAGAGGTGCAGAGGGCACCTCCGCCCCGGTGAGGGCTGTGGGGCTGTGAGTAAAGCAGCGGAGATGCAGAGGGCACCTCCTCCCGGTGAGGACCGTAGGGCTGTGAGTTGAGCAGGAGAGGTGCAGAGGGCGCCTCCTCCCAGTGAGGACTGTAGGGCTGTGAGTAAAGCAAGAGAGGTGCAGAGGGCGCCTCCTCCCCGGTGAGGACTGTAGGGCTGTGAGTAAAGCAGGAAAGGTGCAGAGGGCGCCTCCTCCCTGAGGAGGACTGCAGGGCTGTGAGTAAAGCAGGAGCGGTGCAGAGAGCGCCTCCTCCCCGGTGAGGGCTGTAGGGCTGTGAGTAAAGCAGGAGAGGTGCAGAGGGCGCCTCCTCCCGGTGAGGGCCGTATGGCTGCGAGTAAAGCAGGGGAGGCGCAGAGGGCGCCTCCTCCCGGTGAGGGCCGTAGGGCTGCGAGTAAAGCAGGGGAGGCGCAGAGGGCGCCTCCACCCGGTGAGGACCTTAGGGCTGTGAGAAAAGCAGAGAGGTGAGTAAAGCAGGTGAGGTGCAGAGGGCGCCTCCTCTCCGGTGAGGACTGTAGGGCTGTAAGTAAAGCAGGAGAGGTGCAGAGGGCGCCTCCTCCCTGGTGAGGACTGTGAGTAAAGCAGGGGAGGTGCAGAGGGCGCCTCCTCCCGGTGAGGACTGTAGGGCTATGAGTAAAGCAGGAGAGGTGCAGAGGGCGCCTCCTCCCGGTGAGGACTGTAGGGCTATGAGTAAAGCAGCGGAGATGCAGAGGGCGCCTCCTCCCGGTGAGGACCGTAGGGCTGTGAGTAAAGCAGGAGAGGTGCAGAGGGCGCCTCCTCCCGGTGAGGACCGTGGGGCTGTGAGTAAAGCAGGAGAGGTGCAGAGGGCGCCTCCTCCCCCATGAGGACTGTAGGGCTGTAAGTACAGCAGGAGAGGTGCAGAGGGCGCCTCCTCCCGGTGAGGACCGTAGGGCTGTGAGTACATCAGGAGAGGTCCAGAGGGCGCCGCCTCCCAGCGAAGACCGTAGGTCTGTGAGTAAAGCAGGAGAGATGCAGAGGGCACCTCCTCCCTGGTGAGGACCGTAGGGCTGTGAGTAAAGCAGGGGAGGTGCAGACGGTGCCTCCTCCTCGGTGAGGACTGTAGGGCTGTGAGTAAAGCAGGAGAGGTGCAGAGGGCGCCTCCTCTTCGGTGAGGTCTGTAGGGCTGTGAGTAAAGCAGGAGAGGAGCAGAGGGCGCCTCCTCCCCGGTGAGGACGGTAGGGCTCTGAGTAAAGCAGGAGAGGAGCAGAGGGTGCCTCCTCCCCCGTGAGGACTGTACGGCTGTGAGTAAAGCAGGAAAGGTGCAGACGGAGCCTCCTCCCCCGTGAGGACTGTAGGGGTGTGAGTAAAGCAGGAGAGGGGCAGAGGGCGCCTCCTCCCCAGTGAGGGCTGTAGGGGTGTGAGTAAAGCAGGAGAGGGGCAGAGGGCGCCTCCTCCCGGTGAGGACCGTAGGGCTGTGAGTAAAGCAGGAGAGGTGCAGAGGGCGCCTCCTCCCGGTGAGGACCGTAGGGCTGTGAGTAAAGCAGGAGAGGTGCAGAGGGCGCCTCCTCCCTGGTGAGGACTGTAGGGCTGTGAGTAAAGCAGGCGAGGTGCAGACGGCGCCTCCTCCCGAGGAGGACCGTAGGGCTGTGAGTAAAGCAGGAGAGTTGCGGAGGGCGCCTCCTCCTGGTGAGGACCGTAGGGCTGTGAGTAAAAGCAGGGGAGGTGCAGACGGCGCCTCCTCCCCGGTGAGGACTGTAGGGCTGTGAGTAAAGCAAGAGAGGTGCAGAGGGCGCCTCTTCCCCGGTGAGGACTGTAGGGCTGTCAGTAAAGCAGGAGAGGTGCAGAGGGCGCCTCCTCCCGAGGAGGACTGCAGGGCTGTGAGTAAAGCAGGAGATGTGCAGAGGGCGCCTCCTTCCCGGAGAGGACCGTAGGGCTGAGAGTTATGCTGGAGAGGTGCAGGGGCGCCTCCTCCCCGGTGAGGACCGTAGGGCTGTGAGTAAAGCAGGAGAGGTGCAGAGGGCACCTCCGCCCCAGTGAGGGCTGTAGGGCTGTGAGTAAAGCAGCGGAGATGCAGAGGGCACCTCCTCCCGGTGGGAGCTGTAGGGCTGTGAGTAAAGCAGGAGAGGTGCAGAAGGCGCCTCCTCCCCAGTGAGGACTATAGGGCTGTGAGTAAAGTGGCGGAGATGCAGAGGGCACCTCCTCCCGGTGAGGACCGTAGGGCTGTGAGTAAAGCAGGAGAGGTGCAGAGGGCGCCTCCTCCCAGTGAGGACTGTAGGGCTGTGAGTAAAGCAGGGGAGGCGCAGAGGGCGCCTCCTCCCCGGTGAGGGCTGTGAGTAAAGCAGGAGAGGTGCAGAGGGCACCTCCTCCCCGGTAAGGGCTGTGAGTAAAGCAGGAGGTGCAGAGGGCGCCTCCTCCCCGGTGAGGGCTGAAGGGGTGTGAGTAAAGCAGGAGAGGGGCAGAGGGCGCCTCCTCCCCGGTGAGGACCGTAGGGCGGTGAGTAAAGCAGGGAAGGCGCAGAGGGCGCTTCCTCCCCGGTGAGGGCCGTAGGGCTGTGAGTAAAGCAGGAGGTGCAGAGGGCGCCTCCTCCCCGGTGAGGGCTGTAGGGCTGTGAGTAAAGCAGGAGAGGTGCAGAGGGCGCCTCCTCCCCGTGAGGACTGTAGGGCTGTGAGTAAAGCAGGAGAGGTGCAGAGGGCGCCTCCTGCCGGGTGAGGACTGTAGGGGTGTGAGTAAAGCAGGAGAGGTGCAGAGGGCGCCTCCTCCCTGATGAGGACTGTAGGGCTGTGAGTAAAGCAGGAGAGGTGCAGACGGCGCCTCCCCCCCGAGGAGGACCATAGGGCTGTGAGTAAAGCAGGAGAGGTGCGGAGGGCGCCTCCTCCCTGGTGAGGACCGTAGGGCTGAGTAAAGCAGGGGAGGTGCAGACGGCGCCTCCTCCCCGGTGAGGACTGTAGGGCTGTGAGTAAAGCAAGAGAGGTGCAGAGGGCGCCTCCTCCCCGGTGAGGACTGTAGGGCTGTGAGTAAAGCAGGAAAGGTGCAGAGGGCGCCTCCTCCCTGAGGAGGACTGCAGGGCTGTGAGTAAAGCAGGAGCGGTGCAGAGAGCGCCTCCTCCCCGGTGAGGGCCTTAGGGCTGCGAGTAAAGCAGGGGAGGCGCAGAGGGTGCCTCCTCCCCGGTGAGGGCCGTAGGGCTGCGAGTAAAGCAGAGGAGGCGCAGAGGGCGCCTCCACCCGGTGAGGACCTTAGGGCTGTGAGAAAAGCAGAGAGGTGAGTAAAGCAGGTGAGGTGCAGAGGGCGCCTCCTCTCCGGTGAGGACTGTAGGGCTGTAAGTAAAGCAGGAGAGGTGCAGAGGGCGCCTCCTCCCTGGTGAGGACTGTGAGTAAAGCAGGGGAGGTGCAGAGGGCGCCTCCTCCCCGGTGAGGACTGTAGGGCTGTAAGTACAGCAGGAGAGGTGCAGAGGGCGCCTCCTCCCCCATGAGGACTGTAGGGCTGTAAGTACAGCAGGAGAGGTGCAGAGGGCGCCTCCTCCCCCATGAGGACTGTAGGGCTGTAAGTACAGCAGGAGAGGTGCAGAGGGCGCCTCCTCAACGGTGAGGACCGTAGGGCTGTGAGTACATCAGGAGAGGTGCAGAGGGCGCCGCCTCCCCAGCGAAGACCGTAGGTCTGTGAGTAAAGCAGGAGAGATGTAGAGGGCACCTCCTCCCTGGTGAGGACCGTAGGGCTGTGAGTAAAGCAGGGGAGGTGCAGACGGTGCCTCCTCCTCGGTGAGGACTGTAGGGCTGTGAGTAAAGCAGGAGAGGTGCAGAGGGCGCCTCCTCTTCGGTGAGGTCTGTAGGGCTGTGAGTAAAGCAGGAGAGGAGCAGAGGGCGCCTCCTCCCCGGTGAGGACGGTAGGGCTCTGAGTAAAGCAGGAGAGGAGCAGAGGGTGCCTCCTCCCCCGTGAGGACTGTACGGCTGTGAGTAAAGCAGGAAAGGTGCAGACAGAGCCTCCTCCCCCGTGAGGACTGTAGGGGTGTGAGTAAAGCAGGAGAAGGGCAGAGGGCGCCTCCTCCCCAGTGAGGGCTGTAGGGGTGTGAGTAAAGCAGGAGAGGGGCAGAGGGCGCCTCCTCCCCGGTGAGGACCGTAGGGCTGTGAGTAAAGCAGGAGAGGTGAAGAGGGCGCCTCCTCCCCGGTGAGGACCGTAGGGCTGTGAGTAAAGCAGGAGAGGGGCAGAGGGCGCCTCCTCCCTGGTGAGGACTGTGAGTAAAACAGCGGAGGTGCAGAGGGTGCCTCCTCCCCGGTGAGGACCGTAGGGCTGTGAGTAAAGCAGGAGAGGTGTAGAGGGCGCCTCCTCCCTGGTGAGGACTGTAGGGCTGTGAGTAAAGCAGGCGAGGTGCAGACGGCGCCTCCTCCCCGAGGAGGACCGTAGGGCTGTGAGTAAAGCAGGAGAGTTGCGGAGGGCGCCTCCTCCCTGGTGAGGACTGTAGGGCTGTGAGTAAAGCAGGGGAGGTGCAGACGGCGCCTCCTCCCCGGTGAGGACTGTAGGGCTGTGAGTAAAGCAAGAGAGGTGCAGAGGGCGCCTCTTCCCCGGTGAGGACTGTAGGGCTGTCAGTAAAGCAGGAGAGGTGCAGAGGGCGCCTCCTCCCCGAGGAGGACTGCAGGGCTGTGAGTAAAGCAGGAGATGTGCAGAGGGCGCCTCCTTCCCGGTGAGGACCGTAGGGCTGAGAGTTATGCAGAAGAGGTGCAGGGGCGCCTCCTCCCCGGTGAGGACCGTAGGGCTGTGAGTAAAGCAGGAGAGGTGCAGAGGGCACCTCCGCCCCGGTGAGGGCTGTAGGGCTGTGAGTAAAGCAGCGGAGATGCAGAGGGCACCTCCTCCCCGGTGGGAGCTGTAGGGCTGTGAGTAAAGCAGGAGAGGTGCAGAAGGCGCCTCCTCCCCAGTGAGGACTATAGGGCTGTGAGTAAAGTAGCGGAGATGCAGAGGGCACCTCCTCCCCGGTGAGGACCGTAGGGCTGTGAGTTGAGCAGGAGAGGTGCAGAGGGCGCCTCCTCCCAGTGAGGACTGTAGGGCTGTGAGTAAAGCAGGGGAGGCGCAGAGGGCGCCTCCTCCCCGGTGAGGGCTGTGAGTAAAGCAGGAGAGGTGCAGAGGGCGCCTCCTCCCCGGTAAGGGCTGTAGGGCTGTGAGTAAAGCAGGAGGTGCAGAGGGCGCCTCCTCCCCGGTGAGGGCTGAAGGGGTGTGAGTAAAGCAGGAGAGGGGCAGAGGGCGCCTCCTCCCCGGTGAGGACCGTAGGGCGGTGAGTAAAGCAGGGAAGGCGCAGAGGGCGCTTCCTCCCCGGTGAGGGCCGTAGGGCTGTGAGTAAAGCAGGAGGTGCAGAGGGCGCCTCCTCCCGGTGAGGGCTGTAGGGCTGTGAGTAAAGCAGGAGAGGTGCAGAGGGCGCCTCCTCCCCGTGAGGACTGTAGGGCTGTGAGTAAAGCAGGAGAGGTGCAGAGGGCGCCTCCTGCCGGGTGAGGACTGTAGGGGTGTGAGTAAACCAGGAGAGGTGCAGAAGGAGCCTCCTCCCCGGTAAGGACTGTAGGGCTGTGAGTAAAGCAGGAGAGGTGCAGAGGGCGCCTCCTGCCTGGTGAGGAGTGTAGGGCTCTGAGTAAAGCAGGAGAGGTGCAGAGGGCACCTCCTCCCCGGTGAGGACCGTAGGGATGTGAGTAAAGCAGGAGAGGTGCAGAGGGCGCCTCCTGCCTGGTGAGGACTGTAGGGCTGTGAGTAAAGCAGAAGAGGTGCAGAGGGTGCCTCCTCCCCGGTGAGGACTGTAGGGGTGTGAATAAAGCAGGAGAGGTGCAGAGGGCTCCTCATCCCCGTGACGGCTGTAGGGCTATGAGTAAAGCAGGAGAGGTGCAGAGGGCTCCTCATCCCCGTGAGGGCTGTAGGGCTGTGAGTAAAGTAGGAGAGGTGCAGAGGGCGTTTGACTTCGAACTCTTCTCCTGACTGACACTGAATTGGGGCAGGTGGTTGAACCTTTCTCAAATTTGGAGGGTTTCTTTTGACTAACGAAACATGGAACACAGGATGTATTCTTACATTAGTGGGAAGCCTGATTTTCACACTGACTGGATTCACCATCTTGTCAACTAAATAGGGTCCCACAAATCTAGGTTGGAATTTCCGATTCCCTTTTAATCTCATGTTCCGAATAGAAACCCAAACCTTATCTCCAGGTTCAAAAACTGGATTCCCTCTTCTTTTCTTGTCTGCCTGTCTTTTATATGACTCTTTAGCTTTCACTAAATTCTGTGTTGCAGTTTGAAAAGCCTTCTGCAATTCACCCACCACCTCCTCCACTGCTGGTACATCACTCTCAGTCTTACCCACTAAAGTGTTTGGGTGCCTGCCTGAATTAAAAAAGAAAGGGGAATACCCTGTGGACGAATGAACAGCGTTATTATACCCAAATTCAGCAGTTCAAATCAACTCTGGCCAATCCCCTTCATGTTCCATCAAATAAAGGCGTAGATATTGTTCCAGTTCCTGATTGACTCTTTCAGTCTGTCCATCTGCCTCAGGATGGAAACTGGAAGACAATCGAGAGTCCACTCCTAATCTACCCAAAAAGGCTCTCCAAAAGCGTGAAATGAATTGGGTCCCCGGTCAGAGATAACCACTTTGGGAATACCGTGAGACTTAACTATGTGTTGAGTGAAAAATGTGGCACGTTGTGCAGAGTTGGGGATTGATTTTAATGGAACAAAGTGACTCATCTTAGAAAATGGTCTACCAAGACCCAGATGGTGGAATATCCCTGACTGGAGGGAAGGTCTACGATGAAATCCATAGAAACTGTATGCCATGGATATGGGGATACAGGCAAGGGCATAAGTAAACCTTGTGGAGCCTGTCTATTGGCCTTCCCCTTAACACACTGTTCACAGGATGCCACATATTGTCTCACCTGAGCATCTAATTCTGGCCACCAAATTTACGTTTAATCAGTTCTAAGGTCTTCTTCACACCCTTATGTCCGGCCAAAAGAATATCATGATAGTGTTGCACAATTTCTTTTCGTAGATCCTCTCCAGGTACATAAAGGTTGCCTTGATGGTATGGTTTGCCATTCTTAATCTCTCTTCCTGTACATTCTTTCATCCAAACAAGCATTTCATCTTCCGAAAGGGATTTTTTTATTTTGTCTTCCAATTCAGAATACAAAATGGTGCTAATGATTCTTTCCTCCGGAATTATGTGACCTTCCTTTTTAGCTTCTTCATGGTCCCCAACATTCAAACGAGACAAGGCATCTGCCTTTCCATTGGCTGATCCAGGCTTGTAGGTCAGAACGAAATTGTAATCAGCAAAGAATAGAGACCACCTCAGTTGCCGAGGGGAGAGGGTGCGAGCGGACTTCAAAAATTGCAGATTTCTGTGATCTGTAAAAACGGTGACCTCATGCTTAGCACCTAATAAATAATGCCTCCATTCCCGAAAGGCATCTTTCACTGTGAGCAATTCTTTGTCTGCAATGGAGTAGTTGATTTCAGCCGCTGAAAGTTTGAGACCGATAGGCTACAGGATGAAGTTGCCCAGTGGTCTTGTGCCTTTGAGACAGAATACCTCCAATAGCTAAATTAGAAGCATCGGCTTCAACAAAGAATGGTTCCTCTGGGTTTGGATGCTGCAAGATAGCTGCTGTTGTAAACACTTCTTTTAAGTACTGAAATGCCTTCTCGGGACTCCACAAAAATGTCTCTTTCTTCTTTAGGAGTTGAGTAATGGGAGCTACTTTTTCTGAGAAATTGATGATAAAACGCCTATAAAAATTAGCGAACCCAATGAAGCTTTGGATTTCCTTCACATTGTGAGGAGGTGGCCAGTCCTTGATTGCCTTCACCTTAGACTCATCCATCAACACTCCTTCGGGGGATAAAACGAAGCCCAAAAACTCCACACAAGTGGTGTGAAAAACACACTTTTCCAATTTTACAAAAAGCTGGTGGTCGAGCAATTTCTTTAAAATAGCTCGTACATGTTGGACATGTTCTTCCTGGTTAGCCGAAAAATAAGAATGTCATCAATGTGGACCACAGCAAAGCGGTCCAGGAATTCTCGTAGTATATCATTGACAAAGTGCTGGAAGGCAGCAGGGGCATTACACAGGCCGAAGGGCATTACCTGATACTCAAATAAGCCAAAACGAGTGCGAAATGCTGTCTTCCATTCTTCCCCTTCGACCATTCTTACAAGATGATAAGCCCCTCTTAAATCCAATTTGGTTTACACCCGGGCCTCCTTCATTTGGTCCAGAAGCTCTGAAATCAAAGGGTAACGATTCTTCTTGGTCACTGCATTCAAGGCGCAATAGTCAATGCAGGTCCTACGTTTTCCATCCTTCTTCAGGATGAAGAAGAGTGGAGAGGAAACTGGAGACTGCGAAGGCCGAATGAAACCATTTGCCAGATATTGATCTAAGTATTCCTTTAGATGACTGTTCTCAGTTTTTGAAAGCGCATAAATTCGACTGCAAGGTAAAGTAGCTCCGGGTTCTAACTCGATCTTACAATCATACTCCCAATGAGGAGGTAACTTCTTGGCCTCTTGTTCATCGAACACCGCCTTCAAATCTTGATATTCCAAAGGAATTTCTGGAACTTCTACGGCACAAATCACAAGAGGTGTCTCCGCCAAAAGAGATGGTTGGGAAGGTTGATGATCAGATACCCTTGAATGGAAGCAATGCTCCTTGCAATAGTCAGAATTCAATTCTACTGTTCTTCTGGCCCAATCTATCCTTGGATTATGTTCAGTCAACCACGGAAGCCCCAAGATCAACTGAAACTGTGGGGCATCAATGAGACTGAATCTCAAATAGCTTTGATGAAGACCAGGGCCAATCACTGTTGGTTCTTCCGTATCGTAAATAATGGGTCCCGAAGACAAATTTGTACCGTCGACTGCTCGCACCGGTTCAGGTTTGTCCTTCTTTAAAAATCGGATACCCAAAGACTGAGCAAACTTAATGTCGCAAAAATTTCCAGTTGCCCCAGAATCAATCATTACTGAGATCTCATCCACCTCGGTGGTTCCAATTTAATCAAACTGGAAATGATTAAATGAGGGGCTGCTGATTGTAAGGTGTTTGCTACCAACTGAGAATCCGGAGTTGTCTTGTCCGACGCACCCACCAGAGCAACTCCTCTTACTGATGGGGCCTGTCTTTTACCCACGCACTGGTCTTGGGCTTCTTCGGGCACTCTTTAACAAAATGCCCAGGATTACCGCAATACATGCACAGCTTACCACTTTGGCCCTTTTCGCTCTCCTCCTTGGTAAGGGGTCCCCGAACGGAACCTATTTGCATGGGCTCTTCTCCAACCACTGTCTCACTGGGTTTAACAGGTTCAGGTTTAATCCTGTCAAATCGAGGTGGAAAATGTCTAACTTCTTTACGATGTTCGCTCTTTCTTTCATTTTGTCGTTGGTCTATTTGAAGTACTAGATCAATTAAATCAGAAACTTCTGTGGGTCTTTTAGGGATCTGAGCTAACCCATCCTTAAGTTCATCTTTGAGACCCCTATAGAAAATGGCAGCTCTCTTAGCTTCGGGCCATTGAGTCTCCACAATTAACTTATTAAATTGCGCAAGGTAAGCTACCAACTCTCGATTACCTTGTTTTAGACCCAAAAGCTCATTATCAGTGGTCTGCGAGATGGTTCTTCGATCAAAAATCCGAAGGAACTCTGCCTTGAAATCTTCGAAATTGTAAAGTATAGGGTCGTTGCTATTCACCAGTGGCATGGACCACGCCGCTGCATCCCCACTCAGGTAAGACAATAAAAAGGCCACCTTAGACTGGTCCTCCTTAAAGATAATTGGCCTACATAAGAAGTGTAGGGAGCATTGGGTGAGGAACACTTGGGCCTTATGGGGGTCACCATTAAACCTCTCAGGGGCGGCTAAAGGGATAGTAGGGGAAATAGCATGTATGACTTGTGTGGTCAACTCAGCTGCCGAGGGGGAAAAAGGTTGCGGTTTGTGCTCTTTGGACATTGGATTGGCCCCTGCAACAAAATCATCAAATCGCTGTCTAAAGAAACTGGCTTCCTGGCTAGACTTTCTAACCTCCTCTCGAAGATTCTTGTTATCTTCCATAGTCTCACTAAGCTGTTTTTGTATTCCCTCCAAGACCGCAGCTTAGGCCTTGACATCTAATCCCTCTGCCATCCTGCCCGAGTGGAAGTTGGAGAATGGCACTTCAATCTGTCGAGTACCACGCACCTTAAATCTAAGACTTCCACAGGAGCAGATGACTATTCCTCCAATCCCAAACTCCACTGAAAGCGGATGATGCGATCCACTGCCCGTAAAGAGGGGGGAAAGGGGGATGGGATAAAAGAGAGACTCCACTGCTGTGCCTCTTCCTCTCGAGAATTCTAGCAACTCGGCCTGGCACTTGCAATCCAAAATGACACCATTAATACATTTCTAAACCCTCCTAGAACCTATTCAATTACACTCAAAATGCTTGCCCAAACGTATCTCATACCTTCACCTCCGCAGTGATTAGCTTCTCTCTTATATATTGCAGTTGTATAATAGATAAGATGCAATTATGATATTTAACTCTCTTGTCTTTATTTCTCTTTTCGGTTGGCAGTTGGTGTGAATTTGTTGGTAAGTATAATATATATATATATATTTCTACATACTTTTATGGAGATAATAACAATGAAAGCAACTCCCCTTTTCTTAGTTTGCTTTAATGCAGTGTTTCAAAAGGGAAGTCTCAATAAAGATTTGCAGTCATTAATTGCTGAGAATTTGCAAGATTAGTACTAAGGATTCTTTTGTATTAGTACTTTTCAAAAGAAAGTTGATTCTGCAATTACGCGCTGTGGGAATCCCTCAGCTGCTCCTCAAGCGGATTATGTCCTCTACCTGCACAGTTAACTTCACTAGAAGGTAGATTCAGTAACACAATCTTACAGAAAACTGACTGAACAACACTGCTGCTTGGATATTCTTTCTGTAGCTTGGCTGCGCGCAGTTGACGAGAAATCAAACTGCTCCGAAGACTTTACTGAAGATTAACTGCGTGCAGGAAAAGCGGGTGCTCAAAAGTTCAGTCACTGCAGGAAATAGTTGCGCTAACAGCAGACGCCTTAGTAATAGTTAGGACTTACTTTTTGTGAGAGAGGTTTCTCCCACACCCTCTCACTCACTAGACAGAAGCTCAGCTTGAAGACGAAGAACTATTCACCGAACGGTGAACTCAGGAAACTCCAGCAACGCTGTGCT
Organism: Calotriton arnoldi; assembly: GCA_963921515.1. Classification (NCBI taxonomy): domain Eukaryota; kingdom Metazoa; phylum Chordata; class Amphibia; order Caudata; family Salamandridae; genus Calotriton; species Calotriton arnoldi. The sequence goes on from CAWUFW010001460.1 coordinate 371,005, forward strand.
GAACTGCTGGAAGGTGTCAGGCGGAGATACGCTTGAGAAGCTACTCCCCTGACTAAAACTCCAAGAACGGTGAACGAGCGGAAAAGAAACGCTCCGTTCGCCTCAAAACGACAGTTGAAGTGCGCCGCGCAATAAACGCGCAAGCGCGAACACCTGCCGCCTTCCCTTGCACCGAACACTAGAACCACAACCCTCGACTTGAATTACCGCAGCAGCCGCCATATTGGAGGCACAACAGAACCCTGGAAAACCACTAAGAGGTGACTCGGCGAAGCCGATTCCAAGGGTAAATCAGCAACTTCTTGCGCCGGAATCCTACCTCAGAGCAGAAAGGGCTTCTGAATCGACCAGCCTTGACAGTGGGGCTGTGAGTACAGCAGGAGAGGTGCAGAGGGCGCCTCCTCCCCCATGAGGGCTGTAGGGCTGTGAGTAAAGCAGGAGAGGTGCAGAGGGCGCATCCTCCCCAGTGAGGGCTGTAGGGCTATGAGTAAAGAGGGGAGGGGCAGAGGGCGCATCCTCCCCAGTGAGGGCTGTAGGGCTATGAGTAAAGCAGGAGAGGTGCAGAGGGCGTCTCCTCCCCGATGAGGACCGTAGGGCTGTGAGTAAAGCAGAAGAGGTGCAGAGGGCGCCTCCTCCCCGAAGAGGACCGTAGGGCTGTGAGTAAAGCAGGAGAGGTGCAGAGGGTGCCTCCTCCCCGGTGAGGGCTGTAGTGCTGTGAGTAAAGCAGGAGAGGTGCAGAGGGCGACTCCTCCCTTGTGAGGGCCGTAGGGCTGTGAGTAAAGCAGGAGAGGTGCAGAGGGCGCCTCCTCCCTGGTGAGGGCTGTAGGGCTGTGAGTAAAGCAGGAGAGGTGCAGAGGGCGCCTACTTCCTGGTGAGGGCCGTAGGGCTGTGAGTAAAGCGGGAGCGGTGCAGAGGGCGCCTCCTCCCCGGTGAAGACTGTAGGGCTGTGAGTGAAGCAGGGGAGGTGCAGAGGGTGCCTCCTCCCCGGTGAGGGCTGTAGGGCTGTGAGTAAAGCAGGAGAGGTGCAGAGGGCGACTCCTCCCTTGTGAGGGCCGTAGGGCTGTGAGTAAAGCAGAAGAGGTGCAGAGGGCGCCTACTTCCTGGTGAGGGCCGTAGGGCTGTGAGTAAAGCAGGAGAGGTGCAGAGGGCGCCTTCTCCTCCATGAGGACTGTAGGGCTGTGAGTAAAGCAGGAGAGGTGCAGAGGGCGCCTCCTGTCTGGTGAGGACTGTAGGGCTGTGAGTAAAGCAGGAGAGGGGCAGAGGGTGCCTCCTCCACGGTGAGGGCCGTAGGGCTGTGAGTAAAGCAGGAGAGGTGCAGAGGGCGCCTCCACCCCCGTGAGGGCTGCAGGGCTGTGAGTAAAGCAGGAGAAGCGCAGAGGGCGCCTCCTCCCTGGTGAGGGCTGTAGGGCTGTGAGTAAAGCAGGAGAGGAGCAGAGGGCTCCTCCTCCCCAATGAGGACTGTAGGGCTGTGAGTAAAGCAGGAGAGGTGCAGAGGGCGCCTCCTCCCTGGTGAGGGCCGTAGGGCTGTGAGTAAAGCAGGGGAGGCGCAGAGGGCGCCTCCACCCCAGTGAGGACTGTAGGGGTGTGAGTAAAGCAGGAGAGGTGGAGAGGGCTCCTCATCCCCGTGAGGGCTGTAGGGCTGTGAGTAAAGCAGGAGCGGTGCAGAGGGCGCCTCCTCCACGGTGAGGGCTGTAGGGCTTTGAGTAAAGCAGGAGAGGTGCAGAGGGCGCATCCTCCCCAGTGAGGGCTGTAGGGCTATGAGTAAAGCAGGGGAGGTGCAGAGGGCGCCTCCTCCCTGCTGAGGACCGTAGGGCTGTGAGTAAAGCAGGAGAGGTGCAGAGGGCTCCTCATCCCCGTGAGGGCTGTAGGGCTGTGAGTAAAGCAGGAGAGGTGCAGAGGGCGCCTCCTCCCCGATGAGGACCGTAGGGCTGTGAGTAAAGCAGGAGAGGTGCAGAGGGCGCCTCCTCCCCGGTGAGGGCTGTGAGTAAAGCAGGGGAGGTGCAGAGGGCAACTCCTCCCTGGTGAGGGCCGTAGGGCCGTGAGTAAAGCAGGAGAGGTGCAGAGGGCGCCTCCTCCCCGGTGAGGGCTGTAGGGCTGTAAGTAAAGCAGGATAGGTGCAGAGGGCGCCTCCTCCATGGTGAGGGCTGTAGGGCTGTGAGTAAAGCAGGAGAGGTGCAGAGGGCGCCTCCTTCCTGGTGAGGACCCTAGGGCTGTGAGTAAAGTAGGAGAGGTGCAGAGGGCGCCTCCTCCCTGGTGAGGGCCGTAGGGCTGTGAGTAAAGCAGGAGAGGTGCAGAGGGCACCTCCTCCCCGGTGAGGGCCGTAGGGCTGTGAGTAAAGCAGGAGCGGTGCAGAGGGCGCCTCCTCCCCGGTGAGGGCTGTAGGGCTGTCAGTAAAGCAGGAGAGGTGCAGAGGGAGCCTTCTCCTCCATGAGGACTGTAGGGCTGTGAGTAAAGCAGGAAAGGTGCAGAGGGCGCCTCCTGCCTGGTGAAGACTGTAGGGCTGTGAGTAAAGCAGGAGAGGTGCAGAGGGCGCCTCCTCCACGGTGAAGGCCGTAGGGCTGTGAGTGAAGCAGGAGAGGTGTAGAGGGCGCCTCCACCCCCGTGAGGGCTGCAGGGCTGTGAGTAAAGCAGGAGAGGTGCAGAGGGCCACTCCTCCCTGGTGAGGGCTGTAGGGCTGTGAGTAAAGCAGGAGAGGAGCAGAGGGCTCCTCCTCCCCAGTGAGGACTGTAGGGCTGTGAGTAAAGCAGGAGAGGTGCAGAGGGAGCCTCCTCCCCGGTGAGGGCCGTAGGGCTGTGAGTAAAGCAGGGTAGGCGCAGAGAGCGCCTCCTTCCTGGCGAGGGCCGTAGGGCTGTGAGTAAAGCAGGAGAGGTGTAGAGGGCGCCTTCTCCCCCATGAGGACTGTAGGGCTCTGAGTAAAGCAGGAGAGGTGCAGAGGGCGCCTCCTGCCTGGTGAGGACTGTAGGGCTGTGAGTAAAGCAGGAGAGGTGCCGAGGGCGCCTCCTCCCTGGTGAGGGCTGTAGGGCTGTGAGTAAAGTAGGAGAGGTGTAGAGGGCGCCTTCTCCCCCATGAGGACTGTAGGGCTGTGAGTAAAGCAGGAGAGGTGCAGAGGGCGCCTCCTGCATGGTGAGGACTGTAGGGCTGTGAGTAAAGCAGGAGAGGTGCAGAGGGCGCCTCCTGCAAGGTGAGGACTGTAGGGCTGTGAGTAAAGCAGGAGAGGTGCAGAGGGCGCCTCCTCCACGGTGAGGGCCGTAGGGCTGTGAGTAAAGCAGGAGGTGCAGAGGGCGCCTCCTCCCAGTGAGGACTATAGGGCTGTGAGTAAAGCAGGAGAGATGCAGAGGGCACCTCCTCCCCGGTGAGGACCGTAGGGCTGAGAGTAAAGCAGGAGAGGTGCAGAGGGCGCCTCCTCCCTGGTGAGGACTGTGAGTAAAGCAGCGGAGGTGCAGAGGACACTTCCTCCCCGGTGAGGACGGTAGGGCTATGAGTAAAGCAGGAGAGGTGCAGAGGGCGCCTCCTCCCTGGTGAGGACTGTAGGGCTGTGAGTAAAGCAGGAGAGGTGCACAGGGCGCCTTCTCCCACATGAGGACTGTAGGGCTGTGAGTAAAGCAGGAGAGGTGGAGAAGGCGCCTCCTGCATGGTGAGGACTGTAGGGATGTGAGTAAAGCAGGAGAGGTGCAGAGGGCGCCTCCTGCCTGGTGAGGACTGTAGGGCTGTGAGTAAAGCAGGAGAGGGGCAGAGGGCGCCTCCTCCCTGGTGAGGACTGTAGGGCTGTGAGTAAAGCATGAGGTGCAGAGGGCGCCTCCTCCCAGTGAGGACTGTAGGGCTGTGTGTAAAGCAGGAGAGATGCAAAGGGCGCCTCCTCCCAGTGAGGACTGTAGCGCTGTGAGTAAAGCAGGAGAGATGCAGAGGGCGCCTCCTTCCTGGTGAGGACTGTAGGGCTGTGAGTAAAGCAGGGGAGGTGCAGAGGGCGCCTCCTCCCCGGTGAGGACCGTAGGGCTGAGAGTAAAGCAGGAGAGGTGCAGAAGGCGCCTCCTGCATGGTGAGGACTGTAGGGCTGTGAGTAAAGCAGGAGAGTGTCAGAGGGCGCCTCCTGCCTGGTGAGGACTGTAGGGCTGTGAGTAAAGCAGGAGAGGTGCAGAGGGCGCCTCCTCCCCGGTGAGGACTGTAGGGGTGTGAGTAAAGCAGGAGAGGTGGAGAGGGCTCCTCATCCCCCTGAGGGCTGTAGGGCTGTGAGTAAAGCATGAGAGGTGCAGAGGGCGCCTCCTCCTCGGTGAGGGCTGTGAGTAAAGCAGGAGAGGTGCAGAGGGCGCCTTCTCCCCCATGAGGACTGTGGGGCTGTGAGTAAAGCGGGAGCGGTGCAGAGGGCGCCTCCTGCCTGGTGAGGACCGTAGGGCTGTGAGTAAAGCAGGAGAGGAGCAGAGGGTGCCTCCTCCCCGGTGAGGGCTGTAGGGCTGTGAGTAAAGCAGGAGAGGTGCAGAAGGCGCCTCCTGCATGGTGAGGACTGTAGGGCTGTGAGTAAAGCAGGAGAGGTGCAGAGGGCGCCTTCTCCCCCATGAGGACTGTAGGGCTGTGAGTAAAGCGGGAGCGGTGCAGAGGGCGCCTCCTGCCTGGTGAGGACCGTAGGGCTGTGAGTAAAGCAGGAGAGGAGCAGAGGGCGCCTCCTCCCCGGTGAGGGCTGTAGGGCTGTGAGTAAAGCAGGAGAGGTGCAGAGGGCGCCTCCTGCCTGGTGAGGACTGTGAGTAAAACAGCGGGGGTGCAGAGGGCGCCTCCTCCCCGGTGAGGACTGTAGGGCTGTGAGTAAAGCAGGAGAGGTGCAGAGGGCGCCTCCTGCCTGGTGAGGGCTGTAGGGCTGTGAGTAAAGCAGGAGAGGTGCAGAGGGCGCCTCCACCCCGGTGAGGGCTATAGGGCTGTGAGTAAAGCAGGAGAGGTGCAGAGGGCACCTTCTCCCCCATGAGGACTGCAGGGCTGTGAGTAAAGCAGGAGAGGTGCAGAGGGCGCCTCCTCCCTGCTGAGGACTGTAGGGCTGTGAGGAAAGCAGGAGAGGTGCAGAGGGCGCCTCCTCCCCGGTGAGGACTGTAGGGCTGTGAGTAAAGCAGGAGAGGTGCAGAGGGCACCTCCTCCCCGGTGAGGACTGTAGGGCTCTAAGTAAAGCAGGAGAGGTGCAGAGGGCGCCTCCTGCCTGGTGAGGACTGTAGGGCTGTGAGTAAAGCAGGAGAGGTGCAGAGGGCGCCTCCTGCCTGGTGAGGACTGTAGGGCTGTGAGTAAAGCAGGAGAGTGGCAGAGGGCGCCTCCGCCCCGGTGAGGACTGTAGGGCTGTAAGTACAGCAGGAGAGGTGCAGAGGGCGCCTCCTCCCTGGTGAGGACTGTAGGGCTGTGAGTAAAGCAGGAGAGGTGCAAAGGGCGCCTCCACCCCAGTGAGGGCTGTAGGGCTGTGAGTAAAGCAGGAGAGGTGCAGAGGGCGCCTTCTCCCCCATGAGGACTGCAGGGCTGTGAGTAAAGCAGGAGAGGTGCAGAGGGCGCCTCCTCCCTGCTGAGGACTGTAGGGCTGTGAGGAAAGCAGGAGAGGTGCAGAGGGCGCCTCCTCCCCGGTGAGGACTGTAGGGCTGTGAGTAAAGCAGGAGAGGTGCAGAGGGCGCCTCCTCCCCGGTGAGGACTGTAGGGCTCTGAGTAAAGCAGGAGAGGTGCAGAGGGTGCCTCCTGCCTGGTGAGGACTGTAGGGCTGTGAGTAAAGCAGGAGAGGTGCAGAGGGCGCCTCCTGCCTGGTGAGGACTGTAGGGCTGTGAGTAAAGCAGGAGAGTGGCAGAGGGCGCCTCCGTCCCGGTGAGGACTGTAGGGCTGTAAGTACAGCAGGAGAGGTGCAGAGGGCGCCTCCTCCCTGGTGAGGACTGTAGGGCTGTGAGTAAAGCAGGAGAGGAGCAGAGGGCGCCTCCTCCCTGGTGAGGACTGTAGGGCTGTGAGTAAAGCAGGGGAGGTGCAGAGGGCGCCTCCTCCCTGGTGAGGACCGTAGGGCTGTGAGTAAAGCAGGGGAGGTGCAGACGGCGCCTCCTCCCCGGTGAGGACTATAGGGCTGTCAGTAAAGCAAGAGAGGTGCAGAGGGCGCCTCCTCCCCGGTGAGGACTGTAGGGCTGTGAGTAAAGCAGGAGAGGTGCAGAGGGCGCCTCCTGCCTGGTGAGGACTGTAGGGCTGTGAGTAAAGAAGGAGAGGGGCAGAGGGCGCCTCCTCCCTGGTGAGGACTGTAGGGCTGTGAGTAAAGCAGGAGGTGCAGAGGGCGCCTCCTCCCAGTGAGGACTGTAGGGCTGTGAGTAAAGCAGGAGAGATGCAAGGGGCGCCTCCTCCCAGTGAGGACTGTAGGGCTGTGAGTAAAGCAGGAGAGATGCAGAGGGCGCCTCCTTCCTGGTGAGGACTGTAGGGCTGTGAGTAAAGCAGGGGAGGTGCAGAGGGCGCCTCCTCCCCGGTGAGGACAGTAGGGCTGAGAGTAAAGCAGGAGAGGTGCAGAAGGCGCCTCCTGCATGGTGAGGACTGTAGGGCTGTGAGTAAAGCAGGAGAGTGTCAGAGGGCGCCTCCTGCCTGGTGAGGACTGTAGGGCTGTGAGTAAAGCAGGAGACGTGCAGAGGGCGCCTCCTCCCCGGTGAGGACTGTAGGGGTGTGAGTAAAGTAGGAGAGGTGGAGAAGGCTCCTCATCCCCGTGAGGGCTGTAGGGCTGTGAGTAAAGCAGGAGAGGTGCAGAGGGCTCCTCATCCCCGTGAGGGCTGTAGGGCTGTGAGTAAAGCAGGAGAGGTGCAGAGGGCGCCTCCTCCCCGGTGAGGGCTGTGAGTAAAGCAGGAGAGGTGCAGAGGGCGCCTTCTCCCCCATGAGGACTGAAGGGCTGTGAGTAAAGCGGGAGCGGTGCAGAGGGCGCCTCCTGCCTGGTGAGGACCGTAGGGCTGTGAGTAAAGCAGGAGAGGAGCAGAGGGCGCCTCCTCCCCGGTGAGGGCTGTAGGGCTGTGAGTAAAGCAGGAGAGGTGCAGAAGGCGCCTCCTGCATGGCGAGGACTGTACGGCTGTGAGTAAAGCAGGAGAGGTGCAGAGGGCGCCTTCTCCCCCATGAGGACTGTAGGGCTGTGAGTAAAGCGGGAGCGGTGCAGAGGGCGCCTCCTGCCTGGTGAGGACCGTAGGGCTGTGAGTAAAGAAGGAGAGGAGCAGAGGGCGCCTCCTCCCCGGTGAGGGCTGTAGGGCTGTGAGTAAAGCAGGAGAGGTGCAGAAGGCGCCTCCTGCATGGTGAGGACTGTAGGGCTGTGAGTAAAGCAGGAGAGGTGCAGAGGGCGCCTCCTGCCTGGTGAGGACTGAGTAAAACAGCGGAGGTGCAGAGGGTTCCTCCTCCCCGGTGAGGACCGTAGGGCTGTGAGTAAAGCAGGAGAGGTGCAGAGGGCGCCTCCTCCCCCGTGAGGACTGTAGGGCTGTGAGTAAAGCAGGAGAGGGGCAGAGGGCGCCTCCGCCCCGGTGAGGGCTGTAGGGCTGTGAGTAAAGCAGGAGAGGTGCAGAGGGCGCCTCCTCCCCGCTGAGGACTGTAGGGCTGTGAGTAAAGCAGGAGAGGTGCAGAGGGCGCCTCCTGCCTGGTGAGGACTGTAGGGCTGTGAGTAAAGCAGGAGAGGTGCAGAGGGCGCCTCCTGCCTGGTGAGGACTGTAGGGCTGTGAGTAAAGCAGGAGAGTGGCAGAGGGCGCCTCTGCCCCGGTGAGGACTGTAGGGCTGTAAGTACAGCAGGAGAGGTGCAGAGGGCGCCTCCTCCCTGGTGAGGACTGTAGGGCTGTGAGTCAAGCAGGAGAGGAGCAGAGGGCGCCTTCTCCCCCATGAGGACTGTAGGGCTCTGAGTAAAGCAGGAGAGGTGCAGAGGGCGCCTCCTGCCTGGTGAGGACTGTAGGGCTGTGAGTAAAGCAGGAGAGGTGCCGAGGGCGCCTCCTCCCTGGTGAGGGCTGTAGGGCTGTGAGTAAAGTAGGAGAGGTGTAGAGGGCGCCTTCTCCCCCATGAGGACTGTAGGGCTGTGAGTAAAGCAGGAGAGGTGCAGAGGGCGCCTCCTGCATGGTGAGGACTGTAGGGCTGTGAGTAAAGCAGGAGAGGTGCAGAGGGCGCCTCCTGCAAGGTGAGGACTGTAGGGCTGTGAGTAAAGCAGGAGAGGTGCAGAGGGCGCCTCCTCCACGGTGAGGGCCGTAGGGCTGTGAGTAAAGCAGGAGGTGCAGAGGGCGCCTCCTCCCAGTGAGGACTATAGGGCTGTGAGTAAAGCAGGAGAGATGCAGAGGGCACCTCCTCCCCGGTGAGGACCGTAGGGCTGAGAGTAAAGCAGGAGAGGTGCAGAGGGCGCCTCCTCCCTGGTGAGGACTGTGAGTAAAGCAGCGGAGGTGCAGAGGACACTTCCTCCCCGGTGAGGACGGTAGGGCTATGAGTAAAGCAGGAGAGGTGCAGAGGGCGCCTCCTCCCTGGTGAGGACTGTAGGGCTGTGAGTAAAGCAGGAGAGGTGCACAGGGCGCCTTCTCCCACATGAGGACTGTAGGGCTGTGAGTAAAGCAGGAGAGGTGGAGAAGGCGCCTCCTGCATGGTGAGGACTGTAGGGATGTGAGTAAAGCAGGAGAGGTGCAGAGGGCGCCTCCTGCCTGGTGAGGACTGTAGGGCTGTGAGTAAAGCAGGAGAGGGGCAGAGGGCGCCTCCTCCCTGGTGAGGACTGTAGGGCTGTGAGTAAAGCATGAGGTGCAGAGGGCGCCTCCTCCCAGTGAGGACTGTAGGGCTGTGTGTAAAGCAGGAGAGATGCAAAGGGCGCCTCCTCCCAGTGAGGACTGTAGCGCTGTGAGTAAAGCAGGAGAGATGCAGAGGGCGCCTCCTTCCTGGTGAGGACTGTAGGGCTGTGAGTAAAGCAGGGGAGGTGCAGAGGGCGCCTCCTCCCCGGTGAGGACCGTAGGGCTGAGAGTAAAGCAGGAGAGGTGCAGAAGGCGCCTCCTGCATGGTGAGGACTGTAGGGCTGTGAGTAAAGCAGGAGAGTGTCAGAGGGCGCCTCCTGCCTGGTGAGGACTGTAGGGCTGTGAGTAAAGCAGGAGAGGTGCAGAGGGCGCCTCCTCCCCGGTGAGGACTGTAGGGGTGTGAGTAAAGCAGGAGAGGTGGAGAGGGCTCCTCATCCCCCTGAGGGCTGTAGGGCTGTGAGTAAAGCATGAGAGGTGCAGAGGGCGCCTCCTCCTCGGTGAGGGCTGTGAGTAAAGCAGGAGAGGTGCAGAGGGCGCCTTCTCCCCCATGAGGACTGTGGGGCTGTGAGTAAAGCGGGAGCGGTGCAGAGGGCGCCTCCTGCCTGGTGAGGACCGTAGGGCTGTGAGTAAAGCAGGAGAGGAGCAGAGGGTGCCTCCTCCCCGGTGAGGGCTGTAGGGCTGTGAGTAAAGCAGGAGAGGTGCAGAAGGCGCCTCCTGCATGGTGAGGACTGTAGGGCTGTGAGTAAAGCAGGAGAGGTGCAGAGGGCGCCTTCTCCCCCATGAGGACTGTAGGGCTGTGAGTAAAGCGGGAGCGGTGCAGAGGGCGCCTCCTGCCTGGTGAGGACCGTAGGGCTGTGAGTAAAGCAGGAGAGGAGCAGAGGGCGCCTCCTCCCCGGTGAGGGCTGTAGGGCTGTGAGTAAAGCAGGAGAGGTGCAGAGGGCGCCTCCTGCCTGGTGAGGACTGTGAGTAAAACAGCGGGGGTGCAGAGGGCGCCTCCTCCCCGGTGAGGACTGTAGGGCTGTGAGTAAAGCAGGAGAGGTGCAGAGGGCGCCTCCTGCCTGGTGAGGGCTGTAGGGCTGTGAGTAAAGCAGGAGAGGTGCAGAGGGCGCCTCCACCCCGGTGAGGGCTATAGGGCTGTGAGTAAAGCAGGAGAGGTGCAGAGGGCACCTTCTCCCCCATGAGGACTGCAGGGCTGTGAGTAAAGCAGGAGAGGTGCAGAGGGCGCCTCCTCCCTGCTGAGGACTGTAGGGCTGTGAGGAAAGCAGGAGAGGTGCAGAGGGCGCCTCCTCCCCGGTGAGGACTGTAGGGCTGTGAGTAAAGCAGGAGAGGTGCAGAGGGCACCTCCTCCCCGGTGAGGACTGTAGGGCTCTAAGTAAAGCAGGAGAGGTGCAGAGGGCGCCTCCTGCCTGGTGAGGACTGTAGGGCTGTGAGTAAAGCAGGAGAGGTGCAGAGGGCGCCTCCTGCCTGGTGAGGACTGTAGGGCTGTGAGTAAAGCAGGAGAGTGGCAGAGGGCGCCTCCGCCCCGGTGAGGACTGTAGGGCTGTAAGTACAGCAGGAGAGGTGCAGAGGGCGCCTCCTCCCTGGTGAGGACGGTAGGGCTGTGAGTAAAGCAGGAGAGGTGCAAGGGCGCCTCCACCCCAGTGAGGGCTGTAGGGCTGTGAGTAAAGCAGGAGAGGTGCAGAGGGCGCCTTCTCCCCCATGAGGACTGCAGGGCTGTGAGTAAAGCAGGAGAGGTGCAGAGGGCGCCTCCTCCCTGCTGAGGACTGTAGGGCTGTGAGGAAAGCAGGAGAGGTGCAGAGGGCGCCTCCTCCCCGGTGAGGACTGTAGGGCTGTGAGTAAAGCAGGAGAGGTGCAGAGGGCGCCTCCTCCCCGGTGAGGACTGTAGGGCTCTGAGTAAAGCAGGAGAGGTGCAGAGGGTGCCTCCTGCCTGGTGAGGACTGTAGGGCTGTGAGTAAAGCAGGAGAGGTGCAGAGGGCGCCTCCTGCCTGGTGAGGACTGTAGGGCTGTGAGTAAAGCAGGAGAGTGGCAGAGGGCGCCTCCGTCCCGGTGAGGACTGTAGGGCTGTAAGTACAGCAGGAGAGGTGCAGAGGGCGCCTCCTCCCTGGTGAGGACTGTAGGGCTGTGAGTAAAGCAGGAGAGGAGCAGAGGGCGCCTCCTCCCTGGTGAGGACTGTAGGGCTGTGAGTAAAGCAGGGGAGGTGCAGAGGGCGCCTCCTCCCTGGTGAGGACCGTAGGGCTGTGAGTAAAGCAGGGGAGGTGCAGACGGCGCCTCCTCCCCGGTGAGGACTATAGGGCTGTCAGTAAAGCAAGAGAGGTGCAGAGGGCGCCTCCTCCCCGGTGAGGACTGTAGGGCTGTGAGTAAAGCAGGAGAGGTGCAGAGGGCGCCTCCTGCCTGGTGAGGACTGTAGGGCTGTGAGTAAAGAAGGAGAGGGGCAGAGGGCGCCTCCTCCCTGGTGAGGACTGTAGGGCTGTGAGTAAAGCAGGAGGTGCAGAGGGCGCCTCCTCCCAGTGAGGACTGTAGGGCTGTGAGTAAAGCAGGAGAGATGCAAGGGGCGCCTCCTCCCAGTGAGGACTGTAGGGCTGTGAGTAAAGCAGGAGAGATGCAGAGGGCGCCTCCTTCCTGGTGAGGACTGTAGGGCTGTGAGTAAAGCAGGGGAGGTGCAGAGGGCGCCTCCTCCCGGGTGAGGACAGTAGGGCTGAGAGTAAAGCAGGAGAGGTGCAGAAGGCGCCTCCTGCATGGTGAGGACTGTAGGGCTGTGAGTAAAGCAGGAGAGTGTCAGAGGGCGCCTCCTGCCTGGTGAGGACTGTAGGGCTGTGAGTAAAGCAGGAGACGTGCAGAGGGCGCCTCCTCCCCGGTGAGGACTGTAGGGGTGTGAGTAAAGTAGGAGAGGTGGAGAAGGCTCCTCATCCCCGTGAGGGCTGTAGGGCTGTGAGTAAAGCAGGAGAGGTGCAGAGGGCTCCTCATCCCCGTGAGGGCTGTAGGGCTGTGAGTAAAGCAGGAGAGGTGCAGAGGGCGCCTCCTCCCCGGTGAGGGCTGTGAGTAAAGCAGGAGAGGTGCAGAGGGCGCCTTCTCCCCCATGAGGACTGAAGGGCTGTGAGTAAAGCGGGAGCGGTGCAGAGGGCGCCTCCTGCCTGGTGAGGACCGTAGGGCTGTGAGTAAAGCAGGAGAGGAGCAGAGGGCGCCTCCTCCCCGGTGAGGGCTGTAGGGCTGTGAGTAAAGCAGGAGAGGTGCAGAAGGCGCCTCCTGCATGGCGAGGACTGTACGGCTGTGAGTAAAGCAGGAGAGGTGCAGAGGGCGCCTTCTCCCCCATGAGGACTGTAGGGCTGTGAGTAAAGCGGGAGCGGTGCAGAGGGCGCCTCCTGCCTGGTGAGGACCGTAGGGCTGTGAGTAAAGAAGGAGAGGAGCAGAGGGCGCCTCCTCCCCGGTGAGGGCTGTAGGGCTGTGAGTAAAGCAGGAGAGGTGCAGAAGGCGCCTCCTGCATGGTGAGGACTGTAGGGCTGTGAGTAAAGCAGGAGAGGTGCAGAGGGCGCCTCCTGCCTGGTGAGGACTGAGTAAAACAGCGGAGGTGCAGAGGGTTCCTCCTCCCCGGTGAGGACCGTAGGGCTGTGAGTAAAGCAGGAGAGGTGCAGAGGGCGCCTCCTCCCCCGTGAGGACTGTAGGGCTGTGAGTAAAGCAGGAGAGGGGCAGAGGGCGCCTCCGCCCCGGTGAGGGCTGTAGGGCTGTGAGTAAAGCAGGAGAGGTGCAGAGGGCGCCTCCTCCCCGCTGAGGACTGTAGGGCTGTGAGTAAAGCAGGAGAGGTGCAGAGGGCGCCTCCTGCCTGGTGAGGACTGTAGGGCTGTGAGTAAAGCAGGAGAGGTGCAGAGGGCGCCTCCTGCCTGGTGAGGACTGTAGGGCTGTGAGTAAAGCAGGAGAGTGGCAGAGGGCGCCTCTGCCCCGGTGAGGACTGTAGGGCTGTAAGTACAGCAGGAGAGGTGCAGAGGGCGCCTCCTCCCTGGTGAGGACTGTAGGGCTGTGAGTCAAGCAGGAGAGGAGCAGAGGGCGCCTCCTCCCTGGTGAGGACTGTAGGGCTGTGAGTAAAGCAGGGGAGGTGCAGAGGGCGCCTCCTCCCTGGTGAGGACCGTAGGGCTGTGAGTAAAGCAGGGGAAGTGCAGACGGCGCCTCCTCCCCGGTGAGGACTATAGGGCTGTCAGTAAAGCAAGAGAGGTGCAGAGGGCGCCTCCTCCCTGGTGAGGACCGTAGGGCTGCGAGTAAAGCAGGAGAGGGGCAGAGGGCGCCTCCTCCCTGGTGAGGACTGTAGGGCTGTGAGTGAAGCAGGGGAGGTGCAGAGGGTGCCTCCTCCCCGGTGAGGGCTGTGAGTAAAGCAGGAGAGGTGCAGAGGGCGCCTCCTGCCTGGTGAGGGCTGTAGGGCTGTGAGTAAAGCAGGGGAGGTGCAGAGGGCGCCTCCTCCCTGGTGAGGACCGTAGGGCTGTGAGTAAAGCAGGGGAGGTGCAGACGGCACCTCCACCCCGGTGAGGACTTTAGGGCTGTCAGTAAAGCAAGAGAGGCGCAGAGGGCGCCTCCTCCCCGGTGAGGGCCGTAGGGCTGCGAGTAAAGCAGGAAAGGGGCAGAGGGCGCCTCCTCCCTGGTGAGGACTGTAGGGCTGTGAGTGAAGCTGGGGAGGTGCAGAGGGTGCCTCCTCCCCGGTGAGGACTGTAGGGCTGAGAGTACAGCAGGAGAGGGGCAGAGGGCGCCTCCTGCCTGGTGAGGACTGTATGGCTGCGAGTAAAGCAGGAGAGGGGCAGAGGGCGCCTCCTCCCTGGTGAGGACTGTAGGGCTGTGAGTGAAGCAGGGGAGGTGCAGAGGGTGCCTCCTCCCCGGTGAGGGCTGTGAGTAAAGCAGGAGAGGTGCAGAGGGCGCCTCCTGCCTGGTGAGGACTGTAGGGTTCTGAGTAAAGCAAGAGAGGTGCAGGGGGCACCTCCTGCCCGGTGAGGACTGTAGGGCTGTGAGTAAAGCAGGAGATGTGCAGAGGGCGCCTCCTGCCTGGTGAGGACCGTAGGGCTGTGAGTAAAGCAGGAGAGGGGCAGAGGGCGCCTCCTGCCTGGTGAGGGCTGTAGGGCTGTGAGTAAAGCAGGAGAGGGGCAGAGGGCGCCTCCTGCCTGGTGAGGGCTGTAGGGCTGTGAGTAAAGCAGGAGAGGGGCAGAGGGCACCTCCTGCCTGGTGAGGACCGTAGGGCTGTGAGTAAAGCAGGAGAGGGGCAGAGGGCGCCTCCGCCCCGGTGAGGGCAGTAGGGCTGAGAGTGAAGCAGGGTGTGTGGCGAGAGGGACCTCTGAAAGGCCTGCAGGTCCATGGGAGTCAGTGGAGCCTGAAGTGGGAGTTACTGTTCCCCATCTCTACAGACCTCGCAGAGGCACACATCTGTCTCCTAGTATTATCTGCTCTGTGACCAGGCTCGTGGGTCTCCCTCCCGGTTTACCAGTGACATTCAGTACTCCACCTGGCTCAGAGCTCCCTGGGTGACTGCTGGCCCCCTCGGCCACAGGGGCGTGTGCCCCCCTCGGGTGACCGCACTCACAGGCACCAGAGCCTGTTGCTTTGCTTCAATCTCTGCGGGCGGGGTGTGTCCATCCTGTAAGGATGCGGCTGAACTTACACTCTCGCAACTTCCTTCTTTCTGCGCACAGTGGGGCAGGAGCGGCTGGGGTTCAAGGACACTGACTCTCACCTTCACACACTGGCCAAAACCTGGTGCCTCGAGGCGCTGCACTGCCGCACCCCTCGTGGAGGATTCGGGACCTCTCAGCGCTTTAGAACCAGGTGAGTCAACACCCCCCCCCCCCTTCAGCAGCGAAAGATCAGGAATGGGAAATAAGATTGTCGAGCCCTGCAGTCCGCAGCATCGATGCGCGGTAAGAGCTGGCGTGGGCCAGTCTTACGGTAATGGAACGAGATTAGAAGCAGAGAGGCCTCAGCAAGCTCGCAGACCTCAGCAGCAGGTCCACAAACCTTCCCAGCTACCTAACTGGGAAAATATGGGAAAGGCATGTTGTGGGGTGAGGCGGCTGGTCCTCTGCACCCCGAGATCCTGGCCGAGGTCCCCTCTTTGAGCCGTCTCTGCATCCTCTCTCCTAACAGCATCCAGGGGTCTCTGTGGCTTCTGGTTGGAGGATGAGAGAGTGGGCGCCTGGGATAGGGACGGATGGGAGGGTGAACGGAGGGGTGCAGGGCTTTAAATGGGATGAAAAAACTGGGCGGACTCTCAAAGCGGCATGGCCGATGTAATTAAGGGCATGGCTTAAAAACACTTAAGCTAAAAATCTATGCTTGGCATAGTGTGCCGCCCGACTGGTATTTTGCTGTTTCTGGCATTGCATCCAAATATATGTTACAACAAGTAACATTACACCTACAAGAAGCCAGGACTATTGGCTTTGCCAGTGGTTGTTAGTTGCACAAGGTAAATAAGCAACGACTATGGCTTCGTTGTATATAACATTGAGAATGCTTCAGTTTTTAAATGATGAGACTGTGAAAGAACGATACCGAGTCTCTTTGAAGCTACATCGAGGCAGTGAAGGGTGGCACCGCTGCAGAGTTAAGATTTGTTTTTACCCTGAGGGTGAGGGCAGAAATGGAGAGCCCGATAGAGACCCGTGTCAGCACCTGCTTTTTAGAACTGCTGAGCACCGGCAGCACCCGGCCCACTTAAAGCCCTGGATGGGTGGGTGGGGGGGAGGGGTGGTATGAGAGGGAAAGGATGAGAACAGGAAAGGTGGGATAGAGCAAGAAAGGGAAAAGCAAGTGATGGGAGAGGGGAGGGATGAGAACAGCGATGATGTGAGACTCGGTACAGGGTGAGAGAAGGATAAAAGGAGGAAAGGATGGGAGGAGGGAAGGAGCGAGAGAGGAAGCATGGCGCGGGAACGGTGTGAGAGGAAGGATGGGAGCTTGGATGACGTGGGAAGGGAAGTATGGGAGAGGGAAGGCACGGGAGGATTTTAGAGAGGATGGGTAAGGGGGGGTGGAGGCAGGAAAGGTAAAAGAGAGGAAGGGTGAGGGGGATGGAAGCAGGGAAGGTAGAAGAGAGAAAGGGTGAGGGGGATGGAAGCACGGAAGGTAGAAGAGAGGAAAGGGCGAGGGGGTGGAAGCAGGGAAGGTAGAAGAGAGGAAGGGTGAGGGGGATGGAAGCAGGGAAGGTAGAAGAGAGGAAGGGTGAGGGGGATGGAAGCAGGGAAGGTAGGGAGGAATGGTGAGGGGGGTGGAAGCAGGGAAGGTAGAAGAGAGGAAGGGTGAGGGGGGTGGAAGCAGGGAAGGTAGGGAGGAAGGGTGAGGGGGTGGAAGCAGGGAAGGTAGAAGAGAGGAAGGGTGAGGAGGATGGAAGCAGGGAAGGTAGGGAGGAAGGGTGAGGGGGTGGAAGCAGGGAAGGTAGAAGAGAGGAAGGGTGAGGGGGATGGAAGCAGGGAAGGTAGAAGAGAGGAAGGATGAGGGGGATGGAAGCAGGGAAGGTAGAAGAGAGGAAGGGTGAGGGGGATGGAAGCAGGGAAGGTAGAAGAGAGAAAGGGTGAGGGGGATGGAAGCACGGAAGGTAGAAGAGAGGAATGGTGAGGGTAGCGGAATCGGTTGTTCGCTGTCCCGGGACCGGTCCCGGGGACAGTGTGGCTGGTCTCAGGCAGTGATTCACCAAAGGCATCAGTTAAAAGAAATGTCCCCCAGACCTTCAGAAACCTGAGGCCGTCCGGCTGACTTCTTAAGGCTCCCAGACCTTCAGAAACCTGAGGCCGTCTGGCTGACCTCTTAATGCCCCCAGACCTTCAGGAACCTGAGGCAGTCAGACTGACTTACTAAGGCCCCCAGACCTTCAGAAACCTGAGTCAGTCAGATTGACTTCTTAATGCCCCCAGACCTTCAAAAACCTGAGGCAGCCAGACTGGCTTCTTAAAGCCCCCCAGACCTTCAAAAACCTGAGGGAGTCAGACTGACTTCTTAAGGCCCCCAGACCTTCAGGAACCTGAGGCAGTCAGACTGGCTTCTTAAGGCCCCCAGACCTTCAGAAACCTGAGGCAGTCAGAATGGCTTCTTAAGGCCCCCCAGACCTTCAGAAACCTGAGGCAGTCAGACTGGCTTCTTAAGGCCCTCCAGACCTTCAAAAACCTGAGGGAGTCAGACTGACTTCTTAAGGCCCCCAGACCTTCAGGAATCTGAGGCAGTCAGACTAGCTTCTTAAGACCCCCAGACATTCAGAAACCTGAGCCAGTGAGACTGGCTTCTTAAGGCCCCCTGACCTTCCGAAACCTGAGACAGTCAGACTGACTTCTTAAGGCCCCCAGACCTTCCGAAACCTGAGGCAGTCAGACTGACTTCTTAAGGCCCGCAGACCTGCCGAAACCTGAGGCAGTCAGACTGGTTTCTTAAAGCCCCCGGACCTTCCGAAACCTGAGGCAGTCAGACTGACTTCTTAAGGCCCCCAGACCTTCCGAAACCTGAGGCAGTCAGACTGACTTCTTAAGGCCCCCAGACCTTCCACAACCTGAGGCAGTCAGATTGGCTTCTTTAGACCCCCTTACCTTCCAAAACCTGAGGCAGTCAGACTGGCTTCTTAAGGCCCCGTGGCCTTCAGCAACCTGAGGCAGTCAGACTAGCTTCTTAAGGGCGAGTCTGGTTGATCCCATCGGTGGGGTGCGAGACTGTGCTTTATTCATCCAGTCAGACTGACTTCTTAAGGCCCCCAGACCTTCCGAAACCTGAGGCAGTCAGACTGACTTCTTAAGGCCCCCAGACCTTCCACAACCTGAGGCAATCAGACTGGCTTCTTTAGGCCCCCTGACCTTCCAAAACCTGAGGCAGCCAGACTGGCTTCTTAAGGCCCCCAAGACCTTCAGAAACCTGAGGCAGTCAGACTGGCTTCTTAAGGCCCCCAGACCTTTAGAAACCTGAGGCAGTCAGACTGGCTTCTTAAGGCCCTCCAGACCTTCAAAAACCTGAGGCAGTCAGACTGACTTCTTAAGGCCCCCAGACCTTCAGGAACCTGAGGCAGTCAGACTGACTTCTTAAGGCCCCCAGACCTTCCGAAACCTGAGGCAGTCAGACTGACTTCTTAAGGCCCGCAGACCTGCCGAAACCTGAGGCAGTCAGCCTGGCTTCTTAAGGCCCCCTGACCTTCCACAACCTGAGGCAGTCAGACTGGCTTCTTTAGGCCCCCTGACCTTCCAAAACCTGAGGCAGTCAGACTGGCTTCTTAAGGCCCCGTGGCCTTCAGCAACCTGAGGCAGTCAGACTGGCTTCTTAAGGGCGAGTCTGGTTGATCCCATCGGTGGGGCGCAAGACTGTGCTTTATTCATCCAGGCTTGCTTTGCAGAAGCAGGAAATGCACTTGGGTTCTGGTTCCTTCTGAGCAGACAGCAGGAGATCAGAGTTTGCAGGCTGCATGGGCTTTTTTTCCGAAAAGCTTTTTGTATGATACATAGCGCCTTGGACTGGATAGGCTTCTTTGAGCATCAGGCGTGTTCCTGCTGCCAAGTTCTGGACTTCAGGCGTGTTCCTACCGAGTGGCTCTGGACCTCAGTCGTGCTCCCACTGACTGATTCTCGACTACAAGCATGTTCCTACTGATTAGTTTTGGACCTCGTGTGTGTTTCTACTGGCTGGTTTTGGACTTCAGGTGTGTTCCTACTGACTGGTTCTGGACTTCAGGTCTGTTGCCAGTAACTGGTTCTGGACTTCAGACATATCATATTCTAGACTGGCTTTGGACTTCAGGTGTGTTCTTGCTGATTGGTTCTGGACTTCAGGTGTGTTCCTATTGACTGGTTTTGGACCTCAGGCATGTTCCTACTGACTGGTTCTGGAATTCAGACATGTTCATGCTGACTGGCTCTGAACTGCAGACGTTTTTCTATGGATTGGTTCTGGACTTCAGGTGTGTTCCTTCTGACTGGTTTGGGACGTCTAAGGTGTTTCTACTGACTGGTTCTGGATCTCAGGCGTGCTACTACTGACTGGTTCTTGATTTTATATGTGTTGCTATTGATTGGTTCTGAACCTGAGCGTGATCCTACTGACTTGTTCTGGACTTCAGACGTGTTCATGCTGACTGGCTCTGGATTTCAGTCATGTTGCTACTGATTGGTTCTGGACCTGAGGTGTGTTCCTACTGACTGGTTCTGGACTTTAGGTCTGAACCAGTAGATACAGACTTTAGGTCTGTGTCTACTGACTGGTTTTGGACTTCAGGCGTGTTTCTACTGGAAGGTTCTGGACTTCAGGTGTGTTCTTACTGGTTCTGGACCTCAGGCGTGTTTCTACTGGCTGGTTCTGGACATCAGGCGTGTTGCTACTGATTGGTTTTGGACCTGAGGTGTGATCCTACAGACTGACTCTGGACTTCAGGCCTGTTCCTACTGACTGGTTCTGAAACTGAGGCGTGTTCCTACTGACTGGTTCAGCACTAGAGGTGTGTTCCTGACTGGTTCAGCGCTAGAGGTGTGTTCCTGACTGGTTCAGCGCTAGAGGTGTGTTCCTGACTGGTTCAGCGCTAGAGGTGTGTTCCTGACTGGTTCAGCGCTAGAGGTGTGTTCCTGACTGGTTCAGCGCTAGAGGTGTGTTCCTGACTGGTTCAGCGCTAGAGGTGTGTTCCTGACTGGTTCAGCGCTAGAGGTGTGTTCCTGACTGGTTCAGCGCTAGAGGTGTGTTCCTGACTGGTTCAGCGCTAGAGGTGTGTTCCTGACTGGTTCAGCGCTAGAGGTGTGTTCCTGACTGGTTCAGCGCTAGAGGTGTGTTCCTGACTGGTTCAGCGCTAGAGGTGTGTTCCTGACTGGTTCAGCGCTAGAGGTGTGTTCCTGACTGGTTCAGCGCTAGAGGTGTGTTCCTGACTGGTTCAGCGCTAGAGGTGTGTTCCTGACTGGTTCAGCGCTAGAGGTGTGTTCCTGACTGGTTCTGGATTTTGTCATTTTAGGACCTGTGACCTTGGTAGGATCGCTAGATTCTTTTTCAAGAGCTCAGCCCAGTTGAGAAGCCAGGGCTCTAGTTGGTTCGGTCAGATGGTCGACCTGGAACCCAAAATACTTTTCTTCACACTTTTGAAGATGGAATGAAAGACAGCTCAGCATTGAGAAGGACTCCATGGATTGTTGCATTTGTGTCAGATTTGGGAATGGTGCCAGAAGGGGAAGCCACCGGAGAGGTAATGGGACCGGTGCTTGGGTCACTCATTCACCTCCTGTTTTTCCTCAGTGCAGACATAATCTTTCCTTGACCCTCGACAGTGGAGGCTGCAGGCGCTTAGTGACCTTACTTATGTTCACAGCACCCTACTCTAACCGGATGGTCTGGTGCAGGGCGTATATCTAGGTAACACTGGCATACACCTGCAAGTGAAGCAGGGAGGGTGGGACGTTCGTTGAGTATCAGTGTACATCTGCAAGTGAAGCAGGGAGGGAGAGACAGTCGTTGAGCAGGGCATGTATCTGGGCATTGGTGTACACCTGCAAGTGAAGCAGGGATGGAGGGATGGTCCTTGTGCAGGGCATGTATCTGGGCATTGGTGTACACCTGCAAGTGAAGCAGGGATGGAGGGATGGTCCTTGTGCAGGGCATGTATCTGGGTATTGGTGTACACCTGCAAGTGCAGCAGGGGGAGAGGCAGGATCTTTGAGTAGGGCACGTATCTGGGCATTGGTGTACACCTGCAAGTGCAGCAGGGAGAGAGGGACGGTTGTTGAGTAACAGTGTACTCCTGCAAGCGCAGCAGGTACAGAGGGACGGTCATTGAGCAGGACACGTATCTGGGCATTGAGGTACACCTGCAAGTGAAGCAGGGGGGAGGGACGGTCATTGAGTATCAGTGTACACCTGCAAGTGAAGCAGGGAAAGAGGGAGGGGAAGGAGGGAGGGACGGTCATTGAGCAGGGCATATATCTGGGTATTGGTGTACACCTGCACGTGAAGCAGGGAGGGAGGGACGGTCGTTGAGCAGGGCATGTATCTGGGTATTGGTGTACACCTACACGTGAAGCAGGGAGGGAGGGACGGTCGTTGAGCAGGGCATGTATCTGGGCATTGATGTACACCTGCAAATGAAGCAGGGAGGGATGGATGATCATTGAGTATCAGTGTACATCTGCAAGTGCAGCAGGGAGGGAGGGACGGTCGCAGAGCAGGGCATGTATCTGGGTATCAGTGTGAACCTGCAAGTGAAGCAGGGAGGGAGGGACGGTCGTTGAGCAGGGCATGTATCTGGGTATTGATGTACACCTGCAAGTGAAGCAAGGATAGAGGGACGATCGTTGAGAAGGGGCATGTATCTGGGTATTGGTGTACACCTGCAAATGAAGCAGGGAGGGATGGAAGATTGTTGAGTATCAGTGTACACCTGCAAGTGAAGCGGGAGGGGGGGACGGTCGTTGAGTATCAGTGTACTCCTGCAAGTGAAGCAGGGAGGGAGGGACGGTCGTTGAGCAGGGCATGTATCTGGGTATTGATGTACACCTGCAAGTGAAGCAAGGATAGAGGGACGATCGTTGAGAAGGGGCATGTATCTGGGTATTGGTGTACACCTGCAAATGAAGCAGGGAGGGAGGGACGGTCGTTGAGCAGGGCGTGTATCTGGGTATTGGTGTACTCCTGCAGGTGAAGCAGAGAGGGAGGGACGATCGTTGGGAAGGGGCATGTATCTGGGCATTGATGTACACCTGCAAGTGCAGCAGGGAGGGATGGACCATCGTTGCAGGGCATTTATCTGGGTATTGGTGTACACCTGCAAGTGAAGCAGGGAGGGAGGGACGGTAGTTGTGCAGGGCATGTATCTGGGTATTGGTGTACACCTGCAAGTGAAGCAGGGAGGGACGGTAGTTGTGCAGGGCATGTATGTGGGTATTGGTGTACACCTGCAAATGAACCAGGGAGGTAGGGACAATCGTTGAGAAGCGGCACGTATCTGGGCATTGATGTACACCTGCAAGTGAAGCAGGGGGGGAGGGACGGTCGTTGAGTATCAGTGTACATCTGCAAGTGAAGCAGGGAGGGAGGGACGGTCGTTGAGCAGGGCATGTATCTGGGTATTGGTGTACACCTGCAAGTGAAGCAGGCATGGAGGGCCGGTCCTTGTGCAGGGCATGTATCTGGGTATTGGTATACACCTGCAAGTGCAGCAGGGAGAGAGGGACGATCTTTGAGTAGGGCACGTATCTGGGCATTGGTGTACACCTGCAAGTGCAGCAGGGAGGGAGGGACGGTCGCTGAGCAGGGCATGTATCTGGGTATTGGTGTACACCTGCAAGTGAAGCAGGCATGGAGGGACGGTCCTCGTGCAGGGCATGTATCTGGGTATTGGTGTACACCTGCAAGTGCAGCAGGGAGAGAGGGACGTTCTTTGAGTAGGGCACATAGCTGGGCTTTGGTGTACACCTGCAAACGAAGCAGGTAGGGATGGACTCTCGTTGAGTATCAGTGTACTCTTGCAAGTGAAGCGAGGAGGGAGGGACGGTCGTTGAGCAGGGCATGTAAGTGGGTATTGGTGTACACCTGCAAGTGAAGCAAGGATAGAGGGACGGTTGTTGAGCAGGGCATGTATCTGGGTATTGGTGTACACCTGCAAGTGAAGCAGGGAGTGATGGGCGATCGTTGAGTATCAGTGTACACCTGCAAGTGAAGCAGGAGGGGGGGACGGTCGTTGAGCAGGGCATGTAAGTGGGTATTGGTGTACACCTGCAAGTGAAGCAAGGATAGAGGGACGGTTGTTGAGCAGGGCATGTATCTGGGTATTGGTGTACACCTGCAAGTGAAGCAGGGAGTGATGGGCGATCGTTGAGTATCAGTGTACTCCTGCAAGTGAAGCAGGGAGGGAGGGAGGGACAGTCGTTGAGCAGGGCATGTATCTGGGTATTGGTGTACACCTGCAGGTGAAGCATGGAGGGAGGGACGATCTTTGAGCAGGGCATGTATCTGGGTATTGGTGTACACCTGCAAGTGAAGCAGGGAGGGAGGGACGGTCGTTGAGCAGGGCATGTATCTGGGCATTGGTGTACACCTGCAAGTGAAGCAGGGAGGGAAGGAGGGACGGTCGTTGAGCAGGGCATGTATCTGGGTATTGGTGTACACCTGCAAGTGCAGCAGGGAGGGAGGGACGATCTTTGAGCAGGCATGTATCTGGGTATTGGTGTACACCTGCAGGTGAAGCAGGGAGGGAGGGAGGGACGGTCGTTGAGCAGGGCATGTATCTGGGCATTGGTGTACACCTGCAAGTGAAGCAGGGAGGGAGGGACGGTCGTTGAGCAGGGCATGTATCTGGGTATTGGTGTACACTTGCAAGTGAAGCAGGGAGGGAGGGAGGGGCGGTCGTTGAGCAGGGCATGTATCTGGGTATTGGTGTACACCTGCAAGTGCAGCAGGGAGAGAGGGACGATCTTTGAGCAGGCATGTATCTGGGCACTGGTGTACACCTGCAAGTTTAGCAGGCACAGAGTGACAATCTTTGACCATCGCATATATCTGGCTAGCGTCGGCTATGTCCAAGCTGACACTAGGGGCTTCTGGATTCCATTGACCACATCACAAGGGCGGCGCGCTCCCTTAGGTAAGGTGCTTCCTCAAGTATGGCGCTGAGCTGGGGCCCTGTGTCCTTACGAATTGAGCTAGGAAGGGAGCTTCTCTCTTGAGTGGACGGCTTTGTAGGAGCCTCCTGGGGAGGGGTGGTGGAGGAAAACCCCTTGCTTCTGGATTTGGGGCACTAGCCAGCTTATTTTTCTCTGAGTGTGTGGGGGTCTTCCTCCTTGGTACATTTAGATGGGGACGGTAAGCCTTCATACTTTTCCTCATCTGGTAATCTGACTGGACATGTGTGCCCTGGAACCACACATGGCGACACGATAGTGTTGTTTTCTGACATGAGCAGCATTACGAAAACACTCTCGCTGAATAACAAATTACATGATAAAACGTGACGCTGCGGTAAATAATGGGAAGTTACTCAAGAGACAAAGAAACTTCAGGGTTGCTCAGTGAGTAAAGAGCCTCATTACTGAGATTTTGGTGTCACCTGCATGTAAGAGGTTCCTCGCCTTAGTTTCCATCCGTCTGAGGTCGATAATATGATTAGTGCAGAGTTAAAGGTGCTACGTAAGATGATAGGGGTTTAATTAGACTTTGGCACACAGGTTACTGTACAACAATGGTGGGAGAGTCCCATGGACACCGAACTGACAGGCCACCTGCTCTATGTATATAGAGTGGGAGGCACTGTCGTGCTCCTGTCAGTTCAGCCCCACAGGCTTCGATGGTGGAAGTCTTGAATCAACTGTCCGGCAGACATCAGACCTTTGGAGTAAAGAGTGTGAAATCATCCATCCAATTGAAGATGGACTTTCTGGGGTACGTTTTTTCCTGTTCTGGGCAGCCAAGAAAAGCCTGTCCTGACCAGAAAGAAAAGGGACCCCAACACCCTGGGAGGTAGCTCCCAGGGTCATTAGTTATTTGCTTTTCGCAAACAAACTCCAGCTTTAGGAGTTTATTTTTGAAAAATAAAAAGGTTTGCTGGAGGGCTGAATGAAAGATGGTTGCTGCTCAGCAAACTGACGGTGAAATGGAGGTGCCCTTGTAGCACAGCCTCGTCTCAAGGCGTCCAGGTCCTGTAAGGAAGGCAGAGCCATAAGTGTGCGCTTCCTGCCCTGCAGGTGCAAAGTATACATTGTCACACTCAAAAACGCCCTCATAGTTATTACATATGCACTGTGCAACAGGACTGATGATGTATTCCAGAGTGCACGTGGGCACTCTCAAACCAGGTTAGACTATTACAAATCTTCGGCCCCCAGTGACAGACTAAAAGCCTCTCGTATCGCAGAGAAGTTGAAACACCTCGAATGAGACTGAGTCAAATCCGAGCCTCTGCTTTCAAAACAGGAAACAGACTTTGGGAGGGTTTCAACGTCGCCCGTGATTCCTCGTGCAAGTCAGTGCCTTTACCACGTGCCATTGGCAAGACTTTTAATTCCCAGGGGCGTAGCTTCCGTTTGTGCAGCAGGTGCACGGCACCGGGGCCCAGAGAGGCTCAGTGAACCCTGCAGCGGCCAAGAGGCCCGTTTCCTTCCTTGCACTAGGGCCATGGCACTCTGGCCATGCCTCGATTCATTCATTCCTTGCGTTGGACCGGGTGTGGGAGCCACAGTGTGAACAGGGGCTGAAGAGCTGCCGCTGCTCTGGGTTCATGGGCTCTGCTTCTGGAGTGCAGACCAAGCAAACGCCTTTAGCGCTTGACTCGCAAGGCAGCGAGACGGAGGGGTCCAAAGCTCAATCAAGGATGCCAGGCATCTCCTTGCACAAGAGCTGGTGTCCTAGTGCTCTGGAGTAGTGTGGAACTCACGATGGTCTCACAGGTCCTTGCACGCTGCTGAGATGTGTTTCTCCTCAGCTGGACAGACTCTCTGTTCTAGCATATAGTCAAGGACCCCTCTTAACAGCAGGAGGGTGTGGGGGGGGGGTGTCCTTCCCTCAAGGCATCACAGCAGCACTCGGACTGGTGGGATTAGTCCAGGCTCGGTCCCTGGCTTAGTAGGAAGGCAGGAGGGAGCAGACTCTGCTGCTGGATATCGGTAACAACTCCTAGAACACTGACTGCTCAGGGAGAGTGGTTCGTATACACAGAACCGTCCAATCAGCTCTTGAGAATTGTCCCTTCAGGATAATCTAGGCTGCCAGCCCCAGAAACCTGCTCAGAGGGTCCTTTCGCTGCCCCTCGACTCCGAGACACGCTGTAGATTCTCAAGCTAGACCCCTCAGTGGAACTGAATATTTGACATACTCACTGAAGCGAAGATCTACATTTTAACTTGCCAGGAGATCAATATAGGGTAGAGTGCAGACCTTCCAGAGCCCCCAGGCAGCATCATTATGGAAGACTAAAAAGTAATAGGTGCAATGCTGGACTCGACCTGAGCCACTGGTGGTTACACAGGCCCTCGTTTACTACACACTGTGCCACTTCAGATGCCAGTCACATGCAAAGCAGCCTTGGTCCTGCTCCAGGAGGCACAGTCCACCCCCACCTACCAGGCCAGGCTCCCTCCACGCGGGAAAACAGCCCACGCAGGCGGATTGTGGCAGCACCATGGCTGCCATTGTTGGTGTATTCTGATACTTGGATGCAATGCCTGGTAATGGAGACCAGGCGGATCACATGTGATCTTTTAGTTTATCCACGTGTCACCAAACTCTGTGGTGTCAGGAGGCGTCTATGCCGCCTCTTTCACCGAACGCCACCGCACTCTTTTGTCGTCTCCTTCCAGCTCCTCTCTTTCACCGAGCGCCGCCGCACTCTTTTGTCGTCTCCTTCCAGCTCCTCTCTTTCACCGAGCGCCACCGCACTCTTTTGTCGTCTCCTTCCAGCTCTGCTCTTTCACCGAGACGGTGCTGCCGACCCTTCATACACGGAGCAGGACTCAACTGTGTGGTGCCGCTGGTGGGATGGCGTCTTAGGACACAAGGACTTTAAAATATGTATGATAAAGGCGTCTCTCGAGTGTGCCAGCTTTGGAATGATCAGGAACGCCCAGAAACAGGGATGCAATAGTCATTTTTAGTTTGTAAATCAGATCCCTCTCAAGGCTTTTTGGTGTAATTGAGGGTGTTTCTCTTATTGCTTATTTCAGCTGATAAGTGGCGTGAAGAAGAAGTTCCTTGATTAAAGTTTTGAAAATGAATGAATCTATTCAAACTAATTAATCTGTTGGGAGGCGACTAGCTGCCTGACACATGCTTTGCCTGTAGACAGACCCCCCGTGCTGCCAGCTCTCCCTAATTGATCTGTTGGGAGGCCACTAGCTGCCTGACACTTGCTTTGCCTGTAGACAGACCCCTGTGCTGCCAGCTCTCCCTAATTGATCTGTTGGGAGGCCACTAGCTGCCTGACACATGCTTTGCCTGTAGACAGACCCCCGTGCTGCCAGCTCTCCCTAATTGATCTGTTGGGAGGCCACTAGCTGCCTGACACATGCTTTGCCTGTAGACAGACCCCCGTGCTGCCAGCTCTCCCTAATTGATCTGTTGGGAGGCCACTAGCTGCCTGACACATGCTTTGCCTGTAGACAGACCCCCGTGCTGCCAGCTCTCCCTAATTGATCTGTTGGGAGGCCACTAGCTGCCTGACACTTGCTTTGCCTGTAGACAGACCCCCGTGCTGCCAGCTCTCCCTAATTGATCTGTTGGGAGGCCACTAGCTGCCTGACACTTGCTTTGCCTGTAGACAAACCCCCCGTGCTGCCAGCTCTCCCTAATTGATCTGTTGGGAGGCCACTAGCTGCCTGACACATGCTTTGCCTGTAGACAGACCCCCGTGCTGCCAGCTCTCCCTAATTGATCTGTTGGGAGGCCACTAGCTGCCTGACACTTGCTTTGCCTGTAGACAGACCCCCGTGCTGCCAGCTCTCCCTAATTGATCTGTTGGGAGGCCACTAGCTGCCCGACACTTGCTTTGCCTGTAGACAGACCCCCGTGCTGCCAGCTCTCCCTAATTGATCTGTTGGGAGGCCACTAGCTGCCTGACACATGCTTTGCCTGTAGACAGACCCCCCGTGCTGCCAGCTCTCCCTATTTGATCTGTTGGGAGGTCACTAGCTGCCTGACACTTGCTTTGCCTGTAGACAGACCCCCCGTGCTGCCAGCTCTCCCTAATTGATCTGTTGGGAGGCCACTAGCTGCCTGACACTTGCTTTGCCTGTAGACAGACCCCTGTGCTGCCAGCTCTCCCTAATTGATCTGTTGGGAGGCGACTAGCTGCCTGACACTTGCTTTGCCTGTAGACAGACCCCCCGTGCTGCCAGCTCTCCCTAATTGATCTGTTGGGAGGCCACTAGCTGCCTGACACTTGCTTTGCCTGTAGACAGACCCTCCGTGCTGCCAGCTCTCCCTAATTGATCTGTTGGGAGGCCACTAGCTGCCTGACACTTGCTTTGCCTGTAGACAGACCCCCCGTGCTGCCAGCTCTCCCTAATTGATCTGTTGGGAGGCCACTAGCTGCCTGACACTTGCTTTGCCTGTAGACAGACCCCCGTGCTGCCAGCTCTCCCTAATTGATCTGTTGGGAGGCCACTAGCTGCCTGACACATGCTTTGCCTGTAGACAGACCCCGTGCTGCCAGCTCTCCCTATTTGATCTGTTGGGAGGCCACTAGCTGCCTGACACTTGCTTTGCCTGTAGACAGACCCCCGTGCTGCCAGCTCTCCCTAATTGATCTGTTGGGAGGCCAATAGCTGCCTGACACTTGCTTTGCCTGTAGACAGACCCCCGTGCTGCCAGCTCTCCCTAATTGATCTGTTGGGAGGCCACTAGCTGCCTGACACTTGCTTTGCCTGTAGACAGACCCCTGTGCTGCCAGCTCTCCCTAATTGATCTGTTGGGAGGCCACTAGCTGCCTGACACTTGCTTTGCCTGTAGACAGACCCCCCGTGCTGCCAGCTCTCCCTAATGATCTGTTGGGAGGCCACTAGCTGCCTGACACTTGCTTTGCCTGTAGACAGACCCCCCGTGCAGCCAGCTCTCCCTAATTGATCTGTTGGGAGGTCACTAGCTGCCTGACACTTGCTTTGCCTGTAGACAGACCCCCGTGCTGCCAGCTCTCCCTAATTGATCTGTTGGGAGGCCACTAGCTGCCTGACACTTGCTTTGCCTGTAGACAGACCCCCCGTGCTGCCAGCTCTCCCTAATTGATCTGTTGGGAGGCCACTAGCTGCCTGACACTTGCTTTGCCTGTAGACAGACCCCCCGTGCTGCCAGCTCTCCCTAATTGATCTGTTGGGAGGCCACTAGCTGCCTGACACATGCTTTGCCTGTAGACAGACCCCCGTGCTGCCAGCTCTCCCTAATTGATCTGTTGGGAGGCCACTAGCTGCCTGACACATGCTTTGCCTGTAGACAGACCCCCGTGCTGCCAGCTCTCCCTAATTGATCTGTTGGGAGGCCACTAGCTACCTGACACTTGCTTTGCCTGTAGACAGACCCCCCGTGCTGCCAGCTCTCCCTAATTGATCTGTTGGGAGGCCACTAGCTGCCTGACACATGCTTTGCCTGTAGACAGACCCCCCGTGCTGCCAGCTCTCCCTAATGATCTGTTGGGAGGCCACTAGCTGCCAGACACATGCTTTGCTTGTAGACAGACCCCCCGTGCTGCCAGCTCTCCCTAATTGATCTGTTGGGAGGCCACTAGCTGCCTGACACTTGCTTTGCTTGTAGACAGACCCCTGTGCTGCCAGCTCTCCCTAATTGATCTGTTGGGAGGCCACTAGCTGCCTGACACTTGCTTTGCCTTTAGACAGACCCCCCGTGCTGCCAGCTCTCCCTAATTGATCTGTTGGGAGGCCACTAGCTGCCTGACACTTGCTTTGCCTTTAGACAGACCCCCCCGTGCTGCCAGCTCTCCCTAATTGATGTCTAAGCAGTCTCCTCTTTCACTGTCTCTGTCTCCACAGACTGCTGGTGACCTGCTGGGAGCCTCAAAGGACCTAACTGCACCTCCCTGGTTGTGGCTCCTTCGGTGCATCTCCTACAACCATGGGCTTGGACCACGGCCTGGACATCTGCCTGCAGTTTGTTGCCAAGAGGAATGTCAATATCATCCTCCTGCATTACAACGTGACGGGGAAGTTGGGCCGGCGTAAGCCACAGGCGGACGGTGGCATGGACATCA
The DNA here is from genome assembly GCA_963921515.1 of Calotriton arnoldi. Taxonomy (NCBI): domain Eukaryota; kingdom Metazoa; phylum Chordata; class Amphibia; order Caudata; family Salamandridae; genus Calotriton; species Calotriton arnoldi. Next base: position 400,354 of record CAWUFW010001460.1, read on the forward strand.
TGAAGCTACTCTTCATTGCCATCAGCTGCCTGATCGTGCTGGAGAACCTGCTGGTCCTCCTGGCCATTGTCAAATACATGCATTTCCGCCGCTGGGTCTCCTACTGCATCGCCAACATCACACTGAGCGACCTCTTGGCGGGCATCGCCTACCTCTTCAACCTCTGCATGTCTGGCAGCATGACCTTCCGGCTAAGCCTGAACATGTGGTTCTTCAGAGAGGGGGTCCTCTTTGTGGCCCTGGCTGCCTCCATCTTCAGCCTCCTCATCACCGCCATGGAGCGCTACACCACCATGGTTAGGCCCATTGCTGAGAAGGAGATCACCAAAACAATCCGGGTCTACGGTCTCATCGGCCTCTGCTGGCTGTTGGCCATCATCATCGGAATGCTGCCGCTGCTGGGGTGGAACTGTGTATGTGACTTCCAGGAGTGCTCCAGCCTCCTGCCACTCTACTCCAAGAAGTACATTCTAGTCTGCGTCATAGTGTTCAGCCTCATCTTGCTTGGAATCATTCTGCTGTACGGCTCCATCTACCACCTTGTGAAGGCCAGTGCCACGCGGGTAACCCTTACCAACCAGCGAAAAAAGTCCTTCAAGCTTCTGAAGACTGTTCTGATGGTCCTCGGAGCCTTCATCGTCTGCTGGAGCCCGCTTTTTGCCCTCCTACTCTTGGACGTTTTCTGTCACTCCCTGACTTGTGACCACCTTCGGGGGATGGACTGGGCCCTGGCCCTGGCTGTGCTCAACTCAGCAATTAACCCTCTTATCTACTCCTGTGGCAGCATGGAGGTGCGCAAGGCCGTCCTCAAACTCCTCTGCTGCATCTGCATCCGAGCCGGTGTACGGGGCCCGTCAGACTGCTTAGTGTTCAGTGACATCACCTCAGGGTCATCAGATTGCTCACGACGCCACCGTGACAGCGTGAGGCTCTCCAGAGCACTTAGCATCAGATCCAAGGAGCCACTGACCAGCATCTCCAGCGTTCCAAGTGGCTGAGCCAGGAACCTAACTTTTACTTGAATCAATCCATTGGGGCTCTGGTGCTTTTCATCGCAAAGGCAAAAGGCTTGTCTCAGGGAATAGGTTTGTGATGGAAGTTAGACTGAATCAAACACAAGCCTTAGTTTTTATTCAGCCAGAGAACGAGGGGAAATGGGTGGCACTGGACAGAAGTGATGAAGGACAATCGCTCAAACCGCAAACGGTTTGGCGGCAAGTGGACGGAAAGTCTACATTCTTGATAAGTAGCCTACATGTGTACAGAGAAATATTGTTATAAACTTCTTGTATGTCTCATAACTCCTTAATATGACAAAGTTCAGTATTTCTTGGTTGAAATTGATAAATGTATTTTGACTCTCGCTGCCTTCTTTGATGTCTGTATTTTTTTTTTAAGTCACTTCGAGGTCACCCTTCCTTTCTTTTGTTTAAAGACCATCATATTTGGGCTGCTTTGATCTGGGATGTCTTATATATTGTGTTCCATGAACAGTCTAATTAGGATCCAGCCCAAGAGAAGTTTCTCTAGACAAACTGCCCAGCAAGATGTAAATCCGCAGGCACCACTACATCCAACAACCTTCCAGTTTAGCACACGTATCTGATGACAGTGAAACCATCATTGACATACGCAACCGACAAGGAGATCAGAAAGAAGCCATTTCAGTGGAATTAAAAAAATGTATCATGATTTCCAAACACCCCTGAATGGTGTAAAGTGGAGTTACATTGCCACACTAGGTTAGAAGGCCACAGTGTATCCATCTCTTGACTTCTCTTCTACAAACCTGTACATTCTGGTTTGTATATTCTTTATTTTCTACAGTTGAAACAGATGGATGATTTGTAAAAGTAAAACTTTTTTTAACTAAAGTTCCCTGCATAAATATATTGGCAAAAAGGGGACATATAAAGTGGTGTTAAAAATAAGGAAATATTAATCTATTTTCTAACAAATTTAAAAATGTAATTTAAATCCTATACATCTTGGCCTTAATTTAACTTGACCCTAAAACCAACCGTGACTCCAACTTTATCACAACCATAAGCCTTAAACCCAGTCTCAACCCTTAGAATAACCAAAACCCCCACCCTAACGCTAAACCCCAACCTCAAGGCTAGACCAAACCCCTTCCGTTTGCGGAACCCTAATACATGGCGAACCTTTAGCCCCAAACCACAACTCTTGCCCTTACATTGAAAGCATCACGTTTCGGCACATTACCTTTAACCAAATCTCAATTTGTTTACTTCATTTTTAGTATTCAATAAATATGTTACAATATACACAATTTTTAGCTCTTTTAAAAATGGCCCTTACACAGATGTAAACAGGTCTAAGTAAGTGGCCAGATGCACACAGGGCTGTCTTAGGGCCCAGCGGTATACAGAGCTATGTAAGGGACCAGATGCACACATGGCTGTCTAAGGCACCAAATACACAGTGGGCTGTGCAACGGACCATGTGCACACAGGGCTGTCTAAGGCACCAAACGCACAGTGGGCTGTGCAACGGACCATGTGCACACAGGGCTATGTAAGGGACCCGATGCACAGTGGCTGTGTAAGGCACAAGATGCACATGGCAAAACTACATTCACTATTAGAGGACAAAAACAAATTTGCAAAGAGGTCTCACGCCTGGATGGTCCTGCAGTCCTATACAAAATTACGACCGTCTGAATATCTCAATACAACATATCCATACTACCTAAAACGGAAACTCATGGCCACCAGGTTTGGGCTCTTACCAAGTTTAGCGGATCAGCCCAAATGGAGATACAATGGCCCCACGAAATGCATTCTATGTGGCGCAGCGAAACAAGACTTCATTCATCTCATTTGCATATGTCCTTGTTTAAAATCAACTCGGGCGTGGCTTTTGAAAAAGGCATTCAATGATTGAGGGATTCGGTCTTGTCGAGCTGCAATAATCAAAGGTTTGGACTCAACGGATCCCTACCTAAACTGTAAGGTGATTACATTTTTATACGGTACGAACAGTTAACAATGAAAATGGACAAACAAATCACCGTGCCATTGATTGTGTAGTGATTGCAAGTACCAAAATGCTAAGTCCCTCCGTTATGAACAAATAAGAAATTGCAGCAGGAGTTGCATTAATGAATTCTATATCGGGATTGGAATAGGTAGTAATGGAAGCTCGTTTTTTTTTTTTAATGGGGCAAATAGGAATTGGACCATGCAGCTTGGTTTTAATATGTTAGGTAGGGTTTTCAGATTGGTTTTAAACTGATTCAATGTATTGTATTTTATATTTAGAAAATCAGCAACACTGTACATTTTCTACGTATCCTTCCTGTAGGCGATGAGGGCACAACAACCAAGCGCACTGATGAGCAATTCAGAATGTTGTTTTTCAAACCCCGAAGTCCTATGTCAATGACGCTTCACTCTCCTAGGTCACACCGCCAAGGACCAAGTCCTAAAAAATAAATTCTGCAAATGGAAAGGAGCGTCGATGTATCTGCTGTAGTATTCAATCAGTTATTGTATTCATTTAATGAACCAAATCCATAGGCAAGCTTGCTTCATATGAATGTTCCATTTATTTATTCAAAGAAAACCATCGCTCCAAGATAAAACAATATCAAATCGTCAGCCTACGCGTTTCGTCCTCACTTGGACGTCATCAGTGCTGGAAAAAAGGATAAGTATACATGTCAATATAGACCTCTATGCATGTTAAAAAACGAATTGAATCTCATTATCCAAATTTAGTTACATCTCATAGATTTGAATCTCCAACAACCCCTTCAGGTCTGCCTATATACAGTCTATTTTCCATATGTTATACCCGAGAAACCATTCCGCTCATGGTTTTTGGATGGAAAGCATCTAATGCTATCAACACCGTCTTTATTGCTGCCACATCATTCCTCATCAATTTATCTAATGTACCGTACAAACTGTTGTTACCATATGTCATGTAATCATATTTAAACTCCTAATGAGAATCTATTTCACATAAATTATTTAATTCTTATTCATCTTTCACTCCCATACAGCAGTATTATCTATTAAGTTTCATTAGTAGCACTTAGAACGGTCCTCCAGTTTAAATCCTAAGGGTTTCTCTTTAGAGTCCTTCTGCTCTTCATATCCTCAACCCATATATGTGGAAAAGTCTGTCCTGGACATAAAAAATGTAATACCAAATTGTAAAACCCCGTTTACTTTGGGAAATTTTGTTCATGATAAACCTTATTCTACACGGTTCAAGAACTCTCTCTAAATGTGGTGTTCAACTGCTCTACCTTTAAGTCCAACCCCCAAACAGAGACCCAGTGAAATGTATAGTTTCCTGCACCTTTTTCTAATATCATTCAAAATTCTGTGACAAGAGAACACATAATAACTTCCGTTCTCTTGATTATTAGTCCCCAGGCTAAAAAAAAAAAAAAAAGTCCAATACTAAATATCACAGGCAGGCAAAACATCCCCATATGACATCTTAGTTCTCACCTCTTGCCAGAGTGTCTTGTACTCTGGTCTTCATGCCACGGCCTGGCACGATAAATCCCGCCGTAGAACTGACACTCTTAGGAACCTGTATTTAAAAATACCAATGACGAGTCGCTAATTCTAGCCTCTTAATTAACCTTGCTGTTAACGTGGTTCCCTCACAGGTCCACACTGTTATTAACCAATCACCCTTCGCGAGCTAGCGGTACTATTATTTAGCCAATAGCCCATCAGTATTCTCGTATAACCGGTTCCCTCTCTGGTCCTCACTTTTTCTGGCCATTCGTCAATCAGAATCGCTCCTTCTAATCTTCATGACTCCTCCCTTACCTCCGTAGGTCTGCGTGTCAAGACCCCCGCCTAACCTGCCTGACGCTGGGCGGTAATACGCTTTCTTCTTAAACGGAAGAGCCAAAATGATCACGCACGAAATCCTAATTATTCTCAAGGCCACCGTTTGCCTTACCACAATTATCTTTCTACCACTTGATTCACATTTCCATTTCAAATTAAGTCGCCCGCTGTAAGGTGTTGTTGTTCCATTCACCACAACTGCGCTTGGTGAGTGCAATGCCTGACCTGCCTGGATTGGGGCGTTTAAACACATTACTTCCCCTTCCTGTTCCCTGCGAGTTCCATATCAAGGCTTACATTTAACATAATAAACGCAACGGAAGAATCCAATCGATAACACATTCAATCTTTATTATCTAAACTTCCTTTACCTTAATATGAATATATTAAATTGATCACTTCACAATCACTTATTCGACACTGCCTAACCTGCCTGGGATTGGGTGTAGAAACATTGAACTTTTCCTCCCTGTCATCAACCGGTTCTATATTACGTCTTACAATAACCTCATAAAAAAATCCTGAAAATGGCAAAAAAATATATATATACCTGCAACCTGTTGTCACAGGGCTCTCATCTCACATCTGGTTCCCCCGGTTTCTAACCGCACTCTAGAGTACGGATGAGACCAAATCCTTCATTTCTAATTCTACGACCCACTGAACACAACTGGAGGTCCTCCCTCAAAACTGACCTTCACAAGATGCAAATCTATTGCAAAAAATAGTGTAATTCATTATCACTATTTAGCCCTTCGTCAACCGTTCTGCATTTACTTATCCATCTTGCTTCCTGTTGCCTTATTTTTAGTTCCCAATCACCCCCTCTCACATTTGGAATAATCTTCTGTATTCCATGAAATTTGATATTCCTTCTCATGGGATGTGTGTCTATAATATGTTGAAAAATTGGTGATCTAACATCCTCGTTCGCAATTGCTCTAATGTGTTCCTGTATCCCAAGCTTAAGAATTCTTTTAGTACTGCCTATGTAGATTTTGAAACATTCACATTGCGGTACATAAATCACCCCACAACTGTTGCAATTTATAAACTCATTGATACAATACCACTTCCTAGTGTTATACTTGAACTCTTTGATACGATTCATTCCTATCGCACAAACATTACATGAACCACATGTATAGAATCCCTTAGGTTGTCCAGGGAGCCAATCACCCCCCCCCTGATATGTCTGGGTTCTATATAATTCCTTGTAATTAGATTCCTAATCGTGGGACATCTCCTGTAAGTAACCACTGGTTTATCTGCAATGATCCCTGTTAAACCAGGTACTCCCCTAAGTAAATTCCAGTTTTTATTCAGGATTTTGTAGATTTTATCATGCAAAGTATTAAAAGTTGAGCTAAAGGCCAAACATTCAATTGCTGGGCCCCTTTCCTTTTGTATAAGTGTGGCATCCCTTCTCATGGTGCCCACCCTTTTTCTTGCCTTCTCCAGACCCCCTCCAGTATATCCTCTACTCGAGAGTCTTAACTGTAAATCATTCAATTCCTTCTTAAAGTCTTCGTCTAGGCTGCAATTTCTCCTGATTCACACCATCTCCCCATACGGTATTCCTTTAATTACTGATGGGGGATGTGCACTGTCTCCTCTCAGAATGGAATTGGTGGCTGTTTTCTTTCGAAAAAGTTTACTGTGTATTCTGTTGTCTGCTATAAACAATTGTGCATCTAAAAATTCAATTTGATGAGTCTGATGACTCATAGTGAATACTACATTATACTCATTGCCATTCAAAAATTCAAAATACTCCAGTAATTCTTGTCCTGTGCCCCTCCAAATTAACAAAATATTGTCAATGAAGCAGCCCCAAAACAATATCAAGTCAGTCCATTTGCCAGCTCTCTTGCTCCAGGCATGCTCCCTCTCAAACAACCCCATAAAGAGGTTAGCGTAAGAGGGAGCAAACCTAGAACCCATCGCAGTCCCCCCTTATCTGGCGGAACCACTCTTCCTCAAATAGAAAAAAGTTATTTTTGAGTATGAGATCACTCATTTCCATGATCATTACTGAGTGTTCCTACAAACTGGCGCTTCGAGTACCCAGGAAATGATTTAGGGCTCGCATCCCCTTTTCCCAATTAGATTATCTCAATAGATAATACTGCTGTATGGGAGTGAAGGATGAATAAGAATTAAATAATTTAGGTGAAATAGATTCTCATTAGGAGTTTAAATATGATTACATGACATATGGTAACAACAGTTTGTACGGTACATTAGATAAATTGATGAGGAATGATGCGGAAGCAATAAAGACGGTGTTGATGGCATTAGATGCTTTCCATCCAAAAACCATGAGCGGAATGTTTTCTCGGGTATAACATATGGAAAATAGACTGTATATAGGCAGACTTGAAGGGGTTGTTGGAGATTCAAATCTATGAGATGTAACTAAATTTGGATAATGAGATTCAATTATTCGTTTTTTAACATGCATAGAGGTCTATATTGACATGTATACGTATCCTTTTTTCCAGCCCTGATGACGTCCAAGTGAGGACGAAACGCGTAGGCTGACGATTTGATATTGTTTTATCTTGGAGCGATGGTTTTCTTTGAATAAATAAATGGAACATTCATATGAAGCAAGCTTGCCTATGGATTTGGTTCATTAAAGGAATACAATAACTGATTGAATACTACAGCAGATACATCGACGCTCCTTTCCATTTGCAGTATTTACTGTACATTTTCTTATGATATCTTTTAATAATTTTCTAATGAAATCTTCCTCTAAAAATTTTAAGATGTGGATTATATAAGTATTTTCGAAATTGTTATGGTTTTTATTAACTGAAACAATAAAGACTTCACCACATAGAGTTTTGTAAGGGAGCACATGCACATAGGGCTGCTTAAGAGGCCCTGTGGGCACGGGGCTGTGTAAGGCACCAGACGCACATAGAGTTTTGTAAGGGACCGGATGCACACAGAGCTGGATAAGGCATCAGGTGCACACAGGGCTCTGTCGCTAACTCATATGACCATAAGTAAAGAGGATCCAGGTACATGTTGAAGACCATCACATTTTTAATTACACTGAACCCCACCAACCCCCTCTGCATTCACTGAGCGGGGGTGTAAGAACACAGTGTTGGAAACACTATTATTTGAATATTCTCCCTCTGTGCAGAGCAATAGTATCATTTCCTGCACCTCTAGCTATGTCTGCTCATCCCACCGGTGCATCTGGCAAGCTTTAATTAAAAAATTTCATAGTTTTGAACACTATGGAGACATGAAAGGCTTAAGGTACCATTGGGGACATTGTAAATTTGGTAAGGTATGACGTGTCATATTTTTGTTATGTCACATGGTCTTTTAATTGCTCAATGCTCACCAAGGACTTGGCCTGTGCACTCTGATGTGGTATCTGATTAAGTGTTTTTGTGCAGTTAGTGTCCCAGTGTACAGCCACGCTCATTATGCACCCATAACATAACGTGTATTTGTAAAGCGCACGTTCACCCAAAAGGGTATCTTGGCGCTGAATAACAGATGTTTACTGTGACCCAACTCAATGGTACTCATTTTATCGACCTCAGAAGGATGAAAGGCTGAGCGGTACCCGCAGCAATTTGAACCTGTGACCATGAGGTCGAACACAGGCCCCTACAGTGGACACATTAGTCCACTAAGCCACCAGACCCAGCTCCTCAAGGCTGTCAAGGCTGCCACGGATTGGTTTATCCAGGGTTTCCATTAAAATAGTAAACCACCATCCCTAATTGTTCAAACGTTCTGTTACAGCACCTGTACTAGTCCCTATGCTTTAAATTGCATTTCCAAGTTTAAATGCCCCTATAATACATTTCTGGACGTCTCACTCCTCAGGCTCATTCTAAACATTCGCTTTCTGTTGACATGAACTGGTAATAATGTATGTGATGAACAAGTTATTTACCTTTGATAATGCCTTGTCTGGCAGAGACATGATCAAACCGCAGATTCCTTACCTTTAAGTTTCCCCAGGTGTCAGACTGGATCCAGAAGATTTTTTGTGCGCAGTACCCATGCACGCCGGTAGGTGGCGTTGATCAGCCCTGCGTCCGTCGTCGGCATCGTTCACGCCAGAATGGACATTGCATTACCTATGTAGGCGCCACTTTGGCACGTCGACATCAGTTTCTTTTCATGACTTTCCACGCCAGAAGTGCAGCACCATGAAGAACACTGACATCTGGTGTGTAAAACTAGGATCCTGACAGGGGTCATCCCTGTCCCTAGAAATCCATTCACAGAGGTGGTAGGATGGGTGGATCGGTAAGGAATCTGCGGCTAGATATAGTCTCTACCAGATAAGGCGTTATCGAAGGTAAGTAACTTGTTCATCTGATAGAGACTTCTAGCCACAGATTCTTACCTTTGAATAGATACCCAAGCAATACCATCCCCCGAGGTGGGTCTGCAGACCAATTTCACACAAGGAAGTCCTGCAGGACCAAATGGGTGAAATTTCCATCCCTACCAACCTGTGTGTCCAGGCAGTAGAGCTTTGTGAACGTGTGCAAGGAGGTCCACGTTGCTGCCTGGCAGATGTCCAAAACCAGAACACCACATGCTAACGCAGTGGTCGCTGCTTTAGCTCTAGTGGAATGAGCTCGCAAACCTTCAGGAGGTTGCTTTTTGGCCAATGCATAGCAGATTTTGATGCAGAGCACGACCCAGCCAGAGATGGTTCGCTTCTGCACTGCCCGATCTTTCTTTGCACCAGCATACCCTACAAAGAGTTGGTCGTCCACCCGGAACTCTCGTGTGTGGTCAAGGAAGAACGACAATGCTCTTTTTGGGTCCAGATGGTGGAGTCGCTCCTCTTCTTTACAGTGATTTGGAGGAACGTAAAAAGTAGGCAAAGTTATAGATTGGCCTACATGAAAAGGGGTGACCCGCTTGGTAGAAAGGAGGCCCCGGTGCGAGGCACCAGTTCATCAAGATAGACTGAGAGATAAGTCGGCTTTGACGATAAGATCAAAACACAAAGAAGGCCAGAGGAGATTTTAAGACCTTCAGGGGTTAACTCATCTAATAAGACAATATTCATCACAACAAGAAACCCCTGGGTCTACATTGAACAGCACATACAAGGTCCCTTGTCCCTTTTAAAGGACGGATTCCCTCACCCACCCAAAGGTGGGGTGCTTCATCATAGGGTAAGTGCTTTGCACCGTGAAACCTAGTCATGGTGCGGGCTACAACCCTTTTCTCTGAGACGGAGGAGCTCAGAGATGTTTTAAGAAGAGTTATACTAAGTAAGTACTAAGTACCTTAGACAAGCTAGGTGTGATGAGGGGAGCAGAGCAAAATAAAATGAAAATGTGATATTTAAAACTAGCTCCAGGGTACCCAAAAACTTTATTAGTTCGTCTCTGGGCCAGGAATAAAAACCAAGCAGGAGGAGATTCAACCAGCTTCAAGATGAAAATCAATGGTAGGTCGACATGTTTCAGCCTATTACCCTCAACATAGGTGTAGCGGCCTTCTTCAGGACCGGTTATTGAAACTTCTACATGGTAATGTGCTCATATATGAAAAAGTGAAAAACACAGGGTTATACAGAACCAGTGGTCTTTGTGGCAATCTACATAATTGAGGATCCACTGGCGGTTTACCTGAAATAAATATATTTATAATGTCTTCATTGAGTCCACCAATTTAATAAACAAAACAAACAGTACTAGGATAAGCAGTAGTATGTCCTTTCCTGAGCCTACTGAGAGGTCTGGATATTTATCAGAGTTTCACCTGACTAGTGATAATCTTAACGTGTATATAATGCACCCACCCTGTAGAGGAGGCATCCTCATAGTGATACTTTTAACCATCGAAAAACAAACACTTTCTTGGAAAAGAAAGTGTAGGGTTAACCACTAAGGTTGAGCATCATGCCTCAACTTTTACCCTGGTGTGGTGCTCAAGGAATCATCGTGTCCTACATAGTAGTGGGAGGACAGAGACAAAAACAGAAATTGTAGAAGACGACGACTCAAGGCATTTCAAAAATCCTTTGCAGCATCTGTGACCTATATATGTATATATATATATATATATATAAAATCAAGGCCTTTGGAAGGCCGAAACGCGTTATGGCGGCGGTGCGGGGCAGCAAATAAACTCACCTTTGCACCAGAAACCTTGGGTCCGGGTTAGTCTTTTCCGGGGCAAACTGGATGTTGTAGAGACAATGCCAGCAAAAAAAAAAAAATTATATATATATATATATATATATATATATATATATACACACACACCCACATAGTAGTCCCAAGGGATTTCACTACATGCTTATCTCCCGTCTAAGGGAGACGGGTAGATGTTCACAAAAAATATAGAGGTGGCCTATTTTGGAAGAAGAGAGGAAGTGGGAAGCGTGCGGGAGGGGGGTGGTTGTGTAGAGGAGTGGAGTTTTGGTTGTGCTATGGTGTCACAAAGTGAAGACATCTTATTAAAAAACTATTTCTAAATAGTATTTTATCGCTTGGAGAAATAAAAACAGAAGTGTGGTCCTCTTTCTTCTAAACACGAGAAGAAGGAAGGTTATGCTTGGGCAAAGCCCAGGGAAGTTAGTATAAATGTATTGGCCCCTACTGTATATTAAAACGAGGGTTCATCCGCCTTCATATGCCAAGCTGGCTGTGCGGACTCATATAAAAGCAATACCCAAATCATGGAGACTGCTCATTGCTATTACTTAATCCAAAATAAACAAAAGGGAAGAAAAAATGTAGAAAGACTTAGCCGTATCGGGACTGAAGTGGCCCGATGTCATGGTACCACGGCATAGTTACGCCCAGAACTCGCCGGCCATTATCAAAGTAATTTCAGGAATGTAAAAATGTGCGTGCCTCGTGAAACACATAGGTAGCACTGGTGTTCTTACCTTGTCTCTGCAAGAAGTTTGCAGCTCACCACGACACGGAAAAGGCATAACCCGAAGAGAGCAGCCAAGGTCCCTTTTTGAGGAAAAATCATTGGTTGGACGTGAGCCGGCGTCTCGAACGTGTCCAAAAGCAGTGTGTGTATGGTTAACTAGCATGTAGCTCAAGCCTGATGGGAGTTGTAGTGTAAAGACTATGGGATTGTTCGTGACTCAAATCAAAGGTTTTTAAAGGTTGAGCAAGATTAAACATATTTTACCACCGACTTAGATGATAAGGCCTGAAGCTCAGCTCACTTATTCTATGGGCAGATGTAATAACCACAAGGAAGGCCGTTTTCAGAGTGAGAAGCCTGCGGGGACAGTTATGAAGAGACTCGAAAGAAGCACACATTAGAAAAGTCAAAACCAATTTAAAGTCCCACTGAGACATAATGAATGGTGAAGGAGAGAAGAGATGGGTAAGACCTTTGAGAAACCTATGTCCAATAGGGAACTTGAATAATGAGGGCTGCTCAGGCAACTGCAAGAAGGCAGAAAGAGCAGACTGATAACCCTTAAGAGTGCCCAGAGAAAAGCCCTTTTGGGCAAGAGAAAGAGTAAGACCTCAGAAAGGGGGGCAGAAAGAGAGCTAATGCTTTTATCTTCACACCATGCCACAATTGTTTTCCAATGGCAGGCATATACCATCTTAGTGGAGGGACGCCTGCCTGGAGGAAGGTCACAGCTGTCAATTGTCACCGCTCAATCTCCACGCAAGAAGGCAGAGAGTGGACAGGTTCGGGTGGAGAACCGTCCCCTGCTTCTACGATAGAAGATCTTCATGAATGGGCAACCTGATTGGAGGATCGATGGCCATGCTCAGTAGCTCGGGATACCAAACTCTGTGCTCAGTCTGGAGCCACAAGAATGAACTTGGGCCCGGTTGTTCCTTATCTTCTTGAGAACTCTGGACAGGAGTGGTATGGGTGGAAAGGCGTACCAGGAGGCCTGAGCTCCACTCAAGACAAAAAGCATCTCCGAGAGCCACCTTTGACACTCCAGCGCGTAAAATTGCTGACATTGCGTGTTCTCGGCGGAGATGAACAGATCTAACTAAGGCTCTCCCCACTGCTGAAAGAGACCTTGCGGCACCTTCGGGTGGAAAATGCCACTCGTGATTCGCTAGGCATTGATGGCTGAGTTTGTCCGCCCTGTCATTCAGAAAGCCCGCCAGGTGTTGAACCACTAGGGATATGCCCTGCTGTTCCAGCCATGTCCAGAAGCGCAGGGCCTCCTGACAAAGAGTCCATGACCCCAACCCGCCCTGTTTGTTGTAGTACCACATGGCAGTGGTGTTGTCTGTGAACACCTGCACAAGCCTTCCCTTGATGGAGGGCAGAAAGGCTTTCAGTGCCAGTCGGATCGCCCAGAGCATCAGCATGTTGATGTGGAGTCCGGATTCCGCCGGAGACCAGAGTCCTCTAATCTCCACCTCTCCCAGATGGCCGCCCCATCCCAGGAGTGACGCATCTGTCACTACTGTGAGATCTGGTTGGGGAAAGGAAAGGGGTCTGCCTCTGATCCAATCGCGGTCCGTTAGCCAACACTGCAGACCTTTTGCAAATCCCTTCGAGACCTGGACTATGTCGGAGAGATGCCCCTGATGCTGCGCCCACTGGAACTTCAGGTCCCACTGCAGAGCCTGCATATGCCAATGGGCATGAGTTACCAACAGGATGCAGGAGGCCATGAGTCCCAGCAGCCTCAGAGTCAGTCTCACTGAAATCCAGGATAGAGGCTAAAACATCGGTATCATAGCCTGAATATCCTGGACTCGCCACTCTGAGGACAGGCCCAAAACTGCACTGTGTCCAGAACAGCCCAGAAGAAAGGGAGCATCTGAGAGGGAGTCAGGTGTGACTTTGGCATGTTGATAGTGAACCCCAACGAATGCAGGAGGTCCGCCGTAGTCTGGAGGTGGGAGAAGACAGCCTGGGGGGAGGCTGCATTCAGCAGCCAGTCGTCGAGATAGGAGATGACTGGCCACCCTGATCTCCGCAGATGAGCTGCAACCGCTGCCAACACCTTGGTGAACACCCAAGGGGTGCTGGTAAGGCCAACGGAGGAGCATGGTAAATTGAAAATGATTGCGGCCTACCAAAAAAACGCAGGTATCGTTGATGGGCAGGCAGGATGGGAATGTGAATATAGGCATCCTCCAAGTCCAACGCTATAATCCAGTCTTCTGGATCCAGGGCAGACAAGACCTGAGCCAACCTGAGCATTTTGAATTTCTCCTTCTTGAGCAAGAGATTGAGGGCTCAAGGATCTAGAATAGGATGAAGACCTTTGTCCTTTTTGGGAACCAGAAAGTAGCAGGAATAGCAAGCACAGCCTACTTCTGGCATCGGAAACCTCTCTATGGCTCATTTGGCAAAGAGAGCCATGACCTTCTCGTGCAGAAGGGACAGATGATCCTCCGTCAGCCAGTCGTGAGATGGTGGCATGGAGGGACAGAAGTCTCAAAGAGGAGGGAGTAGCCCCTTCGGGCAACCTACAAAACCCACCTGTACGATCTTATGGACTGCCATTGTGGCAGATGACCGCAAATACCGCTGCCAACTGGATGCCCATGGTGGTAAAAGGGCAGACTAGGAAGGCTTGGAGGCTGTAGCTGCCGGGGGTGGCGGACTGACCAGACCGATGGCTCATCCACGCAGAGGCTGGGCAGAGTACGTGGCACAGTGGCTGGGAGGAAATTGGCATGGTTGAAAGCCCCTTCTGTAGCCACGAATGGGGTGAAAGGCGGATTGGGGGGGGTGTGGGGCCACCGAGAGGCCCAAGGACCTGGCCATATCCCGAGAATCCTTGAAATGCTCAAGCGTCGAATCAGCGTTATATCCGAAGAGATGGCTGCCATCAAAGGGAGGATTGGACATCTCCTGAAAAAACAGTCACCCTCAACCAGGCGTAGTGCCTCAAGGCCACCATCATGGAAACCGCTCTGCCCAGTGAGTCGGTCGTGTTGAGTCTGAAGCAAATGGTGAACTTTGCTGCATCTCTCCCATCAGCAACCGCCTGGGAGATTATGGCCCGGGCCTCCTCCAGGACCTGTGGCAGCACCTGTGCAACCATGTCCCACAGCGTTTGGGAGTAGGGGCCCAAATGGCATGCAGTGTTCACCGACTGCAATGCCAGGCAGGCGGGAGAAAACATCTCCTTCCCAAATGAGTGCAGCCTTTTAGATTCCCTATCCAGGGGAGCAGAAGGGAATGCGCCCTGGGATGTTGAGGCTTGAACCACCAACTTCTCAGGAGTAGGGTGTTGGGTGAGGAAATTTGGGGCCCCAGGTGTGTGTGATGGTGGCGGACAATCATTCTGTTCCCAGGAGCCCCTATATAGGGTTTGCACCAGGTCCCTAAGAGGACGTCAGTGAGGGTGTCATTTAATAGGAGTAGGGTTTGGATGTGGAGACTCCAGGTTGCAACACCTCTGTCAAGATTTTAGTCTTGACTGCCACCAAGTGCAGCTGAAGGTCAAGGACCTCAACTACCCTACGCACCACCACTGCATATGAGGCTCCCTTCTCCGTATCCACGGTAGGGGGAGAAAGCATACCAGTATCTGGAGAAGTATCCAGTCCACTGGCTTCTCCCAGTTCCTAACATCAGTCCATATTTAGGTCTTCCTCATAGGGATGGTATTCTGAAGGGGCTATGTTGCATTCCCCTCTCCTTTCCTTTCCCCTCCTGTCCCCGCGCCCCTCCTTTGCCTGGAACATGGAACGCTGTACCTGCGTTGTACAATCTGTGTTCCATGTTCCGGAGTTCTCTAGGGATCAGTTATTGCCTCAGCCTTGTGTAGTAGGGTTGTACTGTGCCTCTCTACAAATAAACTTTGAGTTCCACTTACCGTCTGGAGCCTCGTCATTACAAATTTGGCGACGACCATCTGAAGACTTCGTTTGCTACATCTTCCTTGGTGGCACAGGTGCTGCGATGTCTTCCGGACCCGTTTTCCTGTTCTTCACTTCTCTGCTGATCTAGAGCTTCCCTGCGCGCTGGATGCAGCATTCTTCTGCACAAACTGGGAAACCGCAGATTTCTGGCTTGTTGGGTGCCTTTCCTGAGCCTTTTCATCGTTTTGGTGAGTTTTTGCGCACCAACGGCTGCCTTCCGTTGTCTAACAACTGCTGTTGCCTGGATGCTGGCTGTGACGCGCCGCCTGGATACTGCCTATGACGTGGGACGACAACTGTTGCCTGGCGACTTCTATCAACGCGCCACCCGGATTCTAGCTGCAACGCTGGACGCTTAGTCCGCTTCTCACGTTGGTCACGCTGTGCGTCGTCACGCCGGCGGCCATTTTGGAGCGGGCTCATTTTCATGCTTTACCGCGTCGATTTCTCCCGAAGGCTCTGGTACTTCGTGGTGTTTATTCCCAGCGTTTCATCACACGGGCATGAGCACACCTCGTTGAATGCTCCCCCGGATGTCTTATTGTGATGTTGTTCCCAGCGTTTCATCACACGGGAATGAGCACACCTCATTGAATACTTCCCCGGATGTCATATTTACAGAAAAATATCTTCGTCTTCACAGGCATCTTCATCCGTCTACAGGTAGGAAAGCCTGTTCATCTTCCGTGACAGGCACACGTTG
Organism: Calotriton arnoldi; assembly: GCA_963921515.1. Taxonomy (NCBI): domain Eukaryota; kingdom Metazoa; phylum Chordata; class Amphibia; order Caudata; family Salamandridae; genus Calotriton; species Calotriton arnoldi. Next base: position 416,739 of record CAWUFW010001460.1, read on the forward strand.
ACTCTCAGTTCTACAGCCTGCCTCCCTTACGGTGACTGGCACACCTTGTACTTGTTGTCTATTTTACAAGAGTAGCACGTACACTCTTATCTTTCATGTAATAGCACATATTTATGCTTTATCTTTCACTCGAAAGCAGCACATTCACAGTAGGTTTGCTGCGTCGTCTACTCTGAAGATTATTTACCTATAATTTTTACCTGTTTTAGTACGCTACCTTATATACTGCATAACATTTTTTTTTTACCATTATATCACTACCGTCTCATCACAATGCAGTTTGACCCACCCTCTAAATTTTTACAAACAAAAGGAGAACCATCCATTCCATGGATAAGATGGAAAGAGGAATTTATCACCTACCTAAAAGCTATTGATGGAGAACGTATGTCTGCTGAGAGGAAAAAGAACATCTTTCTTCATTGCTTAGGTTCTGAGGGACAGGTAGTGTATAGGACACTTCCTCCTGTCAGATCGGTGGGTGATCACAACGTGTATGATGAGGCCATTTTGCGTATAGAGGGTAGATTTAAACCAACGACAAGTCTTGCCCTCAATAGGTTTAAATTTTACACTAGGGCTCAAGAAGAGGGAGAGAGTTTTGATGAATTTCTCACCGCCCTACGTGCGTTGACCTTACACTGTAACTTTGGTTTGATTACTGATGAAATGATCAGGGACCAGATCATCGTTCACGTAAGAAGTAAGAAGGTACAGGAGCAACTGTGGATAATGGGCGACCCTAATTTGGAAGCGGCCATTAGCACTGCTAAGGCCTTAGAGCAATCCGATAAGTGGATGAAGTCACTCAACAAAGAAACCAAACATTCCACTTCCAGTGAGGTCAACACTATCAATCCTAACACCTCTAAGGGTTACTCCAGTGACAGAAGTTACCCTAGTATCAAACAATTCTATTGTTATAGGTGTGGGAATCCTGACCATATAGCTTCTTTTCCACGTTGTCCTGCTATTAGTAAAGAGTGCAGTAAGTGTGGACGTGTAGGACATTTTTCTAAAATGTGTAAGAATACTATGAGTGGTGCCCCGAATTCCAAGAAGTCTGTATTGCCTTCTTCTAAATTCTCCAAAGGGAAAGTTTCTTGTGTCACTTGCAACCTTCCATCTTGTGATCATCTTCAAGGTGACTTAGAGTCTGGCATTGTTGTTTCGATCCAACATTCCTTTGATGTTTCCGAGGCTGATAAGATTTCTTCTCCTAAGTGTACTGTATGTATCATGGGGAGGGAGTTGGAACTAATGGCAGACTTGGGTTCTCCTTGGACTATAATCACAAAGGATTATTGCTTGGAATCCTTGGGAGAATTAGTTGATCTCAATCTATTAAACAAACCTGATATTGTGGCGCAGAATTTTGATGGTTCCCATATTGATTTTATGGGCTTCAAGGAAGTATTTATTGAATTCAAGGGTAATTCTGCTACCATCAAGTTATACATAGCTTTCAAAGGTGTTAATGTCTTGGGCTGGCGTGACCAGGCCAAGTTGGGTATTCTGTTGAACCCCAGAAGCAAAGAACCTGTTTCTGTTCTTGCTTTATCTTCTGCTAGTACCAATTTCAGTGTTTTATTTCCTAATGTATTCTCCGATGATCTTGGTAAACTTATAGGTTTTAGTCATAGGATCAAAGTCAAAGAAGGTTCGATTCCGGTGAAACAGAAATTAAGGGGAGTTCCCATCAGTATTAGGACTGAGTTAAAAAACATGTTAGATGGAATGGTTGAGAATGGCATAATTGAGGAAATTGAGTCCTCAGAATGGGTTTCTCCCATTGTTTTAGCCCAAAAACCTGATAAAAGTATTAGGTTATGTGTTGATTTGAGGGCGTTGAATGCTAATTTGGTCGCTGACTGCCACCCACTCCCTAATATTAACGAAATGGTATGCATGTTGGATGGTGCCTGCATTTTTTCCACCCTTGATCTTCGATCGGCTTACCACCAAATTGAACTTACTGGGGATTCCAAACACTTCACTGCTTTTATCACACCCCATGGGCTTTTTCAATTTAAGAGGATGCCTTTTGGTCTTGCATCGGCCGCATCTGTGTTTCAGAGGGCCATGTACCACATCTTTAAAGATGTCAGCAAATTTGTTAAATGCTTCCAAGACGATATACTAATTTTTTCCAAAAATGAGGAAGATCACTTCCATCATGTTAAGGAAGTTTGCCTCAGGTTAGAAAAATGTGGTTTGACACTCAAAGCTGGCAAATGTAAATTTTTTTGTGAATCAGTGGAATATCTAGGTCACACACTTTCTGGTAATGGGGTAGTGCCCAAAAATCCTTGGTTGATGCCATCATCAATGCACCTGCTCCTGACAATAAAGAGAAACTCCTCTCTTTTGCGGGCCTGTGTGAATACTATAGTAAATTCATACAGAACTTTGCCACCAAGATGGAGCCGCTTAGGGAGTTGACCAGAAAGTCTACTGAGTTTGTCTGGTCAGATAAACAAGAGACAGCTTTCAGACAGATCAAAAACGAGATTGTTAATGCGCCCACCTTGAAGTCATTCTGCCTCAATAAAAGATGCATTATCACTGTCGATGCCAGTCTGTATGGTCTTGGGGGAGTTCTTAGCCAGTGTTCGGGAAAGGAAGAGTGGTGTGTGGCTTTTGCTTCTAGGACTCTTTCGGTTACTGAGAGGAGATATGCCGTGATTGAGAGAGAGTTGTTGGCGTGCATCTGGGCCATCGAACATTTTCGCAACTATTTGTGGGGAAACAGATTTACTCTCAGAACTGATCATAAGCCCCTTGTTGGCATATTATCCCCTGGGGAGGATGGAACTCTACCGCCCGCATAGCCCGCCTCACATCCAGACTACAGGAATACGATTTCGAGGTGGTGTATGTCCCTGGTAGGAGCAATGTCACGGCTGATTTTCTTTCTAGGTTGCCGTGTCCTGACGAGTGTGATTTTCGTGATGAACAAGAAGTGGACGTAGTTGCCACTGTCAAGGATTTTGTAACTCAAGAGTTTTTGGGCTTGTCTGAGACTGAGTGGTCGGCTGAGATGAATAATGATGATGTGTGTAAACATATTATTGAATGCGTGAAAAATGGATGGCTCAGAGAAAGGTCTGCCAATGCCGACATTGCCCCTTTTTGTCGTGTCTCTGATGAGATTGAAGACATTGGTGGTTTGCTTTTCAAAGGAGGAAAGATTATCCCTCCTGCTTCTTTGCAGAACAAGATTTTACTACTTGCCCACCAAGGACACTTAGGCATGTCCTCTATGAAACGGCTTATCAGGGCCAACTTTTGGTGGCCTGGACTTGACAAAATGGTAGATAGGTCTGTCAGGGAATGCCCTGAATGCATTAGCAGCGATAAAATGCTCCAAGTTTCTTCCACCCCTCTTAAACCAGTTTCTTGGCCTGAGTGCCCTTGGCAAAAAGTAGCTTTTGACATTTCAGGTCCCTTTAAACACTTGCCTTCAAATGCCCGTTTTGCTCTTGTCATGGTGGACTACCACTCCAAGTGGCCGGAGGTCAAGTTTGTTGCTAATACCTCTACTCAAGTCATCATCACCTTTTGCAAAGAGGTTTTTGCACGTGAGGGGTCCCCTGAGGTTCTTGTAACGGATAATGGGGTACAACTCACATCACAGGAAATGGAAAGTTTTCTCCATATGTGTAATATCAAACATATGACTACATCCTTATATGAACCGAGAGAAAATGGCCAAGTGGAACTGTTTAACCGTGTACTCAAGGATTGTATTCAGTTAGCTGGTGTGTCCAAGGAGTCTTGGAAGGATGTTGTAAGGAAAAAGTTATGGATGTATCGCATCACTCCCCATTCAGTGACTGGAGTTAGTCCTTTCAGACTGTTGAAGGGCAGAGAACCTATTTCGGAAATTTGTCCATGGTGGATCAAAAGAGTTATTAAGGTTGACGATTCGGTTGATGTGAATCAGGTTGCAAAGCGGGTGGAAAGTAAGCAAGACAAGATGAAAATATTGTTTGACTCCAAAATGAATGTTAAAGTTCCAGATTTTGTTGTAGGAGACTGGGTTAGGATAAAAAAACCTGGTTTCCTGGTGAAAGGTACTTCCAAGTTTAGTCATCCTATCAAAATTGTTAAGGTCTATAAGAACAGTGTCATCACTCAGGATGGTAGAGTATGGAATGTAAGGAGGGTTGCTAAATGCAAGTCTTTAAGTCTCACTGTAGATAGAGACGAAGCTTCACCATTACATGATTTTCCTGATTCCAAGTGTAACTCTCATCATTCCACTCAATCTGTGGCCTCCAGAGTTAAAAGTAATGATCGACCCAGGTTTTTACCTGCCAGGTACTTGTCTTGATTTTCCTGCATTCCTTTCCCTTTCATTCTCTGTGTTAAGGGGTTTTCCTGCATTCCTTTCCCTTTCATTCTCTGTGTTAAGGGTGAGATGTGTTGCATTCCCCTCTCCTTTCCTTTCCCCTCCTGTCCCCGCGCCCCTCCTTTGCCTGGAACATGGAACGCTGTACCTGCGTTGTACAATCTGTGTTCCATGTTCCGGAGTTCTCTAGGGATCAGTTATTGCCTCAGCCTTGTGTAGTAGGGTTGTACTGTGCCTCTCTACAAATAAACTTTGAGTTCCACTTACCGTCTGGAGCCTCGTCATTACAGGCTAGCAACCTCTCCCAGTCTTTCCCGAGGCCTAGCCAAGGGAATTGGGCTCAGGCTCCGATATAAGCGGAAAGGCACCTGTCTGCGATGCCCATACAGCTCCCTGTCAGAGTCAGGGATGACAATGGGGATGGCGCTGCCGGTGGACGCTGGTGGCGCCAGGAGCATCGGCATCTGGACCGGCGCCGGGGAAGGTTGAGATAGTATGACCCGCGTTGGGCCAGAACCAGGGATGGATCCTTGGGGAGCCACTGGAACCGGAGCAGCAGGCATGGAACCAGATGAGGCCCCCTCCAACTCCAGCGGGACCCGAAGGCACGATGCAGGGGTTGGGCAGCCGAAAGATGAGGCGCTTGGCCCAAATTCCTTGAGTTTGGGGGGGGGGGGGTCGTAACGGCTCCTGGAAAATCAAGGAGGCGCAGTGTCGGCCCAGGGGCAGGTTCCGAGGAACAAGGACTTGGATGCCGATGCTCCTTCATTACGTCGGCCGAGGAGAAGTCAAAGAGCGCATTGACTTCTTGCTCTTTTTCTTGTGCCTTGACTTACCCGAATGTTCTGAGGACTTGGAGTGGGACAATAATGATTTCAGGCTCCACGACCGGTCCAGGGACCTTCCCCTCGAACAAGGCCTCGACTTGCGCTGAGTCGCAGGCCCAGGCCGAAAGCAGCTTTAGGGACCGCTCCCTCAAAGCCTTCGGGTGCATGACCCGCCATTAGGAACATGACTTCGGGTCGTGGTCGCGTTCCAAACACCACAGACGACTTGCGGATCCGACATAGATATCGGCTGGTGACAGGATCCGCAGGGCTTAAAATCTGTCTTTCTGGATGTCATTCCTACGACCAGGAGGTAAACCTCAAACAAATTCTCAACTAATAAGTGAAAAAATCCAGTCAAAAAATGACTGAGGGGTAGCTCTTATCTTGGATCAGCACTGGCTGGCGCGTAAAGAAAGGAACTGACGTCAGCGCGCCAAGGTGGCGGCTATATAATATAATAATAATAAATGAAATTTATAGAGTGCACGGCTATCTCCAACGGAGGTGTCCCAGCGCTTGTGTAGCAGATTCATAGTGAGAGGGCACAAGAAGAGGAGCTACGCCAGGTTAAATAGCCAGGTTTTTAGAGCTCTCCTGAAGGCCGGTTCTGGCTCCGTCATGCAGAGGTGGAGAGGCATAGCGTTCCAGAGCTTTGCAGCTCTAACCGCGAATTTATATATCGCAATGTCACTTCCAGCGCAGCCGATGAGGAGCCGATCGATGCCACATACCGGTGAGCAGGGGTACTGCTCACGGAAAATCTTCCGGATCCAGCCTGACGCCTGGGGAAATTCAAAGGTAAGGAATCTGCAGCTAGAAGTCTATCAAATATTTTGATATACTCCCGTACATGATTACTGTTTCCGATCCTTTCCCAAACAAGAGCTGGAAGTTATATAAAATCCGAGAAGGCTCTTGTTAGTGCAGTGTGACACCAGCATGTACAGTGTAACTGTATGTCATCATCTCTCCTTGGCTGGGATACAGGTTATGGGAACTGGCCAATACAGAATTTTTGGTCCAAGACCAATGCTCTCTGTGGCATGGGGTGTATGCCCCCAATCCTGGCCCAATCTGCAAATGAAAGATGCCATTGTCAGAGCATTTTAGTTTTCTATTCTTTCTCTTGCCTTTCACGTCGACAATAACTAGTGGCTTCTTTAGACATGCCGGGCATCCAACTGTAGACATTTAGGACATTAATTTTACGAATCAATGTATTCAACCTAACTTGTGGCAAACAACGGGCATGTGGGTGGCTTTGGTAACTTCTTCTTCACGACGGGGGTCTCAGCCACAGAGTTAGGATACATTGGGCCCAATTTCTCGAGGTTTCTTGATTCAAACTTTGTAAAGTTCTACTGTTTTTCCAGTGTTTGAAAAATCATCCTATACGATGGACAGATTGGACCATTCCTTCCTAGCTTGAGGAGGTTTAAAGTGCACACCTTCACTCTTCTACGCTCAGTCGGCACTGCTGAGATATCTGATATCAATGTCTTCCAGTGAAGATAGCCAAAGCGCTTGATTATCAAGTTGACTAGTGGAGTACGTGTATCAAACAGAACTCGGAGTGGATTTATAAGAAAGACTCTATGGACTGTCTCTTTTAATGCTCTGAAGGCCCTCAAGGAGCTCAATGACCAAGTGTGCTAAAAGATTGTTATGGTTACATTTATTTCTCGAGCAGGCATTACAGTGTGGCCTCAGATGTCCATCCAAATAACATATGTTGAACACAATTGTGTTTCACCTGCAGAGTGCCTAGCCACTGCAGAGAGGTGCAAAGGGTGGCGAGACGGACGCCGCAAAACTCAAGCATCGAGCAAGCGAGCGGAGCGAGCAGGGCAGAGGCGGTGGCGGAGGGGGCGTCCCGGTCCCGATTCTCCGAGATCCTCCGAAAACCTAGCGAACCGGGGAAAGTGTGGGAACTTCTCTGCTCTGCTCCGCTGCCTTGCCCCGTACCGCCGTCCTGGGAGCCGCCTTGGGAGCCGTGCTGGAAGTGCCTCTCGATTGCGGTGAGTGCGGAGCCAGGCGCCTCCAGGTACTGTTGAAATGGCCCAAATTGAACCTACCGGCCCCTGGACCGCCCCGGTTGCAGGCGGAGGTGCAGGCGGGGGTGCGGGCGGGAATCACTCGTAAGCCCTTACGAGCCAGTGAGCGCAGGTGAGCTCAAGGGAGCAAGAGCTGTTCCACCACCGCTGAGGGACTGGCCGGGGCTCATAGTGCCGACGTGGATCAGCGGTTGTAGCACTTCCACGAGAGGAGCGAGAGGAGCATTGCCTGCAGACGCCATCCCCCCCAAGGTGTGTGACGGGGGGAGTCGATAATCACGGTGCCAGGCGCCCCTAGGGGGTAAAAGGCGGAAGGGAATTCAGCTGCAAGGAGCTGACCGGTGTCTGGTCCAGTGTGCTCCGCGGATAGCCCGAAGCGGTGGCAGGCAAACAGGCAATTTGAAAACTGGGCAAACTTGACAAACAACTTGACAAACAACTTGACAAACAACTGGCACTGCCGGGGAGGCCGTGATTATTGAACTACTGCTCCAGAGGGTCTGCGGTTAATACTGGACAGCGGGGCTGTCAACAGCTACAACCCTCGTCGGGGAGTTTTCGCGGTTTCAAAAAAAAAAATAAAAAAAAAATAAAAAGGGGACTTCTATCAAAAGGCTATTGAAGAAAAAAACACAAAATAAACACACTTAGAAAAGGTGAACTATGAGGTCAGGACGAGAGAGAGCTACCTTTCCTTCAATAAAAAGGAAGAAAAAATCTCAAGGTTTGACCGCTAAGAACAACAAAGCAAAAACAGAGGGGGTGGCTCAGCCTTTAATCTCACCAGTGTATAGAATGTTTGCAAAATCCATTAATATACCAAGCAAATTCGATTTCTTAAAGGACCCAGAGCTTGCAATGTTATCCCATCGCGAGGGACAGGACCAATTACCTTTACCTATTTCACCAATTACACCTATAGGGAAAACAAACCCAAGGAATGGCCAAATCAACACCAATAAAAGGGACAACACAGGGCCCATAAATCTAACTGGGTCCCAGCTGGAACAAGAATTTAGAGAACATATGGATCAATCATGGGGGTCTATTATGGACCTGGAACTTTTGACAAATGGAGACCACTCCTCACAACAGGACAAATATCTCTCTGAATCACCTATTAAGCAAATGCCACAAAATCCCAGAGATCAATTTCTGAGTATTGGGGCTCAACAACCAATTGAGGCACAAGTAAAAATTCAATAAGCAACCTTCAAACCATATTCAATACGTGGAAAAAATCAAACTGAACAGGTCTCAGTAAACACAACACAAACTTTGATTCTTACAGCATTGACGCCCAGAACACAAAAGATCATAACAAATGATTTATTGGGAGGAAAAAAATCAATGCCCCGAAGGAGCCGAATCCCATAATATGGTGGCACACACACAGGAACACAGGTCCCCTAATAGTAAAGATAACATACAAATTCACGCAACAGCAGAAAGTGAAACTTCCAGCAATATTCCGGTAAAAGGATAAGCTTCGCCAAAACCGTGATAGCAATCACTCCGCAGTAACAACCGACTCAGGAACAATATGGGATATCTTCTTTAAAACATCTCAACTCACATTAGAGGCACTGAATTATCAATCAAACAAGATGGATGTCCAAGTAGACTTGCTCAATATTATGGCAAAAACAATATCAGGGATTGATCAAAAACTGGCTAATCTGAATACATTAATAACGCGGGCCCAAGCATATGCAACTACATTAAACACAGACTGCGCCTGTGGCCCAACAATTGACAAACTAGCGTCAATCCCGGAAGTGCTGCCTACTCTTATTGAGGACCTAAAAATAAAAGTTACTCAAGTAGGGGGTAATAAAATACCTGTGACGACCGAGCAAATCACTAATGAAAAGGACCCAAAAATGGTTAGCACAAATACAAATACGGACCTAGTAACTAATAATCAATTGACAGTAAATAGCGGAAAGCCGGATAAGGAAGGTAAGCAGGAAAATTCAATCAGCACCACCGAGCCAAATCTGTCACGACGTACGAAGAAAAAAATTTAAAAAACAACTGAAGCGCCAAAAGACTACACAAATTAGAAGGAGTTGGGGGTAGTCAACGTACGTCTCGACAGAGCCAGCAAATAAAACTGCTCAAAATCAGGAGATGCAATTGTTTAAAAAACCATATCCGATATTTACTAAGACTCAAAAACAAAATAAACCTCTGGGAGAAGGTCCTGGTATAGTAAACACAACATCAAACCCACCAGCTACTCGAGAATCAGAGCCCATTGTAAACGGAGAGGCAGCAAAGAAAGTCTTACAAGCCACAACTGAAACCGGTATGGACAAAACCGATGGCGGACTTTCTAAAGAGACACTTGGTGAAGGAACAAAAAAACAACAGCCTGTGACCAGTAATAATTCCAACACACACAGAGAGATACAATGTGAAGGAACAATACACCTACAACCGGTGTTCAGCATGACACTAAATTCCGCCTACACTAGTAACACGTGTAAAACCATCTTTCAACCACAATATAAGTCAACGGGTAGGCACGATACATTAAATAGGGGGATTCTACTAAGGCTCCTTCAACACATACCATCATTGTTTCATATAAAAAGTGAAGATATGGTTAGTGTTCAATTTGAACCAAGGGACGAAGATATCCCCCATGAAGACACTATAGTGACCTGGACAAACCATCATATGTTAGAAGCGGTGCTTAGAGAAAAAGAAATCTTTAAAAACTGGGGTATTGCAGTAATGGAGCCAGAGCAAGAAAAGTACCCATTAATTTTACTTGAATCAGCTAACACAACAAACCACATAATGAAAGCAAAAGATCACTCGCATGGTATACTGAGAGGTACATCGAAAATACAATCTGATCAGAACTACAAGAATTTCACCATATCAGTAAGAACAAAGGAGGACATGATCACAAACAGGACAGAAAAAGAAGATGCACAGCAGAAAATCCAATGGAAGGATCAACCCAGCAGGGTAAGCAGAGAGACACAGCATAGTACTCGCTACTCCTGATGTTCAAGTGGGCATTTTCGACATTTCGTCGATTCAACAAGAGCTGCCTACCGTAAATCCTTTAGTATTGGAAAAGGCTAGCACATCTCGCCCTAATCAAAATAGAAATTCCAATCTTAAACTCGTTTCCTGGAACGTGGCAGGCATACACAAAGCTCTCAAACAAGTAACAGCAAAAAATATATTGCAGGAAGGAGACATTTTATGCCTACAAGAAACCTGGGCCACAGAGCAAGTACATCTGGAAGGCTACGCCGGTTTTCATAAATTAGCAATTAAACACAACCGGTATGGTAGGCCATCAGGCGGAATCTCTATTTACGTAAAACATCTAAAACAGTTGACAGTAAGGAAGATAAAAACCGAGTCAGATATGTTACAGGCACTCGTAGTTGAGGGAAAAGGGGACAGAGAAGGCAGCGCTTCAATCCTGGTTATAAATGTATACTTAAATGTGCATGGTGCGTCGAAATTGGAAGCTACAAAAACCATTATAACCTCAATACAGGAAATTCTATGCACTCATTTGCTACCAGCTAAAGTGATTGTGGGTGATTTCAATCTGCACCATCTGGGAACGAACACGACCAACAGGACGTACTTAACCAGCTCTGAAAGAATTTTTAATACCTTCTTGCAAAATTATGATCTAAAATCCACCGAGGAAATATTGAAAAGTTCAGATCCCAAACGTTCAGGAATGGCCACTTTTAAGAATTGCTCGACAATTGACTATATCTTTTTATGTAACCAACTTAATCAGGAAATAGTTCACTTTGAATTAAAATCACACGAAACCAGCGACCATGCAATTCTTCATGTTGAATTGAATATCACTATCAAACAACGGGAACAAGCCTCCGCAGTATCTCATTCAACAGGGACCGAGGAATACTCATTAGTCAGAAGGTTAAAATGGAATAAGCACCAGGCCACCCTATTTAACGCATGGAAAGATAAACAAGTGGGTAGAGGTAATCATCCTGTAAACAAGCCCAGTATGGATAATTGGACGGCGTGGATTTCCGCCTGGAAAACTGTTCTCAGCAACAACTACAAAACTAGCCTTCAATCAAAGACGAAAATTACACCACAACCTAGATATGACAACACAAAACTAAGTGCTATAACACGCAACCTAAAGAGGGCAAAAAGAGCGCATAGGATTGCGGGTACCCAAAAAACAAGGGATAAGTGCAAAGATTTATGTAATAAGCGCAAATATCCGCTATGGTCTCTCAAACAAAACAAACTAGAGGAGGACTGGATAACGATACATGAGCTGACAAAGCCTCACAAACAACGACAGCTTTGGCAATATATAGCCCGTCTGGAAAAAGGTAAAGTAGACAGGCGCAACTCCGTACACGCAGACGCATGGCAGAGACACGTTTCCACAATTTATATCGAAAAGGAAGGTTGCATTGACTTTGGAAGCACAGTGGAACACCCCATGGCGAGCACAAATATAGAAGTGGAGGCCACAATGGAATTCATGGGCAAAGAACAAGACTGCCCTGCCTTTGAAAAAGTAATAAAAAAGATAAGAAAAGACGGGGCACCCGGGCCTAACGGTCTTCCAGGAGCAATCTTTAGAGAAGACCCTGCATATTGGGGAAACATTTTATCCAACCTTTTTATCGAATGTCGATTACAAGCCAAGGTGCCCGACTCATGGCGTGGGTCATTTCTACAACCAATATTCAAGAGAGGAGATAATACAGAACCAAAACATTATAGATTAATTGCCCTCTTGGATATTGAAGGGAAAGCCTACGCAAGTACCCTATTGATAGAATTAAATAGATGGATCAAAGAGAATGAAATCCTCCCTCCCTATCAAACTGGATTTCACAAAGGCTGCTCTACAATTGATAACATCGTGGCCATGTCGTACCTAAGCCAGCAAGCAAATGACAAAAACAAAAAAACAGTCTTTGCTTGCTTTGTAGACTATTCAGCTGCTTTTGATGGGGTGCCTCGATACAAGCTTTGGGCTAAACTGCGCAACTGGCAAATTCCAGTAGGTCTCCTTAATGCCATCATTTCGTTGTATAGTAATACTTGGATTAAAGTAAAACTAGCAGATAACACCACAACAAATATGTGCTTCACAAATCGTGGACTAAAGCAGGGATGCGTACTTGCCCCTACATTGTTTAATTTATATACTGCCGATCTGGGAAAGATGCTCCACAATGCCAATCTTGCAATCCCCAAAATTGGAGCAAACAAACTTCAAATACTACAATACGCCGACAATTTAGTGGTGATGGACCACACGAAAATCGGACTACAAAGGGGTCTAAACGCCCTTAACAATTATAATGAGAGAAATGAATTAATAATAAATGCTCAAAAGACTAAAGTAGTTATTTTCGGTCATTGTCCAAAAAAAGCACTACTTAAATGGCACGTGGGCAAAGAGATTATCTCGGCTGCGAAATCTTATAACTACCTAGGGTGCTGGCTAAGCGAAACGGGTAAAGCGACGCTACATCTGCATAAAATGAAAGCCAAAGCACAGTCGACAATCTATGCCCTATGCAAACTACACGAGATAATGCAAAGCCCAAAGACAGTCCCCATCAGAAAAGTACTACAAGCCAAAATCAGGACAATTGCGGGGTACGCACATCAGGCATTCCCAGGTAAAATGGATTCTATGTTAGAAAAAGCACAATGCCAGGCATACAAACGCATTTTCAAGTTGCCAAAATACACCCGTAACAGCCTGATCTGCTTGGAGTTTGGTCTGAAGCAACAAAAAAAAGGAATGTTTGGCAATGCAGGCGAAATACTACTACCAAGTACTTACAGCCTCCGCAGAAAGCTTAAAGAGCATGCTGAAACCGATCTACGGGGGGTCAACCAACCCATGGCAACGTTATATGGAGGAAGCAGTGGAAAAACTGGGTTTAGCAATACAAAATTGGGATCAAGAAGAGATAAACTATCTGGCCATTAAAAACGCAATTAACAAACAATGCTATCAACTGTCACGCAAAAATGACTTAGCAGACTACGAAATGGGAGGAGGACAACCTGGGCTGATTACAGCATACGTAGAGCATAAAACCCAGCCCTACCTCCGTCGAGCATTGGGGAGAAAGGCACTAAAAAACATTCTGTGGGCCAGACTAGTGCCCCTCCCAATTAAAGAATTAAATCCCGGGTGGAAGTCCCTTGAACCTAAAATCAAATGTAGAATCTGCAACTTTAAATCAGAATCTCTGCTACATTTGATTTGTTGTTGTCCCGGCATGCTACAGCCCCGTCAGAAGCTTTTAACCACTTAACCGCGGTGGCAATTCCGCCGGGGTGCGGCGGTTTAGCGGAGTGGGCGGGGCCGCGTCGGCCAACGGACGTGCGCAGCACTACAGAGGTAGTGCTCGCGACGGCCGTTGGCCGACAGAAGCACGCGACGGGTTAAAACATATATGGCTACGCAACGGGGCTCGGACAGTGAAAGAAGCGGCTTTGGTTTTATCTTCTTGCACCCTACCGTCAGACTTGGCTAGATTTGGGAGATATATGGCCGAGCTGCGTCTTAGACTTATTGAAGAAGATGGTCCTGGCAACACTGAAGGTCCTTTGTCTGACAAAAAGACAGCCTCCAGTAATTAGTCTTGCTGCTGCCTGCTTTAAATACTCACCTTAGTAAGACATATTAATTTTGCTATAATGTTGTATTGGTAACCTTTCTCCTTTTAAATGTAAATAGCATATTATTTTTTCTTTTTATTATACGGAATTAGATCAGCCCAAAGTGATCTCCTTTTTGTATGAACTTTTAAACAATCGAAATTCTGCTTTTAACAAATTTTTATGTATGTAAGTCATATTGCAAATGGTTTTAAGTAACTGTGCAATAAAAATAAAATGTATTCATTCATTAAACAAATAAAATATAATATATTAAATATATATATAGGGTGGCGAGACCCGAGTATCTGGGCAATTTTCAGGATCCATGCATCATTGTCCATGATACATAAGGACATTAGTCTCAAAGTCAGGCAAACGTTTTCCATTTTTGGAACAACATGCGTGTACTACATTCATGAGCGTGGGTGTGGAGAGGCAATGTTTTACAAATTAAGTCACAGATGTTCAGACTTTTCCATCCTTCTTATGTCTGGTGCTCAATTTTCATTTCTGCAGCTATTGTCACTCTGAATGTTCCCATCTAGTACACAAGTATGGCGAGGCTCTGCAAATACCCAACATGAAAAGAAGGGCTCAGGAGGACAACATGCTTCTCTGACTGCACAGGGCGTACCTGTGTCTCCTCCACTGTACGTAGAGCTGAAGTTGGTTCAGGTGTGCCTGTCTGTGTCTTGACCACAGTACACATACACAGGGGTGAACAAGCTTCAGATGAATCCTTAGGTATCTGAACTTCTAGACACAAGTAGGGAGAACCTGATAATGTTTTTCAAGGTACAGAAAGCTCTGTACCCTGGTGTGGAGAAGCCTCAAATGTACCCTTAGGTACAGAATGTTCAGTACACATGTGAGCGGTTGTTGCATGTGAGTCCCGGGGTATATGGAGCACTGTGTTAGGTGTGCTCGAGGTTGTTATAGGCAGGTGAAGTTTCTGAATATTGGGCTACTTGTAGTTCTCTCAATTTCCTCTTTGTCCCATGACTGCACACTCCTGTCGTTTGTTTGTCTCACAAGTGTTAGATAGCAGAAGTGACTTGCAAGCCTATTGAATGTCAGCACATACCATTCCATTCCAACAGACTTTATTTCAGTCAATGTAGACCATAAAAAGTGAATACAAACAATGACATAAAAAGTAGATAAAAAAAAGCCAATACAGGACAATAAAATACAAAGAAAACTTGATTTAAACATGAATAGAATTCATCATGGAGAAAAAGAATAAATACATTTGAGATGCAGTTAGTCAACATCCAAGAGTTACCCCATGTCAGATTGGTATTGTGAAAATTAGTTGCATCATTAACATTTTTTGGAATGTGAAGATTTAAAAGCAATTAAAAGTAGGTTAGATGGAAAAAAATAGTAAAAATGAATAAAAACGTGGCATGGAGGGCAGCGTGGGGGTGTTATACTTGCAATAGTAAATTTAACCGTGCCCTCCGGTTGTCCCACATAGAGTTCAGAAAATGGGAGACAGCAAAGACTATGGGTGGGTGGGTATCCGTTCGCAGTAGTCTAAATGCCTCCACAAACTGCCTACACCCCATGTTTTTGCAAAGTGGGACCAACCAACGCTGTCTGGCTATTTTGTACCCAGGGCAGAAGAAAAAAACATGAACATCGGTCTCGTCATTGCAGTTACAAGCAGGGCACCCCAAGGGGGAGGCTTTTGACCATTTATTAGTAAGGGCACGGAGCTGCAGGGTCCCTATTCTAAACTGAAAATATAGTTTCCTTGCCGAAAGCGGTTGGATAGCATCCAGAAATTGCTCAAAGTGATAATCAGCTTTAATATTTAAAAAATCAGCTGTTAAGTGACCAAGTTGGTAGTTCCCCTGAATATCAGCTAGTTTGAGCGATCTATATGCTCTGACTAATGCTAGGCGTGGAATGGCCAAACATGCGGTCTACGGATTGCTCCATAGGTTTGGAAGACCTAACTTGTAGCACACATCCCTTATATAAGAGAGCCATGACAAATTTCCAGGCCCCGGAAGGCCCAGAATCTCCTTAAGTTCTAACTGGTAGACTGCAAGTTCCGGGGTCGCCCACAGTCTACGCCAAAAAGTTAATGGTCGAAGACCAATCTTCTCTGCTATAGGTCTGATGCCAAGATCCATGCGTAATGGAATTGGAGGGGTACTCGGTGGAAGGCCCAGCAGCTGTCTCAACAAGTTGTTCTCTGTTTTGGACAAACCACCAGGGGGACAATGGCCCCATAGCTCCGCCCCATACATTACAGCACTCCTGATTTGGAGTTTGTAAATCTCGGCCACCGGGGCAGCCGGTTTACAGGAGGAGTTCCTGTATGTTTTTAGTATTCCCCCTACCATCTGGGCTAGTTTGAGGCTTGCCTTAGCTAGTTGTGTGCCCCACTCGAACTTTTCGGACAGTGTGACACCTAGATAATCGAAAACAGTCACCCTCTCTAGCATGGTGCCATTTAGAGAGGGGTTAGGATGAGAGGTTTTGGCTGAATTAAAAACCATAAATTTGGTTTTTAGCGTGTTGATCTCCAACCTCCTAGTTGTACAGAAGGTTACAAAACTATCCAAAACTCTCTGGATGCCCATGGGTGACTTGGAGAGGAGCAAGGTGTCGTCCGCGAACATCATTGCTGGCACCTTGCTATGCACCAACTTGGGGGCATCGTTGTCCACTACCTCGTTAAGTTGGGCAACCAGAGCGTTAATGAACAGACAAAAGAGGGTTGGAGCCAGCACACACCCCTGCCTAACACCTATGTTGACTGGAAAGCGGGGGGGTCAATTCCCCATATTTACTGTACCTTACTCGGGCATAATTGCCCGCATGCAGTCTCATGATCAGTGTCAAGAGTGAGGGCCCCGACCCCTGTTGATGGAGCGTGCGGACTAGGGGTATAGCCCGCCAGGGTATAAACAGTCTGAGGATTACTAAAGTTAATAACAATACAGTCCCCTTGCATTGTCTTTGGTCACATGCCCACCCAGCCAACTCTACGTACTGTTAATATCTCTCCTGCTCGGTCATAGGAAAACTGCCTATATCTGGCCAGCCAGAATAGGCACTTATTCCTTAAGTCCCACTGTGTTTCCTTCTGGCCAACTTTGATCTCGGGTACTCCGGTCAATACAATGACATATGGAAGTGAGGCTGGGGGTAAAGTAATGGTCGGGAGGTTCACCTCTCCCGAGCCTTTCTCCATAGCCACCAAGCGGTCCACTCCAGACCTACCAACCCCTGTCTCTGGTTGTGTGAGTATTTTCACATGTGGGCCCTCCATACGGGAGGCAGAATTAAGGGTCCCTTCCGTAGTAGTAAGGCTCCTGTGGCCAGTAGGAAGCCTCATAGCTTGGTTCTGATGGATATCTGGCCTTACTTGATGGGACACAGTAGTTTCAGTTGGTTCATTACTACAGGCAAGTGTTTTCCTAGCTCCCAGAGACCCATTTAGAAGTGCCTCCCTCGGGGGTCCATGATTGCCTACTGGGATTTGGTCTACACAATCGGTCTGTGAGCTACCATCCTTCTTCTCCCCGGAGGCTTGGTTGGTGGATTCGGTGGTATTAATGTACCTATTATTCGCTGTCAGGGGTCCTGTGTCCAAATGGTTAAATAGGTGGGCGAGCTCTTCCTTAACAATAGTTCTCAACTGTGACTGCAGGTCTGCTATCATATTCCTTGCCCAAAGTGGACCGTCAGAGTCTGTCCGAGGGCTAGTGGAATCTTCAGGCACACCCCCGGTGCTAGCTAAGTTGTCACCCCAGATGCGGGCTCGCCATTTTTCTTCCTTTTTGCTCCCACCCCATTTCCAGGCTTACGCTTTTCATTCTTAGTTGTGTTAATAGTTATTCCACCTTTGTGTGTAGCATCGCTTTGCCAGTGGGCCTTGGGGTGGGGAGGAAGGGGACTCGATAGGCCCGGGGAGGGACTCTAATATACTTGAGGCAGATGCAGGGGTTGGAGCTTGTGCAGTGGATGGCTCGGTCACTGGACAGAAGATGTCTGGCGTAAGAGACAGACGCCTCTCAGTTAACTCAATTACTGTAGTGACCACCCCGATGGCCCTCAGGAGCATCCTATCAATTGAAGTTGGGGGCATAGGAGAGGGTATAGGCACTTGGGGATGTTTTGTCACACAATTACGCTTACCCATTTCTCAATAGAAAACCCTTGCCCCTAGGATAGACCAAGCACAGACAAATAACAGTATTGTTATGCCTAGGGAACAAGAGGCAAACAAAGTAAGTTAAAAGGGACACTGATAGTTAAGTTATGAAAAGCTCATAAGATCAATCTTCACGATGTGAATGTCACGACGAGGCCCTGTCGGTTATTGTTCAAAGGTGACTATTGGAATTGTTCAGGTGAGTCACTATGTAGCAAGTTCCTCGTTCTGCCCTCAGTTCGAGCTGATAAGTAATGGAAGATGTAACAATCTGGGCAATACAGCTAAGAGGAGCTTACAGTCAAAAAATGTGTTGGATGGTCCCAGGGGTCTTACCCGAGTAAATGTGCTGGCTGTTCAGAAGCAAGAGGGGGGGCCTGCCTCTTCCTGGCGATGACGGGGTAGGATGGGCCCGCCCTTGGCCCGGGCTTTGCCCGGGCGCGTCCTGCGCCGCGGGAGATTTGGCAGCGCTTTTGAGCGCGTGTTGAGCTCCTCCCCCACACCTGGGTCAGCAGCGTGGCCTCGCAGGGCACCCTGGGACTTTGAGTCCCACCAGGGTTTGTTGCGGCCCTGCAGGGGGGTCAATAGGCTGGTGTTGCACCCTGGGATAAAGATCCCACCAGGGTGTTGCTGGATAAACAAAATACCCCCGACAAGCAGAGAGAGCAGCAACCCGTGTCAACACATACCTTTTTCTTGTCTTTTTTTACTCGTTAGTACTCTCAAAAAGCATCATCACTGATGCCTGTGTGCAGTTTGCACACAGTGCATGCCATAACTAGTTCTTCCTTCTGAGACCCTCAATCTAAATTACACCTCCGTATAAAATGAAATACTGCTGAAAGTCCAGATTTTCACACAAAAGCCCAACTCATGTGGAACTCACTAACGTCTGACTATTTTTTTGTAGTTTTTGTTTAAAGCACCTGAAGTTTGCAAAGAAAAAAAAATAACATCTTTAACTTGCACACACTTACATATACACAAACTGGACCTGGTTCATGTGTACCTGCAGCTGCACTGGGTTTTTGCAGATATGGGTGGTCTATTGTATGGATGCTGGTGAATATTTTAGGATGTGGGTTATTTTCCTGACATCTCACGGAGGTGTCAGTGCTAGGAACTCTTTCGCTTTGTGGAAAATTGAGCAAGACAGCAATTGCGCCATATTAAACAAAGACAGTAGGACATGACTCAGTGTGTTTAAAAAAAAAAACTACAGCTGTTAGCTTTCCTTCCAAAACCACTTCAAAATAACATCTGGATCGGCATGCAGCCCATAAACCACACTTGACTGAAAATAAACCTTGAGGAGAGATATGGAGAGCCCGCTCCACTCTCAGAAAGATGGGTATGACTGGGAGCATTCAGATGCCAAACACAGTGCATAGGACTGGTAGGAAGAAACTGAGGGCCATGTGCCTACTGAAGAAGTTCATGAACTTTTTAAAGGGGCATTCGGGTGAATGATGCCACAAGAGATGTCAACGTCCAAGCAGACATCATCAAACAAAAGAATGCTTATTGTTAGTGACTGCGAACAATGCAGGACTGGATTTCTTTTTCTCTCCAGTGGATGGCCCCTTTAAAAGCCAGTCACGTTCAAGGCCTTGGCTGTAGATATGATGAGCAGATCAGGGCTTAGATGGGTGATTGCCTGCTACTCAATGGCTCCTTGAGGACATGAATGTATCTGGCAAGTGTAGTGATAATGATTGTGACAGAATGATGCGGTAAGTATAGTTGGTTTTGCAAAGGTGTGTTTGAGATAGAACAGATTGATCTATGTTAGGACAGGCAGGGTTGTGTATGCTGTGTTTGGACAGGAACGGCTATATTGGGGCACATAAGACTAAGATGGTAAATGTACAGCTGTGTTTGGACAAGTGTGGCTAAATTAAAATAGGTTTAGCTTTGCTATGATGGATACAACTGTGTGGAGAGCGGTGTGACGTTTGAAGCACTTTTGGGACACAGATTATATTTTAAGACAGAAGAAGGAGTGTTTAGACAAGTGTAGCTTATAGGACCGATGTGGATGAGTTAGAAATAAAGTGGCTGTGAAGGGCAGGTGCAGCTATGTTTGGATAGTCATGACTGAGTACCATTACGTGTGGCTGTGTTGGGCTAGCAAAGGCTGTGTTGGATCATTTGTGTCCGAGTTGGAGGTATAGCAGTGTTGGGACAGATATGGCAGTGTAGGATAGGGCCATAGATGACTGTGTTTGGACTAGTGTGGTAGTGGGGACGGAAATGGCTATTATGGGAAAGGTCTGGTTGTGGCCCAACAGGTATGGCTGTGTTTGAACTGCTGCAGTAGCTTTGGGACAGGTGTAGAGACAGATTAAGTCGTGTTCAGAGATACTTGCTTGTGTTTGGGTACGTGTAGCTCTGCTAGGACAGGTGCACCTTTGTTTGCATGGGTGTGGCTCTACTGGAATGCCTGTTGCTATGTTTTGAAGTATCTTGTTGGGGCCAGGTGTGGGTGTGTATTCTGAGCTATGACTGTGTTCAGAGATGCTTGGCTGATTTGGGGCATTCACAGCTGCATTAGAATATGCATGTTTTGTTAAAGGTATAGTTTTGTTGAGATTGTGTAGTTCTATTGGGTTATGTGTCATACCATAGTTAAGGCTGTGTCTATTGAGTAAGGTATGCTGGGGCAGATGTTTCTGTAATAAAGTGTTGGGAGTAATTTTATGTGATTAAATCAACAATTAAATCCAAAATGTCTAAAATATATTTATTGATCTCTATTCTTTAAACATATACCTTTAGTGTACACAATGCATTAAGATGATGCACACTGAGTGATTAACGTTAAAGGCAGTATACAAAATTACAAATCCATACAGGACTTAGAAAATATAAATCATGGGTCATAAAGAAAAAAATGCAACTGGGCAGCCAACACGTGTTTTGCGGTAAGAACACTGCATCTTCAGGGCTCAATCATAATTGACAACGAGGGGGAGATGAACTCAGAGGGTTGCGAACAACACATTTTTGGCCACAGCAGGTGTTAGGGAAACACAGTCAGGGGATTCGCTTTGACATGCCTAATAAAACAACATTAAGGAGACAACATGCTGTGACCTGCCGTGTTAGTCCGTCCTCTCCCGCATTCCATTGACTGATATGTCTAACCTGGGCAGGCCATACACACGTGGTTGACTCTCGTTTCACAAATGTCCTACTCAGGTGCCCTCTGTGTGGCCCAGACCAGCCCTCTCCAGGTGCTCCCTGTCACCAGCACAGCGCTCTCAAGCTCCACAAGTGAGTAGCTCATCAGTACGGATATACTGGCAAGCATTGAGAAAAATATCTGTACTGTCGCAAAGGTGTGGCTTCATTGGGATTTGGGGTTGTGTTAGGGTAGGTGGGGCTATAATGGGGCCTCTGTATGTAGTAGAGTTGAACGGGGCATGAGTGAGACTATGGCGACAGATATGCCTGCACCATGGTGTGTGTGTGTGTGCTGTGGAAGATGTGGTTATTTTGGGCAGCTGCTGCTGTGCTGTAGTACACACGCCTGTGTTTGGACAAGGAGCTCTGTGGAAGAGAGGGGTGTGTGGAAACGCTACCCTTTCTTTTCTTAATCGATGCTGAATGCCCCCGGGCGGCAGGCCAACATCACAATACCTCTTGTTGCACAAGACAGGACGCATGTCCCCATCGTTGGTAAAACATACAGTAATTCTGAGAAATGTTCAGTGAAATGTTACACGTTCACAGCAGCTTTCCTCATATGTTGTTAGAAATAACGAATTTCATCATAGCAGTTCAGTGCTGTCATCATTTTCACAAGTGTATGGAGAAGGCTCCATGAGTAACACAATGCAAGTTACAAATCCAGCCACATTGCTACTTTATGCACACATTCATTTGTATGTCTACCAGCCTTACACTCTGGGAATATTTGAAAGACAATTATCATATCTACTAAAAAGTATCATCACCTAAAGGGAATTCCAATAAGATGGTGTCTTACTTGACAGCCCCTTTACATATTTGACAACGTATATTTTATTTTACAGATCTTTCTTTCATGGGGGATTTTTGCACACACACCACAAAATGCTAAGTTTGACGCCTCAAATGTCCAGGTGAATTTACAGAAGCTGCTAAAAGAAATTAACACTCTATACTTAATCTGCCTGAAGACTTTTTTATTTTCTCTAAAAGAGAGATAGCTCAATGTAAAAACCAATTTATTGACCAATGGACAAACCGGTAGCATTGTTGCCAACATTTGAAAAGAAAAATCCCAGGACACTTTGCAGCACAGGGCTGCTGCAGATAGAAAGTTCTTGTTTGCATACCTGTGTGTGATAAAGAGGAACAGTTTCTGCAACAATAGTAGCCGGAACAGTCTCCAACTTGTCGGGACTGTCCCTGCAAAAAGGAGACAGATGGCAGCTATGCGGTAAAAAGACCAGTGGGTAGCCCAATGGAAAGGCTAATGGATACACCAATGGCTAGCCCAATTGAAAGACCAAAGGAAAGATCGACTGATAGGCGAGTACAACGACCAATGGATGGGCTAATTGACTGACCAATGGAAAGACCAATGAATAGACTGTGGTAACACCAATGGCTAGACCACAGGAAAATCAATGAATAGACCAATGGATAAACCAATAGCAAGATCAATAGGTAGAGCAATGGATAAACGAATTGAAAGACTAATAGCTAAACCAATGGATAAACCAATAGGAAGATCGATAGGTAGAGCAATGTATAGACCAATGGAAAGATGACCTCAAATCTCTTCTCTTCCAAAGACACTTTCAGAACTAATACTTTCTTTCTCAGGCCCCTCTAGGAAGTTCGCTCTTCATTGTAACTTTGCACTTTTTCCTGTACATTCCTCACCCTTGCGTGCTGTGTTGGATTTTATGTTTGTGTACCCTTCATTTTCAGTCTCCTGTTTAATTTACGCCCTCTCTACTCCCTCAAGGAAGTTCTTCCACTTTAGGAAATTCTGTACTCCATGCCTATAGAAGTGCCTTCCCAGTGTGTTCTGAGTGACTGCCACTTATTGCAGTATTACACCTCTATTTGTATTTTGTATCTTATGTATCATGCACACCTGTCACTTTTACCTCTTGTAACCTATACCTCTTTTTGTATTTTTTTTGTATTTTTTTTGTTATTTGCACAATTGTCACTTTTTCCTCATGTAATGTAACGCTTGCTTTTGTATTATGCTCACTTGTAACCTTCTCCTCATGTAATGTTACTGTTCCTATTGTGAAGCGCTCTGACACCTTCGGGTAAAGTCCGCGCTATATAAAAACGCATAAATAAAATAAAATAAATAAATAAAATAAAGATTAACGGGTAAAGTAATGGACAGACCAATGGAAAGACTATTAGCATAATTTCTATGTATTTGATCCACCCGTCATAAATGAGCTAAATAAGGAAAGAAAAAAACATAACAATTCAGTCTTATACTTCGCCCAAGGTATAAAAGTAGCAGCAGCAGCATGGCGCGCAGCGCGAGGACTCTCGTTTAGCCTGGTCAGCGTTCTAGTCCCTACTGTCGCCTGAAGGGTACGGCAGCCCGCGGCCCTGTGGGCGTCAGTAGGACCCCGCTCGGGGTGCCCAGTGTGTGCCTGAAGGACCCCGCAAAGCGTGCCCTTGTGTGTGCCTGAAGGACCCCGCTCTCCCAGCTGTCAGCAGTCCCGTGCGGTGCCTCGCTCCCCTCTCAGCCCGCCGCCTCGTCCTCTCTCGCCCCCCGCACCCACTCTCCGCCCCGCCATGCTGGAGGAGGCGGGCGCCGTGCTGGAGCAGCTGCTGCGGGCCGCCTGCCCGGCGCTGGGCTTCGTGCTCTTCCTGCCGGCCGTGCTGCTGCTCGTGTCCCCGCTGCCCGTCTGCGAGGCGGCGCACGAGTTCACCGTCTACCGCATGCAGCAGTACGAGCTGCAGGGCCAGGGCTACGGTGAGCACTCGGGGGCGCTGTGTGCGCGGTGAAGGGGCAGCTCCGGGGGGAGGCAGGGGCTCAGGGGGAGGCCCCAGCATATGTCCTATGAATTCTGGGACTTGTAGTTTTATTTATGCAATTATAGAACAGGACTGCAAGTCCCAGAATTCAAAGGAAACCTGGACTGGAGCGGCACGCCTCCATGGACCTGGTGGGGCTGGCGGGTAGTGGTCTTGGCCTCTCTGGGGTGCCCTAGGTTTCTGAAGGTCGGGGTCTGGGGGCTGCAAGGGCAAAGGTTTAAGAGGACGGGGAGTCACGATGCTGCTGGAAAGGACAGGGTGTGGACAGTGCAGAGTCCTAGGTGACACGGGGTGGGCTCCGTGACAAGGCACAGGAGGAGCCAGAGGTCGGAGAGGCACAACGCGCCCATACTTTATTTTAACAAGAACGGTTCTCCTACTTCTTGGGATAAGGGATGGTTCATTCTGACAGCAGAAATCTCTCAGCTGGAGTGGGCAGGAGAGGGTGCCCTGTGCTGGGGAGCGGAGGGACAGACAGGCATACACAATGAAGGCGCTTCTTGCCAGGACGCCTGCTGACTGGAAGAAATGCAAATGTGTGCTCTTGGTTAATCTGCAGACGTAAAGGCTACGAGGAACCCCGTGTGGGCTATAATTGATGGAGTCACTTGTAGGTAGTGACCACAAAGAATTATTCTTTTTGACAGGTACCATAGGGATAACAGCTGAGCCTTGGAGTGCCTGTTTTTAGCATACCTATACAAATGTTTGTAAAATGTACCTTGTGCGTATTATTAACATTTATAGTTTGAAAGCACTTTTGTTTTTACTGTGAATCTAAATCTTTTTGCACATTTCCTGGCAGGCAACAAAATATTTAACAGCATACTCTGACCCCCCCCCCCCCTGCTCACTGACCCCGCACTCATTGCACTGAGGATCATAGCCCCCTTCCCATACTCTGTTTTTTAAATGCACTTTGACCGCTGGAAGGAGCAAGGCGTGGCAGTATTGGGTCCCAAAGCGCAGTTTTAGGGCTAAGGGTTGGCCACACACCCTGCTATCTCGTTGGATACATAGTCTGGGACGTGTGGCTATAGAACAGGTGTTGAGAACCGGTGGGGCTGGAGGTGTCACGACCTGGTACAGATGGACTTTAATCTGGGGGGAGGACAGCACTGTAGTATACAGACGTACACTGAGGTACTGTGGATCTACGAGAGAGGGTAGCAGATTACCAAGATACGGAAAACCGGAGCGGGAGGCAGTAGCTTTTCCTTTTGCGCCCCAAGGTCACCAACTCGCTTCTTTTTTCGCTAAGGGCAGAGACTGACTCTGTGGGTTTAAATGCTGACCCTTCACCTAGGCGTTTCAAGTGTCGAAAACCTATTTTCAGTCAACCTACCAGCAAGCGCCACGAAACCTCAGGGTGTGCATGTGCTTTAGAAATGGGTTTAACATAAGACACCTCCCAAATGGTCAGCTGCACATAACAGTAAACAAATATAATTCATTCCAAACATTGCAGAGTCGCACATCGCAAAGAGTGCAGTTTTACAAGCACAATACTTGGTAATGCATGGTACCGAACATATACCTGCCAAGCGACCTACTCATTGCAAACGCACCAGGCTAAAACAGTCTTTTAATCCTCATTTTTAACTTGTCTGTATATTTGTCTTGTGTGCTGTATGGAAGTACTTCCTTGTCTGAATGATACCACCAAATTACAGAGAGATTACAAACTAAGAGCTGTAGAAATACAAGTGAACGTATTAACTTTCTATTAACAAGCATTGGCATAGCCAATAGGTCTCGCCTTTGGGGCCTTATAAGTGTTTAGCCAGAGCTATTGACTTTGCCAATGTCTTCAAGCTGTGCTGTAGAGAAGTGTGGCTGCTGTGCAGCATGCTGAAAAGTTATAATAAAGTGTCAGAAGCATTTTTGTTACTTTATATATGACCAAGAAGGCATTATGTAAAACTGAACGACCATATTAAAACAAGTTTGACCTATTGGCATTGTAAATGACAATGCCTTTTATTTATGTTTTGGTTTTTAAAACATAAATAAAAGGCATTGTCTTTTACAATGTCAATAGCTTAAACTTGCGTAAATGCGAGACCTATTGCATTGCAAATGTTTGTTCTAGAGTATTAATTCAGTGGACAAAAAAAACTTCGTTTGGGGGTCCGAGAATGTCGCTTCTTAAACCCTCGGCTATCAATTGGGCTTACATTTAACTCTGAATTCGGATGGCGCCGGCAGACCTTGCAAAACGGGGGTGACAAAATAATACTGAGGAGGTCGCCATAGTGTGGCGAGCCTTTTGGGGTTACTCTTATCCTAAAGACCCTACTTGAGAAGTGGGGAAGTCATCAAACCACAGCGGTGTGGGCTGCCTCAGAGACTCACAGAGACCTCCACCATTGTTGTGTTTGGCAATCTGTCAAAGAAAACCCCAACCACTTCCAAACCCTTCAGCTATGTTCACAGTAGAACTACTGTACCAAAAGGGACTTTGCTGACTTCAAATATTTGTGGTGTGGGCAGGGGTACTATAGAAGCTGTATTCACGCTTATCAGGCCAAGAAATCCTAATAGCATTCAAAAAGTGGACACAAATGAATCTATTCTCAACTGTCATTTATTGAATTAAAAGGAAATTCCTGTTTTTTGATCACGATACTGACCCCTCCAAACTTCTCTAAACGTTACTTTGACATGAGTTCCTTAAGTGGAGTGATCAACGATTGTCATGATGCAAGGGATTCAATCACCAACCCAATCCAGGATACTGCAAGAACCACCTGTGGGTGCAGAGGGTCTGGGACCACCCTATGAATCTGTGCAGATGGATCTGGAAACGGCAAAGATGCTAAGGGCTCTCTCTGGTAGCCCCTCATCCATGAGTGCAAAACATGGCCTCAAGAGCCCATTATTAGACGCACACGGGTCTTACACCACACAAATCACGGATGAAGATTAGTTTGGTAGATCCACCCACGTGGGTAAGGAAGGGGTCTGATGGCAGAATATTCATGCTTCCAGGTGACGTGGTCAGCGGACCGCGGGCACCGGTAAGGGCAGGGGCCTCTGTCTATGCCCCACTTAGGTACATATTTCATAGTGCTGGTGCAGAGGGGTCATGGGTGCCGCAGGAGCAGGACGTGCCACGTCCACATGCGCAGATGGGTTCTAACAATTTCGTGCCCATGTTTGCAAATGGTCATCAGAAACCCACCCACGATTGCAAATGAGGCTTGCCTGGCCAACGCAGGAAAACATTACACCCTTGGCAGTGCCCGCGATAGTTAATGGGTGGAGGCTACGTAACAAACTTTAACAAGAAGCAGATTAGGGTTTGGAGAACAAGATTCATATTTTTTTTTTAACTATCATTTTCTGGTAAGCCACAGAAACATGCAAATAAACAACCCACTGTGTGGGCCAGATTGAGTAGTAAGAGTAGTGGATTAATGTATCCGGAAGAGCCATTAGGAGCAGTAACAGCACATAAGTGAGTCAATGAAATGAAGGAGAGGGGGAGATGGGGTGGTGGTGGTGACCTTGTCACATTTTAGAACGGCTACAACAGTATATGTGCGGAAATGACTAATACAATAGGTGGCATAGACATAGTAGCCTCACAGGTCACTTGGAGCTCCAGAGACAGTAGGTAATTTCGAAGTGGCTGCCAAATGTCTCTAGGCCGAGCAGAGGGCGTTTGTAATACAGCATAGGTTTTACTGGTGGTATCACAACAGATCAGGCTGCTTAACCAAGCAGTAACGAGCGGGCAACATTTACTGTCCCAATGTAATGCAACCTTTCGCTTTGCCAGCAGCAAAGCAATAGCAGTGAACTTAACAAGATTCATATGTAACCTAATTATGAATCACATGTGAGATAATTTATTGTTAATCTGCGAAGCCAATGGCAACTTTCAAAAGTGAAACCGTGCTCCAAGGAGTGAAACTGAAACTCAAAGGCGTGACTTGAAGTTTCTGACATCAACCCCTGCTCACATAGAAAGGCTCAGAATAAGTTAATTTTGTAGACAAGCAGAAAATGTATAAAATATGCTAGATCAGAGGGAATGCGCCTGACCCCTCCCCTAATACATGCATGCTGTGTATGGAAGGAGCAAGAAGCTTGCTAAGCCATTCATTCTCTTCTAATAGGTTTTGTGTAGCCCCGAGCAGAGTGCTCTCCTGTGCCACAACGGCATTCCTACTTCTATCCCTCTCTGAAATGTGATGCCTGCAGGCTACAGCACAGAGCCGCCACGCCAAAGGGGGACCAGGCCTACCAATCGATCGCCGACCTCGAATGTATACCCGCTCTCTCCCGTGACACCTGGGCTAACTAGGAAGAGAGCAAATGCCCGGGGTGGTGAATGACACTCTTGCCACATCAATGGGAAAAGCAAGTTTAGGGATACTGTAGAAACAGTATGACATCCCTTCCAAATCTGTTGGATCGTTTATGATACGCTCCGCTGAGATCCTTAACATAAGATTATACAAATTTACTATAGCATTCACATTATACAAATTTACTATAGCATTCACTAGTTTTACAGTGCTTCAACCCAAGTTACCTGCAATGGTAGAGCGCTCAATTTTTCTGGGTCCTTGCGTGACTATCTCACGCAGTCCAGGGTTTTGCTTTACATTCTGGGACTTCTAGTCTTGTTTATCACAATGGAAAAGCTTACACTACAAGTCCCAGAATTCAAAGCAAAAACAGAATGAACGCGCTACTCCTACATAGACCCGGAAAAATTGAGAGTTTTAAACAGCGCTCCGCAGAACTGCCGAAGGTTAACTATTGTGTTCTGGTTCAATAACGGGAGGCACACAAGATCGCAACACAACAGGAACAATACAATCAGCAAAGGGAGTGGCTCTGACTTCTTAAAATAGGAGTGGTTCCCACTCCAACTAAGCGCGACCCCAATCCTGACGGAGTCGGATGCATGCACACAAAGTACAATCCCTCAGGGACACAGTAAAAAATATAATTTTGGATCGGTTCATTTTCTGCATTCTGAATCTCACAATCAATTCCAAGAGAGAGGCAATCTTTTAGATACCGGTCATAAGTAGGAAAGTTCTGCAATGGGAGAGACAGGAGTACTAGACAGACTACATAGAGTAAAAGCAGGGTGTAATAAAAAGGCAGTCAAGGTGATGGGATGTTCTAGGTCATGATACACATTCCTTAAGTCTACAGGCACGGGGATCTCAGAATTTTAACACACCCACGTCTCGGGTGGTAACGCTGAAATTCAAAGATGTGGTACAGTGACTGAACTAAGAACCGGACAAGCACTGGTGGAAAGCACCAGAGGGTATTTGACATACAGTCAAGCAGTCTGAAAGATAGTGTCTTACTGTATTAATCCAAGTTGGCAGGATATCTTGCACACAACGGACACTGGGTGGCTCAAGTATCTGGCAGGTAAAGCAAGTTGCGGTGTCCATTATCTAGCAGAATAATTAAACAGCCCAAAAAGGAGGTTCATAGCATTGAAAGGCGAGGCTAAGTGTCCATGGAAAGAGCTGCACTGCGATGGGAGGCAGCCTCTGTCTTAGTTGTGTGATTACGGTGGGCTGAGAGCCCCCACCTACCCACCCATAGCCGCGAGCTGAAATTGTCTCAGGACCAGGAGCCTCTAACCGGTGAAAAGCATTTGCGGGTGAGGGTTGCTTGGAGCGACATGCGCGCGCGCTCCACCCTGTGCCTCACACCCTATTGTTGTGGAATCGGCATGGAGGGGGTTGTGAGGCAGCGTCGGCTGCCCTGAAAAGACCGGGATCGTAGTGTGTGCACGGAATAAAAGCCTAACAAAAGCAAGACGCGGGACCCTATTCTTAAGGCATCCCACATTGCAAACATAAATATATATATATATTTGTTAAATTAACCCGCATTTTAAAAAGAAGATGCGCTGGCGCCATTACGGATGTGCCGCACTAGAAGAAAATAAAAACATACAATGTTAAAAGAAACAGCACGTTGTGCGATCTAAATATATATATTTTTTGCTAAATTAACCCGCATTTAAAAAAGACGTGCAGGGGCCATTACCAATGTGCCGCGTTGTAAGAAAAAAAACAATGTTAATACAGACAGCACGTCGTGCATGCTTCTGGAGATAAACAAAACAAGCACGGAATCGAAACGGAGGAGCGGGGGCGAGCGAGCGCGGCAGCCTGCTCAGCTGACCAGACGCTCGTGCGTCATGGCCTTTTCCCCGCACGGGCGGCATATGTTTCCAATTATCGCGCACGCGTCTGGGCACGATAATGGGAAACAGATGTCGGCCCTGCGCGCGTAACCGCCCGAAAAAGGCCACGACGCACGAGCGTGTGGTCAGCTTCTGAAACCCCCTTACATAAAGTCTTCGCCTAGCAGCGCTTGCGCGCTACTCGAGGCTCGACCTAAAAAAAACAACAAAAAAGACACACTCCTAAATAATTTTCCAGGTAATTTCAAAACAAGACCAAGGACGTGAATTTCACAATCACGCCCCTACCTTGCATGTGATTGAGTTGAAAGAAAGAGCAACCTAGTAACCTAAATGGCTGCCAGGGGCATATCAGAAAAGCAGAACGCATCAATAGCTAGTTTTCTAACACCTCACTGTTGTAGGAAAGTGTGTATCTTGAAATTACACATTGATATCCATCGCTAGTGTAAAGGTCAGATTGTTTGCTGTTGACACAACTGAGTGCCAGAAGGGTTCGAGTAGAGAAGGGATATTGCTTTGGTCTTGGTAGCACCCTGGCTGGTACACTGCTTGAGGGCCCTAGTGAGCAGAGGAGTCTTTGTTAGTGGCCGGGGCTCATAGGTGTGCTACTGTATCTCGGTGCCCAATCTTCAGAGGGAGATTCAGCATTACATTCGCATTCTGCTGGTTGCTAAGAGTGAGGAAAACCCTTTCTCCGGTCAGTCCTTGAGAGAAGGAACGTTAGAAGACTTTCAAAGACAACTGCTGTTCACATGGCACTCTTGTTATCTAAATGTAGCCCGTAGTCAAGACTACACCAGAGACGATTTGAAGGCATTTTGTGTTGCTTTTCTCTATGGTGGAAAGATATATAATCTGTCTCTTAGGGCTAATGCTGAATGAGGACTGACACATGCACAGAATAAAAAGCTAATATGTTATGAGGGCATTTGGAAACAAGTCCATTGCAGCTTTGCCCTAATCAAAGTTCTGATTTAGTTTCATGGTTGGAAATGGCGCTGTAGAAAATCCCTGGTTGAAGTGCTTTTTATCCTGTTTCGTAACGCTTTGTACAGTTCCCAGTGGGTTCTTTGACTAGGCACGCCTAGCGCAACTATTGGGCAACCAAAGTGCCAGCAGCATGTTTGTTTTCACTGACAGGCAAATCCTGTTTTAATTATGGCACTCCATGGCCCCGTATCGTGGTGTTGCAATACCGCAGTCATTAGGACAGTTCTTCACGTTGCGTCTGCACCAACTACAAGTTCAAAAACAACAATTGATGGACAGAATGCAGAACAATGTCATACATTCACCCCAGTACAGAGATCTGGGCCTAAATCCATCGTTTTTTTGCTCACCATGCCATTCCAGTTTGAACCCAGCCATATGCAAATCAGTCTTGACCCTGTGCCTCATGGGAACAGTCCAGCCCGAACTGCCAAGCCAGGTCCTCCCTGGACTGGAAACAAGCATCCTAGGACCGGTTTCGGGGTTTCACCCCTCTTCAGCCAGGATAGCTTGATTCCAGTGGCATGGAGAGCACGGGACCCACGTCTGGGCAAGGGTCAAGACTGATTTGCATATGGCTATGTCTGAACTGGGGTGGCGTGGTGAAGCAAAATAACGATGGATTAAACCCAGATCTGTGACTGGGGGTGAATGTTTGCCAATGTGCAGCATTCCGTCCATCATCTTGTGTGTTTTCCAACTACAAGTTAACCACGCTAATGGGCCTGCTGTCTCGTTAATCCTTTGAGTTGACCTGGCGTCTGCTGTTGGTCTCTAGATACAGTTTCATGAAATCTGTAGTGCCAGAGCCAGCTCCATGGTCTTTGCTTCTGGCCCCAGAGCTGTACTTGATGCCTATTGAGTGTCATTTTACGTGGCACACCCCTTCTTAGGCCAAAAGGTACATTTTTTATTACTTGGAACAAAACTAATAATAAAATATCGTATACATTTGATTTTGAGAGTAACCGAATAGCTCATTAAATGTTTTATTCATGTGGATTTTTGCAAAGCACTTCTAACCACCCCAGGTTTGCCTCAGAGCCCTAGATGCACTAACAGTGTAATATATTGCTAAGTCCAGGTGATGGTGAGCAAATCAGTGAACCAAGATGTAGGAAAGTGGGTTTTTGTTGCAGTTGTCTCCCCACTTTTTTGCCCCCTTTATAGCTACTGGATGCTTTTTCAACTGGCAGTGCACTGAGGCCTGCTAACCAGAACTCGAGGACAGTGCTCTTTCCTTAAAACAAGGTAATGTCTGTACACAATTGGCAAAGGACTTTAGTATCCCTGTAAGACACTAGTAAATCGTACTTCTGGTACTTAGGGCATGAGTACTAAAGAGGATCCCTAAGGACTGCAGCATATCTTATGCCACCCTAAGGGACCCACACAGATTCCACACCAACTGCCATTGTAGGCTGCGTGACATGGTGCGAACCACGTTTGACAACATGACATGGCATACTCCCTGTGTGCCATGCCAAAGACACTGCATGGGCTATATGTAAGTCACCCCTAGAGCAGGCCTCGGAGCTTTAAGGCAGGGTGCATTATAGCACATGTGAGGACATAGCGGCATGAGCAGATATGCCCCTGTAGTGTCTAGTTCTATTGCTGGATAGTAAAAGTGAGCTGGGAAGCCATCTTAAGGTATGTACTAGGCACTGGTCAAAACTAGTTTCCCAGCTACATAATGGCTTCATTGAAACCTATGGTGTTTGGTATCAAACACCTCATATTAATATACCCACACTGATTCCATTGATGGATTTATTAATACATGCACCCAGAGGGCACCTTAGAGGTGCCCCCTGAAACCTACTAGTCCTCTAGTGTGCTGGCTGACTGGTCCTGTCCAGCCTGCCACCACAGATGAGTTTCTGACCTCTGGGTGGCGAGAACCCCGCTCTCAGAGGTCAGAAACAATGCCTGCTCTGGCAGGAGGTGTTTACACCTCCTCCAGCAGGATGGCTAGTAAATTAGCATGTCAAGGCAGGGAACTTCAAAGAGCCCACTGCCTTTGATATGCAAGCCTGGTTTCTTCCAGACCTGGGAGATGCCATCCCCTGAGCCCCATTTGGCACCAGGATATGTGGGAAATTAGCTATGCAAGGAGGTGTGTTTCACCTCCAGGCTAGTCACACCCCTAGAGTTCGGCTACCTGAAGTGAACACGAAAATTAGGATTTCACCATCTTGGTTGTGGTGAAATTATGAACTCTGGGACAGGGTGATGCCCACTCCCCACGGGAAGTGGTCATCTAGGGGGTTTAGTGACCCCAGTGGTAAGTAGCCAATTGGCCTCTACCCCCTCACTCCCCTTAACACCCTAAATTGAGTATTTAGGTGGCCCCCTGACACCAGGAAATCAGAATAGCCTGTTTGGAGAAGAAAGGAGGACAAAGAAGAGCCCACAACGCAAAAACTGAGGAGCAGCATCTGATTTGAGGACAACCCTCATAGTCTGCCTGCTGCCTTCGACAACTACACAGACCCGGCTCGTCCAGAAAGCGGTGTGTCGGGAGGGCCCCGGGGTACGAGACTCTGAGACTCTTGCTGACGCCGATGTCCTGCTAATACAGGTTCGGGACGAGGACGGTCCCTTTAATTTCCCCTGGAGCTGGCGAGAGGAGGAGCCCAAGGGCGTGACGTGAGTCCCAGGAAACCTATCAGGAGACGACTGCCAGGAGAAAAGGGAAGTGATCGGTAATACTGGCGCGCACGCCGAGGAGCCAACGAAAGAAAACGAAGAGAAGAAGACGACGCTGAAGGAACCTTCCGAAGACGACCCGGCGGCCGGTGTTCCCGACGTCCCTGACCGCGGAGATCAGACCAGAGGACTACAACACTGCGCTACGCTCCGCCACGCTCCAGGAGGTGGGTGGCTGGAGCAGGTACGATATCGCATACGAGGGTTCACGAAGTCACGGGGAGGGAACGGGTAGTCTAGTGGGTGGTCACCGCACTAAGTTTTCTTTTCTGGTTTCCACACTTCAGCTACGTCCGTTGATCCCTCACGTTTCCCTCCCTCCATTCTAAGCATTGGATATTGTCCACTGACCTGTGGCTTGTTTGTTTCCATTTTATTTCCCCCTTGCTACTTCCTGGGCGTCTCCGGAGTACCATTGAGAAGCCCCACCCCTCCCGACCTTCCTAGAACCGGTGAAGAAGAGGAGCTGCTCCTGCGAACCGGACCCTTTTTCTTTTGTTGTTCTACAAAATAAAAGAACGTATCCATACATAAAGGGTGTCAGAGCATACTTTGGGGAAACCGGATTGCCCCCCCTTTGAGATACGACACGGTGTCACCTCCAAAAGCTGTGGAAGAGTGACCCACAACTTTACCTGGCTTGCAACATCTCCCCTGGAGCAAAGGAGCTGCTTCCCTGTACGTTTGCCGGCACCAAAAGGCCTGAAATGAGCCTCTGACAGTGTGACCCAGTCGGACCAAACAGCACTGCACACAAGCCCCTGGCCCAAGTTGCCATGAGCCGACGGTGCCCCTGAGGCACAGGGACCGTTAAGAGTTGAGGGCCCCTCCCCCCGCCACCCCCTTGGGTCCACCAGGCTGGTCCCCCAGTCCCCACCTGCAGCCTCTCTTGCCAGATGGCAGAAACCACAAGAGCCTCAGGCTACTGAAACCCGACAGGAAGAAGCACCACTGCACCCGAGCCCCACAGCCCAGGGAGAAGTGGATCAACAGTGCCAACCGGGTCGGAGACCTTCAAGAGCTGAGCCCACCTTTAGATTTGGCCGAACTGGTCCCCACAGTCCCTGCCTGCAGCCTATTTGTGCAGGCCCCTCTACAACTGCAAGAGTCTCCCGCAGTATGACCTCGCCGGAGAAACCGCCACTGCAGCTGAGCCCACCAGCCAGAGTTCCAGTGGACCAGCAGTGTCCCTGCATCCCTGAGGAGCTCAGGGGCTGAGCTCCCCGTGGGTTCACCCGGATTGGCCCCCCCAGTCCATACTTGCTGCCTCTTTGCTAACTGGACCGTTCCCAATTGACTTCCGGGGCATCCAATGCTGAATTGCACCTCTGCACCTGGAAGCCCCAGAGATGAATGAGGTGACCTGTTGGTGCTGCCTTTGACCTTGCCCCATACTTCCCTTAAGTCCTGAAGAACAGTCCCTGATATCGCAAAACAAAGTACTTACCCAATTACAAAGCTATTCGTGTTAAAAATATATATAAAATAAGTGTTATTTTTCGAAATTGGAGTGGATGTCCTTTTTGAGTGTGTGCATCTATTATTGACTGTGTGCGTAACAAATGTCTAACACTCCTCCTTGATAAGCCTAAGGCTGTTTGACCACTCTACCACAAAAAGTGCACCTTGGGGTTGTTAAAGCAAGCCCTGTCCACTCATAAGGGATACCTGGACTTTCTACACAATATACCTCTTTTTGTAATATAAAGAGCCAGCTTCCTACACAAGTTATGAAGAGTGTCAGAAGACTCCCCCAACATGATGGCAGAGTCCCGATAGTCTAGGCGAGATGGAAAACCACTTGTCTTGAGCGTCTGAATGGTTTATGAAGCCCATGCTCATTCTTTACATTTTTCATTCCTAAATGTGTACGAACGTGTGCATTTTTTTTCTTTTTACCAGTCCTGTAAAAAAAAATTGCTAAAACCCTATTGGTTTAGCTGTGCCAATGCAGCAAGCTGCAGAAAACACCAAATTGGATTACTGTTTTAAACCTGTTTATTTTCAGCCAAAGTATGCAAGAGATGTAGGTACTTAAAGCAAATCATGATAGAATGAGCCATGCTTTTTCCATCACAGATGTAAAATCTTCGTTTTTACTCTCGCTCCATAATCTAAAACCTTCTGTCAGCCCATGTGTGATAGATCCTTGATTAATTTTGTGTTCCATTTGGTTGTGAAAATGAATACAACCTTGATCTGAGGCTGCTTAGGTCCTGGGCTCTCATCTCATCTGTATCCTAAGAAACTTTCTAAGCCTGCTCTTTTTTTAATGCTTTTCAAATTAAATTCGAGCCAAAATTATATTAAGGGAAAGGTATGAATGATTAGTAATATCTAAAATTGCATATGGGGCTCTTGACTTAATGCCCCATATTCTTAGATCACCCACTATAATAGACTATCATGTTAATAAAACAGTAAAGTGCATTAGCAGCCAAATGGGATAAAATGTGTTACTGAGAGTGCGGCAAGACTGTGGAGTGTGTGGTGACCAAGCATGACGACAGATAAGTAGTTAACATTATTCCTGTTAGTAATCCCAGTCTTGTTCACATTTTGAAGAGATGTGAAGCACGCTCTCTTTCCTTCATCACTGCCAGCACTTGTGTTGAGGCATTGAGGACGCGCACTTATTGGCAGCAATCTGAGTGCTGATTAGATCTTGGGCAAGGCAGGTGTGTACACTCACCTCATCAAGAGCTGCAAGGAATGTGAAGATCTGCTTTGCTGAGGGCCTGTCAACATCTGGGATGCATAGATGGCGAGTTTCAGGTCTTGTCAGGGTAATACCTATGTTGCTTCCACTATGAATAACGTCACGCCGCTCTCTTCGGTGTCTCACTGCAGGTACTCGGAATGCTGTACTCAACACAGAAGCACGCACAGTGGAGGCAGATGTCCTCAGTCGACGCTGCGTTCTGATGCGTCTCATTGATTTCTCATACGAGAAGTACCAGGATGCCCTTCGGCAGTCAGCTGGGGCTGTGGTCATCCTTTTGCCCCCAAACATATCCACCATGCCACAGGACATTGTGAAGGTACATATATCTGGCTAACTCAGCAGAATGACTCGTTAGCAAAGCCAGGCCAGGCGCAGCCTGACGGACACAGGGATAGGTTGACACAATGCGTGTGCCTCTCCAGCGGCTATTGGCTGTGTCTAAAGTCTTGTTGCCCTGGTGGGGGATCTCCTTTTAATCCTTGTGCTCTTCAGAGGTAGCAGCACGTTGACTGCTAACTGTTGGGAACCTTTCTTGGAATTGCACTGGGCCAGTGAAACATTTGACGCTATTCCAAAACAACATGTAACATGTCACCTTGTTTTATTTTTGTTCTTAGCAATTTATGGCTATCGAGCCAGAAATGCTGCTTATGGAGACGGTTGTTCCAGTGTACTTTGCAGTGGAGGACGAAGAGCTCATTTCTATATATGAGCAAACCCTGAAGGCATCTGCATCTCAAGGCTCCGCCTCCGCGGCTGAAGGTCAGTTCAAGCAACTTGATGGAAGCCATCCTTTAGTAGCCACCGTTGTGAGTCAGTGTGTCACTTCGTCAGAACACTCGGAGGCTGCCGTGGTGTAATGTGAGCAATATACAAAAACTACTACAAATGACTGTGTTGGTATATGTTTTTAATATTTTTTGCACTGGTGGCTAACCACCCCCCCCCTTTCCAAGTAACTCAGAAGCTGTAATTAGCCAGAAGATAAACTGTAAATAAAATTAATTAATATTGGTTGGTACCCGTATTAGCAATCTTTGATCAGATGAATGTAGGCTGTTGCATTTCAATACATTTTGAAATTTTTTGAGATTCCTAGTTTAGACTGGTCTCTTACCTACGAGGAGGTGGTTTTAGTTGATTTCAATTCTGGAAGTGTTTAGTTATTCAAGTAGTAAAAAGATATTCAGTTAGAGTATCTTGTAGCTCACCCTGTGTGTAACTGCGTAACATTTGTCCATATAAGGTAATTAGTGTAAGTATAAGAAAATAAGTTACTTACCTTTCATAGATTCACATGCTTGAATCCGATTAAATAGCAGTTAAATAGTGCATCATATATGAACGTTAAAATATGTATGTGTGTGTGTGTGTGTGTATATATACACACACACAATGTGGAATGTGCGCAATACATTAGCGGATGGCGGGGTATAACTTACTATGGTGGCTCCCTTTTACTGTTAAAGACGCTGTAACACCTCCTGGCCCACTACCGCATCTCCGTGGACTGTGGAATTCAAGCAGTAGTGCTGCATAAAGGTTTGTCTATTTTTCCAGGTCGCTGCTCTGCTGGTGTTTTGGATAGACACACCAGCAAACAACGCTGTCAAAGTTGATATACTTCTAGTAGAATGAGCTCTCACCTTAGTCTGTAATGGCGTGCCATCTTTTTGATGACAGAAATGTATGGCAGTAGCTATCCACCATGCTATACTTTGTTTAGAGAGCGGATAACCTTTCCTAGGAGCACTGTATGCCCCTAGCAATTGACTTGATTTACCAAATTGTTTTGCCTTGTTAAGGTAAAACTTTAAACATCTCTTGACATCCAAGGAATGTAATGTTCTTTCTGCTACATTTTTTGGATCAGGAAAGGATATCTTTAAGACTATGGTCCACTTAAATGGAAGTTTGATGGTACCTTTAGAATGAATTGTGTTTTTTTTTGCAGAATCGCTCCTGAACTCTAGAAAGGGTTCTTGAATGGCGAATACTTGTATTTCACCTACTCGCCTTGCTGATGTCGGTGCCAGTAGGAGTGCCACTTTCCAAAAAAGCAATTTAATGTCCACTTTGTGTACAGGCTCAAATGGGTTCTTCATTAATTGTGAGAGTACTGTATTGAGTTGCCAGAGCGTAGGAGGACGTTTTACTTGCAGGTAAACCGCATACAGCCCTTTCAGAAATTGTCTGATAAGCCTGCTGGACCATAGTGATGGTGATGTTGATAGTCTTCTGAAGTGAGATCTGGCTGCTAAGTGTACCTTAATGGAGGCATGACTGAGACCTGACTGTGCCAGATGTAACAACTGAGGAAGAATTTCCTCTGGTGTAGATGACAGAGTGCAAGCTTGACCGTTGGCATCAAATGTAAAACTGCTTCCATTTAAAACTATAAATCTTGTTCATAGTATCTGCTCCAGCTAGAATATCTCTGCATTCTCCTGGGATGTCCAAATGTGCAAACCCATTGAATTCAGGAGCCAAGCTGAAAAGTGTAAGGCTATTGGGTCCAGATGAAGTACTTGGCCTTGATTCATTGTCAGCAGACCTGGAAGTGGTTGCAGTTAGATGTGCTGTCTCTTTGATAGAAGTAGCTATGTGAACCAATGTTGCCATGGCCATCTCAGAGCTATAGGATTAATCCTGAAGGTATCCGCCCTTCATCTTTCTGAAAATCCTTGCGAGGGGAAGAGTCGGAGGAAAAGCGTAGGCAAAGAATCCTGACCATGCGACCGAAAGAGCATTTCCCCGCAATCCTGGTTGTGGAAGCCAGCTTGCATGGAATCAGTGATTACAATTTTGGGACGTTGTGAACAGGTCTAGATTTGGCATGCCCCATTGATGAAAAATGTCCTCTTGGACTTCCTGATTGATCTCCCATTCATGGCTGGTTTTTTTTAAAATTCTGCTTGGCATGTCTGCTATGACATTTTGCTTCCCAGGTACACGTTCCACTTTGAGGTTTATCTGGTGACTGACCGCTCCCATATCCTCTGCGCCTCTTGGGACAGTGCTTGGGATCTTGTACCCCCTTGCTTGTTGATATATAGTGCATGGTTGTGGTGTTGTCTGTGAGAATGAGCACTGCATACCTTAGTATTCTCTGCAGAAAAGCTTGTAAGGCTAGGTGTACTGCTTTGAGTTCCAGAAGGTTGATATGTAGAAGTAACTGAGATGGTGCCCATTCGCTGCTGACTTGCAAATCTTGGAGATGTGCTCCCAGCCCTCTAAGGAAGCATCTGTTTGATTACCAACTGGGAAACTTGGGGTATGAAGGTTAGGCCGGTGGAGAGATTTGTCTCGAAACCACCAAGAGAGTGCTATACAAATTCCTGCAGTGACACGAACTATATCGTCGAAAAAACGTTGCGTATGGTTCCATTGTCTACCCAGTTCTTCTTGCAACTGCCGCATTTCGGAGGTGGCAGAACGGTACCAAAGGAATGCATGAGGTCATCATCCCTATCAGGGATTTGAATAGGCAAAATGAAAGTGACCTTTTTTCCTTACACTAAACCGGCAAAGTGGATCAATCTTGTTCGTCTTTCTGGTGATGTATACGTCTTGTTCTGCACTGTATCCAGTGTAGGTCCCAAGGAACGTTATCCTTTTGGACGGCGAAGGGCTGATTTTTGTGGGTTCAATGTAAGGCCTAGTTATCGAAAAGACGTAAGCATGCTTTGGTTGACCTCTGTGCAGACGGATGGGAAGGTGCCATGACCAACCAATCTTCGAGTTGTGGAAATACTTGGTGTTATTCCTGTCTTAGCAATTCAGCTACTGGAGCCAGGTACGTTTGTGAAAATGCAGTGGGGGGGGGAAGGGGGGTTTATTTAGAGGATTTCAGGCCGAATGTGAGCACTTTGAACTGATAATGGCTGCCGGCTACTGTGAAATGTAAAAAATTTCGAT
Organism: Calotriton arnoldi; assembly: GCA_963921515.1. NCBI lineage: Eukaryota > Metazoa > Chordata > Amphibia > Caudata > Salamandridae > Calotriton > Calotriton arnoldi. Next base: position 457,373 of record CAWUFW010001460.1, read on the forward strand.
GGCGTGGATGGATTGGAACAAGGAAATAAGCATCTTGGAGCTCAAATGTTGTCATATAATCTCTCTGGTTTAGAAGATGTCTTGAATTGTGACCATGGGAAATGTCTGTTTCCTGAGATATTTCTTCAGTTTTCTCAAATCCAAGATGGGTCTCCATTCCCCTGACTGCTTCCTGACCAAGAAGAAATGGGATTAGAAACCTCTTCCCTTCTGGTTTCCAGGGACTCGTTCTATGGCCCCATTGCTGAGAATGGTCTAGACTTATAACCTTAGAAGATGCAGATGTTTTGATGGGGACTTCTGGGGTGCAGTCGGGGGTGGATTTTGAATGAATTCCAGTATGTGACCGAACCTAATTGGAGCCAACATCCACTGATCTGTTATTTCCTTCCATTCAGAGAGGTGATTGGATTTTTTTGTCGCCGAAGCATGCCGAAGGAGATGGAGCTGTAGCCGGTGCCTGTAGTTCGTCACTGTTGCCTTCCTGTGTCTTTGCCCTGTAAACCCAGATTTCGTCTCTGGGTTTGCCTTGTGTAGGCTGCTGGAGGAGGTTGTTGCTGATGGTATTGTGGTCGAAACTGCTGCGATCAAAGTTGGTATGTTGTATACCTGTATGGTTGGTAACCAACCATGTCAGAAAATTGACCTCTTCCTCGTGCACCACGAAAAGGAATTTCGCTGTATTGCAGAGTACCCAAAGACTTTGCAGTATCAGTTTTCATGGATTGGAGGGCCTCATCATTGTGTTTATCGGAGAGAGCTTCACCATCATATGACGGTCTAAAACTTTTCTTTGTACCTCCGGTCTAAAAGAAGTGGCCTTCAACCACACCTGGCTCCGTAGGACTGCTGCTCCTTCCAGCTGTCTGAAACCTGTGGATGCAATGTCCATTGCGGAGTCAGTGATTTCTGAGGGGGCTTGCTATCCGTCTTGCAGGATCTTTTTGGCTTCTGCTTTGACATCATATGGCAGAAGATCTATATATGGTGTCATGTCTGACCACATCTGTCGGTCATATCGTCTGAGCCCTGTCAATGAATTTGCTGCTCGGACGTCAACGCTGACATAGAGGAGAAGCGCTTTCCAATGTTGTCTAAACGCCTTCCCTCCCTTTCAGGTGGTGCCGATATTGACACTGATTAATGTTTTGAACATCTCTGAGCCGCTTGGGTGACCACAGAGTCAGGTTTCTGGTATCCAATCAGGCAAGCTGGAGAATTTTCTGGTACCTTATACTTTTTGTCCAGATGTGGCAACACTGCCGTCACTGTTGCCGGATTGGGGCCTCTCGCTTCCATGGACGATGTTCCATGAGGCCCTGTTAATATCAGTCGACCAGTGAGGTTGTGCTTTGGTGAGCCTATCCCTGCACCTGGTGCGCGGGCTGCAAAGTTTATCGATGGAGACCCTCTTCCTCAAATCTGGGATATTTCAGACCTGTCGCCTTCAGCAGGAAGCAGGGGCTTTTTGTCCGATGCTACACTACTCCTTCTGCTTTGGAGGGCCAAGTTCCGATGAGCAGATCTTTTGGATTGTTTGAAGGAATCTGGAGAGGGGGGAGGAGGCAGAATGTTCAGCCCATGAAGGGAGTCAGGCATGCCACTGGGGTGTGCTGTAAGTGAACTGAACCGACGGATCACTTGGGTGTATTTCTCTATTGACTTGGTGCCAAGTTTGTGCATAGCTGACTGAGTTTTATGGTCATCTCAACCTCCTTCCCATAAGTGCGCGGAAACACTGGCTTCCGGCGCATCTGCCTCGTTTTGGAACTATAGGGGTGCCTCCATTTGGAGGAGGCATGAAAAAATGTTGAAGAATGAAGTCCTTTCGATTGGGGGCGTGCCCTAGTAACTTGGGCAAAGGGACCTGGGTGCCTGTTTCTATGTACCCGCGGGGGTCTGCCCGCTCCCTGGTCAGACTGTCCTCCACCCCCAGGGGTGCGGTCAGCCAACCCCTTTCTGGGGGATCAACACCAGGGGGGGGGGGGCCCGGGACCCTGCGGGCACCCAGATCGCAAACTCGAGCTTGGGCTCCCGGTCGACATAGTAAGGCCGTCCTTAAGGTAAGGAAATATGACTTGAAGTGGTATGAAGGGGATAGGTCGTTGTAGGGGATAGCTTTGGACTTATGGCGTGTTTATACCTTGCGATTGTGCTAGGGCATTGCCACCCCAGACAGTCAGCCCACTTTGCCGTGGCTGTGGGTCTGACCCCTGCTGGACTGAACTCCCTGTGCTCAGCCAACCACCTGGTGGGGTGGCAGCAGCATCCCGATTTCCTTGAAGCGGATTGTGTGATGCATGTGCGTTGTTCTGAACTTGGTTTTGAGGTGGATGCTCTGTGGGGGCTGTCTTCATACTATACCATTCTGGTGGTGGTACATTTTTAGACGGCACCAGTTAGCCATGTGACCCATTCTGTAACAGTAGTGGCACTCTACAAGGCCCGTTGGCACCCAACCTCCCTGACCTCAGCCACTAGGACTGGGCCAATACCTTCTGGGGTCCATAAGTGGAGCTCCCCTTGAGACAGGTGCCATCTGGACGTTTGTGGCTAGCGCAGCACCCTCAAAGGCGATCTTTTTCAGCTTATGTTGGATCAGTTAGACAGTGTCTCCCTGGGCCTGCTGCTGCTTCTCCCTGTCCCTTCTGGGAATATTGTAGTATATGGGCCTGTATTAACCGCCAAGGTTTGGTGTCTGTCCTACTACACTATCTAATCTGGTCTGGATCTCAGTGGGTAGTACCCTCTTGAGGAGGATGTTGTAGAAGAATGCAACATTGGGACCCGTGTCGGTCCTGTCTCCTGCCCCCATCGTTCTCTCATCCTGTCTAAGAATTCAGTCACGATCTCCCCAGTCTTCATGCTCTCCTCCATTAGTCCTCCTACGTCTGGACGGTCAGGGAACATCTGCCTTAGAGCTGTCCAGATCTGGTGTCTGAATGAGTTAAATGCAGCCCATCATGCTTAGTGTTGATAAGCGTGACTGTGGGGTTGCAGGCTCAGGAAAACACTGTATTGGGCTGCTCCCCAATTAGACTGCTGAGCAGACATTTGATGTCACTTAAAGCTGACTTTATACCCGAGGTGTTCTTTTCAAAGCATGAGATCCATTTTCCTGTCCCGTCCATCAATGGGGGCAGTTTATTCCTGAGCCCTTCCTTGTCCCATCTGTTACCCGAGCACATAGATGGTTCCTTCTGCACCTTTCTGCAGTAGCGGACATATCCTGGCTCGGGCCACCTCTGTTGGTTTCTCTCCGATGTAGTGCTCCCATAGCCTCAGGCACCCCTGCATGTACGGGTAGTTCCATTTCAGATCTCCCCCTCCATGCCGAATGCAGTCCTCCGCAATGACCGTGTCTTTGGTTTCAAAGGATCCCTCCTCTGGCCAAAGACTATCATACTGGTGGCCCTTCCTTTCAGTTCACCAGGTGATAAAAAGGCCACGCGAAGGCCTCGCCCTCTTGTCTAAATACCATCTCTCTTGGGGTTGGCATGCCTGACCAGCACGTTCGGGGGGAGCGACTGACGTCCTCGCTCTCCTCGTGCACACATAAAGGTGCCATGCTCCTCCTTCTGTGTCTCAAAAGCGTGTCCATGTCAGGCTTCCCTGGCTACTTATTTCCTGGTCAGCCCCTTCTCTCGCGCCGACAGCCAGGTGATGTGTGAGACTCGGGGGGGCCTTTCTCCTGACTCATCCATGAGTTCATCTCTATATGGGGCCCGAAGCTTGGCTCCTGTTCCCTCCGGGCGAGTTGTTTCCCCTCCTTGCTGGGCTTCCCAGGCGAGAGCTTTCTCTCTCTCCATCCTTAACTCTTGTCTTTACTCGAACTCTCACCTGGGTTGCCTCCTTTTCTCTCAGTGCTTCGTGCTGTTCTTCTAGGCAATGTCTTGGCCTCAACCTCACTCCCTGACCCTTCCTCCATGCCATAGGCATGTCTGTCGAGTTTAGCCCGTGGCTCCCCCTTCAGAGTCGGACTGTGTGGGACTGGCGCTCCTTTCTTCCCCTCCACTGGTAGAATCACCTTCCAGGAGGGCCACAAACCTGCCTCTGACCTTAAGGCACACGGTGTGGGGTTGAGGAGAATGTGCTCCTTGTCTGGCTTGGACCTGATGGGTCGTAACCAATGGGTCAGGGGTCGAACCCAGAGGGAGCTTGGCACTGGACTGCGCCAGGGCCGACTGCGTCCAGGCTGGTGGGACCTGTGATCCTCTTCCCCGACTGGTGGCTTGCTGCCCTGGGAGAGGTCCAGCAGCCTCCTCAACTGGTGGATTGGTGTAACCCAGTGCAGCGGTGACTGGGTTGGCCGGCATCAGCGAGAGCACATCCCTCCTGGTGTATAGTGGGGGAGGTGCAGATGCCTTACTTACGGGCTCGGGGATAGGCTTGTTGGCTGAGGCCACCTCGAAGATGGCCCACAGTTCTAGTAGAACCTCCAACTAGGCCTTCTTATGTATTGTATTGTATACCTGGTCTGTATGTGATTCTTTGTATGCTCTATGGTGTTGGTGTCGTACGTTTCCCCCTGAGGCCAGGGAAATGCGTGGGCTTTGGTATGGATGTGCCACCCACGGAAGTGTTTCTCTAGTTTCCTAGCCTGTGTGGGGGCACCTCACTTGCATATCGTTTAGTGGAGTCTCCATAATGGATCAGGGAACTTGTTTTAAGGATTTTGCAAATTTGGATTGTCTCGAGATTCTTTAAATAACTACAAATTTTCCTCTAATTTTGAGGAACAGTGTACAAGGGGTGGTACGAAAAACAATTGAATGGTTACGAACTCTATAAAACTCGATGCATTAGAAAAAGGACATTTAACACTAAACGAGACAAATGCAGTAAAATAGTAACAACCTGTAACAGAATGCAATGTTAGTTCAGAGCAGTATGAGTCAGTATGAGATTTGTAGTAATAAACTAGCAAACGTCAAATTCTGATCTGGAAAAAAATGGTTATTTCATAAAGCATAGACTCACTAATATGACATAACATTTAAACTTGCAGCATATTGCAAAATATAACAGAAATACAACATCAGTAAATGCATAAAATGGATAATCTAGAGGAGACAAAGGGAGAAAAAGGTTGACAGAAAAAATGATTACTTCATCCAAAAAACCTTAGCCCCCTCCTAGCACCTGCAGCCCGAGTAGAGGGGATTCTCAATGTAATACGCAGAGCTAAGTGAGCCTGATAGTCTGTCACTGTCAGCTCGGTGGACAAAGGGAGCAGTATTTTGTGTGGATAAAGAAATAACTGACAACTATCGCCCCCCCTCCGTGGCCAGACACAAGCTACACCTTATCTCACCAAACTCTGACAGTCCCCAATGTTCTGAATTACACCATATGTCACACCCAGGGGTAGTGCCTACTGACTGCCTGACGCCGAGCAGTCCAAGCGCAAAAATCCACCTTTTAACTTCTTTTCGATTTCCCCACCCAACCCCCCAGTGTTAAGAAATCACATAAGTCTCTAAGAAAACCAATTTGACTTAAAAATAGTTCGGAGGTGGTGCCCCTATATAAAGCACGAAGGATCGAGGGTGTACTGTTGTGTCACGCCGAAGTGTTCAAGCCTAAAAAAATCTGTAGCTACCTTTAGCTTTCTCTAGCGTGCCGACTAGGGAAAAAATTATCTATGTGCTTGTCCTAGTTGCTGGGACTAAGGATCAGATGTGGTCTCTTACCCATGTGACGGCGGCTTCCAAACAGACCTCCACCCCGCGGATTTAGCAGAACTTCTAATCAATTATGGTGTCTGCTCACTGATTTTGTTTGCGCAGACGAATCCGTTCGGGCAGGGTTCCTTGTCCTTCGACAGCAGTCTGGCTCGAGAAACCAATCTCTCCTATCTAGCTCGCCAAAATGTTGCTTGGCTATGAATTTACCTTAAAGCAAGAGGCGTTTGGCAAACCTGGAACAAGTTGGTTTAATTAAACGCAGCGGCCGTGAGAGTCTCTACAGAATGAGTCAGAGGAAAGTCTTTCAGTGTACAAAGTTTGGCTGACATTACATGCATCTCGTGAGGTACAATTAAGTAATTTCTGCATTCATGAAAAGCATCTTGGTCATAAATAGTTTGGGCATCTGATAAGGACACAGATGGCTCTCGAACTCTGGGAGAGCTAGTGTGGGCCAGTGTGTATGCGTCCAGATGTCAGTCATGATGCGCGTGTGATCACTACGTGTGGTGTGCATGTCGTGTTCTGATTGGCTGAGTGTTCCTATCTACACGTGGTATCTAGCTTTGTGGTATTTTGGGGGATCTTGAGACTTTGGCCAAATGTGTTTTATTTGGGCCAGTTTCCTCGGACCGGTTTGTGGTGCAACTATCTATCTGGGGGATCGATCAGGGTTTTCCCTGGTTACGTGTTTATCTTTGGGCTAAGTGAGACCTCACCTGTGACCTGCCATTCCATAGGCATGGTTGCGGGTTGCAGGACCTGCCTGATCACGTATCTCTGACTCTGGGTTGATGGGTAGGTCTCCTTGGGTAAATCCGACAGCAATGATACGAGTTCATTGGAACTCCTGAAAATAATATGGCAGTCACTGGTATCATATGTATCGACATTCTCAACATTGTGCGTACAGTTGTCATAGTGTACATTGACTTTACTGATATTGACAGTTATGCTTGCCTAGGTCATAGCATACATCAACATTGTTTCTACTGGTAACAACATTGTAATTCGTGCATGGATTATGGCATACATAGGCGCAGTTACTTCCAGTATCGACATTGTTGTGCGGGCATAGATTATGGCATACAATGACATTTCATTTAGGGGTATTGACATTGTTATGCGGGAACATGGTATGGCATTGCATTTATTGGTACTGCCGTCATTGGGCCTGCACATATCATGGTATTCATTGACATTGTATTTGCTCATTCTAACAAGATCACTGTGTGGATTAAAGTAGGGGATAAAAGATGTTGTATTTGTGCTAATAAACACCTAGAGAGACAGCAGTTGAATTCAAAAGGAATACAGAGCAAGCCGGTTTTGTTAGCTAGGAAGGCGACCTAATGTCGGGGGATTAATACAGAGGAGCAGAACCTGGATAATAAACAAGAGATGAGAATTGAGAGGATGGAAGATCAGTTTGTAATCGCAGAGAATCCTTATGCAGCTGTTGGCTACACTGTGGGGCTGTAGAACTTTTAAATGACTAAATTGCGGCCCGGTTATGCTTCATGTTACATTATCAGTGATTCCTTATATAGTATATTCTTGAAATGACAATGGTTCAAAAAACGGGCTTGCAATCTACAGTACTGTTGTATTTGAGGTGTGATTGCCTCACATGGATTTTCTCAAATCGTATACGAGAGAATATGAAGGAGTTTCCATACAGGTTTGATAAATTCATGTCTATTTCAGTTGTCTGTTACAAGTGTCTTGCTGTGGTATAAGCTGTCCCACCTAGCAATGTTTGGAAAAATTCAGAGATGGAAAAAATAAACCTTTATTTTTGACATCAGTCTTTTTGTTTGCAGTCCTCCTTCACACCGCTACGGCGAACGGTTTCCAAATGGTGACCAGTGGCGGTCAAAGCAAAGCCATCACTGATTGGCAGGTGACCAGTGTGGAGGTGAGTTTGGCCTGTTGGTGGCACTGCCATGGCCTTCTAAACTGCAATGTTAGATTGTGCGCATTGTCAGCAGTGCCAGTAAAGTGTGTGCATGATTGCTCTGGATAAGGGCTTGCACACAAAGCTATGGGTTTTCTCTACCTGGCACTCTATAATACTTCATGGACCTCCATTCATTGGCCTTTTGGTGGTGTGCAATGACTCACTCCCAAGAACGACCCATTTCCTGGCACGGTCTCCTGTCTTATGAATTCAAAATATCACTCTTTTACCTCCTATTTACTTTCCCACTTGGTCCTGAAATCTTGAACAAAGTACTTGAGTAGTCGCTATTTCTCTGTACTTGTCCCACAACATCCCCACTGACTTTTGTCTGAGAACGTCTTGCCTGCTGCCTGACTTCCTTTACTTGCAGGCCACAACCTCCAGTATATTCTGAAGACCTACGATCCACCTTCGCACCCCGCTCTATTCCACCAAAGGCAAGCCTTTGTCATTGAGAAGAGCATAGTGTTATCACTGTATCCTCTTTACGTCACCTGACTTCCATAAAACATCTAGGTTGATGCTGTGTGTGATATCCTCAATAAATCAATACATCTTGCTTCAAAACAGTCTGTAATAGGACTTTCTTTAATGGGTTGCCTGTATTAACCGAGCCTTTGTTTATTAGGTTATTAAAGTGGGTATGGGGAAGAAACTACTCCGAGGGGTTTGCTAGGACACGACTAGTCAGAATAATGTTAGGCTGATATGGTTCGGCTCAAAAACCTCCTTCATGCATATAAGATGCCAGTGTCTGTTCTTCTTGTTGAGTACCTGTTGTTCTTGTTGTAGGGAAGACTAGCAGGCCTGGGTGCTGAGGACATCCCTACCATTGTGCTAGTTGCACATTATGACTCTTTTGGCGTAGCCCCGGTGAGTGACTTCTGCTTTTGTTTCAAGAATAAATCTTACCTTCCTGTGGTGGGCTCCTCCCCCCACCACTTTGGACCCTATACTGCCAGAATCTTGGACTTCCTCGCTAACCTTCTTGTTCATGTCTTCCCACAGTGGCTCTCCTACGGGGCTGACTCCAACGGCAGTGGTGTCTCTATCCTCCTGGAACTGGCGAGGCTCTTCTCTCGGCTCTACACATACAAAAGGACTCATGCAGGGTAAGAAAAAGACTTCTGAAATGCTAGTAGAATCAGGACGGAAAGAGAAATGTGGATGCAGATGCTTCCCACTTCTCTCACAGTAAAATTGCAGCCTGTTCTTTTTAAATACACCCGGCACTTTTACCTTTAAAGATGGCTTCATTAACAGTTCTTCAGAGAGGCGTCCTTTCCATTGGCGAAGGACACGTTGAAGCATCTATACTGTATGACAGATCTGTTTTGAATTTGTCTAGTGACACTGTAATAAAGTCCTCATTTGGCGCTCCATTTGCCGAGCCTGGAAGTTAGCCTAATCTTTCCACAGGGGTCACTGGATGCTCTACCAGGTTCTGAATGAGAGCTTCATGGACTTTTAGAAGAGCAGCTCTTCCAGCACTGATATGTAGGAGTTGGAGCCTGACCTCTAACGCTGGGCAGTCACGCATGAGCAAAACACTGAATCAATTAAGGATTTGTAAAGCACAGCAAATTACCCGTGAGAGTCTCAAGGCGCTAATAGCGTTTGCTGCTTGCTTCGTGGTGAACTGTTCATTTGAACAGCCACAACTTGAGCCCTTTCCTGAAAAGTTGGAGCGAGGTGGTAGTCCTGAGGTGCAGGGGAAGGGCGTTCCATGCTTTGGCTGCCAGGTTTGAAAAGGAGCATCCTCCAATGTTAATTTGGTGGATCGGGGGTGGGGGGTGGGTCTCTGCAAGGAAGAGGGAGGCGGATCGTAGGTTTCTGGCTAGTTGGTGGAAGGTCAAGCGTTTATGTAAGCTGGTCCTTCGTTGTGCAGGGCTTTGTATGCCGTGGTCAACATCTTGAATTGGCATCTCTTCTGGATCGGGAGCCAGTGTAACTTCTTGAGGTGGTGTGCGACGTGGGTTCGTCTGGGGAGGTCGAGGATGAGTCGGGCCTCTGTGTTTTGTATAGCATGTAGTTTCCTGAGGCAGCGTGTGGCAATTCCTACGTAGAGTTAATTCCCTCAGTCCATCCTCCTGGTGATGAGGGCTTGCGTGATGGTCTTTTTGGTGTTGACTGGTAGCCACCTGAAGATCTTGCGGAGCATGTGATGGTTGTGGAAGCAGGCGGGGGGAGTCTGCGTTTATCTGTATCTTCATGGAAAGCTTGCTGTCCAAGAGGATGCCAAGGTTGCGGATGCGTTCTGTCGGGGCGGAGGATGGGCTGAGTTGAGCAGGCAACCAAGCATCGTTCCATGGAGAGGTGGTCTTCTCAAATATGAGGACTTCTGTCTTATCAGTGTTGAGTTTGAGACAGATGTCCTTCATCCAGTTGGCGACATTAATCATACAACTGTGGAAGTTGGCTCTGGTGGTGGAGGGGTTTTCTGGCAGCGAGATGATGAGCTGAGTGCCGTTGGCATAGGAGATGATGTTGAGTCTGTGACATCTGATGATGCTGCCCAGGGGGGAGTCATGTACGTGTTGAAGAGGGAAGATCTTTGGGGGAGTCCGCAGATGATCTTCTTGGGTTCCGATGTGAACGGTGGGAGACTGATTATGTGGGTTCTTCAGGTGAGGTATGAGGAGATCCATTTGAGTGCGTCTACCTGGATTCCGATGTGGTGGAGTCTGTTGATCAAAATGTGATGGGAGACTGTGTCAAAGGCGGCTGATAGGTTCAGGAGAATGAGGGCTGTCGTTTCGCTGCGGTCTAGGATGGCCCTGATGTCGTCGGTGGTTGAGATCCGGTCTGTCTCAGTGCTGTAGTTGGCTCGAAATCCGTATTGAGAGGGGCCAGAAGGTTGCCGCATTCTAGGTGTTAGGTGAGTTGCTGGTTGATTGCCTTATCTATTACCTTTGCCAGAAAGGGAAGTAGGCAGATGGGTCTGTAGTTCTTGGGTTCTGCTCGGTTGGCGGAAGGTTTCTTCAGGAGGGGCCTCACTCACGTTGAGCTTCTACTGGTCCTAGTGATAATCTGTGCTAGAACCTTTGGGTGTGCTAGTGGATAGTGCTATGCTGCTTCTAGAAGATTCATGCAGCTATGCACACTCTAAAGTGATGCATTCCTGTCTGATGTTCAGGTACCAAAAATTGCTATTGGTCACCTCTGACAGTATCTAGTTATGGACCTCCGAATGATGCATCTTTATAAAGACATGTATTGATGGTTTCATTTTACAGTACTATTTTTTGCTGTCTCTCTTGGGTGAGGGATGGATGATGAAACCATACACCCAGAGGAATGCTAATGCAATCAAAAGTATTTGTTTGTACTCCTTGGGGCTTCTCACTATTAGCCAAGCTCCAGGGAGCTCAACTCTGCTGCTCGTACAAGGCATGTGAAGTGCTGGAGTCATTTATAATTTGTGATGGATTGGAGTCCTTTCTCCTCACCATAGCCAGGCCTCAAAAAATCTACTCACCCACTCGCAATTGCGAGTAAAATTTGATCAGGTCGAGCTATTTTAAAAACCTACTAGTCCCATCTGGCGAGTAAACTTAGGCTGGAAAGGAGCAGGTGTTCTGTTCATTCAGAAAGTGAATGAGCAATAAAGATGCCATTAAATCTTGTTTCTATCTTGACACATTTGCTGTTTGTTTAAGTTAAGAGGTCAAATGTCAGTTTGTCTTTTAAGTAATTGATGTTGGAAAATGAGGTTTATTTTTCTCTCTTACTAGAGTTAGAGGTTTTTGTCAAGTGAGCTGTCTGAAGATGTCAGTTATTTTTCTTCAACACAACATTTAAATAAATGGCCTGTAAATTAATATTTCCAAATATTTAAAAATATATCAGGAATTACAAAAGCACATTTTTTTGGTAAATAAGAAGCGGGATTCAACCAGAGTTAAATAGGAGCAAAACAAACCAGAACACTTTACTTGGTGATGAAAAAATGACACACATTTGCAGAAACTGTTTCCAAACATTGTTTGTACACTATGGGGTCGATTCCGATTCGGGCCGGAAATTTCTCCGACCGAGCCGGACCCGGAGAGATTTCCGACCGAATCGGACCCGTGCAGTCCGACCGAACGAGTACGATGCGTCCGTATGTTATCGGACTCGAGTCGGTCGGACTCCCATTGAAGTCAATGGGAGCCAGTCGTACAACGCGTACGCGGGCTCCCATTGACTCAATGGGTGCGAGAGTCGGACAAGTGCGCCCCTACAGCGGGTACGCGGCGAGCGGTCGCGCCGTACACGCACAGGTAGGGGGACCCATGGGTCCCCCTGTGTGCGACTCGCGCGGCTACGCGTACAGGGGGATCCGACACGGACCCCCAAAGTACGGCTCCGACAGCTCTTTCGAGCCGGAGTGCGCGGCTCGGTCGGACTGCTCGCGGCGCGCATCGTACTTACCCGGCCGGGAAACGTCTCCATTGCGCGGTGCGAGTCGAGTCCGAGCGAGTCGGTCGGAGCGGTTCGAGCCGGGAGCGAGTCGGTCGGAGCGGTCGGCGAATTCGCATCGTACTCGCTCGGCCGGACCCGCGTACGGTTCGGTCGGGAAACAGGGCTCCGAATCGGATCCGGTAAAGCCGAATCCGATTCGGAGCCCTACCGGCCGAGATCGGAATCGGCCCCTATATAGTTTTATCAGTAAAGCTGCATGTCGGTGGGAACGTTTGTGGCAATTTCAATGTAAAATCTGCTGATTACAAATGAGTCTGCCACCACTTCATACTTTAGTTATGTAGTCATCAAAAGTTTTTAAACATGATTTAAGAAATATTCCTGCCCTCGCCCTGATGAAAATGCTGTTAATGAACTACGAGGCAAGTCAGGGGTCATGTGTATCCTATATGTGGCTAGATTTGTATCATATATGAGAAGAAAGTTTAGTCTATTAAATCAAACAAAAGAGTTTTTTGTTTGCAGACCTGCTGACCTCGCACACTTGAAGGTGCTCTCATATGTGATAATGAAGAAAATGGCGACTCAATGAATTTAATTATTTGCCCACGATCACATCATTTGAAACCAGTTTATGGGTCAAGTGCATTACAAATGAGTCGAGTAGATTATTTAAGTCACTAGACCTGCAGGTCTAGTAACATTTTTATGATTTTTTGAGGCCTGATGGCATGGAAGGAGGACCCTGTTTCTAAATAACAGAAGCTGTTTAGTGCAAATACTAAACAGGATAAATGGGTGGGGAGAGGGTGGTATAGAGGTACATCAGTTGGTGAGTGGCACACAAGAAAGGAAAATTTAAAAAAAGACTATGAAGGGTTTTACCAGTTAACGGTTTGACAGTGACAAGTTACCAAGGAAGTAACTGCTTAATTTTGGCAGTCTGCTGTGCACCCTGAAGTGGCTGGCTGGTCCTCTGTCAAATGCTGGAGATGTGAAGAGGGAGCAGGCTTGTAAAATGACTCTTCGCTGTCAAACACAAGGTTTTGTCCAAAACCTGTCACCAGGCTTTTTCAGTCTAACATACCGGTAGGACACCCTACTGGATCGAGCTTGGGATTCTGACCAGTGCATCTGCTTAATTGATTCTAAGCAGCACGTTGGACTCGGGCTGCTTTACTGAATACTGCTCACTTCTCTTCACCCCCTTCAACTTTGTGCAGGTACAACTTGCTGTTCTTTGCATCCGGTGGAGGAAAGTTTAACTATCAGGGGACGAAGCGGTGGCTGGAAGACAACCTGGATCACACAGGTGAGTGTCAGAATGATGTCCAAGTTGGAAGAGATTGGTTGCTTTGATTGACAGCTGTTCTAGATAGGATGTAGGGAGTACTCTGTGTAGAATACTACGTAGAGAAAGCTCTACTTGAACAGATGTGCATGAGTGCTCTGTAGAATACTACTGAGGGCCCTCTGCAGAGTAGTGAGGACCCCAAGGTTTCTGTGGGGAGACAGTGGGCAGATTTTACAGCAAGAGATGATGGGGGCAAAAAGCACAACGTATCAAGAGATGGAGGCAGAAGGCAAAGAAAATATTTCTCATTAATTGCATTGTATCGTTTTCAAGAGTGACGGTGTAGTGTCCTAGTCGTAGAAGGGTATCTACATTTAACCTGTTTTGAGGGCTCGTCCATTGGACTGCACAGCTGGTATGTCTTGTGTTCCATCTTCTGTAGGAATCAAGTGATCGCCATTTACACTGAATTAGCGATAGCGTTATCCCAGTCATCAAAGCCCATATTTCATTCTTAGTCACTCGATCTTTCTTGAGAAAAGGTTATAATCTGGTGTATGTACACGGCAGGGGGTTGGGAAGCCAGCGATGCACCCCCTAAAAAGTGCTGTTGGAGGTCATTTGAAAGCAGCGTTGTCCTTAGTGACTAAGTCGCTGATCTGACGCATTCATCAGGCTGTTCTTTCTGTTCCAGATTCCAGCCTCCTACAAGACAATGTGGCGTTTGTACTGTGCTTAGACACCCTAGGCCAAGGGGACACCCTTCACCTGCATGTCTCGAAGCCTCCCAAAGAAGGAACACTGCAGCATACCTTCCTGAAGGAGTTAGAAATGGTAAGAACTGGTAATGTGAGCTACACATGTTTGTGGGTTACAGGTGGAAAATTGGAAAGGACCAGGTAGTACTGGTTAACCAAAGGATTTTGGGGGAGATAGTTGAGGTGGGGTTGAATCAGAAAAATGCTGGCAATTCTGTACTGGGCACTAAAGGAGATCATTCGGGGGTTGGGGGCGCTGTTGTGTGGAAATTCAGGGTCACATAAGACTTTTGGAACAGTCTTGAACTACCTATAAATATGGGGCTGGTGTTTTGCTCTCCTCGAATGGATAACATCTGGAAGTTCAGATTGTGGCGATAGAAGGATTTCCCTCTTCCATTGGCATGAAGCAAGGTTTCAGGCTGCATCTTAATGATCAGAGCTTGGGTTCCCCCTGCAGGTGGTGGCAAACCAGTTCCCAGAGGTGACGTTCTCCATGGTTCATAAGAAAATAAACCTTGCAGAGGACCTGCTTGCGTGGGAGCACGAGCGCTTTGCCATCCGCCGCTTGCCAGCCTTTACCATGTCTCATCTGAAGAGTCCCAAGGAAGGTCTCCGTAACAGCATTATGGATGACAGGTTGGTGATGAGCACTGGCGAGTCCTAGCCAAATCTGTGAGTAGTTTAGTGTCTCTGCATAGAATGGACACATTTTTGCGTAATTTATGCTATCTGCGTAGAATAATTGAATTGGTTGCTAATTTTCTTTATATTATGGCGCTGGTATCTAACACCATCAGCTGTTTCTGCATATCTTGTACTTCCATAGTAGTCTTTTTCCAATTGATGCAGTAGTCTGTTGTCTTTCTCCTTGTTTACATGCTTTAAGTAGTTCCAGATGGTAAGTCAGTGCATCAGGGAAAAGATGTAGCACCTGGTGGTGGTACAGGGGCTCTGAGGAATCGTAATCTCTCAGATAGTATTGGTCAGCCCCTGTTCATAAATGGACTTCCTTGGGCGTATTGTATGCCGTCGGGTACCTTCTGTAATAATATAAGCACTTGTTCTTTCACTCCATGTCAAGCTTGTGACAGAAGTAGGGGGCTGCTACATGGTACACAAGTCTGCAATCCAAGATGTCTGCAGAGAAACCCTTATGTTTACACGTGTAACTTTAATCTCCTGAAACAAAGTTCGTGATTTCTTGGAGTGGTGGAATGGAGGGAGAGGATGGCTGTGGATTATTTGAGGCGAAGGGCATACCAAATGAAACGAGTCCATCCATGGGCAAGGCAATGATTTGCGTCCTCAAATGTTTGGCCAAGTCTCATAAGACTAGAACCACAGAAAGGGTATTCTCACGGAGCCAAAAAGGACACAAGCCATCACTATTCCAAGATACCACCTACAGAAACCCTGCGAGTGTATTGTGTACTATACACAGCTTTAAAATGGTACTTGGGGGACAGTACCATGTTGGTTTATCTTGCAGTGTAATGGGGTCAGCAGTGGCACCAGAAAAAAGAGCTAGCCTGCTCAAGGAGCTAATAAGTAATGCTTGGTGATGGCTTAAAGCTCCAGTCTTGAAACAAACGCATCAAATAAGAAGTCCAACATTTAAACACTGAATGGGTACCTAATCAGTGCCCAGGGTCTTAAACTCAACCCACAGTGTCAGATGTTACTGGGGACAGAGATGAACAGTTAATTTCATTGGTGGGGAAAAAAGCTGAAATGGATTGACATTTTAAAAATCTTTGGGCCCTGTTCACAAAGGTAAATTTGAATTTACATTTTTCATGCCTGACAAAAATTAATTCAGAAAGCTCTTTCTGACAGCTGTAAAAACATTTTCGGGCGTGGAGCTACAAGTGTGAATTCTTTGCTGTTGCAAATCCCACTCGAGGAGCAGAAGTGGGCATTTCAAGATGTGATCTGCCTTCAAAGTTTAAGAATGCTGACATCTGTATATTTGTGGGCATTCCTAAAATCTATGACCCTTTGTCCCACTGGAAATGGTCTGAAATGTACTGTAACAGAGGACTGGAGTAACTTTCTTTCTAGGCTGCGAGTAGAACTGATCACTTACAGGTTTGCTGTGGGTGTAGAGGAAGGGCTTTCAACATGGAGAAAAATATTTTCTCAGAAGAGCAGGGAAAAAATGTGCATTTGGACAGGGCATCCTAATTGTCTCCCTGTCACCCTCGCCATCTTGTATGAAACTCCACACAGTGGGGATAGGATACCGCACGAGAGGGCTTCTGAGAAGCACACCTGGAATCTCGTTACCTAGTGCAGTTTTCTAGGCATACTCCTGGAATTCAAGTCAAAATTATGTGCAGGAAAGAGTGTTGCCTGATTCTCTTCATCCTTTAGGTATAATACATGATTGCACTTTATATATGGGGCCGTTGTTTGAATTTGTTTTCATGCTACATCAATTAAGAAAAGAATGTGTTTGGGGATAAACACTACAGCACTTTATTTTTTACGTCTTTATTAATTGTACTCCTTGTTTCGCACGGGTAGATGGGGGTCAAAATCCAGAACAAAAAGTAGTGAAAATTGGCTTGTTCATTAGATATACTACCCTGAGTAAATAAAGACGAACTTATGAAAAGGAAGCACTTATACTTGTATTTGATGTACTATGGTTAAGCCATTTAATCTATAAAGAAACACAAAATGCATACTTGTATTCTGAGGGAGAAGAATAACGATAAGTCTGCAAAGAGAAAAGTGGACTATGGCGTTGAAATAGAGAACAAAATCTTACTATAAATGCTGATGTTTCTCATGAGGTTTGGTTAGAGTTAGTTTCATATGTGGTCCGTGGTGGTCTCTAGGTCTGTGTAGCAGACCTCTCTTAATATGCCCAAGATTTTATGTGGGAGTCCCTGAACTGTAGAAGGCAAAGAAAGACTGTCTTGGAACAGTCATAGAGAGAAAGGAAGGACTTAGTACACTGAACTGAGCCACAACTGTGGTGAGGGGGATGGTGTATGTTATATCACAGTGAGGTGGTGGGGTGTGTGCATCAACGTCGGAGTTAATCTCAGTTAGTCCGTGGTGTGGCATAAAAGACTGGTATGCTAAATAGTGGTATAGGCTAAAATAATTGTGCCCACTAAGAATTCTGGTGTTGAGAAGGCCAGAATATGCAATAAACATGCGTACTCGGCAACGGAAAAGAAGAAAGGTGTACATTCAACATTGCTAGGAAATGAAGAGCTTATCAGTGTTGCATTTTTTGTGTCTTATTGTATAGGTATGAAAAGGCAAGGAAACCAATATTTTTCTTTCCAAAAATGATTAAAGTACTGCACAACATTATAATTGTGGCATATAAGAATATAAAATTGTATAAGGATATTCCTATTGTTCTCGGGTTCTATTTCATGTCTGGACAAAGTTACATATAGGTGATGAAACAATTGATATGGCATTTACCAGCAAAACGCCTCTGCATCCTTATTGGGTCCGTTAGTGACAGCATTGAGTAGGAGTAATGATCCCCTAACTCGATCGTTGACACAGCTCAAGTTCTCCACCTCTTGAGTTTTATTTTTTATACAGTTTCTCTACCAAGTTGAATTCATGTTTTGCCAGGAAATGGACAACTGCCGCATTTGTCTTAAACGAAGTTGCTTGGGCACAGTATAATGTAGACTACATAGGTGCTTGTATAGCTGATCCAGTCCTTGATTGTTGTAGTTGGCGAGTCTTGTATTTAAAGTGTTGTTTTGTTGAGTTGCAGTTTGCAAGTGGAGTAGTGGTGACGTGAAAGTCATGGGGTTTCGTGACTGTAAAGATTATATGGTTGGGTCTGCCTAGATTCGGGAGGACATGGATTATTTTGTAGATTTTGACCTCTCCTGCAGGTCATGGCAGAATGTTTTATTACTGTATTCGAGATGCTCGATTTGTTGCTAATAGGAAACCATTATTTCCTTTAACTTTGAGATATTGATGGCCCTCATGGATTTGGTCACAAAACATATCCGTGTTTGCTTGTTACTTGCGGTTTTATTGCTAAGGAGGGCTTGTGTGAGTTATTTGTGTGCGTGTGTGGTTAGTAGACCCACTTCTGTCTTGCTGGCCAGTTTGTCACTTATAATAGTTTCCTGTGACAGGTTTTTCTGCAATCTTTTGTAGCACGCTATTTTGATTAGTTGTCTTTGTGCTTCCAAAGTATTGTAGTTGGTAGTAAAGATCACAGTACGTGGACCTTTATTGACTTCTTTGATCGTGATAGTCTTATTCCAGGGATTGTTGCTGAGGAGCAAAAATTTAGGTTGAGCCGAAGCTGTTGGTCCTTACCGTTCCTCTTTCTGTGAATCGGACCCTTTGTATTTGCAATAATATAATGTTCCCGAAGACCAGGATAAACATTCAGCTTTTAGAGTGAAAACACTGAATACCTGAGACGTAAAAGATGTTTCAGTCATAACTCAGACTTCAGTATTCAATAGAAATGGAGCAGGCGAAGCAACGTCAACTAAATAAAATGTTCTGGTCATTTTAGAAGCAGAATAGTAAAGCATCCGGGTGTATCTTCAAGCTGTTGACCTGACTTCCTTTCCATATGAAATGTGTGACCTTGCGATATCTGGACGCCTGTTTGCCGCTGAGTAAAGTGTCACCTCAGATCTTTCTTTTTCTTAGTCTGCACTGTATACGTGGTCTTTCCTGAAATGGCTGTGAGCAGATCTGTTGCTCATTTATCTGAGGAAAAGCCTTTTTGCTTCCACAGTTTGCCAGAATGCCACAAGATAGCACTTCTGGACCACAGTCACATGTCTGGTGGATTCCACCAGTTCTGGGGCGTAGACATCAAATCTACCATGCAAATTCTGGCAGAACTCCAGCCCCACTCACACAAGATGGATATCTCCAATGTTGGAGGCATAATTCCACCCAACACCAAATCGGGTTCATTCAGAGAGCCTGTCACCAGTCTTCTGGTTTTCAGGAAGCTTTTTGTCATTAAGGAGGCCTAAAATTTCTTATGCATGTTATTTCTTATCATATAAGAACAGCTATTCCACTCTTTAATTTCCCTTTTGCCACTCTGTAAGGTCAGTGAGAATTAAGGGTCAGCCAGCCTCCTCCCCTTTTGGAAGAGAGAGACTTATTAAGACTGGCTAAAAGTATTGTAACAATTTGAGGTTAAATCCAGGCAAACATATGAAATGAACATTTGTTTTTAGTGTGAGTTTCACATAGGAGCTTGCTCCCAGTTTTCAATTACTTGCCAATTTGCCTGCTCATTCACCTCCATGGCAGTATCCTAATTACCGCCTGCACATAAAAAACATGTGTTCCACGGAGTGACACCGAAAATACTCCATTAGTAATCCCTTCTTTTGTTCTCCTCATGGTTATGGTGAACGTTTGCCTCCCTTCTTTTTACAGGTCACGAGTGAACATATCTGTATTAACCCGCAACACTAGGATCATGGCAGAGGCTCTGACCAGAGTGATTTATAACCTCACAGGAAAGGTAAGTTGACAGTTCTCCTCTACTGCTCCAAAGGCCGAATATCCTCCTCTGGCCATTACGCAATAATCCCTTCTCCTCTCTTTCTAGGGGGCCCCTGAACACCTGCAGATCTTCACTGAGCAGATGGTAAGACCGAAAGAGCAGAGGGTGTGTATTGTCTTTGCACAGGGTACTCAACTGCCTGGCTTGTGAGGAATGATGTAGCTACAATACATGAGCTTGGGTTTAATACGAGAATGCAGATTCTACTCCATGTAACTGCTCTTTCCTCCGACTCCGCTGATAACCTGGTGAGAACTCTATATACTGTGAAAAAGGCTAGGGTACTTTGTACCAGCACTTCTTGGGGTTCGGCTTTCTTCTTTCACACCTTTCACCTGTTGAGTTTTGCTTGATTACACTTGGGCAGAAATGGAACCCCTCCTACTGCATTGTTTTATCACTGGCACTAGGACCTGTTACATCTTGATGTCCACTGTTCAGATGCTGGCATGCATGTAGCTTTCCCTGCCTGGTTTATGAACTACTTACTGTTCCAAAGAGACAATTGTACTTCGCCCCACTGGTGATCAGTGTTAACTCAAAAGGAGAAGTCTACCGCCTCACGTTGCTCTGTGTGGTGTTCTCGTCACATTTAGCTTGTCACTGACCGCAACCTCGTACAATGTGGTTTTGTGCCTCTGGCTATTCAGAAGAAGCTACGTCTGGATAAAGTTGGTAGCGCAGTGACCTCACACTGGCATATAACAAATACATGTTTTCCACTTGTGTGCTGTACTTCAACCACAGCAAAAGACGTTGTTCCTGCAGTGCCTGCTGCACTTTGGCTGATTCATGACTCTCTCTCTCCTCTCTTGGACAGTTTCTTACAGTAGGTAGCTGCAGTCTGACCTCTGCCTTACTGAGGCTCACAATATTGCCTCATTGCTCTCTTGTCATCGAGTGCTTGGGATGCGTAGAAAGAGGAGAGAGAGCAGACTTGTGGGGAAAATACAGAGATTGGGGAGAACCCAATCCCTTTTTGACACTTGTGTGTGGGGCAGGCAAGATTTGTGGTCTCTGAAAGCCACGTCTTTACCCTACTCATCCTTGAACATGAAATATTTATTAAGTTTTTGTATGATTAGATTGAATCAAATTATACATCCCACTTTTGTGAAAAATGGCAAAAGGTATAAAAGCAAAATGTGCTCCTTGCTCATTCACATTACAAGCTCCACTGACACTGGATGGCCATTGCCCACATATCGGATAAAGACAACATGCATTTGACAGGACTATGATGATCGAGTTCACAATTATTTCATAGCATGAAATATCTTTTTTTATGTAACATTCCTAAATGATGAACCGCTGATTCTGCAGCGATAGCCACCTGTATTCTATCCTACATGATGGGTCTTGGTGGCGCGCAGTTTTTTCTCTAGGAAAATGTTTTCTGTACCCTGTTAATATTCTCATTGTAACATCATACCGATGACCTCATAGCTTTACAGCATCTGCCACAGGCCTGAAAAATAATTAAAATGTTATTAAGACCTGCAGGTCTAGTAACTTGAATAATCTACTTGACCCATCTGTAATGTACTTGACCCGTAAACTGGCCTCGAATTTTGTGATCCTAGGCAAATATTTCATGTTATGGAGTTGCCTTTTTCTTCATTATCACATATGAGTACCTTCAAATATGCAACTTCAGCATTTCTGCTGTACTAAAAACGTATTAAAATCTTTATTTAATGGTCTAAACGTTTGCTCCATGTATAATTAGAATCAAGCTCACATATAGGGTACTCATGACCCTTGACTTGCCTCTTAGTTCACTAATAGGATTGTCATCAGGGGGAATTTTTCTCAGTTCATGTTTAAAAACTCACTTTTAATAAAATATTACTAAAGCGTGATGTGGTAGTGCACTGTCATTTACAGACCGCACACTTTCCATTGAAATGGCCACACTTTCCCATCAACATGCAGCGATACTGATAAAGCTGTATAGTGTACAAACAATGTTTGTAAATTGGGTTTCAGCAAAAATATTTGATTTGCACATCACCAAGTAAAGTGTTCTGATTTGTTTTCATCCTATAAAAATCTTTTTTTCACCACAAAGAAATACAAAAATGTCTCTTCATAGCTACTGAAATAAATTTTGAAATATTTGTACAGTTCACTTATTAGCTATTTAAATGTTAGAAAAAAGCCTGGCATCTTCCAACCTTTCAATTCACATGCTTTGCACAGCAGAATTGTCACACAGTTCACTTCACAAAATCCTCTGACTTCATAGTCGGAGAAAGGAAAGTAAATATAGGAATACTAACTGACTTTTCACCTCTGAATGCAGAGCAAATGTAGCACAGAAACTGTATTGGTTAACACACTCCAGTCCGTGAAAAATGTGTGATTCTTGGTGCTAACCCATCGTGCTCGAAGCAAGCTGTTGCCATCCTTGAGGTGTGGGGGAAAGGCTTGCATGGCTATTGATAACTCCAGCTGTGCTTTGGTTATGTTAAGCATTACTGACCAGCTCCGAGGATTAGCCAGAGAGTTCTTAAATGGTGCTGTAAGGCACTTCAAAAGACAGAGTATTTGTGCAGTTTTTTTTGTTGCAGTCCATTTTTTGATGTACTCCTTGACCAGTCTGTCCTCCAGACTGACCACTTTTACACACTCCATGAGATGTCGAACAGGGTTCTCTTCTTTGAAGAATGAGTGTTCTGTTTCATAAATACTTGTTTGCAGTTTAAGGCTGTGCTGTTGCACATTCCACCATTATCCAAGCATATTCAAGGCACTCCAGTTCCAGCTGAAGTTCTCGATAACGTTGGGTGGGATTGTTGGGAAGAAGCTTCTGCTATGCGTTCACATTGTCTTCCCTGCTTTGAGAGTTTTCTCTTTTATTTGGAATGCCGCTGGGATGTAGGTCGATGTCGACTTTCACAGGGTTCGTTTTCTTTTCTCTTACTGTACCTGTTTGCATTGCTTATGGTTTACTTTATTTTTACTTTCACTGTTTAACTCTTGCATAATGTCAGCCTTTTGCCTTATGGTTTCTTTTTTGACTTATTGACATACCCTTCTTGCTTGCTGCTCTGTATGCTTTCAGTGTATTACTTTGCACATTCTTTAAGGTTCTTCTCTTCTATGTGCTTTACTCTGGTGGTAACTTTTACCTGTGCACTAGGCTTTTTTAACCTATTTTTAACTGTGCTGGTTATTTTTGTGGCCTAGGCCTTGATTCTTAATGCACTTTGATAGGTTTAAACCCTAGTCTTAAGCGCCAGATGCTGGTCTTGTGTGCTTAAGACCCACTTTTTATTGTATATTCTTTTGCCACCTTAATTTAGAGCATACTTGCAATTTTGAGACCTCCAAATAAGGGACTATAGATTTGCCCATGAAAACGATTTGAAATACAAATGTACTCTTATTTCAGGGTACATGTGCTATTGTAAATCATGATAGCAGTACGTATATGACTTTTTATACCCTGCTTTCAGAAACAAATGCACTCTTTAAACCCTGAAGTCAGGGAATTTATTACACAGATGCGCCCCGAATGTCATGTATATTTCCTTCATTAAGCCCTGATTTGCTGTGATGTCCTTTCATTCCAATATGTTTCACATAAACCATTTCAAAGAAAGCATTTAAGTAAAAAGCAAAATACAGCTTTTTGTTGACATCAGGATGGCAATGCGTAGTAGGTTCAGTAAAGGTAGGTAAACGCTAGAGTACTCCAGGATAGCCATGGATTGGAGCTTAGGTTAAGGTCAGGGATAGGGCTTTCATTTAGGATTAGGGTTACGTTGGGGGTCAAGGAGAGGTACGGTTCGCAGTTTTTGGTTAAGGTCTGAGATCTGGACACATTGGGGCTGGAGGAGAGTCGAGATAAAAGTCAAGGCTAAGGGTGGCATATGAGACTGTTTTGTTTTCGGTAAGCATCAGGCATGGTGCTATGTTGCAGTCATTGTTACAGTTGGGGTCAAGGTTGGGGCCATACTTGGTGCAATGTAAGACTAAATTGGTTATAAACCGTGTTGGAGTAAGGAACACAGTTTGGCAAGAGGAGTGCCGTCATGGTTCAGATAACTAGATTAGGGTTAGTCTTTGTGCTAAAATCAAAGTTTTAGGCAGGACTCTGTATCAGGTTTAGTGTTAGGTTTTCGGAAAAAACTATTTAGAATGTTCAAAAAACATTTTTGCCAAATAAGGGGAATATTTCAATGAAAGTAGATACTATTTTTCAGTAAAAACATTTCCAATCAAGTGATCTTAACTCCAGCGTCCATTTTAGTCCTACAAGTACAGGAAATGCAAAATCTCACCTTTCATTGAAATGATTTTAATGAAATATTTTCCAGGATGGTATTTTTCTGAAATGAACAGAGCAAATGGCACAGACCACTCGGTGCAGAGTGTGAGTGTACTCTGTGGTCGTTAAATTTAAAGCGCTCTTTAGATCCTACATAAATATAGGGGCATTAATGAGACCCTGGCTCCAGGATATAAATTGCGTGCATGAGATTTTCATTTAGTTTAGATATGCTCTGAATATCTTGACATATGTTTGTGACGTTAACCTGTGAACAGAGTTTTCACCCCACTCTCTCCTCCTTTGATCCCAACCTTTTTGTAGAAAATCCAGCAGGAACAGTTGGACTCTGTTATGCACTGGCTCACCAGTCAGCCCCGAGCTGCACAATTGGTGGACAAGGACAGCACGTTCTTCAACACTCTGGAATACTACATGAGCCGCTACTTGAAAGATGTCAAGCTGCACCATGTGAAGGCGGATAAGCGGTAACAAAAGCTTGGCCTAAGGGTTTTATGTCGACTAGCTCGCAGTAACGTTGGGTTCATCTGCGGATTATGCATGCGCTCTCCGAGCCAGTTAAGGGGTAACTGAGGCTTGGCTTAAGGGTTTTATGTCAACTAACTTGCAGTAACATTAGGTTCTATTGATTATGCATCTGTCCTCCGTGCCCGATAAGTGGTAACAAAGGCTGGGCTGCAGGGTTATGTATCCGCTAGCTCACAATAACATCCGGTACAGCTGCAGCCATGCGATCGCATTTTTCTGTGACGGGAGCTCATGTTGTATTCAGGTAAGCTGGTATTTGCCTATGTAGCAGGAGCCAGAGCAGTTGCAGCTTTGCCTTACTTTAAAAGCATGTGTCACATGTCGCTCTCAGACTTAAGAATTGTTTTCAGTTTCTCATGTCCTGTTTTAATAAGACTGAAGTTGATGCTTCAACTTTCCGATTAGTGTTTGATTAGAAGGAAAAGTAACCCACCTATGCTTTATTTGGGGGGTTTATTTTTAATTCCATCTTCTAAGTGGGATATGCCTTCAAACTGTTGCTGCTTTGTGCTGTCCATCCAGACTGAAACAGCATCTGCCTCCCATCAGCATGTCTGTATCTCTGACCTTTCCTATAAAGAATTGTAAGCAGGCTTTACATTTTTATCTATGATGTCCTCACATGCCAAATACCACTTTAGCTTGCAAACTGCTAGTTAAGTTTTGGTATTCAGAGTTATTTTGCACCTGAAGGTTTATTTGCCCATTTTATCCTCTTGGAATATCCACCACGGGGAAGACCACCCGAGCCCGTCTTTGAGATAGACCATATTTTTTGAGAGAGTAGTGAGAGCCTACCCACTCTCCTCTAACCAGGAGAGAGTAGTGAAAGTTATCCTTCTTGCGATACCCACGATGCCATTTGACGAATGGCAAGTTGCAGAACAGCAAGTAGGCCTCAATAGATCCTGGACAATCGACTGCCCGGGGTCCTACTTTTGGGCGGATGCAACACTATGGAGAGTGCAGCCCTCTGACTGGTGCATACCCGGTATGTTCCCGAATCCATTCCTGCAGTGCTCTTACATCCTTTGCCACAAGATAAAAGCCAACTAATCCCAGTGAAGATCAGGTATACACATGTGGAGCAATTAATCTTTTTATGCAGGACCAGCCGATCTAGAACCTGTTGTAGGTGGTGCACCCCGGCAAAAGTTACAAAAATATTAACATCCCAATTCAGAAATGCTATTTTGTGGTTCTGAGATAATCCCGTCTGGAATGCCACAGACCGGGAAAACCTTTTCAGGCAAGCTCTTCCCTTATTGTTTGCAACGCCCTACTGGCAACAAAGTTCGTGAACCCGTTATTTAAGAAAGTTGAACACTGACGGACTGCATGTAATGGGGATTGAACTTGCTTGGCGTGGGTGAAGAGCCGCAAAGGTGGGTAGGTGTGCCGCTGTTGTGACAAGTTCTTCAGAGCCCGATTCTCTCTTTCAGTGATCCAGAGTTTGTCTTCTACGACCAGCTGAAGCAGACCATGAACGCCTACAGGTAAGTTCTGTACTTTCTTTTTTTAATGACTTTCAGTATGTGTTCTTTTAACTTCCTGAACTGCAGTCTCTCTAAATTTTGCCTAATCCTATCTTTCTATGGACTTTCTTTTTCTTTGCAGTTTTCTGTTTCAGCAGAATCAGTTGATAAATGATTTTGCTTTTCCCCCTCCAGAGTGAAGCCTGCAGTCTTTGATCTCCTTCTGGCTGTCTGCATAGCTGCATATCTGGGAGTAACCTACCTTGCAGTCCAGGTGAGCAGGTGTATGAGCAAACCGTAGACCTCTTGTGGAAGCCATTCGCTTTTCTCAAATAGACTAATGTGGCATTTATTCTAATTTTTCATTTTGATTTTTCTCATTAATCATTTTCACAGAGTAAAACCTTAACATACATTTCCTTGTAGTTAAAGATACTCAAAACTCTGGGCCTGATTCTCAAAGGTAGACTTACACTTTTGTGTAAGTTGACTTTTTGTTGTATTCGGAAACTACGAATTTAATTTTACTAAAAGTAATTTTATGACTGCAGAGATTCCTTAGTCAGGGCCGAGGACTGTGCACATAAACAGACATGCAAAAACATAGGACTTTACACGTTGATGTTCTCCAGACAATATATTCCTAGTACCTCCCTGTCTTTCTGCTGACACTAAAATACATTGACTGTGGCTTAACCAGTGTGGGAGAAACATGCAATATTGTAAGAACTGTTTGAAACTAGTTCCAGAACTGGCCCGTTGGAAGTCATAAAAGATGGTCTGAAAATGGAGACTAAATATGGGGTACTGTTCCAGGAATTCCTCAGCGAACAGTGCCCTGGTAATACCCTGGAGTGTGTTGGAGAAAGACCTTTGTGATCCAGAGCTTGTGTCCTTCACAGCCATTGTCCCGTCCATGTTAGGGGACATAACTTGGAGTGAAAGGAACGCAGTTGCTGAGGAACTGCAGTGAGTGGGGTCCCTGCCCTTCCTGTGGAGAGAAGCACTGAAGAGCCCTCTGTAAACATAAACTGTGTGCAGGAGATCGTAGCCCCGTTGCTTGAAAGAAAAAGGAGCTAACTAAAGGACTAGAACCCCCGTCACCTGAAAACTGTACTAGGATTCACAACAGCAGAAACTGTGCTGCAAAACATAGTGGAGAGCCTGTGGGCATTCAGTGTGCACGTGGCTGCTCTTCTCTGTGCCTAGCGGGTGCTCAGCCCTTCTACCTTGCCTGTGAGTGCTCTGTGGTGTCAACAGTGCAGTTTCAAGCATTTCATCCCACAAGACTGAGCTGTTCTTTGCTCAGTGCTGTGACTACACCTGTGGATGGAAGATTCTGCTGTTCTGAAGAACGTTAAGAGCCCACAGGTCTCCTTGACAGTGTGTAGCACTTAGAAACCAAAATTGAGGTCAGTGGTTTTCCCATTTTTCAAATGACCAAGGGTACGAAGCTGCAAATGCGCCTTTGTGCTGTGAACTTCGCCTCGATCATCACTGCGACATATGGATCCTGCACGTGCTCAAAGGAAGAGGGCTTCCCTGTTATGGACTCTCGCCTCATCTGATGTGGGGCCTCCTCTTTGAACTAACTCTCGGGTGGTCTCTCCTTCTTATTAGGGTGGAGGGCAAATGGGCCTGTGGCAGCTGCTGAACGCCGTAGCACCTGACTCCAGCGGTGCCTCCCTCTAAGTTTGCTGAGCCATGCACATAAAAAGGTGGGCCAGAGATCAGGAGACCGCAAGCTGTATGTCTAAGAGCAGATCCACATAAGAGGGAATGTAAGGTACTGGCCCACAAGAGACTTCAACCAAATAAACAGATAAGACTCTGGCTCCAACCCTCATTAGCCTGATAATCCTAAGGGCACAACAGCACTAGAATATATGGACAAACCTCAAAGTCAGCAGGCAGAATGCTGGGCTATTGCAAATCCACTGTGAAACATGGCCTGTTATCTCCTTGTCCATAAAAAGGTAGTAGTTAATAGCATTATACCATATTTCTCTGTAGTATTCTGTTGTGTGCGTAAAATAAAGTAATTTTTCTTTAATACGGACATTGATATAGTAAGTCTGTTCTGCAGTCCACTGAATTATGAGCCTCAGGCCCTCACCGCCTAGCATTGGTCTCCTCCGTCTCACCATGTGAGTCACTTGGTTTGTCCCACAGTAGGAAGCCCAAAGTACAGCAGTTGATACAAATGAGACCCAGCAACCTCTCTGTCCTGTGACTCTTTGTTGGTCCCACGTCTTGTTTCCCTCAGAATTTGGCATCTTCCCCCCTCCCTCAGTAGCTGGTGTTAGAAGGCCAGCTAGGTTAGCACCTCTGCACAGGTTTTATAGCCTGGCCTGTGGTGGTTGCAACCTCCATGTCCTCTTGATTGGTTTCTGTCTGAGTGATCCTGGAGCAAAGTCTCTTAGGTTACACACACACACACCTATATGTAGACTCTAGCATTTTGAACTTCTGTTTTTAGGTCTCGCCTAGCGTTGCAGCGCGCATGCGCTGCTCGCTCTGCGAGGGCTATTGTGATCGAGGAGATTTTAGAAGGGGACTTGAAGCCCCGCCCCTCATTTTCATTGGCTGGCGTCATCGTTTATGTAAAACGGTGGCCTCCGATTGAAACTGAGGCTTTTTTGTTTACGCCCTGTCTCCTTTTCGTCCGGCCCATCCGGACTGGATTGTCTGCTTGCCGGCTGTCGTGACTGAATTTCTTATCTATAGGGGGCGTGTATGTTTACGAGTTAGTCTTACAGGTAGGCATATTTTTTTTACTATTGCGTGGATGTGCTTTTAATTATATGTTACCGGCTGTTTGCTATTGCGTGGATGTGCTTTTCAATTTATGTTACGGCTTTCAAATGTGTATTTTCTTTTATGTCTGTGGGGCACGTAAAGGTTCTGTTTTTACGTTCAATTTGCGGACTGCTAATGAGGGTAGAGGCGGGGGCTAGTTGGCAAGAGGCGCTACACTCATAATTTCTTGTTGCCATCAAAACTTAAAGGGCCTGATTCCGTAACTGGCGTAACGCTGTGGGGACGGCAGGGATCTGAGGTTAGATCAAAAGTGACTTTAATAGAAATCACTCGCTGCCTGCGAGTCCCATTCCATCAGCGCTGTGTCTGCTGATGGCTGTGAGGGGGAGGGGTCAGTCTTCGCTGGGGGTGGCCTTGACAAGATGGGCTGTCTCACCGCCACCTCGGCCCCCACTGGCTCGCGATGATCCATGTCCGCCTCCCTCGGAGACTCTGCTGATGCAGGAGGGGGTCTGTGAGGGCCATGGCGGAGGGGTAGGATGGAAGATGACTGGCGTTGGATATGTTTTATGTTATGCTACCATACTGTGCGATATTAGACATGCTTATGGCCTCACAGCGCTATTATTTTACTTTTACTTCTTGATTTCAAGGAGTCTGCCACAGACCAGTCTTGGTTAGGGCTACGGTCAGCACGGAGCGAAACATTTTGCGAAAAGTGAAATCCGCCCATTAATTAAACAATTTCACTCACGAAAAAATATTGTGGAATTTTCGCTCTCGAGCCTTTCCTGAGAAATAGTGAAACATCACGAAACATCGCGAATCGGGTAAACCCTGTGGATTTTCAACTACGTCAAAATCAGGATGATTTCCCCCCCCCCCAAAAAAATACCACTGACCCCATGCTACATAGTCGGTAGATGTTTAGGGTTCATGTATGACGTGCCACGGGTGTGTTTAGTAATTTTTATGTGAATGAGTCGTGAAGTTTAGTGTGTGTGCGCGCCTCGCACTGTCACCACAGCAGGTGGGCGCTATGTCGGTCATTAGGCTTGCCATCTGCCCACCATGTTGTCATGTCAGCGCCTTAACTGGAGTTAGCAGTAGTTTTGCTGAGTCACGATCACTTCATATCTTGGTGAATACCACCCTAGCTAAGCACACTGTTCACCAGTACGATGGAGACATTTGCTCCCTCGGACCGTAACTGTGCACATGCCTGCCGAGTAAATGTTTAGGGTTGAATATAGCACCCAGAAGTCCCGAAAACCCTGATTTATGGCATTCGTAATAACTAGAAGATTAGATAGTTGAGGTAAAGCAGGATGGTTCGCCAAGAATCACACAATTAGGCAACACGAGGAAGCAGAGATTAGAAGCTGATTCCTTTGATACCGTAGGGCATGTAATCTAAGATTATAGATACAGGCTGTTTGTGTATTTATCCCTATTTTTTGTTGTGTGTTGTAGCGCTGACAACACAAGTGCACAACAGAGAACGTTTTTATTGTAGCAGGAGAGACTCTAAAATCGCACGTAGACTAGTATGGTGTGTGGTTAGATGAGGTTCAGATTACAGAACCCGTGCATTAATGGCGAGGAGAGGGCAGTCTCTACCATAGTTTTGTATATTTAACTACATGCTGGAAATTTCAGGTTAAATTTGCCCAAAATCATACACTTTTTGGTCAAGTACCAAACTGGGATTTGAGTCAAGTTCTGCATGCTCCAAGCCAAGTAAGTAAGGCACTAGATTTTCACTCTCTGGATATCTCTTAATCGGTTTGGGACGCGTTGCTACACTGTTGCTCCTTTCAGAGAGCCTGTTAACTCAGCAGAAGTAGTCCACGTCAGTAGACATGGCAGTGCTGCCTGTTGATGCTGTTTGGAGAAACTGCACGACGCTCTTTTGGAAAGCAGCGACGCTACCCAAAATTAAAACAAAATAAAATAGTCACATTGATCGAGTGAATAAGGGGAATTTTATAACGCTACTCCAGGGATTGAGTGCATCAAGGCACTCTTTGGCTAAATTGATTTCTCTAGTTTGATTTTCAGTGTGCGACTAGAGTGATTGGCATTTCATATTCTTGCATCTGGTGTAAATCTGCTCTCACTGCGGCACTGAACACAGCGGGGTGCTGAGTCACGCTTTCTGACGTCACGCCGCTCAGTTTGCACAATTCCTTTAATACGTATTTGTATACGGATTCGTATTTGTTTAACACTTCTGACACCATATGTTACCGTACAGTCACAAGTCGTTTATCTCCCATGTAGTACATAATACAGCATTTTGGTTTTTTCTAGGCGCTGCAGATTTTGACGCCACGTACCTCAATGTGCACCCACTTAGTCCACTCCATTTCATTGTCTCGACACACTGTCATTATGGGGTACCATTATTCTGTGCTTTTTCTTCTATCGTTTGCAACACAGATGCACTTTCCTTCGCTCACGTGGTATTTACATACTGTGATCACTGTGTGACGTGGCCTGGGATGGCGGCCCCTGATAAATGGATGCATGCTCATGGCGGGGTGTGCATTATTGACGCTGGAGCTTGACGCCTCTCATTCATCAGTTCTTGTCATTTCGTTCCGAGTGAAGCGGGGGGGGGGTGTACAAACATAAGACAAGGCAGAGACACTCCAGTTTGTGGCATCAACATGATGGTGTGGGAGGTGCTTTACTATCTCCTTATGCCTTGCGCTGGTGGCATCCATGTCTTTGCAGGGGGTCAGCGTTTATCAATCAATCAATCATGTCACTTATAAAGCGCACTACATACCCGCGAGGGTCTCAAGGCGCTGGGGGAAGAGGGGGGTGGTGCTGCTACTGATCGAAGAGCCAGGTCTTGAGAGTCTTCTGAAGGCCAGTAGGTCTTGGGTCTGTCGGAGGTTGGTGGGGAGGGTGTTCCAGGTCTTGGCGGCGAGGTGGGAGAAGGATCTGCCGCCGGCGGTCGTTTCCGGATGCGGGGGACTGTGGCGAGGGCGAGGCTGGTCGAGCGGAGCTGGCGGGTGGGGGTGTAGAAGCTGAGTCGTCTGTTGAGGTAGGCTGGTCCGGAATTGTGGAGTGCTTTGTGTGCGTGGGTGAGGAGCTTGAAGGTTATCCACTTGTTGACAGGGAGCCAGTGCAGGTCTCTCAGGTGGGGTGTGATGTGGCTGCGTCGGGGGATGTCGAGGATAAGACGTGCAGAGGCGTTCTGGATGCGTTGCAGCCGTCTCAGGAGCTTAGCCGTCGTTCCTGCGTAGAGGGCATTTCCGTAGTCCAGCCTGCTGGTGACGAGGGCCTGGGTGACTGTTTTTCTTGTTTCGGTGGGGATCCACTTGAAGATCCTGCGGAGCATTCGGAGGATGTTGAAGCAGGATGAGGAAACGGCGTTGACCTGCTTAGTCATGGAGAGGGTGGGGTCGAGGATGACCCCTAAGTTGCGTACGTGGTCGGTGGGTGGCGGGGCTGTTCCCAGTGATGTTGGCCACCAGGAGTCGTCCCAGGCTGAAGGGTTGGAACCAAGGATGAGGACCTCCGTCTTGTCCGAGTTCAGCTTCAGGCGGCTGGTCCTCATCCATTCGGCGACGGCCTTCATTCCTTCGTGGAGGTGGGCTTTGGCGGTGTGAGGGTCTTTGGTGAGGGAGAGGATCAGCTGGGTGTCGTCGGCGTAGGAGATGATGTTGAGGTTGTGCTGTCGGGCGACGTGGGCGAGGGGTGCCATGTAGATGTTGAACAGCGTTGGGCTGAGGGAGGAGCCTTGGGGTACGCCGCAGATGATCTTGGTGGCCTTGGATCGGAAGGGGGCGAGGCGGACGCTTTGTGTTCTGCCGGAAAGGAAGGATGTGGTCCAGTCCAGGGCCTTCTCTTGGATCCCGGCGTCGTGAAGGCGTGTTCGTAGTGTGTGGTGGCAGACCGTGTCGAAGGCGGCTGATAGGTCCAGGAGGATGAGGGCTGCTGATTCTCCGTTGTCTAGCAGGGTCCTGATGTCATCAGTGGCGGCGATGAGGGCGGTTTCGGTGCTGTGGTTGCTGCGGAAGCCGGACTGGGAAGGGTCCAGGATGTTGTTCTCCTCGAGGTGGCGGGTCAGTTGTTTGACGATTTTCTCGGTGACCTTCGCGGGGAACGGGAGCAGAGAGATGGGTCGGACGTTCTTGAGGTCCTTGGGGTCTGTCTTGGGTTTCTTGAGTAAGGCGGTGATCTCGGCGTGCTTCCAGCTTTCCGGGAAGGTTGCTGTCTCGAAGGAGATGTTGATTATTTTCCGGAGATGGGGTGCGATGGCTGTACTGGCTTTGTTGAAGATGTGGTGAGGGCACGGGTCTAGCGGTGAACCGGAGTGGATGGTGTTCATGATCTCGCTGGTGTCCTCGTCGTTGATGTTGGTCCAGGAGAGCAGGCGGTTGGTGGTTGTGGGGGCAGTGGTCTCAGTGGTTGCCGGGGCGGTCGTGGTGTTGAAGCTGTCGTGGATGTCGGCGATTTTGCGGTGGAAGGAGGTGGCCAGTGAGTCGCACAGGTCTTGCGACGGCTGGATGTCGTTGGTGTTGGAGCTGGGGTTGGAGAGTTCCTTCACGATGTTGAAGAGCTCTTTGCTGTTGTGTGCGTTGTTGTCTAGGCGGTCTTTGAGTGAGGCCCTTTTGGCGGATCTGATGAGGTGATGGTGATTGCGGGTGGCGCTCTTGTGGGCGGCGTAGCTGTCCGCTGTCCGTTCGTGGAGCCAGATCTTCTCCAGTTTTCGGCATGTTCGTTTGGAGGCCTGGAGGTCTTCGGTGAACCAGGTGGCTTTCTTGCTGGTGTGGCTGTTGGGCGGATTCTTGAGCGGGGCGAGGGTGTTGGCGCAGTGGTCGATCCACTGTCTGAGGTTGCGGGCGGCTGTGTCTGGGTCAGAGGGTTCGGCGGGTGGGCTCAGGGCGAGGGTTGTGGTTAGCTGGTCTTCCGTGACTCTGCTCCAGCAGCGGCGAGGCATTTGTTCGGTGCGGTGGTGCGTGGTGGGCTTCCTGTAGGTGAAGTGGATGCAGTGGTGGTCAGTCCAGTGGGGTTCGGAGGTGTGGTTGAAGGAGACGTGTGGGCTTGCGGAAAAGATGGAGTCGAGCGTGTGGCCGGCGGCGTGGGTGGGTGTAGTCACGAGCTGTCTGAGTGCGAGGGTGGCGAGGTTGTCGATCAGGGTGGTGGAGTTGGTGTCCTTGTTGTTCTCGAGGTGGAAGTTCAGGTCCCCGAGGAGGATGTAGTCCGTGGAGGCGATGGCGTGTGTGCTGACGAAGTCAGCGATGGAATCGCTGAACTGTGGTCGGGGTCCGGGGGTCTGTAGATGAGGGTTCCTCTGAGGGTGGTGTTGGGATCAGTGTGGATCTGGAAGTGCATGTGTTCGGCGGTGCTGAGGGTGTCGTCGGTGTTGGTTGAGACTCTGAGGGTGTTCCTGTGGACGATGGCGATGCCTCCTCCGACTCCGTTGGTGCGGTCCCTGCGGGTGATCTTGTATCCGTCCGGGATGGCAATGGCGATGGCGATGTCGGGGGCTGAAGCGGGATTCAGCCAGGTCTCCGTCAGGAATGCGACGTCTGGGGAGGTTGAGTCGAGAAGGTCCCAGAGTTCGATGGCGTGTTTGCGGGCGGAGCGGGTGTTGAGGAGGATGCATCTGAGGTAGTTGGGTTCTTTCCTGGGCGGTGGTTTGGCGGGGCGGGTGCTGGCGAAGCTGCAGTTCCGGCAGGTGAAGGGCCCTTGGGTGCGCTTCAAGGTGGCCTGGTAGCAGGCGTGATCTTTTCCGGGGTTGAGTGCGTGGAGGGTGCTGGCGTCGTATCGGCGTCTGTTGATGTGGCGGGCGCGGGGGATGCCCGGACCAGGGGGTCTGGCGCTGGGCGCGGCCACGGCGCGGATGGGCGCAGACGGGCTTGCCTTAGGCGCGCCTTCGGCGCGCCAGCGCGCGCGCCCGCTGCGCGCGGCCGCCATAAATGGGGAGGTGGGAGGGAGGAGCAGGGGAATGGGGCAGCGAATGGGCAGTGAGGGGCGGGGCCGCAGGGGCGCAGCGGCGGGAAACAGGCACAGAAAGGAAAAAACGATCACAATCAGGGGCAGCAAGGGGGCACAGAAAGGAAAAAACGATCACCATCAGGGGCAGCAAGGGGGCACAGAAAGGAAAAAACGATCACCATCAGGGGCAGCAAGGGGGCACAGAAAGGAAAAAAACGATTACAATCAGGGGCAGCAAGGGGGCACAGAAAGGAAAAAACGATCACAATCAGGGGCAGCAAGGGGGCACAGAAAGGAAAAAAACGATCACAATCAGGGGCAGCAAGGGGGCACAGAAAGGAAAAAAACGATCACAATCAGGGGCAGCAAGGGGGCACAGAAAGGAAAAAACGATCACAATCAGGGGCAGCAAGGGGGCACAGAAAGGAAAAAACGATCACAATCAGGGGCAGCAAGGGGGCACAGAAAGGAAAAAAACGAGCAAGGAAAAAACGATCACAATCAGGGGCAGCAAGGGGGCACAGAAAGGAAAAAACGATCACAATCGGGCAGCAAGGGGGCACAGAAAGGAAAAAACGATCACAATCAGGGGCAGCAAGGGGGCACAAAGGAAAAAAACGAGCACAATCAGGGGCAGCAAGGGGGCACAGAAAGGAAAAAACGATCACAATCAGGGGCAGCAAGGGGGCACAAAGGAAAAAAACGAGCACAATCAGGGGCAGCAAGGGGGCACAGAAAGGAAAAAACGAGCTCAATCAGGGCAGCAAGGGGGCACAGAAAGGAAAAAACGATCACAATCTGGGGCAGCAAGGGGGCACAGAAAGGAAAAAACGATCACAATCAGGGGCAGCAAGGGGGCACAGAAAGGGAAAAAACGATCACAATCAGGGGCAGCAAGGGGGCACAGAAAGGAAAAAAAACGATCACAATCAGGGGCAGCAAGGGGGCACAGAAAGGAAAAAAACGATCACAATCAGGGGCAGCAAGGGGGCACAGGAAGGAAAAAACGAGCACAATCAGGGGCAGCAAGGGGGCACAGAAAGGAAAAAACGATCACAATCCGGGGCAGCAAGGGGGCACAGAAAGGAAAAAACGATCACAATCAGGGGCAGCAAGGGGGCACAGAAAGGAAAAAACGAGCACAATCAGGGGCAGCAAGGGGGCACAGAAAGGAAAAAACGATCACAATCGGGGGCAGCAAGGGGGCACAGAAAGGAAAAAACGAGCACAATCGGGGGCAGCAAGGGGGCACAGAAAGGAAAAAACGAGCACAATCGGGGGCAGCAAGGGGGCACAGAAAGGAAAAAACGAGCACAATCGGGGGCAGCAAGGGGGCACAGAAAGGAAAAAACAGAGCACAATCAGGGGCAGCAAGGGGGCACAGAAAGGAAAAAACGAGCACAATCAGGGGCAGCAAAGGGGGCACAGGAAGGAAAAAACGAGCACAATCAGGGGCAGCAAGGGGGCACAGAAAGGAAAAAACGAGCACAATCAGGGGCAGCAGCAGGGCACACAGACGGAGCTGTGTGGTGGGGAGCGACCTACCAGTCAAGGTCAGGGGTCCTTTCCTTCATGATCCTTTCCTTCATTGCGTCATATGAAATAAAAGGTTTACAACGCCAATAGCTCTAACTTAAGCA
Organism: Calotriton arnoldi; assembly: GCA_963921515.1. Lineage (NCBI taxonomy): Eukaryota > Metazoa > Chordata > Amphibia > Caudata > Salamandridae > Calotriton > Calotriton arnoldi. The sequence continues at coordinate 493,685 of CAWUFW010001460.1, forward strand.
AATGCAAGACCTATTGCATTTCCAATGCTTGTATTTGTGTTTTAAACCCAACACATATATAAAAGGCATTGTTATTTTGAATTTAATGCCGATAGCTCAAACTCTCGCAAATGTGAGCAGTTTAATATGGCGTTTTATTTAATGATGTTGTCTTTCTCGAGGAAGGGTGTGTTTGGGGATGGGGAGGGTGGTGGAGCAGCGTGATGGGGATTCCTCTAGGCAAGTACCGGAGGTCTGTCCCAGGAAGTTCAGTCTAATTGGAGTGGACATGAGGCAGTAAAAGAGATGGTTGCACTGGAGTGTGAAGTGGCGAAAGCTATGTTGTGTATGTTCCGGACTCTTCCAAAACCTTGCTGAAAGCTGTTTATAAGTCACATGCTACAACCGAAAAGCTGTGTAGAAGACCACCTTTCTGATTGAATGCTAGGACACTGGTGATTCTCAAAAAGGAAACAAGAGCCATGAATTTTTTTTGTAATCCATGTATATTTCCCCCCCCCTCTTTTCTGTTTGTTATTAGCACAGGGCTTTGCTTTCTTGGAATTAAAAGGGGAGGGTGTGCAGTGGGGGAATGATAGAATGTTGGGTTCGTCTTCCAGAATCTGCTCGGTTAGGGCAGGCAGAGGCGGTGATGTGTGAACTCTCCACGTCTGTACCAGAATAAAGCTAAGAATCGTATTATCTCTACCACAGAATCCCTTCTTGGCCTGCGGCCCAGCCTCGTTGTCATGTAAAGCACACGCTTTAATTTCTTGATGAACAGGAGAAAGGGTTGGCTGAATGGAATGTTTACTACATTTTACCCGTTAAGAAAATAGCCCGCCTTTAACGCCGTGTATATGTGTTACCAACACAACCACAGCACTGAGAAGCTACGGCATATCTGTTAACAGCCCAAGTCCTCACCCCCATAGTGAAGCGTGCACCAGGGTCTCCAGACTAACCTTGCGCATCTAAAAAAATATGCAGACCGGATGAGGGAACCCTTCAGCAACAACATCCCAAGAGCCGTAGACACAGAGGGCCTTCAGTGTGCACAATCTAGCGGGAGCCTGTTAAAATGTGGAGCCGTTCTCAGGAGATGCTGGCCGACAATGGAGGGCTGGTGTAGCCAAGGAGCCCGGGCTCCGAACCAGCCCGTGCATACATTTATGATTTTCCATTTTTCGGATACCAGAGAAAGTTTGTGTATAGTGCTGAAAAGGTGTTGGGTTTCAATGGAATTTAATGTCAATAAACTTAGAATATTCACCCGGCCTTGTACAAACAATGTGTAGTAACTGCAAAATGTGCCCTTTGCCCAGATTTATGCAAATAGTGAAACAGATCATACTTAAATATTAATATTAAATCACCAGCTGTATATTTGCACAGCCCGAATGCAACATGGAGCTGCCTGTAAAATAAATAATCAAATAAGCGCGGCCGCTAAACAAAGCGGACCGCGCCGTAATTTAAATAATTGAAGAAGTGCGGCCGCTATAGTTAAAGTGGACCGCGTAGTAATTTAAATAAAAACAGTAGTAGGCATGCGGCGTGCTGCGATGTCCCGGGTGGATTAGGGGAAGAGTATTAAGGAAAATAGTGCTCACCAACTTATAAATCAGAGCATGTAACAACGCCAGTAAAAGGTCCAGTCCTTATGGGCGTTAACAATTGGAGACCAGGCGGTACCAAGGAGGGTCTAACATGCCTCATAATGAATCGGAAGCCAGCGTTTACGAAGGACAATGGCACAAGCCAATTAAAACAAGCATTTGCAATGCAATGGGTCTCGCATTTACGCAAGTTTAAGCTATTGGCATTGTAAATGACAATGCCTTTTATTTATGTTTTGGTTTTTAAAAGGCATTGTCATTTACAATGCCAATAGCTTAAACTCGCGTAAATGCGAGACCTATTGCATTGCAAATGCTTGTTCTCACTATTCCTGCAAGGTTTCCGAGACGTTGTTTTCCTCATCAGTGCTCCCCGTCGATTTAGGTGTGTTTTTGCTGAGCTCATTGGGGTGCAGATTTTTTTTTCTTCCCGTCTGCAGTGCGTTTGAACCTCAAACGGGATATGGAGGCTTGGTAAAGTGATCCTGTTTGCCTTTTGTGAATGTGCCCTCCTCCCTGTTCTCTGGTTTGCAGATCGCCACTTTCATTCCTGATCAGTGCTCCACAGTTCATTCTCTTCCTAATGACTGATCTCTGCTTCTTGCCTGTTTAGGCCGGCCTAAGTTTGTCTCTTCCACTTATCAAGAGGGATGAATGGGCCACAGTCCCGGGGTCTCCGACATCCGACCCACAGGTTTATGTCTGGTATCTGTCTGGTCACAGCTCACGGGCAAGCAGTGGAGTAGGAAGTCGCCTTCTTGAGTAGCCTTCTGCGTTGCAAAGTATGTGTGGCACTTACTATCCAGGCTGCAGACAAACTCGTAGGCACTCTGTAGATTTGCCACTTTAATCTTTCACTCCGAGGCGGGCACCGAGTCCTAGTACCCCGTTCTCTAGATACAAAAATAAAGATTTATGTGCAGTATTGTCCTGCTACTTATGATGGCTGAGGCAACCGGTGCCTGTCCCTTCAGTTAGGCTGGATAACGTTAGACTAACGTGGATAATTCCTATGGTCTTGGCATGGTAGAGGATCGCAGGGATGGACCACGGTCCGAGCCTGAACTCCCTGCTCTACTCTTGTCTCTCTAGGCAGTTGCCTCTCAAATACTAGATGGATTCGGTCATACAGTTGCATCCACATACGGCCAGCCAATAAAACAGCAGCAGTGATCTAAGTTATACCAGAACCCATTACCTCATCAGCTCTTGCATCATCCATCCATCCATCCTTCCCGGAGGAGGTACATTGTTCGCTTCCCCCTAGAGGCGGTGCTTTGCTGTTGCTCACAAACAGGGCACGTTGCAGTCCTGAATTATTTGTATGTATGCCTGCACATGTAGGCCTGTAAGTGATTAGCCCACATGTTGGAGAAATAAGTTCCCCATCGGTGACACATCTAGCAACCAAGTAAATTCGAAGTAGAAAGCGAGGAGCATCTCCCTGCTCTGTGAGTCGGCCATGAAGAGGAATGGGATACACAGTGGAGAAGTAGCATAGGCTATTAGTTTTACTTTCTCTGCGATGGAGCGCGTGATTCCCCATCTCCTCCTGGAGTTGCAGTGCTGCTTTGCTTGCTGGTATCACAGTATGCATGAAGGGCATGTTTGTTAAAGCCCTCTATGGCCTCGGTTCGGAACTTTGACGGAGAGGTTTTGTCTGTACCAAGATGGCTCCAGTAGTCTCTGCGGTAATGGGATCTGACCTGTGCGCTGCACCCATGTTAAAATAAGGTTCCAGTGCACTCCATGCTGGGCCCTTGTAGTGGTGATGTAATTGAATGGGGTTGGAATTCTGTATAGGTAATGTGGAGTGTATTGTTAGAATGAAGGACGTGGAGTCTTCCTCGGTTCGGGGTTCGATGGGCTGAGGCAGTTGCTGATCGGACTTCGGGCTGAGGAGGCGCTCCTTGTTGTGGGTGAAGTACATTACAATAAACTTAAAGTTAAACCTTAAGTAATGACCAAGTGAATCATTACATTTGGCGACGATCGGGATTTTGTCGCTTCACCCACCGACCGACCGAACGAACGAACGACCCACGCAGAGCTAATAACTGCGAGACCGTCGGACCCCTGGACACACACGAAGTTGAATCGGCGTGGCCTGAGGGACCTTGACCGTGCCGTCGGCACCTCTCTACCGGATTGCTGGACTATCTAAGGCATCGCGGTGGTTGCGGAATAACGGTAGGATTTACCTAATCAAGTGGTTGTGTACGCTCGACTGAGGCCCTCCTGCTACCGGTGAAAGATTCCGGGATTGACCTGGCTGACTGTCGGAGACTGCGCCCTGAGAAATGAGTTCTCTGCGGCCTAAAAGCTTAAACATGGTCGGATTCGCCCGCCCGCTGGTGATCTCCTAACTGACTTCATTTTTTTTTAAAAAAAAACTTCTCGGAACACGAGTCATTACCTGCATTCTCCTGACTCCGACACGCTGTTGGTTCCCGGCCCCCTCTGTGACGCGCTCCCGCTTCTTGGCTTCTGTGACGTCCAGACGCTGGGCATTGCTGAAGGACGCTCTGCTGTTATTGCGTGACGTGAGCCTTCAGGATCGAACGTCGGGGGAACGTGCCGCCATATTGGGATTGGCGTCCTGCCTCAGTGGCCTCAATTGCCAACCACGGTTTTGTTATTTGAAGCGCACAGAGTCTAGAAAGCGTTTTCTTCTAGTTTGATCTGCCTAACAAGTAAAACTGACACAGGATCACGCTCGGAACATTCCTGTGTACTAAAGAATAGTGTTCAGCATGCGTGTCGAAAGTTTTTTTTTCTTTTGGGGTTTTGTTTTTAACTCTGCGGTGACACGCACACCTTAAATTTAAAGTGCACCTCTAGTACGATATCAAGGAGTGATATCAAGGTTCTAGTATCTTGAGTGTTCGGTGATACACTCACCTCGATAATACTACAGGGAACAATTTTAATATGGCTTCAGCACGAGAAGTCACTCAACCTCCTCCATTCTTGGACAAACCTGGTAAACCAGTTATGCTATGGGCAGAGTGGTTAGGTTTATTTCAGAACCATCTAGTGGCTATAGATGCATCTGAATACTCACCTCCCCGAAAATTTGCTTTATTGTTTGGCAGTTTAGGTCTAGCTGCCCAACGCATTTTTAAGAGCTTAACGCCGATTCCTCCTCCTTCTGGGCAATCAGGAGACGGTCAATGGGACGTCTATTTAGAAGCAATTGCCAGATTAAAGAATCAATTTGAGGAATCTCCTAATATTATGCTTGAAAGGCATAATTTTTATAAGCGAAAACAGAAGGAGGATGAAAAGGTCGAGGAATACGTCTCCGCCCTGAGGGTTTTGGCAATTTCTTGTGATTTTGGTCCCCTACTGGAAAATTACATAAGGGATCAGTTTGTATTTAATTGTTCTTCGTCTAAAATTAAAGAAAGAATCCTTAGTTGCAAGAATCCTCCACTCTCAGAGGTAATAGACCTGGCGTTAAGCATTGAAAGATCTGTAATTTCAACCAAGGCAATGCTGTCGGAATCAATCCCTAAGGTGAACATGATTTCAGAAGAATATAACGAGGAGGGTTTGTATGCAATTGGTTCTAAGGATAAATCTTTTAAACCAATTCAGTCTAAAGTTCAGAATTTCTGCTACAGATGTGGTTCTAAATTTCACATAGGCAATTTTAGAGGCTGCCCAGCTTTGAGTAAACGCTGTTCCATATGTAAAAAGATTGGCCATTTTCAAAAGGTCTGTAGAAATCAAAAGAAACCTGTAAAGATAAGCAGTGTCGATATGGATATGTGTTCAGAGTCACTTGACAATCTTTTATTGACTCTTGACTTGGAGGATGAGCCAATTCAAATTAAGGGTCCGTTGTGTGAGTCTACCATCAACGGAATTAATCTGGAAGTCATGGCAGACTCTGGTTCACCTATCACCATCCTTCGAGACTCTACTTTTTATGAGAAATGGGGCAAAGGTATTAGTTTACTGGAGACAGATGTGAATCCCAAAGCCTTTGGTGAAAAGGATATTGAAATGTTGGGGTTTTTCATGGGCACCTTACAAGTTTTGGAAAGATCGATATGTACAAAAATTTATGTGGCAATTAAAGGAAAAAACATTGTGGGGTGGAAAGACCTGGCAAAAATGGGACTGTATTTAGTACCAGGTGACGAAAATCCCATAAGGGCAAGGGATTTGTCGATTTGCAATGTGGAGGAACTTAAAATCGATCGCAAGGATCTATTATACGAATTCAAAAATGTATTTAATGACAAAGTGGGCTTAGTAAAAGGTGTAGAACATAAGATTAGGTTATTACCTGGAGCATCTCCTGTTGCACATAGAGTTCGCCCGGTGCCGTTAAGCGTCAGGGGGGAGCTAAAAATAATGCTAGAAGATTTGTGTTCACAAGGGATAATACAACCCACAGAGTCATCCCAATGGGTCGCTCCCATCGTTGTAGCTCGTAAAAAGACTGGCGAAATTAGGTTATGTGCGGATCTTAGGGGTTTAAATAAAAACATTAAAGTGGACTGCCACCCCCTTCCAAGAATCCACGAACTTTTAGCGAATTTGGGGGGGGCCAAATGGTTCTCGTTAATCGATTTAAAATCCGCATATCATCAAATTCCTTTGTCCAAAGATTCACAAGAGCTGACAACCTTTGTTACTCCGTTTGGGGCTTACAAGTTCCTGAGGCTCCCTTTCGGACTGGCGTCAGCAGCCAGTGTGTTTCAAAGACTTATGGATACCTTATTTAAGGATTTGAAAGGGGTCCAGGCTTATTTGGACGATATTTTGATTTTTGCAAAAAGTCTGGAGGAACATAATGTATTAGTGAGAAAGGTTCTGTCACTATTAGGAGAACGAGGTATGACAGTCAGAGAGGATAAGTGCAGGTTTGGTGTAAACGAATTAGAGTATTTAGGACACACTATATCAGAGGCAGGAATTAAACCAAAATTTTCAGTGGTCAGGGCTTTAAAAGAAGCGAGGGCACCTTGTGATAAGGATTCTCTGCGGTCATTTTTGGGGCTTGCAGAGTATTACGCAAGATTTGTGGTCAATTACGCTCAAGTGGTGGAGCCACTAAGAACTTTATTAAAAAAGGGTCATAAGTTTGTGTGGTCCAGAGAGTTGGATGAAACTTTCGCTAAAGTGAAGGAGCTGATTGTTTCTGCACAAGCACTTCACGCCTTTAGAGATGATTGTACCTCAGTCATTTCGGTGGATGCCAGCATGAATGGTTTAGGGGCAGTGTTAAGCCAGGAAGTTAATGGTAAAGAACTAACAGTAGCTTTTGCTTCAAGGTCACTTAGACAGTTTGAGCGACACTATAGCACTATCGAACGTGAGGCTTTGGCTTGTGTTTGGGCTGCACAGAAATTTAAAATGTATATTTGGGGACGGAAATTTGTAATTTTTTCAGACCACAAACCCCTTTCGTTTATTTTCAGCAAGGTGGCTGGTAATAATAATTTATCACCAAGATTAACTAGACTAGTGTCTAAACTCCAGGAGTACAACTTCGAAATGAAACACATTTCTGGAGGGAGAAATTTTCGGGCAGATTGCCTTTCAAGGATGTTAATGGAAAAAGATGATGAGGATGATTTGATTGAGGAGGATGTAGAATGTGTGGCAGTGGTGGATACTATTGAGGAATGGAGTTTGAAAATTTCAGAGAATGAGTGGAAAGAGGCTAGCTTGAAAGATACAATTCTATCGAAAGCAATGGAATTTTCAACCAAAATCTGGCCCGAAGCAAGAAATTTGACTGGAGAATTGAGAAACTTTGCTCAAGTTGCAGATGAGCTGTCCGTAAAGGACCACATCCTTTTAAGGGGCGATAAATTTGTTCCGCCATCCGAACTAAGGAGTACAATAGTGAAAATGGCTCATAAAGGTCATTTGGGGATTACCAAAACTTGTATGAGAATTAAACTGCACTATTGGTGGCCTGGCATAGATGCACAGGTTAGGGCGGTGGTGAATAATTGTGAGGAGTGCTTGTTGTCTGATAAACACTGGAAAACTTCTTCTGCTCCATTACATCCCACCCAATTTCCTGCTTCAGCATGGGAAAAAGTAGGTTTGGATTTTTCAGGTCCTTATAATATTTTACCTGAAGGAATGAGGTATTTCATCCTAGCAATGGACTATTATTCAAAATGGATGTACTATAAATTCGTAGATGCGCCTGATTCTGACAATACCATTTTATTTTTAAAAAAAGTATTTTTGTTAGAAGGGGCTCCTCAGGTTCTAGTAACAGACAATGGAACACATTTTGTATCGGAGAAAATGCATAAGTTTTTGGAATTGCAAGACATTAAGCATTTTAAAGTAGCTCTCTACTCTCCTTCTTCTAATGGGCTGGTGGAACGCGGTAACAAGATTATGAAGGAAGGGATTCAGACAGCTATTGCTTCAGGTCTTGATGTGGGAAAATTTCTCGAGGAAAAGGTGTGGAATTATAATACATCTCCTCATTGTACCACGGAAGTCACTCCTTTCGAGCTGTTAAGAGGTAGAAAAGCACACTCTACTTTATTTCCCTCTTGGTTAGACAAGAAATGTATAAATGTTACAAAAGAAGGGTCTGACAGGGAAATGTTGGTAAACAAAGTTAAAGAGAAACAAGATCACATGAAGAAAAATTATGATAAAAAGAATTATTTAAGGAATTTGGAGATATCAGTGGGTGACTGGGTAATGATTAAAAACCTTATAAGGTTTCGAAAGGAATTCGGTATTTTCTAATCCAGTCCAAGTCAGCAAAACCAGCAAAGGAGCAGCTTTTTGAATGAGAAGGGTTGGTGGAACAAAAGGCAATTAGTAAAAATGTCTCAAGAGCAAGCCAAGCTTGTTAGTTGTAGGAAAGACAATTTGGGTTCTGAAAGCTGTGGGTGGACACATTGGTTACAATCGGATGTGAAATCTGTACCTGTTTCCAGAAATGTAAATGTTGGTTCTGCCGGTGGTGATACCACCACTTCATTTAGTCGTTGCGGCAGGTTGAGGAGAGCTCCGGCTAGATATAATGAGTTCATTGCATATTAATTGTTAATGAGTTTATTCAATGTTAAATTGTTTATGATAAAGGGGGAGGTGATGTAGTGGTGATGTAATTGAATGGGGTTGGAATTCTGTATAGGTAATGTGGAGTGTATTGTTAGAATGAAGGACGTGGAGTCTTCCTCGGTTCGGGGTTCGATGGGCTGAGGCAGTTGCTGATCGGACTTCGGGCTGAGGAGGCGCTCCTTGTTGTGGGTGAAGTACATTACAATAAACTTAAAGTTAAACCTTAAGTAATGACCAAGTGAATCATTACAGCCCTTTAATGGCATGCCGTTCCCGTCTTTACTGTACGTGTGCACCATCTCTTTAGGATTTGGATCCTGGTGCTTATTTGCCAGTCTTTAAGATAAAGATTTAAAGCTTGTGCTGGATGCTTGGCCTTTGAAAGTGGTTTGTCTTTCAGTTGTATGTAGGGAAAGGGATTTAATATTTGTGCAGATCATTGGCCCATACAAATGGAGGTGATGGAATGCCTTGTAAATGAGGATTATTATTCTGATGGATGCCTGAGCACACGAATTGTGTAGGAATTTGACTTGTTGCAGGTGGTGAGGCCATGTGAATATTTTTTAGGTCTCGCGCCTAGCGTTGCACTGCGTAGCAGTGCTCGCGCAGCGCGAGACATTTAGTAGATGAAAAAACGGAGATTCAGCACTGGCCTAGGAATCGCACACGCTCGTGCGTGTGCGATTCCTTTTGTGCTACCCCATTGGCGTTTTCGTGCGTCTTTTTATAAAAGACTGCACGCAATTGGCCAAAGGCGGGCGCATTGGTCCGCCCATGGCCTATTGGTGTCTATTACGCGCTTGGTGCGCGTAATAGACAGCAATAGGCCATGTGGTGGGCGGCATGTGTTTTGAATTATCGTGCACAGATGCGTGCGCGATAATTCAAAACACATGTCTCGTTTAAAATTTACCATGGCGGTTGCTTCACAGGCCGCCATGTGCATAACTTTTATGTACCCACATAGGCGCTGTGCTTTATATTTCAGCACGGCCTCCGGTTTTCAGTTGACAAAGCCAATGATATTGTTTAATTGCTGGTTTCCACTGTTGCTCTTTACCGGGGCTCCGCGCTGCAGGTAAGGAGGAGGGGAAGCTCTGCTCGAACCAAGTGCTGGGATGGAGTGTTCGGGATGAGAGTTCACAGGCAGGACCGGCAGCAACTTCCAGGCCAGGATGCGGCAGGAGGACGTGATCTGTGCCAGCAAAAATTCCATATCACATGTCCGGTGCCCTGTCGCTCACCCAAACCCAGGCAGGACGGTAAACCAGCTCCATACCTGAGGCTTCAGAGGCACGGCTGACCCCAGGAGCGCTCCACTGCTCGGGCAGAGTGGGGGCCATTAACACCTCTTAGGCCTAATCCTGCTTTATTTCATTCACCTTTACAGTGGGTTGGGTCCCCTTGTGGGTCACACGGATCGTACTCCTTCTACAAGGCTTTCCAGTGCAGCTTGGAGGGCAGAGCCAGGATCCTGTGCCTGGGCGACTTCTTCCCAGTGCAGTGCCAGCCCGGGGGGATACCCGATCTGCATAGCAGAACTGCAGCTGTTGTGGGAGGACCAGCGGGTTGTTCCTGTCCAGCTCCAAACTGTACTTCCTGCCGAAGGATGCTCCGAAGGCACGGGAGCTACACTATGTTTTAGCATGGCGCCCCCATGATTAGGTCTCGCGCCTAGCGTTGGATTCAGCACTGACCTAGGAATCGCACACGCTCGTGCGTGTGCGATTCCTTTTGTGCTACCCCATTGGCCTTTACGTGCGTCTTTTTATAAAAGACTGCACGCAATTGGCCAAAGGCGGGCGCATTGCTCCGCCCATGGCCTATTGGTGTCTATTACGCGCTTGGTGCGCGTAATAGACAGCAATAGGCCATGTGGTTTCAATTATCGTGCCCAGACACGGGCGTGATCATTGAAATCACATGCTTAGCTGTTGGGCACGTGCGCGCACCACTTGTTGTTTCTGTGTACGACTTTTTAGGTCTCGACCTAGCAAAGCAGCGCGAAGCGCTGTCGCTAGCGAGACTTATTGTCGTCGACTTGCTTCGGAAGGGAGACAGGAGATGTGCACGCGCAGGACGGACTGCAATTGTGAACGCGCCCGTGAACGTGAACACGCACGTACAAACACGACGCGATGTGCACATCTCCTGTCCCCCTTCCGTCCTCGCCAGCCGCAAAACATGAGGCTGCCCCGCTCCTTCTCCGTGCAGCTTCACCAGGAGCCTAGTGTCCCGAAGACCGGAGGAGCCCCAGGCCGGTGCCAGCCTTGCCTCTTGAACCCCAGGTAACGCTCGCGGCTGTGTACGCGCTGGTTCTTATTCTTAAGTGAAAGCGTGATGGCGACAGCTTGTTTAGGTTTCTCAGAAGGAAAGTAATTTGTACCGAACGGGAAGGCGGCAATTAGCGGCTCCGGCGGGCAGCGGTGTTAAAAGTAGTAGCGCCCGAGAGCTGGCCAGGTCCGGGTGGAGGCTGGCAGCGGAAGCGGCAGGTATTGGAATGTCTCCGTGCACGGACTGCCGGCACCAAAGCAGGGCGCAGCCGTGAGGGGAGCGCCGCGCACCCCCCCCCCCTTCCCTGACAGCCACAGACTCTCACAGAGTGCTATTTAAGGAAGCCGGTTTTCCATATTCATCGGTCTCATCCACATCGGACATCTTGTGTGCCAGGCAGGGGGCTGACATCCAGCCAGTGATGCCACAGCGTGGACGGTACCCCCGAGCATCCACTCCCGCCATTCCACGTCATTCATAAACTGATGCGGTGGTGACTTGCTGTGCCTCAGGCAAAGTCCAGAGTTTAATTCGGTACCTTGTCCATCTCAAGCTAGAGGCCAGTGCTCTAACCCGCGCTACACTTCCTCATCCTGTCCCACGATCCCAACGTGATCACTGCTGATCCCAGCACTGCCTCCCCCGGAAGCATCGGCGATCCGAAGCCTCTGCTGCAGACCCGAGCAGTGCCTCCCACGCCAGGCACTGCAGACAGGTCCAAGCAGTGCTTTCATTGCAAGCACTGCAAACATCCCACTGGTGCCTGCACTGCAATCACTGCAGATCCCATTACTACCTTAACTGTAAGAAGCACTGCCGTTCCAAACAGTGCCTTTACTGAAAGCAATGCAGGTCCCAGCAGCGCATCCACTGCAAGCGCTGCAGACAGATCGCAGCGCTGCAACCAGCGTTAACGACACAGAAAACAACAGAGTTGTTCTAGAACAGCAAACATCCTTTGCGAGGGGACACCGGAAACATTAATATCAAGTCCCGAAGGGCCAATCTGGATTCTTGTGTCCAGATTATTTCTGGCAGCAGCGCCAGGGTCGCTAGTTCACTATGTCCATTCTCGAAGTGTCACCATAAATGTTGCGCCCCGTTTTTTTGGCCCTCGTATACAGTTCTGGAAATACCTCAATTTGAGGTGCGTGTACAGTGCTGGAGGCCACGTCTCCAGAAGCAAAGGGTCCCTAAGCAGAACTGCCAATATACTGCAAGCTCTGCCCCAGAAGTGTTACACAATCACCCCTACGAGGCCTCATCATTCAGAGGGGAGAGGCATACCGGAGCTACACGAGTACAGGAGGAGAGGGAAGTATGTACATCCACAGCAGCTCCATGTGAGAAGAGGGTGATATGACCGAATTAAAGACTGCAACTGTAGTTCTACAGTAGAAGAGAGAAAACAGAGGTATGAGAGGGAGAGTGGAGGCGAGAGGGATTTAAACTTCCCAGTGGTATCAATACAGTAGAGACGATGAACACATCCCCAGTCAGATCACTGCAAATAAACCCCAAATATTCACAAGATCATGCTCTTTTGGGTACAAAGTGCCAAAAAAGACATGCAAGTATCAACAGAGAAATTGGTAAATGACTCAAATTGCATTTAGGCTGGGAGTGTACGGGCAGAAAGTAACGGAATTAGTTTAAAAATGCAGGGCAGGCTCGGAGCAGTAATGGCAATGTGAGAAGAGTCTGAAATGAGGCAAAGCATTTAGTGGTATAGTACAGAGGGGCTTGGCATGTAGGGATTCTTCAAGTACTTTTTTTTTGTCTTGCTGGACAGCGCGATTAATATATCTATACATCAAATGGTCTTATGAGCAGGGCTTTAAGTGGGATGAAAAAACAGGGGGTGTCTCTCAAAGGTGCGTGGCCAATGTAATTAAGGGCGTGACTTAAAACACATAAGCTAAAAATCTGTGCTTAGCATAGTGTGCCGCCCGACTTGTATTTTGTTGTTTCTGTCATTGCATCCAAATATATGATACAACAACTAACATCATACCTACAACAAGTCAGGACTATTGGCTTTGTCAATGGTTGTTAGTTGCATGAGATAAATAAGCAGCAACTATGGCTTGTATATAATATTGAAAAATCTTCCACTTAAAGCCCTGGTGACACCACGACAATGTTGCTGCTCCTGAGTTTAAAAAAGAGAAGGGAAATCCAGAGAGAGAATGACTCTCTTTAAAGGATTTCCCTTTCCTACAACGCTCGCCTGGCATGACGTCATGCCGTAACTTATCCACTAGTGAAAAGTGAGCAGTGTGAGCAGCGCACATCGATGTGCCTGCTGTCACTGCAGTCCGGAAACAAGCATTTGCAATGCAATAGGTCTCGCATTTGCGAGAGTTGGAGCTATTGGCATTGTAAATGACAATGCCTTTTATTCATTTGTTTTGAAAACCTGCAAGCGGTGCATAAACACGCACTTTGTACGTATAGTCCTTGCTTACGAGAAGCAAGGCTGTCAGTAAAAGAGACTGCCAGCTTTGCTTCTCATAAGCAAGGGCTATAAGTACAAAGTGCTTGTTTACGCACAGCTTGCAGGTTTTCAAACGCATAAATAAAAGGCATTGTCATTTACAATGCCAATAGCTCAAACTCTCGCAAATGCGAGACCTATTGCATTGCAAATGCTTGTTCTTTAAGTCATCTCCTGGTAGCTCGCCAGTCTTTTTTTTTTTTTTTAACGCACGGGTAGAGCGGCTCGAACCCTGATCACGCACCAGGTGCGGGCTTCGCTATAACTTAATTGAATCAAGCAATCATGCTCCTTGAAGTCGATTGCAATTTGAGCAGTATCGGAGCTTGCTCACCCGCCCGCCCACACACAGTGAGCGGGGCAGCAGCAGGAGCCGGGGATTGTGAGCTGCAGGAGCCGGGGATTGTGAGGAGGGAAGGGGCGAGCCTTTGTACTTCTAGTGCTTACACGTCCCTTCCAGAGCCTGGAAAAGCGTGCGAGCAAGGGCTTGCAGTATAATGGATGGTGTCTGTCCCGATGTATAAATAATGTCAACATTTTCTATTAGGTCAATGGGTGTTTGTTTGCAAAGCGCAGCGTTTGCCATTTGGCTTTTTGACGCTGTATGCAGACGTTATTTAATATGTAATTTAACATTTTATCCTGGTTGGAGCCAAAGATTCACTTTGGCTCATGTCCGGCGGGAGTACTTTGTTTAGTTTGCATTTATTTTAACCATGTGATGTTATGCCGAAATAACTCATTGAAGGGCCGAGTGCATTATAGTCTGATTTGATTGTAACAGCCATAGATTAAACAATAACGTGCTGTACAAAAATATGAGTGTGTTGTGCGCGTGAGTGTATTTCGGACAGCACACCGCAGTTATTTTATGGTCTGGTACATATTAACACGTTTGTATGATTTTTACGACACCTTTTACAATTTGACGTCCAGGAAGATAAAAGGCTCGGAGCAGCGTCAGGCATTTTTTTTCATCAAGTCCCGACAACCAAAGTGTGCAGGTTCCAAAGTCAACCCAGCTGCATTCTGGTAGTTGGAGTAGTTTTTTCCATTATACATCATGAGCTCAGTCTCTTCTTACACCTGCATCGAAGGATCCAACTTTTTAGCAGAACGCAAATCGGTGGCACAGGGCACTCAAGTTGTTCCATGTCTGTTAGATGTTCCCAAAGGGTGATTGTTGCTTTTACACCTCAAGTTGTTGTAGGCGTGGATTTATGATGAGTAAAGGACCTGTGCAAGGCTTTCAATGCAAGGTGATTTGGGCATGGTGCACCTACGTCACAATGGAGCAATAATGTCACATCGCCAGTTGTACGTCACTTGCCGAGGATCACACAATCTGGGTAAGTGGGGATGACGGGATGAGAACGCTGGCCACCTGTTCACACATTAATCACACAACTAGATCATATTTTGTCCGTGTACATTGTCTAGAGAGGGTAATTGTGTTCACAAAATATTTAATCCTGGATGGTCCCATAATGTGGAGAGTCCGCACGCAGCACCAAGGCCCTTTGCAATCTGGTCACAGCGATGTTCTCAGCCGTCCAGTCCTGCATGGAAACTCTAGAGATTGATTCATTGGTGCTCTGGAACCAGGGCAAAGCCGTCCAACCCCTCGCCCACACAGTAATTTAGTGGGAAATTGCTGAGAATGCTGAAGTAGTTGTGGAGTAAACCGCATCCCTTTCCCCCTACTTGCGTAATATATATGTGTTTGCTACACTTAGTAAAGCTTCAAATGTTCACCGACTCATGCAGGAAAGCACACGAGACACTTTTCAGTTCAAATAGAGATATAGTTATGCTGGACAGTCCATCCTTTTTAATCTACCCACATCCATCAAAAAAAGGCGGAGCTCATTATTACATTGCTTCAACAATATTCCTGCAAAATGTGCTTGTATTATCAGTTCGAAATACTTCTTTTATCCCATTGAATTGGTTTCAAATTAAGGTTCTTACAGTTCAAGTACTAGCAATGGCTTGATTTGGTTGCACCATGTCTGCCTCATTAGTAGTGTCATGTTACCCTCAGTTGTAGATTTTAAACAACCCAGGTTTGTCAGCATTGCTGAGATTCGGCAATATGTGCAGTGCGTGGACATGCTTCTAGGATGCTGCGTATTGTGTAGTGCTTTTCGCCCTCACAAAGTCACCTCAAAAGAGTGGGAAGAGTGGAGGAAAGGTAAACAGGTGATGGCAAAGCCAATAGGCCTTCGCATACAAGATCTATTCGCTTTGTCAAAAAAAATTAACCATGTTGCATAACAGCTTGGTCACACTGCAACATGGCTGAAAGTAAGAAAAATAAAAGCGCTAGGACGTGGCAAGTGTTTGCTTCATACTGCTTTTTTACATTTTATTTTACTTTCAGCTGTGTTGCACAGCTACCACGCAACACGATTAAAAAAAACATTGACAAAGCCAATAGATATTTTATAGGCGAGACCTATTGGCATTGCCAATGCTTGTTTTTTTTTTTAATTGCTGCTTTCCACCGTCGCTCTTTCCCCACTTGGCAAGCAGATAGTAAAAAAGTGCTGCTGCTTCATGCAGTAGACACACAAGCACTGCACCTAGCCAATTGGAGTGGGACATTTTTCTTCAAGCAGGAGCCTGATCACCAGTTTACTGCAAGTGACATACTGCAGCAGTTCACGTAGGGCGAGTGCCTTTTATGAGACCGCATTATCATAAGAGAAGAAATTGGGCCTCATGCAAGTAACGCTGCTTAATTATTCTCAACCCTATTGGTGTGACGTGTGCAAACTGACTGTGCTGTCCTAGATTATGCTTTTGGCAGGCTCTGGCAGGAATGGGAAGGTGGGAAGGGATCATAAATGTGGCATTATTTAACTCATTGCAAGAGGCAGCTTAGTCTGATCTTTCTTAGATCTTTGAATTAACAACTGCATCTGTGAAGCATCGTCGCTTCCCATTTTCAAAGTTCGAGACACATGCTGCTGTCTTACTCCCAACATGTATCCTTTACAAAGGGGCCATTTTGTCTGATCCATGCATTCAGACATAGCCGCACAGCTAACAAGGAGCCCCATGTCACGTGGGTCACTTTGCATGCTTTGAATTCTGAAACCCATACTTATACTTTTCAAAAGTGAAACTGCAAGCCCCAGAATGCAACATGTTATTAGATGAAGATACAGAACTGGTTGAAGTTGTCTCACATGACATGACAGCATCTGGCAATTATGCTTAAGAAGTAAGAAACCTGCTCAGTTGCATCATTTACTAAATGAGAAGAATGGCAAAAGTGTGTTTCAGAAGATTATTGCCTATCACATTAACTAAAGGGAGCCCCTCGCCACTGCATAAAACCTACTTGCTTCTTCTTAGAAACAGCAGCAAGATGATGTCAACATTAAAGAATAAACCTTATCTTATTTGTAACTTTGCATCCTGCCATTAGCTGTTGGCAGAAGTTCACATGGCATCTGCCAGGGAGTTTGCATCATAGGTTTGCTCTACTGCCGGAAGAAAATTTTGAAAGTCACTTCATATACCATGCAGCAAAAACACTTGAAGGTATTTTTACACTTAACTGGCTTTTTTGTGGTAATAACATAAATTGGTAATTGCATTGACTTTGTGTGTGTGCCGAAAAGAATAATCAGAATGGCCGGTCTATCCCTAATGCATTTATCAGAGTACCACTTGCATGCAGTTTTAGCTCCAGGACAAGCCTGTGGTAGGCCTACAAAATTAAGAAGTTGACAGCCCTCCGCTGGGCATGCCTATAAGCAAGGTGTCCTGGCAGAGGAGTGTGTTTTTAATTCATATTTTGTCTGCCTGCACACACTTCCACACAACACAATTTAACTCTACACATTTCCATTCCACACACATAATTCGACAATAACCACATAACTCAACACAATTACACAACATACCATATACATCCAAACCACACCACAAAATTCCACAACATGCCACACATTTCTGCAGCACATCATATAATTAAACTCCACTACGTACCCTCCACAATACAAAATACAAATGCACATAATTACACTGCATGACATACATTACCACTTCAGATAATTCCAGTACACTCAATACCACATAATTACTATCCACATAATTCCACTGCACACAATTACACACAATTCCACCACACACAAATACAAAACTAACAATTCCAATACAACCCACGTATTTCCACTCCACACACATCCACTCTACACCAAAACACATGTATAAAACACATTGTCATTTACAATGCCAGTAGCTCTAACTCTCACAAATGCGAGACCTATTGCATTGCAAATGCTTGTTTTAATATTTGTGATGCGTACTGAACTGTGTGAATGCACACTCCATAAGAAACGAGTTTGAGGAAACGTTTTATTACCTGGAGTGCTGTTTCGATGATAGGGTGTGTAGTAATGAGCAAAGGCAGGTAGATTCAACAAGAGCGTGAATGAGTGCAAATATTGTGAGCATTTATCTGTTAAAAAAAACCAAACCCGAACAAGAGCTGTGTTTTGACACTTATAACTGGTGATAAATGGCCTTGTGGGTTCTCTTCTGCCTTTTTCGCAGCTGCATTCTCTTCCTTTACCTTCGCCTATTAAAGCATGTCCTTTCCCTTTCTTTGATTTCAAATTTCAGGTCAAGCTAGATTGTCTCGTAGAATGAAGTATAACCAGACCGCTTGCAATAAAAGTTGTAAATAGACCGGCAGAATAATGTGCAAAAGTGTGACGGTGTCTTTCTTTCTCCTCCTATTTAGAATTTTGGTCTTCTTTACAAGTCTGTGCAGAGGCTATCAATTCGACCAAAACAGCAGTAGCCACATCTTTCCTCCTCCTCCCATCTCTGTGACTCGAACTGTTTTTCCAAGGGGCCTGAAGACGTCCAAACCCGAGAGATTGTGGAGTGCTGCTGAGTCTGGGTGGCATCTTTCCGAAGACAATGTAGAAAGCAAGGAGAAGGAAGGTTGACCAGTCGCCTTCACTCGTTGCATTACCGCATGGAAGATTGAGGCTCTGAGTTATTGGAGGCTCATCACCAACAAAACTACAAACTTGCAGAATCTGGGCTTCCTCAGTATCGGACATGTTTTGAAGAGAAGAGTCAGTCATTTCCCATTTTATGGTGCCATACTTCCTAGTTCTACGTAGTCATCCATCGCCATTCATTTCCACTGAACCTCATGTTTCTGTAGGAAGCGACTCCTCAAGGTGTAGGTATCATACATCATCTTTGTGTGCTATGATCAAAATGTCAGGGATTTCTTTTTTTATGTTTTTAATTACTGCACTGACGTTGTTTGTTTCCTCCCCTTTTCTTACTCTGAAGCGATAAATGCTGTGTCAGGGATGGGGTGAATTTTGTGATAAAGATTATAAATCGAACCTCCCCAGGAAAAATAAAATATTATTTAAGACAATAAGAATGAAAAGGCTTGTGTTTTTCTTTCGCAATAGTTGATGGTGAAGCGTGGTGGCGACCTCTGACTGCTGTTGAAGGAAGCTGTGCACAGGGCCAAATCAAAACTTGAACAATAGAGGCATTTTGATTAGGGGTGGTAAATGGATTGAACATTAACTGAATTACACCTCACTCAGCCCACTGCAGGTGCCTTCCACCTCAAATGCCAAAGCCATCTTAGATGCAGGAGTCACTATGCCCCCATATTTCCAAAATCAAATCGGAGTTCTCTGTATAAGATGGATTCACCGCATGTTCCATGATCTCTCGCAATCAAGCTGTTCTGATGGATACATTACGGCGCAGATTGCTTGCCTTATCAAAATCCTCCAGGTGCCAGTCTAGATGCGGAAACGTTCTCCGCAACAATAGCTCTCCAGCATCACTAGGCCGAGCATGGAGGCTTCAGCCTGTCCGCTGAATATGACGATACTGGAATATATGATGCAGTGGTCATGCTGGTGTCCGCTCCTGGCAAAATCTAGGTTTTGACACATCTTACAATCTTCCCCTACACTTTCTAGATCTCTACCACCTTTCAGGAAGGCATTAATAAAGGCTGTCCTTGATGTTTGGTGAAAAACCTTCTTTGGACGAGCAATCCACAAAAGATGGGTAAACGGCACAGGTCTGCTTTGTGACCAGTTCTGAGTGTGGCATCCTTCACTGGAAAAACGGGTTGTTCAAGTTGCCTCTTCAAAATTAAACCCATATTCCTTTCCAACGCCCCACCAGGCTGAGTCTACATACTGGGTTCTGTTGAAAAAAATTTGCTTCCGGCAGCCCTCGCCCTCTGCATGGAGAAGGCCATGTGCCTCATGGGCCGCTATGTCCATTCCCTGTAGAACTAACAAAACAGTTATCAGTCTTCTGAACCACATGAAAAGCACTTCTCTGAATTGATCAATGTTGGTCTTGGCACTTTAAGAAGAAAAAAAAATTCTAAAGTGCTGCTTAAATTCAACCGAGACAGTGCTTTGATCCATGAGCATGGCTGTCCACCTACGCCATCAAGCTTAGATGTTTTCCACAGACTTCTCAGGAGATTTCCAAGCTACACTGATGGACATGTCCTTTGATGGCCTGCAGCTATTCATCTAGAAGGCTGACTCGCCCCTGGAATTTCAAGAACAATAGAGCTATGGCTCACTTACTTTGCCAAGCCTTCGTAGCATGGCAGTTCCATCAAGTGTATATGAAGTTTTGAGTCTATTCAATGGACAACTGTCTTTGCAGAAACAAGAGTCCTTCTCACCCAATTCAGATGCTCCCACAAATATATTGCTCTTTTCAGGATAGGGGTGATCTAGGGGCACAGTAACCAGCAGCAGTAGTAGCTCTAGTCGCTTGCCATCTTCTGCTGGCTATTACATCTCTTGTCCCCTGCTGCCTGCACCCCATTTTTAACCCACCGTCTACAAGTGGGAGCTCTCATATTTCAACCAAATGAAAGAACAATCTTCATAGAAAATTGGGCCATCCACCACATCCTTAAGGGCTATGCCTTACCTGTTCCTCGCTCCGTCAGCTTGGAGATCAAGGATATGAGAAGAGTACCATGCAGAGCAAAGAAATTTGGAATGAAACAGCATGTAAAATATGTCTGGTAAAAACAAATGGCATCCCAAGTATTGGCACTGCTCAAAGGCATTGTCTCAGTAGAGGGGTTTCCTCGTCAACATCATCCTCTGATTTAAGCCTCACAGGTGGCCTCAGCCATTCCCTGAAATGCCTTGCCAGGCATTTTTTAATGATTTTTACCCGAAGCTGATGCCCCCTTGGCCCTGGGCTCTTGTATGTGCTTTGCTTTCAAGCATCTTTTTCCGCTTTGCTGGCCTCCAGGGAGACAAAAAGAGACTAGGATGGGTATCTGATAAGGAGAGATGCCAGGAGAGAGGTTAGTTCTATAGTGGCAGAGCCTAGCAATGACAGAGTGGGGAAAATCTCATTGATGTTCCATATAGGAAACTGAGCCAGACATTACAACAGGCACCGCAAATGTAACAAGCATTGGCAAAGCTTGAGGATTGGGGAGAGGATGTAGCCTTACGACTAGAGTGGTCGACCTTGAAGCTGGGGAACCGGGTTCGAGTCTCTGCAACGACGCTCAACATCCTGTGATTCTGGGCAAATCACTTAATCTCCCCGTGCCTAAAAAAAATTAATGTGTCCATCTGTAACGAAACTGGTGCTCATGTAAAGCGCTCTGATACACTATTTCTCGGGTCTAGTTCGTGCTATATAAATCTAAAAAAAAAACAACAAAAAAATAGGCCTCACCCATGGGAGACCTATTTGCTTTGTCAATTGGCTGGGGGTGGCTAACGAGGGTAGCCGAGAAACAGATTGGGTGGGAGGGGGGTGAAAGAGACAGCGTTGAAAAAACAGGGAGCAGGCGGGAATAAGTAAAGCACCACATTTATAATGACTCGCTGGTGTGTTTTTAAGCAGAATTAACGGACTCATGTGCAGCCCATCTGCTTTAGAAGTACTGGTGACTGAGGCAGCCTCAAAGTGTCAAGCCTCCCACTGGCCACTAGCGGAACTGTCGTGTAGTTCCTAAAGATACATAGGATCTACGCGTTTGTAGGTAACAACTGAAGGATTGGTGTCTAGACTGATTCCGGACACCCCCACAGGATATGTCAGCCTGTAGACCAGATAGCTCACAGTGCCACTATAAGCCCCTGAACCTTACCAAGTGAAACATTGAACATGACAACCCTTGACCCTTCAGTACTTTTCGCTCAGTCAATCGTGCTCACTTCGTCTCAGAGAGATGCACAGAATAAACGCTGGGGATGTTTTCAACAAGCATGTATTGAACCAGCGCCATTTTAGTATAAAACAAGTTTGCTCTGACAATCATTAGACAGAAGCAAATGTAAAAGATTACAAGCACCAACAGAGTAAATAGAAGGTAGAATTCTACCATGGTGCTAAACCAGTGAATATATGCAGGCATATAAACATGATGGTAATCAAGCGTACTCCTACGATGCGGACGCTACCCAAGTGTACCTAGCATGTATGTGGGTGTGAAGCCAAGATTCCAGTAGGAAAGAGCCAACCACATTACCTGATGGGAGAGAACGAAGGGCCCCATCTTTGTCACAAGTTGGACACCCCGCAAGGGATGTCAGACCGCTGCGTGTTGAAGCTTTAGTGTCCAGGGACCTCAGTGTCTTGTCAGCGTGGAAGCGCCTCCTCTAGTTACCTAGTGAAGGTGCGGGTCTTTTATACCACAAAGATAGCCTCGGGGTTCCTACCACATTCGATATGTTGCGAGTACGATTATGGAAATGAGCCTAAATCAGTAATTGCAACTATGCAAAGTAGTTCTGTCACACGTCATGTGCAGGGGACTTTACTAAGAATCTTCATGCATAATAAATGAGGCTAGTTTCAAGGAAACCAATTGACATTTATTCAGCACAAAATTGAGTAAAAGGTCAGTGCTAGAACCGTTATACAGAGCAAGGTAGAACAAATGTAGGTAAAAGGTCGTTTTGCTACTTAGGCCTAGGTTGGGGAACATAACACCCACTCCTCATCTGAAGGTCGACAAATTGAACTAATGCTAAAATCAGCCTACTAAAAAGCATAAAAACAGTGTCTAAAAACATGTTTTATGTAAAAAGGATGCCATTAAAATTCAAAAGCTCTACAAGTTCACTGAAGAGTCAATATATGATCAGACTGACTGAGCTCCCTGAAAGCCATGGTGCTCAGAGCAGAAAAATAAAACAAAACATTGTTTTTCATTCTAATTTGGCTTGTTTTGGAAAAAAGGCCGAATTGTTCCCATCACAAGAAGAGCCAAATGTTTGTGTCCTGTGTGGGAGACGCAACATAACTCGCTCGCATTCGCAGACGACAGCCCATGTAACACCTCTTGTATCAGGTCTATGGAGCAAAGGTGATCTTCTCCGATTCCCACAGCAACGGCTAAGGAAGCACTCGACACCTGCGAGCCTGTCGTAGAGCTGTTGTCCGTTCCACCAGGAGCTGAAGCATCCCGTGGAGGCTCTACGAATGCCGTCATCATCATGGGAATACGCTGAGGACACTGATGCACGTGGGCCTTTAAGGGGTCCAGTAGTACGTCTGTCTGGTGGCGCAACCGATGGAAGGGTCAGACACAGGTCCAACATGCATTCGTATCCGCAGAATAGGCAGCGGAACACAGGCAGGATGCAGTCAAACCAGACTGATCTGAACGATAGGAACTAATGCTCGCTTAGATCCCGAAGCCAAGGTGTGCCCAGATGAAGCACCATGCGTTCACAACGTCTCCCCAGCAGTGCTTTTTCCATCTCTCGATGAACTGGGATGTCCATTGTGAAGCAGGAAAATTAAAACCAGGATGCCCACTACAAGTAGTAGGACCAGCGGAAGCCCTCCAAAAACGCTTACCAGTACGGAGTGTATGAATGCTGGAATAACTCTGAAGATAGTCTGAAAGGTGCTCATTAGTCCAGAACCTATACGTTTAAACAGGTGCACGATCCCCCTCATATCAGACATGTTAAAGATACGATGAACCATTTCCCCGAAATCAAGCGGGAAGTTCGAACGGACTAGTGCCTGTATCTCAGATGAAGACCTTGCAACCTTACGATCAAAAGTCTCTCGGGATGAGGTTAAGGCCACATCCTTCTGAAAAAGCATTGCTTTCAGTCTGCTCAGAGAATCAAACCGTATAAAGGAAACATTCAATGAAGGCCATAGCGTTGCCTCCCTAACTGTGTGGGCCGGTGGAAACAATACTTGCATACAACAAGTAACCCTGGAACTTACTGCGACCAGATATGCAATGCCTGGTACCATCCCACAACAGCCTTGATCATTAAGCATCAAATAACTCCCACTCGAGAGCAGCTCGATCACCAGAATAATCACGGCAGCCGGGGCACCCTTCAAGTGACAGGACAAGTTAGCAACCGAAGCATTACAGGCTCCGTGAAGCAAAATGTCTTTGCAAACTAGAGACCCATTTAAAGCACCTTCACAGTTTGAACCACTGAGAGAAACTTCTGTGTCCCCATTCCTACATCGAAATCTGTAAGGCAATTCCCAGTACTCGTGTATGTACCCTTCTCCTAGCGCTTCATATTTGCCAACGTGGTGATACTGGAAACAGTACTGAAATTGGAATGTCGTAACTGGCAGTGTAATGTAGCCATCGATTAACCATTTTGTGGACAGTGACTCAGCCACGGTGAAAGGTAATTGGTCCAATTTTTCAATGTGCAACATGGTATATTTTGCATCTCTTCGTGCCATTACCATCTGTCTTTCCGTTAGATTGTATACAGAGAACAGAGTCGTACTGTTTATTGTCACGCCAGGGCACGTGGCCAGAACGCAATGATTGTAGCGTCCAGCTCAATAACAGAATGGACCGCAATTGTGATTGTCCATGTTGGAGAATAGACAAATCCTGTTCCATTATATCTATTGCAGAAGACGCAATGTTGCCCAGTGAATAAATTAAGGATGATAGTGTGGTCACGCCATTGTTGACCACTGCCAAAGCCTTTTCTAGGTTAACCCTATCAATTTCACGTATTCTCTCAGCAGCCTCCTGTTGAGAGATTTTCCATAGCTTGTTGAAAATAGCCTTCAAGAAGCGCTTGCGACGTGGCTTTTGGGGACCTAACAAAAAATCCTGAAGATCCATGTCATTTGAGAGAAGAGATAAGTCTTGTTTCACTTGGGACAGTGTTGAGGTTTTTAGCCATTCTAGGCATAACTTCCCCACACTGTAAGATGTCACCCACCGCAGAGTGTTCTGATTGTACATAGCGCTGATCAGGCCTATGGATACTAAACCCTTCGGTGGTATCCCTGAATCTTGACTGATACCTATTTGTGACGATAGGCCAAACCAACCACCCCTTCCAATTGGGGTCTGATGAATTGTAAGAACCATTGTGTAGCAAGGCATCTAATGTATCCTCACTGCATAGTGTATAGTTTTGCCAACCCTCAAAGTGTGTTAGTGAGGGAATCTGAGGTGAGTTCAAATCCTCGTTCTTGGCTAGCCCAAGACAGGAAGTCTGTTGCACTGTGGTGGTCAGGAAAATTATTTGATGTGGTATGAGGCATGCTCTAAATATGGCCTCAGTTCCGTGAACCCTGTAAAGACAGTTGGAAAATAAAGGAAGCAGAGTATATCAGCTTAGTGTTGGTGAGCATATTTTTCTTTGCAGGTGTAGGTGCAAGCTTATAGTATTAAGAGGTCGGGTCTGCAGTGTTCAACCCAGAAAAATAAGCAAACGTTTCTGTAAATGTGGTTGAACTACCTTTCGGTGGTGTTGGGCAATGTTCCCATTGATGGTTTGTGAAAACTTTACATGGGATACTTGCGTTGTGCAAAAAATGGTGACCATAGTATTGGTAACAACACAGGGTGTCAAAATTAGATGTACCATCATACAATTCATCATTTGAAAATGCTGCAGATTGTTCTAAATCAGATAGCATAGTATGCACAGTTTCAATGTCCCAATCATCAGAGAGAGTACTAGAGGTGATCTCACTAAGAGAAATTTTGAATAACTGGTATTCTTAAAAGTTCAATAGGACCATACACATCATAAGGAACTCTGTCCCAAACTATTCCTTCAGGAATTGGAACTGCTCTAATGTTCACTAAGGAAAGGTCTCTCTGTTCACAGTGTGATGATGCATGCGGTTTCAGGACCAAGTTCACATGCTGTACTGCAGAGCGCCCTGGGGGGTAATGTCAATTTAAAAGCAAGAAAAAGACAGTCACTATACCAATCCAAAGGACTAGGAACAGTAGACCAATTACAATCCAGAGCTGTAGCCAGTGAAAAACAAAGCAAGTCTTCTTCAGCCAAAGGTAGAAATCACAAATTTGTTGTTTGTGTGGAACAGGCAGTGGAGGTAACTCGGGTTCACTTGGATCCGAAGAAAAATCGTCAATCAATGAAGTATTTATCCAATTTAAATACCTACATCGGGCTTATTACACGCGGCACAGATTGTGGCGGGCGGGCCTAAATGAATCGCCTAGTTGTCTACGCTACCAAACAGTTGAGGGATCTTTTATACATACAGTTTGGGCATGTACGGCTCTGGATAGATTTTGGCACTGTGTGCTGGCGTGCTTGACCGAAGTCCTTGGATGGGAACTACCTAGATCCCCTCGATTGTCACTATTACACATAACAGATTCAATAGGTGGTAATAAATACAAGCAACATCTCTGGCTTGGCCTTACCATCTCCAAACGAGATATCGCCAGAGGGTGGAAACGAGATACACCCCCTATCACTCGGGCGTGGAAAAATGGTATGGATTTTTGCATGGGCCTGGAGATTCCAGTCTTCCAGGCCCATGGTTGCCCACAGAAACATCCTAAAATATGGCAGAGATGGGCGGATAACCGCGGGCTCACCCTGTCGAGACCGGCAACAATGACAGATATTATTGACTACGAAATTAGGTCTTATGAAGCACAGAAATGACATACACCCTGAAGGAAGAACAAATGTTATAATGATATGTATCTACCACATATATGACTGACTTATACGATGGCATTGGAACTTTATGTTGCAAAGTTTTGTTTGTATTCAACATATGATTTGTTTATGTACATATACATTTTCAAAATAACGATGTTACAGGATAATTATGTCAACATTTGAATATATGCCAATAAAATCTGTTTAAAAAATAAATAAAAATCAATGAAGTATCCAGACGCAGTTCGATCTATCTTTGGTAGCTCAGCAGGTTTTGTGGAACTGGCAGATGCCTCCATTTAAGACTTATTCACGTAGATGTCGGTGTTAGGCCGAATTGAGATCTGTGTGTCATTTGTAGTTTGATGTTGTTTAATTTCAACGGGTACAAGTTGCTTCCATTGTTGGAAACTCCCTCACTTCGTGGAGTGGAGTCTTCAAAAGTTATTAATCTTTCCATCTGAACTTCCTGTATGGTAGCAAGAGGAGATCGGTGGCTACCCAGGAGCCCACACGGTCTACTGTTCAGTATCGGCCACATAATGTGGTTTGATCAGATCAATTGAGACGAATCTCTCGTCTTTCCAGCCGGCAAGAGGCGGAAGAAGTACTGTTCTTGTTCCTTAGACATACAATCTATTCTCTGAACATGTCCCCAATCTTCAGGGCCCAGGCAGGTCTTGCCGGAACAGCTTTCACTTCTCCAGTGGTGGTGCTTTTTACTTGGATGTTGCTTTGTAATGCCCGGAATTCATTGAGTTACTGTAAAACAGCCAAACGATCATCGATGTCAAATGGTTTTTCATTCACCACTGTGCTGCCACAATCGAGGTCTGGTACCCACATTCTTATCCCGAACAGGACTATATATGGAGTATGGCCCCCCCAGGGATTTTCTTGGCATGTTGTTGGGTTCCGTCTGGACCCCATATAGGTGATTGACCCAACTGCCACAGAGCCTAATACCCTTTCTGTTAAGGATTGCTTTAAGTCCCGGTTCTTCCTCTCCACAATCTAATTTCCCTCTGGATGATACGGGGAGGAGTACTGCAATGCTACACTCCAACTTCCCATGGCTTCTTTGTAAGCCCATGAGCTAAACGCAGGGCCACGGTTGGAATGTAATGTGCCAATTGCGTATGTCCCTATGAAGACTCACAAATCCTTTATAACAAGTTCGGGTGTCAGCCGAGCGCTGAGGCCAAGCTCACAGGAATCTAGAGCATGAATCCACTACCACTAAGATGTACTTGTAAGTCCCGTCAGATTCTAAGGGGCCGCAGTGGTCCAAATAGACACGTGCGAGGGGTCTGTCTGTTATCAGTAGTGGTGTTTGTGGTGGATGTATTATGGTGGAACCTTTCATTTGCCGACAGATGTCGCACTTGAGGACAAAGCCCATAGTCTGTTTAGTAAGACCTTGCCACCAATAAAGCTGCTTCAGTAGTGAAACAGTCGCAGCAATACCGGAGTGTGTTAAACCCAGACCCTCATGTGCAGCTAGAATTAATCCTAATCTGCGATCCATGTTTGGTATTACTCTATCCCCCACTCCTGGAATTTGAGCATATGGAATGTTTTGTGCATCTAACTTGTAGGAGTACTTGAGTGGAAAATCTTTTGGCAAGGTTGAGCTGTTGCACATAGCGTTTACAGCTACCATTATTTGTCCGTCTATCCTCCTGTTTGAACAATTGATTGCAGCAACGGCAGCAGTTCGTACAGTCGCCTTGGCGGCTTCATCAGCCAACTAATTCCCTTCAACATACACGCCAACACACTGATGACTCAATGTGTGAATTACATAAGCCCGTGGCAAGCATTTTTTTCAGCTTTGCCACCTGTTCCCAATGCAGCTTGTGCTTTATTGTGCAACCTTTGGAATCTCTAAACCCATTCTGGCTCCAATAGTGAAGATATTTATTGTATGACTGGACACAATAAAATGAATTGCACACAATAAGTGTGGGGAGTTCACGATCCGTATTTCTTAGTGCCAGTATCGGGGCTTTCATTCTGCCAGCTGTACCATGCAATCTCCTAGAGACTGCGTCTGTATTGCTAGGACGGAACTTGCCGTCTCGCATACGTCCCTTCACAATTGCACATGCTGCGCTGTATTGCTGTTTACTTCCCACAGCAGGCTGGGCAGACCAGTCAGTATAAATGATCCATTCATACTGATCTAGAGGCATTATTTCATCCGGGAGAGGATATTCTTGTTTGTACTGCAGGAATGCTTGTGTTTTTAATGTAGAATCAAATCTGTAGTCTGCATCTGTTGCAGTGGGAGAATTAGCCCATTGTGGATGCAGTGCTTTTGCGTTTGGAACGCTTGCTGTGGTAACAGCCTCTAAGGTTGGTACTGGAGTCATGACAATTCCTCGTTTCCCCTGTGCTAGTGCTCTTTCTCTCACTATAGCAATGTGTACTGCTGTCTGTACCTTTTCCGTGGATGCAAAATGCATTTCAGCGTTCGTGTACAAATGGGATTTGTATGCTATGGGTTCCGTTTCGTCTTCATTGAAGGTGAGGTAAGAGTACCCTGATTGACCTGTGACTAAACGATTCACCAAATTAGTGGCATTTCCACGTGTGTGTAAGTGTTTGGAAGCTATCATGTCCGCTTGTATGGAACAGAGAATTTCTGTGTGTTCCTGTGTCCAATGTTGGACTGACAAATCGGGTCTGATTAGGTCATAGAAAGGTTTTACCCTTTCAGAGTAATCCAAAATGTATGTTCTGCCAAAATTTAGGAATCCTAAAATGGATTGTAAACTTTTCAGAGTCTTTGGAGGTTGGACCAGCGCACATTTTTCTAGAAAATTAGCTGCCAGGCTTTTCACTTCACTTGATAGCTTATATCCCATAAATAGGACATTGAGATGGGCAATTTTTGATTTTTGTCAACTTAAATTTGTAGCCCATATTGGCGAATCCAAGAATTATGTTGTTCACCCTGTTCAAGTGTTCCAATAATTCATCATCCGTCAGATAAATATCATCTATATAGGACAATGCCTCCTCATCACAATTTTGAAGTAACTCTGTTACTCTTGCAGAGAACAACCCGGGGCTAATCTTATACCATTGGGGTATACAGAATTGGCGTTGAGAGCAGAGGGCCGAGAATGCTGTCAAATATCTGTTTCCAGGCACTATATTTTGGCAGAAGAAACCATTCGAGATATCTAGTGTTGTTTTGTTTTTTGTATTTTTTCTGCAGAATTGTATTCATTAATGCGGCACTGTGCGTTTTGTACTGCAAATGTTTGTGTGCATGTGTTCATATGCCTGTAGTCTCAAACCAGACTGTATAAATTGTCAGGTTTCATTGCAGGAAACAAAGGATTATTCACGGAAAAGCTGCAGTTTTCAATCACACCTTGGTATTCAAGTTGATCTAAGATCTCCCCGACTTGTTTCTTTGCGTCATGTTTTTTTGGGTACTGCCTCTGTGGAGTAGGAGTAGATTTTAATGGGATTTCATGGTGAGGTGACTCAGCATTCCACCCTACATGATTGCGGTAAAGTGCGGGTGCTAGCGCTTACGCCCACTCCTGCGTGTATGAATGTTTGTGACTCTGGAATGAGGTCGGAGAAAGCCGGTAAAATTATATCTCCCCCTTAGGGCACTCCATAACAAACTCAGACGGCCAATCTCTTTCAGCCAAAAGGATATTGTATCCATATGTCAGGTTCTCCCAAAAGAGATCATTCACTTTCCTGGATATGTCCCCCTCCATTTGGAGCGTAATTTCGTATAAATTATGTGGGACACTTACCCTTGTATCCGGTGTCTCGACCGTGATATGTTGATTCAACGCTGCTGTCACCAGAAATTCCATCCGATTCTGGCGAGCTATTGTTACTTCTGCTGCGCTATCTAGCATCGTCAGAGCCCATTCCCCGTTTAGTAGCAGAGTCCTCAGTAGCCTGGGCATTTCTTATTTTAAGGCCAGCTACCTTCTTCTTTTTAAATTGAGGTTTTATTTTTGGTTTATCTTTTTGTTTGATAACGTAGTCTGAAGTGCGATGTGTCTCTTTTGGCTTGACTTGCTTTTCTGATCTGTGCTCTGACCGTCCTTCCCTCTCCGAGTGTTTTGATGAACTCTGAAAGGAATGGGAGGAACATGTATAAGTATCCCGATACCTGTCAGGTTTTTTTTATTATATTATCACGGTTTCTCAGATTATATCTTTTTTCAGAGGGCTCCTGTTGAGGAGACCTGCCCCGTGATTGTGATGTATTCTGCCTATTATTTTTTTTATTGTTTGTTATCCCATTTCTTTTTTTAGAAAAATTGGGTGCTTGCTTTGAGCTATCCTTTTCAGGATTGCTTGTCACTTGTGGTTTTCCAGGTCTAACTCCCAAGTTATCTCAACCCAGCAAAGCCTAAGTAGTTCTCGCTCCTTCTGTGCAGGAGTGACTTCCCTCAGGCATTGGCGTATAGCCACCGCTGCTGCCTCCCCTTTTTTGTTACCTAACATGATTGCTGATACCTGGGCAAAATTGCTGATCAGTTTCATCCCGAAGTCCAGGGCAGATTCTGCCCGTACTCATTCTGTATTGTTTCAATACATCTGGTATAACTGCTATTGAGGGGGTACCATGAGTTCTGGTATAAACGGCAGCAAAAACTGTACCCCAAGTGGTACAATCCTCTATCGGGGGCGCTATCCCCATTGGCAAGCAAATTGTTAGTATTCGTTTTTTTCCTGCGGGCCCATATGGGGAAATACTGCTTCAAGCTGTGCTATCCAGAACGGCATTTGCTCACGTTTGGTTGGCATTCTTCCCATAATCACATTCAGCGTTTGTGGTCTGATATTTGACGTGGTCACTTGAGGTTGACCAGCTTGAGTAACCCTCGCAGGTTGAATTGTAAATGTTCGTATTACGAACGGTGTAAGGTTTCTGTATAGTTTTACTATGTCTCTGTAAAGTGTATGTAATTTTGCTGCTGACAATGTATCAACATCTGGATGCGGTGTGTAAGCAGCTAGGACCAGCCAGGTCGCTCCATCTCTGCTGAACAGATTGAGTCTCACATTATCTGTGGTGTGGGGAGGGCGCCTTTAAAACAAGTAATATGTTCTTGGTATGTTAACAGGACTTCTACGTCAACGTATGGAAAGTATTCTTCAGGTGTGTCATCTTCTATGTAAGTATGAAACAATTTTGTGCGTGCTTCTTGCAGGCGGGAATTTGACCCAAGAATAGAATACCTCTGTTCTGAATGCCTCGTGTGCCTCAATCACGAAGGTAACACTACCACCCATTGCTGGGAGGCCGTATTCCATTAATTTCATAGTAATTGCATGTCTGCAATTCTCTGTAATGTTAAGAACAACTTCCTGATCTTCTTCCCCTGTATGCATAGCGCCGTCCCCAGGGACAGACATTGTGGGAGGAAGTAGTAAGGAAAAGAGACCAAGGTTTTGCACAATGTGGGAAACTATATTCCTTCAAGCTTGAACAACCTACACCCAATACATAGGATATACCTACTCGGCTGCGGCGGATTTTCCTCCCCACTCGTCTCTGGTTAAATGTGAGTAGGGGTCTCTGAGAAAGCACGACTGAAGTACTCCGATTCGACCGTTAAATAAGAACCAAACCAACGTTGGCAGCGCCATGTTGTATAGTTCCTAAAGATACATAGGATCTGCGCATTTGTAGGTAACATAAACTGAGGGATTGGTGTCTAGACTGATTCCGGACACCCCCACAGGATATGTCGGCCTGTAGACCAGCTAGCTCACAGTGCCACCATAAGTCCCCAAACCTTACCAAGGAGCGAATAGTTTCTGGCAACCATTGAACATGACAACCCTTGACCCTTCAGGGATCGAGGAAACCGTACAGTACTTTTCGCTCTGTCAATCGTGCTCACTTAGTCTCAGAGAGATGCACAGAATAAACGTTGGGGACGTTTTCAATAAGCATTTATTGAACCAGTGCCATTCTAGTATAAAAGACATTTGCTGTGACAATCCTTAGAAGCAAATGTAAAAGATTACAAGCATCAACAGAGTAAATTGAAGGTAGAATTCTACCATGGTGCTAAAACAGTGAATATATGCAAGAATATAAACATGACAGTATTCAAGCATACTCCTACGATGCGGACCCTACCTAAGTGTACCTAGCATGTATGTGGGTGTAAAGCCAAGAATCCGCTAGGAAAGAGCCAACCCCGTTAACTGATAGAGAGAACGAAGGACCCTGTCTTGGTCACGAGTTGGACACCCCGCAAGGGATGTCAGACCGCTGCGTGTTGAAGCTTCAGCGTGCAGGGACCTCTGTGTCTTGTATCAGCGTGGAAGCGTCTCCTCTAGTTACCTAGTGAAGGTGCGGTTCTTTTATAACACAAAGATAGCCTCTGGTTCCTATCACAATCGATATGTTGTGAGTACGATTATGTAAATGAGCCTAAATCAATAATTGCATTTATGCAAAGTAGTTCTGTTGCCCTAGGCTGAAGATAGCCATGACTTTCGTACAGAGTATGTTAATCCTGTTATGTATGTCATGTGCAGGGGGCTTTACGAAGAATCCTAATGCATAATAAATTAGGCTAATTTCAAGGAAACCAATCAACATTTATTCAGCACATAACTGGATAAAAGGTCAGTGCTAGAACCGTTATGCAGAGCAAGGTAGGATAAATGTAGGTAAAAGGTTGCTTTGCTACTTAGGCCTAGGCTGGGGAACATAACAGAACTGGCTGTCACACCTGCGCCTGCAGAAGTAACGAGCCACACACACTGTGTATGTGCATGCGCAGTGTGGAAGGAGTCAGCCCAGCCCCTCCTGTGAATGATCCTCAGGCACTCTGGTTCTGCTCGTGGATTAAGCGTTATTAGGATCAAAATGAGTGAAGGAGGTTCTTACATCACATGCCAACATTTTAAAAATTAAACTCTACGCTTAAAGGGAAAATAAAAACAAAATTTCAACACATTATGCAAAAAAAAAAATGGCACCTGTGACATTAAACTGGAACGAAGCTCGGAGCGACATCTGTCACAGCAAATGTAATGATAAACAGGGATGGAGCGACTCCAAACATGAGCGCTCCTATCAAATTTGGCGAATGTGACGATAAACAGGAAAAGAGCATCCTGTGTCCAAGCAAATGAGACAATAAACAGAAACGGAGCGACTGAAAATACACGCACTTGTGTTACGGACAGAAACCAACAAAAAAAATAGTGTGCCAAAAAAACAGAAATGCCCGAAAGTGAAAGTAATGGGGCCAGACTTCGTGTGAGGGAGCACAATACAAAACGGCGGGACAAAGAACACACATTAACCACATAGAAGCAAGCCTTATAGAAGGGCATGCAAAGTAACGAATAGAAAGCAATGGTCGGGTTGTAAGCCTACAGAGTAGAATACAGTATGTCTCAAAGAGTCGGCGCAGGCGCTGCCTAGGCGAGACCTAATAAAAATAAAGCCTCAGTTCGCTATGAGGAAATATCACCCGGATTTGGCTTCTTTTCAGTTGTGCCACTCGCAAATTGCTTTAACTCAAGCTCCATTAAATCAATTTGACATTATTTTTTTAGCAATACTAACAACTATCCATTTTCGTCTACCCACTTCCCATCTATCTTGCTCATTTATCAAATATGCCAGAAAGTTGAACTGGATGCATTTAAGGGCCTCAAAAAAATTTTATCTTCTGCCTCTAGGTGAAAGGTCTGAGCAGGGAAGGAGTGCATCCTATGCGACTGCCCTCTATGATGTTCCATGCCATGTCGGCTTAGGCCTCTGCTGCACTCGGAGCAGAACAGCGTGTGTCTGTCTGCTGGGTACGAGGACCTTGTACATATGTCACAAATATGTCATCACTGTTTTAGGTTCCATTTTTCACTGGGACACCACTCACTACTGTTAGATCATTGTTTGAATACCATGTATATATTTTGTTTCAAAAAAATTGTATAAATATTTGTTTGTGAAATACAAAATTAAGGTGTGTTCGGCCTCCTCTCGACATCACACTAACCCATTACATCGCCATCGTGCATCACTATATCAGGACTACGTTGCTATCAGTCCACAGGAGCCATTGTTTCTGATAATAATTTAATTACCCTGGTTCCATATGAGTAGGGTCCCCCTAGTTTTTGGTTCTCAACACTGTTCTTGTCTGGCATTTATAGGGTTAGATATTTCTTTCTGTCTCCAATTCAGCCTTTTTACTGTCTCTTCTGAAATCCATAACCACTTAATATAGTTGCTTACTTTAACAGAAACATATCAATGCATGTCTAGCAAACTTGCGCTATGATCTCTCTAAATGATTCCACAGTTTTAACACAATGTGCAGAGAATTGCACCAAGGAAACCTTTATATCTGAAAGAGACACGTTAGTGATAGATTCCTTACCTTAGAATATCCCCAGGCGTCAGGCTGGATCCGGAAAGTTTTGCGTAGCAGTACCCTTGCGCGTCGGTAGGCG
This sequence comes from Calotriton arnoldi, assembly GCA_963921515.1. Classification (NCBI taxonomy): domain Eukaryota; kingdom Metazoa; phylum Chordata; class Amphibia; order Caudata; family Salamandridae; genus Calotriton; species Calotriton arnoldi. The sequence goes on from CAWUFW010001460.1 coordinate 528,553, forward strand.
GCGTCGTGCGGCTCCGCGTCCGTCGTCGGCGTCGTGATCGCCGGGATGACGTCGCGGGCAGTACTTAGGCGCCGCCCCTGCGCGCTGACGTCAGTTCTTCTTTTTCCGCGCCAGTAAGCGCAGATCCGGGAAGAGCAGTGCCCTGGTCAATTTTTGACCATACTTTTTGGTGATTTTTCACTGTGTTTTTCCAGCCTTCAGGTGTCGTAGGGATGCCCGGCTTCAAGCGATGCGGCGCCTGTGCGCGGATGATGTCCGTCACCGACCCGCATTGGGAGTGTCTCTTCTGCCTCGGCCGAGGCCACGACACCGAGTCTTGTCCCGAATGCCAGGCCCTCAACCCGAAGGCTTTGCGAGAGCGGTCTCGAAAGCTCCTCGAGGCCCGGCATTCGGCTCCGCGGAAGCCCCGGTCGCGTGAGAGGTCCAGGGGTCGCTCGCGGAGTGCACACCGGTCGTCGGCGTCGAAGTCTTCTTCGTCCGGTAAGTCTCGACACAAGAAGTCCAAGAAGCATCGTCGCTCTCGGACTTCGCCTCGCCGGTCTCGCGACTCGGCTGAGGCCCCTCCCGGCACCGTCCCCGCCCCCGCGGCCCCGGACTTGCCTGTGGAGTCGCCCCGTCATACCCGCCCTTCCCGGGTTCGGGGGCGGATCCGGCCAAGGTACAGGAGTTCCTGTCGGCCATGGCCCGCCTCTTCGGGCCTTCAGGCCCCTCCGGTGCGCCTTCGGGCCCCGCGGGCCCTGATGGGGTTGATCCGGCGTCGCCGGCGGCTCCGGCCCCGGCGTCGCCCGAGCCTCCAGCCTCGATCCCGGCTCCGGCTCCGGCCTCGATCCCGGCTCCACAACCCCCATCGACGCCGGTCGACCTCACGACACCTCCGCCGGCGCCGATGTCTCCGGTGCCGTTCTCGACGCCGCCCTGGGCTCCGGGCGGCGTCGTCCCCAGTTCCTTCCGGCTCCGGACTTGGACCCGGAGCGACGTCGCTCGACGCCGGCTCCGGCGCCGATGGGACCTTGGGTCCCAAATGTCCCTCCTCCTCCTTATTTTGAACCAGAGGAGGACCAGGAGGACTGGGAGGGGTCTGATGACCCTCTGACACGCAACTGTCAGTATGATGAGGACTGGACAGAGAGTCTAGGGGAGGCCAGTGGTCTGGATACTTCTCCTGACACTGGCATGCTGTCTCCTCCCGTGGCTACGGAGGAGGGGGCCAATTTTGGTACGGTGTTGCGTAGGGCTGCTGGGGCCTTACGTCTCCAGCTCCCTACTTTGACGGTCAAGCCTAACATCTTGACAGAGGTGCTTCAGCCGGCAGCCTCCTCTGCGGAGACTGTGCTGCCGTTTAACGACGCCCTCACGGACGTTCTTTGGGCGCCTGGTCCAAGCCCAACACAGGGGCTCCTGTGGATCGGAACGTGTCACGACGCCATCGCCCCGCTCCGGGCGACCCCTGTTTCTTTCTGTCCACCCCACTCCTGAGAGCTTGGTTGTCCAAGCCTCCGCTTCCCAAACCGCCTTCCCTACCGCTCCTCCGGATAGGGAATCCAAACGCCTGGATCAGTTTGGGAAGAAAGGTTTTTCTTCCTCCAGTGCTGGCTTGCGGTCCGTTAACACCGCTTGTCTTTTGGGCCGATATACCCACTCTCTGTGGGATTCGGTGGCGGATGTTTTGCCCCAGTGCCCTGAGGAGGTCCAGGCACTGCTTTCCCGCGCCATTGCGGAAGGAAGGGATGCGGCCAAATACACTATCCGTTGTGGCCTTGACACCGCCGACTCGCTGGGCAGGTCGATTGCAACGACGGTGGCGCTCCGACGCCACGCCTGGCTAAGAACCACTGGTTTTTCAGGGGATGTCCAGAATACTCTCATGGACATGCCCTTTGATGGAGTCGGTCTTTTTGGGTCCAAAGCAGACCATGCGTTGGAGCGCTTTAAGGACTCACGGGCTACTGCCAAGTCCCTGGGCCTTTCTGCTACACGCCCTCCGCTGCCTTCTGCTTTTCGCCCCTATCGTGGCCACGGTAGGGGCGCCCTTCACGTCAGCAGCCCAGCCACCGGCCCGCGCAGCAGGCGTCTTCGCGTGGCCGAGGACGTGGATTCCGCCGTGGCGGATCGGGCAACCAGCGTGCGGGTCAGGCCACCACCTCCAACCCGTCCGCGGCCTCCAAGCCCTCCTAGTCCCTCCTTTCAGGTGCACGGCACGCCAGTAGGGGGCAGGGTCCGCCATCACCTTCCCCACTGGCGCACCATCACCTCGGACAGGTGGGTCTTGGACATTGTCCGAAGGGGCTACTCCCTCCCCTTCGAGACCACCCCCAGCCATGCCACCTCAATTCCACCGCATGTCAGGGGATCACTTGGTGCTTCTACAGAAGGAAGTCACGGCCCTCTTGACCAAGAGGGCCATCGAGCATGTTCCGACCCCAGAAGTAGGGCGTGGTTGCTACTCCCACTACTTTCTGGTGCCCAAAAAGGACAAGGAGGACATGCGTCCTATCTTGGACCTCCGGAACGTCAATCGCTTCCTCCGGAAGGAGAAGTTCAAGATGCTCACCCTAGCTCAGGTCTTGACTGCCCTCGACCCTGGAGACTGGTTGGTAGCGTTGGACTTGCAGGACGCGTATTTCCACATCCCCGTCCTGCCGGCCCACCGGCGTTACCTTCGGTTCACGGTAGGCCCCGAGCATTTTCAGTTCACCGTGCTCCCCTTTGGCCTTACCAGTGCCCCTCGGGTGTTCACGAAAGTGATGGCGGTGGTCGCAGCTCATCTGCGCCGGGCAGGGGTTTCAGTCTTCCCCTACCTCGACGACTGGCTGCTGAAGGCGGGCTCGTCCCAGGCAGTCGTCTCCCACCTCCAGACTACGGCCGAACTCCTGCACTCGCTGGGGTTCTCCATCAATGTGCCGAAGTCGCATCTAATTCCTTCTCCACAGCTCCTTTTCATCGGAGCAGTTCTGGACACGACGCAGTTTCGGGCCTATCCTCCCGAACGGCGAGTCCGGGATATTCAGGCTATGATTCCGATCTTTCGGCCTTTATCCTGGGTTTCGGTACGGATGACCCTGAGGCTGCTGGGCCTCATGGCCTCCTGCATCCTGCTGGTCAATCATGCCAGATGGCATATGCGGGCTCTGCAGTGGGACCTGAAGTTCCAGTGGGCGCAGCACCAGGGCAACCTGTCCGATCACGTCCAGATCTCGGAGGGGACTGCAAAACAGTTGCAGTGGTGGCTCTCGAACCGGCAATGGGTCATGGGCAGATCCCTCTCCCTTCCCCAGCCAGAGCATACAGTTGTGACGGACGCGTCCCTTCTGGGATGGGGCGGTCACATGGGAGAGGCGGAGATCAGAGGCCTCTGGTCTCCGGCGGAGTCCCGGCTCCATATCAACCTTCTGGAGCTCCGGGCGATCCGGCTTGCACTCAAGGCATTCCTTCCCTCTGTCAAAGGGAAGGTAGTGCAGGTGTTCACAGACAACACCACCGCCATGTGGTACTGCAACAAACAGGGCGGGGTGGGGTCTTGGACCCTTTGTCAGGAGGCTCTGCGCCTCTGGACATGGCTGGAACATCAGGGCATGTTCCTGATGGTTCAACACCTGGCAGGTTCTCTGAACGCCAGGGCGGACGAACTCAGCCGCAGGTGCATGATGGATCACGAATGGCGTCTTCACTCGGAAGTGGCGCAAGGACTCTTTCTACAGTGGGGAGAGCCTTGGTTAGATCTATTCGCCACCGAAGAGAACGCGCAATGTCATCAGTTCTGCGCGTTGGAATTTCCAAGGCGGCACTCGCTCGGCGACGCTTTTCGTCGCGAGTGGAGTTGCGGTCTGTTGTACGCCTTTCCGCCTATACCACTTCTACCCAGAGTGTTGAAGAAGATTCGGCACGACCGGGCCCAAGTCATTCTTGTGGCTCCGGACTGGGCTCGAAGAGTTTGGTATCCCGAGCTACTCAATATGAGCATAGATCCCCCGATCCGTCTGCCTCTTCGGGAGGATCTTCTGTCGCAGCAGCAGGGGACGGTCCTCCACCCGAACCTGTCCAGTCTACACCTGCTTGCGTGGAGATTGAGCGGCGGCAGTTGATTCCTTTCGACTTGCCTCCCGAAGTTTGTGATGTGATTCTGGCAGCCAGGCGTCCCTCCACTAAGGTGGTATACGCCTGCAGGTGGAACAAATTTGTGGCATGGTGCACAGCAAAGGCTGTGGATCCCCTTTCTGCCCCTCTTTCTGAGGTCCTTCTGTTCCTTCTCTCTCTGGCCCAACAGGGTTCTGCCCTGGGTACCATCAAGGGTTATCTTTGTGCTATCTCGGCCTTCCTCAGGCTCCCTGATCAGCCCTCCCTTTTCAAGTCCCCTGTTGTTAACAGGTTCTTAAAAGGCATTACTCACCTCTTCCCTCCTGTTCCGTTTGTAATGCCTCAGTGGGACTTGAACTTGGTTCTTACCTTTTTAATGTGCGCTCCCTTTGAGCCTCTGCATAACTGTCCTCTTCGTCTTCTGACTCTAAAGGCAGCCTTTCTGGTGGCCATCACCTCCGCTCGGCGGGTGAGTGAGCTCCAGGCTCTTTCTTGCAAACCTCCCTTTCTGTCTGTTCATCCAGACAAGGTTGTTCTTCGGACGCGTCCGTCCTTCTTGCCAAAGGTGGTTACTGCTTTCCACATTGGGCAGACCATCACTTTGCCCACCTTCTTTCCGCCTCCGCATCCTTCCAGAGAGGAAGAGAGGCTCCACCGTCTGGACCCAAAACGTGCGCTCTCCTTCTATATCGACCGCACGAAACACTTCCGGGTGGATGACCAGCTCTTTGTTGGCTACGTGGGCGCCAAAAAGGTCGGGCGGTGCACAAGAGGACCATCTCCCGCTGGGTTACCTTGTGCATCAAGACCTGCTTTCTTTGGCTAAGAAGGAGCCTCCTGTTGGGCTGCGTGCCCATTCCACCAGGGCAACGGCTGCTACCACGGCCTTGGGCCGCGGTGTTCCGCTGCCGGTTATCTGTCAGGCAGCTACGTGGGCCTCGCTGCACACGTTTACTAAGCATTACTGCCTTGACAGTCAGGTCCGGAGGGACGGCTTCTTTGGCCGTTCTGTCCTCCAGGACTTCCTTGTCTGATCTTTGTTCGCAGACCCACCACCGGGGTTGGTATTGCTGGGGTATCTATTCTAAGGTAAGGAATCTATCACTAACGTGTCTCTTTCAGATGCACAAGTTACTAACTTGTGTAACGATATATCTGTAAGAGACAGTAGTTAGTGATAGATTCCTTACCGCCCCACCCATCCTCCCCGTTCTGCGAACTGATTTCTAGGGTTAAGGACATCCCTTTCAGGGCCCTAGTATTTTTCAGACACCTGTGTCAGCTTCTTGCATGGCTCTGCGTTCCTGGCGCGGAAAGTCGTGTACAGAACTGACGTCAGCGCGCAGGGGCGGCGCCTAAGTACTGCCCGCGACGTCATCCCGGCGATCACGACGCCGACGACGGACGCGGAGCCGCACGACGCCGCCTACCGACGCGCAAGGGTACTGCTACGCAAAACTTTTCCGGATCCAGCCTGACGCCTGGGGATATTCTAAGGTAAGGAATCTATCACTAACTACTGTCTCTTACAGATATATCGTTACACAAGTTAGTAACTTGTGCGACTAAACTAAGGAAGAAAAAAACAACACTTTTTAGGAGTCCTATCCTTTTCCTACAGATGGTGACAACAAAGATGAGCGTCGTTTTCACGAACATATTAGTTGTCGCAAGGAAAGTGAAGTATTTTAATGTAGTTTGTTCAACAGCATGGCAACAATGCTGGCAAATTCTATTAATTTAGTACTGTGACATCATCATTTGTTAGCTTAAGTAATTTAATGGCACAGACAGTATTTTGTCAGTAACTAAGGAAACATAGGTTTGGGCAGCACTGTGGAATCATGTAAGCTCAATGGCTCTGCAAATGCGTGATGTAATAGATCCATTGCTACAAAGCAACTTGAGTACCATAGCAGTGTGCAAGTGTGGCAACAGCAGGTGTCACAAAGGTGTAGAAATAAGACATGGCATATCCTCTAGGCTGCAGCTGGATTGGTATTCTGTCTATCTAATAGCTCTGCCAATGTAAGATGTAACTGAAGCACTGCTGCAAAGTATTCTGGGTAATCATAGCACTGGCTAAGAACAGCAGCAGAACAAGCGAAAAAGTCACCAAGAATAAGGCCGGCAGACAAAGGTGAATAAAAAGAACACTTACCAGTGCAACGAAATTAGGCTGAAATCGGATCAGGAAATATGGAAGATGGGTGAAAGCATGCCAGAAATACAGTGCGGAAGAGAAAATTTGGACAGAGATAGAAAACAGCTAGGTGGAAAATTAGGAAAATGAGAGGTTGCATGATTAGGACAACCACGGGCAACAAACAGGAAAAAATAAAGTTAACTCTTTAATAGTTCCAATATATACATGCAGAATACAGATTTAAAAAGTTACCTAGAAAGAAAGAGTTTGCTCACTCTTTAAATAACAAAGTCTGTAAAGTGAAGAACATTAGATATTTTGAAGGGACTGCACAATTATTGCCTAGATGCCACTAAGAAAGTAAAGATTTAGTCAGGAAGAAAGGAAATGAGTTGAAAGGTTCCAGGAGAAAATTCTCCAAAGCGGAGTCCGAAAAAAGTTGCTTCTTCAGTACACAAAGATTTACTATATACAACATTCTCATGCAAAATGGAGATTTACAATTTTTCCTCTCAAGAAAGACAATAAACAGATTGGTCATTCTCCCAGTAAAAAGCCATAAATTACTAAACAATATAAATTGTGCAAAATCATGAAGTAGATCCCACTAAAAAAAAGCAAAGATTCAGCAGGTGAGAAAGGTAATAAATAGAGAGAAGATAAGTAGGTGTCCGAATAGGAGGTTTTCAGGTGGGGAACAGCAATAATTAAGGTTCGTGGGTTTGGCTTCTTCTTAAAGCTACGCAGTGATATCATTATATATTGTTTACTTTCCATCTCTCTATTGCTGCTGATGGGATCAGTAAGAAAGGGATTTGCATGTTATGCCACGTCCTTGTTTAAAAACACGTTCGCCCTAAGTTGGCAGGGTATGCCCAGACGTGGGTCCCTTGCTCACTTTGCCACTGGATTCAAGATAGCCTGGCTGATGACGGCTGTAAGCCAGAAACCGGTCCCTGGATGCTTGTTTCCGGTCCAGGGAAGACATGGCTTGGCAGTTCGGGCTGGACTGTTCCCATGAGGCACAGGGTCAGACTGATTTGCATATGGCCATGCCTGAACTGGGGTGGCGGAGTGAGCTAAAGAATGATGATGGATTAAACCCAGATCAGTTGACTGGGGGTGAGTGCTTGCAATGTTCAACACTAAGTCCATCACCCCCTTTGGTTTTGCTACGTTCGCCCTAAGTTGGCAGGGTATGCCCAGACGTGGGTCCCTTGCTCACTTTGCCACTGGATTCAAGATAGCCTGGCTGATGAGGGCTGTGAGCCAGAAACCGGTCCCAGGATGCTTGTTTCCGGTCCAGGGAAGACATGGCTTGACAGTTCGGGCTGGACTGTTCCCATGAGGCACAGGGTCAGACTGATTTGCATATGGCCATGTCTGAACTGGGGTGGCGGAGTGAGCTAAAGAATGATGATGGATTAAACCCAGATCAGTTGACTGGGGGTGAGTGCTTGCAATGTTCAACACTCCGTCCATCATCCCCTTTGGTTTTGCTACGTTCGCCCTAAGTTGGCAGGGTATGCCCAGACGTGGGTCCCTTGCTCACTTTGCCACTGGATTCAAGATAGCCTGGCTGATGACGGCTGTAAGCCAGAAACCGGTCCCAGGATGCTTGTTTCCGGTCCAGGGAAGACATGGCTTGGCAGTTCGGGCTGGACTGTTCCCATGAGGCACAGGGTCAGACTGATTTGCATATGGCCATGTCTGAACTGGGGTGGCGGAGTGAGCTAAAGAATGATGATGGATTAAACCCAGATCAGTTGACTGGGGGTGAGTGCTTGCAATGTTCAACACTCCGTCCATCATCCCCTTTGGTTTTGCTACGTTCGCCCTAAGTTGGCAGGGTATGCCCAGACGTGGGTCCCTTGCTCACTTTGCCACTGGATTCAAGATAGCCTGGCTGATGACGGCTGTGAGCCCGAAACCGGTCCCAGGATGCTTGTTTCCGGTCCAGGGAAGACATGGCTTGGCAGTTCGGGCTGGACTGTTCCCATGAGGCACAGGGTCAGACTGATTTGCATATGGCCATGTCTGAACTGGGGTGGCGGAGTGAGCTAAAAAATGATGATGGATTAAACCCAGATCAGTTGACTGGGGGTGAGTGCTTGCAATGTTCAACACTCCGTCCATCATCCCCTTTGGTTTTGCTACGTTCGCCCTAAGTTGGCAGGGTATGCCCAGACGTGGGTCCCTTGCTCACTTTGCCACTGGATTCAAGATAGCTTGGCTGATGACGGCTGTAAGCCAGAAACCGGTCCCAGGATGCTTGTTTCTGGTCCAGGGAAGACATGGCTTGGCAGTTCGGGCTGGACTGTTCCCATGAGGCACAGGGTCAGACTGATTTGCATATGGCCATGTCTGAACTGGGGTGGCGGAGTGAGCTAAAGAATGATGATGGATTAAACCCAGATCAGTTGACTGGGGGTGAGTGCTTGCAATGTTCAACACTCCGTCCATCATCCCCTTTGGTTTTGCTACGTTCGCCCTAAGTTGGCAGGGTATGCCCAGACGTGGGTCCCTTGCTCACTTTGCCACTGGATTCAAGATAGCCTGGCTGATGACGGCTGTAAGCCAGAAACCGGTCCCAGGATGCTTGTTTCCGGTCCAGGGAAGACATGGCTTGGCAGTTCGGGCTGGACTGTTCCCATGAGGCACAGGGTCAGACTGATTTGCATATGGCCATGTCTGAACTGGGGTGGCGGAGTGAGCTAAAGAATGATGATGGATTAAACCCAGATCAGTTGACTGGGGGTGAGTGTTTGATTTGCTCAAGCGCTCCGTCCATCATCCCCTTTGGTATTGCTTTGTTCGCCCTAAGTTGCCAGGGTATGCCCAGACGTGGGTCCCTTGCTCACTTTGCCACTGGATTCAAGATAGCCTGGCTGATGAGGGCTGTGAGCCCGAAACCGGTCCCAGGATGCTTGTTTCCGGTCCAGGGAAGACATGGCTTGACAGTTCGGGCTGGACTGTTCCCATGAGGCACAGGGTCAGACTGATTTGCATATGGCCATGTCTGAACTGGGGTGGCGGAGTGAGCTAAAGAATGATGATGGATTAAACCCAGATCAGTTGACTGGGGGTGAGTGCTTGCAATGTTCAACACTCCGTCCATCATCCCCTTTGGTTTTGCTACGTTCGCCCTAAGTTGGCAGGGTATGCCCAGACGTGGGTCCCTTGCTCACTTTGCTACTCAATTCAAGATAGCCTGGCTGATGACGGCTGTAAGCCAGAAACCGGTCCCTGGATGCTTGTTTCCGGTCCAGGGAAGACATGGCTTGGCAGTTCGGGCTGGACTGTTCCCATGAGGCACAGGGTCAGACTGATTTGCATATGGCCATGTCTGAACTGGGGTGGCGGAGTGAGCTAAAGAATGATGATGGATTAAACCCAGATCAGTTGACTGGGGGTGAGTGCTTGCAATGTTCAACACTCCGTCCATCATCCCCTTTGGTTTTGCTACGTTCGCCCTAAGTTGGCAGGGTATTCCCAGACGTGGGTCCCTTGCTCACTTTGCCACTGGATTCAAGATAGCCTGGCTGATGACGGCTGTAAGCCAGAAACCGGTCCCAGGATGCTTGTTTCCGGTCCAGGGAAGACATGGCTTGGCAGTTCGGGCTGGACTGTTCCCATGAGGCACAGGGTCAGACTGATTTGCATATGGCCATGTCTGAACTGGGGTGGCGGAGTGAGCTAAAGAATGATGATGGATTAAACCCAGATCAGTTGACGGGGGTGAGTGCTTGCAATGTTCAACACTCCGTCCATCACCCCCTTTGGTTTTGCTACGTTCGCCCTAAGTTGGCAGGGTATGCCCAGACGTGGGTCCCTTGCTCACTTTGCCACTGGATTCAAGATAGCCTGGCTGATGACGGCTGTAAGCCAGAAACCGGTCCCAGGATGCTTGTTTCCGGTCCAGGGAAGACATGGCTTGGCAGTTCGGGCTGGACTGTTCCCATGAGGCACAGGGTCAGACTGATTTGCATATGGCCATGTCTGAACTGGGGTGGCGGAGTGAGCTAAAGAATGATGATGGATTAAACGCAGATCAGTTGACTGGGGGTGAGTGCTTGCAATGTTCAACACTCCGTCCATCATCCCCTTTGGTTTTGCTACGTTCGCCCTAAGTTGGCAGGGTATGCCCAGACGTGGGTCCCTTGCTCACTTTGCTACTCAATTCAAGATAGCCTGGCTGATGACGGCTGTAAGCCAGAAACCGGTCCCTGGATGCTTGTTTCCGGTCCAGGGAAGACATGGCTTGGCAGTTCGGGCTGGACTGTTCCCATGAGGCACAGGGTCAGACTGATTTGCATATGGCCATGTCTGAACTGGGGTGGCGGAGGGAGCTAAAGAATGATGATGGATTAAACCCAGATCAGTTGACTGGGGGTGAGTGCTTGCAATGTTCAACACTCCGTCCATCATCCCCTTTGGTTTTGCTACGTTCGCCCTAAGTTGGCAGGGTATGCCCAGACGTGGGTCCCTTGCTCACTTTGCCACTGGATTCAAGATAGCCTGGCTGATGACGGCTGTAAGCCAGAAACCGGTCCCAGGATGCTTGTTTCCGGTCCAGGGAAGACATGGCTTGGCAGTTTGGGCTGGTCTGTTCCCATGAGGCACAGGGTCAGACTGATTTGCATATGGCCATGTCTGAACTGGGGTGGCGGAGTGAGCTAAAGAATGATGATGGATTAAACCCAGATCAGTTGACTGGGGGTGAGTGCTTGCAATGTTCAACACTCCGTCCATCATCCCCTTTGGTTTTGCTCTGCTCAATCCAAGCAACGCTATTTCATGAAGCTAACTTCAATTCCTTAGCTTCTCTATCCTTGTGCTCTGAGATCTTTTGGCAGCATTCAACGCAGTGGATCACTTGATGGTAACTTTCCCTTTCCACAGCATTGGCATCACAGGATCTGCCTTACGGTGGTTCTCATCATACCTCTCGGATTCCCTCTTTCTGTGGTATGGGATTCTAATCTATCCCAATGACCTCTCTGCCAGTTATAGTCTCCAAGACACTGTGTTACGGTGTTCATTTTCTCTCTCTGCACTACATCCCTTGGTGATATCATCCCTTGATTGACTTCTCTTGCCACTCCTGACAAACAAATTGCCCTTTTTATCGCCTACCCTCTCTTCCCCCCTTCATAGATCACGCATTTCTGATTGCTTACTGCCAGTTGCCTCTGGATGGCCCAACAATCTCTTCTGCTTAACTCTTTGTTCACACTCCTCTCTTCCCCAAGTTCCATCTAGTTCCCTCACGGCCCTCTGACTTTCTACTTCTTAGCCAGAGATCATGGAGTGCTCTTTGGCCTCTGAATGCACAGGGACAGGTTTATCCTGCCACGGTTTCTGCAGCTCTTGATCGAGTTCTTAACATAAGGGAAATTTGCTCATCTCTCCCTTTTCACACTGAAGAGGTAATAATCACTTTTGATTAGTAAACTAGTATGCTATTACAGTCTTGTTATGGTCTCCCTGTAACTCCTCTCCCTAGGACAGAGTTATTACCTTTGCTACTCAAACGTATCCAGGCTTCACATGAACACACCATCACTTAATTGTGGCATAACACCAGATGGCTGTGTACCAAATACAGGGCACTCTCAAAACTACTGCCAATTGTATTTAAAGCGGTCCACAAACGTCCCATTGCTTACTGGCTGGTGTTCTGTCTCTGTACACACCAAAAATCCTCCAGTTGCCAACATGAACCTTCTACATGCACTTAACTGTGTGCAGGATCCAAGTTCTAATGCCTTTACCTCAAAGTGACCCTTCGCTGGATCGCCCTTGCTCCTCACATCCTCAATTACTGAATTTTAAATTAGCATGAAGAGCCACCCCAGGTGCAGATAAAAGAAAAGCAACTAATCCCTCGCTTATAATCGACGTGTAATTAGGTCACATTTTTTAGAAAAATTCAACAGTACATTGTGTCCATATGTTAATTACGTGCAATATCTGTTACACAAAATAGCTTCAAAGTTACTCACCGAAACTGGGTAAATCTCACTGTTGTGTACAACATTTCAGATACAAATATTTCCTGCTGGATAAATACACAACATAAAATCAATAAATACCAAAAGGCTTAAATGTTATTCCAGAAATCAAAAACGGTCATTCCTGTGGTTTTATTGTGATGAGCTACCAAGGATCTATTGATCATTTGCGAAAAAAACACTATATCTGCAGAGTTTAATATGCTATTTATCAGCAGTGTGGGAAAGGTGATGACTCACAAAAGAAAAACCTCTAGTGAGTCATGACTCATGATGTTCCTCCCCTCTCTAGAGTGTAGTACGCTATTTATTACTACTGTTTATACATCTGCTTATATAGTTTGCCCTGGATTTTATTCATGTGTACTTGTTTTCATTTTAACATGCAATCTACAAGGAAGTAAGCAGTGTTTCCTCATGTAAATGTTGCCCTACTGTGGTAATAAACTTGAATTTGACCTTTGTACTGTAGTAATGAATTTGTGAATGTGTGTTTTAGTACAGTTGGTCTAAATAACGTTAGTAGGCAACATTTATTTTCACTGCCATTTATGTGTGTATATATGAATGAGTATATATATGTGTGTGTGTTATGTAAGCAAACATATAAACACTATAGACATAAATTGTTTTGTGTTTTTCAGAGATAGCCTTTATTCATGGTGGCTGCAAGAGAAAGGATTTTATTTCTAGGAAATGTTTGGTCTTAAACATGCTATTTCCAGGCAAAGTGTGGTTGATTAATTTTAGGTGTTGTGTGGTTTCTTTTTCTAGAAAGGTTTTTAGTTCTTCTGGTATGTAACTTGTTTCTTAACTTTTCTTGTTTATCTCGTACTTCTTATCTCCACAGGATGGAAGTAAAGGGTTCTGAAAACAAGACCAGTTTGTTTTTGGTCTGTGAGTCACTAGAATCCAAATTAGAAGTGAGTTTAGTCTGTTTTGTAAGACAAGCATAGCTCCCTTCCAACACATGAGTGTTTTGATTCTCTGAGAAGCATGAGACCAAGATTTGAGTATATGTTAGAGGCCAAGATGGCAAGAGCATAGCAAAAGGAACGGAAGCGATGATTCGGATGGCAGGATGGAGGTAGAGAAGCAAATTGTGAGCTATAGATCATTGAAAAGAGGTACATGTAGGAGGATCAGGGTAATGGAAAAGAGCTCTAGAGATCAGAGTGAAAATTATGCAAGTAAAAATTGGGTACATCCTGAGTAGGTGACAGAGAATGGGATGGTAGTAAAGATGGAGAAGCGCTTGAGGAGGCTGTAGCATGTATGGAATTACAGCAGGGAGAGCAAGATAGGTTGCAAGGAAAAAAAGAAAATATTTGTAGGAAGAAGAGAACATATAGAATAGAGAGAGGGAGACAACCATATAAACAGATTTGATCATTTTTACTATATGTTTTATTGTATAAAACACTTTACAAATATCCTGCATTAAGGATAAGCTATTGAGCCTAGAATGAGAGGATCCGAGCATGCATGGCAAAGAAACGTTTATTCACCCGAAGGAACCTGGGAGTAGTGACAGAAGGACTGCTAATTTGAGTATATTAGCTATCGCGTATAATGTGATTCGAAGATGGGAAATTATAAATCCCCCACCCCCAAACTTTACTAGCTGTCCTAGTTTATGAATGGTAACCTCGGGTTCTGAGACATTTGTACTGTTCCTGTTGGGAAACAAAATGTAACCATCTGTAGTGTTTTCCAGAGTGCAGGTGCTTAATGTATTTTAGCGCCTCTCCAATGTTAATTGACACTTTAGAAAATCAATAAAAAGCGTGGCATAGGTGCAAAAATGCATAACAAGTGGAAGCGAAATAGTTGATCAGGAACAGTGTTAAGTGGCAATAATGTAATGAACTCACCTGTCTTGTCTCCACCTGCGCACTGTATATAGCTTTGTTTAATATGATTTTTTTGTATTTCCTGGGATCTTTGGCACCCTTGGAAGTTTTTTTTTTTAAACTGCCAATTCTGTGAGCAATTTTAGATATCATTGGCTTCACTTAAGAGCTTTTTGGCCTTGATAGATTGTTTATGTAACTGAACTCATTCACAATAGTCATGAAACTAATGCTGCAAAAAAAAAAAAAAAGGATTATACAAATGTATCTAGTTATGGCGGAGGAAAATATGGCAAACTTCCTTGAGAGTTAGGGTGTTTCATGTGTGGATTTAGTAAATACGAAGTGACTAAAAATATGAGTACACGTTTAATTTTCACCTAAATTGTATTTGAAAATGGTAAACCTTTTTAATTGTTACACCACTAAAACCGTCATTAAAACTAAGATGTAAATATCAGGTACGATTGCGACCTGACCACTATTTCACCAGCTTAGCCAGTGTTCTGGAGTTAATGCCAGTAAAACATTAGCAATGTTTGTAAAAACTTGTATTTTCCCCTTTAAAAATATAAGATTAGAATGACAAAAAGCTAAATTAGTTTAATGGAAACAGACTGAAAAGTGCCTTGTTAAAACATAAGATAAAGTGACATGGTGCTTGGAACAGCTTCTGACCCTTCCGGAAATTCATAACATGTAGAAATGATCTTTGCGAGGAAGAGGGTGCAGAGGACACAAAGCCACGTATCATGGTGGTACACCTTGCTATTTGGAGTACATCTCCACCACTCGGAGTACATCTCCCCTATGATCCCAACCAAGATGGTTCACATGTAGGCACCAATTATAAGGTGGGAGATTGTTTGACGTATTGGGATCGTTACTTCGCCATTAGGAATTATTACTTCTCAGACATAGGATTAAGAACCAACCATTTGTATTTTGACCATGAAGCCCTGATGAAGTTCCAAAGGCTTGTACTTTAGAGGAACGAAACGTGTTGGCTGTTTTTTATGATCATATATTGCTGTTAAAATAAAGGAGGAAAATACAAATGGACTTTAACCGCGGTGTCTTAGCGGAGTGGGCGGGGCCGCGTCGGCCAACGGACGTGCGCAGCACTACAGAGGTAGTGCTCGCGACGGCCGTTGGCCGGCAGAAGCACGCAACGGGTTAATGTGCTTTGTTTGGTGCACCTCCTTTTGTGAAAGCTGTTGAAGGAATCTGTAACCAGGGGCACCAAAGGGTGACTAGAACAGCAGTGAGAGAGTGAGGTGCTAGCTAGCAGGTCCGTCACCCCACTTTGGATGTATAAATGGTTGGTATTTTTCACAGAGGTGGTCAATAAGATGTATTAAAGGCAAGCGCTGCAAAGCGTTACCTTTTCGGCGCAACGGCCTCCGTCGACGCTCTGCAGTTTACCACAGGATAAATGGCGGCGCGGAGCAGGCACGTGCTCCTCCGCCGTTCGGACACGTGCGTAACGCAGAACGGTCCCGGGCGGCCCTTGACGATGCTCATTGGTTAACACTTCGTCGAACGCGGTAGGTATTTAAGCGTGTTTGCGGTGCTGCTCTTCGGATTGGATGTAGCAGCAGTGAGGCGCTTGTCCGCGAGGCGTACGGCTGATCTGTTATTGGTCGGTTCACTGGCGTGTGTTCGGCTCTCTGATTGGGTGTTTCCGGACGTTAGCTTCGCTGCTGAGGTGATTCCCGCAGAGCCGTGAGGAGGGCAGGGGCATCGGTAAGGACGGGAGAGCGATCCCGGGAGAGGAGACGCCGGTCCACGACCGAGTCCACCTCGACGCTCTTCAGAGGGACAAGGTGTCTGGAAGGCCCAACGGGCCCCTGAGAAGTGTGACCAGCCCGCGCACCAGAGGACGAGGGGGTACGGAAGGGCCTGGGGTTTGAGGGGCACGTGGCGGCCTCCAGAAACGAGGGCTTGGATGGGGGCTTTGAGGGGTGGTAGCGAGGGTGTCGGGTGTGGCCTTCTCTGCTGACACGCAGTGCATGCTGGGACTCGTAGTCCTGCTGTTGTGGCACGTACCTGGGCCTCGTCGCCCCCGGAGAGTCCTTCCGGATGGCCGTGCGTGCACAGTGGGCCACGGGTGAGGGAGGCACCCTGAAGGCCTCTGCAAGGGAGGGGGGCGTTAGAACCGGTCCACGTGAACCCTGAATCCTATGCTTAGAGATTCGTTTGGAAGACGACCCATTCCCTTGGAAAATGGAGGGACGTGCAGCTGTGAGGCTTTTGGAATGGAGGAGTGCAGTAAGTTTATGGGGAGTTTTCGATTGAATCCAGGAGGAGGCCCTTCACGTGAACCCCAGCGGGAGGCCTGAAGACTGATTGATCGCGGAGTAATGGACTTTTCTACAGAAAATATATATATATATATATATATATATATATATATATTCTTTTTGTGTATATATATATCTCTTTTTGTATTTTTTATTTATCAAAACGTATGCTTACGTTTACAAACCTGAAGAACGATCATTAAATGAAACTGCTTCTCATCTGTCTTTAACCCTTGTGGTGGTGGTCGCTAAATTGGTGACTTTATTATCTCGCCCTCGTCCCTTAGCTCTGCTCAACACCAGTCATTTCGCCATGTTACGTGCTCAGCATATCTCCATTCGAAACATACAGCTGCTCGTTAACGAAACCTGCCTGTGGGAGGAAGTCACCTATAGGTCTCACAGAGGTGGGGCTGTAGGCTTTATAGATTCTTTTAAATGCTCTGTGCGCACCCAACCATCAGGCAGTCCTGGCATTACAGTACGACTATTTCTCTAGCAAAATTAGGCCTACCTAATCGGATCCTTTCCAGTCACGGCAGTTTTCAGACCCATTGCAGACAGACCTGTTGAAACTAATTCTTGAAAAAGTGGTTGTCCATGGCCTTCAGTTTAGTTGCGCTGATAATTGTATTTTTAAGGAGTCGATGGAGTTAGTGGCGTCCATTGGAGTTCTTTTCAGTCCAGTTTAGCTTGAACCAGGCTCGCCGACTCTAGGCTGACTGTGTTCATTCATCTGCATGCCCGAAGTTGAATTTTACTACCATTGTATATCTTTCCCAGTACTCTGAGCGTCTGCTAAATCTGTAAACCGAGCTGCCCCTGTGTTGGGAGAGCCCGTGCGCCCCTGTTTAACAGTGCAGAACTGCAGACCTTTCCTGCGGGGTCGAGACCCCCTGTGTCTGGGCGGACAGGACAGCCAGTGCCCTCTGCAACCCATGCCTGCAAAACTATGCCCGAGCCGGCGTTTCTTCTCGTGGGAGGCGCTTTAAGTGTCCCAAAGCTTGTCCTTGGTCGCTGGGTCCTTTGCAGCAGCACCCTGTCTCCCAAGTCTGCCTCATTACATAGCTCAGCTACGGTGCAACACTGCCATCTATCAGCAGGACGAAGAATTTCTGTTGATCGTGCAGTTCATGAGGAAATGCCGTGGAATCTGCTGAACAGTTCCTTAAGTGTCCCCTCTCTTGTCCTCCCGCCCCAGTAGATTAATACCGGCCGTAGGGTCACCGAGGCGCTGCTTCAGCCAGGCTACAAGTGGAGGGGGTCTAGGACAGGTTTTGCAACTTTCAAGCGTGCTCGGCGCACTCGCCGACGAAGTCGGTTATCCATCTGACAAACTGTGAGTTAATAATTCGGGGGCGGGTAGTGGGAGTCCTAGAGATGCACATACAAACTAAAAATCACCAATTATACAAGGTAAGTACTTATTTTTATATTGTACCTGTATTTTTTCAGGTAGTATACATATTCATCCCGTTTGTATCATACTCCCCAGTTCAATTCTAAATATCTCTCAAAATCAAGAGCAAGACTTTGAAGTCGTATTACATAGAATTTTAACAGTGAAGATTGATAAGCAGACGCTGGAGATGCCAGCAATACATAGTTGTAAACCAAAGGATGCTCAAGATGCCGACACCTCAGATGGGACTTAAACCCACAATTATTGTCAACTCATTGAATATTCCTTTCTGTAGCTTGTTTTTTACATTATGCAATCAAAAAAAGTCCATTGATGGATTTTTTACATATTTTAACTATTATCGTACACGTTTTTGTCTCTTATGATTTTCGTTGTAAAAACCGAAATAAAGAGATTGATGTAACTTGGTGTGGTGTAAATGCTTCCTTGGTATGATCAGTTGGACAAATCCTGCCCCACAATGGGTACTTTAAGGAGCGCAGAGGTGATACGTTTGTCCTCTTCTAGGTTCTCCTATAAATGCTGATTGTTCATGTTCTAGCTCTTCTGACATGCCAAAAGCTCTCCCTTACCTGGATTTCAACCATGGCCTGCGCCACCCTCTTTTCGCAGAACAAATGCACGTGCACGGTACAGTGTAGCCTTCATCTGCCAGCCCACCCTTTAATCACCGGATGTCTCCTCCTCTCTCCTGCTTTGTCATGATGGCGCCTATTTTTCTGTGGATAATTTTGTGGGGTAGAGTACTGCTCAACTGATGGGGGGGGGAGGGGGGGAATGGTGTGGAATCTGTTTGCTTTCTACGTAACGCAAGTTAGACAGCGCTTAAGCATTCTGTACGTTGGCACATCAAAAGTGTATTGTATTGTTAACAGTGTTCTCATTTATATTGTTTTCTAGCATTGGTTTTCACAACAATGTCCAAGAGTAAGGGGAAAATTCTGAGCTCTGAAAGCTCTGAGTCTTCGGAGGAGAAGGACGTTCAGGTATAGTTTATTTAGCTTGTGTATGTGTTATGTCATTTCTAGAATTATCCACAAATAGTTTTTTTAGTTTTTTTTTTTGTCTTGAACTGTTTAGGTTGCTTGGTGCTTATTAGTGGCGAAGTGGAGGTTGCTGGTGAAAGGTTATTCAAATGGAAGCTTGGTGACTCCAGTCTTGTCACTTTCCACCAAGCCATGTGACCTTGTTCTTAATTTCTCCCTTCAAATACTCTAACCATATGAAGTCAAACTTTGTTCCAATGAGCTTATGGAGTATTAAATCCCGTTTTATCGTGTTTGTTCACTTTCCCACATAGTTGGTGTGTCTAGGGAATTACATTTGAAGGAATTCCATCATAATTTGTCATTTGTTCCCATGCTACTCTTAAATTTTTTTTTACACTACAACTTTACTCATAGGCTTAATACTGTCCCAAAGGCTAAATCCAGGACCTTAAGGCAATTTCCCCCCTTTTATTTTTGTTTTTTTAGTGAACGCTGTCTATCTTAATTGTTTAAAATTGCTCATTTTTTGCCGCCCTTATAAGACAGCTTTCCCATGTTTTTGGAAAAAAATTCCATGGATAAGATTTAATTTATCGATCTTTAACTTTCATAACTCCTTCCTCGCTCTTTGCAGGTATGTTTCTTCACTTTCTCTTGGTGAATGCCCGTGAGGCAAACTATTTCCTGTCCACTTCTCAGTTATTGTTTCTCATACTTCTCATGGTGAGTAAAGGCTGCAAGAGGGTAAATGTGTGACCGTTATCGAGGCTATTTACTGTTTTTCTCTGCTTTGTAACAGGGTAAGATTTAGACTTGCCTTTTGTTTGCTACCACATCAGTCTTTGTTGCAGTCGTCGCAGTTCAAGCTGACATCACCACATTTAGGTTTCTCTTCTCCCGAAGATGTAAATACAGAAGATGCTCTACTGGCCCAGCATATTTGTATCGGTTTGTCTAAAAGGATCTTTCATTTTGAAAAGCTTTCGATTTGATATTTCTAGCTTGAGGTAACTGACATAACAATTCTTTATACGAGGTAGGTATGATTAGATTTTGCTTTTTGTGGGTTTGTTCTTCCTTTGGGCATTGCATCATGTAATCTCTTAAACAAACTTGAGCTTCCTGGAAGCTGTCCTATTGAATAAATTAACTCCAGAGAAAGGTAAGGTCTTCTGAAGAGCTTTTCCTGTGAGTTTCTACTCAGCTAAACATTTGTCGAAGGCCTGGCAACACAGTTCTGACTCCCCACTACGAATCTGAGTAAAAGATCTTTAGTTTCTATCCTTTTTGGGTAAAGCACCCTGTTGTCGTCGTCGTTCCTGGCTACCCTTAGGCATCCCTGCGCTATCAGTGACGAGAAGAGTCGGAAGGCATGCTGATTATGGCAGATTCTGGAACAGCAAAGTCTTCAACTGTTTACGAAAAGTAAGATGGTGTGGGGTGGAGCGCAATTGAAGCGGGAGGGCGTTCCAGAGCTTGGCTGCATTATAGGAGAACATGCGGCCCCCGGATCGCGCACTCTTAATTTTTGGGACCACTGCCAAAAATTGATCTGCAGACCGAAGACGACTCATTGGGTGGTAAAAGGCCACGAGAGATTGATTTATCTTGGGACCTGTTCCCCATAGCGTTTTATGAGCTATGCACAAAGCTTTGAACTTGATCCGCTCTGTTATCGGCAGCCAGTGAAGTTAGGCTTCACTGACTCACCGTGGGGCACAGGCCAGAGCAGTCTAGCTGCACAATTTTGTACCACCTGTATTTTCTTTATAGTGGCCTTTTGTGGTGCCAAAGTAAAGGGAATTCCCATAGTCCAGCCGTGAGTACCAATCCCTGTACTATCACTCTTCGTGCCGGGACTGGGAGCAATGGGAGGATTTTCCGTAACATTCTGATGATTCCAAAGCATGTTGCGGCTAGCTTAATTGCTTGGCTATTGAAGTTAAGAGCTTTATCTAGCCAGACTCCTAAGCTTTTTATCTGCTCTTTGGGGGGGTTGCTTAAAATCATTATCTCAGTCTTGTCTCCATTGAGTTTGAGACAAGACTGATCCATCCACAAGGCCACCGCTTCCATACATGCTTCAATGTTGATCCGTGACTTCTTAGGGTGCTTTAGCGCTACCACCAGTTGCGTATCATCCGCATAGGTGATAATTTGGATTCCATAAGGAAGGACTAATTCAGCCAGTGGTTTAAGATATACATTAAAATGAGTGGGGCTCAATGATGATCCCTGGGGGACTCCGCACGAGAGCTGTAAACATTTAGAAGTGCACTCCCCCTCGAACACCTGGAATGTTCTATCCTTCAGGAAGGATTTGATCCATGACCGGGCCTTGCCCGAGACTCCAACCATTCTGAGCCTGTCAATCAGGATGTTGTTGTTGTCGGTGTCAAATGCGGAGCTCAGGTCCAGTAAGATGAGTCACTGTCCCGCCTTTATCAAGCATTTTCCTTGATTCCTCCACAACTGCTAACAAAGCTGTCTCTGTCCCATGGTTTGGGCGGAAGCCTGTCTGGGTGGAATGCAGAAGAGTGATTCTCCAGGTGCTCTGAGAGGAGCTTATTTATATATTTTTCAAGTATTTTACTGGTCCCGAGAAGTAGAGACCGGTCGATAATTGCTCCACACCTCTGGGTCGAGGTTAGGTTTTTTCAGGAGAGCCTTTATCATGGCATGTTTCCATGTCCATGGTACCTGTCCACTCGCTAGCGAGGAGTTTAAGACCTCCAACAGGACCGGGAGAACAGTTCCTCCTACTTTGCTGAGTTTTTGGAGGGGCGCTGGATCGAGGGGCGAGCCTGATTTGACCTGGGCGAAGAGCTGTGATAACATGGTCATATCCAAACATGGAAAAACTTCCAGGCTGGGAGCGCTACTACTCACGAGATCTGTTCTGATCGTTCTTATCAGTACTTGTACTTTTGGGGAATGTGTTATAAATATCTAAAAAAAAAAATATTAAAAAACTCTGCGAGTTCATCGCATCGTGCTTGTGCGGAGTCAGAGGGGGGATCCGGTGCACAGTATTTGGTGAGTTTTTTTTTTTTTTTTTTTTTTTTTAGTAATTAGGAATATTTCCCTGGGTGCAGTGGCAGCTGCGATTATATATTTTTTTCTTCGTAGTATAGGGCTTGGGCTTTCTTTATCTCTGATTGATAAATATTTATGGCCTCTCTAAGTCTGTTTTTTTTTTTTTTTTTTTTCTGCATTATAGTCTTTTCTCCATGCTCTCTCTAATTTCTTACAATTTTGTTTGAGTTCTCTTAATTTAGGTGAGTACCATGGTGTATGTTTTTATTTTTCCATCATCCATTTATGTGGGATCGTGACATCCAAAGCGGATTTGATCCAATGGTGGTAGTTGTCAGATGCTATGGTTGTATTGGTTTCTACCACTGGTCTGAATCTCTCCAGCGTCTCAGACCAAGCTTCTGGCGATAGTTTATCCCAGGGGCAAGCCCACAACTTGTCCCTTTGTGTCCCTGCCCCTGATGTGTGGTATTCCAAATCATCGGGATTAGGAAATGGTCAGACCATGGCATGGGGACCGGGCTTTCTATATAGAGCTGTTTGTCATTTGAGAAAACTGGGTCCATGATATGACCCTTTTCATGTGTGTGGCTAGACACGATTTGTATTAGCTGAATGGCCTGGAGACTGTATACTAAGTCTACTGCTTCCCCCTTGTGGGTGTTCTCTACATGTAAGTTCATATCACCTAATAAAATCAGGTTGGGTGTTTTACATGCTAATCTAGCGGTGGCGTCTGTTAGTGATTTTTATAAAGTGACCCCCAGGGCCTGTGAGTGTTCTTGGATATAGTAATTCACATCCTTTTTGACCCTGGAGTAATAATACCTTTGGGCCAAGTGGGGTACAAGAATATCCTGAAAATTAAAATCATGTTGAAATTGTTTTTTAAAACAGAAATTTTGCTTCACTTTGACAGACTGACAATCCCCATTTACAATTGAGTATCCTGTAGACTACTTGCCTGCTCTTCAATTGTGAAGTGTGGGAAATTGAGTAAGGCGGATGGCTTTGCAATTGGTGGTTTATTTTATTTAGTTCCACTCTCATTTCTCTACCCTATGATGTGGACAATTGAGATCTTAGGCAGTTCATGCTCTACATGACTACTGCTAAATATCCTCTGTATTGCCCTCCTGCACAATACCAGAATAGAAGGGGGCGCCTTAACCCTGCCTTTGCTTTTGACAGTTTCCTTCATGTAACCTGAGTTCATGATTTTGTGACTGCCTACCTCCTTCACATCAAAGTAGACCACCAGCTCCACGACTGATATCATGTTTGAATTCAGCTTGGATTAGCACCTATCATTATTGCGAAATGTACAGCTGTGAAGAATTTACTTATGGCATCGGGTCCGAGAGCTTTGTCAATCCGTTCTTTGTGGTGAAACTATGTTCATGTCAGACAGGTGTTCAGTGATGGCCACTAGTCCTGCACCCTACCACCTGTGGGATCTCATGAGCTGATTCTAGAGAGGCGCCCTGAACACATGCCTAGTCTTTGAGGGTGTGCACAGGATTTAAGTTTGGGCTTTTTCTTCAAATATTGGTCTGAAAAGGAGTCTCTATCCCATAAGGTAGATTGTGTCTGGAAGAGGGTGCTCTCAACCTTTATCTGGCATGTTGTCATTGACTGACTACAGGTTTCTGCATGACTACTAGCATCGCTAGACTCCTTCGGAAGTGTGGGTATCTGGCTCCTTCTACCCTTGCTGCTCACAGATAGCTGCTGAAAGGTAACCTACATGGACGGAGCTCCTCGCAGTTCTTTTTCTACCATCGGAATAACCAGATCGGTTATGTTGAAACCTTGAAGGAAGCATCTGTACCTAAATAGTTATTACTGGAGGCAGATCTATGCTCTGGCAGACTCTGGAGGTGAGATTGTTTCAGTGAGTCCCAAACAGTCTCCTTGATCAACCAGGTCTTGCCTGCAGAGGCAAGTAGGGACCTGTAAAGCCCTTCCAGCGAATCTGCTCCCTTTATTTTTAACTCTAGCACATGCATATGTGGTCATTGTGTTGGCTATCAAGAGGAGGGTGCCTTTAATACAGATATCTTTCTACCTAAAATGTTTTGAAGCCAGATCGCCTTAAAATAAAACTTGTGCTAATGTTGCTGCTTCTAGGGCTTCATGGCATTGCTCTTTAAAACATGTTGTCAGGAGTCCACTGTTATCAAACCATGCAATTGGGACTGCAGATTAACTTCAATGGATGATATTCATGCAGTGCCTCCTGAATCTCATGTTGCTCGTGACTAGCATGATTGTGTTTGTTTTTTTTTTTTGACCTGATGTAGATATCTGAAGCTTGTGTTTCTTTAAAAGCATAAAATCAATTGGACTAGAAATCGAAAGGATTCATAAAGCTTTTAGAAATGACATTAAGCAGTCTCTTTAGGAGTGGAATATTGTTGGCTCTCTGCAAAAACACCAAAGATGCCACCTGGCCAAATATGCCACAAAACTAGGGATGCAGGCCTGGGCATAGTCAAACCATTTTTTTTTTTTCCGGAATAGTTTACTTTTAAGTTGTTTGACTCCCTGCATCATCTGTCAGTCTTCAGGCGAAAACAGGATTTCCGCTTTCCACCAGGGTTGGAAGGAAGTGTCCACAAACACTTTCGGATTTGTGACATTTTTCATAATGCTTGTGTTCTCTAGTGCTTGTAGAATCCACCTCAAGTGTTGCCAGCGCCAAGGTATCCAAGCAAGACCAGTGTTTGGTGTGTCAGAGGGAGTTTAATCGGACTTTTCCTGATAACTAATTAACCTCCTGTCTGAATTCTGGGCTATTTGAGGTCTGAGAACAATTACTTTTTCTTTTGGATCAAATAAGTTAATACATTTTAAACTGATTTCCCCCCCCTCCCCTCCCCTTCCCTTCCCTTCCCTTCTTCTTCACAAAGGTAATTGGTTTTGCACAGTAGATCTCAAGGCTGCAGGTTTTTATATAAAAATATGGTGGTCTTAATTTAGGCTCAAGTGAGCCTTTTACGATTTTCTTAACTTATGGTCGCTGTAGCCATTTCTTTCAGGAGGCAAGGGATATTTGTGGTTCCATGTCTGAACAATTAACTGGAAAAATACAGCTAAACAAGGCAGTAGAACGTTATTGCAGGCGCCAACAGCTAAACTGCCAGTAACCTGCACTTATCAACTTGTCCCCCCATTCCCCACGATCACATAAAGGAAGAGTAGTAGTGTTGGTCCTTTTCAGTGAGAAGCAGGCCAGGTGCTTTCTTAGTACTAGTGGTGGCACTCCATTTTAAAGAAAGCTCTTCCTGTTCTGTTCATGGTAGTGTTTGCAATCAAGGAACATAGACCCATTGTGTCAGTGTTTGGGTCCAGCATCTCGCATATTCTGAATACCAGACTTCTTACTTGAGAAAGTTGTACCCACAACCTTTGGCACCAAGCATCTGGGTATGGTAGGCCAAGATTGGCATCACACAAGTTGCTGGATTCTGTGCCAGGGTGAATTTTGAGAAAAGGATGTGATGTTATATCTCGACAAAGAGGGGAGTAACGCCTAGGGTGGTCGACCTCAAATCTGGGGAACCGGGTTCGAGTCTCGGCAAGGACGCGCACCATCCTGTGATTCTGGGCAAATCACTTAATCTCCCTGTGCCTAACAAAAAAAAATGGTGTCCTCATGTAACGCAACTGGTGCTAGTGTAAAGCGCTCTGATGCCCTATACCCTCAGGTCAAGTTCGCGCTATATAAAACTCCGTAAAAAAAAAAGAACTTGGAGTTTTTCATCCTAGCGAATGAACGTCTGCTCAGTTTGAAAGCGCTTCTTGTAGTGTCAGTTAGTGCAAGGTTCCTGAATGCCAGAGTTAGTTAGAACTTGGGGCTAAATGTACTATCATTAGGAATACCAATTTCCTAATTGTGTTTCTCTGAATTGCTATTAGGAAATCGGCATTCCTAATGTTTGAAAAACTTTTGTTGCGACCCATTAGTAATTGCAAACACAAGGAGATGATGGACTGAGTGCTGTAACTTTTCAGACACTCTCCCCCAGTCGCAGA
The DNA here is from genome assembly GCA_963921515.1 of Calotriton arnoldi. Lineage (NCBI taxonomy): Eukaryota > Metazoa > Chordata > Amphibia > Caudata > Salamandridae > Calotriton > Calotriton arnoldi. Next base: position 554,429 of record CAWUFW010001460.1, read on the forward strand.
TCTGGGTTGAATCCATCATTGTTCTTTAGCTCACTTAACCACCCCAGTTCAGACACAGCTATATGCAAATCAGTCTTGACCCTGTGCCTCATGGGAACAGTCCAGCCCGAACTGCCAAGCCATGTCTTCCCTGGACCGAAAACAAGCATCCTGGGACCAGTTTCGGGCTAACAGCCCTCATCAGCCAGGCTAGCTTGAATCCAGTGGCAAAGTGAGCAAGGGACCCACGTCTGGGCATACCCTGCCAACTTAGGGCGAACAAAGCAAACACAAGGAGATGAACGGAGTGCTGAAACTTTTCAGTCACTCACCCCCAGTCACAGATCTGGGTTGAATCCATCATCGTTCTTTAGCTCACTCAACCACCCCAGTTCAGACATATGCAAATCAGTCTTGACCCTGTGCCTCATGGGAACAGTCCAGCCCGAACTGCCAAGCCATGTCTTCCCTGGACCGAAAACAAGCATCCTGGGACCGGTTTCGGGCTAACAGCCCTCATCAGCCAGGCTAGCTTGAATCCATTTGCATTTGTCACCCCGAGTAGGACGGGTATGCCCAGACGTGAGTCCCGTGCTCTCCATGACACTGGAGTCGAGCTATCCTGGCTGATGAGGGCTGAAAGCCCGAAACCGGTCCTAGGATGCTTGTTTCCAGTCCAGGGAGGGCCTGGCAGTTCAGGCTGGACTGTTCCCATTGGGTGCAGGGTCAAGACTGATTTGCATATGGCTGGGTCCAAACTGGAATGGCATGGTGAGCAAAAAAACGATGGATTTAGGCCCAGATCTCTCTACTGGGGTGAATGTACGACCTTGTTCTGCATTCTGTCCATCAATTGTTGTTTTTCCATTAGTAATTGCAGCCATCACAGAGATGGTGGCCAGCTAAGGTCAGCAGACCACCATGTCTGATTGCTTTTTGATAAAACGTTTTTTTTTTTTTTTTTTTTTTTTGATCAGCCTGTTTTTCCTCCAGGAAAATTGAATGCATTTAAAAATAATAATCTTTGCAGTTTAACTTTTTGTGCCTGCTCTTGAAAATATTTTTATTTATGTTCTCAAAAGGGAATGGGTCCCAGAGGGACCCCTTTGTGAATGTTTTACCACAAGTTTTAAACTAGTGGTAAAGTATTACTGTTTTGCGACAGGAACTCTGCCGCAAAAAAAGTTATCTGATGGAGACATCTAGCTGCAGATTCCTTAACTTAGCATATCCCCAGGTGTCAGACTGGATCCGGAAAACTTTTTCCCTCAGCAGTACCTCTGCACGCCGGGGGGCGTCGTCTGGCTCCGTCCTCTGACGTCGTCCACGGAAGTGACGTCAATGGAGCCATATAAGTCCGCCCTCGGCGTGCTGACGTCTGTTTTCTTTTCTGCGTCCCAACGCGGATCCAGGAGAAGCTGTTCCTCTGGCCTGTTTTGGTTTCAGGCCCTCACGACGCCCTTTCGCGTCTGGAACAGTGTGCCGATGCCTGCGGTCTTCAAGTCGTGTGCGTCCTGTTCGCGGCAGATGTCGGCGACGGATCCACACGAGATCTGTATGTGGTGCTTGGGCGAGCACCACGACTCAGAGTGCAATGCCTGCCGGCAGCTGAAGCCGAAGTCCCTGCGGGAACGACAGATGAAATTTATGTCCGCCCGGTCAGAATCCTCGTGGCGCCCGCCTCAGTCTCCAGCGGAAGGATCCCAATGGCACAGTTCTTCCTCCCATGCTGAGGTTCCTGTTCGGGGCAGATCCCGCAGTTGTTCCCATGCCTCAGGTAAGCACCGGAAGAAGTCACGGAGGTAGTCTACCTCGCACAAGCGTGACGTCAGGGTCTGCTGCTCCCGGAATTCACCGGACACGTGCCCTCAGGAGTCTGCCCCCGCCTACCCACCGTTTCCTGGTGCTGGGGTGACTCGGACCCAGATGGAGGCCTATTCCAGGGCTCTGCAGGCCATCTTTGGGTCACCCCCTCTCCCTGGCGGCCTTCGGGCCCCACAGTTGGGGTAGGGACTCGGGTCGGGGGTTCGCCAGCGGGTTTGCCCTCGGCGCCGACCGAGTACCTTGACTCCGGTTCCGGGGTCGCTGCGACATCGTGACACGGCCCGGAGGGGCATCCCACTCTGACGTCTAGTCCATCTGCTGCGTCTTCGCACAGTCCTGCGGGGCTCCCTGTGTCGTCGCTGGGTGCGGCTACAGCACGGAGCTCGACTCCGAGTCGACTTCGTTCCTTCCCGGAGGCTCCTGCCACGGTGGAGGTCGAGTCGACGCCGAGCAGACGAGTCTTCGGGGGTCGTCGACGTCGCTTCGACGCCGGTTCCGTCCCCGCTGTTCCTCTACTGGTGGAGGACGTGTCCCCAGTGGGTTCTCCGCCCCCAGGGTTTCCCCCATGCTCCCCGGAGCGGGGGCCTGTGGGGCACTGGCTGGCTCATTATGCTGCAGGGCCTGTCATTGGGTGGACGGATTAGCCTGTAGATGTCTCCAACGGATGACTTGCTGTCTCCACCTCGGATGGCCACGGAGGCTAGCGCAGACTTTGCGAGGGTAGTTTTGCAGGGCTGCGGATATCTTGTAGATGCAGCCGCCCTCTGGCTCCCTGCCTTCGGATCCTTTGTTGGATCTTCTCCACCAGGGCACGGTGGATGTGGAGCTCTTGTTGCCTTTTGGCAGGTCATTGTATAATGTTCTTCAGGGGACTTGGGCCAGGCCCTCATCGGGTGACCCTGTGGATCGTGCTATTGCATATTGCCCGGCTCCAGATGACCCTGCCTGTTTGTCCCTCCATCCTAGGGCTCATGGGCTTGTAGTCCAGGCAGCGCTCCCTTCCTCTCCTCCGTTGCTTCCGCCCACTCTGGAGTCTAGGTGGTTGGAGTCGTGTGGCCGCAACTTCTTTGCGTCCACCAGCTCAGGCCTTCGGTCCTTGAGCACGACCTGCATGTTTGCTCAGGCTACTTTTGGCCTTTGGGACTCTGTCGAACAACTCCTTCCCTCTTTGCCGGAGGGCCCTCGTGCTGACCTGGTCCAGCTTATTCGGGATGGCTGCGACATGGCGCAGTTTTCCGTCCGTTCGGCCATAGACACCACTGACTCCGTGGGTCGAGCTATGGCCAGGTCAGTTGCTCTCCGTCGCCATGCGTGGCTACGCGATGGCAGTTTCCCCGAGAATGTTCGGGAGCAACTCGGAGATCAGCCTTTTGATGGGGTCCATCTGTTTGAGCATGCAGATTCAGCGGTCCGGTGCCTCCTATCTGGTTTGCCATGACTACCTAGTTTTTAGTCCTCTATAGTGGACTTGTGTTGTCACTGCTTTTATGATTTCCGTCTCTGGGTTCACAACATTATTTCCCCCCCGTGCTGTATAGCTGTTCAGCCTTTGGTACAGCTGGGCCAGCTGTTTATATGGTTCTGTTTGACCCCTGCCTATGAGCTTGTCTCAAGGGGTGTCCCTTGCCTTTTATAGGGATGTGACGTACCCTATGTGGGATATTCGTTCGCTATTGTGTAGCTGCTTTTCCTTGCCAGGAAGTTTCGGAGGCTCCCGTGGAGTTCTATTTGTTATCGTCTGTCCCTCTGGGGATTTTTCCTGTGGGTTATGCTGTGGGCATCTCCCTTTTGTTCCATACTTCCTGCTGTGGTGGAACGACTCCTCTGTTGAGATCCATGGGCTGACGTGGCCCTCTCCTGGAGCTTCTATTTTGCTACCTACGGTCGTTCCGTTGCACTCTCATGCGTCTGTGGACGCAGTCTGCTCCGGTGTCTTGTTGGGGCTCTGCCGCATCCGACTCGCCCCAGGGGGCTGCATGTCCTCCTGCCTTGCATTTGGCTCTTCCACCTTCATTCGGCCCCTAGCGCTGTTGGCTGGCGTGGGTACGTGTCCCTGTGGGCGCTTTATTCCGTTCCGCTCCCGATCGGTTCTTTCTGGGCGGGAAACACGTGATCTGCACTGTGTGTACTATCACGGGGGTCCCGTAGTATTCCTTGAGCCACTGTCTTGGCTGCTTTCTCTTCTTGTTGCCTTCTTACCTGGTGTTGGGAAAGGCTTGGGCACACCCTGTAGGGGGTTTGCTTAAGGGCGGTAGAGTTTTCGCCGGAGCGGATCTGTTACGTTTACCTTGTGCCCCTTGCTTCCCTCTGACGGGCCCCGGCCTGGGCTCAGGTTTTCGGTTTGTTGTCGCACACGGCTCCGGTGTTTCTCCTCCTGGCCTCTGCTCTGATTTTCAACAGACGTATTCTATCTCCGGATGATCTCTGGCATCACCATGTCTATATCTATATATGCTTTTTCAGACATTCTATGTCTGAGTGTTACTGACTTCTTCGTTGGTGTGGTTGTCAGTATTCCTGCCTGTATCGCGGTGGCTCGGTCCTTCCTTCCCGATCCGGGGTTTGGGTTTGCCCCCTTTTGTGGTTGGACTTGTATGTCCTGATTAGTTTCACAGAAGTCGGTGCAGTTGATACCTTTTGGGCGACTTTCTGTTCTCTAGGGGTACTTTTCCAGTTTACCCTTGGTTGTCACTTCTTGACTTTTTCATGTATTTCTATGTGCTGTGTACGCACACGAGGGGGCCGGCATGCGGGGTTTCCCTGCGGTGGTTCCTGGAGATTGTCCCAGGTTTTCCTCCCTCGCCCTCATGGGAGATGGTTTGGGTGTGTCCGGTTTGCCTGTGGACCTTGGTCGTTGGACCTGTGGGTACGGTTGGCTACCTGGTGCTGCGCCCGTCTTATCTGTCGACGCGCACAGGCTGTTGCTGTTAAGCTTCATTCAGCTGTGCATTGTGTGGTGTTTCTCACGGTACGCTATGTCTGTTCCGTGTATTCTTGTGATTCACATCTATGTATCTCCGTGTAGCCATAGTTGTAGGTCTCGGCATGATGCCGTCTACCCTGACATATCATTTGTTGGCACCTGATGTTGTGCCGCTCGCATTGTGTGTTCGGAATCTGTCATCCTGTTTAACTGACCTTTCTAGTTCTGTGATTTCGTTTCGTCCTTGTCTGGCCCGACAGTGGACTCGTGCCGTCCTCTGATGGATTGTGGTACCTTGCTCATGCCCCGACCTGACCTTCTTGGTCTGGTGTCATCTACGCTGGCAATGCTGAGCTTTATGGGTCTGGTGTCAGCCAAGCTGGCATTGCGGCCCCCACCTTGTTAAAGTCAATGTTCTTGACTGACTTCTTCCTTTGGGAACTTGGTGGGTTTCGGTCGCAGACCCTCCTCAATGGGGTATAGCTTTGGCATCTATTCTAAGTTTAGGAATCTGCAGCTAGATGTATCGGATGAACGAGTTACTTACCTTCGGTAACTATGTATCTGGTAGAGACACAGTCTAGCCGCAGATTCCTTAACGCCCGCCCATCCTCCCTGTTCTGCGAGGACCTTTCCAGGTGGGGTTCTACCACCTTGCCTCCTTACCGGTGGCCTTGGTCCTCCTGAGGGGTGCTCTAGTTCACCCACCTCCGGGGCAGGGTATGTCATTCTATTCTGGCACAACTGCTCTCCATCCATTATCGTTCTTGGGTGGCTACTTTATGTGCCCTTCAGTGTTCCCCCACCCTGGTTCTTCCGGTGTGGAGATTCTCATGTTCTTCTACCCTCCCTCCTCGTCTGTTTCTCCCCATGTCTTTGGGGTCTCCTTGTCCATGCTGCAGTCGATTGGGTTGGGGTTCTGTTTGCCTATGCTAAAGTTCATAAGTCATTGTGGGGAGGTGTGGTGAACATTCTATGTTCACTTCTGGTCACTTGCCATGAGTCATGTTCCAGTCCTGTGGTTCTTTACAGTTACATCCTATGGTTACAGACCTACTTTCATACAGTTCTGTACTGTGCTTGCAAACTGCTTTTCGTTTGGCTTGCCATTCATTTCCACTGTCATTGCCTCTTAGAGGGTGCACAGCTCTTCGCTTGGGTGGGACTTTTCCTGGGGCGGGAGCGCTGTTAGCTCCCTTCAAGTGTTGCGTACTCTTTCAACAAGGTGTTTCTCATTCTATGATTTCTTATTGTTTAAAAGGTTTTAGCTCCTTTTTTGGCACACTGTTCCTATACTCATACAGTTTTTGTAGTGGCTCTGCGTTGTGGTGCGGAAAAGTTTCACAGTAGAAAACTGACGGCACGCCGAGGGGGACTTATATGGCTCCATTGACGTCACTTCTGTGTACGACTACGTCAGGACGGAGCCGGATGCCGCCGCCCCCCGGCATGCAGAGCTACTGCTGAGGGAAAAAGTTTTCTGGATCCAGTCTGACGCCTTGGGTTATTCTAAGTTAAGGAATCTGTGGCTAGACTGTGTCTCTACCAGATACATCGTTACCGAAGGCAAGTAACTCGTTCATATATACCATACCGTTTGGGTATTTGGAAGGGACAACCTAAACATGGCCCTTCTAAATACCAAATCACAATTTCAAAATGCGATTCACATTTTGTACATTTTTAAAAGTCATTTTTCCGGTCGCAAATGGCCAGATTCTGTGAATTGGACCATTTGCTACCGGAAAAAATACTTTGCACGTCTGGCCCTTAATATATAAACTTGTTGGAGCAGAGTCCTGTCCATAAAATACTATAGACTTTCCCGCCCCTGATGGAGAGAGAACCTTTGCAACTGGAGAAGAATGTCTGCTGGCTGTTCTGGAAAGAGCACAGGTGGGTTTTAAAACTTGAGTGTTTTAATTCATACTCCTGCCTTGGTTGAACATGAATCATTATTGAATGTAGTAATTTTAGATGCCTGAGCACATTACCATCAAAATGAGCACTCCTCAATGTCACTTTCTGAGGTAGTGAGGTCCTTGGTGTGGCAGTGGTTAAAATAAGAATTTCCAACGCCCCCCCAACCCATTTAAACATTGAAGGACCTCTTGCAGCCTGAGCAGTATTTAGTGTCAATATAAATTTGATCAAATTAAAAAAATCTAAAAAACTGCAGAATGTGCTGTTAATTTAAATGTGTAATGGGATCTTGAATAGATCTGTCAATTCTTATATTTGTGAATTCAAGTATGGTAGCCATTATGGATAACTAAGATTACACCTGGATGACGTCTAGTTACACATAAGTAGTGTGAAAAGCAGCGAGTCTCCTGGGATCCCCAATGCTGCCCGGCGCAAAGTCACCTTTAATCCACTTTGGATTCACTATCTAAAATAACGAGGCAGGCGCTGGAAGCTGGAAGGCAAGAAAAAGGTTTATTACTCTTAGAGGAGACCACGTCAACTGCTGACACCAGGATGTCTTCAGGGAGGTGTTCTACTGGCAATGCTTCTGACTCTTCCTTTTATACAGTTTTACACAATGTATTTGTTTCTTTTATCATGGTTACAAGCTTGGAGTCTCCGCCCCGGGCAGGTTGTCACACAAGCCTGACATTGTTTTATCAACATGGTTACACAAGCCCAACATTAACTCTCCTCCCACCTAGGTCAAAAACAGACAATTTAATTGCAGCTGGACCTTGCTTCAGGGTCTAAAACGAGTGAGACCGGCCAGATCTAAGAGTCTGTTCTGTTGATAAGAACAGGTCCCATTGTTGGCAAAAACCAGTCTTGCTGTGTGTAGTGCAATAAACCATGTTTGCAAGAGTCTGTTTGGTATTTGTAACCCGTTTGTGCAGGGATGAGAGGAAAGACGAGTTTGAGGCAGCAGGTGATGTTGATGTTTGTCGTGGAAATAGTTTATAGCCCCCAGCACACATATCAGGTTTGGTCAGAAGGCTGCTAGAGGACAGGGTGAAATGAAGGTGACCAACAGAGTACAAAATGGCTGTGGTCAATCAGAATGACTGTAGTTTATGTGCACGTAGGAACTTTCATCAGACAAGATGGCGCAGAATGTTCATGATTATTTTGTTCTTAACAGTCGCCCCTTTGAACATAACTAGCCAGCTTGTCAGTCTATTTCGATCTCCATAATGTCCTGTATCTCTTGATCATACATTACTCTCATTTTTGTTAGCTGAGTGTCCATAGTCTTAGGGTGCAAGGTAGTTATGCAAAGATAACACAAAGGTGGTATACAGTGTATACCCCAACAACAACCACATATTGTCAATACTGGGACCAAGAGAATCATTGATATTTTCCAACCCCACTCCTTCAAGATGCCCCAAAGCCAACTTCCAATTGTCCAAGTCTCTGATCCTTGATGAATTTCTGAAGATAGTCTGTGGAGATGTTCGATTGCTTCATAGACAGAAGGTGAATTATCAGGCTGCGTCGAGGAACTGTGATGAGACAGTCTGTTTGATCAATGTCTTTAGAACGCTTTTCTTGATGATGCTCTGCAGGGGCTGTGTAGGTTGGTGGTAGAACAAAGGCGATGTAGCACGTGCCCCCCTAGTTTCCTGGGAGCCAGGTGTAGGCTTTGGTTCCACAAACAAAGTACATATTGGGTGATGCAACAAATGCTGGAGGATTGGCAGTGTTCAAAGTCCTTACAATGTTACAAGTGCTGTGACCCACATTCTTAGTCCCACGGCCTTCAATGCATACAAGGCCAGAGACGTTCACCACAGATAGGGCCACCGTCAGTGTTGCAGCAGTTCTTTTCTTCAGGTAGGAAAATGTGGCTCTGACAGGATTATTGAACACTTGTATTTCCACTCGTTCTTTGGAGGGGACATTCATTGGGAATGTCGTATTGGAGGTGTGAGGGCAAAAGGGAGCTGCTGTTCTTCCTGTTTGGTTTAGCCAGAACTCGTTGTAGAACTGAGCGATTGTCCCATCGGAAGTGGCATTGTCTTTGTAACTTTCTTGTAGGAGCATCATCCAGGCAAGGCAAGATCCATGAACAGAAAAGGGTGAAGGGATGAAAGGGATGGAATGTTCAGTGGCATGTGGTAGCAGCCCACAGACCCAACAGTTAGTGGCATTGGTGGCAAGATTGTGGTGGTGCAGCATCTGTACGAAAGAATTATTCCAGAATTCTTTGCGTCGTTCTCGGAGATGTGGCGGTAGTGATACCAGGTAGTGTTCTTTTTTTGTGATTGGTTGCATGGTTGGTGACAATGTTCTGTATGCAGGTGCATTCTCTTCAATGATCCAGAGTGTGACCATTAGCAGGAGGCAGGTGAGAAATACAGCTACAAGTGCAATTGTCTTTGTACTGTGCAGTTCAAAAGTCTTGGTGTCTTTGCGGTGGCTTTGCAGGTGTTCCGTTTCTTCCATCATCTTCGAGGAGCTCACCACTGTTAGGACCACAGACTTTTGTCTGGTGTTTTTCCTGGTAGCGTCGTTTGGCTGTGCTACCGATCTGAGACTCTGACTCAGTTAGTGGCCTGGTTGTTGGAGCTCCCCCCTTTTCGTCAATCTTAGGTTGTACCCTTCCTTGGATGGCACCGTGTGGTCGGGAAATTCAGACAGTTGGAGGGTGTCTTCTTGTGGGTAGCAACTCAGAGCTGGTCGGTCTTTTGCGAGTACTTCCTCTTGCACCTCCACCTCTACACAGGTTGCCAGCGTTGGAGGGACTTTCTTGCAGTGGTGGGCGTGCAGCCAATTTTTTTTCCCTTCCACTCGGAGGGCAGTTCGAGTGGTGATCAAGACTTGCCAGGGGCCCGTCCACCTGGGCTCCAGATTCTTCGTTCTTTGGAAGTTGCGAACTAGGATGAAGTCCCCAGGCTTTATCACATGTCCTGGGCCCCTGGATATGTCAGGCAAGGCTTGCTGCACCTGTTGGTGGATAATTGTTAGCTCGTTTGTCAATTTATGCAGATAGTCTGACATTAATATGTTCGGGACATCGTTAATGGAGGTGGGTCTTGGTGCCGCCCAAATGTTCATAGGCCTGCCGAAGACCACTTCATACGGGGTCAGTCTGTGTTTGGTCGGGGTGGAGCGCATTGATAGCAATGCCAATGGAAGGGCGTCGGGCCATTTCAACCCGGTTGTGGCAACTATTTTGGCTAGCTTTAGTTTCAATGTTGCATTGTGTCTCTCTACCAGGCCCGCTGATTGGGGGTGGAAGACGGCATGGAACTTTTGTTTTACCCCCAACCCTTTCAGTATGTTCTGTATCACTTCGGCTACGAAGTGTGGGCCGTTGTCGCTTCATAAAATTCTGCAAAGGCCGTACCGGGGGAAGAATTCTTTCAACAATGCCTCCACCCATTTGCTAAAAGCGCACACAACCACCAGGACATATTTTAGACCATGGCATCTCTCTAGTTGGATGTAATCCATTTGAAGGACTTCAAAGGGGTGATCGGGGACTCCAAACCCTCCCCGTGGTACTACTGTCCCTTTCCCTGGGTTGTGTTGTAGGCATACTATACACTGTTGTACTAGGCGCTTTGCAGATTCTGTTATCTTGACATTATGCCATACTCTTGTGATTAGTTCAATCATGGGGGTGGAGCCTATGTGTGCTGGTAAATGTGCCATGGTCAATATGGGGATGAGGTAGGCATTGGGTAACAGCCATTTATTTCCGTCTTTAGTTCTCCAGCAATTTTCCTCGTCTTTTAGTCCCACCTTTTCACACTCGGTCAATTCGTCTTGTGTGCCTGTAGTCTGTATGTCCCTTACAGTGGTCCTAGCATCAGTCCATTGTTCAGCTTGTGACCTGGTCACATACATTCGTGTCATAGTTCTGTCTTCTGCTGTGGCTCGGGCAGTAATGTCTGCTAGCGCATTTCCCTGTCCAATGAGATCTGTCACTTTCCTATGTGCTTGGCATTTTATCACTGCTAGCTTTTTGGGGAGGAGGACTGCTTCCGTCAAGGCGGAGACTAAATCTCCATGCAGGATGGGTGTACCGTGTGAAGTCAGGAACCCTCTTTCTTTCCATAGAATCCCGAAATGGTGAACCACCCCAAAGGCGTATTGGCTGTCGGTGTATGTTAACTGTCGTGCCAGCTGCTAAAATACATGCTCGTGTGAGGGCAATGAGTTCTGCTACCTGGGCGGAACGTTGGGCAATACGGGCTGTTTCTAGAATGGTTCGGGCTGTGGTGACAGCGTATGCAGCTGAGGTGGTGCCGTCGGGGAGTTTGATGCACGAACCACCACCCATAGTTCTCCATCTGGCTCTAGAAAGGCGGTGTCTCTGAGGTCTACTCTACTTTTTGTTTGTTCATCGGTTAGTGTCACACAGTCGTGTAGTGGAGCCACGTTAGAATCGTTCTCGGGTAGGGGTAACAGTGTGGCTGGATTGAGGGTGGTGCATCGCTTTAGGGTAATGTGCGGTGCTAGCAGGGTCAACTCGTATCCTGTCAGTCGGGCGCTAGTCAAGTGTTGGGTTTTGGTCTGGTTCAGTAGTGTCGACTGCATGGGGTACTAAAACAGTGACTGGATTGGAGAGCACTATTCCTTCGCTCTGGCGTATTGATACCGCTGCAGCTGCCACAGCGCGCAGGCACGCTGGCAGTGCTCTGGCTACTGGATCGAGGGTGGCAGAAAAATATGCACAAGGGCGTTGTTTGTGACCAATTGATTGTGTTGGGACAGACAATGCACATCCCTCCCTTTCGCGTGTGTAGAGGAAAAATGGTTTGGAGTAATCTGGGGTTCCTAGGACTGGTGCTGAGCAAAGGGTATTGCGTAGTTCTTTAAAGGCTGTCTGGCATTCGGGGGTCCAGGGGAGAGGTGAGGGGATGTCCTTAGCTAGGAGGGAGAGAAGGGGTTTGACAATGAGGCTAAAGTTCGGTAACCACTGTCTGCAAAACGAGGTGAGGCCTATCAAAGAGCGGACTTGCTTCTGATTTTTGGGGACAGGGGTGTCTAGAATTGTCTGGATCCTGTCAGGCGTGAGTTTTCTCCCTTCTTTTGATAAAAGGTGACCCAAATAGGTCACTTGTGATTTACAGAACTGCAGTTTCTTTCGGGAGACCTTGTGACCATTCTCAGCAAGGAAATGGAGTAGTTTGATGGTGGCTGTGACGGCTATTGGTATGGTGTCTGCTGCTAGAAGGATGTCGTCTACATATTGTATTAGTGCCACTCCATCTGGCAATTGTATGGCGTCCAACTGTCTTTTAAGCGCCTGGCTATAGATACTTGGGCTCTCAGTGTACCCCTGAGGTGCTCTACAAAATCTATACGAACGGGAATTTAGGGTAAATCCAAAAAGATAGCGGCTGTCCTCGTGTATAGGTATGGAAAAGAAGGCGTTCTTGAGGTCGATCACAGTGAAGGTGGTGGCAGTGGAGGGGATTAAGGTCAAAATTGTCGTGATGTCGGAAACTACTGGGTATTGTGGTACTACGATTTTGTTTACCTCCCGCAGGTCAATGATGAAGCGGTAGGCTTTCCCATCTCCCTCTCCCTGTCTCTTTACAATCGGTAGTATGGGACTGTTACAAATGTTGCTCACTACTTCCTCTACCACCCCTGCCTCTACCAAAGAGTGTATGATCTCTGTTAGTGCTTTCTCACCCTCTGGCGATATTTTGTACTGCGGTACCTTCGGTAGGGTTGCGTCCTGCCGTATTGTTACGTGTACTGGGTCAATCATCATTCGTCCTACGCCTGAATCAGCCCTAGCCCATAAGTGTGATGGCAAAGTGTCCAGTAGGGATGTGTCAGTCTCAGAGATGGAAAACATGTGCTGAAAAGGGTTCTCTCTATGGCGTTGGGGGTTGTCATACAGGATGACACGCACTCCGTCTGGTGAGCATCTGATAGTCGCATGGAAGTGTTTCAAAAGGTCGAGGCCCATAATGGCGTCTGGGGTGTTAGATGAGAGGAGGAATGTCGTTTCGACGCCATTGCTGTCAAGATTAAAAGGGATGGGTCGGGACAAAGGGTTGGTGGAGGGCGTACCGTCAAATCCTATTGAGGTCACATGTGAGCCTGACAAGGGTGCCCTTGGAATCAGTCGTTTGGATAGTGCACTACGTGTTGCTCCTGTGTCTACCAAAAATGGCGACCTTGTGCCCAGGACCTCAGCGGTAACATAAGGGCCTTGCTGATCAACGCAGAGCTCGACTGGATCCCTCCCTTGCCCCTGGCTGTCCTATGCAAAGTCGTACGTATTGTCATAATCTGTCTGTTGGTACTGATTCTGTCTGGGATGGTCAAATGCGTTCACTCTTCCTGGCCTTTCCTCGCTTGCTTCACTCGCGTACCCTCTCCCACGTCCTCTTCCTCTCTGTCCACTTGCTATTTCCCTCGCCCCTCTGCCCCTAGCAGCTCCTAACAAAGCCGGGCATTGGGATTTCCAGTGTCCATATTTTTTGCAAAATGCACATTGATCCTGTCCTAGGTCTTGGCGTCCTACATATGATGTAGATGGATTGTTCCTAGGTGGCTGTACTCTAGGGGTATTCTGCTGATTTCCTCCCCTATATTGTTCCCCTCCTGTATTCGCCCTCTGGAGTTGTGCTATCATTACCCTTTCCTTCAAGTCCTTCTTTTTCCTTTCTGTAGCCCTGTCATTTTCGTTTCTCTGATGCTCGTAATACTGGGCCATTTGGAGAATGGCCGTCGGTTTAGATGCTGCCCAACTACTTTCGCTGGCTTGTAGTTTCTGGGATACATCTGGCAGTAATCCTTTGACGTAGTTCTGCACAAATAAGTGGTGTCCGGTTGCGGTGGACATGTCTTGTCCACTGTAATCAGAGAACACAGTTTCAAATCTGGAGAAGTACTCTGAGACGTCCTCTTGTGGTTTCTGGCGGCATGCGGTTACTATGGACCAGTCTATCTTTTTCTCTGGGATCAGCGTTTTCACTTTCTGCACTATTTTGTCAGGGAGGTCTAATATTGCTTTAACTGGTTTTTGACCAGGGTTCCGCTGTTTATCTAGTGTGTCGAGTTGTTCCGAGGTATGACCAAACAGTTCGGTATGGTCTACTTTCTTAACCTGTTTCCACACATCTGCTGGCAAACATAACCCGAAGAACAAGTCTGTCGGCAAGTGTCATTATTGTTGATCCCAGAGCGGTACCTAGCTCGGCGTAAAAGGCGGTAGGGTTCTTTTGTAAATCCGGCAAAGATTTACGGAAGGTCAGGATGTCCTGTCTGTCCCATGGCTGATACACCCAATTGTAGACCACCCTTCCTCTAGCGTCTTGATGGTTTATATCGTCATTAGTCCCTTGTCCTCTAGGAGGTACCCAGTAAGGGGCAGCTTCTTTTATTGGCATCATGCTATCTGTTTTTTCCACTGGGGGTCCTGCTACCTTAGTTGTCCTGTCCCTATCTATCTGTCCTTGTTCTATGAGGTGACGCAATACTTCTAGTGTGGATGAAAATAGTTCTGCAACATCGTTGTCGCCTTCATCTCCGATGTCTACCTTCCTGTAGAGAGCCACTAATCGCTCGGGCCCTACGTTTTGGTACTTCTCTTCATATGCAGTAAGGGTGTGGTAACAGACGTACAATAAAGTATCGTTTGCGGTTTTCAACATAGGAGTTGCATATGTCAGTTACGTGTTCTTCTGTTTCTTTCCCATCTATGAGGGTTTTAACTATTTTATCAATGCCTGCTCGCTCATTTTTACTTAATCGCGGGACCCTGGGCGCTCCTTTTTATTTTGACCCTACCTCTACTACTGTATCCTTTGATGAGGCATTTGGTGTGGGTGACTCGGTGGGAGCAGAGGCGGTGGAGACTGAGGCGATCGTGCCATCTCCGGCTATACTTTGGTGGTCCTGGCGTTGTACTACGGGATGAGTAGGGGCATAAGGGGGTGGCATGTATATCATTGGGGGACCTAACAATAAATCATCATCTACCCCCTGTTTTGCTGGTAACTCGGGGTAAAGAGTTAAGGGCGTTCTAACAGGGCATTGACCTGATATTTTTGATTCCTGTTCCTTTTTATCGATTTCCTTTTCTTTTAGTTCTTCTTCTAACTTTTTACAGGCTTGGTAAGCTGATTTTCGCGTTTCTTTATCTTGTCTAGCTTTGTCTCTTTTCTTTCGTTGAGCTGCTTCTTTTCGCCATAAACCAAAACTATCAAACCTGGCTGGTCTAGCTTTCTTTTTGTGGAGAGCTAATTCTAACGTTTCTATTTTAGCGGGATCGAAAGATCCAGTCAGTGGCCACTGATTTACCCGGTCCTTCCTAGTGTACTTATGCCATAGTTTGCTATAAGCTACGGTGGCTAATCCATATTTTACGTACATGTCCTTGTTAGGGGTGCCTTCCGGCGGTGCCGGATGACTGACCTCTAACAAACGGTCCGGTCCAAAACAATCAAACAATCTAGAGAAAACAGGCATGACGTATTTAGCGGTCAAAATGAATATCTCAATTAATGTTAGACAAAAGTCTGCACTACCTGTCCTTCGCTGTCTGCAAAGAGAGAATATTCCTATTCTACGTTGTTTGAAAGCAGGGAATGTCTCAAATAACTCAAAAAGGGATACTAGTATTTCTATCAATCTGAAAGAGACACGTTAGTGAGAGATTCCTTACCTTAGAATATCCCCAGGCGTCAGGCTGGATCCGGAAAGTTTTGCGTAGCAGTACCCTTGCGCGTCGGTAGGCGGCGTCGTGCGGCTCCGCGTCCGTCGTCGGCGTCGTGATCGCCGGGATGACGTCGCGGGCAGTACTTAGGCGCCGCCCTGCGCGCTGACGTCAGTTCTTCTTTTTCCGCGCCAGTAAGCGCAGATCCGGGAAGAGCAGTGCCCTGGTCAATTTTTGACCATACTTTTTGGTGATTTTTTCACTGTCTTTTTCCACCTTCAGGTGTCGTAGGGATGCCCGGCTTCAAGCGATGCGGCGCCTGTGCGCGGATGATGTCCGTCACCGACCCGCATTGGGAGTGTCTCTTCTGCCTCGGCCGAGGCCACGACACCGAGTCTTGTCCCGAATGCCAGGCCCTCAACCCGAAGGCTTTGCGAGAGCGGTCTCGAAAGCTCCTCGAGGCCCGGCATTCGGCTCCGCGGAAGCCCCGGTCGCGTGAGAGGTCCAGGGGTCGCTCGCGGAGTGCACACCGGTCGTCGGCGTCGAAGTCTTCTTCGTCCGGTAAGTCTCGACACAAGAAGTCCAAGAAGCATCGTCGCTCTCGGACTTCGCCTCGCCGGTCTCGCGACTCGGCTGAGGCCCCTCCCGGCACCGTCCCCGCCCCCGCGGCCCCGGACTTGCCTGTGGAGTCGCCCCGTCATACCCGCCCTTCCCGGGTTCGGGGGCGGATCCGGCCAAGGTACAGGAGTTCCTGTCGGCCATGGCCCGCCTCTTCGGGCCTTCAGGCCCCTCCGGTGCGCCTTCGGGCCCCGCGGGCCCTGATGGGGTTGATCCGGCGTCGCCGGCGGCTCCGGCCCCGGCGTCGCCCGAGCCTCCAGCCTCGATCCCGGCTCCGGCTCCGGCCCCGGCCTCGATCCCGGCTCCACAACTCCCATCGACGCCGGTCGACCTTACGACACCTCCGCCGGCGCCGATGTCTCCGGTGCCGTTCTCGACGCCGCCCTGGGCTCCGGGCGGCGTCGTCCCCCAGTTCCTTCCGGCTCCGGACATGGACCCGGAGCGACGTCGCTCGACGCCGGCTCCGGCGCCGATGGGACCTTGGGTCCCATCGACGCCGGCTCCGGCGCCGATGGGACCTTGGGTCCCAAATGTCCCTCCTCCTCCTTATTTTGAACCAGAGGAGGACCAGGAGGACTGGGAGGGGTCTGATGACCCTCTGACACGCAACTGTCAGTATGATGAGGACTGGACAGAGTCTAGGGGAGGCCAGTGGTCTGGATACTTCTCCTGACACTGGCATGCTGTCTCCTCCCGTGGCTACGGAGGAGGGGGCCAATTTTGGTACGGTGTTGCGTAGGGCTGCTGGGGCCTTACGTCTCCAGCTCCCTACTTTGACGGTCAAGACTAACATCTTGACAGAGGTGCTTCAGCCGGCAGCCTCCTCTGCGGAGACTGTGCTGCCGTTTAACGACGCCCTCACGGACGTTCTTTTGGGCGCCTGGTCCAAGCCCAACACAGGGGCTCCTGTGGATCGGAACGTGTCACGACGCCATCGCCCCGCTCCGGGCGACCCCTGTTTCTTTCTGTCCACCCCACTCCTGAGAGCTTGGTTGTCCAAGCCTCCGCTTCCCAAACCGCCTTCCCTACCGCTCCTCCGGATAGGGAATCCAAACGCCTGGATCAGTTTGGGAAGAAAGGTTTTTCTTCCTCCAGTGCTGGCTTGCGGTCCGTTAACACCGCTTGTCTTTTGGGCCGATATACCCACTCCCTGTGGGATTCGGTGGCGGATGTTTTGCCCCAGTGCCCTGAGGAGGTCCAGGCACTGCTTTCCCGCGCCATTGCGGAAGGAAGGGATGCGGCCAAATACACTATCCGTTGTGGCCTTGACACCGCCGACTCGCTGGGCAGGTCGATTGCAACGACGGTGGCGCTCCGGCGCCACGCCTGGCTGAGAACCACTGGTTTTCAGGGGATGTCCAGAATACTCTCATGGACATGCCCTTTGATGGAGTCGGTCTTTTTGGGTCCAAAGCAGACCATGCGTTGGAGCGCTTTAAGGACTCACGGGCTACTGCAAAGTCCCTGGGCCTTTCTGCTACACGCCCTCCGCTGCCTTCTGCTTTTCGCCCCTATCGTGGCCACGGTAGGGGCGCCCCTTCACGTCAGCAGCCCAGCCACCGGCCCGCGCAGCAGGCGTCTTCGCGTGGCCGAGGACGTGGATTCCGCCGTGGCGGATCGGGCAACCAGCGTGCGGGTCAGGCCACCACCTCCAACCCGTCCGCGGCCTCCAAGCCCTCCTAGTCCCTCCTTTCAGGTGCACGGCACGCCAGTAGAGGGCAGGGTCCGCCATCACCTTCCCCACTGGCGCACCATCACCTCGGACAGGTGGGTCTTGGACATTGTCCGAAGGGGCTACTCCCTCCCCTTCGAGACCACCCCCCAGCCATGCCACCTCAATTCCACCGCATGTCAGGGGATCACTTGGTGCTTCTACAGAAGGAAGTCACGGCCCTCTTGACCAAGAGGGCCATCGAGCATGTTCCGACCCCAGAAGTAGGGCGTGGTTGCTACTCCCACTACTTTCTGGTGCCCAAAAGGACAAGGAGGACATGCGTCCTATCTTGGACCTCCGGAACGTCAATCGCTTCCTCCGGAAGGAGAAGTTCAAGATGCTCACCCTAGCTCAGGTCTTGACTGCCCTCGACCCTGGAGACTGGTTGGTAGCGTTGGACTTGCAGGACGCGTATTTCCACATCCCCGTCCTGCCGGCCCACCGGCGTTACCTTCGGTTCACGGTAGGCCCCGAGCATTTTCAGTTCACCGTGCTCCCCTTTGGCCTTACCAGTGCCCCTCGGGTGTTCACGAAAGTGATGGCGGTGGTCGCAGCTCATCTGCGCCGGGCAGGGGTTTCAGTCTTCCCCTACCTCGACGACTGGCTGCTGAAGGCGGGCTCGTCCCAGGCAGTCGTCTCCCACCTCCAGACTACGGCCGAACTCCTGCACTCGCTGGGGTTCTCCATCAATGTGCCGAAGTCGCATCTAATTCCTTCTCCACAGCTCCTTTTCATCGGAGCAGTTCTGGACACGACGCAGTTTCGGGCCTATCCTCCCGAACGGCGAGTCCGGGATATTCAGGCTATGATTCCGATCTTTCGGCCTTTATCCTGGGTTTCGGTACGGATGACCCTGAGGCTGCTGGGCCTCATGGCCTCCTGCATCCTGCTGGTCAATCATGCCAGATGGCATATGCGGGCTCTGCAGTGGGACCTGAAGTTCCAGTGGGCGCAGCACCAGGGCAACCTGTCCGATCACGTCCAGATCTCGGAGGGGACTGCAAAACAGTTGCAGTGGTGGCTCTCGAACCGGCAATGGGTCATGGGCAGATCCCTCTCCCTTCCCCAGCCAGAGCATACAGTTGTGACGGACGCGTCCCTTCTGGGATGGGGCGGTCACATGGGAGAGGCGGAGATCAGAGGCCTCTGGTCTCCGGCGGAGTCCCGGCTCCATATCAACCTTCTGGAGCTCCGGGCGATCCGGCTTGCACTCAAGGCATTCCTTCCCTCTGTCAAAGGGAAGGTAGTGCAGGTGTTCACAGACAACACCACCGCCATGTGGTACTGCAACAAACAGGGCGGGGTGGGGTCTTGGACCCTTTGTCAGGAGGCTCTGCGCCTCTGGACATGGCTGGAACATCAGGGCATGTTCCTGATGGTTCAACACCTGGCAGGTTCTCTGAACGCCAGGGCGGACGAACTCAGCCGCAGGTGCATGATGGATCACGAATGGCGTCTTCACTCGGAAGTGGCGCAAGGACTCTTTCTACAGTGGGGAGAGCCTTGGTTAGATCTATTCGCCACCGAAGAGAACGCGCAATGTCATCAGTTCTGCGCGTTGGAATTTCCAAGGCGGCACTCGCTCGGCGGCGCTTTTCGTCGCGAGTGGAGTTGCGGTCTGTTGTACGCCTTTCCGCCTATACCACTTCTACCCAGAGTGTTGAAGAAGATTCGGCACGACCGGGCCCAAGTCATTCTTGTGGCTCCGGACTGGGCTCGAGGAGTTTGGTATCCCGAGCTACTCAATATGAGCATAGATCCCCCGATCCGTCTGCCTCTTCGGGAGGATCTTCTGTCGCAGCACCAGGGGACGGTCCTCCACCCGAACCTGTCCAGTCTACACCTGCTTGCGTGGAGATTGAGCGGCGGCAGTTGATTCCTTTCACCTTGCCTCCCGAAGTTTGTGATGTGATTCTGGCAGCCAGGCGTCCCTCCACTAAGGTGGTATACGCCTGCAGGTGGAACAAATTTGTGGCATGGTGCACAGCAAAGGCTGTGGATCCCCTTTCTGCCCCTCTTTCTGAGGTCCTTCTGTTCCTTCTCTCTCTGGCCCAACAGGGTTCTGCCCTGGGTACCATCAAGGGTTATCTTTGTGCTATCTCGGCCTTCCTCAGGCTCCCTGATCAGCCCTCCCTTTTCAAGTCCCCTGTTGTTAACAGGTTCTTAAAAGGCATTACTCACCTCTTCCCTCCTGTTCCGTTTGTGATGCCTCAGTGGGACTTGAACTTGGTTCTTACCTTTTTAATGTGCGCTCCCTTTGAGCCTCTGCATAACTGTCCTCTTCGTCTTCTGACTCTAAAGGCAGCCTTTCTGGTGGCCATCACCTCCGCTCGGCGGGTGAGTGAGCTCCAGGCTCTTTCTTGCAAACCTCCCTTTCTGTCTGTTCATCCAGACAAGGTTGTTCTTCGGACGCGTCCGTCCTTCTTGCCAAAGGTGGTTACTGCTTTCCACATTGGGCAGACCATCACTTTGCCCACCTTCTTTCCGCCTCCGCATCCTTCCAGAGAGGAAGAGAGGCTCCACCGTCTGGACCCAAAACGTGCGCTCTCCTTCTATATCGACCGCACGAAACACTTCCGGGTGGATGACCAGCTCTTTGTTGGCTACGTGGGCGCCAAAAAGGTCGGGCGGTGCACAAGAGGACCATCTCCCGCTGGGTTACCCTGTGCATCAAGACCTGCTATTCTTTGGCTAAAAAGGAGCCTCCTGTTGGGCTGCGTGCCCATTCCACCAGGGCGACGGCTGCTACCACGGCCTTGGGCCGCGGTGTTCCGCTGCCGGTTATCTGTCAGGCAGCTACGTGGGCCTCGCTGCACACGTTTACTAAGCATTACTGCCTTGACAGTCAGGTCCGGAGGGACGGCTTCTTTGGCCGTTCTGTCCTCCAGGACTTCCTTGTCTGATCTTTGTTCGCAGACCCACCACCGGGGTTGGTATTGCTGGGGTATCTATTCTAAGGTAAGGAATCTCTCACTAACGTGTCTCTTTCAGATGCACAAGTTACTAACTTGTGTAACGATATATCTGTAAGAGACAGTAGTTAGTGATAGATTCCTACCGCCCCACCCATCCTCCCCGTTCTGCGAACTGATTTCTAGGGTTAAGGACATCCCTTTCAGGGCCCTAGTATTTTTCAGACACCTGTGTCAGCTTCTTGCATGGCTCTGCGTTCCTGGCGCGGAAAGTCGTGTACAGAACTGACGTCAGCGCGCAGGGGCGGCGCCTAAGTACTGCCCGCGACGTCATCCCGGCGATCACGACGCCGACGACGGACGCGGAGCCGCACGACGCCGCCTACCGACGCGCAAGGGTACTGCTACGCAAAACTTTCCGGATCCAGCCTGACGCCTGGGGATATTCTAAGGTAAGGAATCTATCACTAACTACTGTCTCTTACAGATATATCGTTACACAAGTTAGTAACTTGTGCATCAATTTAAGTCATGTTTTCTCACGACCTTACCCGGACCGTATGGACAGTTCTTAGTCTTCCCCTTCCAGCGCCTGGTTGTCCTCTTACTCCAACAATCAATGCGGCGTTCCTGTAAGGCCCCAGTCAGGACCGCAGGTCACTCGAGAGAGGTCCGTTCGGAACCGGTGAAGTTCAGTCAATTGGCAGCCAGACGAGGGTCTCTTTCAGGCAGGTGCACTCCAATCATTTAGTCGTTCACTCCGTCGTTAGGACCTCTCTACTGGACCCACGTGTCTCTGATGGGCCCCCCGTTGGGTCGCCAATTTGTGAAAAGCAGCGAGTCTCCTGGGATCCCCAATGCTGCCCGGCGCAAAGTCACCTTTAATCCACTTTGGATTCACTATCTAAAATAACGAGGCAGGCGCTGGAAGCTGGAAGGCAAGAAAAAGGTTTATTACTCTTAGAGGAGACCACGTCAACTGCTGACACCAGGATGTCTTCAGGGAGGTGTTCTACTGGCAATGCTTCTGACTCTTCCTTTTATACAGTTTTACACAATGTATTTGTTTCTTTTATCATGGTTACAAGCTTGGAGTCTCCGCCCCGGGCAGGTTGTCACACAAGCCTGACATTGTTTTATCAACATGGTTACACAAGCCCAACATTAACTCTCCTCCCACCCAGGTCAAAAACAGACCATTTAATTGCAGCTGGACCTTGCTTCAGGGTCTAAAAACGAGTGAGACCGGCCAGATCTAAGAGTCCGTTCTGTTGATAAGAACAGGTCCCATTGTTGGCAAAAAACCAGTCTTGCTGTGTGTAGTGCAATAAACCATGTTTGCAAGAGTCTGTTTGGTATTTGTAACCCGTTTGTGCAGGGATGAGAGGAAAGACGAGTTTGAGGCAGCAGGTGATGTTGATGTTTGTCGTGGAAATAGTTTATAGCCCCCAGCACACATCAGGTTTGGTCAGAGAGTCAGAAGGCTGCTAGAGGACAGGGTGAAATGAAGGTGACCAACAGAGTACAAAATGGCTGTGGTCAATCAGAATGACTGTAGTTTATGTGCACGTAGGAACTTTCATCAGACAAGATGGCGCAGAATGTTCATGATTATTTTGTTCTTAACAGTAGTACAGCTAGCATGAGCTTTTACTGTGGTTTTTTCCCCCCCCCCCCTCTCATCAGAAGAGAAAGCGGGAAGAGCCAAAAGGTAAAAAGGAAGCAAAGCCTGTGTCGACAGACAACGGAGACTCGAATGAAAAAATGTTTCAGGTAACAGATGCCTAGATTTAGTGTTTCTTTATCGAATTGTTTTGAATTACTGCAGAAATCACTGCATCCTGTTTTTAGGAGTGATGTACCTAAATCCTCAAGATTAGCGACTTATGTAGAACCTGCACAATTTTTGCAAATGTGCACAATTTTTGCAAATGTGCACAATTTTTGCAAATGTGCACAATTTTTGCAAATATGAGATACTTGGTTTAATTAAACGCTTATTGCATAGCATTCACGCCTCCTCTGCAGATTGGTGCCACTTGCATTGAAGGCTGGCCACTTAACCAGCATTCTTGAACTTTGAAGTACGTTATTATTAAGGAAAAAAAACAAATTGTTTTAGATTAAACTTGCCTTAAGCATCCATTAGTAGAATATTTCATTGTCCAGCATATGTGCTGTACTGAGAAGCATCGTACATTTATGATTAGCTGCTTAAGAAGTAGTTGGTAATTTTTAGTGCAGAAGCACAGTACCTGCTCTACAAGGATGTAGTGTTTGCAAGGCTGTATTCCAGAGGTGGCTTTCAGATATCTTTGAGTTTTGGTAAAGCTTTTCACGGCATTGTTACTTTCTTTCTTGTTTCTACCAGGCACTGATTGAATGCTAATTATAATTCTGTAATGAGTCCTGACTTCAGCATGTTTGATATTTTAGTGTATAGCTTCTCAGTCGGACCAAACAATCCTATTAGCATTTTTAAGTAGGGTAAAGTTGTTTGATTTCAGGGAAGGTGGTCATATCATTTATGCTGGGCCTCTTACCCTGAACCAGGGACATGATGTGCTCTTTGGGTGATCGGAGAAGAAGTTATCACGTGTCTCATGGGTAGAGTGTGGGTTTATAGTGTGGCTCGTGTGTAAGGTGTTGGGGTTTAGTGCATGAGTGGGGGGATGCTGCAGTTATGTAGCCATGCACTATTGGCTCCTCTTCAGCATGAAGTGCTCCCGAAAGTTGAAATATTGTTTCCTCTTGCAGATGAGCATGATGTCCTGGGTAGGAGAACAGGACACTCCAGGCCTTTTTCATAAAATTTGAATTTCTTAATAGGAAATCTGTGGAAATGGTTTGGTAATATGTCCAATCATGAACTGAGATTAATTACAGTTCCCTTTGCCAGACCACTTGTAGACTATGCAAAAATGGTAACTTTAGGTAGGGTTTACTTTTGATTTTGCTGTACCATTGTTTGGCTTGGAAAGAAGCAGCCTTTGGAGGGCTTGAGAGCGTGCGTCTATCCATATTGGAAAAGAAACAATGAGACTCTTCCCCTTTTGGGTCCCTTTCACTCTGCTCCGTTAGAACGTTGCTTAATTGGCAGTTCCCGTTCTGCACAATTTGAAGTCTGCACCCTAATGCCTGGTGTCCATTTTTTCTCCCTCAGTGGAAGAAGATGGTGTACCTGATCCAAAGTGGACGGCATGGCTGGGAGCAGAGTACGGCCTTGGAAGACATCGGTGGAACGAGTGGAGGCAAAAACATTAATATGCGAGCTGGCAGCTCATCCCAGAGAAACATGCAGCCCTAACTTAAGCAACCAGTGCGTTAGAGTTATCTGTGTTGTGAACTGTCTGCAGGTGCAGACCACCAGCAAGGACACCTTCCCTTTCATTCAATGCACAAGTGCCTATACTCAATGGCTGTGCAGTCCAAAGAAGAGAGTAGAAGAAGAAATGCACAGATGGAGATAAGTACAATTAAAAGCAGATACGAAAACTCCAGTTCATCTTTCAAGTACTGGAAGGTTGACGCTTGTGGCCTCCGAAGGTGAGGGATCTCAAGGAGAGGAGCCGACTCGCAGGAGAGAAGAGAGCGTAGGCGAAGGAAGATGGAGTACCAGGGACCGATGGCAGAGGAAAACAAGTACACACTCTACTTCTTAGAGTCCCAAAACTTGGTACACAGTCTCTCCTAATGCTTGCGACTATAACCCTGCTGAATGCCGCAATAATACGGAATAGAGGCTACTTAATTGACTGGCAGTCTTCTATTGCAGATTTCACTCTTTGCACACCCTTACTGTCGGGCGGTAAATCTTTGAGTGAAGTCTTATTCGCAGGTTGCACTCATTGACTTTAACAGTTGTGCACAAGTGATTTTTGGGCCTAAACCCCTCCAAGCACACTGGATTTGACTTGAAGTTTTCGTGGTGGCCATACCGTGTGCCTAGAAACCATGGGATTACTTTCAGACAGTGGGCTGGATTCAAGCTGCAGCAGGACCAGTAGTGGGATTTTAAGACATTGGTTGTAGGGATCAGTGCAAAAAGAAGTGTTTTTAGCTGATTGAAGACCAGGGTAGAGGATTAGGGAATGACACTTCAGACTGCGACAAGACTGAGGGCAGGCAGAATAAAACTTATAACTTACACGACATGGCTGCAGCAGTGAGCGGTAGATTATGGATGAGGAAAGGCGCAAGCTCGCCGACTACAGTCAAGGAATTAGATTTGAGTTGTGCACTTGGTAAGTGCAAGGTCTAGCACAGCTTGTGTAATTCCTGGGCTTCTAGATTCTAGCATCAAGTTATCAAAATTGGGTTTGTTGGGCAGGGGACTGCTTTCAATTGTATGTAGCCCTTTATTTGTTTTCTTTTCAAAAAACATTTTTATTAAGTCAGCAGATATGACAGCTACGTTTCTGGCAGGAGAAATACAATTAACACTGATCGGTATTGTAATCAGGCTGGTGACTTCTTCTATATGACATTTATAGAATAGGAAAATAAACATTTTGGGCTTGTGAACATCAGCCCATAACTTTATGTAGCCCTTTTTTGATCATCGCAGAAGACATGCCTGCAGTGCAGAAAGAGATCTGGCCACACTGTGGCTTCAGTGAAGTGTTAAATGTTGGAGGATTTCCTAGTACCCTGCCAAACCTCTGCATTGTATGGTTGTGGCAGTAGTTACTCATTCAAAGGAGCAGTGTTCTTTTTCAGCCTTGTTGGCTCTCTTCAGTTGCGTTAATCACCTTTTGCTCTTGTTTACAAAGGATGTGGTAAGAGTTAAATCAGCCCAGATGTAACTTTCTAAATGTAATTTTGTTACTGTTTTAAAATGAAGTTGCCTGCAGCTGAGACATATTGGATTCCCCCGCCCCCAGGAGAAACAGCAAAGGGGCTTCTAATCACCCCGTTGGATGGGGTGTTCAATGTTTGACTTTGACAGTCCCGTGATCGAGAATTAAGATTTTTCTGGAGCAGAGTCAAAATTGTATGGATATTCAAAGGATGCGGTGCTTTAAAATACCTTTAATGATGGATGACAAAATAATTTGTATTCTCTAAGTATTGGTGATTGCTTTCCCCCCCTCAGATTGGGAAGCTGCGTTATGTCCGTATATCTTCTTTCAAAAAGAAAACCCTGATAGACATCCGGGAGTTCTACGTGGATAAGAATTGCGATACTAAACCTGGGAGGAAAGGTACTTTTGGTGTTAGTCTTAAAAGATGTTGTTAAATGCTTAATATTGCACTTCTAGAGTAGTGACTACGTGTCTTTGATTAAATGAGTGTTATTTTAGCGTAGGGCTGTAAGGATTAGTATCTTCATTCTAGATTGTGGATATCCTAATGTCTGCATTCTCTAGGAGAAACTTGTACCAGTCTTTCTGCTCTGACGCTTCCACTACAACAGCTCATCTCCATTATTTAACAATATTGACATTTTCTTGTTGGAGACTCTGGTTTATTATTAGGGATTTTATTATGTAATCAAGATCATTCTCTTTTCTAGCCTTAAAGCATCTGTTTAACTGCAAATATTCCTTAATAGGTGCAGTTGGTGGAAAGTGTGGTTGGGGTTCCTTGCGCTATCTTTAACAGAAAAACAGTTTTTTTTGTGTCTGCCAAAGAATTGGAGAAATACTTATCAAATGTCTGAGGCTTTTGTCTGCTGGTGGTGGTGATGGCAGCAACAGCTTTAACTTAACTGTTGGGCATTGCATCAGGACTATCCCCTGTTGCTAGGGAAGGTTTGTGTGCTCCTTAGTAGCTATCAGTGTTCCTTTTAGTCCATTTCCCCTAAATGCAAAGCACATTCCAGTAAGGTTCGCTGAATATACCCCTTCCATATCCTTCACCAGTTGGTAGTTAATAGCAACTGAATTTTACATTGCTGGTCATTTTCCTTATCAAAGCCAAGGGTAGTCTTGACTCTGGTCTATTCCATCATGAGAATTGGTTTTAATCATTGTGTGTAATCCTGCCTGCTGCAAGGACCAGTCTAACACTTGTCTGTTGGTTTTGTTTTAGGTATTTCTTTGTTTCCCGAGCAGTGGCAGAGCCTGAAGGAGCAAATTCCAAACATTGACGCTGCCATACGGAAGTTTTGAACAGTTGTTCACAAGTATTTTATTTTGTGATCTTTCTGGTGTATTATACTTTGGACTGGGATAGTTATCTTGGTGTAGATCTGTGGGCTCTGTGAACATTGCGTTTTGAAGAGAAATATAAAGCTGCCTGAGCCTGTTATCTGTGTACAGTCAGTTGAGCAAGCTGGAGTTCATTGCTTGTCTACCTCCAGTGTTTTTGACGGCGAAGTCGTACACCTCTCCGATTTATTTCCTTTCTTGGTTAGTAAAAATAAATGTTTGTTTGTCAAGTGTAGTTCTCAACAAGTTGAATATAAAAACCTGCAATGAATATATATTTTTTTGCTTGATATGTATAATTCTCGACACCAAATCTTGTTATACACCCTAATTTACAGGGCATTTATTAAAAATTGTTAATATTGAAGTGCTGATTTTATTTTGTGTGCGTTCAATAGGTGTCCTATAGGTTGGTGAGGAACCTGTGTAACGGGTTAAATTGAAATATTGGGACCCTGCTGCACCATTACTGTTTTAGGTCTTCTCTCCCAAACAGCTCAAGCTGTCTGCTTGCGAAATACCTTTTGTGGGTTACCTAAAAACGTACAGTAGGTTTACAGTCGGCCCATTGGTTGGTTTTGTCACGCTAATTTGCTTACTCGCTAATTCAATGGTGTTTCTTCCTCTTAGTCCTCACCTAGAGCACAGCTTCTCTTCCAGGGGATACTCATCAATAGTCATAAGCACTGAATAATCTCCGCCCACGTGCGGGAACCCGGAGCATATATAAAAATACATATATATGTGTATGTAGTAGAAAAGGAGTACATAGTACGAAATAACACACATATACATGTATTACATAAAAATATGCAGCCTCAAACATATCCAATAGGCTAAGAAGCCAGAATTACATGTATTTCTCTAGTATGAAAATGCCATATAAACATATAATGTAAGAGAAGGACATGTACAGTAAGAGCATTCCGCAAAAAACCTTTTATTTTCATCAAGAAAACAGTAATGCCAGGCAATTAGCCCAAATAAGGCTGCATAAATAAATAACATCCCTGTACAGAAAAGGAAAAACTGGCACCTCGCCTTTAAGGCCTCAGAGACTCTGAGCACTATGCCTTTAAGACCTCCAGGAGCCCCTGCTCCCATCATGCACCACAGGTGACAGTTAGGTCAGTTCTTTTTCCGGCTCCTTCTGTGAGGAACCTGGAGCTTGAGCTTAACTGATTTTGACTTTTCCAGTCAGAATTTATATTTCTAACAATATTTCTTTTTACTGGTTTTAATATCAGTCTTTTTCTGACTAATTGACATTCTTTTTAGTCAGATATGCCATACCACTGTCGTCAACTTACAAGTCGAACATTGAAAGACGGAGAGAAGATCAGACTTCTAGCCTTGATGGTGAAAGGAAAGAAAAGTGGCCCAGAAAGTCATCATCCATCTGGAGGGCCCTCTTCTTCAAGGAAACGGCGAAAATCTACTTCACCAAAAGCTGGAAGTAAGAAAAAACATCATAGCATGTCGTCGACGTCGAGACCAAACAAGTCAAGTCGGCGTCGAAGACAAGATCGCTGTCGAGAAGTAAGTCGACGTCGAGAGCTATGACCCAAGTGAGATCGAGATCGACGTCGAAGGCAAGATCGCCGTCGAGAGTGAGACCGACATCGAGGTCGAAGGCAAAATCGCCGTCGGAGTACGCCGTCGAAAAGTAAGTCGACGTCGAGACATGTTTCGGGCTCGAAGCATGATAGACCTCGGTCGACGTCGAAACGTCCGTCGACATTATTTCAGAGGTCGACGTCGAGATCTCCGCCACCTTCTCGAAGGTCGGCGTCGAGTCTCTACAATTCACCCTCTCGGACCCGTCAGCGGTCTACGTCGAGGGCAGGGTCGACGTCGAAGACACCACATGAACACCAGCGGTCGTCGTCGAAGAGACCGACGTCGAGGGCTTCGTCCCATAGATCTCCACCGTTAAGAGTTTCACCTCCACGGTCGTCGTCGATGGTGGCTCATTCTGGTTCGACGTCGAGGCGTTCGACGTCGAGGGACAAGCAAGTTATTCCAGCTGAAGGTTTAGAAAAATCATCTTAAAAATCACGGTCGACGTCGAGGGAAGCTTCTTCCTCGCCTGGTATAACTATTATTCAGGTTACACCGGAGGGCTCTCCGGCGAGAGACAAATCTCCTCCCATCGATATGTCACCCAGATGGTTGGAGGACATTAGGCACTGGAAGAACAAACCCAGGTCTACTGAAAGACTTCCTCCCACGGAATCCGCAAGATCTTCCGCTGGTAGGTCCCCGAGACGTTCCAGATCTCCATTAAGACGGCGTTCACATACGCCAAGGAGAAGACAGAGGTCTCCTGCAACGACCTCATCAACAAGGTCATCGTATAGACTATTCCCCTACTATATCGTCAACCCCACCATCCAGAGTTTCTCCTGTTGACGATATGGGGACATTCAACGAGGTTCTCTGTAGAGGTGCCAGCAAGTTGAATATAACCATGACTGTGCCTCAGGTTTCTACATCTGTTATATTCGAAACTTTGCACCATCGAGCTTCTGCAAAGCCTCTTCTACCTTTGGTACCAGGATTATTAGAGCCTGCGATGAAGACTTTTTGACACCTGCCACAGTGGGCTCGGGTCCCGCAAGGATTTCAAAAAAGTATAAGGCCCCAGACCAAGATCCTTTATTTCTGCGGTCTGACCCGCCACCAGATTCTCTTATAGTCGCCGCCAGAAAAGCACATGCAAATACCTCTGTCATCTGCTCCTCCAGAGAAGGATAGCAAAAACATGGATTCTTTGGGACGGCGGATGTGCAATACATCAGGATCCGTTATGAGAGTGGCTAGTGCAGCAGCTCTACTGGGACGATATGACCGGTCTTTATGGGACTCTCTGACAAGATTCACAGACAGATTACCCAAAGAGGATCAAAGATTTTCTAGAGATTGTACAGGAAGGGGGCCTGGTTGCTAATCAGATCATTAGTACAGCGGCCGACTCTGCAGATTTGGCAGCTCATGGGTACGCACATGGCGTTTGTTCCCGAAGATCAGCCTGGCTTCGACTCACAGGTCTCAAGCCCGATGCTCAAAGAAAGATAGCCAATCTGCCCTTTAATGGATCATCGTTGTTTGGTTCACATGCTGACGACGAAATGGCAAAAATGAAAACTGAGTTGGATACTCTCAAGGCTGTAGGCCTCGAAAAGAAGAAAGAATTTCGTCGTCGTTTTCGCCCCTATGATAAACGCTCTTTTCAACAGCGAGGTCAATCATCTAACTGGTCATCGCAGAACCAAGGTCAGACACAACAAAGATCCCAGTTCCAGCAACGTAGACCTGGACGTGGCAGAGGTGGAAACAAACAACAGTCAACAGCACCAAAGCAGCCACAAAAGCAATGAGATGTGTCTTCCTCCAAAGTTGTTGTCCACTCCGGTGGGAGGAAGTGTTTCATTACATCTGGAGGAGTGGAGACGTATAACAAAAGACAAATGGGTCATCAACATTGTTCAGAATGGCTATCTTCTCAGATTCATAACTCCTCCTCCATCAATACCTCCAAGAGGCATTTCTCACCACAACAAACGATTGTTACAAAAGGAGATAAATACCTTAGTGAAGAAAGGAGCTATAGAAAAAGTCCCCGCTCCTCAAAGAAATCAAGGAGTCTACTCTCGTTACTTCCTTGTAAGAAAAGAGGCCCCGCCACAGAATACAGACCTATTCTGGACTTGAGACTGTTGAACAAACACATTCGCAGAGAAAAATTTCGAATGTTGGCACTCCAAATTTTCCCACAGCTTCATCAAGAGGATTGGATGTGCTCCATCGACTTGCAGGATGCATACTTCCACGTACCAATCTCAAAGAAACATCGCAAATTTCTACGCTTTCGAGTGGCTTTTCAACATTACCAGTACTCAGTTCTCCCGTTCGGGCTCAAATCAGCTCCCGAACATTCTCCAAATGTATGGCTGTGGTGGCCGCTTTTCTCCACAAGCAGAAAATATTCATATATCCTTACCTAGACGACTGGCTCCTGAAGAGCTCATCTCCAACTCTGCTGCAGGATCATCTCACGTGCTGCCTTCAGCTTCTCCACAACTTGGGCCTTCACGTCAATTTCAAGAAATCCATACTAAATCCAACGCAAAAGATCCATTACCTAGGCTCCTTCCTAGACACCAAAAAGCAAGCGTGTGTCCTTCGGAGGAGAGATTGTCATCAATCCAAGGAAAATGTCTGACTCTTCTTCACACGCATCTCCCAACAGTTCGACAGGTGTCATCACTACTGGGATCGATGGCATCGTGCATCTTTATAGTACCAAACGCACGATTACACATGCGTCCACTACAACAATGTTTGGAGGACCAGTGGATGCAAGTATCAGGGCGCTGGGAGGATCAGGTAATTCTCCATCAATCAGCCAAAGACTCCATCCGGTGGTGGATGAAGCGATCGCACCTGATGAAGGGAGTCCCTTTCCATCAGGACCCTCCAACCCAGACTTTAGTCACGGACGCCTCTCTCCAGGGTTGGGGTGCTCATATGGGCCCTCTGCAAGTACAAGGTCTATGGTCCGACTCCGAAAAGAGCTACCACATCAACCTGCTAGAACTGAGAGCAGTACATCTAGCACTCAAGTCCCTGGTTCCGTCTGTTCAAGTCTCGCTCTATTCTGATCCAAACGGACAATACAACGACGATGTATTATTTGAACAAACGGAGGTACCCGATCAAGGACACTCTCCATAGAGTCTCAAACCATATGGAACTGGCTTCTAGCAAGAGACTTGTCAATAGTAGCCATTCATCTACCGGGCTCTCAACTCCCAGGCGGACTTCCTCAGCAGAGACTTCGTCGAAGCCCACGATTGGGTTCTCAACAACGAAGTCGCTCAAAGCATCTTTTGAGAATGGGGAACGCCAGACATCGACCTGTTTGCAGACGCGGTAAACGCAAAATGCCCCGCCTTCGCATCCAGGTGTCCCCAACAAGGATCTCGAGGGAATGCCCTTTTGATCGAATGGTCTCAGAGCTTACTGTACGCCTTTCCACTGATTCCGTTGATACCAGTTGTAATCAACAAGCTGTACAGGACCACCTCCAGGATGATCCTAATAGCCCCGGAGTGGCCTCGCCAGTGGTGGTTTCCGGACCTCCTTCAACTATCGGAAGTACCACACAAGAGGTTGCCATGCCGCCCGGATCTCCTATCCAAACAAGCAGGGAGAGTATTCCATCCCAACCTGTCCTCCCTCCGGTTGACAGCATGGCTCCTGAAGTCATACAATATGGACACCTACAATTGAATCCAGACTGTATGGCTATTCTCAAAGAAGCGAAAAGACCTTCCACGAGGAAATCATATGCCTTTAAGTGGAAGCGGTTCTTCCTATGGTGTGTGGACAATGGACATGATCCCATCTGGGGTCAGGAACAGGTGATTTTACCCGATTTGCTGCATTTGGCTAGATCTGGTCTTCAGTTCTCTTCTATCAAAGTCCACCTTGCAGCAGTCGCAGCCTATAGGAAGTCCCCCCACCAGGCTTCTTTGTTTAGAATTCCGGTGGTAAAGGATTTCCTTGAGGGCTTAAAAAAGGTTTACCCACCAGTCAGGTCTCCCTCTCCTCCTTGGGAGCTTAACATTGTGTTAACAAAGTTGATGGGGTCTCCTTTCGAGCCTATTCATAAAGCTTCCTTACAGCATTTAACATGGAAAGCCGCGTTCCTGGTGGCCATTACTTCTGCTCGCAGGGTCAGTGAGATCCAGGCTCTTTGCTGTAAGGAACCTTCTACTGTGTTTCACGCTAACAGAGTAGTTCTCAGAACTCATCCTAGCTTTTTGCCTAAAGTGGTCTCGGACTTCCATATTAACCAGACTATCACTTTACCTACCTTTTTCCGAATCCTTCGAATCCTCCGGAAAGATCTCTTCACTCACTAGATCTCAAGAGGGTTCTGAAGTTTTATTTGGACAAAACAAAGACACTGAGGAATTCGGAACGTTTGTTTATTAACTATGGTCCTGTTAATACAGGTTCTGCAGCTTCCAAGAGATCCATTTCTAGATGGATAGTTTCTTGTATTCTACTGTCATACCAATTGGCCAACAAATCCCTTCCGGGGAAGCCTAAGGCACATTCCACTAGGGGGAAGGCTTCTACCACGGCTCTCCTGAGGAATGTCCCCATGGCAGAGATTTGTAAAGCAGCTACATGGCGATCAGTTCATACCTTTACTCGCCACTACAACCTAGTTTAGATGCTGACACGCAGGCAGATGCTCAGGTTGGGCAGGCCTCGCTGAGAAACTTGTTTGCAAATACTGTTTAAAATGTGTATCTTAATTGAGTTCTCTGTGTTTTGCTTGTCCGCACGGAAGTGGGTATGGGCTTGCTACTCTATTCAGTGCTTATGACTATTGATTAGTATCCCCTGGAAGAGAAGGATAAGTTACTTACCTGTAATCCTAGTTCTCTTCCAGGGGTATACTCATCAAAGTCATAAGCAACCCGCCCTCCTCCCCGGACGAGCATTGACAGTTTACTCGATATTCTTGCATCTTTGATGCAGGTTCCTATAGGTTTCTTATACCGTACAAAGAACTGACCTAACTGTCACCTGTGGTGCATGATGGGAGCAGGGGCTCCTGGAGGTCTTAAAGGCATAGTGCTCAGAGTCTCTGAGGCCTTAAAGGCGAGGTGCCAGTTTTTCCTTTTCTGTACAGGGATGTTATTTATTTATGCAGCCTTATTTGGGCTAATTGCCTGGCATTACTGTTTTCTTGATGAAAATAAAAGGTTTTTTGCGGAATGCTCTTACTATACATGTCCTTCTCTTACATTATATGTTTATATGGCATTTTCATACTAGAGAAATACATGTAATTCTGGCTTCTTAGCCTATTGGATATGTTTGAGGCTGCATATTTTTTATGTAATACATGTATATGTGTGTTATTTCGTACTATGTACTCCTTTTCTACTACATACACATATATATGTATTTTTATATATGCTCCGGGTTCCCGCACGTGGGCGGAGATTATTCAGTGCTTATGACTTTGATGAGTATACCCCTGGAAGAGAACTAGGATTACAGGTAAGTAACTTATCCTTATTTGCCATCATTTTGATTGACTGACTTGTATCCTTCCGTGGCTCACTTCTAAAGAACAATTTAAAAAAAATATCGTTTTGGTTTAGCACTCCATGAGGGTGCATGTGCCCAGCTCCCTTCTTGTGCTTCTTCACCCACCAAATCGCCGTCCTTGCACTTTGTGATATTCTCTCTCCCAAGTGCATCTCTCCTGGTCCCTGTGTTGCGCTCTCCTTTGTGTGCTGCTTTTCTCCATCCTGCGGCTTTTTTTTTGGTCTCCAAACCCACCTACTAACCATTGCTTTCCCCTGCTCCTCCTTAGGAGGTAAGGGTGTAGTTTTTTTTTTTTTGCTTCTTTCTTGGAGTGGGTTCAAGCAAACTGGTGCAGGGCCCTCTTTATTTAAAAAAAAAAAAAAAAGCATTTTCTTGCTATTTAATTTCAATATTTTACTGTCAGTCTAGGATCAGTAAATGGATCCTGCATCACTTCGTAGGCGTGTGCTTGCCTCATTGTATTTTATTTATATTTGGCATTTTTGCTGATGCTGAACATTTGACCAAAGTGATTTTTGCCAAAGCTGTATAGCATTGGCAAAAAACATTAGCAATGCCAATAGGTCACACTGCGGCGACCTATTGATTGTTGTCAATGTTTGGTTTCTTTTTGATTGTCGGTTGCAAGGATTTTGAACAAATAATTTTGCATACTATGGGGACCTTCAGCCCTATTCCAGGACGGTACAGGAGCAAGTGTCTGAGCACATCATTGCTGTATGTTACTAGAGGTCAGAGCGCAAGTGGCTTCTCTCTTCCAGGATCTATCCCTTTCTCCTGCTATTATATTGTAGTTGTCTTGCTGTCCCCTCCTGTTCCTCCTTCATAAGTGGTCTGGGGTTGTCTTCACAGCAGGCAGATCCTGCTAGTGCATAAAAACACAGCAATTGCATTGCTTGAGACAAACTGTGCAAGATGAATTTTTTTTTTTTTTTAACCTGACTCTTCTTTACCCCCTCCCTTCATCTCTGCCTTTTTTTTTTTTTTCCTTAAAAGGGAGTGCTTTCTCCCCCCCCACCCCTCCCAATTAAAGCCCAGCAGTATTTATTTCGAAGTGGGAGGTGTTAGATTTGTTCCTCTTCTGACTAAAGATGGGCTCTGTTATGGGATTCTCACTGATATTCGTACTATACTATTGCTGCACACACAGAATCTCAGATCCTTTTTTTTTTAAATTTTATATTGGTAATGATGGGCAGATTTGTAGTAAGGGTGGGCGGAGCTCGTGGAGTTGCACCACGTGGAATCCTGTGGAGTTGCACCACATGAAATTCTGCGGAGTTGCAGCAAAACTCAGTGGAGTTCTTCAAGTGGTCGGAGTTGCTCCACTCACCCACCCCTACCCCTAATAAACTACAGCCAATAAGCAGCTTCAGCCTCCACCCCTTTCCTCTGTTGTGCACGACTTCAGCCAGGTGTCGAGGAGGCAACACACACACACACACACACACACACACACACACACACACACACACACACACACACACACACACACACACACACACCCCCCCCCCACCCACCCACCACCAAGCCTTGCCTAATCTGCTGCACGAGAGCGTGCGCCTGCGCAGTTTACCTCCACAATCAACCGCATTTACTAGCATAAGACTATAAAATGAGAGGTTTGTTTTTACGACCGGTTCTGACCTTCGTCCTCTTCCCCTGAGCCATGGTGCATGTCTGGGCAGAGCTGCCATCGGACTGCCCGAATGGATGGAGTTCAGCCGGGGGAAGAAAAGGAAGCGGCTCACCCAGCAGTAACCGTAGATACTGCCATGTTGCTTTTTTTCCTTAGCTCACTCCCCCTTCCAGATGAATGAAGAAAATCTGGCACCCTATCTCATCTGGATATTAGGAGTGTCCGTGCAAGATACTGGGCGCGCATATGTACAGAGACTGGGCTGCCTGTCAGACACTGACTGCACATGACGCCCCGTAGCAACTTAACGTGACCTTAGGAGAGGAGGGGGATAGACTGAGAAGTGCCAAGTGCATAAGGTTCGATGCAGCTCTGGTCTGCCATGGTTGGGGAATTTACTTTTTAAGAAAAGCAGCAAGGAACAAGATACAGTGAGAGTAGGGGTCTACAGAGGTACAAGGGCTGAGCACCTTAGGTGCAAGATTGCCACCCAGGTTTCAAAACTAGCTCAGCATCAGTGAAGGAAGTGACCCGATTTAGGGCTACCCGGGTCATTCGCGACCACATCTCAGCCTTCCATACAAATGAAGAGTTGGTCAGACAGAGAATACAAACCAAGTATATTTATTCAGGTACACTTGAGCAGAGCCCAGTCTCTGTGGATTGCTGCAGAGGGGCTCACATCAGACAACATGGTGATACATTATGTATGATTCGGAACCAATGAAGGCACGCCCAGACTAGAAATTTCCAGATGGAGACAGCTACACAAAGGAGGTACAGAAGGATAAGTTTCGATCCTGAGACTGGGCACACACTATCTCTAAACCAAGGTCGTTCTGCCTGCGCCCATTGCCGGACTAGTGGGAGCAGGCCTCTATCTAGTGGGAAAGGTATGCGCTAATAAGAACTGTGTATTCACAGGTACAGCGAGGCTCAACCTTGGAGAAACAAAAACGATCGAAGCTGCGTCAGCAGGGATAGAGAGAAATTAGTTTCGATCATAGCTCAAAATGGCGGCCAAACATAAAATGGTGCCGCGAATGCTAACTTAACATAGGGCGCAATATGTAACCAATACAGCAAAAAAAAATTTATTCCAACAGACCCTCCTTTTAGCAGGAGCTAAACCATATTTATATTATCAAGAAAAGCATAACATTTTGCAGAAGCAAGAAAACAACACTGTGAGAAATTGTTCATATAATCAGTACTCCAAGATACCCTCGTCAATCTGCATCATATTGTCAATATCTTGTTGGAGCATAATTGCAGTATTAGTATCATGGATTGATATTTTCTTTTGGGGGGTGAGAACACTAACACAGTAGGTGCAACAAGCCGGGAGACTATACGGAGGCAACATGTAAAGATAATACCAGCAACCACAATCAAAAAGATGAGGATCTTCCAACCTCATGTTAGCATATTCCAGAACCACCCCGATAGGGTCCAAGTACCTGTCTCTTGGTGTATGTCAGACGCAAGTCTATGCATTTTTTGTATAGCTGTATACACGCTGGGGAGCCTGGTGAGGTATGTAAACACAACAGCTGCTGCCAATGATGTGACAAGCCCCTCCCCGATCTGCAAGGATGACGTCTGACACCATCCTGTTCTGCAAAGTGACTAATCTCGTAGCCTGGAGCTCAGCAGTGATGTTTGTCAGTATCCCAGCTGTTGTATTAATAACCCCCTCCACAGCCCTTGTTCTCCAACGGAGTTGGAGACTATTAGCCATGGGGCCCCAAAAGGGTAGGAGACCCTTCAAAGCATCCTCAAATTGTTGGGCAGTGGTATCTGTCTGATCTATATCCTCTGTCAACAACCCTTCTGACTTGGGACAAGTGTATACTCCTACGCTGCAACTGATCTTTATGATAATTGGATGGAGCAACATACACAAGAGTAACGAGGAAAGAGAGGTAACATCTGCCTGACCATCCTCTCGGGAGCCAGACATGAGCTTGGGAGCCACAGACAAAATAGACATTATGGTGTAAGACCAAGGGCTGACTACTAATCGTGCTGTGTCTATAGGTGAAATTGCACTTACTCTCCCCCACTTTTACCTCCCCAGTTCCCTGGACACAGAAACTAGCTGTTGTGTTGGCCACGGACACTGGCATCGGTTTGTCCTTCGTAATATTGCAAGCTTGGAAACATTGAAAATACTCAGAGGTGTTGAACCTTTGGAAATCAGCCATTTCCATTTGAAGCCATGTTTCCTTATTCACTTGTTCATATGTGCTAATACAGTCATTTGGGGACAATGTACCGAAGGTCCCTTGTCCTTCCGGACCTACGGGAGTAAACCCATGGTGAAAACGTATATACCGCTACCACAGTGCAAGAATCGGCAGGTGTCATAACCAGAGTAGAGAGTTGAAAATGATAGTGCACCATAATGAACAATTCAAACCAACCTTCACAGCTACCAATATATGACAATGGCAGGGACAACAGATTGTCACTTTTATGAGTGACTGAAGGGAGCAATCCACAAACCCAACAATTGGTTGTATTGGAGACATTATGAACTTGATGTAACATTTGTATGAAGACATTATCTGTATAGGACAACCGATGCACTTTGTGTGGAGCCAAAGTGACAAAAACATGCTCAGGGGGAGTGGGCGTTGTACCAACCAAAGTGTGTACAGGATACTTCTCCTCTAGAAACCAGGATATTCCAAGTATTATTAGCATAATCACAACAATTAATATTAAAAGTATTTTACTCTTTGTGGACCAGTGCTAGATGCGGTGATGCAAACGGCTGTTCCTCCTCAATAGGTCGACCAAACGGATGCATTATGAAACAAGAAGAGGAATGCAATAAACTGATAGCAAAAGTAAGTGGTCACAGTGTCCGTCAGAGCTTCACTGGTACAGGCTCCTATTGTTCATCAACGTTGGCCCTCTTGAGCACCGGCGGTGCAGCTTGCTCTGTCCTAAGCTCACAGTGAGTCCCATGTTGCACAGGATAATGTACCCTCTTCCTAGGGAGCACATTCGATCTATCCTGTCCAATGTCAGAACAGTGCACCAATCTCACAACACCCTGAACTAACACCGCTGGTACTACAGCAAAGTCCACCCTAACTTACAGTCCATCCCTGGCTAATCTGACTTCAGCTTTGTTGCACTATTCCTCAGCTGAGGACACAAATTGTACCTGGTGACTCCAGGCACAGAGGGTCAGCGAAAAGTGGCTCCTTAATGGCTCGAATTTCTGGAGGAACCGCTGCATTTAGCGCGTCATCATTCTCTGCATCCGTTTGGGTCCATGTTAATTTTTCATTGCTAATGGGGACGAACTGAGGCATTTTTTCACACTCCGTGTCCCCTATGCCATTCCTCACCCACTGATCATAGGGCAAGGGTATCCTGCAGCAGTGGCTGGCGTGAATCCAGTTCTTTCGGCCAGTGACTTTGCAGTTCTGGTGGCTAGAAGGACCTGTTCTGGTCCCTTCCAGCGCGGCTCCAAACTCTTCTTCCACTGAAAATTGTGCACCAAAATCCAATCACCAGGTTGAATGTTGTGTCCGGGTCCCTCTGGTATATCAGGCAGAGCCTCCCGTATCTTTTGGTGAATAGAAAGCAAATTTTCAGTTAACTGGCATAGGTAGTCTGTCAATGGGTACTCAATATCAGAGAACCGACGGGGTCGCCCCAGACATTTGCCAGACGTCCAAACATTGTATTGTAATTGCATTTATATAGCGCTTACTACCCCTGACGAGGCGTCAAAGCGCTTTTTCGGCGAGTAGCACGCAACTCCGGGACCCATAGAGGATTAGTGTTGAATTAGTATAGTGAAACATGCAAGTACATTTTAAGTGGGGGATAGGTTAGTCAGTTATTTGGAATGATAGCAGAAGGATAGAGGAGGAAAAAAGGTTTGTATTTATATAGCACTTGTTACCCCTGATGGGGTGTTGAAGCACGCTACTCCGGAAGCCCATAAAGGATTAGTGGTGAATTAATATGGTGAAATATGAAAGTAGTTTCAGTGGTGGATATTAGTCAGTTATTTGGAGTGAGAAGGATAGCGGAGGGATAAAAAGGGAAGAAAGGTTTGCATTCATATAGCACTTGTTACCCCTGATGGGTGTTGAAGCGCTTTTCTGGCGAGTAGCACGCCACTCCGGAACCCATTAGGATTAGTGTTGAAAATTAGTATAGTAAAATATGAAGTAATTTGAGTAGTGGATATGTTATTCAGTTATTTGGGTAGAGAAGGGTAGGTGGCGGGATAGAAGAGGGAAAGAGGTTTGCATTTATATAGCGCTTGCTACCCCTGATGGGGTTTTGAAGCGCAAGTAGCACGCTACTCTGGAACCCATAAGTATTGGTGTAGTAGAGAGAAGTTTGAGATGAGTCAGAAGGTTGGGCTAGAAGATATATTGAGAGAAGTATAGGCTGAGAAATAGGGTAGTGCCTTGGAAATGCTAAATTAGAAGAAAGTGATAAATATATAGATCCATAAGTACATTGAAAGTATATAGATACATAAAGGAGGTAAGTATATGTAGATTAAAGATATTGATGGAGGCACAGGATGAGAAATAGGGTAGTGCATTGGATATGCTTTTTCAGGAGAAAAGTAACAGACACAGATCCAAGTACATGGAAGGTACATAGATGCACAATGGAAGTAAGTACATGTAGACCAAGGATGATTTTTATTTATTATTATTATTATTATTTTTTTTTTTTCCCCCTCTCAACAACAACAATTATTCTACATGTTTATACAAAGCAATACACAAAGATAGGTACAGGTCTATAGTGAGAACAAATGCTTATATACAGAGGGATATGCTGTAAATTTCTGTTTGCGTATGGTGCTTATGTGGGGAAGAGCCAATTCTTGAGTAGTTTTCTGAAGATAAGGTGGTTGTCGGTGGATCTTATGTTGGGGGTAAAGAGTTCCATAGTTTGGCTGCTTGAACAGAGAAGGATGTGCCACCCATGGTTTTTTTCTTGTATCTTGGGATTTTGAGGCGAGATGCTCCTTTAGAGCGGAGGTTCCTCTGTTGAATGTGTTTGGTGATTTTATTCCTGATGAAGACCGGTCCCATTCCATGTATTGCTTTGTGGGTGATACAAAGCAGCTTGAACGTGGATCTTCTGGCAACCGGTAACCAATGCAGGGCTTTCAAGGCAGGGGAGATGTGGTCTCGCGGTTTGATATGCAAGAGTAGTCTGGCAGCCGAGTTCTGAATCCGTTGTAGTCTTTTCATGGTTGTTAAAGGTGATCCGTGGTAGAGGCTATTGGCGTAATCGAGTTTGGACAGAACAAGGGAGATGGTAGCTTGGACCTTGTGCGGAAATCCCAAATGAGGGAAAATTCGTCGCAGCGTTTTTATAGTGACAAAGCTTGATCTTGCTAGTTTGTCCACTTGGGCATTCAGTGACAGCTTGGAGTCCATGGTCATTCCGAGGTTTCTTACTTCCTTCGATACTTTAGGTGGTGATCCCAGTTCATTAGGCCATGCGGCAAGCGGGTTGTAATGTTTCCAATCGCCACACGTGAGTATTTCCGTTTTTGAAGTATTCAATTTGAGATGGCTCCAAGTCCTCCACTGATCCACGGCTCTGTGACAGCTGAAAATTGGTGATTTTCCAATGTCTTTGGGGCATTCCAGTTGGAGTATTTGCGTGTCATCTGCATAGTTATAGCACGTGAGGTGAAATTGATTGATCAGTACTGGTAATGACTTCATGTAAATGTTGAAAAGCATGGGCGAGATGATAGGACCTTGAGGGACCCCTGCTTTTGTGGAGTACGGTTTGGATGAGAAAGGTGGGGTATGATGCCATTAGTTCTGTTTCGAAGGTAGGACGCAATCCAGTCTAGAGCAGTTCCCTCTATGCCGGCTTCATAGAGTCTTTGTTTCAGAGTGTCATGGTCAACCGTGTCAAAGGCAGCCGAGAGGTCCAAGAGGAGTAGCGCAGCAACTCCGTTGCGGTCAACTGTATTTTTCAGGTCATCCCAGATGGCAAGGAGGGCAGATTCAGTGCCTCTTCCCGGACGGAATCCTGTTTGGAAGTCTGAGAGTACGTCATTCTCTTCAATGAATTGTGACATCTGGGCGAACGCTGCTCTTTCTATCAGTTTGCCCAGGAAAGGTCCATTTGTAATGGGTCTGTAGTTGTCAGGGTTCAGCGGGTCAGAGTTTGTTTTCTTCAGTAAAGGGCGTATGTGTGATTTTTTTTTTTTTTAAGTTCTTCTGGAAATATTCCAGTAGTTAAGGAATTGTTGATGATTCTTCTTACTGGAGTGGCAGCAGAGGTTGTTAAAAGAATTGTCTTGAAAGTTTGTGGTGGACAGGGGTCAGAAGGGCTGCCGGCAGGCCTGCTTGCTTTGACCAGGTCCATAAATTCGTGTGAGATGTGGTGGAAGGAACGGAGAGGCTTGGTTAGAGTATTACTCAAGTCTCCTCTCTAGTTTATGCAGTTATTTCTTAAGCCGGCACATTCCTTCTTCAATATTTTTAAAATTCATCCTTAAGAGGTTAATGTCGATTGTGGCATTTTTTTGCTTTGCTGTAGTTCTAGATTCATGCACTACATATTTTTCCAACCTATTTTGTTGTTTGGAGCAATTACAATAATCTCACCCCATCATTTTAACAGTCCTTCCAGTGATCACTGGGAACTGAGCCCTCCCCCCCCCATTCCTTCTCAAATGTCTGAGGGAGCCTGGCGACAAATGGGTTGATCACTAAAGGTCCCCAAGCCAACCAATTAGTCTGGGATGCATTTGTAATTTCCCACTGCATTAGTATGATCAATTTAATATCATGAAGGAGAACCCATCGATGAACACATGGTGCAGCGGAATGTTTGATAACATGCACAAGTTCACAGGGCATTAGTGCCCATATCGCCCACTGAATAAAAAAAATATATGTACCTTCCTCTTAGAAATGTGTGGAAGGGATTGGTATGCAACCAAAAATAATGTCACTGTACTGCACAGAGTACTAGGAGCCTTTTGCTGATGGCTGAACCCAAGACAGGGAGGGTACTCAAAGAAGTTAGGAGGGGGTTTGCAATGTGATAAGGTGAGGTATGTGGAGGGCACATAAGACACTCTAGAACTACACTGGTGGTCTAAGAAGTCATCCATTGGGGTGGTGCATGCTCCCACATACCAGAAGAACAAGCGACCAAAGAAATTGAGTCTAGTTCGTTATAAGCACAAATGCAGCCTGGCAGCCAAACCTCACCTCTTGCAACGTCCCCTTCAAATTGTGTATTCTCACCTTTCCCTTCAAGAAAAAATGGCATCTGCAACAGTGATAAGGTCCCAAGAAAGTGTTCCATGGGCTCAAATTCACCTCACGTCTCAGTGAGAGGCAGCGCCTAAAAAGCGCTACAGGATAAATTTGAAGGCCGAGTCTTCAGATAATTCATACTAAGCAAGTGTCAATGCTTTATTGACCGCAGTGTTACATGTAGGCACTGGGTGTTTTCAAAATGTAAGCAATGTTCTCTTCTTTGGGTCTGTCCAGATGCCACGGAAGCCAGGGAACTCCCTGTATCTGCAGCATAATATTCAGCCAGCCCGTCCTAGAGCATCACCACTCACTCCCACCCTGGAGAACTCAGTAGTCCCCATTGGGTTGCACCCACAGCATCAAACTCTGCAGAGAAGAACCCCAGCTACTTCAAATAGATTATGAAGGATTACATGGACTTCTTGTTCCACACCTTGCAGCTGCTTAAAGGAGGGGCCATCTTGGTTCCGGGCCAGACCATGCCACAATTCAGAAAAATGTTCTCATTCTAAAAATATATTTTAATAATATTATTTAGACTAAAATTAATTTCAGTTCTTTCAAAGCCCAGCTTGTTTCAAAGAATTACTGTTAGATTTTAAGTCTTGAAACCAACCATGATTATAAAAGAAAATGATCCTAATATTTGTTTATGAATGACTTTTTTATTCTTTACACGGACTTTAAAAGGGAAAGTGGTGCTTCACAGACATACAAAACACTTGGCAAAGGATACGTAGGCAGTTGTACATGTCCTGGAGAGGCTTCTCATCAGCAAATAGCCGGAACTGAACCAATTGGTGTATGAAACTTATCTGCATACTGTGTACCAAGGCTCGTCCATCACCAGTTTCTTTGACCTCGTACGGTGACAATCCTGTCCTAGAATGTGCTGTTCTTGTCGACAAAAGAGCTAATGGCAAAGCATCAGGCCACTGTAACCATGTTGTCTCCTGAATCTTTGCCAATTTCAGTTTGAGAGTACCATTGTACTTCTTAACCAAACCTGCTGACTGTGGATGATTTGCAGCATGAAACTTCTGTTTTATGTGCAAACACCACAGATTAACTGAATGACCTTGGCTTTAAAGTGACTTCCGTTATCACTCCAGATCAAACGGGGCAAGCCGCAACGAGGAAAGAACTCCTTCAGGAGTACCTTTGCAGTAGCAATGGCTGTATTGTCTTTAGTGGGGTAAGCCTTGACCCATTTACTGAATGCACAAACAACCACCAACGCGTACTTCAAGTTATTGACCCTGTCCAATCCAATATAGTCCAACTGAAGGACCTCAAAAGGGAAAGTAGGTGGTGTGAAATTACCCGGTGGTGTAGGAGTACCCTTCCCAGGATTGTGCATCATGCACACCATACAGTACTTCACTAAATGTGTAGCTGTCTTCGAAATGTTGTCATTCTGCCATACAGGATCTAACAACTTGCAAATACCCTTAGCACTGATATGGGCTGGGCCATCGTGACTACAGGAAGAACATATGCATCTGGCAAAAATTCCTCTCTTCTTCCCTTACTTGTCAATCCAACATCCCTCATCGTTCAATTTTGCTGTACTTTCTTGCCACACTGCTAATTCCTCCACTGTGGCCTCACTCTGAATCTCCTTCATGTTCTCAAGTGTATCCTCAAACATGGTGACCTCGGGCACCCACCTAGCGGGACCTGCTACGAACATTCTTTTCATCCTTGTCCGGGCTGTCTCCTTAGCTGTCTGATCTGCAAAAGCGTTCCCTTTACCTACATCATCAGTGACTCTCCTATGGGCGCTGCACTTCACTATTGCCAATTTCTTGGGGAGTGTCAAAGCGGACAGAAGCCTATATATAAGATGGCTGTGCTGGATCTTTGTGCCATGGGATGTAAGGAATCCTCTCTCTGCCCAGAATCGCCCAAAATTATGGGCGACT
The DNA here is from genome assembly GCA_963921515.1 of Calotriton arnoldi. NCBI lineage: Eukaryota > Metazoa > Chordata > Amphibia > Caudata > Salamandridae > Calotriton > Calotriton arnoldi. The sequence goes on from CAWUFW010001460.1 coordinate 599,144, forward strand.
CCAAAAGCGTACTGGCTGTCAGTATAAATATTAATGACCAGTCCCTCACTCAACTCGCAGACTCGAATAAGGGCAACGAGCTCTGCAGCTTGGGCTGACTGATGAGGAACTCTGGATGTCTCAACTACTGTGTGCAGCGTAGTAAGGGCATATGCAGCAGTAGCCATGTGGTAATTTAAAGCAAGAGCCATCGACATATAGTTCCCCTTGAGGGTCCGATAAGAGAACATCAGTCCGGTCTACCCGTCCTTTCGTCTCTTCTTCCGTCCGGAAGATACAGTCATGCATGTCAATCTCCTCATTATCAGAAGGGAGGGGTAGTAACGTGGCTGGGTTCAGAGTGGCACTTCGTTTAATTTTAATATATTTGGCGAACAAAGTCCATTCATAACCTGTTAGATGTGCACTGGTGAGGTGCTGTGTCTTTGTCTTATTCAAAAGTGTATCCACAGCATGGGGTACCATAACTGTGAGGTCAGTATCAAGTACGAGTCCAGCCGATTGACTTACCGAGACAGCCGCTGCTGCGACCGCTCTTAGACAGCTCGGGAGGGTTCGTTCGACAGGGTCAAGCACAGCAGAGAAATAAGCACACAGCCGTTGCTTATCTCCAAAGCGTGCAACCAGCTATCTCATGGACGTACAACACAAACTGCTTAGCATAGTCGGGGGCAGAGTACTGGAGCCGAACAAAGCGCAGTTTTCAATTGCTCAAAAGACTGACATTCAGGCATCCAGGGCAGGGGTTCATGCACATCCTTTAGTGTTAAAGCAAGCAGGGGCTTAATTAGCAGTGAATAGCTAGGTATCCACTGCCTGCAATACCTATGAAAGTGCACACATTCTTCTGAGTTTGCAGAACAGGCATTTTAACAATGATACTGATGCGCTCAGGGGTCAATCTCCTGCCCTCCTTCGACAGTAGGTGACCTAAGTAGGTAACCTCCTGTCAACAATACTGAAATTTGGAAAGAGATCCTTTATGGCCATGTTGAGCTAAATGTAACAACAATTTAACCGTACTGTCTCTGCAACCTTGTTCTGTATCCGAGGCGATGAGCAAATCATTGACATACTAAAGCAATACATTACCTGTAGGGAGCGACGAGGAATCCAGCTGACCTTTCAATGCCCGACTATAGATACTTTGGCTCTCTGTATAGCCTTGAGGAGCACGACAGAATCTAAAGCTTCTACCAGCTAGGGTGAACCCAAACAGATACCTGCTGTCGGGAGGAATGGGAATACTGAAGAATGCGTTTTTCAAGTCAATGACAGAAAAGTATGTAGCAGAAGAAGGAATCATTGTCAAGAGTCGTAATGTCGGGGACCACTGGAAACTGGGGGATCACTATTATTAACTTCCTGCAAGTTAATCACAAAGCGATAAACATCTGCATGATCATCAGAGGAACCCGAAGGTGTCCTTTTGAGAATGGGAAGAGTAGGGCTATTACAAACATTAGCAGTCGTCTCCTCAACCACTCCTTTCTCAATCAAATCCTGCACAATTTGCAACAAAGCTCGCTTACCTGCCTGTAGTATTTTATACTGAGGGATGCGAGGTAAAATAGCATTGTCCTTAACTCGTGTCGAAACAGGCGGTATCTGTAACAATCCCACATCTGTGTCACCTGTCGCCCATAGGGTGGGCGGCACATCTTTAAACTCAGCAGGAAGAGGCGCATCCTTGGACAGGCACTGCGTAGCGTGCACGACATCTGAAAGAGACACGTTAGTGACAGATTCCTTACCTTAGAATATCCCCAGGCGTCAGGCTGGATCCGGAAAGTTTTTGCGTAGCAGTACCCTTGCGCGTCGGTAGGCGGCGTCGTGCGGCTCCGTGTCCGTCGTCGGCGTCGTGATCGCCGGGTTGACGTCGCGGGCAGTACTTAGACGCCGCCCCTGCGCGCTGACGTCAGTTCTTCTTTTTCCGCGCCAGCAAGCGCAGATCCGGGAAGAGCAGTGCCCTAGTCATTTTTTGACTAACTTTTTTGGTGAATTTTTTCACTGTTTCTTCGAATCGACTTCAAGGTGTCGTAGGGATGCCCGGCTTTAAACGATGCGGCGCCTGTGCTCGGATGATGTCCATCACAGACCCGCATTGGGAGTGTCTCTTCTGCCTCGGCCGAGGCCACGACACAGAGTCGTGTTCCGACTGCCGGGCTCTCAACCCGAAAGCTTTGCGAGAGCGGTCTCGAAAGCTCCTCGAGGCCCGGCATTCGGCTCCGCACCACGCCAAGCCCCGGTCGCGTGAGAGGTCGAGGGGTCGGTCGCGGAGTCCTCACCGGTCGTCGGCATCGAAGTCTTCTTCGTCCGGTAAGTCCAAGCACAAAAAGTCCAAAAAGCATCGTCGCTCTAGGACTTCGCCTCGCCGGTCTCGCGACTCGGCTGAGGCCCCTCCCGGCACCGTCCCCGCGGCCCCGGACATGCCTGTGGAGTCGCCCCCGCAATACCCGTCCTTCCCGGGTTCGGGGGCGAATCCGGCCCAAATACAGGAATTCCTGTCGGCCATGGCCCGCCTCTTCGGGCCTCAAGGTCCCTCCGGTGCGCCTTCGGGCCCCGCGGGCCCTGATGGGGTTGCCCCGGCGTCGCCGACGGCTCCGGCCCCGGCGTCGCCCGTGCCTCCAGCCTCGATCCCGGCTCCGGCCTCGATCCCGGCTCCGCAACCCCCATCGACGCCGGTCGACCTAACCACGCCGACGCCGATGTCTCCGGTGCCGTTCACGACGCCGCCTGGGGCTCCGGGCGGCGTCGTCCCCCAGTTCCTTCCGGCTCCGGACATGGAACCGGACCGACGTCGCTTGACGCCGGTTCCGGCGACCATGGGCCCTTGGGTCCCAAATGTCCCTCCTCCTCCTTATTTTGAACCAGAGGAGGACCAGGAGGACTGGGAGGGGTCTGATGACCCTCTGGCACAACAGTGTCAGTATGATGAGGACTGGACAGAGGGTCTAGGGGATGCCAGTGGTCTAGATACTTCCCCTGACACTGGCATGCTGTCTCCTCCCGTGGCTACGGAGGAGGGAGCCAATTTTGCAACGGTGTTGCGTAGGGCGGCTGGAGCCTTACATCTCCAACTCCCTACTGTGGCAGTCAAGACTAATCTCTTGACAGAGGTGCTTCAGCCGGCAGCCTCCTCTACGGAGACTGTGCTGCCGTTTAACGATGCCCTCACTGATGTTCTTTTGGGCGCCTGGTCCAAGCCCAACACAGGGGCTCCTGTGGATAGGAACGTGTCCCGACGCCATCGTCCAGCTCCGGGCGACCCCCTATTTCTCTCTGTCCACCCCACTCCTGAGAGCTTGGTTGTCCAAGCCTCTGCTTCCCAAACCGCCTTCCCTACCGCCCCTCCGGATAGGGAATCCAAACGCCTGGATCAATTTGGGAAGAAGGGTTTTTCTTCCTCCAGTGCGGGCTTGCGGTCCATCAACACCGCTTGTCTTTTGGGCCGATATACCCACTCCTTGTGGGATTCGGTGGCGACTGTTTTGCCCCAGTGTTCTGAGGAGGTCCAGACACTGCTTTCCCGCGCCATTGCGGAAGGAAGGGATGCGGCCAAATACACAATTCGATGTGGCCTTGATACCGCCGACTCGCTGGGCAGGTCTATTGCAACGACGGTGGCGCTGCGTCGCCACGCCTGGCTGAGAACCACTGGTTTTTCAGGGGATGTCCAGAATTCTCTCATGGACATGCCCTTTGATGGAGTCGGTCTTTTTGGGTACAAAGCAGACCATGCGTTGGAGCGCTTTAAGGACTCACGGGCTACTGCCAAGTCCCTGGGCCTTTCTGCTACACGCCCTCCGCTAACTTCTGCTTTTCGCCCCTATCGTGGCCACGGAAGGGGCGCCCAGTCACGTCAGCAGCCCAGCCACCGGCCCGCGCAGCAGGCGTCTTCGCGTGGCCGAGGACGTGGATACCGCCGTGGCGGTTCGGGCAACCAGCGTGCGGGTCAGGCCACCACCTCCAAACCGTCCGCGGCCTCCAAGCCCTCCTAGTCCCTCCTTTCCGGTGCACAGCACGCCAGTAGGGGCAGGGTCCGCCATCACCTTCACCACTGGCGTCCCATCACCTCGGACAGGTGGGTCTTGGACATTGTCCGAAGGGGCTACTCCCTCCCCTTCGAGACCACCCCCCAGCCATGCCACCTCAATTCCACCGCATGTCAGGGGATCACTTGGTACTTCTGCAGAAGGAAGTCACGGCCCTCTTGGCCAAGAGGGCCATCGAGCATGTTCCGACCCCAGAAGTAGGGCGTGGTTGCTACTCCCACTACTTTCTGGTGCCCAAAAAGGACAAGGAGGACATGCGTCATATCTTGGACCTCCGGAACGTCAATCGCTTCCTCCGGAAGGAGAAGTTCAAGATGCTCACCCTAGCTCAGGTCTTGACTGCCCTCGACCCCGGAGACTGGTTGGTAGCTTTGGACTTGCAGGACGCCTATTTCCACATCCTCGTCCTGCCGGCCCACCGGCGTTACCTTCGGTTCACGGTAGGCCTCGAGCATTTTCAGTTCACCGTGCTCCCCTTTGGCCTTACCAGTGCCCCTCGGGTGTTCACGAAAGTGATGGCGGTGGTCGCAGCTCATCTGCGCCGGGCAGGGGTTTCAGTCTTCCCCTACCTCGACGACTGGCTGCTGAAGGCGGGCTCGTCCCAGGCAGTCGTCTCCCACCTCCATACTACGGCCGAACTCCTGCACTCGCTGGGGTTCTCCATCAATGTGCCGAAGTCGCATCTGATTCCTTCTCCACAGCTCCTTTTCATCGGAGCAGTTCTGGACACGACGCAGTTTCGGGCCTATCCTCCCGAACGGCGAGTCCGGGATATTCAGGCTATGATTCCGATCTTTCAGCCTTTATCCTGGGTTTCGGTACGGATGACCCTGAGGCTGCTGGGCCTCATGGCCTCCTGCATCCTGCTGGTCAATCATGCCAGATGGCATATGCGGGCTCTGCAGTGGGACCTGAAGTTCCAGTGGGCGCAGCACCAGGGCAACCTGTCCGATCACGTCCAGATCTCGGAGGGGACTGCAAAACAGTTGCAGTGGTGGCTTTCGAACCGGCAATGGGTCATGGGCAGATCCCTCTCCCTTCCCCAGCCAGAGCACACGGTTGTGACGGACGCGTCCCTTCTGGGATGGGGCGGTCACATGGGAGAGGCGGAGATCAGAGGCCTCTGGTCTCCGGGCGGAGTCCCGGCTCCATATCAACCTTCTGGAGCTCCGGGCGATCCGACTTGCACTCAAGGCATTCCTTCCCTCTGTCAAAGGGAAGGTAGTGCAGGTGTTCACAGACAACACCACCGCCATGTGGTACTGCAACAAACAAGGCGGGGTGGGGTCTTGGACCCTTTGTCAGGAGGCTCTCCGCCTCTGGACATGGCTGGAACATCAGGGCATGTTCCTGATGGTTCAACACCTGGCAGGTTCCCTGAACGCCAGGGCGGACGAACTCAGCCGCAGGTGCATGATGGATCACGAATGGCGTCTTCACTCGGAAGTGGCGCAAGGACTCTTTCAACAGTGGGGAGAGCCTTGGTTAGATCTATTCGCCACCGAAGAGAACGCGCAATGTCATCAGTTCTGCGCGTTGGAATTTCCAAGGCGGCACTCGCTCGGCGACGCTTTTCGTCACAAGTGGAGTTGCGGTCTATTGTACGCCTTTCCGCCTATACCACTTCTACCCAGAGTGTTGAAGAAGATTCGGCACGACCGGGCCCAAGTCATTCTTGTGGCTCCGGACTGGGCTCGAAGAGTTTGGTATCCCGAGCTACTCAATATGAGCATAGATCCCCCGATCTCTGCCTCTTCGGGAGGATCTTCTGTCGCAGCAGCAGGGGACGGTCCTCCACCCGAACCTGTCCAGTCTACACCTGCTTGCGTGGAGATTGAGCGGCGGCAGTTGATTCCTTTCGACTTGCCTCCCGAAGTTTGTGATGTGATTCTGGCAGCCAGGCGTCCCTCCACTAAGGTGGTATACGCCTGCAGGTGGAACAAATTTGTGGCATGGTGCACAGCAAAGGCTGTGAATCCCCTTTCTGCCCCTCTTTCTGAGGTCCTTCTGTTCCTTCTTTCCCTGGCCCAACAGGGTTCTGCCCTGGGTACCATCAAGGGCTATCTTTGTGCCATATCGGCCTTCCTCAGGCTTCCTGATCAGCCCTCCCTTTTCAAGTCCCCTGTTAACAGGTTTCTAAAAGGCATTACACACCTCTTCCCTCCTGTTCCGTTTGTGATGCCTCAGTGGGACTTGAACTTGGTTCTTACCTTTCTTATGTGCGCTCCCTTTGAGCCTTCTACATAACTGTCCTCTTCGTCTTCTGACTCTGAAGACAGCCTTTCTGGTGGCCATCACCTCCGCTCGGCGGGTGAGTGAGCTCCAGGCTCTATCTTGCAAACCTCCCTTTCTGTCTGTTCATCCAGACAAGGTTGTTCTTCGGACGCGTCCGTCCTTCTTGCCAAAGGTGGTTACTGCTTTCCACATTGGGCAGACCATCACTTTGCCCACCTTCTTTCCGCCTCCGCATCTTTCCAGAGAGGAAGAGAGGCTCCACCGTCTGGACTCGAAACGTGCGCTCTCCTTCTATATCGACCGCACAAAACACTTCCGGGTGGATGACCAGCTCTTTGTTGGCTACGTGGGCGCCAAAAAGGTCGGGCGGTGCACAAGAGAACCATCTCCCGCTGGGTTACCTTGTGCATCAAGACCTGCTATTCATTGGCTAAGAAGGAGCCTCCTGTTGGGCTGCGTGCCCATTCCACCAGGGCAACGGCTGCTACCACGGCCTTGGGCCGCGGTGTTCCGCTGCCGGTTATCTGTCAGGCAGCTACGTGGGCCTCGCTGCACACGTTTACAAAGCATTACTGCCTTGACAGTCAGGTCCGGAGGGACGGCTTCTTTGGCCGTTCTGTCCTCCAGGACTTCCTTGTCTGATCTTTGTTCGCAGACCCACCACCGGGGTTGGTATTGCTGGGGTATCTATTCTAAGGTAAGGAATCTGTCACTAACGTGTCTCTTTCAGATGCACAAGTTACTAACTTGTGTAACGATATATCTGTAAGAGACAGTAGTTAGTGACAGATTCCTTACCGCCCCACCCATCCTCCCCGTTCTGCTGAACTGATTTCTAGGGTTAAGGACATCCCTTTCAGGGCCCTAGTATTTTTCAGACACCTATGTCAGCTTCTTGCATGGCTCTGCGTTCCTGGCGCGGAAAGTCGTGTACAGAACTGACGTCAGCGCGCAGGGGCGGCGTCTCTGAGTACTGCCCGCGACGTCATCCCGGCGATCACGACGCCGACGACGGACGCGGAGCCGCACGACGCCGCCTACCGACACGCAAGGGTACTGCTACGCAAAAACTTTCCGGATCCAGCCTGACGCCTGGGGATATTCTAAGGTAAGGAATCTGTCACTAACTACTGTCTCTTACAGATATATCGTTACACAAGTTAGTAACTTGTGCATCTGGACCTATTGTCATGTAAACACCTTCCGGAGAGCAATAAATCGTAGCATGCAATTTCTTCAAGTCCAAGCCCATCAAATTTTTCTCCACAATTAGACATCAACAAGAACGGCGAATCCACAGGGAAAGGACCAATAGTCAACGCAGTAGGTTTTGAAGTGGGGCTCTCAACCGGTACACCAGAAAAACCTACCAAAACATTATTATGGCCAGACAGAGCCGCCCCAGGGACCAAGGAACGAGAAATAGAACTGTTTGTCGCACCTGTTTCCACCAAAAACTCCTTAGCCGAACCATGCACATCCGCACTAACATACGAACCACGTTGATCTACAGGTATCAGAACTGGTCCCTCACTCTGTCCCTGGCTGTCCTAGCTGTAAGACATCCCTGTCACCTCGTCCATATCATGATCATCATAATACTGTCCTCCTCGAGGGTCATAAAAATAATTTTGATCAGAACGACCCTGTGATGTCACAGCATTCTGAACCCGGTCTGCTCCTCCAGCTCCACAACCTCGTCCACGAGAACCTCGTCCTCTCGGGACCGCCACCTTCTGCAACAACACTGGACACTCGCTACGCCAGTGTCCCTCCTCTTTGCAATACGCACACTGATTCAACCCTAAAGGCGTGGTATTTGTTGGCCTGCTAGTGCGTGAAAGCTGTCGGGCAGACTCACCACGTCCTCTACCATTCCCCCTAGAAGCCTGCTGCAACAATACCTTCGTCTTCAAATCCTTGTGCTTTTTCTCCGTCCTCTCCTTATCCTCATTTTCCCTGTGTTCATAATACTGCGCCATATTCAAAATAACAGAAGGGGAAGATGTGGATCAGGTGCTCTCGGAAGCCTGCAATCGGGTCGCAATCTCAGGAAGCAAATTGGAAACAAATCTATTAATGAACAGTCGCACACCACCTTCGATCGACAGATCCTGTCCACTATAATCTAGAAACACCCCCTCAAACCGAGTGGAAAAAATCAGACACACCTTTCTTCTGACGGCAAGCCGATAACTTGTCCCAATCAACCTTCCTCGGAATAAGAGAATGCATATACGTAATGATACGGCCAGGCAAAGCAAGTATCTCCGCTCTAGGTTTATCACCTGGCTTCCGTTCCTGATCCCATACCTTAATTTGGTCCCATGTACCACCCAATTCTGCGACATGATCCTGTGTGTGTACTCGTCTCCAAATATCAGGTAACAGTCTTAAGAGACAACACTTCACTTCTTTTCCATGGAACATAAACCCATTGTTCTTGGAAACGGGCGCTGACACTGGTCTAGTAACAACATTGTGCTGATCCCTTAGCTCTGGTATTTCAGGGTGATAAATAGGATGAACCTCCCACATTGGGAACTGAGATACCGGGGTGGGGCTCTTCTCAAGCAGTCTTCCCCGATAAGCAACCACCGTTGCAACGTTACCAAAATCTTGACCAGGTGCCATATCAGTAACTTATACATGATCCTTAATATCATATAAATTTTGCTGTGCTGCATCATTGAAACACTGCTCCCAAAGACCGATCAAAGTAGCCGACATATGCTTAAGGGTATGCTGTTGTACAAAAGGCTCATAATCTTTCATCACACTCCACACATCTTCCACACCATAAATGGGATTCCGAGCCCACTGGGCAGTTTGATTAGCTACTACCCTTTTCTCCTCTCCCATATCAGATCGGACTAACGTCCGCCCCATACATTCCTTACATTTCGTCCAGTGTCTATCCTCAAATCCACGTTCTGGTGTCCCAGTACTCGGTAATGTCGGGGGATGGAAGAACATAGTGGGAGTAGCAACAGAAGTAGCGGGTACTAACGTCGCTGCCGGCTGTGTTGCAGGTGTAAGAGCTGGTGAATGAGACGCCGAAGCAATAGGTGTTGCAGGAGTATTAACAGTCATAGTTGTCACAGACGGCGAAGGCACAGAGAGGACAAGAGGTGCCGTGGCCAAGGCAGTCTGATCGACAGTAACCGAAGCGGAGACAGAAGAACCGGGTAGCTAAGCCTGTGAGAGAAAAGCGGGGATATATCCTCTGCGGGGCATATGGGGGTGGGTGTCGAGTATCTAGCAATTGTTCTACAAACGTATCATTTTCTTCTTGGGCCACATAAGATTTATCAATCTGTAATCGAAATCTATCTTCACGTTCAATTCCTATCTCTTGTGTCTCTCTATCATGTGCTACAGCTTTCTGAGTCAATGTTTGCATTCTCCACTTTTGCGCCTCTTTCTCTGCTTTCATTCGTCTCCGTTTAACCTCTTTTTGCCACGTTCGAAGAGAATCAAACATAGCCTGCCTACTTCTTCTTGCAAACAATTTCTCCTGTAAAAAACAATTTTTTGTTCATCAAAAGGGCCCGTCAACGGCCACTGCAACTTGGCATGGTCCCTCGTATATTTGTGCCACAGCGTATTAAACATAATAGGGCCAAGGCCATGTTTCACATACATATCAAAGTACGGAGTGCCTTCTGGAGGCGCTGGCTGACTTTCTTCCATTCGAGCATCTGCAGAGCAACAACGACAACAAGAAACCAAAAACCTACTAAATCCAGGCATTTTCAAAAGTAAGCCAAATTCGTTATGTTGCTTGGCAAAGTGTTCACAAACACTTTGTACCAAAATCAGTCCTCAGACCGTGCGAAATACAAACCAAAACGGTACCATATCCATAAAGAACCAAAACAAACTCGCCTGGTGCACACAGGTCAAACAAATTTTTTCTCCACTGCCGACTCTTCGGACCAAACGGTCAGATCCAATGGTTTCCCGTTCAGGACCCAAGTCGGGATGACCGCTCGGCGAGGCACCGTCTGGTGGGACAGAAGAGGCAGCTGCAAGCAAACCATGCTCCTCGTACAGGGATTCCTGATCCGTCCGTCCGACCCGGCGATGGCCCCACCTCCCCACCCGTCCGCGGGTGGGGAATGGTCACCCGATGGGGTCCCTGTTCGGGCGCCAACTGAAGGAAGTGACCCGATTAGGGCCACCCGGGTCACTCGCGACCACCTCTCCGCCTTCCATACAAATAAAGAGTCGGTCAGACAGTAGAGAATACAAACCAAGTATATTTATTCAGGTACACTCGAGCGGAGCCCAGTCTGCCCAGTCTCTGTGGATTGCTGCAGAGGGACTGACATCAGAAAACATGGTGATACATTATGTACGATTCGGAACCAATGAATGCACGCCCAGACTGGAAATTTCCAGATGGAGACAGCTACACAAAGGAGAGGTACAGAAGGATAAGTTTCGATCCTGAGACTGGGCACACACTATCTCTAAACCAAGGTCGTTCTGCCTGCGCCCATCCCTGGACTAGTGGGAGCAGGCTTCTATCTAGTGGGAAAGGTATGCGCTAATAAGAACAGTCTATTCATTAGTACAGTGAGGCTCAACCTTGGAGAAACAAAAACTATCGAAGCTGCTTCAGCAGGGACAGAGAGAAATTAGTTTCTATCATAGCTCAAAATGGCGGCCAAACATAAAATGGTGGCGCAAATGCTAACTTAACATAGGGCATAATACGTAACCAATACAGCGAAAACATTTTTATTCCAACATCAGCCTGCCAGCAGAGGTGCTGATAGATGGGAGGGGGGAAAAGGAGCATGTGATCAGTCACATGAGCAGGCTGAGGAGCTTCTGCCAGCAGAAAACAGCCACAGTAATGATGGGGGCAAACTCCCCTGCAGAACTACATTTTTTTCTGCTGAACTCTGTGCGGAGCTGCAAAATTCTGCAAACTTCATCTGCGGAGCCGAGTTAACTGCCCACCCTTAGTAGTAAGTCAACTTGTTAAGAAATGGTCTTGTTTTAAAATAAAGGAAAATACATCCAGCCAAATGGAGTGGAACAGTGTTAAAGTCCTCATTATTCTTATAATTTCTTTTATTTGTTTATTATAAACCGTTCCAGACTGAGCCTGCGCATTTCAGAGGTTCAGAGCAGGAGGCCTTCCCGTATTTTTGCAATAGGGGGTGGCAGGAGATTTCTCTATGGAATAGGAGAGAAAAGCCATGAAGTAAGGGTTGCAGCTAAGTACATTTTCTTTCTGTCAAGGTAGCGGCAGAGAGAGAGAGAGCCATAAACAGTAGAATAGGGAAGCAAGCTAAATGAAAACTTACCTGGGCAAAGCCATCTAAGAGCATAGACTGAAGGAGTTGCCCTAATTTGGGCAAGCAAATTACAGAGAGGCCTGACTCGCTACAGTTTCCATGTAAGTGCAATAGTTATTAAATGTTTGTACTGCTTTCCTGGGAAAGGGGGGGGTGGGGCGTATCCTACAAATTTCAGCAATGGGAGCATTGCTCATGACAGCAGCAGGGAGCGGCCCTAGCGTAATGGGCACTAAGCCTCCCCATTCTAGGTCTGTTGGCTTTTTGATATCCTTTGATACTGCAGATGATCACCTATCTAGGTATGATATGTGAAGTGTCCCTACAATTAAATTATTTTCTTTTACATTATTTCTTTCCTCAATATGGTTTCTGAGCCCTTTTTACATCTATTCTGCTGGGGAAGAAGAATCTGCAAAAAAGATTGTTAAAGAAGTGGCCTGATGCACATGGAAGTCTGGAATCTCCTTTTGGGAAAGGGAAGATGAGTGGGGTCTTTGGCAACCTTATTGGTTTAGAAAAGCATATAAAGGCTGTTCTATGCAAACAGCTTGTAGTACATTCACCCTTCTGGCTGATGTAGTAGATGCTTTCCATGATGAGTGCTGTTTGGTGCATGGGTTTTGATGTGTGGCCTAATCATTTTGATAGGGGAAGACCACCTATTCTAGGGAGAGAGAGAGAGAGAGAGAGAGAGATCCTTTCCTAAAACCTTCCAGGAATTTATTGTTCACTGGAATGATAAGAGGGGCTCCCTCACAAGGTCTCTAGCTATTAGGGGGTTATGGCAGCCTAATTCACTTTAGTATAGAATTGAGGACTGCATTTTGCCAATTAAAGATACATTTGTGTATGGTCTCTGTACGTTTTTGAATCTAGTTGGAGATGCCACTTGATTTTGCCTCCTCTCCTTGAAGAGGCGCAAACTCTGCTTTGGACATGCCTGTTTTCCTGAATCTAATGCCCCCTCCCCCCCCCTAGTTTTTATTATAATAAATGTGCTTTAGGAATCCCACACACACTATTGTTTTAGAGAGCATTCCCAATACAGGACAACAATTACAGGTGAATCTTTCTTCTGAAGACCATTTGAGTAGCGACAGATAAAATCATGCTCAACTATTCATCCCTTGCTCTGCGTCGGAGTCAGTTCTTCCTGGTGGGGCTTCCGACTGACTGACTGAGTATTTGTAAAGCGCACTATTGCCGAGGCGTCTTGGCGCTGAGGTATGTGCAAAACCGGAACAGCTAACAGATTTAGAGTTGGGTAAAAAGCCAGGTTTTTATATCTTTCCTGAAAAGCGTCCTGCTGGACTGAAGTCGTAGTTGTACTGGCAGGGAATTCCATAACTTCGCTGCTTGGAATAAGAAGCGTTTTCCTCCCCACCTTACTCTTTTTATCTTGGGGAGGTGTACCAGTCCAGTATCAATAGATCTTAGGCAGCGTGATGGTGAGTAGCGAGGAAATAAAGATTGTAAATCCTTTGCCCCTCCTCCATATAGGGCTTTATGCACTAAGCAAAGAGCCTTAAAATCCACCCGCCGTCTTACTGGAAGCCAGTGAAGTTGCTTTATGCTAGCGGATGTAGGATGGTGTTTGGGTAAGTTAAGCAAAACTCGCGCTGCCGCATTTTGGAGTGACTGAAGTTTAGAGAACTGACTTACGCCTGCTCCCAGGTAAAGCGCATTGCAATAGTCTACTCTCGATAGAACTAAAGCTCCAACCACTGTTTTCCTCAAAGAGAAAGGAATAAAAGGAAGGATCTTCCGTAAGACTTTCAGCGTAAAAAAACAGGCTGAGGACACTTGATTTATCTGAGGGGCAAGCGTTAGATCATTGTCGATCATGAAGCCTAGGTTCCTAGCCTTAGACACCGGAGCCGGGCAACCAGCGGTGATTGAATCGTACCCTTCACCCTCTTACCTAATATGTGCCTCAGACAAGTATGCCAGTATTATGTGGGTCAGCTGCTGCAGGTGACTGTAACGCAATGGTTTTAGTTTAAGCTAACCTATGAGAAGTGAGTTGTGCCATGAGATTGACAGCCACCAGCATGGATAGAATATTTGTTACAGTACTTCATGCAAGTACTTGTAGAATAGAGGGCTCAGTTTTTTTATTTCGATATACTAGATCAGAATGTAATTTGGTGTGCGAGGCTGATGTGTGTTGTGCTTGGTGTGGGTTCAAAGTGCAGGCTACTTGTCAGTCTGAAAGAAAATGTACTAACACCAGAGCCCCAGCTGCAAGTCATGTGAATTTCTGTACACTGTCTGCACTCTCATAATTGTCCATAAAAGGCTCCTTCTTATACACTTTAGTAAAGTGCTAGATGGACGACGTTCTGCTTTGCTACCGGTAGTGATACTCTGTGAGGTGCAGCTCGTATACGCTGTCAGTACACTCGGCGCAATTAGATTTCAGAGAGTTTTGTTGTGTATCCTGCTCTTTCCACCTGTTTGTGATATGCCATTTGTTCTTTATGTAGGAACATGCGGTCTCTATGAAGTACAAGGGCTTTGTGTTGTGCCAGCTTGAAGGTCTCTGAATACTTTGATTTAAGTGTAAGTGTCTACCACAGAGAAGATACACTTAAGGTACCTGTGTGTAACCAATTGCCATGGACACTGAAATTATGTGATAGTTAAGAGTCAAATTATGTAGCACGGTTGACTAAATTATGCTGCAAGAAGAGGCAAATTATGCAGCAGTGTGGCCCAATCTGTGATTGTATTATGTTCTCCAGTATTGGATCTTTCATAGGATCACATGCTTGAATCATTCTCCATCGTCGAAGTGGGAGTTCCACGGTACCATATAATAAAGCAGTATGTATCATTATCATAGACTATTAAGGCAACGAACATTCACTGTCTCGAACTGATCAATCTTTCACTGACATAGTCCTCTGGCCCCTGTGAGAAGATGGCAAGATACTCTATCAATAAAGTAGAAAATATGTACTCTGGTTGTCCCTAATATCACTGACTCCTGTCTAGTTGGACTGACTGGCACTATCTTGCCACGGTTACATTCCCTACCCCCGATGGCCCTGTCAGAGTTGCACACTTCATGGATGAAAGTTAAATCTGGCTCTCAAGCCTGTTTCTGAAACTTCAGGACTTCCTCTCTCCAGTGTGTCTCGAACTGATCAATCTTTCACGGTCATCCGCATCTGTACTGAGTTCCTGGAAGCCTTCCAAAATTATCTCCCTCTTGACCCACCCCCTCCCCCCTTTGGTTGCTTCCATAATGGAAAACTTTTGTCCTATTTCTCTACTGCTGTTCTTTGCAAAGGTAACTGAGAACTATGTTAACATACTCTTAACCGCGTTTTTAGAAGAAAATCACACTCTGGATATTTCCCAGAATGGTTTTAGGTCACTGCATAGTACTGAGTCTGCTTTTCTCTTGGTCACTGAGTAACTGCAGCGTCTTAGATGAAGGCAGTTCCTCTGTACTGTTTCTGCTCAACCTAAGTACTGCTTTTGATACTGAATGTCACAACATCTTGCTCCAGCACCTGTGCGAGATTGGAATAGGTGGCTCTGCTCTAACTTGGTTCACCTCTTTCCTTGCTGATAGCGCCTTCCAGGTTGTGTCCCTGTCTTTTAGCTCAAACTGGCACACACGACACCACGGTGTCCCCCCGGGCTCCTCCCTGAGCCCCATTTTATTTAACATCTTCATCCAGCCATTGGCTCAGGTTGTGAAAGCTCTGGGGTTTGTGTTGGTGCCATACGCTGACGACACCCAGATTGTGTTCTCTTTTTCCTGCACTCCCTCATTGAATCTGGTCCTTTTCCAAAAAGGTGTGATCGCGCTCATAGAATGGATGGCTGCTAACTGTTTGCAGCTGAATATTAACAAGTCTGAAAACCTACTTGTAGGCAAAGATGTCCATGCCTGGGGTGACTGCTGGTGGCCATCTTCCCTTGAGACTCCCCCCTTATCCCAAGCCTGTGGTCAAGAATCTAGGTATTTCGGGGGATAGTGCCCTAACCTTTGAAGCACAGGCGAAAGCGGTTGCAGGCACCTGTTTCAGGCTTCTACTTTGGCGCTTTTTTTGATCCCCTACATTCGTCAACTCATCGTTCAGGCGGTTATCCTTTCCTGGCTGGACTATTGTAACATCCTTTACCTTTGAGTAAACAAGCCTGTGATTAGAAGACTACAGATGGCTCAAAATGCCCAGCAAAGTTGCTGTTTTCTCTTCCAAAGTACTGCTCCGCTGCGGAGGCTATTCGTAAATTACACTGGCTCCAAGTGGACAAGCGTATTCAGTTTAAGGCACGGCCCATAAGATTTTTCTTTCCTAGGGTGCCCCCATTTTATCCAATTTGCAGATGCTGTACCTCCCATAACGGGCCTTGCACTCTGCTGATTTTTCCGCGCTAGAGCCCCTGCCCTGTGGAAGGCCCTTCCTTTTCCTATGAGGTGCATTCATAACCACTGGTCCTTTAGGAAATCTCTGAAGACCTGGTTGTTTCCCATCTAAATACTTGGTTGGGCCTTTTCTTTTTAGCCTGGCTCTCTTCTTACAGTTGGCTCACTGTCAAGACTAGCGCTGAGACGTCCCGTTGCTGAGGTAGCCATGCACTCTACAAATTTTATAACATAACTTTAATAGCCTATTTTTATCCTTTGAAAAACTGGAACAAACTACAGCCGATCAAGCGATAGCACCCTCTAGAATGCTCCCAAGAGCGGCTGAATCCCTCAGATTTTCTGCCGCAAGTCGTGTGAAGGGAGTCTCCATGAGCTCTGCTCAGTTTTCTTCAAACCAGTTTCTGGAAACTACTACTGCTAGTTCTACCATCTCGACTCCACGTGCTAGAACTCTTTTTAAACTCTACTCTTGACCCAGCTACTGAGGATCTAGTCCTAACTGAAAGGCAGCGAGTCTTCTTAGACCCTCAATGCTGCCCGGTGCAGGGTTCCACCTCTAATTCACATTGGGTTCGCTATCAAAATAATGAGGCAAGCGCTGGAAACTGGAAGATAAGAAAAAGGTTTATTTCTCATGAGGAGATCACGTCAACTGCAGACACCGGGATGTCTGAGGGAGGTGTTCTGCTGATAACTCCTTTGGCTCTTCCTTTTATACAGGTTTGACACAATGCATTGGTTTCATCAACATGGTTACACAAGCTTGGGGTCCCCGCCCCGGGCAGGTTGTCACACAAGCCCAACAGTAATTCTCTTCCCACCCAGGTCAAACAGACAATCTTATCTTGCAGCTGGACCTTGCTTCAGGGTCTAAAACATGTGAGACCGGCCAGATCTAAGAGTCCGTTCTGTTGATAAAAACAGGTCCCATTGTTGGTAACAACAAGTCTTGCTGTTTGCAGTGCAATAAATCATGTTGCAAGAGTCTTTTTGGTGTTTGGAACCTGTTTGTGTAACTAGGTGCAGTGAGGGGTAGAGTGTCCAAAGGTTTGCCTGAAAACAGAGATGAGAGGAAAAACGAGTTTGTGGCAGCAAGTGGCGCTGAGGTTTGTTGCGGCAAATAGAGTTTATAGCCCCCAGCACACGTACCAGGTCGGTCAGAGGGATGCTAGTAAGGGCAGGGTGAAACAAAGGTGACCAACAGAGTACAAAATGGCTGTGATAGATTAAAATGACTGCAACTTATGTGCACATAGAATTCCACCAGACAAGATGGCGCAGGTAATGTTCACGATTGTCGTTTTGCTTTTAACAGTGGCCCCTTTGAACATAACTAGCCAGCTTGTCAGTCTATTTCGATCTCCATAATGTCCTGTATCTCTTGATCATACATTACTCTCATTTTTGTTAGCTGAGTGTCCATAGTCTTAGGGTGCAAGGTAGTTATGCAAAGAGAACACAATGGTGGTATACAGTGTATACCCAAACAACAACCACATATTGTCAATACTGGGACCAAGAGAATCATTGATATTTTCCAACCCCACTCCTTCAAGATGCCCCAAAGCCAACTTCCAATTGTCCAAGTCTCTGATCCTTGATGAATTTCTGAAGATAGTCTATGGAGATGCTCGATTGCTTCATAGACAGAAGGTGAATTATCAGGAATGTATACACAGCAGCTGGCACCGATGATGCGGCATGCTCCTCCACGGTCCGCTAGTACCACGTCCAGGACCATGCGATTTTGCAGGGTAACCAGACGGATCGCTTGGAGCTCAGCAGTGTTGGTGAGGATGCCAGCAGTGATGTTCAGGGCGGTCTCTACCGCTTGGGACAGATGTCTGATGGCTCGGCTGTTTGCCATCGGACCCCATAGCGGGACGAGCCCTTTTGCTGCGTCGAGGAACTGTGATGAGGCAGAGTCTGCTTGATCAATGTCTTTAGAACGCTTTTCTCGATGATGCTCTGCAGGGGCTGTGTAGGTTGGTGGCAAAACAAAGGCGATGTAGCACGTGCCCCCAGTTTCTTGGGAGCCAGGTGTAGGCTTTGGTTCCACAAACAAAGTACATATTGGGTGATGCAACAAGCGCTGGGGGTTGGCAGTGTTCAAAGTCCTTACAATGCTACAGGTGCTGTGACCCACATTCTTAGTCCCACGGCCTTCAATGCATACAAGGCCAGAGACGTTCACCACAGATAGGGCCACAGTCAGTGTTGCAGCAGTTCTTTCTTCAGGTAGGAAAATGTGGCTCTGTTAGGATTATTGAACACTAGCATTTCCACTCGTTCTTTGGAGGGGACATTAATCTGGAATGTCACATTGAAGGTGTGAGGGCAGAAGGGGGCTGCTGTCCTTCCTGTTTTGTTTCGCCAGAACTCGTTGTAGAACTGGGCGATTGTTCCGTCGGAAGTGGCATTGTCTTTGTAACTTTCTTGTAGGAGTATCATCCAGGCAAGGCAAGATCCGTGAATAGAAAAGGGCGAAGGGATGAAAGGGATGGAATGTTCAGTGGCATGTGGTAACAGCCCACAGACCCAACAGTTGGTAGCATTGGTGGCAAAATTGTGCTGGTGCAACATCTGCACGAAAGAATTATTCCAGAATTCTTTGCGTCGTTCTCGGAGATGTGGCGTTAGTGATACCAGGTAGTGTTCTTTCTTGGTGGTTGCATGGTGGGTGACAATGTTCTGTATGTAGGTGCATTCTCTTCAATGATCCAGAGTGCGACCATTAGCAGGAGACAGGTGAGAAATGCGGCTACAAGTGCAATTGTCTTTGTGCTGTGTAGGTTAGCAGTCTTGGTGTCTTTGCGGTGGTTTTGCAGGTGTTCAGTTTCTTCCATCATCTTCGAGGAGCTCAACAACTGTTAGGACCACAGACTTTTGTCTGGCGCTTTCCTGGTAGCGTTGTTTGACTGTGCTACTGATCTGAGACCTTGACTTAGTTAGTGGCCTGGTCGTTGGAGCTCCCTCCTTTCGTCGATGTTAGGTTGTACCCTTTCCTGGATGGCACCTTGGGGTCGGGAAATTCTGATAGTTCGAGGGTGTCTTCTTGTGGGTAGCAACTCAGAGCTGGTCGGTCTCTCGCGAGTACTTCCTCTTGCACCTCCACCCCTTCACAGGTTGCCAGGGTTGGAGGGACTCGTTTGCAATGATGAGCGTGCAGCAGTTTTGTTTTCCTTCCACTCGGAGGGCAGTTCGGGTGGTGATCAGGACTTGCCAGGGGCCCGTCTACCTAGGCTCCAGATTCTTCGTTCTTTGGAAGTTGCGAATCAATACATGGTCGCCTGGCTTTATTTCATGTCCCGGGCCCCTGGATACGTCAGGCAAGGCTTGCTGCAACTGTTGGTGGATAATTGTTAGCTCGTTTGTCAATTTATGCAAGTAATCCGACATTAATATGTTCGGGACATCGTTAATGGAGGTGGGTCTTGGTGCCGCCCAAATGCTCATAGGCCTGCCGAAGACCACCTCATACGGGGTCAGTCGGTGTTTGGTTGGGGTGGAGCGCATCGATAACAATGCCAATGGGAGGGCGTCGGGCCATTTCAACCCGGTCGTGGCAACTATTTTGGCTAGTTTTAGTTTCAACGTTGCATTGTCTCTCTACCAGGCCCGCTGATTGGGGGTGGAAGACGGCATGGAACTTTTGTTTTACCCCCAACCCTCTCAGTATGTTCTGTATCACCTCGGCTACGAAGTGGGGGCAGTTGTCGCTCCATAAAATTCTGCAAAGGCCGTATCGGGGGAAGAATTCTTTCAGCAATACTTTTGCAGTGGCTAAGGCGGTATTGTCGCGGGTGGGATATGCCTCCACCCATTTGCTAAAAGCGCACACAACCACCAGGACATATTTTAGACCAAGGCATCTCTCTAATTGAATGTAATCCATTTGAAGGATTTCAAAGGGGTGGTCAGGGACTCCAAACCCTCCCCGTGGTACTACTGTCCCCTTCCCTGGGTTGTGTTGTAGGCAGACTATACATTGTTGTACTCGGTGTTTTGCAGATTCTGCTATCTTGACGTTATGCCATACTCTGGTGATTAGTTCAATCATGGGGGTGGAGCCTATGTGTGCTGGTAAATGTGCCATGGTCAATATGGGGATGAGGTAGGCATTGGGTAACAGCCATTTATTTCCGTCTTTAGTTCTCCAGCAATCTTCCTCGTCTTTTAGTCCCACCTTTTCCCACTCGGTCAATTCGTCTTGTGTGCCTGTAGTCTGTATGTCCCTTACAGTGGTCCTAGCGTCAGTCCATCGTTCAGCTTGTGACCTGGTCACATACATTCGTGTTGTAGTTCTGTCTCCTGCCGTGGCTCGGGCAGTAACGTCTGCTAGTGCATTTCCCTGTTTAATGAGATCAGTCACTTTCCTATGTGCTTGGCATTTTATCACTGCTAACTTCTTGGGGAGGAGGACTGCTTGCGTCAAGGCGGAGACTAAATCTCCATGCAGGATGGGTGTACCGTGTGAAGTCAGGAACCCTCTTTCTTTCCATAAGATCCCAAAATGGTGAACCACCCCGAAGGCATATTGGCTGTCAGTGTATATGTTAACTGTCGTGTCAGTCGCTAAGATACATGCTCGTGTGAGGGCAATGAGTTCTGCAGCCTGGGCTGAACGTTAAGGAATACGGGCTGTTTCCAGAACGGTTCGGGCTGTGGTGACAGCGTATGCAGCTGAGGTGGTGCCGTCGGGGAGTTTGATGCACGAACCATCCACCCATAGTTCTCCATCTGGTTCTAGAAAGGCGGTGTCTCTGAGATCTATTTTACTCTTTGTTTGTTCATCGGTTAGTGTCACACAGTCGTGTAGTGGAGTCACGCTAGGATCATTTTCGGGTAGGGGTAACAGTGTGGCTGGATTGAGGGTGGTGCATCGCTTTAGGGTAATGTGCGGTGCTAGCAGGGTCAACTCATATCCTGTCAGTCGGGCGCTAGTCAAGTGTTGGGTTTTGGTCTGGTTTAGTAGTGTGTCGACTGCATGGGGTACTAAAACAGTGACTGGATTGGAGAGTACTATTCCTTCGCTCTGGCGTATCGATACTGCTGCAGCTGCCAGGGCGCGCAGGCACGCTGGCAGTGCTCTGGCTACTGGATCGAGGGTGGCAGAGAAATATGCACAAGGGCGTGGTTTGTGACCAATTGATTGTGTTAGGACAGACAATGCACATCCTTCCCTCTCGTGCGTGTAGAGGAAGAATGGTTTGGAGTAATCCGGGGTTCCTAAGACAGGCGCTGAACAAAGGGCATTGCGTAGTTCTTTAAAGGCTGACTGGCATTCGGGGGTCCAGGGGAGAGGTGAGGGGATGTCTTTAGCTAGGAGGGACAGAAGGGGTTTGACAATGAGGCTAAAGTTCGGTAACCACTGTCGGCAAAATGAAGTGAGACCTATCAAAGAGCGGACTTGTTTCTGATCTTTGGGGACGGGTGTCTAGAATTGTCTGGATCCTGTCAGGCGTGAGTTTCCTCCCTTCTTTGGATAAAAGGTGACTCAAATAGGTCACTTGTGATTTACAGAACTGCAATTTCTTTCGGGAGACCTTGTGACCATTCTCAGCAAGAAAATGGAGTAGTTTGATGGTGGCTGTGACGGCTATTGGTATGGTGTCCGCTGCTAGAAGGATGTCGTCTACATATTGTATTAGTGCCACTCCATCTGGCAATTGTATGGCGTCCAACTGTCTTTTAAGCGCCTGGCTATAGATGCTTGGGCTCTCAGTGTACCCCTGAGGTGCTCTGCAAAATCTGTACGAACGGGAGTTTAGGGTGAATCCAAATAGATAGCGGCTGTCCTTGTGTATAGGTATGGAAAAGAATGCGTTTTTGAGGTCAATTACAGTGAAGGTGGTGGCAGTGGAGGGGATTAAAGTCAAAATTGTCGTGATGTCGGAAACTACTGGGTATTGTGGCACTACGATTTTGTTTATCTCCCGCAGGTCAATGATGAAACGGTAGGCTTTTCCGTCTCCCTCTCCCTGTCTCTTTACAATCGGTAGTATGGGACTGTTACAAACGTTGCTCACTACTTCCTCTACCACCCCTGCCTCTACCAAAGAGTGTATGATCTCTGTCAGTGCCTTCTCACCCTCTGGCGATATTTTGTACTGCGGTACTTTCGGTAGGGTTACGTCCTGTTGTATTGTTACGTGTACTGGGTCAATCATCATTCGTCCTACGTCTGAATCAGCCCTAGCCCATAAGTGTGATGGCAAAGTGTCCAGTAGGGATGCGTCAGTCTTGGAGATGGGAAACATGTGCTGAGAAGTGTTCTCTCTATGGCGCTGGGGGTTGTCATACAGGACGACACGCACTCCGTCTGGTGAGCATCTGATAGTCGCATGGAAGTGTTTCAAAAGGTCGAGACCCATAATGGCGTCTGGGGTGTTGGAAAAGAGGAGGAATGTCGTTTCGACGCTATTGTTGTCAAGGTTAAAAGGGATCGGTCGGGACAAAGGGTTGGTGGAGGGCGTACCGTCAAATCCTATTGAGGTCACATGTGAGCCTGACAAGGGATGCCCTTGGAATCAGTCGTTTGGATAGTGCACTACGTGTTGCTCCCGTGTCTACCAGAAATGGCGACTTTGTGCCCAGGACCTCAGCGGTAACATAAGGGCCTTGCTGATCAACATAGAGCTCGACTGGATCCCTCCCTTGCCCCTGGCTGTCCTATGCAAAGTCGTACGTATTGTCATAATCTGTCTGTTGGTACTGATTCTGTTTGGGATGGTCGAATGTGTTCACTCTTCCTGGCCTTTCCTCGCTTGTTTCACTCGCGTACCCTCTCCCACGTCCTCTTCCTCTCTGTCCACTTGCTATTTCCCTCGCCCCTCTGCCCCTACCAGCTCCTAACAAAGCCGGGCATTGGGTTTTCCAGTGTCCATATTCTTTGCAAAATGCACATTGATCCTGTCCTAGGTCTTGGCGTCCTACATATGATGTCGATGAATTGTTTCTAGGTGGCTGTACTCTAGGGGTATTCTGCTGGTATCCTCCCCTATATTGCTCCCTTCCTGTATTCGCCCCCTGGAGTTGTGCTACCATTACCCTTTCCTTCAAGTCCTTCTTTTTCCTTTCTGTAGCCCTGTCATTTTCGTTTCTCTGATGCTCATAGTACTGGGCCATTTGGAGAATGGCCGCCGGTTTAGATGCTGCCCAACTACTTTCGCTGGCTTGTAATTTCTGGGATACATCTGGCAGTAGTCCTTTGACATAGTTCTGCACAAATAAGTGGTGTCCGGTTGCGGTGGACATGTCTTGTCCACTGTAATCGGAGAACACCGTTTCAAATCTGGAGAAATACTCTGAGACATCCTCTTGTGGTTTCTGGCGGCACGCGGTTACTATGGACCAGTCTATCTTTTTCTCTGGGATCAGCGTTTTCACTTTCTGCACTATTTTGTCAGGGAGGTCCAATATTGCTTTAACCGGTTTTTGACCAGGGTTCCGCTGTTTATCTAGTGTGTTGAGTTGTTCCCAGGTATGACCAAGCAGTTCGGTATGGTCTATTTTCCTAATCTGTTTCCACACATCTGCTGGCAAACATAACCCGAAGAACAAGTCTATGTCGGCAAGTGTCATTATTGTTGATCCCAGAGCGGTACCTAGCTCGGTGTAAAAGGCGGTGGGGTTCTTTCGTAAATCCGGTAAAGATTTACGGAACGTCAAAATGTCCTGTCTGTCCCATGGTTGATACACCCAATTGTAGACCACCCTTCCTCTAGCGTCTTGATGGTTCATATCGTCATGAGTCCCTTGTCCTCTAGGAGGTACCCAATAAGGGGCAGCTTCTTTTATCGGCATCATGCTATCTGGTTTTTCCACCGGGGTCCTGCTATCTTAGATGTCCTGTCCTTATCTATCCGTCCTTGTTCCACGAGGTGACGGAATACCTCCAGTGTGGATGAAAAGAGTTCTGTAACATCGTTGTCGTCTTCATCTCCGGTGTCTACCTTCCTATAGAGAGCCACTAGCCGCTCGGGCCCTACATCTTGGTACTTCTCTTCATATGCAGTAAGAGTGTGGTAACAGAGACGTACAATAAAGTATCGTTTGCGGTTTTCAACATAGGAGTTGCATATGTCAGTTACATACTCTTCTGTCTCCTTCCTATCTATGAGGGATTTAACTATTTTATCAATGCCTGCTCGTTCATTTTTACTTAATCGCGGGACCCTGGGCGCTCCTTTTTCTTTTGATCCTACCTCTACTACTGTATCCTTTGATGAGGCATTTGGTGTGGGTGACTCGGTGGGAGCAGAGGCAGTGGAGACTGAGGCGATCGTGCCATCTCCGGCTATACTTTGGTGGTCCTGGCGTTGTACTACGGGATGAGTAGGGGCGTAAGGGGGTGGCATGTATATGATTGGGGGACCTAACAATAAATCATCATCTACCCTTTGTTTTGCTGGTATCTTGGGGTAAAGAGTCGAGGGCGTTCTAACAGGGCATTGACCTGATATTTTTGATTCCTGTTCCTTTTTATCGATTTCCTTTTCTTTTAGTTTTTCTTCTAATCTTTTACAGGCTTGGTAAGCTGATTTTCGCGTTTCTTTATCTTGTCTAGCTTCGTCCCTTTTCTTTCTTTGAGCTGCCTCTTTTCGCCATAAACCAAAACTGTCAAACATGGCTGGTCTAGTTTTCTTTTTGTGGAGAGCTAATTCTAACGTTTCTATTTTAGCGGGATCGAAAGATCCCGTCAGTGGCCACTGATTTACCCGGTCCTTCCTAGTGTATTTATGCCATAGTTTGCTATAAGCTACGGGGGCTAATCCATACTTTACGTACATGTCCTTGTTAGGGGTGCCTTCCGGCGGTGCCGGCTGACTGACCTCTAACGGACGGTCTGGTCCAAAACAATTACAATCAAACAATCTAGAGAAAACAGGCATGACGTATTTATCGGTCAAAAATGAATATCTCAATCAATTTAGACAAAAAGTCTGCACTACCTGTCCTTCGCTGCCTGCAAAGAGAGAGAATATTCCTATTCTTCGTTGTTTGCAAGCAGGGAAATGTCGCAAATAACTCAATATTAAAAAAGGAATACTAGTATTTCAATCAAACTATTCAATCAATCAATTTAAGTCGTTTTTTCATGACCTTACCCGGACCGTATGGACGGTTCTTCGTCTTCCCCTCCAGCGCCTGGTTGTCCTCTCACTCCAACAATCAATGCGGCGTTCCTCTAAGGTCCCAGTCAGGACCGCAGGTCACTTGAGAGAGGTCTGTTCGGAACCGGTGAAGTTCAGTCGATCGGCAGCCAGACAAGGGTCTTCTCAGGCAGGTATACCCCAATCGCTTAGTCGTTCACTCCATCGTTAGGACCTCTCTACCGGACACACGCGTCGCTGATGGGCCCCCACGTTTGGGCGCCAATTTGTGAAAGGCAGCGAGTCTTCTAAGACCCTCAATGCTGCCCGGTGCAGGGTTCCACCTCTAATTCACTTTGGGTTCGCTATCAAAATAATGAGGCAAGCGCTGGAAACTGGAAGACAAGAAAAAGGTTTATTTCTCATGAGGAGATCACGTCAACTGCAGACACCGGGATGTCTGAGGGAGGTGTTCTGCTGATAACTCCTTTGGCTCTTCCTTTTATACAGGTTTGACACAATGCATTGGTTTCATCAACATGGTTACAAAAGCTTGGGGTCCCCGCCCGGGCAGGTTGTCACACAAGCCCAACAGTAATTCTCTTCCCACCCAGGTCAAACAGACAATCTTATCTTGCAGCTGGACCTTGCTTCAGGGTCTAAAACATGTGAGACCGGCCAGATCTAAGAGTCCGTTCTGTTGATAAAAACAGGTCCCATTGTTGGTAACAACAAGTCTTGCTGTTTGCAGTGCAATAAATCATGTTGCAAGAGTCTTTTTGGTGTTTGGAACCTGTTTGTGTAACTAGGTGCAGTGAGGGGTAGAGTGTCCAAAGGTTTGCCTGAAAACCGAGATGAGAGGAAAAACGAGTTTGTGGCAGCAAGTGGCGCTGAGGTTTGTTGCGGCAAATAGAGTTTATAGTCCCCAGCACACGTACCAGGTCGGTCAGAGGGTCAGAGGGATGCTAGTAAGGGCAGGGTGAAACAAAGGTGACCAACAGAGTACAAAATGGCTGTGATAGATTAAAATGACTGCAACTTATGTGCACATAGAATTCCACCAGACAAGATGGCGCAGGTAATGTTCACGATTGTCGTTTTGCTTTTAACATAACTATAACCTATTGCCCTGAAGAAGCCCATGTTTGGGCGAAACGCGTTGGCTGGTTCTACCAATCGCACATCTGTGAATAAAAGACCAGAAACGACTCTCTGCTGACGTTTTTATTCATGTGCTTTTCTGTACCAATTGTTTGTGTTTAATATTGTCTCTCATCCAACCAGTCCATACTTCTACCATGTCTGAGAACTCTAACTAAAGGGCTCTTCAGCCCTGCAAGAAATGTGGAAAGAAAAGGCTTCATATGGATAATCCCACACAAGGAATGTCTGTACTTCCTCTACCCTCAGCACAAGGTAAGACTGTAAAGTCTGTTGTACTTTTTCACCAAAACCTTAAAGGACAGGGAGGGGAGGCATCTGTGGCTTCAGAAAGCAAGGACACAGATCTCCATCTTCTGAGGAGGCTAGTGACACCTCTTCCGTATCTCAGAAGAGATCTCCTAAGCAAGAAAGATCTCATGATCAGGTGACACCAGAGGAAGGCAGAAGGCCCTTAAAAAAATCCCAGCATGGGTCTGCCAAGGACAGCTCAAAGAAAAAAGGACAAATCTCCTCAGAGTACTGGGCTCTGATCTGGCAGTCTCTATCTGTTAAAACTGGAGCTCACCAAGATGTCATCAAGGACGTGTGGGAAGTTTTACAGTGTGAAGCAGGAGGTGGAGAAAGGAGTCGAGGAAGGATGCTGGGATAATGGAAAGTTACCCAAAGTTTGTGGAAGGTGTCTGTATTTGGTGGTTGGTTTTGTACTAACGAAGATAGGGACAGCTGACACTTCTCTTTGAGACTCGTCTAGGTACAGACTGTGAGAAGGTGGTTTTGTATATGCTGTCCACTAGTTAAAGTGGGCACCTTGTACCAATCCACACTACCCTTATGATCTATGAGGTCAAAGATAACCTTTATGAAAGCTATCCTAGTGGTAGCTATGGAGAGCAGCCTTCAGGCTTAATCTTGAAGGAATGTAAAGCAGCTTGTTTTACCAGAATATCACCACCTGAATGACTAAATGAAGGAGAACCACACAGTAGTTATATAAAAATCTGTATTTATTAATATAACACACTCTACTACCCTCTCCACGAGGATAGAACACAAAGCACACAATACTGGATCAATAGAACAGTTGTAAGTAGCACAATACACAGCGGGCTCCAGGGGGAGACCGAACCATATACTAAAATAGTGGTATAACAAACGCGACTTGACTAGACACAGTACCTAGTGCACGTAGAATCGCTGGGACCCCAAGGAACCACCCAAGGTGATGACACAGGAGACCCATGGAGGACGGGTGCAGTGAGGAAACACGACCGCGTGCTCCGTACAACTCTATGGGAAAGTCGCGGTTGCAAAGTGAAAGTTTGAGGACCCTTCTAGGAGGACTTCGAGCCAACCCTTTGGAACTTAAGAGTTTAAAGAGCCACTCCACCCTTGGATACTGTAGTATCAGAGTTACCTATCCCAGGGAAGCCGGGTGCATAGGTCTGAAGTGGCGTCGGAAACTCTCGTAGTTCTCTATGGAAGGAAGTGAAGAAGTACTGCTGCTGTGAAGGTGAAAAGGGTCCGATTGAATCCAAGCCTGGATTCTGGATGGAAGGAACCTGAAAGCAGAGGGGACAGAGTCTGGGTCACGTCAGAGTGACCAGGGGCTCAGTAGACGAATGCCCACCAATGTTGGGTGCTTCAGGTGCGAAGAAGGGATGCTGGACTCTGCAGCCACGAGGACCAGGAGACGTCGAGGATGACCAGGAGCCGGAGGTGAGCTGTCCCACGAAGGATGTCGAGTGCTGAGGGGTCGGAGTCCGGCGGGAGCACCAACAAGCCTTGGCAACAACAACCCACGCAGGAAGGACAAACAGGCTACGGTGTAGACCAGCAAGGTCCAGGGGACTCTCCAAGCAGTGGAGAGTCCGGGCACGTCTGGAGCAACCAAGAAAGCCCAAGAACAATCATGATGACCCTCAGGGGGACCCACAGGCCGAAGGACCAGGAGTCGCGAGGGGACCTCGAGCAAGATTGCAAGGCACCAGCCCACGGAGCACACGGTGCGAGGAGGCCGGAGTTCTCTGGTGCAAATACTGCTCAGGGTCAGGAACACACGGAGTTCAATGCACAAGCTCAGGAATTGTCAACAAGCATATGCACTTGCAAATGGACGCTGTGCACAGGGGTTCGGTTTACGCAGCCCCCACGAGTGATACTGGCCTCAAACTCGACGAGAGGGCAGATCGACCTCAGGGACCTTCAGGAACCCACCTCCTGTGTTGCTGAAATCTTCGGAGTCCTCAGGAGCAGCTACCGGTCAGTTGCGCTTTAGGTGCCTGCGAAGCAGGGGAGTGACTCCTTCACTCCAAGGGAGATTCTTCTGTTGTCTTAAGTGCCCCACAGGTCCTGCACGGAGCCTGTATGGAGTCACGGCACAAACTAAGCTTCGGATGGAAAGGGGGATGAAGTCAAGCCCAGTCGATGTCCAGCGAAGTCCAGGTGTCCAGACGGTCGAAGGTCAGTGGTTTCTTCTTTGTAGAATCTTGTCCACGTAAAATCTGATGTCCTGTAGCCAGGTAACCCATTTTATACCCACGGGAGAGGGTTGGACAGATTCAGGGGACCCTCCTAGGGGAGGGGCAGGACAGAGAGGGGTGGCTACACCCATGTCCTTTGTCCAGTTTCACACCAGAGCAGGAGCCAATGGCTCCCAGAACTGGTTTGAGCTGGACTATGCACAGGGACACCAAATGTGGCCCAAGTGCAGACTTTCAGGCACTCTCAGAGTGCACCCACCCAGCCCCAATACACTAAATCCTGTCTGGGAGGTGGTCACACCTCCCTGTGACAGGATGCCTATTGTGCTGCCTTCCTCTGCTCGAGCTTGGCTCAGCAGCAAGAGCGCAGAAACGTGTCTATGGCTGGCAGCATCCATTTTGTGCTGTCCGGGTCGAGAAGGCTGGTACCGGGTAGACCGGTGACCCCACGAAGCTCGCTTCTGAAGGGTGGAATCATACCTCCCACACTAGTTACTGGTGTGGAGGTATAATTCCAAGGTGTTTGACACCAAACTCGATATGTTTCTATGCAGCTGTTTTCGAGATAGCATTTACCGTGAGGTTGTAATGCACCTCTACCTATATGTCCGGCTGAGTCACAGACAGCCCGGGAGAATGGTCTCCGAAGGCTGCAGAGAGGCTCTGCTCATGCAGGGGCACCCTCTCACATAAAACCCAGCACCCTGCCTTCAGGATTGTTAAGGACTGCTATAGGGGTGACTTTTAGATATAGTGAAACTATATCTAATGTAAGTGGTGCAAGCACCATCTTACCCAGGCTGCAGTCGCAGACCTCGAGTTCCATTTTGCATGGCCTCTCATGGGTGGCATAATGCATACTTCAGCCCATGGGAGGCCTCTGGGGTACCTATGCCCTGGGTACATGTGTACCATATACTAGGGACGGATTAGGGTACCCCAGTATCCAATCTGGAGTGTACCAAAGTACATGTATGTCAATTTAAGGGAGAAAGCAGATAGGCTGGGCTCCTGATTAGCAGGATCCCAGCCAGACTAGTCAAAAACAGTGAGACATCAAGCAAAAAGTGGGGGTAACCATAAGAAGCAGATCCTACTTTCCTACACAGACCTCTCTTGGTGGTTGTGGCTTTAGGCTACATGACCCTAGTTGTGCCATCCTTTTAGGAGGACTCTGACAGCTGACACCTTTTATGCTTTCCTTCTGAACATCGCTTAGTCTAGATTTCCCTTTACGTAGTGTAGGGATAGTTGGAGACTTTGGGGATTTTCCTTTAAAGAGTTTGATGCAGTCTAACTTACATTTTTGTCTTCTAATAACTTATGTGGCAATAACTGAATTGGGTAGTCTTGTTGTTGTATAGGGTGAATCGATTCTGGAGGTTTGGCTTCATCCTGTTCTCTTTGTATTTTTATACTATCATGCTAAGGTTGATATACCTGCATTTGTTTCAAAATGTGCAATAAACAGATTAACCCAAATTCAGTTGTGGACCTGAGTTTACTGAGAAATTTTGGTTCTGGGATAATTGAGTTGTGAAGTTCCTTACCTCTCATGCTTCTTAATCAGAACCATTGACCAAAAGTTGGAGACAAATTTCCGCACTAGCAAATGGTGGCTACAGAGGATGGTTCTGCACTTGAAGTAAAGAATGGGATCTAGGTTAGTTCTATAGCACAATTATAGTGTCCCTTGTGTGGAACCCAAACATGAGAAGAGGAGAACGAGCAGAGTCACGGTTGGCATACGGAGAAACAAGTGGCAGAGAGAAAGTGAGTATTAACCTGGTGATGAGAGTGGTGGATGTTGGATTGTGGTGATAAATCGGCTGTGGAATGTCTGGCAGAGATGTTGAGAATCGTATGAATGTGATAAGTTGAAGTTATTGGGTCTGACCTGGGCTAAGATCCCGGGATACATAGTAAGGCGCAAAAGACACTGTGTTGTATTAGTCTGCTGTGTTTTGTGTGGGTCTATTGTGAGATGTCGACGGCCCCAACTGAGACTGGGGGCTTTGTATGAATAGGACACTTATGAATTGCGCAGAAGGGAAACTACACAGATTCATGTGATTCCCCGCTGGACAATGTTTCATTTGCGAGAGTGTGCGTTCTTTGAGTGATTGAATTCTATCCTTTTAGAGGAGCAGACAATTGTTGTTTAAGAAAACGTGTGAATGTGCAAAGAGAAATTGTGAAGGAGGGTGGGCCGCTGTGAGGAGCAAGAGTGACGCGCTGGGATAGGTTGAATTGGGAATTGTAATTGCATTTATATAGCGGTTACTACCCCATACGAGGTGTTGAAGTGCTTTTTTTGCAAGTAGCAAGCTACTCTGGAACCCAAAAAGGATTAGCGGTGAATTAGTATTGGGAAATATGAAATTAATTCGAGCGGTGGACATGTTAGTCTGTTATTTGGATTGAAAAGGATAGTGGATGGATAGAAGAGGAAGGGTTTTCATTTATATAGTACTTTCTACGCCTGATGAGGTGCTTTTTCGCACTGACATTCTAAAAATGTGAATTTAAATTATATATTATAGATCACGGAAAGATGAAAAAAAGCAATGCAGCGTATCCAGAAGCACAATGGCATGAGAAACAAAAGAGCTGGAGAGTAGACCTGATCGAGGGAGTGAGATTGTACCCTGCGTTGGTGACTGATGAGACCAAAGGGGGCGGATGGAAAGAGCGAGGGAAAGGGCAAAGCGGAGGAGAACAGTGACTGTGATGTTGGTGATAGTTTGCTGGATGCATTGTTAGTGGAGTGCCCACCCCCATACTGTCCATCGTACCCAGTGAGCAGGGGAAGTCCTAGCATTACCAGTTGCTGCCAATCTGAATGTTACAGGGACACTTTACACAGGGAAGTCCCAAGTTGTGGAACGGGAGGTTACACAGATGGGAGTTCCATAAGCCTCCACACATTGTGATCTTAGTCTGCCTTTGAGGATCTTGGACGCTCTGACTGTACCAATCACCATTGACCCCATCGTTCCCGTAAACAACCCGAATCACATTGTGAAACGGAGTGAGGAGCACCACGGGAAAGAGTGGAGGGCCCTCACACGAGATTTGTTCGTTTGACATCGATGAATGCGAGCACTCCTTGTGCCGCGACTGCGGATTCATCAGTAGTCCGAATTGGGCGTGGACCTGTCAGGCCACTTCCAGAGTTGACAGGGTTATTATAGTCGCCTGCATGGGAAACGCTACCCTGAGTGCATAATAGCCCGCCCAGAGAGCAAACTAATACACGAAATACGCCGGAGTTTGTTTGATTTTTTTTTTATTTAGAGAAATTGCTGAAGGAGTATAGTCACACTAACAAGAGTCAGAGTGTTATGTTTCATATAGGTTCCCCAATATAGGCTCAGGTAGTCACCTAACCTTTCACCTATATTCTCCCCTACCATTACACTACATAACGGTTCTTGGGACTGACCTTTTACCTAGTTACGATACTGCTTGCAGGACGTAGGGTTTCCCTGAAAACTAGCTTCATCCATTATGCATGAGGATTCTTGGAAACTCAGCAGGACTACCATCTCCTGCATAATAACTATGTATAAGGGTCATTCCTTCCGTCATCCTAAGTCCAACATGACACAGCAAGGTAGAACCCCTGAGGGTACCACTTTGGGTATATAAACACCATATCTTGCTGAGATAGTCAGAGGAAAAAAAGGACTTCCATGCTGACACACTGACGCGAGACGCTGAGGTTCCTGCACGCAGATACTCCAGCTCGTAGTGGTCTGACATCCCTTGCGGGGTGTCCATCTCGAGACCAAGACAGGGTCCCACAGTCTCTCACTTCAGGTAATGGGGTTGGCTTTATCCGAGAGGGATTCTTGGCTTTACACCTACATACATGCTAGGTACACTTCTCTCTGAGGCAAAGTGAGCACGAGAGACTGAGCGAAAAGTATTGCACTGTTTCCAGGATCTTGAGGGATCAGGGTTGTCGTGTTCGATAGTTAGCAAGAACTATTCTCTCCTTAGTAAGAGGGGTTTCTAGTGACACTGTGAGCTAGC
The DNA here is from genome assembly GCA_963921515.1 of Calotriton arnoldi. Lineage (NCBI taxonomy): Eukaryota > Metazoa > Chordata > Amphibia > Caudata > Salamandridae > Calotriton > Calotriton arnoldi. The sequence continues at coordinate 631,913 of CAWUFW010001460.1, forward strand.
TGGTACACAGGCTAACTTACCCAGTGGGGGTGTCTAGAATCAGTCCGGACACCAATCCTACAGTGTATGTTGTCTAAACGCACAGATCCTATATAGGTTTATAGGAACTACACGACAAGAACATGAAGGTGCGTTCAGGATCACTTAAGTCAGCGGTAAAGGTAAATTTGGTATGTGGTATATGTGCTCAAGCTGAAAACTGAATTAGACGCAATGATAAGTGGAATTTTAGAGCTTTATTGAATAGACTCATACCAGCAGAGTGAATTATTGTTCATGAGTAAAGATGTTACTAGAAGGGCTCATCTACAAATGATTTCCTGAGATTGAGAGAGAAGCCTGTGGAGTGGTATAAACAAGTTGATGGTTTGTGAAAATATTGAAGGGTTTGTGGGTCGATCGTAACATGTTTGAAATTGTGGTCCGAGCAACTTATGTTTGGAATGTAAAATAGCTATCGTATGGCCTGATGGTAAACCCGTAAGGGATCCGGTGTCTCATGGTCATCACCTGTGGTGATGAAGCAATATGATCAGGTGACCAGAAGGTTAAAAGCTAAGGTGGCTCCTGAAGATGTGGACTGTGTTAAGATAGACCGAACTACCCAGGAACCTAAAGAGACAGTGCATGCCTACTATGATAGGTTGTTGCAGGCTTTTAAACAGTACAGTAGAACTGATACTCTAGAGCCACAGGGCATGGGACAGTTTGTGTCTAAATTTGTGACTGGGTTGCGAACTGAGATCAGTTTAATGATCAGCAGCATTTGATATGTTGGAAGAGCAAGTCCATTGACGAAATTCTGCGCTATGCCAAATATTGTAGCTGTGAAATTGATGAGACATAAAACGAAGGAGAAGTTGATGTTGGTACAAATGAAGGCTGCGCAGAGGAGAGGTCAAGGTCAGACATATAGCGGGAACATGGTCCCTATGTCAGAAACTTATCCAAGGAGTACAGGTGCCACATGGAGGAGGAGTACAGGGACAAGGAAGAAGCAGGGGTGGTCTGATAGACCCGAAAAAAGGAATAGACATTGCAACCCTTAAGAAAACCAGCCCGTGTCACTATTGCAATAGGGTAGGGCACTGGAAGCGTGAATGTCGTTTGAATCCTGCAACCCAGGATCAGAGTGGGGGTTCTAACCCTCCCCCAGGGTTAACTTCTTACAATCTCAACACATGACCCGGCCAAGATCTCAGAATATTGGAGGATCATAGGGGCCTGTAATGCAGGTGCCCCAACCTTCAGTGCTACTGCAAGCTTTCCAGAATGTTTCATATGTGAATGCTTTAGTTCAACAGTACCCTATTTTTGAGGCATTAGAAGGTTCAGAGACAAATCCGGCCTTATGACGGTGCCTGAAAGCGGAGGAGGACTGTACACTTGGAGTGGTTTTGGAGGTAGACCGGAGTGGACCCTATGTTGACGCTGATGTAGATGATCACAGTGTTACTTTTCTGATCAATACTGGTGCTACCTGCTCTACTGTGAGAACAGCAGAGGCTCCCGACCTACCCCTCTCGGGGAAAACCAATCCAAGTTGTAGTCATAGCTAATAAGTGAATGTCAAACCCTTTGACCGAGAAGGTCCCTGTGAGAATAGGGACCCTCACAGTTACCTGCGGCAACACATCTGTTCCACAGCTAGCTCCTGTCTAAGTGCCAAGATTTCCCACTTTTAATACCTTTTACTAACACTGAGAGAGACTTCTAGAAATTCCCCTCATCTATAGCAAAACCAAAGCTGACTGGTACCGGTCAGTGTCAAGACGGAAGCTGGCCAACCCTCCATATTTTGACTCTGAGGCCGAGAAGTACATTCCTCTCTCACGTTTTCAAATGCACATGCAACATGTTCTGGTCCTGCCAGGCTGTTTTGCTCTGTGCTGTGAGGAAAGAAAACATCCCACTCTGAAGCTGCAAGAAGGCACAAAATGAAATAGTGCAAGAGCACAAAAATGTACATTCAAAATAGTCAGTTAAAACACATAGTCAGAGGTCACCACAATCTCACAATGCATATAGCATTACACTCCACGACCATTGACTTTCATACCATACATATGTAAAATCAACTTTCTTATATGAAAGCATGAATATAAAATTAACATGTTAAAATAGTGACATAATAAAATCATGACATGTATTACTATGATTATTCCACCTAAAATAACTCGTATGCATCTAATAATAACTTGGCTACAGAAATAAATGTGTGAGAAATACACAAACCATCAAACATGTTAACCTATTAATGCTCTTAGTCCTATAAATTGGCTAATCCTGAAACTTCTACTATTGAAGCAGCTAAACTTATATATTCGAGGCATATGAGCTGCAGAATATACACTTGTGCATAGATCGCCATCTGGTGTTGGGCTCGGATGTTTGCACTTTGTTGTTGTATTGGAAGAAGTTCTTTGTAGTCACGAGATAGGTGACTCCTCCTTAGGACGATAGTGCGCATGGGCATCGACTCCATCCTCAGATTGTTTTTTTCCGCCATCGGGTTCGGATGTAAATTGCTGCGCTCCGGGTCGGTGTCGTACTCAATCCCCCTTCAACACGCAATCCCTCGACGGTATTGTTTCGATCGCGTTCCCCTTCGACGCGCATCCAAAAATTCATCAAGACCTTCGATTCCGGTCGTCGACGTGGGCCGTTGGGCCTATCTGCGCCATCAGGCCCTGCAGTCAATGGAAAGAACTCCATTTAAAAAATGCCCCCTGTGTGATGCTAAATTCCCACATACTGATCTCCACGAGGTCTGTAACCTTTGCCTCTCTCCAGAACACGAGGACAAAGACTGCGAGGCCTGTGCTTCCTTCAGATCAAAGAAGACCATACGTGATCGCCTGGCTCGACGTCACATAATGTCTCAATCTACTACATCGGCGCCGGACGACATCTTCGATGCAGGCCCCGATGTTCCAGAAGAACAAGAACCGGAGGATGAAGACATCAGCGTCTCCGAGGCAGACGAGTCAGATGCCGAGGATCAGACGGTTACTCCAGGTCAACGGATCGTGAGTACCGAGCTCAACACCCCTGCCCCATCTAAAACAAAAGATAAGGCTCCGGTAACACCTTCGCCTTCTGGGCTCAGGTCGACACTGAGATAATACTTCAGATGCCCTGCCCTCGGGCCCGGCTCCGAAGCCCAAAGAAAAGCCTTCAGGCGGCTCGGGACCGAGTCAGCAGCGTGCCGGTACCGAAAAACAATCCCCGGCACCGAAACAAAAGCCGAAAACAAACACAGTGCCACGCCCTGTTACATCGGCACCGAAGACGGCTTCGACGCCGAGCTTTTCAGCACCAAAACACACCGAGGACAAGCCCTCAGACCCGAAAAAACACCATAAATCCTCGGAGCCGAAAAAGATTTCGGACTCGAAAACTCCACCAAAGCATAAGGAGACCAAGACCCCTCCTAAAGCTACAGAGACTAAATCAAAGCACCACTCGGAACCAAAATCGTCGGTGCCGAAAAAAGACAATGGCTCCAAAGAACTGTTTCAACCAGATCCATCAGATCCGAAACAAAAAACCCTACACATTGACCCTATTACAGGTCATTTAACAACAATACCACCTAAAAAGAGGAAATTGGACACCTCAGAAGCACCTGAGGTACCCTTAAAGAAGAAAGACATAGCAACTTCACCTTTCAGACCCTCCTCTCCCCCTCCAAATCTTCCAACTATACCACTTTCTCCAGCACACTCTCCACTGCTTCCTTCTTCACCTGCACCACAAGATGATGAAGATGACTTTGGGGATGGAGACCCACAAGGGGATGATGATGATATCCACAGTATCCCACCACCTGACCCTTGGGAGGATTATGATAATGTCCCAGATATACCTGAGCCAGACTCATACCCATCTAAACCATCCCCACCAGACGACAACATAGGTTTTGCGCAACTCATAAAAAGAGCAGCCAAATATCATGGGGTAGAATTACACTCAGACCCGTTGGAGGAAGATTTTTTATTAGAGACTTTTACACAATCACAAAAGTCAACAAGTACTTTACCTATGTTAAAAGGTATGATTAAACATGCCCCTGATGTGTTTAAAGACCCTGTCGGGGCTAGAGTTCTCAACCCCAGGGTTGATAAAAAATATCAACCAGCTCCAAATGATCCAGCTTATATCAAGGGGCAGCTGCCTCTAGATTCTCTATTAGTGTCAAATGCCCGTAAACGGGCAAATTCCCAAACAACAGGTGATGCCCCTCCTCTGGATAAAGAATCTAAATTATTGGACGCATCTGGTAAACGGGTTGGGTCACAGGCGGCAAATTACTGGCGCATTGCCAACGCCCAAGCTTTGCTGGCCAGGTATGACAGGGCGCATTATGATGAGCTTGAGACACTCATGCAACATCTTCCAGAACAATATAGGTCTAAAGCTAACGATCTCATACAAGAGGGAAAGCTAATTACAAACACCTCTATCAAATGTGCTCTTGATGCAGCGGACACAGCATCTCGTGCCGTTAACACAAGCGTTTTACTGCGCAGGCACGCATGGCTACGCATATCTGGTTTTAAACAGGAGGTGCAGTCTCAAATTCTTAATCAGCCTTTTGATAAAGAACACTTATTTGGACCTACTGTAGACGCATCTTTAGAGAAGATGAAAAAAGACGCTGAAACAGCTAAGTCCATGGGGGCCTTACAGTCACCAACAACTAGAAGTTCCTTTCGTCGCTCCTTTTATAGGGGCGCCTCCAAAACCATTGGGACAGACAACACTTCTTCTTCCTACAAAAGCCCCACTCAAACTTCCTCTAACAGAGGATATTTTAGGGGGGGGGTTACAGAGGAAATAACAACAAAGGAAGAGGCCACGGTAATAACACCCGCACCTCCCCTACCACAAAACGGTGACTTCCCTCCACTCCCCCCAGACCATTCCACACCGGTCGGGGGAAGACTATCACAGTTCCTACCTGTCTGGAATTCCATCACCACAGACAGGTGGGTGAGACAAATTATCCAGTATGGTTACTGCCTGGAACTCACTTCTACTCCCCCGCACATACCTCCCAAACAATGTCCAATGTCCACAGAACATCTGACACTTCTAAAACAAGAGATTCTCTCTCTCTTGCAAAAGCACACAATAGAACCGGTTCCCCTACACCATCAAGGTACAGCGGTTTACTCCTTTACTTCCTCATCCCAAAAAGGACGGTACTCTCAGGCCAATATTAGACCTCAGACCGTTAAACCTGTACATACAATCCGACCACTTTCACATGGTCACTCTCCAATAGGGCCTCCCACTGCTTTTGAGGTGATTTCCTTGCCACTCTAGATCTCAAGGACGCCTACTTTCACATTCTGATTCACCCTGCTCACAGGAAATATCTACGATTGGTACTGGATGGTCAGCACTACCAATTCAAAGTCCTCCCATTTGGAGTGACTACAGCACCCAGAGTCTTTACAAAATTTCTCGCAGTAGTAGCAGCTCACTTGCGAAGACAACACATTCATGTGTTTCCTTACCTCGACGACTGGCTCATAAAAGCCAAGTCACGTAGCAAGCGTGTGCACCACACACACAAAACAATCCAGCTGCTGCACGACTTAGGATTCACAATAAACCTCACCAAGTCACATCTTCAACCGTCCCACACACAACAGTATCTAGGCGCCACAATAGATACTTCAAAAGCCCTTGCATACCCCAGTCCAGTCAGGATAGCCAGCATGCAAGCTCTCATAACAAAATTTCAACCTCAACACTCACTACCAGCTCGAGTGTTCATGCAGCTAATAGGGATGATGGCCTCTTGCATTTACATTGTGCCTTACGCAAGACTCCAAATGCGTCCATTACAGGAATGTTTAGCACATCAGTGGAACCAGGCTCAAGGTCACCTTACAGATCTGGTGTTGGTGGACAGCCGCACACATCGCTCTCTGCAGCGGTGGAACACACAAAACCTTTCCAAAGGGCGGCCGTTCCTAGACCCGGCTCCACAGATAGTGCTAACAACAGACGCATCGCTCACCGGCTGGGGAGCTCATCTCTTAAACCATACCATTCAGGGCACGTGGACCCCTCAACAGAAACTGCTCCACATCAATCACCTGGAATTACTGGCGATTTTTCTCGCATTAAAATCATTCCAAATACATCTCATAGGCAAAGCTGTCCTAGTTCGTACGGACAATATGACAGCAATGTACTATGTACAAAAACAGGGGGGGACACACTCTCTGCAGCTTTCACGCCTAGCGCAAAGCATATGGAGATGGGTCATTCCTCAAAAAATATACCTCTTAGCAGAACATCTCCCAGGGGTACACAATCAATTGCGGATCTGCTCAGTCGTCCGAGACAACAGATCCATGAATGGGAACTTCATCCGCAAGTTCTTCATCTGTTTTTTCAGATGTGGGGCCACCCAGACATAGATCTGTTCACCACACATTTAAATGCAAAATGCCCGAGCTTCGCCTCCAGGTATCCACACCCATTGTCCAAAGGCAATGCAATATGGATGAACTGGTCAGGCAGATTTGCGTACGCTTTTCCGCCTCTCCCACTCATTCCATTACTGGCGCGCAAGCTCAAACAACAGTCTCTCACAATGATCCTGTTTGCTCCAACATGGGCCCGACAACCATGGTTCACAACCCTGCTGGAACTCTCAGTAGTTCCACATCAAAAGTTGCACCTTTCTCCAAAGCTCCTCACACAGAACCATGTAGAAATAAGGCATCCAGATCCAGCTCAACTGAACCTAGCGATCTGGCTCCTGAAATCTTAGAGTTTGGTTACCTCAACCTTCCGCCAGACTGTATGAATGAATATCATTAAGGAGGCTAGACGTCCTACCACTAGAGCGTGCTATGCAGCTAAATGGAAAAGATTTGTTATCTACTGTAATAACACAATCGATCCACTAGATGCTTCAATTCAAAACATTATTTGTTATCTCTTGCATCTACAAAAATGTAATCTGGCATACACATCTATACGATTACATCTTGCTGCCATAGCCGCTTACCTACAAAACAGACAACACTTGTCATTGTTTAAGGTACCTGCCATCAAAGCATTCATGGAAGGCCTTAAAAGGATAATTCCTCCCAGAGTTCCACCCTCTCCAGAGTGGAACCTAAACATTGTCCTTACCAGGCTCATGGGTCCCCCATTTGAACCTTTACATAAATGTGAGTTACAATTTCTCACATGGAAAGTAGCTTTCCTTGTAGCAATCACATCTCTCAGAAGAGTTAGTGAACTCCAGGCATTAACAATACAAGAACCATTTTTGAAAATACATCACAACAAAGTGGTTCTTAGGACAAACCCTAAATTCTTACCAAAAGTCGTCTCTGCTTTCCAACTTAACCAGTCTGTTGAGCTGCCAGTCTTTTTCCTCAACCAGACTCAGTAGCAGAACGGGCTCTTCATACGCTTGACGTCAAAAGAGCTATCCTTTACTACATTGAAAGGACAAAAACTTTCAGAAAAACTAAACAACTTTTTGTAGCTTTCTCACCACCACATAAGGGCAACCCTATATCAAAAGCTGGAATTGCCAGGTGGATCGTTAAATGCATCCAGATATGCTACCAAAGAGCAAAGCGTACATTATCTATTCCCCCTAGAGTGTATTCCACACGCAAACTAGGGGCTTCTATGGCATTCTTAGGGAACATTCCCATAGATGACATTTGTAAAGCAGCAACATGGTCTACACCGCACACGTTCACAAAACACTATTGTGTAGATGTGCAGGCAAAACAACAGGCTAGTGTGGGCCAGGCTGTACTAAGGACACTTTTTCAAACCACTGCAACAGATACAGGTGGCCACCGCTTGGGAGAGTACTACTGTAGAGTCTATGCACAAGTATATATTCTGCAGCTCATATGCCTCGAACGGAAAATGCTACTTACCAGTATGCATCTTTTCTTGGCATGTAGAGCTGCAGAATTATGTACGCCCACCCACCTCCCCGGGTACCTTTATATGTTGCAGTGCTATCTTACTTAGATACATCACACATGGACATCTCTTTCTGTTTCTCACAAACTCCATCATCACCCTTTATGGCGAAAAACAATCTGAGGATGGAGTCGATGCCCATGCGCACTATCGTCCTAAGGAGGAGTCACCTATCTCGTGACTACAAAGAACTTCTTCCAATACAACAACAAAGTGCAAACATCCGAGCCCAACACCAGATGGCGATCTATACACAAGTATATAATTCTGCAGCTCTACATGCCAAGAACAGATGCATACTGGTAAGTAGTATTTTCCATGTTGTCTAAGGCAATAAATGAATCTCAGAATAATAAAACGCTCTCTTCATCAAACTGAACAGTTTCTCTTGAACTCTGGGTATGTAATGCTGGATTTAATAGAAACATCATCAGTCCTAACCGTGTGAATGTACATGGCCCTCCTGCTATATTTAAAACACTATCCTTTCACATTTGTCGTTCAAAACTACATTTTGAATCACCACTGTCATCAAGCTGGACTCATATATATTTTTTGGGTATCAGTTTAGTTCAGTCTCATTTGAGCAAGTGGAATATGATCTGTAGGAAATAGTCTGTGCTATATCATCTCGTTGGTACAGCGAAGAGCATCAGCAAAGGCATCAGTCTGCGCTGTCAGGTTGTCATTTTGGTGTTGGGGGCTCCCAGCCCCACTCAGACACAGGCAACCATACTCCGGGCGGGACATTCAATAGACCGACACTCTGCAGTATGTTCTAGGAAAGAAACAAGTATAACTTTTCTTAAAAGCAAAATTTTTCCGAAAGCACTTGTTCTTCCTTTCCTGGCTTTGATCTGATGACAAAGTGTTGTTTTTTCCGTCTGCAGTTATCTATGCTGGTTCTGGGGAATGATTTGAGGATTCTACCCACATTTTAGCCTTTGTGTTCTTGTTTATGGAGCCAAACCCTCCTTCCCCACGCTCAGTAAGAAGGGATGGGGCAGTCCCCTTTTTGACTATCCCTCCATACACTGCTGAATAACTACACCCTTGACTATTTGGCATAGACCCAATGTCATTCATCTGCCATATCTGTGCTGGTAATTTTCCTTTCTCCAACTGGCCCCTCACCACTTGTGGGACTGATTGAATTACAGTTCTAATTAGGTCTGGGGAGATATGCATCCTTTTATTCTCTGCCCACCTGTTAGTGGCTTTCTCTCCCAGGTGCCCACATTTTTGGTGTGCCTACTTATCCATTGCCACCAAATCAGAATCCTGCGTTGTCACCTCTGCCTCCAAGATTTTGGTTTTTTTTGGCTGCAAGGGAATTAAACCAGCATACTAGTGAAGTGGTGGGATAGTGAGCATCTACATGATACACAGTAACTGTGCTTTGCGGTAACGTTTCCCAGATCTCTTGCCACAACTCCTTACCCCACTCAGACACTTCCTGTAACACTTCTGTATTTTCCACTGGGACGTGTGCCCTTTGCTCATGCACCACTGCAGTTTCTGCCTGTATGTACCACTTCCATTTGATCACATTTGCTTCTTGTGCATGCCCCGTTCTGTGTGACTCAGGGGAACTCATCACCCACTGCATTAGAGAAATTTCAGTTTCAAAATCACATTGTGCCTTATTGTTGTCTGCCCAGTGTCTATCCGAGCACAGTAACACACCAGCGACTGTTTTTCAAAGGGAGTATACCACCTTCCAGCATCTGTACACCACTCCCCAGCATCTGGCAATGTTTTAGTCCAAACTACCAGGAGCACCCTCTTTTTTCCTTGTTTTTGCCACATACTCCAATTGGCATACTGCACCTGGGCTGTCCCATGTAACTTAATGTCTCCTTCCTGTATTGCTTCAAAAAAAGAGGGGAGGTAGAGTAAAAAGGAACAAAGGGGCTTGTCCTCCAAATAAACACGTTATAATCATAGAGAGCCCTTCTGTTGGTAGAAGAGTTTTTTTTCTTTCCACTTTGATGTTTGTTGGAAAATGGTGTGTTTTCCTTAGATATGCCTCCCCCACCAGGGTTTCCCCTTGGTGGCATGCTTCATCATCGGGTTCTTCCTGTTCCGCTTTGGAACGGGGCTTGCTTTGACCTACGAGTTGCGTGGGAGCACCTATTGTTGGTACAATGTGTTTGGATGAAGTGTTAAAGGTGTGGGGGGGAGGGAGAAAATTAAAAATACCTGGCTAGTAGGAAAAGATTCCTTACTAACACCTCTATCCGGTATGGTTAAAATATGGGGACAAAAATGGGAACTTAAAGGGCACAATGTGCCTTAGTTCCGCTGGTCGACATGTTTCTAGCCCTACCCCAAGGCTATTCTTCAGGACCAAGATGGATAGTTCCCTGGTACCACTTTTATTTCTAATTTCAGTCAGGAGAAAACATTGTGTAAAAAAATTAATGTAATAGATATATACAGCACCGGTTGGTGTTAATGGCACGATAGATCAGTATCCAATATTAATTGCCTCTTAATTAACATGAGACCGTACGGGGGAAGGGACCCCCGTAGTCACACTTGCCTCAAGACTATTCCTTTGCTTAAGGGTTCGCACCCGCCATGTCTTTGTACGTATTGGCCACGCATCTAAAGCATATTGTATAGCCTCTGTTGTCAACTCCAAAGCACATTGGGGCTGCTTTCCCCACTCAGAATCATGTTTAAAAATTAAAATTTTCATAATTTCTTCCTTAAGTCTCTGCATAGCATCCCTCAATGTAAACCAAGGTTTATCATGTACTTGCCAGTCTGACTTTATAGGATACTTGTGACTACATCCAGCAACTGCTAATTGTAACAGGCTGATTTGATTATCTTCTCTATAATTCCTAAAATGTTCCTGCACAATGGAGTCAATGCTAAGCGTACAAAACTTTGCTGTATTTTCTCGGTTTAACATCACTTCAGAGACTCCTAAGTCAAACAAACGCACTATCCACAATAGCAAAGCCTCCCCTGGCTTCTGTTGAAATCGGTCTAAAATACCATTAATCTCTTGCTGAGAAAAGCCCTCCAAAGAATTAATCAAAAACCTCCTGTGAGTATTGTGTATTAACCTGCAGCTTTCAGTGGAGCACTGGCAGTGCGTGAACAACATTCCTTTCTTCCGACTCACTCTGGCTGTCTGAACAGTCTGGTAATTTATACTGCGTCACACACACAGCATCTCGCTCTTGCACTGTCTGGTATATCTTCAAAAAAACGCGAGAGGGTCCCTGATTTACTGAATGGCTTTGGAGAAGAAAGCAGGGAGACTAACTAAGGTAAAGAAAACGAGATCCTCTCCAAAGCATTATATATAACACATGCAGTACATCAACAATATATGTAAAGCCAGGGATCAGATTGGTATTTTTTTTTTTATAGTTTATTCATCTCATACAAAAATATATTTTTTTGTTATATATAGTTAATATTTAAGTGCAAAGACCTTTTTCTTTAAAATGACTATGTATATTTTCATTTTTTATATATATATACATCAGAGCAGAGGTACAACCAGTAATGTAGTTGTGAGCACCCACAAGTACAATTGATCAATACATATAACAAAATATGATACTACACAAGCACAAAAAAGACACACATAGTGAGTCAGAAAACACTAATCACAAATCATCAGAAAAACAATATGCAACATAGGACAAAACAATATTTACATTACACACCATAAAATACATCACAATACACAGAATTAAATACTCATTATAGGATGTACATTCAAATTGACAGAAAAACGCCGACGCGTATTTCGGAAGCTGGCCGAAGATGTTAACCTTCATCAGGGCGTTGTCTGTACAAATAATTCATGTGGCAGGAGGCCATCCAACTTGCTAATAGTCCTACGGTAATTGAGCACTAAAAAAAGAGGTGGGGTGCTCACAATCTTCACGATCCCTAATCAGAAACCAAACAGATAATTGGAGATATTCAGTTCAACACTAATAAAGAGAAGAGAGGAGGAGCCAATCCCAGAATAAATGTGATAAAGTACAAGCCATCACCTAGCGAAAACACCAAGAAATAACACCCGTCTGTATCTAGAATCACATGCACACCATCAAGTTCATGCCTTAGCCTGATTCAAAAAAGAAAAAAAATTGTAAATAACTTAAGTGATGTGACAGAATGAAAGAAGTGTAAATATAGTATTTAGAGGAATACACACAAATACCTACTAGGATGTAAAAATCCAGTGGGTAAAGAGTGGCAGTCTAATGATTCCAACACTGTCCACTATAGATATCTTGATCATGGGAGGAGACAGAGGTGGAAGGGAAATAGTAAATTCTCACCAGAATTCCAATACCACTGGAGGCGACACAAATGACGAAAAATAAGATAATGAAAAGTAATTATAAGGAATAGTGGCAAAAAGCAAATCCAAAAATATCATATAGCCAGATTAAAGGGAAATGACCTACCTATATTTATGAGGAACTGGACCAGAAGGTGGCTAGCTTAAGTCTTTCCAGTACGGTGGGCCATGGAGTCCACAGTGTCCATAATAGAGGACTGTTCATCAAAAGAAACAAACTATAGAGGACAACAAGGGTAAAATAGACGTGAAAAGAAAAGTTAAATAAACATATGTCTAAGCCTTGCTTGTAGAATGCGGGGTCTGGCTTGAATATACGAGTTCCTTACATACTGCACGACTTGTACCGAAAAACGGGTCTCCTTCTGGCAGCGATCCTGCCCGAATAATGCTAGAAGTGTGGAGCGTGTTTAAATAGGCTAAAGATGCCGCGCCAACTCGCGTTAATGTAATTCAGCTGGATCCAATCGGCAAGACTCCTGGGCTGTAACGACAACCCTCAGGATAGAGGCAATAAAGGGGACGCCATATTGAAATGCTCCACTATGAACATAAATACGTGATCATCTGGGCTGCGAGAGAATGAAATATCCTACAATAAAATATTACGACGGACAAATTTCAAGATAATGTAGCCGTTTCAAAGAACGGTCATTATACAATGCGATCTAACATCGTAGGCACAAAAGTAAAGTCTCAAAACACAATTGAAAAAGGACAACCAAGGATAGTAACGTAATCGGCAGCCATATTAGAAAGTATAAACGAAAGATCTGAATGTATAAACAGTGAATGAGTGAAAAAATGACTGCAGAAGCATGCGTCTGCCTAATGAGGGCAGCAAAATATTTACTGCTGCTAGCCATGTATTCTGGGCCATACATACTAAATCCTCAATTACGAGGAAAAAGACTGACCTCCTTACGGCAACCCCTTAATAGGGAGACATGGAGAGGCTAATCAAATCCATATATATACAAAAGAAAAATATATATGTACAAGATGAAAGGCTAAAAATAAAAAATAGACCTAGAAAAGCAGAGGCATAATCTAAATGGAGCAAGGTAAAAAGTTCCCAATTGGATCCACAAGTCTCATATAGGGCCAAATCTCACAGTGAAAAAAGAGAGAAAAAGGCCAAAAGGTCCATGTCCAGGAGCAGGGAAGGCTGCTCGGTTCTCCAGGGGAATAAAGAAAGAAGGACATATGACAGCTGGAGGCCTTACAATATGGCATTCTCCCACGGAAGTTGTTCATTAAGTCCAGAGATGGCTGTCTGGAGAGTATAGATCAAAAAAACTTCCAGTTTCTTTCCCAAGCCATCCGAGTTCCCATCCTTTGGGCATGTTATCCTTTCCAGGATCAGCCATTTGAGATCTGTTTCAGAGTGCTGATTTTGGGACCAGTGGTCTACCAGAGGAGCTCCAGTCCGATTTGTTTTTTATGGCAGACTTGTGCTCTCTGAATCTTATCCTGAATTTGCGGCTGGTCTCTCCCACATAACCCATGTTACAGGGACATAGGATAAGATAAATCACATTGGCCGTCCTGCAGTTAGTCATCTCAGTGAACGTCAGGCATCTCTGTCCCCACTCTAAGGTAGCAGTAGTAATGGCAAAGCTGCAGGCATGGCAGTTGCTACATTTATGATTGCCCTTTATGGGGTTGGTCCCTGTGATGGATTTCTGGATGTATTGTCTTTCCTGTTCATAGGTGGCCCTTACTAGTGCGTTTCTGAGATTTTTGTTACATTTGAAGGCGATGACGGGTCCTGGAAGATTAGTCAATCGATCGCCAGTGTTGAGAATGTGCCATTGTGACGCGATTATTTGACGTACCTTGTTGTTAAGATTAGAATGCTTAAGAACGCAAACTAGTTTTTTATCCTCCTTGGTTTTTTCCTGAAGGAGAGCGTCTCTGTTGTAGTATTTAGCTCTTTTATAGGAGTCCTTAAGTCTTTCGGGATATCCTCTGGTGCGTAACATTTGTTTAAGTTCTGCATGATGTTCATAATGCCTCATATTGGAACAGTTCCTGCGGAGGCGCAGGAACTGACTGAATGGGATACCATCTTTCTGACATCTGGGATGGAAGCTGTCATAGTAGAGCAGCGTGTTTCTGGCAGTGGGCTTGGTATAGCGGGACACCTGGTTCTCCTGGTTTTCAATATAGATCCATATATCCAAAAATTCAATTTTGTTTTTGCTGGTCTTAGGACTGAATTTCAGATGGGGATCACACAGATTGATCCAGAGGAGGAATTCATTAAGTTGTTCCTCTTCTCCTCTCCATATGAAAAAAATATCATCAATGAATCTTTGCCATTGATGGATGTTCTCTGAAAAAGGTGCTATTTCATTGAAGATAAATCTGTTCTCAAAAGTCCCCATGTAAATATTCGCCACATTTGGGGCACCCGCTGCTCCCATACTGACTCACTGGACTTGTTTATAGATGGAATTACTAAATTCGAAATAGTTTTCATTAAGTACTATTGCCAGGCATTCGATAATGAACAGATGGTCATCCTGACTATCATTTCTTTCCAGGGTCAATTTGACAGCTTCCAAGGCTTCACGCTGAGGTATATTTGTATACAGTGCCTCAATGTCCATCGTGACAAGCGTGTCAGTGTTAGAATTAAACGGTATTCCTTCAATTTTGGATGTCATATGTCCAGTATCTTTAACGTATACCGGAAGGGCGGACACCAAGGGTTTCAAGAATGTGTCTACGTATTTGGACAATGGTTCAGTTAAGGACCCAACCGTGGACACAATGGGTCTAAATGGTGGTTTAACAGAATCTTTGTGGGTTTTAGGTACTCCATAGAATACAGGAATCTTAGTATGGGATCTGTTCAAAAATTCAAATTCTTGTTTACAAATAGTGGCTCTATTTAAGGGCCCTTCCGTGATGCGGAGGATCTCTTTTGATCCTCTGTTCTGGAAAGTTACCCATCTTGGTGTAATGCTCTGGTACCCCTAACATCTCAAGAATCTGGTCCTTATAATCCTTTGTGTCTAAGACAACTATGCCCCCCCCTTATCACTAGGTTTAATCGTGACATCTCGATTTTTCGTAATTTGTTGAGGGCATTATATTCATCAAAGTTAAGATTATATGTGGGTTTGGGGACAAATTCCAACATAGATTGAATCTTGTTGAAAACAGTTTTCTCAAAGGTACCCACTTTTGGGCCCAACTCATCAAGAGTGGGGGGAAACTAGAGGGAGGTCTAAGTCCTGATCTGTTCTCATTAATGGGAGCCACCATATTGTCAAAAAAACTTTCTCAATCTGATTTTTCTGAAAAAAGAGTGAATGTCCCAACAGAGTATATCTGCAGTTTATCTTTTAATGATTTGTTTACACACTTCAACATATTAGAATTCTTTTTAACTTCAACTAACTGCTGTTATATTTGATCACCTTCCTTTTCTAACTGAGCACATTTTTCATACATGCTACAAAAAGCACTCAAAAAATCCAACCTTTTTTCTCCCTGAAGTTCTAAGCTCTTTTTCCTCTTTAAAGGAAACTTTCTGCAAACGTTTATATATCTGTGCTTGCCCCTCATCTTTACACATGCATAAGGGGCGTCTTTCCACCCCAATAGCTCAGTTGGCATGTGAGAGTCTGCAACTGATAACATTGTCTTTTTGGAAAACCTTTTTCCCCTCTCCCTTTCAAAATCGTACCACACTCCTGGTGCCAAAATGTCTTGCTTTACACTCCCAAATAAAAGAAATTCAGTACTCCCAAGATGAGGCAC
The DNA here is from genome assembly GCA_963921515.1 of Calotriton arnoldi. Taxonomy (NCBI): domain Eukaryota; kingdom Metazoa; phylum Chordata; class Amphibia; order Caudata; family Salamandridae; genus Calotriton; species Calotriton arnoldi. Next base: position 648,012 of record CAWUFW010001460.1, read on the forward strand.
TTGGTAAAGCAGGAAAAGGCGCCTGGAAAGGAGGCTCAACACTCCCAAAATGAGGCAAATCAAAAGGCAGTTTCAAAATAAAGCGTGGGGTTTTATTAATGCTACACTCTCTAACAGAAAGACTTTCCCAGATTTCAAATTAATCGGGTAAAACAACATGCAAATATACATAAATATATATCTGTGCACATGCAAATAATAATAAAACACTCACAAGTAATCAAATGCATGAGGTAAAACACAAGCAGATAATAGTAAAACACTTGCAAATAATAATAATGGAACACTCACAAGTTAAATGCAAGGGAGCATAGCATAAGCAGATAATAATAATGGAACATTCATAAGTAAAATGCAAGGGAGCAAAACATAAGCATATAATAATAATGGATGCCCAATGCAAGAAACAAGTAGCAACAGCTTACTTTTAACCAATATGAATAATTTACAAAGAAAAATAAAGATATAACACACACCAAAATGTTTTGAATCAATAATGTATTAAGAGAAAATCAAATAATAAAGGCTGTCGTAATTTATAATTTCAATTGCAATGTGAAGTACGTGACTGTGGTGAAACAGTGACATGTGGTGAATGGTGATAAATATAGTCCACTATATACAGAAACAATTGTGCAAAAAATGGGGAGGGGGAGGGAGAAAGATTTCATAAATGTCATTATTAGCACATATGCTTAATGATCCAATGACGAATGGAACTGTGATCATAAGCGTTGTGTAGACATATACAATACGCCGACGTTTCGACCGTGTGTATCGTGCAAGAAGTGAAAGTGCGTCCAGGCGGGTCTTCCTCAGGGCAGGAGGGGGGAGAGATGGCAACCCAAAAGCAGATTCCTAGGTGGCCCTGCGAATAATAATTTCTTGGTCAGGTATGGGTTGGAAATTAATTCATAAGGATCTCCACCAGCCGGTTTGGAGCCTCAAAGATAAACTGTATTGGACTTCCACCCGTCGGTTGGAGTCGAGTTTGTGCCAGTCCGATGTGTTTCGTGATCTGGAATTCAAGCCTCCTTCTCCTGACCAAGAAATTATTATTCGCAGGGCCACCTAGGAATCTGCTTTTGGGTTGCCATCTCTCCCCCCTCCTGCCCTGAGGAAGACCCGCCTGGACGCACTTTCACTTCTTGCGCGATACACAGGGTCGAAACGTCGGCGTATTGTATATGTCTACACAACGCTTATGATCACAGTTCCATTCGTCATTGGATCATTAAGCATATGTGCTAATAATAAGGACATTTATGAAATCTTTCTCCCTCCCCCTCCCCATTTTTTGCACAGTTGTTTCTGTATATAGTGGACTATATTTATCACCATTCACCACATGTCACTGTTTCACCAGTCACGTACTTCACATTGCAATTGAAATTATAAATTGCGACAGCCTTTATTATTTGATTTTCTCTTAATACATTATTGATTCAAAAAATGTTGGTGTGTTATATCTTTATTTATTTTTCTTTGTAAATTATTCATATTGGTTATAAGTAAGCTGTTGCTACTTGTCCTAAGTAATTGATACCCCGACAGAACCAATTTTTCCTTTAAAATACGTATACCCAGGTTCTGAGGGACACCGGGTTGCCCCATTACGTTTACCACAATGCAAGAAACAAGCACTGTCAAATACCAGGAATTACCAGTGCCAAACGCAAGAACCAAATATAAAGAGCACAACATGAAAGCATCACAGAACAATGAAACTTTCAGCTTATATACACAAAATAAGTAAAACAAATATATCACCAAATGATCTGTTAACATTCTGGCCAGCTCGACTGAAGGAGTCCTTGACAGTCAGGCAGAAGTCTTGATCGGGACCCTCAAAGTTCCCTGCGGCAACATGTCTGTTCCACAGCGAGCTCCTGTCGTAAGTGCCAAGATTTCCCACCTTTAATACTGTTTACTAACATGGAGAGAGACTTTTAGAAATTCCTCCTCCCTTCATCTATTGCAAAACCAAAGCTGACCGGTACCTGTCTGTGTCAAGTTCAAGACGGAAGCTGGCCAACCCTCCGTGTTTTGACTCCAAGACAGAGAAGTACATTCCTCTCTCACGCTTTCAAATTCACATCCCACATGTTCTGTTCCAGCAAGGCTGTTGTGCTCTTTGGTGTGAGGAAAGAAAACATCCCACTCTTGCTGCAAGAAGGCACAAAATGAAATCATGCAAGAGCACAAAAATGATGTTGTACATTCAAAATGGAGTCAGTTAAAACACAGTCAAAGGTTACCACAATCTCACAATGCATATAGCGTTACAGCATCTCATTTTTATAAGGAGATAATGAACTTATTGTGTGAAGCTTTGCAAGTGGAGCAGAGGTTACATTACAGTTACTGGCCAGAGGCTTCTGGCATTGTGGAACAGATTATCTGAAAGAGACACGTTAGTGATAGATTCCTTACCTTAGAATATCCCCAGGCGTCAGGCTGGATCCGGAAAGTTTTGCGTAGCAGTACCCTTGCGCGTCGGTAGGCGGCGCCGTGCGGCTCCGCGTCCGCCGTCGGCGTCGTGATCGCCGGGATGACGTCGCGGGCAGCACTTAGGCGCCGCCCCTGCGCGCTGACGTCAGTTCTTCTTTTTCCGCGCCAGCAAGCGCAGATCCGGGAAGAGCAGTGCCCTGGTCAATTTTTGACCATTATTTTTGGTGATTTTTTCACTGTTTTTTCCATCTTTAAGGTGTCGTAGGGATGCCCGGCTTCAAGCGATGCGGCGCCTGTGCGCGGATGATGTCCGTCACCGACCCGCATTGGGAGTGTCTCTTCTGCCTCGGCCGAGGCCACGACACCGAGTCTTGTCCCGAATGCCAGGCCCTCAACCCGAAAGCTTTGCGAGAGCGGTCTCGAAAGCTCCTCGAGGCCCGGCATTCGGCTCCACGTGAGGCCCCGGTCGCGTGAGAGGTCCAGGGGTCACTCGCGGAGTGCACACCGGTCGTCGGCGTCGAAGTCTTCTTCGTCCGGTAAGTCTAAGCACAAGAAGTCCAAGAAGCATCGTCGCTCTCGGACTTCGCCCGCCGGTCTCGCGACTCGGCTGAGGCCCCTCCCGGCACCGTCCCCGCCCCCGCGGCCCCGGACTTGCCTGTGGAGTCGCCCCGTCATACCCGCCCTTCCCGGGTTCGGGGGCGGATCCGGCCAAGGTACAGGAGTTCCTGTCGGCCATGGCCCGCCTCTTCGGGCCTTCAGGCCCCTCCGTGCGCCTTCGGGCCCCGCGGGCCCTGATGGGGTTGCTCCGGCGTCGCCGGCGGCTCCGGCGTCGCCCGGGCCTCCAGCCTCGATCCCGGCTCCGGCTTCGGCCCCGGCCTCGATCCCGGCTCCACAACCCCCATCGACACCGGTCGACCTCACGACACCTCCGCCGGCGCCGATGTCTCCGGTGCCGCTCTCGACGCCGCCCTGGGCTCCGGGCGGCGTCGTCCCCCAGTTCCTTCCGGCTCCGGACATGGACCCGGAGCGACGTCGCCGACGCAGGCTCCGGCGCCGATGGGACCTTGGGTCCCAAATGTCCCTCCTCCTCCTTATTTTGAACCAGAGGAGGACCAGGAGGACTGGGAGGGGTCTGATGACCCTCTGACTCGCAACTGTCAGTATGATGAGGACTGGACAGAGAGTCTAGGGAGGCCAGTGGTCTGGATACTTCTCCTGACACTGGCATGCTGTCTCCTCCCGTGGCTACGGAGGAGGGGGCCAATTTTGGTACGGTGTTGCGTAGGGCTGCTGGGGCCTTACGTCTCCAGCTCCCTACTTTGACGGTCAAGCCTAACATCTTGACAGAGGTGCTTCAGCCGGCAGCCTCCTCTGCGGAGACTGTGCTGCCGTTTAACGACGCCCTCACAGACGTTCTTTTGGGCGCCTGCGCCGACTCGCTGGGCAGGTCGATTGCAACGACGGTGGCGCTCCGCCGCCACGCCTGGCTGAGAACCACTGGTTTTTCAGGGGATGTCCAGAATACTCTCATGGACATGCCCTTTGATGGAGTCGGTCTTTTTGGGTCCAAAGCAGACCATGCGTTGGAGCGCTTTAAGGACTCACGGGCTACTGCCAAGTCCCTGGGCCTTTCTGCTACACGCCCTCCGCTGCCTTCTGCTTTTCGCCCCTATCGTGGCCACGGTAGGGGCGCCCCTTCACGTCAGCAGCCCAGCCACCGGCCCGCGCAGCAGGCGTCTTCGCGTGGCCGAGGACGTGGATTCCGCCGTGGCGGATCGGGCAACCAGCGTGCGGGTCAGGCCACCACCTCCAACCCGTCCGCGGCCTCCAAGCCCTCCTAGTCCCTCCTTTCAGGTGCACGGCACGCCAGTAGGGGGCAGGGTCCGCCATCACCTTCCCCACTGGCGCACCATCACCTCGGACAGGTGGGTCTTGGACATTGTCCGAAGGGGCTACTCCTCCCCTTCGAGACCACCCCCCAGCCATGCCACCTCAATTCCACCGCATGTCAGGGGATCACTTGGTGCTTCTACAGAAGGAAGTCACGGCCCTCTTGACCAAGAGGGCCATCGAGCATGTTCCGACCCCAGAAGTAGGGCGTGGTTGCTACTCCCACTACTTTCTGGTGCCCAAAAGGACAAGGAGGACATGCGTCCTATCTTGGACCTCCGGAACGTCAATCGCTTCCTCCGGAAGGAGAAGTTCAAGATGCTCACCCTAGCTCAGGTCTTGACTGCCCTCGACCCAGGAGACTGGTTGGTAGCGTTGGACTTGCAGGACGCGTATTTCCACATCCCCGTCCTGCCGGCCCACCGGCGTTACCTTCGGTTCACGGTAGGCCCCGAGCATTTTCAGTTCACCGTGCTCCCCTTTGGCCTTACCAGTGCCCCTCGGGTGTTCACGAAAGTGATGGCGGTGGTCGCAGCTCATCTGCGCCGGGCAGGGGTTTCAGTCTTCCCCTACCTCGACGACTGGCTGCTGAAGGCGGGCTCGTCCCAGGCAGTCGTCTCCCACCTCCAGACTACGGCCGAACTCCTGCACTCGCTGGGGTTCTCCATCAATGTGCCAAAGTCGCATCTGATTCCTTCTCCACAGCTCCTTTTCATCGGAGCAGTTCTGGACACGTCGCAGTTTCGGGCCTATCCTCCCGAACGGCGAGTCCGGGATATTCAGGCTATGATTCCGATCTTTCGGCCTTTATCCTGGGTTTCGGTAAGGATGACCCTGAGGCTGCTGGGCCTCATGGCCTCCTGCATCCTGCTGGTCAATCATGCCAGATGGCATATGCGGGCTCTGCAGTGGGACCTGAAGTTCCAGTGGGCGCAGCACCAGGGCGACCTGTCCGATCACGTCCAGATCTCGGAGGGGACTGCAAAACAGTTGCAGTGGTGGCTCTCGAACCGGCAATGGGTCATGGGCAGATCCCTCTCCCTTCCCCAGCCAGAGCATACAGTTGTGACGGACGCGTCCCTTCTGGGATGGGGCGGTCACATGGGAGAGGCGGAGATCAGAGGCCTCTGGTCTCCGGGCGGAGTCCCGGCTCCATATCAACATTCTGGAGCTCCGGGCGATCCGGCTTGCACTCAAGGCATTCCTTCCCTCTGTCAAAGGGAAGGTAGTGCAGGTGTTCACAGACAACACCACCGCCATGTGGTACTGCAACAAACAGGGCGGGGTGGGGTCTTGGACCCTTTGTCAGGAGGCTCCGCGCCTCTGGACATGGCTGGAACATCAGGGCATGTTCCTGATGGTTCAACACCTGGCAGGTTCTCTGAACGCCAGGGCGGACGAACCTCAGCCGCAGGTGCATGATGGATCACGAATGGCGTCTTCACTCGGAAGTGGCGCAAGGACTCTTTCTACAGTGGGGAGAGCCTTGGTTAGATCTATTCGCCACCGAAGAGAACGCGCAATGTCATCAGTTCTGCGCGTTGGAATTTCCAAGGCGGCACTCGCTCGGCGACGCTTTCGTCGCGAGTGGAGTTGCGGTCTGTTGTACGCCTTTCCGCCTATACCACTTCTACCCAGAGTGTTGAAGAAGATTCGGCACGACCGGGCCCAAGTCATTCTTGTGGCTCCGGACTGGGCTCGAAGAGTTTGGTATCCCGAGCTACTCAATATGAGCATAGATCCCCCGATCCGTCTGCCTCTTCGGGAGGATCTTCTGTCGCAGCAGCAGGGGACGGTCCTCCACCCGAACCTGTCCAGTCTACACCTGCTTGCGTGGGAGATTGAGCGGCGGCAGTTGATTCCTTTCGACTTGCCTCCCGAAGTTTGTGATGTGATTCTGGCAGCCAGGCGTCCCTCCACTAAGGTGGTATACGCCTGCAGGTGGAACAAATTTGTGGCATGGTGCACAGCAAAGGCTGTGAATCCCCTTTCTGCCCCTCTTTCTGAGGTCCTTCTGTTCCTTCTCTCTCTGGCCCAACAGGGTTCTGCCCTGGGTACCATCAAGGGTTATCTTTGTGCTATCTCGGCCTTCCTCAGGCTCCCTGATCAGCCCTCCCTTTTCAAGTCCCCTGTTGTTAACTGAGTTCTTAAAAGGCATTACTCACCTCTTCCCTCCTGTTCCGTTTGTAATGCCTCAGTGGGACTTGAACTTGGTTCTTACCTTTTAATGTGCGCTCCCTTTGAGCTCTCTGCATAACTGTCCTCTTCGTCTTCTGACTCTGAAGACAGCCTTTCTGGTGGCCATCACCTCCGCTCGGCGGGTGAGTGAGCTCCAGGCTCTATCTTGCAAACCTCCCTTTCTGTCTGTTCATCCAGACAAGGTTGTTCTTCGGACGCGTCCGTCCTTCTTGCCAAAGGTGGTTACTGCTTTCCACATTGGGCAGACCATCACTTTGCCCACCTTCTTTCCGCCTCCGCATCCTTCCAGAGAGGAAGAGAGGCTCCACCGTCTGGACCCAAAACGTGCGCTCTCCTTCTATATCGACCGCACAAAACACTTCCGGGTGGATGACCAGCTCTTTGTTGGCTACGTGGGCGCCAAAAAGGTCGGGCGGTGCACAAGAGGACCATCTCCCGCTGGGTTACCTTGTGCATCAAGACCTGCTATTCTTTGGCAAAGAAGGAGCCTCCTGTTGGGCTACGTGCCCATTCCACCAGGGCAACGGCTGCTACCACGGCCTTGGGCCGCGGTGTTCCGCTGCCGGTTATCTGTCAGGCAGCTACGTGGGCCTCGCTGCACACGTTTACTAAGCATTACTGCCTTGACAGTCAGGTCCGGAGGGACGGCTTCTTTGGCCGTTCTGTCCTCCAGGACTTCCTTGTCTGATCTTTGTTCGCAGACCCACCACCGGGGTTGGTATTGCTGGGGTATCTATTCTAAGGTAAGGAATCTATCACTAACGTGTCTCTTTCAGATGCACAAGTTACTAACTTGTGTAACGATATATCTGTAAGAGACAGTAGTTAGTGATAGATTCCTACCGCCCCACCCATCCTCCCCGTTCTGCGAACTGATTTCTAGGGTTAAGGACATCCCTTTCAGGGCCCTAGTATTTTTCAGACACCTGTGTCAGCTTCTTGCATGGCTCTGCGTTCCTGGCGCGGAAAGTCGTGTAGCAGAACTGACGTCAGCGCGCAGGGGCGGCGCCTAAGTGCTGCCCGCGACGTCATCCCGGCGATCACGACGCCCGACGACGGACGCGGAGCCGCACGACGCCGCCTACCGACGCGCAAGGGTACTGCTACGCAAAACTTTCCGGATCCAGCCTGACGCCTGGGGATATTCTAAGGTAAGGAATCTATCACTAACTACTGTCTCTTACAGATATATCGTTACACAAGTTAGTAACTTGTGCATTAGTACCTTGAAATCCAGGCTAGCCAGAGTGTGTGCTTCAACCTCCCTAAAATGGCCTAACGCCTTGCCGCTTGTATTGATCAGCATTCCGGGCAGAAAGACTGGCCTTTCGCCGCTTGATATCCTCATGGGGTGCGCTATGAGGCTACCTGCTATGCCTGCTAACATACTTGTAAATATCTCAGACGATCTAGTGTTTGACTATTGCAAAGGACTTGCTGATGTGGTTTGTTTTTTGTGGTTACACCGCCTCATCAGGAGCAGTGTCATGATCTTGCCCCCGGAGACTGTGCTTGTAAAAAAGCACGTGAGGAAGAGCTGTCTTAAACCTCGCTGCTGTGGTCCATTCCAGGTGATTCTGGTGACAACAGCTGCGAAGTGTTGCGGCCTTCCAAACTGGGTGCATGCCTCCCAGATCCGCAGGGTTACGTGTCCCCTCGATGAAACAGTTCCTCTTCCAGAAGAAATGCCAGCAGTGGTTCGGAAACCACAGGAGAGGGTCAGCCAAGCTGTGAGTGAAACGCGCTGGAACTGAAGGTGCACAAGCAAACCGACGTGGGACCGGAAAAGCAAAGTGTGGTGAGTGCCTCGGGGAAAGCTGATATCAAGGCCGTGTGCGAGCCAGGTCCTACCTCTGAAGAGGGAACTAGTACTGTGGGTCGACAGGAGGTGGAATAAGGCTGGACAGAGGTGCTGCCAAGGAGAGGTCTGCGGTTGTCCCCTGATGCAGAGCTCGCATCAGTGAAAGAGACGTCAGAATCTGAGCAAAATGAAAGCGAAGTAGAAGAATCTGGTTCATGGAGGTGCAAGAGACTGAGGTGCCTTATTGGAGGTACGCTTCTCCTTAGTGGACCTACCTAGCTGCCAGTGCCAACGAGAATTAACTCTGGAACATCAGTGCTAATCATCTGTTTTGCTGAGGATTCCAGAGACTGATTTACAGTTCTCTCATTTGCCTTTCCTTATCCGCCAATGTTGAGTGGCTTACGAAAGGTAATATTGAATGACACAGTTTTTCTCCATTTGAATCCCCAAAAAATCCCCAGCGGAGGTTGCAGAATTAAGAGGTGATTTGTTGTAGTTGCTCATGTATAAATTAGGGTCCGAACTCATAAGAGATGTTGAATGAACTTTGTGAATTTTGCCTATAGTTTGAAGAAAATACCTAGGCCCAAGTGGAAGAAGAACAAGTTTAGAGAACCTGTCATTTAGAAGAACATGGAGTAGGGTTAGGGAAATCTCACGAAGAACTGTATGTATGTATGTATATATATATATATATATATAGATATATATATATATATATAGATATATATATATATGTGTGTGTATGAACTGAACTTTGAATGAGAGACTGTTTTGCTTTTGCACCGGTGGAGAACCTCAGAGAAGATTCTGTTGCGGCTATTTCTCTACTGTGCTTGGTCTGAGCCTAAAGTAGTATGGAAACTAATTCCAATCGTAGGCATAAATGAATAATGTGTACCTCCGTCACGCTTATAGTAATTGGATTAATAATGCTAGTATTGGGGGGGCGGGGCTTGCAGCCGAGAGTAATGGCCGCAACCTAACTGAGCTCCGGACAGCACGAGAACATCCCCTATTAATCCGGACACTTATCCGAGACAAAACCATCACCCAAGACCCTTTTTTAGGCATCGGAACACTGGAGGCTCGTTCCGACTAAGTTTGGAGCGGGACCGGCGCTACACAACTGATCCACGGGCGCGAGGCGAGACGGCCGTGCAGCGGTGAGAGGCGGAGGGCACCGCGTTGCTGTGGGGACTATGCCTGGGCAGCTGCTTGGTGCGACACTGTTGGGCGCTTGGGGAGCCCCCGCGGGGCAAGCTATCATCGCGACGACTCCGGGCACCGGGAGAGGCCCGGTTGCGATCCGTAATCCCCGCCCGGCGGGCCCTCACAGCTCCACGCGGGAAAGTGCCTGCGGAGCCCAGACACCGGCGGTGCCCCTTTAATCAGCCAGGGCCAAGACATTGAACATCTGTGGCCCCCGGGTGCAATACAAGATAGGGGGGCAGTGAGGCACGGCGCACCGGAGGCCGCCGGGGGACCACCTCTGCCGCACAGCTAGTGGCCCACACCACTGGAAGGAGAGGGGCGCGGAGTGCAGCGCTGAGAACCCCAGGGGGGGGGGGGTCCGCGCCCTGGTGGTGTGATCCTGCACAATTCCTGGGACACTTGAGGGCCCCGCACTGCCTGGCTGCACTGGGCGACTCCACTCTGAGGCTCCGGAACACCTGGCACCCCAGCACCATTGTTTACTGCAGAGTTCCCGCTCAACATACAAGGACACGCGGGCACGGGTGAGGGAGACCGGAATCCCCCTGCGTAACTCCAAGCTGTCAGCTGCACCGTACCGATACCTCGCCGATACATGTGGAGAGGCCTCGCGACCCACGTACTTCAAGGGACCCCTTGCTCGGGGCTGTGAATTAAGCACTCGACGAAACGCTGTTGGCCACAGATTCTGACTCCACTGTGCTGGGAATAGCTCGGCCTACACCGGAACCAGAGGCCCCATACAATCGAGCAGGAAACCCGACAGGCCGCAAGGTGACACGCAGTCACGAGGCAGGCGGCGGTGAGTACTGCGCAATACCAGTAATCCCGCGGAGAGGGCCCAATGGGGGGTCGGGGTCCACGAGCGACCCAGCAAGCCAAACTAGACAAATATGCTTTTTCCAAAGACGCGACGGACGCGACCACCCAACGGGCACCCACGGAGGTCAGTGCCGCGCCAGAAGGCCAGCCAGAGGTTACATTGCTAGACATAATGTCCGCCCTGACGAACGTCCAAACGACAGTGGGGTCCATTTCCTCGGATGTATCGTTCCTCCGAGCAGACTTCCAGAAAATGGCCTCCAGAATGACTGAGGTGGAAACCAAGACGGCGTCTTCTCACGAAGGACACAGCCAGCCTCCAGCGACAGGTCCAGCAATTGGAAGCTCAAAACCGCCAGATGGCAGCCAAACTAGACGACCAGGAAGGCCGGTCGAGACGAAACAACGTCCGTATTACAGGAGTCCCGGAGTCGAAGGGGACGCCAGCCATGGACCTCTACGTAGAAGACCTCATCAAGAACCAACTCCAACCAAGGGGTCTCTCCAGCTTCTTTTCGGTGGAACGGGCGCACAGAATACCCGGGGTAAACCAAAGCCTGGAGCACCCCTCGACCGATCCTGGCCAGGATCTTCAATTTCAGGGACCGGGACGCCATCCTCCAAACAGCAAGAGTGGCTCCACCTCTGCGTATAGAAAACTCCATCATCTCCTTCTTCCCCGACTATACGGCGGCAGTCACCAAGCAAAGAAGGAGTTTTCGTGAGGTCAAGAAGGAACTCCAATGCAGAGAACTTGCATACTCCATGCTCTTTCCCGCGAAGCTTCGAGTAGTAGCGGACGGTAAGACCTAGTTCTTCGAGACGCCGGAGGACGCCCACGACTGGCTGGAGGGTTGGCGACAGGTCAACAGATCTAAAAACGGCAATGGGCGACAACAACGCCACTCCGCAGAAGCAGCATCCCAGGGCCGGAGACACATGGAAGGAGACGAAGACCGACGCCAAACGGACACGGAGGACTGACGTCCTACGGATGGCGATTGCCAACTTGACAGTGATGGGACTTCATTGATGGAACCTCCACCCACCCCATGCCAAGATGCCTGGCCGCGGCTCGGATCGCCCGGGGCGGTCCAGAAATGAACTACTGGAGACCTACTACTGCGATTGAACCTTTAATTCAGATGCTATACTTATTGTAATATCCTGACCCTTTCAACGTCTTGGAGTGAAGGGATGTTCGAAATGCCCTGGATGTCCTCTCCCCCCACACGCAACTACTGTTCATGGGACTAAAGCACTCTGCACAGTTGGGGTGGCGGGTAGTTGGAAATCCGTCTAGCAGGGAGGCAGGGAGGGGGGCGGAAGGGGGGGTTTTGTTTAAGGTATTGTTAGAGTTTGTGTTCCCTTTTTTTGGGGGGGAAATGTATATTTGTTTCATGCTGGTACCACACACTTTAGGGTTAAGCACAGGGAACCCATCAACTCACACACACGATTCCAATGTCCCAAAGTTGCCTCAACGTCCTGAGTGACATAATTCCTGACCCCTCACAATTACGTCTGGACGATACTCACAAGCCCTGCCCCCCCCCCCCCTTACCCTCATATCGTGGAATGTTAACGGCCTAGGCAACAAAATTAAAAGAGGGCTTGTACTACAATATCTTAAGAGACAAACTCCATCTGTAGTCCTCTTACAGGAAACTCATTTGGTGGGATCAGCCACTAAAGCACTGGACAGATGGGGGTTCAAAATGATAGTGCACTCCGAATTCACTACGGGATCTAGAGGGGTGGGGATACTGATAGGAAAGAGCTGCCCGCTAATAATACATAGCACCCAGACGGATGACCAGGGGCGCTTTGCGGCACTATCCTGTCAATGGGAGGGACGAGCCTACAATCTAGTTGCCGTATATGTCCCCCCTGCGCTCCATAGTCTGGCCCTCCCAGCTCTCGGTAAGTTCCTGCTCACCTTACCCCTTGGGGAGCTGGTTGTAGGAGGCGACTTTAACGCCGTTCTCGATGCCTCCTGGGATCGGTTACCACCACGAGACCAGGGGAACCCCCTCACACATCTACGTGACTTCACGGAAGCTATGGGACTTGTAGACATTTGGCGTGCACGACACCCCTCGATGCGCCAATACAAATATCACTCTGGAGCCCACAATAGTTTGTCAAGGATAGATTATATCCTCTCATCCCCGACAAGCCTTGCAGCAATCACAGAGATCACACACCTCCCTAGAGGAATATCGGATCACTCTCCCTTATCAGTAACTTACACATCGCAGCACATGGGACGTAAACGCATCTATCCAATTTACCAGGGGTACTTGAAAGTCCCGACTATTGGTAAACAACTGCGCACAACCACGAAACAATATTTCCAAGAAAATACACACTCTGTTGCTTCCCCTAGTACTCTATGGGAGGCATACAAGACGGTTTTGCGAGGGCAGGCCATATCCGTAATAACCTCACACAAACGAGACAAGGCCCTACAAGTGCAGGAACTTGAGAGCGCAGTTAGCCTAGCCGAAGAAGAACACACAAGAGCTCAGACTGATGAGACAACGCACATTCTAAACTTGGCCAAACAAGCATACAGGGACTACACATGGGAGGACGCTAAGGCAAAAGCCGCAAAAACGCAACACACGATATATATGAGGCAGGGGACAAGGCCGGTAAGTTGCTAGCCTGGCTAGACAAGAAAGAACGCGCTAGTCGCTGGGTGGCTCACCTACACTTACCCTCTGGGGAGGACATAACGGACCCACCAGACATAGTAACTGCCTTTGCACGGCATTATGAGGCAGTTTACACACCCACCACAAACGCCACGGTAGAAGAGAATTTGGCCTTTCTCAAAGATATCCGTTTGCCAACTCTGACACCCCAAGACGTCGACACATTAGACGAGCCTCTCACGGTGGACGAAATTACCGCTGCGCTTAGGGGGCTGCAATCAGGCAAAGCACTAGGTCCCAACGTTATTCCGGTAGAACTCTACAAAACAGAAGCGGAAAGGCTGGGGCCTCACTTATTAACAATGTACGAAGACAGTCTAGATAAGGGAATACTTCCCAGGGATCAGAGGATAGCGACTTTAGTGACGATCCCAAAACCTGGCAAGCCCCCTCAGGACTGCACCTCCTACCGTCCAATCTCACTCCTCAACGCAGAGGCAAAAATACTAGCCTCCAGGCTCCAACCACACCTCACGTCTCTTATACACCCGGATCAGACCGGTTTTATGCCAGGCCGCAACACAGCAATGAACCTAAGACGGCTACATGGAGTGATGGCCCGAATGTCCACCATCCAAGAAGAGGCAGTCATTCTATCATTAGATGCCAGTATGGCCTTTGATCGGGTGGAGTGGCCATTTATGTTCGCAGTGTTGCAACACTTTGGCTTTGAGCCTAATTTTCGGGCTTGGGTCCGGTTGTTATATGCACAACCCATGGCACACGTAGTGGTCAATGGGCGCATATCTGAGGACTTTCCTCTGAGGCGCGGGACCAGACAGGGATGTCCCTTGTCCCCACTCCTATTTGCCCTGGTGCTTGAGCCCCTCGCGACTTGGATACGATGCGACCCGGTGATACGGGGACTAAGATGGACGGAAGGGTGGGAAGACCGTATATCACTGTACGCAGATGATATACTGTGCATCATATGGCAGATACTCGGGGTACATGATTAACTGAGCAAAATCGGTTTTGTTTGTCCTCCGCGCCTACCCAGGGGAGTAACGATACAGCTTGGGAAAGACGGTTTTAAATACCTGGGCATCCATATTACGCCAGACCATACGCAATTCTACGAGCGAAATCTCGTGCCCCCTCTCCTGAGACTTAAAAGCGACGTAAAACACTGGCATGCACTACCCCTGACCCTCCTGGGCCGTGCAGCCTTGTTCAAGATGATGGCTCTCCCGCGGTTCCTGTACGCCCTGCAAAATACACCTACCCCGGTCCCAAACTCTTATTTCAAAGCCATCGAGGCTGAAGTGGGACTGCTCCTCTGGGGAAGAAAACCCCCCCACATAGCCCTATCCAAACTCACTAGAAGCTGGTACGATGGTGGAATCGCCTTGCCCAGCGTACGATTGTATTACTGGGCCTCGCAACTTATAGTGAACCAATGGCTCCATGCCCCGCAGGAGGAACCGGCTCTCCGGCTTGACAGGCACACTCTTGGGGCCGGTGGACCCCTAGTGGCGCTTTACCACAAAAACAAAAAAGGCGCATGGATCGATCCCACTGCACATACAATAAACATATGGTTCACAGCGCAGCGAGCGCTCAGCTGGGAGGGAGTCCTCACCCCATACGCCAAACCTAGGTATGCTCCGCTACAGTAAACGTTTTGCACAATGGGACCTTATTGGTATCTCGAGAATTGGGGATCTCTGGAAAAAGGGAGAAGTAGTGACGTTCGCCCAACTACGAACAACATACCAAATGGCTGACTCAGAACAGTTTCGCTATACACAAATTAAGCACGCACTTACAATAGCCATACCCAGAGGCACCGATCTTCCCGAATCATCGCCACTCGAGGACCGTCTCCTTACAGACCATCTAACTAAAAAAGCTATTTCCCTCACTTATCGCAAACTAATTTATAATCAGAAAGATCCCACGCAAGCCTTACGAGACAAATGGCGGGCTGACCTGGGAGACATGGACGACCAGGATTGACAGGAAGCATTGGCATCCCCACGAGAGGTGGCAATCCCGTCTCGATTACAATTGGTGCAACTGAAGATCCTGCATAGGACGTATTACACTAGAACCATGCTCCACAAAATCGGCCGGACTGAGACACCTCTCTGTCTGCGGGGATGTGGGACGCGGGGCACATATTACCACACGCTATGGGACTGTCCTCACATAACACACTACTGGGAGGCAGTCATGGAGACAATTACTCAGGTGTGTGGCTCTGAAGTTCCCCCTGAGCCAAAAAGGTGCCTCCTCAATATATGGGAACCAACCGACCTTAATCACGCAGCACAGGACTGGGCGACCCTCGGGATCACGTTAGCTAAACGCAATATCGCACAGCACTGGGGCGCGCCCACTGCCCCCCGGCAACAACACTGGTGTCAAGACATGGATAGAGCAATGGTGGCCGAAAAAGCAGTCTTCATACACAGAGGGTGTCCCAAAAAGTGGGAGCGGGTGTGGGGCAAGTGGAATTCGTTCCGTGGTAATATTTGTGCCCCCCCGGCAGAGGAATCAGACCCAGACTTAAGCGACTAGCCCACAAGGTCTATTAGAGGGCCGGCTACACGCCCAGGATCAGGGGTCCAGACACTTTGATAAACTGAGACGTGAATTAAGGCAACTATGTACAATGCATTACCTGTGTATATAACCTGTAATGAATGTATCATGCTAATGGACATTGCTAAGCGTAACCAGCACTGTTTGTTTTATTTTTTGAACATATGACAATAAAAAGTTAAAAAAATAATAATAATATCTGAAAGAGACACGTTAGTGACAGATTCCTTACCTTAGAATATCCCCAGGCGTCAGGCTGGATCCGGAAAGTTTTTGCGTAGCAGTACCCTTGCGCGTCGGTAGGCGGCGTCGTGCGGCTCCGCGTCCGTCGTCGGCGTCGTGATCGCCGGGATGACGTCGCGGGCAGTACTTAGGCGCCGCCCCTGCGCGCTGACGTCAGTTCTTCTTTTTCCGCGCCAGTAAGCGCAGATCCGGGAAGAGCAGTGCCCTAGTCACTTTTTGACTATCTTTTTGTGAAATTTTTCACTGTTCTCTTCAACGAGTCTTCACGACTCCTAAGGTGTCGTAGGGATGCCCGGCTTTAAGCCCTGCGAGGTATGTGGTCGTATGATGTCCATCACGGACCCCCACCTCGAGTGTCTCTTCTGCCTCGGCCGAGGCCACGACACGAAGTCGTGCCCTGACTGCCGGAAACTTCATCCGAAGGCTTTGCGAGAGCGGTCTCGAAAGCTCCTTGAAGTCCGGCAGTCGGCTCCGCGCCGCAGCAAGCCCCGGTCCCGGGAGAGGTCGAGGGGCCGGACGCGGAGTCCCCGCCGTTCGTCGGAATCCAAGTCTTCGCGCTCCTCCGGTAAGTCGAAGCACAAGAAGTCTAAGCGGCGTCATCGCTCTAAGACTTCGCCTCGCCGGTCGCGCGACTCGGCTGAGGTCCCTGTCGGCACCGTCCCCGCCCCCGCGGCCCCGGACGTGCCTGTCGAGTTGCCCCCGCATTACCCGTCCTTCCCGGGTTCGGGGGCGACTCCGGCCGAGTACAGAAATTCCTGTCGGCCATGGCCCGCCTCTTCGGGCCTCAAGGTCCCTCCGGTGCGCCTTCGGGCCCCGCGGGCCCAGATGGGGTTGCTCCGGCGTCGCCGTCGACTCCGGTCCCGGCGTCGCCTGTCCCACCAGCCTTCGTCCCGGCCTCGGCTCCGGCCCCGGCCTCGACCCCGGTTCCGGTGGTGCCGCAACCTCCATCGACGCCGGTTGACCTAACCACGCCTCCGCCGACGCCGATGTCCCCGGTGCCGTTTCCGACGCCGTCCGGGGCTCCGGGCGGCGTCGTTCCCCGGTTCTCCCCGGGTCCGGACATGGAGCCGGACCGGCGCCGCCCGACGCCGGTTCCGGCGCCGATGAGGCCTTGGGTCCCTTATGTCCCTCCTCCTCCATCTTTTCAACCTGAGGAGGACCAGGAGAGCTGGGAGGGGTCTGACGACCCTCTCACACAACAGTGCGAGTTTGACCCGGACTGGGTTGAGGAACTTGGGGATGCCAGTGGGCTGGATACCTCCCCCGACTCTGGCATGCTGTCTCCTCCCGTGGCAACGGAGGAGGGGGCTAATTTTGCAACGGTGTTGCGTAGAGCTGCTGGAGCCTTAAATCTCCAGTTGCCTACAGTGGCCGTCAGGACTAACCTCCTGACTGAAGTGCTTCAGCCGGCGGCCTCCTCTTCGGAGCCTGTGCTGCCGTTCAACGATGCACTCACTGACGTTCTTTGGGTGCCTGGTCCAAACCCACCACAGGGGCTCCTGTGGATAGGAACGTGGCCCGACGCCATCGCCCGGCTCCGGGCGACCCCCTGTTTCTCTCCCAACACCCCACCCCTGAGAGCTTGGTTGTCCAAGCCTCTGCCTCCCAAACAGCCTTCCCTACCGCCCCTCCGGATAGGGAATCCAAGCGCCTGGATCACTTTGGGAAGAAGGCTTTCTCTTCCTCCAGTGCTGGCTTGCGGTCTGTTAATACCGCTTGCCTCTTGGGCCGATACACCCACTCCCTGTGGGATTCGGTGGCTGATGTTTTGCCGCAGTGTTCTGAGGAGGTCCAGACACTGCTTACCCGCGCTATTGCGGAAGGGCGTGATGCGGCTAAGTATACCATCCGCTGTGGCCTTGATACCGCCGACTCGCTGGGCAGATCGCTTGCAACGACGGTGGCGCTGCGTCGCCACGCCTGGCTGAGAACCACTGGTTTTTCAGGGGATGTCCAGAATACTCTCATGGACATGCCCTTTGATGGAGTCGGTCTCTTTGGTTCAAAGGCGGACCATGCGCTGGAGCGTTTCAAGGATTCACGGGCTACTGCTAAGTCCCTGGGCCTTGCTGTTGTGCGCCCTCCGCATACGTCTGCTTTTCGCCCCTTTCGTGGCCACGGAAGGGGCGCCCAGTCACGTCCACAGCCCGGCCAACGGCCCGCGCAGCAAGCGCCTCGCGTGGCCGAGGACGTGGATACCGCCGTGGCGGTTCGGGCAACCAGCGTGCGGGTCAGGCCACCACCTCCAACCCGTCCGCGGCCTCCAAGCCCTCCTAGTCCCTCCTTTCAGGTGCACAGCACGCCAGTCGGGGGCAGGGTCCGCCATCACCTTCACCACTGGCGTCCCATCACCTCGGACAAGTGGGTCTTGGACATTGTCCGAAGGGGCTACTCCCTCCCCTTCGAGACCACCCCCAGCCATGCCACCTCAATTCCACCGCATGTCAGGGGATCACTTGGTGCTTCTACAGAAGGAAGTCACGGCCCTCTTGGCCAAGAGGGCCATCGAGCATGTTCCGACCCCAGAAGTAGGGCGTGGTTGCTACTCCCACTACTTTCTGGTGCCCAAAAGGACAAGGAGGACATGCGTCCTATCTTGGACCTCCGGAACGTCAATCGCTTCCTCCGGAAGGAGAAGTTCAAGATGCTCACCCTAGCTCAGGTCTTGACTGCCCTCGACCCCGGAGACTGGTTGGTAGCGTTGGACTTGCAGGACGCCTATTTCCACATCCCCGTCCTGCCGGCCCACCGGCGTTGCCTTCGGTTCACGGTAGGCCTCGAGCATTTTCAGTTCACCGTGCTCCCCTTTGGCCTTACCAGTGCCCCTCGGGTGTTCACGAAAGTGATGGCGGTGGTCGCAGCTCATCTGCGCCGGGCAGGGGTTTCAGTCTTCCCCTACCTCGACGACTGGCTGCTGAAGGCGGGCTCGTCCCAGGCAGTTGTCTCCCACCTCCAGACTACGGCCGAACTCCTGCACTCGCTGGGGTTCTCCATCAATGTGCCAAAGTCGCATCTGATTCCTTCTCCACAGCTCCTTTTCATCGGAGCAGTTCTGGACACGACGCAGTTTCGGGCCTATCCTCCCGAACGGCGAGTCCGGGATATTCAGGCTATGATTCCGATCTTTCAGCCCTTATCCTGGGTTTCGGTACGGATGACCCTGAGGCTGCTGGGCCTCATGGCCTCCTGCATCCTGCTGGTCACTCATGCCAGATGGCATATGCGGGCTCTGCAGTGGGACCTGAAGTTCCAGTGGGCGCAGCACCAGGGCGACCTGTCCGATCACGTCCAGATCTCGGAGGGGACTGCAAAACAGTTGCAGTGGTGGCTCTCGAACCGGCAATGGGTCATGGGCAGATCCCTCTCCCTTCCCCAGCCAGAGCACACAGTTGTGACGGACGCGTCCCTTCTGGGATGGGGCGGTCACATGGGAGAGGCGGAGATCAGAGGCCTCTGGTCTCCGGCGGAGTCCCGGCTCCATATCAACCTTCTGGAGCTCCGGGCGATCCGACTTGCACTCAAGGCATTCCTTCCCTCTGTCAAAGGGAAGGTAGTGCAGGTGTTCACAGACAACACCACCGCCATGTGGTACTGCAACAATCAAGGCGGGGTGGGGTCGTGGACCCTTTGTCAGGAGGCTCTGCGCCTCTGGACATGGCTGGAACACCAGGGCATGTTCCTGGTGGTTCAACACCTGGCAGGTTCCTGAACGCCAGGGCGGACGAACTCAGCCGCAGGTGCATGATGGATCACGAATGGCGTCTTCACTCGGAAGTGGCGCAAGGACTCTTTCTACAGTGGGGAGAGCCTTGGTTAGATCTATTCGCCACCGAAGAGAACGCGCAATGTCATCAGTTCTGCGCGTTGGAATTTCCAAGGCGGCACTCGCTCGGCGACGCTTTTCGTCACGAGTGGAGTTGCGGTCTATTGTACGCCTTTCCGCCTATACCACTTCTACCCAAAGTGTTGAAGAAGATTCGGCGCGACCGGGCCCAAGTCATTCTTGTGGCTCCGGACTGGGCTCGAAGAGTTTGGTATCCCGAGCTACTCAATATGAGCGTAGATCCCCCGATCCGTCTGCCTCTTCGGGAGGATCTTCTGTCGCAGCAGCAGGGGACGGTCCTCCACCCGAACCTGTCCAGTCTACACCTGCTTGCGTGGAGATTGAGCGGCGGCAGTTGATTCCTTTCGACTTGCCTCCCGAAGTTTGTGATGTGATTCTGGCAGCCAGGCGTCCCTCCACTAAGGTGGTATACGCCTGCAGGTGGAACAAATTTGTGGCATGGTGCACAGCAAAGGCTGTGGATCCCCTTTCTGCCCCTCTTTCTGAGGTCCTTCTGTTCCTTCTCTCTCTGGCCCAACAGGGTTCTGCCCTGGGTACCATCAAGGGTTATCTTTGTGCTATCTCGGCCTTCCTCAGGCTCCCTGATCAGCCCTCCCTTTTCAAGTCCCCTGTTGTTAACAGGTTCTTAAAAGGCGTTACTCACCTCTTCCCTCCTGTTCCGTTTGTGATGCCTCAGTGGGACTTAAACTTGGTTCTTACCTTTTTAATGTGCGCTCCCTTTGAGCTCTCTACATAACTGTCCTCTTCGTCTTCTGACTCTGAAGACAGCCTTTCTGGTGGCCATCACCTCCGCTCGGCGGGTGAGTGAGCTCCAGGCTCTATCTTGCAAACCTCCCTTTCTGTCTGTTCATCCAGACAAGGTTGTTCTTCGGACGCGTCCGTCCTTCTTGCCAAAGGTGGTTACTGCTTTCCACATTGGGCAGACCATCACTTTGCCCACCTTCTTTCCGCCTCCGCATCCTTCCAGAGAGGAAGAGAGGCTCCACCGTCTGGACCCAAAACGTGCGCTCTCCTTCTATATTGACCGCACAAAACACTTCCGGGTGGATGACCAGCTCTTTATTGGCTACGTGGGCGCCAAAAAGGTCGGGCGGTGCACAAGAGGACCATCTCCCGCTGGGTTACCTTGTGCATCAAGACCTGCTATTCTTTGGCTAAAAAGGAGCCTCCTGTTGGGCTGCGTGCCCATTCCACCAGGGCAACGGCTGCTACCACGGCCTTGGGCCGCGGTGTTCCGCTGCCGGTTATCTGTCAGGCAGCTACGTGGGCCTCGCTGCACACGTTTACAAAGCATTACTGCCTTGACAGTCAGGTCCGGAGGGACGGCTTCTTTGGCCGTTCTGTCCTCCAGGACTTCCTTGTCTGATCTTTGTTCGCAGACCCACCACCGGGGTTGGTATTGCTGGGGTATCTATTCTAAGGTAAGGAATCTGTCACTAACGTGTCTCTTTCAGATGCACAAGTTACTAACTTGTGTAACGATATATCTGTAAGAGACAGTAGTTAGTGACAGATTCCTTACCGCCCACCCATCCTCCCCGTTCTGCGAACTGATTTCTAGGGTTAAGGACATCCCTTTCAGGGCCCTAGTATTTTTCAGACACCTATGTCAGCTTCTTGCATGGCTCTGCGTTCCTGGCGCGGAAAGTCGTGTACAGAACTGACGTCAGCGCGCAGGGGCGGCGCCTAAGTACTGCCCGCGACGTCATCCCGGCGATCACGACGCCGACGACGGACGCGGAGCCGCACGATGCCGCCTACCGACGCGCAAGGGTACTGCTACGCAAAAAACTTTCCGGATCCAGCCTGACGCCTGGGGATATTCTAAGGTAAGGAATCTGTCACTAACTACTGTCTCTTACAGATATATCGTTACACAAGTTAGTAACTTGTGCAATAATGCTAGTATTGTGTTTTAGGCCTACAGGTAGTATAAGTGAGTCACGTGATTGAAACTACGCCCTCGCCCAAGCTTAAAGAAGAGGTAGTAATGTTAGGAGGGCAAAACTTACAAACTGATCTTTCTAGGGGGGATTTTTCCTTAAAAGCTTATGCTAGGTTGCTTTATCAGTATGTGGACATGATGGAGGCTAGGGATTGTTATGTCTGCATGCAGCTGCCCGCTTTGGTTGCGGAAGGTATCAAATATCATCACCTTCCTTTGACCTATAGCATTAGTTGTAGTTTGCTTCTTAATATATTCTATACAAAGGGTCATTTGAGTATTTTTCTAATTATGATTTGGTGCTTTCTGAGGTGCCGATGTTTAAGCACCTCAATAGGCATTCAAATGCCGAAACGGCTGAGGTAGCTGTTCAATATTTCATTTCCTCCTGTACACTGGACACTGTTTATGCACACCAACACAATTTAACATGTGCCTTAACAGAGATTGAAAATAAATTCATTGATCAAGTAAAAGATAGGTTTAGGGCAGTGGTTGCTGGCACGGATGCAGGATTGCTTGTTCAGGAGTGGACGCAAGAAGAAAAGGATCACAAAGCAGCAGGAGAGACAGGAGCATTATCCCTAGATTGGCAACATAAAGGGAGATTGCGTATATACCACAAACAGACTCACTATAGTTCTATATTTGTTGAGAAGAGTGAATGTGATCACACCTTTGAAGTGCATAGTTCGTGGAAGTAGTTTGTGGATGGAACAGACCCCGTGATTCCTGGAGTTTATTTTGTGTGTAGGAAAAATGCTTGTTTTAAGCTACCCAGCAATTGGTATGATGGCACTTGCTATCAAGGTGCAGTGTTCCCTAAGATTTATCATGCGGAAGATTTCAAACATCCTGTGTGAGACGCAAATCCAAGGTACAAACGTGGATTGTGTGCTGGAGAAATTGTGGGAGACATTTTTGGTGCAATCATATCAAGTGTTGGAGTGATACTGAATGACATTAGGATTAGAAAACTTTCTACAGTAGTTAAGTTATCGACTAACACAGCTGGATCCTTGTTATTAGTCAATATGGGAATGGTTGTCATAGGGGCAATGGTTTTGCAGAATTGTGTTGCGTTCGACGTTCTACTCGCCAAAGAAGGCAGGTCTGCCGGATGCTAAAAGTTCAGCGGTGCTGCACTATTATCCTGGATAAGAGTAGGGACTTGGAGAAATACATAAAGAATATTACGGATAATCAGAAGGATGCGAGTGGATTGGCTGCTGAAGGGGTTTGGGATGCGGTTGGAAATAGATTCAGTGCTATGGACAGGTGGTTTGCAAACTTGAGAAGTGGCATGGTTGGATTTATTTTAAAACCGTTGGTCATAGTTGGCATTTGTGTGCTTACCTCGGTCATTTTGGTTAAGGGGTACAGAAGGTATTGAGAGAGAAAATGAGAAAGTCGTAAACAGAGTGAACTGCAGTTGGAGAATGCAAGGGATGAGTATTATCATGACTTGAAAAGACTGGAAAACTTCAAAAGGAAACTACATGCAACCACGACGGTTTAGATCGGTCCATCTGAAAGAACATCTGATAAGATGTGGAGATTGTTGATGGCTTGATACACCATCAGAGGGGAGATTGGAGAAGCGTAGTTTTACACTTTATGTTTTTCTTCAGTCTTTCTTTTAGAATTCCTGTAGTAGTGCATTATAATCATGAGTAGCCCACACTCAAGTGTATTTTGTGTGACTAATTTAGAACTAAAAGGGTTAAGGTTCAAGATGTCAAAGTAATTCTCTGATCAACCGAATTATTCATGTGCGTTGGAAATGTAACTGACAACTTTGAATTTCACATTGACAACTAAGTATAGTGTGTTCTTTAAACGTGTTTGTGAAATGATCTAACATTACAGTTGTAATAATAACTTAGTAGAATTGGTTATATATGATGCTGAAATCTTGTCATAACGCATGATTTATGAGCCTAATGGTAGGCCTGAATTGTGTTTCTAATTCCTTTCCCCGACTAGCGTTTAACTTTGCGTTTTGCTTGTACTGTGAAATGTTGCATGTATTGGTGTTTCCACTGTAGGTGGAGAAGACATCGTTAGTTTACAGAAGGGTCTATTGTTTAGTCGATAGAGAGGCCTGGGAAGGAATGCGATAACGAAGGAGGGGTGAATTCTCATGGGAGATGGAAATGGCACCAAGGACGTGTGGGAAGTTTTACCATGAGAAGCAGGAGGTGGAGAAAGGAGTTGATGAAGGACGCTGGGATAATGGAAAGTTACCCAAAGTTTGTAGTCGGTGCCTGTATTTGGTGGTTGCTTTGGTACTAACGAAGATAGAGACAG
This sequence comes from Calotriton arnoldi, assembly GCA_963921515.1. Taxonomy (NCBI): domain Eukaryota; kingdom Metazoa; phylum Chordata; class Amphibia; order Caudata; family Salamandridae; genus Calotriton; species Calotriton arnoldi. Next base: position 672,002 of record CAWUFW010001460.1, read on the forward strand.
CTGACACTTCCCTTTTGTACGCCTCTCGGTAGAGACCTCTCTTGGTGGTTGTGGTTTAGGCTACATGACCCTAGAAGCATCCTTTTAGGAGGACTCTGACGGCTTTTTGTGCTTTCCTTTTGAACCTCGCTTAGTCTAGATATTCCTTTACGTAGTGTAAGGGATAGTTAGGGAACTTTGGGGATTTTCCATTAAAGAGTTTGATGCCATCTAACTTACATTTTTGTCTTCTAATAACCTATGTGGCAACAACGGAATTGGTAGTCTTCTTCTTGTTGTATAGGGTGAATTGGTACCAGAGATTTGGCTTAATCCTATTCTCTTTGTATTATTATACTATCATGCTAAGGTTGATATACCTGACTCTGTTCCAAAATTTGCAATAAACAGTCTAACCACCACCCAGTCGTGGACCCGAGTTTACTGAGAAATTTTGGTTCTGGAGTTATTGAGTTGTAAAGTTCCTTACCTCTTATTCTGCTTAATAACAACCATCATCCAAAAGTTGAGGAGACAAATCTCTTATGCTGTTTAATAACAACGATCATCCAAAAGTTGAGGAGACACATTTCTGCACTAGTCGATAAAGGCTCTGTCAACTGCTACAGCGTAGAAAAGAATAACACTGACGACGCTGAAAATCGCTCGGCAACCCCGGCTGTATCTCCCTACTTCCAAGCGCTCAATGTTGTCAATAACACTAACAGTTAAAAAAATCCTCCTACCTGAGCATGCCTCACCCAACAAGGTATCTCCTTTCCTCCTGGACATGGAGGAGTTGGAAGTTGAAGGCCCTTTTGGGACAGCCCATAGCCCATCCAAACTCTATGTAAAATACCAGGACGATGAGGAACAGGATCAATATTATGGAGAACACCTAGGGCTCCAAGTTTAATGGTATTTATTTTTTTAACATTTCCGTTTGTATTTATCCATATTTAATTTTTGGTCATTTTTTCTGAATTTATCCACATTTATATTTTGTCGCAAGCAAAAAAAGACGCAGCTAGTATTTTTTCACATTTATTTAAATAGACAACGGGCACTTGGTTGTTATAGGTTTAGATAGATTTATTTAGATGGATAAATGGGTTCTCTTCCAGGGGATCCTCATCAATAGTCATAAGCACATGAATATTCCCGCCCATGCGCGGGACCCCGGAAACATATAAAACATATATGTGGAAACCATATATGTAGCTCTATATATATATCCATATATATATATATATATATATATATAACAATAAAAACGCAATGCAGCCTTCCATATTCTAGAAACGCTGAGCAATGTTGTAAGAATTTCCCTTGCACATAAATACAATTCCAAAAAAGCAGGGAGAAAGAAAACACATTTGAAAACTGCTTTAATGCACAGCAGAAAACATAGTCCTGCAAAGAGGATTTTTTTTTTTTTTTTTAAAGAACATTGCCAGCACATAGGCTGCATTGTAGAAACATCAGTGTAGAAAGCTGAAAAGCTAACCCACAGAAACACACAGAATAAACTGGCACCATGCCTTTAAGGCAGCCATGACCCCTAGCTTCCCATCATGCCTCAGGGGTGACAGTTAGGTCAGTTGTTCTTTCCGGCGCCTTCTGTCAGGACCCTGGTAACTTCAGCTCTCAGTTTTTTCTGATTTCTGTCAGAAATTACTTCTTTTTTTTTTGTCAAAAACATTTTACTTCAACGTCTTTTTTGTTGTTGAAGTACCTTTCTACTATTTATGAGCATTATTTTCCAGTCAAAAATGCCCTCTCTCTTTGACTCTTGCCCTTCCTGTGGCAAGAAGAAGGCTAAAACAGACTCCCATACTGTCTATATTCTCTGCCTGCCTTCTGATCATGCTCCCAAGACCTGCCAGCATTGCCAGTCGCTGTCCAAAAGAACTCTGAAGGACAGAGAGAGGATTTGTCTCTATGGGCTGGCTGAGAAGGGGAAAACACCTTCAAGAGGCAGGTCTCCGATGAAGAAGAGGAAAGAGAGAGCCACCACTCCATCTAGAAGTAAGGTTCCAGTCTGCTCTCCATCGGCGTCAGGCTCGGCGCCACAAATACCTTCATCGGCAGCGAAAACGTCGACGAGAAGACCATCGACGGCGGGCTCGCCGTCGAGAGAACACCGGTCGTCGACGAAGACTACAGGTACATCGAATCCTCCGCCGTCGTCAACCCGGCGACGATCGGCATCGAGGAGTCGCTCTCCGTTGGTGCGGACTCGCCCAACGTCGAGAGATGGATCTCCGCCGTCGCCGTCTGCTCGGCGTTCGACGTCGAGACATGCTCCGCCGTCGCCGGGTCATCGGCGATCGGCGTTGAAGCAGGCGTCTCCGTTACCGTCAACTAGGCGGCGTTCAACGTCGAGACGTGCCTCGTCACCAGAGGCAAGGCACCCATCGCCTCCGTTGTCGTCATCCAGGCGACGTTCAACGTCGAGGGCTCGATCTTCGCCGACGACGAGGAAAGATTCGTCGTCGAGACCTAGGGTAAAATACACTAGGCGTCGTTCGACGTCGAGACGGCGGTCTCCATCGACGGCAAGAAGTGCCCTGATCTCGACTCCGCTGGCTTCCAGTAGACGATCAGCGTCGAGAGAGAGATCTGAAAGGCATAAAGACACGACGTCGAGAAGGATTTCTCCGTCGATTCATACTTTGTTGGGGTCTCCTGCACGCTCAACGTCGAAGACGAAGTCTGTTGGCTCCAGGTGTTCGACGTCACATCATACAACGCGAAGCACATGGGGAGGTCGACGTCGAGGAGAAGATCACGCTCTAAGGATTCACCAGTGATGGTGACGCAGAGTCGGTCGACGTCGAGACACTCTCCATCGACGTCGCATCGTTCATCAAGACGCCGATCACGCTCCAGAAGTCGCAGAGAGTCATCTCATTCTATTAGGAGCTCCCCCCAGATGCTCTCGACGTCACGCAGCTCTTCTGCTCATTCTCCTGAGCATCCAAGAACATCTCAAAGAGGCTCTCCAAGGAGACAGCGATCTCCTTCCATTCATCTTTCACCCAGATGGCTTCAACCTCTCCATCACTGGCAGAAAGAACCCTCTGGTCATGCTCAGCGGCCTACGGACTATTCCAGTCCACTGCACAGATCCCCGTTACAGCGTCTAGTGCAGGAAGTGGACAGGTCCCCCACTACTCGGACCAGAGAACACGGAGGCAGATCTCCTGAGCATAGGTCAACTCATGCTCATCACAAGAGACGAAGAACACCATCTTGGTCCTGGTCTTCGACACGCTCATCCAAAAGGGGCTACTCGCCTACCCTTACGGATAGCCCTCCTTCTAGAGTGTCACCCATTGATGATGTTAACACCTTTCACGATGTACTCGCTAGAGGAGCACAAAAGCTGAGCATAGCCATGTCAGCTCCTCAGACCACCACTTCCATCATTTTCGAAACTCTCCATCAGAGATCTGCGGCTAGACCATTACTTCCTCTAGTCCCTGGTATCATTGAAACGGTAATGGACATCTTCCTCACCCCATCATCGGTTAAAGCAGCTCCGGCTCGGATCCTGAAAAAATATAAACCTGCTGCATCGGATCCCCTTTTTCTGAAATCTGATCCACCACCGGACTCTCATCATCGCAGCGGCAAAGAAGACACATGCGGTGGCTTCTTCCTCCTCAGCCCCTCCAGATAAAGAAAGTAGAGCCCAGGATTCTTGGGGGAGAAAGGCCTGCGGCTCTGCAGCATCTTCTCTTAAGGTATCTAGCGCTGCTGCCCTGCTGGGCAGGTATGACAGGTCCTTATGGGATTCGCTGGAGCGTTTTAAAGACAAACTCCCAAAGGAGGATCAGCAAGACTTCTCAGAGATTCTCCAAGAAGGGGCGCTGGTGGCCAACCAAGTAATCAGCACATCAGCGGATGGGGTTTCTTTGGCTGCACACTCGTATGCACATGGGATATGTGCACGGAGGTCTTCCTGGTTGCGCCTGACAGCTTTGAAACCGGAAGCACAACAACGTATTTTGAATCTTCCGTTTTCTGGAAACTCCCTTTTTGGGTCACACACTGATGAGGAAATGGCCAGAATGAAGGCCGAGTTGGACACATTAATGGCTGTGGGCCTTGAGAAGAAAAAGGAATTCAAACGACGCTACAGGCCCTACAATCGTAAAAATTACCAACAGAGGGTTCAAACCCCTCAATGGTCGCAAAATAAAAACAAATCCCAATATCAAGGCCGTCGTTCCTCGAGAGGAAGAGTAGGACATCAACAGCAGTCCTCTTCCACAGCAAAAACTCAAGGAAAGCATTGATTTTCTGCTTCCTCTAGCACCGTTGCACACTCCAGTGGGAGGAAGTATTTCAAATTGCATACAAGAGTGGCGCAACATCACCAAAGACCAGTGGGTGCTAAATATACTGAGCAATGGGTACGCGCTACGTTTTTGCGCGCCCCCAAGAGACGTTCCTCCGGTAAGGTCCGGTCCTCAACACCTGGAACTGCTGCGTCAAGAACTGTCGACTCTTCTGAAGAAACTAGCCATAGAAGAGGTCCCTCCTGCACAGAGAGGAAAGGGAGTCTACTCCAGATACTTCATTGTTCCGAAAAAAGACCAACCAAACAAGTTCAGACCTATTCTAGATCTACGAACTCTGAACAAGTTCATCCGAAAGGAGAAGTTTCGAATGTTGGCGCTCCATCAAATATTTCCACATCTGAGGAAAGGAGAGTGGATGTGTTCGGTGGATCTCCAAGATGCGTACTTTCACATTCCAATTACCCCAAGGCATCGCAAGTTCCTGCGATTCATGGTAGGCGCGAAGCATTACCAGTTCAGAGTCTTACCATTCGGCCTCAAATCTGCACCAAGGGTATTCACGAAATGCATGGCAGTGGTGGCGGCAGCATTACATCGCCAAGGCCTGTTTGTGTATCCATACCTGGACGACTGGCTGTTGAAGGGACCATCTCCTCACATGGTGCAGAATCACCTTCACATCTGCCTGGATCTCCTTCAACGCTTGGGCCTTCATGTGAACGTGGAAAAATCAGTTCATCAGCCCACTCAATCGCTCAAACTATCTGGGCGCCACCCTGGACTCAGGCCTAGGAAAAGTGTTACCTTCGGAGGAGAGACTGTTATCAATGAGAAACAAATGCAACATCATCCTTCAAGCACATCAACCATCAGTAAGGCAAGTGGCGTCCCTACTGGGGTCGATGGCCTCTTGCATTTTTCTCATACCCAACTCGAGATTGAGAATGAGACCATTGCAGCAGGATCTGGAGGACAAATGGGACCAATCCTCGGGTCATTGGGATGACCGAATTCTCCTCTCTCAAGCAGCGAAGGAGTCCATTCTCTGGTGGATTCAGCCAAAGAATCTTCTAGTGGGAGTCCCATTCCATCAACCTCTGCCAAAACAATCCCTGATCACGGACGCGTCTCTTCAGGGATGGGGAGCGCATCTGGGTCAACTGCAGACTCAGGGCAGATGGACCAGCAAGGAACAGACCTATCATATCAACATGCTAGAACTGCGGGCGGTTCATTTGGCCCTCAAGGCATTCCATCCGTCGATTCAGTCCGAGTCGATTCTGATACAAACGGACAATACAACCACCATGTATTACTTAAACAAACAAGGTGGAACACGCTCTCGCCCTCTGTCTCTGGAATCTCAGGCGATCTGGCACTGGCTGCTGGCCAGGAACCTCTTGATCACGGCAGTGCATCTGCCAGGAGAGCAGAACGTGCGAGCAGACGCCCTCACTTGACACTTCGAAGAACAAGAAGACTGGGTGCTCAACGATGAAGTGGTGGCGGACATTTTTCATCAATGGGGTCATCCATCCATCGACCTCTTTGCAGACGATTGAAACAGAAAATGCCACGCCTTCGCGTCCAGATTTTACCGACCAGGAACGAGAGGGAATGCTCTTTTGATAGACTGGTCCGGGACGTTTGCATACGCTTTTCCGCCCCTTCCTCTCATCCCGAAGGTGGTGACCAAGCTCATCCGATCCAGGATGAAGATGATCCTCATAGCACCGGACTGGCCACGCCAATGGTGGTATCCGGACCTGTTGCAGCTCTCGATCTGTCCGCATCGGAGACTCCTGTGCAGGCCGGACCTTCTGACCAAAATGGGAGGGAAGATTCTGCACCCCAGCCTTCCCTCGCTGAGCTTGGCAGCATGGCTCCTGAGATCCTGCAGTACGGACATTTGAACCTCCCTCAGGACTGCATGGACATTTTGAGGGAGTCAAAGAGACCATCCACAAGAGCCTCTTACTCTTTTAAATGGAAAAGATTTTACTTGTGGTGTATGCGTAATGGTTGGAGTCCAGTTAGCGGGCAAGAAGAGGTAATCTTGCCGTATCTGCTCTACTTGGCCAAATCTGGTTTGAAATACACGTCCATAAAAGTGCATTTGGCGGCCATCACAGCATATAGAAAATCACCTGACCAACCTTCTTTCTTTCAACTTCAGGTGGTCAAGGACTTCCTTCAGGGGTTGAAGAAGTTTTATCCCCCTGTCCGACCTCCTTCTCCGCCTTGGGAGTTGAATCTAGTTTTGTCAAAATTGATGGGTCCTCCTTTCGAACCCATTCATAAGGCCACATTACAACACCTTACATGGAAAGTAGCTTTGCTGGTGGCTATTACATCAGCACGCAGAGTGAGTGAAATCCAAGCACTCTGTTCTAAGGAACCGTATACGGTTTTCCATCACAATAGGGTGGTTTTGAGAACTCACCCTTCCTTCCTAAAGTAGTGTCTGACTTCCATGTCAATCAGACAATTTCTCTCCCCTCTTTCTTTACAAATCCTGCTACACCAGCAGAAAGGTCTCTTCACTCATTAGACCTCAAGAGGGTTCTCAAATTCTATTTGGAGGGAACAGAATCCATTAGAAAGGCTGACCAATTGTTTGTAAACTACGGCTCTGTTAGAACAGGCTTTCCAGCCTCCAAACGATCCATTTCAAGGTGGATAGTGTCTTGTATTAAATTGGCTTACCAATTAGCGAACAAGCCTTTGTTAGCCTCCCCTAAAGCTCACTCTACTAGGGGCAATGCTGCTACAATAGCTTTCTTACACAATGTACCGATGGCCGAGATTTGCAAGGCTGCAACTTGGAAATCGGTCCATACGTTTACCAGGCATTACTGTCTGGATTCTGACTCCAGAGCGGATACCCAAGTAGGCCAGGCCTCCTTGAGGAATCTGTTCCAATGCTAGCTTGATTGGAGTCTTTGTAATGGTTTTTTCTTACAATGTACCTTTATTGTACTCTGGTCACTTGCCCGCAGGATGAGGGGAGGGGCTTGCTATTCTATTCATGTGCTTATGACTATTGATGAGGATCCCCTGGAAGAGAAGGATAAGTTACTTACCTGTAATCCTAGTTCTCTTCCAGGGGTATCCTCATCAAAGTCATAAGCAACCCACCGCCTCCCCGAGCAAGTGATCAAGATACATTTCATCTCTTTGTGCCATGGCCTTCGGGTCTCCGCAAAGAACAACTGACCTAACTGTCACCCCTGAGGCATGATGGGAAGCTAGGGCTCATGGCTGCCTTAAAGGCACGGTGCCAGTTTATTCTGTGTGTTTCTGTGGGTTAGCTTTTCAGCTTTCTACACTGTTTCTACAATGCAGCCTATGTGCTGGCAATGATCTTTAAAAAAAATCCTCTTTGCAAGACTATGTTTTCTGCTGTGCATTAAAGCAGTTTTCAAATGTGTTTTCTTTCTCCCTGCTTTATTGGAATTGTATTTATGTGCAAGGGAAATTCTTACAACATTGCTCAGCGTTTCTATTATATGGAAGGCTGCATTGTGTTTTTATTGTTATATATATATATGGATATATATATAGAGCTACATATATGGTTTCCACATATATGTTTTATATGTTTCCGGGGTCCCGCGCATGGGCGGGAATATTCATGTGCTTATGACTATTGATGAGGATCCCCTGGAAGAGAACTAGGATTACAGGTAAGTAACTTATCCTTACTGCTTTTAGCAAAGAGATCATTTTGTTACTTGCAGTTTATTAATTGTAATTAAGGCTCCCAGTTTTCCGTTTTTACTGATTTTTACAGATAAAATACAGACAGAAAACAATGCGTTTCCTATCTGTATATATTTTTAAAAGTGTAAAAATACAGGAAATTGTGCTTCTTGTGAATGACTATCCATGCTGTCCTTCATGAATTCAAGCCCAACAGCTGAGCAGATAGCCATCATGGAGAGTTAAAAAACAACACCAAATTTCCCTAAATGAAGACATAACATTAATAAATGTTTGTACGTAATGCTAATATTTACCCTTGAGTGTAGTGTTTTGTCATATTTGGCTGCTTAATTAGCTAAAACGTGGCAGGCATCAAAGTATGAGTGCATGTTTTTCTGTTAAATAAATGCGGAAACATACCATTTTACTTATCCATTTATTCTCAAAACACAAAATAAATATGGAAAAATACCAAATAAGATGGCCAAAAAATAAGCATGGATAAATACAGACGGAAATGTAAAAAAAAAAAAAAAAAATACCACAAAGCCAGGAGCCCCAATTGTAATCCTTCTAATATAGCACAGTGAGCTATGAACGACATGTGGCTTCTACACCTTGTAACCCTCACTGTCTTATGTAACACATCCTACATATTGATTTACACAAATATGATTTACTGTCAATGTATAATGTGTACGTGTAATGTAAAGCGCTCTGACACCCTGCATTAGGATGAGTAGCGCTATAGCAATATATAAAAGATAGAAATAATTTAAATACCTCTATTTTGCTTTGTGTACATACTGGGACAGACCGACACATCTAACATTCCTACAGTGCATGCCTATCTCTTATATACAGGGACTATAGAAAGTCAAAAGCATGCCTTTTTTAAGTACCTTACAAGTGAAAAGAAGTGTACATTTCTTTTCCCTCCATTGCTTTTTGGTGTGAGTCTCTTCCCCACCCGCATAGCTCCCAGCCAGAATACTACAACAAAACGGTGTTGGAGGTATGATTACATGCACTGTAAAGCTCCTCCGGGAGGCCCTCAGTGCTCCCGGCACCTTTCTTCTAGACCCAGACAGCAAACAATGGCTGCTGCCAACCAGAGACACGATTCTGCCCTCCTGCTGCTGAACCAAGCTAGAGCAGGGGAAGGCAGGACAATAGGTTTCCTATCACAGGGAGGTGTGACCACCTCCCTGACAGGACTAAGTGTATTGGGCAGGGTGGGGGGCGCTTGCCTCCGACACTAGACTGCTTTGAAGGGCACATTTGGTGCCCTCCATGCATACTCCAGTTGGAGCCAGTTCAGGGAGCTGTTGGTTCCTGCTCTGGCGCGAAACTGGACAAAGGACGTGGTAGTATCCTCCTCACTGTCCAGCCCCTCCTGTGTGAGGGACACCTGAATTGTCCCAACCCTTTCCTTAGGGTACTTAAGGGCTTACCTGTGGATGGTTCCTTAGATTCATCGTGGAACAAGATTCAGATCCAAAACCACTTCATCTTCAACCGTCTGAGCATTTTGGACTTCGCTTTGCGAACCGAGACTGCAACTGGGAAGACTCCTGGTCTTGTCATCTTACCAGTCTCATCCATCATCTGTGCCTGTGCTCCATACAGGTTCTTCTACAGGCCTATGGACATCCAAGACACCGAAAGGAATCTCCCTTGAAGTGAAGGAGTCACTACCCTGCATCTGCAGGCACTGCAACAAAGCTGACCGGTCTGCAGTTCCTGAGCTCCTACAGACTCCGAAAGGTTTACAACCCAGGTGGTGGTTCTGCAGCTCCCTGGAGGGCTGCACTGTCTTCCCAGCAAGTTTGAAGCCAGTATCCCTCGTCGGAACCGCTGGAGCAGTACCCCTGTGCACTGCGTTGACTTGCAGTTGCCAAAGCTTGTTGACTCTCTTCACCAGAGATCTTCGGGCTTCAAGAAGCTCAGCCTCAAGCATCTCCTGCAACCAAGATCTTCGCCTGCACCACATCCTCTTCACCGCGGGCCTTCATATTTGGTGAGCTGCTCGAGGTCCAATTGTGACTCCTGTGCCTTCGCCCCATTGGTCCTCTTGAGGGTTTCATTTGGCTCCCCTGCTTGCTCGGGCCTGCTCTGACTTACCTGCTCTTGGTGAGTCACTTGGACTTTGCTGGTCCCGACACCAAACTTTTTTCGCATACTAAGTTTGTTGCTGTTGCCAAGGCTTGTTGGTGCTCCCTATGGACACCAACCTCCTGGCTCTTGACATTCGACGTGGGACAGCTTGTGAATGGCTCCTTGTCTTCCACAGCATCGCCTGGTCCGCACAGTTGGAGCTTCAAGGGCACCGTCAACTCTCCTGCATCTTCAACATCAGTGGGCATTCGTCTTCTGTCTCCTGGTCACTGCTGAGTGGCATAGACTCTGGCCCCTCTGCTTGCAGGTACCTCTAATCTTGAATTCACCTTTTGGTTCCACCGGACTCTTTCGCCTTCTTCGCCAGCAGCATCTTCACTGAAGTCCTCCATTGTGGTCTACGGCTGTTTCAGACGTCACATCGCACCTATGCACCCAGCTTCCTTGGTGTAGGTATCCTGTTTCCCAGGGTATCCAAAGGTGTGGTGACTCTCCAACCTTCCATCTTCTATGGGATTTCTTCAGGGTCCTCTGGGAAGGGTCCTTCTTATTACAAACTGCAACCGCGACGTACCCATTGACTTGTATTGAGCACGCAGTCGTGTTCCCACTCTGCACACTGCCTCCGTGGGGTTCCTGGGTACTTACCATGGGTGGTTCCTTGGGTCCCCGGCTCTTCTTTCTATATCTTCTGGGTCCAGTCTCGACTTAGGTCGTGGTTTGCATTCCACAATTCTGTGACCGGCCAACTCACAACAAAGGAGAAATTCTTGACCTCATTATTTCAAAAGGTAATACCATCACATTGGTGGACATTACTCCCTGTGATTGGTCCGACCACTGCAGCATCTTCTTCTTTATCAATAGGGAAGTGATACGGAATAGGGTCCAACCTAAGAAAATTAAACAGTGGAAAAGGGACCTCAGGAACATTAACACGGACTGCCTTGCTACCGAATGTAAAAATGCCTTGTCTTCCCAAGACGACTTGACTGATGTCCACGATCTCACGGACTTCTATAGCTCTACTATCTCTGGTATCATGGATTCAATAGCACCTCTACAACAAAAAAATGCTGCCTCCAAATTCTCCAAACCCTTGTTCAACTACAACCTAAACTCTGATCGGCGCAACTTAAGGACAGCTGAACGTATATGGAGATCAAAACCTTCCGTGTACCATCTAAGTCCTCAGATCGGTTAGGAGCTCCTACAATAAAAAAATCAAGACGACTAAGGCTGATTATTTGAGAGCCCAACTTAGACAAGCCTCAAATCGCCCTAAAAAACTTTTTGAAATTGTCAAACCGCAATCAGCGATAGCACCCAATCACCTCAACTCAGCAGACAATTCACCTTCTTGCACTGATCTGGCTATCTTCTTTATGGAGAAAACTAAACTCATCACTCTTGACCTTGAAGCCAAGAGGGCCCTACTATCAGCATCTGAGAATACGGCTCATCCTGTCCTCTCGGCGAGTCTAAAGCCTCTCAGTATCAGCACTAAGAACAAGGCCACGTGGAGCTCCTTCACTCCCCTCAGTGAAAACGACATCTACAAAACCCTTCTTAGCCTTAACCCTTCTAATCACTTCAGCAACCTACTGCCATCGTCCGCCTTCAAAGAAATCAAGGAGGCCCTCATCCCCCTCTGGACTAAGATTGTCAACGCTTCTTTATCTCAAGGCAAGATCCCTGAATGCCTAAAAGCAGCTCAGGTTTCACCCATTCTAAAAAAAACTGATGCGGACAGATCTGATCTCAACAACTTCTGTCCCATCTCCAACATCCCTACTCTGGCTAAGCTCCTAGAAAAATGCGTTCAATCGCAACTTTGCTCGCACATCGAGACTTTCAATCTCTTGGATCAACACCAATCTGGCTTTAGGAGTGGTCACAGTACTGAATCGGCGCTCATTCACATCATGGATGACATCTTAAAAATGTTAGACCATAATGAATCCTGCCTCTTAATCCTCCTTGATCTTTCTTCTGCATTCGACACGGTCAATCACGATAACCTCTTAGCCATTCTGGAACACAGGCTGGGCCTTTCCGGTCTGGTACTGCAATGGTTCTCTTCCTTCCTTCACAACAGATCCCAAAGAGTTAAGGTGAATCAGACCTTATCCCAACTGCCGACAGTCTCCATGGGGGTCCCGCAAGGATCTGCCCTTTCTCCCATACTCTTTAATATTTTCCTGGAACCACTAGCGAACGCTCTATCATCCATGAACATTCTTTTCCATATGTATACGGATGACACGCAACTTTATCTGAAAATCAATTCCTCTGAAGACTTCATCTCACTCAATTCCTCCTTGACGATTACCCAAAACTGGCTAACTGAAAACCACCTCCTGCTGAACACCGCCAAAACAGAATTCCTTCTCATCTCTCCTCCTAAACACACCCCCAAGATTGACCTCTGGATGAAACACCTCTCTACCTTCAACTGTTCCCCGCTTATCATCGACTCAGCTAAATCTCTTGGAATCACCCTAGACTCGCACTTGAACATGAAGAAAAATATTAGTAAGATGTGTAAGGGTGCCAAATGAGGATTCTTGGAAACCTAAAACCATTCCTCCCTCAAGATGACTTCAAGCAGGTGGTTCAAGCGCTTGTCCTGCCAAGGCTAGACTATGGGAGCGCGACGCTCTGTGGCCTCCCCAAATATTCCTTGGCCCCGCTCAGGGCTTCGTTGAATGCCGCTGCCAGACTGATCACTGACACAAAAAGAAATTATCACATATCCCCAGCCTTAAGATCTCTAAAGTGGTTACCCTACGAAGCAAGAACACAACTAAAGATTGCTTGTTTAACGCACAAAGCCCTCCACTTCAAAACCCCTGGCTACCTGGCTCAAAAACTGGAACTATCAGGAGGGGGCAGACCATCAAGAAGTGCAAATTCTCTACTACTGAAACCTCAGACCTTTCACAAAAACAGAACGAGGCTCGGCACCGAAGATCTGGAACTCTCTCCCACTGGAAATCCGCAGAATCCCCTACACGGCTGCTTTCAAACATGAAGTAAAAACAATCCTAATGAACAAGTTCCTGCCTTAGTTGGCCATGGTTCGCTTGTTTGCTAAATGTCCTTTGATTTTACTTTTTTTTTCATTGCCTAACAACTGTAATGTCCATGATTTTCTGCCTCGCCTTATTAAGTAATGTTTGCTCGCATCCTTGTACAATCTTAGTAGCTCATTATGTTACCCTCTCTTACCCCCTCTTTATTGTCCCCTTTACTTTGTTCCTCCCTTCCATTACTGTGAAGCGCTCTGATACCCTTCTAGGTCTTGTTCGCGCTATACAAAACTTTTTTAAATAAATAAATATAGTTTGGTCTCCTCCTGGAGACCACTGTGTATTTGTGCTACTTACGTGTTCTATTATCAAAGTATTGTGTGTATTACAGTTATATCTCCGGGTAGGAGATATTGCAATGTGTTAGTCAGTGTTTATACTAAACACATAATTTTATAACTACACTGTGTGCTCCTTTTTCACTTAACCTACACTATTAGATTGAGTACTGGTAAAACAAGCTGATTTACACTTCTTCTGGACTAAGCCTGAAGGCTGCTCTCCACAGCTACCACTTAGAGAGCTTTCAAAGGTTGTCTAAGACCACTAAAATCACCATAAGGGTTGTCTGGGTTAGTGCAGGGTGCTACACTTACATGAGTGAGCACCGTATACTAAGCCAGCCTCCTACACCAATCCACAAATGCAAACACGCAACGTTATTGTAACTACAAAACATCTCTCAGGTAACATATTTACTGGCATTTTTCTGTTTCTATTTATAAATACTGAGAAAGGAAAAATATTTTTCTGTCTGTATTTATATGCCAAAAATCTGTTTAAATGGAAAACCAGGAGCCTCAATTAAAACCCGCAGACATGATATCCTGACCAGCCTAGACAATATGGGGGGCAGTACCAGCATTATGGTGAATCACCTTCTCGAGAGGATGCGGTTCGAGTTCCTGTGTCTGTTTCAAGACCTCCAGGCAATGCTGAAGGACTACCATAAAATGTTTCCTGAACCTCCACTAGAGCATCCCACTGCTTCACCTCCACCTCCCAGAACACCAAGTCCTGTCCCTCCACTTATAACACCCAGGATGACGCTAGGCATCAAACATAGTAATACCCCCTAGGGATGATCCATCATCATCAGATGATGACAGGAAGAGGGAGAACGTCTGGGCAACCAACCTGCCCATGACGAATGGGACGATTACCTAATTTCCACTCTTTGACCTCCTGCACCACAGCCTGTGGACTCCGGAGGGTGTAGTAGGATTTCACAATTTGATGGAAAGGGCTGCGACAAGATTCCAATTGCCGATATCAGTCAAGCAGCCTGACTCCTTTCTCTATGAATTTAAAGGGCAAACAAGGAAATTGGTATGATCCATCCCCATTGTGGACTACATATGGGAAGAGGGCACAAAGATCATGAGGAATTCGGCAACTGTAGTGGCGGTTCTGCCACGTATGGATGAGATAAATAAATGCCCTTGAAGATTCTCCTGCTTGCCTCATAGGGCATCCCAAGCCAGACTCTTTAATTTCACAGGAGGCTCAATGCCGTTCTAAGAACCCCTCCACTTCTATCGGGAAGAGATTCTCCACCATGTCTGCCATCACAGTTCATGCAGCCAACTCACTGGCCATCTTAGATCGCTACGACAGACATATGTGGTCGTACATCAGCGCCCTTATCGAATTTGTGCTGTAAGACAGAAAATCGGAAGCAAAATACATCTTGCAAGAAGGTGAGCGCACTTCATCAGAGATCATAGACTGCTCAAGGGACATAGTCTCCACTGGCTTTCAACAGCTAGCAGGAGCTGCAGTGTTGAGATGACAAGGTTGGCTCAAAGCGACAACTTTCCAGCCAGAGGCGCAATCCAAAATCTTGGATATGTCCTACAATGGGGAAAACCTTTTTGGCAAACACATAGATGATGCTCTATTAGCCCTCAAACCAGACACAGCTACATCTCTAGGCACTTTACAGTTTTGAAAACTACCCTTTCAAGCAGCACATGGAAGAGGCTTCTTAATGTACAGAGGAGATACCAGTGCTTCCAACAGTAAAAGCCCTTCAAATCATAATATAGGTCCTCTTACCAACAACAGCCCTATTGCCAGCCACCCACGGCGGCATACAGCAAACAAGGGCCTAGAAGAAGTAAACCCTCTAGGGTCGAGACTACAGCCGCAAACAGTGACCTCAACCAGGTGCTGACTAACCCCACCCCTTCAGAAACTTAGGGTGCGAAGATTACCAACTACCTCCAGCAACAGTGGCAAATAGTATCAGACAGATAGGTATTAGATCTTATCATCTATGGTCATACCCTGGAGTTCGTCGAGAGGCTGCCAATCACTCCACCAAAGGGAGTTCAGCCACCTCGTCTTAACTTACTCAAGAAAGAAGCCTTCACCATTCTTGCTTAAGAAGCAATAGAAAAGGTTCCCCATCCCCAGATGGGCATGGGGATCTACTCCAATTTTTTTCCTAATCGGAAAGAAAACTAGAATGGGGACCCATCCTAGAACTCCAAAAATTAAACAAGTATCTTTGCAAACAATCCTTTGAATGGTCACTCTCTCCCACATCCTGCATCTCCTAAACCACGGAGACCACATGACCACTTTGGATTTACAGGATGCATATTTCCACATCCCCATACATCGCAAATATCTACGCTTCACTGTAGCTGGCACCCATTACTAATTCAAAGTCCTCCCATTTGGTCTTAAATCAGCTCCCCGCATTTTTACCTAATGCCTAGCCCCTGTGGCAGCCTCTCTCAGGAAGGATGGTCATCAGGTATTCCCCTACATCAACGACTATTTAATAAAGGCACAGACAGCATTTCAAGCATACAAGGCCACAGAGGCTTGCCTAAAGTTGTTTCCCAAATTATGTCTCACTGTTAATTACCAGAAATCATCAACTGCTCCATCCAAGAGGATAATGTTCCAGGGCACAGCCTTAGACAAAACCTTTGTATCCCAGGACAAGCAACGAAGGCTCAAGGAACTGGCTCTCAAACTATCCAGAAACAATTCTATTTCAGTGCATCTGTTCAAATCGCTTCTGGACATGATGTCCTCCGTGATCAATCTGGTCCCTTGCACAAGCCTGAAAATGAGACCCTACAGGAAGAACTCCAAAAACAATGGATTCAAATAGAAGTATTGTTTGAGGACCTTGTCACACCAGGTATGATGGAAGCACTAGCCAGGTGGTCCCAGACCTCCCATCTGTCAGAGGGCCTCACGTACTTGCCTCAAATACCCGACTTCGGAATAACTACGGATGCCTCCCTAGAGGGCTGGGACTGACCTCTGCAGGACCTGCAAATTCAAGAAAAGTGGTCTCCGCTCCAAAAGAACATGCATATCAATCGCCTGGAGCTTAAAGCTATCTTTCTCAAGCTCCAAGTGTTCCTACTAAGGATAGCAGGGTCTTCATTGCTGGTTCTACAGACTGTACCACCAGCATGCATTATGTGAACAAGCAAGGGGGTACAATATCGCTGACGCTTACCAAGGAAGCTCAAGGAATCTGAAGCTGGCTGACAACTCACAAGATAACTCTGCGGCCAAACAAAAATCTCTTAGCAGACATTCTCAGCCGAACCAAGGACAGCTGCCACAAGTGGGAGCTGGATCAGTAGACCTGGGGCAGGATCTTCTTTCTCTGGGGCAAACTAGCATTGGATCTCTTTGCAACTAGTGAGAAAAGCAAATTCCAGTTCTATGCAAGTCATTATCCACACCCAGAGTCATGGGTGAATGCCTCTTTGATCAGATCAATCAATCAGGGAATTGTAAGCGCGCTACTCACCCGTGAGGGTCTCAAGGCGATGAGGGGGGTCCGCAGATCTGCTTTAGCCGAAGAGCCAGGTCTTGAGGGTCTTCCTGAAGGTGTTCGGGGAGGGCGCATCTGATGTCTGCCGGTAGCTCGTTCCAGGTCTTGGCTGCAATGTGAGAGAAGGATCTTCCGCCTGCTCTGGCTCTGTGGATGCGCGGGGTTTCGGCCAGTGCGAGGTTGGAAGATCGGAGGTTTCTTTTGGGTACGTGGAAGTTGATTCTGTCGTTGAGGTATTTGGGTCCGTTGTTGTGTAGGCATTTGTAGGCGTGAGTGAGGATTTTGAAAGTGACTCTTTTCTCCACTGGGAGCCAGTGGAGACTTCGTAGGTGTTGGCTGATGTGTTCGTGTCGGGGGATGCCGAGGACGAGTCTGGCGGCGGTGTTCTGTACTGTCTGGAGTTTGCGGAGTAGGGACTTGTTGATGCCGGTGTTCTTGGCGTGGTCTGAGGGGGTAGGTGGGCTTCCGAGGGCGGTCGGCCACCAGGTGCTGTCCATGCAGAAGGGGTGGTACCGAGGACGAGGACTTCAGATGGTCTGGGATCTATGCATACGCATTTCCCCATGCCTCTCGCACCAAAGGTTATCAGCAAAATGAAAGCAGAGCACTGTTGCCTCCTCCTGATAGCCCCCAGGTGGCTCAGACAGCATTAGTTCACGGAGCTTCCCCGATTATCGCACTCCAACCACATTCGCCTGCAAATGTCCAGAACGCTTTTGACGATGAGCCACGGTCAGGTCCTTCATCCAGACCTGACTTTTCTCTACAGATTTGCATTGCTCAATAATTACGCAAATTCAGAGATCTGAATATTCCTCAGAACTGCAGGGACGTTTTCACTGCATGAACATTCTCTCGAAGGCAAAGGCAGAAGCCACGATAAAATCGTATGAACTTAAATGGAAGCATTTCTGTTCACAGTCCCAGAATTCAAACCTGCATCCTCTACAGGCATCACATGAGCAGATGCTACCCTATCTCCTCTCGCTAGCTCAGTTGAGGTTGGTGCATGCGTCTGATAAGGTACATCTCGCTACAATATCTAGATATAGATGTTCTTCACATTCTCTCTCTTTGTGCTCTAGCAGAAGCATCATACAGTTCATGACGGGAGTAGCCAGAAAATTAAAATACCCCCACTTCGATCCATCCCTCGAATGCCGTCAGGTGAGCAAAGCGAGTAAACTCTTCCCACTCTAGATGAGGTCCCTTAATCATGCCTTCTATCCATCTATTTCTCCATCCTTTAAGCCTGTTATTCATCCATCAATCTTTTCATGTTTCCACCTGTACATCCATCCTTTCACCATTCCATCCATCTACCCTCTCATTATTATTCTTGCATCAATCCTTCTACTCACACTTCCAACCATTCCTCAATACTTTTACCCATTCATCCATCCATTTTCATCCATCCACCAATTCACCCTTCCATCCAGCCATCTATTTATCCAGCCACCCTTTCATCATTACAGACACATTCTTTCACCCACCCATGTAAATCTTGTTTTTGCTTCGATCCATCAGTCCTTTTATCCTTGCATTCATGCTTTCAACCACAGGTCCTTTCTTATTTTTATGTCCTTCTTTTTACTCTTCCTTCCAAACCTCTCTCCCATTCTCTTTCATTCCCTCTCTTAATTTCTTTGCTGTGGTTACCTCTGGATCACTGTGTTGTTTATTGTTTTCCTTTTCTTTTGATTTTTTAATAGATTTTATCTGCAGTGCAGCAGCCAGGACAAGGTAATAAATAACTATACTTGTCAACACCACCCCCGCTTAAGCTGAGGGGTTCATGACGCAACTGATTTCACGAAAGAATTATTCCGAGTTTTGTCCTCCAGTAAGGCTCCTTCCTCCGGCCTGGCACCTGAACATAATTCTATCTCAACGTATGAAGAGTCTATTCGAACCCATACACAGAGCAGACCACAAATTTCTCACATGGAAGGTCGCATTGTTGCTAGCGCTCACTTCAGCCAGAAGGGCAAGTGGGATACAGGCTTTCACAACTCAAAAACCCTTTTTTAGGGGTGCTAGAGAGCCGGCGAGCAAGATGGCCGCACTTGTGTGAGGCTCCTGCAGCCCGGGAGCAATAATTGTCATATCCTGATGTAGCGGAGCATTTTGCAACCTGGAAACTGCACCATAGGTCAACGCAGTGACGCTGAGTTCTCCCTATCGCTGTGGCGAACTGACCGAAGGTACCCACAATGCCGATGCGAGCTGAGAGCGGCTGCTGAGAGAAAATGGCCGCCTGCCTTTCTGATCGGCGGTTCGGGCTGCCACTGCACTGAGGGGACACGAGGACGTTCATCGCCCCGCTGAAGCCGGGTGCCCTGCGGCTGTCTATGCACTGACTCCCTGGAGCGGGCTGCGGGTACGTGCTGATGGAGCCGTCGCTACGACAAGGTGAGCCTGGCCGCTTCGGGGCCTGACGGACGCGACCTGGGTGGAGCGCTGCGGCCTGTGCGGCTTTCCCGCGTCTGAATCCCGGAGCCTGCTAACGCGAGGCCGGAGTGCCAGGGGCCTGCGCCCGCGGATTGTGGGGACATCGCCCGGTGAGCCGGGGCCTGCGCGCTGCGGGGGCTGCCACCGGCGCTGGGGCTGTTGGGTGGGGGAGCGAACTGGCGGACCTGCGATGCCTGGTGCGGGCTGCCCGCGACGTGGCGGCTGTGCGGAGTGCTGCGGCCCTATTGCACCGGGAGAGGGCGAGACCCCGGGCGGCCTGGTGTACAGCTTGGGCAGCATGGAGGGAGGACGGCTCCTGTGAGGCCCCTGGCTGCCACACGACCCAGAGGTTGACCGGTCTCAACATCACTGCTGGAACACCGATATTGTGGTCCATAATACAACCACTCCTACCCTTCACCTTCTAAATCGGGATCCCCAGGGGCGGAGGCCACAACTATTAAACCTCCCTGGCCCAGGGGCAACTAGAGCTTGGAGTGCTGAATCATGGCATACTTTGTCCACACTACTTGTGCACTGCTAAAGCAGCGATGGGTCGAGCTCAGGGTAAGCAAACAAAACTGCAATTCGAGGCGTGCAAATCCTCGCGCACCACTGCTGAGGACACTGAATCCAATGGGGCATAGGAGTTATCACCCACATCATCCCTGACAGATGCGGACCTGAAAACCCTACTATTGACCATGCTGCACAGCCTCACGTCTATCGAATCCAAAATGGACTCCATGAGTATGCGCATGGACTTTATAGTGCAACACCTAGACAAACACGAGGGCCGCAGTGCTGAAACTGAACAAAGGATATCAGCATTAGAAGACACCTCAACAGCAGGAGGGGAGCGACTACAAGATATGGAAAGGCTCCTCAGAGTCATTTCAGCTAAACTTGAAGATTTGGAAGCGCGCTCACGCAGAAACAACGTGCGCATCTTGGGGGTTCCTGAATCCACATCCACTGGCCGCCTGGAAGATTACGTTGAGCATCTGCTGCTCGGCCTCTTCGAAGCGGAGGCCCTATCAAAGCTCTTAGTGATCGAGAGAGCCCATCGATCCCTATCCCCCAGGCCTCCTCCTGGGGCACCTCCTCGACCAATAATAGCGTGCTTACTCAATTATAGAGATCGAGACGTGATCTTGAGACTTGCCAGAGAAAAACGGGACTTGGTCAATGAAGGGAATGCTGTCTCGATTTACCCGGATTTCACCATTGCCGTACAAGAAGCGCGAAAAAAGTTTGTGCAGGTGAAGCGTAGACTGCAGCATGCCGTCTTCCCTTACACTATGCTATACCCGGCCAAACTCAGGGTTTCCTACCAGGCGAAAATGCACATCTTCACCACTCCTCATCTGGTGCAAGAATTTCTAAAAAAATATAAACCGCCGCTCACCCACGGACCAGGGAGGAGGCCCTGGATCTCGGTCACCACCTCCAGTGTCGGAGGAGGAGTAACTGCGGGATCTGTGCCTATCATGCAGGCACACTTCACACAACTGCTGATTCCATCACCCCACGGCCGCTATGACGAACTAGCACTCCACATATGCCTCCTGAACGTCCCCCTGCCACTTTAATCTGCAGTATCGATATGACCAGCAGAACTGCCGTATGATAACTTTCTCCCGGGCACCCTCGCATGAGCGAGGAGAGATGCCTGGCTTTCTGTCGTACACCCCCGATTGGAAACCCCCGGGCTATGTTATGGCTTGTTTTACTTTTTTCTTACCTCTGTCTTTTCTGGAGCCGTCTGCCTAAAGATCTCCTACTACTCCCACCTCTTCAAAGGTCACAGCCCCTTCTCTAGCTGTCACTTTTCCCTTTCCATTTTATGTTGGAGAAACTGTTGGGGTCCTGGGTGGGTCATGCATTCTCCTGCGGGATTGGGCCTCGGGTGTGAGTGGAGGGAGGAGGGGGGGTTGTTTTTCTTTCTTGAATTCAGCAGTACTGAATGTATAGTTTATGACAATGATGTGAACAATACGGGTACACAC
Source organism: Calotriton arnoldi (assembly GCA_963921515.1). Taxonomy (NCBI): domain Eukaryota; kingdom Metazoa; phylum Chordata; class Amphibia; order Caudata; family Salamandridae; genus Calotriton; species Calotriton arnoldi. The sequence continues at coordinate 693,477 of CAWUFW010001460.1, forward strand.
ATTGAAGAAAATGAGCACTTATGTAACGAAATAGACATCACACAGTCAATGATATATCTGGTATCATATGTGTACATCTAAGACTCCTGCGGACTATACTCTGCATCTATTAACATGGGATGTACAAGGCTTGCGGGATCCCCACAAGAGAAGACACGTACTTAGTTATCTAGATAGGCACCATGTCCAAGTGGCAATGTTACAGGAAACATTCCTAGACCCTAGGACGCCGCCCGGCTTTGCGGGGAAATGGGCTGCCCATAGATGTTTCTTATCCTATTCGACCTTTTCCAGGGGCACTGCTATTTTGATTAGGGCTGGGGTGAGATATAGCCCTGAGGGCGCACACCAGGATCCTCAGGGGAGATATTGTATGATGTGGGGCAGGCTCGCTGAACAATCTGTTACACTGGTCAATTGCTATGCGCCAAATATCAACGACGCACAGTTCCGCGATAAACTCTGGGGCCTCATAATGGACGTAGGGCCTACACATCTAAAAAGGGGGGGGGATTTTAATCTTGCGCTGAACCCCAGCATGGACTGCTCCCACAGCACCCCCGTCCCCCACACCAAAGCAGGGAGTCACCTAAACACCATCATTGCTGACCACCACCTACTTGATGGTTGGAGATCTCTACACCTTACGCTCAGGGAGGGTACTTTCTACTATAATGTACTCTCCAGCTGGTCCCGCATTGACTACTGGGTACTCTCGGCTGGTCTCTCTACGTGGCTGAAGGAGGCCAGACATCTAGCGCGAACATACTCAGATCACTCCCCCATGCTGTTGAAACTATGTCCTCCGGCTAACGAGTCCCTGCACCGCTCATGGATGCTGCAACCCACTATGTTACTAGATGATAGTTTTCGCAAAGAAGTGCGGCAGGAGATCCTTGAGTTCTTCCCTCAAAATATAGGTAGTGTCCAGTCACTAGCCTCGTATGGGAGAGCTTTAAAGTCACCATCCGTGGCTTGTGCATGGCTAAAGGTCTCGGATTCCTCTGAGACATCAGGGTGTTTCTGGATGCAATGAAGGCTTTTGATTCGCTAGAGTGGTACTAGATGTTCGGGATATTGCGTAGAATGGGCCTCCCGTCCGCCTTCCTTTCCTGGATTGCGCTACTCTACAGCCAACCTCTTGCTGTTGCTCAAGTAAGTGGCCTCTATTCCACCCCCTTTCCAGTCTCTAGGGGCACCTGACAGGGTTGCCCTCTTTCACCATTACATTTTGTGCTTGCTGTCGAACCGCTGGCTGCTAAACTCCTTCAGCATCACAGAAAATGCGCTATACCGTACCCCTCGCGACATATTCTAGTCTCACTCTGTGCCGACATCACTCTATCTTCACGAGCCGGGTATAAGTTTAAATCCCATTCTCTGGGAATTCATTCGGTTTGGCGACATATCCAGGGATTCACATAAACTGGAATAAATCACAGATATTTCCACTCACTCCCAACACCCCTGAGTTTCCGCTTGACTTCCCCCTGACGTGGTGTGCCTCTGAAATAAAATATCTGGGAGTGGTAATCGCCCGAGATAGAGAAGAGATACTACGTGCAAACTAAGGAACCACTCTTGACTCGGTTACTAGCTCAATAGACCGCTGGATCTCACTGCTGCTGTCACTGGCGGGCCGGACTTCGCTGATGAAAATGGTGATCCTACCAAAACTACTTTACTTATTCCTTAACATACCGTAGCACCCTGGCCGCCCCTTCTTTGATGCACTTAAATCTCAGCTCATCCAGCTGGTTTCGGGGGTCAAGCAGCCCCGAATGAGCTGGCGGACCTTTATGCAGCCATTTTCGTGGGGCGGTTTTGAGGTGCCAGACTTAAAACTATACTTTCTATGTGCCCAGGCCCACCACGTGGTGTACTGGATTCACCCTCCACCATTCATGCCACACCTGGCCATTAAACAGGGTTACATGGCCCCCTTAACCTCAACCGCCTTCCTGGGAGCACGGGTTCCGGGGGAGGGCACCACTCGCTCTACGGTAGCATGCACAAATCTGGCATGGAAACGTCTCGCTAAAAAAGTGGACAAGCCCTTACTATATTCCCCGTTGATGCCTCTCCCATACCACCACCTCTCCCCAGTCACTCACGAAGCTGCCTGTGGAAACATGCTCCGCAAGCGGCACCTGCACACTTGGGGAGATCTATATCATGAGGGAATGTTCAAAGATAGGCAGACACTCGGTGGGGAAGACGCCACGCCTCTTGAAACCTTTCTATACATTAGGATCCAACACGAGGTTAAAGCCAATACTCACACATTCCCCTAAGAACCTCCAACTTGTGACACCTTGCAGATGACTGGACCAGCCCACGCGGTGTCTAGGCTATACCGCGCTGCCTCGCTAGAATGCCCAGGCACACAACATGAAGCAAGGAAAGGTTGGGATCTTGAATTAGAAGCCCCACTAACTGATGAGCAATGGGGGTATTGCTGCATGCAAACAGGGGCTATTACGGCTAGTAGTCACCTGCGGATAATACATGTTAAATTTTTACATCGTGTTTACTACACACCTGTGCGCTTACACAGATGCAAGCTGAGGACAGATGACCGCTGCAATAGATGTAGGCAGGAGGGAGCGGGCTTTCTTCACCTAGCTTGGCAGTGTGAGGGGGTGCGTAAATACTGGGTGGAGGTGCTGTAGGGCTTGTCCAAGATCGTTGGCTCCCCCGCCGCCGCCTCGCCGGTAGTGGCTCTGATGGGGTACACGGAGGAACTACCAGCAACGCACATAAAAGTTATTGCAATGAGCCTGTTATTAGCAAAGAGGAGAGAGGCATGCAGGTGGGGCTGGGGGCGTGCCCCCAAATTCAAGGACTGGCTAGCGGACTTGATATTCTGCAAAGATCAACTTACCACTTATGCGGAACTTCTGCCACCGTCGTCGCGCCCAAGGGACATCTGGGACGTTCTGCTAGCCTACCTGTGTGACTCTACAGCCTGAGAGAGCTTGCAGACCCCACGCTGGACTTGCTAAACTAGTCCATAATATAACGTTGCCAGAACTTGCTCACTGGGCTAACACACCATCACTAGTTACTAATTGCCTAATAATGGGTCACAGAGATGAACTTTCCACTGGCTTAATGTATACACTTGCCTCTATGAAAGATCATCCCAGCCGCTGCCTAATGCGAAATGTGCCTGTAACTGATATATATGCGTTAGTCTCTGCTATGCGCCGTAAGATGCTTATCGAATGATATACACCACATATGAGTAATACTGCATTGCCTAGATATCAAATGATGTGAACCCATGGAAGCATGACTGTACTGCTGTATTTGGTTAATAAAATCAATAAATTAAAAAAAAAAAAAAAACTTTTTGTGCTTCACGGACAATTGTCATTCTCAGAACCAATCCAAAATTAATTCCCAAGGTCGCTTCAGATTTTCACCTCAGTGAACCTGTAATAATACAGACTTTCTTCCCAACTTCACCGGTGGAAAGGTCTCTCCATACGCTAGATATCAAAAAAGTCTAAAATTCTCCTTATATCGCGCTAGACAGCTTAGAAAAGCTAACCAACTGTTGGTCTCATATGACACACTTGTAAGGGTGCTCCAGTCACAAAAGCAACCATTACTCGATTGAACTCAGCCGCACTGCAGTTTGGCCACCCAAAGTCTGGCAAGCCACTCACAACGAAAACCAGGACGCATTCAACCAGGGCAGTTTCACCTAAACTGCTTTGTTTTCAGGGGTTCCTCTGGAGAAAATATTATGTGCTGCGACTTGGAAGAGTGTGTATACAGTCACTCAGAATTATTGCCTAAAATCGTCGCAGTGCACTAATGCAGCAGTTGGACAGGCTGTACTTTGCCACTTATTTCAATAAGGTGAGTCTTTCTTGGTTGCATGTGCTTGCTTATATATTCATGCAAATATATATATATATATCTGAAAGAGACACGTTTGTGACAGATTCCTTACCTTAGAATATCCCCAGGCGTCAGGCTGGATCCGGAAAGTTTTGCGTAGCAGTACCCCTGCGCGTCGGTAGGCGGCGTCGTGCGGCTCCGCGTCCGTCGTCGGCGTCGTGATCGCCGGGATGACGTCGCGGCCAGTACTTAGATGCCGCCCATGCGCGCTGGCGTCAGTTCTTTCTTTTTCCGCGCCAGTAAGCGCAGATCCGGATTGAGCAGTGCCCCAGTCATTTTTTGACTGAGTATTTTTTGAGACTTTTTTGTCCAAGTTTTCGAGTCGTTTCGACTCCAAGGTGTCAGTAGGGATGCCCGGCTTCAAGCCATGCGAGGTCTGTAATCGCATGATGTCGATTACGGATCCGCACCGTGAGTGTCTCTTCTGCCTGGGGCGCGACCACGACCCCAAGTCGTGCCCCGAGTGTCGGTCCCTCGCTCCGAAGGCTTTGCGAGAGCGGTCTCGAAAGCTCCTCGAGGCCCGGCACTCGGCTCCGCGCCGATCGACGTCCCGGGAGAGGTCGAGGGGCCGGTCGCGGAGTCGTCGACATTCGTCCGGGTCGAAGTCTTCGTATTCAGGTAAGGCGAAGCACAAGAGGTCTAAGAAGCGTCGCTCTAAGACCTCCCCTCGCCGGTCTCTCGACTCGGCTGAGGGTCCAGTTGGTACCGCCCCCGCGGCTCCGGGGGTTCCCGAACAGTCGACGCCGGCCTACCCGCCTGTTCCGGGTCCGACGTCGACTCCGGCCGACATCCAAGACTTCTTGTCGGCCATGGCTCGCATCTTCGGGCCGAAGGGTTACCCCGGTGCACCTTCGGGCCCCGCGGGCCCCAGTGGGAGTCCTCCTTCGGCACCACCACCGGCGGCTCCGGCCCCGGCGGCTCCGGCGCCGCAGGACCCCCCCCGATCCAGGCCTGGATCCCGGTCGACGCCGGTTGACCTAATAACACCTCCACCGGCGCCGGCCTCTCCGGTACCATTCACGGCGCCGTCCGAGGCCCCGGGCGGCGCCGTCCCCATGTTCTCCCCGGAACCGGACATGGAGCCGGATCAACGTCGACCGACGCCGATGGGACTTTTCTTCCCTCATGTCCGCCCTCCATACTTTTCACCTGTTTTGGAGGACTGGGAGGGGTCGGAAGACCCTCTCACAGCTCAATGTGAGCCTTATCAGGACTGGGCTGAGGAACTGGGTGATGCCAGTGGCCTGGACACCTCTCCAGACCTTGGCATACTGTCTCCTCCTTCCGTGGCTACGGAGGAGGGAGCAAGTTATGCAACGGTGTTGCGTAGGGCGGCCGTGGCCTTGCGCCTCGAGCTCCCTACAGTGGCTGTCAGGACTAACCTCCTGACGGAAGTGCTTCAGCCGGCAGCTACCTCTTCGGAGCCCCTGCTGCCGTTCAACGACGCACTTTCTGACGTTCTTTTGGGCACCTGGTCCAGGCCCACCACAGGGGCTCCTGTGGACAGGAACGTAGCCCGACGCCATCGCCCGGCCCCGGGCGACCCCTTGTTCCTCTCCCAACACCCCACCCCCGAGAGCTTGGTTGTCCAAGCCTCTACCTCTCAGAGCGCCTTCCCTACGGCTCCGCCGGACAGGGAATCCAAAAACTGGACCAATTTGGGAAGAAGGTTTTTTCTTCCTCCAGTGCTTGCTTGCGGTCCGTGAACACCGCTTGCCTTTTGGGCCGTTATTCCCACTCTCTGTGGGATTCGGTGGCGCAGGTGCTGCCTAAGTGTCCTGAGGAGGTCCAGACACTGCTCTCCTGTGTTATTGCAGACGGGAGGGACGCAGCTAAGTTCACAATCCGATGTGGCCTTGACACCGCTGACTCGCTGGGCAGATCGCTTGCTACGATAGTGGCGCTGCGCCGTCACGCCTGGCTGAGGACCACTGGTTTCTCGGGTGATGTCCAAAGCACCCTTATGGACATGCCCTTCGATGGTATCCGCCTTTTTGGCAATAAGGCAGACAGCGCGCTGGAGCGCTTTAAGGACTCGCGGGCTAAGGCCAAGTCCTTGGGCCTCGCGCCCTCCGCAGTAGTCTGCTTTTCGCCCCTTTCGTGGCCACGGAAGGGGTACCCAGTCACGCCCAGCCACCGGCCCGCGCAGCAGGCGCCTTCGCGTGGCCGAGGACGTGGCTCCCGCCGAGGCGGGTCAGGTAACCAGCGTGCGGGTCAGGCCACAACCTCCGCCCCGTCCGCTCCTCCAAACCCTACTAGTCCATCCTTTCAGGTCCACAGCACACCAGTGGGGGGCAGGGTCCGCCATCACCTCCCCCACTGGCGCACCATCACATCGGACCGGTGGGTTTTGGACATTGTCCGAAGGGGCTACTCCCTCCCCTTCGAGACTACCCCCCCAGCCATGCCACCTCAGCACCACCGCATGTCGGGGGACCATTTGGTACTTCTTCGAAAGGAAGTTGCGGCCCTCTTGGCCAAGAGGGCCATCGAGCACGTTCCGACCCCAGAAGTAGGGCGTGGTTGTTATTCCCACTACTTTCTGGTGCCCAAAAAGGACAAGGAGGACATGCGTCCTATCTTGGACCTCCGGAACGTCAATCGCTTCCTCCGGAAGGAGAAGTTCAAGATGCTCACCCTAGCTCAGGTCTTGACTGCCCTCGACCCTGGAGACTGGATGGTAGCGTTGGACTTGCAGGACGCATATTTTCACATCCCCGTCCTGCCGGCCCACCGGCGTTACCTGCGGTTCACGGTAGGCCTCAAGCACTTTCAGTTCACCGTGCTTCCCTTTGGCATTACCAGCGCCCCTCGGGTGTTCACGAAAGTGATGGCGGTGGTCGCAGCTCATCTGCGCCGGGCAGGGGTCCCAGTCTTCCCCTACCTCGACGACTGGCTGCTGAAGGCGGGCTCGTCCCAGGCAGTCGTCTCCCACCTCCAGACTACGGCCGAACTCCTGCACTCGCTGGGGTTCTCCATCAACGCGCCGAAGTCGCACCTGATTCCTTCTCCACAGCTCCTTTTCATCGGAGCAGTTCTGGACACAACGCAGTTTCGGGCCTATCCTCCCGAACGGCGAGTCCAGGATATTCAGGCTATGATTCCGATCTTTCAGCCTCTATCCTGGGTTTCGGTATGGATGACCCTGAGGCTGCTGGGCCTCATGGCCTCCTGCATCCTGCTGGTCGATCATGCCAGATGGCATATGCGGGCTCTGCAGTGGGACCTGAAGTTCCAGTGAGCGCAGCATCAGGGGAACCTGTCCGATTACGTCCAGATCTCGGAGGGGACTGCACTGCAGTTGCAGTGGTGACTTTCGAACCGGCAATGGGTCATGGGAAGATCCCTCTCCCTTCCCCAGCCAGAGCACACAGTTGTGACGGATGCGTCCCTTCTGGGATGGGGCGGTCACATGGGAGAGTCGGAGATCAGAGGCCTCGGGTCTCCGGCGGAGTCCCGGTTCCATATCAACCTTCTGGAGCTCTGGGCGATCTGACTTGCACTAAAGGCATTCCTTCCCTCTGTCAAGGGGAAGGTAGTGCAGGTGTTCACAGACAACACCACCGCCATGTGGTACTGCAACAAACAAGGCGGGGTGGGGTCGTGGACCCTATGTCAGGAGGCTCTGCGTCTCTGGACATGGCTGGAACATCAGGGCATTTTCCTGATGGTTCAACACCTGGCAGTTTCCCTGAACGCCAGGGCGGACGAACTCAGCCGCAGGTGCATGATGGATCACGAATGGCGTCTTCACTTGGAGGTGGCGCAAGGACTCTTTCTACAGTGGGGAGAGCCTTGGTTAGATCTATTCGCCACCGAAGAGAACGCGCAATGTCATCAGTTCTGCGCGTTGGAATTTCCAAGGCGGCACTCGCTTGGCGACGCTTTTCGTCACGAGTGGAGTTGCGGTCTGTTGTACGCCTTTCCGCCTATACCACTTCTACCCAGAGTGTTGAAGAAGATTCGGCGCGACCGGGCCCAAGTCATTCTTGTGGCTCCAGACTGGGCTCGAAGAGTTTGGTATCCCGAGCTACTCAGTATGAGCATCGATCCCCCGATTCGTCTGCTTCTTTGGGAGGATCTTCTGTCGCAGCAGCAGGGGACGGTCCTCCACCCGAACCTGTCCAGTCTCCACCTCCTTGCGTGGAGATTGAGCGGCGGCAGTTGATCCTTTCGACTTGCCTCCCGAAGTTTGTGATGTGATTCTGGCAGCCAGGCGTCCCTCCACTAAGGTGGTATACGCCTGCAGGTGGAACAAGTTTGTGGCATGGTGCGCAGCAAAGGCTGTGAATCCCCTTTCTGCCCCTCTTTCTGAGGTTCTTCTGTTACTTCTTTCTCTGGCCCAACAGGGTTCTGCCCTGGGTACCATCAAGGGCTACCTTTGTGCAATATCGGCCTTTCTCAGGCTTCCTGATCAGCCCTCCCTTTTCAAGTCCCCTGTTGTTAACAGGTTTCTTAAAGGCATTACACACCTTTTCCCTCCTGTTCCGTTTGTGATGTCTCAGTGGGACTTGAACTTGGTTCTTACCTTTTTAATGTGCGCTCCCTTTGAGCCTCTCCATAACTGTCCTCTTCGTCTTCTCACTCTGAAGACAGCCTTTCTGGTGGCTATCACCTCCGCTCGGCGGGTGAGTGAGCTCCAGGCTCTTTCTTGTAAGCCCCCTTTCTGTCTGTTCATCCAGACAAGGTTGTTCTTAGGACGCGTCCGTCCTTCTTGCCAAAGGTGGTTACTGCCTTCCACATTGGGCAGACCATCACTTTGCCCACCTTCTTTCCGCCTCCGCATCCTTCCAGAGAGGAAGAGAGGCTCCACCGTCTGGACCCAAAACGTGCGCTTTCCTTCTATCTGAACCGCACACAACAGTTCCGGGTGGACGACCAGCTCTTTGTTGGCTACGTGGGCGCCAAAAAAGGTCGGGCAGTACACAAGCGGACCATCTCCCGCTGGGTTGTGTTGTGTATCAAAGCCTGCTATTCTTTGGCTAAGAAGGAGCCCCCTGTTGGGCTACGTGCCCATTCCACCAGGGCGACAGCCGCCACCACGGCTTTGGGACGTGGTGTCCCATTGCAGGACATTTGCCAGGCAGCTACGTGGGCCTCGCTGCACACGTTTACCAAGCATTATTGCCTTGACAGCCAAGTCCGGAGAGACGGCTTCTTTGGCCGTTCTGTTCTCTGAGACTTCCTCGTCTGATCTTTGTTCGCAGACCCACCACCGGGGTTGGTATTGCTGGGGTATCTATTCTAAGGTAAGGAATCTGTCACTAACGTGTCTCTTTCAGATGCACAAGTTACTAACTTGTGTAACGATATATCTGTAAGAGACCGTAGTTAGTGACAGATTCCTTACCGCCCCACCCATCCTCCCCGTTCTGCGAACTGATTTCTAGGGTTAAGGTCATCCCTTTCAGGGCCCTAATTTTCAGACACCAGTGTCAGTTTCTTGCATGGCTCTGCGTTTCTGGCGCGGAAAGTCGTGTACAGAACTGACGCCAGTGCGCATGGGCGGCGTCTAAGTACTGGCCGCGACGTCATCCCGGTGATCACGACGATGGACGCGGAGCCGCACGACGCCGCCTACCGACGCGCAGGGGTACTGCTACGCAAAACTTTCCGGATCCAGCCTGACGCCTGGGGATATTCTAAGGTAAGGAATCTGTCACTAACTACTGTCTCTTACAGATATATCGTTACACAAGTTAGTAACTTGTGCATATATACACATCCGCTATTAGTGCTAATACTATAAAGTATATAATTACAGTAACTGCTTGCTATTCTGGTTCATGCATGTGAATCTATGAAAGATCAAATACTGGAGAAGAAAATTAGTTACCTGCAACTGTAGTTCTCCAGTATTGGTATCTTTTGTAGATTAACATACGATGCACCCTCCTGCCCTGAGAAGCTCCCCTTATAACTAGGGATTATTTTTTCCGATTCGTGCTTTGAAAATCTGAGGGATTCAGCCTCTCTTGGGAGTAGTCTAGATGGTGCTATCTCCTTATTAGCTTAAGTTGGGTCCTTTAAAAAAAAAAAAAAAAAAGGACACAGAGAGGCTATTAAAGTGATAGTTCATAGCCATTATAGCCTATGATAATGATATATCCTGCTTTATTTTGGTACCGTGGGACACCCACTTTGACAGGGAATGATTCAAGCATGTGAATCTATGAGAGATCCAATACTGAAGAACTACAGTTATAGGTAAGTAACTCATTTTCTTATCTCAGCACATTGTTTGTGCAAATTTGCAGCTCATTAGTACCAATATAACACCTGAATATAACAATTGAAAAGTCAACATTTGACCTCCACAACGTTTTCAAAACCACGTTTTCAATGCTTTTTTGTTTGTAACTTGGGATCTGTTTGAGCTAGATAAAAAAAAATTGTGTGAAATCTACAAGTTCTACAGCAGACTGAGTCATAGCAAATCCATAATAGCCCGTAAAATGCGGCAGACTTGCATAATTCCAGTGACCCTGGCTGCAGTGTTACAGTTACAAGCTGCTAGGTTTTCTGCAGATCTTCCTGTAATCTCAGTTTCTTCACTTAGCAGAATGTATGTGTCTTGTTAATCACTGATGTATTGAAGCTTTGTTAGTGCAAGTCTTGTTATAGTATTAGTGCAGTGGAGTTCACTCCAAGTTCCTGGACACCCTCTTGGGTGGTTAGTTTGCTATTCGAATCAATATAACATAACACCTTCTGTTTACAAGCTTTGTTTCCCTACATCTGCTTGGGGCTGTCAGGTGCCCCTTAAGGGGAAGTTCCTAATATTTATGAACTTATTCTATACTCCCCCATTGCTGCCTCCCAGTGGTGCTGAATAACGCTACTGCTGCATGTGTCTGGCTACCACAAAAGGGAGTGGCTGTTTATGATGTAAGGGCTGAACCGCCCTGTTCCCGACACAGATTGGTGCTCTTCTGTGCTGTATTCCTTGACTGTGACACCAGCTGATGCTCCTCTATGATGATTTTTTTTTCTTTTTCTTTTTATTGGCATTTCCACAATAACATCTTATTAACATAAAATACATGCTAATTAGCAATTACATGACGCAGATCAAGAGCAGTATAATTTTACAAATAACATCTTCAGAATTACGCACATTTCAAATTAAAGCCATGCACCCATGTGTAGGTGTTTCTCTGCTAGGGTTGGCTAATGACTGTGCCCTGGAATCTTATGAGATGCGGTCTTAACCTTCCTAACAGTATTGCAGTTGTATATGCATGTGGGGGGCAGGGGGTCTCACCATCTGCCCATCTAGCTATGTCTGGTGCATGAGATATAGCTTGAGAGGTTCCCATATGTCTCGGAGTCTGGAAGTCAACGAAAGTAATTCTGCATATGTGCTAAGTTGTTCCTGACAGTATACCAGGTCCTGCAACCAATCCTTAAATTTAGGAGCTCTGCCCCTTCCCCATCTACATGCCCCCCTTTGCTTGGCCATGAGCAGCCCAAGTGCCACACATTGTTTTGTCGTTCTTTCCAGTTCTTCAGTATACCCTAGCAGCCCGATAAGTGAGGTGAGGACTATCTGGGTGCCCACCATCTTAGACAGGGCCTCTTCCACCTCCCCCTAGTATTGGGAGACGACCCTGCACGTCCATGCCAGGTGAAGAAAGTCTGCCCCTCCTTCCCCGCACCTTTCACTGTTATCAGTAGTTTTTAGTTTATACCGATGCAGCAGCGCAGGGGAGTAATACATCCTGCGTAGGAATTTGAAATGGATAATCCTCAATCTGCCGCTAGCCGTTATCAGTGCAGTCTGCTGACTGCAATATGTCCACTGTGCATCTTCTAGAGTGTGTCCCAACTCGCTTTTCCATCCCCGTCTGGCTTCGTCATTAGTAAACGTTTGTCATTTGAGGACACTTCTATAAAGTTGTGAGACCGCATGTGATGTACCGTCAGCTTGAAGCATATTATGTAATGGAGTTAGTACCGGCGGCTCCTCAGAGAAACCTGGGGTAGCCATCTTAACATCTTGTCTTAGTCGTATGTACATAAGGATCTCAAGGGGAGTGGGATTATTTCCCCTGAAACCTTCTTCCCTAGATCGGAATCGCCCCTCTACACAAAGGACCCCTCATGTGTGCAGATCATGGCGTTGTAGCATACGCCGACATAACGCTTTGTGCATTACCTGCAGATGGTGTTGGTGTTCCAACGGTAATGCTGGCGAGTACACTATAGGTGGCTGTAGCTTCTTTGCAATGCCTTTCCAGGCTTCATTCGTACATGCAATGGTGGAATCCCTCCCTCCAGCTGTCTGTTGGTCCACCCCGAGAAAATGGGAAAGCGGCACAGGTGCCATGTACCCCTGCTCCACTGCCAGGTGCTGCATGAAGGGGGGGATTGTACCAATATATCTGAAAGAGACACGTTAGTGATAGATTCCTTACCTTAGAATATCCCCAGGCGTCAGGCTGGATCCGGAAAGTTTTGCGTAGCAGTACCCTTGCGCGTCGGTAGGCGGCGTCGTGCGGCTCCGCGTCCGTCGTCGGCGTCGTGATCGCCGGGATGACGTCGCGGGCAGTACTTAGGCGCCGCCCCTGCGCGCTGACGTCAGTTCTTCTTTTCCGCGCCAGCAAGCGCAGATCCGGGAAGAGCAGTGCCCTGGTCATTTTTTGACCATACTTTTGGTGATTTTTTTCACTGTTTTTCCATCTTTCGAGGTGTCGTAGGGATGCCCGGCTTCAAGCGATGCGGCGCCTGTGCGCGGATGATGTCCGTCACCGACCCGCATCGGGAGTGTCTCTTCTGCCTCGGCCGAGGCCACGACACGGCGTCCTGTACCGACTGCCAGGCCCTCCACCAGAAAGCTTTGCGAGAGCGGTCTCGAAAGCTCCTCGAGGCCCGGCATTCGGCTCCGCGGAAGGCCCGGTCGCGTGAGAGGTCCAGGGGTCGATCGCGGAGTCCACACCGGTCGTCGGCGTCGAAGTCTTCTTCGTCCGGTAAGTCGAAGCACAAAAAGTCCAAAAGCATCATCGCTCTAGGACTTCGCCTCGCCGGTCTCGCGACTCGGCTGAGGCCCCTCCCGGCACCGTCCCCGCCCCCGCGGCCCCGGACATGCCTGTGGAGTCGCCCCCGTTATACCCGCCCTTCCCGGGTTCGGGGGCGGATCCGGCCAAAATACAGGAATTCCTGTCGGCCATGGCCCGCCTCTTCGGGCCTTCAGGCCCCTCCGGTGCGCCTTCGGGCCCCGCGGGCCCTGATGGGGCTGCTCCGGCGTCGCCGGCGGCTCCGGCCCCGGCGTCGCCCGTGCCTCCAGCCTCGATCCCGGCTCCGGCTCCGGCCCCGGCCTCGATCCCGGCTCCACAACCCCCATCGACGCCGGTCGACCTAACCACGCCTCCGCCGGCGCCGATGTCTCCGGTGCCGTTCTCGACGCCGCCCTGGGCTCCGGGCGGCGTCGTCCCCAGTTCCTTCCGGCTCCGGACATGGACCCGGAGCGACGTCGCTCGACGCCGGCTCCGGCGCCGATGGGACCTTGGGTCCCCAATGTCCCTCCTCCTCCTTATTTTGCACCAGAGGAGGACCAGGAGGACTGGGAGGGGTCTGATGACCCTCTGACGCGCAACTGTCAGTTTGATGAGGACTGGACAGAGAGTCTAGGGGAGGCCAGTGGTCTGGATACTTCCCCGGACACTGGCATGCTGTCTCCTCCCGTGGCTACGGAGGAGGGGGCCAATTTTGGTACGGTGTTGCGTAGGGCTGCTGGGGCCTTACGTCTCCAGCTCCCTACTTTGACGGTCAAGCCTAACATCTTGACAGAGGTGCTTCAGCCGGCAGCCTCCTCTGCGGAGACTGTGCTGCCGTTTAACGACGCCCTCACTGACGTTCTTTGGGCGCCTGGTCCAAGCCCAACACAGGGGCTCCTGTGGATCGGAACGTGTCACGACGCCATCGCCCTGCTCCGGGCGACCCCCTGTTTCTTTCTGTCCACCCCACTCCTGAGAGCTTGGTTGTCCAAGCCTCCGCTTCCCAAACCGCCTTCCCTACCGCTCCTCCGGATAGGGAATCCAAACGCCTGGATCAGTTTGGGAAGAAAGGTTTTTCTTCCTCCAGTGCTGGCTTGCGGTCCGTTAACACCGCTTGTCTTTTGGGCCGATATACCCACTCCCTGTGGGATTCGGTGGCGGATGTTTTGCCCCAGTGCCCTGAGGAGGTCCAGGCACTGCTTTCCCGCGCCATTGCGGAAGGAAGGGATGCGGCCAAATACACTATCCGTTGTGGCCTTGACACCGCCGACTCGCTGGGCAGATCGATTGCAACGACGGTGGCGCTCCGACGCCACGCCTGGCTGAGAACCACTGGTTTTTCAGGGGATGTCCAGAATACTCTCATGGACATGCCCTTTGATGGTCTCGGTCTTTTTGGGTCCAAAGCAGACCATGCGTTGGAGCGCTTTAAGGACTCACGGGCTACTGCCAAGTCCCTGGGCCTTACTGCTACACGCCCTCCGCTGCCTTCTGCTTTTCGCCCCTATCGTGGCCACGGTAGGGCGCCCTTCACGTCAGCAGCCCAGCCACCGGCCCGCGCAGCAGGCGTCTTCGCGTGGCCGAGGACGTGGATTCCGCCGTGGCGGATCGGGCAACCAGCGTGCGGGTCAGGCCACCACCTCCAACCCGTCCGCGGCCTCCAAGCCCTCCTAGTCCCTCCTTTCAGGTGCACAGCACGCCAGTAGGGAGCAGGGTCCGCCATCACCTTCCCCACTGGCGCACCATCACCTCGGACAGGTGGGTCTTGGACATTGTCCGAAGGGGCTACTCCCTCCCCTTCGAGACCACCCCCAGCCATGCCTCCTCAATTCCACCGCATGTCAGGGGATCACTTGGTGCTTCTACAGAAGGAAGTCACGGCCCTCTTGGCCAAGAGGGCCATCGAGCATGTTCCGACCCCAGAAGTAGGGCGTGGTTGCTACTCCCACTACTTTCTGGTGCCCAAAAGGGACAAGGAGGACATGCGTCCTATCTTGGACCTCCGGAACGTCAATCGCTTCCTCCGGAAGGAGAAGTTCAAGATGCTCACCCTAGCTCAGGTCTTAACTGCCCTCGACCCAGGAGACTGGTTGGTAGCGTTGGACTTGCAGGACGCGTATTTCCACATCCCCGTCCTGCCGGCCCACCGGCGTTACCTTCGGTTCACGGTAGGCCCCGAGCATTTTCAGTTCACCGTGCTCCCCTTTGGCCTTACCAGTGCCCCTCGGGTGTTCACGAAAGTGATGGCGGTGGTCGCAGCTCATCTGCGCCGGGCAGGGGTTTCAGTCTTCCCCTACCTCGACGACTGGCTGCTGAAGGCGGGCTCGTCCCAGGCAGTCGTCTCCCACCTCCAGACTACGGCCGAACTCCTGCACTCGCTGGGGTTCTCCATCAATGTGCCGAAGTCGCATCTGATTCCTTCTCCACAGCTCCTTTTCATCGGAGCAGTTCTGGACACGACGCAGTTTCGGGCCTATCCTCCCGAACGGCGAGTCCGGGATATTCAGGCTATGATTCCGATCTTTCGGCCTTTATCCTGGGTTTCGGTAAGGATGACCCTGAGGCTGCTGGGCCTCATGGCCTCCTGCATCCTGCTGGTCAATCATGCCAGATGGCATATGCGGGCTCTGCAGTGGGACCTGAAGTTCCAGTGGGCGCAGCACCAGGGCGACCTGTCCGATCACGTCCAGATCTCGGAGGGGACTGCAAAACAGTTGCAGTGGTGGCTCTCGAACCGGCAATGGGTCATGGGCAGATCCCTCTCCCTTCCCCAGCCAGAGCATACAGTTGTGACGGACGCGTCCCTTCTGGGATGGGGCGGTCACATGGGAGAGGCGGAGATCAGAGGCCTCTGGTCTCCGGGCGGAGTCCCGGCTCCATATCAACATTCTGGAGCTCCGGGCGATCCGGCTTGCACTCAAGGCATTCCTTCCCTCTGTCAAAGGGAAGGTAGTGCAGGTGTTCACAGACAACACCACCGCCATGTGGTACTGCAACAAACAGGGCGGGGTGGGGTCTTGGACCCTTTGTCAGGAGGCTCTGCGCCTCTGGACATGGCTGGAACATCAGGGCATGTTCCTGATGGTTCAACACCTGGCAGGTTCTCTGAACGCCAGGGCGGACGAACTCAGCCGCAGGTGCATGATGGATCACGAATGGCGTCTTCACTCGGAAGTGGCGCAAGGACTCTTTCTACAGTGGGGAGAGCCTTGGTTAGATCTATTCGCCACCGAAGAGAACGCGCAATGTCATCAGTTCTGCGCGTTGGAATTTCCAAGGCGGCACTCGCTCGGCGACGCTTTCGTCGCGAGTGGAGTTGCGGTCTGTTGTACGCCTTTCCGCCTATACCACTTCTACCCAGAGTGTTGAAGAAGATTCGGCACGACCGGGCCCAAGTCATTCTTGTGGCTCCGGACTGGGCTCGAAGAGTTTGGTATCCCGAGCTACTCAATATGAGCATAGATCCCCGATCCGTCTGCCTCTTCGGGAGGATCTTCTGTCGCAGCAGCAGGGGACGGTCCTCCACCCGAACCTGTCCAGTCTACACCTGCTTGCGTGGAGATTGAGCGGCGGCAGTTGATTCCTTTCGACTTGCCTCCCGAAGTTTGTGATGTGATTCTGGCAGCCAGGCGTCCCTCCACTAAGGTGGTATACGCCTGCAGGTGGAACAAATTTGTGGCATGGTGCACAGCAAAGGCTGTGAATCCCCTTTCTGCCCCTCTTTCTGAGGTCCTTCTGTTCCTTCTCTCTCTGGCCCAACAGGGTTCTGCCCTGGGTACCATCAAGGGTTATCTTTGTGCTATCTCGGCCTTCCTCAGGCTCCCTGATCAGCCCTCCCTTTTCAAGTCCCCTGTTGTTAACAGGTTCTTAAAAGGCATTACTCACCTCTTCCCTCCTGTTCCGTTTGTAATGCCTCAGTGGGACTTGAACTTGGTTCTTACCTTTTTAATGTGCGCTCCCTTTGAGCTCTCTGCATAACTGTCCTCTTCGTCTTCTGACTCTAAAGACAGCCTTTCTGGTGGCCATCACCTCCGCTCGGCGGGTGAGTGAGCTCCAGGCTCTATCTTGCAAACCTCCCTTTCTGTCTGTTCATCCAGACAAGGTTGTTCTTCGGACGCGTCCGTCCTTCTTGCCAAAGGTGGTTACTGCTTTCCACATTGGGCAGACCATCCCTTTGCCCACCTTCTTTCCGCCTCCGCATCCTTCCAGAGAGGAAGAGAGGCTCCACCGTCTGGACCCAAAACGTGCGCTCTCCTTCTATATCGACCGCACAAAACACTTCCGGGTGGATGACCAGCTCTTTGTTGGCTACGTGGGCGCCAAAAAAGGTCGGGCGGTGCACAAGAGGACCATCTCCCGCTGGGTTACCTTGTGCATCAAGACCTGCTATTCTTTGGCAAAGAAGGAGCCTCCTGTTGGGCTACGTGCCCATTCCACCAGGGCAACGGCTGCTACCACGGCCTTGGGCCGCGGTGTTCCGCTGCCGGTTATCTGTCAGGCAGCTACGTGGGCCTCGCTGCACACGTTTACTAAGCATTACTGCCTTGACAGTCAGGTCCGGAGGGACGGCTTCTTTGGCCGTTCTGTCCTCCAGGACTTCCTTGTCTGATCTTTGTTCGCAGACCCACCACCGGGGTTGGTATTGCTGGGGTATCTATTCTAAGGTAAGGAATCTATCACTAACGTGTCTCTTTCAGATGCACAAGTTACTAACTTGTGTAACGATATATCTGTAAGAGACAGTAGTTAGTGATAGATTCCTTACCGCCCCACCCATCCTCCCCGTTCTGCGAACTGATTTCTAGGGTTAAGGACATCCCTTTCAGGGCCCTAGTATTTTTCAGACACCTGTGTCAGCTTCTTGCATGGCTCTGCGTTCCTGGCGCGGAAAGTCGTGTACAGAACTGACGTCAGCGCGCAGGGGCGGCGCCTAAGTACTGCCCGCGACGTCATCCCGGCGATCACGACGCCGACGACGGACGCGGAGCCGCACGACGCCGCCTACCGACGCGCAAGGGTACTGCTACGCAAAACTTTCCGGATCCAGCCTGACGCCTGGGGATATTCTAAGGTAAGGAATCTATCACTAACTACTGTCTCTTACAGATATATCGTTACACAAGTTAGTAACTTGTGCATTGCGTAATGTGCTTGCGCACTTAAATAATATAGTTATGGCTCAGGCG
The DNA here is from genome assembly GCA_963921515.1 of Calotriton arnoldi. Lineage (NCBI taxonomy): Eukaryota > Metazoa > Chordata > Amphibia > Caudata > Salamandridae > Calotriton > Calotriton arnoldi. Next base: position 711,571 of record CAWUFW010001460.1, read on the forward strand.
CCTCAAACCCTCCTTTAGCAAAGGGTTTCGTGAGGGTATCCCATTTGATTCTGGGCTGTTTGCCCCCCCCCCCCCCGCCAGACGTATCAGTTGGGTTCTCATGCTCTTGAAGAACTGGCATCCAGGATTATGCGGTACGTTTATGAGCAAATAGAGCAGTCGAGGCAATATAACCATTTTCATAAGCGCTATACTTCCGGCCAGGAACAAGGGCATTGCAATCCACCTGGTAGTCTATAGGAGCAGAGCGCCTAGTGGTGTACAATGAGGAATAGTAGTACCTGAAGGTCTGCGTTATGGTCTCTGTGTCTTTCTGGGGTTCCCCTGCTGCATCTTTAACTTCCATAATGTAGTTGTAACATCCGGGGCTCACGTCGGCTCCGCCACCACTTTTCCCGGCCTCTCCCCCTCCCCGTAGCTCCTGGCTCTGTGGTACTTCCCGCGGAAGAGGCATTTCCTCTCAGCAGTGCTTTGGTGGTCAGTAAGTACTTCCCTTATTCTTGCTCATTTAGTCCTATCTTTGTCAGCATGAAAGCCTCCCTCCAGTTCTCAGAGTTCCCCCTCTAATTTAGCTAGGGTGCTGTCGTGTAGTTCCTAGGAGTCCCCCAGGACCTGCGCTTTTTGGATGGCCTATACTGAGGGCTTGGTGTCCCAACTGCTTCCGGACACCCCCACAGATTGTCACCCTTTAGACCAGCTAGCTCTACAATGCCACTACCACCCCCTGTAATCTACAGTGATGTAGGTAGTCTCTGGCAACCACTGAACATGACAACCCTGATTCCTCCGGGATCGTGGAAAACAGTACAGTACGTTTCGCTGAGACACTCGTGCTTGCTTTCTCTCAGAAAATACACAGGATGGCGATTAGGACTCTTCAATAAGTATTTATTGGTGCAGCGACAGCCTTGTGTAAAACATATGTGCTGCGACAATCTGGAGACAGAAGCATACGAAAGAGATTGCTAGTACCAATATAGTAAATAGTAGATACATTTCTACCATAGTGCTAATAAGATGAACATAAGCAGTTCAGATAAAAATAGTAGCACTTGCATATTCCTAAAATGCGCGCCCTAAGTAATTTGTCTAAATGTACCTAGCCTAGATCTGTATGTGTAGCATGTATATACGTGTAGCTATGTGTATCTGTAGCCAGGAAACCCCTAAGGAAGAACCAGTCCCTCACCTGATGGTAAAGAACGAAGGACCCCGTCTCTGCATCGAGGATGACACCCGCAAGGGATGTCAGACCGCTGCGTGTCGAAGATTCAGCATGCAGGACCCCGTGTCAGCTTGGAAGGAATTCTCCTCTAATTTGTAGGGGGGAGTGAGGGTCTTTTATACTAAAGTGGTCACTCCAGGGTTTTTTCTAGAATCGATATGTCTTTAAAACAATCATGGATGTTTTGAAAACAATCATAAATGTTTTGAAAACAATCGCCAATGCTTTTATAAAGAAGTGCGATCATACACAGCTGGCTGTTGGCCAAGGATGAAAAAAGTGGTGACCCTTATACCGAATAATTCTGCCGTGTCGGAGGACATGTTTATGTACGACAGGTACAGGGATTATGATAGAGTACCGAGAGCCTGGTGTCGAAGAGACAGGAGCAAGCTACTCCGTAAAAGGTCACCTGTTTAGAATCGTAATTGTCGTGTGGATGGGACAATGTATGTAAAATGGGGTACACAGAGCAGGACCATCCTAAAGGACATGACTCCCACTCCTCATCAAAAGGTCAACAATGTCAGCTAGGTAATGATAAAGCTAACACTATTAAAAAGGCAAAAAAATCATTCACAATAGAATATAATAAAAGCACTTTAAAAGCCTGAAAAAATGTTCATAAAGGTAAAGTCACTCTTTCCCTAAAAAGCGTTCAAAAAGGTCCTGGCGAGCTATTGTTACTTTTGCCGCACTGTCTAGCATCGTCAGAGCCCATTCCCCGTTCAGAAGCTGAGTCCTCCATAACCTGGGCATGTCGAATTTTTAAGCTAGCTACTTTCTTCTTTTTGAATTGAGGTTTTGCTTTACGTTGCGCTTCCTGTTTGATAATATAATCTGAATTTCGATGTGTTTCGCTTTTTGTCTTTGGTCGAGCTTCTTGCTTTTGTTCTGATCGCCCGTCCCTCTCCAAGTTTTTTGATGAACTCTGAAACGAACGTGTATCAGTGTCCTGATACCTATCAGGTTTCCTAATGTTATCACGATTCCTAAGGTTGTACCTCTTTTCAGAGGACTCCCGTTGGGGAGACCCACCTCTTGATTGTGAATTCTTTTCTGAATGATTATTTTTAGAATTTTTGTTTTCCCATTTCTTTTTAGAGGTAGCGGGTGTTTGCTTTGAGTTGTCTTTTTCAGGACTACCCACCATTTGTGGCTTCCTGGCTTTGGTTCCCAAATTATCTCTACCTAATGCAGCATAGGTTTCTTCATAATTTTTGGTAATTCTCGCTTCCTATTGATTGGGGCTGTTTCCATTAGGCGGCTGTGTATGGCCACTGCTGCAGCCTCCCACTTTATGTTGCTCAGCATGATTGCAGAGACTGACGCAAAATTACCCATCAGTTTCATTCCCAAGTCCAGGGCAGGTCCTTCCCCATACTCGTTCTGTATCTGTTTCAATACATCAGGAATAACTGCTAAGGAAGGAGTACTGTGTACTCTGACGTAAACGGCTGCAAAGATTGTTCCCCAAGGGGTACAATCCTCAATCGAGGGAACCATCCCCATTAGTAAGCAAATGGTTAGCATTCTGTTTATCCTGCGGACGTGTATGGGGAAATACTGCTTCCAGCTGTGCATTTGTTTGTGCTATCCAGAACGGAATTTGCTCCCGTTTGGAAGGAATTGTCCCTATTACTGATTTCAGTGTCTGTGGGTTAATTAGAGGTGTCATCTGATGTGGACCACCTGGAGCACTTCTCGCAGGTTGGACTGTTAATGGTCTCATGTCGAACTGGACAATGTGTCTGTATAGCCTGGCTATGTCTTTGTATATTGCACGGACTTTATCCACTGGTAGTGTATCTATCTCGGGATGTGGAGTGTATGTCGCTAATACCGGCCAGATCGCTCCTTCTATGCTGAGCGGACCGAGTCTCACGACAGATGTTGTGAGTGGGAGGGCACCTTTAAACCAGTTTCTGTGTTGCTGTTACGTTAACGGGATTTCAATGTCTTCGTATGGAATGTATTCATCTGGTGGTTCAACTACAGTGTATATGTGGAACAATTTAGTCACCTGATCTGCAGGTGAGAACTGTACCCAAGAATAGAATACCTCTGATCTGAACACCTCGTGTGCCTCAATCACGAAGGTAACACAGCCACCTGTTGAGGGTACGCCGTGTTCTAATAATTTCCTAGTTACTGCATGTCTGCAGTGCTCTGTGATGTTGAGCGTTAGCCAATTCTTCTTCCCCGAGTTACTCGCTGGGTCAGTCATTTTTAGAAGAGAAGTTCAGAGGTAGGGTTTCGCACAATGTGGGAAACCATTTATCCTTACAAGCTTGCTAAACCTTCAGCCAATACACAGAGTATATCTGCTCAGCTGAGGCGGATTCCCCTTCCCACTTCAGACGTCTCTGAAAAGTGTGAGTAGGGCTTTCTGAGAAAGCACGACTGAACTACTCAGATTTTTACTGTTATTATAAGAACCAAACCAACGTTGGCGCCATGTCGTGTAGTTCCTAGTTGTCCCCAGGACCTTCGCATTTTGGATGACCTAAACTGAGGGCTTGGTAACACCCCCACAGGATATGTCACCCGTTAGACCAACTAGCTCTACAGTGCCACTATCAGCCCCTGTATTCTACACTGGTGTAGGTAGTCTCTGGCAGCCACTGAACATGACAACCCTGATTCGTCAGGGATCGTGGAAAACAGTACAGTACGTTTCGCTCAGACACTCGTGCTTGCTTTCTCTCAGCAGAAAATACACAGGATGGCGATTAGGGCGTTTCAATAAGTATTTATCCGCCAGCACTTTTACCGGCCTCTCCCCCTCCCCGTAGCTCCTGGCTCTGTGGTACTTCTCGTGGAAGAGGCATTCCCTCTCAGCAGTGCTTTGGTAGTCAGTGAGTGCTTCCCTTATTCTTGCTCATTTAGTCCTATCTTTGTAGGCATGAAAGCCTCCCTCCAGTTCTCGGAGTTCCCCCTCTAATTTAGCTAGGGTGCTGTCGTGTAGTTCCTGGGAGTTCCCCCAGGACCTGTGCGTTTTGGATGACCTAAACTGAGGGCTTGGTGTCCCAACCGCTTCCGGACACCCCCACAGAATATGTCACCCGTTAGACCAGCTAGCTCTACAATGCCACTACCACCCCCTGTATTCTACAGTGGTGTATGTAGTCTCTGGCAACCACTGAACATGACAACCCTGATTCCTCAGGGATCGTGGAAAACAGTACAGTACGTTTCGCTGAGACACTCGTGCTAGCTTTCTCTCAGAAAATACACAGGATGGCGATTAGGACTTTTCAATAAGTATTTATTGTTCCAGCGACAGCCTTGTGTAAAACATATGTGCTGCGACAATCTGGAGACAGAAGCATACGAAAGAGATTGCTAGTACCAATATAGTAAATAGTAGATACATTTCTACCATAGTGCTAATAAGATGAACATAAGCAGTTCAGATAAAAACAGTAGTACTTGCATATTCCTAAAATGCGCGCCCTAAGTAATTTGTCTAAATGTACCTAGCCTAGATCTGTATGTGCAGCATGTATATACGTGTAGCTATGTGTATCTGTAGCCAAGAAACCCCTAGGGAAGAACCAGCCCCTCACCTGATGGTAAAGAGCGAAGGACCCCGTCTCTGCGTCGAGGATGACACCTGCAAGGGATGTCAGACCGCTGCGTGTCGAAGATTCAGCATGCAGGACCCCGTGTCAGCTTGGAAGGAATTCTCCTCTAATTTGTAGGGGGGAGTGAGGGTCTTTTATACTAAAGTGGTCACTCCAGGGTTTTTTCTAGAATCGATATGTCTTTAAAACAATCATGGATGTTTTGAAAACAATCACCAATGCTTTTATAAAGAAGTGCGATCATACACAGCTGGCTGTTGGCCAAGGATGAAAAAAGTGGTGACCCTTATACCGAATAATTCTGCCGTGTCGGAGGACATGTTTATGTACAACAGGTACAGGGATTATGATAGAGTACCGAGAGCCTGATGTCGAAGAGACAGGAGCAAGCTACTCCGTAAAAGGTCACCTGTTTAGAATCGTAATTGTCGTGTGGATGGGACAATGTATGTAAAATGGGGTACACAGAGCAGGACCATCCTATAGGACATGACACCCACTCCTCATCAAAAGGTCAACAATGTCAGCTAGGTAATGATAAAGCTAACACTATTAAAAAGGCAAAAAAATCATTCACAATAGAATATAATAAAAGCACTTTAAAAGCCTGAAAAAAATGTTCATAAAGGTAAAGTCACTCTTTCCCTAAAAAGCGTTCAAAAAGGTCCTGGCGCGCTATTGTTACTTTTGCCGCACTGTCTAGCATCGTCAGAGCCCATTCCCCGTTCAGAAGCTGAGTCCTCCATAACCTGGGCATGTCGAATTTTTAAGCTAGCTACTTTCTTCTTTTTGAATTGAGGTTTTGCTTTACGTTGCGCTTCCTGTTTGATAATATAATCTGAATTTCGATGCGTTTCCCTTTTTGTCTTTGGTCGAGCTTCTTGCTTTTGTTCTGATCGCCCGTCCCTCTCCAAGTTTTTTGATGAACTCTGAAAGGAACGTGTATCAGTGTCCTGATACCTATCAGGTTTCCTAATGTTATCACGATTCCTAAGGTTGTACCTCTTTTCAGAGGACTCCCGTTGGGGAGACCCACATCTTTATTGTAAATTCTTTTCTGAATGATTATTTTTAGAATTTTTGTTTTCCCATTTCTTTTTAGAGGTAGCGGGTGTTTGCTTTGAGTTGTCTTTTTCAGGACTACCCACCATTTGTGGCTTCCTGGCTTTGGTTCCCAAATTATCTCTACCTAATGCAGCATAGGTTTCTTCATAATTTTTGGTAATTCTCGCTTCCTATTGATTGGGGCTGTTTCCCTTAGGCGGCTGTGTATGGCCACTGCTGCAGCCTCCCCCTTTATGTTGCTCAGCATGATTGCAGAGACTGACGCAAAATTACCCATCAGTTTCATTCCTAAGTCCAGGGCAGGTCCTTCCCCATACTCGTTCTGTATCTGTTTCAATACATCAGGAACAACTGCTAAGGAAGGAGTACCGTGTACTCTGACGTAAACGGCTGCAAAGATTGTTCCCCAAGTGGTACAATCCTCAATTGAGGGAACCATCCCCATTAGCAAGCAAATGGTTAGCATTCTGTTTATCCTGCGGACGCGTATGGGGAAATACTGCTTCCAGCTGTGCATTTGTTTGTGCTATCCAGAACGGAATTTGCTCCCGTTTGGAAGGAATTGTCCCTATTACTGATTTCAGTGTCTGTGGGTTAATTAGAGGTGTCATCTGATGTGGACCACCTGGAGCACTTCTCGCAGGTTGGACTGTTAATGGTCTCATGTCGAACTGGACAATGTGTCTGTATAGCCTGGCTATGTCTTTGTATATTGCACGGACTTTATCCACTGGTAGTGTATCTATCTCGGGATGTGGAGTGTATGTCGCTAATACCGGCCAGATCGCTCCTTCTATGCTGAGCGGACCGAGTCTCACGACAGATGTTGTGAGTGGGAGGGCACCTTTAAACCAGTTTCTGTGTTGCTGTTACGTTAACGGGACTTCAATGTCTTCGTATGGAATGTATTCATCTGGTTGTTCAACTACAGTGTATATGTGGAACAATTTAGTCACCTGATCTGCAGGTGAGAACTGTACCCAAGAATAGAATACCTCTGATCTGAACACCTCGTGTGCCTCAATCACGAAGGTAACACAGCCACCTGTTAAGGGTACGCCGTGTTCTAATAATTTCCTAGTTACTGCATGTCTGCAGTGCTCTGTGATGTTGAGCGTTAGCCAATTCTTCTTCCCCCGAGTTACTCGCTGGGTCAGTCATTTTTAGAAGAGAAGTTCAGAGGTAGGGTTTCGCACAATGTGGGAAACCATTTATCCTTACACGCTTGCTAAACCTTCAGCCAATACACAGAGTATATCTGCTCAGCTGAGGCGGATTCCCCTTCCCACTTCAGACGTCTCTGAAAAGTGTGAGTAGGGCTTTCTGAGAAAGCACAACTGAACTACTCAGATTTTTACTGTTATTATAAGAACCAAACCAACGTTGGCGCCATGTCGTGTAGTTCCTAGTTGTCTCCCAGGACCTTCGCATTTTGGATGACCTAAACTGAGGGCTTGGTGACACCCCCACAGGATATGTCACCCGTTAGACCAACTAGCTCTACAGTGCCACTATCACCCCCTGTATTCTACAGTGGTGTAGGTAGTCTCTGGCAGCCACTGAACATGACAACCCTGATTCGTTAGGGATCTTGGAAAACAGGACAGTACGTTTCGCTCAGACTCGTGCTTGCTTTCTCTCAGCAGAAAATACACAAGATGGCGATTAGGGCGTTTCAATAAGTATTTATCCGCCAGCACTTTTACCGGCCTCTCCCCCTCCCCGTAGCTCCTGGCTCTGTGGTACTTCTCGTGGAAGAGGCATTCCCTCTCAGCAGTGCTTTGGTAGTCAGTGAGTGCTTCCCTTATTCTTGCTCATTTAGTCCTATCTTTGTAGGCATGAAAGCCTCCCTCCAGTTCTCAGAGTTCCCCCTCTAATTTAGCTAGGGTGCTGTTGTGTAGTTCTTGGGAGTTCCCCCAGGACCTGTGCGTTTTGGATGACCTAAACTGAGGGCTTGGTGTCCCAACCGCTTCCGGACACCCCCATAGAATATGTCACTTGTTAGACCAGCTAGCTCTACAATGCCACTACCACCCCCTGTATTCTACAGTGGTGTATGTAGTCTCTGGCAACCACTGAACATGACAACCCTGATTCCTCAGGGATCGTGGAAAAAAGTACAGTACGTTTCGCTGAGACACTCGTGCTTGCTTTCTCTCAGAAAATACACAGGATGGCGATTAGGACTTTTCAATAAGTATTTATTGTTCCAGCGACAGCCTTGTGTAAAACATATGTGCTGCGACAATCTAGAGACAGAAGCATACGAAAGAGATTGCTAGTACCAATATAGTAAATAGTAGATACATTTCTACCACAGTGCTAATAAGATGAACATAAGCAGTTCAGATAAAAACAGTAGTACTTGCATATTCCTAAAATGCGCGCCCTAAGTAATTTGTCTAAATGTACCTAGCCTAGATCTGTATGTGCAGCATGTATATGCGTGTAGCTATGTGTATCTGTAGCCAAGAAACCCCTAGGGAAGAACCAGTCCCTCACCTGATGGTAAAGAACGAAGGCCCCCATCTCTGCGTCGAGGATGACACCCCGCAAGGGATGTCAGACCGCTGCGTGTCGAAGATTCAGCATGCAGGACCCTGTGTCAGCTTGGAAGGAATTCTCCTCTAATTTGTAGGGGGGAGTGAGGGTATTTTATACTAAAGTGGTCACTCCAGGGTTTTTTCTAGAATCAATATGTTTTTAAAACGACCATGAATGTTTTGAAAACAATCATAAATGTTTTGAAAACAATCACCAATACTTTTCTAAACAAGTGCGATCATTCACAGCTGGCTGTTGGCCAAGGATGAAAAAAGTGGTGACGCTTGTGCAGAATAATTCTGCCGTGCCGGATGACATGTTTATGTACGTCAGGTACAGGGATTATGAAAGAGTACCGAGAGCCTGGTGTCGAAGAGACAGGAGCAAGCTACTACGTAAAAGGTCACCTGTTTAAAATCATTATTGTCGTGTGGATGGGACAATGTATGAAAAATGGGGTATACAGGACAGGACCATCCTAAAGGACAAGACAGTGCGTTTTATGTCTTTTAATATGGCTCCTGTCCTGGCCATACATACCCCTCTTATGGTCACTTTCAGTGCTTCCCATACTGTTGTCAGGGAGGGAACCAAGTCTATGTTGCGCTTAAGTAAATCGTCCACTTCACTCCCCAACTCAGTTCTAAATGGGACATCAAGTAGTGCACATGTGGGGAGTCTCTAGAACATGTTCCCTAAGGGATTCCCCGGAGGTGTGATGTTTAGATACACAGGGGAGTGGTCTGAATATGTTCGAGCTAAATGTTGTGTGTCCGTTATCTATGTCACCATTCCCCTGGACACCAGCCAAAAATTAAGTCTCGACCAGCTTGAGTGCACAGTGGAGTGACATGTTCCCTCCCTGTGCGTGTGGTGGGCAAACCGCCAAGCATCTACTAATCCGTGGTCCTCAATAATCTGGTTCACTTGGCGTTGGACTCTGGTGCGATGATGTGGTTGGGCATGAGAGCGGTCCAATTCTGGATTAATGGTAAGATTAAAATCTCCACCCCTGCTAATATGTGTGGATCCTATGTTGACAACCACCCCCCCACAGAGTGGTAAAGAATAAGTAATTGTCTATGTTTGGGCCAGAGCAGTTCACTAATGTGACCGACTGTGAGGACAGCCTCCCCCATGCCACACAGTATCTCCCTTGGGGGTCGTTTATAACTCCCCCTTCGACATATGGCGTGTTTTTCTTTGAGATTGGCAGTCCCTCTCGAGTACGAAGAGTATAAGGAGAAATACCTATGTGACACCCAACGTGCAGCGAATGTGCGCTTGGCTGCAGGAGCCATATGCATTTCTTGCATCATGGCTACATGTATGTGATGCCTGTCTAAGTAGGCCAAGAGGTGTCTCCTCTTGCGCGGATCTCCCATCCCCCGTACGTTCCATGTCTCCAGATTCAGGCCCGCCTGTTGTCCGTCACATTTCATGTGTGCGTGGTTTTTTAATGGTGGTCGACATCCTGCCCTTCCAGGGGCTGGTTTTGCTTTGGTCTGAGTGCGTATCTCCATTCAAATGCTGCTCTGCTCCGTATTCATTGTGTATCTTGTTGCCCACCCTCCCACATCAGCTTCCCCAACATGCTGTGTATTAATCCCCCACCCTCCCTGTCCCTCTAAGGGTCCAACATGCCCTAGTAACAAACAAGCAGCTTGATACAACATAAAAAAGGTCACTCCGATCTCCAACCATGTTTGATTGCTGAACCATTCTGTCTACTCGATAGTTTGGAGTTTCAACGTTTTCGATAATAGTACATTTTCTGCGCTTGGAAAGGAAAAGTGAAACCCAGATTATAACAACATAATGCTTACGAAGGAGCAAAACAGTTGCTCTGTCCATGTTCTTAGGTTAGGGACTTCCTGCTGGGGTATGTCACCTAGGGGGCAGAGCTAAAACCTCCTCCCAGTTGTAGTTACAGGGGTGGAGGGTGTCCGGGACTTGCACATAGCACACCTAAAGTGTTCGTTTAGGTCACGGGTGGTGGCCCTGACAGTTCTAAATTAAGTCCTTCTTCCTTACAGATGTTTATTGGTATCACACTAGGACCAAGTGGCAGTGGTTTTAAGAGAGAGGTCAGCACCTCTGTAACGTTTGCAATGTGTTTGATTCTTAATGTGTATGTGTGCTCAATGTAAACACTGCCACCTAACCAGTGTTACCCTGTATAGGAAAAAGTAAATTTTCCCCATACACGTAAATTCAAAATTTATAGTACAGAGCACAGCATCAAGGTAGTTTACAAAACTGACCCTGTTGTCAGTTGGATTTAATTTCAACGAACAACACCAAAGAAAAAAACGAATGTACAAGATGATACAGTCCAGATACAACTATAAAGATTGTAAAAGCTCTTGGTATTGTTGACACGAAGTTGTAGCGTGGATGCAGACAGCCGACACGTGTTTCGTCGTGTGGACGACTTTTTCAAGGCTCTAAATTGGACAGTACAGACTCATTTATGGTCCACAGTCCCCTAGTTGTAATGAAGAGTTGAGACAACAATGGAAAAGGTCCCAACATCAGACGTCATCTCTTAAGTACAAGAGTGGCACTTATGAATACTTGAAATTGTTGCGCTCGTTGTAGTAGACGAGATTGCAAAATAATTTGTTCAATATAACAATAAGCCTTTCAAGGTAATAGCGGGAACGGTCTGGATAAGTACATGTGAAAAACGCTTGTATATAAATAAAGCTGGCGTGCTCGTTATGGTAAACGGAGCCTCAGTCCAGAATGTATCTTTTCATCAGTATATCATATGTTATCCGGGCGGGGGTAACCCGTGCAGTAAACAGTTTCCCGCTTAACCTGGAGAGATCCTACTACAACTAGGGGACTGTGGACCATATCTGTGTCTGTTCCACATATTCCTCTGTCCTCCCTAGATTGGCAGATTCAGGGACACCCTTATATGCGAATATTGTTCCTCCTAGATCTAGCCTCCAAATCTTCGTTCTTTGCTGCTATTACTTTCAGGAGGCGGTCCATCTCTTTCATTTGTGTGTTAATTTGGGAGGTTTCGTCTTCCAATTCCAAGAGCCTATGCTCAGCTTCGCCTATCCTCCCGTCCTGCTTCTCAAGGTTTGGGTAATGACATCCATGCGTGTGCAGAATGGCGACTGCTCTGCTCTCCACATTTCTCTCAATGCATGCTACTGTAACGTTTATCTCACCGCTCGCGAGTTGCTCACCCAGACCTGTGGCCACCCACTGTCCAAAGGTTTGTCTTTTGATTTCACCATGCGGTTAAAGCCGTAGTTGGTTAAAAGGAGCCGCTTTCCATTGTCCGCTTAGGCAGGCTGTGAGTGCTTGGCACTGGAACTGTAAACCACTTAATATGCTCTTGCCTGGCCTTAACTGGTCTCAGAGCAGTTCACTTGAAGGAGAGTGTAAGTTGTAATAAAGTCAACTCTGCGAGCTCTGCTTATATTGTAGGCTTAGAAGGCTTTACCATTGATGATTGCGTGTGAGCGATTGCATTTAAAATCTGGCATACATCAAATTAGCGCAGAAAATCCCTGGCCCCGCACCAAGTGCTCACGTTTGGTATCAGCCTTCTCCCGTTTGCTCTCCAGTGGCCTCTGCTGTCAGGACTCGTGGACACCTTTCTCGCTGGTTCCTTGATGAGTGTTTGTTGCGGCCGCACAGATAATTCAGCCTGTAGGTCTCAGCTGCGCTCCTCCTCCGCTCCGCAGCCTCTCACGTTTGATTTCTGCTAGAGGGCCGCCGCTCCATCACGCCAGTTCAGCCTTCAGAAAGAATTCCCAAATCTGCTAAATGTGTTGGTTGTAGGACGCTTTTGATACCAGTGGATACGAAGCAAATATGTGTTTAATATTTGTGGAAGTAATACACCCAGTTGAAAATAAAATATTTTGGTGTTAAAAAAAAAAAAAAAACTTTTGAGTGCCTACAAAAGGAAAGGTTTTGTTGTTTACAAATGTCACAGTGCTTGGTAAGAGATGCACTTCTATGAAACTTTAGTGCTGGGCCAGTTTGCTAATTGCCCATTACAGTACAGTCCTCTATAAACTATTGGCCCTGTACTTCACGGTCATGAATGTGAGGCGGTGCTCTTCTGCAGTTCATGTTTACTGTGGCTGACACTAGGGTGTTGTTGCTGCTGCCTCAGTGATCAGCACATATGCAGAGCTAAGGATCCCAGTTACCACTTGGTGCTTTATTAGTGCTGGTGCTTTCAGTCGTTGATACCATAGCCCATGCTCAGTGCCAGCGCTGTAGTTTTCAGTAGCTGACACCTTGGGTGCCTGTATCCAAATTTCTAGTGCTGCAGTACTCACACTCTGGCAGCAGGTGGCGTGCCTCAGCACAGTCCCATGACTGCTGTGCACAGACTCTGGCAGAAGGTTGTGCTCCTCAGCAGTCCCACAGCTGCAGTTCCCAGTCTCTGGCAGCAGGTGGTGTGCCTCAGCACAGTCCCATGACTGCGCTACCCAGACTCAGGCAGAAGGTGGCACTCCTGAGCAGTCCCACAGCTACAGTTCCCAGTCTCTGGCAGCAGGTGGTGCAGCTCAGCACAGTCCCATAACTGCAGTACCCAGACTAGAGGAGAAGGTGGCGCTCCTGAGCAGTCCCATGGCTGCAGTTCCCAGTCTCCGGCAGTAGGTGGCGCACCTCAGCACAGTCCCATGACTGCAGTACCCAGACTAGGGCAGAAAGTTGTGCTCCTCAGCACAGTTCCATAACTGCAATACCCAGACTCAGGTACTAGGTGGCGTGCCTCAGCACAACCCCATTGCAGCAGTTCCCTGGCTCGGACAGCAGGTGGTGTGCCTCAGCACAGTCCCATGACTGCAGTACCCAGACTCTGGTACTAGGTGGCGTGCCTCAGCACAGTCACAGCTGCAGTTCCCAGGCACGGACAGCAGGTGGTGTTGTTATGTGCCCGGGTTAGGCCCAAGTAACGGAGCTACACATTTTTCTCACATTGTCCTAATTTTGCCCAATAATATTTTTGCTGTGACATTTTGCACATATTTGCGTGCCCAACAATGTTGGATTTGTTTCTCTGAAACTACTTTGTTTACACAGCTAGCTTCGCATAACATTGTCACGATGCCTCGAGCACCATGTACAAGGCCTCTTGACGCACTATGTACAAATGTTGTTCTATCTTCATCCACGGGGTGACGGGCTATCTACATATCCATAACATCACTAATCAGATACGTACATCGCAAAGATGCTTTCTATTATAAATAATGAGCATCCAAAAGATTGGTACAAAAGGCACTTCAGCTGACACCGAGGGTCCCTGCAAGCTGAGACTTCACCACGCAGCGGTCTGAAATCTCCGTGAGGGGGTGTAAAGTTTGTGACCAAGACAGGCTCCTACATTCTCTCCCGCCCGGTAATGGGGTTGGATCGTCTCTTGGGGGGATTCTTGGCTTCACAACTACACACACTCTAGGTACACTCAGAGCAGGGTTTGCATAGTAGGAGTACGTGATTACTGCCTTGCTTACATGCCTGCCTATAAACAGTTTTAGCACCATGGTAGAACTATATCTACTATTTACTTTTGGTGCTTGTAATCCCTTTCTTCTGCTTCTGTCTACTGATTATCGCAGAACATATATTCTATACAAGAATAACGTTGGTTCAATAAATATATTGAAAACGTCCCAGTGTGTATTCTCTGTAAATTTCTCTGAGCACGTGTAAGCACGAGTGACCGAGTGAAAGGTTCTGATCTGTTTCCACAATCCCTGAAGGGGTCAGGGTTGTTATGTTCAGTGGTTGCCAGAAACCATTTGCTCACGGGTCAGGTTAAGGGGGTTTATGGTGGCACTGTGAGCTAGCGAGTCTCTAGGCCAACATATCCTACGGGGATGTACGGAATCAGGCTAGGCACCTCACCCAAAGTTTATGTTGTCCAACAAACGCGCAGATCTTACGAATTAGTAGGAATTACACGACATGGCGCTGCCAACGTTGGTTGGGTTCTTATTTAACGGTCTATCTGAGTAGTTCAATTGTGCTTTTCTCAGAGACCGCTACTCACCTGCAAACCAGAAATGTCCGTGGTGGGAAGGGAAATACGTCTAAGCTGAGTAGGTATACCCTATGTATTGGCTGTAGATTATTCAAGCTTGTATGATAAAAATGTTCCCACATTGTGCTAACCCTATCTCCACAAATTAATTTAATAAATTTCTTCTATCTTGACACAGTCTCCGAACTCATTAGTAACGGTGAAGATCAAGCAGTTAGACGAAATATTACAGAAAATGGCAGACATGCAGTTACTATGACATTACTACATAGGGCCTCCCAGCAACGGGTGGAGACGTTACCTTCGTGGTCGAGGCACACAAAGCATTCAGAACAGAGGTATCCTATTCTTGGGTTAAATTCCCAGCTGCAGATGCATGTACATAATTGTTTCACACTTACATTGAAGATGAAACACCAGAGGAATAAGTTCCATATGTGGACATAGAAATTCTGTTAACTTACCAAGAACACATAAATTGGTTTAAAGGCGCCCTCCCGTATACTGTAGAAAATATAAGACTCAGTCCGCTCAGTAAAGAAGGAGCGACTTGGCCAGTCCTAGCGGCTTATATATCGCATCCTAATATTGCTAATTTAGAATCAGCAGAATTAGCAACACTATACGAAGATCTAGTAAAAAATTTACAGGAACCTTACACAGTTCATAATGTGAACACTCACAGTTAGCCCTGCGCAAACTGCTCGGGCTGCACAACCTCAATTGGCTACCACAGGTTTCGTCCCGCAAATGCTGAAAGATTCCCACCAATTGGTAGCAAATTCCGTTCTGGATAGAATAAAAAGCATGTACACTTGAAGCGGTTTTTCCCCAATGGGCCCACGGGAAAAACACAGAATTTTAACAATTTGATTGCCAATGGGGATGGCTCCCCCGGTGGAAGATTGTGCCACTTGGGGTACAGTCTTCGCTGCTGTTTACACCAGAACTTGTGGTACCCCTTCAATAGCAGTTTTACCTGAAATACTGAAACAAGTACAGAATGAGTACAGGGCAGCACCTGCCCTGCACTTGGGGATGAAACTGATGGGCAATTTTGCCACGGTATCAGCCATTATGTTAAGTAATATAAAGGGGGAAGCAGCAGCATTGGCTATACACCAGTGCCTGAGGGAGTTCACTCCTGCCCAGCCGGAGCGGGAACTGCCTAAAATTATCAAGGAAACCTATGCTACAAGATAATTTGGGAGACAGACCTGGGACACCGCAGGTTAAGAGTAATTCTGAAAAGGATAACTCTAAGCAAGCACCCGATTCTTCCAAGAAGAAATGGGACAATATACAAAGAAATAAGCAAAACAAGACACAATCACGGTGTGGGTCTCCTCAGCAGGAAACCACTGACAAAAAAATATAATTTAAGAAACTGTGATAATATTAGAAAGCCTGATGGGTATCAGGATACTGATACGCGTTCCTGTCGTTCTTTTCAGGATTTATCTGATACACGTTCGGCGAGAGGTTGATGGTCAGAGCACTGATCAGTAGGGCGTGTGAAGCTGAAAAGGGAAGCGCATCACACTTCAGACTACATCCTTAAACAAGCAGACAAACAAAAGACTAGTAAACCTCAATTCAAAAAGATGAAGGTAGCAGGGATCAAAATAAGACGTGCCTAGGCTTCTAGGACTCTGCTTCGGAGCTGGGACTGGGCAGGGATGATGCTGAACAGCACGGCAGAAGTTACAAAAGCTCGCCGGAACCTGATGGATTATCTGGTGGTAGTAGCGCTGAATGAGCATATCATGGTGGAAACACCTAATACAAGGGTAAGTGTCCCACATCGTTTATATGAAATAACGCTCTAAATGGAGGGGGACATACCCAGAAACATCAAGGCTCTCTTTTGGGTGAACCTGACATATGGTTACAACATTTTTTTGGCTGAAAAAGGATTGGCCACTTGAATTCGTAATGGAGTGCCCACTGGGTGAAAGTGTAATTTTACCTGCTTTCTCTGACCTCGTTCCAGAATCAGTTCAACATTAATTTGCCAAGGAGTGGGCTTTAGCACTAGCTCCTGCATTATACTGAAATCATGTTGGGTGGGACGATGAGTCACCTCGCCATGAAATTCCATTGAAATCAGTTCCTCAACCCCAGAGACAGTACCCGATAAAGCATGAAGCTAAAAAACAAGTTTGGGAAATTCTAGAACAACTTGAATACCAGGGTGTAATAGAAAATAGCATTTCTCGTCCATGAATAATCCCTTGTTTCCTGTAATGAAACTGGACAATTCATACCATCTAGTCTTAGACTACAGAACTTTAAATGCATCCACACGCATGTTTGCAGTACAAAATGCACATAGTCCTGCACTGATAAATAACATTGTGCGGAAAAAATACAAAATAATACTAGATATCTCAAATGGATTCTTCTGCCAGAATATAGCCCCTAAAGCTGAAATTTGACAGCGTTTTCAGCGCTAGGTTCAAACCGTCAATTTTGCCATTTACTTCAAGGGTATAAGAACAGCCATGGGCTGTTCTCGGCCAGGGTATCAGAGTTACTTCAAAATTTTGGTGAGGAGCCATTGTCCTATGTAGATGATATTTATCTGACGAACGATGAGTTAATGGAACACTTGGCTAGAGAAAACCACATAATCCTAGGGTTTGCTCACCTGGGTTACAAATTTCATTTTAAAAAATCAAAAATTGCCCACCTCACTGTCCTGTTTCTGGGATGTGAGTTGTCAAGTAAAGGCAAAAGCATGGAAGCACAATTTTGGGAAAAATTCTCACTGTCTAACCTCAAACAACTCTGAAAAGACTACAATCCATTTTAGGATTTAAAAATGTTGGGAGAACATACATTTTGGTTTACGCAGAATGAGTAAAACTGTTCTACGATTTAATCAGACCTGATTTTTCAATTAACCGTTGGACACAGGAACATACAAACATTTTACGTTCCATACAAGCTGATATGATAGCTTCCAAACATTTGTTCACACGTGTAAACAACTAACCTGGTGATCCGCGTAGTCACTGGACCCACTGGGTACACCTATATCACTTTCAATGAAGGTGATGCTGTACCCATTGTATACAAATCACATTTGTATACAAACGCTGAAATGTGTAGTACACCCACTGAGAAAATTCTCACAGCAGTACAGACTGCTGTAGTGAGAGAGAGAGCACTAGCTCAGGGAAAACGTATAATTGTCGTCACCCCGGTACCGACCTTATAGGCCATCAGCAAAGTGAGCGTTCCAAATGCCAAAGCTTTACATCCAAGATGGATACAATGGGCTAACTCTCTTACTGCAACAGACGTAGATTACAGATTCAATTCTACACTACAAACACAAGCATTCCTGCACTACGAGCAATATTATCCTCTGCTGAATTAAATAATGCCTCTAGATCAATATGGTTGCATAATTTATACCGATGGATCTGCTCAGCCTGCTGTAGGTACACAACACCAATATTCCGCGACGTGCGCAATAGTAAAAAGGCGCATGCATGATGGAAAGTTATGTCCTGAAAAAACACTCATGCAGTCCCTAGGGGGCTGTAAAGCGCATCTTGCAGAGCTTAATGCCCTAATTCTAGCACTACAAAGTACGGATCAAGGATTCCCCAAACTTATAGTGTGCGAATCATATTACTGTGCCCAAATCTATAATGAATATCTTCACTATTGGGGCCAAAATGGATTTCGAGATACCCAGGGTTGCACAATTAAGCACAAGCTGCTTTGGGAACAGGTGGCAAAGCTGAAAGAATGCTTTCCATGGGCTCATGTTGTCCACACATTGAGTTATCAACATGTTGACGTTGAAGGGAATTCCATGGCTGATGAAGCCACTAAGGCAACAGTCCGCACTGCTGCCGTTGCTGCAATCACTCGTTCAAGCACGAGATTAGATAGAGACATTTTGGTGGCTGTAAATGCGGCCCGCAATAACACCCAACTGCCGAAAGGCTTTCTACTCAAGTACTCCTACAAGTTAGATGCACAAAACATTCTGTATGCTCAGATTCCAGGAGTGGGGGATAGAGCTATACCAAACACTGATCGCAGATTGGGACTTATACTAGCTGCACATGAGGGTCTGGGTTCAGCACACACAGGGGTTACTGCTACAGTCTCCTTATTGAAGCAGTGCTATTGGTGGCCAGGTTTCACTAAACAGACCAAGGACTTTGTCCTTAAATGTGACATCTGTCAACAGATGAAAGGCTCAACTGTAGCACATCCACCTTAGACACCTCTATTGATTCAGAAAAGCCTCTGGCGGTTGTTTATTTGGATCATGGCTGCCCCTTACACTCACATGGGGCCTAGAAGTACATCTTGGTGGCAGTGGATTCATGCTCCAGATTCCTGTGTGTTTGGACGCAGCCCTCGGCTGACGCTCGAACTGTTATAAAGGACTTGTGAGTCTTCATCGGGACATACACAATTGACATACTGCATTCTGACCAGGCCCGGCGTTCAGCTCTCGGACTTACAAAGAAGCCATGGGAAGTTTGGGTGTGGCCTTGCGGTACTTCTACCCCTATTATCCAGAGGGAAATTCGATAGTTGAGAGTAAAAACCGTGACTTATGCAGTCCTTAACAGCAAGGGTATTAGGCTCGGGTCACAGTTGGGTCAATCACCTATATGGGGTCCAGAGGGCACTCAATAACATCCCAAGAAAATCCCTGGGGGGACGTACTCCATATGAAATCCTCTTTGGTGTGAGAATGTGGGTACCAGACCTCGATAATGTCAGCGCAGTGGCAGTGGAAACACCATTTGACATCAATGAACTTTTGGGTGTTTTACAGGAACTCAATGAATTCCGGGGTGCTCCAAAACAACGTCCAAGTAAAACACACCACTACTGAAGAAGTGAAGGTCGTACTGGCTGGTTCCTGAAAGTAGGGGTCTTGGTCAGGAAAAGATTGTGGATAGGAAAGAATTTGGGCCATCTTACAGAGTGGCTGTACCTGCCAGGCTGTCGAAGGTACCAGAACTGTCTTCTTCCGCCTCTTGTCAGTCACAGAGACAAATGGTTTGTCTCCATTGATCTAATCAAACCACACTATGTGGCAGATTCTCAACAGTATGCCGCGTGGGCTCCTGGGTAGCCGCCGCACTCCTCTTGTTACTGTTCAGGATGTTCAGATGCAAGCTTTTATAACTATAGAAGATTCCCCTCTCCAAAGAGAAGCTGTAAACAACAATGAAGTACTACTTCTTCCTGTTGAAGCAACTACAGCTATATAGTCAACAAGTACAGAAATTCAAATTTCAGTTAGAAAAATTGACGACCTCTATGTGAATATGCCATGGATCGAGTCATTTCCCAGTTCTACAAAACCTGCTGAGCTGCCAAAAATAGACCAGATGGCGTCTGGCTACTTCGTGCATTATGACGATTTCTCATCGGATTCAAGTGAACCTGAGCTACCACCACCGCCTCTCCATTTCAAACTACGAGTGTATGCTCCCTATCTTTGGCTAAAAAAGACATACTTTGTTGCTTCGTGGATACATCTCTGGATTACAACTAGTCCTCTGGATTGGTTTGGTAACTGTCTTTTTCCTCCTTCTGAACGGACACTATCTCCCAGAACGCTCTGCAGTACAACTTGTGAACTTGGTTCTGAAACCACATGCATCATCACACCGTGAACCAAGTGACCTGTCCCTGGTGAACATTACAGCAGTTCCAGTTCTGGAAGGAATAGTGTGGTATCGGGTATCGTATGATGTGTATGGTCCTACTGAACTTTTACAAATACCATATTTGTTTAAAATTTCCTTAAATGATATCATCACCTCTAGTGCTTTTTCTAATGATTGGGACATTGAAACTGTACACTATTTGCTTGTAGATCTAGATCAATAAGTTGCATTTTCTAATGATGAATTGTATGATGGTACATCTAACTTTGACAACATGTTTTGCTATCAACATTATGGCTACCATTTTTTACACAAAGCTAGTATCCCACGCACTGTTTACAATTACACTCAATGGGAACACTGCCCAACACCGCCAAAAGGTAGTTCAAAAACATTTGCACGAACGTTTGCTTATTTTTCTGGTTTTGACACATCAGACTCAGACTCTTGTTGTTATAGGCTTACACCTACACATGCAAAGAAAAATATACTAACAAACACCAAGCTGATATACTCTGCTTCCTTTATTTCCCAACTGTCTGTACAGGGTTTCGACTTTTGGAAAGACATCATAGACACAAAATCTGTCTGAGGGACAAAGGCTTGGCAGGTTCAGGGAACTGAGGCTTTATTCAGAGCATGCCTCATACCACATCAAATGATTTTCCTGAATAAAACAGTACAACAAACTTCCTTTCTTGGAATAGCCAAGATGAAGGATTTGAACACACCTCGTATTCCTGCATTCTCATGCTTCGAGAACTGCCAGCATTTAACACACTTCAGTGAGGATACTCTAGCTACCATGATACGTAACGTTTTATTTTAATTCATCAGACCCCAATTGGAAGGGATGGTTGGTTTGGCCTGTGGACACAAATGGTTGTCAATCTACATTCCTGGGCAACACCGAAGGGTTTAGGATCGATAGGCCTGATCAGCGGTATGCATAATCAGAATACTCAGGTGGTGACATCATATAGTGTTGGGAACTTGTGTCTTGATTGGCTAAAAACCTCAACACTTTCTCAAGTGAAGCAACACTTGTCCCTTCTCTCTGATGACATGGACCTCAGGGATTTTCTATTAGGTCCCCAGAACCCACGTCAAAAGTGCTTCTTGTACGGAATATACAACGAGCTGTGCAAAGTTTCTCAACAGGAAGCTGCTGAGAGACTGCACAAGATTGATAGGGTTAATTTAGAAAAGGCTTTGGCCGTGGTTGAGAATGGTATGACCACATTATCATCCAGAATGTATTCACTGGGCAACATAGTATCTTCTGCAGATGACATAATACAGCAAGATATGTCTATTTTACAACATGGACAATCACAACTACGGTCCATTGTATTATTAAGCTGGACGCTTCAAACATTACATTCTGGACACATGCCGTGGCGTTATATCAACAGCACAAGCCTGTTTTCTGCCTGTGATCTAATGGAAAGACAGAAATGGCACGAAGAGATGCGAAATATACCATGTTGCACATTGAAAAATTAGACCAATTACCTTCCACCGTGGCTGAGACACCATCCACAGACTGATTAATCCATGGTTACATCACCATACCAGTCATGACTTTCCAATTCCAATATTGTCTACAGTACCAACAAGTAGGCAGATCTGAAATGCTAGGGGAAGGTTATGTTCATGAGTACTGGCAATTACCGTTCAGGTTTAGATGCAGGAATGGGGACACAGAGGTTTTCTTTAGTGGTTCCGACTGTGAGGATGCTTTAAGCGGGTCCCTAGTTTGCAAGGACATTTCACTTCACGGGCATGCAATACTTCAGTTGTGAACGTGTCCTGTTAGCTCTCCAGCTGCCGTCATTCATCCAGTTTTCCAACTGCTCTCGGATGGGAGCTATTTGATGCTGAATGATCAAGGTTGCTGCAGAATGGAACAGGGCTTCGCTTATTTGGTAATGGTTAATTCCATAGTAATTTGTTTATACACAAGTACTGTTTCCACCTGCCTGCACGGTAAGTGAGGCAACACTATGGCCTTCGATAAATGTTTCCAACATACGTTTTGATTCTCTGAGCAAACTGAAAGCCATGCTTTTTCAAAAAAATGTGGCCTTGACCTCAGCCAGAGAGACGTTTGATCTCCAGGTTGCAAGGTCCTCGTCCGAGATACAGACACTACTCCACATTAACTTCCCGCATTTTGGGGAACTGGTCCACCGTATCTTTAATATGTGTGATGCAAAGGCAATAGTGCACTTTTTAAAATGTATTGGCTCTGGACTGGTTAGCACCTTTCAGACGATTTTCAGAGTTATTCCATCATTCATACACTCCATGTTGGGAAGCGTTTTTGGAGGTCTCCCACTAGTCCTGCTACTTGTGGCTTGAATCCTGATTTTAATTTTTCTGCTCCGAAAATGGACGTCCCAGTTCAACCCGGAATGGAGACAGCACTGCTTGTGCTCCGATGCTGTGAGCGCATGGTACATTGCCTCGGCACACCTCTGCTTCGTGAATTGAATGAGCACTGGTTCTTGTCTTTCAGGCCTGTTTGGCTTCACTGCATTCAACCTGTATTCTGCTGCCTGCTGTGAAGCCATGAATGCGTATTGGATCTATGCCTCTGATCACAATCGGTTGCGCCACTAGACATTGATGTACTGATGGACCCCTTAAAGGCCCATGGGTATTGTTGTCCCCAGCGTATTCCATTGCTGATGAATGCATTCTTCAAGCCACTCTGAGATGCATTGGCTCCTAGTGAAATGGTTACCGGCTCTACGATAAGCTTACAGGATGCAGTCCCTCCCTCAGCTGCTGCTGTGGGAACTGGATGGAATCACCTTTGCTCCATGAACCTGCTTCAAGGTGCGACCCTGGGAACATCGTCTGTGGTTCCGAGCACCAGCTATGTTGCATCTACCACTCTGAACACATAAACAATTGGCTTGTCCGTGCGGTGGGAACGATTTGGACTGTTTTTCAACAAATAGAATCAAAATAGTTTTTTTTATTATTATCATTTTTCTAGGCACCATAGCTTTCTGAGTGCTTGGTAGTTCAAACAGTATAATTACTTGTAAAGGCTTTTATGAATATTTTAAAGGGAAGCTTGTTTTTAGATGATTTTAAAGATGGTTTTAGACCTTTTTAGTTTTCATTTCATATGGCCTGTTGGCTTTTAGATAGCTTTTATAAATCGACCCTTAGTATGAGGAGTGGGTGTTATGTGACCGGGTTAGGCCCAATCAAAGGAGCTACACATTTTTTTACATTGTCTTAATTTTGCACAATAAGATTTCTGCTGTGACCTTCTGCACATAATTGCGTGCGCGACAAGGTTGGATTAGTTTCTCTGAAACTACTTGGTTTACACAGCTAGCTTTGCATAATGTTATCACTATGCCTCGAACACCATGTACAAGGCCTCTTGATGCACTATGTATAAATGTTGTTCTATCTTCATCCAAGGGGCGACAGGGCTATCTACATATCCATAACATCACTAATCTATACGTACATCGCAAGGATGCTTTCTATTATAAATAATGAGCATCCAAAAGATTGGCAGAGGAGGCACTTCCGCTGACACCGAGGGTCCCTGCATGCTGAGACTTCACCACGCAGCGGTCTGACATCTCTGTGAGGGGTGTCTAGTTTGTGACCAAGACAGGCTCCTACATGCTCTCCCACCAGGTAATGGGGTTGGATCGTCTCTTGGGGGGGAGTCTTGGCTTCACATCTACACACACTCGAGGTACACTCAGAGTAGGGTTGCATAGTAGGAGTACGCCTGATTACTGCTTTGTTTATTTGCCTGCATATATACAATGTTTTAGCACCATGGTAGAAACTATATCTACTATTTACTTTTGGTGCTTGTAATCCCTTTCATCTGCTTCTGTCTACTGATTATCGCAGAACATATATTCTATACAAGAATAACGTTGGTTCATTAAATATATTGAAAATGTCCCAGTGTGTATTCTTTGGATATTTCGCTGAGCACGAGTAAGCACGAGTGACTGAGCAAAAGGTTCTGATCTGTTTCCACGATCCCTGAGGGGTCAGGGTTGTTATGTTCAGTGGTTGCTAGAAACCGTTCGCTCCTTGGTAAGGTTAGGGGTGCTTATGGTGGCACTGTGAGCTAGCTGGTCTCTAGGTCAACATATCCTACGGGGGTGCCCGAAATCAGTAGGACCTCACCCAAAGTTTATGTTGTCCAACAAACGCGCGGATCCTTCGGATCAGTAGGAACTACACAACAGTGTGCCTGTTAGACTTGGCATCTTTTGGCGTGTTTCCCCTGAGTTTTTGCTTTCTGACCTCCCGGTTTTGACTCTGTTTTTGCTGGCGTAGTGTTTCTGCGCACTTTTCTCACTGCTGATCAGTGGTAAAGTGCAAGTGCTCCTGTGGTAAATTGTGTTATGGATTGGTGTTTCCATGATTGGCCTGTTTGATTTATGTGTCAGTCCTTAGTAAAGTGCACTGCGTGTGCCAGGGTCTGTAAATCAAATGCTGTTGGTGGGCTGCAGCACTGTATTGTGCCACCCACACAAACTGCCCGTAACAGGTAACTCTGGCCTGCCATTGCAGAGCCTGTGTGCAGTCTGGTACTGCCATGTCGACTTGGCAAGTGCACCCACTTGCCAGGCCCTAACCTTCCCTTTTCTTACATGTCAGTCACCCCCCAGGTAGGCCCAAGGTACCCCTGTGGGCAGGGTGCAGTGTATGTGAAAGGTAGGACATGCCCTGGTGTGTGTGGCATGTCCTGACAGTGAATTACTGCCCATTTCGTTTTTCACTATTGCAAGGCTACCTGTTCCCCATAGGACAGAATGGGGAGTTTGTTTATAACATCTTATAAACATAACTGGCCCGGGGCATTAGGTAGGAAAATAGAGTTTAGTATGCCTGAACTCAGAATCTAAAGATGCATCTTTTAGTGAAGGTGATTTTTTCATTCTGTGTTTGAAAATACCACTTTTAGAAAGTAGGTATTTTCTTGCTCAGTCATCCCGTGTGTGTCTGCTGGAATGTGGATTGCCTGTCTGGGTTTTGGATGACAGAAGGCTGGGGAGCAGGAGTGGCTCCAGATAGTCTAGGTGGGTCAGGAAAGGGCTGAATAGACCTGGGCTGTAATTGGGGAAGGGGGAGGAAATTTCCTTGCACCTCAAAGGGCCTGGTCTGCCTCTGACCATGCTGTCTCCACCTCCTGGCAGGAAGTCACACCAGAGAGGGCAGAACTGGTTCTGGCTGGGCACAGACACTCTCTGCCTAAGAGATCAAAGGATTTTGGGATATAAATATTGGGACCCAGACCCCTGACTTTTAGAACTCTTTTGGACCAAGAAGACTGCCAAGAAGAAGAGCTGGAGAAACTGTGAGGAGGAACTACCACTTTGCTGTTATGCTTTGCTGTGTTGGCCTGCAGTGACTGCTTCTGTCTTGGGCAGTGAAAGGACTGGACTGGACTTTCTGCAATCTACTTTTGTGAGTTTCTCCAAGGGCTTGAGATAGAGCTTGCCCCCTGTTCAAGAAGTCTCAGGAACAGCAAAGACTTCAAGTTCTTATGCCCTCAGCACTGGGGACTGTGTGTTTTGTGCTGCAACAGAAGAAAAGCAACCCGACGCCGTCTACGACGCCGCTGCCGACTCTGTGTCCTGAAGGCACTGCAGAGGGCAACGCCGCACCGCGACCCTGGTCTCACCGACGACGCCTGCTGACGCCGCCACTGAGCCGCTGCTTGCACCGTGACCTGTGGGCACCGCATTCCGCACCGCCTCGCTTCACGACGACGCCTTGGTATCCCCGACGACGACGCTCCACGCCAAAATCTCCGCCGCTGCTTGCACCTTGGTTCGAGGGCACCGCTCGTAAAGTTACACGACGCACCGCCCTCATCCCGCACCGCAGCCTTGGCCTACCGACGCCAGCGCCATCGACTCCCGTTCGTCAGTCGACGACAGCGCTTCAGCAACGACGACGCCGCTGCTTGCACCGCGACCTGCCAGCACAGCGACGAGCACCGCATTCACTTTGCACTTCGATCCTGGTCTCACCGACAACGCCATCTGACGCCGCCACCGAGCCGCTGCTCGCACCGCGACCTGAGGGCACCGCACCGCTGCACTTCGCACCACAGCACCCGACGCATACCGACGCCAGCGCTCCTGACTTCAACAGAGAGGAGTTCGATCTCCAACGCGGGTGACTTCGAGGGCCCTGACGACTCCTGCACCGACCTCCGGAACCAACGCCTGCGGACGCCGTGCTTTCGGAAGCTCAACGAGAGGTTGCCGACAACCTGCATTTCTAAAAGGTACTGTTTGCGGGTCTTCCCAACACCGTAGCTGGCCCGCGACGCCGCGGTCAGCCAGAACTGTCTGGATTTGTTTGGTCACAACACCGTGATGTCCCCGGACGGAGCTATCGACATCAAGAAACTGTTTTTCAAGCATATTGTGATAACTGAAGATTTTTAAGTACTGTATTGTGGATTTTTATCGTTTTTGGTCTTGTCTTAAGTATATAAAAAATATTGGATATTTTTCTATACTGGTGTGTTGTCCTTTTGTAGTGCTTACCCTGTATTACTGTTGGTTATGTGCAAATGCTTTACACACTGCCTCTAAGATAATCCTGACTGCTCGTGCCAAGCTACCAAGGGGGTGAGCAGGGGTTAATTTAGGAGTGTAACTCCCTTATCCTGACTAGAGCGGTGGTTTCTGCCTGGCTTTGGCACATGCCCTAGCCTACCAAAAATCCCATTTCTAACAGTGCCTCAGCCGAGTCCCATGGCTGCAGTACCCAGACTCCGGTACTAGGTGGTGTGCCTCAGCCCAGTCCCATGGCTGCAGTACCCAGACTCAGGTAGTAGGTGGTGTGCCTCAGCACAGTCCCGGGGCTGCAGTACCCAGACTCAGGTACTAGGTGGTGTGCCTCAGCACAGTCCCGGGGCTGCAGTACCCAGACTCAGTTACTAGGTGGTGTGCCTCAGCATAGTCACAGCTGCAGTTCCCAGGTGGGGACAGCTAGGGTGCCTCAGCACAGTCCCAGGGCTGCAGTTCCCAGTCTCTGGCAGCAGGTGGCACTCCTCAGCACATTCTCATGCCTGCAGTACCCATACTCAAGTACTAGGTGGCATGCCTCAGCACAATCATAGTTGTGGACAGCAGGTGGTGTGCCTCACCACAGTCCCATGCCTGCAGTACCCAGATTCAGGTACCAGGTGGTGTGCCTCACCATAGTCACAGCTGCAGTTCCCAGGCACGGACAGCTAGGGTGCCTCAGCACAGCCCCAGGGCTGCAGTTCCCAGTCTCTGGCAGCAGGTGGCACACCTCAGCATAGTCCCATGGCTGCAGTACCCAGACTCAGGTACTAGGTGGTGTGCCTCAGCACAGTCCCAGGGCTGCAGTACCCAGACTCAGGTACTAGGTGGTGTGCCTCAGCACAGTCCCGGGGCTGCAGTACCCAGACTCCGGTACTAGGTGGCGTGCCTCAGCACAGTCCCAGGGCTGCAGTACCCAGACTCCGGTACTAGGTGGTGTGCTACAGCAAAGTCCCAGGGCTGCAGTACCCAGATTCAGGTACTAGGTGTTGTGCCTCAGCACAGTCCCGGGGCTGCAGTACCCAGACTCAGGTACTAGGTGGTGTGCATCAGCACAGTCCCAGGGCTGCAGTACCCAGACTCCGGTACTAGGTGGTGTGCCTCAGCACAGTCTCGGGGCTGCAGTACCCAGACTCCGGTACTAGGTGGTGTGCCTCAGCACAGTCCCAGGGCTGCAGTACCCAGATTCAGGTACTAGGTGTTGTGCCTCAGCACAGTCCCGGGGCTGCAGTACCCAGACTCAGGTACTAGGTGGTGTGCCTCAGCACAGTCCCATGCCTGCAGTACCCAGATTCAGGTACTAGGTGGTGTGCCTCAGCACAGCCCCAGGGCTGCAGTTCCCAGTCTCTGGCAGCAGGTGGCACACCTCAGCACAGTCCCATGGCTGCAGGTCCCAGTCTCTGGCAGCAGGTGGCACACCTCAGCATAGTCCCATGGCTGCAGTACCCAGACTCAGGTACTAGGTGGTGTGCCTCAGCACAATCCCAGGGCTGCAGTACCCAGACTCGGGTACTAGGTGGTGTGCCTCAGCACAGTCCCATGGCTGCAGTACCCAGACTCGGGTACTAGGTGGTGTGCCTCAGCACAGTCCCAGGGCTGCAGTTCCCAGACTCAGGTACTAGGTGGTGTGCCTCAGCACAGTCCCAGGGCTGCAGTACCCAGACTCCGGTACTAGGTGGTGTGCCTCAGCCCAGTCCCATGGCTGCAGTACCCAGACTCAGGTAGTAGGTGGTGTGCCTCAGCACAGTCCCGGGGCTGCAGTACCCAGACTCAGGTACTAGGTGGTGTGCCTCAGCACAGTCCCGGGGCTGCAGTGCCCAGACTCCGGTACTAGGTGGTGTGCCTCAGCATAGTCACAGCTGCAGTTCCCAGGTGGGGACAGCTAGGGTGCCTCAGCACAGTCCCAGGGCTGCAGTTCCCAGTCTCTGGCAGCAGGTGGCATTCCTCAGCACATTCTCATGCCTGCAGTACCCATACTCAAGTACTAGGTGGCATGCCTCAGCACAATCATAGTTGTGGACAGCAGGTGGTGTGCCTCACCACAGTCCCATACCTGCAGTACCCAGATTCAGGTACCAGGTGGTGTGCCTCACCATAGTCACAGCTGCAGTTCCCAGGCACGGACAGCTAGGGTGCCTCAGCACAGCCCCAGGGCTGCAGTTCCCAGTCTCTGGCAGCAGGTGGCAAACCTCAGCACAGTCCCATGGCTGCAGTTCCCAGTCTCTGGCAGCAGGTGGCACATCTCAGCATAGTCCCATGGCTGCAGTACCCAGATTCAGGTACTAGGTGTTGTGCCTCAGCACAGTCCCGGGGCTGCAGTACCCAGATTCAGGTACTAGGTGGTGTTCCTCAGCATAGTCACAGCTGCAGTTCCCAGGCACCGACAGCTAGGGTGCCTCAGCACAGCCCCAGGGCTGCAGTTCCCAGTCTCTGGCAGCAGGTGGCACACCTCAGCATAGTCCCATGGCTGCAGTACCCAGACTCGGCTACTAGGTGGTGTGCCTCAGCACAGTCCCGGGGCTGCAGTACCCAGACTCAGGTACTAGGTGGTGTGCCTCAGCACAGTCCCATGCCTGCAGTACCCAGATTCAGGTACTAGGTGGTGTGCCTCAGCACAGCCCCAGGGCTGCAGTTCCCAGTCTCTGGCAGCAGGTGGCACACCTCAGCACAGTCCCATGGCTGCAGGTCCCAGTCTCTGGCAGCAGGTGGCACACCTCAGCATAGTCCCATGGCTGCAGTACCCAGACTCAGGTACTAGGTGGTGTGCCTCAGCACAATCCCAGGGCTGCAGTACCCAGACTCGGGTACTAGGTGATGTGCCTCAGCACAGTCCCATGGCTGCAGTACCCAGACTCGGGTACTAGGTGGTGTGCCTCAGCACAGTCCCAGGGCTGCAGTTCCCAGACTCAGGTACTAGGTGGTGTGCCTCAGCACAGTCCCAGGGCTGCAGTACCCAGACTCCGGTACTAGGTGGTGTGCCTCAGCCCAGTCCCATGGCTGCAGTACCCAGACTCAGGTAGTAGGTGGTGTGCCTCAGCACAGTCCCGGGGCTGCAGTACCCAGACTCAGGTACTAGGTGGTGTGCCTCAGCACAGTCCCGGGGCTGCAGTACCCAGACGCAGGTACTAGGTGGTGTGCCTCAGCACAGTCCTGGGGCTGCAGTACCCAGACTCCGGTACTAGGTGGTGTGCCTCAGCACAGTCCCGGGGCTGCAGTGCCCAGACTCCGGTACTAGGTGGTGTGCCTCAGCATAGTCACAGCTGCAGTTCCCAGGTGGGGACAGCTAGGGTGCCTCAGCACAGTCCCAGGGCTGCAGTTCCCAGTCTCTGGCAGCAGGTGGCATTCCTCAGCACATTCTCATGCCTGCAGTACCCATACTCAAGTACTAGGTGGCATGCCTCAGCACAATCATAGTTGTGGACAGCAGGTGGTGTGCCTCACCACAGTCCCATACCTGCAGTACCCAGATTCAGGTACCAGGTGGTGTGCCTCACCATAGTCACAGCTGCAGTTCCCAGGCACGACAGCTAGGGTGCCTCAGCACAGCCCCAGGGCTGCAGTTCCCAGTCTCTGGCAGCAGGTGGCACACCTCAGCACAGTCCCATGGCTGCAGTTCCCAGTCTCTGGCAGCAGGTGGCACATCTCAGCATAGTCCCATGGCTGCAGTACCCAGATTCAGGTACTAGGTGTTGTGCCTCAGCACAGTCCCGGGGCTGCAGTACCCAGATTCAGGTACTAGGTGGTGTTCCTCAGCATAGTCACAGCTGCAGTTCCCAGGCACCGACAGCTAGGGTGCCTCAGCACAGCCCCAGGGCTGCAGTTCCCAGTCTCTGGCAGCAGGTGGCACACCGCAGCATAGTCCCATGGCTGCAGTACCATACCTGACTAAGAATTCATTCGTTAACAGGCCACCCAGGAATCTACTTTTGGGTTACCGTTCCTCCCCTTTCCTGCCTTGAGGAAGACCCGCCTAGATGCACTTCCACTTTTTGCGCGATATACAGGGTCGAAACGTCGGCGTATTGTATATGTCCACGCAACGCTGATGATCACAGTCCCATTCGTTATTGGATCATTTAAGCATATGTGTTAATAACAAGGACATTTATGAAATCTTTTTCCCTTCCCCTCCCCATTTTTTGCACATTTGTTTTTGTATATAGTAGATTGTATTTATCACCATTCACCACGTCACTATTGCACTACAGTCACATATTGCAATTGAAATTATAAATTGCGACAGACTTTATTATTTGATTTTCTTCTAATATAATTTTGATTCAAAAATCTTTGGTGTGTGTTATATCTGTATTTATTTCATTATTGAATTGAGTTACAAGTAAGTTGTTACTATTTGTTCTAATTAAGTGATACCCCGACAGAACCATTTTTCTTTAGTACACGTATACCCAGGTTCTGAGGGACACCGGGTTGCCCCATTACGCTTAACACTCAGCACAGTCCCTGGGCTGCAGTACCCAGACGCAGGTACTAGGTGGTGTGCCTCAGCACAGTCCCGGGGCTGCAGTACCCAGACTCCGGTACTAGGTGGTGTGCCTCAGCACAGTCCCGGGGCTGCAGTGCCCAGACTCCGGTACTAGGTGGTGTGCCTCAGCACAGTCACAGGGCTGCAGTACCCAGACTCAGGTACTAGGTGGTGTGCCTCAGCATAGTCACAGCTGCAGTTCCCAGGTGGGGACAGCTAGGGTGCCTCAGCACAGTCCCAGGGCTGCAGTTCCCAGTCTCTGGCAGCAGGTGGCACTCCTCAGCACATTCTCATGCCTGCAGTACCCATACTCAAGTACTAGGTGGCATGCCTCAGCACAATCATAGTTGTGGACAGCAGGTGGTGTGCCTCACCACAGTCCCATTCCTGCAGTACCCAGATTCAGGTACCAAGTGGTGTGCCTCACCATAGTCACAGCTGCAGTTCCCAGGCATGGACAGCTAGGGTGCCTCAGCACAGCCCCAGGGCTGCAGTTCCCAGTCTCTGGCAGCAGGTGGCACACCTCAGCACAGTCCCATGGCTGCAGTTCCCAGTCTCTGGCAGCAGGTGGCACATCTCAGCATAGTCCCATGGCTGCAGTACCCAGATTCAGGTACTAGGTGTTGTGCCTCAGCACAGTCCCGGGGCTGCAGTACCCAGATTCAGGTACTAGGTGGTGTGCCTCAGCATAGTCACAGCTGCAGTTCCCAGGCACCGACAGCTAGGGTGCCTCAGCACAGCCCCAGGGCTGCAGTTCCCAGTCTCTGGCAGCAGGTGGCACACCTCAGCACAGTCCCATGGCTGCAGTTCCCAGTCTCTGGCAGCAGGTGGCACACCTCAGCATAGTCCCATGGCTGCAGTACCCAGACTCGGGTACTAGGTGGTGTGCCTCAGCACAGTCCCAGGGCTGCAGTACCCAGACTCGGGTACTAGGTGGTGTGCCTCAGCACAGTCCCAGGGCTGCAGTTCCCAGACTCGGGTACTAGGTGGTGTGCCTCAGCACAGTCCCGGGGCTGCAGTACCCAGACTCAGGTACTAGGTGGTGTGCCTCAGCACAGTCCCGGGGCTGCAGTACCCAGACGCTGGTACTAGGTGGTGTGCCTCAGCACAGTCCCGGGGCTGCAGTACCCAGACTCCGGTACTAGGTGGTGTGCCTCAGCACAGTCCCGGGGCTGCAGTGCCCAGACTCCGGTACTAGGTGGTGTGCCTCAGCACAGTCACAGGGCTGCAGTACCCAGACTCAGGTACTAGGTGGTGTGCCTCAGCATAGTCACAGCTGCAGTTCCCAGGTGGGGACAGCTAGGGTGCCTCAGCACAGTCCCAGGGCTGCAGTTCCCAGTCTCTGGCAGCAGGTGGCACTCCTCAGCACATTCTCATGCCTGCAGTACCCATACTCAAGTACTAGGTGGCATGCCTCAGCACAATAATAGTTGTGGACAGCAGGTGGTGTGCCTCACCACAGTCCCATACCTGCAGTACCCAGATTCAGGTACCAGGTGGTGTGCCTCACCATAGTCACAGCTGCAGTACCCAGGCACGGACAGCTAGGGTGCCTCAGCACAGCCCCGGGGCTGCAGTTCCCAGTCTCTGGCAGCAGGTGGCACACCTCAGCACAGTCCCATGGCTGCAGTTCCCAGTCTCTGGCAGCAGGTGGCACACCTCAGCATAGTCCCATGGCTGCAGTACCCAGTCTCAGGTACTAGGTGGTGTGCCTCAGCACAGTCCCAGGGCTGCAGTGCCCAGACTCAGGTACTAGGTGGTGTGCCTCAGCACAGTCCCGGGGCTGCAGTACCCAGACTCCGGTACTAGGTGGTGTGCCTCAGCACAGTCCCAGGGCTGCAGTACCCTGATTCAGGTACTAGGTGTTGTGCCTCAGCACAGTCCCGGGGCTGCAGTACCCAGACTCAGGTACTAGGTGGTGTGCCTCAGCACAGTCCCATGCCTGCAGTACCCAGATTCAGGTACTAGGTGGTGTGCCTCAGCATAGTCACAGCTGCTGTTCCCAGGCACCGACAGCTAGGGTGCCTCAGCACAGCCCCAGGGCTGCAGTTCCAAGTCTCTGGCAGCAGGTGGCACACCTCTGCACAGTCCCATGGCTGCAGTTCCCAGTCTCTTGCAGCAGGTGGCACACCTCAGCATAGTCCCATGGCTGCAGTACCCAGACTCAGGTACTAGGTGGTGTGCCTCAGCACAGTCCAATGGCTGCAGTACCCAGACTCGGGTACTAGGTGGTGTGCCTCAGCACAGTCCCAGGGCTGCAGTACCCAGACTCGGGTACTAGGTGGTGTGCCTCAGCACAGTCCCAGGGCTGCAGTTCCCAGACTCCGGTACTAGGTGGTGTGCCTCAGCACAATCCCAGGGCTGCAGTACCCAGACCTCGGTACTAGGTGGGGTGCCTCAGCACAGTCCCAGTGCTGCAGTACCCAGACTCCGGTTCTAGGTGGTGTGCCTCAGCACAGTCCCAGGGCTGCAGTTCCCAGTCTCTGGCAGCAGGTGGCACTGCTCAGCACAGTCTCATGCCTGCAGTACCCATACTCAAGTACTAGGTGGCATGCCTCAGCACAGTCATAGTTGTGGACAGCAGGCGGTGTGCCTCACCACAGTCCCATGCATGCAGTACCCAGATTCAGGTACCAGGTGGTGTGCCTCAGCATAGTCACAGCTGCAGTTCCCAGGCACGGACAGCTAGGGTGCCTCAGCACAGCCCCAAGGCTGCAGTTCCCAGTCTCCAGCAGAAGGTGGCGCTCCTCAGCATAGTCCCATGCCTGCAGTCCCAGACTCGGGCAGCAGGTGGAGCCGCCTCGCTCCTCTTTGTGGTCCTGATGCTGCCGTGATGCTGTTTCCAGCTGAGAGCTCTGCCTCCGCCTCCTAATCCAGCCTGCGCTGGGGCTGGAGATGGCCAGACTGACGGAGAGCGAGGCGAGAAGGCAGCTGCAGCCCCGAGCCTCCCCCATGAGCGGCCCCGAGCCCCCCCAGGACACCATGAAGGATCTGGATGCCATCAAGCTCTTCGTGGGGCAGATCCCACGCAACCTGGAGGAGAAAGACCTCAAGCCGCTCTTCGAGCAGTTCGGCAAGATCTACGAGCTGACCGTGCTGAAGGACAGGTACACGGGCATGCACAAAGGTAAGGGAGCCGGGGGGCTGGGCCGCGAGTACCCCCCACCCGCGATGCAGCTGCGCCGTGATCCCCGAGTCAGAGCATCCCAAACACGACTGGGCTAGCGTCCCCCCTGAGGCGGCCGCGCCTGCATCCCTGAGCCTTAGCCGCCACGGCATGGGACATCTCCTGTGTCCTACCGGGCGCTGCTGCCCTGGTGTCCGCGGAGCAGCTCCCCAGAGAGACCGCCACATGCCTGGGAACTGCGACCACAGCACCCCGAGGTGCAGCCGCCGCGAGGCAGGACATGTCCGACCGGGTCCAGCTGCGCTCGCATCCCTGGAGAGCAGCGGGCCCGGGGCTGGGGCTGCTCCACCGATGCCCTGCCCTCCTATGGCCAGGGCAGAACCGCCCCCCCCCCCCCGAAATACTGCCGCCGAGGCACCCCTGAGAAGCAACTGTCCCCAAGACCCTCTGAGAACCATATCCCACCGCCTCCCGAGAGCAGCTGTCCCAGAGGTGTGACAGGTAGCTGCCGTCTTAAAGCTGCCCTTCCTCCTGTGAGGGGCACCAGCCCCCTCAACCTGAGAGACAGCTGACCCTCCTCCTGTGAGGGGCACCAGCCCCCTCAACCTGTGAGAGACAGCTGACCCTCCTCCTGTGAGGGACACCATCACTCTCATCCTGTGAGAGGCAGCTTCCCCATCCTCCTGTGAGAGACAGCCGCCCCCTCCTGTGAGAGAGAGCTCCCCCTTCGTCCTGTGAGAGACAGCTGCCCCAGTACCCCCTGTGATGAATCTACCTTACAGCTGCCCCCTCGTCCTCTGAGGGGCACCAACACTCTCATCCTGTGAGAGGCAACTGCCCTCTCCTCCTGTGAGAGACAGCTCCCCCTTCGTCCTGTGAGAGACAGCTGCCCTCTCCTCCTGTGAGAGACAGCCCCCCCTTCTCCTGTGAGAGACAGCTGCCCTCTCCTCCTGTGAGAGACAGCTGCCCTCTCCTCCTGCGAGAGACAGCTGCCCCCTCCTCCTGTGAGAGACAGCTGCCCTCTCCTCCTGTGAGAGACAGCTGCCCCCTCCTCCTGTGAGACAGCTGCCCCTTCGTCCTGTGAGAGACAGCTGCCCTCTCCTCCTGTGAGGGACAGTTGCCCCCTCATCCTGTGAGGCCGCCGCCCCCTCGCCCTGAGCTGCACCTAAGGTATTTTTGGTGCAGGTGTAACTGCTCCTCATCCCTGACATACAGTGTACCAACATCTGTACGCCACCCCCCTCCGGAGAGAGGTGAAAGGTTCAGATTCAGCGTAAGTGATAGGCGGGTGTCTTCACTCAGCCATCATTGCCAACGAACACGGATACTTTACAGCGCCTTGAAGGTAACACAGGCGTGTTTTCAGCACTATACAAACACGCCAATTTTCTGTCCAATTCTAATCACATACTTAACAAAAACTGGCGCAAATCGAATCCCTTTCTGCCTTTTAACCATCACTCACAAATCCCCCCCACCCCCCCACCCCCCCGCACACACACACATTCAAAGTATGTCGTGCTGTCCACCAGAGCCGTGCTATCGATGGAACAGTGACATGCACAAAACAGGGCTGGTAGCCAGAGGCCCCCTCCATCCGCACAGCTCTCACCCCAGGATACCTGATCCCACCCCAGCGCTCGGGTGTATGTGGGAGGCACGCACAGAGGGGTGCAGCGGGGAGCGCTCACCCCTCAGTACAGATACGGCCACCTCCACAATGCTGTCTCTCCCAGGGCTGCAGGTAGAGCGCCGTGCAGACGAGGGGGGGCAGCAGGGCTCTTTCTACTACAGCGGGGCGGGCCACTCTGAAACGTACCCCCTCCCTTCCACCCCACCACCATACAGCTTGTCCCGCCCCCAGTACACATGCTCTCCCTCCCATCCCCCCTCTTGCTACCGAGGCACGCATTCGTATGAATGGTGGAAGGGGGTGGGCACGGCATACTCCCCCCTCAAATATCTAGAATGAAGTCCCATCGCCCCCCACTCTTCAGATGCAGCCCCTGGCTTCACCGGCCCCTCACGTCCGTTGCATGGAGACAGATCGGCGCACAAAGAGGAGCCCAGCCCTCTCCCCAAATATCCTGGCTGGGTGGGGGCGTACAGCAAAAGCCCCCGAATCTTTTTGCCCCTCGCTCCCCCGGCCCGATAAACTGTGGGCAGAAGGGGCGGGCGCGGGGTGCCTCCGCCGAGCCTGTGTTCAGCACCTTGGAGAGCTGCCCTCCCTCGGCACCGCGTGATGACGCCAAGTTGGGGTCTTCCGGGGCACCTCCCCACAACTTGGCTCTGTCACCCCGCTTTCTCCCTGCAGAGGTCAATGACCTCTGCATCGCCTTTCATTTCTGTACCTCACCCACTGCACCCTACCATCCCCCCTCCTTATTTTACCTCACCCACTGTCAACCATCTGACACCCCCCTTATTTTACCTCACCCACTGTCAACCATCTGACACCCCCCTTATTTTATCTCACCAACAGTCTCCCTGCCCCGCCCCATATACATATGTATTTTACCCCCCCGCCTCCCCCCCCCCCCCCCATCCTGCTGCCCCATGTTCCTATCTCGCCGTGACTTCACCCCTCCACTGTTTCACGTCCGTGGCCCCCCGTCACCCCGTCTCATTCAGTGTATCGACACGTGACTCGCCCACGCATTTCATGCCACCCTGCCCCCCCAATACTTTACCCCATTCACATTCTCACCTGGCATACTCCATGTACCTTCACCCCACTCACTACCGGCGCTCCACCTGGGTCCCTGCCCTACCAGTTGTTTCTTCCTTCCACCACTAGTCTCCCCACCCCTTATCTCTCCACCACAGCCACCATCTCAGCGTCACCCTGGCTCAATCCCTATTGCTACACTCCGCCACCATGTCTGCATCCCCTCCCCTCCCTCGCCCATCCTGGCTTTGTAGTACTACCCACCTCCCTTACCCCCATTAGTCTGTTTCTTTCACTTCTGTTGGATGTAGGGACACTGCACAGGGTCACAGGTGACGCTGCGCCTTCTGCCTGCGGAGCCAGGACCGCGGAGCTTCTTCGACTGTCAGGTTGTAGCGGGGCCGCGCAGGCCTGTGTAGCTCATGGGTGGCAGGTGAAGGTTGGCACCTCCCAGATATATCACAGTTGATGGAAGGCCATGCCCGTCAGGTGGTAGCGGGCCGCGCAGGCCTGTGTAGCTCATGGTTGGCAGGTGAAGGTTGGCACCTCCCAGGTCTATCACAGTTGATGAAAGGCGATGCCCGTCAGGTGGTAGCGGGGCCGCGCAGGCCTGTGTAGCTCATGGTTGGCAGGTGAAGGTTGGCACCTCCCAGGTCTATTACAGTTCATGAAAGGCGATGCCCGTCAGGTGGTAGCGGGGCCGCGCAGGCCTGTGTAGCTCATGGGTGGCAGGTGAAGGTTGGCACCTCCCAGATCTATTACAGTTCATGAAAGGCGATGCCCGTCAGGTGGTAGTGGGGCCGCTCAGGCCTGTGTAGCTCATGGTTGGCAGGTGAAGGTTGGCACCTCCCAGGTCTATCACAGTTGATGAAAGGCAATGCCAGTCAGGTGGTAGCGGGGCCGCTCAGGCTTGTGTAGCTCATGGTTGGCAGGTGAAGGTTGGCACCTCCCAGATATATCACAGTTGAAAGGCAATGCCAGTCAGGTGGTAGCGGGGCCGCGCAGGTCTGTGTAGCTCATGGGTGGCAGGTGAAGGTTGGCACCTCCCAGATATATCACAGTTGATGAAAGGCCATGGCTCTCAGATGGAATTGTTTTTAAAACAATTGGGCCAGTGACAGCGATGGCCTCGGGTAAGAACCAGGGCTCACCGGCTCATGAGTTTTAAATTTCGTGAGCCCGAGCAAGTCTACTGAACCCCAGTTCTTGAGAGTGCCGGAGGGGACCCCTGATGTCAGGGTGATGAAATCGGGGCCTTCTCTCGGCCTCTGCCTGTCCCGGGCAAAACGGCACGGGGCCCCGTTGATGCCACAGCGTAGGCCACGGCTCGGTCAGTACAAAACGACCATGGACCTGTCCAGACAAACCGCGGAAATTCGTGCTTTGCAGGTGAAGGGCTCCGGAGCGGAGGGGGTGTACGTGGTGGCGTGAGCTGGGGCGGTCTCTCTATGGGGCAGTTCGTGCCTGGAGCTTTCGTGTATTGCGGGGGTGCTGTGGGGTCCAGAACCCCCCAGAGCAAGTCTCATGAAATGAGTCCTGCAGGGAGAGGCGGGGCCCCACTCCTGCTGCCCACATGATCCTTTCGCCGCTGGTGCGCTCCCTCCGGCTCGGCCAGTTCGGCTCCTTGCACGGGGCCTCCGTCGGTGGAAGAGAGGGCGTAGGAGGTGTTTCCCCTTCTCACCCCTCCTCTACCAGGCGACCCCCCCCTTTTGTCCAACCTGTGGCTTTCATCTGGTGTATCCCTTCCGCTTCCACCACCCCCTCGCCTCTCTCCTCTGCTCTCCCTCCCCCGCACCCTTCCTTCTTTCCGCTCCACTTTCACCCCCTCTCCTCTCGTGCGCTCCCCGTCCCTCCTCGCTTAACCTGTCGTGTTTCCACAGCCCCGCCGTCTCCCTAATGCGTGCCTCACTTACAGATTCCCCCAAAAACCCACGAGCATCTATTTCTCACTCGCGCTCTCGGCCCCCCCCGCCCTTTTATCCGCCCGCTTCCCACGCACAGGATCGTGTGTGGGAGGTGCGGGGTGGAGAGTCATTGAAGCAAACGTCACGGGCGAGTGTTGGTCTGAGAGATTACCCCGCCCCTCCTCCATCCCATGGAAAGCCCTCTCTTGGGCTGTCTCCTCTGCTCCCCCCGCTGCGGTCTCTACCTGGACAGGTCACTGCACGCAGAGGCCCAGCCTGGTCCCTAAAATCATGATTCGAGGGGGGAAGCGGTTACCATGACATCATTAAGAGGGATGACTTGCACATGAATCTCTGAACGCCAGGCAGAGTCCATGCCCGGGAAGAGGTCGGTGCCATGGTTGTGCCCGGGTGGCTCCTGGCAGGCCCTGCTGTGCGGCGAGGGTCTCTGTAGCTTCTTCGCCAAGTAACGCTGCGTTCCTGATACCGTGAAGCGTTTAATGAGGGTGGGCACGCGCCTTGTCACCAAACTAATGAGGGCGGGCACGCGCCTTGTCACCAAACTAACGAGGGCGGGCACGCGCCTTGTCACCAAACTAATGAGGGCGGGCACGCGCCTTGTCACCAAACTAAAGAGGGCGGGCACGCGCCTTGTCACCAAACTACCCACGTCCTGCTGGGTGGCACGCGTGGGCCATTAGTGGTTGGAAAGAGTTTCTTTCAGCTGGCCTCTTGTAGGGGTGCCTTTCATTAGAGGGTTCCTTGACCCCAAGTGTTCAGAGGTAGAGGGTCTGCCAGCGAGGCTGTTGTGCCCCTTGGCGGCTGTGTGTGTGTTATTATGACCTGTGTAGATGTATGAACACAGCAAGGAGGCACTGTGGACACGGGTGACTTCAGGCGCTCCCTTACCCTCCCAGGAGGTGTGTTACACACTGTATCTGAAAGAGACACGTTAGTGATAGATTCCTTACCTTAGAATATCCCCAGGCGTCAGGCTGGATCCGGAAAGTTTTGCGTAGCAGTACCCTTGCGCGTCGGTAGGCGGCGTCGTGCGGCTCCGCGTCCGTCGTCGGCGTCGTGATCGCCGGGATGACGTCGCGGGCAGTACTTAGGCGCCGCCCCTGCGCGCTGACGTCAGTTCTTCTTTTTCCGCGCCAGCAAGCGCAGATCCGGGAAGAGCAGTGCCCTGGTCAATTTTTGACCATACTTTTTGGTGATTTTTTCACTGGTTTTTTCCAACTTTAAGGTGTCGTAGGGATGCCCGGCTTCAAGCGATGCGGCGCCTGTGCGCGGATGATGTCCGTCACCGACCCGCATTGGGAGTGTCTCTTCTGCCTCGGCCGAGGCCACGACACCGAGTCTTGTCCCGAATGCCAGGCCCTCAACCCGAAAGCTTTGCGAGAGCGGTCTCGAAAGCTCCTCGAGGCCCGGCATTCGGCTCCGCGGAAGCCCCGGTCGCGTGAGAGGTCCAGGGGTCGCTCGCGGAGTGCACACCGGTCGTCGACTTCTTCGTCCGGTAAGTCTAAGCACAAGAAGTCCAAGAAGCATCGTCGCTCTCGGACTCCGCCTCGCCGGTCTCGCGACTCGGCTGAGGCCCCTCCCGGCACCGTCCCCGCCCCCGCGGCCCCGGACTTGCCTGTGGAGTCGCCCCCGTCATACCCGCCCTTCCCGGGTTCGGGGGCGGATCCGGCCAAGGTACAGGAGTTCCTGTCGGCCATGGCCCGCCTCTTCGGGCCTTCAGGCCCCTCCGGTGCGCCTTCGGGCCCCGCGGGCCCTGATGGGGTTGCTCCGGCGGCTCCGGCCCCGGCGTCGCCCGGGACTCCAGCCTCGATCCCGGCTCCGGCTTCGGCCCCGGCCTCGATCCCGGCTCCACAACCCCCATCGACGCCGGTCGACCTCACGACACCTCCGCCGGCGCCGATGTCTCCGGTGCCGTTCTCGACGCCGCCCTGGGCTCCGGGCGGCGTCGTCCCCCAGTTCCTTCCGGCTCCGGACATGGACCCGGAGCGACGTCGCTCGACGCCGGCTCCGGCGCCGATGGGACCTTGGGTCCCAAATGTCCCTCCTCCTCCTTATTTTGAACCAGAGGAGGACCAGGAGGACTGGGAGGGGTCTGATGACCCTCTGACACGCAACTGTCAGTATGATGAGGACTGGACAGAGAGTCTAGGGGAGGCCAGTGGTCTGGATACTTCTCCTGACACTGGCATGCTGTCTCCTCCCGTGGCTACGGTGGAGGGGGCCAATTTTGGTACGGTGTTGCGTAGGGCTGCTGGGGCCTTACGTCTCCAGCTCCCTACTTTGACGGTCAAGACTAACATCTTGACAGAGGTGCTTCAGCCGGCAGCCTCCTCTGCGGAGACTGTGCTGCCGTTTAACGACGCCCTCACTGACGTTCTTTTGGGCGCCTGGTCCAAGCCCAACACAGGGGCTCCTGTGGATCGGAACGTGTCACGACGCCATCGCCCCGCTCCGGGCGACCCCTGTTTCTTTCTGTCCACCCCACTCCTGAGAGCTTGGTTGTCCAAGCCTCCGCTTCCCAAACCGCCTTCCCTACCGCTCCTCCGGATAGGGAATCCAAACGCCTGGATCAGTTTGGGAAGAAAGGTTTTTCTTCCTCCAGTGCTGGCTTGCGGTCCGTTAACACCGCTTGTCTTTTGGGCCGATATACCCACTCCCTGTGGGATTCGGTGGCGGATGTTTTGCCCCAGTGCCCTGAGGAGGTCCAGGCACTGCTTTCCCGCGCCATTGCGGAAGGAAGGGATGCGGCCAAATACACTATCCGTTGTGGCCTTGACACCGCCGACTCGCTGGGCAGGTCGATTGCAACGACGGTGGCGCTCCGGCGCCACGCCTGGCTGAGAACCACTGGTTTTTCAGGGGATGTCCAGAATACTCTCATGGACATGCCCTTTGATGGAGTCGGTCTTTTTGGGTCCAAAGCAGACCATGCGTTGGAGCGCTTTAAGGACTCACGGGCTACTGCAAAGTCCCTGGGCCTTTCTGCTACACGCCCTCCGCTGCCTTCTGCTTTTCGCCCCTATCGTGGCCACGGTAGGGGCGCCCCTTCACGTCAGCAGCCCAGCCACCGGCCCGCGCAGCAGGCGTCTTCGCGTGGCCGAGGACGTGGATTCCGCCGTGGCGGATCGGGCAACCAGCGTGCGGGTCAGGCCACCACCTCCAACCCGTCCGCGGCCTCCAAGCCCTCCTAGTCCCTCCTTTCAGGTGCACGGCACGCCAGTAGGGGCAGGGTCCGCCATCACCTTCCCCACTGGCGCACCATCACCTCGGACAGGTGGGTCTTAGACATTGTCCGAAGGGGCTACTCCCTCCCCTTCGAGACCACCCCCCAGCCATGCCACCTCAATTCCACCGCATGTCAGGGGATCACTTGGTGCTTCTACGGAAGGAAGTCACGGCCCTCTTGACCAAGAGGGCCATCGAGCATGTTCCGACCCCAGAAGTAGGGCGTGGTTGCTACTCCCACTACTTTCTGGTGCCCAAAAGGACAAGGAGGACATGCGTCCTATCTTGGACCTCCGGAACGTCAATCGCTTCCTCCGGAAGGAGAAGTTCAAGATGCTCACCCTAGCTCAGGTCTTGGCTGCCCTCGACCCTGGAGACTGGTTGGTAGCGTTGGACTTGCAGGACGCGTATTTCCACATCCCCGTCCTGCCGGCCCACCGGCGTTACCTTCGGTTCACGGTAGGCCCCGAGCATTTTCAGTTCACCGTGCTCCCCTTTGGCCTTACCAGTGCCCCTCGGGTGTTCACGAAAGTGATGGCGGTGGTCGCAGCTCATCTGCGCCGGGCAGGGGTTCAGTCTTCCCCTACCTCGACGACTGGCTGCTGAAGGCGGGCTCGTCCCAGGCAGTCGTCTCCCACCTCCAGACTACGGCCGAACTCCTGCACTCGCTGGGGTTCTCCATCAATGTGCCGAAGTCGCATCTAATTCCTTCTCCACAGCTCCTTTTCATCGGAGCGGTTCTGGACACGACGCAGTTTCGGGCCTATCCTCCCGAACGGCGAGTCCGGGATATTCAGGCTATGATTCCGATCTTTCGGCCTTTATCCTGGGTTTCGGTACGGATGACCCTGAGGCTGCTGGGCCTCATGGCCTCCTGCATCCTGCTGGTCAATCATGCCAGATGGCATATGCGGGCTCTGCAGTGGGACCTGAAGTTCCAGTGGACGCAGCACCAGGGCAACCTGTCCGATCACGTCCAGATCTCGGAGGGGACTGCAAAACAGTTGCAGTGGTGGCTCTCGAACCGGCAATGGGTCATGGGCAGATCCCTCTCCCTTCCCCAGCCAGAGCATACAGTTGTGACGGACGCGTCCCTTCTGGGATGGGGCGGTCACATGGGAGAGGCGGAGATCAGAGGCCTCTGGTCTCCGGCGGAGTCCCGGCTCCATATCAACCTTCTGGAGCTCCGGGCGATCCGGCTTGCACTCAAGGCATTCCTTCCCTCTGTCAAAGGGAAGGTAGTGCAGGTGTTCACAGACAACACCACCGCCATGTGGTACTGCAACAAACAGGGCGGGGTGGGGTCTT
Source organism: Calotriton arnoldi (assembly GCA_963921515.1). Lineage (NCBI taxonomy): Eukaryota > Metazoa > Chordata > Amphibia > Caudata > Salamandridae > Calotriton > Calotriton arnoldi. The sequence continues at coordinate 755,006 of CAWUFW010001460.1, forward strand.
GGACCCTTTGTCAGGAGGCTCTGCGCCTCTGGACATGGCTGGAACATCAGGGCATGTTCCTGATGGTTCAACACCTGGCAGGTTCTCTGAACGCCAGGGCGGACGAACTCAGCCGCAGGTGCATGATGGATCACGAATGGCGTCTTCACTCGGAAGTGGCGCAAGGACTCTTTCTACAGTGGGGAGAGCCTTGGTTAGATCTATTCGCCATCGAAGAGAACGCGCAATGTCATCAGTTCTGCGCGTTGGAATTTCCAAGGCGGCACTCGCTCGGCGACGCTTTTCGTCGCGAGTGGAGTTGCGGTCTGTTGTACGCCTTTCCGCCTATACCACTTCTACCCAGAGTGTTGAAGAAGATTCGGCACGACCGGGCCCAAGTCATTCTTGTGGCTCCGGACTGGGCTCGAAGAGTTTGGTATCCCGAGCTACTCAATATGAGCATAGATCCCCGATCCGTCTGCCTCTTCGGGAGGATCTTCTGTCGCAGCAGCAGGGACGGTCCTCCACCCGAACCTGTCCAGTCTACACCTGCTTGCGTGGAGATTGAGCGGCGGCAGTTGATTCCTTTCGACTTGCCTCCCGAAGTTTGTGATGTGATTCTGGCAGCCAGGCGTCCCTCCACTAAGGTGGTATACGCCTGCAGGTGGAACAAATTTGTGGCATGGTGCACAGCAAAGGCTGTGGATCCCCTTTCTGCCCCTCTTTCTGAGGTCCTTCTGTTCCTTCTCTCTCTGGCCCAACAGGGTTCTGCCCTGGGTACCATCAAGGGTTATCTTTGTGCTATCTCGGCCTTCCTCAGGCTCCCTGATCAGCCCTCCCTTTTCAAGTCCCCTGTTGTTAACAGGTTCTTAAAAGGCATTACTCACCTCTTCCCTCCTGTTCCGTTTGTAATGCCTCAGTGGGACTTGAACTTGGTTCTTACCTTTTTAATGTGCGCTCCCTTTGAGCCTCTGCATAACTGTCCTCTTCGTCTTCTGACTCTGAAGACAGCCTTTCTGGTGGCCATCACCTCCGCTCGGCGGGTGAGTGAGCTCCAGGCTCTATCTTGCAAACCTCCCTTTCTGTCTGTTCATCCAGACAAGGTTGTTCTTCGGACGCGTCCGTCCTTCTTGCCAAAGGTGGTTACTGCTTTCCACATTGGGCAGACCATCACTTTGCCCACCTTCTTTCCGCCTCCGCATCCTTCCAGAGAGGAAGAGAGGCTCCACCGTCTGGACCCAAAACGTGCGCTCTCTTTTCTATATTGACCGCACAAAACACTTCCGGGTGGATGACCAGCTCTTTGTTGGCTACGTGGGCGCCAAAAAGGTCGGGCGGTGCACAAGAGGACCATCTCCCGCTGGGTTACCTTGTGCATCAAGACCTGCTATTCTTTGGCTAAAAAGGAACCTCCTGTTGGGCTGCGTGCCCATTCCACCAGGGCAACGGCTGCTACCACGGCCTTGGGCCGCGGTGTTCCGCTGCCGGTTATCTGTCAGGCGGCTACGTGGGCCTCGCTGCACACGTTTACTAAACATTACTGCCTTGACAGTCAGGTCCGGAGGGACGGCTTCTTTGGCCGTTCTGTCCTCCAGGACTTCCTTGTCTGATCTTTGTTCGCAGACCCACCACCGGGGTTGGTATTGCTGGGGTATCTATTCTAAGGTAAGGAATCTATCACTAACGTGTCTCTTTCAGATGCACAAGTTACTAACTTGTGTAACGATATATCTGTAAGAGACAGTAGTTAGTGATAGATTCCTTACCGCCCCACCCATCCTCCCCGTTCTGCGAACTGATTTCTAGGGTTAAGGACATCCCTTTCAGGGCCCTAGTATTTTTCAGACACCTGTGTCAGCTTCTTGCATGGCTCTGCGTTCCTGGCGCGGAAAGTCGTGTACAGAACTGACGTCAGCGCGCAGGGGCGGCGCCTAAGTACTGCCCGCGACGTCATCCCGGCGATCACGACGCCGACGACGGACGCGGAGCCGCACGACGCCGCCTACCGACGCGCAAGGGTACTGCTACGCAAAACTTTCCGGATCCAGCCTGACGCCTGGGGATATTCTAAGGTAAGGAATCTATCACTAACTACTGTCTCTTACAGATATATCGTTACACAAGTTAGTAACTTGTGCGACACCACACAGCTCCCTTCAGATGCACAAGTCCACTCCCGGTGACCCTGCCTCATTTGTAGTGGGCGCCAAGCTAACCACTTGTTTAATCTTCTGTGGCACCTGTAATGTCGACACTGCCGAGACACACCTTCCCCACTCCCACTGATTCAAGGGTTAGCAAAATCTCTTCCTGGTTATGGTCATTTGTAGTGTCTGGACACACCTCACAAAGCAATCACCAAATCATGAAGACCCGAGAACGAAGACGTCTCTGATGTCCAATATGAAATGTTAAAAAAATAAAATCCTGCAACACTATATTGTGAGCAAATTCAATGTAGGACACAGCACCATTAAAGGCATCTGTTTATACCGTAGACTGTGTAGCCTATCCATCTCATTGCTTGGGCCTTTTCTCAGACTAATGAAGTAGATAGGCTTGAAGTCCATACTTGGAGGACATCTTCGGATTTTTACCTCTTCTGCTATGTTAGGGAATTCTCAATACCTGCTCTACTATTTCGAACATTTCTATATATTTAAACAGAAGGGCTTGATAAAATATTTATTTGCTGTGTTTTGCGAGGGCTGGTGGGGGACGGGGCTTTGCCTTGGACTTCCTTGCACAGAGGATGCAGTTTCTGTGAGAATGAAAACCAGGCACACTTTGTAATTCGTGAAACAGCCCCCAGAGACCCCACCAAAGCAGGGCTAGTAAAGCGCCTAAGTGGACCTTGGAGCGAGAGGCACTGTGAATGCTGCTGATGGGCCACCAAGCAAGGAAGTGTGGAGAAGCCAGTTCAATCACAGGGACTGTTCCCGGCACCCCATTTGGAGAATAAATCGGTGGATGGCGGCTTCTTTAATATTCACATTTCTAAATCAGTTTCTCGCAAAACAAATCTTCGCAGTGATCTACCTGCCAAGCGTTTACCAAGTTTGCAAGGTCCTAACTTTCATGTGTCGCTGTCTCCAAAACACAGAAGCTTCGTTCGACTCATAGTTACCAGAAGCGGTAATACTTTCATGCCCTCCAATTTGGACTGAAATGCCTTGAAGAATTTGCAGTCATTGCATGGCTCTGGCAGCTGCACACATCCGAGGAGAGAGGTGGTACTTCTGACCTCGTATAGGCGACTGGATCCCACGTGCCCTCCTCGGAGGGATGTCCTGGCTCCACACTTCCTCCAGGCTCTCCTCCTCTCTGTGGGCCTGTCTAGCCCTCCTCAGAGTGGTGTGCTGGCTCCACACTTCCTCCAGGCTCTTCTCCTCTCTGTGGGCCTGTCTAGCCCTCCTCAGAGTGGTGTGCTGGCTCCACACTTCCTCCAGGCTCTCCTCCTCTCTGTGGGCCTGTCTAGCCCTCCTCAGAGTGGTGTGCTGGCTCCACACTTCCTCCAGGCTCTTCTCCTCTCTGTGGGCCTGTCTAGCCCTCCTCAGAGTGGTGTGCTGGCTCCACACTTCCTCCAGGCTCTCCTCCTCTCTGTGGGCCTGTCATGCCCTTCTCAGAGGGCTGTGCTGGCTCCACACTTCCTCCAGGCGCTCCTCCTATCTGTGGGCCTGTTGGGGAGCATCAGGGATCCGAGACTGGCCCTGGAGCATCTTGTGTCTGTGGAGCAGAGCTTGAAGGAGAGCTGCTGTTAGAGGCAAGGACGCTCCTGCTGGTGATAGTCAGTGAGCGGAGCGTGGATTGGGCCGATCCCCTGCAGTGGCTCCTTGGTCCTCAGTTGTAGCCCGAACAGAAGAGCTGTATCGGGTCAGTGGGAGGACGCACTGTCGCCAGTGCGTTGGCTCTGAGCTGATGGAACCATCGAAGGAGTCCGAGGGTAGAGCTTCCTCTTAATGGTCCAGACCTCCAGTCTCCTCTGTAGATTCACAACGTACTGTTTGTTGTGGGAACCCAGAGAGCCTGCGTAGGAGATTAACTGGGTAAAACATACACACGTATTGGTGTTCATAGCACCCTGCATGGCTCTTCAAGCCTTCTTGACAAGTTTAAGGAAAAGCAGAGTTCTGGTAGACATCATAATTTCAATTTAGCCTTTTGGGAAAATCTCTTACCTTTTCCCTAAAAGCACAAATCCAATGGAACAGAGCTAGCCAGAGGGTCAAACTGATCCCGACTGGGTGCCTTCCATGTACGATAAATGGCCCGGCTGATGCGTTAATCAGAGTAAGGACAGTGTGCCACAAGTGTCAACAAAGGATGCCCTTTGCGGCCTAGTTTAAGCCTCAGCTGGATCTATCCGCTGGTGCAGACCTGAAAACACTGCACCTTCTCCAGTAGGTAATTGCGACATCAGAGTTTGAACAGTTAAGGGTTGTGGATTGCCTGGTGAGGGACGTTTGTGTCCCTCTAATCCTCCAGTTCAGGAGTTTTGTAGAATCGTGGTGCAGCCGAACCAGGAGCGATGTCCAATGATCCCAGTAGCCTCCACCCTGGACCAGGCCCGTCTGTTACTAGAGCTACGGTCCAAGCCTCGCGAACGCCCTCAGATGATCCCATAAGAGGGGCGCCCCACTCTGCGCCAATGTTCGCCCTTTCTGGCGCTGCATGAATGGTTCATCGACTCCTCAAATATGGACAACTCGACAAATCTGTTAAAACAATCGCGCATTCTGCACAGCACTGTCAACATGACTGACCCCTTCCATGAGATGGAAGAGATTCTGCATGAGGGGACATGGCCTGGCCGACATTGCTGCACAATGAGCTGTTATGCAGCGCTTTTCAGAGAGGCAGTTAGTTGTGATACCAGAGTACAGGAGATATTGCAATAAAACACTTGCAATTCTCCCCCCCCCCAAAAAAAAAAAATGAAATCACACACAATAAACCGAGAGATATCCACCCGTATCCAGGCTGGCGGTAACCTTTGAACTGATACATGGAGTGAGGCAGATAGAAATGGTGACGAGGAAGACAGCGATTATTCTGTCGTTGCAAGGGTCCTTCCAGTGTTGGTTGCTTATCTTTATTTTATTTTGTTAGTTGTCTTATATAAAGCACAGCTGTGTCCGCCTTGGACGCTCCCCTATGTTATGGGAATAATGCTAATGTTGTCAAGAAGTTGAAAGAATATTGTTCAGTGGATACGGTGACAAGACTTTAGAAATGTAACCAGGCACAGAAGGGTATAAACACTTATGGCAGCAGTGCCTGGCCCCTGCGCTAGGGGGCGCAGTGCCCACAGGTTGGGAATGGTAAAGAGAGCCGATAATACTGCGCTAAGGGGACTTCACCCTTTCATTTTACAATACAGACACACAGACCGCCTTCGGACCCCTACCGTCCACCCTCGACTGCCTGCCAGTGTATCCCGAACAGTGCGGCAGGGTACGGGGGGAGTTAACTTGGAACATTGTGCTCATACAGGGGGAGGCAGGGCCCTTGTAATAGAGACAATTGTTTCTCGTGCCCACAGTGTCCTGTAAGGAGCTGCTTTGCCCTGTGCAGGATGGACACAGTGTTGTTTCCAGCTCCTGGAGGCGACCCCCGTGGAGGCGTAGCGCTTCGCTTTCACACTCACAAGTTCTGCTGGCAGTTTGTTTTACAGCCAGGCCCACCCCGTGGCCACCCTCCCTTCACCCCTAGAGACGAGTTTCATTGGGATACTGAGCAGTGCTTGTTGACTGGCTGGCTTTGGCTTCTAGAGGAGGCAGTGGGTGGGGGAGGTGATGGGGGTGTTGCATCGAAGCAGGTCGTCCGTTGTGTCCCAGCACCATGTGAGAACAGGTGTGGAGTCTGGAGGTGACAGTCAGCACAGCGGAGAGTGCCTTTATAACCAGTATGGAAGACTTCTCTCGTGTTTACCACAACCTGCTGTGGCTTTGAGTGGCAGAGGGCGTCTCTTCCCTACCTTCAGCCTGAACTGTCTAGGTGACCTCTTGCACCCGTGAGTGTACACAAGTGTGTGCCAGGAGCAGTCTCGGTATACCCAGTTCAAGCTGTCTAAAGTAACACCCACTCACCGTGGGTAGAACCCGAGGCAGAGCTGTCTCCGCAGGGGCAGACAGAGCGGCCTGAGCAGAGCGGCTGTGATGTCTGCATGTTTTTGTTTTTATCTTGGACTTTGATGCTGGCTTTGTTCGACGGAATCTTAAATGGTCATTTAGTTGTTTGTGAAGGGCTCACAAAGATTGCCTAGGTCTGGAGTAGTCCTTCTTAGAAGCAAGTACAGCTCAGATGATCGGCTCTTGGTGGTGGGGTATTCGGATACTAACACTCTGATGTTGACAGGCGTCATTTCTTTTTCCTCCGCCTCTGCCTGTCTCCTACAAGTGTCACGATGTCCTGGTCAGATGTCTGTCCAAAAGCGCTAACAGAAGTTAGCGAGGAGTTCCGGGGTCCTTCCCTGATTTCCACCAGGGTCCGCGTGGTTGGACCCTAGCAGCGCTGTGTGTGCCTCGGATTTAATGTATCCTGTCCAGTAAAGTCTTGTGTTGCTTCTTCTCTTCTGTGATATCAATTTTGGGCTGTACTGCACCGTATCCAGATCTCTATTAAATAAAAGCTCTGCCTACCTCTCCTCTCGGGCCTCTCTAGACCCCTTCTCTTGCTAGTGACATAGCCTCGTACAGTGATCAACGAAATCTGGGATTTCACCACCAGTTGAACCACATTCCACAGGATTCCCTTGTAGGAAGCATTGGGTAAGATGTCCTGGTCTTCTTGCACCAATAAAAAGGCTAAGAGGACAGACTATGGCAAATAACGAACAACATAGGGCACAGAGTAGTATTGTGACGTATGCCCAATCTCCGGCATAGAAGGCAGACAGAAGAGCGGGCCACTTTGTTCCACTTTGAAGAGACCACACTAGATTCCGGTCCAGCTTTAAAGCACGGTCCTTGTGAGAAGATGAGCACCACCCACCCGCAGCCATCTCAAAACAAGCAACTTCACCCAAGGAAACACCTGAGGCTGAGCATTCTCACTGCCAGCCGCCTCCCTACAGAGTCAACTCCAGCATCACTCACCTGATACCGCCAGGGTTCTTTGTGCTTGGAGAACAGAGCCAAAGAAAGTGAAGATGACATGGTGGCCTAAATCCCAGGAAAATGCAGCACACTGCCCTTCCACTGACATCCTAAAGTAACCATATTACCTAGACAACCATAAGGCGACACTTCACCTACAAGCATCCCATTTCCCATCAGAGTCCTCATCACCGGCGAACATGCAAGCCATAAAGATTGTCCAGGTGGTTGACGGAAGCCTTTTGCTGCTTCTACGTGACTTCGACTTCTCGGCCAACTCCACCAGCTCTTCTGCCCTAGACCTTCACCAGCTTATCAACATGTGTGCCCACACATACTCGAACACTCGCATTACCTCCTCGCCAGTCCTCCCCGTAACAGTCCTTACACACATGCGCGATAGCTCCTCCCCACAGACATCCCAAGCTGAAACTCCCCTGCTCCCATCCCTACCCTCCAGGCCACACCCACATCCTGTGGCACATAACCCCGATCTTACCTCTCAACACCCTGTTGTTTTTTTCTGCAACTCTGAAGACTTGCTGGAACTCTCGTGTGTACTAATGTCCCCCAAGAACGGTTGGTTCTGACGACGGATGCCAGCGAGCTGGGTTGGGGGGCTGTGATTGCTCAGGATTCAGTTCAAGGGATCTGGTTGGTCCAGGAGGCTCGGATGTCTTCCAACTGGAGGCGATAGAAGGCCGTGTAGTTGGGCCTGGTTTATTTTCTTCCTTGGGTTCTGCAGAGTGATGTTCTGTTGAGGACAGACAACACTGTGGTGGTGTGCTATGTCAACCACCAGGGGAGTGCACAAGTGGCTTTACTGAACTTGTTAGCTCAGCAGATTTGTCAGTGGGCCGAAATGAATTTGTTGTCACTGAGGGCGTTGCATCTACCTGGAGTGCTGAACTCGTAGGCGGATCGTTTGAGCAGGTTGTTTCCCTCCCTGTCGGAAATGTGTTTGGGTCGCACAGTGTTTGGGGTGCTCATGCAGAAGTTTGGGGTGCCCAAGGTGCATCTGTTCACGACCCCGGAGAATGCCTTGAGGGAGAGGTTTTGCTCTCTGTGCGAGTCGGAGACTGTTTGGAGGGTGGATGCTCTGTCCTTTCTGTGGAGGACGGGCTTGATGTATGCCTTTTCTTCGATTGCTTTAACTTAGAGGGTTCTTCTGAAGGTCAAGTTGGACAGGGCTTCTGTGCTCCTGGTGGCTCCAGTCTGTAGTAGGCGGCCTTCGTTTCCTCTGTTGTTACAGTTGGCTGTGGGGCCTTGCTGGAAACTCCCTGTGGACCCCTGTCCTCTGTCATTTCCAGCTCTGTCTCTGGTGTGTCTAGTCCGGTTGCAACTGGCGGGCTGGCTGTTGAAAGGATGAACCTGGTGGCTCTGGGGTGTCCTCCTGCTGTGGTTCTCTTTATTCAGCAGTCTCGTAGGCCTTCTACCCTTAAATCTTATGCCTGCCATTGGGTGTCCTTTCAGGGCTGGTGTGCGGATAGGGACTGGTCTGCCTTGACTGTGGATCCTGTGCATGTCTTGGACTTTCTGAAGAATGGTTTTGAGTTGGGCTAGGCGGTTTCCTCTTTAAGGGCTCAGTGGGCAGCTGTGAGGGCTTTTCAGGGTCCTGCCTGTGATGCTGTTGTGCCTTTGGTGTCCTGGCTGTTGAGGAGTTGTTTTCTCAATAAGCCTGTGGTTAGGTCTTGGACTCCGGGTTGGGATCTCCATTGGTGCTGCAGGCGTTGCAGTCGGCTCCTCTTGAGCTGCAGGGGGAGGTTTCCCTGAGGTTTTTAACTATCAAGGTGGTTTTTCTGGTGGCTATTACCTCAGCCAGAAGGGTTGGGGAATTGGGCTTGTTGCTTTGTTCAGAGCCTTTTTTGAAGTGCTATCCGGATGGGGTGGTTATCCGGCCTGACCCTTCTTTTGTTCCTAAGGTTCCCTCCTCTTTTCACTGCTCGGAGGAGCTGGTGCTGCCTGTTTTGTGTCCTGATCCTCAGTCTGAGGAGGAGGTGTGGCTGCACAGTTTGGATGTTAAGCGTGCTCTTTGGGTGTACTTGGTTCGTACCCTTCCATTTCGTAAGGTGGATTCTTTTTTGTTACTTTTGGCCTGGCAGGTGTCTGACGCCTTCTGTTGCTACTCTCAGTAGGTGGCTGAGGTAGGCTATCTTGGCGGCTTATGAGTCCAGTGGAGTGCCGGTGCCTTGGTCTGTGCAGGGGCAGTCGACTCGGGGGATGGCTGCTTCCTGGGCATGTTTCTATGGGGCTTCTATGGCGGAGATCTGCAAGGCTGCCACTTGGAGTGCTCCCCACACCTTTATGTCCCATTATCGCTTGGGGGTGGGTGGTGTTGTATCTGCCAGCTTTGGGGAGGCTGTGTTGCGTTCTGTACATGGGGTGTGAATTTGCTGCTTGTTGTTCTAATAAAGTCTGTCTGCAGCTCTGTTGTTGAAACCTATTCTTGCTTGGGTATCTGCTCACGTGTGTGTGGACAGTGACGGGGAGGTCGGGCGAGGAGGTAAAGACCGGTTACTTGCCGGTAATATTCATTACTCTGAGTCTTAGACTTCCCCATCACAGTCCTGGTTCCCATCCATCCCTCCCTGTTTCGGCTTCTTGTGCTTTGTGGTACAGGATGTTGGAAGGTAAGGTGGGGGGTTATGTGCCAAAGGATGTGGGCGTGGCCTGGAGGGTAGGGATGGGAGCAGGGGAGTTTCAGCTTGGGATGTCTGAGGGGAGGAGCTAACGCTCATGTGTGTAAGAACTGTGACAGGGAGGTCTAAGACTCGGAGAAATGAATATTACCGGTAAGTAACCGGTCATATACATACAACCATGTGTGTGTTGACTAAAATCACGCCTTGATGAGCCTACTCAGAGCTCCTCCAACTGGCAGCCATTGAATCTACGTTGTGGGCTGCATAGACAAACATTCTTCTGCCCAGCTGACTGTTTTTGAAGAATATCAATGCTAAAACAAGGCTGGTCTCAACTAAAACAAGGCTGGTCGCAACTAAAACAGCACTGAAACAATTCACTTCCACCCTCTACGAGACACACTATAAACCGAAAGTGTCTAAAACTACACCCTTGTCTCAAAGCATTTCTTAACAGAGAAACATCAATACGAAATAACCTTATTTAGTGACCTCCATAACAGCTGCTGTAAGTCCGTAAATACTTTCACAAAACTAAAATATATGAAACTGGGCACAGACGATTAAGTCTCATTTCTATACCTTAACTCTGATTTCATCCACCCACTTGCACCTCCGCTCTAAAATTATGCCACAATCTTTTCAAATTCTTTATTCTAAGAAGGCAACTAACCACAGCAGAGTTAACAGCCTCTACATGAAGGCAGTAGCATCTTGGATGCCCAAAAAACTACTTGAAGTTAAACGGAGATGAGACTGAAGTATTGCTCTTTGGAGGTCAACCCTCGATCTGGAATGGCAGCTGGAGGCTGGACACACTAGGCATTTTACCCACTCCAGTTGACACTGCTAAAAACCCAGGAGTCCTTTTGGACAGCGAATTGTCACAGGACCGTCAGGTCAATCGTACAGTGTCAACCTGCTTCTGGCCGATCAGAATGTTGAGGAAGATATTTCTGTTTATGGCCCTTCCGGCTCGTACACGTCGCTCTTGCTTTGGTCTTCTCAAGGATGGACTACTGTAATGCGCTCTAGCTTGAGACCAACAAATCAACACTAGCAAAGCTGCAACTCATGCAGAATACAATGGCAAGGAATTATTCCTAAAATATTCCTAAGCAGCATCTGGTGTCAAAAGGACTATGAGAACTGCTCTGGCTTCCGGTAGAGAAGCGTATCCTTTTGAAGACCTTATGCACTGTTCATAAAGCTCTCTACATGGCAAGCCCAGTTGACATCAAAGCCATGTTCCAATCGTATGTTCCTGCTATAAATCTCCGCACAGCACACCAAAACTGGGTAACGATCCCCCATAGCCCGGAAGAAGAAATGGGAGGCAGAGCCTTCTCAGTCGCAGCGACAAGGCTCTGGAACACTCTTCCCTTCCATCTCACATCCATGAAGCTGTATCTCACTTTTAGAAAGGCCCTGAAACCTGGTTGTTCACCCTGTAGGTGGGCACAGCACAATTAGAAGTTCTCTAACAGTTCATTGTGCGGCATTGCAAGACAACAGCACATAGACGTCCACGGGCCTTTGTGCGCTGTAAAATTTTGAGTCATTCATTCATTCATTCATTCATTCATTCAGCAGCGAAACCCTCAGGCGACTCCCACCCAAACGGCCACTTCCAGTAGCAAAACAATCAGACTCCCAAATTTTTCTCAATATCCACCATCCGTGCTGCTATGGCCAGCCTCTGTCATCAACTAGAAGAATGTATGACGTCATCCGCACCTCGTGTCTAAAGATGGCGGTGATAATCCAGGCTCTTCCCCTCTGGCTGGTGCAGTTCCTCATGACCTTTAGTCTGTAGTCCTCACCGCCCTATCAAATAAGCATTGGAAATGCAATATGTCTCGCCTTTGTGTAAGTTAAAGCAATTTGTTTTGCGAATGGTATTGTTTTTTTGCTTTGTATTAATTAGTTTATGTTGTGATTTTATGTTGTTAGAATTGTATTTGTTAGCTGTGTTGTAGTTGAAGCATACTTTAATAGGAGAGCAGCAGTGTTGAAGATTTGGGAAGGCGAATGATTAGAAGAATAGCATGAGGGTGAATGAAGTATAGTAAGGAGTAGAATATGATGATGCAGAAGAAAGGTTTGGGTGTAGAGTAAATAGGGTGAAGGAAGAAAGTGTGGAGGAGTCTAGTGTTGTTTGGAATGTTGAAAAGTGTGGACAGTAGTATAGTGCATAAGGAAGGATAGACTAGTAGTAGAGCAGTAGGTGTGATATGAAAGGAGTGTGACTTGTAGGAGAATAGTGTGAGTTTGAAGCAAGGTAAGATTTTTTTATTAGCATTAGGTATAAGGAAGTATAGAAGTGTAGAAGAGCACTGTGAGGGAGTTTGTAGGAGTTGGAGTAGGAGAAGAGTAGTGTGATGCAGAAGGACTGTTAGTGATGAGGTTAAAAGTAGTGTGTTGGTTGTTGTATGATGTTATTGGTAGTGTAATATGAGTTGTTAGTAATACAGTGTAGGTTTGTATACCATATGACCCAAGTATACATTAATGACAAACAAGGTTATATATTCGCAAATATATAACTGCATATATAATTATATGCGTATATATTTGCATATATATATATATATATATGCAGTAAAATACATTTTTATATAAATATATCTGCATATATATATATATATATATATATGCATATATATATCTAGGCATATATATAGATATATGCATATATATATTTGTATACATTTATAGAAATGCATGTACATATATATGCATTTTTATATATGGGAAAATGTATAAAAATGTATATATATGCCTATATGTGTACGAAATAATGCATCTATATATAAATGCCTATATATATATATATGCATATATCTATGTATATGTATTTATAAATTGATCTGTAAACACATATATGTAGTTGTATATATATGTTTACATGCATATACATGCATATATATTTATCCAAATTGATATATATGCATATATATATATCTGCATATATATGTGTATATATGTATATATTTATACATATATATATATATGTAAGTTATATGTATGCATATATATGTATAAATGTATTCCAAAATAAGTTCAAATCAGGCGATCACAAAGGGTTTAATCCACCACCAAGTTGGTTTATTTTCCAGTAACGCGTTTCGCCTGACACAGCAGGCTTGCTCACACACTGAGTTGTGGAACAGACAGGCATATGTAAAGTGAAGTACATATAGAGAAAACTGACTTTATCCAGGTCGTGATCCAATGTATGTAAACATAGCGGCCATTTTTAAATGGTGATATTCTTCCCTAGAAGTGATAGTATTTCCTTAATTATAGTAGTTTAAAATACATTCTGGGTTATACACATTGTTATATTGGCCATTTATATCCAGTAATAGTCCTAGTGAACATACAATATAACTACACCAAGGCACAATTGTGCTGCATGTAAGTTGCGGCCATACTAGAATGGTATTATTTCTAATGGCAGTGATTGTATTCACTATAGTAGTTTTGTGTACATTCTAGGTTACATACATATTTGGTCATAGAATCCCTGACCACGATAAACTGTTATCGACATAGTGTCGTATTTGTTAGTACGCAATGCCCAAATACGTCTTTGGGTCATCACATTAGTCCGTATGTCCAATGATATACTAATCTAAATCCCAACAAAACCATCCCAAGTATTCACCAAATTTCAACAAACCGAAAAAAATAGAGTTAAAATCAAAATCAAACCAAGTGCTATTCTTATCACCTTCCAAAAACATTAATAACGTTTTATCACAGACATTGAGGAACATAATTTGTATAGTTAGGAACAAAGGGTTCTCTTATCTGTTAGGATACGTGCTCATCCTGTATCACTCTCTTTATGTGATATTGAAGAAAAGGGTAGGGGGGTCAAAGACGAGTCTTCGCTGGAGTCGGCCCCTTCCTTTCCTCCTGTGGTTTAAAAGAAAAGAACAGAAAAGAAGGAAACCATATGTTAGTATTATGGTTCTAATTAAAAATTAATCTTACATAAATATTACACAGAATGTTCGTTATCCACGCATACATAGTTATAACAATCCTACAGACTGTCTGAACTCTCAGGGGTAGAAATTATTACCGTTCATGAAGATGTACACTCAATTCCTCATCCTGATTGTGGCCCCCAGGGTATTTAGTTTGCAGATTAATTATGTGCCATGATTCCCGCTGTCTCAATTGGAGCTCTCTATTTCCACCTCTTCTGTTGTATTCGATTTGCTCAATCGCAAAAAATTTAAGTAGAGAGCTGTTTGAAAGGTGGTACTCAGTAAAGTGTCTCGCTACAGGGTAATGAGGGTCTCTGTTGTTGATTGCCCTCATATGTTCCATCACTCTTTTTTTGGCTGCTAAGGTGGTACTGCCTACATATCGTAGTTTACATGGACACTCTAGGATGTAGATGACGTAATTAGATCCACATGTGAGGAATTGATTAATAGTATTTTCTGATGTGGGCGTACAATATTTTTTCCGCATGTGGCTACTGCGGCATGCTCTGCAATGTCCACATGGGAAAAAACCTTTAAGGTTAAGAGTAGTGTTTATGTGTTTGCTAGTTATATCTCCTTTCATCAGGATATCCTTAAGATTTTTTCCTTTCCTGTAGGTTATTTGTGGGCGTATCGGTAGATCTTTGGCTAGTGTAGGTTCACATGCCAAGATATTCCAATTCTGATTTAAAATTTTGGAAATCTTTTTGGATTCTGAATTGTATGTTAAGGTAACTCTCGGTTGGTTGTCCTCTTCTACACTGATTTTTTCCTGTAGTGTGTGGTCTCGTGGGATTTTGCTTACCTTTTCTTTGGCTCTTTCTAGTACCCACTTAGGATATCCTCTTTCTTTAAATCTGTTTATCATGGTTTCCTGTTCTGCCAGAAAATCTTCTTGGTTACTGCAGTTTCTCCTTGCCCTCAGCAGTTCACCAAATGGTATACTCCATTTTAAGGTTTCAGGGTGACTGCTGAGGGCATGGAGGAGGCTGTTCCCAGCAGTCTCCTTTCTGTGTAATTTAGTGCAAATGCGGTTCTCTTTTACCTCTACCACTACATCTAGGAATTCAATAGCTGTCTTGCTGATAGTGTATGTTAATTTCAAATTGAAATTGTTCATATTGAGTTTGCAGATGAACTTCTTAGCTGAATCCTCACTTCCTTTCCATATAATAAAAAGATCATCTATATATCTCAGTCATTTAACGATCTTTCCTTCTGTTTCATCAATTTCTAAACCTTTTTGTACTTCTTCCTCCCATACCCCAAGAAAAAGGTTAGCAAAACTTGGGGCAAAACAAGTCCCCATCGCTGTTCCGAGGACTTGTCTATACATGGTACCATTGAATAAAAAAATGTTATTAGTTAAACAAAATCTTATCATATCTAGTAACATTGTAGTGTGTTCCATATAGCATATTCTTCTTCCTTTTAGATAGTGATGACAGCATTGTATGCCTAGGACGTGGTCTATGCTGGAATACAAAGAGTTCACATCCATGGTTATAAGTTGGAAATCTTCTTCCCAGATCACGTCTTTTATTTTGCCCAAGAAATCTTTAGTGTCCTTTGTGTAAGATGGTAGAGTCATTACGTATTCACAAAGGAAATGGTCCACATATTTGGATATGTGTTCTGATACGCATCCTATAGAAGAAACAATAGGTCTCCCTGGTGGTCTAGTAGCATTTTTATGAACTTTGGGTAGGAGGTAAAAGCTAGGTAGTTTGGGATAGTCTTTTTTAAGATAGCAGAATTCTTCCCATCGTAGTATTCCTTGATCCTTCCAAATTGTCAGCATATCCCATATCTTTATGATACTTTCATTGTATTCTTCCATGTTGGTCTCCACATAGAATCTGGGATTACTCAGTTGCTTGTTGGCCTCTTCAATGTATAGATTTCTATCCCACAGAACAATGTTTCCGCCTTTGTCTGCCGGGCGGATTGCCAACGTCTCATCTTCTGCCAGTGTTTTGACAATTTCCCATTGCTTTTTAGAAAAGTTTCCAGCGGTATTATTTTCCTTCTTTTTGGTTCTTTTCTGCCGGAAGTTCATTAGGTCTTTCATCACTGTCTCATGGAAGGCGTCTATATTGTCGTGGGGTAAATTCGGGTAAAAGATTGATTTAGGTTTAAAATTAATCTGTGCTGGTAGGTCAGTGATTATTTTTTGAGTATCTGAGCAGATTTCAAGGTCTGGATCATCATATAACTCCTGTAGAGTTGTGAGAGTATTGAAATCCCCTATGTTGATGAGGGTAGTGGGATCTTCCTCAGTTATTTCTTCATTTCTGGTCAGTTCTTGTTGTAGGTGTCTGGCCCCTTTGTTGCGTATATATGTGTATATATGTATATATTTATACATATATATATATATATATATGTAAGTTATATGTATGCATATATATGTATACATGTATATATGCTGTATATATGCATATATATACACATTTATATTTATATATTAATTTGCATATATATATATATATCTACATATATATATATATATATATATGCATATATATTTATGCAGACATACATGCATATGCATATATTTGCATAGATATATATGTCTATGTAAATGCAAAATATATATACATATATATACGTCTAAATATGCATTAATATATACACACATATCTATACACATACATATATATACTCATATATCTGCATATATGTATGCATATATATATATGCATATATGTGTAAATATTTATATATGCATATATATGTATGCATATATATTTGTAAATATATATATGTATTGGTATATGTATGCATATATACATATGCATATATATATATATATGTATGCATATATATAAATATGCATTATATATACATGCATATATATACACTTTTATATATATACTCACATATATCTGCATATATATATATATATATATATATAGAGGATTTCGTATTCAGCCCCAATGACAAAAATAACAAGATGCGGCACACCAGAAGAAGCACAAAAATGTATTGTGCACCAGCAAAAGGGCGACGCGTTTCGGCATTAAGCCTTTGTCAAGCAACTTCCTGTGTCTCTATCGCCTATAGAAATACATCTAACAGTTGGACGACATAGAAAAAATACTACTGCTTCTGATACAACCCACGCTGGTTAATCTCAACACGCAAATCAAAGAAAATAACTGCACAATTAATTATACACTCCAACTAAATTTGCAGTGAGAGTTGCAGCAAAGCAAATACATTCTTACACTTACAAAATTGTAGCTTTGTACTCCGAGTCATAATAACAATTGATAAAGTTTTCATACAAAATATCAACATATTGACTTTCCAATTGGCGAAATAAAATTTTTTGAATTTTTTTCTTTTTCTAACATATCATTGGCAGTGTGTATTATAATGCTATCAAATGCAATGTACAATCTATGCTTAAGATCGGCAATGCCGTCGACGGATTTGAAATCGTTTCGCCGTCTAGTGCAGCCCGAATTGCAACCAATAAAGTTTATTCAAGGTTGCGGCAATCTGGTTCATACGAATACATATTTCTACTGTCTGCGACAGACACCATGCACATATCCACAATTTGAGAAATGTACTACCCAAATGAGCCAAATGCAAATAAGCAATAATTAAGTTATATTGGGGCTGCAATACCTCCGTGCGGTGTTTGTCCCAATATATCTCTGCTGCAGCTATTTCAAAGAATATCGGCTCCTTCAAGGCAAATGCCTGAATGAGTATGTTTAGTGCCTATACATTACAGCAAAATAGTAGAATAGTATACTTCTATTCGATACTGGGCAAATGCCCTTAAACCAGGTGTCCTATAATAAAACATAAACTCTACATTCTACAAACTGTGTACTATGTCGTCATATTTCAGAGAATATTACTTGAGGACAAGGAAGTTGACCTTATGAGAGGTGCTAACGGGAGAAAGGGACTGTGAGGGATAAGTGTACATAAGATAATAATGAAAAAAGAGGTAATAATGAAAAAAGAGAAAAGGACCTGGAGTATGGGATCTGTAAATTCAATATCTTAGAATTTTATAGCGTGCCAAAGTAGTACAGCCACTGTTGCGGCCTGGCTACTTTATACTGGCCGCCGAAGGAATTTTAAATTAATAACCAGTACCCCAATATAAAGGTCCACATTAAAATTGTGAAGTGACAATATCTTCTAACCATTGGAATAAAAACCACTTAAAATAACAAAGAGCAGTCAATTTGATAAGGCTATAATCTAACGGCCTATATGTGTGGCAAGTTCCTCTCCTCCATTCAGACCCTTTGGTATTTTGCAATCCAATTCGATGATATATTTGGACTCCAGAACCCTGAGATTTTTCTCCCTGTCTCCTCCCCGTATATGTGCTGGAATTCTATCTATTCCATAGAATCGTAGATAGCGGTTATTACTCTTATGTTTCACGGCAAAATGCAGAGCCACTGGATAGTTGAAGTCACAGTTCTTAATGGCTCATAGGTGCTGCAATATACGTGACTTCAATGGGAGTTTAGTGCTGCCTATGTACTGGAGACCACAAGGGCACTCCAGCACGTAGACAGTAAAATCACTATTACAGTTGATGATTTGTGTAATTTTCTTTACTCCGCCCAAACGTGTTGCATATTCCTTGCAGTTCTTTCCATTATGACAGGCTTTACATGTTCCACAAGTAGTAAAGCCATTTAATGCCTTTAACCAACATGTGGGTGGATTATCAGGGGTATAGCTATGTACTAGGCGATCCCTCAGCGATCTAGCTCGTTTATATGTGACTTGTGGGCTGTTGCCTACACTGTTACCTATTATGGGATCTGCCACTAGTAGGTTCCAATGTGCCCTCATGGCTTTCTTTAGGGCCCATGCACCTCTACTTAAGGTAGTAATCATCCTGGGTGCTAAGTTGTCTTTGTACGCGAGTTTCTTAATTTTACTAGTCGATGGATTAAATAACAGCTCGCTTTGTGTAATGTTATTGACCTTCTCATTGGCTTTTTTATAACACTTTCCTTGTAGCCTCTATTTCTGAAACGTGTCGTAATAATGTCCTGTTCGATTTGAAAACCTCATTTGTGCTGCAATTACGGCGTGCCCGCAACACCTCCCCGTACGGGATACTGTGTACCAAGGGGGTGGGATGGTGGCTCGCCGCATGCAGCACAGTGTTTCCAGCTGTTTCCTTGCGAAACAGACGTGTCGTAATTCTATTCTGTTTAATCTCAACTATTGTGTCAAGGAATTCACAGGATACTGTGCTGATCTTATGGGTAAACTTTAGATTTAAATTGTTTACTCCTAGCTCTTGGATGAACTCCTTTGCCTTAGATTCTGAACCATCCCAAATCAGGAATAAGTTGTCGATATACCTAATCCATACCAGTATGTGATCGGTATATCGCTCGAATTCCTCCGTCCAGACCACCTGTTCCTCCCACCAGCCCAGGAACAAATTCGCCAGGCTTTGATTTGCGTGTTGAGATTAACCAGCGTGGGTTGTATCAGAAGCAGTAGTATTTTTTCTATGTCGTCCAACTGTTAGATGTATTTCTATAGGCGATAGAGACACAGGAAGTTGCTTGACAAAGGCTTAACGCCGAAACGCGTCACCCTTTTGCTGGTGCACAATACATTTTTGTGCTTCTTCTGGTGTGCCGCATCTTGTTATTTTTGTCATTGGGGCTGAATACGAGAAATCCTCTGTATCCTATACGGCCGCTGCCGCCGTCTGCAGGCACCAACGCCGAAGGCGGGGAACGACGAAGCGCAGCATCTGTGAATTATATATATATATATATATATGCATATATGTGTGTAAATATTTATATATGCATATATATGTATGCATATATATTTGTAAATATATATATGTATTGATATATGTATATGTATGCATATATACATATGCATATATATATATATATATATATATATATATATATATATATATATATATATATATATATATATATGCGTATGCATATATATAAATATGCATTAATATATAAATGCATATATATACACATTTATATATATACTCACATATATCTGCATATATGTGTGTAAATATTAATCTATGCATATATATATTTGCATATATATATTTGTGAATATATATATATGCATTGATATATGTATATATATATATATGCATATTTATGTATGCATATATATATATATGTAACACACCTCCAGCGAACAGAAGGAAGGGGCCACACAGGGAAAGCAGGAACCAGTCTTTAATTGGACAGCAGTATAGGCATAATATATTTCGGCACAATTGCCTTCCTCAGATGCCGCTGCTACTCTGAAAACAGGAACACGCCTCAGCTTTAAATAGTTCTGCAGTCCTCCTGAAATTGAAAGGACACATATATATATGTATGCATATATCTAAATATGCATTAATATATACACATATATATATATATACACATTGATATATATACTCACATATATCTAGCATATATGTATGCATATATATATATATATCTGCATATATGTGTGTAAATATTTATTTAGTAATCCTTACTGCTTGGCTACTGACTTTGGTTGTTGGTGGTCACTTGTTATTTTTAATTTTATGGTTAAATGGCTGCACACTTTATACATAAGTAATAGTAGTAGTAAAATGTAGTTTATTAGTTAATAAAAATCATAAACATAAAGTCTTTTTAAAAATGTCAATATACTGCACCAGCCAAATATTCACTGTATCCATAAGAGCATGATTGCCCTCAAACACATTTAAAGTAAAATCCCAAATTACTTGGCGACAAAAAGCCAATATCTACCTTAAAAGTGTTAAACGAGTCAATAATTTACCTCTGTGAGAGAGAGAATGACAGGTGGGCCATCTTTCAAAAAAGGATCCTTACTGTTCCCCACAAAAGTCCTCTGGGTGCAGGCACACAGTACTGATGCACCCTGCCCCTGAGCATGCATTCCAAGCAATCAGCGAACGGTACTGTGCTAGACAAGTACCATGTAACATAACATGCACTGTAGCCAGGATTCAGCCCATATGTGCTGCGCAAAAAGGGGAGGCCCACCCCCACTTCTCCTACCTCTCATCCCACCACACTTCTCCTACCTCTCATCCCACCACACTTCTCCTACCTCTCACCAGGCAATCGCCTCCCTTCACAACACGGGCGGTTTGAGGGAAGGATATCTATCGCTTCTGAATTTCTGACTGGTGCAGCTGAATGTGTGAGTTGTCCGCTCGCACCCTCCCGGTCATACATTGACCGTGGCTTGCAGTCGATACTTAAAAGTAAATTTGGGAGCCTCTTCGGAAAAACACCTTCAGTGGAAGCAGTTGTTGCCATTCCTGGGTGACCTGCGTAATTGACTACTGCCGGACGTACATATCAGGACTCCTTTACTCTGAAATCCCGGACTGCTCCGCTTTATCTGCACGCAACTTACTGCTAGAGTTCCGCAGAACCCTGGGTCTGGCGTTCCCCGAGCCCAGCCCAAGCCAAAATATCTCCCGCTCTGGAGTGATTCGCGTGCTGCCCTCTGGGTACCTGACAGAAGATGAGATGCCGAATCTGCCTACTATGGGGCATCTGAAAGCTCGATTTTTTGACCCGGGCACTGTACAGCCTGTTTTGGCACACTGGGGTCGCCGTGCTTCGACGCCGGATCAACAAGCAATGGTATAGCCTTCGGGTGTGTTTACGGTGTCTTAGACACCCTAGCTCACCCGCCCGCCGGAAGTAGGTGCCCTACGGCGCTATTAAGGGAAAACAGCCACCTAACCCAGCTAATGTTTCTGACAGCCCAATTAGAAGCCAGTAAACGCTGAACGGAAAGCAAAGAGATTCCCAATTAAAAGCCCTCATACGTCACGGGAACAAAGATGGCGTCGGCCTGTCGAAATGGGCCGTACTAAAAGAGGACAAGGCGGTAACCAAAAAGCCCAATTGCCAATCACGCGCCAGCGTTTAACATAAACGCTGACGCAAGCCAATTAAAAAGAAGGGCGTGGCTTAAAGCCCCCTTCTGAAACCATATCGATTCCAAAAAGCCCTCGCAGAGCGAGCTGCGCATGCGCGCTGCAACGCCAGGTGAGACCTAAAAACGGACATGTTCCTTCCTCTAACACCAAATGGCTACCGACCACTAGCAACCCCCCCCACCCCATCCCCCATCACTTCTGAGGACATTGGCCATCTCTCACTATCAAGGCTGTCCGTCTGAAATATAGCGCGGCACCAGAATTTTATTGCCGAAATATTTTCTAACTTATACATTGTGTCATAGATTTCTTGAACTAAAATGCCCTCCATTTGAGTTAATAATAAAAAAAATCTATATCCAATGTCAAAATATTTATGCAAACGATTATTAGGTCGTGATGTATCTGTCGGTAGATATTTCTATCGACTACGTCCTGACCTACAGCTGTTCACTAGGGCTATGTCCTGAAACAGAAGCTGCACTCTGGAGAGTGGGTTGTGGGTATTCTCTGAATTAAAAAAATAGTCACAGTTTCAACATAAAATGAATATCAAAAATGGGAAACAGAGGCAAAGTGGGGGTGACAGCATGAATCGGCCGAGAAAAAGAAGAGCAGATGGAAGAAAAAGGAGGGTTAGAGAAAAAATAGTATGTGGGTTTAATTAAAAAAATAATATATATATATATATATTTGCACATTTGCTCCAAATGGTTGCCCTCCACTCGGGCTCAGCTTTCCATACGTTTACCAGGGCAAAATGAAGCACAGCACTTACAGGAACTGACTTCAAAAGGGCTTTATTAAAATATAACAAAGAGCCTCTTCATACGAAGCCTTCACAAGCTAAGTGCAGGGGTGCATACAAAGCGATGATCTACGCGTTTCGGCTTGCGCCTTCTACTGGTATATATATATATATATGTATATGTGTGTATGCTGGAACAACTATTGAAGTGATATACCAGGGTTACAGCAGGGGAGGTCCAAATTAAGCGGCAGAGTTGACTAGTCTTTGGTGCAAAAAAGGCAAATTATGAGGCATAATGCTGCACATTTTGTGACGTGTTAATTCATTATTTTGTAATGTTTACACGACATTACACTGTCCAGGCAAAGGTTTCATCTCATTAGTACCAGTTTAAAAACCAAATACAGCAATTAGCAACTGGAAGACGACCAGTCAACCTTCGCAAAGGGCCTCTCACTGTGAGGGAACACTTGTCGCAGGTCCTTAATACCTTCTCATCTATGTTAGCTAGAAACACTTTTTTGTTTAAATCTGCAGATTATGCAGCAGATGATGATGGATTATGTGGCAAATACAGCAATTCAATAACTACGTGGAAAGCACCAGGGCCGCTAAATCGCATAATTCCAAGGGTCCTGTGTATACGCCGATAACCCCATACTAGTCACGGCCTCCTGCAGCTGGACTGCTTTGAACTTTTGTGATGGGGGCTGTTTTTGGTCTCAATTCCAGCCTTTGTAGATGGTGTCATGTGGTCTCCAGCACATCTCTCCTACGTCATCGGCTACGGTGTTGCCAAGCAACAGTGATCGAGGGTTGGCCGCTTGCATATGGATTCCGCCTCGGCGGAACTTCATGTGTGTTCAGCGTTACATGTATGTGGTGAGCTCGCCTAGGAACTGTGGCAGTTTTCCAAGAGGGGTGATTCGTATGTTTGCTCCACAAACACCAGAAGCAACAACTAATGACTCTTTCCCCTGAAGCGGGGACGAAGGAAGGGTTGCACTCTACAGTTACTTGTAGGGGGAAAAAAACCTTTTCTCTGGCTCGAAAATCAATGGCATCCCCCGACCACCCCCCACCCCATGGCGGCGGCCTTCGTCGCCACATGTCGAAGCCAGGGGGGAGATTGTGGTAAGTGGGTTGTTGTTATTGTTGGGGGTATACTGCTTTAAGGAATGAAGGTGAGATAAGGTTCCAAGGCTAATGTGTTGTATTCTCGAATGTTGTAACGTAGTCATTATACTGCTCGCTGCTACCTGCACCTGTCGTGGGTCCTCAGCTCGTAAATAAAGTTATTTACATGGAAATCTATTCTACCCATGCCTCCTGATTTCTAATCCGAAACCCATGCTACATTAATTGGCGACGATCTGGGATTTCGTTTGGACGGCTGATTTCGGACCCACCGACCAACTGCCTGTTTCCTACCGATCCTGATGCGGACCAACGGCCAGTTTCCTACCGATCCTGATGCTGTCTGAACTATTGAAAGTCCTGTGTCTCTGACACCCACGAGGGCTTCGTGAGTCAATTACTACCATTTTTTACCATTTCTCTGACTTTACCTGTCTGGCTCCCACCGTCAGTTTGCTGCACGTTCTGTTTTCATTCAAATTGGAGTCTCGTGCCATCCTGAATCTCGAGCCATCATTGTTCTGCTTTCCACCGTCAGCGTGCTTCACGCGCTCCGTATTTCCTTGTTGTTGTTCTTCACCACGCATCTACACACTCCACGTCATACGCAGAGCACGTTTTTTGACGTTTTGGCAGCCATTTTAGGAAGTTGGGATATCCCTGCTTCATTTCTTCAGGACAGACGATATTCACGATATTCATCCTCACCGATTTTCGTTTTTTTTTCGTTTTTTTTTTGGTTTTGAACTTCTGTTCTTTAACCACTTCGTGATTTCTCTTCTCCTTTATTTCGAAGTGCCATCGTTTTTTAACAGTGACAATTATTCAGAGCGCCAGTTTTCACAATTCTAGTAAGAATTTATATATTTATTTTGGGTTGTCATTCATCACCATGTCTAACTCTAGTAATATTCTACCTCCTCCCCTTTTGCAAGTACCAGGTAAACCCATTACACCCTGGCACAAATGGTTGAGAGTGTTTTCCAATTACTTAGAGGCAATTGATGCCATTGATTACTCACCATCCAGGAAAAGAGCAATTCTGTTCAATAACCTGGGAACAGCTGGTCAACAATTATTTGATAACTTACCTCTTGTGTCAGCAATTTCCGGTGATGACAATTGGGATGTGTATCGCGAAGCACTTGCACGTTTAGGAAAGCAATACAAGGATGAACCATCAGTCATGGTAGAACGTCATGTGTTCTTTAAACGGAAACAAAAACAGGAGGAATCTATCGAGGATTATTTAGCCACTTTACGCGTTCTTGCTGCCAAATGTGAGTTCGGAACCAATCTCGACGTTTCACTAAGGGATCAACTTGTGTTCAATTGTTACAACAAGAAAATACAAGAGCGTATTCTCACATGTAAAAATCCCACTTTGGATGAAGTCATGGGAATTGCGAGAAGTATTGAATGCTCTGTTATTTCATCCAAAATTCTAACTGAAGATGCTAGTTCTAATCCCATGATTTCTCCTAGCACAAGTGTCATGGCTGTTTCGTCAAACAGTGTTAATGAACCTGATGTTAATTTAATCGCTTCTCGTTTTAGAAACAAAAGACCAATTGAAAGAAAAGATAATGTATTTTGTTACAGATGCGGTTCAAGATTTCATGTAGGCAACTTTCCCAATTGTCCTGCCATAGGTAAACGATGCATTAACTGCAAGAAAGTTGGGCATTTTAATACTGTTTGTAAAGCTATTAGGCACAAAACCAAAGTCAGTCAAATTAGCACTGAAGATGAAGCTATTTGTGATGCGTTGAATGTTGTTTCTCTTTCTGTTGAAGTTAACATGCTGTATGATAAAGTAATCAAAGGACCAATATGTGAAGTACTTATTGGTTCCATATCACTATATATAACGGCAGATTCTGGTTCACCAATTACGATCTTAGCAGATAAAACGTTTTACAAATTATGGAGTAATACGGTTTTGTCTCCCCTGATGTTAATCCCAAAGCATTCGGGGAGTACGATATTATTATGTGTGGGTATTTTTCTGACACGATCAGATTTAAGGATAGGGAAATTCATACCAAGATATATGTGGCACAAAAAGGCAGAGATATTCTTGGATGGCGTGACCAAGCTGGTCTTGGTATTCTACTGAGACCTGGGCATTCAGAACCAGTTGTTCTCGGTGATATACCTATACTTGCAGTAACAGCAGTTCAATCACAAGATTCCTCTTTACTCCATTTGTTGGAAAAATATAATACTGTATTTAATGAGAAGATTGGTCTGGTCAAAGGTTTTGAACATTCTATAAAATTGAAAGAAAATGCTGTTCCTATCATTCAAAAAGTAAGACATGTACCTCTCTCAGTGAGAGAAGATTTAAAGAATCATCTTGCTTCATTGTGTTCACAAGACATCATTTGTCCCATTGAGTCGTCCGAATGGGTTTCGGCTGCAGTCGTTGCACGCAAATCCTCAGGAGATATCCGTCTCTGTGCGGATCTGAGAGTGTTAAATCGCAATATTGTAGTAGATTGTCATCCCCTGCCTCGTATTCATGATATGTTAGCAAAAATTGGGCATAGCAAATTCTTTTCCACCATAGATTTGCGTTCGGCGTATCATCAAGTTCCATTATCCGTAAAGTCTCAACCTTTGACAACTTTTGTTACACCATTTGGTGTTTACATGTACAAAAGACTTCCTTTTGGGCTTGCATCAGCTGCCAGTATATTTCAGAGGTTAATGGACCAATTTTTTCATGATATCCCCGGCATTCAGGCATTTCAGGATGACATATTAGTACATTCGGAGTCCATTGAACAACATTACATTCTTTTAGAAAGAGTATTAAACACCTTACAGACACATGGTATGACTGTTAATGTTAAGAAATGCAATTTTCTCACTCAAGAAGTGGATTATCTTGGACACAATATTTCGAGTGAAGGTATTAAGCCCAAGACTTCCTTGATTGACGCCATTAAGAGTGCTCCCACTCCTTCAGACAAGGACGCCTTGAGAGCGTTTCTTGGTCTAAGTGAATACTATGCTCGCTTCGTTCAAGGTTATGCGTTGCAAGTACAACCTCTAAGAAATTTACTAAAAAAACATGCTAAATTCCTTTGGTCTGAGGACACTCAAGCTGCTTTTACCACTGTTAAAAATTTAATAATCAATGCTCCTGCCATCAAATCTTTCACACATGGTGTTGAAAGCATTATTACTGTGGATGCTAGCGCTATGGGTCTGGGTGCTGTTCTTAGCCAAATTGTGAAGGGACAGGAATGCACCATTGCTTTTGCATCTCGCACTCTCAGTTCGGCTGAACAGAATTACAGTACTATCGAGCGCGAGGCATTAGCATGTACCTGGTCAGTTGAAAAGTTCAGAATGTACATTTGGGGAACTAAATTCCAACTTTATACTGATCACAAGCCTCTGATGTATATGTTGGGAGATAGTTCTTCTAACAAAGCTTCTTCGCGACTCATAAGATTACTTGCTAGACTGCAAGAATTTAATTTTGACATCAAATATATACCAGGAGGTAAGAATGTACGGGCAGATTGCCTTTCACGTCTACCTTTACCTGGAATTGATGACAACGTCAGAAGTGAGTGTGATTTTGAATGTGTTTTTTCTGTGGAAGATGTAGTTCATAACACTAAAATTACCCAAGAGCAATGGTGTCGCGCATGTGAAACTGATGACTCCATGCGAAACGTTAAGAAGTTTTTAGTCAAAGGTTGGCCACAGGACAGAAATATCACTCTTGAGGAAAGGAGTTTCGCTCAAGTTGCTCCGGAATTATCCTTTTCTGATGGGATTTTATTAAGACAAGACAAGTTTGTTCCCCCCAAGGGGCTAAGAGATACTATAATTTCCTTAGCTCATGAGGGACACTTAGGCATCACAGCTACCACTAATAAAATCAAACAAATGTATTGGTGGCCCGGTATAGATAGCCAAGTTAAAAGCCACATTGACCAATGTCCGCAATGCTTGTGTTCTGACAAGCATTGGAAAACTTCTAGTGCGCCCCTTTGCCCGGTCCAATGGCCTAGTGGCCCTTGGCAAAAGATCAGTCTGGATTTTGCGGGCCCTTTTTCTGTTTTTGGTGAGGACAAGAAATTTCTTATTGTTGCTGTAGATTATTTCTCAAAATGGATCTATTTTGCTTTTGTTAAAAATGCGGACGCCAAATCAGTTGTACTGTTTTTACAACGCATATTTTGTATTGAAGGCACTCCCAAAGAAATAATCACGGATAATGGTTCCCATTTCATTGCACAGGAAGTTAATTTGTTTCTCACTAAACTTGATGTGAAGCATATTTTAGTTCCCCTTTATAGTCCATCTTCCAATGGTCTTGTGGAACGTGCCAATCGCCTACTTAAAGAAGGTGTCCAGACTGCTGTTAATAATGGTTTGGACGTCGCAACCTTTTTGTTTAAAAAATATGGAATTACAATACAACACCCCATAGTACCACAGGTGTGTCTCCGTATGTCTTACTTCGGGTCGTTCTCCTATCTCCAAACTTAACCCCGCATGGTTAATCGACAAGTGTACTCATCCCACTATTGACCTGAAGAAGGTCAGACAAACGGTTAAGCAGAAACAAGATGCATATAAATGTAACTATGATAATCGCATGCATGTTAAACACAAGGTGTTGTGTCCTGGAGATTGGGTTCTTATTAAAAAACCTATGAGAGTTTCAAAAGGACAGTCTAAATTTTCTTCTCCTGCTCTAGTATTAAAAGTTTCTAGAATGGCAATATTGCTCCAAGACAGGGGATGGTGGAACATAAATGCTGTAGTCAAAATTACATCTGAACAAGCAGCCATTATTCATAAAACTAAAATTAAAATTGCTAAAAGTAACAACTCTGATCAAAACTGGTACGGGGTTGGTGATTTGACTACTCCTGTTGTTACTGATTCTGATGTTTCAAATTCTGGTCAAGGTGATTGTGTTTCTGGCATTCCCACTTCCAGATCACATTCTCATCCCATTTTGCCTGTCAATGGGGAGGGTGATGGGGCAGGTTTGACTAGTAGGAGCAGCTGCAGAGTTAGAACTGTTCCTGTTCGGTTAAGAGATTATGTTGTCTAACTTTTCTTTAGTGCTTACAGTAATTAATTTAGTAAGTTTTTTTTCTTGTATTTTATTTTGTATTTTTGTATATTTTGTGTTTTTTCATTTAGATAGAAAGGGGGATGTGTGGTAAGTGGGTTGTTGTTATTGTTGGGGGTATACTGCTTTAAGGAATGAAGGTGAGATAAGGTTCCAAGGCTAATGTGTTGTATTCTCGAATGTTGTAACGTAGTCATTATACTGCTCGCTGCTACCTGCACCTGTCGTGGGTCCTCAGCTCGTAAATAAAGTTATTTACATGGAAATCTATTCTACCCATGCCTCCTGATTTCTAATCCGAAACCCATGCTACAGAGATATTTTTATCTGTAGATTTCTGTGTTTGAGAACAGGTTTGCGTCTCCATGGAAACAGGCTGCACACATACCCTCGATGCAACAAAAACTATCTGCTGTCAGATCGACCGCAAAAATGGGGGTTCTGGAAAACTATGCGCAGAGGATGGAGGGGGTTTTGCTGCCCAGCCCATCACCGTCCAGCAGGATCTATTGGTGCAGCCGCTGACGTCATAGTAAACCAATAGGCCAAAGGTCGAGAGGTTCTGAAATGTCAGTAGAACCCAAATATGGCATACAGCGCCCGCAGCCCTACATTATTAGGATAATGCAAGTCACGGAGGAGGTCTGTGACCATGTAGGGGTGAACGTGGCCGAAGGGCGAGCTACATCATAAGTAAGGCTCTCAGTTTTCGGTTTTTACTGATTTTTACTGATAAATACAGACAGAAAATGTGTTTCCTGTCTGTATTTTTAAAAGCGGAAAATCGTGCTTCATGTGGGTGACTCTCTGTGCTGTCTTCGTGATTTCCAGGACACCAGCTGAGCAGATACACAGCTGGGGAGTTAAAAACAGGTTGAGATTTCCCTAAATACAGACATATGTCAACATATATTTGTATTATAATGCTGATATTTACCTGTGGGTGTAGTGTTTCGCTATATTTGGCTGTTTAATTTGCTAAAACGCGTCAGGCTGAAAATTATGAGTGCATAATACATTAAATGTGTAAATATACCACTTTACGGTCCCATTCATTCTTAAAACACAATTTAAATATGGATAAATACCAATACGGTGGCCAAAAAATAAATAAAATAAATATGGATCAATACAGACAGGAATGTTAAAAAATAAATACCCTAAAACCGGGAACTCTAATTGTAAGGTCAAGGAACTCCGAGGTGACCAGTAATCTCTTCAAAGGAATGACGGGGAGTAATCTGCTCTTATAAATTCCTGGTCACACAATTACCGTCCCCAAAGAGCATAAACCCTTCTACTGTTCTTCTTTCACGGCAACGAATGTGGTTGAAAATATGTGCACTATCTTTGCAATCTGTAGTGACAAATTAAACAGACCAATACATTGCTAGTAAATTGTTGCAAAAGCATATTATATGTAGCTTACTGTAAGCCACTTACAACATACTTATAGCTCATAGAATGCAGGATCAAGAGATGTCTGCTTCTTTATGGCGTACAACCTTCCCCCATAAATGGATCTTCTCCACTACTGGCCTTTCATTTCAGAAATGTGTCGCGCTGAAACGTTAGTACTCGTTTTCAGTGTTCGCAGATGTAATTCTGTTCCTTGGTCGGCTTTTCACCCTCACTGGCTACTGACTTTTGAATTGTGACATCACAACTCAACTGTAATAACTTATTACAGTAGAGTGGCCACCTCATGTTCTCCTTAAAGGTCACTAGTGATGTCACTATCAGGCTGTAATCAGAAAATTAGAGACACGTTTTGTACTAACATTGCATATTTGACATGCCAAGCAATTCAATGCTTCAAATTCATGCACACTAAACCTTCCGGGTTTTATCAACAAAAGGTAAACAAGGCCAGACTATAAAAATGTTGTCAATGCAAAATAAGGTGAACGCGTAATTGACATTAAATTAGGTGTTGATTTGCAATCACCCACCCCTCCCCCGTCCCAGACTGGATGGACACTATTTGGAAAAGCAGGAAATGAAGACTGTATGTGTTGGAATCCTGGCTCCTGTTTTGCCAGGTTCCTTTGGTAAATGTGAATCTCTGTGCTTGCTGACTTGACTTGAATGTAGAGTTGATCCTGCCTGAAGCGTTCTACCATTGAGCCGCCAGGGCTTCGATGCTCTCTCGTGCGTCCCTCTCCTAAGGCAAATGACTATTCCAGTAATGAGACAGAAATATGGTTGGATAATTAAGGGTAAGAGGCTAGGCTGAGCCAGCGAATTATGGGGGTGAAGACATCGCATGTTATCCAGTATTAGATCTTTCATAGATTCACATGCTTGAGTCATTCCCTGCCGTCGAAGTGGGAGTTCCACGATACTATAATAAAGCAGTAAGTATAACTAACATAGGCTATAATGGCACTAGGCCATGCATTTAATAGCCTATCTATGTCCTTTTAAAAAAAGGACCAAACTTTGAACTATGACCAATCAGGTCGTAGCACCAGCTAGAACCTTCCTAAGAGAGGCTGACTTCCTCAGATTTTCACCGCACGTCGTGTGTGAAGGGAGTCTCCCTGAGCTCTGCTCAATTTTCTCTTCTAAAAAGCTATTTGCAGCTACTGTTCTACTATGTCTGACAGAAAAGGTCTTTTTCATCCATGTAAGACCTGTGGGAAGAAGAGAGTGCATGTGGATGACCCACATAAGGACTGCATTTATTGCCTTCATCCCAAACATGAGGTAAAAAAGTGCAAGATATGTTTCACTTTCTCCTCAAAGACTCTGAAGGACAGAGAAGGGAGGCTACTTCTGTGGCTTCAGAAAATGAAAGCTCAGAAATCATCTGGGGAGGATAGTGACACCTCTTCTATGTCTCACAAAAGGGCTGGATCCCATTATGGAGTGTCAGGAGTCCAGAAAATCTGTGAAGGCTTCTCGCCAGCCTCACAGCTCCAAGAAAAAGGAGAAGAAAAAACATTTCTCCTCAGAAACATCCTTACCTGGCTCATCAACACCACCTGCCAAGGATAGAGATTACCCTCATGCCTCTTCTGTTGAGCCGTCCCCGAGGCAGAAATCCTCTTCTAAATCCCTCTCAACGATGCCTTAACCGTCAACACCGAGATCGTAGACGACCACAAGTACCACCACCTCGTCGTCGAGACCGTCGATGGCGAAAACGACTACGACAGCCGCCATCAACGCTCCCATCTTGTCAACGAAGATTCAGGTGTTGAAGAAGTTCCTGCAAATGCCTCCGTCGATGACAAGCCAGTTGTCGACACTAACATCAACGATGGTCCCATCGATGCTCCCGTCGAGGACAGCCCCGTCGCCGATTGTTCCATCAACGGCGGTCCCGTCGATGGTGCCCTGTCCTCAACGTTGACCACAGCACCAGAGAAGTACACCTGCATCCCGACGTCACTGACGACGCCACTGTCGATGACGATTACGATTTCTAAGGTTTCCAGAACCTGTCTGCGTCCTGAAGTCACCTCACCAAGCAAAATCTCTCCTCTACCACCAAGCCACCTGCTGGACATTGAGGAATCTGATGATGATGGCGGCCTGTTTGGTCCAGTTCACAGTCCGTCAGAACTGAATGTTAAATGTCAGGAGGAAGATGAGGATTATGAGGAGGAAGGGCATTATTGTCAACATTATTACCCTCCACCTCCAAGACATTATGAGCCCAGAGGATATTATTCTGATCCTCAACCTCAGCAGGATACTGCGCATCTTCCAGCTTCTTTGATACGGAACCTCCAGGCCATGCTTACAGATTATCGGATGCAAAAGAAACAATTGAAGGATGGAATGCTGGACAATGCAAACATTCACCCCCAGTCACAAGGATCTGGGTTAAATCCATCATTCTTTTGCTCACCACACCACCCCAGTTTGGACCCAGCCATATGCAAATCAGTCTTGACCCTGTTCCTTGTGGGAACAGTCCAGCCCAAACTGCCAAGCCAGGTCCTCCCTGGACCAGAAACAAGCATCCTGGACCAGTTTTAGGGCATCACCTTTCATCAGCCAGGCTAGCTTGAATCCAGTGGTGTAGTGAGCACGGAATGCACGTCTGGGCATACCCTTCCCAGATTTTTACAGATTATCGGAGGCATTTCCCGCAACCCCCTCAACAGCAGCCTGTTGCGCCATCACAATCTGCCACCCCTCTTGCTCCAGCACCTCTCCCTCCGCCAGCTTTTAAAATAATGCCTGCCTCCCATCTGGCTGTGCCACCAAGAGATGATCCATCATCTACTGATGATGAAAGAGAAGTGGGTGAGATTCCTGAGACACAGCCGCCTTTGGATGAATGAGATGACTACGTCATACCAGCTCCATCCCCACCTCCGCACCACCCTTCCGATTCACCTCCAGAAGATATCGGAGGTTCCACAATCTGATGGACAAAGCAGCAACCAGATTTCATCTCCCTATGTCAGTGAAAAAGTCTGACTGTTTTCTGTACGATTTTAAAAAACAGGCAAGAAAATCGGTGCGCTCTATACCAATCGTAGACTACATCTGGCAGGAAGGAGTCAAGGTGATAAGTAACCCTGCCCCAATAGCGCCTGTCCCCCCTCGCATTGACACAAAAACCCTGCCCCAATAGCGCCTGTCCCCCCCTCGCATTGACAAAAAGTACAGGGCCCCTGAGGATTTCCCATCATGTTTGACAGGACACCCCAAGCCTGACTCAGTGATATCGCAAGCGGCACAGCGGAGTTCTAAGAACCCATCTACTCCTATCTCGGTGCCACCTGACAACGACGGACGCTGTTTAGACAATATCGGCAAAAGATTTTTCACAATGTCTGAGATTACAGTATGTGCAGCCAATGCATTGGCTATTCTAGGCCCATCATCGACCTCATCCCGGAGGATAGACACTCAGAAGCCAGGAAGAACATACTAGAGGGCAAACACACATCATCTGAAATAATAGATTGTGCCATGGACATCGCCTCCACAGTTTTGTGTCAACCAGCTGGCGCGGCTGTGTTAAGGCACCATGGTTGGCTCAGGGCAACCTCTTTTAGACCCAAGGTCCAGTCAAAACTTTTGGAAATGGTATATGACGGAAACACATTATTTGCAAGCACATTGACAATGCATTGCTTGCCATTAAAACGGACACAGATACTACCAAATCCCTCTGCACCCTTCAATATCGCAAGGTGCCTTTTCGAGGAGCGCATGGGCTTGGCATCTTTTCGCACAGAGGTGGATTCCAGTGCTCTCAGCAGTATCAGTCTTACCAGCCCCAATACAGGCAGGGGTATCAGCAACAGTCCTACTGTCAATCTTCTTTGGCTGGTTTCTCTAAAACTAGGGCCTCGCTGTAGACCACCTTCTCAGAGCAGCAACACAGGCCGCAAACAGTTACCATCTCCAGGTACCAGCAACTCCACCTTCTCATCCCGTAGGTGCGAAGATATCCAATTACCTCCATCAAAGGCAAACCATCACTTCAGAAAGATGGGTATTGAACCTTGTCACATATGGCCATACCCTAGAGTTTATGGAGAAACCACCAACCAATCCACCAAGGGGAGCACTCACCCCTCATCTTCAATTACTATGTAAGGAAGCTTTCTTACTACTTGCCAAAGGAGCAATAGAGAAAGTCCTGGTTGCCCACAAATGCAAAGGATTTTACTCCTGTTTTTTCCTTATTCACAAGAATCAGGAGAGTGGAGACCTATCCTAGATCTCAGGAAGCTCAACAAATACCTCCGCAAGCAATCTTTCTGGATGATAACTCTATTTGACATTCTTCATCGTCTCAAAAGCGTAGATTTCATGACATCTCTAGACCTGGAAGATGCTTACTTCCATATCCTCATCCATCCCAAACACTGCAAGTATATTTGTTTCACGGTAGCTGGTACCCATTACCAATTCAAGGTCCTTGCCTTTGGCCTCAAGTCAGCCCCTCGTATATTCACCAAGTGCATGGCCCCGGTAGCAGCCGCACTCAGGAAGCAAGGTCATCAGGTATTCCCTTACCTAGACGACTGGCTGCTAAAAGCTTCAACCCGAGGACAAGCTGCCTGAGCGACTAAGGCCTGTCTCTTGCTTTTTCTCAAACTGGGTCTCATCATAAATTGGCAAAAGTCGTCCACCAGTCTCAGTCAGACTATGACATTTCTCGGAGCCGATCTGGACTGTATACAAAACAAAGCCTTCCTCTCCCAGGACAGACATGGGAGGCTAGCACACTTGGCTAAAAAAATTGCAAGAAAACAATATGTTTCTGTGAGACTGTCTAAGTCGCTCCTAAGCATGATCTCTTCTGCCATAAACTTGGTACCGTTGGCATGCCTCAAGAGGAGGCTGTTACAAGAGGAGCTCCAACTCCAATGGATACAGTCGGACGGGTCCTACGAGGACTTAGTTTCCATTACCCCACGAATGGTACCCACGGTGGCCTCATAAACCACATCTCTCTCAAGGCCTCACATTCCTGCCCCTTGTACCGGATTTCATCATCACCACGGATGCTTCCATGGAGGGCTGGTGAAGCCATTTGCAAGACCTTCAGGTCCAAGGAAGGTGGTCAACAACTCAAAATCTCTACACATCAACAGCTTGAAGCTAAAGACCATTTTTCTTACCCTGCAGGCTTTCCTCCCAAGGATTGCAAAATCCGCTGTGCTTGTCCGTACCGACAATACGTCCAGCATGTATTATATCTACAAACAGGGAGGAACTTGATCTCTAACACAATCTCAAGTAGCCCAAGAGCTGTGGGACTGGCTCACACCCCACTGCATATCCTTAAAAGCCGAACACTTCCTGGAGTCCACAACATGCTAGTGGGCGCTCTCAGCAGGACCAAGGACAGTTGCCACTAGTGGGAACTGGACCAACACCAGTTAAACAAAATATTCTCATTATAGCCATTATAGGGGAAGTCACTGCTGGACCTCTTCGCGACGGACAGCAATGCCAAATGCCAGTTCTACTCAAGTCATTTCCCTCTCCCAGGGTCATGGAGGAATGCCCTTTCGATGTGCTGGTCCGGGATTTATGCGTGCGCTTTTGCCTCCTTCCCACTGATTACCAAGGTCCTCACCAAGATGAAGATGGAACGTTGCCGTCTCCTACTGATGGCTCCCAAGTGGCCCAGGCAGCACTGGTTTTCGGAGCTGTTCCTGTTGGAAACCAAGCCCATTTGCCTGTATTGTTTTTACCCACCGTCCTCTAAGGGTATTTAATTTACCTACTATACTGCTTGCTATTCTGATTCAAGCATGCAAATCTATGAAATATCCAAAACTAGATAAGAAAATAGGCTACTTACCTGTAACTGCAGTTATCCAGTATTGGTATCTTTCATAGATTCACATGCGACCCACCCTCCTCCCCTGAGAGGCTCCCCTTTTCACGAGGGATATTATTCCCACTTGTGCTTGAAAATCTGAGGAAGTCAGCCTCTCTTGGGAGGGTTCTAGAGGGTGCTGCAACCTGACTGGTTATAGTTCAAAGTTTGGTCCTTTTTAAAAAAAAGGACAGATAGGCTATTGAGTTCATGGCCTAGTGCCATTATAGCCTATGTTAGTTATACTTCCTGCTTTATTATAGTACCATGGGACTCCCACTTCGATGACAGGGAATGATTCAAGCATGTGAATCTATGAAAGATACCAATACTGGATAACTGCAGTTACACGTAAGTAACTTATTTTCTTCCACAGACTTAAGGTTCTGTTCACTAAGAGTAGGATTAAAGGGAAGTCCTGAGAGCTGAGACTCAACATGTGTCTGTTCTAGGTGTGTGGCTGCTGTTTAATGGCAGTGTATCTGCTTTGGGATCTTGTAACCCTGAGGTTGATTGAAAATGAAAATAGAATTCCATTTTGGGACAGTTATTTAACAAGGTGGGGTTTCTAAACAAGACATATATGTGTTTATAAATATAAAATACACATCTATGAAACACCCACCACAAATATTCTTCCAAGGCAATGAGTGCTGTGCAATTGTGATGCTCGTCAATCGTGAAATCACGCATTCGTACTGGGTGTGAAAATCACCAAGGGAGAAATTGAGGAGGCGGAGTGTAAAAAAACTGAAGAGAACAAAAAAAAATTATCTTGGAAAGGACTGAAGACAAATGCACACGCACAGACACACACATTGCTCACCCTCACAGGAACATTTGAACAGAATCATTAGATTTGTTTATCTATGGTTCTTTTTCAAAACTTTGAATTATAGCTGATTCCATTCCAGAACTATGTTGCATTCTCTCCTGTCAACAAATCTCAGTGGGGTCTTTGAAAAGCAGCTGAGAAGCAGACACGGGTGAGAGAGACCCAGTACCAGCCATGGTCCTGCATTCAAAAGAGGCTTTTTGTATCGCTAGAGTGACTGCATGTCGTGTTCCTCTCCGGTCTCCTCTGGAATCAACCCTCCGAGAAGCAATATCTTCTCGAACAAGTGATTTTGTCTACCATTGTTGAACCTTCACATTTTGGAAAAACTTTTCATCCTCTGCAACCAGATACATTGATCACTCAGGATCCGGTATCCTTGTTATCAGGAAGGTTTCCATCTCCTGGGAACGGCCAGTCAGATAGTCAACCAAGGAATCGTGGACTTCCAACTCAGTCTGCTTTGTGATCACGCACCTTCTCAATAGTGAATGCTGATTTTTGTACTGGCTGTTCATTAAACCACTCTTTAAGAACTCCCCAGAACTAAATCTGTTCAAACGTACGCATGACGCAAATAATTTACCTTTAGCTGGTGTTATAGGTAGGATTACTTGTACACCCCAGCTTTAATGCTATTTTGGTAGTCACATTATACTGTTTTGCATTCATTATTTAGTCGACTCGTTTGAAGGTAATGTTTTTGTTTTTTTAATAATATTGCAAGATATTTTTGATTGCACAAGATCACAATGTAAGAGAACTTGCATGACTTTCTGAGACTCTTGTACTAAGGGAAACTTTTATGGTTCTTTGAACCGAAATAAAGTTATTCTTGACTGACTGACTAACGGAGGAAGCTGAAGTATGGTAACAGTGATCAGCAGTTTGAGTCGCACGATCAGATCTTAGTGGTGAGTAGGGCTGGTGTCAGTACTGGGTTCAAGGGGGCTTGGTTGATTTTTGGATTGGTAGGGGGCTCTACATTTGAGAACCAAATGATAAATCGGTTTATTTAGAATCCTATCACGCCTGGAATTACTGGACTCTCAGGAGGTCACATCCAAAGCTTGAATAAGAATATGAGACACCCAAAAAGGATCCTGTCTTCTAGATGGACAACCCATTAGTGAACCGTCGAGCAATTTTATGTGCTTTGGCCAAAATGCATCAACCTCCTGCTCCTGGTGTTCAGATATCGAAGTCCCATAATGTAGCAGGACATACCACCTTGTGATGGCCACGGGCAGTCTGAATACGCAAGACGAGATGGACAGCTATACAGAACTCGCCTGGACGAATGCCACTTGATAAGCGTAGATGGCGAGAGGGCAGATGTGCAAGGGATACTAATGTCCAGGGGCCGCCTCTGCTTCCTTCAAGGCTCCTCAGGCGCCCATGAACTGGGGCCACACCAAGCTACGCCACTCTCTCTAAACATAGATGGGCAGCAAGAGGTCATTGGTCTGCCTTTTTTGGGACAGATCAATCTTTTTAACCTACTTTAGTTTAAGACAGAGCATCTAAACATTGACTGCTCTTCAGATAAAGCAGACGTCGACTGCAGATGGAGAAGGAATTAGCTGGAGAAATGGGGACTTGGTTTTCAAAGTGGAGAGACACTTTTGCTTTAGAAGTTACCTGAGTGAACAGATTACAATGTCAAACGACCAAATGTAACTTTTAGTAGAAGAAACAAGTAAAGGAATTTATATAAGGAAGTTGTTACCTCCATTACAGGTGTAGTCAGGGTAGGGGCGTGGCCGTTGTAATTAAGGGCGTGGCTAAAAACACTTAAGCTAAAAATCTGTACTTAGCATAGTGTGCTGCCCGACTGGTATTTTGCTGCTTCTGTCCATTCATCCAGATATATAACACAAGTAACATTACACCTACAACAAGCCAGGACTATTGGCTTTGTCAATGGTTGTAAATTGCATAAGATAAATAAGCAACAACTATGACTTCGTTGTATATAATATTGAAAATGCTTCCGTTCTTGTGGGCGAGGTTGTGGCTAAGGCTAGAGCTACCGACTTTCGGGCTGAGAAAACTGGTTCTAGCCTCACTTCAGCTCAACATCCTGTGATTCAAAACATGAATATGTCCTTGTATAATGTAACTGGTGCTCCAAGTTTTGCTATATAAAACTGAAAAGTGAGTCTCTTTGAAGTTACATCAAAAGCAGTGACAGGTGGTACTATTGCAGAGTTAAGCTTTCTTTTTTCCCCACCCTTAGGGTAAAAATGGAGAGCCCAGTAGAGATCCGTCTCAGCACCTGCTTTTAAGAACTGCCGGTGCTGAGCACCGGACGGACCTGGCCCACTTAAAGCCCTTGGTGTAGTAAACATTCTGCTACCACACTCCCAATACAAGTGTGTTGGTTACTCCCGAGAGAGAAGATCGTTTTTGAACTAGTGTGTTTATAAAAATCAATAGCATTCTTCTGGGGCGCCTCTTTACCAAATGCAAAACGTTTTTAAGTGGTGAACAAAATTATAAGATCTTCAGCAGAGAGCCATTGAATGAATTAATGAATGCATGAGCAAATTTACATACCCATCTAACAATATATATATATATATATATATATATATATACACACACACACACTCTCTCTCCTCTCTCTCTCTCTCTCTCTCTCTCTCTCTCTCTCTCTCTCTTCTCTCTTCTCTCTCTCTTCTCTCTCTCTTCTCTCTTTTGCACCGGAACAGCCGCACCACAGCGGGAGATATCAATTCAAGTAAGCCGGGCACAACAGAATGTGAACATCTTGTTTAATGAATCATATGCAGGCACCAAAACAAGAACAGGACGCCTACGTGTTTCGGCTTATGTCTTCAACTGGGCAACCCGTATCCCACCACCAACGTGACTTAAGAACAGTCCTTCCTCGATAGCACTGCCCTCGATCTTCTCGGACTAGACCGCTGCCTTACTTTCAGTTTGAACCCAAATCAGGCGCCATGATAGTTCTCCAGCTTCATTTCCTCTCACAGTTAATACACTCGAAATATCGACCCAGTTGTTCCATTGGGAAATTATATTAATAAACTTTATTCCACTACCAAAAGGAACCATAATCACATTCATATTAATACTGATGTCTCATATTGAACGTCAATGCATAAAGGTATTTAATTAATATTGAATTATTATTACTGTTCTGTGTAATGCAATGAAGTAAAAAGATGAAACAGCATAATATATTGAAATTCATTCGAAGCAATGAGATAAAAATGTTTGAAACAACATGACTTAATATCAATGATGTGCACCAAAAGGGGACACCACGCTTTGTTTATCTCTGCGCAGCGCAGCAATAAGATAGAAATGTGTGAAACAAGACAACTTCAATCAAATGCCCTGGTGTAGGCTCATGAAAATCTGAACATAAGCCAAATCCCTTGCATCATTGCCACTATATGTACCTTCACATATGTCCAACCAACAGATGGAACTAGAGGCAATCCATTACACAAAATATGAGAAACTTCACATGCATGTGCATAGTGGCAGCAATTTGACATTTACAGTTCCAGTGTGTAGGATCCTCAAAGGTAAATCATCAGTCCTTAAATATGGCCCACCTCCCAGATATAAAAGCACAAAGATGAAGTAAAGCAAATATTGAGACACCATAAAAGCCAGAATCGCAATCACAGCAGCGTATTTTAAATTAAAGGGTCAATGTGCAAGAACGTGATCAACAAATTGTCAGGCCAAGAGTATCTGCCACTAATTTTCCTATATTGTTCGTACCGGAGGCCTGACAATTCAAGTGCCTAATATACTGGGTCATAAAGTGCTAACTATCAAGCCCATGTTGTACTCCACCGTTCTTACTGGGTTCAATGTACCCTGATCCTCAGCCTCATTGTAGACCCAAACTCAAATTCTCAAATCGCGTATGACCATAAAGGAACAACCTGGATCGTACACCTCACAGTCGCTGCCCGTTGATACTGCATGATGTCGAATGTCTGAGATAGTGAATGGACTAAATAAAGCATTCATCATCTACCCACCAATGATCAACAGTTGAGTTGCACGATCAGACCTCAGTGCTGTGGTTGGGCTTGAACCTGGTGTCAGTACTGGGTTCAAGGGGGCTTGGTTGATAACTGGATTGGTAGGCGGCTCTACATTTGAGAACCAAATGATAAATCTGTTCCACTCACCCCTCGACACTTTAAAACTGCTGGTCTTAAATGTCTGCTTTTCTAGTAGAGTTTTTAAGCATAGAATTAGCATAGTGGTCCACTTTGAGCTAGAAAAGTGACAGTCTTGTGCCATTCTTACAGCAAAGTCTTTAATCATAGGTTGGTGCCATCCACGCCGAGCTGAAAAATGACAAAAGTCTCCTAGCACTCCACACACAGTATTACAGCTTTAGATTGGTAAATTAGCATCCAAGTCAACATCTCATCTCCCCAAATTTAGTTCCGACCCTGGTCATCAATTCCTATGAGAGGTTTCACTCCAGATTGCGTATTATTTCACATCATTTACCACATATTTTGGGAAGGTTTTTTGGGCACCCCTTAGTTTGTAAATGTCTTTCTCTGCAAGCATGCACCAGCCAATGCCACACAACCATTCTCTACAGGTAGGAACCCTGCGTCCACCCCACAGTTTTGTTATCTCTCATCTGGCCACCACCAAACCTGTGTAACAGAGTGACTTTTGATATTCTGGGGCAAAGTTTTCATCCCAAATTCCCAGCAACATAATTTTGGGGTCCTCCTCTATGTGTGCCCCTTATTGCTTATGTCAGTTGCACACCAATTTTATGCCAGTATTTCAAGATTTGTGGTATTTCCCACCATGTGTGGAAAAAGGTTCTCGGGTGCCCACGTTCGCACAGGTTGACAGTATATGCCCAAATGTATTGAGCCGGGCCCATGTGTGGTATATGCGGTATAGTA
Organism: Calotriton arnoldi; assembly: GCA_963921515.1. Lineage (NCBI taxonomy): Eukaryota > Metazoa > Chordata > Amphibia > Caudata > Salamandridae > Calotriton > Calotriton arnoldi. The sequence goes on from CAWUFW010001460.1 coordinate 796,752, forward strand.
GTTTGTTACTAACTCTATTGTTACTTCACTGATATCGTAAATGTAACATTTGAGAAAGAAATAGTGCAAATGACATGATTGTATCACTTGCTGTAAAATGTTAACATATCTTGGCTAAGAGCTGTGCCAAACTTGATTTTTTTGCATATAAAACCAAAGCTAATGTCTGAGATTTCTTGTCAATTTGTCTTGCTTCTCTCGTGGCGTGTTCCTAAACCTTACTCCTCGGTTTGTCCTTTTTCCACAGGCTGTGCGTTTCTCACATACTGTGCCAGGGACTCTGCTATCAAAGCCCAAACTGCGCTGCATGAACAGAAGACTCTGCCTGGGGTGAGTATAAATCCAGCGCCGTAGACCGCGACTGCCAAGAAGGGTATTTCAAGGGTTCGCGGCTTCAATGCGAGGATGAGTGCTCTTCCTGCAGGGCTGCTCCTCACCTGAGGTCATGCACATGGGGGGATTTAGAATGAGAAGGACATCCCCACTGTCCAGTGGGTACTAAGGCTGTTCATGACCAAAAGGACGTACCCACCGTCCAGTGGGCAGCAAGGCTGTTCATGACCAGAAGGACATACCCACCGCCCAGTGAACACTAAGGCTGTTCATGACCAGAAGGACGTGCCCACCGTCCAGTGGACACTAAGGCTGTTCATGGCCAGAAGGACGTGCCCACCGTCCAGTGGACACTAAGGCTGTTCATGACAAGAAGGATGTACCAGCCGCCCAGTGGGCACTAAAGCTGTTCATGACCAGAAGGATGTACCCACCGCCGAGTGGACACTAAGGCTGTTCATGATCAGAAGGATGTACCCACCGTCCTGTGGGTACTAAGGCTGTTCATGACCAGAAGGACGTGACCACCGAACAGTGGACACTAAGGCTGTTCATAGCCAGAAGGATGTACCCACCGGCCATTGGGTACTAAGGCTGTTCATGACCAGAAGGACGTACCCACCGTCCAGTGGGCAGTAAAGCTGTTCATGACCAGAAGGATGTACCCACTGTCCAGTGGGCACTAAGGCTGTTCATGACCAGAAGGACGTACCCACCGTCAGTGGGTACTAAGGCTGTTCATGACCAGAAGGACGTACCCACCATCCAGTGGGCAGCAAGGCTGTTCATGACCAGAAGTACGTACCCACCGTCCAGTGGGCAGTAAGGCGGTTCATGACCAGAAGGACGTACCCACCATCCAGTGGGCAGCAAGGCTGTTCATGACCAGAAGGACGTACCCACCGTCCAGTGGGCAGCAAGGCTGTTCATGACCAGAAGGACGTACCCACCGTCCAGTGGGCAGCAAGGCTGTTCATGACCAGAAGGACGTACCCACCGTCCAGTGGGCAGCAAGGCTGTTCATGACCAGAAGGATGTACCCACCGTCCAGTGGGCACTAAGGCTGTTCATGACCAGAAGGACGTACCCACCGTCCAGTGGATAGTAAGGCTGTTCATGACCAGGATGTACCCACTATCCAGTGTGCAGCAAGTCTGTTCATGACTAGAAGGATGTGCCCACCGTCCAGTAGGTGCTAAGGCTGTTCATGACCAGAAAGATGTGCCCACTGTTCAGTGGGTGCTAAGGCTGTTCATGACTAGAAGGACGTACCCACTGTCCAGTGGACAGCAAGGCTGTTCATGACCAGAAGGATGTACCCACTGTCCAGTGGGCACTAAGGCTGTTCATGACCAGAAGGATGTACCCACTGTCCAGTGGACAGCAAGGCTGTTCATGACCAGAAGGACTACCCACTGTCCAGTGGGCAGCAAGGCTGTTCATGACCAGAAGGATGTACCCACTGTCCAGTGGGCACTAAGGCTGTTCATGACCAGAAGGACGTATCCACTGTCCAGTGGGCAGCAAGGTTGTTCATGACCAGAAGGATGTACCCACTGTCCGATGGGTAGTAAGGCTGTTCATGACCAGAAGGATGTACCGACTGTCCAGTGGGCACTAAGGCTGTTCATGACCAGAAGGACGTACCCACTGTCCAGTGGGCAGCAAGGCTGTTCATGACCAGAAGGACGCACCCACTGTCCAGTGGGCAGTAAGGCGGTTCATGACCAGAAGGACGTACCCACCGTCCAGTGGGCAGCAAGGTTGTTCATGACCAGAAGGATGTACCCACTGTCCGATGGGTAGTAAGGCTGTTCATGACCAGAAGGACGTATCCACTGTCCAGTGGGTGCTAAAGCTGTTCATGACCAGAAGGATGCACCCACCGTCCAGTGGGCAGCAAGGCTGTTCATGACCAGAAGGACGTACCCACTGTCCAGTGGGCAGCAAGGCTGTTCATGACCAGAAGGATGTACCCACTGTCCAGTGGGCACTAAGGCTGTTCATGACCAGAAGGACGTACCCACTGTCCAGTGGGCACTAAGGCTGTTCATGACCAGAAGGACGTACCCACTGTCCAGTGGGCAGCAAGGCTGTTCATGACCAGAAGGACGCACCCACTGTCCAGTGGGCAGTAAGGCGGTTCATGACCAGAAGGACGTACCCACCATCCAGTGGGCAGCAAGGCTGTTCATGACCAGAAGGACGTACCCACCGTCCAGTGGGCAGCAAGGTTGTTCATGACCAGAAGGATGTACCCACTGTCCGATGGGTAGTAAGGCTGTTCATGACCAGAAGGACGTACCCACCGTCCAGTGGGCGCTACAGCTGTTCATGACCAGAAGGACCTACCCACCGTCCAGTGGGTGCTAAAGCTGTTCATGACCAGAAGGACGTACCCACCGTCCAGTGGGCGCTACAGCTGTTCATGACCTTGCGATGGACAGACACTGAGGTGATGTGATGTGAAATGAACTGAATGTTCCGCCTTCCGCCTGCTTGTATTAGAGTTATACTCTATGCTTGTTTTTTCCGACTGCCTTTCTGGCGTCGCTTACAGATACGTGGTTTGAAGGGTGGTTGGACCTGGTGATGCATGCATCGCGATATGTGTCTGGCAAAGTCTTTTTAATATTTTGTCTAATCCAGCTGATCCACAGTCATCTCAGCTGAATAGCTTTAAAAATGCCCATGAGGAATTTGTGGTAAAGTATTAAGATATGACTGAGCGCGCGGACACACTGCGATCTCCCTCCAGCCGAAGCACTCCAGGCCCGCTGACATGTTAGTTTTGTCACCTGTCACATTGTTTTAACTCATGTTCCAATAAAAGACACCACACACGTATGGAGGTGGAAGGCTGCGGCTGTCTAATATTATCACATGAAATACTGAATTAATAAGGATGCGTGTCACCAGTCATTGGTAGCAGACATAGTATCGGAAGGCGCGTGCTAGGGGTAGCCATACCAGTATTGTTGCTGTTAGGAAGGTGACTTGAGGTAGGTATATGGAAGCCCGCCGCCTAGCCACATAAAGCGGGCAAGGTGTAGCACTTTGGGTTAATGTTTTTTAGTTTTCACCTATAGACAGCTTTAGCTGTCTGTCGTTGAGGATTTATTGTGTCTAAGATATTAAAGAATACATATGTTTTATGTATTTGGATCAGTCCCTTGCTCTTGATTGGATGAATTTCTTGTCTGTTTCATTTCCCTGCTTCTTCAATGGGTTCCTCCCTTTCCTTTGTTTTACCTCTGAAGCAATTCTTCTTCACCGTGTCCTGATTGGGTGACTTGTATCATTCCACTGCTTGCATTCAGGAGAACTACATGTTTTCTTGCACTCCACTGGAGTGCATGTGTGTCCATGCTCTCTCCCTCGTGTGCTGCTTCCTTCTTCAAATCCCTCCCCTTCCTCTCTGTTGCGTGTCCCCCCCCCCCAGCTATTCCCTTGCCCCCCTTCTTGTTTCCTTCATTGCCTCTGTCCCCCACCGCCCTGCTGGCCCCACTGCTTGGCAGTGTAAATGCTCTTTTTTCAATCATCTGCAAAAACCATTGGTCCAGCCAATAGATTTTCATTGGCAAAGCAAGAGGTGAATCGATTGTCTCGGTCAGTGCTTGTTATAAACAGGTTTTTCATACCCCGGCCCGTAGGGGATGATAGTTTAGTTTTGCAGAATGCTTCCTCTGAGCAGGTGTCGAGGAGACGAGTCGCCCCTGTCCCCGGTGGATCGGCCGTGCGGAAGCAGTCGCAGTCGCCCTCGCCCCAGTTCTTTCAAGCCCTTCCTTCGCACATGAACCCCTCGCAGGGGATGCGCGGAGCCGCGACACGTCTGCTGTCAGATCCACTAATAGAACTTGTGAACACGTGTAACAGGCCACGATGGCAGGGGCAGGAGAACGGTAGTTGCGCACAGCGGGCTGTGATTGTGTGAGTGTCCCGAGTGCGTGTCAGGGCGCAGCGCGGCTGCCGGGCGCTGTGTGACGTGGCCGTGTCTGTCTGTCCGTCCTGCACTCGGTTCACAAGGCTTCCACCTGACTCCGAACTCCATAGAAAATGCCAGTGACGTAACATAGGCCCCCGCAGTGCGGGGGTGCGAGCTGCAGGGCCCCCCCCTCAGCACAGAACCCTGTGGGGGGCCCCTCCATGTACCTATCAGGGAGGTCCCCCTCAAGTTTCGATACCCCACTGGAAATGCCACTGTGGCACCCCGAAAATCCCCCCGACCAAATTGAACTAAACTTTGGATGCAGGGAAAGCTATCAAAGCATAACATTTAACGCCTCTAATTTGATGCTGATTGGTCAAAGGCAGATCCCAAAACGAGGGAGTTTTCCAGACAACGTGGGAAAGCCACAAAAGTGACTTTTCTGCCGGATTCCAAAAACAATGAACCAAAGTACACCTAATGTTTCGAGCATGAAGCTCTTGGTTCCATCCGTTGCCTTTTCTTGCTTTGGTTACCTTTGTTCATCCATTCTTCAGTTATTCATGGAAAAACAAGTTTCCAGTTCCATGGCCCGGTGATATGTATGTTAAGAGATGCAAACAACGGATAATTGTGCTGCAAGAACCAAAGTTCAGCAATGGTGCGTGCACCTGGCGCGTGCAACCTGTACACCTCCTGAAGTTGGTCAACATTGGCAGGAAGCAATACAATTCGAGCAGAAGAGCTGATGATGAATACATGCCCGGCTCCTGGTTTGCTGCTGTCTGCCTGATGTGGTTAGTTTGTTAGCCAGGTATGGAGGTGAGCCATTTTTGATGGCTGTGATGGTAATGCAGCTGCTTCTGAAGAGGACGCGGGACTAGAGAGTGAGCCAATATAATTCCCTTAAGGTTGGGGAAATATGGTCTAATGTCTTGAAGCCTTTTGTGAGGAGCACTGCTGTGTGTAGGATGCGTTTCAGGGTCGCCACATTCGTGTCTGACGGGCTGTTAAACATGGTATTGACTCAACTGAGGTGAGAGAGGAGAAACACTTGTGCCATCGTACAAAAGTTGTTTTGGAGTCGCGAAGGTCTAATATTTTTAAGAGGGGGAGTTCGTACTATGCTGCCTTGGTTTTATTTATATCTCTTTGCTTCACTTACATTACCTGTCTGCATTTGAAAGGACTTAGAAACGGGTCTCACTTTGGTATTAAACAGTTGGTAGGACACTGGATACACACCTTTACTTCTACAGCATTTGTTGATGGGCCTTATGTACTCTTTTTTCAGAAGTGAGCAGTTTTTCCCAGCCACTCTGCACCAGGGTGTGCGAAAGGCAACTCTATGTCCTGCTTTGGGTGACGCTGATTGTGGCCCCGGTGGCGTTGGCAGCTGGGACCGAAGAATGCTCCTTGGGCCCTTTAGGGCTGGTCACACTCCCTGGGAACTCATCACCCCTGCAAACAGGCGCCATTCCATGGGCGCTTGCTTAGATTTTCCCAGTCAGTCAAAAAAAGATGAGGGCAGATCTGACCACGATTGCTGTAGGTCAGGATGCTGCACTTACCAGACTTGAATTGGTGTTGGGATGCAGGCCACCTTAAAATGCGTGGACGAGCGGCTGGACCATCCCTTGCTCAAGGCGGATCTCTTTAAGGCGTTTCATGCCGCGAGCCACCAGGCATTGCTGGAAAGGCTGGCCTCAGCCTCACAGGGATCCCTCTGACCATTGAATGGCTCAACTCTTTCCTAAGTCACCCATCGCAGAGAGTTAACCTAGTCTCCATCATGTTCACTCCTACCTTGCCTGTCTGTGGATGCCACAGGGTTCACAGTTATCCCCTGAATTATCCGGTGCATACATCGACCCCTGCTGGACCTCTTTAAGAAGACGCATGTGCGGGTCAGTCCTGTGCAGACAATACTCAGGTGGATGTCAGAAGGATTCCTCCTGTAATCTAGTGCTACTACGCTCACCCCATTTGGGCCACAGATGTGCCAATGTTTATCACTAGTAGTAATTAAGGGGCATATTATCAAGAACGGCGTTAAAAATTATCGCCGGTTTAGCGGCAGAAAACTGCTGCTAAAGCGGCGATAATGGGCTTGATAATATGCCTTGAGAATTCCAATAGAAGTCCATGTTCTGGTGTGAACATGGGCTTCTATTGAATTCTCCAGGGCATATTATCAAGCCCATTATCGCCGCTTTAGCAGCAGTTTTCTGCCGCTAAACCGGCGATAATTTTAACGCCGTTCTTGATAATATGCCCCTAAGTATCCCTAAAACAGAGGTCTTTCTGCTAGGAGACAAAAGCCAGGTCATTACCCATGGGCATTCTGTGCCAGCAATCCCCTCTAAAGTCAAACACAAAACTATACTTCGCATTAAAGCGGAAATATTACTTGATACCTGGGTGGGAAGGTGGTGGGAAGTTGCTTCCATAAACTAAATCATATTAAATCTGTGTTTCTCCTACTTTTCCACAAAGAAAAAGCAGGAGTGGTTTTGGTTTGAGTAAATGTCAGACAATATTATTCTAACTGCTTACACCGGCTTCCGTCCTACGAAATCACCCACTTACAAAGAGCTGAGAACGCAGGAGTGGCCATAGTCGTCCTTAAGAGATCAAATCATATAGGTTGGAAATGCTTTACGCTGACTTTAGATCAAGAAATGTATATGCTTTAAATCGGGTGGCTTGATGTGCAAATGCTACTACAAATTAGCACCAATTCACCCAGTTAAGCGCATGACACTCTACTCACCATTGAGTATTGCGTAGTCAGTATAAAAATCTGATGGACAACCCTAAAGCACAGCTGAAGTCTGGACGGTCAGACTCTCTCTCTGTAGCAGATCTCGCCTTTGGAATCCACTGTCAGAGCAGTTAAGACCCACAGCCTCCTCTGCCAGCTTTGGATCAGACATGAAGTTGCGCCTATTCTTAAGTCCTATGCAAGACCAATACCAGTGGACCTACTTGTAGGGTGTGTGCAGCTTACTAATGCTACGATTGATTGACTCACACCTGCAGCTCTCGAGGCGTGTCCCAGGTACGCGGATTGATGCCAGGCCGCGCATATACTGTTGTGCATACTGGGTGAGTGCAGCAGTATAGAGCTTTCTGTTGGTACTTCTTGGTTTGAGGGCTTTGAGTAGGATGCTTGCAGCTGTGTCGCACGCATCAACACTTAGCAAACATGTTGGTGCACTGCTTAGATCTAATGTTACTGCTGTAACGTCAGCATAAAACAAGTAGGGTACGTAAGTGTGCTCTCTTTTTTCCTCCTTGTTACCTTTTTTTCGTTACGAGGTTCTGCAGACTTCCAGCACTTCCTTTTGATTCCCATTGCCCTTTTTACTCCTGCTGCATCGCACACAATTTCCCCATCCTTTTTAGGGTCAAGCCAGCAAGAGCCTGCGCATGCGTCTCGCTTGTGAGACACTGTTGTATACATAGAAGCGCTTGGAGCTCGCCTGTTGCTTACCATTTGTTGACTTGCATGGCACTCTTCTTTACATAATTCGTCAAGGCAGGCCAACATAATTTCCGTTACTCTCTGTGGAGCAGGGACCAAGCACTGATTGATTCAACTTAATCAGTGCCCGTCTGCTGCTCCCGACGTGATTGAGGCACTATCTTGTTCTGTTTAACTTTTAGTGCCATACAAATAGAAGGCGTGTGACTGGCAAATACGTGCCCAGCAGGACAAACAAAATTGCAAAGATTTATTTTCAATAGGCAAGTATCTTTTATTTTGCCAAGTGTCCTGTTCTCACTCTGCACTTATGTATTCTCTTGTTTTTGCTTGTGGGCGCTGTTCTCAAAAGATGAGGATTATTTTATTTCAAACCGACTGTGTCTTTGTTATGTGTAATTTCTGAAATGATGCTTTAACACATAATCGTGGAGTACACCCCAATCAACCCCACTCCAATCCACCACACCTCACCCCACACAAATCTGCCCCACTCAATCAGATCCACCCCACACCAATCCAATCCATCCCATTCCAATCCTCCTAACCTACCACACCCCATTCCAATTTGCCCCAATCCAATTCAAAACAGTCTGCCCCATTCCAATTTTCCACACTCCAATCTGTCCCCCTCCAATCCAAAACAATCTGCCCCACTCCAAAACAATCTGCCCCACTTTAATCCAAAACAATCTACCCCACTCCAATCCAAAACAATTACCCCACTCCAATCAAAAACAATCTGCCCCACTCCAGTCCAAAGTAATCTGCCCCACTCCAATCTAAAACAATTTGCCACACTCCAATCTGCCCCACTCCAATCCAAAACAATTTGCCCCACTCTAATCCATAACAATCTGCCCAACACCAATTTGCCCGACTTCAATCCACCTCACCCCAATCCACTCACTCATCCCAATTCACCCCACCCCAATACAACCCACTCCAATCCACCCCGCACCAATCCATTCCACTCCAATCCAGCCGAATCCAATCTACACCACTTCAATCCAATCCACCCCACCCCACTTGAATCCAAAACAATCTGCCACACAACAATCTGCCACACTCCAATCCAAAACAATCTGCCCACTCCTATCGAAAACAATCGTCCCACTCCAATCTGTCCCACTCCACTGCAGTCCAATCTCCCCACTCTACTCCAATCCACCCCACTCCACCTTAAAACAATATACCCCACCGCATTAAACTCCACCCTGCTCAATCCAATCCATCCAGCCCACCACACTGCAATCCACCCCACCCCACTTCAGTTCAATCCACCCTACTCCAATCCAGTCCACTCTAATCCAATTCACCCCACTTCAATCCACTCCCCTCCAGTCCAGTCCAATCCACCCCTCCACTCTAATTCACCCCACTAGAAACTCTACTCGAATCCAATCCAACCTACCCCAAAACAATCTAATTCACCCCAATCCAATCCACCCCAATCCAATCCAATCCACCCCCTCCAGTCCACTCACTCCAATCCACCGGGAGACATTGTTTACATCGAATGCGCTACAAGGCATTCCATTACAACGCGGTCGTTGTTACAACGCGAACCATTACATCGCAAGTCGTTACAATGACTTGCTGTAAGGCGCAGAAGGTGTTGGATTTACAATCCAACACCTTCCCTGCTGATGCACAAAGTGGAGTAGGAATAGTAAATTATATTATTCCTAAGTCCAGCGCGCCTCCTACAGCAAGTCCTTGTAACAACTTGTGATGTAATGGTTCGCGTTGTAACAACGCGGTCGTTGTAACGACCGCGTTGTAATGGAATGCGTTGTAGCGCATTCAATGTAAAGAGGCATATTCCAATCCACCCCACTCCACTCAATCCAACCCACTCTACCCCAATCCAAACCACCCCAATGTACTCCAATACAATCCACCCCACCACCTCAATCCACTCCAACCCATTCCTCCCTATTCCACCCCACTCCATTCCATTCCATGCCACTCTATGCCACTCAACTCTGACACTGCACTCTACAACACTCTCTGCCACTGAGCCACTGAACTCTACTCCCCTCTACTCCACTCTACCCCCCCACTCCACTCTACGACACTGTACTCCAACAAATCCAGTCTACAATACTCTACTACCCCCTACTCTACTCTAGGACACCCCATGCCTCTAACCTTTAGCCATGCTGAACAGCAGCCACTCTGCTGTACAACATGGCAGAAACACATTGCCAAAGCCAAAAGCTTATGTATAGGCAATACCTATTGGCTTTGCCAATGCTTGTTAGTATAGCAGCAAAATCAGTGATTCGTCTTGTTGCTGCCGCTCTGTGGGAGATTTCTCACCCAAAAGAATACTAAATTGAAAACACGAGACAGGTGTTCTGTCGCAGTTCAATTCGGAATTATTTTTCCAATCATAATTTGACTTGCTGTCAAGAGAGCGGCCATCTTGGAGTGGTCCTATTGTGGGATTTTGCTTTGAACAAGAGGTTGCAATGCTTATAGCGCTACTTGATGGGCACTGGCAATGATATCTATTTTGCTACAGGTGATGCCATCTCATGCTGGGAAGAAATCAATACGCACTATGCGGGACAGTTCCTCAGTTGTAACCATGCTTTGGATGCAATTTAGTTCAGTAGTCGCTGCGAGCGATATGTTTTGTGGTGTAAGGAATGGAATTCGGCACTGGTGATAAATCCCTAAGCTCTTTGAGTGATGTCTTCTGAGCTAAGGGATGTCATTCTCTCGGTAATGTAACAGGACCTCTGAGAAATGTCTCATTAAAGATGCCATTTCAAGCTCGGAATTGTTCGATGTTCGATGTATCCTGTGGTGTAGGCGGTTGTTGGAACTGGCACTTTCTGGTTGGCTAAGGCGACGCCCCAGCCAGGCAGAACCCACCACTCCCAACTGGGGCGGGGATTACACTCACTGTATAACTTGCGTTCACACTTGGGTAGCTTGGCACTGAGCAGTCAGGCTTATGACAGAGGCAATATGCAAAGAATTGGCACAGCACTCACTCGTGATTAATACACTGAGTGTCACAAAAGAGGCTTCACACGTATGTAAATAACGCTTGTATTCAACACACACAATAATCAACACAACATGATCATCATGTATTTCTGGGTATAAATCACACCTGGAATTATTAATAGCAGTACTAGGCCCACCTGTATTTAAAATTACATCAGTAATACGCACACTTGAGAAAGATCTTATTTTACACCCCCAGCACCCTTAGGCGTTGCAATACGTTGTCCACCCTAGCAATTCTTATAATTCAATACCATACAGTTATAGGGTGCAACCCATGTCACAACGATATCAGAAATTTGTACATACAAGGGATTATAACATTTTTTAGCAGCACCGTGGGCTGAGACCGCACAGGTACAACCAATGTCAAACGTAATGATTTTCTGGCAAGAAATCAACTTGTAAGTCAACACTGCTGGCCAGTGTTGTGAATCACAGGTGGTCCGCAGACTGGCACTCCCACACACATACTCACTCCACACCGATACGCGGCTCAACTGATATCAGGCAGGTCTGTACGGAATGCTCTCGCACACATACTCACTCAACACCCTAATGCGGTACAACTGATACCCAGCAGGAGAACACACTGCAGACCCTGTTGCCCAAGCTTCCCTCCACTCTCCAACTCACTGTGACTATCCTACACCCACAGATTAGAAATAACCCATCCTCCCCTGCACACTAGGCCGCACGCGGCCAAAGTCACACTTAGGGTCCCAGAGAAGCAGGTGGGGGTAGGTAGCAGGAATAATTAGGAGGCAGCCGTCAAACTGGGGTTGGCCACCACTCGGGAAGTTCACCCACCGGATGTGGAGCAGAAGCAGGCTGAGGGCAATAGTCGGTCATTCAAAAGGGTTCCACAAGGGCCTTCTGGCACCAGCCCAGTTCTGCAAAGCAAAGGGGGCACTCAGTCTCTGAATCTTGACCCACTTCCAATCATTCTCAGAAGCGTTCCTCAAGCCCAGTCAATCACTCTCACCACCTAGGCCCGAGCCCGGCAATACTACCTGGCAACATGAGGTCGTCAGGGGTGGGCTGGTGAAGAGAGGGCAGTTGGTCCCCCACGCTGAGGGCTAAAAGTGGAACAATCGATTAATGGAGAATGAAGCGGGTGGTGTCTCGGAAGAAGAGGGTACCCCCTCAGGTACACGTCGATCAGAGTCGCACCCAGGCAATCTGGACACAACGTCTGGCGCGTGTTAATACAGGTCGCACCAGACCGTTCCAGTCACTCAAGAAAGAGTTGCAAATTCCGCACCTTCCTGGAAAGGAGGCTCAACGTCTGGTGCGCGTTGATATTGGTCGCACCAGACACTTCATGTCACACACAAAGGCTCAGGTTTAGCCATGCCTCACAAGGTAGAATGAGGCACTACTACGGTTACGCCCCCACCTCCGAGGGTCGCAGCCTGCGAATCAGACACTGCACGCAATGAGTATGCAGTCTGCATGTTGCATGAGAGAGTTGCGGCACGATCCACGTAGCGTGCCACGCTGGATTGCGCAACCGGTGAATCCGCTCACCATCGACAAGACGCTTATGCGTGTCAAGGTCCCCATGATGCGGGGGCCACACGCCTTTGATGCGGGTAAGACTTCAGGGCTCTGTACAAGGTGATCTGGTCTACAACACAATTAGTTCCATGCTCATGCCACGCTTCCTGTTGGGATCCAGCAGACGATGTGGGCATTTAAGAGGTCACCACTCTCCAGGTGTCACAAGTAGATGGTGTGGGTCCCTCATAGGAGATCTTTGATGTCCCTGAGACCTCGGAAAGAATAGGGGCAAGCCAACTAGCACTTGGAGAGCACACTTCAGGGTGCCACACAGCAGCAGATAGTCAGCCCAATCCAGGAAGGGTATGCAGTCCCTTTCAACGGTAGTAATGCTTCTTGTGCACAACAGATTCCTCTGTCCGTGTGCACCACGCAGGTCCAGGTTCTCAGGTCCCACGTCCCCGCAAATGTATGTCAGCTCTGCTGAAGTACGGCACCAGTAGTTATGCTGTAGCATGCCTTTGAAGTTGGGGGTGGTTCCGAGGGTTTCCCTTTGAACCGCAGTCTCCACTAAATTTCAGTCCTGTCTGCCATGAGGCCGTGGAATGCAGATCTTAATCTTTAGTGGGGCCATGATCTGGATCCAGAGACAAAATGTCAAAACCTTTTCCTCTAATCTATCCAGTCAGGCCCGCAAATGGCAGAGGTCTGTCATTCCAGTTGCATGCCCAATGTTTTATAACTGTCTGTGGGGAATGCCCAGATGTGCTCCCTCAGCCTCCAGTGTGGACTGGAGCCAAGCAAAAAGGCACACACAGAGTTTTAAAGAAGAGAAATGCCTACTCTCTAGAAGTCATTTATCCACTACTGGGGTATCTTTCATAAGTTCACATGCTTGAATCATTCTCTGTCGTCGAAGTGTGAGTCCCACGGTACCATAATCAAGCAGTATGATAAAAGTATTATAGGCTATAATGGCCCTAGGCCATCAAATTAATAGCCTATCTATGTCCTTTTTAAAAAGAACCAAAGTTTAAAACATAGCCAATCAGCTGCTAGCACCCTTTAGAACACTCAAGGAGAGGCCGAGTCCCTCAGATTTTCACCACACGTTTTGTGTGAAGGGAGTCTCCCTGAGCTCTGCTCATTTTTCTTCTTTTTCAATACAGCTTTTTTTGTTTTTCAACCTTAAATATACTATGTCGGATAAGAAAGACCTTTTCTGTCCCTGCAAGACATGTGGGAAGAAAAAGGTTCATGTGGATGACCCACATAGAGACTGCATCTACTGCCTCCATCCCCAGCATGAGGTAAAACTTGTCACACTTTCTCATCTAAGACTTTAAGGGATAGAAAGGTCAGGCTACTCCTGTGGCTTCAAAAGATATGGTCACAGAAAACATCTTCAGAAGAAGACAGCGACACCTCTTCCAGGTCACACAAGAGAGCCAGATCCCATGATGGGAAGTCTGAGGAGGCCAAGAAACGTTCCAAAACCTCCCAGCAGGCTAAAGACTCTCATGAAAAGGAGAAGCAGACAATATTCTCCTCAGAGTCAGCTTTGTCTTTGCCATCTACTCCTTCAGCTAAAGAGGGAAAGTGTTCTGCTGCCTCGTCGTCAGATCTGGTGAGGCACAAATCCTCTGAGAAATCCCTGTCCATGGCGATATCACCGTCAACGCCACACTCATCGACGACAACAATTACCACCCTCTCGTCGTCGAGACTGTCGACGGTACCAACGACGACTACAGTGGCCATTGGTGCTCCCATCCCGTCGACGAGAATTCTGCCATTGACGAAGATCTCATCGACGCAGAAACCATCCACGAGACCATCGATGATAACACCGTCGATGACAGAGCCAGCGACACGGTCAACAATGACTCCATCGACGATGGTCCCGACTACGACGTCGACAATGGTCCCATCTACTACGACATCGATGATGGTCCCATCGACGAGTACTTCTAGCGAAGGAGATTCCATCTTGCTGAGGACGGCACCGTTGACGCCTTTGTCTACAAGGCGTAATATCAAACTTTCCAAGACATTTCTGCGTCCTGCGGTCACTTCCCCAAACAAGGACTCACCTTTTCCCTCAAGCTACTTGCTGGACATGGAGGAATTGGATGAGAACGGTCCTTATGGGACAGCTCAAAGCCCTTCAGAGCTGCATGTGAAGTGTCAGGAAGAGGACGAGGACTATGATGATGAGGAACAACCAACATTATTACCCGCCTCCTCCAAGGCAATTTGAACCTTATAGATATTAGTTGAACCCTCCTAGAGAGGATACTACGCACCTACCAACCTCCTTGATCCAGGACTTACAGGCTATGTTGTTGGATTACAGGAAGCATTTCCCTCAACCTCAAAAAGAGTGTACTGAGGCACCACCACCGCAGCCCACTGCCCCTTTTACTCCACCTGTGCTTCCGCATCCAACTCCTAGACTTACACCGTGCCCCTTGGCAGTACCTCCTAGAGAAGAACCATCCTCTTCTGATAAGAACACTTAAGAGGGCGAGATTCATGACCCTCCACTGCCGGCAGATGACTGGGATGACTATGTAATTCTTGCACTATCCCCACTTCCGCATCAACCAGTAGACTCTACTCCGGAGGATATCAGAGGTTTTCACGGTCTAATGGAGAGAGTGACTACCAGATTCCACCTTCCTATGGCAGTGAAGCAACCAGACTGCTTCATTTGCGACTTTTAAGAACAGACAAGGAAGTCAGTACAATCCATTCCGTTTATCTATTATAATTGGCAGGAGGGGCCTAAAGTCATGAAAACTCGAACAACAGTAGCAGCAAAGTGACACAAAGTATAGGGCCCCGGAGGCTTCCCCTTCATGCCTCAAAGGGCACCCCAAGACTTATTCAGTCATATCTCAGGCGGCGCAGAGGAGATCAAAAAATCCATTGACCCCTATTACAACGTGATCTGACAAGCAGGGGCGTTGCTTGGATAATATTGGCAGACGCTTCTCCACCATATCTGCCATAACTGTACGAGCGGCTAACACTTTGGCTATTCTTGGCCGTTATGACTGCCAGATGTGGTCCGATATAGGTGCCATGTTGGACCTCCTCCCAGAGGACAAGAAACAGGAAGCCAAGAAAATATTGCTGGAAGGAGAGCGCGCAGCCTCGGAGGTGCTTGACTGCGCCATGGATATAGTCACTAAAGGCTTTAGACAACAAGCTGGCAAAGCAGTCTTATGGCGCTAAGGATGGCTTAAGGTGGTCTCATTCAGACCTGAAGTCCAATCTAAGATCTTGGACATGGCTTATGACGGTGATACTTTTTTCAGAAAGCATATTGATGACGCCTTGCTCACCATTAAGAGGGACACTGAGATCGCCAAATCTCTTGGCACCCTACAATATCGGAAGATGCCCTTTCGAGAAGCACGTGGATGGAGTTTCTCAAGCTATAAGGTGCATACCAATGCACCCAGCAGTTCCAGCCTTACCAGTCACAGTATAGACAGGCTTATCAGCAGCCAGTATATCACCAACCATGTACAGCGGGTTTCTCCTGACAGGGGTTCCGCAGAAGACCACTATCCCAGAGCCGGGACACAAGTCGCAAGCAGTGACCTCAGTCAGGTACCAGCTATTACCCCCTCCCGTCCAGTTGGTGCGAAAATCTCCAACCACGGCCATCAAGGGCAGAACATTTAAACGGACGGATGGTGTTGGAAGTGGCCCTTTTTGCAGGGTTATCCACAAATGTTTTGCTTCTTCCTCCTATTTTTTCCTGACCTGTGTTTGTTGGCTATAGGACTCTGGGCACTTTACCACTGCTGATCAGTACTAAAGTGCATATGCTCTCTGTGTAAATTGTTATTGTGATTGGTTATCCATGATTGGCGTATTTGTTTTACCAGTAGGTCCCTAGTAAAGTGCCCTGAGTGTGCCAGGGCTGGTAAATCAAATGCTACTAGGGGGCCTGCAGCACTGCTTGTGCCACCCACACAAGTAGCCCCGAAAAGATGTCTCAGGCCTGCCACCGCTGTGCCTGTGCGCAGTTTAACTGCCATGTCGACTTGGCAAGTGCACCCACTTGCCAGGCCCTACCCTTCCCTTCTCTTACACATTGGACACCCCTATGGTAGGCCCACGGTACACCCCTGGGCAGGGTGCAGTGTGTGTGAAAGGTAGGACATGTACTGGTGTGTGTAACATGTCCTGATAGTGAAATACTGCCAATTTCGTTTTTCACTATTGAAAGGCTATCTTGCCCCATAGGACAGAATGGGGAATGCTTTGTAACATTTTACAAGCATATCTTCCCATAGGGATAAGATGGAAAAATGGAGTTTGGTATCCCTGAACTCAGGATTTAATAACACATCTTTTAATAAAGATGGTTTTTAAATTGTGTGTTTAAAAATACCACTTTTAGAAAGTGGCTATTTTCTTGTCCAACTATCCTCTGTGCCTCTGCCTGTTTGTGGATTGACTGTCTGGCTTTGGAGTGACACGGGCTGGGGAGGTGCAGTGGCTCTAGGAGTCTGGATGAGTCAGCACTAGGCTGAATAGGCCTGATCTGCATTTGGAGTGGTGGGAGGAGTAGCACCTGTACCTGAATAGGGCTGTGCCTGCCTTCCACAATGCTGGCTCCGCCCCCTGTGGTGTGTCTGGAGCCAAGGCTCACACTGACAATGGATGTTGTTGTGCACTTGCAGAGTGCCCCCAGAACTGGTTTGAACTGGGCTCAGAGCCCCTTGCACAAAGAGAACAAAGACATTTTGGGGTATAAGTTTCAGACGCAAAACCCCAGATTTTAGATTATTCCTGGAATTCAAGAGGAACCTTTGCCATGGAGAAGAGCTGGAGAGACTGAGGAGAAGTACTGCCCTTGCTGTGTGTCTGGGGTTGGCCTGCAGTTGCTGTTTCTGCCAAGGAAAGGAGAAGGACTTTGCTGTGTGCTGTGTCCCCTGCTTGAAGGAGATCTCCAAGGGCCTGAAGTGAGCTGGCCTCCTGTTCTGAAGTCTCAGGGACACAAAGACTTCACCCCCAGCTCCCCTGAACTCTGCTGCTGTGAGTTCTGACCTGCCGAGAGGTGCTTGTGCCAGTTTTGGGCCTCTGGAGGTTGTTGCTGCTGTTTGGGAGCTGGAAGAAAGAAGAAACTCAAAGACCTACAGAAATCGACGCATCGCTCTTCTTGCGGCTGTTTTCCCGATGCATCTCCACGCGCAAGAAAAATTTCCACGCATCACCGCGCCGCTGCGGAAACCGCTGCAGTGCCTGTCACCGCTGCATGAATCCACGCATCGAGGGATCGCGGCTGAAGAGGACCGACGCAGCACCTATCTACGCCGCCGCATCGATCGCCGACGCATCCCGGATTTCCACACATCGTACCTGTGCGGCAAGTTCTTTCGACGCATCACCCGCGGACCGGAACGGTCACGAATAATCGACGCATCACTCCCCGTACAGACCGGATTCGACGCAACCCTTCCTCTGCGTGCAGCGGGACTGTCGCATCGCCTCTCCAAGCTCTCAGGAGTGTCGCATCTCTTTGTTTTCCGACGCTGTGGCTGTTTGGCTTGTGAACTTTGACGCATCTACAGGTACTTTGGTGAAAAGTCACGCATCCATAGTTTTCGATGGTACAAGTTCTTGAAACCTTTTGAAAGTCATATTTTTAACTGTGTATGTTGGATTTTTGTCATTTTGGTCTTGTTTAGTTTAGATAAAGATATTTTATTTTTCTAAACTGGTGTGGTGTCCTTTTGTAGTGTTTTTACTGTGTTACTGTGAGTGTTGGTACAAATACTTTACACATTGCCTTTGGGTTAAGCTTGTCTGCTCGTGCAAGCTACCAAGGGGGTGAGCAGGGATTATCTAGAGTGTGTATCCCCCTTACCCTGACTAGAAGCAAGAGTCCCTATTTGGACAAAGGTACCTACCTCTGCCAACTAGAGACCCCCATTTCTAACAGATGGGTATTGGGTTTAGTCACCTATGGCCATACCCTGGGGTTTACATAAAGACCACCAAACACTCTGCCCAGGGGAGCGCACCCCCCTCGTCTTCACTTATTGAATAAAGAGGCCAGAATAATGCTCTCCAGGGAGCATAGAGAAGGCTCCTGTAGCTCAAAGGGGAAGAGGATTCTACTCCCGTTTTCTTCTCATATGCAAGAAATCAGGAGTGGAGACCTATTTTAGATCTCAGGAAACTCAACAAATTCCTCAGGAAGCAAACTTTCAGGATGATTCCACTCTCAAACATCCTTCAGCGCCTCAACAGTGAAGATTACATGACATCTCTAGATCTGGAAGATGCCTATTTTTATACCCTCATCCACCCCAAGCATCGAAGATACGCCAGATTCATTCAAGGTACTTCCCTTCCGCCTGAAATATGCTCCTCGGATATTCACCAAGTGCATGGCCCCAGTAGAAGCAACCCTAAGAAAGCAAGGTCAGCAAGTCCCCTATGTGGATGACTGGCTGCTAAAAGCCCCAGCCTCTCTGCAGGCAACCAAAGCTACAGTAGCCTGCCTGGCACTTTTTCACGACCTCGGCCTTACCATAAACCAACAGAAGTCTTCCGTCACTCCCAGTCAAGCAATGACATCACTTGGAGCCGACCTGGACACAATCCAGAACAAGGCTTTCCTCTCTCAAGACAGACAAGAGCGGTTGGAAAACTTAGCACGAAACATTGCAGGAAGACAGTACGTTTCTGTGAGAATATACAAATCGCTCCTAAGCATGCTTTCTTCGGCAATCGAATTAATTCCACTGGCTTGCCTCAAGATGAGGCTACTGCAGGAAGAGCTTCAACTCAGTGGGTGCAGGCGACGGGGTCCTTCGAAGACGTAATCTCCATCACCCCACGCATGAGGGAAGCGTTGAGATGGTGGTATCTCAGACCGCTGCTTTCAGAAGGCCTCACCTTTCTACCGTTGGTTCCAGATTTCATCGTCACAACGGACGCCTCAATGGAAGGCTGGGGAGGCCATTTGCATGACCTCCAAATCCAAAGGAAACGGTCCACATCTCAACGGCTAATGCACATCAACAGCCTGGAGCTCAAAGCATTATTCCTTTCCCTGCAGACTTTCCTCCCAAGGATCTCCGGATCCTCTGTGCTGGTTCATACAGACAACACGACTAGCATGTATTACATCAACAAACAGGGAAGAACAAAATCTCTAACACTCTCCCAAGAAGCCCAAGAGCTTTGACTTTGGTTAATGGATCACGGGATATCCCTAAGAGCCGAACGTGTTCCAGGACCTCGCAATACTCTAGCAAATGCTCTCAGCAGGACAAAGGACAGTTGCCACGAATGGGAACTGGACCAACATCAGCCAGACAAGGTGTTCTCGAGATGGGGTAAACCAGCGCTGGACCTCTTCGTTACAGACAGCAAAACCAAATGCCAGTTTTATGCCAGCAGATTTCCTCTCCCAAGATCATGGGGGTTTGCCCTTTCGATGCGATGGTCCGGGATATATGCATAATCTATTCCCCCCCATCCCACTGATTCCTAAGGTCCTCACCAAGTTGAAGGCGGAACACTGTTGTCTCCTGGGGGGCACCCCCAAGCGGCCCAGGCAGCACTGGTTTTCAGAGCTCCTTCTCCTCTCAGAGGCCAAAACTACATTCGCCTTCCACCAATGCCTTCTCTTCTGACCATGAACAGGGGCCAGATATGTCACATGGAGCCAGCATCTCTCCAATTGCATGCATGGCTCCTGAATTCTATGAATTTTGGGATCTAAAGATCACACAGGAATGCAGAGATATTCTCTCCAGGTCTAGAGTGGATGGCACCAACAAGACATAGAGGTTAAACTGGAAAAGATTATGCATTTGGTGCCAACAGAACAATCTGCATCCGTTCCGCTCTTCTCCAGAGCAGATCTTACCTTATCTACTCTCCCTGGCGAAGTCAGGCCTGGTCTGTGCATCAGTAAATGTACACCTTGCTGCAATCTCTCAATATGGACGTTCTTCAATGAATTTGTCTCTCTGTTCTACAAGACTCATAAGGCAATTCATGAAAGGATTATTCCGAACTTTCCCTCCGGTGAGAGCTCCTCCACCAGAATGGCATCTTAACGTGGTTCTCTTGCTACTCATAAAGCAACCTTTTGAGCCCATTCCTCGAGCTGACCTCATATTTCTCATGTGGAAAGTTGCTCTTCTCCTCGCTCTCACATCTACCAGAAGAGTCAGTGAGATACAGGCTTTTACCACTAAAGAACCTTTCCTTCACTTCACGGATGACTCTGTGGTTCTCAGGACAAATCCTAAATTCATCCCAAAAGTTCCTTCACAGTTTCACCTCAATGAGCCTGTTGTCCTTAAGTCTTTCTTTCCCAATCCGGTACACCGCCTGAACAGGCTCTGCACTCTTTGGACATTAACCGATGTCTCAAATTCTACCTGCAAAGAACTAAGAACATCTGAAAAATGGACCAGCTACTGGTGGCCTATAGTCAATGTTGTCAAGGCACCGCAGTGACAAAACCAACCATTGCCAGATGGATCACCGCAGCAGTTCAATTGTGCCATCTCAAAGAGGGCAAACCTTTCGCGAGAAGGACTAAAGCGCATTCGACAAGAGCAGGCTCCACTTTGGTTGCTCTGTTTGCAGGCATTCCACTTGAGAAAATATGCCGCGCTGCGACGTGGAAGAACACCCACACGTTTCCACAGCACTACTGCCTGGAATCAGCGCAGCGTACTGACGCAGCCCTGGGCCAGGCAGTATTGCTTCATCTATTCCAATCAGATGAGCCTCTTTAAGTAGAGGTTTTTAGGTCTCGCGCCTAGCGTTGCAGTGCGAAGCACTGCTCGCGCAGCGAGACCTTAGGAAAGGGCTTCAGAAAACGACCCACACGCTCGTGCGTCTGGTTTTGTTTCTCGGAAGCCCTCATTAGCTGAAGCGTGCGTTTTTTAAAAACGGCACGCGATTGGGCAAAAGGCGGGCGCATGTCCCGCCTTCGCTCCTCCCATTCCCGACGCTGGCCAGAACGCGCAGCAGCGCGCGTTCGCCTCGCTGCCGCTGCCGCGCTCCCTGGCCCCCGCTCCTCTGTGGTGCGCGCGCACCACTGGTTTAGAAGTACAGCCTCCCTCCCTTCCTGTTTTGCAAGCAGCTTCCTTCGAGGATCGGACACCCTTGTTAAGCCTGGTAACAGCATGCCATGAGTGAAAAAGATGATTTTCTTGTGCCAATTTTGGTTGTGACACCAGTATTCACGTTTCAGGAGAAAACTGCATCACAGTTGTGCTTGAGTTTGCTTTTTAATGTCGCAGGACCAGTACTTGCCCCAGAATTGATTTCTAAAAGCAGCTTGCAGACCCCAACAACCGCAATGAAACACTCCAGTCTGGAACCACGGCTCGCTTTTCGGATTCCCTTCTTGTGACCTGTCTTTCTCTTGCACTGCACATAGTCAGAGCCCTGAGGAGCGCGGCGATCTGCCTACAAGTAACATGCAGTTTTCTTGCCACTCTAGGATTTGCAAATGTTGTCAACACGTCCTGTAGTAAAAAGCGCTGTGATGCCATAACTATGTTAGAAAGTGCTATGCAAAGACAAATGGCATAAAAATATTGCATCCGTAAAAGATCTCTTCCCTGAAGGAACGTGGCACCTGATAGTGAAGGTTCTGGGTGAGGTGCTTTAAGACTGACCATATGTTATATTAGCTCGGAACGCCATCCTTTATCTAACGCGAAGCAGCCACGCGCACCCTTCAGTGAGTGCAGCAAACTTAGGCAGCTGGCAGCGCATTCCGACTCTGAGGCAGCAGGACCCGCAGACAGACAAGGGGAGGCCGCGTTTATATGCACCGGCAGCAGAGCAGGGAAAGGGAACCAGTGACGGCAAAGAAAGAAAGAATACTTTTAGAAGGGACGGCAACGGCGAAAACAAAAAGGATTTGCAATGAAATAGGTGTCGCATTTGCGAAATGTTGAGTTATTGGCATTGTCATTTACAATGCCAATAGCTAAAACGTGCGTAAATGCGAAACCTATTGCATTGCAAATGCTTTTTTCGTTGGTATCCTTTCCCAGATGGCAGAATGCGTTCTTGGAAAGGCTAAAAAACATTTGGCAAAGCCATAGGTATCACAGGTGAGACCTATTAGCTTTGCAGATGCTTGTAAACAAGGCTAACACTATCAGGGCAAATGTTTCACCTTATTAGTACAAATTTGACACCCAAATACAGTTACTAAGCAACAGAAAGGTGACCAGCGAACCGTTGAGAACGGCCTTTTGCTTACAGTAGCACGTGTCGTCATGTTTCTAGTAACATTTGCTCCTGTTTGAGTTTGAAAATGTTTTTAACAGCTGCAATTATGCAGCAGATGATTGATTGTGTGCAAAATGCAGCAAATCCACAAAGCGCTGCAGCCGCATATTTACAGTGGGTCTACCTAGATTTCACATGTACCACGAACAAAAGGTTATACTCTGATCACCTAGAAAATATGCAATACTTATAGATCCATTCTGAAGGCATGTTTGTATACAATCCAAACGATGGCATGGGGGTACGTAACACATTTTAAGTAAAAGAGGGTAAGAATTGACTCAAGCAAACGTGCAATCAAGCAAACACATTTGTCCCAGTGAATGTATATGATTCAGTGAAAATATATAGCTAGACGAAAATATACTTTCGCAAAAATGTAGATTTGCAGAAACAAGTACATTACAGTGTTATAGTAATTATATAGCACTTCATACCCCTAATGGGGTCGCAAAACGTTCATATTTGCATCAGAGTCCAGGGAGTCCTTTAAGAGATCATAATGAATCTGGGTAATGGTTTAAGATAGACCACCGTGTGAAGTGTTAATTGAAGTGCATGACGTTTGATAACTTATTCCAAACATGGCATCATTGTGCATATGGTGTTGAGGAGTGGCATGAGAATAGACACGTTCAGCGTATGGATAACCAGCGTTTTTATGGTCAAATATAATGTAGCTATAAAAGAGACCCTTTTGGTACTCTCTGAAATATAAGATGGTTGCAAATTACTCTTAATCTTGAAGGGAGGGAGTTCCAATTCATAGCCATTTAGGTTGAGGAATTATCCTCAAGTGAGATGGTAGGTACAGAATGTTTTCTGAAGAAAGTCGGAGCTGGAGCCTGAATGGCACTATGAGCCATGCACAATGTTTCGAAGGCAGTCGGTATAGAGAATGAAGAGCAGATGCAAGGCCTGACCGGATATTAAGCCTAAGGAGGTGTCTCACAGCTATATTATCTGTAGCTTCCAGGCCGCTTGGTGGGATGGTATGTGTCGTTTGTGTAAATTACGGTCAGATAAAAGGGCGACGATGGCTTTTACCTATTGGTGGAATCCTAGGTAAGGGAAGAGTCCACGTGGTCGTCTCATTAGTATAACAAGCATTTGCAATGCAATAGGTCTCGCATTATTAAAGTTTGAGCTATTGGCATTGCTAAATAATGCAACACCAATAGCTCAAACTTTAATAATGCGAGACCTATTGCATTGCAAATGCTTGTTCTTCATTATGTTTAAGATGTTAAATGTGCCCTGATGTTGGTATATAACTGCATAACAGTTCTCTCAATTTTACTAAGTAGAATTTTTACACAAATGCTTATCATCTCAGTGTAGATAATGAATATGTTTGCATGTCATTTTTTAAATGCCCTATCTGCAAATGCATATTAATGTTACCCACCATCCACTAAGGGTAATTACATTTATCATGATACTGCTTGCTACTCTGATTCAAGCATGTAAATGTATGAAAGATACCCCAATAATGGATAAGAAAATAAGTTACTTACCTGTAACTGCAGTTATCCAGCATTGGTATCTTTCATAGATTTACATGCACCCACCCTCCTCCCCGGAGAGGCTCCCCTTGTTCCTGTGATATCACGCACACTTGTGCTGGAAAATCAGAGGGACTCAGCCTCTCTTGGGAGTGTTCTAAAGGGTGCTAGTAGCTGATTGGTTATATTTTAAACTTTGGTCCTTTTTTTTAAAAAGGACATAGATAGGCTATTAATCTGATGGCCTAGGGCCATTATAGCCTGTAATACTTTTATCATACTGCTTAATTAAGGTACCGCGGGACTCCCACTTCGATGACATGGAATGATTCAAGCATGTGAATCTATGAAAGATAGCAATACTGGATAACTGCAGTTACAAGTAAGTAACTTATTTTCTTCTACGCTAGTAATGACAAAGCCACTCTTTGCCACAGGAGTGGGTTTGTCATTGTCAATCCAATGATAGGAAACATTATGAGGCTGCTCTACTGCAAGTCACTACTGCAGCTTAAAGCAATCTCATCCATTCCCAATGTTAACCTATAGGAAGACAACCCTCATAGGTAGTGAAAACACACATGGGTATTCTTCACTACCTGAGCAGGGAACACACATGTGTACCTGCCCTGCCTTTCACCTACCACTCGCATCACCCCTTAAGACTTGCCCTTGGGCTGCTCTTGTGGTAGTGAAAGGTCCTCTCAGGATGGCTAATGATTTTGAAAGGCCAGCCTGAATAGCTGCGCAGCAGCGCACACACAGACCTGCAATGGCAGGCTAAACACATGTTTAGAAACACCATAGGTGCAAATGCGCACACCGGCGTGCAGTGGCAGGCTGGACACATGTTCAAGCCCATCATCGGTGCAAGGGCACAGACCGCCCTGCAATGGCAGGCGGGTCACTGGTTTTAAACCTCATAGGTGCAAATGCGCACACTGGCCTGCAGTGGCAGGCTGGACACCGGTTTACAACCACCATAGATGTGAATGCGCACACACAGGCCTGCAGTGGCAGGCTGGACACCGGTATACATCCACCAGAGATGTGAATGCGCACACACAGGCCTGCAGTGGAAGGCTGGACACCGGTATACAACCACCAGAGAAGTGAATGCGCACACACAGGCCTGCCGTGGCAGGCTGGACACCGGTATACATCCACCAGAGATGTGAATGCGCACACACAGGCCTGCAGTGGCAGGCTGGACACCGGTATACATCCACCAGAGATGTGAATTCGCACACACAGGCCTGCAGTGAAAGGCTGGACACCGGTATACATCCACCAGAGATGTGAATGCGCACACACAGGCCTGCAGTGGCAGGCTGGACACCGGTATACATCCACCAGAGATGTGAATGCGCACACACAGGCCTGCAGTGGAAGGCTGGACACCGGTATACAACCACCAGAGATGTGAATGCGCACACACAGGCCTGCCGTGGCAGGCTGGACACCGGTATACATCCACCAGAGATGTGAATGCGCACACACAGGCCTGCAGTGGAAGGCTGGACACCGGTATACATCCACCAGAGATGTGAATGCGCACACACAGGCCTGCAGTGGAAGGCTGGACACCGGTATACATCCACCAGACATGTGAATGCGCACACACAGGCCTGCAGTGGCAGACCTGACCTACGTTTAGAAACCTCAGGTAAGCACCACTTCCTAATATGGATAGGAAGGCCGCGCGCACTTACACACTGCAGTTCCAGCGGGAGAGTACCCCATGCCCTTAGGCCACAACAAGAGAATCAGCCACCCTTGGGAGGTGTCCCATGGGGCGAGCCGACCCCTAGGTAGGGAAACCCACATGGGGGTTGGTCCCCACCCGGGCAGTGAACACACAGGTGTACCTACCCGGCCACTCGCCTACCCCGAGCTCCACCCCTCAGAACCTAGGTCCGCTCTGGTGGTAGTGAAAGGCCCCCACAGGGTTGGCTAATGAGCGAGAAAGGCCACCCTGAGCATGATACATGTTTGACAGGGTATTCCAGTGGATGGCACAATCAGTGCGGCTTCCCACTACTAGCCAGTGTGGTACCCGCCCTGGGTATGTGGTGTACCCTTTTACAGAGAACTCCCAGGTACGACGCCTAAACCAAGCAAGTAAGCACCCCTTCCTGGCATGTGTAGGAAGGGCGCACACACTTTCCCGCTGCAGTACAGTGGAAAAGTACCCAGAGTCCCAAGGCCATGAAAAGAGAGTTGGCAAAAACCAGGAAGACAAAAAGCAAAAAGCTTTAGGGAAACCCCCCTAAGGAGGGCTATGTTCAACAGCAGTGTCCTGTCGCACTGGTTATAAATGAACAGGAGCAGTGTGCGATCTGATTAATGGTATCGGGCGTGTCATCTCACACTGATTATACAATAATAGGTGCTGCGTGTGATATGGTACAGCTGGCATCTTACACTGATTATACCATAACATAGGCACTGTGTGATGTGGTAATTGTATGCAAAGAAAGTTCAGTGTACATTCGTAAATTCCACACCCTTATTCAAAGATTGAGTGTTTTTCTTTTTATTCGATCTGCATTGGGGAGGGACAAGGCATGAAAGAAGT
Organism: Calotriton arnoldi; assembly: GCA_963921515.1. Classification (NCBI taxonomy): domain Eukaryota; kingdom Metazoa; phylum Chordata; class Amphibia; order Caudata; family Salamandridae; genus Calotriton; species Calotriton arnoldi. The sequence continues at coordinate 823,415 of CAWUFW010001460.1, forward strand.
GTTCCTGGGTGGTGGAGGAGGGGCTGTGCCTTACAATATCCTGTGAATACCCACAAAGGTGTAATTGTGTCTTCACAATACATTGCCAGGATTTGTCCCAGCCCGGAAGGCAGCAATAAGCGCGTTCCCCTTCAAGAACATACCTGACATTGGTTAGGGTTAGGAGGCCAACAGTTTACACCTGTACAAATACGTCTGGGATCAGGGCCGGACTGAGAAGGCAAACCGGCCCGGGGGAAGTGGGGGTGTCGGAGGGCAGGGGGGGGGGGGCGGGTGTGACACACTGCTTCTGCTTTTGTTACAGGGGGCCGATATTGCAGCACTGTTGCAAAACTGGCCCCTAGTAACAAAAACCACCCCACCGGTCCAAAACCGGCCCCCACCCTTCCGGCCCACTGGGAAAACGCCCGGTGCCCACTACGTCCAGTCTGGCCCTGTCAGGGATAGATTTCTGACTGTAACCCTCTGGGTTTCAGGAAATTCCCAGAATGCATCACTTCATATTAGGATCTGCTTTTTTTGGAATGAAGCTGTTAATTTGGGATGTGCTTCTTAATTTCAGTAGCTTAAACTCAGCTGATTGGAGTATCTTTGTTAACTCTGTCTTCAGTGTAGGGGTTCATAAAGTGAAGCTTCTGCAAATCATAGACTGTCTGAAAGGTCATACCTTGAGGGCAGCATGCGAGGAGACCCCATATAGTGGACAGACTAAAACAAAACAAAGGCATTCTGTTTTTTAAAACACATTTTAAAATGTCATTACAGACCAGTGCCCAATTTGGTAACAACAATACAAACACTAGAGACATGGCCAAAGGTTTTCTTTGAGAGCCTCCTGCCAGTGCTGCCTAATGGTGAGGTGGATGAATACCGAGGCTGCCTGGTCTTGATTCCACCTCACGCCTCTTTCTTCCACCCACTGCACTTCCTGTCTCTTTATCTCATGAATACCAAGGGGGCCCATCTTGATTCCACTTCATACCCCTTTCTTCCACCCCCTACACTTCCTGTCTCTTTATCTCATGAATACAGAGGCTGCCTGGTCTTGACTCCACCCCATGCCTCTTTCTTCCATCTCCCTACACTTCCTGTCTATTTATCTCCTGAATACCGAGGCTGCCTGGTCTTGATTCCACCTCACGCCTCTTTCTTCCACCACCCTACACTTCCTGTCTCTGTATCTCATGAATACTGAGGCTGCCTGGTCTTGATTCCACCTCATGCCTCTTTCTTCTATCCCCCTGCACTTCCTGTCTCTTTATCTCATGAATACAGAGGCTGCCTGGTCTTGACTCCACCCCATGCCTCTTTCTTCCATCTCCCTACACTTCCTGTCTATTTATCTCCTGAATACCGAGGCTGCCTGGTCTTGATTCCACCTCACGCCTCTTTCTTCCACCACCCTACACTTCCTGTCTCTTTATCTCATGAATACTGAGGCTGCCTGGTCTTGATTCCACCTCATGCCTCTTTCTTCTATCCCCCTGCACTTCCTGTCTCTTTATCTCATGAATACCAAGGGGGCCCATCTTGATTCCACTTCATGCCCCTTTCTTCCACCCCCTACACTTCCTGTCTCTTTATCTCATGAATACAGAGGCTGCCTGGTCTTGACTCCACCCCATGCCTCTTTCTTCCACCCCCTACACTTCCTGTCTCTGTATCTCATGAATACAGAGGCTGCCTGGTCTTGATTCCACCTCATGTCTCTTTCTTCCACCACCCTACACTTCCTGTCTCTTTATCTCATGAATACAGAGGCTGCCTGGTCTTGACTCCACCCCATGCCTCTTTCTTCCACCCCCTGCACTTCCTGTCTCTTTATCTCATGAATACCAAGGGGGCCCATCTTGACTCCACCCCATGCCTCTTTCTTCTACCCCTTACACTTCCTGTCTCTTTATCTCATGAATACAGAGGCTGCCTGGTCTTGACTCCACCCCATGCCTCTTTCTTCCACCCCCCTGCACTTCCTATCTCTTTACCTCATGAATACTGAGGCTGCCTGGTCTTGATTCCATCTCATGCCTCTTTCTTCCACCCCCTACTCTTCCTGTCTCTTTATCCATGAATACTGAGGCTGCTTAGTCTGGATTCCCCCATGCCTCTTTCTTCCACCGCCCCACACTTCAAATCTCTTTATCCTGTGAATACTAAGACTGCCTAGTCTTAATTCTATGTATTACATCTTTTTTCTACCACCCTACATTTTCTCTTTATCTCACTCTTGCAAGTTTTTTTTCATCCTTGTTTTCTCCCGTTGTCACTGTTTTCCTATCTTTATCTTCCTTGTCTATCTCCCTTTTCTGCCTTTCAGCCCCGCCACCCACCGACCACGTACGCAACCTAGGGGTCATCCTCGACCCCACCATCTCCATGACTAAGCAGGTCAACGCCGTTTCCTCATCCTGCTTCAACATCCTCCGAATGCTCCGCAGGATCTTCAAGTGGATCCCCACCGAAACAAGAAAAACAGTCACCCAGGCCCTCGTCACCAGCAGGCTGGACTACGGAAACGCCCTCTACGCAGGAACGACAGTTAAGCTCCTGAGACGGCTGCAACGCATCCAGAACGCCTCTGCACGTCTTATCCTCGACATCCCCCGACGCAGCCACATCACACCCCACCTGAGAGACCTGCACTGGCTCCCTGTCAACAAGAGGATAACCTTCAAGCTCCTCACCCACGCACACAAAGCACTCCACAACTCCGGACCAGCCTACCTCAACAGACGACTCAGCTTCTACACCCCCACCCGCCAGCTCCGCTCGACCAGCCTCGCCCTCGCCACAGTCCCCCGCATCCGGAAAACGACCGCCGGCGGCAGATCCTTCTCCCAACTCGCCGCCAAGACCTGGAACACCCTCCCCACCAACCTCCGACAGACCCAAGACCTATTGGCCTTCAGAAGACTCCTCAAAACCTGGCTCTTCGATCAGTAGCAGCACCACCGCATCCGGTTACACAGACGAGACCAGTCTCCTTCGGCATACACCACGCTGATATCTGTCCGGCGCACCCGCCACCTTGCTTCTATCACCAGGACTCCTTCCATCGTGATTTACCCAGGTTTTAATTTTATCCTGCCATCTCACGGCTTTCCTGCCTTTATTCTCCTCGATACGGACACTGGATGGTCACCTGGTTCTGTTATTCAGGGCGCACCCGCCCTTGCTCGCCTCCACAGGCTGTTTGACCTCCAGGTCACGTCTCTACACAGGGCCAGACTTGTCCTCCTAGATCCCCCGACTAGGCATTTCATTTTTTACTGGCCTTGTGGAACCATATTCCTTTTACCCAGCCATTCTGGCATTTACTCGTCACTGTCAATACAGCCCTGAAGAGTCACGGGATCTTTCCCGGATGACGAAACACGTGTCGGCTGGTTGCTCTCTTTTGATGTTGCCTTATTAAAAATCTTTTAACAATTACTCTGGTGTCGACCCAAGCAATTTGATCTTTAAAGAGACTCCTTGTTCCATTTATATCCTCAATACGTGTGCCCGGGACTGTTTTCTCACGCACACAAAGCACTCCACAACTCCGGACCAGCCTACCTCAACAGACGACTCAGCTTCTACACCCCCACCCGCCAGCTCCGCTCGACCAGCCTCGCCCTCGCCACAGTCCACCGCATCCGGAAAACGACCGCCGGCGGCAGATCCTTCTCCCAACTCGCCGCCAAGACCTGGAACACCCTCCCCACCAACCTCCGACAGACCCAAGACCTATTGGCCTTCAGAAGACTCCTCAAAACCTGGCTCTTCGATCAGTAGCAGCACCACCCCCTCTTCCCCCAGCGCCTTGAGACCCTCGCGGGTATGTAGTGCGCTTTATAAGTGACATGATTGATTGATTGATTTCGCACTAAGTTGAAGTCTGATCATTAAAAATAAGTTCGAGCCCACAAAAATGAGCACTGACTCCATCACCTACAACCACCTGCACAAATTATTTACTGTATGGTTTTAATATCACCTTTTTGTTGGCATTTTCAGTGTGCTTGCAATAATGTAATTACAGAAAAATTAGCAATTAGTCAGTGTGAGATCCTCTTCCAAAATCTGAGTGGTCTGTTTGCTGAAACCAGAGCCAGGGTTTGCGACCCGCATTTACCAATAAGAGTGGGATGAGGCGGTTCAGCTCCCTTATAGGTCTGACCTTAAGAGCGCCTCTGTTATGTTCCTAACTCTGCTTTATCCGCATAATTTGTCAAACAATTGAAGGCCCTCTTTTTAAAGAAGGGAACCCAGAGCTTTATGAAACAATGCTGCAAACCCATTGGGTCCTAAACTTTTCCCAGTTTGGAGCTGCTGGGCTGTCATTTTAATTTCCAGCATATGTATACAACGTCTGATATTCCCTCCTTCTTGTCGACAGGCGTAGTAAATGGGACCCTCTGATCCTCTGCATCTTGTCACTTTTGAAGCACACTGACTGCTTTAGCAGTTTGGGAATCTCTCCCATTTGGTGGTTTTCTGTTCAAGTCCCGCTCCTTGATCCAGTAATGCCCCATGTGTCGCCTCCTTGATCCAGCAATGCCCCATGTGTCGCCTCCTTGATCCAGTAATGCCCCATGTGTCGCCTCCTTGATCCAGCAATGCCCCATGTGTCGCCTCCTTGTTTTGCTCGCAGTTTGCTGCCTTATCCCATATTCATGTCAAAGCTGCATACATCGCTTGGCTTCTTCCATCGTTTTTAATCTATACTCCTCTTTACGTCGGTCCCCCCGAGGGTCTTGTCACTTAGAGCGCACACAGAGTCAGCCTCCCCTCCTTGGCTCATGTGCTCTCGCTTTCATTCTGCCCTGGAGCGGCTTCTGCGCTGCTCTCTGGTAGGAGGCGGCGTTGCCCCTGAGGATGGCTCTGTAAGCCTCCCAAAGCGTGCTCCCCTCTGCTGTGAGCTGTCATTATCTTCTAAATATTATTCTGTTTTCAGCACTGAGGGATGTCGGAGTCATCCAAGTGGACTGAATTTAGCCCCCAAACCCCTGAAGGTTTACACTTCTACCCCCACCCCCCAAAACAAAAACACACACACACACACACACACACACACACGTAAATTCACGAGCTCGTGGTTGTTGCTCGCTCTAGAGGTGCACCAGTAGCTGGTGCAAGCCCCGGCACAGGACGCAGAGCCATGGAGACCACCCCTAGCCTGGAGGGGCCAAGCAAGGACCCTGAAGGTTGGAAGTTTTACCCCAGTTTTACAGTCGACCCTCTGAGACCCCCAGTGAGGCCCAGCGAGGGTCTTGGTCTTACGGGACTCGTAGGTGCATTAACATTCATGCCATAGACTCCTCCCCTTCTTACCTTAATGCTCAGAATACTGAGCTGGGTCCTAAATTTGTTGATCTCTTGATCACCCTTGATGTACGTTTTAAAGGTCAAGGCAATTTTTTTTTTTTTAAATGACAACCACCGGTTCTCATGAGACTTGTCACTTCCATTAACTTTCCAGAGAGAAAGAGCCCCTGAATATGGCAGCCGGGTCCCTCGCTTGCCCGGACTGATAGATCCCGTGCATATGAGCCCGTTCTGTTCTGCAGCTCGAGCCATCCGTCCTCCGCCCGCCTGCTGCTCCTGACACACACTCAGTCAGAGGCGGGGAGAGTCATCTGCGAGGAAGCTTCCTGATGGATCTGGGTGACTTCCGCACATGGCTGCGTTGATGAGCAGAGAGAGGCACAGGATTATTGGACGACGATATTAATGACTTCCTGGGAGAAGAAGACCCCGGGGCCATGTCACACTACTCCCGACCAGAGAGAAAACGGGGAGGGCGCTCCTCACCACATACTGGCCCTGACTCGAGGGTAAATGTGAACCTCAGTGCCACCTCTGACCAGAGGGCCCTGGTGCCACACCTCTACCTCTGACCAGAGGGCCCTGGTGCCACACCTCTACCTCTGACCAGAGGGCCCTGGTGCCACAACCCCACCTCTGACAAGAGGGCCCTGGTGCCACACCCCTACCTCTGACCAGAGGGCCCTGGTGCCACAACCCCACCTCTGACAAGAGGGCCCTGGTGCCACACCCCTACCTCTGACCAGAGGGCCCTGGTGCCACAACCCCACCTCTGACAAGAGGGCCCTGGTGCCACACCCCTACCTCTGACCAGAGGGCCCTGGTGCCACAACCCCACCTCTGACCAGAGGGCCCTGGTGCCACACCTCTACCTCTGACCAGAGGGCCCTGGTGCCATACCTCTGACCAGAGGACCATGAATGAATGAATGTGTGATTCTTATATAGCGCAACGTTCACTCCAAGGAGTATCTTGGCGCTTTAGCGGAGAAAGGGCACCTGAAAGGTTCGCAGAGGAGAAAAGAACTTAATGGCAAAGCTTAGATAAAAGATAGCACAGTATTATCTGGGATAGCGTAGATCCATGTTTTTAAAAGCTTCCTAAAAATAGGTTCCGTTTGTGTGTGTCTAAGTTGAGTTGGCAGGGAGTTCCAGGCTTTGGTCCCTAGGACCGCCATTGTCTTGCCACCTCTAGATTTTAGTTTGAAATTGGGAACTGTTAGAAGATTCTCTGAGGATGACCGTAGAGTACGTTGTGTGGTGTATGGCTTAATTCTAGGTCTTAGGTATTCTGGTCCGGTTATTCTTGTAGCTTTGTAAATAATGGTCAGAATTTTGAAAAGGATCCTTTTATGGACAGGCAGCCAGTGAAGAGTTTTAAGTGCTGTTGCTGAGGAGGAGTCTCTGGGCAGTTTGAGTACCAACCTCGCTGCAGCATTCTCAACCACCTGCAATCTTTTCAGGACCGTCTTTTTAGTTCCTGCATATAAACTATTGCAGTAGTCCAAGCGTGATAAAATTAGGGCTGCTGCAACCGTCTTCCTGGCAGGCACCGGGAGTAAATCGAAGAATTTTCTGAGAATTTTTATTGTTTGGAAACAACTGCCTGCCACAGCGAGAGCTTGCTTGTGGAAGGATAATGTAGGATCGAACTTTATTCCCAGATTTCTCACTGTGTCTACTGTGTTAGGAGGTGGATCCGAATTTGAAGGCCACCACTGGTTGGGCCAAAATACGTTGGACTTTCCAAACAGCATAATCTCTGTTTTAGAGCTGTTACATTTGAGATGATTCAGTTTCATCCAATCCATCACTGCTGTTAAACAGTGGTGAAACTTTTCTTCCGCCACTGTAGAGTTTTTATCGAGAGTGAGAATCAGTTGAGTGTCATCTGCATAAGCAATGGATTCGACATCATAAGTGTCCATCAGAGAAAGGAGTGGTGCCATATAAAGATTGAAAAGGGTTGGGCTCAAGGATGAGCCCTAAGTAACCCCTGATGATAACCATTTTTCTCCCGATTTGTAACTTCCCAATGTTACAATCTGATGCCTGTTTTTTTAAAAAGATGTGATCCAGGGCAATGCCTTGTTCGTGATTCCGCTGTGTGCAAGCCTGTCTCTCAAGATGTCATGAGAGACAGTGTCAAACGCTGCTGATAAGTCCAACAGAACCAGTACCGCATCCTTACCCTGATCCAGGGCAAACTTTAAGGTCTCAGTGGTATGGAGAAGCACTGATTCTGTTGAATGGCCGGGTCTGAAACCTGATTGCTTGGGGTGTAGAATGTTAGTTTCTTGCATGAAATCATTGAGTTGGGTGTGAACTAATTTCTCAGCAATTTTACTCAGACATGGCAGCAGTGAAATAGGCCTAAGGTTGGAGAGAGTGGTGGGATCCAAGAGTTTCTTTTTTTGAAGTGGCTTCACAGCGGCAGTTTTCCAAATATCAGGGATTTTTGCTAGCCTAAAGGTGGCATTAATAATCTGATTAATGATGGGGTTTATAGTATCCACCAACGCATGTAGGATTTTTGGGGGACATGGATCGAAAGGCGAGCCCGATTTACAGGAAAGGATGGCTTGCCTGGATTGTTCTAAGTTAATCTCCTTAAAACATGTGAGTTCCCTTTTTGTTCCTAAGGTTTGGGCTTTATTAGGCTGAGGGGATATATTCGTAAAATCTTTCTTTAAGTCAAGAATTTTATTGTCAAAGAACTCGGCGATTTGATCACATAGATCCTGTGATGGAGGAATTTCTTGTTCTAGGCTTTTTGGGTTAGTGAATGATTTCACGATATTAAAAATAGTTTTCTGGTTATCTGCCTTGTTTATTAGATTAGAATAGTGTGTCTTTTTTTCTATTCTAACTTGCTGATGAGAGGATCTGAGTGCTAGTTTAAAAAGCCCCAGGTCTTCTGTTTTATAGTTTGTCCGCCATTGCTTTTCCAATTGTCTACATTGTCCCTGTAAGGCTTTTAAACGAGGGGTAAACCAGGGAGCTGACTTTTTTTGGATAATGTTTTTCTTTAGCGGAGCTAAAGTGTTGGCCAGTGACAACATCCAGTCATTAAAAAGATTATTGTCAATTACAGGATCCCCTGTAAGAGTAGTTTTTGCGGCTTCGGCTATGCTCTGCAGGTTGGAATTAGAGAGCATGCTATTCCACTTCCGTGTGAAGCCCGATTGACCGGGGTTTTTTTCTAGTTGGACATTATTGAAATCAAACTTGAAGGGAATTAGCTTATGGTCTGATCAAGTTATCGTAACTGGAGGGGCGATAGTTAGGTTGGCTGCATTGGTACATATCCCATCCAGGGTGTGTCCCGCACAATGTGTGGACCCCTCTGTCTGCTGTTTTAGCCCCAGTGTATTTATAATTTCTATGAAAGTGCTGGTATTAGGAGTATCAGTTGCTTCGAGATGAAAATTAAAATCGCCTAAAAGTGTAAAATTTGAGTATCCTACCACTAGAGAGCTTATGCTTTCCCCCAAGGTATCTAAGAACTTGAGAGCAGATCCCGGGGGCCTATAAATCAGAGCCCCCGCAAACGTAGTACAGCTATCTAATTTAAAACAAAAACAGAAGCTTTCTGCTTCCTTTAGTTCTGTAATGTTGGAGATGGAGCACTTCCAGTGGTCCTTGTATATTATAGCTATACCGCCTCCTTTTTGCCCATTTCTATCTAATCTGGTGATAGTATAACCATGAGGAAGGGCTTGTACTATATCGGGATTGGAACATTCCGTTAGCCATGTTTCTGTGACAAAAAGGCAGTCAAAATTCCAGTCTATCAACATGTCCTGGATATGTAAAGCATTTTTTGCTAGGGATCTGGCGTTTATGAGGCCACAGCATACCTGTTTGGTTTGAATTTTGCCCTTGTCGGGAGCAATACCTCCAGCCATAATACTACACTCATGATTAAAAGTATGTTTACATGTAAGGCAGGAAAGAGGACCTTTGATGTTTTCCGTAAGCGGGGGGGCTTGACAGATATTGACTATTGGCTTAAGTGCTACTAGTTCTTTTCTAGTGTAAAAGCGGTGATCTAGTCCAAAACCGGCAGCATTTCTGGCCCTGGCCGCGTATCGGGCGCGGACGGGCGCAGACGGGCTTGCCTTTGGCGCGCCGCCAGCGCGCGTCCGCTGCGCGTCGAGCAGGGCATCCGGTTTTTATGGAGGGGGAGAGTGGCCACTAGACCGCTAACCTCCCTCGAACCGGAAGTCGCCTATTCCTCCCTCCACTCAAGCGGGACGTGACCCGTGGTGGACCGGGGAGGGGCAACCGAGCCAAGAAACAACAGAGGGGAGGTAAAATACAGGTAAAAACTATTTTAAAAAACTGGGCAAGTATATGCTGTGCAAGTTCAGACTGTGCAATTCAAGTGCAAATTCAGCAAGTTAATACCAGATTTAAAACAAAGTTAAGTCAGGCGTTTCTAGCGTATTTAAATACGAGCGTGATAGCTTTTAACGAGATGCCAAAGAACAAAGCTTCTGCCTTGCAGGCGCGCGTGCCACACCCCCTACCTCCTACCTCTGACCAGAGGGCCATGGTGCCACACCCCACCTCTGACCAGAGGGCCCTAGTGCCACACCCCCACCTCTGACCAGAGGGCTCTGGTGTCACACCCCTGCCTCTGACCAGACAGATGAACGGTGCCACATCCTCCACCTCTGACCAGACAGGTGAACGCTGCCACATCCTCCACCTCTGACCAGACAGATGAACGCTGCCACATCCTCCACCTCTGACCAGACAGACGCATGGTGCCATACCCCCCACCTCTGACCAGAGGACCCTGGTGCCACACCCCCTACCTCTGACCAGAGGGCCATGGTGCCACACCCCCTACCTCTGACCAGAGGGCCATGGTGCCACACCCCTACCTCTGACCAGAGGGCCCTAGTGCCACACCTCTACCTCTGACCAGAGGGCCCTAGTGCCACACCTCTATCTCTGACCAGAGGGCCCTGGTGCCACAGCCCCCACCTCTGACCAGAGGACCCTGGTGCCACACCCCCCACCTCTGACCAGAGGACCCTGGTGCCACACCTCTACCTCTGACCAGAGGGCCCTGGTGCCACACCCCTACCTCTGACCAGAGGGCCCTGGTGCCACAGCCCTACCTCTGACCAGAGGGCCCTAGTGCCACCCCCCACTTCTGACCAGACAGACGCATGGTGCCATACCCCCCACCTCTGACCAGAGTGCCCCGGTGCCACATTAAATTACCCAGGACCAGAGAGATAACGAGGACCCCCCCCCCTCAAAAGGCACTCCGCACTACTCCCGACCATAGAGATAGCGAGGAAGCCTATGGTGCCTGTTGAGAGAGGTAAAGTAGACCTATCCCACGCCTTGACCAGGCCCTTGCAGCCTCCCAGAGACAAACAGTAAACCCCAGTGCTGGAGCAGTTGAACCAGTCAGTGATGCTCCTACAGGGAGAGGAGAAGAGGGGTTTTCGGACCAGGATCTTGAGAACGGCTTCTTGACTTACACAAGGGTAGACCTCCTTCTGTCTCACCAGCAGCGACAAAAGACTTAGGACCTCGGTGCACGACCTGAGAGCCTTCGGTGCAGATTGCTCGTCACCACCAAGTCTTTCTCCACCATCTTTGCCACAGAGGGGAAAGTGTGGGGAGTTGGCCAGGTTTTAGATATTATCAAAGAGCCGTTTTGAGAAGGGGGTGCTTCCTGCCCCCACTTTAGGGATAATGATGGTCTCCTGATTGTTTGTAAGGATGAAGTACCTTCTTTTGGTAGAAGGGACTGGTATGTGAGATAGCCTGGTGTGCACGAGTGAGTGTGTTACTTAGTGTATATGCACAAGTAAGTACATGAATGTCTTAGTATGAGAGGGAGTGTGTCTGAGTGAGTGTCACTGAGTGCGTCAGTGTGTCGAGGAGTTTCTGAGGCACCAGATTCTGCAGAAAGACCATCTACGTATAGGAGATTGTTTTAAATGCGATATCCAAGTCAGCTTTTTGCAGAAAGAAGAGTGCAGACCACAGCCATGCAAATTAGACAAAGATTATGTCTCAAAAAGGGAGTCCTCAAGACGTATGATATGATGGTTTCCTTGGAGAGGATCCATAGGCGTTGCACTTCAAGGTTTTTGACTTAGCCCTGAAAAAGTCACTTAAGTAACTTTGTTCTTGTCAAGAAATTAGAGTCTGTGCTCACACTGGTGAGTGTTGTCCCTAAGGTCATTAGAAAGGCCCTCATTTCTTTCTTTTAAGGTCCCTTGGAATCTAAATCCGTTCCTTATGGACCATCGATGGTTCTTTGTGCCAGGTGCTGAAGACAAATGCTTAAATAGGTAAGCTAGATTTGGGGCTCTTACTGTCTGCTGCACCCAATCGAAGCAGGCTTTAGATCCATGCAAGGAACACGTCTGCCCTGCTGGCGTTGCCTGATGACATTTGAGGGAATCTGGAGGGTGTTAATGTCTGCTCTCTCTTTATTGGTCTTGGTCTCAGCAGCCATTTTCAACAGGTAGGCCATACGAACCTTCTGGCCCGAATGGACACATGGTTGTCCGTGGCACCGCATTAGATTGGATTTCATAATTTCTGTCAGTTCGGTGACAGGCGATGAGACTTTCAGTGTTTAGCTTATCTTACAAACCTCTTGAGTGTTGAGGCTCTCACTTCTCTTCTTCTGTCCATGGCTTGTTCGGTTTCTATTGCTTGTTTTATCCTTCCAGATTATTGTAGGTTTTTGGTCACCTTTACACCTGCACTAATTATACCCAGATTGTGTTGAGAGTGACACATCGGACAGCGACTGCCACCTGCTTTGAGAGTGCATGTCCTTAATTTCTGTCTGGATGCTTGTCAGTGCCCTAAAAACGTATCTTATACCAACACAAGAGACCGTTTGGCATTTTGTGCTCACTTTGGTTACCAACATTGCAACCGTTCGCAGCTTGGACATTAGGTCTGACCCAAGTCTAAGTTTCATTTCAAAAGTCAGTGTGACTGCTGGGGCTTGGTGTTTTGCATTGTAGGTTCCTTGTTTTTTCGTTTTTTTATCACTACTTTCTAAGACTATTCAGACAATGGTGGACAGTCCACAATTATTTCCTAGTTTTGATTAGGGGAATACTTTATATTTGAGCTTCTTCAGCCTCTGCAGACAGTTCATGCCGTGGATACCAGGAAGCTTTTAGGGAACTACTACTGCAGCCATGTTTCGTAGCTGGATGGTATGTGGCTAGTGATTCATAAAAAGTGGCCTTTATTTCTTTTTTTCTACAACAGGACTTCTTGTTCTCCAGTATTGGTGTATTTTTTCATAGATTCACAAGCTTGAATAATCCCCGTCATCAAGGTGGGAGTCCCACAGTACATTCTAAAGCAGTGGCAGTAATTAACATAGCTTATAAAGGCATTACATTTAATAGCTTATCCATTTCATTTAAAAAGAACCAAACTCCAGCCAAACAGGCGACAGCATCCTTAGAACACTCCCAACAGAGGCATCTTCTCTCAGATTTTCACCGCAGCTCTGCTCAGTTCTTCTGATTTGGTTATTCCAGATTACTTCAGCTGTGTTCCACTATGTCAGAACTTGCGAAGAAAGGACTTTGTAGACCTTGTGGGACCTGCGGTAAGAAAAGGCTACACTCTGAAGATCTCCATTGAGAGTGAATCTACTGCCTTCATCCCACCTGCAAGGTGAGAGACTTTAAAACTGCGGGACTTTTTCTACCAAAACCCTCAAAGATCATGAGGGAAGACTTTTGATTTGGCATCAGAAACTAAAAGCCAAAACTGCTGTCGTTTCTGAGGAGGATAGTGAGAGTTCTACTTCTCACAAAAATCTAGGAAGAGAGAGAGGTCACACCATGAGTCGCCTCAGGGGTACAGAAAATCCTTGAAAAAGACCCTCCATAGGTCTTCAAAAAGCTCCTCTCATGAGGAAAAGAGGGAATGGGCTTCTTCAGACTCTAAATCTGAGCCTACTACTCCATTTGTAGCCCTCCCATAAAACCAGCATCCTCCTCCGAATCAAAGTCTGGAAAGCACAAACTGATTGGAAAAACATCGTTGACAATGCCAACACAGTCTAAATCATCGTTGACGGCAGCTAAAACTAAGATACCGTCGACGACCAGCTTAGCATCTATGATCACACCGTTGGCGATCACCATCCACGCCGACGACTACCATGTTGACGACAGCATTCGAGCCGACGAAGACTACCTCGTCGATGACGACCACCTCATCGACGACGACGACAGTGACATTGTCAGGAACTATTCCGACACCGTCGACTACCATGAAGCAATTCACTGAAAAATGTTCCTCATCGTTGTCGACACTAAAACATAAGAAGTCAATCATGCTGATTTTAACCACATCCTTGTAGCTACCATTGATAACTGTGTCTATGAGACTTTTATCATCACCAGATAATATTCATCCTGAATTTACATCACCTACCAAGGTGTCGCCACTACCACCCAGCTACTTGCTAGATGTTGAAGGGGAGGATACCAGAGGTATCAACCACAATCCTTCCAGTAGCCCTTTTGCCCTGCCTACCAGCAACACCAGTCGTATTGAGCACCGCCACCAGCAGCTTACACCAAGCAACAACCGCAGAGAAGGCAGACTGCTTCAGCCAGAGACACCGGCAGAAAGCAGTGACAGGCTCACAGTGCCAGTTACACCATCTCCAGAACATCATTCGGCGGGAGCAACAATGTCACAATACGTACATCAATGTAGGAAGATCACTACGGACAAGTGAGTCCTGGATCTCATCACATGCCCTGGAGTTCATTCAGATTCCACCTCATACTCCACCAACACAATCCTTGCCATCTCATCTTCATCTTCTCTGCAAGAAAGTATTGGCTATGATAGCCAAGGGGGCCATAGAAGAGGTTTCACATTCTCAGAAAGAAATGGGTTTTTACTCCCTTTCTTTCCTAGTGATGAAGAAATCAGAGAAGTGGCGCCCCATTCTGGATCTCAGGAAGCTTAACATGTACCTAAAAAATCAATCTTTCTGTATTATTACCCTCCAGGAGACCCTTCACCTCCTCAATCACGGAGATTTCCTAACCAGTCTCAATCTCTAGGATGCCTATTTCCATATCCCCATCCATCCCAGGCACCGCAAATTCCTCAGATTCACAGTAGCCGGCACTCATTACCAATTCAGGGTGCTCCCCTTTGGTCTTCGATCCGCTCCCCGGATATTTACAAAATGTATAGACCCAGTGGCAGCCTACCTGAGAAAGAAAGGCATGAAAGTTTTCCCATACCTCGACGACTGGCTGATAAAGGCACCGTCCTTTCATCAAGCATTGATGGATACAACAATGTTTCTACAAATATTTAAAACTTTGGGGCTTATAGTGAACTACCAAAAGACTCTGCTTTCTCTCTCAATGACAATACATTTTCTAGGAGCAACTTTAGACACATTACTGGATAAGTCATTCTTGTCCGTAGACAGGCAAATGAAGCTTTCGGTACTAGCCCGCTCTCTTTCAAAAAGAAAGTGCGCTTCAATTCACCCCCTCAAGTCTCTTCTCGGCATGATGTAATCGGCCATCCTCCTAGTGTCTCATGCTCTTCTGAAAATGCACCCTTTCCAGGATGAACTAGACACACAATGGTTTCAAGTGGAAGGACAATTCGACGACATCATTCAGATCACACTAGTGATGAAAATAGCTCTTCCTTGGTGGACAAGCTCTGACAATCTTTCAGCAGGATTGACGTTCCTCCCTCCCCTTCCGGATTATGTCATTATAACAGATGCTGCTCTAGAAGGGTGGGGAGCTCATTTGCAAGATCTTCAGATTCAGGGCAAATGGAGTCTAGAACAGTCAAGGATGTATATCAACTTTCTGGAGCTCGGAGCGATCTCACTGGGTCTCCAGTCCTTCTTACCAAGGATACACAGATCATCGGTGTCGATAAGAACAGACAAGACAACAAGTATGCATTACCTCAACAAGCAAGGAGGTACAAGATCCAGGTTCTGTCACAGGAAGCACAGGACATCTGGAAATGGGTATTAGATCATCAAGTGACCATAAGAGCAGAACATCTGCTGGGAATCAACAACTCTAGCAGACACCTTGAGCAGAACGACCTAGAGTTGTCATGAATGGGAATTGAACCAACTCATTCTGGACGCCATATTCCATCGATGGGGCAAGCCAAAACTGGATCTCTTCGCATCTCAAGAAAATAAGAAATGCTGGTTTTACACCAGCTAGTACCCTCAAGAAGGGTCCTGGGGGAATGCCTTTTTGATAAGATGGTCAGAGATTTATGCATACAATTTTCCCCGATCCCTCTTATTCCCAGGCTTCTTAGGAAAATGAAAAGGGAACCGTACTGGTTAATACTCATTGCTGCACGATGGCCCAGACAACACTGGTTTACAGAACTTCTAATGTTGTTGGAGGACAACCATATCCAGCTGAAGCCCCAGAAGGTCTTGCTGTCAATGAAAACTAGCAGGTCCTTCATCCAGATCCAATTTCTCTGCATTTAGCAGCCTGGCTCCTGAACACCATGAGCTCCAACACCTAGCTATTCCAGAGGACTGTAGAAAGATCCTCGCAAGAGCCAGAGCTGACTCCACCAACAAAACACATTGTCTGAAGTGGAAGCGTTTTTGTCTATGTTGCAAGAAATGTAATGTTCATCCTATCACATCACCTCCAGAAAAGATGTTTGCCATATCTACTACCTCTAGCCAAATCCGGTCTGGCACACTCGTCTATTAAAGTGCACTTAGCTGCTATTTCAATGTATAGATGAACTTTGGGATCTCCTTCCCTGTGGTCTAACCAACTATTCGTGCAATTTCTTAAATTATTATTCAGGGTTTTTTCCCGATAAAGTCACCCCCACCTGCATAACAGCTCAACACAGTGTTATCCCAATTGATGAAAATCCCTTTCGAACCTATCTACAGGGCAGAACTTAAGTTCCTGACATAGAAGGTGGCTTTGCTCCTAGCTCTTACTTCCACTAGAAGAGTGAGTGAACTGCAGGCGTTCACTATAAGGGAACCATTCTTATAATTCAAAGATAGCATGGTAATTCTTCAAACTAATCCCAAATTCGTACCTAAGGTTCCCACAGATTTCCATCTCAATCAACCTGTAATGCTAAAGACTTTCTTTCCCAATCCTCAAACACCAGCAGAACCAACTCTAAATACACTCGATATGTAAAGAGATGCTTAAAGTTCTGCTTACATCACACAAAGCATCTACGTACTTTGGACCAACCTTTTGTGGCGTACGGAAACAATAACCAAAGGAGGACCAGTCTCCAAACCCACCATAGCAAGATGGACTGCAACAGCCATACAATTCTGCCATTCTAAGGCCGGTAGGCCTTTAAGACTAAAAACAAAAGCGCACGCTACGAGAGCAGTCTCTACAACGGCGGCCTTGTTTGCGGGGGTGCCTATCGAAAGTATATGCCGCGCTGTAACCTGGAAGAGCAGGCACACTTTCACCCAACATTACTGCCTAGATTTGGCAAAGAGCAGTGTTACAGCTGTGGGTCAAGCGGTACTTCTGCATCTTTTCCAATAAGGTGAGCCTGGCATCCTAAAATGTATAATGGTGTACCGACAATCCCCTGTGGTATTTGTCTTCTTTTATTACATATGCATTTAACTGCTAGCTATTCTGATTCAAGCATGTGAATCTATGAAAGATACTCCAATACTGAAAAAAAAAGGTGTTACTTACCTGTAACTCTCGTTCTCCAGTATTGGTATCTTACATAGATTCATATGTGACCCACCCTCCTCCCCTTAGAGGTTCTCCTTCTTTGCAGGTGGGGTCTATTCCCACTAGTGCTTGAAAATCTGAGAGAGAATGCCTTCTGTTGTGAGTGTTCTAAGGGTGCTGTTGCCTGATTGGCTGGAGTTTGGTTCTTTTTAAATGAAAGGATACGCTATTAAATTCAATGACTTTATGCCATTGTAAGCTCTGTTAATTACTGCTACTGCTTTAGAATGTACCGTGAGACTCCCACCTCGACGACGGGGGATGATTCAAGCATGTGAATCTATGAAAGATACCAATGCTAGAGAACGAGAGTTACAGGTAAGTAACAATTTTTTTCATCAAAAACACTTTCATTTGTCTATGTGGCTGTGCTTCAAGTCAAGTCCCATGGACCAGTAAGATCAGAATGGAAGGAAGACATTTTTCTTATTTTTTTCCTAGATTTTGGGGGAATTTATGTTCACTTTACAATACAAAAGTGACTACTTAACTTTTCAGAATGGCTCCAAGACTTGACTTTTCCTCTATAACTGTTAATTTTTGCACCATGTACAGCCGTCAGCATGAACACTCATATTTAGGCTGGCATTTTTTGGAACGCTATGCCATCGGTAGGCAGTGGCTCTCAGGTGAATCTTCAACCCTTTGCCCATCACAAGAAGCCGTCTCCAGGCCTTAGTTGAAGTGGATGGAATTCCAGATGATGGAATCTTTTGTGTTGTGAGATCTCCTCTCTGAACTGCTTGTATATAATCAGTTGGAGAGCATGTCATTTCGGGGATACCGACCTGAAGCTTGTGATTGGGTTGTAGGGTACAGAATACCTTAGTCAAGGTATTCGGGTGGTCCCTACAATGCTCTACCTTATGTGTAAGACAGAATATTTAAGTGAATAGTCCTTGTTCAAAATACTGTGCAAGATTATCAGAGCCAAGGTGATGTGGTCAAAACGACAGTCGGAGGATGATGCAGGCACAGTAGTTATGGGCTCTTGGTAGTTTGTTAATAGTTTTTATGAGGAGTGTCTTTTAAAGGGCATTACAGTAGCCGGGGTATGAATAATGTGTCCTTGAGGGGTAGGATTAGAAGGCAATGAATCTCGTCATTGTTGCAGACTCCTGAAAACACTTCTGCAAATTGCGTTGACTTGTGAGATGAAGTTAGTTCTGTGGTCAATGGTACCCTAGGGTTTTCCAGAATCCAAAGACATCAAATGCCACAATGGGTTGTTGTGATGAGTGTTAAGAGCAGTTTGGTTTTTCATTTTTCCATATATATTTTTTGCGTTAACAGTCTGTTCTGTTAAATTGTGTGGACTTCATAAATCAATATTGGGTAAGTGTATAGATTAAGGTACCCTACTTTGAATATGGTCACAAAAACTGTATTGGGGCAATGCATATACCTTCAATCATTCCAATCACACTAGGTGGCAGTGGGCTGCCTGTCGATATCACTTTAACATATTATGCCATCTCACTCCTCTTATTACTATAAGAAAGTAACTTAAGCTAGAAACTGTATTTATTTAAACCTTTGCTAAAATTAGAATCTGTTTTTATCTAAATTGTCTATTAATATCTGCATTTGATTCATACAGAGATGAGCTCTGTAAAATTGGTAATACTATAACAAGAATGTTTAAAACAATATCTTGCTTGAATCACATTCTATATGGAATGTCTTCTTGTGATATGTCCTGCCCTGAAGAAGGGCGTGTCAGAAGGAATTTCAACAGGGCTGAAACATAGAAGATGTTGATCATTAGCAGAAATAACTTTCTTATGGGGCATAATACATTCAAGAACCACAAATGGAGCCTTCTGGTGGGGACACCTATTGGATGTGTGTCAAGGTACTGTCAGTATTGTGAGGTAAATTATTTGTACACCTTCCAATGAGGCACTTGGAACACAGGAGCCTGAATGACGAGCATTGTATATAGATTTTTGTTTCCAACCTTCTCCTACACCAGAGGAAGTAGTGTAGGGCAATGAAGGCCTCTTCTGTCAGAACAGAGGGTGCCATTTTACTGTGGTAATTAATTATTGGTGCAGGAGCGATGCTTCGTGTACATCATGCCATCTTACATTCTCCATCATGCAATCTTGTTTTGAATTTTTGTGAACATTGCACATCTCTGCCTCTGTGCGGTATAGCAGGTGTGATTCCAGGCCATTGGTGGCTGAACACCATTTGAATAAATATTATGCCCTAAATGTTGTCTACAAAAACTTAATAATAACTTAATAATAGAAAACATATACCCGGTGCGATGATGTGTTTGAAACTGATATTAAGGACACAATATGTATGTCAGACGATGTTTCTCTATACAATATTCTGGCATAAAGCTGAATAGCAGAGCAGTTTAGCAAGATAGAGAAAAATAAACAATCTTTAAAAAACACAATTCCCTTTCTCAGCCTTTTATCAAACACGTTATTAAATAAATGTAAATTGTTACACTGCAATAAGATTTGAATTTAATTTTAATCTCAGTTCATAATATACAGAAAGAAGAGAAATTACGAAGGAAGACACATAACAACGAGATTCGAATGAGCACCTTTGGGACAGAGAGGAACTTTCTTAAATAGTCTTATTGATACTACAAGCACAGTTCAAGAAGTTATTCCCTTTCCAAACATACATTTATTTCTCACTACTGTTTTTTCTCTATACTGATTAATATCGGGTTAAAAGCTGAGTGCCCCTCTAAGGCTGCTCTGGAGCTCTACCGTCCCACATATATCCCTGAGTCCTTGTCTTTGCTCGGCTATCTTTCCTAAAAATAAAAACTATATTTTCAAAGGTTTTCTTTCAGACACCGATCAACATTCCTTTCTCCATTTTTTTAAAGTCTAGGACTTTGGGTCTGATTTAGATCTCGGCGAACGGATTACTTGATCACAACGGTGACTGATATCCCATCTGCCGAAATATAATTCCCATAGGATATAATGGGATTTATATTTCGGTAGATGGGAAATCCGTCACCGTTGTGAAGGAGTAACCCGTCTGCTGAGATCTAAATCAGGCCGTTTGTTTTTATCCTGTATTTCCTACTCTGAGCAGCAACGTTCAAGGCCACTATGCCGTCACTTTTAGGGCTGTCCGTCAAATGGCGACAGAAATATCAATAAAAACTCTTTTCTCTTGTGCATACTGTACTTTTGAGACAGTCATTCTGTGAAAGAGTGCTCATTCTCTCAGAATATGACCAAGGGAGACCTGAATGATGGGGAGGGGAGTTGCCCATGGGAAGACTGAGTCTCAAAGAAAGATTTACCGCTTGGACATGCGTCTCTACTCAAGGATAGGGCAGTAGGGGTCCATCCTCCATATTAGAACATGTGGGCACTCACTCTGACTTCCCTCACAGGAGTATGGAACAGTGGCGCCATTGCTACCGTTCCCACTGTTCATCAGTCTTTCCACATCTGTCTTCCTGGCTTCTACTTCAACGTCAATACCCTACTTGACAAGCAGGGTATTGTTGAATAGCACATTGCTGTCAAGCAGTGCACGGCCAGCAAGTCGAGCTTGACTGTCCACAGGGGCATCGTATGACTTCAGAAGCTAAGGTATTCTGGATTCAGAAGCTGGGAAACCCATGGCCAAGACATTGACTGACATGGGGATTGTAGTCAACAGGAACAACACCAGGGTTACCCCTCCCCAAGAGTGCTTCCAGAAGCCAAAGGTGTCTTTACTCACATATTAATTCCTATCCTACACCCATTGGCCAAGGCACGGGGACAAGCAGTACTCCTAGGAGATGCTAACTGAGTTGTATTTCAGGAAGACTATCTCGCTCGTCAAAGAACCTAAAGGTGACAAACTTCAAAATGAGCCACGTAAGCAGGCCATTCACCAAAAGAACACTGAGCGCCTGTTTTTGGATCAACTAGATCAATCATTCTCCAGAATCTACCTCGAAGTCTCCAACTAGGTTATCCCTACTGATATCTCTGTTTATCCCATCGGGTTCCAGTTTTCTGGAACCACAAGGGAGCTCTTTTTAACTCCAACAATAACAAAGGCCTCGATTTCAAGATTGATAAATGGATGCAAAGCTGCCTCTTAAGAACCAATATTCTTAAGAGAAGACTTAGTCTGTCTTTATCATTAGTCTCAAAATACAGAATAAATATTTGTCTTCTTCTGTCCCTCGAGATGATGAGAGTAGACATTAGCTACAGTTGAAAGACAAGTCTGGCACACATCTGCTGCTACCCCGGAGGCAGCAAGTACATCAGCTCCCCTGGGGAGATAAAGAGACTCCTTTGCAAGTTGATAAAAGGTTCTCAGAAGATTATTCCAAGGGCAAGAATCAAGACTTAATGGATATGGTTAATGAAGGCCTTCTAGTATCTAGCCAGGTAATTATTGCAGCAGTGGACATGCCGGACCTCATCACCCACGGTGATTTCGACTGGGTGTCCATGCGCCACTCATACTGTCTGCAGTTCACGATTTTCCCAACAAAAATTAATGAACCTCCCTTTCAACAAAAGATATTTTTGTATTGCAAAAAGCTGTTTTGATTCTAGGCAAGGAATAAGCGGATACCCTCAAGCCAGCAGGCAGTGGGAAGACATAAAAAATCCACTGGGCATCACTGTGAAACAAACCCTTGTTCTGGAAGTGACAGGAGCCTCTATAGGAGCGGCCAAATGGCTAACAGAAGAGACATCATCTCCAAGGCAGAGGAAGATATCATTCTGTAGGAACATTTCAGAAACCCTCACAAAGGATCCAGAGTTAGTTTACATTGTCATCCTCTACAGTCAAAGCGTGTGCTATATTATTTCATGAGGATATAATTAGGCTATCAATGCAGCATTAAAGCCAGTTCTCACTGTTAAAAAAAGAAGTTATTTAACACCAGTTGTGAAGAAAGGGCCCATAAACAGTGATCACATCAGATCTACTCCAGACGTCTGCAAGCAAGTGGACGAGGTTGCAGAAATGAAAGAGACTAGATACACACCGAGTCTTCTTGCAAGATCAGCAGATCACGAGATGACAACTGGTGCATAGAACCAGAATCCCAGAGATTTATGGTAAAGCTTTAACCTAGACAAGCTCCTTCCATCAGTTTGAGATTGACGCTGTGATCTCCACTGCCCCTCTTACCGTTGAATTACATTGATGTCTTCTATTTGTGAATTCCTAGCACTTGAGTGATGCCGTTTCTTAAACCCTGTCCACATGTCTAGTGGTAAATTATGCCATGAAAAACGTATGCTGAGACTTCAATTCCTATCCACTCGTGTACAAGGTGTGCATGTTTAGGGGTTGTGAGGAATGTCCTGCATGAAGTGTCTCCCCGACTGAGAGTTTTTTCCTGTTCGGTCTAGGTGATTTACCTTCTGCATTGCTGGGAGGTCTTTCCATGTTCAATGGTACCAGATTCAATTAAATCGCAGAAAGCAATATCCTGTACCCCCTGTGATGCTCCATCGTTCTGGACGAGTGAGAGTTCCTTAAGAGAGCCTACGTGTAACTGCAATAATCAACTCTAGATGATGATTGATTCTCACCTGATAGAGCGATGACAGGTGTCTACTGACCTAAAGAGACTGATGTTGGGAGGAATCTTCCAGTTCCATAGCTATGATAAAGCTGAGAATGGGCCGAAAGGTTTGATAATGCTCCTTGCGTTGTTTAGATCCGATGTCTATTGACCTAAAGAGACTGATGTTGGAAGGAATCCTCCAGTTCCATAGCCATAATAAAGCTGAGAATCTGCCGAAAGGTTTGATAATGCTCCTTGCGTTGTTTAGATCCGATGTCTATTGACCTAAAGAGACCGATGTTGGAAGGAATCCTCCAGTTCCATAGCCATGATAAAGCTGAGAATGGGCCGAAAGGTTTGGTAATGCTCCTTGCATTGTTTAGATCCGATGTCTATTGACCTAAAGAGATTGATGTTGGAAGGAATCCTCCAGTTCCATAGCCATGATAAAGCTGAGAATGGACCGAAAGGTTTGATAATGCTCCTTGCGTTGTTTAGATCCGATGTCTATTGACCTAAAGAGATTGATGTTGGAAGGAATCCTCCAGTTCCATAGCCATGATAAAGCTGAGAATGGGCCGAAAGGTTTGATAATGCTCCTTGCGTTGTTTAGATCCGGGCCACTCTTGCTTTGGGCGATCATTGCACCTTCAAGATTCAATCTGAAAAGTGGAGAGTCATCTGCAAGAAGATTTCTGGCATGAGGCCAAGCTTCGCTCTTCCAAGGCCAGTTGATTGCAGAGATACATCCCCCAGCTTTAGGAAAAAACAAGTAGATGTAAGCAGGCTATTGGAAAAAGTCAGGACTGTGCCATTAACCAAGAGCTTCTCATAAGCACCTTTGTAACACAGAGGAATTTTACTAAAGAAATGTATTGCCATGTCAGAAAATGCTGGGTGTTGAGTCCACACATGTGAATACTACACAATTAAAGAAAGAGTGAAGTCCCTGGAAAGACACATATTTTTCCTCAATGTTCTTTCACATCAAATGGTAGACATGAGCAGCTAGCTTTCTCTCCTTGAATTCAAGGTGGCCTCTGCAATTTGAAATTCCGGACCATCTTCATTTATTTTCGATGATCCACGATTCATGGCACATTTCTGCACATTGCAAATATCTAACCGTCGAGCTTGACTAGCTCGCGTTGGACACCTGCAGTGCGACTGCAAAGCACTCTTTTGATAATAAAAAGCAACGAAAAAAATGGAGCAAAGATTTTTGTTTGATCTTCGTCTTCGCTCTCCGTTTATGTGTGACAAAGGATGTGCATCTGATCTCTGTAGATGTGCGATAGGCCTTCCTTCCAAACTCCATGCCAAGACGTCTCAATATTGCACCCACGTGTCTAGCAAAGCTGGGTTCAGATGTTACCTGCATCTAGAGAACAGTTTTTTGTGGCTTACAGAATGGTCTGCTCACAATTCCAGTTTCTTTTGATTCTAATATTAATAGGCTTCGTAAAGAACTACAAAAACCATATATTCCTGAAGAGTCCGCCTCCAACAGCGGCATGTATAAAGAACCTTCTAATTGCATGTGTTCTCTCTTAGACCCCAGACACACATTCACCAGGCACTTCCACAGACAGAATTTTAACATATTGTTTCTGCTCTTTTCCTCATCTCTTAGAGGGCCAGGCCCTGGTTTCACTGGAAACATATTTTTCCCCTTTGGGTTAGGCTGGCGCAGCTTTGGGGAAAAGAATTGAAAACATTTTATTTATTTATTTTTTAGCAAAAAAGTGTATTTTGGATTTCCATGTTCATTATATTGTGATCTACTTATTTTCCTACGTTCTAGTCTTTCTCAAGGAGGGTTTCACCTAACTTATTTCTAATTGCAAGAGTTCTTCCTAATTACCTCAGTAAGATTAGAATGATAGATTTTAACTAAGACTTTTCCCTACAAACCGGTGATTCTCTGCTTTCTTTAGGTAGGTGCGCCGTTCCACATGCCACATTATGTTTCTGTTTATTTTATTTATAAAGTTTTATATAGCGCGAACATGACCCTAGAGGGTATCAGAGCGCTTTACATAAACATCGTTCAGATACAACAGAAGGTAGAGGGTAAAAATACATACATTCAATTTACAAGTAGACTATTGTGGGCACGTCTGGCTTCTGGTGCAGTGTTTAGCAATATTTCTGTGGTTGTTATTAACCTGATACTTACATATAGATTGCCTGTACCCTTGTGAACTGTTATTACAAGTGAC
Organism: Calotriton arnoldi; assembly: GCA_963921515.1. Classification (NCBI taxonomy): domain Eukaryota; kingdom Metazoa; phylum Chordata; class Amphibia; order Caudata; family Salamandridae; genus Calotriton; species Calotriton arnoldi. The sequence goes on from CAWUFW010001460.1 coordinate 848,259, forward strand.
TTACTTTGAGGACAGATTCCCGAGAGGTCTTGCCTTTTTGGATAACCTAGTTGTTATTTGACTGTTTATCTTTTTTAATTTCCTGTATTTTCCATTACCCCTGGCTGTTCGACTTCTTAGGGCGTGGAATGAGTTTGTTATTCTATTCAGTGTTTATGACTATCCCAAAAAAATCCCATGATTGACAAGAAAAGGTTATCCGTCTTGGTTATCTTCTTTCAAATCATAAATAATCCCCTCGCCATCCTGCAAACAATCATTGGTAATGGCTGAAGATCACTCTTTCCATAACAAACAGTCAAAAGGAAGTGGCTTTGAACAGCAGCTGAACTGCATTCTGGGAGAGTGGAGTTTGATGGCTGTATTAAGCATGTGGTACAACCTGTGCTCCTGCTCGGCCCAGTTCCTGTCAGTTCTAGCATCTTCTTTTTGAAAAATGAGATAAAGATTAATTTCACAGCGTGTCCGTGCTAAACCTGCCATATTTATTCTGTATTCGATAAAAAAAAAAAAAAAAGGTAAAGAAAATGTGTCATTTAATAGGTTGCTGTCTTAAAAAGAGAGTCTATATCTTTCTGAACAAAAGTGAAGATATTTACTATTTATAAATTTAAGAAATCTATCTATGATGGAGAAGTAGGATTACAGGCAAGTAACTTTTCCATGCTCTTTTACTTGTCGTGTACGGTTTGGAGCAGGTCATGTCCCGCTGATTAGTATTACATGCTTTGTCGCTGATGTCATGGCTAGTAGACAGCGCGTCATCTCAGTCTAGCTGACGTTTATTTGGTCTGTCAGTGTTGTCACCTGTGATACAGGGCATGCCATTTCATGGTCATAAGCTTTTTAATGTCACTGAGGCAGCAAGCGATGCAGGCCTCGCCATCCCATGCTGTTTACTGTCGCACTTGTCACATACAGGACTGTGCATGTCGTCTCCTGCTCATGATCCGACATTTACTGTCACTGACACTATATATGAAAGAGGGTACGTGGTGCCCTGCTAGCTGGAAGAGATCTGCTCTGTCACTAATGTCGCATGGGTTACAGTGCACGCCATCTCATACTCACCTCAAGTTATTTTCTCTGTCACTGTTATAGTGCAGAACATATAATCTCCCAGGGGTTCAATGGTATTTTTTTCAGTCTCTCAGTCGTACCTAGCTTGTCATCTGCTGCTGCTACAAGTATTCGCTCGCTGACTAGTGTCAGTTATGGTGCATAACATCTCTCACCAGTGTCATGTGGGGTGTGTTTCTCTCACCAGTGTCATGTATGGTGCATAGCATTTCTCACCAGTGTCAGGTATGGTGCATAGTGTCTGTCACCAGTGTCATTTATGGTGCATAGCATCTCTCACCAGTGTCAGGTATGGTGCACAGCATCTCTCGCCAATGCCAGATATGGTGCACAGCATCTCTCACCAGTGCCAGGTATGGTAATAGCATCTCTCACCAGTGTCAGGTATGGTGCATAGCATCTCTCACCAATATCAGGTATGGTGCACAGCATCTCTCGCCAATGCCAGGTATGGTGCATAGCATCTCTCACCAGTGTCGGGTATGGTGCACAGCATCTCTCACCAGTGTCAGGTATGGTGCATAGCATCTCTCACCAGTGTCAGGTATGGTGCATAGCATCTCTCACCAGTGTCGGGTATGGTGCATAGCATCTTTCACCAATGTCAGGTATGGTGCACAGCATCTCTCGCCAATGCCAGATATGGTGCATAGCATCTCTCACCAGTGTCAGGTATGGTGCACAGCATCTCTCGCCAATGCCAGATATGGTGCATAGCATCTCTCACCAGTGTCAGGTATGGTGCACAGCATCTCTCGCCAATGCCAGATATGGTGCATAGCATCTCTCACCAGTGTCAGGTATGGTGCACAGCATCTCACCAGTGCCAGATATGGTGCATTAGCAAGTAAGAGTGCCTACAAGGGATTTATTAATACACATATTTATATTCATTTTGCATTCAATGTTGGCAAGCTCTACCCAGTAGCTCACACTTCAATCCTTTCAAATTTGATTTTACTTATTTCAATGTGAACAAATCTGAAGAAAAAATCTAACACGGGTGTATATATTCAAAAGAGATAAATTTATATTGACAAAATATTACAAAGGGTACAAAAAAATAAAAAGATTTCCATAGACTGGAAACAAGCATCCTAGGACCGGTTTCGGGGTTTCACCCCTCTTCAGCCAGGATAGCTTGATTCCAGTGGCATGGAGAGCACGGGACCCACGTCTGGGTATACCCGTCCCACTCGGGGTGACAAATGCAAAAACAACAATTGATGGACAGAATGCAGAACAATGTCATACATTCACCCCAGTGCAGAGATCTGGGCCCACTGGAATCAAGCTATCCTGGCTGAAGAGGGGTGAAACCCCGAAACCGGTCCTAGGATGCTTGTTTCCGGTCCAGTGAGGACCTGGCTTGGCAGTTCGGGCTGGACTGTTCCCATGAGGCACAGGGTCAAGACTGATTTGCATATGGCCAGGTCTAAACTGGGGTGGCATGGTGAGCAAAAGAATGATGGATTTAACCCAGATCTCTTGACTGGGGGTGAATGTTTTGATTTGTTCTGCATTCCGTCCATCAATTGTGTGTCTTTTGCTTTCTCGCCCTAAGTGCACCAGGTATGCCCAGACGTGGGTCCTGGGCTCACTGTGCCACTGGAATCAAGCTATCCTGGCTGAAGAGGGTGAAACCCCGAAACCGGTCCTAGGATGCTTGTTTCCGGTCCAGGGAGGACCTGGCTTGGCAGTTCGGGCTGGACTGTTCCCATGAGGCACAGGGTCAAGACTGATTTGCATATGGCTGGGTTCAAACTGGAATGGCATGGTGAGCAAAAAACGATGGATTTGGGCCCAGATCTCTGTACTGGGGTGAATGTATGACATTGTTCTACATTCTGTCCATCAATTGTTGTTTTTGCATTTGTCACCCCGAGTGGGACGGGTATACCCAGACGTGGGTCCCGTGCTCTCCATGCCACTGGAATCAAGCTATCCTGGCTGAAGAGGGGTGAAACCCCGAAACCGGTCCTAGGATGCTTGTTTCCAGTCCAGGGAGGACCTGGCTTGGCAGTTCGGGCTGGACTGTTCCCATGAGGCACAGGGTCAAGACTGATTTGCATATGGCTGGGTTCAAACTGGAATGGCATGGTGAGCAAAAAAACGATGGATTTGGGCCCAGATCTCTGTACTGGGGTGAATGTATGACATTGTTCTGCATTCTGTCCATCAATTGTTGTTTTTGCATTTGTCACCCCGAGTGGGACGGGTATACCCAGACGTGGGTCCCGTGCTCTCCATGCCACTGGAATCAAGCTATCCTGGCTGAAGAGGGGTGAAACCCTGAAACCGGTCCTAGGATGCTTGTTTCCAGTCCAGGGAGGACCTGGCTTGGCAGTTCGGGCTGGACTGTTCCCATGAGGCACAGGGTCAAGACTGATTTGCATATGGCTGGGTTCAAACTGGAATGGCATGGTGAGCAAAAAAACGATGGATTTGGGCCCAGATCTCTGTACTGGGGTGAATGTATGACATTGTTCTGCATTCTGTCCATCAATTGTTGTTTTTGCAGTTATGGTGCACAGCATCTCTCACCAGTGTCAGGTAGGGTGTGTTTCTCTCACCAGTGTCAGTTATGGTGCATAGCATCTCTCCCCAGTGTCAGGTATGGTGCACAGTGGCTCTCACCAGTGTCAGGTATGGTGCACAGCATCTCTCACCAGTGTCATGTAGGGTGTGTTTCTCTCACCAGTGTCATGTAGGGTGTGTTTCTCTCACCAGTGTCAGGTATGGTGCACAGCATCTCTCACCAGTGTCAGGTAGGGTGCATAGCATATCTCACCAGTGTCAGGTATGGTGCATAACATCTCTCATCAGTGTCAGGTATGGTCCACAGCATCTGTCACCAGTCTCATGTAGGGTGTGTTTCTCTCACCAGTGTCAGGTCTGGTGCACAGCATCTCTCACCAGTGTCAGGTATGGTGCACAGTATCTCTCACCAGTGTCAGGTGGGGTGCACATCATCTCTCACCAGTGTCAGGTATGGTGCATAGCATCTCTCACCAGTGTCAGGTATGGTGCATAGCATCTCTCATCAGTGTCAGGCAGGGTGCATAACATCTCTCACCAGTGTCAGGTATGGTGCACAGCATCTGTCACCAGTGTCATGTAGGGTGTGTTTCTTTCTCCTGTGTCAGGTCTGGTGCACAGCATCTCTCACCAGTGTCAGGTATGGTGCACAGTATCTCTCACCAGTGTCAAGTAGGGTGCATAGCATCTCTCACCAGTGTCCGGTATGGTGCATAGCATCTCTCACCAGTGTCGGGTATGGTGCATAGCATCTCTCACCAGTGTCAGGTATGGTGCATAGCATCTCTCACCAGTGTCAGGTATGGTGCATAGCATCTCTCACCAGTGTCAGGTATGGTGCACAGCATCTCTCATCAGTGTCAGGTATGGTGCATAGCATCTCACACCAGTGTCAGGTATGGTGCGTAGCTTGTGACCCGCTCCTGGCTCTAATTTATTTATTTACTTGAGTTTTATATAGCGCTGGCTAGACCCGGAGGTATCAGAGCGCTTTACATGAGGAAAGTTACATCGGTTACAAAAAAAAAACAAAAAACATTGTTACAAGAAATACATAAGTTACATCTGTTGATTAGTGGTGCGTAGAAGGGTGAGGGGGGTAAAGTAAAAGGGTAACAGGGAGAGGATACGGCGGAGAGACGAAGGAAAGTCTGCCCAATGTCCGGCTGGGTAGGTGACGGCCGAGGGGGAAGTCCGCAGCCCATCTCCTCTATAGCTAACAAGGTAGCTCCACCGGGCAAAGACAGTTTCCCTCTCGCCAGCTTGTCTCCTTGACCCCCCCCCGCTGTGGAGGAGGTCACCCCTCAGCGTTAGGACATTGAGACTACATAGAGTGTAGACAGGCGACATTGAGACTACATAGAGTGTAGACAGGCTGTCTGGCGGGGCCTGTGCGCGTGCAGCATCAGACAGGGAGGTCTCGGGCACAATGGTGCACCCCTCCCTGGCGGCACAGGCTGCCCTGAGGCTGTTTCAGAAGCCACGTGCGCTTCTGCCCTCGCTATTGCCTTCACAGGACGGTTTTTGGAAAAGAGCTTTAGGCATTTTTAGGAACCCAAGCGTACACTTGCTGCCGCCAGGTTCCTTCTTTTTCTTAGCATGAGAATAATTTCGCCTCAGTTCTACCCCCTTTGGAGGTGGGATTCTGTCACGGCAGGAGGGGTGCCAGCTGAGAGCCCCCCACCCCCATCTTCCCGTGGATGGAGGCAATGGGGCTGAGCAGACCTCGACGCCACACCGCTCTCACTTCTGCTGCCTTCAAATGGAGAGGGTTCAATTTCTGAAAAAACATGGAAACACGATTGAGTCAGTGCACGAGAACCTCCCTCCCCTCCTCCACCCCTTCCAAAACAAGGCCCTCCCCACCCTCCTGCTTGAAGCAGCGCAGAGGCAGTGGTACCCGCTTGCTGCATGGTTACAGGTTGCCATGGCGACGGGAGTTAATTAAGGCCTGCACTCCTAGGCCTGGGTGGGGTAGGCCTCCATCATGCCTCCGTCTTCAATCACAGGGTGTAGGGGAGCGTGCACCCCGGCTTCACGCCCCTCACAAAAGAACGTGAAATTAGCAGGGGCAGGGCTTGTCAGAGAATAACTGTAATTAGGCAGAGAGAGAAAAGGGGGGGGGGGGCATGGCGCTGCCAGGTGCTGTCCAACTTCACAGCCCCTCTCAGGGGAGGGCTCTGGACTCTGCAGGGGGCTGTAGATGAACCCGAGTCTAAGGACGTGGCCTTCACGCATGGGGCTAATACTCTCTTCCGTGTAGGCCGTCTCGTCCACTGAGCTTGTAGAGCGCCTAGTTCGGGTTCTAAGCACATCCAACGTTGGCCGGTGAGACCCCGAGGCGCTGCGGTACATCGGGATTTGTCCAGTGAAAAATCACTTGGTCAAGAGGGGGTGAGGGGGTTAGACTCGTGTTTTTATTTATTTTATATATTCATTTTTGCAGTTTTCTGTAGCGCAAACGTTGCCCAGGGGCTTTAGAGCGCTTTACAAAGGATCTGGATTGAGGTTCCGTCAATCAGTCAGCATTTGTATAGCGCAGCACTGTTACCCATGGGCAGGGGTTTAAGGAACATGAAAAAACTAGGGGCGGGGTCTCTCAAAAGGGCGTGGCCGATGTCATTACGGCGTAGCTTAAAACACATAGGGGCAGATTTACAAGCCCCTTGCGCCACTTTTGCGTCACTTTTCCCATGTTAAAAGTGACGCAAAAGTGGCGCAAGGGGCTTGTAAATCAGCCCCAGGAGCTACAAATCTGTGTTTAGATTAGTGCGCCGCCTGACCTGAATGTTGCTGCTTCAGTCACGGCGTCCAGATATATAATACAACAAGTAACTTTACACCTACGACAGGCCAGGACTATTGGTTTTGTCAATGGCTGTTAGTTGCATAAGATAAATAAGCAGCAACTATGGCTTCGTTGTATAGAATATTGAAAATGCTTCAGTTCTGAAATGATGAGACTGTAAAAGAACTATACAGAGTCTCTCTTAACTTACCTCAAAGGCAGTGGAGGGTGGTACTGCTGCAGAGTTAAGATTTTTGTTTCATCCTGAGAGTGAGGGATACAATGGAGAGCCCGATAGGGACCCGGCTCAGCACCTGCTTTTTAGAACTGCCAGTGCTGAGCACCGGCAGGATCCGGACCACTTAAAACTCTGCCCCTAGGGGTATCTGTACGCTGTTGGACTAACAATCAGCAGTACCGTCATGTTTCGTCATCTGAATTACGGTGATGGATCTGAGAAAGGGAGTGGTTAGCAGAGTTCAGGGGGAGTGGTCAGCAGAGCTCGGGGAGTGGTCAGCAGAGCTCAGGGCGAGTGGTCAGCAGAGTTCAGGGGGAGTGGTCAGCAGAGCTCGGGGAGTGGTCAGCAGAGCTCAGGGCGAGTGGTCAGCAGAGTTCAGGGGGAGTGGTCAGCAGAGCTCGGGAGTGGTCAGCAGAGCTCAGGGCGAGTGGTCAGCAGAGTTCAGGGGGAGTGGTCAGCAGAGCTCGGGGAGTGGTCAGCAGAGCTCAGGGCGAGTGGTCAGCAGAGTTCAGGCTCAAGTGAAGTGTCTTTGAAACAGGAGGGCTTTGAGCTCCTTTTTAGAAGTTGCAAGATGGGGTGCTGCGAAGAGATGATGCAAGTGACCCTTGGGCCCTTGGGGCACTGCCAGTGAAGGACTGCTCCATACACCACTCTTGTTTACATGTTGGGGGCCCCAAGAGGACCCCGTTGGCCACCTGAGATGTTCAGTTCTTCGGCCAGAGAGGAAGGTGCTGAGATGTGTAGGATTTTGCGACTGATGCAAGGGGTCTTGAATTCTGCTCTTGTGTCAGTGGGAGCCATTAGAGAGCAGAAAGGATAGGGGGAGTTGTGCTCACATTTCTTATACTCAGAAACAACGTGAGCTGCTGTCTGAAGCCCAGCTCTAGATGAGGCCAGATGGAATTTTGGGAAGCAGGTGAGAAGTGAATTCCCACAGTCCAGTCTGGAGACAAGGATCACGTGAATCTCAGACTTCAAGTGCTGAGCAGGAATGAACCCCCTGGTGCCCCAAAGTAGCCCGAGTTGGTAGGGTGTACTCTAGGCTAGGGCATTAGTTTGCCTGTGAAGGTTAAGCCATTTGTCAAGGGTGAATCCAGGGGATTTGGCGTTATCCAGAACAGCCGCTTTACAATCCAGGGGAGAACATGAGTTAGTCTACAATTGGACAGGTAGGTTGGGTTTTTAGAAGGAGTTTAACAGGAATTCCATTTTCTTTGGGTTGAATTTTAGGTGGTGGTTTGACATTCATTTTTAGGTCGAAGCCTACCAGACAGCTCAGCTGTCTGGTTTGCTAAAGACATTGTGGGGACATTCACAAAGCTTCCCTGAGAATGCATTCTGCCCATTGCTTACCATTGGCTTTGTTGATTGTAACTCACATATTCTGGCTTTCTATTTGCTGGCTTTATTTGTTTTAGGCTGTCCAAGTTCAGTTTGTCCCTTCCCTGAAGCAAAGCCTTTTTACCCTACCTCCTTGTATTCTTCCACTACTGCTCCTTTCTGTAAACAGGCCTTTAAATCTTGTTCTTATCATCGCATTTGCTGTGCATTTAAAGACGAGGTCAAATGTCAGGCTATGTCCTCTGAGGGAGCTAGGTGTTTACTTATCTTTCTCTGACTTCCCTCTGCACTCTATTCAGCACCACTCCACTCTATACTACTGCACTCTATGCCACTTCACTCTACATTACAATACTCTACACCACTCTACTCTGCATCACTCCATTCGACACCACTGCACTCTGCAGCACTATACTCTACTCTTGGCCACTCTACATGGCCCATTTCGGGACACATGTCCTGTCCGCTAACAACCCCTTCATGGAGAACATCATTGTATGGAAACAATACATTGATGACATCCTGGTCCTCTGAAAGGGGGGCGAGACCAGATGCAGTGAATTTGGGAATTGGATCAACACCTTGAACCCTTACCTTAGGTTCACATTATCATCATCCAGAAAAGAGATACTGTTCCTGGACCCACTCATCCCTCTTGAGGATAGACACCTCCGCTCCAAAACCTACAAAAACAGCACATACTATCACAGTTTATTGTTATTTGATAGTCACCATCCAAAAGCTCTACGGGAGAACCTGCTGTACGGTCTGTTCCTGCACTTGAGAAGAAATTGTAGCTCAATAAAGGATTACGACACTGAAGCCAAGACACTCAGTAGGAGCTTATCTGCCAGACACTACCTGACTAGAGTCATAAAGCAAGCTGAGAAAAGAGCCCGCAACAATCATCGAGAAGCCCTTTTGGACACAACACGAGACCCAATGAAGACGTCATGATGTGTGTGACCACCTTCACGCCAAATTCAAACAAAATTAAACACATTATCATGAAACACTGGGGCATTTTCAACACAGGCTTCATGCAAATTTCCCGACCACAGTTTGTCTTTAGGCGCACACACAACCTAAAGGATCTCCTGGTACATACTAGACCACGGAGCAAGAAGCCACCCACACAGAACACCTTATTGGCCCTTCCATCGGTCAAAGGGCACCCCCTATGTGGATCTCGTGGTGCATGCTTCTCCACTCAACATTCACAGGAAATCAAACTGGGCCCACGATTCACTTGGGTACAAAAGCAACATACCAACTGCAACACTAAAAACTACATTTATTTAATCACATGCCCATGCAATCTCTGACGACGAGCAGTAAAGACAAGGATCACAGAACATCGGAGCACAATCCACTGCGGACGCAGTGCCACTAGGATGTGCATCCCCTTCAGTGACCTCAGACATTTCCCTGATGACCTAAGGTGGACCATTGTGGAGGCCAATCCCATGTGGAACACAACAAATCTCTTCAAGAAAGAACATTGCTGGGTCTTCCGCATCCACACTAATAGCGGGGGCTGAATGACGAGACCCCATTGTGTGAAATATAACTCCATTACTTAGGTGCTCACTTGTATTGACTGATCATTTCCATTTATGCCTTAATTTATGGCACTATCACATCGGCTAACATAATTAACCACCACTATGGTGAAATATACACTTCACATATTTTGATGAACATCTTCTTCCTACTACTATTCATCTAATGCCATGCCTTTTCCTAACACCGTCCCTGTGAATCTATATGTGTCCCTATATCTGGTCTGCCACAATGACATATAAGCAGCAGACTACCTAACCATGCCTTTCTCATTCACTAGTCCAGATAATACCAACACTAGTGATTAGGGGTTTTATCTACCCACATGGTCACTTCACCCCTGTTTGTAATTTAACACGTCACCAGGTACCACTTAATGGGACAGTCCTTGGACACGTGACACACTACAAGATGGCCGCCATGATAAGATTAGCGACCTATACCTATTTCCTTGTTTTGAACAAACTTTGCTCTATATTGCGAACCGGTTCCCCTAACTTATATGTGGTTTGCACCTCCTCTCCTTCATGCCACATAAAAGAACACGTACACCGTAACATGTTATTGCTACTGGTGGAAGGCCGATATACCGGGATCCTTTTAACGTGTTGTTACACTCTTTGTGACAGATCATCAATGTATATTTAACATATACCCTGACACATGGTCAATTACTTGTTTTACATGCACCAGCATTGAATACAATACTACATTGTTGAGCATATCAGCTCGTTCAATAGGTCGCGGACACATTATAATATGGCCGCCGACATCGCACTGAAAACAAACATAGACACAAGCTGGAGCCGCCTCCACTCATGTCAGCTCCATAGTCAGCAAATCATGGCACTCCATGGCGTGTTGTTGCACACTTTGTGACAGATCATCGATGTATTTTCATTATATACCATGGCGCATGATCAATTACTTGTTTTACACGCACTACATTGTCGAGCATATCAGCTCGTTCAGTAGGTCTCGTACACATCATATGGCCGACGACATCGCACTGAAATAAAACAGACGGGAGCCAGACCCGCCTCCACTCGTGTCAGCTCCAGAGTCAGCCTATCATCACACTCCATGGCGGTACACTGAAACAGCTGAGGGTGATTTTTTAATTGAACAGCATTTAAAAGTTGACCACCCCCTCTGCTTGGTATTGATCCGGGCAAGCAGAGGAGAGTAGGTCGTGTGCATCTCACACGCATGGACCACGTAAGTACTTGAGTCCCTGGTGCCTGTCTGGGGTTTTGCCTAGTACAGTTGGCGCTAGCACTGCAGCCACCTCGTGGCACAAGTGATTTAATACAATTACCTTTTTATGTTGCAGTTAGCAGCTACGTGCTAACCTCTGTCTTGACCTATGGGACTAGACTGGTCGATCTAAAGGGTAAGATCAACTAGTCACTACGATAATGACTTGTCACACTATGATTTATTGTATGACACCTACACAGGTTTTTATGATGCAGTATACATATTATGTCTGTCCACCGGCCTGTTTTGTATGTGTCTACGTCTCACTTTTTGTCACAATTTGGCAATGATCTTGCGCCAAATCACAGCAGGCATACGTCTTCCTTTGAACACATTCTGGTATTAGGAAAAGTGATCGAGGTGACACATTATACCAGATACGAAGATATGCAGAATTAAATGTCTGTTTTTAAAAAAATATATTTTTTCTCCTTTCTGCCTCTTAGATTTGCACGACTGTTTTTAAACTTTAACCAGGTATTTTTCCTGTCACAGGGAATAACTTCTCGACACATCATGACATGGGTGTGTGGTAGCTTCTCTACCTCCTTTTTCGGTCCTGAAGAAGCGCCATGGATCATTTTCAGACCGTAGGGCGCGAAACATGTTGACCTGATTACACTACACCCATAATCTTGCAGCTACCCATAGTAGCACCAACCTCGTTTATGGCTTTTTAACATTGTCAAAAGGATCCTCAGATTAAAGATTCTTTTGATATCTCCTAGATAGCTCTAAATGAGTTACTTTCACACACATTATCACCCCACACACCTAGGACACCCTCAAACTTGCACTTTTCACCATGCTGCTTAAAAAAAAAAGATCTCCACTAAAGTGACCTTTCGGGGTACCTGTAGGGCATTGCAGCGCAGGCCCTACGAGGAGCGAACAGCCCAATGATGAAGCATGGCATGCCCCAGGGATATGTGAGGGCAACAAGAAAAATCCCTTAGGATTCCCCCCAGGTCTCGTCCACCCTCTTGCCTCTTTCTCTCATCTTCTGATAGGAACAGTACCTCCCTAATTTGGTTTGACCATAACTTTCGGAGCCCAGGTACTGGACCTTCATTGGCTCCCAGTCCCCCCTCTTTATGTGGTTTTGTAACATTATATGTCACCGTGATTGTTGGAAAATCTGAAGCTCCTGCTGAGATGAGCCAAGCACAGGCTCTTCCTAGATCCTGGATTTGGGGACAATCGAGGACAATTAAAGGAAGCAGCGCTGGTGGTAATACATGAACTCCGGGTAGTAAAGTCTTTTTTCGATATCGAGGGACGTTTCTGGGCATAGTACGTGCACTCTACGAAGCGCAGCGCACGTAACTGGATTTCATTGCGGGAATGCTCTGGATTAAATGCTTTTTTTATCGCATCCGAGGAGCTCTGCACCCCAGAGGCAGGCAGATGGCAGTTCTGTTTTGAGTAAACATTTTTCCATCTCCCATCTGATACGCCAAGATGTTCATCCTCGCGTCCACTTCGCTTTACCGGAGGGTCCAGGCGCTATCTTGATAGTGTAAATAGTACCTTGGGTTAACATGAATTTATTATGTACATTAAAATGTCACGAGCCTCTCCCTCGGGCTTTGTGGGTAAAAAAGGATCCATTGGTAGGCCAGGCATCATTTGGAGTTGAAATCGGAGAAGCTGCTACGTGAAAATGCAAAAGTGCGGCCTGACCTCACGATGCCGCACAGCCCCCTTGTTTTCTGGGTGGGTGTCACTCCTTGGCAAACCTAAAAATCCTTTGACACTATGGGGCAGATTTACAAGCCCCTTGCGCCACTTTTGCGTCACTTTTAACATGGGAAATGTGGCGCAAGGGCCTTGTAAATCTGCCCCTATGAGTCCTATCTGATGTGGGACACACAAGTCACCTAAAACGCAAGAGTCAAAGATTCTGGCCTAATTTACATGATGTACCCAGAATGCACTGCAGAAAGATTACGTTTTTATATGCTGATAATAATACCTGGAACAGTAAAAAACACTTCTTGGGTGGCGGAAATGAATAGATATGCAATAAAGAGTCTTTTGCTGGTAAACTGGAGGAGCAAGAGCGAGGTTCAAACAGTCTTCCATAAGTAAAAGGAGAGAGCTGTTGCTCTGGACAGTCACGCTCATAGAAGTTTGGAAAGGCATTAAGTCTCAAGACTGACGGGGAGGAGGGTAACTCGCGTAATCCTGTGTAGCGTAATCCTGCGGATTTACCTAAGAATTCCGCAGGATTATGCGAGAAGAGTGATTCTGCGATTAGCGCTATGTTTTAGCATAAAAATGCCCCTTTGGGTCCATTTTAGACAGGGGCCATTTATGCACTCAGAAACAGCTAAATGCAACAGAACACATTCAACAGAACACATTTAGCTAGCGTGAGAAGCAAATGGAGTAGTATATTCCCCCAATTTACTCCTGTCATTTAGCACTATTTTCTCAATCCAAAATGGATATGAGGACGCATTTTGCGCTAAGAAATAACGCTAAATGCAGCAGAACACAGATAGCAAATGCTAGCGGCTGCCTGCGCTCGCTAAATGTGCTCTCGCGCTGACATTTTTTCCATCAAATTACGCAATAAGGAGTAAATGCGTAATTTTCAGTAATTCTGCATCCAAGAGTAACACGGAATTATCGAAGTTGTTTTGGTGTCGTTTAAATTATGCCCGGGCCTTCTGAAAGGCACGTCTAGGCAAGAGATGAGAGGGGTCCACTTACTTTTGAGAGCATGCGCTGGGCAGAGTTAGATCTTCAAAACTGCCAATGGGTGCATCATTGGGTTCTTTTTTCATGCGCAATTTTCAGTGGTATCGCATGCTTTTTCATAGTCGAAAAAACGATTTTTTCCATACTCTAACTTTATTTAAAAAATGGCAATGTTTGTGATCAAATGTACGGGAACAAGACAGCTCTTCTTTGCTAATGTTGTGTAGGGATTTCAGCCAATCGTATGCTTTAATGTTTACGAACATTGAGCACAGTTCAGCCAATCAGCGCGCTTCTCTAGTTTTAAATATTTTCCTGGTGTTTGTGCACGTTAATTAAGGTTTGTATGTGCATGCCTGAGGACAGCTTTGTGTTTTTACTTACAATTTCATACCAGATTAAATGAAAACGCACCAGTCTGTGGGAAGGTACCAGAGCAGAGCCAAGTACTCTGTGCCTGCCACGTCTGGTGTAGTTTCATTCAACCACTGGTAGTATGTCTTGCATAAAGTTTCCTTTGGGGACTCCTAGTTCAATTAAAGAAACGCTTGCAGGGGGCCCCTTATAACTTGTCACCCTTTTTTCCAATTTGCACCATATTTAATTCGGTGCATGTCTCAATTGTGAACTGTGGCACTCTTCTATTTGGTGCAAATTAGTCAAGAGGGAGCAAAGTTATTAAGGAGGAAAATTGGCTTTCCTGTGTGTGTTGTGTCAACCTTAACTTCTCAGGCATGAATGCTGCCTGTGCCATGAATCTATTTAGTATGAGCCCCTCTCCCCCGCCCTCGCTCACACTGAAGTGTTTCCTCGAGCCCAGAGATAGACCCACAAACATGGGGGCAGATTTTCAAGAAACGGACGCATCTCTGCATTTTAGCAGAGATGCGTCAGTTTTATTGCGTCGCACAAAAAACCCTTGCGCCACTATGTTATGTTAAAATGTTTCTAAAGCGCTCTAATACCCATGGGTGTCTTGGCGCTAGTTGGGAATAGCAGTATAGGTGAGAGCAGTGAGAGACTAGAGGTTAAAAAGCCAGGTTTTTGTTAGTTTCCTAAAACTCAATAGTGTGGGAGCTGCTTTAATGTTTATGGGCAGACTGTTCCATAGAACCAGGGCTTCAGAGGAAAAACAGCTGCCTCCCCATTTGAGTCTCTTAAAACTGGGACGAGACACCGTCAGGGAGTTTTTAGATCGTAGGTCTCTGTTGGGTTTGTACCAAGAGAGGGATTGTTTGAGGTAACTAGGACCTATATCATGCAAGGCTTTATAGGTGAGGCATAATGCCTTGAATTTAATGCAGTTATTTACCGAAAGCCAGTGAAGTTCCTTAATGGAGGTTGAAAACGGGTGGAATTTGGGAAGATCAAAAATAAGCCTGGCCGCCGCATTCTGCACGCTTTGGAGTTTCTTCACGTGTTGTTTTTGGAGCTTAACAAAGAGTCCGTTACAGTAGTCTAGCTTCGCGAGAATTAGTAAGAAAATAACTGTTTTTCTGGAGGTGAGAGGAATAAAAGGAAGAATCTTCCTGATGATTCTCAAAGTGTTGAAGCTGGAAGAGACAACTGAGCTGATATGCTTATTAAAGTTCAGTTTCCCATCTATGGTTATGCCTAAGTTTTTTGCTTTTTGGACTGGGGTTGGGAGGGTTCCCAACTCTACTGGCCAGCATGCTGGGCCCCAAAACTGAGGTTTATTACCAAAGAGTATCACCTCTGTTTTCTCCGAGTTTAGTTTGAGGCAATGCCTTCCCATCCAGTCACTAACGGCTCTCATACAGTTGTGAAACTGAGAGATGGTGACTTCTGTATTGTTAGAGGCCGACACCACGATTTGAGTATCGTCTGCATAAGATGTGGGGAAAATCCAAAAGATCTAATCAGGGAGGCCAATTCTGAAACATAAACGTTGAAGAGCAGAGGGCTTAGAGAAGATCCCTGGGGGACCCCGCACGGAAGAGAGAAGGAGTTGGATGAAGATTTCTCCAATATAACTGAATGACTTCTGTCTGTTAGAAATGATTGCAGTAGGGCCAGGGCTTTATCAGCAATGCCCAATTTTTGAGGCGGCCGACAAGAGTGACATGATCAACCGTATCGAAGGCCGCCGACAGGTCAAGGAGAATAAGTGCTGCAGAGCCTCCTTTGTCCAAGATAGTTCTTAATTCATCTGTGGTTTTTATTAATGCCGTCTCAGTACTATGTTCGGCCCTAAAGCCGAACTGAGAAGGATCCAACAGATGATTTTCCTGAATAAACTGTGTCAGTTGTATGTTGATCAGTTTCTCCACTAGTTTGGCTGGGAGTGGTAACCTAGCGATAGGACGATAGTTGGCTGGATTATCAGGGTCTAGGTTGGGTTTCTTTAGGAGTGGCAAAATTGGGGCCTTTTTCCACAGATCAGGAAAGGTACCAGTGCTGAACATCCTGTTGAAGATGTTAGTTAGAAATGCAGCGATCGGAGCCGAAATCTGTTTTAATATGGAGGGGGGGCAGGGGTCGTAAGGTGATTCTGACTTTGTAGAATTGAGTAAGTGAAGGTCATCTGCAGTAGTAGTAGATGAAAATTGGTTGAAGTTGGTGGAGGACTTATACTGGCTGCAGCTTGGACTGTCATGGGACTAACGCTAAGATTGATGTCACTGGAGGCAGAAAACTGGTTGTAGATTTGTTCAACTTTATTACGAAAATGAGAAGCTATTTCCTCACAAAAAGATTGACTGATGTTATTGCCTTTAGTCTCTGGGACTTTAGTTAGTTTGTTTATGACCTGAAAGAGTTCTCTGGCAGGGTTCTTGGATGCTTCAATTTGCTGTGTAAAAAAGGATGACTTTTCCCTGATGATGGCTGCTTTATAGTTGGCCAGGGAATGGTTATATATTAGTTTGTCAGAAGGGTTGTAATTTGATCTCCATATTCTTACCAGTTTTGTACATTTCTGTTTTTGAAGACGAGGAGCGTCTGTAAACCAAGGTGCGGATTGTTAAAGTTTGTGTTTATTGCCCCATTTTTTTGGAACCGCTTTTGAGATGGCCGAATTGAGCCAATTAATATAGGCAACTGTGGCCTGATTTGGGTCGAGCAACTGGGAAAAAGTTGCCTGGGGCGAATGTTGTTCCAGAATGTCAAAATTAGTTTTAGACCAGAGTTAGAATGGCAAATGGTTGGATTCTACATTCCTGCTTTGAGGAGGGAGGGGGGCAGACAGTTCAAAAGAACTGCTTTATGGTCAGACCATGTAAGTGGAAGAAATTCTTTGACAGAAATTAAATGATTATTTGAGAAAATCGCATCCAGAATGTGACCACATTTGTGAGTAGACAGATGTATTAATTGTGGGCGGCTGAAAGCATTCATAATATCCAGAAAAGCCTCCGTGTCTTTATCCTCTACGCAGTCTAGGTGGAAGTTGAAATCTCCAAGTACTCTATAGTCGCTCTTACACGCCCCCCCTCAACCAGCGTATGAATTGATTGAAGAAAGTCATGTCTAGTGCCTGGGGGACGGTAAATGAGCAGGCCTTTAAAGGAGTAGTTGTTAGTCAATTCAAGACTAAAGGATAACATTTCGCATTCTGAGGTAGACGTGGAGTCAGTGTTACATTTAAAGTGACTTCTGTTAATTATCCCCAGACCGCCACCTCTTTTTCCAGCTCTGTCTGCTCTTCTCATTGAGTAGCCTTGTGGGGTTGCTATGGGCAGGTCGGGGCTGGAATGATTATTAGCCCATGTTTCTGTGATGAAAAGAACATCAAGTTGTTGATTCTCAATGAGCTCCGCGACCTCAAGGGCATGCTTTACTAGGGACCGTGCGTTGATCGTGGCCAGGTGAAATTTGTGAATAGTGAAATGCTGAGTGTTGTTAGTGTGAGCCTGTTTGACGTTAAATAACAACTCGAGGTTGGTGACCTGAAAACCACAATTGTGACAATGAAAACTAGAGAGATCTTGACTAAGATCGACTCGAGGGCAGCAGTGATCAGTTTTATTAAAAGATAAAATAGCTCTACCTGACCACCTAACCCTAGTCTCTTTATCTTGAGTAAAAAGGGCAGCATTTCCGGCGCTCGGGGCGATCCGGGCGCAGACGGGCTTGCCTTTGGCGCACCAGCGGGGCGCCCGCTGCGCGCGTCCGGCCCAGCATGTGGTTTTGTAGCTATGGATGTGTCGCATTTACAATGCTGCGCACCATGGCGCAAGGATTGACAGATGCGTCACGCATCTGTTGGCGCAAAGGTCACGCATTGCTGGAGTCGTGTCGCAAGCACGACGCAACTCCAGCAAAGCTCAGGAATGCCTATTCCTATTGTGCTGCGTCACTCCTTACGCCTGCTTCAGCAGGCGTAAGGGTTTGACGCAGTGGCGTCATAGAAGTGGCGCAGTGAAATCTTGTAGATTTCACTGCGTCACTTTTACGAGGCTTTCTTGCGGCGGAACGCCCACCCTGCATACATTATACCTGACGCAGGTATAATGTGGCGCAGGGCTTTACAACGTGATGCATCTCCCTAGATGCGTCACGTTGTAAATGTGTCACAATGTGATGCATTGTTTACGACGCCAGGCGGCGCAAAAGTGTCGCAAGGGGCTTGTAAGTCTGCCCCAGTGTGCTCACGGCTGTCTCACCTGAACATTATTTGCTCTTTAGCGCACGCTTACAGCACACAGGTGCATAAATAAACACAGCACATAGCCCGGAGATGGCATTGAACGTTCTTTCAGGGATTCCGGCGGGCAGGTAAACACTGGCATGCAGCCCTCTACAGGCGGTCCTCGTTCCTCCTACTTTATGGCAGCCAGGAAGTTCCCTTTCGAATACACAAGGGAGAACTCTACGCGAAAACCATCACTAGGCGCTTTATTTGTTAAGACAGATATCTTAAGTTGTTGAGTTGGAAACCGGGGGAGACGGCCGTGGAACGGAAGCCTCCCAGAGTGTTTGTGGACATTATTGAAACTAAGCGGATGTGACGCTTCTACGCCCTGCAAAATAAAGTGCTAGATGGCACGGGTAGTGACAGCTCTCTTTTAAGCGCTGTATGTTTAGCGGGTTCGGGTAATGGGCATTAATAGAAGGGTACAGGGCGTCTCGGCGCACGCGGCGTTGCCTTGGGGCTCGAAGAGATGGTTAGCAGAGGGCATTAATAGAAGGGTATAGGGCGTCTTGGCAGATGCGTGGCGTTGCCTTGGGGCTCGAAGGGATGGTTAGCACAGGGCATTAATAGAAGGGTATAGGGCGTCTTGGCAGATGCGCGGCGTTGCCTTGGGGTTCGAAGGGATGGTTAGCACAGGGCATTAATAGAAGGGTACAGGGCGTCCTGGCGCACGCGGCGTTGCTTGGGGTTCGAAGGGATGGCTAGCACAGGGCATTAATAGAAGGGTACAGGGCGTCTTGGCGCACGTGGCGTTGCCTTGGGGTTCAGAGGGATGGTTAGCACAGGGCATTAATAGAAGGGTACAGGGCGTCTTGGCGCACCTTACTTTGCCTTGGGTTTGAAGGGATGGTTAGCACAGGGCATTAATAGAAGAGTACAGGTCGTCTTGGCGCACGCGGCGATGCCTGGGGGTGCGGAGGGATGGTTAGCACAGGGCATTAATAGAAGGGTACAGGGCGTCTTGGCGCTCGCGGCGTTGCCTTGGGGTTCAGAGGGATGGTTAGCACAGGGCATTAATAGAAGGGTACAGGGCGTCTTGGCGCACGCGGCGTTGCTTGGGGTTCGAAGGGATGGCTAGCACAGGGCATTAATAGAAGGGTACAGGGCGTCTTGGCGCACGCGGCGTTGTCTTGGGGTTCGGAGGGAGGGTTAGCACAGGGCATTAATAGAAGGGTACAGGGCATCTTGGCGCACGCTGCGTTGCCTTGGGTTTGGAGTGATGATGAGCACAGGGCATTATCAGACAGGTACAGGGCTTCTTGGAGAACGCAGCGTTGCCTTGGGGTTCGGAGGGATCGTTAGCACAGGGCATTAATAGAAGGGTATAGGGCGTCTTGGAGCACGCGACGTTGCCTTGGGGTTCGGAGGAAGGGTTAGCACAGGGCATTAATAGAAGGGTACAGGGCGTCTTGGCGCACGCGGCGTTGCCTTGGGTTTCGGAGGGATGGTTAGCACAGGGCATTAATAGAAGGGTACAGGGCGTCTTGGAGCACGCGGCGTTGCCTTGGGGTTCTAAGGGATGGTTAGCACAGGGCATTAATAGAAGGGTACAGGGCGTCTTGGTGCACGCAGCGTTGATTGGGGTTCGAAGGGATGGCTAGCACAGGGCATTAAAAGAAGGGTACAGGGTGTCTTGGGGCACGCGGCGTTGTCTTGGGGTTCGGAGGGAGGGTTAGCACAGGGCATTAATAGAAGGGTACAGGGCATCTTGGCGCACGCTGCGTTGCCTTGGGTTTGGAGTGATGATGAGCACAGGGCATTATCAGACAGGTACAGGGATTCTTGGAGAACGCAGCGTTGCCTTGGGGTTCGGAGGGATCGTTAGCACAGGGCATTAATAGAAGGGTACAGGGCGTCTTGGAGCATGTGACGTTGCCTTGGGGTTCGGAGGAAGGGTTAGCACAGGGCATTAATAGAAGGGTACAGGGCGTCTTGGCGCACGCGGCGTTGCCTTGGGTTTCGGAGGGATGGTTAGCACAGGGCATTAATAGAAGGGTAAAGGGCGTCTTGGAGCACGCAGCGTTGCCTTGCGGTTCGGAGGGATCGTTAGCACAGGGCATTAATAGAAGGGTATAGGGCGTCTTGGCGCACGCGGCGTTGCCTTGGGGTTCGGAGGGAGGGTTAGCACAGGGCATTAATAGAAGGGTACAGGGCATCTGGGCGCACGCGGCGTTGCCTTTGGGTTCGGAGGAAGGGTTAGCGCAGGGCATTAATAGAGGAGTACAGGGCGTCTTGGCTCATGCGGCGTTGCCTTGAGTTTCGGAGGGATGGTTAGCAGAGAGCATTAATAGAAGGGTACAGGGCGTCTTGGCGCACGCAGCATTGCCTTGGGGTTCAGGGGGATAGTTAGCACAGGGCATTAATAGAAGGGTACAGGGCGTCTTGGCGCACGCTGCGTTGCCTTGGGTTTGGAGTGATGATGAGCACAGGGCATTATCAGACAGATACAGGGCGTCTTGGCGCACGCGGCGTTGCCTTGGGGTTCAGAGGGATGGTTAGCAGAGGGCATTGATAGAAGGATAAAGCGTGCCTTGGCGCACGCGGTGTTGCCTTGGGTTTGGAGGCATGGTTAGCACAGGGCATTAATAGAAGGGTACAGGGCATCTTGGCGCACGCGGCGTTGCCTTGGGGTTCGGAGGGATGGTTAGCACAGGGCATTAATAGAAGGGTACAGGGCGTCTTGGCGCACGCGACGTTGCCTTGGGTTTGAAGGGATGGTTAGCACAGGGCATTAATAGAAGAGTACAGGGCGTCTTGGCGCACGCGGCGTAGTTTTGGGTTTGGAGGCATGGTTAGCACAGGGCATTAATAGAAGGGTACAGGGCGTCTTGGCGCACGCGGCGTTGCCTTGGGGTTCGGAGGGATGGTTAGCACAGGGCATTAATAGAAGGATACATGGCGTCTTGGCGCACGCGGCGTTGACTTGGGGTTCGGAGGGATGGTTAGCACAGGGCATTAATAGAAGGGTACAGGGCGTCTTGGCGCACGTGGCGTTGCCTTGGGTTTCAGAGGGATGGTTAGCACAGGGCATTAATAGAAGGATACATGGCATCTTGGCGCTCGCGGCGTTGCATTGGGGTTCAGAGGGATGGTTAGCACAGGGCATTAATGGCTTCCTGGTGAACGCTGTAGTACTGCAGGGGGAGATAGGGGTGCATGCCACGGGGCATTAATAGAAGGGTACAGGGCGTCTTGGCGCTCGCTGCGTTGCCTTGGGGTTCGAAGGGATGGTTAGCAGGGCATTAATAGAAGGGTACAGGGCGTCTTGGCGCACGCGGCGTTGCTGTGGGGTTCGAAGGGATGGTTAGCACAGGGCATTAATAGAAGGGTACAGGGCGTCTTGGCGCATGCGGCGTTGCCTTGGGGTTTGGAGGGATGGTTAGCACGAGGCATTAATAGAAGGGTACAGGGCGTCTTGGCGCTCGCGGCGTTGCCTTGGGGTTCAGAGGGATGGTTAGCACGGGGCATTAATAGAAGGGTGCAGGGCGTCTTGGCGCACGCGGCGTTGCCTTGGGGTTCGGAGGGATGGTTAGCACGGCATTAATAGAAGGGTACAGGGCGTCTTGGCGCACACAGCATTGCATTGGGGTTCAGAGGGATGGTTAGCAGAGGGCATTAATGGCTTTCTGGTGAACGCTGTAGTACTGCAGGGGGAGATAGGGGTGCATGCCATGGGGCATTAATAGAAGGGTATAGGGCGCTCGCGGCGTTGCCTTGGGGTTCGAAGGGATGGTTAGCACAGGGAATTAGACGGGTACAGGGCGTCTTGGGGGACGCAGGCTGAGGGGCGGAGGCGGTCCAGCTGCTCGGCCTTGTGCTGGGGTATTTTGCAACGCTTTTTTCCTGGATTCCAGCAGGACCCGAAATAAGATTGGCAGGAGTCCAAGGCCTCGCACCGAAAAGGGCGAAGATAGGCGGATGGGTGGATGGATAAATGTGCGCAAGGAT
This sequence comes from Calotriton arnoldi, assembly GCA_963921515.1. Classification (NCBI taxonomy): domain Eukaryota; kingdom Metazoa; phylum Chordata; class Amphibia; order Caudata; family Salamandridae; genus Calotriton; species Calotriton arnoldi. Next base: position 870,375 of record CAWUFW010001460.1, read on the forward strand.
GGACGGACGCAGGGAGTGATGGAGGGATGGACACGTGGGGTGGACACGGAGAGATGGAGGTGTCGAGGGCGACGCCCTCTTCTCTTCCCTCATTATGGGGTTCAGAAACACCTGTACCGTGTGGCAGATGGATGCTGTCGACGACGTGGAGCTGGGGGTGGGGGCGCCGGGGCGGGGGTGGCACTGCCTGACGCTCTTCTGAATCTCAGGGGGGGGGGGGGGCAGCACCTGAGATACCCCCACCCCAGCAGCCCTGTCACTCCAGCTATCAGAACCTTGTGTAGAAGAGGGGTTGCCGTGGAAACGGGTTTTCGCCACATGGAAGCTGACATTTGCGGTTGTCATGGTAACTGGCTCTTAGGGGCATTCCGCTCTCCCGCTTTGTACCAGAGGGATGTTCCGCCATGGTCTGTGCAGATGGACAATATTTGTGTCTGTTTGTGTGTGCTGGGGGGGAAGGGGGCGTGGATCGAGTTGGGATTAAGGGGGTGGGGGAGGCGAGGATAGGTGCTGCTGGAGATTAGCACGCCCCCATGCGATATGAGAAGGGACAGCCTCGGCGCGGCCTTTACTGTTATATTACTAGCGTTTCTATAGCGCCTTGTACCATTGATATAGCGCTCTAGCTCCTTCATAGTCCGGGCTTCATTTCAGTGCAGATCTGGGTTGCCATCAACGGCTGCGCGTGCTGTGCCTGCTCAGCCGAGGTTGGTTAAACTGCTAGTAATGTGTATGTAGGTTGCTGTGCTAGTGTTGTGTGTTGTGTGTACCCCTTACTTTGCGTTCCCCGTTGTGCAGAGTGGCAGCGGGGGGCTTTCCCTGAGGCAGCTCAGTATCCGACCATAAGTCCCACGCCAGCAGGGCCCGCACACAGACCGCCATCGTGTGCCGTTCACAGCCAGCGGGTCCTGCTGGCCAGCTGCGCCCCGCCAGCTACATGCCCGCCCCCACACCCCCGCCCCGCTGATGGCCTCGCCACCGGAATCTGCAGGCCGTGCCCTGAGAGGCAGTTCTTCTGTCACAGGCAGGATCCCCAGTGACAGGCAATGAGTATGTGGCCTACGAGAGGCGCGTTCAGATGCTGTAGCTGTATAACGTGTATTTGTGAAGCGCACGCTTACCCAAGGGTATCTTGGCGCTGGATAACAGATGTTTATTGTTACCCAACTCAATGGGACTCGTTTTTATCAACCTCAGAAGGATGAGAGGCTGAGTGGACCTGCTGGGATTTGAACCTCTGACCATAAGGTCGAACACATGCCCCTACAGTGGAAGCATTAGTCAGGGCCAGACTAGGAACACAAACTGGCCCTGGCAATTGAGTCGGACAGGCCGCGGGGGAGTTTGGTGGGTGAACGTGGGAAACACTGCAGCTGCTTTTGTTATCGGGGGGGGGGGGGGGGCAATATTGCAGCTATGCTGCAAAACCGGTCCCCGGTAACAAAAAACGGCCCCCAGGGGTCCAAAACCGTCCCCCACCCTGGCGGGCCACCGGGGAAACGCCTGGTGCCCGCTACAGCCAGTCTGGCCCTGGCATTAGTCCACTAAGCCACCAGACCTGGCAAATACATGCCATGTGCCAGCCATGCACGCATCGTGCTGTTAAACCTGGAGGTTGGTCTGGCACAGCCTAACCGCCATTGCTAGGTATGTACTGAGGGTGCCCTCTGAGGGGGAGGCTCGGGTGAGATGGTGTCACAGGCTGGGTTCTAGTGCCAGGCACGTGTCTTCAATGCCCTCAGAGGGGTGGCTCTGGTGTGCACAGGCTGCGCCACTGGTGCCAGGCATGTGTCCTCGGTGACCTCTGAGGGGGAGGCTCGTGTGCGCACAGACTAGGCCACCGGTGCCAGGCATGTGTCCTCGGTGCCCTCTGATTGGAGGCTCGGGTGTGCACAGGCTGGTACCACCAGTGCCAGGCACCTTCTCTCTGAGGGGGGGGCACAGATTGGCCCCTAGTTCCAGGCACGTGCTTACGGTGCCAGATGAGGAGGAGACTCTGATGAGACTAGCTGCTGGAACAAGTTTTCAATTCTGGGCCAAAACATCCTGTTTGTGTTATTCCCCCATCTCTCTCCATGCCTGCTCCATCTATCTATATATCTATACAGTGGCAACAAATGATGGCCAAAATGCTGAATAAATCATTCACCCCCAGTCAAGAGATCTGGGTTAAATCCATTGTTCTTTAGCTCACTTCGCCACCCCAGTTCAGACCCAGCCATATGCAAATCAGTCTTGACCCTGTGCCTCATGGGAACAGTCCAGCCCGAACTGCAAAGCCAGGTCCTCCCTGGACCAGAAACAAGCATCCTGTGACCAGTTTCGGGATAACACCACTCATCAGCCAGTCTAGCTTGAATTCAGTGGCAAAGTGAGCACAGGACCCACGTCTGGGCATACCCGTCCCACTTAGGGCAGAAAACTTCTCTGCCAACAAATGATGGACGGAGTGCTGTGTCTTATATTCCATCTTCCTGGCACTGCTCATTTGCTCAGTTCTGCCACCGACATTCGCCTAACCACCTCACGCCGGTGCAAGCTCGCCAGACATGACCCATCCCTGCACTTCGCAGCATGAGGCACTGGCCCCTGCGTGCAGGCTGCCCGATCTCTGACATTTGCCCCAGCCTTGGAGACTTGCCACAGCCCTGTAAATGGCCCCACCCTTGCATACTTGCCCCTTTTTCTTGCAATAATGCTTCACACTAGCCACAGCTGCATACATTGGTGCTAGCCCAGCACTTTAGAACCAGTCTTACTCTTTTATTCTTTCCATAGACACTTTTACTCTAATCCTGCACAATTACCACAGTCCTGCATGCTTGTCTCAGCCGTGCGCTTTCTTCTCAGACATGCACAATTACCCCAGTCCTGCATGCTTGTCTCAGCCGTGCGCTTTCTTCTCAGACATGCACAATTACCACAATGCTGTGTGTTTGTCTCAGCCGTGTGCTTTCTCTCTAGACCTGCACAATTACCCGAGTCCTGCATGCTTGTCTCTGCCATGCGCTTCCTCTCTAGACCTGTACAATTACCCCAGTCCTGCATGCTTGTCTCAGCCGTGCACTTTCTCTCTAGACCTGTACAATGACCACAGTCCTGCATGCTTGTCTCTGCCGTGCGCTTTCTCTCTAGACCTGTACAATTACCACAGACCAGCGTGCTTGTCTCAGCTGCGCGCTTTCTCTCTAGACCTGTACAATTACCACAGACCAGCGTGCTTGTCTCAGCCGCGCGCTTTCTCTCTAGACCTGTACAATTACCCCAGTCCAGCGTGCTTGTCTCAGCCGGGCGCTTTCTTTCTAGACCTGTACAATTACCACAGACCAGCGTGCTTGTCTCAGCCGCGCGCTTTCTCTCTAGACCTGTACAATTACCACAGACCAGCGTGCTTGTCTCAGCCGCGCGCTTTCTCTCTAGACCTGTACAATGACCACAGTCCTGCATGCTTGTCTCAGCCGTGCACTTTCTCTCTAGACCTGTACAATGACCACAGTCCTGCATGCTTGTCTCTGCCGTGCGCTTTCTTTCTAGACCTGTACAATTACCACAGACCAGCGTGCTTGTCTCAGCCGTGCGCTTTCTCTCTAGACCTGTACAATTACCCCAGTCCTGCATGCTTGTCTCAGCCGTGCACTTTCTCTCTAGACCTGTACAATGACCACAGTCCTGCATGCTTGTCTCTGCCGTGCGCTTTCTTTCTAGACCTGTACAATTACCACAGACCAGCGTGCTTGTCTCAGCCGTGCGCTTTCTCTCTAGACCTGTACAATTACCCCAGTCCTGCATGCTTGTCTCAGCCGTGCACTTTCTCTCTAGACCTGTACAATGACCACAGTCCTGCATGCTTGTCTCTGCCGTGCGCTTTCTTTCTAGACCTGTACAATTACCACAGACCAGCGTGCTTGTCTCAGCCGTGCACTTTCTCTCTAGACCTGTACAATGACCACAGTCCTGCATGCTTGTCTCTGCCGTGCACTTTCTTTCTAGACCTGCACAATTACCACAGTTCTTCTGCTTGCGTTTCTCAGCCAGTTTTGGTCTAAGCCTGCACAATAACCACAACTCTGCATGCTTGTCTCAGCCGTGCACTTTCTGTTTTGTTCTAAACAGATTTTATTGCATTTAATAATCACATGAGGTGTACATTGGTCAGGAGTCGCTTCCTGCTTAGCCAATAAGCAAAGAACTTTTACATTGTGCCAGTCAACATGCATCAATAACATATATTCTGAACTCCCAATTTCTAACGCCCTCCTCCCGCCCCTTTTGCAGGTTGCATCTGTATCCTAGGTATGCAGCTGAGTTAATCCTACCCTTACCTCAGGTTCATCCTCAGTCTTTGTCCCTGCCTTCCCCCGGGTCTTACAGGTCATCTACCCTTTATTCAGCTTGATCTCCTCCCGACACCCTCTTCCCAGGGTCCTGAAGTGTTGAGCTCCCAGGTGGGGACTGTATCCACGGTGAAGATTCCTCTGATTCCGGCCAAGGGTCTTTCATGCTATCAACCAGCGCCTCCCAGGCTCTGGCTCTCTCAATTGAGCTGATCCCCCTATGGGCATTCCTAAGCAGGACTCACCCCTCACACCCCACCCAACTCTCTGGTTCTTTTTTCCATATTTCTATTCGGGCCCACCTGGTGCTTTCCAATGCCTTGTTATTTCCCGTTTAGCTAGAATAAAGGCCAGGTCTTGGAACCTGCTAGTGACCCTTGTTTTGCAGGTATGGGTTAACAAACTTAGGAGGCAGTGGGCCGGTGAACAGGGAGCAGTCCTCTCTGTGATACCCGCCACTGTTTTTGTGACTTCATCCCAATAACTGTGCAGAGTTGGACATGTCCAAATCATGTGCATCATTTCCGCTCCAAGTTCCCCACATCGCGGGCCCGCCGCATCCTCCCTGTGGAAGTATTTGTTAATGCACCCAGGGGTGAGATATGCCCTGTGTAAGATGTAAAAATTAATTAGTCTGAAGCAAGCGGTTCTTGATACCCTGGGGATCCTGGCTAGGGTGTTTTCTCAGTCCTTGTCGTCTATGGAGGTACCTAAGTCCGCCATTCAGCGGTCCCTCAATGTGGTCAGTGGTTGTAGAGTATCGCCTCCTATCACTCTGTATAGGCATGTAACCGCTTTAATTTTACCTTCTGCTGTGCCAATATACCTGCAAGAATGGTGATGTTTGGGTTCTGAGGTGCCCGCCCTCCAGTGGTGCCGGAGGGCCGCCGTCACCACCCTATGAAGTAAAAAGTAGCCTTGGGGAAGGTCCAATCCCACCCTGAAAATCTCAACCGGGAGAAGCTCCTCCTCTCTGTAGAGGTCCCCTATCCTAGTCGCTCCTGCTTGTATCCGGTCCCCAATGCCCCTCCACTGTCCCCCGTGCGGCAGGATATGTAGCACTGTCATAGGGAGGTCTGGTGAATAAGGGACCCGGCTATGTGTTTTTTGGAGACATCTTCTCCAGCAGAACTTCACAACTTGAAGCTCACCATTGCACTCAGTCTGCATCCCACCTACTTTCAGTAGTATCCGTAAAAGTACGTCCAGTTTTAGAACAAATGGTCCAATCTCACGCTCCTGTGTCTGTCGCCCTGCTACTCATTGTGTGAACCACTGTAGCTGTCCTGCTAAATAATACAACTGAAAGTCGGGAACTGCAAGCCCCCCCTTCACATGTCAGGCGCTTCAGCATGGCCAGGGCTACCCACTTGTGCCCACTCCCCTAGATAAAGGACACTATGAGAGAGTCCAGCTCAGCAAATCATGTCCTCAGTATCCATACAGGCAGCGTCGTGAAGAAGTACAGCAGCCGTGAGAGTGCCACCATTTTTAGAAGCGCCACCCTACCTGCCACTGACAGTGGCAGGGTTTTCCAGAAGTCCACACTAGCTTTCAGAGATCTTATAGCGGCCCCTATGTTCCCTTCCTGTAAGTCTGGGTGGGAGTGATAGATCTTTACTCCGAAGTATCTCAGACAGCACAGTTCCCATTGGAGAGTGCCCACCCCTTCAGGTGGGCCTCTATCTCCTGTCAGTGGAAAGAGCCTAGACATTTCCTAGTTGACCATGAGCCCCACAGCGCCCAGAATTCGGCCATCAGCCCCCTGGCTCCCTCCAGTACTCCCCCCACATTGCCCAGGAACACTAATCAGTCATCAGTGTATACTGCTATATAGTGGTTATGTCTCCCCATTTGTATACCCTGGTATCTATTGCCTGTCCGAGCAAAACTGGCCAGCGGCTCCATGGCCAGGGCAAACAGCAATGGGGAGAGGGGGCAGCCCTGTTGTGTCCCCCTCCCCACCGTATACTGCTCCAAGATTGTTCGGCCCATCGGGACTCTGGCCAGGGGTCTGTATACAGCAACTTGACCCACTTCAAGAAACCCTGTCCCAACTGCATACGCTCTATGACCGCATATAAGAACCCCCACTCGAGGCTATTGAAAGCCTTTTCTATATCAATCGCGAATACGGCCCCCTCTCCCACTCACGTGCCTCCATTATGGAAATGAGGCGCCATATATTAAGCGCTGTGTTACAGCCTGGGATGAAACCCGCTTGATCCGGGTGTATGAGGGTGGTCATAAAAGGTAGGAGTCTCTCTGCTAATATTCTGCTCAGTATTTTAAAATCCAGGTTAAGCAGGGACAGGGGCCTGTAGGCTTCACAGTCTGAGGGTATTTTACCTAGTTTGAGAAGGGGAACGACTAGTGCCTCCCGCGTGGTATGGGGGAGGGAACCCTCCGCTCCAGCCATCTCAAACATGTCCACCAGCTTAGGGGCTAGCTCCTCTATGTAAGTGGCGTAGAACTCGACAGGGGGTCTGTCCATTCCCGGGGTTTTCCCCCTGGACAGTCCCTTAATGGCCGCTGTATGTTGATGGTGGCCTGTGCACTTTCTCTCTACATTTGCACAATTACCACAGTCCTGCCTGCTTATCTCAGTCACGCACTTTCTCTCTGGACCTGTACAATCACCACAGTCCTGCTTGCTTGCCTCAGCCATACACTTTTAGTCTAAGCCTGCACAATTACCATATTTTTTTTTCATGCTCCAGCGTGCTTGTATCAGCCGTGCAATTCCTCTCTGGGCCTGCACAGCTACCACAGCCCTGCACACTTGTCTTACCCGTACATTTTGCTTCTAGACCTGTGCAAGTACCACATTCCTCTACAATTATTTCACCTGTGAACTTTCTCTCTAGAACTGCACAATTACCACAGTCCTGTGCTCTTGTCTCAGCCGTACACTATTATTCTAGGCCTGCATAATTACCACAGTCCTGCATTGACTAACTCACCTTGGATACATACAGGGGTCTCAGCTATCTCAGTATTATTAGTGCCGATCCCTTCAATCCTGCCCCTTCCTTGACTAACCTGCCTTGGTTACATACAGCAGTCACAGCAACTTTAGTATTAGTAGTGCTGATCCCTTCTATCCAGCTCCTTCCTTGACTAACCCACCTTGGATACATACAGGGGTCTCAGCTATCTCAGTATTATTAGTGCCGATCCCTTCTATCCAGCTCTTTCCTTGACTAACCCACCTTGGATACATACATGGGTCTCAGCTATCTCAGTATTATTAGAGCTGATCCGTTCCATCCCGCTCCTTCCTTGACTAACCCACCTGGGATACATACAGGGGTCTCAGCTATCTCAGTATTATTAGTGCTGATCCCTTCCATCCTGCCCCTTCCTTGACTAACCTACCTTGGATACATACAGCGGTCACAGCCACTTTAGTATTAGTAGTGCCGATCCCTTCTATCCCGCTCCTTCCTTGACTAACCCACCTTGGATACATACAGGGGTCTCAGCTATCTCAGTATTATTAGTGCCGATCCCTTCCATCCTGCCCCTTCATTGACTAACCCACCTTGGATACATACAGGGGTCTCAGCTATCTCAGTATTATTAGTACCGATCCCTCCCATCCTGCCCCTTCCTTGACAAACCTACCTTGGATATATACAGCAGCCACCTCCCCTTTAGTATTAGTAGTGCCGATCCCTTCCATCTCGCTGCTTGCTTGACTAACCCACCTTGGATACATACAGCAGTCACAGCCACTTTAGTATTAGTAGTGCTGATCCCTTCTATCCCACTCCTTCCTTGACTAACCCACCTTGGATACATACAGGGGTCTCAGCTATCTCAGTATTATTAGTGCCGATCCCTTCCATCCTGCCCCTTCATTGACTAACCCACCTTGGATACATACAGGGGTCTCAGCTATCTCAGTATTATTAGTACCGATCCCTCCCATCCTGCCCCTTCCTTGACTAACCTACCTTGGATATATACAGCAGCCACCTCCCCTTTAGTATTAGTGCTGATCCCTTCCATCCCGCTCCTTCCTTGACTAACCCACCTTGGATACATACAGGGGTCTCAGCTATCTCAGTATTATTAGTGCCGATCCCTTCCATCCTGCCCCTTCCTTGACTAACCTACCTTGGTTACATACAGCGGTCACAGCCACTTTAGTATTAGTAGTGCCGATCCCTTCCATCCCGCTCCTTCCTTGACTAACCCACCTTGGATACATACAGGGGTCTCAGCTATCTCAGTATTATTAGTGCCGATCCCTTCCATCCTGCCCCTTCCTTGACTAACCTACCTTGGATACATACAGCGGTCACAGCCACTTTAGTATTAGTAGTGCCGATCCCTTCCATCTCGCTCCTTGCTTGACTAACCCACCTTGGATACATACAGGGGTCTCAGCTATCTCAGTATTATTACTGCTGATCCCTTCCATCCTGCCCCTTCCTTGACTAACCTACCTTGGATACATACAGCGGTCACAGCCACTTTAGTATTAGTAGTGCCGATCCCTTCCATCTCGCTCCGTGCTTGACTAACCCACCTTGGATACATAGAGCAGTCACAGCCACTTTAGTATTAGTAGTGCTGATCCCTTCCATCCTGCCCCTTCATTGACTAACCCACCTTGGATACAAACAGAGGTCTCAGCTATCTCAGTATTATTAGTGCCGATCCCTCCCATCATGCCCCTTCCTTGACTAACCAACCTTGGATATATACAGCAGCCACCTCCCCTTTAGTATTAGTGCTGATCCCTTCCATCCCGCTCCTTGCTTGACTAACCCACCTGGGATACATACAGAGGGTCTCAGCTATCTCAGAATTATTATTGCCGATCCCTTCCATCCTGCCCCTTCCTTGACTAACCTACCTTGGATACATACAGCGGTCACAGCCACTTTAGTATTAGTAGTGCCGATCCCTTCTATCCCGCTCCTTCCTTGACTAACCCACCTTGGATACATACAGGGGTCTCAGCTACCTCAGTACTATTAGTGCCGATCCCTTCCATCCTGCCCCTTCATTGACTAGCCCACTTAGGATACATTCAGGGGTCTCAGCTATCTCAGTATTAGTAGTGCCGATCACTTCCATCCCGCTCCTTGCTTGACTAACCCACCTTGGATATATACAGCAGTCACAGCCACTTTAGTATTAGTAGTGCCGATCCCTTCCATCCCGCTCTTTCCTTGACTAACCCACCTTGGAAACATACAGGGGTCTCAGCTATCTCAGTATTATTACTGCTGATCCCTTCCATCCTGCCCCTTCCTTGACTAACCTACCTTGGATACATACAGCGGTCACAGCCACTTTAGTATTAGTAGTGCCGATCCCTTCCATCCTGCTCCTTGCTTGACTAACCCACCTTGGATACATACAGGGGTCTCGACTATCTCAGTATTATTAGTGCCGATACCTTCCATCCCGCTCCTTCCTTGACTAGCCCACTTTGGATACATTCAAGGGTCTCAGCTATCTCAGTATTATTAGTGCTGATCCGTTCCATCCTGCCCCTTCCTTGACTAACCTACTTGGATACATACAGCAGTCACAGCCACTTTAGTTTTAGTAGTGCCGATCCCTTCCATCTCGCTCCTTGCTTGACTAACCCACCTTGGATACATACAGGGGTCTCAGCTAGCTCAGTATTATTAGTGCCGATCCCTTCCATCCTGCCCCTTCCTTGACTAACCTACCTTGGATACATACAGCGGTCACAGCCACTTTAGTATTAGTAGTGCCGATCCCTTCCATCCCGCTCCTTGCGTGACTAACCCACCTTGGATACATACAGCGGTCACAGCCACTTTAGTATTAGTAGTGCCGATCCCGCTCCTTCCTTGACCTACTCACCTTGGATACATACAGGGGTCTCAGCTATCTCAGTATTATTAGTGCTGATCCGTTCCATCCTGCCCGTTCCTTGACTAACCTACTTGGATACATACAGCAGTCACAGCCACTTTAGTTTTAGTAGTGCCGATCCCTTCCATCTCGCTCCTTGCTTGACTAACCCACCTTGGATACATACAGGGGTCTCAGCTAGCTCAGTATTATTAGTGCCGATCCTTCCATCCTGCCCCTTCCTTGACTAACCCACCTTGGATACATACAGCGGTCACAGCCACTTTAGTATTAGTGCCGATCCCTTCCATCCCGCTCCTTCCTTGACTAACCCACCTTAGATACATACAGGGGTCTCAGCTATCTCAGTATTATTAGTGCCAATCCCTTCCATCCCGCTCCTTGCTTGACTAACCCACCTTGGATACATACAGCAGTCACAGCCACTTTAGTATTAGTAGTGCCGATCCCTTCCATCCCGCTCCTTCCTTGACTAACTCACCTGGGATACATACAGGGGTCTCGGCTATCTCAGTATTATTAGTGCCGATCCCTTCCATCCTGCCCCTTCATTGACTAGCCCTCTTTGGATACATTCAGGGGTCTCGGCCATTTCAGTATCAGCAGTGTCGACCCCTTTGTTCTCAGCCCTTCATTGACTAAACCATCTTGGATAGTTTCAAGGGTCTTGACCTCTTCAGTATTATGATTCTTCTTTAGGCAAACCAAATGCAGAGTATATATGTGGAAGTGGTGAGCCATCTGCTCTTGGTCTGTCACTGGCTAAGTCAACTTAGACACAGTCAGAGCATATGGTGCTGTATCCTTCACAGCGATGCCTAAATTATTCGCCCAGTCAGCTCCAGTACAGATTATGCAGTCACTTCACTGTTGACACTGCTGGGGCTTCTGTTTCTGGTCTTTGCTTGGCTAACCTCTTTAAGATAGTGTTATGCTAAGCTACGTCATCATCTCTACACTGGGCGTTCTGTTCGTGGTCTTTTTTGGCCCACCCAACGAACGCTTAGTCAAGGGATGCAGCAACATTTATTGTCAGCAGTGCTGGGCCCTCAGTTTGTAGCCCCTTCTGACCAGGAGAATCTTGCTGCCTCATTGGCTGCGCCTATGCTTCTGTATCCATCCCGACTCTAACAGCGAGGATACCGCTCACCTATGCGGAAGAAGGCTAGGGTGTCTGCTCCCTGTCCTTCCTTCGCCAGGCTGCAGTATTAGTAAGAGGATATTGCATTTCCTTCTTGGTCCTATGGGAGTAGCGGCCTTTCCACCTACATTTACCTTTATCTGAACCCCTAACTAATGTAACATGGCGTCTGCAGCAGCAGCACAAAAGGGAGCCGCAGAGAAGGGCGTGGAGAGGGATATAGACTACGGCAGGAGAAGAGGAGCCGCCCTCACACTTACGTACTCTGTTCTTACTCACTGCCTTTGTAAAAAGGTGTTCCACCACTCAAAAGAGTTACCTGGTCTTTCAGTTAATAAAATGCATCAGTTGAAATGCTCCAGTCTTGTATGCTGTTAGCTGCAATTTCCTTATTCTAATTCAGACCACGACAAGGCAGAATAAACGTGTATTTTCAAGCTATACATTAATACACATAAAGTATCATAACATTAATGTAGGAGAGAGGCTTGGACGCACACCAAGTTGGATCCCTAGTCTCACACTTGCAGGTATCCAGATGCTAATCATTTCATCTAGATGTGATTTCATAAATTGCTTTGGGTGAATTGTAGACGGGCGTGTCACTAATATTATCACTGTTGCATTTATTAATGTAAACATTTTGAGTAATTTGAGAAAGTAGGACTAAAAACTCTAATATATTTCCACAAATCTAGAAAAGTGTGGCCCTACACTTGTATCTAGAAGGCCGTCCCGTCCCGTATTTTCATCCAGGATGACAAAGGACGTGACTGGCCCATTTAGATTCGCCGCATATGCATTTCTCTCCGGCGGGTATCCTAAACTTGAGAAATAGGCTGGCTTTCTCTGGTCCAGAGTTAGACTAAACTGATCTAGAGGAACATAGAGAGATTCAGTTCTGTACAAACTGATTATACGTTAATTCAGTTGGACCATAATTCGCAATTTATAGAATTATTTTTATAGTTTACCCTAACATAAACAAAACACAATTGCTAAGTTTTTGACCAATACATAGGAAGAAATCTGAAAGTGATATAGAGATGTAATCTATTTTAAGTATGCTTTATTCATACACCAAAGTTTGATATTTCTGTGAGTAATCATTGCAACATTAATATAAAAAATACTAAATGAATTAGGAAATTTGAATGTACAACAAGGGAAGAAGATTGTCAAAGGAGGTAAGGTAATACAATTGGCTACCTGTCACTTGATATAGGAAAGTGGGTGGTGCAAGAAGAGCCAATCATTTTACCTTTGCTCCTGAAAGCTTCAGTGTCTTGATTTATCCAACAATGCTAATACAGTCGTCATTGCCTTTCACATACCTTGCAAATATTCCACATACTCCTTTGCTATTTTAAGGTTCTTTCTCTAAGTCACTTTCCTCACCTGTTCCTTTTCCCATTTAATTAACTGTGCTGCACAACCACTAGTGATCAGCAATGAATAGTATCTTTTGTTTCTCGGCAAATAGAGCAGCCATCTTTGATTAGTGAATTTTCCCGCTTGCATTGTTGCTCTGACTAGTATTTTGCATGGAGCGCAGCAGGAAACCACTGAATCCATCTTCGATTTCCTAACTTTAGGCCCATTTAAAGATTCTTTTTTAAGTATTCATTTTAATAAAATATCCTACCTTTGTGGCATGCTAATTTACATGCTGATATAGTATTTGTGAAATACTTTACTCATAAAGTACAATATAGTATCCTTCACAGTCTCGGAAAATATTTCAGGAATGTGTCCAAGTGATCTACTTAGAGGTCAGTGGAAGTGTACCTGCTGAGAGTTCATGGCATTAAATAGCATCACATCAAGTTATCAGGTATACCTATACTTGGAATCCGCTGAAATACATATATTCTGCTTAGAACTGGCTCCGGATGCTAACAGCGTTTTAGTCACAACAAAAGGTCACAACATCTCCAAACCACAAAGCAAATAACCGCAGTAGAATGCAAGATCATCAACAATTTGTAAATGTTAATGAGGTCTTCCAACTCCGGTAGCTCATGAAACATTTATTCAACACTAAATCTTTGTAATAACTGTGCCTCCTAAATATCTGGGAACCCACTGACCTAGGCAGTAAAGAAAAGACCTGGGCGACATTGGGAATGACAGTCGCGAAACGAAACATAGCCAGGCTGTGGGGCACACAAGAGGCCCCAGCACTCACAGCATGGAAGAAAGGCCTAGACTGGTGTATGTTGATTGAGAGATCAGTATATGAATCTCGGGGCTGCCCAAAGAAGTGGACACAAATATGGGGCAAATGGAACGAGTACAGGGGAAACATCTGTGAACCACCGCTAACGACCCGACATACGCCCCCTGTTACGGACTGAGTAAACATCCCAGAACCTTAAGCCAGAAATGGGTTAGACAGAGGTGGGTGGGTAATACGATATGCGTCTTAATCAAAGTATGCTCTGTTTAAAGAAATATGATCAGATTGATATTGTGTTTACATTGTCATCAATAAAAAGAGTTATAAAAAAATCTTTGTAATAACTATGAAATCAGGTTGTTTAAATACAGATGAGCATAGATCTCGAACGAGCTGTACTATAGTTTGATTTTATTTTAATTGTGGTCGAAGGTATCCATCTATTCATCCAGTCACGTTTTCTCATTCAGGCATCTTGGAGAAAACTAAATTATCTTTAAAATTGTATCAAAAAAAGAAACACTAAAAATGTTTTTGAAGAGGGTGCGGGGGCAATAGAAAAAAGAGAGATTTGTAAAATCCATACTTGGCATCTGGTTAGCCACACTGGCTGGTGCTTTAATTTGGGGGGTTCGGGAGGTAGAGATGTAGGTCTGAGAGCGAGCCGTGTCATAAATGGTCAAGTAAGCTGCACAATGTACCTCACAAGATGATCCCTCTCCGGTGGGTGTGGGTTGGTTCTTCCAATAAAGAAAATGGAATAATAACGGACAGTGTATATTAGACCACAATTTGTCGAATATGATGGGTGAAAGCCACATCATTTCTACGCAGCTCTGAATGGTAAGTTATGAGATGAGATTTTGCAATATTTCAGGGTGCTTTCATGGCTGGGTAATGGAACACCATGCAGTCACCCATCAACGTACCCTTAAAGGTGGCGGCCCACCGATAAACGCTCTAATGCATTATTGGCCCGTTGGGCCCAGCATAACGAGTACCTAGATGGGAGGCCACATAGATCATGAAAAATAGCCTGAAACCAAAATTCCACTGAGCGTCTCTGAGGTATCCGACACTGCGCATTATGTCGCTATCAGCGCCGGCCAGCATGCATCTACATTCCAAGCGTTTAGAAGAATGTGTCATACTGAGGATGTGGCATCAGGAACCGCACGCACACATATTGCTCTCAGCACGTGCCCGCTATCACCTCATTCTCCTCATCACTTCCTAGGGCAAAAAGTTTTAATCCAGGAATCCATCTAATGAACTATTAATCAATATCAAAATGACAGCAGCTGGAACCCTAGAGAATGCCTAATCAGAGGCACCGCTAATTACGTCCCATCGTTAATGTCACCGTAATTGTTGGAAGTGTGTAGTAAGTGCGCCCCACCGTTCTGTGTCCAAAATGCCTTAATTAATTGAGCCATACCTTTCGGTGCATGTCATTAATTAAAAAACAGCTTCATGGGGCATGCTTACTGTAAACGAATACACTTGCTGAAAGCTCCCACTGGCCACGCTAATATTTACTCTTCACAGCAGCAAAAAAAAACACCTATGAAAATATGTTGCGGAATAGATATTACTCACTGCGCGCATCATAATCTGTATACCTATGTTAGCTCGCTTGATAGAGCTTCTGAGCCCACAAACCCCGGTAAACAACCAATGAGTGGTTGTTGTGTTGTATGCTTCTCATGGTTCCTCCTCTGACCTTTGTTTTCCGTTGTTTATTGTTTACCCCCCTGCGTTTGCCTCTTGCCACCTGTAATGTGATTGGACTTGGGGACAAGGATGGTCCTGGGAAGTCACTCATCTTCTTTTATGGTGAATATGTTGTTAGTAAAGAAAGAATTTTGATTGTCTCTCACCCGTGCCTGTCCCACACATCTTGTATATATATGATTAGACACCAAATTAAAGAGGGTTCTGGCAGGTCAGCCATCTTGTATCATGTAACTGAAGTGTTTAGTAGTGAAAGGCATTTTAGTGGCTCTCCCGGTGTCTCCCGTGTCTGTTTTGTGCCTTTGATAATGTGCTTGGACATCATGCCAAACAATGGTGGTTCTTGAAAGTCAGCCCTCTTGTGTTATGGTGATTGATGTCATGTGTAGTGGGAGGCAAGGGGTTTTTCCTGTGTCTGTCCCATGCTTTTCGGGATGTGTTTTGCCACAGAAGCGTGGTTAGTTCTGGGAGGCCAGTTAGCTTGTATCAGGGTTCATGATGTCATAAGTAATTAATTACTTTGATTGGCTCTCCCTGCTGTGTGTACCATGGCTTCTGTAATGTAATTGGGCGGAGGTCGATCAGTAAGTTCTTCTTATATTTGTTACACTTTGGGTATCACCCAATATACGTCAAGTAATCCTTGGTTGACTTTGAGGCCTTCCGGTTTGCATTCTGTTATTCTGTCGCGAGCTTGGCGTACTGTGACTCTCGGAATTTGGCACGCGTATTCAAGCCTCGTCTTGTATAAAATGTGAAGTAGAACCGACTCTACCAGGCCTTGGTCTGGTTGAAGTAGGCAGTCCACTGCGCGCTCTCCCACAAGCATGCCGCTTTTGGTGGTCTTCAAGTTGGGAGTGTTTTTGTCCCTGGAGGATGTTGGAAGAATATCCCAGAGATCAGGGAAGGGCACAGGGGAAGCCCTCCTAAGGTGGGAGGCCTGTGCTAGCTCGCTGTCTTAAGAAGGACAGTGTCAAATCTTAGATTCTTGCATGGGTGGTCGAAATAACTCTCTGAAAGTAACCATGGAAGTGCCTTTTCTCTACTGTTTCATTCTCCGAAGAAAGAAAATGAAACGATCTCCCAAACATGGCATGAAGGAACCCGGGGCCATAAAACTCCCCCGTCTCATCAGCTGTTTTTAGACACAATCGGTATATTGACAGATACCTAATGCTTTTTCCAAATTTACAACCCCTTTTAGGGCCAGTTACAATGCTAATTTTTTTAAATGCTGATGAGGAAATGTGTCAATTAGGCACGTCCCATCGCCGTTAATCTGTTAACGCTAATAAAGGCGCTGGTAGGTGCCAAAAGACTTTTGTTGTACTGCTGTGGCCAATCGATGGACAGCTAATGGCGCGGCGTCTCCTCACAGATTACGCGCTCCCTGATTGCAAGCAGCAGATGCGATAGCTCTAAACTTGACATGCATTACCATCGAATTTTACATCTGATTTGGGTATTTTCTCTTTTTTGTCGGAGTCTCAAATTGGTACCTTGTTGTAATCGTTCAGAGCCTACTTCGAAAGGACACACAGCGCCATCCACCTCGGCTGTCCGCTATGTGTATATATAGATATGTCAATCAATCAATCAGGATTTATAAAGCGCGGCTTATCACCCAATAGAGTATCCAGGTGTTTGCAGGCCCCGGAGGCTTATTCGAACAGTCAGGTCTTGAGGGCCATTTGGTATTTCGGAAGTGAGGTGATGGCCCAGAGGTGCGTGAGGAGGCTGTTCCAGGTCTTTGCTGCAATGTGGGAGAAGGAGCGTCCTCCAGTTCTGCTTCGGTAAATGCGGGGAGTATGGGCAATTGAGAGAGAGACGGCGTGTACTCTTCTCAATGGTTTGTGGAAGTTCAGGCGGGGGTTAATTTAGGTAGGTCCTTGGTTGTGTAGAGCCTTGTGTGTATGTATTCATAGAAATTGACCTAAACAGCCCAAACCCAGCTATAAAGTAATGGAGTGGTGTACAAAAAGAGAGAGGAGAGGCTACAAGCACAGTGGAGGCAGTACAGGCCGCATACGGCGGAGTACCAGCTGAGGTCCCTCACTGCGAGGGATCCACTTGGAGGAGGCGTTACTAGGAGTGGATGAGCTCCTCTTGCTTGCAGAAGATCTGGAGTGAGCGAGCTTGATGGATCTGGGGGCAGAGGGAGTTCCCTATGCTAGGAGCACAACAAGAGGATGCTGGTTGTCGTGTCATCTCTTCACTTTTGTACATGTTCTTGTCTTGCGTCTGAGGAGGTTGCTGTGAGTGTTATGTGAACCACCAGAGATCTTGGTTTGGCGGTGCGTGGTGCTGGCTTGTGTGATTGCGATACATGTCACATGAATGTTCACATGACAGCACATTGAGTTGACTGCGTTGTAGCCCCAGGACATTACAGTTTACCGTACGTGTCTAGTTGACGTAAATCTACCTTTACAACAATACAAACCAGGAATCTGGGAGGCTCATTTTAATCATGAAAGAGGCTAAGAAGAGGTTACGGTTCCTTGTGTGCTCAGATACATTCAGGTTGTTGTACTAGATTATTATATTCACTGGATAATGTAGACAGAAAGGTCGATACTTAGCGAGGATGCTAGATAGATTTTGAAAATAACAGTGCTTTAGGGGACACAAGGTGGTTTAATTGGTGTGAAGACGTCATACTCTGACACATTCGATTTTGCCATTTAACCCATTGGTGGGTCGATAGCCGCTAGAGCCGATTTTAGGTCTCGCCTACCAGACAGCGCAAGCTGTCTGGTTGGAAAAGACCTATTGTGAGCTTACCAAGAACTTACAGTGGGCTTTTAGACCATCTCCCGGAGCATAACATCTATACCATCCCCTTGATTTGACTGACTTGTGTCCTTCCACAGGTCACTTTTAGGGAACTACTTTTCTTCTTTTTGATTAGCACTCATGAGAGTGCTTGTGTTTCCCAGCTCTCTTTCTCTCATGTGTTCCCCCGCAAATATCCAACCTTGAGCACGCCATGTTTTTCTCTCGTGTACTTCTCCCCCTCTCCATTTTATTCTCTCCCTCGTGTGTTCCTTCTCCTGCTCCCAGTGTTGCTGTCTCCCTCATGTGCTGCTCGCGCTCGTGTGTCGCTCCCCCTGCCTTCAGTGCTCTTCACTCCATCTTGTACTGCTCCCCACCTCTGTGTTGATCTCTCCCTTGTGTGCTACCTTTCCCCTCCTCCCCCAACTGTTCCCTGACTACCCACACCTGCTTTGCCCCCCACTCCGGCGGTCCTTTTTTAGGTCTTGTTTCCTGGACAGCTCGTACGCTCTCTATTGCAAAATGTATTGTTAGCTTACAGTGGTTTTAGAGCCCTTCCCCTTGCTTACCATTGTATGGCTTTATTGTCACATTATTTTCTTGTGTCTTCCTCGTTAGCTTATGTGGGCTTTCCTTCCTCTTGTTGTGGTTGTCCCTCCCCTGGAGCATGGACGCATTACTCGTGTTCTTCCACTACTCGCATTAAGCACTACCTTTTTCATCTGAAAGAGACAATTAGTTATAGATTCCTTACCTTAGAATTACCCCCAGGCGTCAGACTGGATCAGGAGATTTTTTCATCAGCAGTACTCCTGCGCGACGAAAGGTGGCGTCGGTCGACTCCGCGTTAGTCGTTGGCGTCGTGGTCGCCGGAATGACGTTACGGTAGCTACTTAGACGCCGCCCGCACGCGCTGACGTCAGTTCTTTCTTTTTCCGCGCCAGCCAGCGCAGATCCGGAGAGAGCGGTACCTCCAGTCCCTGTTTGACTGACTTTTTGCTGACTTTTGTCGACGTCATTTTTGAGTCTTCGACTCCTGGTGCACGTAGGGATGCCTGGTTTCAAGGTTTGCGGTTCCTGCAGCCGGCTGATGGCGGTGACAGATCCACACTGCGTGTGCCTGTTTTGCCTGGAGCGCGACCACGACCCCAAGTCGTGCTCCGACTGCCTGACCATGAATCCGAAGTTTTTGTGGGAGCGGTCCCGAAAGCTTCTCGAGGCCCGGCAGTCGGCTCTGCGCTGTTCGAGGTCGAGGGACCGGTCGCAGAGCCACCACCACCAGTCTTCTTCCAAGTCTTCGCACTCCTCAGGTAAGTCGAAGCACAAGAAGAAGTCGAAGAAGCACCGTCGCTCTTCGACTTCTCCCCGTCGGTCGGCCGACATGATGAGGGATGCGGGTGGTGCCCCTCCCGCGGCTCCGCATCCACAGCCCCAAGGGTCGACTCAGAGTTTCCCTCCCTTCCCGGGACCCGGAGCGACCCCTGCCCAGCTTCGCACCTTTTACGAAGTGATGCATGCCATCTTTGGGCAGCCGACTCCGCCGGCGCGCCTTCGGGCCCGGCGGAGTCGGCTGGGGGCCCTGGGCCTTCGACGCCGGCGGCACCGGCACCGCAGGGCCCCCTTAGATCCAGGCCTGGTCCAGATCGGTGCCGGACGACCTCATTACACCTCCCCCGGTGCCGAATCCACCGGCACCACGTCCGCAGCCAACGCCGGTTGTGTCCCCAGCCGGCGTCGACCCTGGCCCCCACCCCGATGTAGACACGGAGCCGGACCGGCGTCGACCGACGCCGGATCCGGTGCCGACCGACGCCGGATCCGGTGCCAACAGGCACTTTTGTGCCCCTGTTCTACCCTAGCTCTTTTCGACTAGATTGGCAGCCAGAGGAGGGTGAGGAGGACTGGGAGGGACCCTTTGACTGATCAGTTGGGTTATGAACCGGACTGGAGAGAGAAACTGGGGGAAGCCAGTGGTCTGGATACCTCACCAGACCATGGCATGTTGTCTCCTCCTACCGTGGCTACGGAGGAGGGAGCGTCTTACACCGTGGTGTTGCGTAGGGCGGCCGAGGCTCTCAACCTTGAGCTACCTACGGTGGCAGTCAGGACTAACCTCCTGACAGAGGTGCTTCAACCGGCAGCGACCTCTTTGGAGCCCCTGCTGCCGTTCAATGAAGCCCTCACCGACATCCTTTTGGGCACCTGGTCCAAGCCCAACACAGGGGCTCCTGTGGATAGGATGATTGCCCGACGCCACCACCCGGCCCCGGGCGACCCCACTTTCCTCTCCCAACATCCCACCCCTGAGAGCTTGGTGGTCCAAGCCTCTACCTCCAAGGGCGCATTCCCTAACGCACCACCTAATAGGGAATCCAAAAAGCTGGACCATCTTGGGAAGAAGATGTTTTCTTCCTCCAGCTTGGGACTGCGGTCGGTAAACACTGCATGTTTGTTGGGCTGTTACACCCACTCTGTGTGGGATACGGTGGCGCAAGTGCTGCCCCAGTGTCCGGAAGAGGCCCAGGCCGTACTCTCCCGTGCAGTTGCCGAAGGGAGAGATGCAGCAAAGTTTACTATTCGCTGTGGACTGGATACCGCCGACTCGCTAGGCAGGACGATTTCCACGTCAGTAGCCCTTCGACGCTATGCCTGGCTGAGGTCGACTGTTTTTTCCGGGGATGTCCAATCCACTCTTATGGACATGCCCTTTGATGGCCGTCGCCTGTTCGGCGACAAGGCGGACACCGCGCTAGAGCGCTTTAAGGACTCTCGGGCTACGACCAAGTCCTTCGGCCTCTCCACCACCCGCCCTTCGCAGTCCGCCTTTTGCCTCTTTTGAGGCTATGGAAGGGGTGCCCCACCACGTTCCGCCCAGAGCCACAGGCCGATGCAAGCTGTTCAGCCACTGTGGGACGTGGGAACCACCGCCGTGGTTCTGGGGGCCAGAGAGCGGGCCAGTCCACCACAGCCCCCTCTGCAACAGCCTCCAAACCCTCCTAGTCTGACCTTTCAGGGCCACCAATCGCCAGTGGGTGGCAGGATTCGCCATCACCTCCCCCACTGGCGCACCATCACGTCGGACAGGTGGGTTTTACAAATAGTCCGAAGGGGCTACTCCCTCCCCTTCGAGACTACCCCTCCTTCCATGCCACCTCAGCACCATCGCATGTCAGAGGATCATCTGGCCCTTCTCCAACAGGAAGTTTCGGCACTCTTGGCAAAGGGGGCCATCGAGCGAGTTCCTGCCCCAGAAGTAGGTTGTGGTTGCTATTCCCACTACTTTCTGGTGCCCAAGAAGGACAAAGGCCTGCGTCCTATCTTGGATCTCAGGATCATCAACCGCTTCCTCCGGAAGGAGAAGTTCAAAATGTTGACACTAGCTCAGGTCCTGTCTGCCCTCGACCCTGGAGACTGGATGGTAGCGTTGGACTTGCAGGATGCTTATTTTCACATCCCCGTCCTGCCGGCCCACTGGCATTACCTGCGGTTCACGGTAGGCCACGAGCACTTTCAGTTTACCGTGCTCCCCTTTGGCCTTACCAGCGCCCCTCGGTGTTCACGAGAGTGATGGCGTTGGTCGCAGCTCATCTGCGCAGATCAGGGGTTCCAGTCTTCCCCTATCTCGACGACTGGCTGTTGAAGGCGGGCTCGCCCCAGACGCTCGTCTCCCACCTCCAAACTACGGCGGACCTCCTGCATTTGCTGGGGTTCTCTATCAACGTGCCGAAGTCGCACCTGACTCCCTCTCAGAAGCTCCTCTTCTGTGGAACTGTACCCAAAAGTGAGCACACTGGTTCAGGGTCACCCTCTCGTCCTTGGGTCCAAAGACTAACAAAAAGAGATCAGCACTGGAGCTGAAGTAAAACAGCAAGTTTATTAATCACTCATGAGCGGGACCATGTCCACACAACACTCTCAAGTGTTGTAGGAGGAGGTACACTGAACTCACAAACCATCGTCCTTATATACAGCTTTGTTGCAATGTAAGCATATGGACAGAAATGGAAAGAACAAGTTTAGAAATACCTATCAGCAAACAAGGGCAGATGGATAACCACTTGGTCAGCAAATAGGGAGGGGGAGCAGGAATGCTTATGGCAGCAGTAAACAGTCAACAGATAACGTCTAAGACCAGGTGCACCGGCAGCTACAAACCCCCAGCACGTACATTGCTTAGCCATGTCAGGAGGTCAACTAAAATAGATAACACAAGCAGAGTGAAAAGACGAGCAGCAGAGGACGGAAGAATTACGAAGGAAACGAAATGGACACCACAGCCAAAATGGCTGTTGCTTATGCTAACGTAAAATATTACATGTTTCCACAGACGACCCTTTTAGCATAAGCTAAGACATTTTCTTATGCTTTTAAAGGGGTACGATAAACATCATGGATGTCAATTAACATCATTTCACAGATTTGTTGTTCCATTGCTGAACGGGCATTTGCATTTTGGACATTCGTTTTAGATGGTAAACAGGTAGTACAAGTGGAAATACAGAGGGAACAGAGCATTGGCCCACATTGTATGCATAAACAACAAGGGAAGATAATTGCAATAATTATGAATAGGGCCAAAAATACTTTCAGACCCCATACAGAAAATAAGTTCCAGAACCATCCAATTGGTAGATAATAGTAACCTTTACTTCCACAAATGAAATAAGTGTTATGTGAGGATAGAAAACTGCTATTGTTCGTTCCAGTGATATTCAATACTGTAGTACAGTCACTTTTTCCCACTGGGATACTGCCAAAACTGCTCACACAAAGATTTGCTTGGGCTCTAGTAACAGCGATAACAGGAGGCCCGTTACCCTTGGCCGTTCGAGTGTTGGGGAAAACGTAGCTTATGGAGGAATTTCCTTTGCGATACTCCTCCATTTCCCATACAGTTCCTTTTGCTTGTGGGTCCCCTTCCTCATCAGGGTAACAAACTTTATTTAGTTGTGCATTAAGTCCTCCTACATCAGCTAGAGCAATGTTACTAGTTTCAGAGGCCCACAAAAGTGCGAACCGGGCTCTACAAGAGCCATTATGCGAGAATGCAAGGGAATGAAAGGCGTTCCTCCCTTCTTCTGATGGGCTGGCATCATTCCACATACCCAGCAGTTGGTAGTGTTCGTAGCATTATGAGTATAATGCAACATTTGTATGAAAGTGTTATTGAGATATGACATTCTGTGCTTCTTTTCATGATAGGGAAGAGTGAAGTAATAATGTTCTGTGGGGACAGGAGTAGTAGCAGGCAGTAAGTTTCGAGCCGGAGTTACTTCCTCCACAACCCACATTACCACAGCAATGATGACAGCAGTCAAAGTCAATCCAGTAATAAACATTGTGCAGCCACTATAGATCTTTGCAGCATTTAATTTCTTCTCCTCAGGCATGTTCATCTCGTCGATAAACAACAAAATAGATGATGCCCTAAGGTCCTGGGCAGGCGTTGGTTTCTTCGCTAACGTTGAGACGAGTAGTCACTAAAAGGCTACCCCCTTTTGTAGTCAGTCTTTAACCACCCAGGACAGTGGCTCAAACAGTCTCTTTTTGCGATGAAGTGTCTTTCTTCCTGGATCGAAGTAGATATCTAGATGTACCAGGAATCGTGTGATCCGGGAAGACTTCCTCAGGTCCTTCAGGTGACGCAGCTCGTCCTCTCTCGGTGACCAGGATGTCGCGGTGATCTGTCAGCACAGCTGGGCTCACGAGGGCATGCGTAACCCTTTGACAATGGGTGGCATGTACCCAGTTCTTCCGGTTGGTCACTCGGACTGCAGTTCTGGTAGCAAGGAGGACCTGCTCTGGGCCACGCCACCGAGGTGCCAAGGAACTGGTCCGTTGAAACGATTTCGTCAACACGAAATCGCCAGGCCGCAGATCGTTGCCTTCACCCTGCGACCTGTCTGGAAGAGCTTCCCGTACCTGCTGATAAATAGAAGACAAACTGTCAGTTAACTGGGACAAATAGTCACTCATCAACATGTGGGGAACATCATGTATAGGGCGAGGCTTGGGGACCCCCCAAATATTCATGGGCCTGCCAAAAACGATCTCATATGGTGTAAGGCCAGATCGTGTATGTGGCATTGATCTAATAGAAAGCAAGGCTAGGGGCAGTGCATCAGGCCATTTCAAAGACGTGGAAGCCTGTATTTTAGCCAATTTCAATTTCAGGGTGGAGTTATAACGCTCCACCAGGCCTGCTGATTGTGGGTGAAAAGCGGCATGAAATTTCTGCTTAATCCCCAACCCTTTCATGACATATTCTACAACTTGCCCAATAATTATTACAGCGCTCAAATTGAATGTTGTCCATTTGCAGGACCTCAAAAGGTGCAGATGGTGTCGCAAACCCTCCTGTTGGAGTTCGCGTTCCCTTTTCAGGATTATACTGGAGACAGACCAGACAAGACTGGACTATCTTTTTAGCAGTGCCGGCAATATCAGGATGATCCCAAACTTGCATAAGTTGTTTTGCCATTGAGGATGCACCAACATGTGCCGGCCCATGTGCCATGTGAATCAAGGGGTATAAGTATGATGTGGGTAACCTCCATTTGGTCATATCTTTATTCCTCCAGCAGTCCTCATCATCCAGTGTTCCCTCCTTAGGCCATTGGTCTAGTTCGCCAGCAGAGGCAGATTGTTGCATGTCCAGCACTTCCTGCCTGGCATCATGCCAACGTTCAGCTTGTGACTTCACCACATACATAGATGTGGTGCTTCGCTGCATTGCGGTCTCACGAGCTGTGCGATCCGCAAAGGCATTACCTGCTCCTATTTTATCTGTCACCTTCTTGTGTGCACTGCACTTAGTCTGGAGTTCCTAATACTGGTGCAGAGCAAAGAGCTTGGCGTAACTGTTGGAAGGCATTCTGACATTCAGCAGTCCATGGGAGGGGCATCGGAGTGTTTTTAGTCAAAAGGGCCAACAAAGGTTTAATAATGTGCGAAAAACTGGGGATCCACTGCCTACAAAAAGAAGTAAGGCCAATCAGTGCACGGACATCCTTCTGAGTACGGGGCTCAGGAGTATCTAAAATGGTCTGAATGCGATCTGGTGTGAGTGCACGTCCCTCCTTAGACAGGATGTGACCTAAATTGGTAACCTGCTGTCTACAATATTGCATTTTCTTTCGCGAGACTTTGTGATTATGAGAGGCAAGAAATGATAACAATAACAGTGTTCCTTCTTGTTGGAAACGGGGTTACCGAGTCCGGCACGGTAGCATGGCGCGAGGCGGGAAAGCACCCGAAGGCAATGTGTAAGGCAGTTGTGCAGCACACTCTTACTTTGACTCAGGAATGCGGACGCAATAACGTGACACCACACCAGGCTTGTGTATTTAAAAACAAGATCTTTATATAAATCAATGCAGCATCAGATGAGGCAGATTAATTCAGGTCAACATTTAAAATCATTGCATTACTCAACTGGTGCGTACTTTCATTAAAGCATCATAGCTCATCAACATTGTAGGCCCCTAAAAGGCCGCAGGGATCATCTCCTAAACGTAGCACCAATAATGATCACAGGGTGCAATAATAAAACATGGGCCTAAAACATGCAGTTCACCTCATGAATATTCAATTACTTGTAAAGGGCATTTCACGTTACATTTCAAACAGGGCCTGCATTAATCTAGGCGCACCCACATTCAGTACAGTGGGCGTCGCAACTCCGGTACACCTGCAACATAAAACACTTCAACTCTTGGCGGTGTACACTTCAGCTCAATTCAATTAATCACCTTCACACTAGGCAAAGACTTTGCAGTTATAAGCATATGCATCAGGCCTAGACAGTAATTACAGCAGGCGTAACGATGAGACTGGTGAACAACTTAGGGAACCCCTCAACATGTCCTTTATTCTGGGGCCTTCCTGTAAGTGAGGACTTCTGTGTCTCTCAGGGGTTAATTTAGGCCAGGCCCACTCCTCTCCGGGCTTCGCCTCGGGGGTATAATGCTTGACGACTTCCCCCTTGTTATCAATCGGGTAATGGTGGCCCCCGGCCCCCAGTGGCGTTCTTGCGTGCCCTAGGGGCCTCCCGGGCTCACCTGCAGTGTGTACGTTGGTCGCTCTTCAGCGTGACTGACTCCGTTCTGGGCCGGCCCGTGTTTTGCAGGGCGGGGCCCGGACTGAGGTCCCGCCTTCCGGCC
The DNA here is from genome assembly GCA_963921515.1 of Calotriton arnoldi. Lineage (NCBI taxonomy): Eukaryota > Metazoa > Chordata > Amphibia > Caudata > Salamandridae > Calotriton > Calotriton arnoldi. The sequence continues at coordinate 896,565 of CAWUFW010001460.1, forward strand.
GGTATTGCGGGTCGTTGGGGGCCGGTATCGCTCTCCTCCGGCCCCCGTGATCAGATGGGGCTATTGCGGGAAGGGAGCGGGAGCCGGCAGTCCTCTCCGGCCAGCTTCCCGTCTCCCTCTGGTGATTCGGAGCTCTTCTCCGGCCTCCGTCGGCGCTGGGGCGTGGCGGAGCCGGCGCCCAATCGCTGCGCGGCCTTCCCGGGGCGCGGCCGATGACGCGGTTGGCGTCCCCGGTCTCCTGGCAACAGCGCCGGCGGGGCCTGGAGGCCTCGTTCCTCTCGCTAGGCCTCAGTTTCTCACGCGAGCCCCTGGGCCGCAGCGGTGATCTTTGGGCCGCGACTTCTTCACGCGGGGTCCCTGGGCCGCGGCGGTGATCTCCCACACTCCGGACCTTCGGTGGGGGCGCGGACGGCACACCTCACCTCCCCGGCCTCGGGAGGGCCTCGCTACCCCCGCAGCTCCTCACACGCGGCGACGGCCGCAAGGCTAAATCCCAGCCACGAGGTCAGTGGCTGCAGAGTAATTCCTCCCACGTGGAGGTGCGGCGTGGTGCGCGCTGGCGGCAGGCTGGCAGGGGCTGACTGGAAAGGGTTTTGGGGACAGCCCAGCAGCAGGCAGGATTAGATAGGGGGTGAAGGTCTAGCGCTTCAGGGCACGGCGCTTTACCTGGTGATCCCCAGTTTGGCAGTTCAGGTTTCTGGCCTTGTTGGTCGGTCAGGCCTTACAAATTAAGGTTTCTTGCGGCAGTTCTTGTTTGGTTGCTTCTGGGGGTTTCTTCTTAGGAGGGGGAATGAGTTGGTGGTTCTGGGGGTGCTGGATGATACTTCCCAGCACGCTGAAGGTGGTTCCCTGGGTCCCCTCACGCTGGGCAAGGTCAGTGGGTGGTGGGCGTTCCTCAGCTAACTTACTACAGCAGTGCCTAAGCCTTGTCAGCAGCAGTAGTGTAGGTCTCCCCCTAGGCCCTACAGCCTGTACTCCGGCAGAGGTTCTCCCAGGATCAGTGGTGCCCCAACTGACTAAAAGATTTCCCTCCATACCTCTTATACCCCTAGGTCAGGTGACCCTCCTAAAGGCGGCAAAACAACTCCTCCCACAGCCCGGAAGGTTCTGGAACCTTCCACCATGTCTGGCTATGTGGCCCAGAGGCGGGGACGGATGGATACTGTATCCCTATGTCCCAGCCTGACCCTGGCTACTAGTGTGTATGTGTGCAAGGCCACTCTGCAGTAGCAGGGGCCTGTGGCAGCCATCTTGAGTGAGAGAGCACCTGCACCTCAGCACTGGTTAGCAGTGGTAAGGCGCCCGGAGACCTAGGTCCAGTAAAAATACGGTGGCAAAAATGAGGCGCAAAAGGAAAAAAACAGGGCAAGACCACCCTAGGGCTGACAGGTCTAACACTTCTTCACACTGCTCAGGGGTATCTGCAGCTAACAAGATGTCGTCGACGTATTGGATAAGGGCCACTCTCTTTGGTACAGGAAAGGAATCAAGCTGCCTTTTTAATGCCTGACTGTAAATGCTAGGACTTTCTGTATAGCCCTGTGGAGCTCTGCAGAACCGGAAGGATCTATTTTTCAATGTGAATCCAAACAGATAACGGCTTTCAGGGTGAATGGGTATTGAGAAGAATGCATTCTTCAAGTCGATCACCGAAAATGTAGTGGCAGTGGGAGGGACCATAGGGAGAAGAGTTGTGATGTCAGAAACTACCGGATATTGGGGCAATACAATTTTATTAACCTCTCGCAAATCAATAATGAATCTGTAAAATTTAGTGTCAGTGTCTTTTTTTCAAAAAGGAAGGATAGGGCTATTGCAAGTATTATAGGGGACTTCTTCCACTACCCCCACTTTGATCAAATCCCGAACAATGTGTGCTAATGCTTCTTCACCTTCTCGGGATATTTTGTATTGGGGCAGACGAGGCAATGAGACACCTTCCCTTACTTGGATATGCACTGGTGGAATAACCATTTGACCCACATCAGTATCTGATCTAGCCCACAAGGTACAAGGTAGGGCCGCCAGAGCGGCATCCTCATTGATAAGACAGGATCTCTCAACCATTGGATAATTGTCATTCAAAATAACACGCACACCTTCTGGAAAACAACGTATTTGTAGCACGAAAATATTTAAGCATATCGATACCCACAATGTTGTCCGGCGTGTTAGGGGAAAGCAAAAATGGACATGCTGCAGTGAATTTGTCAAGTCTGAATTCAAGTGGCTGTGATAGGGGGCTAGGTGTAGGTGTTCCATCAAACCCTATCGATGTTATCATTGTGCCGGACAGGGGAGCCCTAGGAACCAATCTTTTAGACAGAGCACTACGGGTAGCCCCTGTATCAACCAGAAACCGATCAGTAGATCCCAAGACATTTGCGTCAACATAAGGACCTATTTGATCTACTGGCACCTCAACCGGTCCCTTACCCCATCCTAGGCATCCCTATGCATAATCGGAATCTGCAAGTGCATAATCAGACATTTGGTATTGATTTCGTCTATCAAAAGTATTAGAGTAACTTGGTCCTTGTTCAACTGCCTCAAACCTGGGACGAGCTCCTGTACCTCCCCTGTTTCCTGATTCCCTGGGCGTCCCTCTCATACTTCCCCTTCCCCGCTGGTACTGCTGACCTCGCAAAAGGGGGCACTCAGAACGCCAATGCCCAGTCTCTTTACAATAAGCACACTGATCAGGGGACAATTTGCTCCGAGGAAGAGGGGCACTCCAGGTGTATACACTGAACGTCCGCCTCTTCCACCTCCCCTAAATGGTGGACCATATACTTGAGCCAACATAACTTTTGTCTTTAAATCTTTAACCTTCTTATCCTCCCTGCCTTTCGCTTCCTGTTCCTGTCGCTCATAATATTGGGCCATAGTCAAAAGGGAAACTGGGGAAGACGTGGTCCAAGAACTCTCGCTAGCCTTTAAGCGACTAGCTATCTCCGGTAACATATTAGCGACAAATTTGTCAACAAACAAATACTTACTCCGTATCATCGGCCAATGACTGACCACTAAAATCATGGAATGTCTCTCTCAAATCTTGAAAAGAAATCAGAAACTAACTCATCCTTTTCTGTTTACAGGACGCTAACGTAGTCCAATCTCTTTCTTAGGGGGTATGAGAGTCTTTAACTTAGTCACAATAGCTTTAGGAAGTTCTAATATCTCCTTCTGAGGTTTCTGCGCAGGCTCCCTTTCCGCATCTATTTCTTCTAAATGTTCCCAGTTATCACCAAATGCCACATTGTCATCTATTTTACGTATTGTTCTCCACATATCAGGGGGCAAAATAAGCCTGAAGAACATATCAATATCTGGCAAGGTCATAGTGCAGGAGCTGATGGCTCCTTCCACCTCCTCATAGAAGGAGGCAGGATTTTTCTGGGGGTCGGGCAAAGCAGCCTTAAGAGCCATAACATCTGCTCTACTCCAAGGAGTGCAAACCCAATTATATATAAAATATCCCTTTGCATCATCCGAAGTTTTATCATCATTTATTCCTGCACCCTTCGGGGGAACATACAGGGGTGCGGCTTCACGCATTGGTTTCATAGTAACTTTATTACTGCCGGAATTGTCTCCTTCCGTCGGAACATCTGTTTTCTCTGCCTGGGATTGAACTGCTTCTACTACTTTACTCTTTCTAGCTAATTCTTGCTCCTTACGTAAATGTAATGTTTCATTTCATAATTTAACTATTCGTCTAATCGTATCAGGTATATCTGAAAAAGGTAAGTCCCATCTACTAACCGCTTATAATCAACGTTCAGATCAGCTGGTTCTGTTTCGTCAGAAATATCCCGCCAACCATATATTACCTCCCAACAGAATTTTTCTACTAAATATAACTGGTCTATATCTTTCCAAGGTTGAACCATATTTATGAGGATCGTCGCTGTAGTAGTCCGATGAGCTTCCTCTTTAGCAGCGGTTTTTAATGTATCTTTTTCTGCTTTAGTCAAAGTAGAGCGAGTCTGTCGCCCAACTTGCTTGTCTTTATCTTTATCCTCTGAGGAAGAGACCTCCTCGTCAGAAGCCTCATCCTCAGGGGCACTTGGAGCGGGAAATTTATACGGGGGTGGGGGTCATTCTAATAGGATGCAATCATCCTGGGGTTTATTAAGTATGGGATAGATAGGGCCCTAATAGGGTACTGGCCATTTACCTCTAATCGACGTTCTCTATCTTCTTTTTCTATTTTTTCCTTCATTTCTTTATTTTTTTTAATTCTAACGCTTTTTGATATATCGTCTTTCGCTGCTCTTTCTCTGCTATAGCTTCTGCTCTCTTTGCTCTTTCTCGCACTTCTTTATCCCACATACGTACACAATCAAACATATCCTGTCTACTTTTTCTTTTAAATAAACACTGCTCTACATATTGAACCTTTTTAGAATCGAATGACCCATTCACTGGCCATTGTAAATCAGACTCTTTGTGTATTTGTTCCACAATGAACCGTACATTATGGGACAAATACCATATTTGACATACGTGTCTCTATTGGGCGTCCCTTCTGGAGGAGCCGGCTGACTTTGTTCTAAAGCATTCTTGGTACCACAAGAGCAGCAACACCACTTACGGAGTGTGCTGAGAACAGGCATGTTTTCACAAGTATATGTAAAATATTACTACTCCAAACAAATATTCCAAAAGGAGAAAAATCTCCACATTACCTGCCTTCAGTCTTTGCAAAGAATGAATACCAAAACCAAACCAAAAACCAAACCAAGCAAATCAAGAGTGCCGCTTCAGCGACCTTACCAAACAGAAGTCTCCAACTCCCACCTGCCGATCTCTGGTCGACCTAATGGTCACTGCAGAATACGCCAAAGAAAGCCCCAGTCGAGACCAGCCACCACCCGGAGGGTCAAATCGGGAAAACCGGAAAAGTCATGTCGGCCTGCAAAGACAAGGGTCTCCTCATGCAGTGCGCATCCTCAGTAATATTTCGATCCTCCGTCAAGACCACTCCTTCGGACGGCCGCGTCTCCGATGGAGCCCCACGTGCTGGGCGACAACTGTGGAAATGTACCCAAAAGTGAGCACACTGGTGCAGGGTCACCCTCTCGTCCTTGGGTCCAAAGACTAACAAAAAGAGATCGGCACTGGAGCTGAAGTAAAACAACAAGTTTATTAATCACTCATGAGCGGGACCACGTCCACACAACACTCTCAAGTGTTGTAGGAGGAGGTACACAACTCACAAACCATCGTCTTTATATACAGCTTTGTTGCAATGTAAGCATATGGACAGAAATGGAAAGAACAAGTTTAGAAACAGCTATCAGCAAACAAGGGCAGATGGATAACCACTTGGTCAGCAAATAGGGAGGGGGAGCAGGAATGCTTATGACAGCAGTAAACAGTCAACAGATAACGTCTAAGACCAGGTGCACCGGCAGCTACAAACCCCCAGCACGTACATTGCTTAGCCATGTCAGGAGGTCAACTAAAATAGATAACACAAGCAGAGTAAAAAGACGAGCAGCAGAGGACGGAAGAATTACGAAGGAAACTAAATGGACACCACAGCCAAAATGGCTGTTGCTTATGCTAACGTAATATATTACACGTTTCCACACTTCATCGGAGCGGTTCTGGACACGACGCAGTTTTGGGTTTATCCTCCCAAACAGCGAGTCCGGGATATTCGGGCTATGATTCCGATCTTCCAGTCTCTGTCCCGGGTTTCGGTCAGGATGACCCTGAGGCTGCTGGGCCTCATGGCCTCCTGCATCCTGCTGGTAGATCATGCCAGGTGGCATATGCGGGCTCTGCAGTTGGACCTGAAGTTCCAGTGGGCGCAGCATCAGGGGAATCTGTCCGATTGCGTCCAGATCTCGGAGGGCACTGCATGTCAATTGCAGTGGTGGCTAACGAACCAGGATTGGGTCAACGGCAGATCCCTCTCCCTCCCCCAACCAGAGTTCACGGTGGTGACGGATACATCACTGCTGGGATGGGGCGGCCACATGGGAGAGGCGGAGATCAGAGGCCTCTGGTCTCCGGCAGAGTCCGGGCTCCACATCAACCTTCTGGAGCTTCGGGCGATCCGTCTTGCACTAAAAGCATTCCTTCCCTCTGTCCGGGGAAGAGTAGTGCAGGTGTTCACGGACAACACCACTGCTATGTGGTACTGCAACAAACAAGGCGGGTTGGGGTCGTGGACCCTATGTCAAGAGGCTCTCCATCTCTGGACATGGCTGGAACATCAAGGCATATCCCTGGTGGTTCAACACCTGGCAGGTTCCCTGAACGCCAGGGCGGACGAACTCAGCCGCAGGTGCATGATGGATCACGAATGGCGTCTTCACTCGGAGGTGGGGCAAGGTCTCTTTCAGCAGTGGGGATAGCCTTGGTTAGATCTATTCGCCACCGAAGAGAACGCGCAATGTCAGCAATTCTGCGCATTGGAATTTCCAAGGAGGCACTCGCTAGGCGACGCTTTTCGTCGCGAGTGGAGTTGCGGTCTTCTATTCGGCTTTCCGCCTATACCACTTCTGCGCAGAGTGCTGAAGAAGATCAAGCGCGACCGGGCCCTAGTCATCCTTGTGGCTCCGTATTGGGCACGAAGAGTCTGGTATACCGAGCTGTTACACATGGCCATCGATCCTCCGATCCGACTGCCTCTTCGGGAGGATCTTCTGTCGCAGCAGCAGGGGACGGTCCTCCACCAAAACCTGTCCAGTCTCCACCTCCTTGCGTGGAGATTGAGGGGCAGCAGTTGACGTCTTTTGACCTACCTCCCGAAGTCTGTGATGTTATCTTGGCAGCCAGGCGTCCCTCCACCAAGACGGTATACGCCTGCAGATGGAACAAATTTGTGGCATGGTGCACAGCAAAGGCTGTGGATCCCCTTTCTGCCCCTCTTTCTGAGGTTCTCCTGTTCCTCCTTTCTTTGGCCCAGCAGGACTCTGCTCTGGGCACCCTTAAGGGCTACCTCTCAACCATTTCAGCCTTTCTTAGGCTTCCTGATCAGCCTTCTCTTTTCAAGTCCCCTGTTGTAAATCGCTTCCTTAAGGGCATTGCTCATCTTTTTCCTCCTGTTCCCTTCGTAATGGCTCAGTGGGACTTGAACTTGGTTCTTACTTACCTTATGTGCGCTCCCATTGAGCCGCTTCATAACTGTCCTCTCAGACTTCTTACTCTAAAGACTGCTTTTCTGGTTGCCATCACCTCTGCTCGCAGGGTGAGTGAGCTCCAAGCTCTTTCTTCAAAAACTCCTTTTCTGGCTTTTCATCCGGACAAGGTCGTCCTTAGAACCAGACCTTCCTTTCTTCCCAAGGTGGTTACTTCTTTTCACATTGGTCAAACCATCACTTTGCCCACCTTCTTTCTGCCTCCGCATCCTTCTAAAGAGGAAGAGAGGCTCCACCGTCTGGATCCAAAACGTGCGCTTTCCTTTTACTTGGATCGCACAAAAAAATTCTGGGTTGATGACCAGCTTTTTGTTGGCTACGTGGGCGCTAAAAAAGGTCGGGCCATACACAAACGGACCATCTCTAGATGGGTCGTTTTGTGTGTCAAAGCGTGCTATTCTTTGGCAAAGAAGGAGCCTCCTGTGGGGCTACGTGCCCATTCCACCAGGGCGACGGCAGCTACCACTGCTTTGGGATGGGGAGTCCCCCTCCATGACATCTGTCAGGCAGCTACGTGGGCATCTCTGCACACTTTCACAAAACACTACTGCTTGGACAGCCAAGTCCGGAGAGACAGCTTCTTTGGCCGTTCTGTTCTCCAGGACTTTCTGGTGTGAACTTAGTTCGCAGACCCACCTCCGGGGTTGGTATTGCTGGGGTATCTATTCTAAGGTAAGGAATCTATAACTAATTGTCTCTTTCAGATGAACAAGTTACTTACCTTCGGTAACGATATATCTGTAAGAGACATAGATTAGTTATAGATCCTTACCGCCCCACCCATCCTCCCCGTTCTGCGAACTGACTTCTAGGGTCAGGGAATCCCTTTCAGGGCCCTAGTTTTGTGCACCAGTGGTCAGTGTCTTGCATGGCTCTGCGCTTCTGGCGTGGAATGTCGTGTAAAAGAACTGACGTCAGCGCGCAAGGGCGGCATCTAAGTAGCTACCGCGACGTCATTCCGGCAACCACGACGCACGCGGAGTCGACCGACGCCACCTTTGGACGCGCAGGGGTACTGCTGACGAAAAAATTCTCCGGATCCAGACTGACGCCTGGGGGTAATTCTAAGGTAAGGAATCTATAACTAATCTATGTCTCTTACAGATATATCGTTAACGAAGGTAAGTAACTTGTTCTTTAAGCACTCCACGTGCATGTGCTTTCTAGCTGTCTTTCTTATGTACTTCTCTCCACACCCTCCACAGCTCGCCGGTGTTCCTCTTTCACACCCCATGTGCTTCTCCCCCTTTCCCTCCGTTACTGTCTTGTCTGTGTGCTTCTCCCCACCCGATCCAGCTCCAGATTGGCCAGTTGCTGCCCCCACTCCTGTTTGCTCTTTCTCTCATTTGCTTTCCTCATCTGCACTCTTAAGTGTTGCTCCCCTCACCCAAGCCCCCATGTTACTTCCGCCCACCTCCCACATGCCCATGCTGCTTCTGCTCCTGACCGTGTTGCTTCCCCCCTGCGTTGCTTCATCCTCTCCCGTCCCCTGTGCTGCTTCCCCCACCCACTTCCGCAGACTTTTATCTTTTTAGTTACTGATCCTCTTGGATCCGTTACTGAAAAGAAAAAAAAAGCGACCATGTCATTATGCAGGTGCGCGCACAATGCATGCGTGTTCCTACAAAATGACGTAGTTGCGTTTTTTTCTTTTTTGACCGTCAAAAGTTTTTTTTTCTATTTTTGAAAAAATCTTTATCCATGCAGCATAGCATTGGGTTGCTGTGCAGCATGGCTAAAACCTATTGACAAAGCCAACTGGTCCTAAAGGTGTGACCTATTTGCTTTGCCAAAATATGTTTATTTGTGCTCTTTCACACTAAGAATTCTTCATTCTTTAAAAAAAAATTACAGATGTAAGTCGTGTCTGCCATTTTTGATCAGTAAATAAGAAACTACGAAAGTGGTGGCCGCATAATTCTGCTGGCATGTGCATGCAGTGTAGCACATGCATGTGCCAGCAGAATGACATGACCGCCAGTAGCGGTTGCACCATCCAGCCTTTTTAAAAAATAAAAAACATTTAACCTACGCTGTGCAGCATCAGGAAAAAGCATTTTGCTTTTTCCCCCCGACACTGCACAGAATCACCAAAAGGCATTTCTAAAGCCAATGAATCCCATAGGTGAGACCTATTGGCTTTGCCAATCCTCGTTCTTCCTTAAAATGAAGGAGTCCTGCCCTTTGATCATGTGTGTTTCGTTCACCAATCCGTTCAACCACAGTCCATGTCTGGTCACTTTCGGAATGCCCCATTTCTTTATAATCTGCCACCAATTTAATGGTCAGAGTACCACACGGGATACTGCAAGGTGCTTTTGATTTTTACCTTGTGTGTTGTCATAGCTATGTACCTAGGGTTACAGGAGCATGAGATATCCCAGTTGATGCACCACTTGTCTGGAAGGGGTTTTAAGCCCCAACTCTACTCTTTTGGAAGTGGTTGTGAACCTGCAGGCTCCACAGTTCCCACACGGCTGGTGCCCTACTACTCCGAGGAGTGTCCAAAGCATGGTTTGTCTGCGCACTCACTCAGTGGTTTGGGACTCGTATCTATAATAGTCTCCTACACTTCTATATTTTCGGCGAATAGTTGTTTCCCATGATTTATGAAGCCAGCATTCAATATTCCCGATGCTTGTATACACTCTTCTTGAGTCTGTTCCAGATCAGTGTGTACATTGTTCTCAGAGGTATCTTTCTTTTTAGTGCCTCAGTTTCTATTCCTAGCTCTCTCCCTGCAGTTCTTAATATTTTCTTAGGATCATTTCTGGCAGCAAAATTGGTAGTCAGAGTTCCTGCTTTCACGTCATTTTAATTTAATACACAGGAGCTCTCGAGAATAGAAGGTTTTCTTTCAAAGCTCAAGGATGTTGGCGGTCGAAGAGCATTAATATTTTTTTGTGTCGTTTTCTAGAAAACGTGACTAGTCCATCTAACCTCATTCACTGTCATCATCAAATCAAGAAAGGACATTCCATGTCTCCTGCTGCTCGGTGTGAAATGGAAGTGTGGATCCAGCTGATTGACCCATTCCTGGATCTGGTTCAATTCTTCCGCTCTTCTTTTTGCGATCATTAGGACGTCACTAATATCAATTATCCTCAGGATGATGTTGCTGGGGGAGGGATTACTTGTGTCATAGATAAAATTAAACCCAAAATTGTGAAAGTAGAGACAGGCTAAGCTGGGAGCAGAAGTACAGCCCACCTGGTGGTATATGTCTTTCTCGTAATGGAAAAGTTTTTTTTTTGTGAGGGATACTTCTTTCAGATCCATGATCAATGAGCTTGGTGTCTCCTATACATGTTTTCTGTGTCTCCACTGTCCATTAGTGCCCACCCTTGTGCCTCTGTTGTCCCACTAGTGGCCTCGCCATGCTCCGCATGGTGTTCTAGGGGTGAACCCTAGACAGCCTATACTCTCCCACGAGAGCCCGCCCTGGAACATGGTGTCCCGGAATAGCCTCTGTTCTCTCACTAGTGCCCACCCTGGTGCCGCTCCTGGTGTTGTGGGAGTAAACCCTTTACAGCCTCTGTCCTCTCACTAGCGCCTGCCCTGTGCTCCTCATGGCATTTCTGGGGGTGAAGCCTTGACAGGCTCTGTTCTCCCATTTGTGCCTGCCCTGGTACCACCCATGTATAGGAAAGTAGGATCTGCTTCTTATGGTTACCCCCACTTTTTGCTTGATGTCTCACTGTTTTTGACTAGTCTGACTGGGATCCTGCTAACCAGGACCCCAGTCTATCTGCTTTCTCCTGTAATTGTCACACATGTACTTTGGTACACTCCAGATTGGATACTGGGGTACCCTTATAAGTCCCTAGTATATGGTACCCATGTACCCAGGGCATAGGTACCCCAGAGGCCTCCCATGGGCTGAAGCATGTATTATGCCACCCATGAGAGGCCATGCAAAATGGAACTCCAGGTCTGCTACAGCAGCCTGTGTAAGATGGTGCTTGCACCACTTACTTTAGATATAGGTTCACTATATCTATAGGTCACTACACTTAAAACTTATAAGTCACCCCTATAGCAGGCCTTATCAATCCTGAAGGCAGGGTGCTGGGTTTTTAGTGAGAGGGTGCCCCTGCATGAGCAGAGCCTCTTTGCAGCCTTCGGAGACCATTCTCCCGGGTTGTCTGTGACTCAGCCGGACATATAGGTAGAGGTGCATTATAACCTCGCTGTAAATGCTATCTCGAAAACGGCTGCATAGAAACATTTCGTGTTTGGTATCAAACACCTTGGAATCATACCTCCAGACCGGTAACCGGTGTGGAGGTATGATTCCAACCTTCTGAAGCAAGCTTCGTGGGGTCACTGGTCTATCCGGTGCCAGCCTTCTCGACCCGGTCAGCACAAAATGGATGCTGCCGACCAGAGACACACTTCTGCCCTCCTGCTGCTGAGCCAAGCTCAAGCAGGGTAAGGCAGCAAAATAGGCATCCTGTCACAGGGAGGTGTAACCACCTCCCAGACTGGATTTAGTGTATTGGGGCTGGGTGGGTGCACTCAGAGTGCCTGAAAGTCTGCACCCGGGGCACATTTGGTGTCCCTGTGCATAGTCCAGCTCAAACCAGTCCTGGGAGCCATTGGCTCCTGCTCTGGCACGAAACTGGACAAAGGATATGGGTGTAACCACCCCTCTGTCCTGACCCTCCCCTAGGAGGGTCCCCCAAATCTGTCCAACCCTCTCCCGTGGGTACATAAGGGCTTACCTGGCTGTAAGACTTTAGATTTTACGTGGACGAGATTCTACAAGAAGAAACCACTGACCTTCGACCGTCTGGACTTCGCTAGACTTCGACTGGGCCCGACTTCATCTCCCTCTCCGTCCAAAGCTTTGTCTGTCCCCTTGCTCCATACAGGCTCCGTGTAGGACCTGTGGTGCACTAAGGACAACTGAAGAATCTCCCTTGGAGTGAAGGAGTCACTCCCCTGCCCTAGCAGGCTCCGTAACGCAACTGACCGGTCTGCTGCTCCTGCGGACTCCAAAGATTTCAGCAACACAGGAGGTAGGTTTTCGAGGGTCCCTGAGGTCGATCTGCCCTCTCAGCAAGTTTGAGGCCAGTATCCCTCGTGGGGACTGCATAACCCGAACCCCTGTGCGCCGTGTCCATTTGCAATTGCATATGCTTGTTGGCGATTCCCGAGCTTGTGCATTGGACTCCGTGTAGTCCTGACCCTGAGCAGTATTTGCACCAAAGAACTCCGGCCTCCCCGCACCAAGTGCTCCGTGGGCTGGTACTTTTCAATCTTGCCCGAGGTCCCCTCGCGACTCCTGGTCCTTCGGCCTGTGGGTCTCTCTGAGGGTCATCTTGAATTCTGCTGGGCTTTCCTGGTTGCTCCAGACGTGCCCTGACTCCCCATTGCTTGGTGAGTCCCCTGGACCTTGCTGGTCCACACCGTAACCTGATTGACTTTCCTTCATGGGTTGCTTTTGCCAAGGCTTGTTTGTGCTCCAGCCGGACACCGACCCCTCAGCACTCGACATCCTGCGTGGGACAGCTCACCTCCGGCTCCTGGTCATCCTCGACGTCTCCTGGTCCTCGTGGCTGCAGAGTCAAGCATCCCTTCTTCGCACCTGAAGCAACCGACATCAGTGGGCATTCGTCTACCGAGCCCCTGGTCACTCTGAAGTGACCCAGACTCTGTCCCCTCTGCTTTCAGGTTCCTTCCTTCACGAATCCAGGCTTGGATTCCATCGGACCCTTTTCACCTTCATGGCAGCAGTACTTCTTCACAGCCCTCCATTGAGAACGACGGCAGTTTCCGATGCCACTCCAGACCTATGCACCCGGCTCCTCTGTGATAGGTAACTCGGGTTCTACGGTATCCACGGGTGGGGTGGCTCTTCAAACTCTTAAGTTCCAAAGGGTTCGCTCGAAGTCCTCCTAGAAGGGTCCTTAAACTTTAAAAGTGTAACCGCGACTTCCCCATAGAATTGTACGGAGCCCGCGGTCGTGTTCACACACTTCACCCGTCCTCCGTGGGGTCCCTATCTACTCACCTTGGGTGGTTCCTTGGGGTCCCAGCGATTCTACGTGCTCCAGACCTTATCTTGATCTCAGTCGTGACTGTTATACCACTATTTTAGTATATGGTTTGGTCTCCCCTGGAGCCCGCTGTGTATTGTGCTACTTACAACTGTTCTATTGATCTTGTATTGTGTGCTTTGGGTTCTATCCTCGTGTAGAGGATAGTAGAGAGTGTTATATTAATAAATACATATTTTTATATAACTACTGTTTGGTTCTCCTTTCATTTAGTCAATATAGGAGGTGATATTCTGGTAAAACACGCTGCTTTACATTCCTTCAAGTTTAAGCCTGAAGGCTGCTCTCCACAGCTACCACTAGGATAGCTTTCTAAAGGTTATCTTTGACCTCATACATCATAAGGGTCGTTTGGACTGGTGCAAGGTGCGCACTTTAATTAGTGGACAGCATATACCAGGCCAACTTCTCACATCATGCTGTTCTCCTCAGAAGCCTCGTTGTGCCTGTATCTCATCAGAGTTGGGGTCCCTGACTCCTGAGTGCTTTGTTGAGTTATAAGCATCTTATTTATTTTCTCTCCTCTTCCCTTCCAGATGGCGCGACCCATCCAGGTGAAGCCGGCGGACAGTGAGAGCCGTGGAGGTAGTTGTCATCTGTCTTTGTCGTTCTTTACCGCCTTGAGGTGGGCTGTGGGTATGGGCAGAGGGTCTGGTGAGTGGGACCTTCAGGGTTGCCACTGGGATGGGTATGGGGGTTGGGTGTGTGGGGTGAGGCCTTCATGGCAGCCACTGAAGTGGGTGTGGTTTTAGTTGACAGGAGCCCTGTTGGCTGCTGTTGGAGTGAGGGCAGGGGTCAGGATAGTGGAGTCATGATGGCAGACATTGAAGTTTTCCTGACAGGCTTTTATCACCTACTCCTGAGGAGTGTGGCGAGTCGTTAACAGTAAGACACTCCTAATATGTCATTATGGTGGACTGGTGCATCTATCCTTGGATAGCCACACACCCCTTTTTAGTTACCCAAGCCTCTTATTTCCCAGGTTGGTTCTGAATGTTCACTATTTTCCGCAGTTATTGTATCACTGCTGTGGTTGGCGTGGGAACAGGTGAGCAGAGTCGCTTCATCTGCGACCTACTTTTGCATGCCTTGATCTTCTGTAATGGTTTGCACTGGACCAAAGAGGCAGGAAATCGATTACGTACCATTTTAGATAGCAAAATTCGATTTGGTGCCATTTTTGTCACATGACCTAATATGGAGGATTGAAAACCTCTCTTTTTTTAACCTCCATTTCACTTGTAAAATGTGGGAAAAATCTGTCTGCTGCATTCTGGATTAGTTAGTGGCAAAAAGGATGCAAAAGCAGTTTACTCAAGTTGAAGCCCATCTAAATATGCAAAATATGTAGTGCAGGCATTAAAGGGTCACAACAACCTTGCGATACAGTACAGTTTGGCTGATGCCTCCTCTGCGTCTTCCTCCATATGTGGTGCCCTGGCTAGAAGACCTCTCCACTACTGAGACCTTGTCATTGGTCACCCCATACAAGATTTTGGCTAATTTGGTAACAGCCGGCATGAAACTCTGGTGATTTACTGTTGATGCCACAAGATTTTGGTGACTTGGCACTAAGCACCAAGAGACATGAGTGATTTGGTAACAGATTCTACAAGACTTTGGTTTTTTGGCCCCAGATGCCACAGGACTTGGTGATGGGTACTAGGTACCAGAAGTTCTCCAACATTGGAACTTTTATATATTCACATGCTTGCATCATTCCCCATTGTCTGGCTGGGAATCCCCGGTACCTTAAAACAAACAGTATATAATGTAGAATGGCCATAGGCCTGAAACAGCAATTTATGTTTAGTAACACGTCCACCTCATTTGACAGAACCCGAACTTCAGCTAATGAGGTGGAAGCTTAAGCCCTTCTACTCCCCCTAGAGACCACCACAGCTCACATTTCTACTGCATGTCGTGTGTGAGGGAGTCCCCTGTCAGAGCTGTGCTCTAACCTTTCAATAACCTGAAATTGTGTCCATTTTGGTCTACCCTGGATGTGAACAGGCCACTCTTCAGCACTTCTATACTGTGAGTTGTTTTCGGGTAGATTGTTACACTTTCTGTACCAGGGAGACCTTTTTGATCCGACAAGCAACTGTCACCAACTGTCACCATGGCTGACAAAGTGAAGAGATCTCTTTTTAAACCCCGTTTATCTTGTGGCAGCAAGAAAATTTACACTGATGACCCACATGCTCTTAAAAATGTTTTTGCTACCATTGACAAAGGTTAAGGGGTCCCCTAAGGACTCCTTCCCGTTTGCGACTGGCTTACCACTTACTTGAAGTAGGCCGTAAAATACAATTGTTTTGCGACTGCATTCCAGTTGTAAAACAATCATACATCCCCTGCGACTTGCTATTAGGAAATAACGCCCTTGGCACGCCCCTTCCTAATAGCGACTTGCAAACCCTATTTGTGAGTTGGTAATAGGTTACTGACTCTCAAAATAGGGTTGGTACATGGCAAAAGCCGTTTTAGCAGTCGCAAATGGCCCAAATCTCTGTTTGCGACCACTAAAAACAGTCATACATGTTTCCCCCATACCCGAGTATAAGAAGAAAATGATGAGAACTATCCTTAAGGAAGGAGAACTAACCTCTTCTTTCATTTTTGATGCGAAGATGGATGCCTCAAATATAGGTTTTTGCCAGGTGGCGGGAGGGGCTGCTCAAAGCAGGCAAGGCTGGTTAAAATCCACAGCTTTCCGTACTGATGTCCAATCTAAATTCGTAGACATGCCTTTTGATGGGATGACTCTTTTTGGTAAACATATTGATGAAGCGCTGCAAGGCCTTAAAACCGACACTGATACAGCAAAGGAGTTAGTGCTGTTGCAGGATCGCAGATTTAGAACATCGACTTAATGGCTCACGAAGATCGCAAAATTTCAGAGCAGGATTCAACCACTAAGGAGGTCAAGGATGCCCTAATTATCCCCAAAGACAGTCGGGATATGATCAAGGATACGCCTTTAATCGAAACCAAAGGCAAACTTACGGGAGGTGTGCTGGAAGGAAGAGAGGTTTCCCACAATTACGAACTAATGATAATCAGAAGAGAGCCTGACTCCCAGCTCGTTTCCCCTTTCCCCATCTGGTCCTCAGAAGTTGGGGAGGTGAATTTCTCTTTTTGCTCTAGCATGGAAGAATATAACATCAGACAAATGGGTGTTAATTGTCCAGTCAGGCCATACCTTGGAGTTCATCCAGAGACCCCCAGTTTGTCCACCAAGAAAGGAACATCATCTTGAAGGAGCTGCAAATGGATATTCTCATGCTGCTTTCTAAGGGAGCCCTAAAAATTATCGCTAAGGAACCAAGGCTTCTATTCCAGGTTCTTTCTGATAAAAAAGAAGACAGGTCAATAGAGGTTTATACTGGACCTCAGAGAGTTGAACACATTTCTAAAGAAACAGTCATTTCGGATGCTTACTCTGCAAGAAGTCCTCCTGATGATGTAGGAATGGGATTTTTTTTATCTCCCTGTACCTTCAGGATGCTTACTTCCACATACCTATTCACTGGAAACACAGAAAGTACCTTTGTTTCTCAGTAGCAGGTCAGCACTACTAGTTCAAGTTGCTCCCTTTTGGGCTCAAATCTATGCCGAGAATATTCACAAAATGTCTGGCTCCAGTTGCTGCTTTTGTCAGGAGAGAAGGTCACCAGGTGTTCCTATTCCTGGACAACTGGTTAATCAAAGTTTCATCCGGCAAAAAAAGCAAAATCTTTCATAAATGCTGGCATCAATCTCTTCCAGAGACTAGGCTTCACTTTGAACAGGGAGAAACCTTTGTTGGTGCCCCAAACAAAGATCCAGTTTCTGAGAGCAAAACTCGACACTCAGTTGGGTAAAGCCTTTCCACCGGTAGAGAGAATAAGAAAGTTACAGACAATCTCAATCAGATGCAGAGAAAAAGCTCCATATCAGTCTGTTGGAACTCCGCGCCATAAGACTGGCATTTACAAGAGTGCCAGGTCAGCTGATCCTAATCAGAACAGACAACACAACATCCATGTTCTACATAACCAAGCAGGGAGGAACACAGTCCAGGATCCTTTTAGAAGAAGCTCAGCTGCTGTGGAACAGGGCCATTTCTAACAGGATAGACATTGCTGTGGAACATTTGCCAGGCTGCCAGAATGATCAGTCGGATGCGCTTACCTGGAAAATGAGGGATTGTCACAAGTGGGAACAAGAACAGAAACAGGTGGATTACATTTTCAATCAGTAGGGTCATCCCACAATCGATCTGTTTGCCACTTCGAACAACAGGAATTGCTGTGCTAGGCAAGCAGATTTTGGCATCCAGGGATGATGGGCAATGCTCTTTCGATCAGTTGGTTCAAGATATTTGCCTACACCTTTCCTCCTTTTCCCCTGATCCCCAGAGTGTTGAAGAAGGTGAAGATAGACCATTACACTCTGATCCTCATTGCTCCAACCTAACCTCGCCAGTACTGGTCAGCGAGCTGCTGCAGTTGGCAGTACGTCCAGCCATTACTTTGAAGGGGCATCCCAATATGTTGTCCAGACATCATAGAGAGATTCTCCACCGCAATCCCAAGTCGCTGAACTTGACAGCATGGTACCTGACCACCTAGAATTTGGCCATTTGGATCTATCACAAGGGTGTAAGCACTGGTGCAGGTTCGTGCTCCAGCGACCAGTAAGACTTACAACGCTAAATGGAAATGTTCCTGTGTCAGGTGCAGGGATAAAGGTCATCATCCGCTTCAAATAAAGCCTTCTCAGATCCTGCAGTATTTGGTAAGTTTGGCCGAAAGGGATCTCAAATATTCTTCAGTTAGGTGCATCTGGCTGCAATATCGAGATTCAGAAGGACTGACAGTTCGACATCTACTTTGTTTTCCCAAAGAATCATTAAACAGTTCATGAAAGGGCTTTTCAGAGCATTTCCACCTCTTCAATATCCTTGGGTTCCATGGGGACTTAATACAGTCCTCAGTCAGCTGATGTTACCTCCTTCTGGGCTGATACTTAGAGCGGACTTCAAGTTTGTTTCATGGAAGGCAGCTCTACTCCTGGCTCTGACATCCACTAGGAGAGAAGAGATGTTCAGGCATTCACCATCAGAGAACCTTTTCTCTGCTTCACCAAGGACAAAGTGGTACTTGGAACCAACCCATAATTTATTCCTAAGGTGCCCACTGACTTCCATTTGAATGAGCCTGTCATTGTTAGATGTTCTTTCGCAATCCACCCGCACCAGGAGAAAGATCATTACATTCTTTAGACTTGCGTAGAAGTCTCCGATTCTACATAGACAAGACAAAAGACCTACGCACATCAGACCAGCTATTTGTATCATTTGCTCAACCACAAAAAGGTCAAGCCCTGTCCAAACAGCTCATTGGCTCTCAGCATGTATTGCTTTTTGTCATGCCAATGCTAAGCGTCCTCTTCAGGGAAGAGTGGGGGCGCATCCCACCAGGGCATGGCTTCAACTGCAGCGCTCTATGCCGGGGTGCCCTTGGAAGACACCTGCTGTGCAGCCACCTGGAGGAGCAGGCATACGTTCACGAAGCATCAATGCCTAGACGTGGACGCAGAAGCTGATGCAGCAGTGGGACAGGCCGTACTGGGAAATCTGTTTCATTAAAGGTGACCCTGCTTCCCGCTTTGTTCTACTCTTTAATGTGTACCGCTTGCTATTCTGATTCAAGCATGCGAATATATAAAAGATCCAATGTTGGAGAAGAAATTAGTTACTTACCTGTAACTCCAGTTCTTCAACATTACTATCTTTTAAATATTCACATGGGACCCTCCTTCCTCCCTGGTCAGAGGCTCATTGTATTTTTTTACTCACACATGTGCTTTGAAATCTGAGCTGTGGTGGCCTCTAGGGGGAGTAGGAGTGCTTAAGCTTCCACCTCATTGGCTGAAGTTTGCGTTCTTTCAAATGAGGTGGATGTGTTACTAGATATACTATGTTGTTTCAGGCCTATGGCCATTTTACATTATATACTGTATGTTGTATACTTTTACAACGTATACTGCTATTTTAGTGTACCGGGGATTCCCAGCCTGATTATGGGGAATGATTCAAGCATGTGAATATGTAAAATATACCAATGTTGGAGAGCTGGAGTTACAGGTAAGTAACTAATTTCATGTAGGGGCTGATTTAATATTTGGTGGACGGATTGCACTCCGTCAGGGCGACAAAGTAAATTACTCCATCACCCTGACGGAGTACCTGCATGCCAAATTTAGAAATGTCCGTCAGCCCCCTGGACATTTCTACCATGCACAGGCAGCACCGTCAAGGTGTTTCCTCTGAATGTATTGGAACTTTGCTGTTCGGCTCCATCAAAAATGACAGTCATACGGTAAAGTTGGAAAACTTTTTTTATTTTCAAAAACAAAATCCCAAAGTGGATTTTTGTTTCTGAAGATAAAAATAAATGCCCCCCTCCCCTTGGCAGTCACATCTCTTGGCGAGGGGGGCATTTTTAGTTTTTTTTACTGCCCCTTAATGTCAAGATTTTCCTAGCAGTTATGGGCAGTAAAAAACGACTCTATGCCCAAACTTCTTAAATTGGGTGGGCAAACATATAACCTTTTCTCCGATGGCCCTTACTCCACTAGGCTGTTGGAAAAGTTTGGCCATGATGGAGACAGAGTAGTCTCCGCCGTTGTCGAACTTTGGTCTGTCCGTATATAAATTCGGCGGGCAGACCAATATATTGGTGGCAAGGATAGTCTGTTGCCATTTTGATGGAGTATACTTACCGCCAATCTATAAATCGAGCTGTTAGTGATTTGCCCCCCACAAGAATTAATTCACACCAATCCCTAATTTAATACATTCATTGGAAAATTGTATTCAAACTTATGATTGGCCACACACTTCAGAAGGTCTGTATGTGCCATCTAGCTAATACGTTCCACCTGTACCTTATGTTGTAGCAATCGCATATGTCACAGCAGGTGTCTAAACTGCAGCTGGCCCATATGTCGTAATGCTCCTGTAATTTGCAGTTGGTACATGTGTTGCAGCTGACTGACACTCTGCTCCAGGCCAATTTGTTGCAGTATGTCATGTGTTAGGTGTTAAGTGTCTCCCTAGGAGCATATCAACCAGGAGGACAGGGCGCAAAGAGTAGAGCACCTCCTTTGCACTGCTGTAGCTCTTGATTGTAGATAAAGAATAATGTAGACGCGAGTAGCAAGTCACAGCCTTGTATCGCTTGTACAGGATCAAAGCAGATCACACTCAAAGCTATATCCTTTACTCCTGATAGGGATACTTTGGAATCAGTTTGCGGCGCATGAGTTTTGCCAAAGCTTGGTTGTTTTATGAGGAGCTTATCATTTGTAATGAATAAAGGAAAGCACCAAGTATTAAACAGCCTTTCTCACCCCATCTGGACATTTTGAATCTTATTCTATATATTTAGGTTGTGTAATATTGACATTTCCCAACAATTCATCTGTTCAGTGTTTCCTGATGTCTTGCATCAGTTTGTTTTGCTCTGTTTGGATGACATCTTTGTGTTTTACAAAGACTAATGCTGAACTTGTGAGTTTAGAACTGTCAAGATTTCAACATCATTTGCATTGTAAACTGGAAAGTGTGAATTTAAGAAGGATGAAGGTATATATATATATTGGATGTAGATCGAAGGCTTCTGGCATTTCCATAGATACCAAGAATGTTTATGCTACTTTGAGCTGCCTTCACCTTCGAATACAAAAGGAAACTGAAGGTCTCCTGTGATTTTCAAGCTTTTGTCATCAATTTATTGGGCACTTCACTAAGATCACTAATGATATTGCTCGTGTTAATGTAGGGAAAGTTTAAGAAAGGTTTTCGTTCGAATGAATAAGAAGAAAAAGCTTTTTGTGCACTCAAACAGATATCCACTCAGGCACCAATTCTATGTCCTCCTGATGCTTCAAAAAAGTTAACGCGGAAATTGGGCAGTTGGATCCGTTTTATTACAAAAGCAAGAAACTAATGTGCGAGAACACCTTTCCTCTTATCCGTCTCTCATTTTATCAGAATCAGAACAGAAAGATTCAGAGCACAATCCCTCAGCTCTTGAAAGAGAATGCATAACCATGGAGATGGCCTGCACTGAATGGGGAGATTTTTGAACGGCACTAGAGAACTCCTTTGAGTTCGAGCTAACCATCGGAATTTGCAGTGTCTGAAACCTTCGATGCAGGAATCATTGTCAGGAGACACAGTATCTTTTTTTTTTTGCACAGTATGATTTCACTATTATTTATATTTCTGGTTCTAATAATCTGTTGACCGAAGCTTTATCTCGGTGTTATCCAGAGACATCACTCACTTATGATAACCCTGTCATTTCTTCCCGGTGTGTGGTTGGAGTAGTTCTGTCTTCGTAGACAAAGTAAAGATCGCTCAAGAACATATGGATCCAAAAGAACTAAAAAAGTTTCAACTGAAGACTCCTTTTTGTTTGACAGCATGAGTTTTATTGTAGGCGGCAAACCATCTTTGTGCCAACTAAGGATCTACAGTTGGATGTGATGAGAATGTGCCATGACTCAGCCATATCTGGTCACAGAGTTAGGACCACATTGGATTTAGTTCTATAGGTTTTTGGTGGCCAATTGATGTTCCAGAATATGTTCTTGCTTGTCCAGTTTGTGCTCAGTGCAAATCATTGCTCCCCACGTCGTTGGCTATTTACAGCTGCTGGCCCTTAACCTGTGGCTCCAGCACCATGGCATACAATTTCTATTGTAGACACTTTTTCAAAGGTGGCTAATTTTTCAACGTTGTCCAAGTTACTAAATGGCCCTTTGTTTTTTTACTGATATTTTTCGACTCTATGGATTACCCCAGACTCTCATATCTAATAGAGGTACTCAGTATCTTTCTCGTTTTGGAAAGCCTTGTGTAAGGTTTTGGGAATTGAGCAAGCTTTTTCTTCTGGTTTTAGCTCCAGTTAACTAGTCAGACAGTCAACTAATTAAACCTAAGATCAATATCTGTAATGTAACTGCCATGAAATTTATGATAATTGGTTTTCCAGTGGCCACTGAGTAGTTGGAGCAGTTTCAGATGCATTGACATCTTGCTTCTTAAAGTGTAGACTATTCCAAAGTCAAGATGAAGCAAAATGCTGATAAATCAAGATCAAATTCGTCTTGTTTTGTTCCTGGGAAGAAAGTTTGACTATCCTCTTGTTTTCCTACTTCTTCATTCTCTGCCAGTTTTAAACATGATTTTTGGCCCATTTGTTATGACTCCTCATATTCATTCTGGGTCTTCCAACTAAAGTTGCCTCATACTTGGAAGATCCATCCTGTCTTTCATTCATCTCATCGGAAGCCATATATTCCTGACTATCATTGGTTTCCCTTTGTACTTCCAAGAATTAGGGTACAAGGACAACTAGAATACGATGTTGAAGAAATTTCTGATTCTCAAAAATGCTGAGGCCGCCTTCGATTTCTCATCCTTCTAATCTTCCAGTGAGTGTTCTTGGGAAGATGCTTCTTTCGTCCACGGTCCTTTGTTAGTTTGTCCTTTCTTTCAATGACAACTCAACAAACCTAGAGCTTCTAGAAGGGTCCGTCCTGTTCTATCTGTACAGAGAATGTTTAGAGCATGAAGAGCCTCCAAGAAGTTACAGGCATGCAGGTGGCACGCTCCATGAGTGGTTGGGCGGCAGTGCTGCAGAATGGCATGCTCTGTGTCTACTTCGGCACTCCCATTGAATAGACTCAATTAGCATTTCTGCGCTCGCAGTCCCTCAGAAGTGTTCCACAAGCTGTCTTGAGCGCCGGGTGGGAAGGGCAGCAAGAGTTCAATCCTGGATGAAGGATGTCAGGCTTGGACTTCTTCATATGCCTAACTGTGTTTTGGGAAGTCCTATAATCTGCCGTTGCAAGATGGCGATCCGGCACCGACAAGCCTTATGATCTGCCTTTCCAAGATGATGATTCTTCCAAAAATCCTGGCTGAGCTTCCGACTCAAGATGGAAGAGGTTTTTCTTGTGATGTCCCATCTTTTTTAAACCACATATAAGGAGTCGTCTGCAAGAGATGGATGCAGCGCAACAACATTTGATGCTATATTTTTTCATCACCTGTTTGCTGTTATTTTGTCTCTGAAATTTTATCCTTTGTGACTGCAAAGTCTACTGGAATCCTTCTGCAGTCTTTGCTGCTTGGGTATTGTAGGGAGAGCTTGGGGCCTTGCTACTTACCTCTACTTTAGTCTTTGTCTACAATCAATGGCTACATTATTGCCAAAGAGATTCTTTTGTCCTTTGTGGTTTTTCCTTCTTTTTGGGATCTTCGTTAGGAGACACTTGACACTTTTGTATGTGATGTTGAGTGAAGGGTTGCACCGTGGCGAGAGGGAGCAGACACTCTTTCCTCATACATCACTGCAGGCACTATAATCTGATTTCCAGCAATACTAGTGTACCCTCAGGCGGATGTACCCAATCCCCCTCCCCCAAGGACTACATGGTGCATGGGGCTGTCACCTGTATCCATACATGGGCGCCACCTGTTCAGCACCTAACCTTGTATCATCCATCTCTAGAGTTACAGAAGTGATGGTTCCCTCTGTCCTTACATGGCGTCCACCTCACCTTCTCACATCCTGATCTCTATGCGCAATATTTAGAAGTAGGTTTGGTGTGGTGCCTTCCCTCCATCCAGGGTCATTGTTTTCCCTGGTTTACATCCAAGTGAAACCCTGGGTCTGGCCCTGTAAACACTACACTAGGCCTGGGTCCTGCGTTTCTGCCTCATCTTCTGTCACTGGGTGCAAGCGCCCTCTTTTTGGTTACAGAAGCATGGCCATCAGCTATAACCCTGAGTAGCTAGTGCTTCGGTTTTTAAAAAGAATGGTGTTTTTTTTATAATTTTAACAAGAAAGCAAGTAAATTTAACATAAATTCATTTCTACCCTGCATAAAACCCTTACTAATCTGAAGCGCCATGCTAATTGATGTTATCTTCTTCAAGGAAAATGACAAAGCCACTTAAATACTGGAGCATTTTGGGTAATTTGTGGTGTCCGCCCATGATGCTTTGCCATGAAGTTCCTGAAGGGGGCAGCAGCTCCAGCCTTTACGTGGTGGATCCCCAGAGCCTCAGCTGCTGCTGCCCCCTAGAGCCACTTCACTGCAAGAGCTCCTACTGGTCATAATTCTAGCCGAGGTGACATCATAGATTGACCATAATGCACCAGGCAGCTTCTAGCTGGAGGCAGGCGGGGCACCGACCTACTTGGATTAGTGAAATAAAACGCCTCCTCAGGGACTGTTTAATAAAAAAGGTGGTTGTTCGGATGAGTAGCCTTTTCTTTCCAAGGGGAGAGAGTTTCTTCTCTCTTTTTAGTTTCACACTGCAGTTTGGTGCAGCCCAGGGTGCAGATTTGATTCTACTGACCTCATATCTGAATCAAGCTGCTACTGAGTGTTATTCAGTGTTCAATTTTGCAACAGGGACTAGAGCAACAGCAGCACATTTTCTAAGGGGTTGCCTGAGCGGAAACAATGCAATCGTCTGTTGGCCTTTTT
Organism: Calotriton arnoldi; assembly: GCA_963921515.1. Classification (NCBI taxonomy): domain Eukaryota; kingdom Metazoa; phylum Chordata; class Amphibia; order Caudata; family Salamandridae; genus Calotriton; species Calotriton arnoldi. Next base: position 921,343 of record CAWUFW010001460.1, read on the forward strand.
GCCACTTACCTATCAAGGACTGAAGCAGACAGATTGAATTCTAGCTGTATCAAATATTTTTTGATGTTGAAACCCTGTCAGAGGTATTCGATAGCTGTAAATAAAATGGAATGCGCTGCTTTAACAGAACTGCATGGTACTCATTTTATCAACCTCAGAAGGATGAGTAGCTCACTTCTCCCAGCCAGTCCTCAACTCTGTGGCCTACGAGGTCCATTTACCCATACTTCTTCAGCAGTAATGTGCTGGGCCTTCTGAGTGGCTCGACCTGTTTGTTACCTCTGAACAACTCGCTCTTGATCAATTTGGTTCAATACCTTTGCGTGATACTTATGTTGTACATCATTAATTTGCCTCAAACATTTTAAAATCACCTACTCTCATTCAATCCCTATCTTTTCTCTGATGTCCCATACTTTCATCAGTGTTACGTGCTCAACAAAAATGTCTTTCTGTCTATTTTGGGTTTTCAATTGTAGTTGTGTAGAAAATGGTACTGACTTTCCTGTCTACCATAGATAATGTGCTGAAGATATTGGGGCAATTGAGAAAGCTCAAGAATACTCGTATTATTTGTTCGAGGCATGTGTGACTGTAGATACACATGCTTCGCATACTCCTGCCATCTAGTGTTTGGTCCAGATGTGTGCAAGTTGTTTTTCTTTGAAGAAGTCTTTCGAGTCACAAGGTAAGGTGACTCCTACTCTTGGTAATAGTGCGCATGGACATCGACTCCATAGTTAGATTGTTTACTTTCCGCCATTGGGTTAGGACGTGTATTATGGCACTGCAGTTCGAGACATTTTCGGGATCCTTTCAGTGCATAATCCACTCTACCCTCGTCGGTATTGTTTCAAATGCATTTTCCTTCTACTCGTATCGAAATTCGGAAGCCTCACGTTCGTCGGGCCGGACCTTTCCGATTGCGGCCTTCGGGCCTCACCCGCCCGGGCTACCTTACTCTCATTTGATTTCATCGATGATACTCTGCTGATGGAATGGACTCCATTTCGATTCTGCCCCAGGTGCCGTTCTAAGTACCCGCGGACTGATCTACATGAGGTTTGCAATCTGTGCTTATCCCGGAAGCACAAAGAATAAAATTGTGAGGCCTGTCGGTTGTTTCACTTGAAAAAGACTCTGCAGGCCCGTCGGGCATGGCGCAGAAAAAGGCAGGGATGGGAAATAGAACACACGTCCGATATCTTCGGACAGGAAGATATCGACCCAGAAGAGGAAGATCTAGAGGCCTCTGTGGTCGAAGAAGAAGGGGCCTTTTTGATTGGAGATTCGGACTCCGAATTGGAGATCAACTTGGAGTCACACGATCTGCCGCCAGGTCAAGGTGACGTGAGTACTCAAACCCCTCACCTGCCCACACTAAATCCTTCGGCACCCATGAAACAAAAGGCTTCTGGACCGACACTGCCATCTGGCCATGGTCGGCAATGAGATTCAGCTTCAGCTGCCTCGCCCTTGGTCTCGGCACTGAAGCACATGTAAAGCCTGCTGGTTCCGCACCGAGCCGAGCCTACATCTTTTTGGCTCCGACTGCTCAAGCTCTGAAAGTCAAAGCTGGTTCAGTTCTGAAACCTTCAGCATCAAAATCGACTCCCGCTACACTCCCGGAGCCCACTTCAGAGACAATGGAGGGAAACCTCGATCCGAAACAACAACGGATCCATACACATCCATAGACTGTCCGCATTATTACAAAGACTGCATCAGTGCCTTCTGCCAAGCGTCAAACCTCTTTCCAAGAAACCAATGATTTGCTGATACCTATGAAGAAGGAGAAAAAGGATAAGGCTACCAGTCCTTTGCACCCTGTTCCTCCATCTTCTCCATCTCACATTCCACCACCTGTACCTTCTGTACCTCACACACTACAGAATCCCTTAAATATTACATCTCAGTGATCTCCACATACAGACGCAGATGGGGGGTATGATGACACTTATGGTGCACCACCAGACCCCTGGCAGGATTATGCAATTGACCCCCAGGGGACACAGATACAGGCCTATACCCTGCCAAACTCTCACCTTCCGATGGTACTGCATCATACCAGAAGCTCATTCCTAGGGCAGCAGTATACCATGGGGTTACACTACATGAAGAATCCATGGAAAAATATGTTTTATTTGAGACATTATGCACCACACACAGGGTGGCTCAATCTCTTCCAGTGCTAAAAGGCATGATGTGCCATACAGATGATATTTTTACATACAGATGATATTTTTACATACAGATGATATTTTTAACGATCCTGCACGGATTATCGCATTATCACCCCTAGGGTAGATAAGAAATATACGGCTGCACCCTCTCACCCAATTTTTATTCGAGGCCAGCTTCCACCAGACTCCCTAGTTGTTTCAAATGCCCGTAAACGGGTTAACTCACAAACTACAGCTGACACACCACCTCCTGATAAGGAGGCCAAACGTATAGATGCGACAGGCTGCGCAATCCATCAATCATTGGCAAATTGCAAACACACAGGGATTGTTAGGCAGCTAGGACAGAGCTCACTGGGATGAGATTATGGAACTCCCCCAATATCTCCCAGAGGAACATAAAAAGAAAGGGCAAGAACTGGTTCAGGAAGGAAAGTTGATTTCCAACTCCTCCATTAGATGCGCACTCGACTCTGCGGATACCGCCGCCAGAGGCATCAATAGAAGTGGCCTCCTACGGAGGCATGCCTGGCTGCGTATCTCTGGATTTAAGCCAGAAGTCCAGCAAACTTTACTTAACGTCCCATTTGATAAGTTGCATCTCTTCGGCCCACAAATAGATGAGACCTTGGAGAAAATGAAAAAAGATACTGAAGTTGCCAAATCTATGGGGGCACATCAAACACCCACTCCTCAGGGTTCCTTTTGTTGCTCCTCTTATAGAGCAGGTTCCAAAGCTACGTCTGCAGATGCCTCCGCATCCTCCTACAGGTCACAAACCCAATCCTCTCCATCTTGAGGATATTTTAGAAGCAACTACACGGCTAGCAACTTCAAAGGTCGGAGCAAAGGTACAGCAACCCGTAACGCCCCATCCCGTAACAAACAGTGACTCACTTGTCCTTCCCACGAATAGGCTATACCTGTTGGGGGTAGATTGTGGCAGTTTCTTCCCACCTGGAAGTCCATAACACGGGACCGGTGGGTGTTGAACATTATCCAACATGGTTATTGCCTGAAACTCACCAGCACTCCTCCCAATATTTCACCTCGCACCCTCAGACTCTCTGGAACATCAACAACTGCTCAAACAGGAAGTGCAAGTTCTCTTACTCAAAGGAGATATAGAGGCAGTGCCTCTAGAACATCAAGGGTCAGGGGTTTATTTCCTATACTTCCTTATTCCCAAAAAGGACAACTCCCTACGGCCCATTTTAGATCAGCAGCCTCTGAATCACTACATACTGTCATAGAACTTCCATATGGTCGCACTTCAACAGGTTCTTCGACTTCTACAGCAAGGTAACTATATGTTAGCCCTAGACTTAAAGGATGCATACTTTCACATCCCCATTCACCTAGCACATCGCAACTGAAGGAAGTGACCCGCTTAGGGCCACCCGGGTCACTCTCGACCACCTCTCAGCCTTCCATACAAATGAAGAGTCGGTCAGACAGTAGAGAATACAAACCAAGCATATTTTGTTCAGGTACACTCGAGTGGAGTCCAGTCTGACCAGCCTCCTAGGATTGCTGCAGAGGGACTGACTTCAGCAAGCATGGTGATACATTATGTACAATTCAGAACCAATAAAGACATGCCCTGACTGGAAATTTCCAGTTGGTAGCAGTTGAACAAAGGAGATACAGAAGGATGAGTTTCGATCCTGAGACCGGGCACATGCTATCTCAATGCCAAGGTCACTCTGCCTGTGCCCGCCGCTCTAAGGGTGGGAGCAGGCCTATCTAGTGGGAAAGGTTTGCGCTAATAAGAGCAGTGTATTCATTAGTACAGCAAAGCTCAACCTTGGAGAAACGAAAACTATTGCAGCTGCTTTTAAGCAGAGGCAGAGAGAGAGAAGCTAGTTTCGATCATGGCTCAAAATGGCAGCTAAACATAAAATGGTGCTGCGAATGCTAACTTAAGACTTACAATGGATAAACAACACGGCTAAAACATTTTTATTCCAACACAAATACCTACAGTTTGTGATAGCAGGAAAACATTACCAATTCAAAGTCCTTCCATTCGGAGTCACCACTACACCCAGAGTGTTCACCAAATGCTTAGCAATTGTAGCAGTGAATTTACACAGACAGAACATTCATGTCTTCCAGTATCTAGACAACTGGCTTATCAAAGCACATACACACCTTCTGTGTTGTCAATACAGTCAGATTACCATAAACCTCCTACATCAACTGGGGTTCGCTATCAATCTTCAAAAGTCCCATCTTCGACCTTCACAGCTGCAACCATATCTAGGGGCTATGCTCAATTTGCTTTAGCCTACCCAAATGCAGCCAGAGTTTAACATTTTCAAACACTGCTACCACAATTTCAAGCCAATCAACACTTAACAGTCAAACCTTTCATGCGTCTTTTGGGAATGATGGCATCATGCATCGCCATAGTGCCTCATGCCACACTGAACATATGTCCTCTACAAGAATGTTTAGCACAACAGTGGACTTAGTCACAGGGTCGACTGGACGGCTAGAGTTGGTAGACAGCCACACTCATCACTCTCTGCAGTAGTGGAACACACAAAACCTGTTAGAAGGTCTGCTGTTCATCAACCCTCTTCCACAGGTCGTGCTAATAGCAGACGCATCACTCATAGGGTGGGGTGCTCATCTACAGAATCTAACAGTTTAGAGTTTCTGGGACACTACACAACAGAATCTCCACATCAACTACCTAGAGCTTCAAGCTGTTCACCTAGCGATGAAAGCATTTCTCCCTCACCTTAGAGGCATGGTTGTCCTAGTCTGGATGGACAATATGACAGCCATGTGCTATGTACAAAAACAGGGGGAGGGGGACACTCTCTACAGTTGTCACGCCTAGGGGTGGGCGGTGAACGCCGCTCTGCCGACGGAGTTCACAGAGTTTTTGGCACTCTGCACTCCACTTGGAGCGCGGAGTTCAGCAAACTCCGCCAACCAATGGCGGAGCGGAGTTCACGGGCGCACATGGCTCACTCACCCCTAAAACAACAGTGAACACACATAGCAGCATGAGTCTCAGTCAGCGTAACACATCATGAGCGGCGCGGTTCGCATCACTCCACTTACGTCTCGGCAGACCAGCCTCGCGCGCGCCTGCGCTGAACAGCTGACATTACCTCACAGGCGGCCTGGCTTTGTGCGTGGCAGGCATTCATCCTCACGTCCCTCGTCATGCAGTTGGCGCCAGACCTATCTTTCTTAACCCTCATGAAGGCGTCCACGAGGTGTTTGCTGGGTGCAAAAGTTTGAATACTCTTGCTTTGGGGGGAAAGTTAACGACTCGAGTCACTCAAGACAGCCTTTTGCGTCACATATTGTGTTGGAGCCAGCGGGCCATATAGATTGTTGTTGCGCAGAGGCCTGTCTTTGGGTGACGGTTAAAGTGGTTAGAGGCGTCGCGAGTGAGTGAAAAAACACTCGCAAGGAACCCACCGGCTTGAACATGGGGTGCGAGAGTCGTGGGATGAGAAATGGCCTCCTGCTGTCGCTGTGGATTCTACCTGGAAAATGTAGGGCAGATAGGAGAACAGTACCTGCATCCTTTTATTTTCAGGCTTATCAGACAGTAAAGTAAATGAATGCCCTGCTTTTTCTGGGCGCGACTGACTGTATACTATTTAGGAACACCCAAAAGAGAACTGCTGGTAGTTGGGTGAAGAGAGGTATTCGGGGTTTGCGATTTTGAAGTTTTTCCTGCATTTATCTGAAAGGTATTGAAAAATTACATTAAGGCAAACATTTTGATGACAAATGCTTGCATTTTCTTCACACATTTTGTTATGGGCTACGTGGTTCCGCACCAACTGGGCAATTCACATTCAATAACTCATTTCTGTCTGTGGAGTAAATTGTGAAATGTGTTTCATAGCCAGAGAGAAAGGCACTGATTGTAGGTATCTAGTCATCTGTTGAAAAAGGAAGCAAAGAGCTGGGTTTGATGGGGGTTTTCCGCGAGTGACACTGCGGATGATTCAGAAGTTGTTGATGGCATCACTACAGAGTGATAACCACCCAGTATGTTTATATGGCCATGTCTGTGTCAGACATCCAACATTGTAAAACAGCACTCACAAAGGCACCTTTTTCCGTTGTCATTTATTATTTGCTCGTTTACTGCTTCCGTCCTAACAAGCTACTGCCAAGAAAAATTGGAAGGGCTGCTTCTCTGGTGAAAAGGAAACTCTGCAGATGCACACCTATGTAAACAGATCTAATGTGATGGAGGACACAGTGATTGAAGTTTCTAAGTACATGATTTTTATCTCGCATTTCTTCCTGTTGTGAATAGGTCTCAGGTAGAGTTTATAAAAGCCGTTTTTAATGACTACCGAGTTTATTATTCATTAAGTGTGACGGTGAGAGCACTATCGAATACCACCACCGGGGGCGCACTTTGATTACTGAGTTGTGGCCATCATACTTGTTGTCTTAAAATACTAGGGGTGGCCGAGCAATACCCTTCCCACTAGCAGAACTCCGCAGAATTTGGCGCAGTTTTTCGGCAACTCCGCAGAATTCCGCAGAGTGAAACTCCGTGAGGTCCACCCAGGCCTAGTCACCACTCTCTCAGATCATTTGGCATTGCGCTCTGCATCGCAGTATTCATCTCTTAGCAGAACACCTCCCAGAACAGACAATTACTTTGCCGACATCCTCAGCAGGATGCGGCAACAAGTCTATGAGTGGGAACTCCACCCCCAAGTCCTCCTCCCATACTTCCACAAGTGGGGGTTTCCACAGAGAGGCCTCTTTGCGACCGCAGAGAACGCAAAATGCCCAAACTTCGCCTCCAGGTTCCCAAACCCCCTATCCAAATGCAGTGCACTATGGATGAGTTGGTCAGGGATATTTGCCTATGCTTTTCCTTCTCTTCCTCTTCTTCCATTTCTGGTTCGGAGGCTCATGCAAACATCTCTCACCCTCATTCTGGTGGCTCCCACATGGGCCTGTCAGCCGTGGTTCACCACACTACTTGAACTTTCAGTAGTTCCACACGAGAAGCTTCACCTCAACCCGGACCTTCTCACTCAGACTGATGGCGAAATCAGACCGCCAAAACCAAAGGAGCTAAACATTTGGCTCATGAAATCATAGAATGTGGGTATCTAAATTTGTCACCAGAATGCATGACCATCCAAAGGAAGCACGTAAGCCTACCACTAGAGCTTGTTATGCAACCAAGTGGAAAAGATTTGTTTTTTACTGTCATAACCAAAAAATTGATTCACTCAATGCATCTGTACAAAACATTATTTGTTACCGCTTGCATTTACAGCACTCTGGCCTTGCTTACACTTCCGTACGTCTACATCTTGCAGCAGTGGCTGCCTACCTTCAAAACAGACAACACTTATCCTTGTTCAGAGTGGCAGTCATTAAGGCTTTCATGGAAGGCCTTCAAAGAGTGATCCCACCAAAGTTCCTACCTGCACCTGCGTGGAATCTCAATATTGTTCTAACAAGACTTATGCGTCCACCTTTTGAACCATTGCATAATTGCCCCCTCCAGTTTCTATCTTGGAAGGTTGCTTTCTTAGTTGCCTTCACCTCACTAAGGCGTGTCACTGAGCTCCAGGCACTGACTTTGGAAGAACCTTTCTTCCAGCTTCACAGGGATAGGGTGGTTCTTTGTACCAACCCAAAATTCCTTCCAAAGGTAGTGTCCCCTTTCCACATTAACCAATCGGTTGAGTTGCCTGTTTTCTTCCCTCAATTAGATTCTGTGGCAGAAAGAGCTCTTCATAGACTAGATGTCAAAAGAGTATTAATGCATTATATTGACATGACAGAAGACTTTTGCAAAACAAAACAACTCTTTGTTGCTGTTCAACCCCCTCATAAAGGAAAGCCCATTTCAAAATCAGCCATTTCCAGATGGATCATTAAATGTATTCAAACATTTTATGTCAAAGCCAAACAAACCTTGTCTATAACCCCTAGAGCATATTCTACTCGTGAAATAGGGGTATCTATGGCTTTCTTGGGCAACATTTCTATAGCTGACATTTGTAAAGCAGCTACATGATCTACACCACACACTTTCACTAAGCACTATTGTGTGAATGTACTAGCATGCCAACAAGCTAATGTAAGACAGACGGTGCTACGTACACTTTTTCAAACAACTGCAACGTTCACTGGTTAGCCACTGCTTTTAGAGGACACTGCTGTGCAGTCTATGCAAAGCATGTTTATCTACAACCACACATGCCTCGAACAGATTATGTTACTTACCTTGTAAGCATCTGTTCTTGGCTTGTAGTGTTGTAGATTCACATACGCCCACTCTCCTCCCCATTCACCTATGGTTTTTGCAGTTCTCATCTATACTTTCATATGCACGGACATCGCTTTACTAATACTTATACTCCATTCTCACCCTCTTGCGGGAAAACAATCTAACAATGGAGCCGACGCCCATGCGCAGTATTACCAAGAGGAGGAGTCACCTTACCTGGAGGCTCGAAAGAATTCTTCGAAGAAAAGTAAGTTGCACACATCCGGACCCAACACGAGATGGCGGGAGTATGCAAAGGTTGTGAATCTACAGCACTACATGCCAAGAACAGATGCTTACAGGGTAAGTAACATAATCCTTATATTTTTGCTTGCATTGTCTATTAACGAGATTTTTTAGTAGGAAAGAAAAACAATCTGAAGTTTAAACAATATAATGTGTTTTTTTACTGGTATTGGGAATTTTCACCTTCTCTGTCCCTGTTTTTTAGTGCCGCTTTTGGGGCATGCTCTTACATCTCTGAGCATTGCTAAAGTTGGGGCGATAGGGATGCTGGGGTCCATGTCATGCTTCCTGGCTCTGAAAGCTGTAAACTTTGCTCGCAGGAAGCCAAAGGAATCAAACCTCATAGAGGAGAGAGGGTGCAAGCAAGGGTGGCCGGGGGTTCCATTGAGACAAGTTAGTGTAACTAACAGGCCTTCAATTAAATTAAAATAACACTGCAAAGCATAATATAGAAGATTCGTTGAAATGGATGAAAGGTAGAGATAAGCCTTGGAATCATTAAAAAAAATCTAGAGCAAGCCGTGGACGTCTTCAGTAGACATGGGGCCAAAATACAAGGACGAGAAGTGCAGCCCAGGTGCTACAGCAGTCTCTTTCTAGAAACTCCTCTTTTCAGTATTTGAGCCACAAACAGGGGTGGTGGTGTTCAGGTGGCATCTAGGTCATTCATCTCACACTATATTGCCCCCTCTCCTTGACCATAAAGGTGGACCGTAAGTCGGGGAGGTCTTTTGAGTGCTTGTAAACAGTTCTCCTCTATGAGTAACATGCAGCGCCCCTCAAGTGACCCCACCCTACTCGCCGAGACACCTTCAGTTATTTCCACCTGATCCTTGTTGGACCACATGGCTGCAGGATGGCGCTTGTCACCTGTGGGCCATTTTCCATCATAGATGGCGGATGTTTATGCAGGACGGTAGCCATTGAAGTGGTGGTGATTTGTATTTTAGCAGAGGACAAAGCTGCTCTGAGGAGACATGACTCCAAATGAGTTTGGTGGCCTTGGGCCGGTGGCCACTGGTGCTCTAGGTACTCCCCTTCCTGAAGGCCTTGTCAGCCATCGTTTCTTCTCTAGTCTCTTACTTAATGCCGGACAAGTAAAGCCCACTGCACCATGTGCCTAGAGGCCCTCTCCAGCCGAGGACACGTCAATGCCCTTCAGGCACACTGTTGAAGCACCAGCTCTTGAACTATGATGCAAGGAGGGCAGGGGCTTCAGCCAAGAATACAACTGGCATTGAGAAAGGTGGAGGAGAGGCTTGTCAGAGAGGGATTTTAATATATATTTCCTCACAGAAGCCTGCCTTTGCTCGACAGGGTGTGCAAAAAATCATACAGCGCTCAAAAACTGGCACCCGGAGAGGGAGACGCCCACACAAGCATAGGGCCTGGCAACTGATCCCCCGCAGCTACGTGCCTAGGACTCTATTCGCTATGACTGACGTCCTCTCTGCGCAGTATGCCAGGCGAACAGAGAGCGGAAAGCATGGCGCTGCCTTGGCACACGCATGCCTCCGCAGGCAGCATGCAGTGCCAGGCCGCAGAGAGGACTGGTTTTGTTCTCATACAAGGAGAACTGGTTCTACAACAGGGGTCTGGCCTCTGTGCAGGTAGGGCTGGTTCTCCCATTGAACCCGGAGTCTTATGCAGAGGCGTTGGCTTCTTACAGTGGTCTGGCCTCAGTGCAGGTAGGGCTGGTTCTCCCATTGAACCCGGAGTCTTATGCAGAGGCGTTGACTTCTTACAGTGGTCTGGCCTCAGTGCAGGTAGGGCTGGTTCTCCCACTGAACCCGGAGTCTTATGCAGAGGCGTTGGCTTCTTACACTGGTCTGACCCCAGTGCAGGTAGGGCTGGTTCTCCCATTGAACCCGGAGTCTTATGCAGAGGCGTTGGCTTCTTACAGTGGTCTGACCCCAGTGCAGGTAGGGCTGGTTCTCCCACTGAACCCAGAGTCTTATGCAGAGGCGTTGACTTCTTACAGTGGTCTGGCCTCAGTGCAGGTAGGGCTGCTTCTCCCACTGAACCCGGAGTCTTATGCAGAGGCGTTGGCTTCTTACAGTGGTCTGGCCTCAGTGCAGGTAGGGCTGGTTCTCCCACTGAACCCGGAGTCTTATGCAGAGGCGTTGACTTCTTACAGTGGTCTGGCCTCAGTGCAGGTAGGGTTGGTTCTCCCACTGAACCCGGAGTCTTATGCAGAGGCGTTGGCTTCTTACAGTGGTCTGGCCTCAGTGCAGGTAGGGCTGGTTCTCCCACTGAACCCGGAGTCTTATGCAGAGGCGTTGGCTACTTACAGTGGTCTGGCCACAGTGCAGGTAGGGCTGGTTCTCCCACTGAACCCGGAGTCTTATGCAGAGGCGTTGGCTTCTTACTCTGGTCTGACCCCAGGGCAGGTAGGGCTGGTTCTCCCACTGAACCCGGAGTCTTATGCAGAGGCGTTGACTTCTTACAGTGGTCTGACCCCAGTGCAGGTAGGGCTGGTTCTCCCACTGAACCCGGAGTCTTATGCAGAGGCGTTGACTTCTTACAGTGGTCTGGCCTCAGTGCAGGTAGGGCTGGTTCTCCCACTGAACCCGAGTCTTATGCAGAGGCGTTGGCTTCTTACAGTGGTCTGGCCTCAGTGCAGTTAGGGCTGGTTCTCCCACTGAACCCGGAGTCTTATGCAGAGGTGTTGGCTTCTTGCCGTGGTCTGGCCTCAGTGCAGGTAGGGCTGGTTCTCCCATTGAACCCGGAGTCTTATGCAGAGGCGTTGACTTCTTACAGTGGTCTGGCCTCAGTGCAGGTAGGCCTGGTTCTCCCACTGAACCCGGAGTCTTATGCAGAGGCGTTGACTTCTTACAGTGGTCTGGCCTCAGTGCAGGTAGGCCTGGTTCTCCCACTGAACCCGGAGTCTTATGCAGAGGTGTTGGCTTCTTACAGTGGTCTGGCCTCAGTGCAGGTAGGGCTGGTTCTCCCATTGAACCCGGAGTCTTATGCAGAGGCGTTGGCTTCTTACAGTGGTCTGGCCTCAGTGCAGGTAGGCCTGGTTCTCCCACTGAACCCGGAGTCTTATGCAGAGGCATTGGCTTCTTATAGGGGTCTGACCCCAGTGCAGGTAGGCCTGGTTCTCCCACTGAACCCAGAGTCTTATGCAGAGGCGTTGGCTTTGTACAGTGGTCTGGCCCCAGTGCAGGTAGGCCTGGTTCTCCCATTGAACCCGGAGTCTTATGCAGAGGCGTTGGCTTCGTACAGTGGTCTGGCCTCAGTGCAGGTAGGGCTGGTTCTCCCACTGAACCCGGAGTCTTATGCAGAGGCGTTGGCTTCTTACAGTGGTCTGGCCTCAGTGCAGGTAGGGCTGGTTCTCCCATTGAACCCGGAGTCTTATGCAGAGGCGTTGGCTTCTTACAGTGGTGTGGCCTCAGTGCAGGTAGGGCTGGTTCTCCCATTGAACCCGGAGTCTTATGCAGAGGCGTTGGCTTTGTACAGTGGTCTGGCCTCAGTGCAGGTAGGGCTGGTTCTCCCATTGAACCCGGAGTCTTATGCAGAGGCGTTGGCTTTGTACAGTGGTCTGGCCCCAGTGCAGGTAGGCCTGGTTCTCCACTGAACCTGGAGTCTTATGCAGAGGCGTTGACTTCTTACAGTGGTCTGGCTCTTCACAGATATTGGTTCTCCTTCAGGGCTCTGGTTCTCCTGAAGTAAGCACTGGCTACTCATCCAGCGGCCTGGTTCTCAGACAGATGACTAGTTCTCCCGTAGGGCCTGGTTTCCCTGCAAAGAGATCTGGTTCTACCTCAGAGTACTGCTTGGGAAGCAGTGGCTTAGTCCTCCTGCACAGAGCTCCAAGGCCCACCTACCCACACACAGAGGCCTGGTTCCGGTGTTCTCCTGCAAAGAATCACAGAAGTCTGATGCTATGCAGATGACTGCTTCTTTTGCAGGGCCTGGTTCTCCTACAGAGAAGCCTAGTTCTCCCCAGAAACCTTGTTCGCATTCATATGTTCAAGCCCTCGTACCTTTGCATCTGGATCATGGTAATGACCTCCCCCCACTGCCTCCGAGACTCCACCCTGGCCCCCATTAGGGCATCCTACACTTCTCATCCAGGGCTGGAAGAAATATGATCACATCTCCCCCATCCTGATGGAACTCCACTGGCTTCCCTTGCCAGCCTGCACAGTCCTCAAAACCAGCCGCATCATTTACAAAGCTGTCACGACCGACATCCCCGATTATCTGACTGACATGTTCACCATCTCTGGTGGCTCCCAGCACACCACCAGACTGGAGGCAAAGAAGTGTTAAAAAAGAAAAAGGCAGGAGGCTTTCTCCGTATACGCACCGATGATCTGGAACAAAATCCCTGTGTCCCTAATTGATGGAACCACAACAACGTTGCTCCAATGTACGAAAGACCCAAAGACACACTTCTTTAAAGAACGTTTAATGTTGATTGTATCTGTGCCTTTGATGCTGCTCAGAGCTCCCCTCCCTCTTGGCTATGTTAGTGCTATAGAAATACCACATAGCACGCAGACAGTAAATCTTACAGTCCTGCAGGGGTTGGTTCCCTTTGAAGTCCCTGTATTATGCCTGGTCTTTCTTTGTGCAGACATAGACATGTGGATGTTATCTGTGCTTTTTCTGGTAGGTTACCTGGACGATACTGTAGGTCTGGCTGAAAGACAGTTTTAGCTTTTGCACCAGAGTCATGTTTGCAAAAAAGTTCATCCAAAAAAGGATTCGTATTTACGGGACCTTTTGGCAAGGACTCTTCATCTATTTGTCTGTTCAAGTGTCACTCACATTTTGGTTCCGCCCACCACAGCATAACGCGTGGGGCAGTGGGCAGCCTATTAAATCCTCTGGCTCTTTCATTGCAAGCGACTTTATTTAAGCCTGAGCACATGCAGGAGATGCCGTATTTAGGCACTTGTTGCCTTTTTTATTCCGTTTATTATTTGGTTACTTCCTCGCTCTTCTTTTAATTATTCTTACTTTGCCAGTATTCTGGCAGCACAGGGGACCCTGTGCTACCCGAAAAGGGTTGCTGGATCTTCGTTTGTGTTTTTATTTCTCCACATTGTTTTTAGCGAAGGAGCTTTAGAGCGCCTTCTCACAGCGGCCCTACCCTGACACGCCTTCTCACAGCGGCACTACCCTGACACGCCTTCTCACAGCGGCACTACCCTGACACGTCTTCTCACAGCGACACTACCCTGACACGCCTCCTCATCACGGCCCTACCCTGACACGCCTTCTCACAGCGGCACTACCCTGACACGCCTTCTCACAGCGGCACTACCCTGACACGCCTTCTCACAGCGGCACTACCCTGACACGCCTTCTCACAGCGGCACTACCCTGACACGTCTTCTCACAGCGACACTACCCTGACACGCCTCCTCATCACGGCCCTACCCTGACACGCCTTCTCACAGCGGCACTACCCTGACACGCCTTCTCACAGCGGCACTACCCTGACACGCCTTCTCACAGCGGCAATACCCTGACACGCCTTCACACAGCGACACTACCCTGACACGCCTTCTCACAGCGGCACTACCCTGACACGCCTTCTCACAGCGACACTACCCTGACACGCCTCCTCATCACGGCCCTACCCTGACACGCCTTCTCACAGCGACACTACCCTGACACGCCTTCTCACAGCGACACTACCCTGACACGCCTTCTCACAGCGGCACTACCCTGACACGCCTTCTCACAGCGACACTACCCTGACACGCCTCCTCATCACGGCCCTACCCTGACACGCCTTCTCACAGCGGCACTACCCTGACACGCCTTCTCACAGCGACACTACCCTGACACGCCTTCTCACAGCGGCACTACCCTGACACGCCTTCTCACAGCGACACTACCCTGACACGCCTTCTCACAGCGACACTACCCTGACACGCCTTCTCACAGCGGCACTACCCTGACACGCCTTCTCACAGCGACACACCCTGACACGCCTCCTCATCACGGCCCTACCCTGACACGCCTTCTCACAGCGGCACTACCCTGACACGCCTTCTCACAGCGACACTACCCTGACACGCCTTCTCACAGCGGCACTACCCTGACACGCCTTCTCACAGCGACACTACCCTGAAACACCTCCTCATCACGGCCCTACCCTGACACGCCTTCTCACAGCGACACTACCCTGACACGCCTTCTCACAGCGACACTACCCTGACACGCCTTCTCACAGCGGCACTACCCTGACACGCCTTCTCACAGCGAGACTACCCTGACACGCCTCCTCATCACGGCCCTACCCTGACACGCCTTCTCACAGCGGCACTACCCTGACACGCCTTCTCACAGCGACACTACCCTGACACGCCTTCTCACAGCGGCACTATCCTGACACGCCTTCTCACAGCGACACTACCCTGACACGCCTCCTCATCACGGCCCTACCCTGACACGCCTTCTCACAGCGGCACTACCCTGACACGCCTTCTCACAGCGACACTACCCTGACACGCCTCCTCATCACGGCCCTGCCCTGACACGCCTCCTCATCACGGCCCTACCCTGACACGCCTCCTCATCACGGCCCTACCCTAACACGCCTTCTCACAGCGACACTACCCTGACACGCCTCCTCATCACGGCCCTCTTAAGCAGGGTTGGATTGGGATTAAAAATCGGCCCGGGCACGCTAAAAAAAAGTGGCCCACATTTGCGTATTGCCTTTTCCGCAAAACACTGCTTCGTGAAATTTTATAAAAAGGGGTGGGGTTAAAAATATGCACGGATTAGTTTACACTGGTGAAACACCTGAAAACAAGTGAGGCCACTTTTGCTCAGGCCCCTGCCCCCGCTCAATATGCATATATATATATTAATGGGCCGCCCAGCGAGAGAAAGGGAGTGACACCTCTGCCATTGATAAAAGGGAGGTAATGGGCCCAACTACCTCCAGAAAGGCCACTCAGGCACCCACTGGGCCGCTGGCGGTATCGAACAGCGCAGAAACCGCCCAAATCGGCCCCCCAGGCTGCTCAAAAAGCAGCACACAGCTGGAACAAGGATACCGGCCCCTCGGGCATTGCCCGAGTGCCCGCGTTACCAATCCCACGCTGCTCTTAAGTGGCTCAAATGCACGTCTGCGCTGATGTCACGCCAAAGGCAATCTCGTCTGCGCCCATCTGTGGCTGGACAGCACCAAGCGCCAAGACCCATGCCCCTTCAAACCCCCCCCAAACCGGAGCTGAACTCCTGGACATCGGCAATCTTGGTAAGTCTTGTTTCTGCCCCCTTATAAAACTTAATTTAGAAACAGCTCATTATTGCTGCAACAAATGTCATTTCTCCAAGCTAACCTCCCCATGTACCCAATAAGCCATGATTAACGGTCAATCCCAAACACACGCACAGACCATAGTCATGGGAGCAATGGACGAGCTGAAGTGCTGACTCCTAAATACAGAGTCCTTCATCAAACACAATACGGAGTTTGCTGATTTGATGGAAGCCGGAAAACCAGATGCCTCCTTTCTGATGGAGACCTGGGCAGGGGCAGCATCCGACCCAGATTTAAAGCAGGTATCCCTGATGGATAGATACCCTCTGATTAGATAGGATAGACAGCACAAAAGAGGGGAGGAATTGCCATTGTGCATTGTAACCATATCAATGTTACTCACCAACCCCTAGTACATTTAAACTGTGAAGCGCTTCTCTTTTAATAATATGCAACACATTTACCTTTAACGGCGTCCCTATCGACCGCCCGCCAGGCCCAAAGAAGGGCTTCTTTCAGTCCTTAGTAGGATTCATGGAATCATGTAATGGTTACTCACATCTCATGACTTGAGGAGACTTAGAACACACAGATGATAAAAATGCAGAGCTCCTAATTGATAATCTTCTAAGCTTTGACATCTTACAACAGGTAAATACACCTACTCATGATGCCACTCATCTCCCAAACGGCATTTTTACCAACAATATTGATCTACTGATCGAAAAGATTCTGCCTTTGGTATAGACTGATCACAAGGCCATTCTGTTTAAGTTGCATGGACCGGCGGAATATTCCCCCTCTTCCAAAGCATCTACAGTATTGACATATCGTGCATCCAAACCCTTATTAGATAATAATGTGTAGCAGGCAGCCGCCAGGTATGAGGCCTCGGTGGGGGCTGCGGTATCACAAGTGGCACCTCCTAAAGCAAAGACCATACCCTTCGGTCCATACCCGCCGTGCCCTGGAACTCGCAAGAGCTCAGGGAATATAAAAAGAAATGAGACATCAAGAACAACTCTGGAGAAAAATTTACAGGTCAGAGGAAAAAACAAAATATAAAACCATGATTAATAACTATAAAACTATGGTTCAGACAACCAAAACTATATTTTTCACAGATAAAATCAGAGCAGCGGAAAATATGGCTAGGGAGCTGTTTAAAACAGTTAAATCGCGTACATCCTGGGGCAACACTAATGTAGCAGGCCCTAGCCAAAAGCTATGTAACAAACTTGCTGAGTTCTTTTTCTCAAAAGTGAACAAACTCTTTGTGGACTTGATACAGCGCCAAATAATTCAATCTCTGTCTTAGGGACAGACACAGGGGATCACTGTATTGAGGATGACCATGCCCTCCAGCCCATGGTATTTAGGGGCTCATTATGATGGCGGAGAGACCGCCACCGCCGGGCCGGCGGTGGCGGTCCCTCCACCATCTGACTCTCATTTCCCCCCGCCACATTAGGATGGCGGGGGGAATCGCTTTGTGACCGCGGCGGTCACAAAGACCGCCCTCCACGCTTCCGCCACAGGCAATCGTAACGATTGCCTGGCAGAGCGGTCAGCATGGGTAAAATGGCGGCAGTGCCTAGCAGGCACCGTCCGCCAGATTACAATGCTGGCATCAGCCAGCCTTTCCATGGCGGTGGAACCGCCATGGAACGGCTGGCGGAGGCTGGGTTCGGGGGCCCGTTGCGGGCCCCCTCTGTGTGGGGGGAGGGTGTATGTGCACTTGGGGGGTTACCCATGGTACCCCCCTACATTTCCATGCACAAGGTGGCAGGCACCGCGTGGTGCCTGCCACGTTGTGCATGGAAATGCACTACGTGGCATTTTGGCATTGCAAACGGTGCTGCAGCCAGCAGCACCGTCCGCAATGATCAGGGCCCTGGATGCACCCGCCATAATGGTGGGCACATCCTAATTCACTCAGCGGGACCGCTGCCTTACCGGCGGGCGGTCCCAGCACCGCAACGATGGCAGGCGGACTGATGTCCGCCCGCCATCGTAATGAGCCCCTAGGTTCTTTCACCCCACTTTTTGAGGAGAAAGTTTCTAATCTAATCACCTCCACAAAGTCCGGAGCTCCTGGTGACCCCTGCCCCTCGCAGGTACCATACCCGGTCTCCGCTACCATTTCCACCCATTTCACGCCATTACTCAACAGAGCGCTTGAGTCAGACATTTTCCCAGAGGTCTGAAAAAAGGAATCTATTTTGCTTCTTTTAAAGAAATTGTCGCTTGATCCCTAAGATGTAAAAAACGAGAGGCCTTTATTGTGCCTACCTCTTCCTGCCAAAATTTTAGAAAAGGCCACGAATCAGGAAATTTTGATTTTCCTTGAAAACTCAAACAAACAGTCTGGATCCTAATCAGCACTTGTTCAGGACCTGCCTTATTGGCGGCAACTGAAGGAATCAGAGCTATAGTGGATGAAGGAGAAAATGCGGCCCTGATCCTATTGGATCTTTCGACCGCGTTCGATACGGTTGACCACCTTTCTCTGGTAAACCGCTTAGAAAGTATAGGCATTGAAGGTTCTGCCCTCAGAATATTACAATATTTTCTGTCCAATCGAGACCAATGGGTGGCATTGGACGGTTTTACCTCTGAGTCATTTTCCCTTCCATATGGGGTCCCCCAGGGATCCTCACTGAGTCCGACTTTATTTAATGCTCACATCACCCCTCTAGTCAACCTGGTTCGAACTTCTGGGTTCTCTGTATTTTCCTATGCCGATGATTCCCAAATAGTGGTGTCAGTGTCTGCTGATCCCGATAAAGTGGCCAATGATTTCAGAACGTGTATGTTGAGGATTGTCACCTGTATGTAGAAGAATTTTCTAAAACTGCACTCAGAAGAGACAGACGTATTGCTATTTGGCAAGCATCCCTCATTTTAGAATTCCTCTTGGTGGCCACCTTGGCTTGGGACCCCTTCTAAGCTCAGTTCAGAAAGCCAGAAATCTGGGAGTCATTATTGACTCAAAGCTTTCGTTCATTGGCCACTCTAAGCAGGTTACATCATCATATTTCCTCATGCTAAATATTTTAAAGAAAATCCTACCTTACCTTCCCATGGAACTCAGGAAAGCTGTACCTTCCCATGGAACTCAGGAAAACAGTCACCCTCACTCTTGTTTTATCGAAAATAGACTACTGTAATGCTCTCTCTGTAGGCTCTCAATCACACCTTCTCAACAAACTACAAACCCTTCAAAATGCGGCTGCCAGAGTACTCAAAAACCTTCCCAAATTCTGCTCAGCCTCCATAGCCATCAGAGACCTCCATTTGCTGTCCATTAGGGCAAGAATCAGATTGAAGGTGTTATGCTAGGCCCATAAGGCATTGCATCAAGTCGGTCCCCACTTTCTCCAGGATACTTTCAAATGGTACGCTCCTTCTCGTACCCTCCGGTCTAGTACTGCTAGGCAGCGATGTCTACCCAGAATAAAAAGATGTCAATGAGGAGGAAGACGCTTTTCCTATTCCACCTCTAAATGGTGGAATTCCCACCCTTTTCAACTCGAAGATCAGCCCAACCTATGGAAGTTCAGGAAGGAACTGAAAACGTATCTGTTTAGCACCATACTTCAGTAGATCTTCTCCTGCTGCCTAAATATCCAGGTTTCTGTTATCTGATTTCCTTAAAAACTTCTTGTTTAAATGACACTAGCGCCAAGACGCCTTTTTGATTATCGCACGCTCTATAAAATTTATTAGCGTAGCATAACCTAACGCAGCCACCAGAAAAGAAGGTAGATCACTTCAGTGCCAGGGCTGGTATGGCTAAGCTTCTGTGTCATTAATTTGTTTTTTTATGGTTCCAGTTTGTTTTTGTTTTTTTGGAGGGGGCAAATTGCAAATGTTTTAAAAAAAATAAGTAAGCACCACTTCTTGCTCTTCTTCAGTTTAACTAGTGAAGACTCCTTTTTCTTTTTTTGTGGTGCCTCTAGAGCTTCTGTAGATAAGATAGTAGTGTAGGTCAAAGAGACTTTTAACCTCCATTTCTCCCAGTGCACACTGTTGGCAGATTCTGCCATCTCTGGGTTTGTGGTTGGAACTGTCTCGGCCAGTCTATACTTCTAGTCTACGATCACTCAGTCTGTATTTGGTGAGAGCTTGTCTGTGCTTTTGGTTTTTTCACCACTGACAGATATTCTGCTGATTAAAGTTTCTTCCCAGGGATGTGTTGACCTCTATCTTGTTGTGTTGCCTCAGGTGTGTCTCCCAGTACATTGTGTAGAGCTTCCGCTGGGTCTAGTTCTAAGAGTCCCTTGGACGTCCCTCCTCAAGCTTGTGTTCTCCCTATTCCTTGGGGGAGGGGTTGACCTACTTGGCCTTTCAGAACTTGCTAGTGGAGAGCATTTAGGTGACTTTCCTTGATGTGACACTAGTATTTAAGATTACATTAACATAGGGGGAAACAGGAGTTAGTCCTTCGGGAGCCTTATCATCTCCCAGTTTACAGTTCATTTACTAAAGGGATAAGGTACCGTTATACATTGAGATTGTCAGGAAATGATCCTGGTAGGTCCAAAAATTACCCTGCATAACCCTAGCTCTGGTGTGTTGAGTAGCCGTCGCACAAGCAACAGCCTTTGTGTTGTTGCTGTACTCGTGTTTAGCTCAGGGGGTGTCCCGTGCTTTTCTCAAACAAGGCGATCTCCCATATTTGTTCTAAAGGATTTTTTAGAAGGGATCTATTGTAAGGGACGGGGAACACGTCATTAAAGAACTTGTGGGTACCTAATGCGAAAGAGAGCGCCCTCGTTCATATGGAACCCCTCAGGACTCTTAGCTACTGTCACTTGGAAGCCCACGATCTATGAACCTAAATTGACACGTATGTTGTGCCTTGTCACCTTTTAAACCTGCAATCGAATTATATGCATATTGTATCTTTTGAATAATTAATATATCTCTTCCAATCTTCACTCAAAAATCGTCCTTCCAAGTTCTATATGAACGAGGGTTCCCTGTCCTACCGGATAATCATGCTCACGGTCACAACCTGTTGAAGAAGTCCATTACCCAGCAGTTCTCTCCCTTTATAGAGGGCTCTTAACACCTTAGAACCTGTACAGGCAGGACTTTGTCCAATACAGACCACTGAAACCAGCCTATTCTCGGTTCCTGATGGCGCGAGTAGAATACTGGATGTTGGCCGTGTCGTTAGCACGGTACTGCTGGTCTCATTGGCAGCATTCGATGCAGGTGACCACACCGTATCCTCACTCCTCACCTGAACAATATTGGTATCTGTGGAAATAGCCTTACATGAATTGCATCATTTTTCAAAGCCCTGATCGTTTGTTAAACAACAAAATAATTCGAATATATTTTTAGGGGATCTTACGCTGCACCCTCACCTTCAGGAAAGGCCACTCTGTGAGGGATCTAGAACTTGTTTTGAGTGTGTGTGTCTAAAACAATCTTCATCTGTACGAACTTAACTGATGCTAAACTGGCAGTCTGAGAATCTAATTTCTCAGTTCTAATCACTTTATCTTGTTGCCTCCAGGAGCCCTGGCTTGTGTCTGCTGGGGAGTTAAGGTCACTTAAGTCAGGACTGGAAACAGGGTCGTAATCTGGAGGGAGGTGTCCCGAATCTAGTTAAAGGCGTGCTCTGACTATTGTTACATCATATACTCTGGGATTCCAAAGAATGACACCAGCACACTGGAAAGAGTGCAAACACAGTCTGCCACACATTGTCTCCACCTTAGGAAACAAGACCATGTAAAACTGACCACTGACCCCGGGTAGAATAAAGAACTGAATTTAACGATCTATGAGCAATTCATGAGGCCTATTGGAGCAAAGTCTCATAATCCTTACAAAAACTGCCCCCTCATTGCATTCAAGAAACTTCCACAAGAAGCTGAAAACATGGATCTTCCAATAGGCTGCGACAAGGCTGAACATCCCTTTTTATAGGCACTGGGATACCCTTCTGGGAGATATGGGCACCAAACACATAACTGCGGAACCAGGTTCGGGTCTCTGCCTCGGCTCAGCATCCTCTGATTTTGAGCAAATCCCTTAATCCCACTTTTCCTAAAAAAATGTGTAGTGCAATTTGGTGCTCGTGTAAAGCACTCCAATGCCCTTGGGCCAAGTTTATGCTATGTAAAATTTCCCCCAAAAAATCCCAGGTAAAGGCTAGACCGTCACCCCCAGTCTGATCCATCAAAGAGAGTTCAGTCTGCTAAAACAGGGAGGAAGATTCCTGGGAGGGTAAGGACCCAAAGTCTGGAACAAGATGAACCTCCTCTTAGGGTTGAATCGACTAGTCAACTGCACTTCAGAAAATAAATGAAAACTGAAGAATTCAGACTGGCCTTTACCATCATACACTCTCAGGGGTAGTGGATGTAGAATACAAGAGAGGAATAGCTTGCACCGTATTGGGCTCTCACGGCTCCTCACATCGTCTGTGTACCATACTGCCCTACTTTGTTTTCTCATTGTTTGACACTGACCACGAGTTGACGCTGTTCCAGCTTCACAAAACTCTGTAAATAAATAAATATATTATTTCCTAGGTTTTTCCATGAAATGAAAAAACCACCCGCAGTATGATTGGTAAAAGAGTGCTGTTTCATGCGGACCGCACTAACATTTGGTTTCTGATAGACTTAGTGTTATTTAGAAAGGTACTACTTTAGGTTCAGAGAAGTCTCTGGGTTCTGCCGCCTGTTGATGTTTATGTTCTTTTTAGAATGCTAAACTATTCAGAGCTCTTTGCCATTTGCAAGTGTTCATTCTCTGGATTATGCTCCAATGCAGCTTCCTTGGCTTTACAGGGAAATGCCCCAGTTGATATCATCTGCAGGGCGGCAACATGGACTCCGGGGCATGCTTTCTGTGAGTCCATGCTCCAGAAGTCTGCTCCAAACTCAGTATCTGCCTTAGCAAAGCTATAGTGAAGAGGGTATATGATCAGATTATTCCAGTAGCCACAGAGACACTTAACTCTAGGGAGTCTTCCTGGAACTTGAGTCGGAGGGAAGAGGATTGTAAGAATACAAGCAAGTCACCTGCTATAGGAATTTCAGAGGTGTGGTATGTTTAGTCTTAGACTCACAATGAAATGTGGGAGCAATACAATGAATGAGAACTAAAATGGACACCCTCAAGCCCTGGTGCACTCTCTGCACACCTCAGAGACGTGTCTCACAAAACAACATGCATTGGCAAAGCCACTACATCTCTCCTTTGGGTGCCAGTGCAGGCCTTTTGGCTTTGCCAATGCTTTTTCCAATGCTATTTAGCATCACCAAAATGAAATGCTTTTTGCTGATGCAAAAAAAGTGCAATGATGTGGGCACACCACTCATGCGTCATTACCCATGTTTGCGAATGCATCATGACACTATAATAGCCCAGCATGATGATGTATGCATGCACATAAAACATGGCGGACCTACAATTTTTTTTTTTTTTTAAAACAATCGATTGCAGCTGAAGCAGCGAGGGAGAAGCATAGGAGTGGGTGTGAAGACAATTCAACGTGGGGGAGAATTTGGGAGTGGGAGGTGGTAGAGCAATAGAGGAGCTTGATATGGGAGAGGTTAAAATATATATCAAAACAAAGCTGGGAGTAGATTTAGGGGAATCATTGTACGAACTGGGGGAAGGACCAGGAAGCAGCAACATGAAGCGTGCAGTGAGGAGCGGTATTTGATGGGAAAAGCAGCACACAAAGTAGAAGCAAGAAGTTGCATGCACGGCCATGAATTGCTGAAAGAAAGAGAAAAAAGTAGTTTCCAGTAGAAGGACTCAAGGAATCAGAATAAACAGCGGCAGCTGGCACGGATCAGATGTAGGGGAGCAGGGGGGGGGGGAGGACGCTGGGGGTAGTGGGTATAATAAAATAATAACGTACCTTCTCGCCGCGTCTCTCCTCCATAGTCCTACCTCGCTCCGCCACAGGAAGCACACCCAGGCTTCCAGTCAGCCAATCACAATGCTGCCTTAGCACCGTTGTGATTGGTCTGAGCGCCGTGTTTCGACGCTGACTGGGAGCCTTGGCATGTTCTCCACGCATGCTGCAATGCAGCCTGCATGGAGAACATGCGAAGTGCGGAAGACTGTTTTGGGCGGCCGAGAGGGCCGGCCAAGTAGTCACTGAGCACTTTAGGAGGGTGCTACCACTCCTCCCCTGCCCCCGCCCCCTCACGCAAAGCTGCGTAAGTAGGAGAAAATAAAATTATAATAACACAAGTTATTATCATTTTATTTTCCTTTTGTTTCACTGCAAAAAATCACTGGGACGACGCTCCTCTGCCTTAGCGGAGGAGCTGCCACTGCCATCAAACTAACAAACAAACCATTCCCAGTGCCAGAGCCTGGGAGAGTGTCTGCACACCTCAGATGCAGGGAGCTTCTCTCAACAACAAACCATTCCCAGTGCCAGAGCCTGGGAGAGTGTCTGCACACCTCAGAGGCAGGGAGCTTCTCTCAACAACAAACCACTCCCAGTACCAGAGCCTGGGAGAGTGTCTGCACACCTCAGAGGCAGGGAGCTTCTCTCAACAACAAACCACTCCCAGTACCAGAGCCTGGGAGAGTGTCTGCACACCTCAGAGGCAGGGAGCTTCTCTCAACAACAAACCACTCCCAGTGCCAGAGCCTGGGAGAGTGTCTGCACACCTCACTGATAGGAGCTTCTCACTAAAAAAAGAAACCTGTGACAGAACCTAACTAGTGCATGTCTGCCCACCTCAGAGGCAGGAATTTCTCTCACTAAAAAACATCCCCAGCACCAGAGCCTAAGGCAGTGTCTGCACACCTCAGAGGCAGGGAGCTTCTCTCAACAACAAACCACTCCCAGTGCCAGAGCCTGGGAGAGTGTCTGCACACCTCAGAGGCAGGGAGCTTCTCTCAACAACAAACCCCCTTACACACACTCACCATACGGCAAGGATAAAAGATCTCCGCCAAAGAGCCCCCACTGAGGGTGCCCGTCGGGTATTGCACCGCCGACCCGACGAGGAGCATGCCCAATGATGAAGCATGACACCCAGCGGGCTGGGTGCGTGAGGGCACTTTATCCGAAAGGAGGAATTCCACGTCCCCTTTCTGGCTAAACCCTTTTATTGTAGCTTCTCTTCCCCCGTCACTTGCACGAACCCTACAGGAACTGCATACCACTTCTCTTGTTTAGACCCCTCACGAGTTGCCAGGGGGAGACAGGTATGACCCCTCACGAGCTCACAGGGGGAGACAGGCGTGACCCCTCCCGAACTGCCAGGGGGAGACAGGTGTGACCCCTCACGAGCTGCCAGGGAGAGACAGGTGTGACCCCTCACGAGCTGCCAGGGAGAGACAGGCGTGACCCCTCATGACCTGCCAGGGGGAGACAGGCGTGATCCCGCCCTCGCCTCCACCTGCCTTCCCTGACCCCGCCTGTGACCTGGCAGCGGGGGCATGTCAGAGTGAAGTGTCAAACCTGGCAGGCAGTGATTATTTGAGAGGAGAGGCCTGTCCAGCTCACACCATCGAGGCTGCCAGGGGAGACAGGTGTGACCCCTCACGAGCTGCCAGGGGGAGACAGATGTGACCCCTCACGAGCTGCCAGGGGGAGACAGGCGTGACCCCTCACGAGCTGCCAGGGAGAGACAGGTATGACCCCTCACGAGCTGCCAGGGGAGACAGGTGTGACCCCTCACTAGCTGCCAGGGGGAGACAGGCGTGACCCCTCCCGAGCTGCCAGGGGGAGACAGGCGTGACCCATCCCGAGCTGCCAGGGGGAGACAGGCGTGACCCCTTCCAGCAGCCAGAGGGAGGCAGGCGTGACCCCTTCCAGCTGCCAGGGGGAGACAGCTATGACCCCTTCCAGCTGCCAGAGGCAGACAGGTGTGACCCCTCACGAGCTGCCAGGGGAGACAGGCATGACCCCTTCCAGCTGCCAGGGGAGACAGGCGTGACCCCTCACGAGCTTCCAGGGGAGACAGGCGTGACCCCTCCCGAGCTGCCAGGGAGAGACAGGCGTGACCCCTCACAAGCTGCCAGGGGGAGACAGGCGTGACCCCTTCCAGCTGCAAGGGGGAGACAGGCGTGACCCCTTCCAGCTGCCAGGGGGAGACAGGTATGACCCCTCCTGAGCTGCCAGGGGGAGACAGGCGTGACCCCTCACGAGCTGCCAGGGAGAGAAAGGTGTGACCCCTCACAAGCTGTCAGGGAGTGGCAGGTGTGACCCCTCCTGAGCTGCCAGGGGGAGACAGGCGTGACCCCTCACGAGCTGCCAGGGGGAGACAGGCGTGACCCCTCACGAGCTGCCAGAGGGAGACTGGCGTGACCCCTCACGAGCTGCCAGGGGGAAACAGGCGTGACCCCTCACGAGCTGCAAGGGGGAGACAGGCGTGACCCCTTCCAGCTGCCAGGGGGAGACAGGCGTGACCCCTCACGAGCTGCCAGGGGGAGACAGGCGTGACCCCTTCCAGCTGCCAGAGGACGACAGGTGTGACCCCTCACTAGCTGCCAGGGAGAGACAGGTGTGACCCCTGACGAGCTGCCAGGGGAGACAGGCGTGACCCCTCACGAGCTGCCAGGGGAGACAGGCGTGACCCCTTCCAGCTGCCAGAGGACGACAGGTGTGACCCCTCACTAGCTGCCAGGGAGAGACAGGTGTGACCCCTGACGAGCTGCCAGGGGGAGACAGGCGTGACCCCTCACGAGCTGCCAGGGGGAGACAGGCATGACCCCTCACGAGCTGCCAGGGAGAGACAGGCGTGACCCCTTCCAGCTGCCCGGGGGAGACAGGCGTGACCCCTCACGAGCTGCCAGGGGGAGACAGGCATGACCCCTCACGAGCTGCTAGGGGGAGACAGGTGTGACCCCTCACGAGCTGCCAGGGGGAGACAGGCATGACCCCTCACGAGCTGCCAGGGAGAGACAGGCGTGACCCCTTCCAGCTGCCCGGGGGAGACAGGCGTGACCCCTCCCGAGCTGCCAGAGGAAGACAGGTGTGACCCCTCACGAGCTGCCAGGGAGAGACAGGTGTGACCCCTGACGAGCTGCCAGGGGGAGAGAGGCGTGACCCCTCACGAGCTGCCAGGGGGAGACAGGTGTGACCCCTCACGAGCTGCCAGGGGAGACAGGCGTGACCCCTCCCGAACTGCCAGGGGAGACAGGTGTGACCCCTCCTGAGCTGCCAGGGGGAGACAGGCGTGACCCATCCCGAGCTGCCAGGGGGAGACAGGCGTGACCCCTTCCAGCAGCCAGAGGGAGGCAGGCTTGACCCCTTCCAGCTGCCAGGGGGAGACAGCTATGACCCCTTCCAGCTGCCAGAGGCAGACAGGTATGACCCCTCACGAGCTGCCAGGGGAGACAGGCGTGACCCCTTCCAGCTGCCAGGGGGAGACAGGCGTGACCCCTCACGAGCTTCCAGGGGGAGACAGGCGTGACCCCTCCCGAGCTGCCAGGGAGAGACAGGCGTGACCCCTCACAAGCTGCCAGGGGGAGACAGGCGTGACCCCTTCCAGCTGCAAGGGGGAGACAGGCGTGACCCCTTCCAGCTGCCAGGGGGAGACAGGTATGACCCCTCCTGAGCTGCCAGGGGGAGACAGGCGTGACCCCTCACGAGCTGCCAGGGAGAGACAGGTGTGACCCCTCACGAGCTGTCAGGGAGAGGCAGGTGTGACCCCTCCTGAGCTGCCAGGGGGAGACAGGCGTGACCCCTCACGAGCTGCCAGGGAGAGACAGGTATGACCCCTCACGAGCTGCCAGGGGAGACAGGTGTGACCCCTCACTAGCTGCCAGGGGGAGACAGGCGTGACCCCTCCCGAGCTGCCAGGGGGAGACAGGCGTGAACCATCCCGAGCTGCCAGGGGGACACAGGCGTGACCCCTTCCAGCAGCCAGAGGGAGGCAGGCGTGACCCCTTCCAGCTGCCAGGGGGAGACAGCTATGACCCCTTCCAGCTGCCAGAGGCAGACAGGTGTGACCCCTCACGAGCTGCCAGGGGAGACAGTCATGACCCCTTCCAGCTGCCAGGGGGAGACAGGCGTGACCCCTCACGAGCTTCCAGGGGGAGACAGGCGTGACCCCTCCCGAGCTGCCAGGGAGAGACAGGCGGGACCCCTCACAAGCTGCCAGGGGGAGACAGGCGTGACCCCTTCCAGCTGCAAGGGGGAGACAGGCGTGACCCCTTCCAGCTGCCAGGGGGAGACAGGTATGACCCCTCCTGAGCTGCCAGGGGGAGACAGGCGTGCCCCCTCACGAGCTGCCAGGGAGAGACAGGTGTGACCAATCACGAGCTGTCAGGGAGAGGCAGGTGTGACCCCTCCTGAGCTGCCAGGGGGAGACAGGTGTGACCCCTCACGAGCTGCCAGGGGGAGACAGGCGTGACCCCTCACGAGCTGCCAGAGGGAGACTGGCGTGACCCCTCACGAGCTGCCAGGGGAAACAGGCGTGACCCCTCACGAGCTGCAAGGGGAGACAGGCGTGACCCCTTCCAGCTGCCAGGGGAGACAGGCGTGACCCCTCACGAGCTGCCAGGGGAGACAGGCGTGACCCCTTCCAGCTGGCAGAGGAAGACAGGTGTGACCCCTCACTAGCTGCCAGGGAGAGACAGGTGTGACCCCTGACGAGCTGCCAGGGGGAGACAGGCGTGACCCCTCACGAGCTGCCAGGGGAGACAGGCATGACCCCTCACGAGCTGCCAGGGAGAGACAGGCGTGACCCCTTCCAGCTGCCCGGGGGAGACAGGCGTGACCCCTCACGAGCTGCCAGGGGGAGACAGGCATGACCCCTCACGAGCTGCCAGGGGGAGACAGGTGTGACCCCTCACGAGCTGCCAGGGGGAGACAGGCATGACCCCTCACGAGCTGCCAGGGGGAGACAGGTGTGACCCCTCACGAGCTGCCAGGGGGAGACAGGCATGACCCCTCACGAGCTGCCAGGGGGAGACAGGTGTGACCCCTCACGAGCTGCCAGGGAGAGACAGGCGTGACCCCTTCCAGCTGCCCGGGGGAGACAGGCGTGACCCCTCCCGAGCTGCCAGAGGAAGACAGGTGTGACCCCTCACGAGCTGCCAGGGAGAGACAGGTGTGACCCCTGACGAGCTGCCAGGGGAGAGAGGCGTGACCCCTCACGAGCTGCCAGGGGAGACAGGTGTGACCCCTCACGAGCTGCCAGGGGAGACAGGCGTGACCCCTCCCGAACTGCCAGGGGGAGACAGGTGTGACCCCTCCTGAGCTGCCAGGGGGAGACAGGCGTGACCCATCCCGAGCTGCCAGGGGGAGACAGGCGTGACCCCTTCCAGCAGCCAGAGGGAGGCAGGCGTGACCCCTTCCAGCTGCCAGGGGGAGACAGCTATGACCCCTTCCAGCTGCCAGAGGCAGACAGGTGTGACCCCTCACGAGCTGCCAGGGGAGACAGGCGTGACCCCTTCCAGCTGCCAGGGAGAGACAGGCGTGACCCCTCACGAGCTTCCAGGGGGAGACAGGCGTGACCCCTCCCGAGCTGCCAGGGAGAGACAGGCGTGACCCCTCCCGAGCTGCCAGGGAGAGGCAGGCGTGACCCCTCACAAGCTGCCAGGGGGAGACAGGCGTGACCCCTTCCAGCTGCAAGGGGGAGACAGGCGTGACCCCTTCCAGCTGCCAGGGGGAGACAGGTATGACCCCTCCTGAGCTGCCAGGGGGAGACAGGCGTGACCCCTCACGAGCTGCCAGGGAGAGACAGGTGTGACCCCTCACGAGCTGTCAGGGAGAGGCAGGTGTGACCCCTCCTGAGCTGCCAGGGGGAGACAGGCGTGACCCCTCACGAGCTGCCAGGGGGAGACAGGCGTGACCCCTCACGAGCTGCCAGAGGGAGACTGGCATGACCCCTCACGAGCTGCCAGGGGAAACAGGCGTGACCCCTCAAGAGCTGCTAGGGGAGACAGGCGTGACCCCTTCCAGCTGCCAGGGGAGACAGGCGTGACCCCTCACGAGCTGCCAGGGGAGACAGGCGTGACCCCTTCCAGCTGCCAGAGGAAGACAGGTGTGACCCCTCACGAGCTGCCAGGGAGAGACAGGTGTGACCCCTGACGAGCTGCCAGGGGGAGACAGGCGTGACCCCTCACGAGCTGCCAGGGGGAAACAGGCGTGACCCCTCACGAGCTGCCAGGGAGAGACAGGCGTGACCCCTTCCAGCTGCCCGGGGGAGACAGGCGTGACCCCTCCCGAGCTGCCAGGGGGAGACAGGCATGACCCCTCACGAGCTGCCAGGGGGAGACAGGTGTGACCCCTCACAAGCTACCAGGGGGAGACAGATGTAACCCCTCACGAGCTGCCAGGGGGAGACAGGTGTGACCCCTCACGAGCTGCCAGGGAGAGACAGGTGTGACCCCTGACGAGCTGCCAGGGGGAGACAGGCGTGACCCCTCATGAGCTGCCAGGGGGAGACAGGTGTGACCCCTCACGAGCTGCCAGGGGGAGACAGGCGTGACCCCTCCCGAACTGCCAGGGGGAGACAGGTGTGACCCCTCACGAGCTGCCAGGGGGAGACAGGTGTGACCCCTCACGAGCTGCCAGGGAGAGACAGGCGTGACCCCTGACGAGCTGCCAGGGGGAGACAGGCATGACCCCTCCCGAGCTGCCAGGGGGAGACGAGCATGACCCCTCACGAGCTGCCAGGGGGAGACAGAGACAGGCGTGATCCCTTCCTCCCCCCCCTGCCTCTACACAGAGTGCCGGACTGAAGGTATCGTTTTTCTGTCCGGATATAAATGGTGCTTTATTACGCCGATCACGGGGGGGGGGGTGACTTAGTGGTATATCAGTGTCTTACTGGTCCTTTAGTGATCCGGGAGATGGAAGACCCCAGTTCCAGCTATTGTGTGTGATTTGCCCGCCATGGCTTGCACCGCTGGAGAGCGGAGACCCTCCTCTCGCGGAGGTCGTCGCCCCCTGAGCATATCACGGTCCACAACACTGAAAGGTGGCGAGGGCTCGAGCATGCTGGGCTTGTTAACAGCGGCTCTTTAGTGTCCCTCCGCCGCCCCCAAAGGAGGCTGGAAAGTTGAGCCTGAGTGACTGATGCATCCACGGCAGGATCTGTGGGGCAGATTTACAAGCCCCTTGCGACAACTTTACGCCGCCGTTGCTTCACTTATGTGACGCAGCGGCGTCGTAAACAATGCGCCACGTTGCAACATATTTACAACGTGACGCATCTAGGGAGATGCGTCACGTTGTAAAGCCCTGCGCTACATTATACCTGCGTCAGGTATAATGTATGCATGCGTCAGGTATAATGTATGCAGGGTGGGCGTTCCCACGCAGGAAAGCCTCGTAAAAGTGACGCAGTTGATCACTGAGTCACTTTTACGACGCCACTGCGTCAAAACCTTGCGCCTGCTTGAAGCAGGTGTAAGGAGTGATGCAGCATGTTAGGAATAGGCATTCCTGACCATTGCTGGAGTTGCGTCGTACATGCGACTCGACTCCAACAATGCGCTGCCCTTACGCCGACAAGATGCGTCACGCATCTGTCTATCCTTGCACCACGTTGAGCCGCATTGTAAATGCGGCGCATCCATGGTGGCGCAAGGGTTTTTTTCTGTGTCTCAATTAAACTGGCTCATCCTTGCTAATATGCAGGGATGCGCCAGTTCTTGTAAATCTGCCCCTGTGTCTCTCCCCCGTAGATACCCGTGAGTTGAGTAATAATTAACACCTGTTATGTAGCGCCAAGAACCTCCTTGAGCTAAACGTGCGCTTTTAAATTCACATTATGTTCACCTGAGAGGCAGTTGCGCTCCAGGTAAGGATGAGTTGTGAGTCGCCCCAGTAAGCCTGTCTCCCACCCACCCCCGCTTGCTCCCCTTTAGTGAGATGCTGTTATCTGGAGGGGGGGGGCCTTCTGTCTCCTCCGCGATCCCGTCTTTTCCCCTCGAAGTATCTGCACTTTCCGCTCCCTGGGGTGGGGGCTCCATTGCCCCCACCCTTCACTAAGAGGACTCCTGCCTCGCCCACCCTCCCCCTCCCTTTCATCTCTCCACCCCTCTCCCCCGTGATGGAGGATGTGAGAGACAGTCAGTAGTGACCTGTCACCCCCGTGACCTGAAGACCAGTTAAACTGACACCGCGCACAGCAGTGATTAACAGCACCGCGGCATCCCCGGGGGCTAATTACCGCACAATAGCCCCCAGGGCCAGTGGTGGCAAAATGCGCAGCCCCCAAATGGACACCAAGGCCTCGCGGATCGACTTCCGCGCGCACTTCATTGGTTAAAACCCGCAGGGGGTGGGGGTGGGGCACTACTCTCTGATACCCGAATGTAGCCGTTTTATACAAATCATAAAAATAAAAAAAAGGAAATACAATGCCATACCCTCTTGTTGTGCTGCAGCTGAAGCGATCTGGAATGCATTGTTTCCTAGAGCTGCGTTATATGCTTCAAAGCGCTACACCGAAAACACAGAATTCTGAAATCCTAGAATGAAATTGTTCTCAAGGGGTGAACATCACCCAGTGAGTCCCACTCCACTGCGGTGTTTCCTCGTCTATTTCCCCCCAGAGGCCAAGGCCGTGCTGCCTGGTGGGCGCGTGAAGGCCCCAGTCACTGCTCTCACCACAGTGAAGGAACATCCCTCGCCTAGATGACAGCAGAGAGTGTCAATGATACCTCTGTTCTCCATGCTGGGGTAGGCCCCCGGTTCTCTTATGCGTGACATGCCTCTTTGAAATCTGGATGCTTGTATGCTGGGTGCCCCCCCCCACTACAACGCCGACCCTGTGCACGTGACCCTCACACGTGCCTCCCTGGGTTACGTTCAGCGTTGATTTTAATGGGAGTCGTTCAGCAGAAGTCTGTCGTTTGGGCTGGAATACACAACCCTCCCTGCCCAGACAGTGTCCTTGCTGTGTGTCCAGCATTCTGCAGAGCCGCCCTAGTGGAACCACGCAGGCCTGGTACATAGGGGCAGATTTACAAGCCCCTTGCGCCACTTTTGCGTCACTTTTAACATGGGAAAAGTGACGCAAAAGTGGCGCAAGGGCCTTGTAAATCTGCCCCATAGACTCCAGGGGTCATAGGGGAGGTTAACCTTTGAACTCGCTAGCCGCCCCTCTTCAACAAGCAGACTTGGGAGAAAAAGCATGAAAACGTATCGAGAGTCAAAAAAACAAAACATGTTACACACATTATAGTCAAATATATGCAATTGGTCCACTGAATAAACATCGTCTTAGGTTTATTTAAATCAGATTATCGTAAATATTTCGTTGGAAAAAAGCCCATAGAGTTCACCTTAAGGTTTATGTTCTGTACAAAGTGCATCGAATGTCAGTTTTTTTTTCTACAATAAAATGTAAGGGACGTAGATACTATAGGATATTGAATTTCACACACCCAGTTACACGTAGTATTACAGAGGGTTCTATTGGAAAAGTTACGTGAAGAACGCCTGCCCTCCCAGCACCCTCTCTTGGCTCCCTCCTCTTAGAAGGATAGCAGCATTTCAGAAAAGGCAATTTGAGGGAGACCACAGGGGCGGCAGGGCTCCTTAATTTGCATAATTTATTCTGTCCAGAATGCACCTGTGCACTTGGTGAGAGGGGGAATGGTCTCTTCTCGCCGTCCCTTCCCACATATTTCATTCATGGCTTGTGCACTGGTGAAATAAATCTGTGGAGTGTGTTGCATCGAAGGAATAAGCATGGAAGCCGGGGGGGGGGCAGGGTGTTCAGTTTATCCGTCTCACCGTAGGTCTGAAAACATTTCCCCAGAATGGGGCTAGAGGTGCAGAAGAAAATAAATGTTTATCTTCTTATGTTTTCATGTTCTACGAGTTTTAGGAAGATTGTGCAGTAGAGGTTTTTGTGGGGCTGATAAGTGCATGTCTAGATTTTTAGAAAGGTTAGTGTCTTTGAAAAGTCGGTCTCATTTTACTCTTTGCTTAGGGGGGTGGTCTTCATACACCAGGGCAGCCAATGAGCACACAGAAGAACAAAACCTTTCGGCTCAAGCCTCCCAAACATCAAATTCCGTGTGTTGTCCATATGGCATGAAATATGTTGTTCCTCACTCCTGCCACGTTTTCGTCTCCCCTGTCCATCTCCCCTCACACCTGCCTGGCCCTCTTCACAACGTCCTTCCTCCCTTCATGCGTGCACGACTCTCTTCACCTTTCCCCAGATCTCCCTGTCTTTCCTCTGTGCCTTCATCCTCCATGCTTGCCTCTCACATCTGTCATTACTCCCCTCACACCTGTTCTTCAGTCATCCCTCCACCCCATCTCCCCTGACATGTCTCACTCCCTTGTATTCCCTCTCACACATGCTAGTCTCGCTACCCTTCGTCCCTTCTCACCTGCTCTTCTCATCCTTCCACCTCTTCTCCACTGGCATGCCTCACTCTCTTGTGTTCCGTCTCACGCCTGCCCGCCTCGCTACCTTCTGTCCTTTCTCACCTGACACTCGCTCCTCCTCTGCTTATACTTGCTCTCCCTTTACACAACCCGTGGATCCCGTGATCCAGCGAGAACTCCAATGATGCTCTACCCTGGAGTAGTGTCACCCGGTCTCACAGGCTTATCTTCCCGCAACAATGATCATCGAATCCCCAGCCCCCCGACTGCCACTCTCCGTGCCGGACAATGTCCTCGCCCGGATCGGGGTCACCCTGGTGGGGTGTGACGGTGTCTGGAGGCACCTGGGCTTCCTGCAGGTTATGCCCTGTGTATGCAGGGCCTGAACCAGAGACATTTGGTAGCTGAAGACGTCTTTGGCCCTACATCACACAGCCACATCCCAAAAGAACCCCAAAGATTAGGGACCACAGGTCAATAATGTTTCAGCATCAAGGAGTGGTTTTCAAAGTATCTTGTAATGATAATTACCCAGTAGGTAGACTTTTTTTGCCACAAACTGGTCTGCTGTCAGCAGTATAGCTCTGGACATCAAAATATTTAGGGCCTGATTTAGATCTTGGCGGGACTACCGTTGTCCCGTCACGGCGGTTCCAAGTACTCCGTCGAGGTGACGGTGTTCCGTCCACCATATTTAGATGTGGCATCAACAGACTGTTACCCACCTCGTCGGCAGTCTTCTCTGCTGGCTAACAGTACTTCGTCGCCGTCAGGCCAGCAGGTTTGTGCCGAGTCAATTTGGATGTCCCCGTTGTGCTGGCGGTGGATTCCTGACGGAGTGAGTCCCATGTGGTGTGGAGACAGGTAAGTACTACTCATTACTGCCTCACTACACATATATGTTGTGATTGGGTCAAAATGTATATGTAGGTTATGAGTAATGCCTTTTTTTTTTAACAAATAGCATAGTACTCCAACAACACACACACACTATTGAATGTACACCCACAGGCATCACATGCACAACACCCACAACCACCACCACCAAATAAATATTTTTTTAAGTGTCAATACAGGTTGATACATTTTACTACGATAAGTTGTAAGAGGAACACTTATGCATGACACATAAAACAAGCATTGGCATAGCCAATAGGTCTCGCTTTTAGGACCTTATAAGTATTTAGTTATGCAGCACAATATCATTGGTGCAACAACATCAAGTGTTGCATGGCTAAACACTTATAAGGTCCCAAAGCGAGACCTATTAGCTATGCCAATGCTTGTTTAGTTGGTCAAAATTCAGAAAAAAATTGTTTTCAACACGACTCTTGCTTCAAAAGTAACGTGTAATAACGATCAAAGGTGAAATCCTACAGTCAGACACCAGAAGAATGGAGGGCCAGCGCCACTCGCATTAGATTAAACAAACATCCTTGCGAGCCTTAATTAATGCAGCTATGGTATAACTTAGAAAACACCAGGGCCCTGCAGACACTCGGAGTCTTTTTCAATTCCTCAGCTCGTTGCATTTTACTGCAATTCATCAGCTGTCACTATCTGTACCCTTAAGGAGACACATATTCCATTAACTCTGCCTTATCTTCGCCCCCTGCTTTGTGAAAACAATCTTCGTGTTACTCAGAGGGAGCATTTGTTATCGAGGCCATGCTGGCGGGGAAATCCGCGAGGATGATGGCGCACGTGGGAGCGCTCCCCGGTGGTTTGCTTTTATTTGAACACTCGAGCGCTTCATTGCGCGGTATTTTGTGATATGAAACTCCAAGGTGAGTTTCTGACATCTTCCGCAGCAGCGGTAATCCCTGTGCTCCCTGCAAAGTCCTTAAAATGGATAAATATCCCTTGTGATAATTCACCCTTCTGGCTTTTCACAGCCTCGTCAAATGTACACGTACTGTACTGTCTTGTAAACGGTTTCCGTGTTCATGACCGGCTCACAGACACTCGAGTCAAAACACTAACTCAGATGCCCCTAGAGAGTAGCATATTGATTGCAAATGGCAGGTGTTGCTAAGACACAATGTAATGGTTTTCTCCCTATCATCTTTGGAAAGATGAAGGGCAAGACCCGCAAGACTGACCTTGAAGAGATTCGAAATCAGAACATTGAAATCACACGTAGCTGGCAGCGAGAGAGCATCACTCACTGCGCCGCCGTGCCAGCTGAGGTGCAAAGAGTGCAGCCCACATTGTAGACTTCAGAAACAACATGGTTAAACAAGCGCGCGCGCCTTGCACGGCAGCAGGGGGAGGGGGGAGAGGAGGGAGCCTGCGCGATTCACTTGCGGGGGCGAGCGGCGCCAGGAGCGATAATTGCTACCATATGGCGCCACTCGCTCCCGCAAGTGAATCGCCAAACGTGCACGCGTTGCCATTGAAGGCAATGGAACGCGTGCACGTTTTAGGCTGAAAAGCCGAATCGATGGCAAAAGGTCTTTTTGCCTATGCATATGCAGCGCATGCGCGCTGCGTAGGCGAGACCTAAAAATTGCATGTGAGAGCAATGTAAAAATACACAAGCCTAAAGCAAATGTTTACACACGATTCATAGGGAGTCAAGTGACACAGAAGCCTACCTTAGATTACTGCGATAACAGGGTTGCTTAGTGTCGTGGTTAAGTAGCAGCAGCCCAGAAAGCACCTGGACAATGGGGTACAAGACAGAAACGGAAATGGGAAACAGAAAAAAGGTACGTTTTCACTTCTTTTTCTTCAGTCCCGCCAACTCGAGTTTGGAGGTTTCTCTGCCACAGTTGCCTCGACAGAAAGGCACATCGTAATCAGCACAGCCGTAATGTTGGCGGGACTCCCTCCAACAGCCATTTTGCCTATGACGCTGTCGATTACATAGACCCGCCAACATCTAAACAGTGGGCGGACCACCAAGCGGCGGGCAGGGAAACTTGTCAGAAAAGCGGCGGCGGGACTAGATCCACAAACATCTAAATCAGTCCCTTTGTCTGAGGTACCCGGCTGTGAGATAATAGGCCTGCGAAGATCCAAGGTCTTGGGGTCACCTGAAGAAAATTCCTGGCAGGCCAGTTTAAAGACAGTGGCTTATATTGCACAACTGGTCACTCAGCCTGTTACCTATGAAGCTAATTAAGCGAGAGTGTCCCGGGATAACTGGTGGGCCTCTGGAAAATATTATTTGGCAAAACTGTGAAAAATCCACAGTTCCATCTCAAACTTTGATTTTCTCCTTCATGTGGGTTATACTTTGTTTTCTTCTTAGTCAGGGAAGTACCCAAAACAGTTTAATCCTCTTGAACTAAAGTAAATAAAAATTGTTTGCCTCAAATGGATTTGCACCTCTTGATTCTGTGTATTTTTTTGAGTGTCTTGAAATGTAAATTCCGTTGCACCAAAAGGGGTGAATCCTTGTAACATGCTCAGAAAGCAAGCCCCCCTTGAGTAGTGTTAATGCTTTGTAGCTCCATTCACACAAGTTTACCAACTTGCTTTTCGTTCTTCTGGATATTTCTGAAATGGCCCAAATATTGTTTAAGAGTCTGATTTATTTTCCTTACAATTTTCTCTTTTATTTTGGGCTCTGATTCATTCAGCTCCGTGAAAGACTCTCGACCACTCCAAGGCCGGCACTGAAATAAGCCTCTAGTCTCGCCTTCATCTCTTACCTCCATTACGGTACAACCCTGTTCCAAAGTAGGGAGCTAGGCTAACGCATCTGTTCCCTTCATGGATGTCCCATTTAGGTCTTTGGGGATGTGTAGTGTCAGTCACCATTCGAGGGGCCACGTGACAGGCATGGCTCTGGGCCTCAATCATGAGGCTAGATGTCTTGTAAACTGGTGTCCCGTGGTCTGTCCTTTTATGGCTCTGCAAACTGGGCCAAGTACAACCTTTCTGCACATCACTCTCAGGGTGGTGAGGGTGGGCAGTCATAGGCTTCTCTGGAGGTATTGTAGGGGGTGCTCGAGCTCAGGACTCACCAATCACAATAAATGAATGCCTAACCCAGTGCTTACCGTAGTAAGAAAACAATGACTTTAATCATGCAGTTGTACTAAATACTACACACTTCAATGACC
This sequence comes from Calotriton arnoldi, assembly GCA_963921515.1. Lineage (NCBI taxonomy): Eukaryota > Metazoa > Chordata > Amphibia > Caudata > Salamandridae > Calotriton > Calotriton arnoldi. Next base: position 959,681 of record CAWUFW010001460.1, read on the forward strand.
ATACACACGTCACTGACCCTGAGCACTGTCCCCTTTAGGTGCTACACGCACCCATCTCCGTCCCTCTCTGTTTAGTCCCAGGAGATCTCCCCATGTCCTGAGTTTGTCCGTCTCTAAGAGCGATCATGTATAGTGTGAATTAGGCTCATGTGCAGTTCTGGTTACTCATGGATCAAAAATATGCTCGGTCTTTCTTACCCCTTCTTTGAGATAGGTAAGTTCTCGCTAACCTTTCTTCTGCTGCGGCGCCCCCAGAGCTCTTCTCCCGGACACTCGAGAGATACGGAGAACTGGCAAGTCTGTGCCGGAGTTTGTCAGAGCCTGGGGCGGGCCACGTGCAGCTGTGCACCTGCTCAGCCTCCTCTTCGGAGGTCACGGGGCCAGGTCTGGTGGGGATGGGATTGAGGACCTTGCCGCAGAGGTCTTGATGCTGTGACTCCAGCCTGAGGGTCAACCAATCGGCAGTCCTGAAGGTTTGCGGCTCTGATCGGACCAATGGTAGCGCAGTCCTGGGGGGGCCTTGGCAATCGGCAGTTGCAGCCCCTTCTGGAACTACTATATTCAGCAGATGCAGCATGGACTGACATTTAGGTCAGCAGCAGTTGCAGCCTCATCCAGGCCCACTGCAGTCAGCAGATGCAGCCCGACCGGGCAGCGTCGTGATTGTCACCAGGAACCGGAGTGAGGATCTGGGGGGCCCACAGGCACATGGTTCCCTCAAAATTGTTCTTGTGAAGTCTCCTTTTTTCCTGGGCGCCCCACACCCACTGGGGACCTTCCTCTCGGCAGTGCCAAGTAACCTCATTCCCTCTCCTAGCAAGCAGGCATGCTTCTAGGCACTTCAAGGCAGGTACACAGAGCCACCAGCAGGAAATCCAGACTTCAGGTGATGTTCCCTCATCTCTGGGAGACTGGCTGTCAGCCCTGGTTGCACAGCAGTCTTTCTAATTGTCTGCAGAGTACTCCCTTCCATGGTCATAAATGACTTGTAAATGGAACAAAGTGGGATGCTCTCGGTCCCACTTTAAAACATCCTTTTTCAGACAGTGGATGTGGATCCGCTGTCTCAAACAGTAGCACCTGTGTGGGGTCGTCTTTCAAGTGCCCTTTTCAGACTGCTCTCCAGACACAGCTTTTATGTAGAGGGAGGCTTCTCGTGGCAGGTAGCACCGGATGTCTAGGGCTGTCTGCAACCTGGAGCACCTACAACAGAGGCACATAAAGGTGTGAGGTTTCTGCACTTGGCTTCATTAGCCCACCTGACAGATTAATCGGGGATAAATAAAGGGCAGGCTTTACCTAACAACTTCCTCACCTTTCAAAATCCTGTCTGCATCCTGCTCCTCGCTAATACCATTTACCTAATTGCACTGCTCAGGAAGACTAATCAGCAGCCTTTTTTACCACAGGCTCCTAGAATTTCTAAAGCAGCCCTGTCTGCATTCATCACTTCAGTATCTCGGTTACGCCCTACAGCTACTGGAATGCAAGCAATACTCTTCCTCTGTCTGTGAGTACAGGCCTCCCCTTCCATCTTGTGCTAGGCCAGGGCTCGAGTATTCAAAATGGATGCCACTGGCCACCAATATTCTGGCTCACTTACACCATGCATGTGTTAAACTTGCTACCCACACAAACTTGCTTAATATGCACTCAGGATGCAGGGTCGGACTGGGATAAAAAGTAGGCCTGGGCTCCAAAATATAAGTGGGTCCCCTTAGCGAACACATTGGAAATCAGGCCAATTTTGAACTTTTAAATATACGCTGTATGGGTATTTTGCAAGATATGTGAGACTGCCGTGCATTTTTGTTTGCTGCGGCCAATGTTTGTGGTAATATCGGGGAAATTAACAGTAAAAAAAAAAACAGCCCACCTTGCCATAAAAAAGGCCCACAAACTGTTATAAAACCAGCCCACACATTAATGCATCAGACCAGCCCATTGGGCGCTGCCTGATTGCCCTATAGGTCAGTCCGACTCCGTCAGGATGTCAGCGCAAGGGTAGGAACATACACATTGAAGCAGAACTTTACACAGATGGGCGAGAAGGCCTAAACCCAAATGACCCAGATAAAAAGGTCTGGTCACGCTATTAATTCTCTTAACCACGCTATGCTGCCAACATTGCTTTACGCTCTGTATTCATGACTGACACTAAAGTTCACTGCTGCACTGAGGGCATGTTTGGTGATTTCCTCCAGCTCACAGGACAAGTCCAGGACCTCTCGTAGTGAGGGACAAATCTAGGCCTCTGTGCAGACGCATCGCCTACCATGACTTGCGGCCTAAAAAAACCAGTTAGTTTCTCAGATAAACATGCAGTAGGACACTGATTCCCATCCCGACATATATTCTTGACTATGAGGTCTCCTGAACACAAATGGCGAGGAGGAAAATGTACGGTGGAGCCTCACCATCTTAGATAGATCAGCCGAGGGAAGATCCTTCTCTAGCCAATCAATGGCTATTTCTTTCCCTTTTCCAAAGAATTTGGGGGCATATTAACAACCAGGCGATAGTCAATTATCGGCGCTTTAGCGTCCGTTTTCGGACGGAAAGCGGCGATAATTCCATCGCCTAATCAGCAAGGTGAATCGCGTGGATCCCTGCACTATCGCCCTTTCCCCCAACGCCCATCCTTGCATCCCTAATGAGATGCAAAGTGGGCGTTACTGGGTGTACCCCAGATGGGCTACGTTGTAAATATCGCCGATGTGCACATCGCAATATTTACAAGGCAGCCCACAGGATGATAGCAGACGTTAGATTTTGGCGAAAACGGCAGTTTTCGCCAAAATCTAACGTCTGCTATTATCCCGACTTAGCCATCCCTAACATAGGGGTGGATTGTGCTGATACGACCACAGGGTCGTATCAGCAAGGTTATCGCCGTTTTGCAGGGAACATCGCTGGAAAACCAGCGATGTTCCCTGCAAAACGGCGATAACCTCGCTATCTCTGGAATTTTTATCGCCCTGGAGAAGCGTGTTGTTAATAACGCGCTACCAGGGCGATAATTTCCGGAGATAGCCAGCGATAAGAAATCTATCGCTAAGCACGGCCAGCGATAATTATCGCTGGCCGTTGATAATATGCCCCTTGCTTCCTCAAAAAACCTCTGGCGTTTGTAAAAGCGTGGGTGAGGACCCTTTTACAAACCCAAGAGGTTTTTTGAGCAAAAACAATATAATGCAATTAATCACTAAAATCAATAAAAACGGACCAGTCAATCAATTGTGTTTGAAGTTGATATCTGGTACTCCGTAAATAGGAATACATATATGTAGGGTGAACATCTAGCACAAAGTAATCATGTATGTTATAAAGTCATGAACCCACATAGGTTATGATAAAGCTAGATAATACGAAGCCTCATGAAGCTGTGGTTACACCTCCTGGTTTGAGGTCTCACCTAACCTACCAGACAGCTTTCAACTGTGTCCGCAAAATATCTCTTGTAGACCACACCAAAAACTGACAGTGGGCTTGGAGCCCGCCCATAGCTTCCCTTTGGTTGGTTTTACTGTCAGGCTCATTTGCTTGCTTCTCAGTCTCTTTCTGTGTTTGGCCCTCTCATGGAGCATAGACTCTTTTCCATCCTTTTAATTGGTTTACTTGTATTGTTCCTCTTCTCACATTCAGGGACCTGTTTTTTTCTTTTTATTTCAGCACTCTGAGTGCATACGTTTTCCAGCCTCTCCCTCGTGTGCTGTCTCCCCATGAACACCTGCCACCCCGCACTCTGTGTTGCTCGCCCATGCCTTACAAGCGCGTCCATTGCTTTCTCCACTGACTTTTCTCATTATTATTTTTTGGGCCTCCCTGGGGGAGCTCAAGCGCCGTAATTGTTCTGTCGCCCCCTTACCACTCCCCGTTGCTTCCCACCCACCTGGTCCCCACACCAACTCCTCCCTTGCTCTGTAAGCCCCCCCCGTGGTCCTTTCCAAATGTGTTTTATTTTTGGAGGGCCCATCAGCTGTCATTTGCTGTGACGTTGATCTGCAGTACAAAAAGAGCTTTTGTGCAAATCTATATATTTTTTTATTTACCTCACAAATTGGCATCTGCCATCTTGGATCAGTCAATATAAAAAATGGTGCCTAGAGAATAGCACACTTGTTTCTTTTTTTTTTTACACACGGCCTGTCCCTCTTCCTTCTTCCCTCATCCCGTTTCCTTTCACACCCAGTCCTCTTATCTCCAGCTCTCTTCCTTTCACACTTGCCTGCCTCTATTCCCTAAGCCCTTCTCCCTTCACATCTGCCTGTTCACCCCATTCTTTCTCCACTGACACCTGTCTCCTCTATCCTCCAGCCGCCCCCTACTGGTCTGCCTCTTGCCCCTCCACTCCTGCTCCCGACACCTGTCACACTCCACTCCATCCCTTTTCCCACGCCTGCCCGTCTCTCTTCCCTCAGCACTCTCCGCTCACACCGTTGTGTTCTCTCCAATCCATTCCTACGTGTTTATATCTACACCAATCTTCCCCATGGTCCTGCCCTCTCCCCTGTCCCTCATTCTCTCCTGTCATTCTTACATCTCCCTCCGGCACCTCTCTTTCCCTTTCCTGTTTCCTCTCTTTCTCCTTCGCCTGTCCTCTCTTCCATCCTCGCACCCTCTCCTTTCCCTGCCTTCTCTCTTTCCTCGCACCTTCTCTTGCCCCTGCCCTACCTCTCCTTTTCTTGCACCTTCTCTTGCCCCTGCCCTCTCTCTCCTTTCCTCGCACCTTCTCTTGACACTGCCCTCCCTCCCCTTCCCTTGCACCTTCTCTTGCCCCTGCCCTCTCTCTCCTTTCCTCGCACCTTCTCTTGTCCTTGCCCTCCCACTCCTTTCCTCGCACCTTCTCTTGCCCCTGCCCTCCCTCCCCTTCCCTCGCACCTTCTCTTGCCCCTGCCCTCTCTTCTTTCCTCACACCTTCTCTTGCCCTTGCACTCTCTCTTCCCTCACACCTTCTCTTGCCCCTGCCCTTTCTCTCCTTTCCTCGCACCTTATCTTGCCCTTGCCCTCCCTCTCCTTTCCTCGCAACTTCTCTTGCCCCTGCTCTCCCTCTCCTTTCCTCGCACCTTCTCTTGCCTCTGCCCTCTCTCTTTCCTCGCACCTTCTCTTGTCCTTGTCCTCTCTCTTTCCTCGCACCTTCTCTTGTCCTTGTCCTCTCTCTCCTTTCCTCGCACCTTCTCTTGCCCCAGCCCTCTCTCTTTCCTCGCACCTTTTCTTGTCCTTGTCCTCTCTCTCCTTTCCTCGCACCTTCTCTTGCCCCTGCCCCCTCTCTCCTTTCCTCGCACCTTCTCTTGCCCCAGCCCTCTCTCTTTCCTCGCACCTTCTCTTGCCCACTTTCCTCGCACCTTCTCTTGCCCCTGCCCTCTCTCTCCTTTCCTCGCACCTTCTCTTGTCTTTGCCCTCCCTCTCCTTTCCTCACACCTTCTCTTGTCCCTGCCCTCTGTCTTTCCTTGCACCTTCTCTTGTCCCCTGTCCTCGCACCTTCTCTTGCCCTTGCCCTGCCTCTCTCTTTCCTCGTACCTTCTCTTGCCCCTGCTGTGAGAAGCTGGCCTGGTATATGATGTCCACTAATGTAAGTGGGCACCTTGCACCAGTCCAGAAAACCTTATAGTGATGTAAGAGGTCTTAGAAAACCTTAGAAAGCTCTCTAAGTGGTAGCTGTGGAGAGCAGCCTTCATGCTTAGTCCAGAAGGAGTGTAAAGCAGCTTGTCTTACCAGAATGCAATCTTATAGCATAGATTAAGTGAAAAAGAACAACACCAAGTAAATATAAAAATATGTATTTATTATATAATACTCTCTAGTACGTTCCAATATCTCCTACACTGAGATAAACACAATGCACACAATACTTTAGCAAAGAAACACAGTAAATAGCACAAAATACACTGTGGCCCAAGGGGGGACCAAACCATATACTAAGAAAGTGGTATAAGAACAACGACTTGAGTCAAGACAGTGTCGAGAGGACGTAGAAGTGCTGGGACCCCAAGGAACCACCCAAGGTGAGTAGATAGGGACCCCACAGAAAGCGTGTGAAGTGTGGAAACACAACCGCATGCTTCGTACAACTCTATGTGCAAGTCTCAGTTGGATTTTTAAAGATTAAGGACCCTTCCCAGTGGACCCTGAAGAAACCCCGTGGAAGACAGAAGGTTGGAGGGCCACCCCACCCGTGGATACCCTAGTACCCACGTTACCTACACCAGGGAAGACGGGTGCATATGTGTGAAGTGGTGTCGGAAACCGCAGTCAAACCCAATTGAGGACTTCAGGAAAGTGCCGCTGGCGAAGAAGGAGAAAGTGTCCGGTGGAATCCAAGATGGATTCTTGATGAGAGGTACCTGCAAGCAGAGGGGAAAGAGTCTATGTTACTCAGGGGTGACCAGGAGACTTGGAAGACGAATGCCCTCCGATGTCGGGTGTTGCAGGATGGATGACGATGACCTTGACTCTGCAGCTGTGAGGACCAGGCAATGCTGAGGAGGACCAGGAGCTGTTCACAAGCTGTCCCACGAAGGATGTAGAGTGCTGAGGGGTCGGTGTCCGGCGGGAGCACCATCAAGCCTTGGCAAAGGCAGGCCACACAGGAATTAAAGGAGGAGCAACGTCGAGACCAGCAAGGGCCAGGGGACTCACCAATGGCAGGGGAGTCAGGGCAGGCCCAGAGCAATCAGGGAAGCCCAAAAGAAACAAGTGTGACCCTCAAGTGGACCTACAGGCCGGAGGCACTGGAGTCGCGAGAGGACCTCAAGCAGCTCACCAAAAGATGCAGGCCACGATGCACACAATGCGGTGTGACTGAAGATTCTGGTCACTGGAGGTGCTCGAGGTTGGGGCTACATGGAGCCCGAAGATCTTCTTGCAAAGAAGCCAACAAGCCTTTGCAACTGCAAGTTGGGCGTGGTGTACAGGGGTTCAGTTATTGCAACCCCCACGAGGGATACTGGCCTCAAACTTGGTGAGAAAGCAGAGCAGGCCTCGGGACCTGTGGAAAACCATCACCTGTGTTGCAGAGCCCACGGAGTCTGGATTAGCTCAGGATCTGCAGACCGGTCAACTTAGTTGCAGTGCCTGCAAATGCAGGGGAGTGACTACTTCACTCCAAGGGAGATTACTTCAGGTGTCTTTGATGCTTCACAGGCCTTGGAAGGTTCCTGTATGATGCACAGGCACAGATGATGCAGCAGACTGGAAGGGAGACGAAGTCAGGACCAAAGTCCAGCGAAGTCCAGAGTGCCCAGACGGTACAAGTGCAGTGGTGTCTGATCTGAATCTTATCCCACGATGAATATAGGGACCTACACCCAGGTAAGCCCTTAAGTACCCTAGGGAAAGGGTTGGGAAGATTCAGGGGACACTCTCAGGGGAGGGTCTGGACATGGGGGAGGTTACTCCCATGTCCTTTGTCCAGTTTCGCGCCAGAGCGGGAGCTAACGGCTCCTAGAACTGGTTTGAACTGGACTATGCACAGGGACACCAAGTGTGCCCCTCATGCAGACTTTCTGGCGCTGTCAAGCGCACCCACCCGGTCCCAATACACTAAATCCAGTCTGGGAGGTGGTCACACCTCCCTGTGACAGGTTGCCTATTGTTCCACCTTCCTCTGCTCGAGCTTGGCTCAGCAGCAGGAGGGCAGAAATGTGTCTCTGGTCGGCAGCAACCATTTTGTGATGTCCGGGTCTAGAAGACTGGTACCGGGAACACTGAGAGCCTAATGGAGGGCTCTTCCAGTGCTTGGAATCATACCTCCCACACCGTTTACGGTGTGGGGGTATGATTCAAACGTGTTTGATATCAAACATGATAGGATTCGTTGCAGCCGTTTTCAAGATGGTTATTGCATAATTACGCAATGCCCCTCTATATAGTATATGGCTGCTTCACTGACAACCCGGGAGAATGGACTCCGTAGGCTGCAGGGGTGTCCTGCTCATGCAGGGGCACCCTCTCACTTAGAACCAAACACCCTGCCTTCAGGATTGCAAAGACATGCTATAGGGGTGACTTATAGGTTTTAAGTGCAGTGACCCTTAGATATAGTAAACCTATATATTCAGTAAGTGGTGCATGCACCAACTTACACAGGCTGCAATGGCAGGCCTGTAGTTCCATTTTGCATGGTCTCCCAAGGGTGGCATAATGCATGATTCAGCCCATGGGAGACCTCTGGGGTACCTATGCCCTGGATACCTTAGTACCATACACTAGGGACTGATAAGGGTACCCCAGTATCCAATCTGGAGTGTACCTAAGTACTCAACGCAACAAGTTTAGGGAGAAAACAGATACACTGGGGTCCTGATTAGCAGGATCCCAGTCAGACTAGTCAAAATACAGCTTAGCACCAGGCAAAAAGTGGGGGTAAACATAGAAGTAGATCATACTTTCCTACAACTGCCCTTGCTTCTTTCCTCATACCTTCTCTTGCCCCTGCCATCTCTCTTTCCTCGTACCTTCTGTTGTCCCTTTTCCTCGCACATTCTCTTGCCACTGCCCTCTCTCCTTTCCACGCACCTTCTCTTGCCCCTGCCCTCTCTCTCCTTTCCTCGTACCTTCTCTTGCCCCTGCCCTCTCTCTTTCCTCATACCTTCTCTTGCCCCTGCCCTCTCTGTCCTTTCCATGCACCTTCTCTTGCCTCTGCCCTCTCTCCTTTCCTTGCACCTTCTCTTGTCCCTGCCCTCTCTCTCCTTTCCACGCACCTTCTCTTGCCCCTGCCCTCTCTTTCCTCGAACCTTCTCTTGGCACTGCCCTCTCTCCTTCTCTTGCCCCTGCCCTCTCTCTCCTTTCCTCGCACCTTCTTTTGCCCCTGCCCTCTCTCTCTTTACTCGCACCTCTTCTTGCCCCTGCCCTCTCTCTTTCCTTGCACCTTCTCTTGCCCCTGCCCCCTCTCTCCTTTCCTCGCACCTTCTCTTGTCCTTGCCCCGTCTCTCCTTTCCTCGCACCTTCTCTTGCCCCTGCCCTCTCTCCTTTCCTCGCACCTTCTCTTGCCCCCGCCCTCCCTCTCCTTTCCTCGCACCTTCTCTTTCCCCTGCCCTCCCTCTCCTTTCCTCCCACCTCCTCTTGTCCTTGCCCTCTCTCTCTCCTTTCCTCGCACCTTCTCTTGCCCCTGTCCCCTCTCTCTCCTTTCCACACACCTTCTCTTGCCACTGCCTTCTCTTTCCTTGAACCTTCTCTTGCCCCTGCCCTCTCTCTCCTTTCCTCGCAACTTCTCTTGCCCCTGCCCTCTCTCTCCTTCTCCCGCAACTTCTCTTGCCCCTGCCCTCTCTCTTTCCTTGCACCTTCTCTTGCCCCTGCCCTCTCTCTCCTTTCCTCGCACCTTCTCTTGCCCATGCCCTCCCTCTCCTTTCCTCGCAACTTCTCTTGCCCCTGCCCTCTCTCTCTTTCCTCGCACCTTTTCTTGCCCCTGCCCTCTCTCTTTCCTCGCATCTTCTCTTGCCCCAGCCCCCTCTCTCTCTTTCCTCGCACCTTCTCTTGCCCCTGCCCTCCCTCTCCTTTCCTCTCACCTTCTCTTGTCCTTGCCCTCTCTCTCCTTTCCACGCACCTTCTCTTGCCCCTGCCCTCTCTCTCCTTTCCTCGCACTGTCTCTTGCCCCTGTCCCCTCTCTCTCCTTTCCTCGCACCTTCTCTTGCCCCTGCCCTCTTTCCTCTTTCCTCTTACCTTCTCTTGCCCCTGCCCTCTCTCTCTTTCCTCGCACCTTCTCTTGCCCCTGCCCTCTCTCTCTTTCCTCACACCTTCTCTTGTCCCTGCCCTCTCTCTCCTTTCCACGCACCTTCTCTTGCCCCCTCCTTTCCTCGCACCTTCTCTTGCCCCTGCCCTCTGTCTTTCCTCAGAGCTTCTCTTGCCCCTGTCCCCTCTCTCCTTTCCTCGCATTGTCTCTTGCCCCTGTCCCCTCTCTCTCCTTTCCTCGCACCTTCTCTTGCCCCTGCCCTCTCTCCTCTTTCCTCGCACCTTCTCTTGCCCCTGTCCCCTCTCTCTCCTTTCCTCACACCTTCTCTTGCCCCTGCCCTCTCTCCTCTTTCCTCGCACCTTCTCTTGCCTCTGTCCCCTCTCACTCCTTTCCTTGCACCTTTACTTGCCCCTGCCCTCTCTCTTTCCTCGCACCTTCTCTTGCCCCTGCCCTCTCTCTTTCCTTGCACCTTCTCTTGCCCCTATCCCTCTCTCTCCTTTCCTCGCACCTTCTCTTGTCCTTGCCCTCTCTCCTTTCCACGCACCTTCTCTTGCCCCCCTCCTTTCCTCGCACCTTCTCTTGCCCCTGCCCTCTGTCTTTCCTCTGAGCTTCTCTTGCCCCTGTCCCCTCTCTCCTTTCCTCGCACAGTCTCTTGCCCCTGTCCCCTCTCTCTCCTTTCCTCGCACCTTCTCTTGCCCCTGCCCTCTCTCCTCTTTCCTCGCACCTTCTCTTGCCCCTGTCCCCTCTCTCTCCTTTCCTCGCACCTACTCTTGCCCCTGCCCTCTCTCCTCTTTCCTCGCACCTTCTCTTGCCTCTGTCCCCTCTCACTCCTTTCCTTGCACCTTTACTTGCCCCTGCCCTCTCTCTTTCCTCGCACCTTCTCTTGCCCCTGCCCTCTCTCTTTCCTTGCACCTTCTCTTGCCCCTTCCCTCTCTCTCATTTCCTCGCACCTTCTCTTGCCCCTGCCCTCTCTCTTTCCTCCCACCTTCTCTTGCCCCTGCCCTCTCTCTTTCCTCGCACCTTCTCTTGCCCCAGCCCCCTCTCTTTCTTTCCTCGCACCTTCTCTTGCCCCTGTCCCCTCTCTCTCTTTCCTCGCACCTCTTCTTGCCCATACCCTCTCTCTTTTCCTCGTACCTTCTCTTGCCCCGTCCCCTCTCTCTCCTTTACTCGCAACTTCTCTTGCCCCTGCCCTCTCTCTCAGGGGCGTAACACAAGCCCCCGGCGTGCAGGGGGGCCCCCCAAGCTCCAGGGGGCCCCCTCCTTGGGGACCCCCTCAGCACAGTACTTCGGCCGGAGAGCTCTTGATAGAGTCCGGAGAGGGCCCATCCACGTACCTTGCAGAGGGCCCCCTCAATTTTCATTACGCCACTGCTCTCTCTCCTTTCCTCACACCTTTTCTTGCCCCTGCCCTCCCTCCCTCTTTCCTCGCACCTTCTCTTGCCACTGCCCTCTCTCTTTCCTCACACCTTGTCTTGCCCCAGCCCCTCTCTCTCCTTTCCTTGCACCTTCTCTTGCCCCTATCCCCTCTCTCTCCTTTCCTCGCACCTTCTCTTGTCCTTGCCCTCTCTTGCCCCCCTCCTTCTCTTGCCCCTGCCCTCTGTCTTTCCTCGGAGCTTCTCTTGCCCCTGTCCCCTCTCTCCTTTCCTCGCACTGTCACTTGCCCCTGTCCCCTCTCTCTCCTTTCCTCGCACCTTCTCTTGCCCCTGCCCTCTCTCCTCTTTCCTCGCACCTTCTCTTGTCCCTGTCCCCTCTCTCTCCTTTCCTCGCACCTTCTCTTGCCCCTGCCCTCTCTCCTCTTTCCTCGCACCTTCTCTGGCCCCTGTCCCCTCTCTCTCCCTTTCCTCGCTCCTTCTCTTGCTCCAGCCCCCTCTCTCTTTCCTTGCACCTTCTCTTGCCCCTGCCCTCTCTCTTTCCTCGCACCTTCTCTTGCCCCTGCCCTTTCTCTCTTTACTCGCACCTCTTCTTGCCCATGCCCTCTCTCTTTCCTCGCACCTTCTCTTGTCCTTGCCCCCTCTCTCCTTTCCTCGCACCTTCTCTTGCCCCTGCCCTCTCTCCTTTCCTCGCACCTTCTCTTGCCCCTGCCCTCTCTCCTTTCCTCGCACCTTCTCTTGTCCCTGCCCTCTCTCTCCTTTCCACGCACCTTCTCTTGCCCCTGCCCTCTCTTTCCTCGAACCTTCTCTTGGCACTGCCCTCTCTCCTTCTCTTGCCCCTGCCCTCTCTCTCCTTTCCTCGCACCTTCTTTTGCCCCTGCCCTCTCTCTTTCCTCGCACCTTCTCTTGCCCCTGCCCTCTCTCTCTTTACTCGCACCTCTTCTTGCCCCTGCCCTCTCTCTTTCCTTGCACCTTCTTTTGCCCCTGCCCCCTCTCTCCTTTCCTCGCACCTTCTCTTGTCCTTGCCCCGTCTCTCCTTTCCTCGCACCTTCTCTTGCCCCTGCCCTCTCTCCTTTCCTCGCACCTTCTCTTGCCCCTGCCCTCCCTCTCCTCGCACCTTCTCTTTCCCCTGCCCTCCCTCTCCTTTCCTCCCACCTCCTCTTGTCCTTGCCCTCTCTCTCTCCTTTCCTCGCACCTTCTCTTGCCCCTGTCCCCTCTCTCTCCTTTCCACACACCTTCTCTTGCCACTGCCTTCTCTTTCCTTGAACCTTCTCTTGCCCCTGCCCTCTCTCTCCTTTCCTCGCAACTTCTCTTGCCCCTGCCCTCTCTCTCCTTTTCCCGCAACTTCTCTTGCCCCTGCCCTCTCTCTTTCCTTGCACCTTCTCTTGCCCCTGCCCTCTCTCTCCTTTCCTCGCACCTTCTCTTGCCCATGCCCTCCCTCACCTTTCCTCGCAACTTCTCTTGCCCCTGCCCTCTCTCTCTTTCCTCGCACCTTTTCTTGCCCCTGCCCTCTCTCTTTCCTCGTGCCTTCTCTTGCCCCTGCCCTCTCTCTTTCCTCGCATCTTCTCTTGCCCCAGCCCCTCTCTCTCTTTCCTCGCCCCTTCTCTTGCCCCTGCCCTCCCTCTCCTTTCCTCTCACCTTCTCTTGTCCTTGCCCTCTCTCTCCTTTCCACGCACCTTCTCTTGCCCCTGCCCTCTCTCTCCTTTCCTTGCACTGTCTCTTGCCCCTGTCCCCTCTCTCTCCTTTCCTCGCAACTTCTCTTGCCCCTGCCCTCTCTCTCCTTTTCCCGCAACCTCTCTTGCCCCTGCCCTCTCTCTTTCCTTGCACCTTCTCTTGCCCCTGCCCTCTCTCTCCTTTCCTCGCACCTTCTCTTGCCCATGCCCTCCCTCACCTTTCCTCGCAACTTCTCTTGCCCCTGCCCTCTCTCTCTTTCCTCGCACCTTCTCTTGCCCCTGCCCTCTTTCCTCTTTCCTCGCACCTTCTCTTGCCCCTGCCCTCTCTCTCTTTCCTCGCACCTTCTCTTGCCCCTGCCCTCTCTCTCTTTCCTCACACCTTCTCTTGTCCCTGCCCTCTCTCTCCTTTCCACGCACCTTCTCTTGCCCCCTCCTTTCCTCGCACCTTCTCTTGCCCCTGCCCTCTGTCTTTCCTCGGAGCTTCTCTTGCCCCTGTCCCCTCTCTCCTTTCCTCGCACTGTCTCTTGCCCCTGTCCCCTCTCTCTCCTTTCCTCGCACCTTCTCTTGCCCCTGCCCTCTCTCCTCTTTCCTCGCACCTTCTCTTGCCCCTGTCCCCTCTCTCTCCTTTCCTCGCACCTTCTCTTGCCCCTGCCCTCTCTCCTCGCACCTTCTCTTGCCTCTGTCCCCTCTCACTCCTTTCCTTGCACCTTTACTTGCCCCTGCCCTCTCTCTTTCCTCGCACCTTCTCTTGCCCCTGCCCTCTCTCTTTCCTTGCACCTTCTCTTGCCCCTATCCCCTCTCTCTCCTTTCCTCGCACCTTCTCTTGTCCTTGCCCTCTCTCTCCTTTCCACGCACCTTCTCTTGCCCCCCTCCTTTCCTCGCACCTTCTCTTGCCCCTGCCCTCTGTCTTTCCTCGGAGCTTCTCTTGCCCCTGTCCCCTCTCTCCTTTCCTCGCACTGTCTCTTGCCCCTGTCCCCTCTCTCTCCTTTCCTCGCACCTTCTCTTGCCCCTGCCCTCTCTCCTCTTTCCTCGCACCTTCTCTTGCCCCTGTCCCCTCTCTCTCCTTTCCTCACACCTTCTCTTGCCCCTGCCCTCTCTCCTCTTTCCTCTTTCCTCGCACCTTCTCTTGCCTCTGTCCCCTCTCACTCCTTTCCTTGCACCTTTACTTGCCCCTGCCCTCTCTCTTTCCTCGCACCTTCTCTTGCCCCTGCCCTCTCTCTTTCCTTGCACCTTCTCTTGCCCCTTCCCTCTCTCTCCTTTCCTCGCACCTTCTCTTGCCCCTGCCCTCTCTCTTTCCTCGCACCTTCTCTTGCCCCTGCCCTCTCTCTTTCCTCGCACCTTCTCTTGCCCCAGCCCCCTCTCTTTCTTTCCTCGCACCTTCTCTTGCCCCTGTCCCCTCTCTCTCTTTCCTCGCACCTCTTCTTGCCCCTACCCTCTCTCTTTTCCTCGTACCTTCTCTTGCCCCGTCCCCTCTCTCTCCTTTACTCGCAACTTCTCTTGGCCCTGCCCTCTCTCTCAGGGGCATAACACAAGCCCCGGCGTGCGAGGGGGCCCCCAAGCTCCAGGGGCCCCCTCCTTGGGGACCCCCTCAGCACAGTACTTCGGCGGGAGAGCTCTTGATAGAGTCCGGAGAGGGCCCCTCCACGTACCTTGCAGAGGGCCCCCTCAATTTTCGTTACGCCACTGCTCTCTCTCCTTTCCTCACACCTTTTCTTGCCCCTGCCCTCCCTCCCTCTTTCCTCGCACCTTCTCTTGCCACTGCCCTCTCTCTTTCCTCGCACCTTGTCTTGCCCCAGCCCCTCTCTCTCCTTTCCTTGCACCTTCTCTTGCCCCTATCCCCTCTCTCTCCTTTCCTCGCACCTTCTCTTGTCCTTGCCCACTCTCTCCTTTCCACGCACCTTCTCTTGCCCCCTCCTTTCCTCGCACCTTCTCTTGCCCCTGCCCTCTGTCTTTCCTCGGAGCTTCTCTTGCCCCTGTCCCCTCTCTGCTTTCCTCGCACTGTCACTTGCCCCTGTCCCCTCTCTCTCCTTTCCTCGCACCTTCTCTTGCCCCTGCCCTCTCTCCTCTTTCCTCGCACCTTCTCTTGTCCCTGTCCCCTCTCTCTCCTTTCTTCGCACCTTCTCTTGCCCCTGCCCTCTCTCCTCTTTCCTCGCACCTTCTCTGGCCCCTGTCCCCTCTCTCTCCCTTTCCTCGCTCCTTCTCTTGCCCCAGCCCCCTCTCTCTTTCCTTGCACCTTCTCTTGCCCCTGCCCTCTCTCTTTCCTCGCACCTTCTCTTGCCCCTGCCCTTTCTCTCTTTACTCGCACCTCTTCTTGCCCATGCCCTCTCTCCTCTTTCCTCGCACCTTCTCTGGCCCCTGTCCCCTCTCTCTCCCTTTCCTCGCTCCTTCTCTTGCCCCAGCCCCCTCTCTCTTTCCTTGCACCTTCTCTTGCCCCTGCCCTCTCTCTTTCCTCGCACCTTCTCTTGCCCCTGCCCTTTCTCTCTTTACTCGCACCTCTTCTTGCCCATGCCCTCTCTCTTTCCTCGCACCTTCTCTTGTCCTTGCCCCCTCTCTCCTTTCCTCGCACCTTCTCTTGCCCCTGCCCTCTCTCCTTTCCTCACACCTTCTCTTGCCCCTGCCCTCTCTCCTTTCCTCGCACCTTCTCTTTCCCCTGCCCTCCCTCTCCTTTCCTCCCACCTCCTCTTGTCCTTGCCCTCTCTCTCCTTTCCTCGCACCTTCTCTTGCCCCTGTACCCTCTCTCCTTTCCACACACCTTCTCTTGCCCCTGCCTTCTCTTTCCTTGAACCTTCTCTTGCCCCTGCCCTCTCTCTCCTTTCCTCGCAACTTCTCTTGCCCCATTCCCTCTCTCTCCTTTTCCCGCAACTTCTCTTGCCCCTGCCCTCCCTCTCCTTTCCTCGCAACTTCTCTTGCCCCTGCCCTCTCTCTCTTTCCTTGCACCTTCTCTTGCCCCTGCCCTCTCTCTCCTTTCCTCGCACCTTCTTTTGCCCCTGCCCTCTCTCCTTTCCATGCACCTTCTCTTGCACCTGCCCTCTCTCTTTCCTCGCACCTTCTCTTGCCCCTGCCCTCTCTCCTTTCCATGCACCTTCTCTTGCACCTGCCCTCTCTCTTTCCTCGCACCTTCTCTTGCCCCTGCCCTCTCTCCTTTCCATGCACCTTCTCTTGCACCTGCCCTTTCTCTTTCCTCGCATCTTCTCTTGCCCCAGCCCCCTCTCTCCTTTCCTCCCACCTCCTCTTGTCCTTCCCCTCTCTCTCCTTTCCTCGCACCTTCTCTGGCCCCTGTCCCCTCTCTCTCCTTTCTACACACCTTCTCTTGCCCCTGCCTTCTCTTTCCTTGAACCTTCTCTTGCCCCTGCCCTCTCTTTCCTTGAACCTTCTCTTGCCCCTGCCCTCTCTCTCCTTTCCTCGCAACATCTCTTGCCCCTGCCTCTCTCTCTCCTTTTCCACAACTTCTCTTGCCCCTGCTCTCTCTCTTTCCTCGCACCTTCTCTTGCCCCTCTCTCTCCTTTCCTCGCACCTTCTCTTGCCCATGCCCTCCCTCTCCTTTCCTCGCAACTTCTCTTGCCCCTGTCCTCTCTCTCTTTCCTTGCACCTTCTCTTGCCCCTGCCCTCTCTCTCCTTTCCTCGCACCTTCTTTTGCCCCTGCCCTCTCTCCTTTCCATGCACCTTCTCTTGCCTCTGCCCTCTCTCTTTTCATCGCACCTTCTCTTGCCTCTGCTCTCGCTCCTTTCCTCACACCTTCTCTTGCCCCTGCCCTCCCTCTCCTTTCCACGTAACTTGTCTTGCCCGTGCCCTCTCTTTCCTCGAACCTTCTCTTGACCCTGCCCTCTCTCCTTTCCTTGCACCTTCTCTTGCCCCTGCCCTCTCTCTCCTTTCCTCGCACCTTTTCTTGCCCCTGCCCCCTCTCTTTCCCCACACCTTCTCTTGCCCCTGGCCTCTCTCTTTCCTCGCATCTTCTCTTGCCCCAGCCCCCTCTTTCTCTTTCCTCGCACCTTCTCTTGCCCCTGCCCTCCCTCTCCTTTCCTCACCTTCTCTTGTCCTTGCCCTCTCTCTCCTTTCCACGCACCTTCTCTTGCCCCTGCCCTCTCTCTCCTTCCCTCGCACTGTCTCTTGCCCCTGTCCCCTCTCGCTCCTTTCCTCGCACCTTCTCTTGCCCCTGCCCCCTTTCCCCTTTCCTCGCACCTTCTCTTTCCCCTGCCCTCTCTCTCTTTCCTCGCACCTTCTCTTGCCCCTGCCCTCTCTCTCTTTCCTCACACCATCTCTTGCCCCTGCCCTCTCTACTTTTCTCGCACCTTCTCTTGCCTCTGTCCCCTCTCACTCCTTTCCTTGCACCTTTACTTGCCCCTGCCCTCTCTCTTTCCTCGCACCTTCTCTTGCCCCTGCCCTCTCTCTTTCCTTGCACCTTCTCTTGCCCCTTCCCTCTCTCTCCTTTCCTCGCACCTTCTCTTGCCCCTGCCCTCTCTCTTTCCTCGCACCTTCTCTTGCCCCAGCCCTCTCTCTTTCCTCGCACCTTCTCTTGCCCCTGCCCCCTCTCTTTCTTTACTTCCACCTTCTCTTGCCCCTGTCCCTGTCTCTCTTTCCTCGCACTTCTTCTTGCCCCTACCCTCTCTCTTTTCCTTGCACCTTCTCTTGCCCCGTCCCCTCTCTCTCCTTTCCACACACCTTCTCTTGCCCCTCCCTTCTCTTTCCTTGAACCTTCTCTTGCCCCTGCCCTCTCTCTCCTTTCCTCGCAACTTCTCTTACCCCAGTCCCTCTCTCTCCTTTTCCCGCAACTTCTCTTGCCCCTGCCCTCTCTCTTTCCTCGCACCTTCTCTTGCCCCTGCCCTCTCTCTCTCCTTTCCTCGCACCTTCTCTTGCCCATGCCCTCCCTCTCCTTTCCTCGCAACTTCTCTTGCCCCTGCCCTCTCTCTCTTTCCTTGCACCTTCTCTTGCCCCTGCCCTCTCTCTCCTTTCCTCGCACCTTCTTTTGCCCCTGCCCACTCTCTTTTCCATGCACCTTCTCTTGCACCTGCCCTCTCTCTTTCCTCGCACCTTCTCTTGCCCCTGCCCTCTCTCTCCTTTCCTCGCACCTTCTCTTGCCCATGCCCTCCCTCTCCTTTCCTCGCAACTTCTCTTGCCCCTGCCCTCTCTCTCTTTCCTTGTACCTTCTCTTGCCCCTGCCCTCTCTCTCCTTTCCTCGCACCTTCTTTTGCCCCTGCCCACTCTCCTTTCCATGCACCTTCTCTTGCACCTGCCCTTTCTCTTTCCTCGCATCTTCTCTTGCCCCAGCCCCCTCTCTCTCTTTCCTCGTACCTTCTCTTGCCCCATGCCCTCCCTCTGCTTTCCTCTCACCTTCTCTTGTCCTTGCCCTCTCTCTCCTTTCCACACACCTTCTCTTGCCCCTGCCCACTCTCCTTTCCTCGCTCCTTCTCTTGTCCCTGCCCTTTCTCTCCTTTCCACGCACCTTCTCTTGCCCCTGCCCTCTCTTTCCTCGCACCTTCTCTTGGCCCTGCCCTCTCTCCTTTCCTCGCACCTTCTCTTGCCCCTGCCCTCTCTCTCCTTTCCTCGCACCTTCTTTTGCCCCAGCCCTCTTTCTTTCCTCACACCTTCTTTTGCCCCTGCCCTCTCTCTCTTTACTCGCACCTCTTCTTGCCCCTGCCCTCTCTTTCCTCGCATCTTCTTTTGCCCCTGCCCCCTCTCTCCTTTCCTCCCACCTCCTCTTGTCCTTGCCCTCTCTCTCCTTTCCTCGCACCTTCTCTTGCCCCTGTCCCCTCTCTCTCCTTTCTACACACCTTCTCTTGCCCCTGCCTTCTCTTTCCTTGAACCTTCTCTTGCCCCTGCCCTCTCTCTCCTTTCCTCGCAACATCTCTTGCCCCTGCCCTCTCTCTCCTTTTCCCGCAACTTCTCTTGCCCCTGCCCTCTCTCTTTCCTCGCACCTTCTCTTGCCCCTCTCTCTCCTTTCCTCGCACCTTCTCTTCCCCATGCCCTCCCTCTCCTTTCCTCGCAACTTCTCTTGCCCCTGTCCTCTCTCTCTTTCCTCGCACCTTCTCTTGCCCCTGCCCTCTCTCTCTTTCCTCACACCTTCTCTTGTCCCTGCCCTCTCTCTCCTTTCCACGCACCTTCTCTTGCCCCCCTCCTTTCCTCGCACCTTCTCTTGCCCCTGCCCTCTGTCTTTCCTCGGAGCTTCTCTTGCCCCTGTCCCCTCTCTCCTTTCCTCGCACTGTCTCTTGCCCCTGTCCCCTCTCTCTCCTTTCCTTGCACCTTCTCTTGCCCCTGCCCTCTCTCCTCTTTCCTCGCACCTTCTCTTGCCCCTGTCCCCTCTCTCTCCTTTCCACACACCTTCTCTTGCCACTGCCTTCTCTTTCCTTGAACCTTCTCTTGCCCCTGCCCTCTCTCTCCTTTCCTCGCAACTTCTCTTGCCCCTGCCCTCTCTCTCCTTTTCCCGCAACTTCTCTTGCCCCTGCCCTCTCTCTTTCCTTGCACCTTCTCTTGCCCCTGCCCTCTCTCTCCTTTCCTCGCACCTTCTCTTGCCCATGCCCTCCCTCACCTTTCCTCGCAACTTCTCTTGCCCCTGCCCTCTCTCTCTTTCCTCGCACCTTTTCTTGCCCCTGCCCTCTCTCTTTCCTCGCGCCTTCTCTTGCCCCTGCCCTCTCTCTTTCCTCGCATCTTCTCTTGCCCCAGCCCCTCTCTCTCTTTCCTCGCCCCTTCTCTTGCCCCTGCCCTCCCTCTCCTTTCCTCTCACCTTCTCTTGTCCTTGCCCTCTCTCTCTCCTTTCCACGCACCTTCTCTTGCCCCTGCCCTCTCTCTCTCCTTTCCTTGCACTGTCTCTTGCCCCTGTCCCCTCTCTCTCCTTTCCTCGCAACTTCTCTTGCCCCTGCCCTCTCTCTCCTTTTCCCGCAACTTCTCTTGCCCCTGCCCTCTCTCTTTCCTTGCACCTTCTCTTGCCCCTGCCCTCTCTCTCCTTTCCTCGCACCTTCTCTTGCCCATGCCCTCCCTCACCTTTCCTCGCAACTTCTCTTGCCCCTGCCCTCTCTCTCTTTCCTCGCACCTTCTCTTGCCCCTGCCCTCTTTCCTCTTTCCTCGCACCTTCTCTTGCCCCTGCCCTCTCTCTCTTTCCTCGCACCTTCTCTTGCCCCTGCCCTCTCTCTCTTTCCTCACACCTTCTCTTGTCCCTGCCCTCTCTCTCCTTTCCACGCACCTTCTCTTGCCCCCTCCTTTCCTCGCACCTTCTCTTGCCCCTGCCCTCTGTCTTTCCTCGGAGCTTCTCTTGCCCCTGTCCCCTCTCTCCTTTCCTCGCACTGTCTCTTGCCCCTGTCCCCTCTCTCTCCTTTCCTCGCACCTTCTCTTGCCCCTGCCCTCTCTCCTCTTTCCTCGCACCTTCTCTTGCCCCTGTCCCCTCTCTCTCCTTTCCTCGCACCTTCTCTTGCCCCTGCCCTCTCTCCTCGCACCTTCTCTTGCCTCTGTCCCCTCTCACTCCTTTCCTTGCACCTTTACTTGCCCCTGCCCTCTCTCTTTCCTCGCACCTTCTCTTGCCCCTGCCCTCTCTCTTTCCTTGCACCTTCTCTTGCCCCTATCCCCTCTCTCTCCTTTCCTCGCACCTTCTCTTGTCCTTGCCCTCTCTCTCCTTTCCACGCACCTTCTCTTGCCCCCTCCTTTCCTCGCACCTTCTCTTGCCCCTGCCCTCTGTCTTTCCTCGAGCTTCTCTTGCCCCTGTCCCCTCTCTCCTTTCCTCGCACTGTCTCTTGCCCCTGTCCCCTCTCTCTCCTTTCCTCGCACCTTCTCTTGCCCCTGCCCTCTCTCCTCTTTCCTCGCACCTTCTCTTGCCCCTGTCCCCTCTCTCTCCTTTCCTCACACCTTCTCTTGCCCCTGCCCTCTCTCTCCTCTTTCCTCGCACCTTCTCTTGCCTCTGTCCCCTCTCACTCCTTTCCTTGCACCTTTACTTGCCCCTGCCCTCTCTCTTTCCTCGCACCTTCTCTTGCCCCTGCCCTCTCTCTTTCCTTGCACCTTCTCTTGCCCCTTCCCTCTCTCTCCTTTCCTCGCACCTTCTCTTGCCCCTGCCCTCTCTCTTTCCTCGCACCTTCTCTTGCCCCTGCCCTCTCTCTTTCCTCGCACCTTCTCTTGCCCCAGCCCCCTCTCTTTCTTTCCTCGCACCTTCTCTTGCCCCTGTCCCCTCTCTCTTTCCTCGCACCTCTTCTTGCCCCTACCCTCTCTCTTTTCCTCCTACCTTCTCTTGCCCCGTCCCCTCTCTCTCCTTTACTCGCAACTTCTCTTGGCCCTGCCCTCTCTCTCAGGGGCGTAACACAAGCCCCCGGCGTGCAGGGGGGCCCCCCAAGCTCCAGGGGGCCCCCTCCTTGGGGACCCCCTCAGCACAGTACTTCGGCGGGAGAGCTCTTGATAGAGTCCGGAGAGGGCCCCTCCACGTACCTTGCAGAGGGCCCCCTCAATTTTCGTTACGCCACTGCTCTCTCTCCTTTCCTCACACCTTTTCTTGCCCCTGCCCTCCCTCCCTCTTTCCTCGCACCTTCTCTTGCCACTGCCCTCTCTCTTTCCTCGCACCTTGTCTTGCCCCCAGCCCCTCTCTCTCCTTTCCTTGCACCTTCTCTTGCCCCTATCCCCTCTCTCTCCTTTCCTCGCACCTTCTCTTGTCCTTGCCCACTCTCTCCTTTCCACGCACCTTTTCTTGCCCCCTCCTTTCCTCGCACCTTCTCTTGCCCCTGCCCTCTGTCTTTCCTCGGAGCTTCTCTTGCCCCTGTCCCCTCTCTGCTTTCCTCGCACTGTCACTTGCCCCTGTCCCCTCTCTCTCCTTTCCTCGCACCTTCTCTTGCCCCTGCCCTCTCTCCTCTTTCCTCGCACCTTCTCTTGTCCCTGTCCCCTCTCTCTCCTTTCTTCGCACCTTCTCTTGCCCCTGCCCTCTCTCCTCTTTCCTCGCACCTTCTCTGGCCCCTGTCCCCTCTCTCTCCCTTTCCTCGCTCCTTCTCTTGCCGCAGCCCCTCTCTCTTTCCTTGCACCTTCTCTTGCCCCTGCCCTCTCTCTTTCCTCGCACCTTCTCTTGCCCCTGCCCTTTCTCTCTTTACTCGCACCTCTTCTTGCCCATGCCCTCTCTCTTTCCTCGCACCTTCTCTTGTCCTTGCCCCCTCTCTCCTTTCCTCGCACCTTCTCTTGCCCCTGCCCTCTCTCCTTTCCTCACACCTTCTCTTGCCCCTGCCCTCTCTCCTTTCCTCGCACCTTCTCTTTCCCCTGCCCTCCCTCTCCTTTCCTCCCACCTCCTCTTGTCCTTGCCCTCTCTCTCCTTTCCTCGCACCTTCTCTTGCCCCTGTACCCTCTCTCCTTTCCACACACCTTCTCTTGCCCCTGCCTTCTCTTTCCTTGAACCTTCTCTTGCCCCTGCCCTCTCTCTCCTTTCCTCGCAACTTCTCTTGCCCCATTCCCTCTCTCTCCTTTTCCCGCAACTTCTCTTGCCCCTGCCCTCCCTCTCCTTTCCTCGCAACTTCTCTTGCCCCTGCCCTCTCTCTCTTTCCTTGCACCTTCTCTTGCCCCTGCCCTCTCTCTCCTTTCCTCGCACCTTCTTTTGCCCCTGCCCTCTCTCCTTTCCATGCACCTTCTCTTGCACCTGCCCTCTCTCTTTCCTCGCACCTTCTCTTGCCCCTGCCCTCTCTCCTTTCCATGCACCTTCTCTTGCACCTGCCCTCTCTCTTTCCTCGCACCTTCTCTTGCCCCTGCCCTCTCTCCTTTCCATGCACCTTCTCTTGCACCTGCCCTTTCTCTTTCCTCGCATCTTCTCTTGCCCCAGCCCCCTCTCTCCTTTCCTCCCACCTCCTCTTGTCCTTCCCCTCTCTCTCCTTTCCTCGCACCTTCTCTGGCCCCTGTCCCCTCTCTCTCCTTTCTACACACCTTCTCTTGCCCCTGCCTTCTCTTTCCTTGAACCTTCTCTTGCCCCTGCCCTCTCTCTCCTTTCCTCGCAACATCTCTTGCCCCTGCCCTCTCTCTCCTTTTCCCGCAACTTCTCTTGCCCCTGCTCTCTCTCTTTCCTCGCACCTTCTCTTGCCCCTCTCTCTCCTTTCCTCGCACCTTCTCTTGCCCATGCCCTCCCTCTCCTTTCCTCGCAACTTCTCTTGCCCCTGTCCTCTCTCTCTTTCCTTGCACCTTCTCTTGCCCCTGCCCTCTCTCTCCTTTCCTCGCACCTTCTTTTGCCCCTGCCCTCTCTCCTTTCCATGCACCTTCTCTTGCCTCTGCCCTCTCTCTTTCATCGCACCTTCTCTTGCCTCTGCTCTCGCTCCTTTCCTCACACCTTCTCTTGCCCCTGCCCTCCCTCTCCTTTCCACGTAACTTCTCTTGCCCGTGCCCTCTCTTTCCTCGAACCTTCTCTTGACCCTGCCCTCTCTCCTTTCCTTGCACCTTCTCTTGCCCCTGCCCTCTCTCTCCTTTCCTCGCACCTTTTCTTGCCCCTGCCCCCTCTCTTTCCCCCACACCTTCTCTTGCCCCTGGCCTCTCTCTTCCTCGCATCTTCTCTTGCCCCAGCCCCCTCTTTCTCTTTCCTCGCACCTTCTCTTGCCCCTGCCCTCCCTCTCCTTTCCTCACCTTCTCTTGTCCTTGCCCTCTCTCTCCTTTCCATGCACCTTCTCTTGCCCCTGCCCTCTCTCTCCTTCCCTCGCACTGTCTCTTGCCCCTGTCCCCTCTCGCTCCTTTCCTCGCACCTTCTCTTGCCCCTGCCCCCTTTCCCCTTTCCTCGCACCTTCTCTTTCCCCTGCCCTCTCTCTCTTTCCTCGCACCTTCTCTTGCCCCTGCCCTCTCTCTCTTTCCTCACACCTTCTCTTGCCCCTGCCCTCTCTACTTTTCTCGCACCTTCTCTTGCCTCTGTCCCCTCTCACTCCTTTCCTTGCACCTTTACTTGCCCCTGCCCTCTCTCTTTCCTCGCACCTTCTCTTGCCCCTGCCCTCTCTCTTTCCTTGCCCCTTCCCTCTCTCTCCTTTCCTCGCACCTTCTCTTGCCCCTGCCCTCTCTCTTTCCTCGCACCTTCTCTTGCCCCAGCCCTCTCTCTTTCCTCACACCTTCTCTTGCCCCTGCCCCCTCTCTTTCTTTACTTCCACCTTCTCTTGCCCCTGTCCCCTGTCTCTCTTTCCTCGCACTTCTTCTTGCCCCTACCCTCTCTCTTTTCCTTGCACCTTCTCTTGCCCCGTCCCCTCTCTCTCCTTTCCACACACCTTCTCTTGCCCCTCCCTTCTCTTTCCTTGAACCTTCTCTTGCCCCTGCCCTCTCTCTCCTTTCCTCGCAACTTCTCTTACCCCAGTCCCTCTCTCTCCTTTTCCCGCAACTTCTCTTGCCCCTGCCCTCTCTCTTTCCTCGCACCTTCTCTTGCCCCTGCCCTCTCTCTCCTTTCCTCGCACCTTCTCTTGCCCATGCCCTCCCTCTCCTTTCCTCGCAACTTCTCTTGCCCCTGCCCTCTCTCTCTTTCCTTGCACCTTCTCTTGCCCCTGCCCTCTCTCTCCTTTCCTCGCACCTTCTTTTGCCCCTGCCCACTCTCTTTTCCATGCACCTTCTCTTGCACCTGCCCTCTCTCTTTCCTCGCACCTTCTCTTGCCCCTGCCCTCTCTCTCTCCTTTCCTCGCACCTTCTCTTGCCCATGCCCTCCCTCTCCTTTCCTCGCAACTTCTCTTGCCCCTGCCCTCTCTCTCTTTCCTTGTACCTTCTCTTGCCCCTGCCCTCTCTCTCCTTTCCTCGCACCTTCTTTTGCCCCTGCCCACTCTCCTTTCAATGCACCTTCTCTTGCACCTGCCCTTTCTCTTTCCTCGCATCTTCTCTTGCCCCAGCCCCCTCTCTCTCTTTCCTCGTACCTTCTCTTGCCCCATGCCCTCCCTCTGCTTTCCTCTCACCTTCTCTTGTCCTTGCCCTCTCTCTCCTTTCCACACACCTTCTCTTGCCCCTGCCCGCTCTCCTTTCCTCGCTCCTTCTCTTGTCCCTGCCCTTTCTCTCCTTTCCATGCACCTTCTCTTGCCCCTGCCCTCTCTTTCCTCGCACCTTCTCTTGGCCCTGCCCTCTCTCCTTTCCTCGCACCTTCTCTTGCCCCTGCCCTCTCTCTCCTTTCCTCGCACCTTCTTTTGCCCCAGCCCTCTTTCTTTCCTCACACCTTCTTTTGCCCCTGCCCTCTCTCTCTTTACTCGCACCTCTTCTTGCCCCTGCCCTCTCTTTCCTCGCATCTTCTTTTGCCCCTGCCCCCTCTCTCCTTTCCTCGCACCTTCTCTTGTCCTTGCCCCCTCTCTCCTTTCCTCCCACCTCCTCTTGTCCTTGCCCTCTCTCTCCTTTCCTCACACCTTCTCTTGCCCCTGTCCCCTCTCTCTCCTTTCTACACACCTTCTCTTGCCCCTGCCTTTTCTTTCCTTGAACCTTCTCTTGCCCCTGCCCTCTCTCTCCTTTCCTCGCAACATCTCTTGCCCCTGCCCTCTCTCTCCTTTTCCGCAACTTCTCTTGCCCCTGCCCTCTCTCTTTCCTCGCACCTTCTCTTGCCCCTCTCTCTCCTTTCCTCGCACCTTCTCTTCCCCATGCCCTCCCTCTCCTTTCCTCGCAACTTCTCTTGCCCCTGTCCTCTCTCTCTTTCCTTGCACCTTCTCTTGCCCCTGCCCTCTCTCTCCTTTCCTCGCACCTTCTTTTGCCCCTGCCCTCTCTCCTTTCCATGCACCTTCTCTTGCCTCTGCCCTCTCTCTTTTCCTCGCACCTTCTCTTGCCCCTGCCCTCCCTCTCCTTTCCAGGCACCTTCTCTTGCCCGTGCCCTCTCTTTCCTCGAACCTTCTCTTGACCCTGCCCTCTCTCTCCTTTCCTTGCACCTTTTCTTGCCCCTGCCCTCTCTCTTTCCTCGCACCTTCTCTTGCCCCTGCCCTCTCTCTTTCCTCGCATCTTCTCTTGCCCCAGCCCCCTCTTTCTCTTTCCTCGCACCTTCTCTTGCCCCTTCCCTCCCTCTCCTTTCCTCTCACCTTCTCTTGTCCTTGCCCTCTCTCTCCTTTCCACGCACCTTCTCTTGCCCCTGCCCTCTCTCTCCTTTCCTCGCACTGTCTCTTGCCCCTATCCCCTCTCTCTCCTTTCCTCGCACCTTCTCTTGCCCCTGCCCCTTTCCCCTTTCCTCGCACCTTCTCTTGCCCCTGCCCTCTCTCTCTTTCCTCGCACCTTCTCTTGCCCCTGCCCTCTCTCTCTTTCCTCACACCTTCTCTTGCCCCTGCCCTCTCTACTTTTCTTGCACATTCTCTTGCTTCTGTCCCCTCTCACTCCTTTCCTTGCACCTTTACTTGCCCCTGCCCTCTCTCTTTCCTCGCACCTTCTCTTGCCCCTGCCCTCTCTCTTTCCTTGCACCTTCTCTTGCCCCTTCCCTCTCTCTCCTTTCCTCGCACCTTCTCTTGCCCCTGCCCTCTCTTTTTCCTCGCACTTTCTCTTGCCCCTGCCCTCTCTCTTTCCTCTCACCTTCTCTTGCCCCTGCCCCCTCTCTTTCTTTACTCGCACCTTCTCTTGCCCCTGTCCCCTCTCTCTCTTTCCTCGCACTTCTTCTTGCCCCTACCCTCTCTCTTTTCCTCGCACCTTCTCTAGCCCCGTCCCCTCTCTCTCCTTTACTCGCACCCTCTCTTGCCCCTGCCCTCTCTCTCAGGGGCGTAACACAGGCCCCCGCTGTGCAGGGGGGCCCCCAAGCAGCACAGCACTTCGGCCGGAGAGCTCTTGATAGAGTCCAGAGGGGGCCCCTCCACGTACCTTGCAGGGGGGCCCCCTCAATTTTCGTTACGCCACTGCTCTCTCTCTCTTTCCTCGCACCTTCTCTTGCCCCTGCCCTCTCTCTTTCCTCACACTTTTTCTTGCCCCTGCCCTAACTCCCTCTTTCCTCGCACCTTCTCTTGCCCCTGCCCTCTCTCTTTCCTTGCACCTTGTCTTGCCCCAGCCCCTCTCTCTCCTTTCCTTGCACCTTCTCTTGCCCCTGCCCTCTCTCTCCTTTTCTCTCACCTTCTCTTGTCTTTGCCCTTTCTCTCCTTTCCACGCACCTTCTCTTGACCCTCTCCTTTCCTCGCACCTTCTCTTGCCCCTGCCCTCAGTCTTTCCTCGGAGCTCCTCTTGCCCCTGTCCCCTCTCTCCTTTCCTCGCACCGTCTCTTGCCCCTGTCCCCTCTCTCTCTTTTCCTCGCACCGTCTCTTGCCCCTGCCCTCTCTCCTCTTTCCTCGCACCTTCTCTTGCCCCTGTCCCCTCTCTCTCCTTTCCTCGCACCTTCTCTTGCCCCTGCCCTCTCTCCTCGCACCTTCTCTTGCCCCTGTCCCCTCTCTCTCCCTTTCCTCGCTCCTTCTCTTGCCCCAGCCCCCTCTCTCTTTCCTTGCACCTTCTCTTGCCCCTGCCCTCTCTCTTTCCTCGCAACTTCTCTTGCCCCTGTCCCCTCTCTCTCTTTCCTCGCACCTTCTCTTGCCCCTGCCCTCTCTCTTTCCTCACACCTTGTCTTGCCCCAGCCCCTCTCTCTCCTTTCCTCGCACCTTCTCTTGCCCCTGTCCCCTCTCTCCTTTCCTCGCACCTTCTCTTGCCCCTGCCCTCTCTCCTCGCACCTTCTCTTGCCCCTGTCCCCTCTCTCTCCCGTTCCTCGCACCTTCTCTTGCCCCAGCCCCCTCTCTCTTTCCTTGCACCTTCTCTTGCCCCTGTCCCCTCTCTCTTCCTTTCCTCGCACCTTCTCTTGCCCCCGCCCCCTCTCTCTTTCCTCGCACCTTCTCTTGCCCCTGCCCTCTCTCCTCTTTCCTCGCACCTTCTCTTGCCCCTGTCCCCTCTCTCTCCCTTTCCTCGCTCCTTCTCTTGCCCCAGCCCCCTCTCTCTTTCCTTGCCCCTGCCCTCTCTCTTTCCTCGCACCTTCTCTTGCCCCTGTCCCCTCTCTCTCTTTCCTCGCACCTACTCTTGCCCCTGCCCTCTCTCTTTCCTCACACCTTGTCTTGCCCCAGCCCCTCTCTCTCCTTTCCTCGCACCTTCTCTTGTCCTTGCCCTCTGTCCCCTTTCCACGCACCTTCTCTTGCCCCCCTCCTTTCCTCGCACCTTCTCTTGCCCCTGCCCTCTGTCTTTCCTCGCACCTTCTCTTGCCCCTGTCCCCTCTCCTTTCCTCGCACCGTCTCTTGCCCCTGTCCCCTCTCTCTCTCCTCTCCTCGCACCTTCTCTTGCCCCTGCCCTCTCTCCTCGCACCTTCTCTTGCCCCTGTCCCCTCTCTCTCCCTTTCCTCGCACCTTCTCTTGCCCCAGCCCCCTCTCTCTTTCCCCGCACCTTCTCTTGCCCGTGTCCCCTCTCTCTTCCTTTCCTCGCACCTTCTCTTGCCCCTGCCCTCTCTCTTTCCTCGCACCTTCTCTTGCCCCTGTCCCCTCTCTCTCTTTCCTCGCACCTTCTCTAGCCCATGCCCTCTCTCTTTTCTCGCACCGTCTCTTGCCCCCTCCTTTCCTCGCACCTTCTCTTGCCCCTGCCCTCTCTCTTTCCTCGCACCTTCTCTTGCCCATGCCCTCTCTTCTTTCCTCGCACCTTCTCTTCTCTCTGCCCGCCTCTCCCCTCCCTCCGTCTCTCACGATAGCCTGTGTGCCTCTGAACGCTGAAGGATCTCTCTCTTCCAGGACATTTCTCGTCCAACCACAGCGCTCTGCCTGTAAAAGCCACAGCAGCCCGAGGGCTGGCACCGCAGTGCCCCCTCCCCCAAAGCACACCCCCTTCCAGCTGCTGGCCATCTGACCTAATTCCCCGCTCTTGCCACGGGAGGCTGTCACACTGTCGTCTGCGCCCCCGATGGCTGGCCCTGGAGTGGGCCTCAGCGCCATCAGGCGGCGTGCCTGGGAGATGACGTTGCCATGGCGACGCAACTCAACATCCAAGGATGCTGCACAGTTTCATGCTACCCGGACATCATGAAATTAGCAAGCGGAGGCTGAAAGGGGCGGTAGGGGCACGAGCAGAGGGGGGATGCCTGGGCACGAGCAATGGGGCGTCCTGTCAGTGGGGACGTGGATTGGGGGGGGGGGGGGTGGGGGGGGTGAGGAGCTAGAACCTGGAGGAAGAGCCTGTGAGAGGGACACAAGAGCAGAGGAGGAGTGGCGAGAGATATATGAAGAAGAGGTGCCTGGCACGTGTAAGGGGGGTTCCCGACGGCCAGAGAGTGACAGGGGCCTTAGGAGGAGGAGGAGGGGGCAGGGAGAGGGCGAGACCACAGGAAGAGAGGCTGTCTGACTCTCAGAGAGGCACTGGGGCGTAGGATGGGGAGGGTGTGCAACAAGAGCGGGTGGAACCTATGGAAACAGGTGCTACCTAGCTAGCAGAGAATTTCAGGTTTTTTTTTTGGGGGGGAGGGGGCAGAGGGGGGTCAGTAGGGCTCACAGGAAGAGCTGCAAAAATAAGGGCTGCCCGAGTGTCAGTGAAAGAGAGACTGAGAGAAGATTGCACCAAGAAGGGGAGGTGGTGAGACTTACAGGAAGTGGGGTGCCCCACTGTCAGAAGCTGTGATCCATAGCAAGAGGGGGGCTCACATGAAGACCTGCAGAAAGTTTCACCAGAGAAAGAGGGGGTAGAGGATGAGGAGTGGTGCCTCAGAGACGGGGTGAGGCCTGGAGGAAGTAAGCCTGCCTCTCTCTCAGAGAAACAATTGGTTTCTGGGGTCCATATTTACCAGGGTGTCCCCAGAAAGCAGCCTGCTACCTGGATATTGCCTGGGAATGTGGTATAGTAATAGCCATTCCCCATTTCATAGGGGAACATTTGAAATACCGGGTTCATTTCACTTCCCATGATTGTCGTTCCCTGCAGTATTGGTAATTCAGGGGACTACTTTACAGCATTCTAATTCCTGCTCATCTTGGAATAAGTGCCTCAGAGTATTACACTTTACTGATAAGTGATGCAAGCACTACTTCTTCATCCTCCAGCCATGGACAATTTAAGGCTTTCGGGGGCCCCAGGCCAAATATAACTTGGGGCCCCCTGCTCGGAACAACTCAGAATGTATCATCCATTTTCAGCTCAGTCACGCCCTTGGAAACTATGGTCGGATGAGTGACAGCCCTCTTCGTTGGCTGGCCCGCATGTGAGCCCAACCATGGACAGTCCCTCCCTGGCCAGCACCAGAGAAGCAGAAAAACGAGCAACCGCTGGCGGTGCGGTAGAGTGGTCCCTCACCTTTTGTGCATATGGAGGGTGTTTCTTTGCTTTTGTTTACTGCGCTCCCATACCTGCACAGGGAGGAACAAGGATTCTGAGTCAGGTGGCATTATGCTGTGATTGCACCAACCCAGGAGCTCCACATGGCCAAGGCCAATGGAACCTTAGAGGGAGCGTATAATGCCACTCTGCGCTGCACACTGACACCTAACCTACCCTCTGGTCCTACCTTGGTGCAAGTGGTCTCCAGCTGTACTGTTCCAGAAAAGCAGAAAGACCAGTGTTCCAACCAAGCCTCGTATCCACAATGTGTGGTGCAGCTAGTCTGTGAACAGTGCTTTTGTTTATTGCGCTGCCTGCGCTGCGTTGCTTGGGACTGGTATTCAGCTGCCGCGGCCGGTGCAGGTAAGAGCGGTGGGACCGGGTTGGGGGGTGGGATTTCGACAGACGATGAGAGGGAAAATTAAACATATAATGAATTTTCCCTCGTCATCGTCCGCCGAAACCCCCCTACCCGGCCCCACCGCTCTTACCTGCACAGGCCGCAGCTGGTATTCAGCGTCACGTAGCAGTAGGCTATTATGACAACAGTCTGGCAGCAGCTCTAAAAGGACGATGAAGTCACAGAGGTACCACACAATGCCAGTCTTTACAGCACAGTAAGTGGGACATGCTGCATAAAGGCAATGGCCTGTGGAGTTGGGCTCAGGCGTATGCACTTTAAAACGTTAAAGCACTTGCTGAATCTACCCAGAATCTAACAGGTATTTGTCTCTATCCTCCACTATCTCTCTGTTGGGTGCTGTGCTGGCCGGACAGCCTAGGCTGGCTAGAAAAAGAAAAAGGAACACAAACAAACTGGCTATTTTAAAACTCACAACAGTCCGGTACTGTCCCAAAAGCTTAATGATGGGGCCCCTAAAAGGTGGGGGCTCTTTGCCAGAGCACACTTCGCCCATACCTTGAAATATCTCTGTGCTTGCTGGGGGTATGTGTTGTAATGAAGATAGGCAGTCCAGGTAGATTTCCATGTAGATTTATTATAAGCAAGATGTTATAAGGTTGAGCCCCACCAGGAGCAGCCTCCCTGCTGCTCAGCCCTAACTCCAACTGACCCTCTCTCTCATCCAACATTCCATAACCAGCTCTCACACCAACATTCCACTCCACAGACACACAGGCTGAGCAGCAGGTATAACACATCTCCCTTTCTTAATACCAATAAAATCAACAGCAAAAGAATTACAATAAAATAGATGCATGTACAAAATGGCAATAATAAATACATGCAAGAGAGGGGCAACATGAAATACATGTAAACAAAATAGCAAAAAGGTAATTGTTTGGAAGAAGTAAAAGATTACGCAATCCAGCAACTCTATCACTCACCACTTCTCCCTTTCTCATACAAAAAACCCCAAAATCCACGCTCCCTTAAAACCAAGCCAAAGCAACACATACACTACCACGCCAGCAAAACACAAACTGAACCCAAAAACCAAACAAGAAGGCTGGCCAGGCCAACAAGAGGTAGGAAGGGTCCCAACTAAAGGCGCGACAGGAAACGTCAAACAGATACAATAAATTCAGTACCTGATGAAAAGCAAGCAAACACACACATACAAACAAACAAGAAACTCCACCCAAACAAAAATTGGGTTGTAAGGTGTGGAAAGGGCACTCCACACTGAACCTGAAGAAAAGCAATCAGAAACTCCACCCAAACCGAAGATTGGGTTGTGATGTGTGGAGCACTCCACACTGAACCTGAAGAAAAGCAATAATAAACTCCACCCAAACCGAAATTTGGGTTGTGATGTGTGGAAAATACGCTCCACACAGAACACTTGTACAATGCACACTTCACATGAAAATACGTAATAAGGGTCCGCACCACAATGGGTGGTAAATCATCACCAACCCAAAACCACGTAAAAGTGGGAAACATCAACACAATAATATACGACCCATCAATTAAATCCAATCTCCTGACAAATAAAGGATTAAGCACAGTAAAATTTCAAGCAAGAAACAACGTACAACATCCTACCGCAACCCTGACGTGTGAAGGAAATAAAAGGATAAAGCACAGCACAGAACCCCCTGCACAACATCAAGAAATGCAAGGTAAACCTCTCTGGGATAAAAACACAGCACACATGCAAAGTATCAAAAAACAAGTGCAGAACTTCAAATATGAGAAGAATTAGAAATAAGGTTCAGAGAAACTGCCTGGAAAACAACATGTACACAGAGAAACTGTAAAATGCCTACAACAATAGTGCTATCAGGTACTGCAGGCACACACACTACAAAAGCGTGACAAATAATCATGAAAGAAAGTACATAGGCATTAAAATAGGTAATGCAGAATGGTTACTGTGGAAAAACGTTTTTAAAAAAACAAAGTACAATGAGCACTAAACACTGGTGAGCGATCTCTCACCCGAATAATGGCACTGTTCCGATGCTTGCACTGCTGTGACTTGCTGCAAAACATTGGGCAAAAACAGTATAAGTGAAAGTGTGTAAACGATACCCATGGCAAGTCTCCGAAGTTATTGTGGATGAAACAGTGGCTGGATGCTGGGAGAATAACAAAACGAAGACAAGTGCAAGCCCGACAGTAATCAACAGCAGGAGACTTCTTTAGCTTTAAAAAAGATTATTGAAACGAAGAGAGTGGTTGGCAGAACGTGGTTGGCAAAAACATAGAACTCTCCAATCACAAAATGGCGGCACGCACCGGTGACGCCGCGCTGGATGGCTCACAGTAATACCGTGCTCCAAAACATCTCGAAGCAGTAGAAAGGGACACAGCTTCGTCACAGCTTGCTCGTAGGCTGTCAGCTGTCCTGACGCGATGGAAGTGAAAAGCGTCACAAAAGAAGGTCGATGAACCACTGAGTGAAATGCTGAAGATCCCCAGCTGAAGGTAAGCGGGAGCGTGATGTGTTCAACTCATGCCACTTTCAAAAACAAACGCTGTAACGGTTAAACTGCCACTGCAGAGACATCAATAGTCATAGACCCACATGACTAAAATAAAACGCTGTAACAGAGGGTGCCAACATCAAAGCGTGAAAGTACCTAAGACACTCCTGAGTACACATGCGACAAGACTGCCACAATCCATATTTTAATTTGTCCAGGCGAGGTCCTCTCCAGCAAGGCAACAATTCACGGAGCGAGAATAAACATGCAGCACACATGACAGTTGTGCGCTCTACACAACGCGCTTAAGGAGGGTATAAAAACCGAAAAATAAACTCACTGACGGCTCCAGAGGATCCCACAACAAAGTGCGGATGGTTTTATAGCATCAAAGTCCAAAAGCAATCACGACAGGGAGGCAGGGTGAAAGAAGGCAGTTATCTCAAACAGTCAATTGATGATCAGCAGACAGGCTAAGCAGTGGGGGAGATCTTCCAAGGCATCAAGGTAGCAGGGTAAAGTAGATCACTGAGGCAGTAGTGAAGCAGAAGAAGATCGCTCTTCTGGGAAACTGCACTTTGTGGAAACACTGTCCCAAAGTGACAGGACGGGGACGCTGTCCCAAAGGAGCTGGAGAGGAGGGAGGTAGAGCAGGAACAGGCAGATTACGGTTCGAACTGGCACCTTTGGGTTGTGGGCGACCGATGGGGTGGTCACTGGTGGGGCTCAGGGGTGCTAGCTTTCTTTAAATATGTAGTTTTAAGGTCCTTTACCTTGAGGTTTTCCAAAGTTCATAGTATCAGTTCGCAGAAGTTGCACACGTAGGTTCTTTTCCTTCTAAATCGTCGCCAAAATGTGTTGTAATGAAAATAGGCAGTCCAGGTAGATTTATTATAAGCAAGATGTTATAAGGTTGAGCCCCACCAGGAGCAGCCTCCCTGCTGCTCAGCCCTAACTCCAACTGACCCTCTCTCTCATCCAACATTCCATAACCAGCTCTCACACCAACATTCCACTCCACAGACACACAGGCTGAGCAGCAGGTATAACACTATCCCCTAGTGATGTACTGGGACTTGGGCCAAGACCAAGAATTGTGGGTTGAGGTCTAAGAAGGCATCACATTGTTATGTGCTACGTTATCTGTGTTTTTATAGCACGTTAATCACCAGCGAGGGTATTCAGGCACTCTGTAGCAGGTGTGCGAGGCCAGCCCTAGGGGCTTACTCGAAAAGCCAGGTCCTCAGTTTCTTGCGAAAGTGAAGAAGAGAGGAAGAGGCTTTGATGTGTTGTGGGAGATCGTGCTAGGCATTAGGGGCCAGGTATGAGAAGGCGCGGCCACCTGCTCTGCTTTTGTGAATGCGTGAGGTGTGTGCTAGTGATTGATAGCAGAACAAAGGTGTCTGGACAGTTGGAAGTGAATCCAGCTGTTCAGGTGGGGAGGGTCAGTGTTGTGGAGAGCTTTGCAGATGTCAGTGAGGGGTGTAAAGCGTGCACGCTTATATATCTGGAGCCAGTGGAGTTCCCTAAATTGTGATGTGATGTTGACTTGGCATGAGAGGTTGAGGACTAGCCTGGCTTCTGTGTTTTAGACAGTTTGCAGTCTTCGTGTGAACTGGTTGGTAATCCCTGCGCACAGTGTTTTTCCATAGTCTAGTCTCTGGTGATGAGGACTTTGGGTGATGGTTTTCCTGGTGTTGACTGGTAGCCACTTGAAGATTTTCTTCAGCATTTTTAGTGTGTTGAAGCAGGGCGAGACCACTGTGTGTGCCAGGGAGGGGCTATACTTGGTGATACTCCAGCCTTTGCCTGAGTGTGCCAGGGAGAGGCTGTACCTGGTGATACTCCAGCCTTTGCCTGAGTGTGCCAGGGAGGGGCTGTACCTGGTGATACTCCAGCCCTTGCCTGAGTGTGCCAGGGAGAGGCTGTCCCTGGTGATACTCCAGCCCACGCCTGAGTGAGCCAGGGAGGAGCCTTACTGGTGATATTCCAGCCCTCGCCTGAGTATGCCAGGGAGAGGCTGTACCTGGTGATACTCCAGACCTTGCCTGAGTGAGCCAGGGAGGGGCTGTACCTGGTGATACTCCAGCCCACGCCTGAGTTAGCCAGGGAGGAGCTGTACCTGGTGATATTCCAGCCCTCGCCTGAGTGTGCCAGGGAGAGGCTGCACCTGGTGATACTCCAGCTCTCACCTGAGTGTGCCAGGGAGGGGCTGTACCTGGCGATACTTCAGCCCTCACCTGAGTGTGCCAGGGAGGGGCTGTACCTGGTGATACTCCAGCCCTCGCCTGCCAGGAAGCGGCTGTACGCAGTGACACTCCAGCACTCGCCTGAATGTGCCAGGGAGGTGGCTGCACCTGGTGACCCCCCCAGCCCTTGCATTTGTGTTCCAGGGATCTACTGCATGCACTGACCCCATCAGCCCTGGCCCTTGCCTGTGTGTTCCAGGGATGGACTGCATGCACTGACCCCATCAGCCCTGGCCTGTGAGTGCCAGGG
This sequence comes from Calotriton arnoldi, assembly GCA_963921515.1. Classification (NCBI taxonomy): domain Eukaryota; kingdom Metazoa; phylum Chordata; class Amphibia; order Caudata; family Salamandridae; genus Calotriton; species Calotriton arnoldi. The sequence continues at coordinate 994,927 of CAWUFW010001460.1, forward strand.
AGGTGCAGTATGTGTTGAGCACTCGCCTGAATGTGGCAGGAAGGGGCTGCACATGCTTACCCTCAGTCCTCGCCTGAGTGTGCCAGGAAGAGACGTGCCCTTGTTTTCAGGCTGCTCACAGATGCCAGTAAGGCTCTCGCTTGTAGACCTGTTGCCTTTCAGGTCACTGCACTCTCAAGCACGAGGCAGGCAGACACACGTCTCATTATGTCGCCTTGATTTGTAGCGAACAGCTTCGCATCCTGTCACTTGCAATAAGGGACAACTCACGCCCACTCACCACGAGCCTTGTCACGACATGCGCTGTGCCTTAAAGGGGCCGGGGAGCCTGAGCACAGCGTCATCGCCTGCCTGTTTGTTGGTGTGGGGTCCTGTCAAGTGCATCTGTGCACACAGCTGAGAAGTGTCTGTATCCAGAGGCCGAGCCGTGCCTCATGGCTGTACAATGGCAGAGACCTCTCTGAAGGTAAAAACTGCAGCAACAGAGCCCTTCCTGTGTCTCTGTAATGAGACAGGGCCCTGGATAATGACAGGAATGTAGGAACAGTGCACACACCAGTATTCCTGTGCAACACAAAGCCCTGTGTGTATCTCTGTGTAGTGACAGTGCCCGGTCTGTAACGTGTTTGTGAGCAGGGACAGAGCACCCGACCTTTATCTTTGAGCAGTAACATTAAAGGTCTGTGTGTATCTCTGTACATGAGAAGTGTGATATATGAAAAAACAAAGGTTACAGGGATGTTATAGTTGGGCTCAGATTTCACTCATACAAAGCCATTGAAATTCAGCAGTTATAGTTACCTGAGCGAACTATAACTTACTCCCCGCAATGCACTGCTTATGACCTCACATATTACATTACTCATGACATGGTCAGTGACATCACTGATTACATCACTGATGACATCTCAAAAGACTTCATCAAGTGAGTGTGTTTTTAAGAGTTTATGGGCGTTAAACACATACAGTACCCTACTACAAAAGTTAAATTAGTATACTAGGTGCACTACTGCTGAGTGATACTACTTGTAACATATATTATGTGAGTGGCTGTGTGATGTATGTATCCTTGTGTGTATGGTGTGTAAGTGGCTGCATGGGTGTATAAGTGGATGAGTGAGATGCTGTGTGAGTGGCAGTATTGGGGAGAGAGTGGGTGTGTCAGTGGCTGTATGGGTAAGTAAGTGGCACTGTGAGTGGGTCTATGGGTGGGTAAGTGGGTGTGTAGTGATTGTATGGGTGAGTGAGCGGGTGTCTGAATGGTTGTATGAGTGAGTGACTCAGTGTGTAATTGGCTGTATGGGTGAGTGAGCAGCTGTTTGAGCAGGTGTTTGCTTGAGTTGGTGTGAGTGGCTGTACTAGAGAGTAAGTGTCTGTGTGAATGGCTTTATGGGTGAGTGGATGTATGAGTGCTTGTATGGATGTGTGAATGGGTATGTAAGTGGTTGTGTGGGTGTGTGAGTGACTGTGTGAGTGCTTGTATGAGTGAGTGAGTGAGTGAGTGACTGTTTTGAGATGCTGTGTGGGTGAGTGAGTGGGTGTGTGAGTGAGTGTAGGTAAATAAGTGGGTGTGTGAGTAGCTGTATGGGTGAGTGTGTGGCTATGTGAGTGGCTGTATGGGTAGGTGACTGGCTCTATGAGTGGCTCTAATGGTGAGTGAATGGTTGTGTGAGTGGCTGTACAAGTGAGTGGGTTGTGAGTGCCTCTATGGTGGAGTGAGTGGGTGTGGGTGTTTGAGTACTGGTATGGGTTTGTGAATGGGTATGTGAGTGGTTATGTGGAAGTGGGTGTACAAGAGGTTGTATGGGGGTGTAAGTGGGTGTGTGAGTGCTTCTGTGGATCATATCATCAATGACTATTTTGAAAAAAGGGGGACCCCTACAAAAAACAATATATCTTGCTAGCTGTAGGGCACAATATCAGAGAAGGTAAACAACAAGCTAGTCACAAGATCCAAAGCATACATTTACATTGAAAAAAGCAGACCATAATTTATACAAAAACAGTGCATATTAAACTTGTTTTATACATCAATTTACTAGACAATTGTTCCTTTGATATGAAAATATTTATTTGTATTCATTTATCTGTACTTTATAATTTCATCACATTTAGCAAGTGTGTACTTCTTTTTTTCATATATATATATGTATATTTTTTTGAAAATTCTTTTTTGCATTTAGATATCAAAATACATACATTATTTTATACAAAACATAGACAAACCAATATTATATACAATTAAAAACCTAAAGGAGGTTAATGTTCTCTTTTGCACCTCAATTTATACACTGAGGCCACGATGTGGTAAGAGCCTCTCCGTAGTTGCTAATCATTTCAGCAAATAGTTTTATTTAAAAGTTGTGACACATTCTGAATATAAAACATTATACAATAACCAGAGGAGTCGAGAGATAAAAAGGATTCCAAAATTAAGGCTCGGATGTATGAATCCACTAAAGTTTTCAGACCATCTTATAATAGATAATATTCCAGATGAATCGTTTATAAAAACGGATGATCTCGCAATGCCACACGCCCTCTCAGTCACGGAGAAGACTGAGAGGGCATTGCGAGGTGCAAAGAGAACAATAGAAAAAGTTGAGACGGGTTTTACCTGACGAAGACTTTAACGCCGAAACGCGCGTCGTGTTTTTCTTCTCTTTACATCGACCGCCAGCCTTTATACTATTCATTAATCCCTCCTTTAGGTTTTTAATTGTATATAATATTGGTTTGTGTATGTTTTGTATAAAATAATGTATGTGTTTTGATATCTAAATGCAAAAAAGAATTTTCAAAAAAATATACATATATATATATGAAAAAAAGAAGTACACACTTGCTAAATGTGATGAAATTATAAAGTACAGATAAATGAATACAAATAAATATTTTCATATCAAAGGAACAATTGTCTGTAGTAAATTGATGTCTAAAACAAGTTTAATATGCACTGTTTTTGTATAAATTATGGTCTGGCTTTTTTCAATGTAAATGTATGCTTTGGATCTTGTGACTAGCTTGTTGTTTACCTTCTCTTATATCATCAATGATGCATGGCCCACCTTTCCTGGGCGATTTGGGCTCCATGGACCCCATCCCCCAGGGCCGTGCCTTTTTGAAAGGGGGGAGGAGGGCTAAACATGCAGCTCCCTCTCTGTAAAAGCAATTTTGCTCCGCTTCCAGCAATTTTGCTCCGCTTCCAAGCGAGAGCATATTTCATGCTCTCGCTTGCTGGAAGCAGAGCAGAGTTTGCTATGGCTTGGCAGGAACGGTAAAGCTCCCGCCAAGCCATAGCAAACAGCTATGTCCTGGGGGTGAGCCCCCCAGGACATAGCAGGGGGGTGGCGGTCCCCAGGGCCATCTGTGGCTCCCCTACTTTCTTGATGTTGGGCCTGCCCCGGGGAGGTGGCAGTCCCCGTGGCCGAGAATGGCCTGGGAGGGGGGCCACGCAGCCCCCCTCCCATCTTTTGAAAAGAAGTTGGCCCCAGGGATGTGGTGGTCCCCGGGGGTCCCTGAGGACCCCCAACACAAATTGATTATGCCCCAAGGAGGTGGTGGTTCCCGGGGCCAGGGGGGGGGTCTGAGAGGCCCCCCCAATTAAAAATCAATACGCCCCAGAAAGGCGGTGGTCCCAGGGGCAGGGGGGTCCAAGAGGCCCCCGATTAATTTGTGACATGGGGCCCCAGAGAGGTGGTTGGTCAGGGTATTTCTACCCTGACCCCTTTTCTTTTTTTTAAATGTTTTTTCTGGGACTCGGCTCAAGTCAAGGCTCAAGATGGCTGCCAACAATTCCTGGTTTGAAGTGTTGGCAGCCAATCAGATCTCAGCACGAGATTGGAAGGGGTCGCGGATCCTCCGTGTCTCTATATATACAAATTTGGATTTTCTTTAATATTTCAAAAACTACTGAACAGATTAACACCAATTTACAAAAAGGTCGCTTTCTGGACCAACAGCTACCTTTCCGCCAAATATGGTGTAATTCTGTTCTGCAGTTCCGGCTGTAGCCGTGTCTAAAGTTTCCTATGGAAATTAACATGGGGAAAAGGCGTTTTGGGACCCCACCTTTTCTCGGCCCCCGCTTGATGGATCGCCCCAACACTTTCAAAACAGCAGATGAATTGAGCGTGGAACTAGTTATGAGAAATTTGCGAGGATTCGTGAAATGACGACAAAGTTATTGGCAAATGAAAATACGCTCTTCGTATGGAAACTAGGTCCTAACTATAACTACCTACTGGTGACCACCAGTAGATTTTATATTTATAAATATATATATTTCACACAGTAGTAGTCGCCACTGCGTAGTTGTGGTGCACTTTTCATTGAAAAGTCAGTTTTTGACCTGCCTTTAACTTTTGACCCCTTTGCATGAGTCTGCACTTTGGCAGTCGCTTGGTCTACTTAGCTAAGGTCCACCATGCAGATCTATGCCAGGGAAAAAAGGTAAGTGGGGCAAAGGTTAAAATGACAATGTATTTTCCCTTTTTAGCTCCAATAGGGAATATTGCTCATGCCTTTAGCCAAAAACGCTGAAAGCAATTATACAAACCTTGGTGAGAAAGCAGAACTTTAGTCAAAAAGCGTGCTTTTGTTAGCTTGATGTAAATCTGTACATTTGTTTTTGAGATATAAGTCTTTAAATAAGTTGGCTAGCAGGCTTTAAAGATGTATTACTTTTGTGTCTCTTGGCCGTTGTAATTGCATGAGATCCATCAGAGTATATCAGCAAATCATTTAAATAAAAAAACAAAATAAGGGAATCAGATTGGATGAGGGGGGCTCCCCCGCCCCCCAACATCCCTATCGGATCCAAGGGCTCTCACTGGCTGGCCACAAGAAAAAAAATCTCTTGCGACTGCCATTTCAGAATATGGCCATTATAAACAATGGGGTATTCCCAAATAGTCCCTGGACCTGGGTATCGGTTATTATAAAGAAACAGTGGTCCTGGACCAATTGTTCAAGGAAGAGATAGATTGACAAAATTATCAACTTTTATGAGCTTACATTAATCAGCTCCCAAACGTCTGTAAATTGTAAAAATAAATGTGCAGAAAAACCACTAAGTATTATTACAATATATTTATTTAGTCATTGAAAGGAATAATCATTAGAGGGTCAAGAAAAAGGAGAATGTTCTAGGGAACGTGTAAGAAAAGTGCTCAAGTGTATATATAGGAGTCAAAAGAGCTCAAAGTGTGTAGAAAAGTAAAGGGCATATATTTAAAAAACTGTACAAAACTGATATCCAATAAACAGTTAGATGCAACCTGGCCACATGCAAATTATTAATTTGAATTTGTAAGGAGAGTTTCCTTAAGGCTGTAAACAGGGGTAATGGGGAAGGGGAAATTGGTCCAGGTGCGGTAGGGGGTAGCGTCGACGTTTCGATCTGGCTTATCGGCAAACGAGGGACTTTAATACCTCAGCTATGCGGATTTTCCTCAGGACCCGGGGACAAGTGAAATGACCCTCATTAATCTTGCAATGCTTAATTGGAGTCCAAAACCTGGTTACACAAATGCCCATGAAGTGGCAAGGGCTGCTACCGCGATGGAGTAAGGACGTCGATCAGATCGTCTCCAGTTGCAAAATTACGCTGTGCCCCGAATTGCCTGATTCATTCAGCAAACTCTTGCCACACACACGGGCCTGAATATTATGTTCCATGGATGGTTTGGGCACCACCGCCATGGTTTATATCTACTGAATAACGGGTATTGTCCTTAGTTGGCCCTTAGTTGGCCCTTGCCACTTCATGGGCATTGGTGTAACCAGGTTTTGGACTCCCATTAAGCATTGCAAGATTCTCCTTACAAATTCAAATGAATAATTTGCATGTGGCCAGGTTGCATCTAACTGTTTATTGGATATCAGTTTTGTACAGTTTTTTAAATATATGCCCTTTACTTTTCTACACACTTTGAGCTCTTTTGACTCCTATATATACACTTGAGCACTTTTTCTTACACGTTCCCTAGAACATTCTCCTTTTTTCTTGACCCTCTAATGATTATTCCTTTCAATGACTAAATAAATATATTGTAATAATACTTAGTGGTTTTTCTGCACATTTATTTTTACGATTTACAGACGTTTGGGAGCTGATTAATGTAAGCTCATAAAAGTTGATAATTTTGTCAATCTATTTCTTCCTTGAACAATTGGTCCAGGACCACTGTTTCTTTATAATAATTTCAGAATATGGGGCACAGTCCCTATGTTCACAAAAAATTACAAAGGCTATATCAGGGGCAGGGTGAGCACATCATAATCCCCAGGCCATAGAGACAGGCCCCTCAAATGGAGGCCTCCCAAGGTTAAAATTAAAAAAATTAAATGAGTCGCTGGGTCTGTGGATCCTTTTCAGGATTCATGGTAACCTGACATCTAAAATGGCACCCGCTGTTCTCCATACCTGTCTTGGTATTGAGGACCCCAGGCAACACATTTAGGTATCTGGAAACCATGAATCCCAAAAGGGATCCACAGACAGGGCAAGTTCATACCCGAGTACCGCAAACCAAGGGTAAGCTTCACCACCTGTGCCTCACAATTTATGGGTTTGTGGGCATTGCTTCAGAAATGTACACCCCTGGAAGGAGGCATGGGTCAGAGAAGCTTGCCCTGGGTTCAGTGCACTCAGACATGGTGCTTCCCCTGGCTTTACAGTTCCAAACCTAGGAGTGAGAATTAAAAAAAATGTTTGGCTGCCAAGGTCTGTGGGCCAACCCAAAACTTGGAGTAGGGTTGGTCGCATGCCAGTGTCTTTGGGTGCAGAACCAGGCTGTAGGCCCTGTGGCGAGCCCACGCTCCATTTAACGTATCAGATGGAAATTAACTCCATCAATAAAAAAAAGCATTGGCATTTCCAATAGGTCTTGCCTTTGCAAGAGATTTTATTTTTTTTGCTTTACAGTAAACAAAGAGACATTTGGACATTCTATTTGCAAAAAAATGTGTTTGGGAAGTTCGTAAGCTTGTGTGGGGGGAGCGGGCAGGACAGAACCCATTACTGTACCTATCTTGAGTCAAGGCACTGTCGACCAAAACGCTATCGGTTTTGGACCCCAGAAAAGGCAAGCAACAAAAGACGTGTGGGCCTTCTCATGGGGGCGAACAGTGAAGCTAACCGGCAGGACAGTGTCTGTCCCCCACTTGTGTCATGTAAAGCATTAGCCAACAGCCACCGGAAAGCCTTCCCAACCCGTTAAACCCCGCAACTGAAGAGGAAGCAGTTCCCTCCAACACATGGCTCCATTGCACGATGCGCGTGTTTCGACAGAAGCAGTTCTCCATGTGTAGCGCCCTGCTGGCCCCATGCCGATAAAGCCATCCTGCCAGCATGGCCCACACATAAAAACTATTTCTCTGACCAAGCTCATACAGTACAGCAGGGAGAGGTCAATGGCCAGCATACTAGGGGCTAAGCGGGTGGTCTAACACCATTGAACAAAGTTTTGAGGAGCAGAAGTGGTGGAGCCTCGGAGGAAGGGGGACCACCCTGATACACCCGCCTCCGTAACTCCGACTTCCTTTCCTTGCATCTGGTGGCAGTAGCATTTCCCCAACTGCATTCCTCCAAGGGTGTCTGTAGTGCTCACAAATTAAAGGGTAGTCGCAAGCTGATTCCATAGCGCTCCCTCGGCCAACGCCACCTTACACGGCACGTGCGCTGTGGTTTCAAGTTTGGGGAAGTGAAGGGAAAGGTGTAGTGCCGGGGTTTCCTGCTCCTCTACGGAGGGGCTAGTGCTGTTCGTAAATCTATGTAACAGACCGCTCAGGATATTGAGCACATGGTGAGGGCACTCAGGGAAACAAAAGGGAGGAAGGGCTTATGGGTGGGTGGGTGGGTTCACTGATAGAATATCGATGACATAAATATCGGGGAAAAAAATATAGACTACAAAAATATCGACTCCCATACCTAAACAGGTAAGTACAAAAATATTGAATCGGAAATATCGATGTAAAAAATATAGATGTAAAAAATATTGATTTAAATATATATATAAAATAAAATAATATGTATTAAATATTTATATTATTTTTAACAAAATAAATTACATTTAATATACATTTTAACAAAATATAACAAATAAACTTAATTTAAAAAGATAAACACACAAACATAATAATGTATACATATATATATATTTACTTTAAAATAAAAAAACTATTATCTTTAATTTATTTTAAAACTTTTAAATTATATAAAAATAATATATATATCAATAATTTAAAACATAAAAAACAATTCTATAATAAATTAAAACATTAAACTATTAAAAAATATTTCAACTTAAATCTCCCAATACAATCAGTGCAACAGTAGGGAAAGTGTTGGATAGCAAAATAATTAAATTTACTATTCCAACTCCAGTGAATGCAACAGTAGGGAAAGTGTTGGATAGCGGAGGGGAAAAAATTACTATTCCTACTCCAAAGAATGCAAAAGGAGGGAAAGTGTTGGATAGCGGAGGAGTAAAAATTAATATTCCCACTCCAAAGTGTGCAACAGTAGGGAAAGTGTTGGATAGAGGAGGGGTAAAAATTACTACTCCCATTTCAGTGAGTGCAACAGTAGGGAAAGTGCTGGATAGCGGAGAGGTAAAAATAACTATTCCCACTCAAACAGTTAAAACAAAAATAAAAAACATTAACAATTATAAAAAATAATAAAAATAAATAAACAATATTTAGAAATGAAAAATCAATTATATTAAATATATAAAAAAATATTATAATATTAATTACATATAAAAAAGCTACAAATAATATATATAATAAATACATTTATTAAAAACATTCATTTAAACTAGAAAATATTTACAAATAAATTAATTAATACATAAATGTATTTATTATATTTTCTACCCTATAACACCACACCAATAACAAAACACTTCAACATTTTTAATTTTTTTCTCTCCAAAATTAACATAATTAATAATCAATTTAAAAAATATTATTAATTTTTTTTTAAAACGAATAAACATTAATTGACTACACACACTTTAACACTATGATATCTAAAATGCACACCTAAATTAAACTCTAAAATAATAAAACACAATTAAAACTTATTTATAAATTAAAAACTATTACTATTAACAACTAATAATAAATTAAAATGTATTTAATACCCACCCTTTACCCCTTTAAAAGTAAAAACAACAGACAAAAAAATAAACAAAATACATATCAAGTGATTAACATTAATTAACAACTATATATTAATTAATTAAATACAAATTACTTCCCACCCTTTACTCCTATGAACACCAAAACACACACCTAAAATTAAATACACAATTAACATAATTGGTTACCAATTAATTAATTAAAATTAACATTCAATTCTTTATTCTTCAAGTAACAATAAATTACTGCCCACCCTCAACACCTATAAACACCACAACACACAACTAAAATTAATTACACAAATACCATAGTTAATTACCAATTAATTAATTTAAATTAGTTAACATCCAATTATTAATTCATCAATTAAAAATAAATTACTTCCCACCCTTAACACTTATAAACACCACAACACACACCTAAAATTGATTACACAATTACCATAATTAATTACCAATTAATTAATTTAAATTAATTAACAACCAATTATTAATTAATTAATAATAAATTACTTCACACATTTAACACTATAAAATCTCAATTAAACAAATATTAATAAATAAAAAATAATCAATAAATTCAATATAATTAAATTACTTCCTACCCTATTCCCCTTTAAACCCACAACCCGCTACAGAACTAAAAACGCAAAATTCAAATCAAAAAAATTAAGAACATCTAAAAAATGTACACATATATTAAAAATGCAAACAATTATTATACAAAAAAACATACAACACATACATATAAAATATATACTAAAATACATAACATTAATAAACAATATTTTTAACAACTATATTTTTGCAAACGATATTAAACACGTCGATATTTTTAAAATCGATATTACTTACCTTAAGTTGATATTCTTGACCACGATATTCTTGCTGTCGATATTTCTGACCCACGATATTTGCATCTCGATATTTGTGCAACTCGATATTTGTGATTCGATATTCTGTCTCTGCACTGGGTGGGTGCATGGTGGGAGGGTAACTCAGTGAGGGAAATGGAGACAAAAACACCAAAAAATGCAGATTGATTTAAAAAGAGGATGTAGCATAACATCCAGAGCTGCCTACTTTGGAACTGGGTTCAAGTTTTGGCATCTGCTCTCCCCGAGCCTACAACAAAACAAAAATGAAGAGACAAGCCGATCTGAGAAATTTAAATAAAACAATGGAGAAAGCCAACAAAATGCTATTTGTAAAATACTTACGGAACGGAATGAAAATGACAAATACTGATCCGTAAGTTTATTAGTTCTATGGCAATCGGGACGGGTGAATGCGTACAGAAAGAAAAGCCGACATTTCAAATACACGGCAATCGGGACAGGTAAACGCACACAGGAAGAAAAGCTGACATTTCAAACACACGGGCAGAAACAAAATAAAAACATAGTGCACTTCAACAAACGTACATGCACAAAAGGGCAAGCTTTCAAGTAACAGGGGCATGCTCCATGGGAGTGGTCGACACACAAAAAGGAGGGACATATAAATATCATTAACCATACAGAAGCACGCCTTTGTGAAGGACACGCAAAGCAACAAATTAAAAGCCCACAGAGTAGATACAGCATGTCTCAAAGCGACAGCTCATGTGCTGCCTAGGCGAGACCTAAAAACCATGAAATTCACTGAAAATACACAGTTAAAAACAAAGTTATGTTTCCACCATAAATACCAAAAACCAGTGTAATATGTTGATTAAGGTATGCAACTCACACCATAACTCACGTCACCCGCCATGTGGAAGACACAAAACACACATTTCAAAATGAGACTTGAAAAAAAGTCTGACTACCAAGACCAAAACATGTCTGAGTTATGACAGAGAACAGTGAAGGAAATCGAGGGCACTGAGGGGAGTCTGCAGAAAAAAGGGATCTGAGTGAAGCCCATTGGACAGACATCACTAAGGCGAGTATCCAGGAAAGAGGGTATTGAGGAATACTACAGGAAAGTGGTCACTAAAGGGAGGTTACAGGAATGAGGCACTGAAGGGAATCTACAGGAAAGAAGTTACTGAAGGGAATCTACAAGAAAGAAGGCTTTGAGGTAGTCTACAGGAAAGAGGTCACTGAAGGGGGTCTACAAGCAAGAAGGTTTTGAGGAAGTCTACAGGAAAGAGGTCACTGAGGAAATCTACAAGCAAGAAGGAGTTGATGGAGTCTACAGGAAATAAGTCACTGAGGGAGTCTACAAGAAAGCGGTCAATGAGAGTCAACAGCAAAGCGGTCACTGAGGGAGTCTACAAGCAAGAAGGCTTTTAGGGAGTCTACAGGAAAGAGGTCACCGAGGAAATCTACAAGCAAGAAGGCGTTGATGGAGTCTACAGGAAATAAGTCACTGAGTGAGTCTACAGGAAAGCGGTCACTGAGAGACAACAGCAAAGAGGTCACTGAGGGAGTATACAAGCAAGAAGGCTTTGAGGGAGTCTACAGGAAAGACAGAACTGAGGGTGTTTACAGAAAATATTGCTCTGAGGGGAGCCTACAAGAAGGAGAACACTAAGTGGAGTCTTTGGAAAGAGAGTAGCAAGGGTGTCCTACAGGAAAAAGGTTTGCAATGGAAATCTATAGGAAGGAATCCACTGAGTGGAGTCTACAGGAAAGAGGTCACTGAGGGGGTCTACAGGTATGAGTCACTGAGGGAGTATACAAGAACGAAGGCTTTGAGAGAGAATACAGCAAAGAGGTCACTGAGGGTTTCTACAGGGACGGGTCACTGAGGGAGTTTACAGGAAAGAGGGCTTTGACTGGAGCCTACAGGAAAGAAGTAACTGGGTATAGTCTACAGGAAGGACAACATTGAGGGGAGCCTACAGAAAAAGGGACAAGGCAGGGAATCTACGGAAAAGAGGACACTGCGGGAAGTCTACAGAGCAGTGACAGAGCCCTTTCTCTGTGTCTGTGCAGTGACAGGGGGCAGCCTCAGTATTGCAGTAACAGGGCACAGTTTCTATCTCTCAGGGCCGGCTTTAGGGCTGTGCAACTGGTGCAGCTGCACCTGGCGCTGAGCTCTGTTGGGGGGAGACTGTGTTTAGAAATAATTGATGGGTTTAAAAGCACCTGCTGCAGACTTCCTTGTGTGTCCATCAGTTTTCAGGCAACAATAAAAATGTCAAGGTAACTCTGGTAAGTAATGTTCCTCCCGGAGAGAGAGCTTTTGTCAAGGTGCAGTTTTGACTCATCATAAAGTAGCACAGAAGGTTAATATGCCTGCTGCAAAGAAACTGTGCCATTCAGGTCACAGAACTGTATTTTATACAGATAGCTCAGTGGGTTACTGCTTTTGTCACAGAAATTCTTTAGTTAATTGCAGTTCATAAGTTGTGATCCTAAAATAGCACATTGACCTTTGAACTGTCATCAAAGAGCTTCAAGCAAACTGCATGGTATAGGTTAGAACTTCATGTTTTCCCCCAGTCTTTTGTTGGCCCAATGTTGCTAAAAAAAAGGGTTTGCTTGGATAGAAATAGATTTTTATTTGTAAAGCCAACCCCAATCACTGTGGTACGTTTTAAATCCTGAGTTTCTGCTTCTCCAGAGCAAACACTCTTAAAACATACTGATTAGTAGTATGGATGACATGTGACTCCCACACCTTGAAATCCTCATTGTCTTATGTAACATAGACTAACACATATGATTCATTGTCTTTGTATAATCTGTGTGTGTGATGTAAAGTGCTCTGACACCCTACACTAGTATGAGTAGTGCTTTAAACCAAATGAAATGCATGTGAGAGAGGGCTATGGAGAGATGAGGGGCACTGCTGGAGGGTGGTAGTGAGGGAATCCATGAAGAAGGAGGCCAGTGGTGGGGACGACAACGATTGTCGTACCGGGTGCCACCAGCGCAAAAGCCGGCCCTGCTATCATTCAGTAGTGACAAATCACTCACTGTCTACATCTGAAGATTGTTGCGCCCTGTCTGTGTCGCTGGACAGGTCCCTGCCATACTCTAAGCTGGATTTATATTTCGGCGGACGGGTTACTCCGTCACAATGGTGAAGGATATCCCGTCCGCTGAAATATAAATTCTGTTATATCCTATGGGATTTATATTTCGGCGGAGGGGATATCCGTCACTGTTGTGACAGAGTAACCCGTGCACTGAACTATAGATCAGGCTCTGTCTATGAGCAGTGACAGAGCTCAGGGGTCTCTCTTGGCTTTGAAGTAATCAGTGCTTGAAATAATGAAGAGCTCATTTGTGTAACTCCTGATATACATTCGACTCCTTCCGCCCCATAGTTCCCCATTATGGAACCACTTGTAACATATTTCTCAGGTGCTGCCCGCACACTTGACAAACACATTTCATCCCTTCCCGCTTGAATCCTTCGTGTTGACGGGTGTGCCGCTGTTGAATGTGATCTTTGAGAAAACAAACACCTACAATACCAATTTTAAGAATCCATTTCACCTAGCATGGTTCCTTCATCTTTCCAAAAGAACAGAATTCTGCAAATGTTAGAATCTGTCCAGTGAGTGCCTTTTATCTCAAAATTGCATTCTACATGGTTTTTAAATTTTTTTATTAAGGGATCACATAACGCTTCTTTTCCTTTTTTTCTACCCCCAACCCTCACATGCTGCGCTCTTTCCTCCATGATTTCTTCTCTTCTTCAAGGGCAGAAGCCTGATTCCTTCCTACAGTACCCCCTCCCCTCCACCCCTTCCTCCTCCCACCACCCCTTACTCCTCCCTCCAACTGTCTTTGTTTCGCCTTTTCTTGGCGAGTGCACCCCTAAACTCCCTCCTTATGCCCAACACCCACTCCTACTTGCCCCCCCCCCCTTCCTGGACATCATTTTCATCCTGTCCCCATTTTGTAAAACTAAAGGGCACCTTCAAGTGTTTGTTTTTTCTTCCCCTCATCTGCCCCCCTGTTTCCCTGCCCCTTTTCATTACCTGTTCTACTTGTGCTTCTGTCTGCCATCTGTACTCCTCGTGTGTTAGGGCTGCAGTATATATAGAAAACAGACTACAACACCTCTATACTGTTTCCCCATTTTTTCTATTAATAAATGGTCAGAAATTCCAGCATTTTAAGGAATCGTTGGACGTTTTGTTCATTTTGCTGACTTGGAATTTGATACCAGGTCTTGATGTTTTTTCCATGTTTTTTCTAATTTTTGTCCATTCTCATTATTAGAATTTCTAACAAAACATTTTCGACATTTCGGATTTTCATTCCTTGTATTCTCATGACTGGTTTTTCGATTAAACCACATATCACAGCGCGCCACAGCCAGAATACTGTCGAATAATGCCCTGATCCGAGATTTACAGAAGATTGATGGTTCTATGTTTAACTGTAGGAGACAGGAAGTTGTTTGTGGGCATGCTCAGTAAGCATCAGTCCGAGGATGACGTGCTGCACCTCTTTGAGCCTTTTGGGGTGATTGACGAATGTACAGTTCTGCGCGGACCGGATGGAAGCAGTAAAGGTGTGAGTTTCATCTCTATTTCTCACCTGTCTGTAGCTTAAACCTCCCCGGGCTGCACTCTGGAGGGGCGTCCAGCAGGGTCAACGTGAAGCGTGTGCGCCCCACCTGGACCACATAGATGGCCCAGCGGGCGGTGTGACTAGCGGTGGATTGTTCTGTGTTGCCAGTCTAGACGTCATTGTCCTAAAAGGTCAGATGAGGAGGGTGGGAGATGTTTTCCAGAAGGATCCGAGTCGGTAGGGACACCTGTGTCACCTGCTTGTGTGATTGGCTGTCCTAGTTGCTCCTCCCAGACCTTTAGAGCGCAGATTTTTCTTAAAAAGAGAACTGCCGCCCCCTTAACAGTCTGTATTGATAGATAATAATTTGTAGACCAGAAACACCATATTTATTTTATAAACTAAACACTTTCTGAGTGGTTCACTTGTATGTTTCTTGGAAACAGGAAGCTGGAAGAGCCTCTGCTCGGTGTCATCTTCATTAGCCCAGTATTGCACTCTGGGTAATCTCCCAAGCCACACTCTCTCTCCCTCGATTTACCCTATGAGGGTTTGCCAGGAAGGGCCTCTAGGGGGCAGCAGCGACTGAGGCTCTGGGGATCCACTCTGTACAGAATGTGACTGCTGCCACCAATGGCTCTTCTTGGCCAAACCTGCCACATACTTCAGGGCTGAACCTGGCATTACCCACAATGCACGAGTGAGCCATACAAAATGGCGCCGGTCAGATGCCCTTCCTACTTCCTGGTTATGAGAATCAAAGAAAGTAAAGGGAACACATGGAAAAGTCCATTGAAATATATAAATATAGTGGCTCGAGTTTATTATGGTTTGTCTTTCAGTAGAGACAATATCCTGGTGAGTCTTAGGGGTGACAGAAGGCAGTTTGCCAATCAAGAGCCTTCTGGAAACCCTGGCACTTCCATGCTGTTAAAGGCCACTTTGTGCACAGGAGACATCTGGGATAGTGTTGTGTACTTGTGTGTAGTTGCATCACTTAAGTCTAAGTGGGAATGCTCCCTACGCCTTGCTCCCCTGTCATTTACCACCTGGGACTACCCTAACATCAACAGCCCGTGTCCAAGAAATTGGAAGATCGCGCAAGATTCCCAGACTTCATGGTTGCCCGGGACACCTACTCAGCTTTGAAATGTATCCTCTTTTTTTCATTAAAAAGGAAAAAAAAATACTATTTAAGTGCCAAACTGTGCAGTCATGGGGAAGCAAGACATACACACACGCATAGATGTTTCCTTTGCACAAGGTGAGGTCTATAAATGTTGAGGCGCCCTTAGCTTGAGGACAAGTCCATCTCATCTGCATCTTGTCAAGTGGAGCGTTGCTCTGTTGGTGGAAAGTGGTGTGTAGGTTACTCATCTGTCTGTCTGAATTAGACTAAATTGCCTGTGCTTGCAGACGCTTGCCCGAGAGAGCACTTCTCCCTGTTGTCTGTCTACCATTTTTGTAAGTCTGTTGCTTGGTTTCCTTGCTGGTTATTGTAGTCTCACTACAATCTTTCTTTTTTTCTCTTCTCTTTGTCTCCTATTTGTTTCTTTTGTCCAGGCTGTGCCTTTGTAAAGTTTTCTTCTCACACGGAGGCCCAAGCAGCTATCCAGGCTCTACACGGCAGCCAAACTATGCCAGTGAGTATCTCACCATCCTTCAAGTGTTCGCCAAGATGACCTGCATTAAGTACTAAGCACAGTGTCACAAGGTTAGCCTGGGTGGGTTGGCCCAGAGCTGTAAGAAGCTGTTTCATCTCTATGAGTACACCACCCAAATAATGAACAAGATCTCTGGACTGAAGCCTCATGAGACAGCCAGAGGGATTCAAGGACTGAGTGCCCTACTCATTGGCCTGAGTGTCCCCTTGGTGGGTTGGTCCAGAGCTGTAAGAAGCCGCTTCATCTCTACGAGTATACCACCCAAAGAATGAGCAAGGCCTCTGGACTGAAGCCTCATGAGACAGCCAGAGGGATTCAAGGACTGAGTGCCCTACTCATTGGCCTGAGTGTCCCCTTGGGTGGGTTGGTCCAGAGCTGTAAGAAGCCGCTTTATCTCTACGAGTATACCACCCAAAGAATGAGCAAGGCCTCTGGACTGAAGCCTCATGAGACAGCCAGAGGGATTCAAGGACTGAGTGCCCTACTCATTGGCCTGAGTGTCCCCTTGGGTGGGTTGGTCCAGAGCTGTAAGAAGCCGCTTCATCTCTACCACGACACCACCCAAAGAATGAGCAAGGCCTCTGGAATGAAGCCTCATGAGACAGCCAGAGGGATTAAAGGACTGAGTGTCCTACTCATTGGCCTGAGTGTCCCCTTTGGTGGGTTGGTCCAGAGCTGTAAGAAGCCGCTTCATCTCTCCGAGTTCACCACCCAAAGAATGAGCAAGGCCTCTGGAATGAAGCCTCATGAGACAGCCAGAGGGTTTCAAGGACTGAGTGCCCTACTCATTGGCCTGAGTGTCCCCTTGGGTGGGTTGGTCCAGAGCTGTAAGAAGCCACTTCATCTCTACGAGTACACCACCCAAAGAATGAGCAAGGCCTCTGGACTGAAGCCTCATGAGACAGCCAGAGGGATTCAAGGACTGAGTGCCCTGCTCATTGGCCTGAGTGTCCCCTTGGGTGGGTTGGCCCAGAGCTGTAAGAAGCTGCTTCATCTCTACGAGTATACCACCCAAAGAATGAGCAAGGCCTCTGGACTGAAGCCTCATGAGACAGCCAGAGGGATTCAAGGACTGAGTGCCCTGCTCATTGGCCTGAGTGTCCCCTTGGGTGGGATGGTCCAGAGCTGTAAGAAGCCGCTTCATCTCTACGAGTATACCACCCAAAGAATGAGCAAGGCCTCTGGACTGAAGCCTCATGAGACAGCCAGAGGGATTCAAGGACTGAGTGCCCTACTCATTGGCCTGAGTGTCCCCTTTGGTGGGTTGGCCCAGAGCTGTAAGAAGCCGCTTCATCTCTACCACGACGCCACCCAAAGAATGAGCAAGGCCTCTGGAATGAAGCCTCATGAGACAGCCAGAGGGATTCAAGGATTGAGTGCCCTACTCATTGGCCTGAGTGTCCCCTTGGGTGGGTTGGTCCAGAGCTGTAAGAAGCCACTTCATCTCTACGAGTACACCACCCAAAGAATGAGCAAGGTCTCTGGACTGAAGCCTCATAAGACAGCCAGAGGGATTCAAGGACTGAGTGCTCTACTCATTGGCCTAAGTGTCCCCTTGGGTGGGTTGGTCCAGAGCTGTAAGAAGCCGCTTCATCTCTACGAGTACACCACCCAAAGAATGAGCAAGGCCTCTGGACTGAAGCCTCATGAGACAGCCAGAGGGATTCAAGGACTGAGTGCCCTACTCATTGGCCTGAGTGTCCCCTTGGTGGGTTGGTCCAGAGCTGTAAGAAGCTGCTTCATCTCCACCATGACACCACCCAAAGAATGAGCAAGGCCTCTGGAATGAAGTATCATGAGACAGCCAGAGGGATTCAAGGACTGAGTGTCCTGCTGATTGGCCTGAGTGTCCCCTTGGGTGGGTTGGCCCAGAGCTGTAAGAAGCCGCTTCATCTCTACCACGACACCACCCAAAGAATGAGCAAGGCCTCTGGACTGAAGCCTCATGAGACAGCTAGAGGGATTCAAGGACTGAGTGCCCTACTCATTGGCGTGAATGTTCCATTGGGTGGGTTGGCCCAGAGCTGTAAGAAGCTGCTTCATCTCTACGAGTACACCACCCAAAGAATGAGCAAGGCCTCTGGACTGAAGCCTCATGAGACAGCCAGAGGTATTCAAGGACTGAGTGCCCTGCTCATTGGCCTGAGTGTCCCCTTTGGTGGGTTGGCCCAGAGCTGTAAGAAGCCGCTTCATCTCTACCACGACGCCACCCAAAGAATGAGCAAGGCCTCTGGAATCAAGCCTCATGAGACAGCCAGAGGGATTCAAGGACTGAGTGCCCTGCTGATTGGCCTGAGTGTCCCCTTGGGTGGGTTGGTCCAGAGCATTAAGAAGCTGCTTCATCTCTACGAGTACACCACCCAAAGAATGAGCAAGGCCTCTGGAATGAAGCCTCATGAGACAGCCAGAGGGATTCAAGGACTGAGTGCCCTACTCATTGGCCTGTGTGTCCCCTTGGGTGGGTTGGTCCAGAGCTGTAAGAAGCCGCTTCATCTCTACGAGTACACCACCCAAAGAATGAGCATGGCCTCTGGAGGGAAGCCTCATGAGACAGCCAGAGGGATTCAAGGACTGAGTGCCCTACTCATTGGCCTGAGTGTCCCCTTGGGTGTGTTGGTCCAGAGCTGTAAGAAGCCGCTTCATCTCTACGAGTACACCACCCAAAGAATGAGCAAGGCCTCTGGACTGAAGCCTCATGAGACAGCCAGAGGGATTAAAGGACTGAGTGCCCTACTCGTTCGCCTGAGTGTCCCCTTGGTGGGTTGGCCCAGAGCTGTAAGAAGCTGCTTCATTTCTACGAGTACACCACCCAAAGAATGAGCAAGGCCTCTGGACTGAAGCCTCATGAGACAGCCAGAGGGATTAAAGGACTGAGTGCCCTACTCATTGGCCTGAGTGTCCCCTTGGGTAGGTTGGTCCAGAGCTGTAAGAAGCCGCTTCATCTCTACGAGTACACCACCCAAAGAATGAGCAAGGCCTCTGGAATGAAGCCTCATGAGACAGCCAGAGCGATTCAAGGACTGAGTGCCCTACTCATTGGCCTGAGTGTCCCCTTGGGTGGGTTGGTCCAGAGCTGTAAGAAGCCACTTCATCTCTACGAGTACACCACCCAAAGAATGAGCAAGGCCTCTGGACTGAAGCCTCATGAGACAGCCAGAGGGATTCAAGGACTGTGTGCCCTGCTCATTGGCCTGAGTGTCCCCTTGGGTGGGTTGGCCCAGAGCTGTAAGAAGCTGCTTCATCTCTACGAGTATACCACCCAAAGAAGGAGCAAGGCCTCTGGACTGAAGCCTCATGAGACAGCCAGAGGGATTCAAGGTCTGAGTGCCCTACTCATTGGCCTGAGTGTCCCCTTTGTTGGGTTGGCCCAGAGCTGTAAGAAGCCGCTTCATCTCTACCACGACGCCACCCAAAGAATGAGCAAGGCCTCTGGAATGAAGCCTCATGAGACAGCCAGAGGGATTCAAGGATTGAGTGCCCTACTCATTGGCCTGAGTGTCCCCTTGGGTGGGTTGGCCCAGAGCTGTAAGAAGCCGCTTCATCTCTACGAGTATACCACCCAAAGAATGAGCAAGGCCTCTGGACTGAAGCCTCATGAGACAGCCAGAGGGATTCAAGGACTGAGTGCCCTGCTGATTGGCCTGAGTGTCCCCTTGGGTGGGTTGGTCCAGAGCTGTAAGAAGCCGCTTCATCTCTACGAGTACACCACCCAAAGAATGAGCAAGGCCTCTGGAATGAAGCCTCATGAGACAGCCAGAGGGATTCAAGGACTGAGTGCCCTACTCATTGGCCTGAGTGTCCCCTTGGGTGGGTTGGTCCAGAGCTGTAAGAAGCCACTCCATCTCTACGAGTACACCACCCAAAGAATGAGCAAGGCCTCTGGACTGAAGCCTCATGAGACAGCCAGAGGGATTCAAGGACTGAGTGTTCTGCTGATTGGCCTGAGTGTCCCCTTGGGTGGGTTGGCCCAGAGCTGTAAGAAGCCGCTTCATCTCTACCACGACGCCACCCAAAGAATGAGCAAGGCCTCTGGACTGAAGCCTCATGAGGCAGCCAGAGGGATTCAAGGACTGAGTGCCCTACTCATTGGCCTGAGTGTCCCCTTGGGTGGGTTGGCCCAGAGCTGTAAGAAGCTGCTTCATCTCTACGAGTATACCACCCAAAGAATGAGCAAGGCCTCTGGACTGAAGCCTCATGAGACAGCCAGAGGGATTCAAGGACTGAGTGCCCTGCTCATTGGCCTGAGTGTCCCCTTGGGTGGGATGGTCCAGAGCTGTAAGAAGCCGCTTCATCTCTACGAGTATACCACCCAAAGAATGAGCAAGGCCTCTTGACTGAAGCCTCATGAGACAGCCAGAGGGATTCAAGGACTGAGTGCCCTACTCATTGGCCTGAGTGTCCCCTTTGGTGGGTTGGCCCAGAGCTGTAAGAAGCCGCTTCATCTCTACCACGACACCACCCAAAGAATTAGCAAGGCCTCTGGAATGAAGTCTCATAAGACAGCCAGAGGGATTCAAGGACTGAGTGCTCTACTCATTGGCCTAAGTGTCCCCTTGGGTGGGTTGGCCCAGAGCTGTAAGAAGCCGCTTCATCTCTACGAGTATACCACCCAAAGAATGAGCAAGGCCTCTGGACTGAAGCCTCATGAGACAGCCAGAGGGATTCAAGGACTGAGTGCCCTACTCATTGGCCTGAGTGTCCCCTTGGGTGTGTTGGTCCAGAGCTGTAAGAAGCTGCTTCATCTCCACGAGTACACCACCCAAAGAATGAGCAAGGCCTCTGGAATGAAGCCTCATGAGATAGCCAGAAGGATTCAAGGACTGAGTGCCCTACTCATTGGCCTGAGTGTCCCCTTGGGTGGGTTGGTCCAGAGCTGTAAGAAACCATTTCATCTCTACGAGTACACCACCCAAAGAATGAGCAAGGTCTCTGGACTGAAGCCTCATAAGACAGCCAGAGGGATTCAAGGACTGAGTGCTCTACTCATTGGCCTAAGTGTCCCGTTGGGTGGGTTGGTCCAGAGCTGTAAGAAGCCGCTTGATCTCTACGAGTACACCACCCAAAGAATGAGCAAGGCCTCTGGACTGAAGCCTCATGAGACAGCCAGAGGGATTCAAGGACTGAGTGCCCTACTCATTGGCCTGAGTGTCCCCTTGGTGGGTTGGTCCAGAGCTGTAAGAAGCTGCTTCATCTCCACCATGACACCACCCAAAGAATGAGCAAGGCCTCTGGAATGAAGTATCATGAGACAGCCAGAGGGATTCAAGGACTGAGTGTCCTGCTGATTGGCCTGAGTGTCCCCTTGGGTGGGTTGGCCCAGAGCTGTAAGAAGCCGCTTCATCTCTACCACGACGCCACCCAAAGAATGAGCAAGGCCTCTGGACTGAAGCCTCATGAGACAGCTAGAGGGATTCAAGGACTGAGTGCCCTACTCATTGGCCTGAATGTTCCATTGGGTAGGTTGGCCCAGAGCTGTAAGAAGCTGCTTCATCTCTACGAGTACACCACCCAAAGAATGAGCAAGGCCTCTGGACTGAAGCCTCATGAGACAGCCAGAGGGATTCAAGGACTGAGTGCCCTGCTCATTGGCCTGAGTGTCCCCTTTGGTGGGTTGGCCCAGAGCTGTAAGAAGCCGCTTCATCTCCACGAGTACACCACCCAAAGAATGAGCAAGGCCTCTGGAATGAAGCCTCATGAGACAGCCAGAGGGATTCAAGGACTGAGTGCCCTGCTCATTGGCCTGAGTGTCCCCTTGGGTGGGTTGGTCCAGAGCTGTAAGAAGCCACTTCATCTCTACGAGTACACCACTCAAAGAATGAGCAAGGTCTCTGGACTGAAGCCTCATAAGACAGCCAGAGGGATTCAAGGACTGAGTGCCCTACTCATTGGCCTGAGTGTCCCCTTTGGTGGGTTGGCCCAGAGCTGTAAGAAGGCGCTTCATCTCTACCACGACGCCACCCAAAGAATGAGCAAGGCCTCTGGACTGAAGCCTCATGAGACAGCCAGAGGGATTAAAGGACTGAGTGCCCTACTCATTGGCCTGAGTGTCCCCTTGGGTGGGTTGGCCCAGAGCTGTAAGAAGCCGCTTCATCTCTACGAGTATACCACCCAAAGAATGAGCAAGGCCTCTGGACTGAAGCCTCATGAGACAGCCAGAGGGATTCAAGGACTGAGTGCCCTACTCATTGGCCTGAGTGTCCCCTTGGGTGGGTTAGCCCAGAGCTGTAAGAAGCCGCTTCATCTCTACCACGACGCCACCCAAAGAATGAGCAAGGCCTCTGGACTGAAGCCTCATGAGACAGCCAGAGGGATTCAAGGACTGAGTGCCCTACTCATTGGCCTGAGTGTCCCCTTTGGTGGGTTGGCCCAGAGCTGTAAGAAGCCGCTTCATCTCCACGAGTACACCACCCAAAGAATGAGCAAGGTCTCTGGACTGAAGCCTCATAAGACAGCCAGAGGGATTCAAGGACTGAGTGCCCTACTCATTGGCCTGAGTGTCCCCTTTGGTGGGTTGGTCCAGAGCTGTAAGAAGCCGCTTCATCTCTACGAGTACACCACCCAAAGAATGAGCAAGGTCTCTGGACTGAAGCCTCATAAGACAGCCAGAGGGATTCAAGGACTGAGTGCCCTACTCATTGGCCTGAATGTTCCATCGGGTGGGTAGCCCTAAGGATGCGGAGTCTTTGATTCCTATGACCTGATGGCTGTGGGGTTTGTGTTCGGTATCTGCAGCCTTTTACATCAGGAGCCAGATGGACCGGGGAGAATGCCTCAGGTGTAACGAGTCTTTCACCTAATGGCTGGATGTGCTGCTGAGAGGACCATGTTGCCACGTCCCTCCGCTGAGCCCTAAAACCTACCCACATCAAGAGTACTTTAAGAAAACCAGCATCCTCAGAAATGTCACAGAGCTCACGAACACCCCCTCTGACAGGCCTGAAACACCTATAACCATCACTGAGTGCGAACCAACCAATACCGTCAACCACTATTTCATTAACAAAAGGACCGCCTCTCGACTCCCTGCACCCACAGTGACAATAACAGTGGTACCCGAGTTCAAAGTCGAGGGAGACTAAACCACATCCCCTGAATCTAAGGCAAACTGAAAGCCCAGTAAAATAATTCACATGGAAAAATAGTCCATGAAAAGGTAGATGTCATCGATATTTCTGAAGATAACCAGAAAAAAACCCGAGAATGCCGGAACCATGCAATACAGAATCAGTGCTTTTATTTAGAAAAAAAAAACACGACCTGGCCTTTCTTGAAAGAAGCACGAACCCTGACCGTGGCATCGTTATGGAGCTGAGGCAGCAGGCAGGCAGAGAGTGGTGCGGCACTGACCCCCTGTGGCAGAGTCTGGTGTTGCAGTGGCTTCATTTCTGGAGGTTATTTGTAACGTAAAAGGTAGTCACTGTGAGAGCAGCGACACCCAGTGCTGGTGGCAACACAATCTGGCATTGTCTGCGAGTCTGGCAGGTAGTCAAACACTGCCAGTGCCGGCCTCGTTTCTTATATTCAGCTTATTTGAAGTCACTTAAGGGGCCCGCCCATCCTAGAGAAGGTGGTCCTTGGGAGATATTGGGCATCGTCCCCTCCTCAAGCGACTCTCTTCTGCCTCCTGCAGCAGTGTTATCACAGGTTATCACCCAGGCAGGCCCTTTCAGCATTTCATCTTTGAGAGCTCAATACAATGAGCAGTAGCACCTAGACACCACTCACAGTAACTTACTACGAGCCGCTTCCTTCAAGAGGAGTGTGGCAGTGAAATGGGTCTCTTGTGCGAAGAGTGCTGCCTAGTGCTGGGGTGTCGGGCGGTGGCAGGGGGCACAGTTTCATGGGTGGATGTTGGTGGTGTAATCCAGAGTATTAATGTGTGCATTTGCGTGCTCTGATTGGATTCTGTGACTGCGGGTATGAAAGAGTGTTTGTGACTGTGCCATGGTCACTCTAGGTTGGGCCTCGTGTGGTGCTCTATGTGTGTGAGTTTACACATGAGCGCAGTCGTATCTTCTTGTGAATAAACTAGTAGTGAATGAGCGGACCAGGGCATCCACTGCAGGGATCTGTGTTTGATCTGATGTTACAAGTTCAAATCTCAGTGGCCTGACTCCCACTAAAGCTGTCTCCTCCCTTTTCACACAGGGCGCCTCCTCCAGTCTGGTGGTGAAGTTCGCAGACACGGACAAGGAGCGCACTCTCCGGCGGATGCAGCAGATGGTGGGTCAACTGGGCATCTTTACGCCATCCCTCACTCTGCCCTTCAGTCCGTACAGTGCATACGCACAAGCTGTGAGTACCTGACGCCTCTTTCTAGGCAGTAAGCGCTGGTGTGGTGTCATAGTGTGTGACCTCTACAGCTGTGTGGTGACCTTGGGGTTGGGAGTCCCATCCAGCGGTAATTCATCCTCTTTAAGGCTGAGGCCTTATTTATATATTGCCACCGAAACATCTGAACATAAGGATGCCTCGCAGATCCGGAATGTGTGGCCTTGCAAACATAATATCAGGCTGCGGCTACTCCTGCATCAGTAAACCATGGTGCCAGGCAACAAGCGCCCGATCCCTCATCTGGTGCTGTTCTCTTGCAGACCACAAGGTGTCACTGGAGGTCACAGTCTGTTCTCAGTGCTAACTCTGGCCACTGGAGGTCACTGCAGCACAACTTTGGTATAATCACCCCAAGAACTAAACAAAACTCAAGATTACAGGCCGTGTGGTATCCCTGTCTTTGAGAAAGAATATATGGAATTGAACGTTCAAGAGAGAGAAACAGAACGAATCAGTATCTCCATCGGGAGAAGCTGTGCAGCCCGTGCAGGTTGCAGCACAGCATAAAACAATGTGATATCCTTCTGACCTCATTATGCCATGCCTGTTGTCTCCTTTCTATCAGTTTTTCTTCACCCACTCGTTCTCAGCGTATTTCTCCCTCTACCTTCCAGACCCTCTCCAGTTCCGTCTCCTTTCCCAGTCTCTCCCTCCACTTCTTCCCTACGTTCATCCTACTCTACTGCTCGCTTTTACTCCTTGTTCTTACTCTGTCGCCACGTCTTTGATCTTCCACGCGCTCTTTCTCATTACCTTTTGTGGACATCAACCAGTGCCACAGCAGCACCAGAATCTAAAGGGTTGCTGCCACGCCTGCCTTGGCCTCTAGGTGTCACTCCTCTGCCCCTGCCTGCCCTCTCCCATTAAGACTTCAGAATGTGGAAAACCCTGCTCCACTAGGTGGCGCTGCTGCACCATTGTCTGGGTACTAGCTGTCGGTTTTCTTCTAATGCCACACTGTGGCCTCTAGGTGTCGCTATTGCCCTATTGTCTGCTTACACTAACATATTTCTGCTCCACAAAGGAACAAAGGCCCTGATTTCGAGGTTGGTGGATGGGTACTCTATCTCAAGCCTACTAGATCTGCCCCAGCCGATGCCAACGGTGACAGTTCACAAGAAGTCACTGTGGCACCACTGCCTCACTACAGTGCTTACTAAGGAGATGTAGGCGGTGCTGCATGTAGGGGCCCCAGCCCCATCAGCCTCCACAGGCAGAAGAAGGCTGCGATGCACAGTTTGGGAGTTCAGGCAGTCCCTGCCTGTGCCAGTTCTCTGTCTCTTCACTGACCCTGCCCCACCCCGTCTCCCTAGATGCTGCTCTCTTCGGTTGGGTAATAAGGTTGTTTTCCACAGATTTTGTCTGCCTGGCGCATCCTGTTACATTTCACAGTTAAACCAGACTTCAGGGTTTATGTGTTTTAAATCACACATTTATAAGGCTACGATAGTTGCCAGATGATTGTAGCCCCCTCCCCCCACTATATAGAGTCTGCCACCCTGCATCCGTTTACAGAGGCGTGGGGGAGGAGGCGTGCCCACGTACGTGATGCTCTCTGAGGACAGTGATGTGTGCAACACAACACCCCTGACTGCTGCAGCCTGACCTAGAAAGCTGTGTGTGGCTCCGGAGGTGAAAGGCCCAGAGCTGGAGCAAAGCACCAGGGCAGCCTTCTGCTGCTAAAAATAAACCGTGCGTGCGTGCGTGCGTGTGTGCGAGAGAGATATTTATTTATTATTATTTATTTATTTATGCATTTTTATATAGCGCGGACTTTACCCAAAGGTGTCAGAGCGCTTCACAACAGGACCAGTTACGTTACATGAGGAGAATGTTACAAATGTACATGTTACAGAAGCAAATGAGATACAAGAAGAGGTATAATACAGCAATAGATGGCAGTCACTCAAAAACACACTGGGATGACACTTGTACAGGCATAAAATACAAAATTTACAGTAGTGAAAGAACTTCCTTGAGGGACTTGAAAGGGCGTGTATTAGTTCTGGAAGTGTCTTTGGAAGAGAAGAGATTTGAGGTCAGTTTTGAAGGTCCGGGTAGAGGTGGTGGTGCGGAGCTGCGGCGGAAGCGAGTTCCAGATTCTCACCGCATTGCCTGAGAAGGATTGAGCCATCGATCTTTCCCTTTTGAAAGTGGGGGGCTCGAGCAGTAATTTTTCCGCATTACGAGACGGTCTAGAGCCTCCAGAGATTTTCAGTTTATTCGCCAGGTAGCGAGGGGAGGAAGTGTGCAAGGCTTTGTGGGTGATACAAGCCGTCTTGTAGATTGATCTTGCCTCGATGGGAAGCCAACGGAGGGAAGACAAAATGGGTGTGATGTGGTCACTTCTTTTGGCCCCAAATATAAAACGAGCTGCTGAATGGAGAACGGATTTAAGAGGGGAAAGGTGGGATTTGGGGAGGCCAGTAAGAAGAGAATTGCAGTAGTCCAATCTAGAGAGAACCAGCGATTGGACCAGGGTTTTAAGGTCTTGCTCCGGGAAGAAGCGTCGAATCCCCCAAAGAAGGCGCAGTTGGTATCGAGCATTCTTTGCAATGGAGTTGATGTGGGAGAGTAGATTGAGCCTTTTGTCGAGTAAGACACCAAGGGATTTAGCGCTGTCGACAACGATAGGTTTATTGTTAAGTAGATTCAGCTGATCCATCCAAGATTGAACAGGAGGAGGAGAGAGAGAGGTTGAGAGGAGGAGGAATTTTGTTTTGGAGGGATTCAGAATGAGTTGATGAGTTAACATCCAGTTTTGAATAGAGCAGAGAGTAGAGTTAAGAATTGAGAGATCGTGTGTGGAGGACACCTTAAGGTAGATTTGGGTGTCATCCGCATAGAGATGGTAGAGGATCCCGGATTTGCTTAGGAGATTTCCCAATGGTTCCAAATAGAGATTGAACAATGTGGGTGCAAGGATAGAGCCTTGAGGGACACCTTGACCTACCGCCAATGAAGATGAAAGACTATTCGCTATTTTGACCATTTGGGATCTGCCCGAAAGGAAAGAGGCAAACCATTTAAGCACTGTGCCTTCCAAACCCATTCTCTGTTGAAGAGTGTTAAGGAGAGTGTTGTGATTGACAGTATCAAAGGCTGCAGAAAGATCAAGAAGAATCAGAAGACAAGACTCCCCTGAATCGAGTATACGCAGCGCATCATCGATCACTTGCAGCAGGGCTGTTTCAGTGCTGCAGTTTTGAATGAAACCAGACTGGAAATTGTCAAGAAGATCATTTTCCTTGATATGGCGGGAAAGTTGTTTCGCTACACATCTTTCTGTGATTTTCGCAAGAAAAGGGAGGTTAGTGATGGGGCGGAAGTTGTTGAGGTCGTTCGCATCAGCGGTGGGTTTTTTAAGAAGAGGGGTAACCTGTCCTGTTTTAAAAGTAACAGGAAGGGAGCCTTGACTGAGGGAGAGGTTAATCAGACTGGTCCAATAAAAAAGAGTATGGGTGTAGAAGTCGATGGCAATGTCACTAGGGATGGGGTCAAGAGAATGGTTGGAGGGCTTTGTTTCGAGGATGCATTTGAGGAGGGCTTCTTCAGAGATGGCGTCAAAGTTCTGCCAAATGACTAAGGATTTACGCTCCTCTAGAGGGGTAGGATGAATGACCTGATCCACCAATGATTTCACCTTTTCGTCAAAGAATATAGCGAATTCCGCTGCTTTCTTTGGAGAATCCTCCGGCTTGGAGGTTGTGGGAGAGCAGTTTGGATTTTTGATGAAGTCGAACAGTTTTTTGGGTCTGTTTTTGGCTGAGTCGAGGAGGGTTCTGAAGTGTGATGCTTTTTCAAGGAAGATGTGTTTGTGGTACTTGGATCTTGCTGAACGTAACGTAGCAAGATTAGTGGTGGATGGAGCTTGTCTCCGTAGTTTCTCCAGGATTCTCAGGTTCTTCCTTTCTTCATAAAGGGATTTGTTGAACCAAGGTGCTGAGGGAATAGGCCTTTTCCTTTTGCTTTGGAGAGGAGCGACATTATCGATTTCGACTGCAAGGACTGAGAGGCATTGGGAGGTGAGATCGTTGACGTCCAAATTCGGGTCTAGCCTTGGAAGTGATAGCATAGCGGAATCACAGAGAGTATCGAGGTCAATGTTTTTAGTGTTACGGAACCAGGTAGTAGTCCTTTTAGGTTGGCCAAGAGTAATAGAGTGTGAAAGGTGAAGAGAGAAGGGGATGAGGAAGTGGTCAGACCAGTCTACATGAATAGGGATAGCAATAGTAAGCATGTCTGCTTTAGGAATAACAAGGTCTAGAATTGAGCCCTTAGAGTGTGTTGTTTCAGTGCAGTGTTGGATAAGATCGTTTGCTGAGTGAAAGGTGGCCAGCATATTAGCAGAGGAATCTTCCAACGAGCCCCAGTGAAGATTGAAGTCTCCCAGGAAGATCTGTCTGTCACTTTGCGAGTATTGGTCGCTGATGAAGTCAGTGAGTTCCTCTAAAAAGGAAGAAGAGCAGCCACCAGGCGGGTGGTAAATGACATGGAATCTGAGGGGTGAGCAGTGTTGCACTTGAAGCTCCAGAGACAGGCATCGAATGAACGGAAGGAGCTGTTAGGAAAAGCCTTAGGTTGAAGGGAGTTTCTAAAGATGATTGCAACACCTCCCCCAACCTTGTCTGTTCTGTCATTTCTAAGGATAGAGTAGTCAGTGGGTAACAGAAGATCAAATATAGAATGAGAGGTGTCGTTGAACCAGGTCTCTGTGAGGAAGAGCATGTCGAGATTGTGAAGGATGATGGTGTCAGAAATTTCCAGTTTGTGTTTCATTGCAGATCTACAGTTGTGGAGCAAACAGCGCAACTCTGACGAGACTGTTTTGGTGACGGGGGCGATTGGGCTATGAGAGGTGATGGGGATATTGTTCTTGTAAGCGGGTGCCCGGGAGGAAGAAGGCAGACGATTAGTTCTGACAGAAGAGATGGTCGGAATAGTGTAGATAGTGGGTTTACTTGGAGAGGAAAGTAGAAGGGGGGTGGCGTTCGAGGTCTTGTAACTTGCCAGTAGGTTAGTGATGTCTGCAGAAGACAGATTGTGATTGGCTTTTTTGGGGCGTGGGGGCGAGGTGTTTCTCGGGGGTTTGGGGAAGTGAGTATTTACCAAGGGAGTTGGGGTGTTTGGAAAGGTGGAAATCTTAGTGCTTAAGAGTGAGATGGTAGCTTCAAGCTGGGAGATGGAGGTGATGAGAGATCCTAACTTATTTTCCAGAGAGAGTAGGGCTGAGCACAGTAAGTTAGGTGGCTTGATGGGTACAGGAGGGAGTGCAATTGGCGAGGGAGGGAAGGGAGAGGTGGGAGTGCGAGGGGGGTGTTGGGGTACAAGGTTCAAAGGTGGAGATAGATGATGGTTGAGAGCGGTTGTTGGTGCATCGGAGGTGAAAAGAGAGTTATCTTTGTTGATGTTGTAGGGAGGATAAGAATTGAGGTCGTAATTAGGGGGAAATTGGTGCGGAACGAGGAGGGAGGGCAGCAAGCAAGGAGGGGAAAGAGGGGAGTCATAGAATGGCAGGAGGTTTGGATAGAAGAGAGGGGAAGTGGTTGGAAAGGTCCCGTAAGCTAGGAGAGGTGGATGTGAGGGAACGGGCCCCAGGCAGAGTGAGGGGGGTTGGGTTGTAGGGTAGTTGAAGACAGAAAGTGGTTCTACTGGGTCCAAGGGAGGGAAAGGGAAGGGATTACCGAGGGGGATAGGGGGTTGAGCAGCATTACTGGAGGAATGGGGGATGAAGAGAGATGCAAGGGGTTAGTGAAGAATTCGGGGTACAAGGCGAGGGGGGGAGCGGGTAGAGAAGAAGAGAAGAGGAGGGAATAGGGGGATGGTATGGAAAGTTAGCTTGGGGAACAGGTTGTAGGAGAGGAGGACTAAATAGGGAGGTGGCAGGTAGGGGTAGGGGGGAGGAGGTAAAATTGGAATACCTGGACGGTGCAGAGTGGAAGAGGAGAGTATTAGCTAGAGGTATGGCAGACGTGTTGAGGGGGGGTGCACAATGCATGGGGGGAAGAATGGGAGAGGAGGGAACAAGGGAATGGGGGGGAAGAGGGTCGTCCTGTGCCTCCCGGGGGAGCGGCCTAATGGAGTATAGGGGGGTCAGGGGAGGAGATAGGGAGTAACGGGTGGAGCTAGATGACGAATCAAGGGAGATCCCAGTCGCAGGGGTGGGGAGTAGGGAGGGGAAGAGGTGGTCAAAGAGAGAGAGACAGGTGTCTTTAGCTTGGATCAAGACAGTACCATTGTTATAAAGTGAGATAGTGAGGGAGCCGTTGAAACAAGTAGAGGGTGACATTTTTAGCTATTTCCCATGTGGGATAGATGAGGAGGAGGTGACGTTGAGGGAATTATAGAAGCTGGTGGACCAGGAGGGGATGTCATGAGTGAAAAAAATGAAGTCGTTTTTGAGCCTCCCATGATGACCATTGTAGAATTGGTCAACAAAGAGGGAATCAGGAAAACGTTCAATGGTGTTATGCTTGAACCGTTTTGCTGAAGCTTTAGACAGATTAGGGGGATAAATGATTTTGAAGCAGTTAAATCCAGACTTAACTCGAGAGGAGGCCATGTTGGGAAATTGAGGAGGAGGAAGGTGGTGGGGGGAGGAGGAAGGTGCCGCTAGGGTAGCGACAGTGAGGAGAAGTATAAGAAGAAGAAGGGGGCACATATTCCAGTAATCGAACGAAGATATCCGATTAATGTGCGGTCAAGAGGCGTCTAGGTTAGCAGGGCAAAAGACTCTGGTCCAACCAAACATTAGCTGCGGCAAATGGGCCCTTAGTAATGTAATCAGCAGACAAGGGTCATAGTATGTATTAAATTATGTCGGCATTGGGACCTCCCCACTTTGACCACCAACGAGGTGGCTGGGGTGACGAGGTTAGAGACCTTGGTGATGAGTGCTTTCTTTGGCGGCATAGGGACTGGAGCACGGCGTCAATCCGGGGCCTCTCTGTGGAGAGGTGAGGGAGCGTAGTGGTAGCACGCTGGGAAGGCGCAGAGAACTTGCTGTACAGTGCCAATGACTGGGGCCCCTGATTCACGGCTGTCGTAGCGTCCCGTGACTCATCTCTGCTCTGTAGACTGGCACTGGACGGCGCACGGGGCAATGGGTGGCGCACCAAGGTTGGGGCAGGCGAGGAGACGTAGGATACTACTGCGGCTCCGTGTGTGTTCTTCACCCACCAATAATAATAAACCAGACAGGCTCAATGAGTGGTGTGTGTGTTTTACTACCATTAAAAATAAACCAGGCATGCTCAGATGGGGGTGGGAGTGTGTGTCTGTGTTCTACCACTAATAAAAAAAGAAAAATACAGAAAGGCTAAAAGTGTCAGTGAAGGAGGTTGCCGTGTTTGTCTGTATGGGTCTGTGCATGCATGTATGTACACACGTGTATCGCGTGTGTGTGAATGCAAACGTGCACTGCTTAAGTATGACTATTCATGTTTCTGTGTGTGCTTGTTGTGTCCTTGTGTGTGTCTTTGTGCGCATGTGTCAATTGTGTAGAAGGAGCACAACTTGTACTTCCAGCTTTTCTGCTGTTTTATTCAGGTAGGTTTGACTGAGAGCCCCCCCATACCCTTACTTACCTAGGGCACTAGCTAGTGAGCTTGTAGAGTAGAGCTCGCCGTCCCCCATGCCCCCCAGAGGGCGCCAGTGGTTTACCCCCTCCCACCTTAAGTCAGTGGGCAGGAAGAGATTGCCACCTTCATGATGAACGGGGAGAGGAGTTGGCCTAACGGCTAGGGCGGTCAACCTCGAATCTGGGGAACTGGATTCGAAACTCTGCAATGACGCTGAACATCCTGTGATTCTGGGCAAATCACTTAATCTCCCCGTGCCTAACAAAAATGAATGTGTCCTCATGTAATGCAACTGGTGCTATGTAAAGCGCTCTGATACCCGATTCGGGTCAAGTTCGCGCTATATAAAACTCTGTAAAAAAAAAATACTAGCCTAAGTGCGGGAATGTCATGATCTGTGGACCCTGCGGGTAGCACCCCCCCTCTGGCTGGGAGCGCCATCTTTTCTTAATGCATGAACATATCCTAAGCAGCGCGTGCACACTTGTATAAACTCTAGTCTGCGGTAAGAAAGTAATGGTTGGAAACACTTTAATTCATCTGAATCGCTGGTAAGTACTCTGGGAGCATTCCATTGTATCACATTTAGCTCACCTGTGCCATTACTGAAAAGGGCCAACCATTTGCAAATAAATAATGCTCCTGACCAAAATGAGTCGGTCCCGCTCGAACTGCTGGTCTTTGTCCTATCTGGACCGGAACACAAGTGACCACAGAAAGGTTTTGGCCTTGTTCCACCTCGTCCATGAGGCGCCGGTTCAGACCTGTGGCGCAGCAGCTCAGAACATACATCTCAACGCACCAATCGCATTTAAGGTGACTCACTTTCATAGCAAACAAACATTTGCATTGCAATAGGTCTCGCATTTCCAGAATTTGAGCTATTGCCATTGTAAATGACAGTCTTTTATTTATGTGTTTTGAAAACCTGCAAGCGGTGCCTAAACACGCACTTTGTGCTTATAGTCCTTGCTTATGAACAGCAAGGCTGGCAGTAAAAGAGGCGCAGTTACTGCCAGCCTTGCTTCTCATAAGTAACGACTATAAGTACAAAGTACAAACACAATTAGTCGCTTTGAAATGTGACAAAATAATTATTATATTAATTCCAGATTAGGTTGTACTCTATGTGGAGCTGATGAAGGGAAATTTATAGAAGGTCTAATATAAATGAGATGTGGTAGGTGCAGTACAGCAAGCTGTGCCTAGATGTCCCTATCGAGCAAGGCACCAGCACTGCTCGTCTAGGTGCAGTAGTAAAAGCTGCGCCTAGAGGTCCCTAGTGAGCATCATAAACTTTGAAGATATGGTAAATCTATCCTACCCATAATGCATTGCATGCAAGACAGTACCATGAATACATTCAAATAGCTATGTCCATGTATACAATTAGTAGCTTTGAAATGTGACAAAATAATTATTACATTAATTCCGGATTAGGTTGTACTCTATGTGGAGCTGATGAAGGGAAATTTATAGAAGGTCTCATATAAATGTGAAATGTGCTAGTGAGTAAAGTAATCACTGCCAATATAGTTTAGGACTAAGTGAGTGTCCTGTCTAATGGCCTTTAAGAAAGTAGTGCCTTGAGGCTGTAATTAAAACCTAGGGCGTGACAACACATGTAACAGGGGGGTGTTCTCATGGGAGGTTACAAGAAGAGACAAGGCGGTACTAAGGAGAGACTACAAAACCTAATGACCAATGAAAAGCCACCATTTACAAAGGACAGGGACAGGAGCCATTTAAAAAGATGGTTGGGAAGTAAGTGAGCTTTATCCTCATATCCTGAATACAGCATGTCTCGAAGAGACAGCGCAAGCGCTGCCTAGGCGAGACCTAAAAAGGGATAGATGGAATGCTTAGATTAATCTGAACCAGTAGTAATACCTCTGGGAGCATTCCACTCCAGCGCTTTGCAGCTCCTCTTTTACATGACAGGCAGCGTGTAGTGTGTGCAGAAAGTGCTGGAGACAGTTGAGCTGATCTCTTGGTACCGCCGGAGGTTTCCTGGGAGGTCACTCAGTGCCTCTGGAAGGCCAGCAAAGCTGCAACAATCAGCCACAATGGTTTTGAGTGGAATCAGGCACACATTCTCTACTGTAAAGCTACCACTCAACAGAAAGGTCTTTTATTACAAGCCACATGCAAAATTTCCTCCTGAGGGGAAACCTGTCCTATCATTTTTACAGGTGTGATGTTTGGCAGGGGGCAGTAGGTATGGAGAGATGGAGTGGAGATGCATGGAGAAGGGCAGGCAAGCACAGGGTGGCAGGCAAGGGAAGATGGGGTGGAGGCGCATGGGCAGTGTGGCAGACATGTACAGGGCATACATATACAGGGCAGGATGCATGGGGAGGAGACATCTGGGCAGGGTGGAAGACATGGACAGGGCAGACATTTACAGGACAGGAGGCATGGGTAGGAGACATCTGGGCAGGGTGGCTAACATGGACAGGGCGGCAGGCATGGGGAGATGGGGTGGAGATGCATAGACAGGGCAGTAGGCTTGGAGAGATGGGGTGGAGATGAATGGGCAGTGTGGCAGACATGTATAGGGCGGCAGGCATGGGGAGGAGACATCTGGGCAGGGTGGCAGACATGGAAGGGGCAGACGAACAGGGCAGAAGACATGGGAAGGAGACATCTGGGCAGGGTTGCAGATATGGATGGGGCGGCACGCATGGAAGATGGGGTTGAGACGCGTGGACAGGGTGGCAGACATGAACAAGGCCATACATTGACAGGGCAGCAGGCAGGTGGAGATGGGGTGTAGACATACAGGCTGGGTGGCAAACATGAACAGGGCCAGACATTGACAGGGCAGCAGGCAGGTGGAGATGGGGTGGAGACGCACGGACTGGGTGGGAAATATGAACAGGGCAGACATTGACAGGGCGGCAGGCAGGGGAAGTTGGGGTGGAGACTCATGGAGAGGGTGGCGCAGGCATGGAGAGGGAAGGACACGGACACCCATTGTACTGAAGCAACCTTTTCTACCGTTCTTTTAGCTGATGCAGCAGCAAACAACTGTCCTTTCCACCTCTCATGGGAGCTACCTGAGCCCCGGTGTGGCCTTTCCCCCCTGCCACATTCAGCAGATTGGAGCAGTGAGTTTGAATGGACTTCCTGCCACCTCGATAACGCCAGCATCAGGTTAGTACCTCACTGCTGCTCATGGGCTGGTTTCCGCGCTGCACGGTTTGGTTGGGCTCCATTTATGATGGATTGCTTGGCCACAGTTAAAAGTATTTGGTGGGCTCCACTGTGGTAGATTGTCTGGGGTTCAGCTTTGATACAGTGGTTTGCTTTGACACTACAGTGATCTGGTGTGGTTTCGGCTACTGGTGTGATCTTGTTGGGTTTTGAAGAACATTGATTAGTTGTCGTCCAGTTGGGTTGTGGGTATGATGGATTGTTGTATGGATTACAGCTACGGTGGATAGGGTCGGTTACAGCCGGGGGCTGGTTGGCGTCCCTCCCCTATGACGGATTAGATGCGTTCCAGCTAGAATAGACTGGTTGGGTTCAAGTTATCATAGACTGAACGGTGTCCAGCCATGATGATCAGTTGGGTTCCCACTATGATGGACTGGTTTGTTTCCAGCTCTGTCATTGGTTGTGTTCCCATATTGGATAAGTTGGACTCCAGCTCCGTCATTGGTTACAGCTGACATTGATTGGTTTGGCTCCAGCTCCGTTATTGGTTGCAGCTAACATTGATTGGTTGGGCTCCACTGTAATAGACTGGTTGGGCTGCTGGTATTCTACCCTGGTTTGGTTGAAGCTTCGGTGATTTGGTTGAATTCCAGTTATGCTGGATTGATTGGGTTCCAGCAATGAATGACTACTGGAATCCAGGACATGCTGAGACCAGGACTGGAATACCCAATATGCAGAGCTTACTCTCTGCAGGGACCGCGGAGTCTGGAGAAGGGAGTGTACCACTTTCAAAGGAGTAAGTGAGCCTGGAAGAGTGAGAGCTGCATCAGAGCTATAGGCTGGGTAGGAACTAGGGGCCAGATGCATCAAGCATTTTTCTCCTCGCAAACAATGCTTTTGCGATGCATCATACCCAATTTTGCGATTCGGTAAACTGTTACCCAATCGCAAAATGGGTTTGGGATTCGCTATTTGGAAGGGGCGTGTTTAGGGCGTCCCTTCCAAATAGCGAATCCTAACAGTATGCATGAATGTTTTGTGACTGTGAATGCGGTCGCAAAACATTCTCATATTACCACCTACTTCAAGTAGGTGGTAAGACATTCGCAAATGGGAAGGGGTCCCCAAGGGACCCCTTTCCCTTTGTGAATGTTTGTAAAACCATTTTTAAGAGCAGGCAGTGGTCCCACGGACCACTGCCTGCTCTTAAAAAATGAAAAGAACACTTTTCATTTTTCTTTTTGTAAAGCATCTCGTTTTCCTTTAAGGAAAACAGGCTGCTTTACAAAAAAAAATGATTGCTTTATTTAAAAGCAATGCACGGACATGGTAGTTTGCTGATCTCAGCAGGCCACCATCCCTGTGAATTTTGCGATTCCTAGGGGGTCGCAAATTGCGACCTACCTCTTTAATATTCATGAGGTAGGTCATTTGCGACCCCTTAGGATTCGCAGAAAGTGTACTGCACACTTTCATGCATGTCGTTTTGCGATTCCCTAATTGCGAATCGCATATATTCGCAATTAGGGAATCGCAAAACATTTTTTGATGCATCTGGCCCTAGATAAGATTTGAAGGCTGGAGTTGACTGAGGTCTAAAAGGTAGACAGGGACGAGATACTGGATGCAGAAGACACAACTAGAGAGAAGAAATGACCTATACAGGCCCAATGAAATGGTGAAAGCAGAAGTAAGAGGAGACCAAAGACCTTTGCTATGCTCCTAGAAAAGTGATCTGTCTGCGACAGCTGGAAGACCTTTTAAAAAGACACAAATTTTTTTATTTGAAAGCCACAGAGAGACGAGCATTAGAGAGGGCAAAAGTACAGGGGCACGGGGACCAGAATACTGGAACAGGGCTTGGGTATTGTAACGAACAGGGAAACGACCAAGAGTGACAGAAAACAGGAAGAGGACTTTGGAAAAGTCAAGACCTCACCATGAGTAAACTTAGCTGAGACATTCTACAGCATGCTCAGGGCCATATTATCAAGAACGGCGATAACATTATCGCCGCTTTAGCGGCAGGAAACTCCAATAGAAGCCCAGGTTTGATGTCCTTCACACCAGAACCTGGGCTTCTATTGGAATTCTATAGGGCATATTATCAAGCTCCTTATCGCCGCTTTAGCAGCAGTTTCCTGCCGCTAAAGCGGTGATAATGTTATCGCCGTTCTTGATAATATGGCCCTTAGACTTTACAAAGTCCACTTTAAAGGGAGATCCATTCTATGCTTGTTTTAAGAATAACACTACATCACCGATTCATGTAGTGCCAATCGATCTCGTAGGGTGATAGATCACCACACTACAACAAATAGTAGCATTACCTGTCCTACTGACCTGATGCCGAATAATCTCTGTTCTGATTCGCTTATCTTCACAAAGCAGCTTGCACTAGGGTCTGGACTTTAATGCAACAATGGGCACTGGACAAAAATAATTTTGTATTCACCTGATTTACATGTGTTTACATTCTAACAGCTGGAGTTTGTGGGTTCATTCCTGGGTTGTATTCCTCTAGGACACATCACTTAGGGTGCTTACAGTGGAGCAATTGGGTTCCTACTAGAATGACATTGTTAGCCTTTTTTTCTGTAATGCTGAATTTGGCCTCAAGATATGATGTGTGTTTCTGCATTCTTTGATTGACTAACCTGCATTCCATTTATGACTATCACTTTGTACGTCTTCATTTATACACAGGTTTGCACTCGCCTCCAGTCATCGGCACAGCATCGGTCCCTGGGCTCGTGGCACCATTGACAAATGGGTTTACCGGGGTGATGCCTTTTCCCAATGGACATCCTGCTCTAGAGACAATATACTCCAATGGCCTTGTGCCTTACCCAGGTACCTGCCAGCCTCAACAGAGGCATACAGACACGGCTAATCTGTTAGTGCCAACACGAAAACCTCTTCTTCCAACCTTTTCAACTGGAATGCGGAAGTAAATTGTGTTCAAATATTGTGATGTTGTTTCTCGCTAAACAGCATTATTTGGGGTGTCATGATTACAGTGGGGCTTCATGATTTAATATGGGGTGCTGTATAGATTAAGGCCACTACCATATACTGGCTTCTCTCTTTGACTGGCAGATGGATACAAGATTCCGCAACTGTGAACTTTGAAAGCCCTCTTGCTCCTGAATGTGCAAGCCCAGGGGGCCCAATTCATATGCATAGTCACGGTTTATTACCTCACACTTTTTCTTGTTTACATCTTTTTGGAATTTTCTAAACTTTTCTAGATTAAACCTGGTAATCTTGCGATAATCCTTGTTTTTCAGATGCAACACGTAAACAAATTTTAGAATTTTCCAGTATTGGATCTTTTATAGATTCACATTCTTGAATCATTCCCCGTCGTCGAAGTGGGAGTCCCACGGTATCATAACAAAGCAATGTGCAACAGTATAATAGATAGGAAAAGCACTGAACCTTTGGTCCCATCTATGTCCTTCTTAAAAAATAACTAAATGCCAACCTTTAGCCAATCAGACTACAGTACCCTCTAGAATACTCCAAGAGAGGCTGAGTTCCTCAGATTTTTGACCGCACGTCGTGTGATGGGATTCTCCCTGAGCTCTGCTCAGTTTTCAACATTTTCCACAATTTGTGAGAAGATTTCTCTTCAGAACTTCATCTGTATCTACATTTGAACTGATAGCCTGACTAGACATCATGTCAAACCAACCTAAAAAAGGACTTTTTAGATCCTGTGACACCTGCGGGAAAAAATAACTTCATATTGATGACCCACATAAGCAGTGTATATATTGTCTTCATCCGGAGCACAAGGAGAGGGATTGCAAAATCTGCCGCGCCGTTTCCCCAAAAAACGCTCAAAGATAAGGAACATAGGGGCATATTATCAAGGGCTTTATCGCCGCTAAAGCGGCGATATTTTTAACGCCCTATTAGCAAGCTGTCGCTAACAGGCGTTAGCGACAGCTTTCATGCGTTAGCGGCCGGGTTTTACATCGCCTTGCATGTCAGCGATAATTATCGCTAATGGCATGCAAGGTAGGCGTTCCCCACTAAAAGCGACTGTAAACAGTCGCTAACACAACTAACCCCTATTAACAAGGCAGGCGAAGCGATAAAATAAATCGCGCTAAGCGCGTTTATCGCTAGATTTTATCACCTGCTACTGAGGATGACTTACCTGTTTAAGGTATAGGAGGTGGATTGTCAGGCTGAATCCATCCTTGCGTTAATGCGAGAATATCGCTTCTTTTCCAGCGATATTCTCAAATTTTCCCGATATCGCTGGAAATTTTATCGCTATGGAGATAAACCTTGTTAATAGGGTGTTATCTCAGCGATATTTTCCAGCGATAGGCGGCGTTAACAGAATTCGCGCTAAGCGCGGTTAGCGATAAATATCGCTATTCCTTGATAATATGCCCCATAGATTGTTGTTTTGGCTCCAGAGACTTAAAAATAAAGAATACCCTCTTTCAGATGAGGACAGTGAGGGGTCTTCAAAAATGGTAACATCCAAAAAAAAAGACAGATCTGGTGAACGGCGCTCATCCCTTTCGCAAAGCTATAAAGAAATCTCGCCATAGCCCCTCTACGGAGAGCAATCCAGAGGAACATCCATCTTCCTCAAAAAAAGAAAAACTCTTTGAAAAGGTTCGCAAAGAGCCTAAATCTCCTTACCAGAAACAGGCTCCAGTTAAGAGAGCCTCATAATCGCTTCCGTTGACCACAAAAAAGTTTTTGCCCCAAACTTCAAAATCTTCTCAGTGTCAGTGGTCACCTCATCGTCGTCAATGGATTTGTCAACAAATACAATGGCGACATTTACTTCAGCGGCTTTGCCCATGATTCTTTCATCATCACCGTTGTTGTCGATGACTTTAATAATGGCTAAGATACCTAAAAACAAGCCGACTTCACAATATTCATCACTTGCAACCTGTTCAGTCAGTCCAGCGATGAAGATAGGTTCAGCGACGCTACCGTCTACTAGAAATCTGTCTTTGAAGGACTCAACGGAGAAGAGTTCGTCCACGAAGGACCCGTCAATGAAGGACTCATTGAGGACAACAGCATCACACCTGTCGACTAAATGTTTGCCGACGAAGGACCCGTCGACGACCCGCCGACGAAGAACCCATCGACGAAGGACAGGTCGATGAAGGACCCATCCAATATGGATCCGTTGACATTGGATACGTCTACAAAAGGGCGCTTGATGCAGGATTCGCCGACAAGTGAGTCGTTGATGGACAAGTCAGCTGAAATAAAACTTGCGTCATCCACAAACACTTCATTTCTACCGCTGACATTTATCACTCCTAGGAAGGCGATCCTTCCAACCCACACCTCGCCATCTAAGGTCTCCTCACTTCCACCAGCACATCTCTTCGATGAAGATTCAGAAGATGGCGATTGTTTCGGTGTAGCTCACAGTCCATCCGCCCTTAATGTCAAGTGCCAGGATGACAATGAGGACGACCAATACTACGAGGAATGCTATTACACTGGGTGCGAACAAGCTGAGCAATATCAGCTTGAAAATTCGCCTTATACACAGCACGTCCGCCAGAACCAGTCTATCCAAATGCCCTTGTCTTAAGACAGCAACTTACAACATATGCTGCAAGACTATTATCATAGGTTCCCTCAACCAGCGGGTGGAGCCACAGAACACCAGCCAACCACTCCACTGTCTTCCCCTCCATCCCGGATGCCACTTACACCACCAGCAAGGCCGCTCATAGCTTCTTCTACTCAACCTCCTCCGGTGCCTTCTTTCATAGCTGACCCTCCTGCTGAGGATCAACTTTCCACAGACGAGGAGAGAGAGGAAGGTGAAATAAGGGACACCACATCACTCCCTAATGAGTGAGATGATTATTTGGTATCAACTCCATCCCCTCCATGAGGATATTGGCGGGTTCCACAATTTGATGGAGAGAGCTGCCATGAAGTAGGACCTTCCACTATTTTCCAAACAAACGGATTGTTACCTTTATGATTTAAAGAGACTACCAAAAAGTCTCTTCGGTTGATCGCTATGATTGATTACATTTGGCAGGAAGGTGTAAAGATAATGAAAAGGGCAGTCTCCACAGTCATTCCCAGACGGGATAAAAAGATATAGTCCCTGAGGACTTACCAGCATGTCTGATTCGCCAACCAAAACTGAATTTGGTGGTTTCCCAGGCAGCCCAACGTCGCTCCAAAAATCCATCAACTTCAATCTCAGCACCTCCCGACAAGGATGGTCATAATCTTGATAACATCGGCAAGAGATTTGCTTTGTTAGCAGCCTCAACAGTCAGAGCTGCTAACTCTCTGGCAATACTGGGTCATTACGACCACCAAATGTGGTCAGACCTTTCTACTTACATCGACCTGTTACCAGAGGACAGTAAGGTAGAAGCCCGTAAGATTCTACAAGAGGGAGAGCGAACTTCAGCTAAGATTATAGATTGTGCTTTCGATATCTCAATCACAGGTTTCAGGCAGCAGTTCTCAGGAGACAGGGATGACTCAGAGCTACCTCTCTCCGCCCTGAGGTACAAAGTAAAATTTTAGATTTACCCTT
Source organism: Calotriton arnoldi (assembly GCA_963921515.1). Classification (NCBI taxonomy): domain Eukaryota; kingdom Metazoa; phylum Chordata; class Amphibia; order Caudata; family Salamandridae; genus Calotriton; species Calotriton arnoldi. The sequence goes on from CAWUFW010001460.1 coordinate 1,036,846, forward strand.
CGACGGAGAATCCTTATTCAGTAAACATGTGGATGAGGTGCTTCAGTCCATCAAAGCAGACACAGACACTGCCTGGTCTCTCAGAGCGTTAAAGTATCAGAAACAGCCCTTTCGAGGAGCCAGGGGCAGAGGGAATTATTCACATTGAAGACGTTTTTAACCCTATAGAAGCTAATACCAGGCCGGTCAACCTCAGTATCATCAGCAATACCAGAATCAACCGCCACAACCTTACAGGCAACAATCGGCTGCACCGAACAAACATACCAATAGAGGCAAATTCTCCACCCGTGGAAGGAATTCCAGCAGAAAACAGTGACCCTTTTATAGTGCCGGCTACCCCTCCCCACTCACCTACTCAATTAGAGAGCCGCATTTCCCATCATCTCCAACAATGGCCCCTCATAACATCGGACAAATGGGTCCTCGATGTCATTGCACAGGGTCATACTCTGGAGCTCATCTAAGCATCTCCAAACACCCCGCCAAAGGACCACCTCCTCCGCACCTCAAAAAACTCCTCAGCGAACGATCCATAATATTACGGAAGGGAGCAATAGAAGTTGTCTCAAAATGTCAGAGAGAAATGGGATTCTATTCTTGTTTGTTCCTCATTCGCAAGAAGTAAGGAGAATAGCGTCCTATTTTGAACCTTCCCAAATTGCACAAGTTCCTGAAAAAACAATCTTTCCACATGGTAACACTCAAGGAAATTCTTCACCTTCTCAATTCCGGAGATCATATGATGGCCTTGGATCTTCAGGATGCAAACATTCATGTACCAATCCACCAGAAACACTGCAAATTTCTGAGGTTCAAGGAAGTCAGCACACACTACCAGTTTACCGTCCTTCCCTTCGGACAAAAATTGGTTCCGCTTATCTTCACAAAGGTCTTAGCTCCGGTAGCCGCTCATCTCAGACAGCGTGGAATAAAGGTATTTCCATAGTTAGACGAGTGGCTAATAAAGGCAAGGGCACACCACCAAACTGCCAATGCCACGCCGACCTGCCTCATGCTCTTGCACTGTCTAGGCCTTTCAGGCAACTATCAAAAATCCCATTTGAATCCCTAACGTTCTTAGGGGCATTCGTGGACACAAATCAGAACAAGGCCTTTGCTTCAAAGGACAGACAATTAAATATTCAGCTTCTAGCAAAACTATTAGCCACAAAAAAGTCAGTTTCTATCCTGATATGCAAATCTCTACTAGGAATGCTTTCTTCATGCATTCATATCATTCCCAATTGCCGTCTACACACAAGACCGCTCCGAGAGGAATTGGACAAACAATGCCTTCAAGCCAAAGGCTTGTTCGAGGACATTGTTGAAATCACCCCTCACATGTCCAAAAACATGCGCTGGTGGGCACGGACATCCAATCTTTTCAAGGCCCTTTCATTTCTGGCACTAATTCCAGATTATACTATCACAACAGATGCATCTCTGGAAGGATGGGGTGGTCCCCTCCAAGACCTGACCATCAGCAGAAAATGGCAACCAGAGGGAAAAAAATCACACATAAATCTTCTGGAGCTGAAAGCCATTGCTTTGGCATTGAAAGCTTTTCTCCCCAGGTTTACACACGGCTCATGTTTTCATTCGAATGGACAATACCACCAGCATGTTCTACTTGAACATTCATGTAGGAATGCGCATACTAGCACTGTCTACTCAGGCACAGCACATCTGGACCTGGGCACTCCAGCACCACATAACACTTAAAGCAGAACATGTTCCAGGAGTACTCAACATCCTCGCAGACTCATTAGGCAGGACCAACATCGCCTGCCACGAGTGGGAACTCGACCAGCACACTCTGGACAGCCTATTCCATCTTTGGGGCAAACCAAGACTAGACCTATTTGCCACGAAGGAGAACAAGAAATGCCAGTACTTTCCAAGTTGGCATCACCAAAAGGGGTCAAGGGAAAATGTGTTTTCGATGAGATGTTCAGGAATCTATGATTATGCTTTTCCCCCGACCCCTCTCATTCCACAATTTCTCATGAAGATGAATCGAGAACCATTCCGAGCTCTCCTCATTGCCCCACACTGGCCCAGACAGGTCTGGTCCATGGAACTTCTCCTCCTGTCCAAACAACCTCACATTCAACTCAAACCAATACCAACGATGCTCACCATGAACCAGGGCCAGGGCCGTCATCCCAACCCGACATCGCTGCACTTATCAGCCTGGGTCCTGATTACAATGAGTTTGCCAGGGTAGATATTCCTTCAGACTGCAGACAGATTCTTGCCCATGCAAGAGCAGAGTCCACCAACAAAAGCTACAAATACAAATGGAAACGATTTTGCTTCTGGTTCACAGAACACGTTCATCCCTTCTCATCGTCACCCAAACAAATCCTCCTGTATTTTCTTACTTTGGCTACGTCTGGATTAACACATTCTCCATCAGAATTCATCTCGCAGCAATCTTTTAGGTATAGACGCTTTAGTGAAGCACCATCATGTGGTCCTCCAGGATCATCAAGCAGTTCCTCAAAGGTCTCTTCAGTGAGGAGACCCCCCACCATCATGGCTCCTCAACATAGTTCTAGGCCAACTTAAGAAAGCCCCATTCGAGCCAATTCACAGATCTGAATTGAAATACCTTACGTGGAAAACAGCACTTCTACTGGCCCTTACTTCTGCTAAAAGAGGTAGTGATATTCAAGCTTTTACCATCAAGGAGCCTTTCCTTCAATTCAAGTCCAACAAGGTCGTTCTTCGCACAAGTCCCAGATTTATCCCCAAGGTCCCTTCGGACTTCCATTTAAATGAGCCCATTGTGCTTCACACCTTCTTCCCAAATCCGCAGAGAGTTTCAGAAAGGTCTTTACATTCTCTGGACGTCAAGAGATGCCTCAAGTTCTTTTTACACAGATCTTGTCAGATCCGCATAGGAGATCAGTTATTGGTATCATATGGCAACCTCGCATAAGGTCGTCCAGTTTCTACACAGACTATTGCCAGGTGGATAGCGTCCACCATTCACTTTTGCCACAGACAGGCTGGGAAATCATTGCGAGACGAGGTTAAAGCCCATTCCGCAAGAGCTGTCGCTACTTCCACAGCTCTGTTTGCTGGTGTGCCCCTTCAATACATCTGCAGAGCAGCAACATGGTCCAGCAGGCACACCTTCACGAAACACTACTGCCTTGATGAGACACACAAGACAGATGCAACTGTGGGTAAAGCACTACGAAGACACCTATTTCAACAAGGTAAGCCTCTCATGATTTCAATCCCACTGTTTGATGTATGTACGCATGTTCATATTTCTTTTCTACAAATGTTCATATGTATCCACGTTTAGTATAAGTATCTAAACATATTATTTGTCTGGTTTTTAACTGCTACCTATTCTGATTTAAGCATGTGAATCTATAAAAGATCCAATACTAGAGAAGATCCACCCTCCTCCCCTGAGGAAAATCTGAGGAACTAAGCCTCTTTTGGGAGTATTCTAGAGGGTACTGTAGCCTGATTGGCTAGAAATTGGCATGTAGTTCTTTTTTAAAAAGGACATAGATAGGCTATAGAACCAAATGTTCAGTGCTATTCCTATCTATTATACTGCTGCCCATTGCTTTGTTATGATACTGTGAGACTCCCACTTCGACAACAGGGAATGGTTCAAGCATGTGAATCTATGAAAGATACCAATACCGGAGAACTACAGTTACAGGTAAGTAACTTCTTTCTTCTATTTTATCAAGTGAAAATATGCCTGTGTATATTTTCCTTTTGTATGAGTGAAAATAAGGGGCGCAAAAGCACTTGCTAACTATTTTTCATTGTTCTTCTCCATGGGGAAAATATTTTTTATGGTGAAACCCCAGATTCCCACACCCCCACCAATTTTGGGTGTGTTCCCTTTCACTTCCTGCCCTGAAAAGGGTTTACCTCTATCATGTCAGGAATAAATCTCCAAAACTCTGCTAGGCAAGAAATGCTGTGTCCACCGACATGTACATTTTTGGGTGGCCACAAACTTACAGAGCACTCCCACCCTGGAACAAGCACTTCTTGTCACTTAAGGAGATTTACTAATATTGAAACCAATCTTAATGCATGTTTTCATATGAGTGCCATGCTGACATCTGTGAATTGGAAAGACATCTTGCATTCATAAAAGAAGTATTTGCACATGCAAGTTAATCATACAAGTAGCCTCTGCGAATGGACTCCTGGAACATCCCACCCTCCCGTTCAGGTTGCTTTTGGCTCTGCCCAGTCTGTTATGTGGGTGTTGGAGGGTGAGTGACTCCTGTTTCTGGTACATTTTGCAGGTACATTTCCTTCATGATGAGATTAATGAGTTAGTTTGTGGAGCAGAGTTAAGATGGGGTTATGCAAACATTTCTTGGCTACTCTTTTTCTACAGTAGGATATTTTGGTTCAGGGGTGCAGTGCTCTCACCAGAGAAGGGTAATTTCTCTCTTAGGGGATTTCCATGTATTGTCATAAGCACTTGAATAGTCCCGCCCATGTGCAGGGGCCCGGAGCACTTCTTCTAGATATATCTCTCAAGTGGATATTCTTCACCTTTCTTCAGGAAGGCCTGCAAAGACACTTAAGAAAGAGAGACAAATAATGCAGCCTAAGTACATAGGCTACACTGGCCAAAGTCTTCATCATGAAGTGAAAAAGGAGTCAGTACATTTTATTTGAGATGAATTTAAAATGTTTTAAATCTCCTTCACAAAACCCTTTTTCATGATAGAGCTGAATGAGAGCAGGGTAGAGTTGCCTCATAGGCTGCCATTATATGGCTCACAAATAGAGGCTGTGCCTTTAAGAATCCATAGACCACCAGTATCCCATCATGCACAGGTGGTGGCAGTTACCTCAGTTCTTTTTGAAGGCAATGTGAGACCTATGCAGACTGTCTGGACACCTCTGTCTATTCCACCGGGGAGGAGGGAAATAGCCCTACGAGAGAACTGGAGTTATAGGTAAGAAACTGTACCTTCTGGTGTAGCCAACACTTAGGAAGTGTGAGGGGCAAGGTGTTGTTTTGTACGGTCAAGTATCATTTAGCACCTTGAAGTACTGCATATTAGGATGACTAACCATCTTTTCATGGGTTTGGTCGTTTTACAAGTAAAACGCAGAGGGGTGCAGATGGACGCTGAAAAGCAACCAGTAGAGCATGGAACCTGGGGGGGTTCTTAGGAAAGCAAAAAGAAGTGGGGAGCCTTCATTTAGAATATTTATAAAAGAGAGAACAGAACAGAGCGTCTAACAGTGCAATAGAGAGCTACATGGACTTGCAGAAGGGGACCCACCTTATGCAAATCAGTCTTCACCCTGCTCCAAGGGTAACAAGTGCAGCCTGAAATGGTAGGCCATGACCTCTTTGGAAAGGCTATGCAAGCAACCTCAGGCTTGGTCTGGCCCTGTTGAGCCTTTCCAGTATAGTTGAGTTCTGTGACACCACAAGCGTGGGGCTTCACATGTGGACAAACCCCCTACCATTTAGGGTAACTCACTTAGGAGCAGAAAACCTCCTGAAAACATTGGAGATGCAGTGATGTAAGTAAGCACTGGATCAGCACTGTTTCTGAGTTTTATTGTCTCTATATGATCTCGATAAGGGTGTGGATACTCAAACTCTCAGCTGCTGTCTATACATTTTACAATTCCATTCTCTAACTCCTATTTCTCCTCTTCCTTCTTTCAGCTCAGAGTCCCTCGTTAACAGCAGAGACGATACATCCAGCGTTTGCGGGCTTGCAGCAGTACGCAGGTACCATTAGCCCTTTCATGCAGGGTTTTCTTACTGATGACTGTAGAATTGGCTAGGCCCTAGTGGCTGCAGGGCATGTGCAATCACAAAGAGGCTGATTTCTGATTGAAATTAGGATGCAGTTATGGATAGACTGAGTGTTGAACACGCAGCAGAGTCTAAAAGCAGTTGTAATGCAACTCGGCCATTATTCAGCAAACATGATCGACAGATTAAGCAACGAGGAATGTAATATCATCTTGAACAATGCTGAAACCTTGACCAAACTTGGAGGGCATGCCACTGACACAGTGATAGAAAATGCAGTAGATTCGAAAACACTACCCAAAGCTGAAAGTGGAACCATTGAGAGAGTGTCATTGGATATGCAATAGCATCTTCATCCGCTGGCAAAGATACTGGTTCAAGAGGAAGGCAGGCCATAATTAGGCATGTGTAATGTGCACCATTTGGACGTAATGTTTAAAAACCAATATATATTTTTTTTTATTTAAAAAAATTAATACATTTAAAAAAAAAAGGAAGGGCCATGAGCGGTTGTCATGGGACATGCAGTGGCCGCTTTGTCTCCTGATGGATACTGATCCAAGATGGAGGATAGGCCATGAAGAGGTTGCCATGACCTGCAATGGCCGCTCTGTCTCCTGACGGACACTGATCCAAGATGGAGGATGAGCCATGAAGAGATTGTCATGGGACATGCAATGGCCGCTCTGTCTCCTGACAGATACTGATCCAAGATGGAGGAGGAGCTATGAAGAGGTTGTCATGGGACATGCAATGGACGCTCTGTCTACTGACAGATACTGATCCACGATGGAGGATGGGCTATGAAGAGGTTGCCATGACATGCAATGGCCGCTCTGTGTCCTGACGGATACTGATCCAAGATGGAGGATGGGCCATGAAGAGGTTGTCATGGGACATGCAATGGCCGCTCTGTCTCCTGACAGACACTGATCCAAGATGGAGGATGAGTCATGAAGAGGTTGTCATGGGACATGCAACAGCGCCTCATCCTCCATCTTGGATCAGTATCTGTCAGGAGACAGAGGCGCTGTTGCATGTCCCATGACAACCTCTTCATGACTCATCCTCCATCTTGGATCAGTATCTGTCAGGAGACAGAGTCATGAAGAGGTTGTCATGGGACATGCAATGGCCTCTCCGTCGCCTGACAGATACTGATCCAAGATGGAGAATGGGCCATGAAGAGGTTGTCATGGGACATGCAATGGCCGCTCTGTCTCCTGACGGACACTGATCCAAGATGGAGGATGGGCCATGAAGAGGTTGCCATGACATGCAATGGACGCTCTGTCTCCTGACGGATACTGATCCAAGATCGAGGAAGAGCCATGAAGAGGTTGTCATGGGACATGCAATGGCCGCTCTGTCTCCTGGTGGATACTGATCCAAGATGGAGATGAGCCTCTGGAAGATCTTCATGGAATGTCCAAGAGCCTCATTATCCATTGAGAGACCTACTGGTCCAAGAAGGAGACAGGCCATTGGGAGATTGTCGTGGGACATGAAGCTGCCTCTCCATCTGCTGATGTGGAGACTGGTCCCAGACGGACTAAACTATTGACGGTTGCAGACAGTTTTGTGAATTGAGCAAAGCACTGTGAAAAACCTCAAAAGTCATGGGTCAAATAGGTTTTCCACATGCCAGTACCTCACGCAATTTGAAATAGTTCTGTAACATTTCCGAAAATGCCCTGAATATTTCACCCGCTTTTCTAATGTAACAGCCAGGTGGCTACCATAAGAATGACAGATGAAATAAAGAGGTGGACTTTCAGAAACGTGAAATTCACCTTTCTTCTCAGAAGTACAGTCAGTGCGTGAGAGGGACAGCGGATCGTGTGACAGTGACTGTAGCTGGGTCTACTTGCTGACTGAGATTCCTAGAAAGATGCCGCTGGAACACAAGTTGCATGTTAAAAAAGATAAGGGGGCATATTTCCAAAGAGTTAACGCCACCAGAACATCACATTTTGCGACGTTCTGGTGGCATTAACTCCACCTTATTAACAAGGTGGCGCTAAGCCACTTAACGTGGCTTAACACCGCCTTGTAAATAATGCTCCTATTCAGGCAGCACTTAGCTTGAAAGCGGCGTGCAATGGGTGTTACAGTGGGCGTTCCGCCGCAAAACCCATTGCTTTTTGATGCTGCCCCAGATTTACAAGGCTGGGGCAGCACCAAAAATAAGACCAGGAAATTCCTGGTCTTAAACAGGCGATACGAGGAGAAATGTTTTATTTCTCCTCGTATATTGCTCTTTCCACGTGTGCTGCACTCTTCAGCACACATGCATAGAGCAAATCGCCTGTTAAGATTGTTTATGTGCAGGAAGATGTCCCTTCCTGCGCATAAACAATCGCCCCTGCAGCACATGCACCCTTGCAACAAGGCACTAGGGGAAATGCAGGGGTGCCCCGTATTTTTGTAAATACGGCGCATCCCTGCATTTTAAAACTGTTGGAGTGAGGAGTTACCAATTTTGGAGTAACACCGTGCTCCGCCAGTTTATTGTAAATATGCCCCATGGAGCAATGACTTTCCAGACTCATTACGAAATGTCTTTTGTTTCTTCTTCATTCTTGCACAGCCATTTATCCGACCGCTGCCCTGACGCCGGTGGCCCAGGCTGTCCCACAAGGCCCCCCCGTCCTTCAGCATCAGCAGAGAGAAGGTGAGTCTCATACAAGTCACCTCCCATTCCAAACTCCCAAAGCAAAAAAAGCATTGATGCACACATTTAATTGGAATGAAAATACCCTCTAGTTCCTAGCAGGAAACCTGGCTAATAGGCCTAGTGCGGTGGCTCATTGTGGACCTTATATGGGGTCCACGTGATTACATACAGAGGTGTCCAGCCTTGGTCCTCGTGATTACATACAGAGGTGTCCAGCCTTGGTCCACGTGATTACATACAGAGGTGTCCAGCCTTGGTCCTCGTGATTACATACAGAGGTGTCCAGCCTTGGTCCACGTGATTACATACAGAGGTGTCCAGCCTTGGTCCAGGTGATTACATACAGAGGTGTCCAGCCTTGGTCCACGTGATTACATACAGAGGTGTCCAGCCTTGGTCCAGGTGATTACATATAGAGGTGTCCAGCCTTGGTCCTCGTGATTACATACAGAGGTGTCCAGCCTTGGTCCACGTGATTACATACAGAGGTGTCCAGCCTTGGTCCAGGTGATTACATACAGAGGTGTCCAGCCTTGGTCCAGGTGATTACATACAGAGGTGTCCAGCCTTGGTCCAGGTGATTACATACAGAGGTGTCCAGCCTTGGTCCAGGTGATTACATACAGAGGTGTCCAGCCTTGGTCCACGTGATTACATACAGAGGTGTCCAGCCTTGGTCCAGGTGATTACATACAGAGGTGTCCAGCCTTGGTCCTCGTGATTACATACAGAGGTGTCCAGCCTTGGTCCACGTGATTACATACAGAGGTGTCCAGCCTTGGTCCAGGTGATTACATACAGAGGTGTCCAGCCTTGGTCCACGTGATTACATACAGAGGTGTCCAGCCTTGGTCCAGGTGATTACATACAGAGGTGTCCAGCCTTGGTCCAGGTGATTACATACAGAGGTGTCCAGCCTTGGTCCAGGTGATTACATATAGAGGTGTCCAGCCTTGGTCCTCGTGATTACATACAGAGGTGTCCAGCCTTGGTCCTCGTGATTACATACAGAGGTGTCCAGCCTTGGTCCAGGTGATGATCATGTCCCCTCATTCACTATGTGTTAAAGAGTTTCAAAACGTCTTTCAAAGGTTTTCCTTTCTTTTTCAACTGGTCACATTGTATCCTTTTTCTCATGTGAATCTCACTATTTTTCTAGTAAGGCACTTCAGTCTCAGCTACTTGCATGCTTGTTACATTGTGTTCTCGTTCTTAGGGGACGTGACTTTTTTTCTATTTCACTAGTGATGGTGCGAGTTGATAGTTTCTAAGATAGTGAAGGGAGCGTTGGTAGTGTGGACACGCGCATACCGTGTGACCAGGTCCAGTGACTCGGCTACACTATCCTTACGGCCACTGGAAAAACACAAGGACGTGCAGGCCAGCCTTTTCTGCGGAAATAGGAATTTGCTACTTTTACCACATAATCTATCATCTGGTGCATAATTTGCAGATTTTCAGAAAATAACTTTCCATAATGTATTAATTATAGGAATATAAATGATAATATTATAAATTATATAATAGTATATTCATCAAACAATATTTTTAAATATAATAATGTGAAAGTAATTAAATCCATGTGCTTAACAGTGTAGTGCCCACATTTTCTACCACAATATTTTATTAGTCAATATTTTTGTTCTTTGCATTATAAGTATGTTAGGTCCATATTTTGCTTGTCGACATTTGGCCAACGATCTTTTTCTACCACCCTCTTTTTGTCAACAATATTCTCTCATACAACAAGATCCAAAAGGGTTTACCATGACTGAGTGAGGGGAAAAAGGAAAAACACCTTGTGTTTGTGGTTGGTCTCAACACGAAGGACCACCCTGAGGGGTATCACCTTGAATCAGAAACTTGGGCAGAGTCACCTTTCTACGCTCTCGCACGTGTTCAGCGGTAGAGGAGCGCCCTGCCGGATTGTAAGATCCAGGTGGGCCGGATGCATGCCAAGTTGTCAGGATATCTTCATATGTTTACATGGAATTAATCTAAGGGGAACTCTGTACAGCGCTCTGGTGCCTTTCGACTAGGTTCACACAATATACATACATCTCCACTCAAAGAGGGCATCAGGTGAATGATGTCACGAATGGTTCTCCAAACACAAACTGACATCATCAAACCAACATTCTAGACCAGAGTTTCTAAACCTGTGGTCCGGGGATCTCTGGGCATCCGTGAGACCTCCTCAATGGGTCAGCGACTGCTTAAAAAATTAAATATCATTAACAGATTCAATAAAGTGTATACAAATTAACAAGCAAAATGTTAAGTTGAACATTTTAAAAAGTTCTGTAAATGTAAAGGAATTTGAAATTGGGGGCTGAGAATTAAGTTAGTATCCTCAGATTGATTTCATTACAAGACCGGAGGCTACCATTATGCAATAACTTTTATTGCCGCCCCAACATGCATCCCTTTAAAGAACATGGAAATGGTCTCAGGAGGAACGTCTACTTCATATAAATTGTCTAGAAATGATGGCTGGCTTGAACGCACTGATGAGCTTCAAGTCATCCATAAAGAACAGCGTAGTTCTCTTGAGACTGGACAATTTCACAGCCGTGTCCTATATCAATCGCCTAGGGGGCGCAAGGTCCAAAACACTCGCCAATATGGCCAAGGAAATTTGGTATTTTTGCTGGACACAAAAAATTCTACTGAAAGCAGAGCTCATTCCTGGTCACCAGAACATAAGAGCAGATCGGAACTCAAGGTTTCTAAGGGACTCGAGCGACTGGAAACTGAATCCCAAAGTTTTTCAAAAGATTCAGAACCTATGGGGCCCCTTCCAAGTGGATCTGTTTGCCAGCAGATTAACATCTCAAGTAGAAGACTACTTCAGCTGGAGACCAGACCCCAAAGCAATGGGAGTAGATGCTCTACTTCAAACATGGGACAAGGGGAACTGTTATACTTTTCCCCCTTTCGCTCTAATACAGAGGGTATTATTGAAAATACGGAGAGAGAATTACAAGATAATTTTGGTAACTCCCTTTTGGGATACACAGGTATGGTTTCCCGGGGTTCTGGAACTAGCAATAGACTTCCCACGTTTAATTCCAGGGAATTTGGACCTTCTCCAAGGACAAGAAGGGGAGCAACATCCTCTCTTACAAGAAGGAAACATGAACCTTCTTGTTTGGAGGATTTCAGGCGATCAAGCAGATACTCAGGCCTTTCAGGAGAGGCTAAAAGCCTACTGGATGAGTCATGGGCACCAGGGACAAGAAAATACACTGGTGTATGGAAAAAATGGTCTAGTTGCTGCATGGAACGAGATTTGGATCCCGTGGATGCTCCTATAATTTATATAGCCAACTTCTTAGCTGAGTTATTTAGATCAGGACTTTGGTATTGTACTGTTAACTGTTATAGATCAGGAATTTCAGCTGGTCACTCTCTGATTAATTAATTTTCAGTGGGTAGCGATCCTTTAATCCGCAGAGTAATGAAAGAGATAAGACTTAAACGACCTCCTAGGGCCAGATATCAGTCCTTATGGAACGTCAACCTTATCTTTAACTTATTTATGTCTTGGCCTGACAACCCTTTACTATCAACAAAACAGTTGTCTATGAAATTAGCTACTCCTCTCTGCCTTATATCTTTCAGAAGAGTGTCTGATGTTAGACCATTAGAAATCTGTAACAGATTTTTGCTGGGGAGGTCATGGGCGGAGTCGCGTCCGTCTATGCCCTCCTCAGCCAGCTCCGCGCCTTAATCTAGTAGTGGGTCTCTCTCCGAGGGGGAGAGAGACCTCCGTTACACAAAAAGCGGAGCCGCGCTCAATCCGGCACCGCGTCTCTCTCCGAGAGGGAGAGAGACGCTCCTCTAACGCACACAAACGAAGCTGAGGAAGTCTGAGGTGGAGACGCGTCCGTCTCTTCTCTTCGCACCCAGCTCCATGCTCAATCACCAGTCCGACTCTCCCCAGGGGGAGAGAGAGAGACTTATTAGAAGGAAAGGGGCCCCGGAGAGCACCGAGGCACCCTCTACGTTGTCAATTGTTCCCATGACACGAGAAATGCTCGTCACGCCTCGTCGGAGCTCCGGGCGAGGGAGGCCAACAAACTTCGAGGCAGTTGGATCGAGAAGGTCAGCTCAGAGAATCACAATGCGCTAATCATATAATATCATATAATGTTAAGCTTATAACAAAATATATATCAAGTGAATCAAATAATGTGTATTTCCGCTAGAATTATGGCTTATTAAGAAAGTTGTATAAGTACATTGAAATTAAAACAAAATTTGAATAGGAGGCCGACCAAAAATTGGAGGGGCCACCACCAAATAAGAAAATAAAGCACTTACCGTGCAAAGCCTGTTAAAGAAATTAAGGTTAATCAATGAAAAAATTAAATAAGCATTAGAGCTACAAGTTATAGTGTACTTAACTGAGAGGAGCAGCCAATATAAGAGGATGATGCCTAGCTACACTGTTACTATGTTATGTTTCTAAAGTTCTCCAGCATTGAATCTTTCATAGATTCACATGCTTGTATCTTCCCCGTCGTCATGGTGGGAGTCTCGCGGTAGTTAGAAAAGAAGTACCATAGAAGTACATAGAAACCACCAAAAGGAGAGAAAAACTTTAACATTCGTTAGCATCTTTATGTAGGTCCAAACTTTGACCAATCAGAGACCAGCCCTAGACCTCAACTCCCCAGCAGAGCCACCAGACCTCAGATTTCTAACCGCACGTCGTGTGTAAGGGAGTCTCCCTGAGCTCTGCTCAGTTTGTCAGTGAGTGAACTTTTGACCCTGCTAGAATTCACCTCAAGGTATTGTCTTTCTACCTTCTTTGCTTCAAAGATGTCTGAGTGTTCTAAGAAGAGGCTTTTTAGGCCCTGTAGATCCTGTGGGAAGGCAAGGCTTTTTTCTGAAGATCCACACAAGGACTGTCTTTATTGCCTTTACCCTAAACATACAGCCAAGGACTGTAAATACTGCAGAACCTTTTCAGCCAAAACTCTAAAGGATAGAGAGGCCAGATTATTGTTATGGCTTCAGAAGAAGAAATCAAAATCAGACTCTGAATCTGATGTTGAAGAGAGCCCTGGGCCATCCTCAGCTGAGAGGAAGCATAAAAATGAGGGCTCTACCTCATTAAAGGCTGATTCAAAGAGATTAAAGGCAGAGAAATCCTCCACTGCCGATAAAACAGCACTTAAGCTTAAGGAATCAGACCTGAAGAAATCCTCTACTGCTTCTCTGCCTGTCACACCTCTCAAACAGGCTTCGTTGACGAAAAAAGCACCGTCGACGGACCCATCGTCGAGGACTTCCACTAAATCCCCGACTTCTATGGCGAAGACTACATCGTCGACGAACACGGTGATGACGATTTCCTCGTCGAAGGCATCGTTGACGGCTTCGGCGGCGACGACGACGATGAACACTGTGTCGACGATTGCGTCTACGACTTCGTCGACGGGAACACCGTCGACGAGGGCGTCAACGGCTTCGTCGACGGGCGCTCCGTGGACGACAGTGTTTAAATCACTCTCTCGGCCTGTATTGACGACGATCACTATCAGGCGTCTTCCGTCGTCGACAGATCAAAAACAGGACATTAAAGGTCTCCATTTGGTTCCAAAATCTCCAGGCTTGTCACCTTTACCCAAGATATCACTGTTGCTCCCCTCTCACCTTCTTGATACGGAGGAATCAGGGGACGAAAGTCTTTTTGGCCCCTCTTACAGCCCCTCACAGCTCAGAGTTAAATGCCAGGACACTGATGAGGAGGAGGCGCAAGGACAGGGCACTTCAGAATATATGGAAGGGGATTACTCATTCACGGGTCGCTCTCAGGCCCAACGATACGACTCTTTCCAAGAGCACTATCCTTATGAGGCTTATGAAGAGCGTCAGGCGGTTCGGAGAGATTCCATGCTGGTGCCAATCTCCCTGGTCACAGACCTTAGGCATATGTTAAATTACTATTATAAAAGATTTACGAACTTTCACGCTCCGGTTCCATTGACGCCCGGCGGTCCGAATATTCAGGTTGCTCCGCCTCCACCAGTAGTTACTCCGCCGCCTGTTGCGCAGGTTGAGAGACAGGCTCCTCAATGCATTACAATCCAAGATGATTACCTCGAGAGTGAGGCAGACGATCAACCCGAGGAGGGGAGCTCACTCAGGATCCGGACCTACTTGGTCAAGAATGGGATGATTATGTGGCTCCATCTTTGCCGTCGCTTTCCCCCCCTCCAGCGGCTTTCCCCCCGGGAGATATTGGGGGATTCCATGAAGTACTCGAGAGAGCCTCTAGAGGATTCGATTTGCCTTTGCCTGTGGTACAAACCGAATGTTTTCTTTATGATTTTAAGGATGCAACAAAGAAATTGGTTCGATCCATTCTGATTGTGGATTTCATTTGGAGTGAAGGCTTGAAAATTATGAAAAACCCAGCCTCCGTTCCTGCTGTGTTACCGAGGATGGAGAAAAAATACAAGGCACCTGATTCTGCTCCGGCGTGTTTAATTGGTCATCCTCGTCCGGACTCAGTAATTATGCAAGCTGGGCAGAGGCGTTCTAGGAATCCGCAATCTCCTTGCTCGGTGCCTCCAGACAGGGAAGGCAAACGCCTTGACAGCATCGGCAAACGCTTCGCTACTATGGCCGCTACTGCTATCAAGGCCTCTAACGCCTTAGCGATCTTGGGGCGGTACGACCGTCAGTTATAGTCAGATCTGGCTCCTCTTCTCGAACACCTTCCTGAGGATAAAAAGAAAGAAGTGAAGGACCTCCTGCAGGAGGGTGCTAGAGCGTCTTCGGAGGTGATTGATTCTGCAATGGATCTGTCTTCGATTGCTTTCAGGCAAATGGCAGGTGCCGCAGTTCTTCGTAGACAGGGCTGGCTTCGGGCGACGTCCTTCCCCCCCGAAGTTCAATCGAAAGTTCTGGATATGCCCTTCGATGGGGAAAATCTGTTTGGAAAGCACGTAGATGAAGAGCTACAGGGCATCAAAAAGAATACTGAAACCGCACGTTCCTTAGGCACGTTGCAACAAAGGCGTTTTCAGTCCTTTCGTGGAGGTAGAGGAAGAGGTCAGTTCCAGCAAAGACCGTCCTACCAGTCATACAGATATCAACCATATGCTCAGCAGAGTTACAGACCACAATATGGAGGACAGCAACAGCAGCAATTTCGTGCTTCCAATCTGTCATACAATCAGCAATCAGCTAGACCAGCCACCTCATCTCGTTTTCAGCCTCTGCAGTCCCATCAGCTCTCTCCATTTCTAAGTCAATGGCAAGCCATCACGAAGGACAAATGGGTACTGGATATCATCCAACACGGCCACACCCTAGAATTTGTCCACAAGCCTCCTCGAACTCCACCTCCAAGAAAGATGCATCATCATCATCTGCTCTTGTTAAAGCAAGAAATTTCGACTCTACTAAAAAAAGGGGCGATAGAAAAGGTGCCTTTCAGTCAACGAGGGAAGGGCTTTTATTCCAATTTCTTCCTAAAAAAGAAAAAATGCGGGAAATTGAGACAGGTCATGGACCTCAGACAGCTGAACAAATACATCAAGAAGCGGTCGTTCAGAATGTTGTCCCTTCAAGAGATTCTATTATTAATAAACAAGGGAGATTTTCTAGCGTCCCTCGATCTCTTGGATGCATACTTTCACATCCCCATTCATGCAAAGCATCGCCAATTCCTAAGGTTCGAGGTGGCTGGGGATCACTTCCAGTTCAAGGTTTTGCCATTCGGCCTTCGCTCAGCTCCCAGAGTTTTCACGAAATGTATGGCTCCGGTAGCGGCTTTTCGGAGAAGGCAGGGACACCAGGTTTACCCCTACCTGGACGACTGGCTAGTGAAAGGAGCTCCATTTCACTCTACCAGAAAGTCTACGCGGACTTGTCAGCGGCTCTTCCAGTCTCTGGGGTTACAACTCAACGTAGAGAAGTCGCAATTGATTCCAAGCCAGAAACGTATTTTTCTAGGGGCGTTACTGAACACCAAGTTGATGAAGGCGTTTCCCACTTCAGAACGGAAGCTCAAGATAAGGCACTTAGCAACCCTTCTACGTGCAAGAGAGTCCACTTCTGTGAGAGTATTCAAATCCTTACTGGGGATGCTGTCATCATGCATCCCGTTGATTCTGAATTGTCGGCTGCACATGTGGCCTCTCCAGGAGCAGTTAGACATGCAGTGGGTTCAGGCGCACGGCTCGTTCGAGGACATCATCTCTCTCTCTCAGACAATAAACCAGGCTCTGTCATGGTAGGAAAAAGAAAGCAATATCTCTCCAGGCCTCTCGTTTCAACCAGCACAGCCTTGTTATATTATGACAACGGACGCTTCAATGGGCGGTTGGGGGGCGCATCTCCAAGAATTGCAAATCCACGGAAAATGGTCCGTTCAAGAAACGTTTTTACACATCAATCTTTTGGAACTGAGGGCAGTTTTTTTGGGACTGCAAGCTTTTCTTCCAAGAATCCAGAGATCCTCCGTTCTGGTAAGAACGGACAACACCACAACAATGTTCTATCTTGCCAAACAAGGGGGCACCAGGTCTCTCACATTATCAGAACAGGCCCAGGAGAGTTGGATGCGGCTAATTCAGCACAACATAACGTTGCAAATAGAGCATGTTCCGGGCGTGGACAACGATTGGGCGGATTTTCTAAGCAGAACCAATTCCCAATGTCAGGAATGGGAGTTAGATGGGGACCAGCTGCGACGAGTCTTCAAACTGTGGGGCACTCCAAAACTGGATCTTTTCGCGACAGAAAGCAACAGGAAGTGCGAAAGGTTCGCCAGCAGGTTCCCTCAGAAAAACTCTTGGGGGAACGCTCTGCAAATGCAGTGGATGGGAACGTTCGCCTATGCGTTCCCGCCGTTTCCCCTCACCCCAAGAGTATTGAGCAAGATGAAGAAAGAACCATGTCATCTCATTCTCATAGCTCCGGCATGGCCGAGGCAGTTTTGGTTCATGGAGCTTCTCCTGTGCTCGATATCTCCGCACATTCTCTTTCCTCCACTGCCAAACCTACTCTCAATGAACAACGGTCAGATTGTTCATCCTCAAATACAATCTCTAAGTTTGTCAGCTTGGAACCTCACGACTATGAATTCACAGATTTAGACATCGCTCCGGATTGCAGGTCCATCCTCCAATGGGCCAGAGCTTCTTCCACTAATAGGTCATATGCTGCAAAATGGAAGGGATTCTGCCATTGGTGCGCGGAAAAAGACTTACATCCTTTGCTATCAACCCCGGAACAGGTTTTGCCTTACCTTCACTTAGCTAAGTCAAAATTGGCTCACTCATCAATCAAAGTACACTTGGCGACAATTTCCAGGTTTCGCAGGAAACCAGGAGAACTCTCCTTGTGGTCAACAAGAATTGTTAAAGAATTTATGAAAGGTCTCTTCAGGGTTTTTCCACCCTTAAAGCGCCCTGCAGTCCCATGGGAAATAAACACAGTACTAGCCCAATTGATGAAATCGCCTTTCGAGCCCATACACAAGGCTGATTTAAAATATGTTTCATGGAAAACGGCTCTCCTTTTGGCCCTCACATCGGCTAGAAGAATCAGTGAAATTCAGGCTTTCACGGTAGCTGCACCTTTCCTTCAATTCAGACAAGACAAGCTATTATTGAGAACAAATCCTCAATTCATTCCAAAAGTTCCAACTTCTTTTCACTTGAATGAACCAGTTGTCCTCACTACATACTTTGGAAATCCTTCAACTGCTGCTGAAAGAGCATTGCACTCTTTGGACGTAAAGCGATGCATCCATAGAACAAAGACTTTCAGAAAATCGGATCAGCTATTTGTTTCCGTTACTTCGCCAAGGAAGGGCCAAGCCCTTTCAAGGAGCAGTATTGCACGTTGGATCTCCTCTGCAATTGTTTTCTGCCAAAACAAAGCTGGAAAACCTCTATCTGCAAAAGTTTCTGCGCATTCCACAAGGAATATGGCAGCTTCTACAGCCCTCTTTGCCGGGGTATCGCTTCCAGACATTTGTAGAGCGGCAACATGGTCTAACGTGCATACATTCACCAAGCACTACTGCCTAGACTCGGCATGGAAAGCGGATGCTGCAGTGGGTCAAGCTGTCCTGAGACATCTGTTTGCTTAAGGTACAGTCTTTTCATGTCTATCACTTCTATTTACCTCGTCTATTTGATTTTCACAGAGTTATTTGCTATTAGTGATTTACTTGGATTTCATGATTCATATGTATTGGTATGTTTAAATATGTTCATTTTTATTGCATATGAAGGTCTTCGCTTAGTCGCAAATTTAAGGAATGACACTGCTAACTACTTGATACAAGCATGTGAATCTATGAAAGATTCAATGCTGGAGAAAAAAAATACTTACCTGTACACTGTGGTTCTCCAGTATTGATATTTATTTATTGAGTTTTATATAGCGCTGGCTAGACCCGGAGGTATCAGAGCGCTTTACATGAGGAAGAAACATTGTTTCAGAACATGGTTACAAAGTTACATCAGTGACTGGAGCGTAGTTACAGGAATTACATGGGTACAAAAGCATAGCATAAACATGAGGTAATAAATAGGTAAGGGGAGGGAAGATTAGGGGAGAGAGGGAAGGAATAGGGGAGGTAGACGGAGAATAATAGAGGGAAGAGGAGGGGGAGGGTGTAGGAGGCACAACGGGGAGACGAGCAAAAACAGTGTCCGACATCCGGCTGGGTAGGTGACGGCCGAGGGGTGAACCAGAGCCAAACTCCTCTATAGCTGCGTGGGACAGCTCCACCGGTCACCGGCCAAAGGTTGCTCTGGCACCGCAGTACATACAGAAAGGTTATAGTTTCCGCCTAGGGGGGCATAGTCCAAAAGTTCCATCGAGTGCGCCGGTCACGGTGTACGGTGCTGTACTCTCGGCGGTAATGGGATAAAAACACAGGCCTCCGCTGTGTGAGACTCCCTTGTCGCTGTGGACTCTCTCAGAGGGGTCTCTGAGACTCCAGGGTATAAATGCTGGAACCCTCCCCAACAAGGGGAGAAGGAGTGCTTTGGAAAGGGGCCCACTCATGGTGGCCATTATTAGAGAATTGGTGTATCAGATGTCCCCAGTGGCGGCCATCTTAGATGCCTCCTTGTCTATGCCTCACTGGCCTTGGGGAGAGCAGGTAGGTGGTTACAATCCGGGTGGAGGGTGGAAGGCCGGGCAAACAGGGGGAAATCTACCGGTTTGGTAATCCCCAGCAAGGGAGTAGAGCGTAGAGCTCCTACTCGGCAGTCATCTTGTTGATGCCCCCCGGGGCCCCTAGGGTGTTCCCGCTGCATTCTTCAGGTGTCCACGCATGGAGTCTCCGTACTCGGCGGAGAGTTTGGATCAAGCAGTCATCTTCCACTTCGCCCCCAGAGACCCACCAGACGCCACTACGCCCTGAACGCCGCTGTATTGCAATTGTCATTGATTCACCCCCACTGGATTCTATCATAAGGCAGGGGGGGGAGTCGAAGCGACCGTGGATCTCACCTTGCGTGCTGTTCCATACTGCTGTCAAAGTTGCTGCTCAGGTCTGGTGCGGCAATGGTGCTGCCACCGGGGTGCTCCTCGACTTGCGCGGGGGCGGTCATCGGTTTTGTCAGCGGCTACGGGATCCAAGTTGCTGCATTGCGGCCGCCATCTTAACATCAGGCACACCTGACTGCCGTGTGCACGCCACTTTCCTCAGCGCTGACTCGCCGGGCTCCCCCGCCATGCACCGTCGCTCCAGTGAGGGCCGCAAGCGTAGTGGGGCAGCTGCACGCCCGCCGCGGCAGGACGTGTCCCAGTGTCCGCTAGTCTCCCACGAGGGGGGGAGGGGTCCGTGCTGTTTACGGGCTTCAACGGCGATTACCGTGGGGCTAATCTCCTATGCTCACTCCTCATCAGTCTTCCCTCAGCCGCGGACCAATCTACCCATGAGGGGGTGTCCGTCGCAGGACCAGAGATTCGATGAATGGATTTGTCGGGCGAGCGTCAGACCCGGGGTCCGGTGGCCGCCATGTTGGTTATCGGGCCGTCGCGGCTCTGGGTCAGTTTTCTCGGCTTCTCCCGATATTTGATCGACTCAGAGCCCGGCAACGATCTCCTGTGCTGTTCCGACCACTGCTGAGTTGTTTTTTTACACTGTTAGGCGCGGCGTAGCAGGCGAGATTCGTGCCCGCTGGCGGAGCCTCAACCTCAACACGCCCGCCATGCTGGCGCAGGAGCACTTTCATATATTCACATGCGGCCCTCCCTCCTCCCCGTCTAGGCTTGCCACTTCTGATCTCATGTTACTTCTTAACCTTAGCACACTTGTGCGCGAAATCTGAGGTCTGGTGACTCTGCTGGGGAGTTGAGGTCTAGGGCTGGTCTCTGAATGGTCAAAGTTTGGACCTACATAAAGATGCTGACGAATGTTAAAGTTTTTCTCTCCTTTTGGTGGTTTCTATGTACTTCTATGGTACTTCTTTTCTAACTACCGCGAGACTCCCACCATGACGACGGGGAAGATACAAGCATGTGAATCTATGAAAGATATCAATACTGGAGAACCACAGTGTACAGGTAAGTAACTTGTTTTTTCTATGGAATGTTTTACTTGTGATGTAATACATGTTCTTTAAAGGGCTGCATGTTGGGGCAGCAATAAATGTTATTGCATAATGTTAGCCTCCGTTGTCTTTAATGAAATCAAGATTCTCTCTGTATGTTAATTGGAGAATCGCCATTCCTGGGAGCAGTGCAAATGCTTCAAACAGAATATAGTATGGACGATGAGTGGCCTCAATTGAATTTAGAAAAGTTCCAACCTTCCCATTAAATTTTAAATTTTGATTTTTTATATTTATTTGTGCATTAAATAAAATATTTAATCATGTGAGTATTTTTTGATGAATGCTTCGTTTCTGTATCTTTTGTCTGTTCTGTTGCGGTTCAAATCATCAGAAATTATTAGGCCTGGGTCTCCGGCTTCCAGTAATGACTCATTGTGGGGTCCACGGATTCTAGAAATGATTCAGTGGGGGTTCCCGGGCTCCAATAATGATTAAGTGGGGGTCCACAGTAGTCAAAAAGTAAAGAACCACAGTTGTAGACTACCTATGGATAAAGAAAACTGTTTCTCCTCTACAATGGATGACCCCTTTAAAAATAAGTCATCCCTTGATTTTATAAAGTATGCACTTGTTCATAGCTCAGTCACACCAGAGTAATCTGCAATCTGTAAGTCTTACCACTATCAAAATGGAACCAAGTAGGCGTTCCCTTCTTCCACGACCACAGGATTCCAACACAGGCAGCAGAGCAAACACATTCTGGCCACGAGAGGGCACCATTGCAGAACTTTACATTTTCTTCCTGGGAGATTAGAATACCACAGTGGCTCATAACGTGCTGTGGGGTTCTTGGTAAGCCTGGGCGTAGTTCGCGAAGTAGCGCTACACGAAGCTACGCAAAGTGCAGTTCGCACTACGCGAGCTACGCGTACCACTACGCGAACTGCGTAGTGCACAGTTTGCAATGATTGCACAGTGCCGGATGCTTGTCCGCACTGTGCAATCATTGAAAACGGCATCTTGCACAGTGCGAGCTGTCTTGTACTGCCGCCGAGTAGATTTTTACTCGAGCGGCAGCTTTCTCAACGCGGACTGGTAGTTTCTCATCGCGAGCGGTCGCGAGCATACGCGACCACTCGCAATGAGAAACCTGACCTCCCGCGTTGAGAATCTCGCCGGAGGTTTATTTTCCACGCCGCGATCGGCAACTTGATGTTGCTGATCGCGAACGAGGAAAAAGTCTCGCCGGGATGTCATTTTGCTTGCTTGCGGTCGCCAACTTGACGTTGAGGACCGCGAGCAAGCAAAAAATGACCGCTACGCGTGTTTGCACTGTGCTACGTGCAATTTGCGTTGTGCGAAGTAGCGCAAACTTCGCAAACTACGCGAGCGTAGCGTAGTGCTTTGCCCAGGGTTAGTTCTTGGACACTGAACTTTATCATAAATAGAACTGCAATTTCCTTTAGCAGGTTTTGCGCAGGGAGATACAAGTTTGACACCCGGGTATCAATTTAATTTATTAAAAGAAAGAAAAGTAAGAAAAGTAAGAAAACACGGAAAAACAAGGTTTCCCAGCCTCGACTACTGTGGTATCCCACGAGTTACTGTTAGAATGTCAGAGCGATGGCACAGTCCAGTGGCATCCAGTGGTCGCAGTCCTGTGGATTTACTCTTCGGTGAAGATTGTATTTCCTTTTAACTTGATAACACGTCTCCTGCTTGCTGAGACCACTTCAGAAGAGCAGGCAACAGACCAGGTCTTCCGGCGCCATTATCTCTGCAGCCTACAGACTTCAGGAATGGCCCTCAACTCTCAGGAGGGACATATCCTCACATGTGTATCAGCTGCACTGGAGAGGCTAGGGTGCTGGTTCAGTTTCTGCAATCAAGAGGGCTAGGCGGTCTGCCGAGGTGCCACCAGCTCTACTCACCCTCCTTTCCCAGATATCTCCATGGCCTGCTCTCTTGGGGTCAACACAAGTCTTCTGTTTTGCCAGCGGCAGTAACACTATCATGTTCTGAGGGCATCAAATTAAAACCCATGACCTGGCCCTTGGTAAGAAGACCAGGTGCCATGCTTCGGTTCAGTTCCTCATCTCCAGTTTCAGAGATGCCGGCTAGAGGCCTAGGACTTCCATGTCCAGGTGAAGCAGGTTACCGAGGTCTGACATTTTCATCTTCTGTATTACTGTGTTAAACATTTATGTCGGGGACAGAAATTCTGCAACCAAAAATTGTTGCATCGTGTTAAGAAAAGGGACCACTGAATCCTCCTGTGAACCATCATCTCACATCTATCTGGTCTACAGGCTCCTGCATTATCAGTTTATCTTTGCATAGAGAAGTGACTGCTTCTTTTTAAATCAAAGAATTTCCAAGGAAGTATTTTCTGAGCAGTCTTAAAAAAAGGAACAGCTGCCTCCCAGTGAAATTATAGTAGCCATGCCCAACTTGCACGAAGCTAGACATTTGCATGGTTAGGAGAAAAGGTTTCCAACATGGAAAATCCTTTATCTTTTGGTAAAAATCAAGATTTTTGTCGCACAGCATTTGCCCAGATGCATCTTGGTGCTAGGACTAAAAGAAACCCCAGAAGAGAAAGAAACAGTGCCAACTGAGACAGGTGAACATAGAGGAACTCTGCTAACTGAAATGATGGTGCTTGCAGGCCTTATTAAAGGCAGAACAGTCTTAGAGGGGAGGAGCGTCGCCCCACTGCTTTCTCGCAGTGCGAGAAGCAGAAACATAAAATGGCATTTTAAATACCATTTTATGTTTCTGCTTCTCGCGCTGCGAGAAAGCAGAACGGTATGCCTGGTTGGGGGCGGGCGGTTCGTGGAGGAGTGGCTTGCCCAATGCTGTGGGCCCTGACTGTTTGGTCGGCCCTCTGGGGCCGACCAAACCAGTCATGCGCACTCTGCATTTTCTCTATGTAGGTTGCATGCAGCCTACTTAGAGAAAATGGCCTCCTTACAGGTGCCCGGCTGGGCGCTGTCCACACCAATCACAACGCTGCCATTGCAGAGTTGTGATTGGCTTAGGGGAGGGGAGGGAGAATGCCTGCTTCCTGACACGGACCCGGCCAGGAGCGGAGGCGGCGCAGGACCCTTAACTCTGATTAGGTCCGCCAAAGAGAGCCAACGCAAGTGAAGTCAAGTTTCAGGAACCTGGATGAATTTTTGCAAGTTCATTTAAGTCTAACCCCAATATACTTTATGTTGCTGCTGGAAGGGCCATCTGCTGTAATCACTCATTGGCGCCTGAGGCAGAAGGGCGACTTGGCCTGACACTCTCCTCCTGGAGGCCCATACATCTGCTTCCTGTGATACTGCAGAGGACCAAATGGCTGAATCCTGTGGAAAGTAAATTAGTTCTTGTCAAGGGTTTCTCTTTAAATTCAGAAACTTACTTACTCTTTTTTTTTGATAACCAGATTTTATTGATTTTTGCATATAGAAAAACGATACGACACACAAGTAGCTTGTCGGGGAAAGGTATACAGTGTTTACTTGAGGCATTGGCATTCAGATGACACAATACAATAGTATAAAACAACAGTAGCATTCCTGTCTCTAGTCGGGGCCATAGGCTAATTGGCCCAGCCATTTCCCCCAAACTCGACCATGCTTAAGATGACAGCCCCTGGCCTCTTAGACCGGTTTTCCTTGTTGTGCGCACCAGTCCACCCCGGCGCTACTGTGAAAGGGTGGGAGGGGTAGGGGACTTAAGGTGAATGGCAATGTCACGCTTGGCGACCATAAGGGCCGTTCCCAAGAAGGAACGATCGGCCCTCGTGCTCCTAGAGACCTCGAGGACACCCAGCAGAAGCACTAAAAGGGGGAGGGTAACCTCCCACCCCAGCACTTCGGTCAGCTCTCCCACCACTGCAGACCAGAACACTTGAATCTCTGGGCATAGCCGGACCATGTGATAGAAATCGGCAGGAGCGTCACCACAGCGCAGGCAAGAAGGCTCAGGGAGGAGTCCCCCGCTCGGTGAAGTCTAGCCGGCGGAGAGGTAAGAACTATAGAGGTAGTATGTTTGGATCAGCCGGAGTCTGGAAGAAATTGTTATAACCCTGGGTACCATCAGTGCGTCCCGCCAATCGTCATCCTCAAGGGGGCCTAACCAGTTCTCCAGTATTGGGGTATCTTTCATAGATTCACATGCTTGAATCATTCCCCGTCGTCGAAGTGGGAGTCACACAGTACATAGAATAGCAATAGAGTAATGAGCAAATACTCTAACATTAAAGTTAATAGAGAAAAAACCATTCACTTTAATAGCTCGTCCTAGTCATTAGATATGGTCCAAACTCCAGCCAATCAGGCGACAGCACCCTCTAGAACCATCTCCACAGAGGCTCCAGGCTCTCAGATTTTCTACTGCACGTCGTGTGAAGGGAGTCTCCCTGAGCTCTGCTCAGTACCTCAACTTTTTCTTCAGATTTCTTCAGATTTTGTTCTCTGAACATGTCTACTTCTAAGAGATCTCTATTCAGACACTGTGAATCTTGTGGAAAGCTACGACTTCACTCGGATGATCCCCACAAAAATGTATCTACTGTCTTCACCCAGATCATCAGGTGAGAGATTGCAAGATCTGTAGGACATTTTCTCAGAAGACCTTGAGAGACAGGGAAGGACGTCTTCTTCTGTGGCTACAGAAGCTTAAGACTAAAGACAATCCCTTATCTGATGAGGAGAGTGATTCCTGTCTCAGAAGAACAGCCTCTAAAAAGAGAGCAAGTGAAGCGGAGTTGGTATCTCCTAAGGCTACTAAGGTGTTGAAAAACATCATCACACCTCTAAACAAGAGGATCAACCTTCATCCTCAAAAAGGCACCTGCCCCTCCTAAGGGTCATTCTGTGCCCTCTACGCCTCCAAAATCCTCCTTAAAATCTAAGCAGGCGTCTAAGTCTCTTCCTGAGACACTTACCTCACAAAAAAGACGACTCGTCGACGACGATTCCTTCGTCGACGAGAACATCCGTCGCCACGACTACGACATCTACTTTTTCTTCTCCTCAGCCCAAGATGATTATGTCGTCGGCATCTTCTCCATCGACGTTTGTATCGGTGAAGGTGAGACCTCTTACGTCGACGTTGTCCTTGTCATCGTCGTCAACGAAGAAGAAGCGGCCCTTATCAGGACCCTCGTCGACGGAAGCTTCATCGCCGCGAGACTGTCGACGGCTTTGAAGAATAAATCTCCTTCATCGACGGTAGCCGAAGTTTTCCGATGCAGATCTTCGTCGACGCAGTTCGTCGACGGCCATAATGTCGACGGAAGAACCATTGATTAAATCTTCAGCTTTGATGTCTGTAGTACCTTTGACATCTTCATCAATGCTTGTACCATCATCGGTGTTAGCGGATGCTTCAGGGCTTCTGAAGAGAAAGAATTCCCAAGACATTCTTTTACCGGTACATACCTCTCCAAGTAAGGTATCTCCTTGTCCTCCTGAGGAGATTTTTGACTATGGAGCTGATGAAGAGTATTCAGAGGATGATGAGAGGTTTCGTGCTGCTCGAAGTCCTTCCGAACTTCTTATTAAGTGCCAGGATGATGATGATGATGATGATTACGATTATTACCCAGAGGCTACTACTCAGGAAAGACAAGCAAATCAGACAGTGCAAATGCCGATGTCTCTTGCCTCAAATTTACAACACATGGTAGAGGATTACTACCGCAGGATTCCTCCCTCGGAGCCGGCATCTTCCGTTCCACAGACACCTATTACGCAACCTTCCTTGCTCATCAGATCACCCCCTCCAGTTTCTCCTGTGGCCACAGTGTCACAACATCCGGAGGAGACTCACACTACGGATGAAGAAAGGGAAGAGGGAGAGTTGGATGAAGGTTCCCTTCCTAACGAGTGGGATGATTACCAAATCCAGACACCATCACCTTCCACTCCATCTCCTATAGACTCACCACCTGCAGATATAGGAGGTTTCCATATTCTGATGGAAAGGGCGGCGAAGAGGTGTCTACTTCTTATGGTCACCAAACAGGATGACTGTTTCTTATACGATTTTAAGGAACAAACAAGGAAACAGGTCCGCGCTATCCCTATTATTGACTTCATATGGCAAGAAGGATTAAAGGTCATGAAGACCCCAGCCTCAATTCCTGCAGTATTGCCAAAATTAGATAAAAAATATAAGGCTCCAGATAACTCTCCTGCCTGTCTTATTGGACAACCTAAACCTGACTCGGTGATATCCCAGGCGGCACAACGTCGTGCCAGGAATCCTTCATCTCCGTTATCGGCTCCTCCTGATAGAGATGGAAGACGTCACGATTCTATTGGCAAGAAGTTCTCCAACATGGCGGCAACAACTGTCAGAGCGGCCAATTCACTCGCTATTTTAGGCAGATACGACAGGCAAATGTGGTCAGACATTTCGCCCATTATAGAGCTGTTGCCTGAGGAATCTAGGGCCGAAGCATTAAAAATTCTACAGGAGGGAGAGAGGATCTCGGCTGAGATCATTGATTGCGCAGTGGATGTCTCTTCCACAGGATTTCACCAGCTGGCTGGGGCTGCGGTCCTGAGGCGTCAGGGCTGGTTGAGGGCTACTTCTTTTAGGCAAGAAGTTCAAACAAAGGTGATTGACATGCCTTACGATGGTGAATCTCTGTTTGGCCAACATATTGATGAAGCCCTCCAGGCAATAAAGAAAGATACAGACACGGCAAAGGCTCTCGGCACTCTGCAATTTAGAAAGCAGCCCTTTCGTGGAGCAAGAGGTCGTGGTTCATCATCCTTTCGAGGAGGATACAACCAATATAGACAATATCAAACTTACCAAGGACAACCAAGATACACATCGTCGCAGCAGCAACAGTCATTTAAGCAACCACCGGCTGCATCCTACAAACATTACAGGGGTAAAACCACGTACAGGGGCAGCGATAACTCCAAGAAACAGTGACAACTGCCCACTGCCAACCACTTTTCTCATCAATCCGATAAAAGTTGTAGGAAGAATCTCCCATTTCTTCTCCAAATGGTCTGCAATAACTACGGACAGATGGGTTTTAGACATAATTTCCAAAGGTCACACTTTGGAATTTGTGAAGATTCCTCCAAATTATCCTCCCAGAGGTCCTCCTCCTGCCCATTTAAAAGAACTTTTGTCCCAGATAAAAATAATGTTGAAGAAAGGAGCGATCGAAGTGGTACCAAATTTACAAAGGGGAACAGGTTTTTACTCAAGGTTCTTCCTAATAAAAAGGAAATTGGGGGAGCGGCGCCCCATTCTAGACCTTCGTTCCCTCAACAAATTCCTAAAGAAACAATCCTTCCGAATGTTGTCTCTTCAGGAAGTGCTTCAGTTGATAAGTCAGGAGGATTTCATGACAACCCTGGACCTTCAGGATGCTTATTTTCATGTCCCTATCCTTCCCAGACACAGAAAATTCCTGCGCTTCAGAGTGGCTGGCAGAGATTTCCAATTCAAAGTCCTACCCTTTGGCCTTCGTTCAGCGCCCCGAGTGTTCACCAAGGTCTTGGCACCGGTGGCAGCTCATCTTCGTCAAGATGGAGTCCAAATATTTCCTTACTTGGACGACTGCCTCATAAAGGCGAAATCGCTTTCAGTCACAAGCAGCCACACTCAGAGATGTCTTTCTCTGTTCCAATCCCTGGGCCTATCGATAAATCGAACAAAATCTCAGTTAACCCCTTCAAAGGTAAAGACGTTCTTAGGGGCAACCCTAGACACTCAACAAGCAAAGGCCTTTGTCTCACAAGAAAGGCAACAAAGGATTTACAAGTTGGCAGCTCTATTACTCACAAAAAAGTCAATTTCTGTCCGAAGGTTCAAGTCGCTTCTTGGAATGTTGTCCTCCTGCATTCCGTCCATCATCTCCTTGTGTTTGCTTTGTTCACCCTAAGTTGGCAGGGTATGCCCAGACGTGGGTCCCTTGCTCACTTTGCCACTGGATTCAAGCTAGCCTGGCTGATGAGGGCTGTTAGCCCGAAACCGGTCCCAGGATGCTTGTTTCCGGTCCAGGGAAGACATGGCTTGGCAGTTCGGGCTGGACTGTTCCCATGAGGCACAGGGTCAAGACTGATTTGCATATAGCTATGTCTGAACTGGGGTGGCAAAGTGAGCTAAAGAATGATGATGGATTCAACCCAGATCTGTGACTGGGGGTGAGTGTCTGAAAAGTTTCAGCACTCCGTCCATCATCTCTTTGTGTTTGCTTTGTCCTCCTGCATTCCCCTGATTCCCATCTGTCGTCTGCGAATGAGACCCTTGCAAGAGGAGCTGGACAAACAATGGCTGCAGGTCTCAGGATCCTTCGACGATGTCATCAGAATAACATCTCGAATAAAAAAGGCGTTACTATGGTTGACTCACATCCCAAACATATCAGCAGGCCTATCGTTTGTAGTGGACACACCAAGTTTCATACTGACAACAGATGCATCCCTCGAGGGGTGGGGAGCACATCTACAAGGACTGACAGTAAAAGGAAAATGGGACAGTCAGCAAAGAGCTTTGCATATAAACCTATTAGAGTTGTTGGCGATATTCCTGGCTCTGAAAATCCTTTCGATCCATAATACAAGGAGCTTTAGTATTGATTCGGACAGACAACACAACGAGCATGCATTATTTAAACAAGCAAGGGAGCACAAAATCAACCTTGTTATCCCGCCAAGCTCAACAAATATGGGACTGGGCTATACATCATCAGATAACATTGACAGCAGTACATGTTCCAGGAGTGACCAACATCCTAGCAGACTCTCTGAGCAGGTCAATTACATCCAACCACGAATGGGAGCTTCATCAACCAACGTTAGATCACATATTTCGGTTGTGGAGCAAACCGAGTCTGGATCTATTTGCGACCAACCTGAACCGCAAATGCCCATTCTTCGCAAGTTGGCTACCCCAACAGGGATCGTGCGGGAATGCGTTTTCAATAAATTGGTCAAAAATGTATGCTTACGCTTTTCCTCCGATTCCTTTAGTCCCAAGGGTGCTTCGGAAGATGAGGAAAAAACCCTGTTGAATACTTCTCATAGCCCCCAGATGGCTCACCAGTTCTGGTTCACAGAGCTCCTACTCCTGTCGGAGTGCAAACCCATACCATTGCACCCATTGCACAACTTGCTGACAATGAACTGTGGCCAAGTCTGCCATCCGGATCGAACATCTCTGCGATTAGGAGCCTGGCGCCTGAATACTATGAGTTTGCCGACTTAGTTATACCTGATGATTGTCGGGAGGTTCTTGCTAACGCCAGAGCGCCCTCCACCATAAAGACTTATAAACTCAAGTGGAAGAGATTCTGTCTTTGGTGTCTACATGGTGTAGAATGAACAGCGTGTTCATTCTACACCAGAGCAGCTACTGCCTTTTTTCTTACAACTGGCAAAATCTGGCCTCTCTCACTCTAAAATTAAGGTTTTCCTTGCCGCAATTTCCAGATTTCGACGACAAAATGGATCACAATCTCTTTGGTCTTCAAGAATTTTAAAACAATTTCTCAAGGAATTATTTAGAATGTTTCCACCAATTAGGCGCCCACCTCCGCCTTGGCATCTGAACATTGTGTTGGCAAAACTCATGAAAGCTCCGTTTGAGCCCATCCATAGGGCTGATCTTAAATTCATTTCATGGAAAACATCACTTCTTTTGGCTCTTACTTCGGCCAGACGAGTAAGCGACATACATGCTTTCACAACTCGACACCCTTTTCTCCAATTTACTAAGGACTCTGTTGAGCTTCGTACAAATCCCGCCTTTATTCCTAAAGTACCATTGGATTGCCACCTAAATGAGCCAGTCATTTTGAAGACTTTCTTCCCTAATCCTCAGTCACCAACGGAAAGGGCTTTACATTCTCTGGATGTTAAGAGATGTTTAAAGTTTTATTTACAAAAACAGCCTGTATCCGTAAAGCCGATCAGCTTTTTGTAGCCTATGGAACGATAAGGAAAGGGCATCCAGTGACTAAACAGACTATTGCACGTTGGATCTCAGGTGCAATTCAATTTTGCCATCAGCAAGCTGGCAAGCCTCTGCATGCAACGGTTAAAGCGCATTCTACGAGAGCAGTCTCATCATCTACAGCTCTCTTTGCCGGTGTTCATCAAATTTGCAGAGCAGCGACTTGGTCCAGCAGGCACACCTTTACCAGGCACTACTGTCTTGAAGCTGCCAGTAATGCTGATACAGCACTGGGACAAGCGGTGCTACGTAATCTCTTTATGTAAGGTGAGCCTCTTTTCTTCCCACCTCCTTTAAAGTTTAAGATTTCTATTTAAAAATGTATATATATATATATATATATATATATATATATATTTAGATAAATAGTGATTCTGAAGTATGTCTTATTGGGTAGCATACATTTCTTCTTTCGTACACTGTTTACGATAAATCTTTTGGTATCACAGTCTCATACTTCTGTGATAACTGCTATCTACTCTGATTCAAGCATGTGAATCTATGAAAGATACCCCAATACTGGAGAAGAAAATAAGTTACTTACCTGTAAACTGTGGTTCTCCAGTATTGGTATCTTTCATAGATTCACATGCGACCCACCCTCCGCCCCATAGAAGCTCCCCTGCTCTATTGTAGGTTTATACCACACTTGTGCTTGAAAATCTGAGAGCCTGGAGCCTCTGTGGAGATGGTTCTAGAGGGTGCTGTCGCCTGATTGGCTGGAGTTTGGACCATATCTAATGACTAGGACGAGCTATTAAAGTGAATGGTTTTTTCTCTATTAACTTTAATGTTAGAGTATTTGCTCATTACTCTATTGCTATTCTATGTACCGTGGGACTCCCACTTCGACGACGGGGAATGATTCAAGCATGTGAATCTATGAAAGATACCAATACTGGAGAACCATAGTTTTCAGGTAAGTAACTTATTTTCTTCCCCCACCGGGTTCTGAGATGGTCTAGAGTGCCTGGGGCATTGACAATCAAAGTACGATATATTTTGGAGATTCCACCTTTTCCCAAATCACCCATCAGAAATTTAGCCTCCGATGGGCTGAACTCTGGGAGGGAGTCGGTCTGCGGGGCGCGAGACTGAAGAGCGCGTCTCAATTGGAGGTATTTATAGAACTGCATATTGGTCAGTGCATAAGTGGTTTGGAGGTCCTGAAAAGACCGCATATGTGTCCCTGACCACAAGTCGCCAAGCTGCGAAATCCCAATGGGGTATCATCTCCCAAAGCCCTGCAGCGCCGCCACCTCCCTCAACCAGTTGCCATGCCAAAGAGGTGTTAGTTGCGCGAGTTTGGTGATCCAGCGGGTGTGGCGTAAGGCTGCCCTCCAAGCTAGAAGAGTCGTTTTTGTCACTAGAGATGTGGAGTTGGAGATGGGGGAACCACAAAGCATGGGTAGAATTCGAGGAAACCCTAGAAGGTATAGATCCAACCGGTAGGCGGGATCCGACCAACACCCATTAAACCAGTCGTGAAGTGCTAGGAGATGTGAGGCTAAACAGGTAGAGGTTGGCCATCCCCAGGCCACCGTCATATGTGGCTCATTGACAATGAGCATAGCAAGGCAGGGCCTGGAGCTGTGTCACAGGAAGGAGGCCGCTATCCTGTCCAGAGCCCGAAACCGTGGCCGTGGTATGAGGAGTGGCAGATTTTGAAAGATGGAGAGAAACTGCGGCAGGATCATCATTTTATATAGAGCTATGCGACCCATTACGTTCAGGGGGAGGGTTTTCCATTTAGCAAGGACGGCTTTAGCTTTCCGTGTCAGGGATTCGAGGTTCTTCAACCTTGTAAGTTCAGGGTGTAATGCAACCCAGATGCCCAGGTATTTGAAGCTGAGATGGCAGATGGGAATAGTATCTTGCCAGTCAAAGCAAACTTGGGATGGGACTAGGGGCACCAACACTGATTTGGAGGGTTTCAACCTGAGACCCGATGCCTCCCCAAAGCAGTGCAGGAAATGGAGACAACGAGGGCCACTCATTGCGGGGTTCGCCAAATGGAGAAGGATGTCACCTGCATCTAAGGCTATGCAATCTTTGTGGCTGTCACTCCATCCCAACCCACGTATATGAGCATCGGTATGGCTGAGTTGCGCTAGTGGTTCAATTGCAAACGCTAAGAGGAGTGGAGACAGGGGGCAGCCCAGCCTGTTACCTCGGCCGATGGGGAAGGCATGGGAGACAACACCATTGATCTGAATCCTCGCTGTGGGGTTGGAGTAAAGGGCCTGGACCATTCTGCAGATGCGAGGCCTGATCTCGGCCCATATCAGCACTAGCTGGAGCTAGCCCCAGTCCACAAAATCAATAAAAAGTACGGCTAATTCTGGAGGCAGAAGATGACGGTGGGCCAAGGCCACGAGAAGGCGTCAAAGGCAATGTCTTGTGCTATGGGCCGGCATAAAGCCACATTGGTCTGGATGTATCAGTGGGCATAGGACATGTATGGGACGGGTGGCCAGCAGTGTTGCGAAGATCTTAACTTCTCCGATAATTAGGGATATTGGATGGCAATCGGCGCATGCTGTAGATGGGAGGTTGCGTTTTGGGAATCACCACGATCATTGCAGTGTCTATCCCCGTGGGAAAGGTGCCTGATTGACCAACTTCCTTATAGAGGGCAAGGAGTTTTGGGGTTAGGATATCGCAAAATGTAGTGTAGCACTCCGTGGGAAAGCCATCAGGGCATGGATTCGTCCCGGAAGCCACCACTGACAAGCTGCCCCTACCTCCTCGGCCGAAAAGGGCTCATCCAACATTCGAGCTTTGGTCGGAGATAGGCAAGGGAGAGGAACGTCATTGAGAAATTGAGCGGAGGAGGCCACATCTCTCTTGGAGGGGCAGTGTATAAGTGGTGGTAGTTGCGGGCAAACGCCGGTGTAATCTCAGGGAGGGTATGGGAAAAATTACCGTGCCCATCGAGGATTTCAGGTACAATCTTGGTCACTTGTTGGTGGGAGGCCAGCCAATACAGCAGCTTTCTGTTCTGGTACCCCCACCCTTAGACTCAGGCCCTTGTGGCACGCCAGAGATCTTTGCCAGCTTCCAGGGATTGGAGATGAATTTCTTCATAAAGAAGATTCAGTTGTCAGGGTATCGCTACTAAGATCTGTCTCAAGGCTTCCCTCTAGTTGTAGGGCAAGCGCCTCGAGCTGAGTGATGTGAAGGGAGTGGGCACTTTCTTGTATTCAGATGCGCCTCTTTGCAAACCCCTGTATAGCTGCCTTGCCGGCGGTCCAGAGTGTGCCAACAACTGCGACTGAGTCCTCATTAATGGGGAAGTATGCTTGTAGCTCAGTGCTCAGTGCCTGGACATAGGTTTTGTCCTGGGGATCACAGGCAATAAAACGCCACATAGGTTGTAAACCATCCCTGGGGGAACCAAGATGGAGGAAGAGAGGAGCGTAGTCAGATATGCCTCGAGAGAGAATCTGGGCATGGGAGTTGGCACGACAATCAAGGGCGGGCATGAAGACAAGGTCTATACGCGAGTGGGTGTGATGTGCAGCTGATGTGTGTGTGGATTGACGACGCATCTGGTTCCATACCCTCCAGGCATCACAGAGGGCTAGGGCATTGGCCCAGTCAGAGAGGTGACGGGCTCCTGAGCACCTAGATACAGAGGGAGGTCCAGTGGCGGCGTCCTCCGGGACATGGACCGTGTTGTAGTCGCCTCTGATCAATGTCAACCCTTGTGGAAGAGCTAGTAGGATCTTGGAGAGATCGTAGAGTAAGGCAGCGAGGGCCGCGGGCGGAGCATAAACACTCACTAGGTTGATGGTCTGGCCTTCGAGCATTCCAGTGAGTGCAAGAAAGCGGCCCTGTGGGTCTTGAACCTCGCGGGAGACCGAGAGGGGGATGGCCACTCCTCAGGACCCACAAGTGTAACCTGAATGAAAGATCCTGTCATATCCTTTGCATGCCAGGAAGGGGCATTGATTACCAATTATACAGAATTAACAACGATACTTTGACGGCGGACTGCTGTTTCTGCACCTCACACTAGTTTCAGTTAAATCAGGTTCCTTGCGCAACTAGCCCTTGCACCAGCCATCGGGTGATGCCTCTGTACGTCAGATCCTAAGCAATTGAGGGGTTAGCGTGCGCAGGCAATGAAGTCCAAGAAGTCAATGTTTAGTTTTTCAAATGAGTCTTTATTTTCACTTAATTAGTTCTCACAGGATTGAAGATTTTATGGTCATAACGCGTTTCGTCTCATGACGAGAACTTCGCCAGGCTCAGTAGGCTAATATCATTCCTTTGATGTATACTAGGTAGGTTTGGCCTGATTCAACGTGACCTTCGTGTAGGATTCGAATACGCGATCCCTACCAAGTCGGTGTTCCAGGTAAATAATCTGAAACACTCAGGATATCGCAAGGTCTCAGTTGGCTAAGTAGCAAATCTCAGATTGCAGTTCTCCTGCCAGAATGAGCGAGGGGCCTCGCTCATTCTGGCAGGAGAACTCGCAATTTGAGATTTGCTACTTAGGCCAACTGAGGCCTTGCGATATCCTGAGTGTTTCCAGATTATTTACCTGGAACACCGACTTGGTTAAGGGATCGCGTATTCGAATCCTACACGAAAGGTCACGTTGGAACCAGGCCAAACTTACCTAGTATACATCAAAGGAATGATATTCGCCTACTGAGCCCTGACGAAGTTCTCGTCATGAGAACGAAACGCGTTGGCTGACCATAAAATTTTCAATCCTGTGAGAACTAATTAAGTGAAAACAAAGACTCATTTGAAAAACTAAACATTGACTTCTTGGACTTCATTGCCTGCGCACGCCCAACCCCTCAATTGATTACCAATTAGGCGAGTCTCTTGGAGCAGGAGGATCTCATGTGAGGTGTCGGTAGCAAACGTGAGGACGGCAGTATGCTTCACATGATTTAGGAGGCCGTTAACACTCCAGGACAAAATGCGAAAGGATGCCATTGTGGGGGTAAAAAGTGGCAAGTGCGATAAGGATGAGGGGGAGGGAGACGGCCCTTTGTATACGTGGACAGGAGTGTGCGCCTGCTAGGCATGATTGGGAACCTAACCTTAGTGCATGCTGCATGGAATATATTGTGGGTGTGTGTCGAAGCGTAAATAGAAACAAAAAACAAGCATTGAGACAAGATAATACTAGCAACTGAAGTAACATTGACATTGTACTGAATCCTCATCCCCCAGCTCCCTCCCCACCCCATACTTCCACCCTAGAAGCATCTATCACCCTAAAAAGTAAAACTAGGAAGTAAAACCGCATGTATAAAGGGGAAAAAAGGAGTGGTGGACACCACCACAGTTTAGGGATAAGTGACTGCCATCGAAATAGGTTGAACAACGTTCAGCTGAGAATGTGCTTGTGTCCCGTAGACACTAAGTAGTGTAAGGGTTACAGTGCGGGACTCTGAGAGAGATCTGTGTCCGCTTGGTTCTCTGTAGATAATGAGGATGCTATATCCAGGAGGGCTTCTCGATCCAATCTCTGCTCCCCTTTACCTTAGGCCTGGGGGTGTTGCAACAAGGAAGACGAGTGTCCTT
This sequence comes from Calotriton arnoldi, assembly GCA_963921515.1. NCBI lineage: Eukaryota > Metazoa > Chordata > Amphibia > Caudata > Salamandridae > Calotriton > Calotriton arnoldi. The sequence goes on from CAWUFW010001460.1 coordinate 1,073,387, forward strand.
GTGCTTGGGGAGACCGCAAGGGACATTTGGACATTTAGGGGTCAGAGCCAGGTGGTGCCTTTCTATTCCAAACCAGGAGGACAGTTGGTCCTCGGGCATCCAGGATTTAATCCACGCTTCTAGAAAGTCCGCAACTTGCTGAGGTTCAGTGCTTTCAGGGATGCCATTCGTGCACATTTTTGCACCAGGAGCGGTTCTCGGCGTCTTTGGCGCGGCGGTGCAGTTCTGATGTGCGCATGAGAAGGCTGGAGACCTGGGATTTAAGAGATGTGAATTCATCCTTCACTGTGGATATCTGAGACTCAGCTTCGGTGATCTGGGCCGTGACGTTTCAGAGGTCTAGGTAGAGCAATGCCAGACCCATGCGCACCTACCCAATTTTGGTCTCCACAGCTGCTTGTGAGGTTTGAACGGCCTGAAGGATCGTGGCAAGTTCCCCATCTGTTCAGGGGGCTTTGTTCCCCCCTCCCGGTGCTTCTAAGATGTCTGTTTGTGGGTCTGTGAGGACACTGGGCGGGCAGACTTATCTTTATTCATGGTGCTGGCACAGGGACTTTATACAGCACCTCCTGCGATGGAGATTCAGCCCGCGTGCCACAGCTCCGTGGCTGCACCAGCAGCCGACCTCATGGTGGTAGAGAGTGTTCTACGAGACTAGGAGAGGGGGCGGAGGCAGCGATTTAGGTGATCATCGGGCGCCACCATGGTCAGCATGGATGGTTCTCACAGGGTCTCCCCCAAGGCAGGGCAGGAGCAGAGCAAAGAGAGAAGGCGGTCCGCAGCTCCCCAGCCCAGCCGCTGCTTAGGGGAGAAGAAGGTAAAGTGCAGTAGCCCAGAGTGTAACGTTAGACGTTATGGCGGGTAAGCCGAGGTATAACAGCGGGGAGTCCAAGCAGGCACAGTGGGAGGGCCAGGCCAAAGAGTAGGCCTCTCGGGGTAATCAAACAAAAGCAGGCTGGTGTGGAGCTCAGCGGAGGCGGCGCGAGATCATGAGCCACCACCACGTGCAAATAAATGGCAAGTAGAGCGCAGGGTCTGCCAACCACTTCCAAAGTACAATGTGTTGCGGAAATAAAGTGAAGCAGAGTGGTATGTAAAGATGCGGCTCGTGTCTTGTGCGCAGTGAGGCACTGCATCACTGGGTGTGGAAGGGGAACAGTCGCACCGTCCTTGAAGGTGGATCTAAGCCCACGCCGCTCACCACCCATGCCAGGGGGAGGATCCTCGAGGAGCAAATAAACTAATCAGGAAGGCTCCGCAGCTCCTCACTCATCCCTGCGGCCCAGGCCTCGGCAGCTGTGCTTGCATGGCGTGTCGCAGGGCCACGTGGCCGGAGGCTCTAGAAGATCGCTGGGGGAAGAGAGCTCCGCAATCGTAGCCGGTGGGGCCCAGGCAAGCCCAAGCAGTTGGCGCACCGCAGCGGGTGTTTCCCAGGTCTCTGTCCCCTCCCAAGGCAAGCGACTGCGAGCAGGGACGTGTCACAGTGTCACAGACTCACTCAGGTAGGACCGCAGGTCACACCACCTCCCTGCATGGGCTCCTACACCCGCGTCGGCAAGATGGCGCTTCGCAGTCTCAGGCCTTTCCTCCAGGACCTCTCTGGGCGGCATCGCAGCTGGTTCAAAGGCCCAGGGGGGTCTCCCCATCATCAGGGCCGAGTCACAGGCAGTAGGGTGGCGAGGGTGGAGCAGATCATACCCACAGAGCGCCAACGCCGACCAATTGGCCTGCACCTTATGGCTCTGCCAGCCAGCGAGGGAGGGAGGTCAGATCACCTCCCCCGCAGCGTCTTGGTGCAGGGTGAGAAAACGATGCCACCATCGCTCCACCTCTCTCGGGCACAGCCAACTTGGCTCACGATGAGGGCCTCCACTATGGAGCGACATCTCCCTCTTGGTCAGCATGGCTCAGCAGCGACGCAGCCCGCAAGCCAGTTCTTCATGTTGTTCCTACGCAGCAGGATGTGACTGAAACCCAGTCTCACAGTATTGGGCACAGGGATTGCAGATCAATAGAGAGGCTCAATTCGGAGCTCCGTTAGAGAGCGTTTGCCATGTTGGCCTCTAGTACTTACTATTTTTACATTACTGTTCAGTTTCCGGAGTAAAAAGTATTGAAAAATAAACCATGTCATTTATAATGATTGAAAACATTGAATTCAGTTTTTTTTTTCCTTTACTGTTTTAAAAAGTAGTTAAAAAAGTAAAAATCAACTATGGTCAAAGCCAGGAGCTCAGCACCCATAATATACAGGCAAGACTTATTGGCTTTGCTAATGCTTGTTAGAAATGAGAGGAAGAGTTTCTGACCGCGGTGCCCAGATTCGCCCATTACGGTACATCTAGGCAGTTCTGAGGGACAAGACTTGTCAGGTGCCATCGTAAATCAATTGGATTGAGTGGAGACGAAAAAAGAAAACTGATCACGTTGTCGATGGGGGCGGGGGAGCAGAACTGATGGTACAATAGGAGATGCAAGGTCACTGCCACCCTGAACTATTCCCTCGCTATGGATGATTGATGAGGTTTTTTTTTCATAGGGTTTGGGCGATTTTTGGGGCCAAGGATTCCTACCAAAGATTCTAATTTTCACATTACCTGTTGCATTTGTTTGCCCGTCTTTTACAAAATTATTGAGGACAGTCTGTGTTTTTCCAAGGTTGCTAAAATGGTTCATTATTATTAAATCAGCAGTGCGCAGTATTTCAGACTAACAAGACGATTTTTTTAATTGATTTTTTTTAAACTGAGTGTTCTGTTGTCATTGGGAAGTGTGTCCCTCAGCAGATAACTAGAGGGCTTGGACTGCCTATGAACTACTGATTCGTATTAGCTATTGGCTGCTGTCATCCTCCAACACATTTACAAGCGGAAAGCCTTGCAAAGAATCTGTCTTAATAATAAAACAATGGGGCATATTAGCAAGACCCACGTTAAAATTATCGCCGTTTTAGCGGCAGGAAACTGCCGCTAAAACGGCGATAATGGCTTGCTAATATGCGTTATGGAATTCAATAGAAGCCCAGGTTAGATGTCCTGCACATCTAACCTGGGCTTCTATTGAATTCTATAACGCATATTAGCAAGTCCATTATCGCCGTTTTAGCGGCAGTTTCCTGCCGCTAAAACGGCGATAATTTTAACGTGGGTCTTGCTAATATGACCCAATGTTTTATTGCTTTATAGTTCTGTGAATACTTTTTCACAACTCAATAGTACTTAATGTGGAGCATTCCAGTAGCGCAAATGAACATGCTACACTACATGGAGGTCAGATTATAGGAGTTATATATACTCCTGCATTTCAGCATGGCTTCCACAGCTACTCAATCCCTGGTAAACTCTTCCCTTACTTGCTTAAAGCTCGATTTTGTAGTCTATCTAGCTTTGCAATCTGTCAGCGTGAAGAACATTACTGACCTGTAAAAGCTTTTCCAACTTTGGAATTTCCCATCAATTTACAAGGGCTCTTCAATTAACATTTCCCCTGTTCCAAAAATCAATCCAAGAGCACTTCTCATTGGCTTAGAGAAACAAATCAACTGATACCTCAACGACCACCTCCGCAACCACCAGCTCCTTGACGACGTGCAGTCCAGATTCAAGCAGTACAGAAACACCCATCACCGCAGCCCTCATTCTCCTGGACCTCTCTTCAGCATTTAACACAATCTCACACCCCATCCTCATCAGGCACCTGCATGAGATTGGCATCGAAGGACCCCCTCTGCTGGACCTGCTCCTTCTTAATGGATACAACACAAGCTTTCAGCCTGGCACCTTACTCCTCGAAGCTCGCAAACTCATCTGCAACGTGCCTCAATGTTCATCGCTCAGCCCCAGCTTCTTCAACACATACATGATCTCTCTGGCCGATGTCGTCAATGCAGAATATATCAACATGATCTCCTACGCAGACTACACGCAACTCATACTCATCCTCTCGTACAAGACCCTCTACACAAGAAAAAAGTTCACCAAACGCATGACTGAAGTCTCTAACTGGATGAAACCCAACTCTCTCAAGCTCAACGCCAACCAGACAAAAGTAGTGATCTTCGGCAATACCCCTCACAATGGGACTCCATCTGGTGGCCAGCCGAACTCGGACCCACACCAGGAATCTAGGATTAATCGATAGCAAACTAGACATAGACACACAAGTCAATGCCATCACTGTATCCTGCTTCCACACCCTGAAGATGCTGAGGAATATCTTCAATTGGCTCCAAAGCAACACTAGAAAAACTGTCACTTATGCCCTAGTCACCAGCATGTTGGACTGTTGGAACACCCTCTATGCTGGGATCACCAAGCAACTCACTAGAAGACTACAAACCACCCAGACCTCAGCAGCCAGACTCATCCTCAACCTCCCACACAGAACTCACATCACACCACACCTCAGCGAACTACAGTGAATCCCGATATACAAATGTGCTCAATTCAAACTCCTTACAAACACGTTTAAGGCACTACACAACTCAGGTCCCACCAATCACACAGACACCCCCGCTCCACAAGGCTTCTACTTGCCCACATCCCATCCATACACAGAACCAGATCAGGAGGACCGGCATTCTCTTACATCACTCCTAAAGCGTGGACCAACCTCCCACCCCACATCAGAGCCTCCTCCTCTCTTCATGAATTCTGCAAGGCACTGAAGACCTGGCTTTTCAGTAACCAACCTACCACAGGCAGGGCTAGGCACACACCTGCTCAGCGGCAGGAGACCCTCACTGGTGATTAACCATCCTACCGCAGGCAGGGCTAGGCACACACCTGCTCAGCGGCAGGAGACCCTCACTGGTGATTAACCATCCTACCGCAGGCAGGGCTAGGCACACACCTGCTCAGCGGCAGGAGACCCTCACTGGTGATTAACCATCCTACCATAGGCAGGGCTAGGCACACACCTGCTCAGCGCCAGGAGACCCTCACTGGTGATTAACCATCCTACCATAGGCAGGGCTAGGCACACACCTGCTCAGCGCCAGGAGACCCTCACTGGTGATTAACCATCCTACCATAGGCAGGGCTAGGCACACACCTGCTCAGCGCCAGGAGACCCTCACTGGTGATTAACCATCCTACCATAGGCAGGGCTAGGCACACACCTGCTCAGCGCCAGGAGACCCTCACTGGTGATTAACCATCCTACACTAACCAGGGGTAGGCACACACCTGCTCAGAGCCAGGAGACCCTCACTGGTGACTAACCATCCTACCGCAGGCAGGGCTAGGCACACACCTGCTCAGCGGCAGGAGACCCTTGTGAGTGATAGTGCGCTTTATAAATAAATATCCATAGCATTGGCTTGGTTATCATAGCTGGCGTGACATCACCAGGGCACACCTCTAAGAAAATCCTTAATGCCAAGCTAGCACATCCTTTGAAAACGCCTTGAAAACGCTAGGATTCTCACATGACTTGAGGAATTATTCACTCAAATAATCTAGAGTCGTTGCTAAAGGGGAGTCATTTCCTGCCATCGGGGTCATGTGAGCTCTCACCCAAGGACGGGCTAAATAATAGTTGCATTTATTTATATGTTGCATTGCTGCGGCGAACATTACACCACTATGTTCTCTTGGGTATTCCTCTCCACAACGACAACAAATCACAATTTGCACAATTCTGTCATCTTCCTGTTTCAACCTCTGCCCATCCTTTTTCTCAACCACCAGGTCCTGAGGGATGTAACCTGTTTATCTACCACCTCCCTCAAGAATTTGGGGACAACGAGTTGATGCAGATGTTCCTCCCTTTTGGGAACATTATCTCCTCTAAAGTGTTCATGGACCGAGCCACCAATCAGAGCAAGTGCTTTGGTAAGTGTGTGCATGCTTTGTGGAGCAGAATGGGTGCTGCTCCGGGGCAGAAGCAGAATGCCAGTTGCATTATACGTGGCCAGACTACTTCATGCACTCCGATACAGTTATTATGAAACGCCAGTTATGTCGCAAATCCAACTTACACTTCTCTAGATCCATTCTCATACTTGTTCTCCGGCTCATGCATGCACGTTTGATCCTCTCAGTCTATGTGCACACGTACAATAATATCATTTGCTCTTCCGCAGACATCCCACTCTTCCCTTCTTTGGTGTAAATGAGAATACCATTCTACGCATGTTCTTTACCGCTGCAATGCCTCTACTTATTTGATATTTTCCGACTCTTGCCTTTGTTGCGGATGATTGCTATGTTGACCTACGCTGCCTGCTCTCCTCTACAGGCTTTGTTAGTTTTGACAACCCATCCAGTGCTCAGACTGCCATACAGGCCATGAACGGGTTCCAGATTGGGATGAAGCGATTGAAGGTGCAGCTGAAGCGGCCGAAGGATGCGAGCCATCCTTACTGACAGGCTGCACATTGTCGATCAGCACAGCTATGGCGAAGCAGGTGAGTGTGCTGTCTGGAGGGCCATACACCAACTAGGAGTTCAATAACCTGCCTACACCATACATAAGACTCAAACATCCTATGCTAGGCCCACATGGAGCATGCACATCTGGCCCACACTGCATTACACCCCACTGACCCAGCTCGATCGTGGGCAAACACGCCAAGGAAGTCCTTGTCCAAATTAGTAGCCCATCTAACCTAGCTGGATAACAGGGGCCCATACTAATTAACCTCAACATGAAGCTCAGACAATCTGCACAGTGAGTAGCGCACACGTCAATACTGGGAACTTTAACTTGTGTACTCGCCCACAGAGGATTCTCACACCCTGCCCCACCATCCATAGAGAACAATCATACGTCACCATCTGCCACACCCATTCAGTGTACTCCTACAACATATTCTGACGCCACTCACTATAAGATGGGAGGGGTTCTAAGGAAGCTTGAGGCTGGTTTGTTAAAGGCCCCACCCATTCTAGGTCCAGCTCTTGTATAAAATAGGGGCCGAGGCCAATAAAAGTCTAGTAAGCCTACAAATAAGTGACAAGCTCACACAGAGAGTTGGAGACATATGAAGCATGAGCTAGAGAGTAGGGATGTGTGCTGTATTTCTGCAATGAAAAAGGTCCTCTGGTGGTTATTGAGAAAACGACGCTTGGGCAGGCGAATAAGTATAACTAAGATACTGGTTGATCTACATCTTGGGAACTTCAATATTCACAAACATAGAATAACTACTTGCAGGATCCTGGCCCACATTCTTCATAGAGAAATATAAATATCTGTCAATATATATGTTCAAATATTATACACGACTAATTTCTCTACCCAAAGTTAACATTGACTTTTTGAGGGTTTTGTTCGATCAATCGCTCAGATTAGTAGAGTGCGGCTAACGCCCATGGGTAATCCAGGCACTAGGTTTGGGTTGAGCTCAGTAGAAAAGCCAGGTCTTGGGTCCTTTTCTGAATTCCAGGAGGTAGGATGATGTTCGGAGGTTATGGGGAAGGTTGTTCCAGGACTTGGCAATGAGGTAGGAGAAGGAACGTCCACCACTGTGGCTTCAGCGGATGCAGGGAGTGTGGGCGAGGGAGGCGCAACGCAGGTGCCTGGAGGGTTGGTGGAAGTTCAGCCTGTGGTTGATGTGTGCTGGTCCCTGGTCATGTAGGGCCTTGTTAAGCCTCTCAGTATTTTGAATAGGCATCTTTTCTGAATGGGGAGCCAGTGGAGGTTCCTGAGAGGGGAAGGGGGGGGGGGAGATGTGGGTCCGTTTGGGGAGGTTGAGTAGGAGTCTGGCGGCTGAGTTCTGTACTGTCTGGAGTTTCTTCAGAGGTTGGGTGGTGATTCCAACGTAGAGCGCATTGGCATAGTCCAGCCGGCAGGTGACTAGGGTTTGGGTGACGGTTTTCCTGGTGCTGATGGGGATCCTCTGAAGATATTCCTGAGCATGCGAGGGTGTGGAAGCAGGCAGAGGAGACTGCATTGATCTCACGTTTCATGGTGCATTTGGCATCCAGCATGATGCCATGGTTGTGGGCTTTGTCTGTTTGTGTGGGTCCGAGTTCGGAGGGCCATCAGATGTCGTCCACGGGGAGTTGTTGTTCCCAAAGATCATCACTTTCGTCTTGTCTGTGTTGAGCTTTGGGCAATTGGACTTCATCCAGTCCACGACACTCTTCAAGCAGTTGCAGAAGTTGGTTCTAATGGTGGAGGGGTCTTCTGATAGCGAGAGGATGAGCTGGGTGTCGTCTGCGTAGGATATGATGTTAAGGCCGTGGGCTGTGACTGTATTGGCCAGGGGTATCACGTAGGTGTTGAACAGGGTGGGGCGGAGGGATAAACCTTGAGGGATGCCGCAGATGATTCTCTTGTGTTCCAATTTGAAGGGTGGAAGGTGGATTCTCTGGGTACGTCCTGTGAGGAAGGATGTAATCCATTTGAGGGCGTCTTCCTGGATCCCAATGTTGAGGAGTCTTTGGTGAGGGTGTGGTGGGATGCAGTATTAAATGCAGCAGAGAGGGCGAGGGGGATCAGGACCACTGTTTCACCCCGGCCGAGGAAGGTTCTGATGTCGTCAGTGGCGGCCTCGGAGCTCTGGTTGGCATGGAAACTGGACTGAGAGGTGTCCAGCAGGATGTTTCTCTCCAGGTGCTCAGTGAGCTGGATCAATACAGGGTCACAGAATATCACAGATGATTACTCTGTGCATCGAGTTTATATTACGCAATTGTTCATATGGTTGATAATAAAGGTCTTTTAGTCATTTTTTACTTCAATCAATCAATCAATCAGGGAATTGTAAGCGCGCTACTCACCCGTGAGGGTCTCAAGGCGCTGTGGGGGGGGGGGGGGTCCGCAGATCTGTTTAGCTGAAGAGCCAGGTCTTGAGGGTCTTCCTGAAGGTGTTCAGGGAGGGGGCGCATCTGATGTCTGCCGGTAGCTCGTACCAGGTCTTGGCTGCAATGTGAGAGAAGGATCTTCCGCCTGCTCTGGCTCTGTGGATGCGCGGGGTTTCGGCCAGTGCGAGGTTGGAAGATCAGAGGTTTCTTTTGGGTACGTGGAAGTTGATTCTGTCATTGAGGTATTTGGGTCCGTTGTTGTGTAGGCATTTGTAGGCGTGAGTGAGGATTTTGAAAGTGACGCTTTTCTCCACGGGCAGCCAGTGGAGACTTCGTAGGTGTTGGCTGATGTGTTCGTGTCGGGGGATGCCAAGGACGAGTCTGGCGGCGGTGTTCTGTATTGTTTGGAGTTTGCGGACTAGGGACTTGTTGATGCCGGCGTAGAGTGCGTTTCCATAGTCCAGTCTGCTGGTGATGAGTGCGTGGGTGACTGTCTTCCTTGACTCAGGGGGGATCCACTTGAAGGTCTTGCGGAGGGTGTTGAAGCAGCTGGAGGTGACGGCGTTGACCTGTCGGTTCATGGTGAGTGATGAGTCGAGTACGATGCCGAGGTTCTTGGCGTGGTCTGAGGGGGTAGGTGGGCTTCCAAGGGCGGTCGGCCACCAGGTGCTGTGCCATGCAGAAGGGGTGGTACCGAGGACTTCTGTCTTCTCGGCATTGAGCTTCAGGCAGCTGTTTGTCATCCAGACTGCGACGTCTTGCATTCCTTTCTGGAAGTTGTGTTTGGCAGTGGTGGGGTCTTTGGTGAGGGAGAGGATGAGCTGGGTGTCGTCGGAGTAGGATATGATTTTGAGGCCGTGTTGTCGGACGATGGCTGCGAGGGGGGCCATGTAGATGTTGAATAGGGTGGGGCTCAGTGATGAACCCTGTGGGACTCCACAGGTGATTTTCGTGGGGTCGGAGAGGAAGGATGGGAGTCTGATCCTTTGGCTTCTTCCGGTGAGGAATGATCGCATCCAGTCCAGGGCTGTTCCTTGTATGCCTGCGTCGTGTAGTCTGGCGACTAGTGTGCGGTGGGAGACGGTGTTGAAGGCCGCTGATAGGTAGAGTAGGATGAGGGCTGCGGAGTGGCCTTGGTCCAGGAGGGTGCGGATGTCGTCTGTGGCGGCGAGTAGGGCGGTCTCTGTGCTGTGGTTGCTTCAGAATCCGGATTGGGACGGGTCGAGTACGGCGTTCTCTTCAATGAATCGTGTCAGTTTCCTGTTGACTGTTTTCTCTGCAACTTTGTCTGCAAAGGGGAGGAGCGAGATTGGCCGATAGTTCTTGAGGTCGGTGGGGTCAGCTGGTGGCTTCTTGAGCAGGGGTCTGACTTCTGCGCGCTTCCAGTCGTCTGGGAAGGTGCCTGTTTTGAAGGTGGTGTTGATGGTGCGTTGTAGTTCGGGTGCGATGGCGGCCGCAGCTCTGTGGTAGATGTGAGGGGGGCAGGGGTCGGTGGGGGCCCCCCCGTGTGGATGCTTTTCATGGTCGAGGCGGTGTCTTCGGCCGTGATTGGTGTCCAGTTGGAGATGGTGGGCTGGCTGGTGTTTCTGGGGGGCGGGGGGGCCGTCTGTGGCACCTGGTGGATGGTCGATGAAATTGTCATAGAGGTTTTTGATCTTGAGGTGGAAATAGGTTCCAAGCTTGTCGCAGAGGTCTTGGGATGGTGTGATGTCTGTGGCTTCGCTGCGTGGGTTGGTGAATTCCTGAATGACACTGAAAAGTTCCTTGGAGTTGGCCAGGATTTTGTTGTGGATGAAGTTCCTCTTGGTTGCTCTGATCTGGTTATGGTAGTCCGTCAAGGCGTCCTTGTAGGTGGTGTGGTTTTCGGTTGTCTTGGTGTTTCTCCAGTTCTTCTCCAGGCGTCTGCAGGTGCGTCTGGCTTCTTGAGAGCGGTGGTGAACCAAGCGGCTTTCCTGGGCGTTGTCTGTCGGGGTTGCGTAGCGGGGCGAGCTCGTCTGCGCAGTTGAAGATCCAGGTGTGGAGTTCTCTGGCTGCGTTGTTTGCGTCATTTGCGTCGGTTGCCCAGGTGTGGTTGTCTCGGGTGAGGGTGGAGTTAAGTTGCTCAGTCGGTAACCTTGCTCCAGTTCCTTCGAGGTGGGCGTGGGGCTGGTTTGGGTGCCTTGGGTTTGTTGATGGCGAAGTGTACGCAGTGGTGGTCGGTCCATGGTGGCTGCGTTGTGTGGCTGAATTGGACGCGGTTTCCTGCCGCGAAGATGGGGTCGAGGGTGTGTCCTGCTCTGTGGGTCGGTGTGTTGACGAGTTGTTTAAGTTCGATGCTGGCGAGGTTGTCACGAAGGATAGTGGAGTTGGGGGTTGCTGGGGTTGTTGAGGTGGAAGTTCAGGTCTCCAATGAGTATGTAGTTTGCTGAGGCGATGGCGTGGGGTGCGATGAAGTCGGTGATGGTGGTGGCGAAGGGTGTTCGGGGGCCGGGCGGTCTGTAGATGAGGGTTCCTTGGAGTGTGGCTTTGGGGGTGGTCTAGATCTGGAAGTGCAGGTGTTCGGCGGAGGGGAAGGTTTCGCTGGAGGTGGTGAGGCGGAGGGTGCTCTTGTGGGCGATGGCGAGGCCCCTTCCTGGGTGGTTGGGGCAGTCTTTCCTCTGGATCTTGTATCCGTCTGGGATGGCGGTGCTGATGTCGGGGGCGTAGGATGCGTTGGTCCAGTCTCTGTGAAGAAGGCCATGTCGGGCGAGAGAGAGTCGAGTAGGTTCCAGATTTCCATGGCGTGTTTGTGTACAGAGCGTACGTTGAGGAGGATGCATTTTAGGGTGTCCCCGGTACTGGCGTCGGCGGTGTTGGAGGCCGGGGTGGCGGTGAGGGTCTGGCGGCAGTGGAGGCAGGAGAACTGGCCGTGGGTCATGTTCGGCGAGGCCTGTTGGCATTCTCTAAGTCTTCCAGGGTTCAGTGTTAGGAGGGTGGTGGTGTCGTAGCGATGGGTATTGGGAGGTCCAGAGTTCCTGGCGCTGGCCGCGGTCGGGCCGCGGTCGGGCCGCGGACGGGCACAGACGGGCTTGCCTTTGGCGCACCGGCGGCGCGACCGCTGCGCGCGTCCGCTGCGCAGCCGCCATTAAGTAGGGGAGGTGGGAGGGAGGAGAGGAGAGGCTGGGAGGCGGGAGTTGGGGAATTCCGGGGGGGAGGGGCCGCAGGGGCAGCAGCGGCGAAAGGAACACTGGCAGGCACGAGAAAATAAAAACAGTGGTGGAATTAGAGCAAGACACAGATGTGCACAATAACAGTGGCACAACAGGGAAAAATTAAGACAAAAACGGCTGAGAAAGGTTACGGTGGTTGCAGGCAGTCTGGTCCCAGTTGGAGCGGGCAGCAGGAGCGGGCAGCAGCCTCGAACCTCCCAAGGAGGAGGTCGGGGTCTGGAGGCAAGAGACGGCACAGCAGAGCTGCGGGGAGCGAGTGGACCTAGACCGAGAACTTCAGTTTCAAATGCATGTAGTAATGCTTCTACCATGTGTAATACAGGTGCACATGCAATTGACGTGAGATCAAGACAGGGCAAGCCAGATAGATTGGCTTTGCCAATTTTGTTTTTAATTAAAAAAACAAATTTGAAAGAAAAATATCAAAAGAGAAATCAGTATGAAACAGTGCTAATAGCAGTTCTCTTCAGGGGATCCTCATCAATAGTCATAAGCACTGAATAGTCCGCCTACGCGTCGGCAGTGCTTAATTTGAGCCGGGGCTTTCCGGTGCTAAGCACCGGCACTCAATTGGTTTCTGGTGCTCGGCACCTAATTGTCAACACCATACTCAGAACAGTCCACCACATGGTGGCGCTGCTCACCTAATTTAGAGATGAGCAGAACAGTAGTTTAGGAATACAATATACATTAAAATTGCTAATACCTGCCTCCCCAGCCATTCCTTTAGCTTTGGGGACCTAGAATAATCTGAACTGTCGCATTTACGTGCGAGAGAGATTGTTAGTAGTTGTTTTGGCAGCGATGACAAGGGCGATGGGTGGTGCAAGCTGCAGTGGCCTCCTGGTCAGAGCCCTGGCACTTAATATTTTACAAATTAAGCACTGCACGTCGGGACCCTCGAAGCACCTATATATATATATACATCAATCTAAAAATTATTTACACTCACAATTGCAGCCTATAAACAAGCTAAGGAGTCCAAATTTTATTTTCATTTTAAAAAGAAAAACATTTACTTTCATATAAGTCACCATAGAGTAAAGGCGAACATATCAAACCTTCCACAGGCTTTCTTTTCATGTGAGGAAATGGAGTGTATTATATTGTGTGGTTGTGCAACCTCACCGTGTAACACACTTACCAACCCCTTTAGGACCCTTGGGTTTCATCTGTCAAACCCTTAATTAAATCCTGGGTAGCTGTGGCACTGAGCAACAAGGCCTACACAGAGGAACAAGTGTAAAGTATTCAAACAGCGCCAAAACAATTGAAGAAGAAATTGACACAACACTCAAGAAATCCGACATCAATTTATAAAAATAGGCTGCATTTTTAAAAGGAATGTAGACACTAGAACGAAAAAGATCCATTGGAGGGTTCAAGAGATATAGATTTTACAAGCAATAATAAATCAAAGCAATTTCATTCAACCGTGAACAAGCCATGGCAAAGTCCATGAATTGGACACTTAGAAATGTTTTCAAAGAAAACTTGTGTCAATGCGGTTGGTTAAAAGTACCAGGGGTGGCCAACTCCGACAAGGAGCTAGTCAGGGGGACCAGCAAGGTCCTCAAGAAGAGTTACCTTCACAGGAGGAGCAGTCCTTCAGCAGTTCCTGACACTTTACCAACGTTGCAGTGCATTCCTATGGATTGGTCCTGGTGCAAGGGATGAAGGATGCTGAAGATGCTAGAAGGATGCTGTGGATGCGACGCGGTCGATGGGGGTCTTCCTGAAGGGATTCCTCAGTCCACAAAGATGGAAGGGTTCGTGTTTGCAGGGTCAAGGTCCCACAAAGTCCTCTCCGGTCTGGCTGAAGTCAAGTCACCACTGGACTACCAGTCGCCCGGTGTCGCAGTCACAGGCCAATCCTTCCTGGGCCGATAACTTTCCTTCTGAGGGTCTCAGCAACTCTCCAACAGAACTCAGGTGCAACTCTGAGCATCAGGTCTTGGTCCTCGTGCTGCATGACGGCGGTGGTAGCGGCTTGAACCCTTTGGGCTACCAGCTTGCCATAGCAGGCTTCTTCAGCTGTGCTGCAAACAGGAGGCCAGTCAGCTGGCCCTTTGAGTTCTCTTGGCTTGACTGGGCTCTGGAGATGGCTTTTCTTCCAGCAGGCACAGTACCTCTCTTCGCTAACCAGCATGTACAGTCCTCGTTGGTGCAGCCTCTCTTTGCTGGTCCCTCGGTGCAGCAGGGCAGTCCTGCTTTGGTCCTTCTTCTGAGTCGGTCGAGATCGGAGTTCTTGGTGCCCTATTTATCTGCAGAAAATACCCTCAGGGTAGGAGGCAGTTAGTGGCCAATGTGCGATCAGGTTCCCTCCCTCCTAATGACCACTTCCTGGGAAGTGTGGCATCTGGCTATCACAGGAGGCACCATTCTGCCCACTCCCAAGATGGCGAGACCCCTCTCTCGACACTCAGAGCTACCTAGCCCACCCCCAGGGTGTGGCTACCTCAGGGCTACACGCCCCAAGAAAAAGCAGTTTGACAACTGGCTTCTCCTCTCCTGTCCTCAGTGCCAGCCTGTCTGAACAATTGAACAGCCCCTCTCCCAAGTGTTCCCCATTTGCCCTCCAAAGGCAGCTTCTCCTTTGAAGCTCGCCTTTTGGGCTTACACCCATCTGGTTTTCTGCAGGAGGGAGGTAACACCATTCCCTCATACAACATGATGGACGAAGGATAACTCAGTTTTGGTGCCTAACACGGCGCACATTGGATCGCGATCAGCTTTGGAGCGAGGCGCTTCTTGTAACTGATCCATGGGTTCCCTGACCTGTTATTATTCTTGTAGTGGATAACAAGCTGTTAGTACTATATATTCTTGACATGAACCCTGGACTAAGACGAATCCACTTTCCCAACGTATTGAACTACACGGACTATTTTGAGGATCTGATGTCTGACCCTTTTGTGGTCACATTCTCGTCTCTTTAAATTGCCTTATACTTTGAAGATTTGTGTGACTTTCAGCGGATCTAAGTTTCTGTGGCCTGATAAAGCCTTTGTAGGTGAAACGCGTTGGCTGCGCTGTTTGTTGGATACGCTCATTAATAAAGAAAAGAATCTACTGATGTTCAAAATTCCACAAGCCAGTGCTTCTTTGTAGTACAATTTGTGTCCGTTGCCTCTCTTTTTTGAAAAAACACCATTCCCTCATGCAGGCCCCTATTGTGTCCTTTCCTGTGAGTCGTTAGCACGTCTGCCCAGGAGGGCAGAAAGCTGTCTGCAGGTAAGCCTCGGGTACATCAGTAACCGGGCACTGGAAACATTGGGCAATCAAAGTGGAAACTTATAAAGTTGCACTTTGCCCACCAGTGATTTTAAATTCAATTTAACCATTAAATCAAATTTAATGCACTGATTGTTTTGGTACCAAACAGTACCACCCTTAGTAGTCCCATTCAGAAGTTAGGAGGGCTGGGGTGCCAGCCTGTAAATCTATACTTGCCAATGGGGCTACTAGCCTTTCCACAGTAAAAACGACAATTTATGGTTTTTACTGCTGGAATATGTACAAGTACGTTCCACTTTCTAACATACAGCACGATTTTTACAAGTAGATTGTAAAAGATTCGGGTCGCACTCACGGGTAGCATCCAATTCCTTTTATTTGTTCTCCATAACAAATCGCAACCAATTCAAAGCACTTCCCAACGTGTTTCGGTCTCGCAGAGACCTTGTTCACGGGTAGTGATTCACAAACAGCCGCACTTAATAAACACATCAAACACATTACGTATTTCCTGTTTGGGGATTTTGGGATTTGTAGTGATGTTTTAAACATCGTGGCTGTTGTGTGTTTAGTGATTACTTAGTATCTAAAGTGCTATGCTAATAAAAACGTGTTCAGTGTTACTATTATTTCACTTTTCATTTTTAATGCCCATTTAATCTTTGATGATTATTGTTTATCTCTCTAAAGTATCGCCTTTAGATTACTCCATGCCTATTTTAAAAGGGATGGATTTGAAAAGGGATAGATTTCAATCAAACCCATCGGTGGGTTGTTGTTCCTGTGCAGTTAGCCTAATCACCTATATTAATTCTGCATCCTTTATATTTAATACAGAGATTTGCAAATCTAAAACCCTCCAGTGGGTGTATATGTATATGTATATATATATATATATATATATATATATATATATACTTCCAATACCTCGGTTAACCAAGGAAAGACGACGCCGTGTTGTGACAAATTATAGCTTTATTTGTCAGTTGCTTGGATGCGTTTCGCCTGATCCAGCAGGCTTGTTCACCAATAAAGTTTTTTTGACAAATTTTACACCATTTTAAATTCACCGTGCATGTGACCTGGTCGCGTTTTAAACTACAAGCATAATGTATTAAAAGACAGACTCGTAGTTTCTTATCTGATTTTGCCATATAATGTTTGTGCTATAAATTAAGCTCGACATTTCATCAACGAAAACTACCTTGCAATTATCAAGTCATTTCAACAAATATTCAATTTACACAAATTCTCTGTCCTTTGGTAAATTCATTACATAAAGTGCGATCTGAAAATAATAACTTCATTTAATCCCACCTTTGTTTTGATATGGAATGCCCATCGGGGCATGCCGTACATTACTAGTTGGTGCACCAAATGACCTTTTAATTTCATTGAATTTGAGTACTGCCCCAGTGGGCTTTTTCAATTCCTTCAATATTCTCGTCCATGACACAAAATATTTTATTTAATTGTTCTGCCCAAGTGGGCAATGTCTATTAAATCAAATTTTATGTTATGTAGTTAAAAAGAAGAGGTGCTCAATCAAGTGCTCTAGTGAAAAAACTAATTTCTTAAAAATCTGAAGGAAAAGGAGATATTGCAGACATTCAATCTAGACACTTCTTCAATCCCACAACTATTTCAAAGATGAGTATGCATGTCTTCTTCCATATTGAGCCCAAACGGACTTCTCGTATCTAGCTCTAATATGTAACAAGACTCAAGTCTCCTCAACTTTTTCTCTCTATCACCCCCTCTGATATTGGGTGGAATGGCATCTATGACAAAGTACGTTAGACCCTGCACATTTTTATTATGGAATGTTTCAAAATGGCATGCTAGGATCTATCTCCATTTTTAATCGCTCGTAGGTGCTGAAGTACACGTTTATGCACTGGTAAAATAGTGCTGCCCACATATTGCAAATTACATGCACATCTCAATACATACACAGCATATTCGGTTTTGCAAGTGAACTGTCCTTTAATCTTTTTTTCTCTTTTAGATAACCCTGGTATATAAGTTGTTGTGTTTTTCCCATGGGTACAGGCCTTACATTTCATACATCTAATGAAACCATCTTTGCGTTTTAACCATGTTAAATTTGTTCCAGGTGGATCTCCTTTGGGTATCAAATTACTGACCAACATTTGTTTAAATGATCTTGCCCTCCGGAACGTTATTAATGGTCTCCTAGGCACTAGTTTCCCCAATATGGGGTAATTTCGGATAACATGCCAGTGTTTAGAAAGTATATTTCTTACTGGACCATGCTGTCTATTATAGGTGGTAATCAGTCTGCAGGCATTGTTATTCTTTTCATCCACTTTTTGCTTAACATTATCTGTTTTAAACAGTACTTCTTCCCTTGTTTTTTTCTTTACTTTTTGTATTGATGTTTGCACACAGTTTTCAGCATATCCTCTCGCTTTAAAACATGTTTTCAGCTTTTTCAGCTCATTATCCAGAACTTCTGGTTCACTGCAGTTTCTCAAAGTTCTGAGACATTTCCCGTAGGGGATGCTTCTAACAAGGTTATCTGGATGAAAGCTCGCTGCATGAAGCAGCGTATTCCCCGCTGTAGGTTTTCTAAACAGATTCGTCTGCAATTTCGAATTTTTACATAGATAGTTAAATCAAGCCCAGGAGCAGGTGGTCCGGAAATAGTACCATAGAGAGTGGCATAATAACATTTTACACTGGAGTCGTTTCATAGATGACTTGTTCATCGTTTGGAAAGGCTCAGAGACCTCAGTTAATGAGTTTATCAGCAAGCTTCAGGTGAACAGTTTGAACCTAAAATTCACAAGTACAATCAGTGACAACAGTTGACTTTCTTGATTCAACTATCTATGTAAAAAATTCGAAATTGCAGACGAAGCTGTTTAGAAACCCTACAGCGGGGAATACGCTGCTTCACCATGAATCACACAAGCTCGATCCGGTAATATCCTTCCAACACCTCGGTTAACCAAGGAAAGACGACACCACTTTAGGGAAATTAAGTTGAAGAATGTTAATCACTGAAAAGAATTTTCCATAAAGTCTCAGTGTAGTCTGTCAGAGATGCATTTTCCTTCTGAATGCTGTAGAAGAATTGTTGACAAAAACTCCAACATAGCCTTTGAATGCTCCACCCTTTGTCATGGAAAAAATCCTGCCTGTGTACAAATAGCATTAGGAGAAAATGAAGCCAGTTAGGCTACCACTGATAGGAGCTACAAAAGAAGCTTCTACCTATAAGAGCCTCAGACGCACCCTATCCCACAATGCACTGTAGTGGCAATTTGTCTGTGTCGGTTCTTTTTTCCGGCTCCTTCATGCAGTATCTCTGAACACCTCAGATATTTTTTCACACCTCTGAAATATTTCTTTTAATATTCAGCACTTGTAGAAAAATATTGTATTCGACAAGTTGACATCCCTTTTGTCAAGTAATTTCATTTTGTTTTGCTATTTCTGACAGGATTTTTTGTCAGAATGCCTTCTCTTTCGGCCAAATACCCATCATGTGGAAGAAAGAAGGCAAGCACTGATGCTGATAAAGTCTGTGTGGCGTGACTTTCACCTTTACATTTCACAAAAGGATGTGACATTTGTCAACAAATTGTCAAAGAGGACGCTTACGGACAGAGAGGGCATCAGGCTGCTTGGTTTGATGCAAGACTTGAAGGCAGAGCTAGAAAGAAAGAAAAGAAAGAGAATGGAAAGGTCCTCCTCTCACCATTCTGAGGAGAAGTGTCAAAAATCAGCTATAGACTCCCACAGAGGGAGAGCTAAAGACAGAAAATCTCTTTCTCAACATAGGCGCCATTCACCGACGTCAATAACATCAACATTGCCGTCAAGAGGTTTGGCTCAGTCTTGTTCGCCATCCAAGGAAGGGTTAACGTTGACATGTCATCATCACCGCTCGGAGTACAAGTCAGCGGCGAGATTGTCATCACCGCTGTCAACGCTGAAGACTACGACAGCACCACCTGCACACTCTCGATCAGCATCAAAAAGTCACCGATTGACATCAGGATCCCAGCTGTCTGTGTCGAAGTCAAAGCAGTCGAAGACAAAGACTCATTCGACGTCAAGAAGGCACCTTTCCCCATCGAAGACGCTGGTTCCGGCAAAAGAGGCTTGCATGACATCGATCACACCTCCCTCGACATCGAGGGTACCTCAAGTCAGCCTATCCTCTTCTCTTGAATGGTCCAGATCTCCCTTTACACATTCATCTGTCTCTCAGCAGTCAGAGGTTCCACTGGATCAATGGGAGACCACACCTCTTCCTACAAGGCCAATAATATCTGCGGACAATCCTTTACAGATTCCTTTAAATCAGTCTCCGGTAAAAGGTTTTCAAAAGCCACGTCCATGTTGTCTATTAGAAAATGGAAATCTCCATCTCCGATTAGAATTCCGCCACCAAGGACGCCTTCCGACAGAGGATCCATGACAGTCCAGATCAAGGTTAAGATCACCTTATTCCACCTCAATGCATGTGTCCTATACTCCAACTTCTCCTCAGTCTCTGGCTAGAATTTCACCAGTCGACAATATCACTTTTCAGGAGTTAGTAAGAGGAGCTACGAAGTTAAATATTACTGTGGATACGCCTCAACCAACAGTATCGGTGATCTTGGAAACTCTGCAGCCAAGAACAGTGCCAAGACCTCTTCTTCCTGGTCTTTTGAACATAGTAGAGGAAATGTTCCTTACTACAGCCACAGTGAAGTCTGCTACGCCATGGCTTCTAAAAAAGTACAAACCTTCACAACAGGATCCTGATTTTCTACGGACAGATCCAAAACCAGATCCAATAATTGCAGCGTCGGTGAGGTGAATACATGCTTCTGCTTGGAATTCACAGCCCCACCAAATAGGAAGAGTAAACAAATGGATGTCATTGGTAAGAAAGTCTGTGGAAAAGCCCCCACCCATTTAAAGAATGCCAATGCTGCTGCCCTTCTAGGCAGATAACATCCAGAAATCTGGGATCGAATGAAGGCCTGAATGTCTATTTACCAACTCACAGACAATGAGACTTCCTAGAAATGGTGAATGAGGGCTCCTTCATTTCCAACTAGTCGATTAGTGTAGCAGTGGACTCCGAGCTCTCGGCCGCATCATTGTGTAATGGCGTTTCCTTGTGACAAACATCCTGGCTTAGACTGTCTTCGCTAAAGCCCAATGCCCAGTTGAAGATCGATAATTTGACGATCTCAGATTCCTCTTTATTTGGCCAACATACTGAGGGAGAGATGTTAAAAATGAGGCAGAAACATTTAAGGCTGTTGGCCTTGAACAGCAAAATGAAGCCCTCAAACAACAATACAGATAGGGACAGGCGGTTTCGTTACCGTAGGGTTCATACCCCTAGATGGCCTGATCAGTGTTGGCAACAACAGCGGCAATCTCAAAGGCCATATCAAAATCGCTATCAAAGAAGAAGGTCCACCCCAACTAAGCCCTCACAACCCAAGGGCAAAAACTCATCACACAACAATGATAATCAGACACCCCCTTCAGTTTCCCACTCCTGTTGGGGGAGCAGTGAAATTCTTCCTGGAAGAGTGGAAAGCCATAAGCTCGGACAAGTAGGTGCTAAATATCATACAAAACGGGTATGCACTCCTTTACAATGCCTCATCTACACAACCTCCTTCAAGAGACGTCTGTTCTACTGCAGAAAACAGCAATAGAAAAGGTACTTTCTAGCCCAAAAGAAAAGTCTTTCCAAACAGTTTTTGACAATTCTGGATATCCGACTCCTCAACAGCTATATAAAGAAGGAAAAATTCAGGATGCTGTCCCTCCATCAAATATTCCCCCACAAAGAAAAAACGATTGGCTCTGTGCAGTAGACCTACAAGATGCATATTTACATATTCCAGTAGCTCATCATCACAGACCATTTCTAAGATTCGTAGTGGGAACAGATCATTATCAATAAGCTGTGCTTCCTTTCAGACTCAAGTCAGCTTGCCTCCCCTCCCCCCACCAACCGTCTCCAAATGCATGGCAGTGGTAGCAGCGCATCTAAGAAAGAGATGTATTTTTCTGTATCCATACCTGGACGACTGGCTAATAGCCACAACAACCGTATTATAGAAGCTGGGTTTACAAATCAATGCCAAAAAATCGATCACCACTCCAGTGCAGTGCCTCACGTTTCATGGGGCAATAGATACACAAAAGACAAAAGTGTTTCCCTTGGAGGAGCGAGCATCATCAATTCAGATGAAATGTGCACAGTTAATAATGCAGCAAGTCAAACCAACTGGCGTTCATATAGCATCCCTTCTGGAATCAATCGCATCCTGCATAATCATAGTCCTGAATGCACGATTTCATGACACCTTTACAGATTTGCCTAGAGGATCAGCAGTCGCAGAGAATTGGTTGTTGGGAAGATGAATCTGACAGAGTGCACATCAGTCTCTCACCCAGTGAACCAAATCCCAGAAATCAGAAGGCAGCGCCCTCACAGACTATCATCGCAAACACCTCAGTCAGGATGGGGCGCACATAAGGACCACCTCTCGATTCAAGGGCGTTTGTCTCAAAAGGAGAAGTCTTATAACATAAATGTGTAAGAGCTCAAAGCTGTACATCTAGCTCAAGTCTTTTCTTCCCTCTCTCGCTTCCAAAGATCTGATTGTGCAAATGGACAATACCACTACAATGTACTATATTAACAAACAAGTTGGAACAGAATCAACACAATTGTCTCTCCAAACTCAGATGATGTGGCATTGGGCACTAGCAAGAGGACAATCAATAACAGCCTTCCACACTCCGGGAATCCAAAATGTAGAAGCAGACTTCCTCAGACAGTTTCATGCCTCGAGTGGGTTCTCAATGATGAGGTACTAAACAACATCTTTATGGAATGGGGTACTCCAACGTTTGATTTATTCTTCACAATGCAAAATAAACTATGTCAAGACTTTTGCGTCCAGGAATTCCCCAACCAGAGTCTCTGGGCAGTGCCCTTTTGATCAACCGGTCGACTATTTGTGTACACTTTTCCACCGATACCACTAATAATCCAGAAATTACAAAAATTGAATATCAGAATGATTCTAATTGCACTGGATTGGCCGAGACAGTGGTGGTACACAGATCTCCTCCAAATAGCCGTAGCTCGTCACAGGTGCCTTCCACTCAGGCCGGTTCTCCTATCCAGGCTTCAGGGCCAACTTTTTACATCCGATTGATTCCTGAAATTTGCCAGCATGGCTCCTGAAATCACTCAATACAGCCATCTAAGTCTTCCTGAAGATTGTATGGCTATTCTTGAAGAATCAAAGTGACCGTCTTTACAATCATATTCTGCCCTCAAGTAAAAAGGCGTTTGTATGTGGTATCGAAACAATGGCCATGATCCTGTTAGTGTACAATGTCATCCTCCCGTACTTACTTCACTTGGCCTGGTTAGGTCTACAGTTCTTTTCCATTAAGGTCCACTAAGCAGCTATTACCGCATACGGAAAATCTCCAACGCAACCATCTTTCTTCAAAAGTCCTGTGGTCAAAGATTTTTTGGAAGGAATTAAAGATTTTCCTCCAGTTAGGAGACCTTCTTCTCTTTGAGAACTAAACTTGCCACTATCAAAGCTGATGGGCCAGCCATTCGAACCCATCCATAAATCAACATTGCAACATTGGTCATGGAAAACAGCATTGTTAATAGTTGTTACCTCTGCACAGAGTTAGTGAGTGACAGGCTTTGTCATCTTCAGAACCTTTCATAATTTTCCATCATCATATAGTTCTGTGTACACACCGTTCCTTTTTACGGAACGTCGTCTCAGATTTTCATATTGACCAATCTATCACACTTCCTAAATTTTTTCCTAACCCCACTACAGCAGCGGAGAGATGTCTGCATTCTCTTGATGTTAAGAGTGCTCCGTCTCTATTTGGATAAGTCGAAAGATATAAGGAAGTCGAACCATCTTCTTATAAACTGGCTCTTTAAGGCTAAGCTGCTTCTAAACAATCTATAGCTAGATGGCTAGTTTATTGTATTTCTTTATGCTACCAAATTGCTAATAAACCTTTACCAGGAATACCTAAAGCTCACTCTACAAGAGGGAAAGCAGCAACCACAGCTTGGGTCAGACAGGTTCCAATCTTTGATATCTATGAGGCAGCTACTTGGAGATCTATACATACTTTTACAAGGCACTTTTGTCTAGACACAGACACTCAGGCCAAAGCAAATTTTGGGGAAGAAACGTTGAGAAATCTGTTTAAATGGTTCCAAGTTTTCGGCTGGATGTGTTCGTTCAGTGTAGTACCGCTATTACAGCTTACGTGCATTAAAAATTTACCCCATACACATACCTGGCAACCACAGTATGGATTTTTTTTTCCCAGCTTGCTACTCTATTCAACGTTTATGACTATCAATGAAGATCCTATAATGCAGAAGGAAAAGTTACATACCTGTAGTCCTAGTTCTGCCTCGCAGGTGTGGCTCCTCCGTAATAGCGGAGGAGCGTCACCGCACTGCAAGCAGATGAAAAATAGAATGATAATAAAACAATTTTATTATTTTATTTATCACTTCCTGAGCAGCCTTACTGAGCCATGGAGTCTTAGGCGGGGCAAGGCCATGGCAGGGAGGAGTGGTGGGCACTTATAAGTGCGCATGTCAGTTAGGCTGGTTGTCTTAGGGCGGCCAAACAGACATGCACACTTCTATTTTTCCAAACCAGGTGTTTTGCACAGTTGGGTTGGAGAAAAGCCACAGGCTCCCTGTGTCTGAGCGAGCATTAGGTCAGCCCACTCAGGATAATCCAGGCACTTCTCCCATGCTAGCTATAGCATGAGAGCAGCATCTGGATTGGGTGAGGAGCCTGTGCTGTGGCCCATAGACATCTGGGAAGAGAGCTGGAGAGGAGCACTGAGGCGGCCGACAGTGCCAGGTAAGCCTTTTTTTTTTACCCCCCCTCCCGCCGCCCTCCACCTTATATTGCCAGCGGCCGCCACTGCTGCTGCATATGCATTTTCAATGAAGTCATAAACAACCCACCCTCCCCCCCGGCTGTCAGTGCATATGTATTGTGTACTTCACATAAAGAACTGACACTCACTGGCAGACTGCCACTGCTGTGCAATATGGGATAGAGTGCTTCTGTGGCTCCTAAAGGTACCAGCTTCTTTTTTAGCTCCTATCAGTGGTACCCTATCGGGCTTCATTTTCTCCTCATGCTGTTTGCACACAGGCAGCCTGCTTTCCAAGACAAAGGGTTGAGTACTCAAAGGCTATGTTGGAGTTTTTCTCAAAAATTCTTATACAGCATTCAGACGGAAAACGCATCGCTGACAGACTACACTGAGACTTCCTGGAAAATTATTTTCAGTGATGAATCCTTCAATTTCATTTTCCTAAAAATTAAACATATATATTGAAGGTGTTCCAAGATCCGCGCAGGTTGCGGGGAATTATTCAGCATTTATGACTTCGAGGAAGATACCTACGATGCAGAACTAGGACTACAGGAATGTAACCTTCCCTCACCAAGCATAAGAAGGCTCCGCACCGGGACGGTTCCAGGTCACGCTTAATGTAGAAGGTTCTATATCGATCTCGTTCTTGGAGCCGACAGCCGCTTAAAAGGTTGGTCTTCGTCTCGCTCAAAGTCCTCACATAAGTATAAGAAACACAAGAATATTAAATGGGATTCCGCTCGCTTGTGCTACTAACATTTGCCTGAGCAAGCATGGGGGTGGAGCCACCATTCTCAATCTCGCTCCCAAAGTTGTACAACTTTGGAGCTGATTCTGCAGCTGGTTCCAGTGAAACCCGTGTTTCCAGGGCCTTCAGCTATGCTGCGTCGGATCAAAGAGTTCCAAGCAGCCATGTTCCAGCTCTTTGAATCCCTACCGGTTCCCAAGGAGCAGAGGCCTTCCACCTGGGATACCACCAGCGGGTTCGCCCTCAGCACCAGCTGGGCCCTCCATGCCTATTGTGCCTCTGGCTCTTGTTCCGACTCCGCTTCTGGCGCCACCACCCACGGCAGGTCCGGGCACGTTGACACAGACATGCCGCCTGACGAGGCGGCCCCATTTGTTCTCTTCAATGCAGAGTCCACGCCGGTACGACCTCGACTGATGTTGCACCCAAATCCACCCGAGGTGCTGCTTCCACATCTTTAATTGCCACAAGGTCGACAACACTCTCTGCATTCCCTTTTTAGGATTTATTCGGATAATGAACGAGTCCTGGGTGATGAGTTCACTCAGCCCTACCAGGATGAAAGTTGGTACAAGGACTTACAGGAGGCTAGTGGTCTCGATACCTCCCTGGACAAAGGCTTTTTTCTTCTCCCAAACCAGCCACTGAGAAATTGGCTCCCTAAACCATGGTGATGCATAGGGCGGCCGAAGTGTTCATCCTTAGCTCCCCACATTGGCGTTTAAAGCCAGTGTCTTGACAGAAGTCTTCCAACCAGGGCAAACATCTTCTAAGCCCTTTTTTCCATTTAATGAGGAACTGATGGATGCTTTATTGGGGGCTTGTGCCAAACCTTGTTCTGCCCCCTCCCAGTCAATCAACTCATTGCCTCGTGGCATCTCCCTGCTACTCAGCTTTTCTTTCACCGTACACTTAACCAAGCAAAGCCTAGTGGTGCAGTACTCCACCAACCGCGCAAATGCAAACACATTTTCCACCACTTCCCCTAATAGGGAATGTAAGCGAGTGGAAATGTTCGGCAAATATGTCTTTTCTTCTGCCAGCTTGGCCCTCCAATCTGTTAACACCAGCCGTTTGTTCAGACACTACTCACACACCCCTTGGGATTCGGTGGCACAAGTCCTAGGTATTTCCGAAGACCTTCCCCGTATGCTCACTCAGGCAATTCAAGATGATTGTGATGCAGCCAAGTTCACGATTGGTGGTGGCTTGCACACCACTGATTCAATCGGGAGGGCCATAGGCACCAGCGTTGCCATTCGCCGCCATGCATGACTGCAATTGAGTGGGTTCTCTGGTTATGTCCAGGCCTCCCTAATGGACATGCTCTTTGATGGGACTCGCCTATTTAGGTACAAAGCTGATTCCGCTCTCAATCGTTTGAAGGAGAGCAGGCCTACCTCTCACTGTCTGAGCTTTTCAGCCCTACCTCACCAAGTGCAATAGTTCCATCGCTCCTTTTACCGCTTTCTCCGAGGCGTCCCTTACTGCAAACCTGTCTAATCCCCACTGGGAACAGCCAAGGTCAGCATGTTGCCAAGCGTACCACCCCACCTGCCAAACCTCTTTAGCGTTCCCTTGCAAGGAGACAGCCAACTGGTGGGAGGCAGAATCCACTGATTTGTAATGGGCTGGCAAGCGATCACGTCAGACATTTGGGCCCTAAAGATTGTCTGCATGGGATACGCTTTACCCTTTATCTCTTTTCCACCGCACCTTCCACATCCTCTCAGCCACTGACAAAAGACCATCTCCCCATTTTGTGGCAGAAAGTGCAAGCCCTTTTGGCCAAAGGTGCGGTCGAGAGGGTGCGGGTGTCACATGCAGGACGTGGTTGTTATACCCGCTACTTTCTGGTACCCAAGCAGGGCGGAGGTCTTCGGCCTATTCTAGACCTGCGCCCTCTCAAGGACTTCCTCTGGAAGGAGAAATTTAAAATGCTTACTCTGGCCCAGGGCTTGTCTGCCCTCAATCCTAGAGGCTGGATGATGGCATTGGACCAGCAAAACGCTTATGTCCATATACTCGTTCTGCCGACCCATCGGCGCTACCTGCGGTTCGTGGTGGACAGGAGCATTTTCAGTTCACTGTGGACTCTCCAGCGCCTATGGAGTGTTGGCAGCACACCTTCTGAGGTCAGGGGTGCCAGTGTTACTCTACCTCAATGACTGGCTGTTGAACGTTCAAAACTCCGCAGCCAGACTGGTCCTCTACATCCCTCACCGCAGCCACATCTCCAAACACCTCCGAGAATTCCACTGGCTCCCAGTCAACAAAAGGATTAACTTCAAGCTCCTAACGCACGTCTTCAAAGCCCTCCACAATGCAGGATGAGCATACCTGAACCACCACCTCTCACTCCACGTCCCCAACAGATACCTCCGCTCAGCTGGCCCTGGCCACCATCGCTCGGATCCACAAGACAAGAATCGGAAAAGATCCTTCTCCTACCTCGCCGACAAGACCTGGAACACCCTGCCGACACACCTCAGACAATACCCGTCACTGACCAAATTCAGGAAGGACCTCAAGACCTTGCCCTTCAACTGAACATCATAGCGCAGCCGGATCAGCCCCCCTCAGGCCCCCCCCCGCGCCTTGAAACCCTCATGGGTGAGTAGCCACGCTTTACAAACCCTGATTGATTGACTTATCCCAGTTAGTCATCAAACCACCTCCAGACTATGGCAAATCTACTGTCATCTTTGGAGTTCACTATCAACATGCCAAACTCACACCTGACTCCTTCTCAGGCGCTCCCCTTCGTCTGAGATGTTCTGGACATGGTCGGTTTTATGCCTTTTCTCCGGGAAGAAGAGTCCAGGACATTCAGGCCATGACAGATTGTCTCCTGCATCCTGCTGGTCGAGCACGCCAGGTGGCAAATACAGGCTCTGCAGCGGGATATAAAGTCTCAGTTGACCCAACATCAAGGGGACCTCACCAACCATGTTCAGAATTCGGAGGAGACTGCAAAAGATCTGCCGTAGTGGTAGCTGGACCGAGATTTGGTCTGATTGGAGCTGACAGGACAGTGGTGACCAATGCATCACTTCTGGGTTGGGACTGCCATCTGAGAAAGGTGGCGATCAGAGGCCTCTGGTGAAGTCGCAGCTCCACATCAACCTTCTGGAGTGGAGGGCCATTCGATTGATGTTGAAAGCCTTCCTTCCATCCATCAAATGGAGGCTGGTACAAGTGCTCATGGACATCACCACCTCCATGTAGTACTTCAACAAACGGGAAGGGAAAAGGGGGGGGGGGGTCACAGACCCTGTGCCAGGAGGCCTTATGTCCCTGAAAATGCTAGACCACCAAGGAATTTGCTTGCTGGTGAATCACCTGGAAGGATCATTAAATACCAATGCAGATGAGCTCAGCAGTCCATGCCTAGCGGATTACAAACAGCAGTTACACCAGGAGTTGGCGAAAGGTCTCATCCGCGAATGGGGAGAACCTTGGCTTGATCTCTTTGCCACCACCGAAAACACACAATGTCGGCACTTCTGCGCATTGGAGTTTCCAAGGAGTCTCTCGCTCCACCTAGAGTAGAACAGAGTCATGTATGCCTTTCCTCCAATATCAGGACAGACCGAGCGCACAGAGTATGGTATCCAGAACTCCAGGACCTGAGCATATGCCCTCCGACCAGGCCGGCCCTCCTGGAGGACCTTCTATCGCAGTAATAGGGCAGGGTTCTACACCCGGGCCGTCACACTCTCCAACTCCATGCTTGGAGATTAAGCGACAACCGCTAAACACTTTCAACTTTCCTCCGGTGGTGGTTGATGTCATCTTGGCAGCCAGGCGTCCCTTCAACAAAAACTAGACACCTGTTGTGACAAATTTGTGGCTTGGTGCAGCACATGCCGGATTGACCCCCTCCAAGCCAAGTTATATGACATTCTGTGATTTGTTATCTCTCTTGCCCCCACAAGGCTCTGCTTTGGGCAGAGTTAAGGGTTATTTTTCAGCCATCTTATAGTAGCCAGATCAGCCCTTGTTGTTTAGATCACCTGTGATGCCATTTTTGAAAGGGCTACAACACGTCTCCCTCTTCTCCCTTTCTCATTCCCTAATGGAACCTAAATCTGGTCCCGACTTATCTGCAGTGCCCTTCGTTTGTGCTACTTCACAGCTGTCCTTTACGGCTTCTTACTATCAAGACTGTGCTCCTCATCTCCATCACCTCGGCGCGTGGGTGAGCTTCAGGCTCTGTGTTGGTACTCCCTACACTTCCTTCTTCCCATACAAACTGGTTCTGCACACTTGGGCACCCTTCCGGTCGAAAATTATAATGCTGTTTCACATCAGTACCATCACTTTGCCAGGATTTTATGCTCCGCCTCACCCCTCTAAGGAGGAGGAGAGACTCCATCGCTTGGACCCCAAGAGAGAGTTGACCTTCTACATAGATCCTACTAAAGAACACCAGGTGGATGATCAGCTCTTTGTGGGGCACCCTGGAGCAAAAAGTGGCATGGCAGTGCAGAAGAGAACCGTCTCCCGCTGTATCATGCTCTGCATTAAAATCTTTTGCGCACAGGCCATAGAGCAGGATCCGGAAGGGCTGCAAGCTCATTCCACCAGGGACAAAGCTGCTACCGCTGCAGAGCCCCTGTCCGTCTATCCAGGCGTCCCTCCAAACGTTCACGAAGCACTATTGCCTGTAAAGTCGTGTTTGTCAGGAGGGGCATTTTGCGTGCTCTGTCCTGCAGGACCTTTCTGATTTGAGTCCATTCACAAACCTACCTCCGAATAGGTATTGCTTTGGTATCTACTTAAAAGGTGATGCAGTCTTTATCAGAAAAACAAATTACTTCTCTTTGGTAACGCTTTCTGGTAGAGACCATCTTGCCGCAGATTCCTCTACGACTCCCCCTTCCTCACCATCTTGTGATCTGCCTTTAACCATTAATAAGATCCCAAATCTAGGAATCTGCTCACTGTCAATTTGCTTTTGGGGCTCTGTTTGGGGGGAGCGGAATGTTATCAGCGCAGAACCGCACGGTGCCACGTTCCTGCATGCCGAGGTATTGCTGAAAGAGTCGAGATCCAGTCCAACGCCTGGGGAGTATGCAAAAGGTGAGGAATCTGTGGTTAGATAGTCTCTACCAGAAAGAGCATTACAGAGGGTAGGTATCTTGTTATTTTAAAGAGAGGAATTGTATTTTTATTTAAAAAAATAAGTTTTGTACAAATGCATTTCGTAAGACATTAACATATTTATAGGTGTGCTAAAGTCCTGCAAATAAAAGTACATATGAATAGGAACCAAGACTACAAGTAACTTTTCACTACATAAAGATTTCTGCCGCTGTGTTCCGTTGTATACCCCTTTCTACCAAGGATTCCAGGTTGGTGCTGGCCAGGCCTCTGCTGAGGCAGATATACACAACATTTCATATGTATTAAACTCTTTCCTTCTCTTGTCCTTCTCACTGCAGGTAAAGGGAACATTTCTAACTAACGACCAACGTAAAATCGATCTTTTCAAAAGAAGATCCTGTGAAATGCAAGGGAAGAAAAAAAAAAAAAAAGACTTTGTATCGCAACTGCTACCCGTCTACCCTACAGTATCAAGTCCCTTTACCATGCTCCTTCCCAAGCCAGCGCCTTCCAAGGAGGTGTGTCAAAGAAGGCCTCCAGCTTCTCCGGATAAGGCTCTCTCACACCTGCTGTACACCTGGTCCAAAGCACCTCACCTGGGAGCCTTCACCTAGAGAAAACTTGGAACAGAACTAGAGAACTCGCAGGGACCAGAACAAGGACAGAATTTCATTCTTTTTTTCCTCAATATATATTTATTTCAACTTAATTTATTTTTTGAGGCTATCAAGGGACCAAGATTTTTCAAGTCGGTTATTCTATACAGAGGTTGTGCTGCAAGAGGGGCTAGGTTTGTAAAAATTGGAATTTTTTTACTTGGCTTCCACATACCCAGGTGTTGCTGGATTGTACAGATGGTCAGGCGGATGTCAAGGGTGTAGACCTAGTATGAGGGAAATATTGGATTTGGGGTAAACATTTTACACAAAATGCCTCCAGAAATTAGTGTCAAGAGATTAATTCAGAAATCAAACAGAGCTTTTGTGCAACACCTTCAGAGCACAAACGCCTTGCACTCTCTCCTAGGACAAGAGTACTTTATCACTCAACTACCAAGATTGGTAACAATGCCCTTGTCTCTTGTCAGTTGAGAAAGCACAGCATTATGCGTATAGCTTAAATTACAGGACATGCCAACCTTACAGCAAGTCATCATCCTGTAATCCTCCAGTCACCTCTTGATGAAGGCCATTCAAAGGATTCTTTCAACCAGACCTGTCCGGCTCGGACCCGCATGGCTTCCAACTTCTTATTGGCATCACAGGACTAAGACGTTGAAGAATCTACAATTGGAGCACAGACCTTGCTGTCTGGAAAGGGGACAAGTGTGCAGCTTAAACACATGGCAAGCTAAAGCCCATCAAAAATCTGCAACTAGAGCACGGATCTGGCTGTCGAGGACACGTGTGCAGCTCAAGCACAGGGCAAGCAGGTGCCTCAATAATTCGCAGCTAGAGCAGGAACCTGGCTGTCTGGAAAATGGACAAGCGAGTAGCTTAAACACTCAGCAAGCAGGTGCCCCTCAAGGATCCTCAACTAGAGCACAGACTTCGCAGTGTGGAAAAGAGACAAGCACATGCTCAAACACAAAGCCTACTATTTGTATTTTTTGTTGTTGCCCTTTTTACATTAGTTTGTAAAAGAGGTGAAAACATGTGCCCTCAAGGAACTTTAACGTCGCTCCTGGATTAGAAAGCTGAAGGCCATGCCTGAGAAGAATGCTGGGCTATGGATGTCTAGGTTGCAGCAAGTCTGTCAGATGTAGGAGCTGCAATTCTTCCCCACAGCGCTGAAGCTTTGACTAAGCCTTGTAGCTTGTGCCAGTCTTGTTTCAAAGGAGGTGCCCCTTATTTCTTTAGAAGCACACTTTCGTGTCGCAGAAGCAGTTACTAGGGCACGGTCTCTTAAGCGAATGCTCCTTAGGGCACCATGGAAATGGTGCCCTAAGGAGCATTCGCTTAAGAGACCGTGCCCTAGACTCCCTCAACACTTTACTAACCGAACAGAGCTGCCAACGAGCACCACCAAGGAAAGACCAAAGCAACTAGCTGCAGAGGCCTCCTCTTTTCAACACAGTTCTGGCATCTCCATCATAGTACCACCACCTACACAGATCGCCTCCTTTCCTCTCAAAGAGGCCTGCACCAGCTCCAAAAAGATGCTTCGGGCCCATACACTAATCACTACGCCAGGTAACGAAGAGGCATGGCTTAATTGCAACACAGTAGGAGCCCACTCGTGTCCTTCCTACAGAACAGGTCAGAATTCTAAACCGACTCACTAAAACAGTGACCGGTCTACCAAAGTGTAGCCCTCTCTGAATGTTGGAAACATCTCAATTCTAAAGCGGTCTGAGGCAGATCAACCCAATAAACCAGGATGGCCTTTAGGTATTAGGGATATGGCTGGACACATTACTTTATCCTAGTGACAAAATGAGCAGTCTTTTGAAAATGCTGATTATTAAAATGATCGCCAGTTATGTGCCAAACCCCAGTGACGTGTCTGCCTACAAAGAGTCCCCGCCAATCTAGTGCCATGACTGCACGTATACTGCACAGGGGTATCAGGAGTAGAAAGCGATCCTAAAATTGCCTTGGTTTGTTACTTTCGATAGGTCAGTGGCTGCACAACACGGGCAGTCTCCAACAGCAGCACTAAGCCCAGAATCAGAAGATAAGGCGCCTGGTGTGATTCACGCCTAAAGTGTCCCCAGAGTAACGCACAAGGGTGAGAAGTTCTGCTAAGCTCCCGGGCACCTGCAAAAGCACAAGTCACCTACACCCTCCTACCGGCTTGGGGGATGAAGAGTAAGGAGAGCGCTGGCATGTACCTTTGACAATCCCCACCGGTCGACTTCCTGGCTGGATCGGTGTTCTGGACTCTCTGCAGGTGTTGTATGGGAACTGCCTGAAACCTAAACACGCGAGAATGATGTTGGGTGAGCCTTAATGCAAGAGCCAGACTGCTGCAAAACTCTTCTTCCCTCGACCAGTGGCTCACCGGACCTCACCAAGATCAACACCGCTGGACCCGAGCTCCTAGACTTCTGCGGATTGGTGTAAATATTAATCGTGGGAACCACGCACATGCTGCGTGGGGGCGGTGGGAAGAGACGACTCCATTTCTCATCTTCTTAAACATTCCTTATTCCAACTGTGTTCAAACAAACACAGGGATTTTTAAAAAGTGACCTTTTTATCTTTTTCATGACACTGCCTTCTCTTTGGGTAACCCAAAGCCAGCACCCTCTCCTTCCTTGCATCCCTCCAAACCAGAGACAGCAGCCCTGACCTGCACTACAGCACAGCACCCTCGTCAGCCTCTGAGCGACTGCTACATGTGTAACAAAAACAGAGACAGGAAGCTTTCTAAGGGTAAACAGAAGTGCAACAATTGTTTCAATTGCACACGTTTCTCCACGCATGCGTTACACATACGTGGCCTGACAGTGGTTCCAACACACCGTGCCCCATGTCCTGCTAAGATGTCTACTACTTTGTGCTCTGGTACAAGCCTTTTCCACTGGGTGCGCTGTGTGGCTTTTCCAAACGCTTTAGGCCTGTACAGAAGCCATCCTCTCCCTTCATCTGAATGCCTGCTCAGCCAAAAGGTGTTCATGACACGTTTCAACAACAGACTGCAACAAAAGCCGGACGAACTCTGAAGGCAGCGGCGCACCTCCTCAAACAGGGTGGCCATCTTTGTTGTATATACATTCTTTTGTTTTAAATATTTCTGCATCCCTTTCTTTCTCCAGGAAGAGATTGGCAGAAACTAGTTTCCTGATTATGAACCAGAAAATATGTGCCATTTACAAGGTGTATTCAAAGCAACGTTTACAGGTAGCGTGGGTCACCTCCATGGACTGACCGGAGTGCTGCTCACAGACTTGGAGGGGTGGGGGCCATGGGGTGGGTGAGTCGATACACTCCATTACATTTGTCGTCCTCCTGCCCCCTGGTGTAAAGCCTGGCATCCTTACTGATTGGGTGCAGTGGTTGTCCGCATGGCACTAGGGGCACACCGGGTGAAGTTGTGTTCTTGGACAGACTCTCACCAAGCAGGTTTTCAGGAGCAACCTTCAGATTTCAGGGAACAAGGAGACACTCTCCGCAGAGCTATGGACATGAACCTCGACACGCTCAACAAGAGACACGAGGCCAGGCGGCATTTTTACAAAAAAAGTGAGATATTCAACATGCCCTTTGCCCATGGACTTTGGAAACGGAGAGTTCATTCTCGTCTCAAGCTTTAGGTGACCCCCAACCAGCCCTTCCCCATACATAACCCCAAGTAACTCCTTCCCTTCCACTGGTGTGCATACGTGGATGAGTGTGCTAGGACTTATGCGCGTCTGTTGTGCTGCTGGGTGACAAACATCCTGTTCCATCACTGGGGGGGAGGTGAGCTCTGAACTGTGTTTCTTTGCAGAGTGTAAATATCATTTTTATACTTCACATCTGTTATGTATGTGATTTGTACGATGTAAGAAATTTCGACAAAAAAACTATTTAAAAAAAATACTGAAATGCAGCACGCCATGGAGTCTGTTTTAGGGGAGTTCTCTGTGGCACTTGCACTACTGGGGGCTTGTTGGGTGTATTCGGCCATTCCTGGTCTCTCCGGGATCACAGAGCACCAAGCCATAGGATCAACCCCTTGCTAAAGCCCTGCGTCACCCCCTTACACACAACTTACTTTTGAAACATGCGTGATCCTTTGCAAGTTACATATGCTCCCCTTCCTATTTTTTCCATTGTGTTCTCACTTTAATTCTCCATTTTACTCATTTTCTGATCTCACATCATGCTGCTTTCATATTTATCCCCTCTGCCTCCTATAAAGTTGTGAAGGATTCGGTTTCTTTAACCATTACTATAAAGCGTAATCCCATTCCTGGACTGGGGTTTTTACAAGCCAATGCTTAGTCTGCCAATTTTCTTCATTCCATATACAATAAGTTTTCTAATGCATATCACATTATTTCATACAAGTTTCACCAGACTCTGTCCAGCCAGTGGGTGAGAGGATAGCACAAACATATGACCCCTGCGGGCGCTACGCGTCATCAGTCTGCACCCTGTCCCACTGTGCTGTCATAGCAACTCTTGAGGAACTAGTTTCCTGGCCTTATATCTGCTCTCCGGGACAAACATACTCAAAGTTTACAGGTTTTTGCCCGTTTCCTAGCTGGGAAATCTCGGAGGTCCTGGTGTCCACTGCAGAGACACAGGTTGCAGATCTGAAACCCAGAAATGTAACCGGCTTATTTATTTTGAAGACTGAAAAAAATTATACCACATCTGATCATTCTTTTATAGTTGATAAAAAGTCTCGAAGTGCTTAGAATAAAGGCAAACTGCCTTTCACCTACTTTTTGCACCAAACAATTTTTCCTTTTTTGATTATAAGCACCATTTAATAAATACTCGATACTTGCGCCTTATAGGACTCGGTTGCTGCTTTAGCACAGCAAACAGGTGGGAACGTACACCAGCCACTATATAACTGTACTTGGCAGTTTGTGCTGATATCAGAAAGCCACGAAATTCCTTCCTGAGGCACACTTTTTGCTTTTGACCCTATGCTGCCCCAAATTAAGTCCAGGAATTAAAGCACATTACAATTACGCAAAACTACTGATTTCAGCAAAACTCCAAGCCCAGAAAATGCAATCTAAGGTACCATTTGTGGAGCCAAGCACCCACATTTGCTGTTCATTGCTCATCACTGCTCAGGGTCAGCAAGGATTGTCGTGGTGCACTGTGGGTAATCTGCTGCCACCCCTGAAGCTCTTTCAGATCGAGAAGGTGATCCCTGTAGTGTACACAGAGGACGATACCTGTAAGCCCTTCGTTACCACACGGCTTGCAAGGGCCAGCGGTCTCTCCCCGAGTTACATTACAATAACACGCAGACAAATTATTTTTTTCTTCAAAAGGAGCTGGTGGTAGTGGTCACTACACAACAGATTTTTTAAAAGCATTATCGGAAGGCTTGTTCGAGTGGACGGGCTCTTTCTGGAATGTTACAGGTAAAGTTTGGAGGAATGTGCTTTTATTTCCAGTGGGCAAACCTAGCTCTAAGGCAGCAAAGCACAGATCATAATAAAGGCGACACAAACCACTGCCCTCCAGCAGCCGCCGGGCCTCAAAAATCAAGACTAACGGGGTCCATAGCTCACTAATACAGACTCCAAAGGCTGATTAAATGAAGTGTGAATAATTTAATAAAAAGTATAAAAAAATTAAAATATACATTTTAGAAGGATCTTATACGCGGTATGAAATTTAAGAATGTTACGTATCCATTCCACTTTTCTGAAGCAACTGCAGAGTGTTGAAATGTGAGACTGTCAGGACTAATGTGAAAACTCCTGCGAGCTGAAGATCCCAACACTTATTTAATAATAAAAGGTTTTACTTGATAATTTGTCTCGTCATGTTCGTTTCGCCAAACAAGTTTGATAAAACTGGGGCTCAAAGTCGCCCCCTGTATCCTGCATGGGAGGGCCTTGCGCGAGTGTGAAGACATCTTAATGGTACCAACATTTGTTTGAACCTGCAACAGCTTAAGAGTTTGGGCACCCCTTTCATCTTGGGATGGTCACTGACCAGAGTCAAGTTGTCTATACAGTGCACTTTACCTATACAATATGGCATTGGACAAGCACAGCCTGGCAGTTCTCGGCCCACCTTAATCCTGACTCTCAATAGGCGGGAGATTTTGCTGCACTCTGCAACTCTTGATGTTTAGGGATGTTAGGGATGGTCACAAGAAAAAATGTAGCAAAGTGAATTAAAAAACTCCTTTTTGCGAAGTCCGCTAGTTAAATGCATCTCCCTGGCATAATCAGCAAGTCTTCATGCACCCCAAAACAACTATACAATCCCTGTATTGAATACTAGAATACAAACCACTAAAACAACCAGCTCGAATCCTCTTCGTAAGTGTTCTACCAGTGCACATCTTGTAAGGGCACCCCCTCTCCCCCCCCCTCCCCACGCATCAAATCAACATCCCTAGGACAGTGAAGCGGGAAAAATATTGTGAACAACTGCAGACAGATTCAATATGAATATTTTTACTCTGTTCATATCGCTGTTTGAACATTACAAATGCAATGAAAAAACATTACGTTCAAGTCTTAATGTACAAACACTGTCAGATTTTGAGTGTCCAGGTCGGAGTGTTTTCAGAGCTATGCAGGCAGAGCCAGGTGTTCCAGTAGCTCTACAGATATCTGGGGTAGAGGGGTGCAGTCCGCGAGCAGTCTCCACTCTACATATTGTGGTTGCACAGTCTACACAAATGTTGGGCATTTAGGAAGAAAGGACAGTCTGTGCTTTCACCTTTCCACGTGCCAGCTCGTGCACTTCCACTGCAGTGAAGGAAACCTTGGCACACAGCGCCCACGCTTTTCCATGGCAGGGAGTTGGTGGCGTATAGACCTATCGGGCCTCTGAAGAAGCCAAAAGGGAGTACACAAAAACATTTCATGTCAGAATGCTGGTTTTTGATTTAAATAAATCTCTCTGGATGACTATTAAAATAAGGAAATAAGTCAGGATAGTTTCCAGCAGTATAAGACCATGGTTAGGTTTTGGCTTCCGGTACCGAAGGCGGCGGCGGCGGCATGATGATGTGGTGGAGTAACATTCTGGCTTCTTCAGGGATTGATTTCTGTTGCACAGAAACCTTGGTGGCACCTTTCCTTTGGCACCATAGCAGCAGAGGTGAGAAGGAAGCAGTTGGCCATCCTACCCTACGTCTCCGAGTGATGGTCTTATGCCACACCATAGATGTGTACAGTACATCCCTTCTTTTAGGCCTTATCCACAACAGAGCACAGCAAGAAGAAAAAGGACAGAGTAAAGCAGAGAGGTGGAAGACTGCCCCTTTGCTGCCAGAGATCCGACCGGCAGGCTGACTGTCTTCGGGGCGGCACTAAGCTTCAGCCTACTTGGATACAGTGCCTTGAGGTCTTCAAGCGCCCCATGTGCTGCCTTGGAAAACTCTGGGTCACCCGTAGTGAGAAGGTCAAAGACGCAAGAATGGAAGTACACGTCCTCTACCTGCAGAATGTCCCGACACTGCTCGGTGGCTGCCTCCACGGTGTAGGCTTTACGGGATACTGGCCAGAGCGGACTGGAGCGCTCCAGGCTCAGCCGGTGCTCCTGGATGAGTTCGTCCCTGGGGCACCCGTGCAGGCAGAGCTGCAGGCTGCTGCTGCTCTCCTCCGACAGGTTCAGAGTGTCCTCTGGCACCCGGATGGCGAAGGTGAGGTAGCGGCCCACTTGGCGGATGAGGATAGTGCTGCCAATGTAAAGCGCTTGGATTTCTACTTGGCCAAACGCTGGCTTTTCAGTGATGCGCAGGCTGCCAGCCCCTTCAGCAAGCCCACCATTCCTGGTCCCATCGTTGAACGCCAGCGGGAGGTCCCCCGTGGACGCTTGGTAGACCTTCTGTTCAACACAGCCAGGATAACTCTTGAATATCACAGTGATCTGAAAGAAGGAAAAGCAACAATTTGAATGAGGTGAAGGTTTAGTTTATAGAACAAGCTGCAGCCACCTACAGGATGGAAGAGAACCCAATGTCCTGGGTGAGGGCGAACGAGGGAGCATCACCAGGTTATACAATCTGTTGTGCAGGACATACTTTGCAATCTACCACATTCTGGGACAAAATGAAGTTTTACTTTAAGCAGTGTAGTAAACTCACTCAACTGTAAGACTATCAGTCCTCACTCTGAAGGCAGCAGACAGGCTTCTCTTGCACTTTTTACTCCCAAAGGTGCCTTCATCCCCGCTTGGCATTATGACTGGTGTTCAATGATGAATCTCCACACAGGGCCCTTGCTCTACATTTAAACCTTGACCCCTCTCACCCCCTTCAAGGCTCTACATGGAGATTCACCTCTCTTGCTTTACCTGTAGAAATGTGTTAGTTTGCCTTCTGCATGGCCCAGCGATCCGACACTCCTGTAGCACAAGAACAGTATTCATTTGTTACTCAAAAGTAACCAAGCAGCTATTTCTCCTTCTGTGCAATGTGTTACCATTTCTCTTACTGTGCCTGTGTAATGTGTTACTGTAAGCACTTCAGAGCTGGGCGCTCCTGTGCTGTGTCACACTCTGTATGTGCTGGTCTCACTGTACGCTGGCAGGGAGCTACGGCTCACTCATATTCCATGCCTGTGTTACTGTAAATTCTGCAGAAGGTGCTCTCACCTCTGCCTGTATGACTTGCATTACTGCTAGTTCTGCTGCACATGTTCTCCCCCCTGCGCCTGTAAGACTTGTGTGGCCGTGAGCTCTGGAGGGGGCGGTCATCTTGGTATGGTAAAACAATGATACACTATGGACACAACCCTTCAAGATGGATGACTGGTTGTAGCAGCGGACCCATGGGATGCGGTGCACAGCAGATGAAATGAGCAGTAAACGAGTGGCCGGGTGCGTGGTCTAGGAAGATGCCAGGTGCTGCAAATAAATAACTAAAAAAAGAGGGACCTAAAGAAAAAGGAGAAAATTTGAAACTAGAATGATTGCTGCACGAGTCAAGGAACTGAAGGTCACTCGACGTCAAGTGGATGTGCACGCGATGAGGCAAAATGCCATCTATCAAATGACAAAGCTGAAAAGTCAAAGTAGTCTGATCCACTCTTCCACGCTACAGGCCGTCATGGGCAGGAACTAAATCTGAATGACACTTAAATAGACCAATAGCTGACTCAGAGTCCCTCTATGTATATATATGTATGCATGATTTTTATGTTGAGCCAGATATACGATGACAAAAAAATACTTAATAAGCGCTATGAAGAAAATGACAAACCTCTGTAAAACATTTTGTTGGCAAAATATACAATCCCTCACGAGAGGTCTAGCAAGGATTGTCAAATGGAAATCTGCCACCAGAGCACGTCAGAGAGGGATCAACACAACAACCTTTGCACCCCACATTCTTATAGGCAGACACCATGTAAGGCAACTCCTTTGTCGGCATGCTTTAACTAACCATCCTTAAGGGCGTACTGTCCAACATCTGTTTCACTACAAATAAGTCCACTTTTGGTAATAAACAGAACAGACATAAGGCCTCTGACAGTCTTTTCAAATGATCCAATCAGGTCTGTAGCCTTGATCACCGACTTGGCACCATAACCAACGCTGGCCTGCTGTATTGGGCATAAGCGTTGCCTCAAGGCAACCACCAGGCATACGCAACACAAAGAAGTACAAAAAGACAGTTTGCTAAACAATATACAATTTGTCCTAACGGCACAAACAAGGATTCTCACAGTGCAAGTCCTCTACCATGAGAGTTACAACTATGAAAACCCTCATGCCCCATGGTAATCTGTGCTTACATGTAACAAAATACCTGTGTACAGGTTTTGTCATAGCATACTAATGTACTTTAAAAGGCCTACTGGCATTGACGTGTGCTTTTCACAACCGACCTAGGGCATCTGACAAAATGTTTTCAATTAACCAATCAAGCTCATGTCCAGCTCTTCACCATGGCCAACTCAGGCCTATTGTACTGTACAAAACTTGCATCAACTTTACCACAAACCAGCCAGCAGTCCGTCAGAAAAGAACAAATGTGTAACCATATTACATTTGGCAAAAATATAAACAGTCATCCTAAGAGGGCCCAACAAAGCATCGCAGAGTAAATCTACTCAAGATGTGTCAGAGAGAGAGGGTAGCCAACACCAAAACCCTTGCCTACTACCGTAATTACTCAGAGAGCCAATATAACTGCAAAATCCACCCTTGCAGGCCTATTGTCGTCAGTCAACGTGCTTTTCACAATAAATAACTCGGGCCCGTTGCCTTTGTCACAAGTTTTCATAATAACGCTTCAAACCTATGGCAATTTAGGCCTACTGCATTTAGCGTGAGCCTCTAGTGAGGCAGAAAGTCCGATATAGGCACTCTTTTTTGTAAAAGCAGCACACTTCCCGCTTAACAAAATGCTGTAGTTGGGCAAATCCGCACATAGGAGGAGCTAAAGGTGCTTCTCGAAGTTTTTTTTCCTATCACATAAGGAAAACACTACAGCACAGTCAACCCAGACCCAAAAAAAAGTACAGGTACAAACGGAGGGTGACCGGAGACAAAGTTTAAGCTTTGCATAGTGAGAGTTCCAAGCCATGTTAAGAGGCTACACTATGCATATCCACCAGATGGCGCCATCCCACTGTGAAGGGGCCAAACCCCACCCCAGGCACTGATTCAATGTAGCTATTTATTTTCAACACTCAAAAGGTGATGGGAGGAATGCTCGCCAATGGTCCAAACCACCGTCAGTTGCTCGGGGGAGCAGTTCAACCCATTGTTTTTTCGTCCACTGAAACTCTGGACAGAGGACCGACTTCTGCAAATCAGTACCGACCCTACTCCTCATGCGAGTAGTGCACCCCCATCGACCACTCAAGGCATTAACCTTTTCCTACACGATACAGCCATAAAGAACCCCCGCTTCTTAAGTTCACCGTCAGCAGGCAAGGCAGGCTGCACCGGTCCCTTCTCCCTGGAGGCATCCCCCCCTCCCCCAGCTGAAGAGGGAAGGCGCTTCCGCCAGCAGGCATAGGCTCAAGCGATCCTTGCCAAGAGCCTCCGAGCACTGGAAGCCCGCGTGGCAGGCGAGTGTGAGCATTCTGTCAAATACACGGGGGGTCAAAAGCTCATTAGACCCCAAAAGCTTTTAAATCTAAATGTTAATGCAAATCTGTCCTGGTCGCCACTGCGACTACTTGCACTGCGCCCTCCCACGACTGCTCTTTCAAGACTGCTCAAATTGACAATTTGACAGAGAGGAGGGAACATGGTTTCTTCAAAACCAAAAAGCAAGACGTGCGTGGATATTTGGGAGGTAAATAACTTATGTCAAAGATTTACTTTTTTAGGATACTAAAAATGCGCCTTAAATTGTAGAACTAGTTCATTTCCTAGCTGTGACACACTTTGCGTCAACACATTTTTAAGTGCTCAAATGATACGGCTGGATGAGTTCATGCTTAAATATTATTCAATATAATCTTGTAAAGCGTTCAGCTACCCAAAAAGGGTTTCCTGGCGCTGAGCAAAGGTAGAGAAGTCAGAAAGTCAGACTAACAGCTTAAAACAGACCACTCTTCAGGCCTTTACGGAATGCAAGTAAAGAAGAGCAATTTCTTGGGGGCTCTGGTAGGGAGTTCCACAGTTTCTGACCCAGAACTGAGAAGGGGCGCCCTCCCATTCGGGCCAAGTGGAACCTAGGCACAGTGCTCATGGCCAGGTTCAGTGATCTCAGCATACGTGTGGGCTGATAGGGCACCACCAGATCCTGTATGTAACATGGGCCTGATCCGGCTTTGAAGATATAGCAGAGCTTTGAATTGAATACACTTTGGGACCGTGAGCCAATGAAGCTCTTGGAAAAGGTGAGACCGAAGCGGGCTTTGGGAGCCGACACAGAAGTCTAGCCGCCGAGTTCTGAACTATCTGTAAATCTCACACCTTTAAAGGAAATGCCCCATTTAGGAAAGGAAATAAAAAGCTTGGAGTAATTATTCCACCAGTGCCAACTTGACCCCCCGGAAGCCAACCCTTTCCTAAGAGGCACAGTAACAAGTTTGCAAACTATGCAACGAGTAAGTATCA
Source organism: Calotriton arnoldi (assembly GCA_963921515.1). Lineage (NCBI taxonomy): Eukaryota > Metazoa > Chordata > Amphibia > Caudata > Salamandridae > Calotriton > Calotriton arnoldi. The sequence continues at coordinate 1,116,042 of CAWUFW010001460.1, forward strand.
CAGCAAAGGTATGTAAAGTGGGCTGTGACGTGCTCCAATAGGTCAACTCCACACCTACAAAGGTAAAGCACGCTCTTCGGCTTGAACCCAGGGATAACCTCCCCGGGTGCATTGCATCCTGACGTGAGACACTGGGAAAGTTCTGACCACCTCTGAGCCCAAAATAACACCCTCCTGCACGGGAAAAGTGGCTAGTGTGCTGCATTCTTAATGACATTGTGCGGTCTCGAGATACTGGCTTTGCCAAGGCTTTTTATTTATTTTTCCTCAGAGTGGCCCAGCAGCTGATAAGTGCTACCAGGCTGTTCGCCTCTTTTTTTTTGGGTGTCCTGTGCACTATTTCTGTATTTTTACTGTTCTGGAATGGCAGTCGGCCATGTTTAAAGGATTTAAGGAGGGGGGGGATGGGGGGGGGGCGGGGGTAAGCTAAAATGGCCACCAGTGTTTCAAAGTTAAATATAAACACTGGGAGCAAACAACAAAAAAAGTTGCCGACCCAGTAGCACTTAGCAGCAGTCATACCCTCGGGGGGGGGGAGAAATATATTTAAAGTGGGGAGCGAGACGGGGAAGGACCAAACAAGTTTAAGGATGATAGGTTTGTACATTGACAGTACGCATGGGCTCCTTTTTTAGGGGTGCTCACATCCATGTAATGTAGTGGGCGGATACCAAAGCTGATGGACATCCCTCTTAGCCAATACGCAGAACTCCACAAGGTGACCAAAAAACTACACCGCGCTACGCGGAGTTCTGCAAGCAGCGGAGTGCTTTATGCCGCACCGTTCATGCTGACTTAGCGCTGGGTGTTTGTCCTGCGCTGTAAAAGTGCGAACGCCACCATGCGCAGCGCAAGAGGGGGCTGCTTCTTTCTGCCATTCGAGTAGATACTCTACTCAAGCTGCAGCTTCCTCAACGTGAACGGGAGGTTTCTCAATGCGAGCGGTAGCACCACCCGTGACTGCCCATCTGGAGAAATGTCACCAAGAGGTGGTCTGGAGTAAGAATTCTCGCTCGCCAACATAACGTTGGCGAGCGAGGAAAAAACTCCAATTTGCAGTGCTTTTCAGAACTCTACGCTTTACACCGAGCGGGAAAAACTCAGCGAGCGCAGCAGTATTTCATGCCCAGGTATAGTCCAAACATCCCTTTCTGTATGTACGTGTGTGTTGACAATAGCTCTCAACAGGCAGCTAGCTATCTGTAGGCAAGATCCAAAGACTAACCCAAAACAAAAGGTACCTTCCCCAACAAATCACCCAGAGCACTCATACTCCCACCGTCACCAGACCTCATCTCAGGAACCCCTGTTCCAACTCTTTGGGGCAGGTGTGCACCACCATGGCCCCTCATCTGTGGTCCACTCTTTTAAAAAAACACAACCTCTATGGCACAAGGAGAAACCGAACACACAAAGGATCAGAGGAGATGTGAGTTTTGTTTTCTCCCTCGTCTAGCATCAAGGACTTTTAAACAGTCTGTTGTAGGCACAGTTACGTACTGTAGGACACTGTTTGTTTAATATAGGTAGCCATTATTTACTTTAATGTGGTAGTTTGGACATTCTTAGCTTACTGCATGTAAGATTATTTATATAAAAATACATTTAAAAAAATAGCAACTAGGCCAGGCTAACCAGAGGGGAACACGTGGGTCAAGAGCAACGCGCCATAGACACCCGAAGCCACAATGAGGCCAGTCTACGAGGAAACTCCAGCGCAGCACTACACACTGCTCCAGCGCCAGGAAAGGGAACATCATCTCGCCAAGAGACAACATCATGCGATACTCAAACTTTCCAGTGTCCAATCACAAGGAAGGAAGCCATCAACGCAAACACCCAAGATAAAACCGCCTGCATCCAACACAGCACAGCACCCAAGCTGGAACTACAACACCTCCAGCCTGCTCTCAGAGTGCTGTACCCCACCAAGGGATCAGGGATGGCTCCGGCCTGCTCTCCGAGTGATGTACATGCAGCACGCCACCAAGGGATCAGGGATGGCTCCGGCCTGCTCCCCGATTGCTGTACATGCAGCACCCCACCAAGGGATCAGGGAATCGCTTACCGCAGGTTGCACCCCCAAGTTTGTTAACATCTGAAGCACAAGTTACTAACTTGTGTAACGATATATCTGTAAGAGACAGTAGTTAGTGATAGATTCCTTACCTTAGAATATCCCCAGGCGTCAGGCTGGATCCGGAAAGTTTTGCGTAGCAGTACCCTTGCGCGTCGGTAGGCGGCGTCGTGCGGCTCCGCGTCCGTCGTCGGCGTCGTGATCGCCGGGATGACGTCGCGGGCAGTACTTAGGCGCCGCCCCTGCGCGCTGACGTCAGTTCTGTACACGACTTTCCGCGCCAGGAACGCAGAGCCATGCAAGAAGCTGACACAGGTGTCTGAAAAATACTAGGGCCCTGAAAGGGATGTCCTTAACCCTAGAAATCAGTTCGCAGAACGGGGAGGATGGGTGGGCGGTAAGGAATCTATCACTAACTACTGTCTCTTACAGATATATCGTTACACAAGTTAGTAACTTGTGCATCTGAAAGAGACACGTTAGTGATAGATTCCTTACCTTAGAATAGATACCTCCAGCAATACCAACCCCGGTGGTGGGTCTGCGAACAAAGATCAGACAAGGAAGTCCTGGAGGACAGAACGGCCAAAGAAGCCGTCCCTCCGGACCTGACTGTCAAGGCAGTAATGCTTAGTAAACGTGTGCAGCGAGGCCCACGTAGCTGCCTGACAGATAACCGGCAGCGGAACACCGCGGCCCAAGGCCGTGGTAGCAGCCGTTGCCCTGGTGGAATGGGCACGCAGCCCAACAGGAGGCTCCTTCTTAGCCAAAGAATAGCAGGTCTTGATGCACAAGGTAACCCAGCGGGAGATGGTCCTCTTGTGCACCGCCCGACCTTTTTGGCGCCCACGTAGCCAACAAAGAGCTGGTCATCCACCCGGAAGTGTTTCGTGCGGTCGATATAGAAGGAGAGCGCACGTTTTGGGTCCAGACGGTGGAGCCTCTCTTCCTCTCTGGAAGGATGCGGAGGCGGAAAGAAGGTGGGCAAAGTGATGGTCTGCCCAATGTGGAAAGCAGTAACCACCTTTGGCAAGAAGGACGGACGCGTCCGAAGAACAACCTTGTCTGGATGAACAGACAGAAAGGGAGGTTTGCAAGAAAGAGCCTGGAGCTCACTCACCCGCCGAGCGGAGGTGATGGCCACCAGAAAGGCTGCCTTTAGAGTCAGAAGACGAAGAGGACAGTTATGCAGAGGCTCAAAGGAGCGCACATTAAAAAGGTAAGAACCAAGTTCAAGTCCCACTGAGGCATTACAAACGGAACAGGAGGGAAGAGGTGAGTAATGCCTTTTAAGAACCTGTTAACAACAGGGGACTTGAAAAGGGAGGGCTGATCAGGGAGCCTGAGGAAGGCCGAGATAGCACAAAGATAACCCTTGATGGTACCCAGGGCAGAACCCTGTTGGGCCAGAGAGAGAAGGAACAGAAGGACCTCAGAAAGAGGGGCAGAAAGGGGATCCACAGCCTTTGCTGTGCACCATGCCACAAATTTGTTCCACCTGCAGGCGTATACCACCTTAGTGGAGGGACGCCTGGCTGCCAGAATCACATCACAAACTTCGGGAGGCAAGTCGAAAGGAATCAACTGCCGCCGCTCAATCTCCACGCAAGCAGGTGTAGACTGGACAGGTTCGGGTGGAGGACCGTCCCCTGCTGCTGCGACAGAAGATCCTCCCGAAGAGGCAGACGGATCGGGGGATCTATGCTCATATTGAGTAGCTCGGGATACCAAACTCTCCGAGCCCAGTCCGGAGCCACAAGAATGACTTGGGCCCGGTCGTGCCGAATCTTCTTCAACACTCTGGGTAGAAGTGGTATAGGCGGAAAGGCGTACAACAGACCGCAACTCCACTCGCGACGAAAAGCGTCGCCGGCGAGTGCCGCCTTGGAAATTCCAACGCGCAGAACTGATGACATTGCGCGTTCTCTTCGGTGGCGAATAGATCTAACCAAGGCTCTCCCCACTGTAGAAAGAGTCCTTGCGCCACTTCCGAGTGAAGACGCCATTCGTGATCCATCATGCACCTGCAGCTGAGTTCGTCCGCCCTGGCGTTCAGAGAACCTGCCAGGTGTTGAACCATCAGGAACATGCCCTGATGTTCCAGCCATGTCCAGAGGCGCAGAGCCTCCTGACAAAGGGTCCAAGACCCCACCCCGCCCTGTTTGTTGCAGTACCACATGGCGGTGGTGTTGTCTGTGAACACCTGCACTACCTTCCCTTTGACAGAGGGAAGGAATGCCTTGAGTGCAAGCCGGATCGCCCGGAGCTCCAGAAGGTTGATATGGAGCCGGGACTCCGCCGGAGACCAGAGGCCTCTGATCTCCGCCTCTCCCATGTGACCGCCCCATCCCAGAAGGGACGCGTCCGTCCACAACTGTATGCTCTGGCTGGGGAAGGGAGAGGGATCTGCCCATGACCCATTGCCGGTTCGAGAGCCACCACTGCAACTGTTTTGCAGTCCCCTCCGAGATCTGGACGTGATCGGACAGGTTGCCCTGGTGCTGCGCCCACTGGAACGTCAGGTCCCACTGCAGAGCCCGCATATGCCATCTGGCATGATTGACCAGCAGGATGCAGGAGGCCATGAGGCCCAGCAGCCTCAGGGTCATCCTTACCGAAACCCAGGATAAAGGCCGAAAGATCGGAATCATAGCCTGAATATCCCCGGACTCGCCGTTCGGGAGGATAGGCCCGAAACTGCGTCGTGTCCAGAACTGCTCCGATGAAAAGGAGCTGTGGAGAAGGAATCAGATGCGACTTCGGCACATTGATGGAGAACCCCAGCGAGTGCAGGAGTTCGGCCGTAGTCTGGAGGTGGGAGACGACTGCCTGGGGCAGAGCCCGCCTTCAGCAGCCAGTCGTCGAGGTAGGGAAGACTGAAACCCCTGCCCGGCGCAGATGAGCTGCGACCACCGCCATCACTTTCGTGAACACCCGAGGGGCACTGGTAAGGCCAAAGGGGAGCACGGTGAACTGAAAATGCTCGGGGCCTACCGTGAACCGAAGGTAACGCCGGTGGGCCGGCAGGACGGGGATGTGGAAATACGCGTCCTGCAAGTCCAACGCTACCAACCAGTCTCCAGGGTCGAGGGCAGTCAAGACCTGAGCTAGGGTGAGCATCTTGAACTTCTCCTTCCGGAGGAAGCGATTGACGTTCCGGAGGTCCAAGATAGGACGCATGTCCTCCTTGTCCTTTTTGGGCACCAGAAAGTAGTGGGAGTAGCAACCACGCCCTACTTCTGGGGTCGGAACATGCTCGATGGCCCTCTTGGTCAAGAGGGCCGTGACTTCCTTCTGTAGAAGCACCAAGTGATCCCCTGACATGCGGTGGAATTGAGGTGGCATGGCTGGGGGGTGGTCTCGAAGGGGAGGGAGTAGCCCCTTCGGACAATGTCCAAGACCCACCTGTCCGAGGTGATGGTGCGCCAGTGGGGAAGGTGATGGCGGACCCTGCCCCCTACTGGCGTGCCGTGCACCTGAAAGGAGGGACTAGGAGGGCTTGGAGGCCGCGGACGGGTTGGAGGTGGTGGCCTGACCCGCACGCTGGTTGCCCGATCCGCCACGGCGGAATCCACGTCCTCGGCCACGCGAAGACGCCTGCTGCGCGGGCCGGTGGCTGGGCTGCTGACGTGAAGGGGCGACCCTACCGTGGCCACGATAGGGGCGAAAAGCAGAAGGCAGCGGAGGGCGTGTAGCAGAAAGGCCCAGGGACTTGGCAGTAGCCCGTGAGTCCTTAAAGCGCTCCAACGCATGGTCTGCTTTGGACCCAAAAAGACCGACTCCATCAAAGGGCATGTCCATGAGAGTATTCTGGACATCCCCTGAAAAACCAGTGGTTCTCAGCCAGGCGTGGCGTCGGAGCGCCACCGTCGTTGCAATCGACCTGCCCAGCGAGTCGGCGGTGTCAAGGCCACAACGGATAGTGTATTTGGCCGCATCCCTTCCTTCCGCAATGGCGCGGGAAAGCAGTGCCTGGACCTCCTCAGGGCACTGGGGCAAAACATCCGCCACCGAATCCCACAGGGAGTGGGTATATCGGCCCAAAAGACAAGCGGTGTTAACGGACCGCAAGCCAGCACTGGAGGAAGAAAAGCCTTTCTTCCCAAACTGATCCAGGCGTTTGGATTCCCTATCCGGAGGAGCGGTAGGGAAGGCGGTTTGGGAAGCGGAGGCTTGGACAACCAAGCTCTCAGGAGTGGGGTGGACAGAAAGAAACAGGGGTCGCCCGGAGCGGGGCGATGGCGTCGTGACACGTTCCGATCCACAGGAGCCCCTGTGTTGGGCTTGGACCAGGCGCCCAAAAGAACGTCCGTGAGGGCGTCGTTAAACGGCAGCACAGTCTCCGCAGAGGAGGCTGCCGGCTGAAGCACCTCTGTCAAGATGTTAGGCTTGACCGTCAAAGTAGGGAGCTGGAGACGTAAGGCCCCAGCAGCCCTACGCAACACCGTACCAAATTGGCCCCCTCCTCCGTAGCCACGGGAGGAGACAGCATGCCAGTGTCAGGAGAAGTATCCAGACCACTGGCCTCCCTAGACTCTCTGTCCAGTGCTCATCGTACTGACAGTTGCGTGTCAGAGGGTCATCAGACCCCTCCCAGTCCTCCTGGTCCTCCTCTGGTTCAAAATAAGGAGGAGGAGGGACATTTGGGACCCAAGGTCCCATCGGCGCCGGAGCCGGCGTCGAGCGAGCGTCGCTCCGGGTCCATGTCCGGAGCCGGAAGGAACTGGGGACGACGCCGCCCGGAGCCCAGGGCGGCGTCGAGAACGGCACCGGAGACATCGGCGCCGGCGGAGGGTGTCGTGAGGTCAACCGGCGTCGATGGGGGTTGTGGAGCCGGGATCGAGGCCGGGGCCGAAGCCGGAGCCGGGATCGAGGCTGGAGGCCCGGGCGACGCCGGGGCCGGAGCCGCCGGCGGCGCGGAGCAACCCCATCAGGGCCCACGGGGCCCGAAGGCGCACGGAGGGGCCTGAAGGCCCGAAGAGGCGGGCCATGGCCGACAGGAACTCCTGTACCTTGGCCGGATCCGCCCCCGAACCCGGGAAGGGCGGGTATGACGGGGGCGACTCCACAGGCAAGTCCGGGGCCGCGGGGCGGGGACGGTGCCGGGAGGGGCCTCAGCCGAGTCGCGAGACCGGCGAGGCGAAGTCCGAGAGCGACGATGATTCTTGGACTTCTTGTGCCTGGACTTACCGGACGAAGAAGACTTCGACGCCGACGACCGGTGTGCACTCCGCGAGCGACCCCTGGACCTCTCACGCGACCGGGGCTTCCGCGGAGCCGAATGCCGGGCCTCGAGGAGCTTTCGAGACCGCTCTCGCAAAGCTTTCGGGTTGAGGGCCTGGCATTCGGGACAAGACTCGGTGTCGTGGCCTCGGCCGAGGCAGAAGAGACACTCCCAATGCGGGTCGGTGACGGACATCATCCGCGCACAGGCGCCGCATCGCTTGAAGCCGGGCATCCCTACGACACCTTAAAGATGGAAAAAACAGTGAAAAAATCACCAAAAAGTATGGTCAAAAATTGACCAGGGCACTGCTCTTCCCGGATCTGCGCTTACTGGCGCGGAAAAAGAAGAACTGACGTCAGCGCGCAGGGGCGGCGCCTAAGTACTGGCCGCGACGTCATCCCGGCGATCACGACGCCGACGACGGACGCGGAGCCGCACGACGCCGCCTACCGACGCGCAAGGGTACTGCTACGCAAAACTTTCCGGATCCAGCCTGACGCCTGGGGATATTCTAAGGTAAGGAATCTATCACTAACGTGTCTCTTTCAGATGAAGAGTCTACCATGGGTCAAGGCTGTGTCCTCTTCCGCCTTCACTCGCAACACAAAGAACTGAAGATATATGGCCGGCTGACTATTTCAGATACATGTTGCAAGAGTGAAGAGGCGACTGAAGGTGCTAAAAAGAGGTGGAGGAGAGACAATGTACTCAGAGGTTTGAATCCATGTAAAAGCATAACAAGCTCTTATGTGGGCTCTCGGGAGGCACTAGAGGATTGCAATGCACCAAGGACAACTGGTCTTGGTGCTGAATTATAAAATTCACTCTTGAAACAAAGCCAACCACTACTCCCAGATTCAGCTCAGACATGGACATCACTAGAGACTTCCTTAGATTAAATACAAATGTCGCTGTGAACACAGTCTGAATAGGATACACAGCTCGGATATTTTGTGTATGACTTTGTTTATGCACTTTTTGAGTCACGTATTTATTTTTGTAAACACAGGGACACTGAGCACACTTTAGTATATTATTTTCTGCATATCTACGTAAAGAACTTATTTTTTTTTAATCTGAATTTCAATTTAAACTCCTTTCTACTCAGTGAGACGCCATCATTCAGTTTATGGGCACAATTTGGCAATGTGTTGTGTAATCTATTACACACCGTGTTGCCACTTCTTGAAATAAGTCCCTGGTGAACTACGGTTTCTTTTATAACAAGACACTGGCACCAGCGCAAACAATATGCCCTCACTGTAATATCTCATACTACCAATGTGTCCCAATTTAATACCAGTTTGTAATCATGTTCTATGCAAGTATAATCACAGGCTTGCTTACCCTCACAAAGGAATCTAGATTAAAAGACAAATTAAGTTTGAAAAGTCAAAAGTTTGTAACTTTACATTTAAAAAAATTACTACAGGTACATGTAATTTGTTCTAACTTTAAAACTTGGAAAATGTTATTTTTTTCTTTTTAAAGATATGGCACGTGTTATCAAGATCACTCAGCTATGTTAACTAGCCATAATCTGTTCACCAATAAGCGGTCAAATTTTCCAACCCGAAAGATAACCCTCAGGCTGCTAAAGGCCCCAACCCAATATTATCACTTTCTCATTCTATTACTCAGCCTTAACTCTTACTTTAATCTTTAAAAAAACTTACCCTAACCATTCCTGGAGAGCTGTCCTTAATATAGGCATTACCTTTTTCCTCAATACCCTTTTTCAGACTCTTAAAATTTGAAAGAAAATTGTCTGAAAACAAATATTTATTTTGCACGTGTGCTCTTTCGAGCTATTGATTTCAAACTGTTAATTAATAACCTCAGTGACGAGGCAATGATTGGCTTAGCTTCGCCAAAGAGCAGGCACAGAACAAACCCTTCCTTACACCCATAAAGATGCCTCACAAGGAGAATACATCTTAAACAAGCATTGGCATAGCCAATAGGTCTCGCTTTTGGGACCTTACAAGTATTTAGTTATGCAACTGTTGCATGGCTAAACACTTATAAGGTCCCAAACGCGAGACCTATTGGCTATGCCAATGCTTGTTTTTTTTAAGTTGTGTCAATGACTGGCTGGTAGTTTTATCCCAAAGTGGGTAAAACAAGCCTGGTCTGGTGGCTCAAATGGCTAAAACATTCACTGCTGGGTTTGTGTTTGACCCCGTTATTTATGAGTCCTTGTGGGTCGACTCAGCACTTCATCCTCCTGAAGTTGATAAAATGAGTTACACTGAGCTGGGTAAGAATAAACATATTCTTTGACGCAATACCATGATCAATGTGCGTTTTACCTATAAACGATATTTTAGGGATCATTTGCCACTAACTCTCAAACATCCTTGGGGAAGAACTCCCAACATTCCCTGAATATTAACCCCACTTAAGTCTGTCGTTTAGGAGCCCACAGGTCTTGAAGAATTCGCCTACAATACTGGCAGTAAAATATGTCTACCTCACTTTTAACTAAGGTCCACATATATATTTTATATTTAATATGTGCTAGCAAACACTAAAAAAAACAAAAAGAAAAAAAAACGTTTCTAAATACATTGTTATAACTTGATGGGTCATCAAAATAGCATAACAAACTACTGCACCTTCGTTACTACGTTAGGTCACTTATAATACACTGTCAGCAAAAGGCCCATGTCTACAGCCCCATCTAATCAAGTCACATCTAATGTGATAGACCAGGCTGGAATCACAACACACGCTTTCCAAGCCAACTTTTAGGTAACCTGTTGAGTAAATGGGCCCTACTACCTTGAGTACGTATTGCAGCTGCCCACACTATTGCTTCATTGCAATTTTCTCTGTAGGACACCTGGGGAAACATACAAAGTCGTCCAACTTTTGCCACCAATATTTGCTTGTTTTACGCACTTCCTTGACTGCTTAAATCAAAGAACAATATTTTTAAACGTTTCTACAAATGGCCATTGACTAATTTTGTCTCCCGAATCCAGACTCCTGACACTAAGAAAACACCATCTTCAGCATCCTCTGCTTCTCGCGACCACAACATAGGGACGAGTGGGCTGGGCCTGGGCTCACTAAAACATTAAAATGATCCTTCGTTGACATTTGATGAAACAGAAAAGGAGACTAGTGGGAGAGTGATCGAGAGCTATACAGCCTCGCAGAAGTGGCGGCCATATTGGGAACTAGTATTTCCATATTAGTCCAACTCAAGTTACAAGACGATGAAAGCTTGGTATCACATTTAAAACATAATATAAAAAAGAAAAAGTATTTTCGGTTGCAGTAGAAACATATTTTTTGCAAATAAGTATTTCTTTTAATACCCATTGAAGTTACTTGATCCATTTTCATATCGTCTACCACAACCAACATAAAACAAAGGAATTGCTTTCGCTACAAGCATCCCCATAAAAAACACGCCGTTACTTAATATTTGAGTACGTTTTGGAGCTGCCAGTTTTATCACTGTAATGACTAACCCGGCAACCTGAGGCGAGTCCTTCTTCTATTCCTATACTCCCGGATCCAGAGCTGATGGAGAGCGTTGCGCTCGCTGTTCGCTCCTTGACCTAGCCGAATGTTAAATACAACGGATCGCCGATAGACTGGCAGAGAGGGCGTGAGGGCTGAAGCAGCATTGTGCAAACTCTGCGAAAGATTGCCTATTGTTTTGAGGGGGCTTCTCCAGTCCAAGATGGCCTACATATCTCTGCCCTGCGCCTCACTTCAGCTGATAGTCCGCTTTCTATAACCACGTTTGGCTGTAGCCATGGTGATGAACGTACTTGTCGTAATTGAAGGATGGAAAGGTGGAGGCAGTCAAGAGAAGAAAGAGTTGAGAGTGAGAGAATAGGTGGGCCATGAGGATGTGGCAACAAATTTTTACGGTGCGTGGGCACGTACATTGCAGCAGCGGGCTCAGTGCATTTAAAGAGTGACACTTTAAAACTCATAACACCAAGCAACGGCATCCATTTAAAGAGATAAACCCACTTATGAGCGATGAGAAGCTCTAACAAGTTCGGTTTGTAGGGCGGCCGCGGGAGCCTGGCGGGTGTGAAAGTAAAAACAGAATGACTGAAGAAGAGCATCCCCCGGCGGCGCCCGAGGGTACAGCCTTTGAGGAACTGGGGAAACGAGAAGAAAGAACGAGCGCGGCAGCCTGGGCTTTCAAAGCTGACCAGACGCTCGTGCGTCATGGCCTTTTCCCGGCATGTGTTTCCAATTATCGCGCCCGCGTCTGGGCACGATAATAAGAAACAAATGTCGGCCACGCGGGTAACCGCCCGAAAAAGGCCATGACGCACGAGCGTCTGGTCAGCTTTTGGAACCCCCTACATAATGCTTCGCCAGAAGCAGCGCTTGCGCGCTACTCTAGGCTCAACCTAAAGATTGGGAATACGGGCATTGCTGTGATGAGGCAGATCATGTGAATGATATTAATTGATCGAATAAGGCCAGTATCTTCTGATAAGGTTCGGAAAAGTCTTGAATAAACTGGAATATTGGACCAACTATAAAAAGCTGCATCACTGGTCCATCACATGCATCCGGATGTGCATCCAACTTTAGAGAACAGAAGACGGACTAAATTCATGCGTCTAACAAAGCTGTGCTATTTACGCAACAACCTAGAAATCCTGATCTTCCAAAAGAGGTCAGCAAGAGATGGTTCAGTGAGAAAGGAGGTGGACAATATAAACTTATGTAAAGTCAATCCACTGCATTTCGCCCATCGCCAGGGCAACAGACAACCATCACTGTCCAGTCAACAAAGGACAGTGGAGGTCCATGACGTACATAAACGTGTACTATTTTTGGGCCAGTCTGAAGGATCGATCTTTAAGGAGATCTGATTTGCTGAAGGATTAACAAGGAGCAGTAACATGTTTTTTTTATAGCCTCTACATATGCCTAATCTTGAATCAAAAATGTTTTTTTCAAGCTCCTCGCCATATTTAAGTAACCCTCATCCCTGCTCTGCACCTTTTCGGTTACCATCGGTCTCGAAATACCCTCACTCCATCCTCTAGGACTCTCCACTGAGGACCAGACGTTAGAGCGACAGAGGAGGTAATACAAGGTGTACGAGAGGGGTCTCTTAGGGGGCGGACAACAGGAATATCGGAGGGCCCTGATGTCCAGGTAGGGCTACGGAAGGGAGTGAAGGAGGGTTACAACAAGCAGCATTGGGGAGCAGGAGGCAGGTTTATTGGATGACCTGCAGTGGTTGTAAAAAAAAAATTAAAAAACGCATTTGCAATGCAATAGGTCTCGCATTTACGCTGGTTTAAGCTATTGGCATTGTAAATGACAATGCCTTTTGTTTTGAAAACCAAAACATAAAGGGCATTGTCATTTACAATGCCAATAGCTCAACTGCATAAATGCGAGACCTATTGCATTGCAAATGCTTGTTCAAACCTTGGGGTCGATCGTCATAGCCGTTGGGCCTGTGGGCTGGAGAAGCCCCATGACCAATTAACGCCAGCACTCACACCGCACGCAGTTTAGAGTTTTATGAAATCACCCCCACCCACCCCTCCGACAAACCGAGTGTGACGAGCGAGCACCCGAGAGCAGCGGGAGGTACATCGCTCAGGTCTTACGAGAAACGCACCTGGGCAGCCACCACCGGGGTGCAGCGCGGGAACCTCATGCTGGAGATGGACAGGGGGGGCCTTATCACCCCGATGAGGCGGCACCCTGCGGAACACAGCAGAGAGGGACTCCGCCCCACAGGACTTCTGTAGCACTGCGAAACTGCACAAAAACTGCTAACATATACACGCCCGCATGACTTTTTGTGAAATCACTGCACCGATTTCCTGCAGAGTGACAAAATCAGTAATAAGATCGCTGCCCCGGGGTGTTCAGATGTTATGCTGTTCAACACAACATAACACAACCACACACACAACACAACCACACACACAACACAACCACACACACAACACAACCACACACAACACAACCACACACAACACAACCACACACACACCTCTCAGTCACAACAGCGGGCGGTAAACAGCTCCTCTTCAATCCTATCAGGCACTTTACTCCTTCAGTCCGGCAGTATGTTCAGTGTTGAATATGCAATTGTATTTATATAGCGCTTACTACCCTGTCGAAGCGCTTTTCGGAGAGTAGTAAAGGATTAGAGGTGAATTCTCTGTTAAAGCGTGCACATTTAATTCCAGCCACATCTGCAATTGTGTCTAACTGGCCTCTAAAGTCATTCTTGATGCCAAATCCACTTGTAAGTTATGTCTTTCAAACTACAAAATACCCGAAACCCTTGCGGCTCCACACACAGAAACCAGCCCCGGAAGGACTTACTTTGTGTGTCATATTTCATTATAGCCCGGGTCACTGAATAATGGACCGGAACGCGTGATGTTTCGGCACCTTGGAAAAAGGCGCGCTGGTTCATCCATGTACCAACTTAGGACAGCGAAAACAGGAGCGCCTAAAATGCAGACTCTAGCAGGAGATTTAAGAACACCAGAGACGCCACAGAAGTCACGGAGAACAAGCGCAGTTCGCCCTGAAGCTACAGTGCTCGGACAGCTCGTGACGCAGCATTTTGTCTCAGTCTTAAAAAAATGTGCTTACAGACTAATTAAAGGAGACAGTCTAACGCTGCAAGTAAAAGATCCAGTCCGGGTGGGCGGGGCCAAAAGGAGACAGGGCGGTAACAAGGAGGGACTAAAAAGCCTCACTGACAATGGAAAGCCAGGATTTAGCATGCACGATGACGCAAGCCAATGGAAAGAAGGGGCGGAGCCTACACTCCACTTCTGAAATTGGCTTGATTACAAGAAGCCTCGCAGAGCGAGCAGCGCAAGCGCGCTGCAACGCTAGGCGAGGCGAGACCTAAAAACGATGTCTGATGGTCTGTAGGAGAGGCTACAATAATCTGGTGGTAATAACCGGCAATCTGTTGGATGCAACAGCCTACTGTCAGGTCTGCTGGGCGGTGTGTTTGTGGTGACAAGCTGCAGACGATCAGGATGAGAATGTGTGGTGAAAAAGCATTGGCAAAATTGTGATTCCTCTGGAGTAATAGTAGTAATGTAGTGTTACTCGTGATGCAAAATTACCACAAATTCCGAATGTTCCTGTAATTCTTCGTATTTTTAGGAAAAAGATTCCTACCCAAGAGGATAAATCTGGACCCTGAATGGCTACTGCTTCTCCTGTTCTGTTGCATTTATCACTATTTTCTTAACGCAGAATGCATCCCTGGGTCCATTTTGGATGCAATGGGGCATTTTGCGCTATGAAAATAGCCCAAGATGCTAGTATCGTTCCTTGGTTAGTCTGTTCATTGTGAAATGCTGTGGGTTTGCTTGTAGGAGGAAAGGCAGGTTGTGTGTTTTGGCAGACACTGAGGGATTGTCTGAAGGAGTCACTTGAGACGATCCCTGTGTGAGGCATCGGAGGCAGCTAAGGTGGTAGATGGGCATAGTAGTGGGAGAGACCCTACAAAAGAAGCAATGGAGCGGCAAGGGGGCGCATGACTGAAGCCTGTGGAGGTAAAAGGGGCTCGAAGAGGAGCCCTGAGAAGGTCAGGTTGGGATACTTAAGGAAAGGCCATGATCTAGTTGGGGTAGATGAGGCAAGCCTTGCTTCTCCACTATACAGAGTTGGTTACCTTGTTGGTGGCTGTTGCGCTAGACCCGGGTGCGACAGCGACGTTCGTGACTTGCACAGAGAGGTACTGATTGTCAATAAGAGGCCAGGCCCCTTGCACTTTACAAGTCTGAAACTCATCCTTGAACGTCCTCAGGTGAGGGTCCCCAAACAATCCGCAGTGAGCAAAGCGCCTCTGAATGTTCGCCCTGGTCACATAGTTGCAGGCCTCTGTGCGTGGAGAGCCCGCGGGGTCCCTGGTTCTGGCTGCAGAGGTGGGCCCATCGCTGGAGCAGTTGTGCTGTGAGAAGAGTTCCCGGATGCGAAAGACGGCCGAGTGGTACACCAGGTCCCCCCGACAGGCTTTGGCAGTCTTTCTGGTACACTGAGAGTAGGCACGCAGTGCTGCGCAGTAATCCACGTCTGCATGCGCGTCCTCCGGTGCAGCATGGCTGGGCGAATAGGCAGACAGGTATTCACTGTTGCACCACTGGATCCGGCACTGCTGGCAATGCACTGGAAGAGAAGAAAGCAAGTTAAAAGCACTCAAAATGAACTGCTGTCACAGACCCACCCCTGACATCTCTCTGGGTTCACCTGCTGACCAGAGCACAGCCTGTGGCCGACCTACAGTGTCACTGCCTACAGAGACCATGTGATTCCATGCCACCGCTGACCGGTGTAGAGCCTGTGGCCGACCTAGGACCTCACTACCCACAGAGACCGGGTGGCTCCATGTCACTGCTGACCGGTGTAGAGCCTGTGGCCGACCCAAGACCACTACCTACAGAGACCACATGACTCCATGCCACCGCTGACCGGTGTAGAGCCTGTGGCCGACCTAGGACCTCACTACCCACAGAGACCACATGGCCCCATGCACAGCCTGTAGCAGACCTGCTGCGCCACCACCTACAGAGACCACGTGGCTCTATGTAACCGCTGACCAGATCACAGCCTGTGGCCGACCTGCAGTTTCACCACCTACAGAGACCACGTGGCCCCATGTCACTGCTGACCGGTGTAGAGCCTATGGCCAACCTAGGACCTCACTACCTACAGAGACCACGTGGCCCCATGTCATCACTGACCGGTGAAGAGCCTGTGGCCGACTTAGGACCTCACTACCTACAGAGACCACGTGGCTCCATGTCACCGCTGACCGGTGTAGAGCCTGTGGCCGACCTAGGACCTCACTACCTACAGAGACCACGTGGCTCTATGTAACCGCTGACCAGAGCACAGCCTGTGGCCGACCTAGGACCTCACTACCTACAGAGACCACGTGGCTCCATGTCACCGCTGACCGGTGCACAGCCTGTGGCCGACCTGCAGGGTCACCACCTACAGCAGCCACGAAGCTCCATGTCACTGCTGACCGGTGCACAGCCTGTGGCAGACCTGCAGGGTCACCACCTGCAGCAGCCACGAAGCTCCATGTCACTGCTGACCGGTGCACAGCCTGTGGCAGACCTGCAGGGTCACCACCTGCAGCAGCCACGAAGCTCCATGTCACTGCTGACCGGTGCACAGCCTGTGGCAGACCTGCAGGGTCACCACCTGCAGTGTCACCACCTACAGCAGCCACGAAGCTCCATGTCACTGCTGACCGGTGCACAGCCTGTGGCAGACCTGCAGTGTCACCACCTGCAGTGTCACCACCTACAGCAGCCACGAAGCTCCATGTCACCGCTGACCGGTGCACAGCCTGTGGCAGACCTGCAGTATCACCACCTGCAGCAGCCACGAAGCTCCATGTCACTGCTGACCGGTGCACAGCCTGTGGCAGCCCTGCAGGGTCACCACCTGCAGCAGCCACGAAGCTCCATGTCACTGCTGACCGGTGCACAGCCTGTGGCAGACCTGCAGGGTCACCACCTGCAGCAGCCACGAAGCTCCATGTCACTGCTGACCGGTGCACAGCCTGTGGCAGACCTGCAGTGTCACCACCTGCAGTGTCACCACCTACCGCAGCCACGAAGCTCCATGTCACTGCTGACCGGTGCACAGCCTGTGGCAGACCTGCAGTGTCACCACCTGCAGTGTCACCACCTGCAGCAGCCACGAAGCTCCATGTCACTGCTGACCGGTGCACAGCCTGTGGCAGACCTGCAGGATCACCACCTGCAGTGTCACCACCTACAGCAGCCACGAAGCTCCATGTCACTGCTGACCGGTGCACAGCCTGTGGCAGACCTGCAGTGTCACCACCTGCAGTGTCACCACCTACAGCAGCCACGAAGCTCCATGTCACCGCTGACCGGTGCACAGCCTGTGGCAGACCTGCAGGGTCACCACCTGCAGCAGCCACGAAGCTCCATGTCACTGCTGACCGGTGCACAGCCTGTGGCAGACCTGCAGGGTCACCACCTGCAGCAGCCACGAAGCTCCATGTCACTGCTGACCGGTGCACAGCCTGTGGCAGACCTGCAGGGTCACCACCTGCAGCAGCCACGAAGCTCCATGTCACTGCTGACCGGTGCACAGCCTGTGGCAGACCTGCAGGGTCACCACCTGCAGCAGCCACGAAGCTCCATGTCACTGCTGACCGGTGCACAGCCTGTGGCAGACCTGCAGTGTCACCACCTGCAGTGTCACCACCTACAGCAGCCACGAAGCTCCATGTCACTGCTGACCGGTGCACAGCCTGTGGCAGACCTGCAGGGTCACCACCTGCAGCAGCCACGAAGCTCCATGTCACTGCTGACCGGTGCACAGCCTGTGGCAGACCTGCAGTGTCACCACCTGCAGTGTCACCACCTACAGCAGCCACGAAGCTCCATGTCACTGCTGACCGGTGCACAGCCTGTGGCAGACCTGCAGTGTCACCACCTGCAGCAGCCACGAAGCTCCATGTCACTGCTGACCGGTGCACAGCCTGTGGCCGACCTGCAGGGTCACCACCTACAGCAGCCACGAAGCTCCATGTCACTGCTGACCGGTGCACAGCCTGTGGCAGACCTGCAGTGTCACCACCTGCAGTGTCACCACCTGCAGCAGCCACGAAGCTCCATGTCACTGCTGACCGGTGCACAGCCTGTGGCAGTCCTACAGCGCCACCACCTACAGAGACCACGTGGCTCCGTGGTGAGCTGAAGGGGATTAAGTTGTCAGCACAGGTCTGCCTCCAACAGGAGTGGGCTGTTTTAACTATGGGCGGAGTTCGAATGGTGCGAGGGTCCAGGCATGAGGTCATGGCCTCCCCTTAGAGTGGGCACCGACTGCAGCCCCCCATGGAGTGTGCCCAAGGAGGTACCACCACCCCCGGTGACTGGCACTTAGAGAGTAACCCCACAGTGGACACACTTGTTAAACTCTTCCGAGCCCCAGAAATATCCCAAGGCCCTCCTCCACCCCTCTTCAAGACACGGAATCCTCGTTTGGAACGACCCAGTCTGTGCCGGTAAACACTCAACCTCCCCCCCAACCTAAAGATGGGGGGCTCTGACCCACTTCTGTAGAAGGAAGAAGGCTGATGCACCTCGGATCGGGAAGGAGGGGGGCAACGTGCACCCCAATACATGTGTACTAAGAGTGGGGGGGGGCGGAAACCCCGCCGAGATCTGGATGGAAAGCGCCCCCCACTCTTTCCAGGTCTGGAAGAAGAGCCCCCTCCCTGCCAGGATCCGCAGCTGGGAGGAGAATGGCGCCTCTGTGCTCCGGGCCGCCACTGCTTGTTTTCTTTGGCAGGGGCGCAGGCCAGCGCTGGGCTTGGGGGAGGGGTGGAAAGAAAGTTGTGCAACACCCCCAAAAACAACGTTGGTGGCTACAAACACGGGCTAAAAAGAGGTGTGCGAGCCTAAACAAGAGGGTTTGGAGCGGGTGGTGGTAAAAGGGTGAGGGTTGTGGGGTCCTTCAAAACCCACCCGATTGAGAGCAGGGAACTCCGTCGCACAAAACCCGACTGAGTGGGGATTTAGTGGGATGGGGGCTACTTTTATTCATTCTGTAACGCCCACAACCGGATATGAATGGGGGGCGGGTGCTAGGGCACCGATCCGGTTTACGGTTAATCACTCCTCCCCTCCCCAACAAACAATACGGTCACGTGCACCATTATTAATGAAACCCAGGACACCCCCTTTAAAAGGATCTACACACCACCCTACCTCTTGCAATGTCGACTTGTGCGCAAGTGTATTCGCCCCCCCCCAAAAAAAATGTTTTTCTAAAAATGCACAAAGCAGCCCACACGACTCAACATGCACATAGGGTACCGGGAACTTGTCTTCCCGTCAGTGAACCCAAAGTGGACCACAACTGAGCCCTGATCTGCACCCGCACCCACCAGACCCCTGGAGTGCACTGTCCTCATCTGCATACACCCCACAACCAGACCCAGGTTTGCACTGTCCTCATCTGCATACACCCTAGCACCACACTATCAGACCCGGGTGTGAACTGTCCACTCATCTGCATACACCCCAGCACCACACTATCAGACCCGGGTGTGCACTGTCCTCATCTGCACACACCCTAGCACCCCACTATCAGACCCGAGCGTGCACTGTCCTCATCTGCACACACCCTAGCACCCCACTATCAGACCCGAGCGTGCACTGTCCTCATCTGCACACACCCCAGCACCACACTATCAGACCCGGGAATGCACTGTCCTCATCTGCATACACCCCACTATCAGACCCGGGTGTGCACTGTCCACTCATCTGCATACACCCCAGCACCCCACTATCAGACCCGGGCGTGCACTGTCCACTCATCTGCATACACCCCAGCACCACACTATCAGACCCGGGTGTGAACTGTCCTCATCTGCACACACCCCAGCACCACACTATCAGACCCGGGTGTGAACTGTCCTCATCTGCATACACCCCAGCACCACACTATCAGACCCGGGTGTGAACTGTCCTCATCTGCACACACCCCAGCACCACACTATCAGACCCGGGTGTGAACTGTCCACTCATCTGCATACACCCCAGCACCACACTATCAGACCCGGGTGTGCACTGTCCTCATCTGCACACACCCTAGCACCCCACTATCAGACCCGAGCGTGCACTGTCCTCATCTGCACACACCCTAGCACCCCACTATCAGACCCGAGCGTGCACTGTCCTCATCTGCACACACCCCAGCACCACACTATCAGACCCGGGAATGCACTGTCCTCATCTGCATACACCCCACTATCAGACCCGGGTGTGCACTGTCCACTCATCTGCATACACCCCAGCACCCCACTATCAGACCCGGGCGTGCACTGTCCACTCATCTGCATACACCCCAGCACCACACTATCAGACCCGGGTGTGAACTGTCCTCATCTGCACACACCCCAGCACCACACTATCAGACCCGGGTGTGAACTGTCCTCATCTGCACACACCCCAGCACCACACTATCAGACCCGGGTGTGAACTGTCCTCATCTGCACACACCCCAGCACCACACTATCAGACCCGGGTGTGAACTGTCCTCATCTGCATACACCTCAGCACCACACTATCAGACCCGGGTGTGAACTGTCCTCATCTGCACACACCCCAGCACCACACTATCAGACCCGGGAATGCACTGTCCTCATCTGCATACACCCCACTATCAGACCCGGGTGTGCACTGTCCACTCATCTGCATACACCCCAGCACCACACTATCAGACCCGGGAATGCACTGTCCTCATCTGCATACACCCCAGCACCCCACTATCAGACCCGGGCGTGCACTGTCCACTCATCTGCATACACCCCACTATCAGACCCGGGTGTGCACTGTCCACTCATCTGCATACACCCCACTATCAGACCCGGGTGTGCACTGTCCACTCATCTGCATACACCCCACTATCAGACCCGGGTGTGCACTGTCCACTCATCTGCATACACCCCACTATCAGACCCGGGTGTGCACTGTCCACTCATCTGCATACACCCCAGCACCACACTATCAGACCCGGGTGTGAACTGTCCTCATCTGCACACACCCCAGCACCCCACTATCAATCCTGGGCGTGCACTGTCCTCATCTGCACACACCCTAGCACCCCACTATCAGACCCGAGCGTGCACTGTCCTCATCTGCACACACCCCAGCACCACACTATCAGACCCGGGAATGCACTGTCCTCATCTGCATACACCCCAGCACCCCACTATCAGACCCGAGCGTGCACTGTCCTCATCTGCACACACCCCACTATCAGACCCGAGCGTGCACTGTCCTCATCTGCATACACCCCAGCACCACACTATCAGACCTGGGCGTGCACTGTCATCTGCATACAACCCAGCACCAACCCCAGTAGTGCACGGTCCTCTCATCTACTTGCCGAAAGGTGCCTCAGCACCTCATTAGGGGTAGCAAGCGCTATATAAATGCAAACCCTCCCCTCTTCCATCCCTTTCAAACCACATAACAGACCAACAGGGCCACCGCTCAAATTAATTTCATATTTCCCTAGACTAATTCACCACTAATCCTTTTTTGGCTTCAGATTAGCGTGCTACTCGCCTCAACACCTCACCAAGGATAGCAAGCACTATATAAATGCAAACTTTTACCTCTTCTATCCCTCCGCTATCCAAATAACAGACTAACAAACCCACGCTCAAATTATTTTCATATTTCACCATACTAATTTTACCACTAATCTTTCTGCGTTCTGGAGTAGCATGCTACTCGCTGAAAAAACGCTTTGACGCCTCGCCTGGGGTAGTAAGCGCTATATAAATGCAATTACAATACACCTCAGCGCCCCACAATCAGACCAGGGTGTGCACTGTCCTCATCTGCATACACCCCACTATCAGACCCGAATGTGCACTGTCCCCAGTGAGCCCTGATCCGCACACACACCCCTGCACCCACCACCAGACGGATTGGGAAGGCAGTGATGATGGGCCGGTATCTGAGGTGCAGCGGTGGGCCACTTTTCTGGGCAGCATGGAGGCGGATTTTGGCTGCATCTGTGCTGTTCAGATGGCACCAGCGGCCCAGTGGGGCCTGAGTGGCCTCCCCAGAGGCAGATGGGCCTCTATTACCTCCTTTTTACCAACGGGCCGGAGGTGTCATTCCCAGGCTCGGTCTGGGCTGGCCCATTCATGTATGCAGACTGAGCAGGGCCAGGGAGCCTGAGCGGAAGAGCCTCACTTATATGCAGGTGTGGGTCACCAGTGTGAACTAATCGGCGCACAGAGTCCTGGCAACAACTACAGTGAAGTTAAGAAAGCGTCTCTTTTAGAGAACGCCCCCCACTTATTTTCATGATACTTAAAACACTGAAGCAGTGTTCTGCGAAAAGGCGCAATCCACAAATGTGGGGCCCCTTTTTTAGGGGTGCCTATTTTGCATTCCAATCCAACCCTGCACCATAACCCGTGTGCACGGTCCCCTGTGAGTCGTGATCTACACACACCCTCGCACCACCCCCATCCGCCCGTTACTGTGGACTGTTCCTTTAACCAAGGAGATCAGGGGAGGGAGGGGAGGAACCCGGGAGATGTGAAGGGAAAAGTGGGAGAAATGTTGGGGGCGTAGAGGGCAGACGCCCAGGACAATGTGGGGGTAAAAGGTGAATGGGCTGAGAGGGAGGCGGTGTGAGGATGCAGTCAGGACAGTGGCAGAGGAACTTCCGATGTCAATAACATTACAACTTTGGGGTTTGACTCACAAGACAGGCAGTGGGGGGGCCCGGGGGGTGAACGAAAAGAGGCAAGGAGAAGGCAGCGTGGGGCAGATAGACAGAGTTTAGGCAGCAGACACTGGACGGTGTGAGAGAAGCAGGGCTGTATGTGGAGGGAAAAGGGGCAGGGCAGTGTGTGGAGAGTAGGGTAGCTTTCGGGGTAGAGGGAGCAGACCAGCGCTTGGGGCACGAATCGGGAAGAACAGTGTGGGGGCAGTGACTGGGACTGAGCAAAGTAAGAGGAACAGAGGGCAGTGCGAGATGAGCAGGGCAGTGTGCGAGACATAGTGCAGGACAGTGTGTGAGGTGCAGGACAGTGTGAGAAGAGCAGGGCAGTGTGCGAAGAGCAGGGCAGTGTGCGAAGAGCAGGGCAGTGTGCGAAGAGCAGGGCAGTGTGCGAAGAGCAGGGCAGTGTGCGAAGAGCAGGGCAGTGTGCGAAGAGCAGGGCAGTGTGCGAAGAGCAGGGCAGTGTGCGAAGAGCAGGGCAGTGTGCGAAGAGCAGGGCAGTGTGCGAAGAGCAGGGCAGTGTATAGGAGCAGGGCAGTGTATAGGAGCAGGGCAGTGTATAGGAGCGGAGCAGTGTGCGAGACATAGTGCAGGACAGTGTGGAGGGCAGTTTAAGTGGATCAGAGCAGTTTGCGAGGGGTAAGAGTCGAGAAGGAGAGTGTGGGGCAGTGACAGGGAGGGAGCAGAGGAAGAGAAGCAGGACAGCGTGGGGGAGAAAGGGTAGCTCGGAGGCAGGCGGACAGGGCAGAGGTGCACTCTCTCTAGTGATACTGCCCCTTTCCAGGGCTCCCCCTTCTCTCCCCTCCTGAAGCCACTGCCCTTGCCCTCCTCGCCCCTTCCACCCCCACGGGTGGGTCCGTTCCTCCCTGCATCAGTATGGGTGCTCCCCGCCTCTGGTACCCCGGGCAGTGGCGCCCTGCCCTCTTCCTGCCCCGTCTGTACCTGCAGGGGCGACGGATGCGCAGACGGCCAGGAGCATGATTCCGCGCAGCCGCAATAGGAGCGCCTCCCCCATGCCCATCCATCCGGCTCGTGCCTGCGGGAGCCGCGCGCCTCCAGTGCGGACCGTCTGAGGAGCGACGTACGACTGAGCGCGCGAAGCGTACGAGCCTGCGGCACAGCGAGCCCCCAGCGTGGGCACGGCCAATCCGGAACGTCGAGCACGCCCCCGTCCAATCAGTAGCGCCGAGCACGCCCCCGTGAACCGCCTACAGCCCATTCAGCCAATCCCCGAGCCTACTCAGATGGTGTCCCTTTTCGAATCGCCCATGTTTTATATCAATCATATGCATGGACGTCGTCACACGCCTACCAGTGCCCAATCGTTGCTGCTAACCTAGTGAGTGACAGCTGCAGTGTCCAACCAACGAGCAATTGTAAAATTGTGGGAGATTTTGAAACAAAATTCGAGGATTTTCCCTATTGAAGTACATTGAAGCAAAGGCAATTTAAGGCGGGGGAGACTGATAAAGTAGTCACTTTGGCTTAAAAATCTGAAGTCTCCCACCTGAATCAGGTCTGTTGGGCTGTACATAGCTGCCAAGGTTTCAGATTGCTTATGTGTGACATTTTCATAAATTCAGTGTAATTATGAGTGACATTCAACGACTATGAGTGACACTTTCTCACAAGCATAATCAAGCAATGAAGACGAGGAAAACATATAAATATCACAAATTACACCCATTGGAGCAACGAGAAACTCTAAGAAGATCTTTAAACTGCTGTAAAGCACCTGAAATGGAAGGGCACTAATGGGAGTCTGTCCGGGCTCTCCACTTGGGACCTCTATTAGTTAATGTGCTGAACCAGAGAGCCACAGAATTGAATCCTGCTCGGTGCAGTGGAGAATAGTGACCTGTAGGTTTAGTGCTACAAGGTCCCAGTCTTATGAGTGACATCCAACTGTCAAATGACATAAAATATGAAAAATTAGACCCTTTTGAGAAATGAGAAGTTCTAACAGTATCTTCGCCCCGCTCCAACAGCCCATTGCAGGTTATAGGCGGCATGCTGTGTAACCACCATCCCAAAGATTTTTCACACAGAGTAGTCACTGTCAGCTCTTGCCCCGATATTGTAGGTTATTCCTTACTGAGTGTGTTTCGTACAACATCTACTGGAGTAAGGTATATGTGCAGATCGATATGGTACTACTTGTATATGACACATACCGACAGACTTTGCGGCCGGCCTGGCTTGGGTTGTAGGCGTCTTGCTGTGTAATTGTGCTTCTGATTTAACTGCCAATAAAAAAGAGATTTGATTCTAAATAAAGCTACATTTTTTATATGCATCTTGTTTTCCTTAATGGAAAACAAGATGCATTACAAAAATGAAACTTTTCAGTTTCATGTTTTTAGAGTAGTCAGTGTTCTGTTGGACCACTGCCTTCTCTTAAAAAAATGTTTTCGCATGCATTCACAACGGGGAAGAGGTTCACCTGGGGACCCCTTTCTGTTTACGAATGGGCTACCACCAAATTGAATTTGGTGGTAAAAAAGCACATGTTTTGCAACCCTCTACCTCTACCTCTCTACCTCTCTCTCTCTACCTCTCTCTCTACCTCTCTCTCTCTACCTCTCTACCTCTCTACCTCTCTCTACCTCTCTACCTCTCTCTCTCTCTACCTCTCTACCTCTCTCTACCTCTCTCTCTACCTCTCTCTACCTCTCTACCTCTCTACCTCTCTACCTCTACCTCTCTACCTCTACCTCTCTACCTCTACCTCTCTACCTCTCTCTCTCTACCTCTCTCTCTCTACCTCTCTACCTCTCGCTCTCTACCTCTCTCTACCTCTCTACCGCTCTACCTCTCTCTACCTCTCTCTACCGCTCTACCTCTCTCTACCTCTCTACCTCTCTCTACCTCTCTCTACCTCTCCCTCTACCTCTCTACCACTCTACCTCTACCTCTCTCTACCTCTCTCTACCTCTCCACCTCTCTCTCTCTACCTCTCCACCTCTCTCTCTACCTCTATACCTCTCTCTCTACCTACCTCTCTCCCTCTACCTCTCTACCTACCTCTCTACCTCTCTCTCTCTACCTCTCTCTACCTCTCTCTACCTCTCTACATCTCTCTACCTCTCTGTACCTCTCTCTACCTCTCTACCTCTCTCTCTCTACCTCTCTCTACCTCTCTACATCTCTCTACCTCTCTGTACCTCTCTCTACCTCTCTACCTCTCTGTACCTCTCTCTACCTCTCTACCTCTCTGTACCTCTCTGTACCTCTCTCTCTACCTCTCTGTACCTCTCTCTACCTCTCTCTCTCTACCTCTCTCTCTCTACCTCTCTCTACCTCTCTACCTCTCTCTACCTCTCTGCCTCTCTACCTCTCTCTCTCTCTACCTCTCTCTACCTCTCTCTACCTCTCTACACCTCTCTACCTCTCTACACCTCTCTACCTCTCAACCAGTTGAATTCCGGGAAGCCCAAACCATCAGTATTTCAAATCTGCGCGTGAAACGTGGGTAGGATGAGCCGTGCAGCTCAGAAAGGGATGTTCTTTTTACATAATTTGTATTTAATAGAATTAGGAAGCAGGAGAACAGTCTCACAGTTGAGATAGGGATTCACATACACTGGCAACCGCTTTTGAATTGGCTTTAAAACCATTCAAAGATGGCTGCAGCGTCTACGTGGGATGCGGTGGACTAAGTGGCAGCCGGAGCCTGATAGCACTGCTTGTCCTTAAAAAACAAAACAAGCATTGGCATAGCCAATAGGTCTCCCCTTTGGGATCTTATAAGTGTTTAGTTATCCAGTACAATATCCTTGGTGCAACAACATCAAGTGTTGCATGGCAAAACACTTATAAGGTCCCAAAGGCGAGACCTATTGGCTATGCCAATGCTTGTCATATAGGTTAGCATTCGTTAATGCCACTATCCCTCCCAAACTCCATTAATCCGCAACAGTCATTAGAATAGAAGGTTTTACCCTCCATGGGACAGGAGTCTAATGAGGAAAATAAACCATGAAGAAAGATACAAGGTCAACCCCCGTTAACTACACATAAAACCCTGTGCTGACCGTCCAACCATAAAGCTTATGGAAATAACACTGGAAAATGTTTGTACCTGGTTATGACAAAGCTAGCAGACCTGACTTACTTATTGTGAAAAGCGTGTTTTGAAGACAATAGGCTTTTACGGGTGGACTGTTATCACTTTCTGCTAAAGCCTATAGCCAGGGCCACTGGAATTATGTGATTGTGCGGCTGTGGCGATTTTCATATAATTATAAATTTGCCACATTTGACACATAATCCATCATCTGCTACATAATCTGCAGATTTTGACAAAAAAATTGTTTCTAGCTCAAATTGTTCAAAAGCTACTAAAAATGCAGCGAAACGTGTTGCTGTGCAGTGAAAGGCCCTTTGCGAAGCTGGACTTGTCATCTTTTTGTTGCTTATTGCTATATTTGGGTGTTAAAATGGTGCTAATGAGGTGCAACTAATGTCCAGACAGTGTAACCAAGTTTAAAAACAAGCATTTGCAATGCAATAGGTCTCGCTTTTACGCGAGTTTGAGCTATCGGCATTGCAAATAACAATATCACACACAAAAGAAGCCCTGGGTCCAAAAACTAGCAATTGGAGGTCAAAATGTGACTGTGAGAGTGAGAATCTAAACAAGGGATATCCCTTTTAAAGGACAGTTCCCCTCACACACCAGAGGTGTCATGCTTCATCATAGGGGTACCTCCTCGCGTGAGGAACCTGGTCCTCACGCGGGCTACAACCCCCTCTCTGCGAGGGAGGAGCTCAGGGATGTTTTATAATTGGAGGAGTGGGGTCTTCTATGACCCTATGAGAGCTAGGTGTGGATGAACTAGAGTGCAGTGCTATAATATAAGTGAGTATAAAACTAACTACGGGGTCAGCTATGTGGAAACTTTAATACAGCTGCCTGGTGTTAGGATTAAAAAAGCAAGGAAAACGCTTGTGAACACAGAGGTCAAAATTCAAGACCTGTGTGTTAGTACATGACCAACATGTTTCAGCCTATCTGACCTGTCTAAGTATCTTTGGCTTTCTTCAGGGTCGGTGATGTAGCTACTGCAAATACAAAAATAGTGATCAAGTGAATCATAAAAACAAGATACACAATACTGAACCAGAATGCTTTCAGTGTTCAGTATGTTCAATCGTGTACCCAATTCGGCTATCTAGAGTCCACTACATCTGTCCTGGCTAATTTAGCCATGTGGTACCAATGCCATGACCGTGGGTATGTGGTCCAAGGTCCAAGAGCACTGATCCTGGGACAGGATAAAAGGCATTGTCATTTACAATGCCAATAGCTTAAACTCGCGTAAATGCGAGACCTATTGCATTGCAAATGCTTGTTATAGAAACGTTTTCACTTTCAAGCAACTCAAAAGCAAAATAAACACCAGGCGCACAAGAAAACACAGCTTGTCATTTTACCTCTGTCTGTGGATGCTCAGCAAATGTGACGAGATAATATTTAAAGGCCTTTTATTACAGAAAACGAGTTCGTGCAAGAATACTGACGTGAGCTAGAAACCACAAAGCCAATAGTAAGCCATGGGCGGAATTGAAAGTCACCAAGATGTCTTTCGCATAGCCAGCCAGTACTAGCTGTGCTGTCTGATAAACGGCGACCTTTGTGTGAAACAACATCCTATATAGAAAACACTTCCATGATCTAATAAAAATCAAAAGACGATGCAGACATTCAAAAGCCCACCAGTAACATTAGTCACCGGCACAAGAAAATTGCTACATTAAAAAAGTAATCTGTTATTATTGTTTGTGAGCTAGGAATGTAATTATAATAAAAATGAACCCTGGCTAAAAGCATAAAAAGTCTACATTTTGTAGATGCCGGTGTCTTTAACTCTGCATCATCTTTGAAACTGCTGAAAGTGAGATGTGTGAGCCTTGTAGTGTAGATTCTGCAGCAACTATGACGGTATTGTCCAGAAACAACTTTGCCTTTAAAATATGCAAGTTCAGACCAGCAGTGCGCAACAACTTTAACTCCGAACAGTCAATAGATTTCACGCTAACAAAATTGTAAAAAATGTCAAGAGGAAAGCCGAGCGCTAATAGTTTCTGAACCCATTACAGATTAGGGTAGTTTGCGCTGACTCGTGTGTATTTCAGATGGGCCCCGGGGTTGACTGATGTCTGTGTCCTTTTCCCATTCAACAGACATGTAATGAGTGTGAAAACAGATCCAATACCAGGCACTAACTAAATAGAGGAACACCATAGCACTAACAAGCATTTGCAATGCAATAGGTTCAATTGCATTGCAAATGCTTAAGTTTAAAACTGAGCGCGGCGCCGCATCAAAGACACTGCGCTAGTTTTTTTGTTTTTTTTTAACTTTAACACTGAGCGCGGTGTCCTTGAAACGGGCGCTGCGCTTAGTGTTAAAGTTAAAAAATATATAAAGAAACCGAGCGCGGTGTCTTTCAAGCGGCGCCGCGCTCAGTTTTAAAGTAAAAAAAACAAACAACAAACAGAGCGCGGTGTCCCTGAAGTGGACGCCGCGCACGTGCACACAAGCGGCGGAATGCGGCGTTCTGAAAGCGCCGCACACCCAGAGATGCCAGTGTGCAGACAAACACACGTGCACGATTAAACAGTGCTAAATGTACAGACGGGAATGTAGGATACTGCCAGACTAACCCTGGGCTCCACTGAGAAGCGCGTACCTGTTCACAGAGCGCTTCAACACGCTATATAAATTCACAATACCGTAGAAGCCAAGCTGCCAATCTTAGTGGCCCGCCCGTTCGCCTCCGTACTACACCACGTTTAAATGTTTCTAAAATGTGACACATGTGAAGCAAAACCTTAAATCACCGATTCGCTGATAATGGAAACCTATGCAGCAGAAATAAAATGGTGACAAGAGGTTCTTTCGACTGTTACATATAGCATAAGCACCCAAATACTCACGTGCACACTGCACGGCAGAGCAGCGCTAATGCGGAAGTGAGGGGGAGCCGTGAAAACATATCTCCATTCTTCCCTCAATAACAAGTGAAGCGCTGGACAGCAGAGACAGCAGCGTCAGAGAGGAGCGGGGGCGAGCGAGAGCAGCAGCGTGCTGAGCTGACCACACGCTCGTGCACCATGGCCTATTGTTTCCGGTTACCCGCACGGGCGCCATGTGTTTTTAATTATCGCACCCGCGTCTGGGCACGATAATTGGAAACAGATGGCGGCCGCGCGGGTAACCGCACGGAAAAGGCCATTGTGCACGAGCGTGTGGTCAGCTTTTAAAACCACCTACATAAAGTCTCACAGAGCAGCGCATGCGCGCTACTCTAGGCTCGACCTAATAACAAAATAATGAAGTAATACAAACGTAAAATGTGCTGCATCGTGCCACATAATTTGTTTTTTCTTGCTGCATAATTTACTCCACCCTGCCCCATGATTCGGCCCTCTACAGCCGCATAATTCCAGTGGCCCTGCCTATAGCCATGTTTTCTCACAGATTACCATGAAAAGCAAGGGTTTTGATATTGGCAATCCACACGATCAAACAGTGGGATAGAAGATTTGAACAATGATAATCCTTATCAGTCCCTCTTAGGAGGGATTTTATATTTTATTATCAACTGTGTTTTGTGTATATTTGTAATTTATTACAGTATACTTGAAGGCTGAGGTAGTTGTGTTAATGGTGCCATAGGTCTGATCTGTTTATTGTAAAAACATACAACAAATGCAGTAGGGCTGATTCAATTATTGTGAATTGCATTTGTTAAAGCCTGTAGGCCTTTTAATGTGGATTGCTTTTGCAAAGTTTTAAAGCAAGCAGCCAGGTATTTCAAACATGACCCCTTTGATAAACCTTAGTGGTAGAAGATGAGCACTGTAATAATTACTGCTAGAAACTCTTTGAAAGGCCTGACTGGCTTGGTTCTCTGCAAGGATCACACATTTAAAATAAAAATAATTAAATACATACATTCTTACA
Source organism: Calotriton arnoldi (assembly GCA_963921515.1). Taxonomy (NCBI): domain Eukaryota; kingdom Metazoa; phylum Chordata; class Amphibia; order Caudata; family Salamandridae; genus Calotriton; species Calotriton arnoldi. Next base: position 1,146,609 of record CAWUFW010001460.1, read on the forward strand.
AATAAGTACATATAATATACTTACATAGCGGGGCACAGAGTGTTAGGTACACTCTGCTCCCATCCATGGCAGCACAAAGCATGGTGTAGTGGGTCAGCCCAATCCAGCGATTGGCTTTCGTGCCCTGCGATTGGTGGCATTTGTCTGATCATACGTGCGCACATCTCTTAAAATCAGTGTGTTTAAGTGCCAGGGCTGGTGGATCAGTCCTTTAATTTTCCACTTTCTTCTTCCACAAGTCACCATTCATTTCTTTACTTCTCATCTTTTCTTTTTCTTTTTTTTTTTAGCATACTACAACTCTTCAGACAGTGCTAATGGACCACTTGCTTTCAGCTTATGTCCTGTGCAGTCTGCCGCATCCTGTATTGTATTGTATTATATTGTAATTGCATTTATATAGCACTTGTTACCCCTAATGGGGTGTTGAAGCACTTTCTTGGCGAGTAGCACGCTACTCCGGAAACCCATAAAGGATTAGTGGTGAATTAGTATAGTGAAATATGAAAGTGATTTGAGTGGTGGATATTAGTCAGTTATTTGGATTGAGAAGGATAGCGGAGGGATAGAAGAGGGAAAAAAGGTTTGCATTTATATAGCGCTTGTTCCCCTTAATGGGGTGTTGAAGCACTTTCTTGGCGAGTAGCACGCTACTCCGGAACCCATAAGGATTAGTGGTGAATTAGTATAGTGAAATATGAAAGTAATTTGAGTGGTGGATGTTAGTCAGTTATTTGCTGTCATTGCCTTTTACCCTAGCACCCATTATGGTGTAGTATTGTCCGTACTGTATAATTTGTTTACCATTTCAAGATGGTCAGCACATTTGTTCCCTAAACTAAATCTTTGCAATTTCACTCCTGCCCAAGAGCAGTTGCAGCTCATACTGCGCACAGCTGGTGCCTAAGGCCATGCCTATCAGGAGACAACATGGAAACTGTGCTGAAAGGTTTTGTACACTTTCACAAGCTGTACCCTTTGTGTTGTAAAAAGCCTAAGTACAGGCACATCTTTACCTTGTCAACAAGAAAAAAACTGGAAAAACATCATATTATCATGACAGCTAAGTATTAGAGAATATCCATAATCTTTTGTTAGAAAAGACAAAATAAGCTCTTTTCCTTTTCCAGCAATGCCCATTCCCACTTATAATGGGCTACAAAGAACGTTAGCCAGATGAAATCATTTTACTTTCACCATAACCAACACATGTCAGAGTACGCAATGCATGTAACAAAACAGCTTTATTCTACGTACTTAACCAAACAGCAAAACACAAGCAATCAAAAGAGTACCTGGAACTGCACAATAAATGCCTCAGATCAGGAAAGCACCATGGTGCAAAACAAGTGGTGAACGGAGCTGAACAGGTCCTGATAACATAACCTGCTGACTCCAAATCACTAGAACAGCGGTTCATAATTTTTTCACTTCTGTGGACACTCAGTGAATCATTACTAGAATCCGAGGACCCCTACTGAATCATTACTGGAATCCGAGGACCCCTACTGAATCATATCATTACTGGAATCCGGGGATCCCCACTAAATTATTGCTGGAATCTGGGGATCCTCACTGAATCCTTACTAAAATCCGGGACCCCCCCCCCCACTGAATCATTACTGGAATTCAGGGACTCCCACTGAATCATTACTGAAATAAATAGACCTCCCCCCCCACTGAATCATTACTGAAATCCGTGGACCCCTCCCCCACTAAATCATTACTGTAATCCGGGGAACCCCACTGAAACATTACTGAAATTCGGAGACTTCCCCACCACTGAATCATCACTGGAATCCGGGGATCCCCACTGAATCATTACTGGAATCCGGGGACCCCCACTGAATCATTACTGGAATCCAGGGACCCCCATTGAATCATTATTGTAATCCAGGGATCCCCACTGAATCATTACTGGAATCCAGGAATCCCCACTGAATCATTACTGGAATCCAGGGACCCCCACTGAATCATTACTGAAATTCAGAGACCCCCCCCCCACGGAATCATTACTGGAATCCGGGGACCCCCACTGTTAGAACCGGGTTCACCGATTCCGACGCGGTAGCTTGGCACGAGGTAGGAAGGCACCCGAAGGCAATGTGTTAAGCACTTGTGCAGCACACACTCACACTGACTCAATAATGCGCAACAATAAAGGGGGACACCACACCAGGCTTTGATGTAAAAACAAGATCCTTTATCTCATTTAAATTAGCAGTTGATGAGGCAGATAATCTTAGGCAACATTTCATTTCATTATAGCTTCATAAAACTAGTGCGTAAATTTCATTCAAGCACCTTAGAACAGTAGAACGTTACGCCATTAAAAAGGCAGTAGCAATAACCTCCTAGAAAAGCAGGTAACACTGTAGGTCATAGACTGTAGGTCAAAAACATAGACTTCAATACAGTTGGCGACATGCAATTAGCTAGACATTAGATGCACCTTACACTGTAGATGAGGAAGAACCTGTATCAACCTAGGCGCAACCACATTCAGTACAGTGGGCGTCGCAAAGCAGGTAGGCCTACAACATAGGAACACTTTAACTCTTGGCAGGTGAACACCCAGGCCCAATTCATGTAGGTACATTCATTTCGTGACGGGCCTTACTGTAGATTAACCACTCTATAGGGTAAACACTTCCCTCATTCGGAGACTTAATGCAGGCATGTGATGAACATAGAAAACACGTCTACATCCACAGAGCTAGTTCCTCGCAGGGGGTAGAATTACAGGATCCCAGCTCAGGCCCTGTTCGTGAGGCCCAGGTGGTAAGGACTGAACTGGTGTTCAGGGCCGGTCCCAGATAAAGGGGGAGCAGTCAGCGCAGTCACATGTGGGCTCCTGCCCTTCTCAACCTTTCGGGACAGCGTGCGGGGGAAGCGCCTCTGGCCTGAGGCCTTCGCGATGGTAGGGACTCCCCCCCAGGCTCACCTTACTGTCATCAGTGACTGGCGGGACACTCGCAGCGCTGGACGCCCTCTCCCCGGCCGGCCCGCTTCTGGTTGCTCGCGGGGCCTCGACCGGGGGAGGCGGCGCGATCTCCGGGGGCTGTGGTGCTCCTCTGGGAGGTTTGGGGCCTGGCTCCGGGGCTCCCACTGGCAGTGGAGCCCCCTCGCAGTCATTACCCTCCGGGTTCCGGGCCTCCTTCGGCCTCCGGACCCGGGGACCAATGGCGTTGCGGCTTCTTTGGGGGCGCGGCCTCTGATGCAGCCGGTGCTCGCGTTGCCTGGCAACGCCTCCTGCCTCTCTCCAGGCCCAGCGCGGCCTTCGTTGTACCCGCGGCGGCCCTCCCTCTGCTCCCGGGCCGCAGCGGTGATTTGGGGATCTCGCAGCGCTTCTCCCGGCCTCAGCACTCACAGCGGGCACCCGGCCGCGGCGGTGATCTCAGGCATGCGGCGCTCCTCTTCCTGGGGGCAGGACGCCTGGCGGCCACAGCGCCTCTCGGCATATAGCGCTTCTTTAGCAACGCACACAGGGTACAGTGAGCGCTTCCTGGCAAACAGCGCTGGGACTGGGAAATTACAGCGATCAGGTGTCACAGCGCTCCAATGGCAAAGCGCCTGCAGGGGGAGACAGGCAGGTTGACACACAGCGCTTCTTTAGGGCACAGCATCCAGCGCTTTACCTGGTGATCCCCAGCTGCATGAACAGATTGCAGTGATTTGATGACAGTCTCTTGGTTTCAGGTACTTGGTTGCTGTATCAGGGTGCTCGTAGTTGCTTAGTTGCAGTTACTTGGATGCAGTTACTTGAGGGAAAAGGGGTTGAGTTGGTGGGCATAAAGGCAGGACGGTTCCCTGCAGGCACACTGGAGGTGGTTCCCTGGGTCCCCTCACGCTGGGCAAGGTCAGTGGGTGGAAGGTGTTCCTCAGCTATCTTAGCACAGCAGTGCCTCAGCCCAGTCAGTACCAGTAGTGTAGGCCTCCCCCCTAGGCCCGACAGCCTATACTCCGACGGAGGTTCCCCCAGGTCCAGTGGTGCCCCAACTGACTAAAAGGCTTCCCTCCAAACCTCTTATACCCCTAGGTCAGGTGACCCTCCTAAAGGCGGCAAAACATAACTCCTCCCCAAGCTGGAAGGTTCTAGAAGCTTCCCTCATGTCTGGCTATGAGGCCCAGAGGCGGGGACGGCATGGATACTGTATCATTATGTCCCAGCCTGATCCTGACTACTAGTATGTGTATGCAAAGGCCACTCCGCAGTAGCAGGGGCCTGTGGCAGCCATCTTAATAGGAGAGAGCACCTGCACCTCAGCACTGTTCGGCAGTGGCAAGGCGCCCAGAGACCTAGGTCCAACAAAAAGGTAGTGGCAAAAATGAGGCGCAAAGAGAAAAAAAACGGGGTAAGACCACCCTAGGGCTGACGGGTCTAACACCCACTGAATCATTACTGGAATCCGGGGACCCCCACTGAATCATTATTGCAATCCAGGGATCCCCACTGAATGATTACTGGAATCCGAGGACCCCACTGAATGATTACTGGAATCCAAGGATCCCCACTGAATCATTACTGGAATCCAGGGATCCCCACTGAATCATTATTGTAATCCTGGGATCCCCACTGAATGATTACTGGAATCCGAGGACCCCACTGAATGATTACTGGAATCCAAGGATCCCCACTGAATCATTACTGGAATCCAGGGACCCCCACTGAATCATTACTGGAATCTGGGATCCCCACTGAATCATTAATGGAATCTGGGATCCCCACTGAATCCTTACTGGAATCCATGGATCCCCACTGAATCATTAATGGAATCTGGGATCCCCACTGAATCATTACTGGAATCTGGGATCCCCACTGAATCATTAATGGAGTCTGGGAGCCCCGCTGAATCCTTACTGGAATCCATGGATCCCCACTGAATCATTATTGTAATTCAGGGATCCCCACTGAATGATTACTGGAATCCGAGGACCCCACTGAATGATTATATGGTATCCAAGGATCCCCACTGAATTACTGAAATAAGGAGACCTCCCCCCCACTGAATCATTACTGAAATCCGTGGACCCCTCCCCCACTAAATCATTACTGTAATCCGGGGAACCCCACTGAAACATTACTGAAATTCGGAGACCTCCCCACCACTGAATCATTACTGGAATCCGGGGACCCCCACTGAATCATTACTGGAATCCGGGGACCCCCACTGAATCATTACTGGAATCCAGGGACCCCCATTGAATCATTATTGTAATCCAGGGATCCCCACTGAATCATTACTGGAATCCAGGAATCCCCACTGAATCATTACTGGAATCCAGGGACCCCCACTGAATCATTACTGAAATTCAGAGACCCCCCCCCACTGAATCATTACTGGAATCCGGGGACCCCCACTGAATGATTACTGGAATCCGGGGACCCCCACTGAATCATTATTGCCATCCAGGGATCCCCACTGAATGATTACTGGAATCCGAGGACCCCACTGAATGATTACTGGAATCCAAGGATCCCCACTGAATCATTACTGGAATCCAGGGATCCCCACTGAATCATTATTGTAATCCAGGGGTCCCCACTGAATGATTACTGGAATCCGAGGACCCCACTGAATGATTACTGGAATCCAAGGATCCCCACTGAATCATTACTGGAATCCAGGGACCCCCACTGAATCATTACTGGAATCTGGGATCCCCACTGAATCATTAATGGAATCTGGGATCCCCACTGAATCCTTACTGGAATCCATGGATCCCCACTGAATCATTACTGTAATCCGGGGAACCCCACTGAAACATTACTGAAATTCGGAGACCTCCCCACCACTGAATCATTACTGGAATCCGGGGACCCCCACTGAATCATTACTGGAATCCGGGGACCCCCACTGAATCATTACTGGAATCCAGGGACCCCCATTGAATCATTATTGTAATCCAGGGATCCCCACTGAATCATTACTGGAATCCAGGAATCCCCACTGAATCATTACTGGAATCCAGGAACCCCCACTGAATCATTACTGAAATTCAGAGACCCCCCCCCACTGAATCATTACTGGAATCCGGGGACCCCCACTGAATCATTACTGGAATCCGGGGACCCCCACTGAATCATTATTGCAATCCAGGGATCCCCACTGAATGATTACTGGAATCCGAGGACCCCACTGAATGATTACTGGAATCCAAGGATCCCCACTGAATCATTACTGGAATCCAAGGATCCCCACTGAATCATTATTGTAATCCAGGGATCCCCACTGAATGATTACTGGAATCCGAGGACCCCACTGAATGATTACTGGAATCCAAGGATCCCCACTGAATCATTACTGGAATCCAGGGACCCCCACTGAATCATTACTGGAATCTGGGATCCCCACTGAATCATTAATGGAATCTGGGATCCCCACTGAATCATTAATGGAATCCATGGATCCCCACTGAATCATTAATGGAATCTGGGATCCCCACTGAATCATTACTGGAATCTGGGATCCCCACTGAATCATTAATGGAGTCTGGGATCCCCGCTGAATCCTTACTGGAATCCATGGATCCCCACTGAATCATTATTGTAATCCAGGGATCCCCACTGAATGATTACTGGAATCCGAGGACCCCACTGAATGATTATATGGTATCCAAGGATCCCCACTGAATCATTATTGGAATCCGGAGATCCCCACTGACTGATTACTGGAATCCGGGGACCCCACTGAATGATTACTGGAAACCAAGGATCCCCACTGAATCATTACTGGAATCCAGGGACCCCAACTGAATCATTACTGGAATTCAGGAACCCCCACTGAATCATTACTAGAATCCAGGGATCCACTTTAAATCATTACTGGAATCCAAGGATCCCGGCTGAATCATTTCTGGAATCCGGGGACCCCCACTGAATCATTACTAGAATCTGTGGGCCACCACTGAATCATTACTGGAATCCGGGGATCCCCACTGAATCATTACTGGACTCGGGGGACCCCCACTGAGTCATTACTGGAATCCAGGGTCCCCACTGAATCATTACTGGAATCCGGGGAACCCCACTGAGTCATTACTGGAATCCAGGGATCCCCATTGAATCCTTACTGGAATCCGGGGATCCCCTCTGAATCATTACTGGAATCCGGGGACCCCCACTGAATCATTACTGGAATCCAGGGATCCCCATTGAATCATTACTGGAATCCAGGGACCCCCACTGAATCATTACTGGAATCCAGGGATCCCCATTGAATCATTACTGGAATCCGGGGTCCACACTAAATCATTACTGGAATCCGGGGACCCCCACTGAATCATTACTGGAATCCAGGGATCCCCTCTGAATCATTACTGTAGCCCGGGAAGCCCCACTGAATCATTACTGGAATCCAGGGATCCCCACTGAATCATTACTGGAATGCGTGGACCCCCACTGAATCATTACTGGAATCTGGGGACCCCACACTGAATCATTACTGGAATCCGGGGACCCCTGCTTAGTCACTATTGGAAGCATGGGACCCCCGCTGAATCACTATTGGAATCCGGGGACCCCTGCTGAGTCACTATTGGAAGCAGGGGACCCCTGCCGAGTCATTAATGTAAGCATAGGACCCCCGCCGAATCACTATTGGAATTCGGGGACGCCCGTTGAGTTACTATTGGAAGCAGGGGACCCCTGCCGAGTCATTATTGGAAGCAGGGGACCCCTGCTGAATCACTATTGGAATTTGGGGACACCCGCTGAGTCACTATTGGAAGCAGGGGACCCCCGCTGAATCACTATTGGAATCCGGGGACCCATTCCGAGTCACTATTGGAAGCAGGGGACCCCTGCTGAATCACTATTGGAAGCTGGGGACCCCCACTGAGTCACTATTGGAAGCAGGGGACCCCCGCCGGATCACTATTGGAAGCAGGGGACCCCCACCGAGTCACTATTGGAAGCAGGGGACCCCCGATGAATCACTATTGTAAATCCGTATTTGTAAAGCGCGAACTACTCACCCTTACGGGTCTCAAGGCGCTGGGGGCCGTCGTGGAAATTAAGTGAGCTATTGCCCAGAGTCACATGGTGCTGAGCTGAGCTGCCGCCGGAGCCGGGGATCGAACCGTGAGCCCTGTGCTCCGAAGTCAGCTGCCCTGGCCGCTGCACCACACCTCTCCAGGGACCCCCGCCGAATCACTATTGGGAGCATGGGACCCCTGCTGAATCACTATTGGAATTCAGGGACCCCCGCCGAATCACTATTGGAAGCATGGGACCCCTGCTGAATCACCATTGGAAGCACTGAGTCACTAATGGAAGCATGGGAGCCCCGCCGAATCACTATTGGAATCTGGGGACCCCTGGTGAGTCACTATTGGAAGCAGGTGACCCCTGCCGAGTCACTAATGGAAGCATAGGACACCCGCCGAATCACTATTGGAATTCGGGGACCCCCGTTTAGTTACTATTGGAGGCAGAGGACCCCTGCTGAGTCATTATTGGAAGCAGGGGACCCCCGCTGAATCACTATTGGAAGCATGGGACCCCTGCTGAATCAATATTGGAATCCGGGGACCCATTCCGAGTCACTATTGGAAGCAGGGGACCCCCGCTGAATCACTATTGGAATCCTGGGACCCCCGCTGAATCACTATTGGGAGCATGGGACCCCTGCTGAATCACTATTGGAATCCAGGGACCCCCGCCGAATCACTATTGGAAGCATGGGACCCCTGCTGAATCAGTATTGGAATCCAGGGACCCCCGCCGAATCACTATTGGAATCTGGGGACCCCCGCTGAATCACTATTGGAATCCAGGGACCCCCGCCGAATCACTATTGGAATCTGTGGACCCCTGCTGAGTCACTTTTGGAAGCAGGGGACCCCTGCCGAGTCACTAATGGAAGCATAGGACCCCCACCGAATCACTATTGGAATTTGGGGACCCCCGTTGAGTTACTATTGGAAGCAGGGGACCCCTGCTGAGTCACTATTGGAAGCAGGGGACCCCCGCTGAATCACTATTGGAATCCAGGGACCCATTCCGAGTCACTATTGGAAGCATGGGACCCCTGCTGAATCACTATTGGAATCTGGGGACCCATTTCGAGTCACTATTGGAAGCAGGGGACCCCTGCTGAATCACTATTGGAAGCTGGGGACCCCCACTGAGTCACTATTGGAAGCAGGGGACCCCCGCCGAGTCACTATTGGAAGCAGGGGACCCCCACCGAGTCACTATTGGAAGCAGGGGACCCCCGCAGAATCACTATTGGAATCCAGGGACCCCCGCCGAATCACTATTGGAAGCAGGGGACCCCTGCTGAATCACTATCGGAATCCAGGGACCCCCACCGAATCACTATTGGAAGCATGGGACCCCTGCTGAATCACTATTGGAATCCGGGGACCCCTTCCGAGTCACTATTGTAAGCAGGGGACCCCCGCTGAATCACTATTGGAATCCAGGGACCCCTGCCGAATCACTATTGGAATCTGGGGACCCCTGCTGAGTCACTATTGGAAGCAGGGGACCCCTGCCAAGTCACTAATGGAAGCATAGGACCCTCCGCCGAATCACTATTGGAATTCGGGGACCTCCGTTGAGTTACAATTGGAAGCAGGGGACCCCCGTGGAGAGGTGTGGTGCAGCGGCCAGGGCAGCTGACTTCGGAGCACAGGGCTCACGGTTCGATCCCCGGCTCCGGCGGCAGCTCAGCACCATGTGACTCTGGGCAATAGTTTTTGCCCTATTAACAAGAGGGTGATAACATGCATTAGCGCATGTTAGCACCCTTTTACCCGACGCCTCCCTCTGCATCTCTAATGAGATGCAAAAGTGGGCGTCACTGGGCAGAACATCCTTATAAATATCGCTGATGTGCACATCGCGATATTTACAAGGAGGTCCAGGCATTTTGCAGACGTTAGCTTTTGGCGAAAACCGCGGTTTTCGCCAAAACTAACGTCTGCAAAAATGCTGACTTACCTATACTTTGTATTGGAGGTGGATTATGCTGATACGACCACAGGGTCGTATCAGCAAGGTTATCGCCGTTTACATGGAACATCGCTGGAAAACCAGCGATGTTCCATGGAAAACAAGCTATCGCAGGAATAATTATCGCCATTGCGCTATGCGTTGTTAATACAGCGCTAGCATGGCGATAATTATCTGCGGTAGCCGGCGATAATAATTCTCACGCTGAGAACGGCCAGCGATAATTATCGCTGGCCGTTGATAATATGCCCCTTAATTTCCACAACGGCCCCCAGCGCCTTGAGACCCGTAAGGGTGAGTAGTTCGCGCTTTACAAATGCGGATTTACATTTTATTTACATTTACCCCTGCCGAGTCATTTTTGGAAGCAGGGGACCCCCGAAGAATCACTATTGGAATCCAGGGACCCCCGCCGAATCACGATTGGAAGCATGGGACCCCTGCTGGATCACTATTGGAATCTGGGGACCCCCACTGAGTCACTATTGGAAGCAGGGGACCCCTGCTGAATCACTATTGGAATCTGGGGACCCCCACTGAATCACTATTTGAATGCAGGGACCCCCGCCGAATCACTATTGGAAGAGTGGGACCCCTGCTGAATCACTATTGGAATCCGGGGACCCCCACCGAGTCACTATTGGAAGCAGGGGACCCCCGCCGAGTCACTATTGGAAGCAGGGGACCTTGGCCTAAGCAATTTCTGCGATTTGAATCTCAAAACAATGCACAACTATATAGAAACAAGTACACATCATATATTGGAATATTGCATTTAATTCACAATCATATATAGAAAAATCAACATTTTATTTACAATTTTAAGGTTGAAGCTTATTTAAATGTGCTTTTTAATTCTTAAAGATGAAGCGATATGCTAAACTCTAGCATATTGCTTTGTCCTTTTTACTCCTGATGCGAGCTCTCTTCTTGTTGGGCGCTTCAGTCGAATCCACCTATCGTCTATACTATATTCTGTTTGCTGTACTTGCGCTGCTTCATATAATTAAGCTACGGAAAATATCTTAATTTTTGGCCTCCAATTTGAAATTCCTTCATTTTTACAGAATATTAAAAAATGTTCAGTTTAGCTTTTTTTTTTACTAAACAGTCGTGGACACCCTGAGTAGGCATTGCAGACCCCCGGGGGTCCACAGAGTACAGATTTAGAACCGAAGACTTTATTTAACAAACTAATGAATTCCGCGAGTTGAGTTCAGTTCAATGTAACTTATTTGACAATTGCAGTGGTGCACCCCTCGCCCCTGTTCCTTTTCACTGTTACAAGAGGTTGCAGGCCTGGCTCCCTTCCTCCTCTGTGCTGCGGGGTTAGCAGAGCAGAGGCCCCAGCCCCCGAGAGCTGCTCTTTGTCCGTGTGAAGTCACCCTGATCCGGCCTGCTCTCCTGCACCTGAGGCCGGCTCATCCCCCGGGCCTGCCGAGGCCTCCTTCCTGAGCCATTCATCTGGGATTATGCGGACACAAAAGCAGCCTGTCTATAAAAGCTGGTGCTACTGCCCCCGTCCCCCCATCCCTGGGGTCTGGGCGCCCTGAGCACCCCCCCTTCACTGCCTCGGAGTTATTGCTTCCAGTGTGCGCCGAGCAGGTGTGCTCCTCATAGCCACCTCCTGACCCCACCCCCATCAGGACTGGGGCTGTCAATCAAACACCTGGGCCAGTCCAGGTCACTATTAGTGCACTACCGGCACACGTGGGCAGAGCGCAGCAGGACCGCCGGTGCTGCGAGGACGGTACATCAAGACAGCGCCATCAAAAGCTGTGCTTAAAACCAACTCGACTCGTCCACGGCCCTCCTCTGAACAGCCTGAAAGGGCCACCTCACTGCGCCTCCTTCCCGAGCCTTCACAATGGTTTGTCTCAAAATGAGTGTCCTCAGGATGGCTCGCCTCAAACTGACGTGCTGTTCTCTCACGTTTGTTTCGAGTAGAAACATCTTCCTGTCACTGAGGGTCAGAGGGTGAAACGCATCGCAAGTCTCGCTTGTGGCTCAGAGGGCCCTCAGTTACCACTCACAACAAGCATTGGCATAGCCAATAGGTCTCGCTTTTGGGACCTTATAAGTGTTTAGTTATGCAGCACAATAGCCTTGGTGTAACAACATCAAGTGTTGCATGGTTAAACATTTCTAAGGTCCCAAAGGCGAGACCTATTGGCTATGCCAATGCTTGTTTAAGTACGGGTCCGACTAAACCCCTAGGAGAGCCTACCCTGACCCTGCCGGAGAGAGGGTGGTCTGTACCACAGACAGCGCGAGCAGTGCCAGCGAGGCGTGCCTATCAAGTGCAACAGGTGCAGTTGCACCTGACCAGCGGTAGTGAGGAACCCATTGCATAGCGCTTGCTGTTGTCATTTACTACCCAACATAGACAAAAGGGTGCCATTTCCTTGTTGGCATTCGATGGCTCCACTGCCAGGCCGCTGCCCAACGCCCATAACACTGAACATCGAAGGATGGCGGAAGGACACACTCGCTTATCTCGCATACAAAACAGGTGCGGCGGGTGCAGCAGGAGGACAAGCTTCATTTACACAAAAACACAAGGAGAGCACAGCAGCACAAGCTGCAGCATTGCTGTGCAGTCACGTGCACGCACGCGCACCACAGTGAGGTTGCACAGCCGAGAACAACAGCAAAATTACTGCCCCACATAACGCGTCGTCAGGGGCACGTAGCGCTATTTGAATGGAATCACAATACAAGTCATACACAAGGGTGTATGTGTCCTCCACACACATGTACAGCACAGCTGTTTTGCAAGCCTCCTCACACGCGGGGGGCGAGGGGGGACTACAGCACGGACAGCAGTGACGCAAGTTTCCCTTAAACAAGAAACATAGGGGTACTCCATGCGCTGCCCCGGCGCAAGATCAGCGCTGCATCAAAGGCAGCGCAGTGAGCCCTTTGTGGTACAGCGTAACCCCGCTCGGGCTGTACATCCGAATCCAGCCTCCAATCAGATGTGCTCCTAAACTTATGGCTGTACAAACCCGAACCCTCCGAGTGTACTCACACGCCCCTCTGGCTGTACTCATATGCCCCCTTTTACTCACAGGCACCCTGCGTGTACTCACATGTCCCTCACATGCAGCTCTGGATGTACTCACATGCTTCCTAGCTGTACTGGCATGCCCCTTTTACTCACAAGCCCCTCCGGCTGTAGTCATATCACCCCTTGTACTCACACACCCCTATGCCCCTTGTACTACCATGCACCCCTGGGATACTCACACACCCCTCCGGCTGTACTCACATGCCCCTACCCCCATGTATTCACATGCACCCCTGGGTGTACTCACACGCCCCTCTGGCTGTACTCACATGCCCCTTATACTCACACGCCCCTATCCCCTTTGTACTCACACGCCCCTCTTGCTGTACTAACAAGTCCCTTATACTCACACGCCCCTTTGGTTGTACCCACACGGCCTTCTGGCTGTATTCATATGCCCGTCTAGCTGCACTGACACGCCTCTTGTACTCACACGCACCCCTGGCTTTACTCACATGCCCGCTGGGTGTACTCTTGCCACCTTGCACTCACATCCCCATCGCAGGTACATCTCAAGACCTGGGCACCGACACACGCACGTCTGCCCCTCGGCCTCGTACTCACATGTCCTTGGCGGGCAGGTTCTTCCCCTCCACGATCCGGATGGTGAGGGAGCTTCTCTTCGCCATGCTCCGGCGGGCTGGCGCAGCCCCGCGGCGCTCCCGGCTGCTGTCTGGGGCGAGCTCGGTGTGTGCCGCGTGAATGCCTGATGAAACCCTGCTACTGCTGAGGGGGGGCGTGTGAGCCTGCGGGGGGCGCCGTCCCCTGCTTGCTGTGCATCAGGGGCTAACCCTTTAGGTGTGCTTGTTGTGTCTCCTGTTGTTATCGCGCCTCGCGCTTAAAGTAAAAAACAGAGAGGAGCGGGGGCGAGCGCGCGCAGCAGCCTGCTGAGCTGACCACACGCTCGTGCACAATGGCCATGTGTTTTCAATTATCGCGCCCGCGTCTGGGCACGATAATTGGAAACAGATGTCGTCCGTGCGGGTAACCGCAGGGAAAAGGCCATGACGCACGAGCGTCTGGTCAGCTTTCAGAAGCCCCTTACTTAAAGTCTCGCAGAGCAGCGCTTGCGCGCTACTCGAGGCTCGACCTAAAAACACAGGGCCCAATTCACAAAGGGTCTCTGCACTCACTCGTGGTGGCGGCCCGGCAGTCCTGGTGGGGGGCGGCACTCATGGTGGGACCTCCGTACAGCAATTACCCACGGAGAAGGTCCCACCATGCATGTGGGGCCCCCACAACGAGTGCAGAAGTCCTTTGTGAATCCGGCCCTTAGTTTGTACTGATAATGCCAATGTTGTATCTCTTATGGGTGTATGTCAGAGAAGCTTGCACTGCTGCTGCGTTCTCGCTTCCTGTGCAGTGTGTACTCCAGGATTGCAGTGCTGCTGCCCGAGCCCCACCTATTGTACCTGTATAGGGACTTGTACTGATAATACCAATGTTGTATCTCTTATGGGTGTATGTCAGAGAAGCTTGCACTGCTGCTGCGTTCTCGCTTCCTGTGCAGTGTGTACTCCAGGATTGCAGTGCTGCTGCCCGAGCCCCACCTTTTGTGCTTGTAACATAACTTTTACTGATAATTCCATTGTTCGATCTCTTATAGGTGTCTGCTAGAGAAGCGGGCAAGTTTGATGGCCATGCTATAGGTATTCTGTGATCGTTTGGGAAGCTTGCACTGCTGCTGCCATCACTGTTCTATAGGTAAGGATAGCTTGCATATTACTGTGAATGCTGTACCACTGTCTGCATAAAGGATATTTACACTGTTGCTTTTCATGCTGTACCTCTTCCGTAAGTGAAGGAAGCTTGCCCTGCTGCTGCCTTCACTGTTCTGCAGGTGAGGTTAGCTTGCATATTACTGTGACTACTGTACCTCTGTCTGTGTGAAGGATGCTTATGTTTTTCTGTATGTGGCAGAAGCTTACAATGCTGCGGCCATCACTTTTCTACATGTGAGGTTAGCTTGCATATTACTGTGAATACTGTACTGCTGTCTGCGTGAGGAACACTTACACTGTTGTTTTCATTCTGTATATCTTCTGTATGGGAAGGAAGCTTGCACTGCTGCTGCCTACATTGTTCTGCAGGTAAGGTTAGCTTGCATATTACTGTGAATGTTTTACAGCTGTCTGCATGAGGTACACTTACACTGTTGCTTCTTGTGCTGTACCATGTCTGTGTGTGAAGGAAGCTTGCGCTGCTGATGCTATCACTGTTCTGTAGGTGAAGATAGCTCTATATTATTGGGAATGCTGCACCGCTGTCTGTGCAAGGGACACTTACACTGTTGCTTCTTGTGCTGTACCTTGTCTGTGTGTGAAGGAAGCTTGCACTGCTGATGCTATCACTGTTCTGTAGGTGAAGATAGCTCTATATTATTGGGAATGCTGCACCGCTGTCTGTGCAAGGGACACTTACACTGTTGCTTCTTGTGCTGTACCTTGTCTGTGTGTGAAGGAAGCTTGCACTGCTGATGCTATCAATGTTCTGTAGGTGAAGATAGCTCTATATTATTGGGAATGCTGCACCGCTGTCTGTGCAAGGGACACTTACATTGTTGCTTTTCATGCTGTACCTTTTCCGTATATGAAGGAAGCTTGCGCTGCTGATGCCAATGTTGTATCTGTTATTTGTGTATGCTGGTTATGTTTGCACTTCTGCCTCCCTTGCTGTACAGGTGTGGTAAGCTTGCACATTAGGTTGACTGCTGTATGTGTGTGTGATAGGTGCAGCACGTGTTGTGCCTGTGTGTGTGTGTCCGCCTGCACCGCAGTACCCGGTGTGTGTTAAGGCATCACTGGCAGGCATCCCCCAACTGGAGGAGGAAGCCATTATGTTTTCCTTCAAAATCAATAATAAGACAGCGTTTAACGGAACTCTCATATATCGGCCACCTGGCCCTAGGAATAGATTTGTCTCCTCCATGCAGACCTTACTGGAATCCTGCATGGAATTCTCCAATTTCACATTGTTGGTGGATTATAACTTCCATTTGGAATCCACGGTATGTAGAGACACAATTAAGTCAATTGACTGTCTAAAGAGTTTTGACTTAAACCAAGTCGTTACCGAGCCAACACACATTGGTAACCATACTCTTGATGGTGTCTTCACCAACCGTGCATTGATCTCCTTCCATAAAGCTTTGGCTGCGGTCTGGACAGACCACAGTGCTGTATTTTTTGAGCTAACTATTAGTTTTATAATACACAATAACAACAACTCAACTATAAGTCGCCCTTGGTATAAGATAAACACTTTGGAATTGGACCAGGCCCTATGTTTAACCACACCCTGTTTAAGTACTGACCCTAACTCTGCAGCTCGCAACTTTGATAGCTGGATCAAGTCAGCGGTTACCAAGCTCGTGCTCGAAAAACAGAAACGTAACCATAGGAAGCAACCATCAGCACCTTGGAATACGTCGGAACTGAAGAAATTAAAAAGAAAGTGTAGGGCCAAAGAACGAACCTGGAGGAAAGATTACTCTCCAGAGGAAAAAGATCACTATAGAAAAGCTATTGAAAACTACTAAAAAAGCTGTCATCACGGCAAAATCATGCTTTTTCACAGAGAAAATTAATTCGGCAAAAAATTCAGCCAGAGAGTTTTTCAAAACAGTCACGACCCTATCCAAACTAGACGAGAGCAAACAGCACACTCCCAACGCAGATTTCTGCGATAAATTAGCTGACTTCTTTTTCAGCAAAGTAAAAAGTGTCTTTGACGAATTCTCTAGCCATCAAACTGCAGATAGCCTAGACGTAATTGGTGGTCTAGAGAATGGTGAAGCGACTACGAAGACTCATCTTGGCTATTTCAACCGCCTAACACCCGAGCGAGTGGAGAAACTTATCTTGTCTACCAAGTCAGGCTCCCCATTGGGCCCGCCCGGCTACGGTTCTCCACTTGGCACCTAGCACCATAGCTGGCCACTTAGCACCTCTTCTAAATAACATTTTAAACGCCGGATCTTTCCCAAATATCTGGAAAAAATCCCTAGTACGGCCCATCTTGAAAAAACCTTCCCAAGACCCCACTGAGGTCAAAAATTATCGGCCAATTTCCTGCTTGCCGTTTCCTTCTAAAATTCTGGAAAAAGCGCTCAACGAAGATCTGCTGGACGTCTTGGAGTCAAATGATAAAATGGACCCAGAACAACATGGATTTCGACCTCTACACAGCACGGAGTCAGCCCTCATTGTAGCCACCGAGGAGATCCGCATCCAGGTGGATGGAGGAGGGAAGGCAATACTTATCCTGTTAGACCTCTCAGCTGCATTCGACAAGGTAAACCATCAAGTGCTCATTCGGCGCCTATCCGAAATGGGGATCACAGGTACAGCCTCCAAGATATTGAAATCATTTTTAACAAACAGACAACAAACTGTTGCGATGGGAGGGCACAAATCACATCCTTACGCCCTGCCATGTGGAGTGCCCTAGGGGTCTTCGTTATCCCCAACCCTGTTCAATGTCTATGTGGCCCCTCTCGCTAAACTCATCCGCTCCCACGGTTTCACCGCTATCTGTTATGCGGACAACACACAAATAGTGGTGTCTTTATCATCAAACCCTGGTGACAAGGCAATAAAATTTAACAACTGTATGGTCCATATAATAAGTTGGATGCGTGACAACTGCTTGAAATTGAACACCGATAAAACCAAGGTGCTACTTTTTGGAAAAAACACTGCCCTCTGGAATACAGCTTGGTGGCCCAAAGGGGCAGGATCCTGCCCATCCCCTGTAAGGAAGGTAAAAAGTCTAGGTGTCCTTCTTGTCGATCAATTATCCTTATCGAACCAGGTCAATTCTATTCCATCTTCCTGTTATTACACCCTGAAGACTATAAGAAAAATCCTACCGTTTATCCCGATGGATCTAAGGAAAACAGTGATCGTGACCCTAGTGCTATCAAGGATTGACTACTGTAATGCCCTTTACTTAGGTGCAAATAAAGGGCCCATACGTAAGCTTCAATCACTTCAAAACGCGGCAGCACGACTGGTACTTAAAATACCCAAAGTTAGCTCAGTGTCCAAAGAGATCTGAGAGCTGCACTGGTTGCCGGTCCAGGCGAGGGTACAATTGAAGTCCTTGTGCATTGTCCTCAAGACCCTTTACGGGATAGGACCTGCGTACTTCAACAATCGAATCGGATGGCACATCCCTCAACGCAACCTTAGATCATCGACTGCCTCTTTGCTGGTCATCCCCAGGGTGAAGACCGTAAAGTGGGGTGGAAGAAGTTTCTTCCATCTGGCCCCTAAACTTTGGAATACTCCGCCACTCAACCTGAGATGCCGAACCAACAGACAACTGTTCAGGAAGGCGCTGAAAACGTGGTTGTTCGCGCCTAGTTCCTAACCTCAGTCTACCTCGTCTCCTCAGGTTATGACAGCTCCAGCGCTAAGACTCCTTGGCATACACGCGCTTTACAAAACCTCTATTTCATTTCATTTGTGTGTGTAAGTGCGGCGGGGCACTGTTCTCAAAGGTCTTTACGTACCTATGTGAAGCCAATGTAAAACTATCTGACCAGGTTGTTCCTTTCTTGCTGTTGCAGCGTGTGCTAAATATTTTACATCTCTTCAGTTTCAATGACAATTTATTTGTATTCACTCTTTAAACGGGCGTCAATTGTTTATATGCAGGGCCACTGTAATTATGTGGTGGGGAGAATCAATTTATGCAGCAGGTTTGACTAAATTATGTGGAAGAAGAGGCAAATTATGCGTGGTAATAGGCATTTTGGGACAGTATTACTGCATTATTTTATGTTTTTACACATTAGCACTATCCGGACAAAGGCTCCACCTCATTACTAACAGTTTAGCACTGAGATAGATAGATTGGCAACTAAAAGGTGACAAGTAGACTTTTGAAAGGGCCTTCTGTTGCACGCAGCACCTGTCACCGCATCTCAAGTAACTTTTGATCCGTTTGAGCAGCAAATTTTTTTTGGGTCAAATCTGCAAATTATGCAGGTGGCGCATTATGCGGAATATCCACAATTATGCGGAAAGCGCTGCAGGAGCACAACAATAGCCTGAACTCGCAGCAGGAAGTCGCAGTGCGAATGAGCAGAGTACTGTATGAAGTGCGCACAGGGAGAGGGGTGAGGGGTGAGGGTGCAGAGTAACATTTCCTTGCAGAGAGTACTGAACAATAAAAAGGCACATTTGTCAGCCAGTGGGTCAGCGCTCCAACGTGCGCGAGGGAAGCGTGCAGAAATGGGGTGGCGGGGATGGGGCCCAGCCTCCTGGGGGTGTTGGAGGGATAAAGCGCACAGCTGCACAGATTAAGAAGCTGGAATTCCTGCGGCCTGCATTTCCTGAGGGAGGGGCTAGGGGGTCCCGAAGCCCTCCCAACTTCCCCCGGATAATCCGTGATGTCATCACGCGCTGGTCTGCGCCCTGTTCCCACAGTTAAACGCTAGCAGGTGGCCCTTGTCTGGTGTGGTGGTCTTCAGCACTCTGGGAGGGGCCCCTGAGGGGCCGATTGGGCTCCAGGGAGGCTGGGTGTTGCCAGGAGTGAAGTGTGTGCTAATGGTGGCCAGGTTGAGCAGGGCCAGTAGCCAACAAGTTGTGCCAAATAAATAACTATCGCTGCAAACCCAGGGCTCCAAACTGTGGCCCTAATAGAGCCTCAAATGGCGAACCCCCAAATCCTAACTTGGGGTCGTCTGTCTCTCAGAGGCTTCGGCCTCTGAGAAATGTTTACTCTCGAATCGATCAGCACATCTCTACATTTGATCCCACCCCATCCCATCAGGGATGGGGTGGGGTGGCCCTCTTCTGCAAATGACAAAAGCCTTCCGGGTGGACTTGTGAATCTCGGATAGGCCATGGCTTTCTTGATGGGCCACCGTTTTCGGGGTTAGCCAATGTTTTCTGATTGGCTCGTTCTGTTCTAGGTCGGGCCAGTGTTTTATGGCTACGATTTTTCTCCCTTCAGCTAGACTAGTGTCTTCCGGTTGGGACAGCGACTAGGCCCGGGTTGTCGAACTAGGAGCATATTTTTTCCAGTTGGGCAAGTGTTTTCCAACTCCGCAAATATTTTCTGTGTTTTCCACTGTTTTCTCTTTGGGCAAATGTTTTCCAATTGGGTCCATCGTTTTCTCACTAGACTAACGTATTATTCTTTGGCAAGTGATTTTTGATTGGGCCAGTGGTTTCCTGTTGGGTACATTGTTTCGGGCTGGACTAATGTTTTATGGTTGGGCCAGTGTTTCCCAGCGTGTAGCAGCGTTTTCAGATCAGCCACTCTTTTCAGGTGTGGACATGGTTTTGGGCCAATGATTTCTGGCCTGATCAGCGTTCTCTGGTTGGGGGGCATTTTTTTCCTCGCTGGACTACTGTTTTGTGATTGGGCCATTCTTTTTTAGTAGGGCCAGCACTTTTCCGCTCTAACGCTCTTGTCTACCTATACTTATATTTTCCGGCTCTGCAAATATTTTGCATTGAGGCATATATTTTAAATGTAGGGCATTGTTATCTGGTTGTGGCAATGTTTCCCGGCTTGGGCTAGTGTTTTCCAGTTTGGTCAATCTTCTCTAGTTGGCACAGTATTTACCGGTCAGGCCAGTGATTTTCGGTTGAGGCAAATGAGCAGTGTTTTCTGGCCTGGCCGATGTTTTCTGGTTAGGATAGGATAGTATTTATAGAGCGCACTAAACCAAAAGGTGTCAAGGTGCCAGGCGAGCAGAAAAGAAGAAAGACTAGCAACAGCCAGATAGGAGGCAAAGAGCCAGATCTTCAGAAGTTTCCTGAGGACCGGAAGAGAGTTGAGCCTCAGGTTTTTCCGTCAAGACAGTGTTTTGTGGTCAGCCCGTTTTCTAGTTGAGCCAGTTGACGGTTGGACCAATATCCTTTTGCCGTTGTCCCATAGTAGGGTGTGGGCAGGTTCAGTCAGTCCCCCAAGAAAATTTTAAAGCACAAAAGACCTTATAAAGAACTTCAAAAACAGGAGTAAAGGGTCTTGCTTTCCAGATTGAAAAATGGATGATGCGAGCCAACTTTTATAACTAGGACACAATAGAGCAGCAGGTGCAGTGGCACCAGGGCTCAGGTGTAAGGGGCCGACTGCATCCAAGTTATGGTTGCCTTTTACTACACAATCATGGCGCCGAGGCCCATGTTTCTTGCTTGCATTATGGCCATGGAGGAGGACTTCCTTTAAGTGTTCTCTCCTAATAAAATCCATGGTGCATCATGGGAGCTGTAATTGTAAATGTAATTGCATTTATATAGCGCTTCTCTTGACGAGGCGTCAAAGTGCTTTTTTGGCGGGTAGCACGCTACTCCAGAACAAAAAAGGATTAGGGATGAATTAGTGTAGTGAAATATGTGACTAATTTGAGCTGTAGATATGTTAGTCAGTTATTTGGATTGAGAAGGATAGCGGAGGGATAGAAGAGGAAAAGGTTTGCATTTATATAGCGCTTCTAACCCCTGATGGGGTGTTGTAGCACTTTTTGGTGAGTAGCAGGCTTCCCTGGAACCCATAAGGATTAGTGGTGAATTAGTATAGTGAAATATGAAGGTAATTTGATTTGAGCGGAGCACATGTTAGTCTGTTATTTGGATTGTAAAAGGAAAAGTAGAGCGATAAAAGAGGGAAGGGTCTTGAAAGTTGTTTTTTTGGATCTCAAAGCAGTAGGCGGGAGTTTGGATGAGTAAAGGGGAGATGGAGGGGAAAGAGTCAGAGGGAAGGGTTTAGAAAGGCTTGTTTGGGAGATATGGATAGTAAAAGAGGTTTGAGATGATGCAAGGCGGGGTAGAGGAGGGAAGAGTCTAGAAAGAGTGAAGGGGATCATATTAGTAGGAAGGGTTTTGAGATGAGTCAGAGAGTGGAGGTAGAGGATATATTGAGAGAGGTATAGGGTGAGATATAGGGTGAGATATAGGGTGGTGCATTGGAGATGCTAGATTAGAAGCAAAGTAATAAATATAAAGCTACATAAGTACACGGAAGCTATATATGTATAAGGACGGTAATATATGTAGATTAAAGTTGCATTCAATAAACTCAGACTTTCAAGTGCTGCTGAACATAAATTCATTTATTTGTTTTCTTATATCAATAGTGAAGCAATTGTAGATAAATAGTTATGATAAAAGATTTACTTATGTATGCTGTCACTAATATACATGTACTACAAGTAATATGTACATTTGTTAGGCAGAACAAACAAATATCTATATCTTTAAAAACATAACTATTATACACGTTCATACAAAGCAATACACATATGTAGGTACACTTCTTTAGTCCACATAAATGCTGGTATACAGAGGGATATGCTGTACATTTCTGTTTGAGTTTGGTGGTTAGGTGGGGAAGAGCTATAGTACTTAAGTAACTTTTAAAAACCAGTTCAGTAGCATGCAAATGCTTTTTGAATGAAGGTGTGCACATCGCAAATGATGGCGGATGGGAGGGAAGATAGCAGGGGAAGTGGGCCTTGGGGGGCTGTCGCTTACAGGGGGGTACACTTGACATTGACTGACCGGGTCGATGACGCAATAAATGTTGCAGTGTGCAAGGCTGGCGTACAGTTGGTTAGTATAGAAACCTTACATTTATGTCTAGCACAGTAAAAGTAATCACTGCATGAGAGTGGAGGGGCTTTTTGTTTTTTTCCCAGAATTCTCATTGGCCCCTCGCACAGCTGTTGCTCCACATCAAGGGCCCTCGTCCCAGTTTTGTGTATTATTTGGTGAGACTTGACGCCACTGGCTCTCGCGTTTACGATGAGCCGCACCTAAATTCAGGAGCTGAAGCAGAGTTTGTCAGACAGGGAACTCTGTTGCAAATGCGGTGAGTACCCTGCCTGCCAAACCCTCTGTCCGTCCTCCTCGCTGAGGAACGGGCGACTGTAAGCGCTCCATCAGCAGAGGGCCCGTTGGCGATGCGAGTTACGGTCAGTGTTTTTTTAATTCATAACCACAGCTGGCAAATTTCAATTTTTTCATGCATTTGAGCCAGAACTATAACTCAGTTTTTAACTGTGTTTTTCGGTGAAAAAATATATTTTTGTAAATTTAAAAAAATCAGGCAACAGCAAATTTTAAATATATACATTTATCTTTAAATATGGGGCAATCTTATCCAGTTGTCTCAAAGGTTTTGAATAGAGCGCTCCACAGAACCGTGAAGGATGAAACAAAACACCGTATATAACTTAAAAAACAAGTGTTGCAAATGAAGTTTCCAGCTGCGCTAGGCCGGGCTGCTCGAATCCCTTGAACGGCGGCCCTCCTCAGAAAGTCTGAGTTGATGGGTTAAACACAAGTCCTCAGTTTTTTGTTGTTTACCAGAAAAAAAATGTGAGCCTCTCCCTGAATCTGACAGTGGGCCCCTCCGACCTGTCTGTGCACATGTCTGGGGCCTCGGGAGCCCGCATGTGGCAGTGGGTCTGAGCTGGGGGCGGGGGTGTCCGCACCGCTGGCTTTAATTCTGCAATTAGCCCGGGCCTTCTCTCCAGTGGGGGGAGGGGGTTCCGGCCACATGTGCTCATAGAGCCCAGGCAGTCGACCCCGCCCCCTCCCTGCTCTCTAAAACACTACAATTGCCTCAATTTTCCCTCTTCCGGTTTGGACTCAGAGATATGTAAAAGCAGGTGAGAGGAAAAGGGAAGGAGGGGGGGGTGTGGGGGTGGTGGAGAGGCAGGGGAAAGGGAGCGGGGAGGGAAAGCATGAGATGGATAGGAGAGACAGCGGCGAAAGGGGATAAAGAAAAGAAGGAGGAAGGAATGAGGAGGCATAGAGAAGGGAAGATGAAAAGGGTGAAGAGAAGAGGAGGGGTTGTGGGGAAGAGAGGACAGAACGAAGCGAGAGGGTAAGACAGAGCTTAATTTGTAAAAACAGGAGCCTAGAGTTTTCCTTAGAGTATGCTGCGTCCAAATGCCAGGGTACCTCAAAACCAAGGCTGCCCAATCCTAATTACGCCTCGTGCCTCTTTCTCTCACCCCCTACAATTTCTTTCTCTTCATCTCATGAATACCAAGGCTGCCTGGTCTTGATTCCACCTCATGCCTCTTTCTTACACCGCCCTACACTTCCTGTCTGTTTATTTAATGAATAGCCAGGCTGCCTGGTCTTGATTCCACCTCATGCCTCTTTCTTACACCGCCCTACACTTCCTGTCTGTTTATTTAATGAATAGCCAGGCTGACTGGTCTTGATTCCATCTCATGCCTCTTTCTTCCACCCCCTACACTTCCTGTCTCTTTATCTCATGGATACCGAGGCTGACTGGTCTTGATTCCATCTCATGCCTCTTTCTTCCATCTCCCTACACCTCCTGTCTCTTTATCTCATGAATACAGAGGCTGCCTGGTCTTGATTCCACCTCATGCCTCTTTCTTACACCGCCCTACACTTCCTGTCTGTTTATTTCATGAATAGCCAGGCTGACTGGTCTTGATTCCATCTCATGCCTCTTTCTTCCATCTCCCTACACCTCCTGTCTCTTTATCTCATGAATACAGAGGCTGACTGGTCTTGATTCCACCTCACGCCTCTTTCTTCCATCTCCCTACACCTCCTGTCTATTTATCTCCTGAATACCGAGGCTGCCTGGTCTTGATTCCACCTCACGCCTCTTTCTTCCACCCCCTACACTTCCTGCCTCTTTATCTCATGAATACAGAGGCTGACTGGTCTTGATTCCACCTCACGCCTCTTTCTTCCACCTCCCTACACTTCCTGTCTCTTTATCTCATGAATACAGAGGCTGCCTGGTCTTGATTCCACCTCACGCTTCTTTCTTCCACCCCTACACTTCCTGTCTCTGTATCTCCTGAATACCGAGGCTGCCTGGTCTTGATTCCACCTCATGCCTCTTTCTTCCATGCCCTACACTTCCCGTCTCTTTATCTCATGAATACAGAGGCTGCCTAGTCTTGACTCTACCTCGTGCCTCTTTCTTCCACCCCCTAAGCTTCCTGTCTCTTTATCTCATGAATACAGAGGTTGTCTGGTCTTGATTCCACCTCACACTTCTTTCTTCCACCCCCTACACTTCTCGTCTCTTTATCTCATGAATACAGAGGCTGCCTGGTCTTGATTCCACCTCACGCCTCTTTCTTCCACCCCCTACACTTCCCGTCTCTTTATCTCATGAATACAGAGGCTGCCTGGTCTTGATTCCATCTCATGCCTCTTTCTTCCACTCCTACACTTCCTGACTATTTCTCTCATGAATACCGAGGCTGACTGGTCTTGATTCCACCTCACGCCTCTTTCTTCCATCTCCCTACACTTCCTGTCTATTTATCTCCTGAATACCGAGGCTGCCTGGTCTTGATTCCACCTCACGCCTCTTTCTTCCACCCCCTACACTTCCTGTCTCTTTATCTCATGAATACAGAGGCTGACTGGTCTTGATTCCACCTCACGCCTCTTTCTTCCACCTCCCTACACTTCCTGTCTCTTTATCTCATGAATACAGAGGCTGCCTGGTCTTGATTCCACCTCACGCTTCTTTCTTCCACCCCCTACACTTCCTGTCTCTGTATCTCCTGAATATCGAGGCTGCCTGGTCTTGATTCCACCTCATGCCTCTTTCTTCCATGCCCTACACTTCCCGTCTCTTTATCTCATGAATACAGAGGCTGCCTAGTCTTGACTCTACCTCGTGCCTCTTTCTTCCACCCCTAAGCTTCCTGTCTCTTTATCTCATGAATACAGAGGTTGTCTGGTCTTGATTCCACCTCACACTTCTTTCTTCCACCCCCTACACTTCTCGTCTCTTTATCTCATGAATACAGAGGCTGCCTGGTCTTGATTCCACCTCACGCCTCTTTCTTCCACCCCCTACACTTCCCGTCTCTTTATCTCATGAATACAGAGGCTGCCTGGTCTTGATTCCATCTCATGCCTCTTTCTTCCACTCCTACACTTCCTGACTATTTCTCTCATGAATACCGAGGCTGACTGGTCTTGATTCCATCTCATGCCTCTTTCTTCCATCCCATACACTTCATGTCTCTTTATCTCATGAATACAGAGGCTGACTGGTCTTGATTCCACCTCACACTTCTTTCTTCCACCCCCTACACTTCTCGTCTCTTTATCTCATGAATACAGAGGCTGCCTGGTCTTGATTCCACCTCACGCCTCTTTCTTCCACCCCCTACACTTCCCGTCTCTTTATCTCATGAATACAGAGGCTGCCTGGTCTTGATTCCATCTCATGCCTCTTTCTTCCACTCCTACACTTCCTGACTATTTCTCTCATGAATACCGAGGCTGACTGGTCTTGATTCCACCTCACACTTCTTTCTTCCATCCCATACACTTCATGTCTCTTTATCTCATGAATACAGAGGCTGACTGGTCTTGATTCCACCTCACACTTCTTTCTTCCACCCCCTACACTTCTCGTCTCTTTATCTCATGAATACAGAGGCTGCCTGGTCTTGATTCCACCTCACGCCTCTTTCTTCCACCCCCTACACTTCCTGCCTCTTTATCTCATGAATACAGAGGCTGACTGGTCTTGATTCCACCTCACGCCTCTTTCTTCCACCTCCCTACACTTCCTGTCTCTTTATCTCATGAATACAGAGGCTGCCTGGTCTTGATTCCACCTCACGCTTCTTTCTTCCACCCCCTACACTTCCTGTCTCTGTATCTCCTGAATACCGAGGCTGCCTGGTCTTGATTCCACCTCATGCCTCTTTCTTCCATGCCCTACACTTCCCGTCTCTTTATCTCATGAATACAGAGGCTGCCTAGTCTTGACTCTACCTCGTGCCTCTTTCTTCCACCCCCTAAGCTTCCTGTCTCTTTATCTCATGAATACAGAGGTTGTCTGGTCTTGATTCCACCTCACACTTCTTTCTTCCACCCCCTACACTTCTCGTCTCTTTATCTCATGAATACAGAGGCTGCCTGGTCTTGATTCCACCTCACGCCTCTTTCTTCCACCCCCTACACTTCCCGTCTCTTTATCTCATGAATACAGAGGCTGCCTGGTCTTGATTCCATCTCATGCCTCTTTCTTCCACTCCTACACTTCCTGACTATTTCTCTCATGAATACCGAGGCTGACTGGTCTTGATTCCACCTCACGCCTCTTTCTTCCATCTCCCTACACTTCCTGTCTATTTATCTCCTGAATACCGAGGCTGCCTGGTCTTGATTCCACCTCACGCCTCTTTCTTCCACCCCCTACACTTCCTGTCTCTTTATCTCATGAATACAGAGGCTGACTGGTCTTGATTCCACCTCACGCCTCTTTCTTCCACCTCCCTACACTTCCTGTCTCTTTATCTCATGAATACAGAGGCTGCCTGGTCTTGATTCCACCTCACGCTTCTTTCTTCCACCCCCTACACTTCCTGTCTCTGTATCTCCTGAATATCGAGGCTGCCTGGTCTTGATTCCACCTCATGCCTCTTTCTTCCATGCCCTACACTTCCCGTCTCTTTATCTCATGAATACAGAGGCTGCCTAGTCTTGACTCTACCTCGTGCCTCTTTCTTCCACCCCTAAGCTTCCTGTCTCTTTATCTCATGAATACAGAGGTTGTCTGGTCTTGATTCCACCTCACACTTCTTTCTTCCACCCCCTACACTTCTCGTCTCTTTATCTCATGAATACAGAGGCTGCCTGGTCTTGATTCCACCTCACGCCTCTTTCTTCCACCCCCTACACTTCCCGTCTCTTTATCTCATGAATACAGAGGCTGCCTGGTCTTGATTCCATCTCATGCCTCTTTCTTCCACTCCTACACTTCCTGACTATTTCTCTCATGAATACCGAGGCTGACTGGTCTTGATTCCATCTCATGCCTCTTTCTTCCATCCCATACACTTCATGTCTCTTTATCTCATGAATACAGAGGCTGACTGGTCTTGATTCCACCTCACACTTCTTTCTTCCACCCCCTACACTTCTCGTCTCTTTATCTCATGAATACAGAGGCTGCCTGGTCTTGATTCCACCTCACGCCTCTTTCTTCCACCCCTACACTTCCCGTCTCTTTATCTCATGAATACAGAGGCTGCCTGGTCTTGATTCCATCTCATGCCTCTTTCTTCCACTCCTACACTTCCTGACTATTTCTCTCATGAATACCGAGGCTGACTGGTCTTGATTCCATCGCATGCCTCTTTCTTCCATCTCCCTACACCTCCTGTCTCTTTATCTCATGAATACAGGGGCTGTCTGGTCTTGATTCCACCTCATGTCTCTTTCTTCCACCCCTACACTTCCTGTCTCTTTATCACATGAAAACCGAGGCTGCCTGGTCTTGATTCCACCTCATGTCTCTTTCTTCCACCGCTACACTTCCTGTCTCTTTATCACATGAAAACCGAGGCTGCCTGGTCTTGATTCCTCCTCGTGCCTCTTTCTTCTTTCACCCCCTACACTTCCTGTCTCTTTATCTCATGAATACAGAGGCTGACTGGTCTTGATTCCACCTCACGCCTCTTTCTTCCACCACCCTACACTTCCTGTCTCTTTATCTCATGAATACAGAGGCTGCCTGGTCTTGATTCCACCTCACGCCTCTTTCTTCCACCCCCTACACTTCCTGTCTCTTTATCTCATGAATACAGAGGCTGACTGGTCTTGATTCCACCTCACGCCTCTTTCTTCCACCACCCTACACTTCTTGTCTCTTTATCTCATGAATACAGAGGCTGCCTGGTCTTGATTCCACCTCTCGCCTCTTTCTTCCATCTCCCTACACTTCCTGTCTATTTATCTCCTGAATACCGAGGCTGCCTGGTCTTGATTCCACCTCATGCCTCTTTCTTCCATGCCCTACACTTCCCGTCTCTTTATCTCATGAATACAGAGGCTGCCTAGTCTTGACTCTACCTCGTGCCTCTTTCTTCCACCCCCTAAGCTTCCTGTCTCTTTATCTCATGAATACAGAGGTTGTCTGGCCTTGATTCCACCTCACACTTCTTTCTTCCACCCCCTACACTTCTCGTCTCTTTATCTCATGAATACAGAGGCTGCCTGGCCTTGATTCCACCTCACGCCTCTTTCTTCCACCCCCTACACTTCCCGTCTCTTTATCTCATGAATACAGAGGCTGCCTGGTCTTGATTCCATCTCATGCCTCTTTCTTCCACTCCTACACTTCCTGACTATTTCTCTCATGAATACCGAGGCTGACTGGTCTTGATTCCATCTCATGCCTCTTTCTTCCATCTCCCTACACTTCCCGCCTCTTTATCTCATGAATACCAAGGCTGACTGGTATTGGTTCCACCTCATGCCTCTTTCTTCCATCCCATACACTTCCTGTCTCTTTATCTCATGAATACAGAGGCTGACTGGTCTTGATTCCACCTCACACTTCTTTCTTACACCGCCCTACACTTCCTGTCTGTTTATTTCATGAATAGCCAGGCTGACTGGTCTTGATTCCATCGCATGCCTCTTTCTTCCATCTCCCTACACCTCCTGTCTCTTTATCTCATGAATACAGGGGCTGTCTGGTTTTGATTCCACCTCATGTCTCTTTCTTCCACCCCTACACTTCCTGTCTCTTTATCACATGAAAACCGAGGCTGCCTGGTCTTGATTCCACCTCATGTCTCTTTCTTCCACCGCAACACTTCCTGTCTCTTTATCACATGAAAACCGAGGCTGCCTGGTCTTGATTCCTCCTCGTGCCTCTTTCTTCTTTCACCCCCTACACTTCCTGTCTCTTTATCTCATGAACACTGAGGCTGCCTGGTCTTGATTCCACCTCATGCCTCTTTCTTCCACCCCCTACACTTCCTGTCTCTTTATCTCATGGATACCGAGGCTGCCTGGTCTTGATTCCACCTCACGCCTCTTTCTTCCACCCCCTACACTTCCTGTCTCTTTATCTCATGAATACAGAGGCTGACTGGTCTTGATTCCACCTCACGCCTCTTTCTTCCACCACCCTACACTTCCTGTCTCTTTATCTCATGAATACAGAGGCTGCCTGGTCTTGATTCCACCTCTCGCCTCTTTCTTCCATCTCCCTACAGTTCCTGTCTATTTATCTCCTGAATACCGAGGCTGCCTGGTCTTGATTCCACCTCACGCCTCTTTCTTCCACCACCCTACACTTCCTGTCTCTTTATCTCATGAATACAGAGGCTGCCTGCTCTTGATTCCACCTCACGCCTCTTTCTTCCACCACCCTACACTTCCTGTCTCTTTATCTCCTGAATACCGAGGCTGCCTGGTCTTGATTCCATCTCATGCCTCTTTCTTCCACCACCCTACACTTCCTGTCTCTTTACCTCATGAATACTGAGGCTGCCTGGTCTTAATTCCACCTCCTGCCTCTTTCTTCCACCACCCTACACTTCCTGTCTCTTTATCTCATGAATACAGAGGCTGACTGGTCTTGATTCCACCTCATGCCTCTTTCTTCCACCACCCTACACTTCCTGTCTCTTTATCTCATGAATACAGAGGCTGCCTGGTCTTGATTCCACCTCACGCCTCTTTCTTCCATCTCCCTACACTTCCTGTCTCTTTATCTCATGAATACAGAGGCTGCCTGGTCTTGATTCCACCTCACGCCTCTTTCTTCCACCACCCTACACTTCCTGTCTATTTATCTCCTGAATACCGAGGCTGCCTGGTCTTGATTCCACCTCACGCCTCTTTCTTCCATCTCCCTACACTTCCTGTCTCTTTATAATATTAATACCGAGGCTGCCTGGTCTTGATTCCACATCACGCCTCTTTCTTCCACCACCCTACACTTCCTGTCTCTTTATCCCATGAACAGTGAGGCTCCCTGGTCTTGATTCCACCTCACGCCTCTTTCCTCCACCCCCCACACTTCCTGTCTCTTTATCCCATGAGCAGTGAGGCTCCCTGGTCTTGATTCCACCTCATGCCTCTTTCTTCCACTCCCTACACTTCCAGTCTCTTTATCTCATAAATACCGAGGCTGTCTGGTCTTGATTCCACCTCGTGCCTCTTTCTTCCACCATCTACACTTCCTGTCTCTTTATCTCATAAATACCGAGGCTGTCTGTTCTTGATTCCACCTCGTTCCTCTTTCTTCCACCATCTACACTTCCTGTCTCTTTATCTCATGAATACCGAGGCTGCCTCTTTCTTCTATCTCCCTACACTTCCCGTCTCTTTATCTCATGAATACCAAGGCTGACTGGTCTTGATTCCACCTCGTGCCTCTTTCTTCCACCCCCTACACTTCCTGTCAGCCTTTTTACATCTTGAACCTCGACATTGGAATGAGCTTCCCATCACGCTGAGACAATGCCCAGACCATCTTCAATTCAGAAGACTCCTTAAAACAGTCCTGTTCTAATTTGGTTGCCCTTAGCTCTCTCTTGCATGCTCCGCAGCGCAGAGATACCCCTTCGGGGGTGATTCAGGCGCTATATAAGTCTTTATTATTATTATTAATACCGGGGCTGCCGATTCGTGACTCTGTAGTAAGGACTGACACCAACGCATGACACACATTATCACACGATGGTTCTTTCAGTGCAATAGAGGGCCTTGGCAGATCAGCCAATAAGGGAGCCCGGGTAGAGAGCGTGCTACGATGACATAACAATGGGGGGTTAGTGCTATACAAATGAATAGACCCTAGAAAACGAAAACACCACAGCCAGGAGACTCCCAGGAGTTGGGTCGTAGACGGGAATGCTTGTAAAGAAGCGGTGCATTGTGGGGAGGCTAGCGGTGGGAGGGTCTGGAATTTCTGTGGAGAGGCATGCAGACTGGGAAATATGATGTGTAATCCCAGTTTACCCAGTGCAATGAGTTGTGTGGTCTCAGACACGTCACTATGTATGTCCTCACTTTAATTACCTTATTAGTCAACTGTGAAAGCGCTTAGAAACAAGTCATCCTTATACAATGCGCTACCTTACGCGCTGGACGTTCCACGCGCTTCTCTCAGGCGGGCGGAGGTGGGGGAGTTGTTGGGGTGGCCCCCCATCACAGGAGGGAGGCAGGGGGGCCACATCTGCAGGAGTCATAGAAATAAATCTCCCGCTGACACCAAATTGCCTCCCCGAGCAGCCGTGTCTGAAGTCTCTTTGGGGCAGGGGGTGGGGGCTGCTAGAGCCTTTGCTAATAACATCTCCATGTGGTGGGGGAGGGGCGCCCGTGCAGAGGAGGCAGGAGGGGGCGGGCTGTAAACTTTGCTTTGCTTCTTGCACATTCCAGTGAAGACAAACCTCTGCTTGGAGTCTGCAGCCTCAGGACCCTCCCCGCCCCCCCCCCCCGCAGTGGGTAGACGGGGAAATATCCATGTCAGGAGGAGAGCAGATCCTCGGGCCGCCTTATTATAACTAGGACATATCCTCAACTTTCACATTCATCCAGCCACCTGTGCGCTAACCCACCCAGCTATCCTCTGTCTCCAGTAACATCCACCCACCGGTGCACTAACCTATCGAGCTATCCCTCCCCCCCCCCTCCGCTATCCACATCTATCTGCTCGTCTCCAGAAACACCCACCGCCTATTTATTTATTCAATTTTATATAGCGCGAACTTTACCCAAAGGTGTCAGAGGATTCGATACATTGATTCATTCGAAGTCGGACTCGCGCTCCGACCACGTGTCGCTTTACATTAGAACCAAGTAAGTTACATAAGGTACCCGTGATGGAGTTTACATATTAACAAGTTACATATCCTAGCCAACACATCCTTCCATCCACAAAGTCCAGGAACCTTACAGTGCTCCCAGCGTGTCCCTCGCCCAGAGGCTGGCACACAGATGGGTCTGGGGCCCCAGAGAGAGGCCATGACCCGTATGGGAGCCCCACATGACGTGCGTCACGCTGTCAGACCCTGATGTACAAGTACATACCCCCGTCTAAGGTAGGCTGCAATGACACAGACTTGCTCCTGACACTCGTCAAGTCAGGATTTCGATGTGCATACTGGTACTTGTAGTTCTGGTGTGTGGAGATGCAGATTGCGCGTTGCTCCACCTCGGCCTTCTTGGCCCACATCATCCATGTTCTCCCAGAGGCTGCTGGCTGTCCCTGGTGCCCACACTGGACTCCCTGAGCTCCCCCGACCTTTGACCCCGGCCTTGTTTTGCAGGAGGGATAGTGTTACTGAGCTGCTGCTGCCCCTGACCCCAGGCTGGCCCCTGCTGACAAAGGGCCTGTGTTTTAGTTGACTGGGATGCACAGCACCTGTCAAAGCAATAGCAGAGGGGTCCTTGCCCCCCCCTCCCCCTCTTTAACCAGGGAAGGCTCCCCCTTCAGCACCTGAGGAGCCTGGAGGGAAACAACAGGAAGGAAGAGGGTTCTGGTGGGGGTGGGGTGCAGCCAGAACACAGCTGGGCATTCTAGCCACAGCCAGGCAAAGGCCAGGCTCCTGCAAGCCCTGAGGGCCTGGCACCACACTCTTTCCTGGGGGGGTCCTTGTTCAGGCCCCCCTCACCCGTGGGCGCGCGGTGCATCAGACAGATGGCTTTATACTGGCATGAAATCCGAAGCAAGTGTTGTCAAAAGTAGAGTCGTGGAATATAAGCTTGTAGGGCAGAGGTGGCACTGTTGACCCGGAAGTGGGTGGATTCAAGGAGGCTGACTTATCTTTGCAATAATAGTGGCAGAGGTGGCACTGTTGACCCGGAAGTGGGTGGATTCAAGGAGGCTGACTTATCTTTGCAATAATAGTGGCAGAGGTGGCACTGTTGACCCGGAAGTGGGTGGATTCAAGTAGGCTGACTTATCTTTGGAATAATAGTGGCAGAGGTGGCACTGTTGACCCGGGAGTGGGTGGATTCAAGGAGGCTGACTTATCTTTGCAATAATAGTGGCAGAGGTGGCACTGTTGACCCGGAAGTGGGTGGATTCAAGGAGGCTGACTTATCTTTGGAATAATAGTTTGTTTCTTCCCATCCATGAAGCTAGACAATTCTGGGGTGAAAGATTGCCAGACACACAGATACATGTGAGTTACAGGAGGTCGGTGTCCGTGAGGAGCATAAAACTGGGCTTCCCTACCCAAAATCTTAGGGGGTCACAAAGCCTACCTGGCCAACAAATTCAAATGATCAGGTGGCTTCAGACCTTCATGCAATGCCGAAAATGTACTGCTCGAACCTCCAACTTTCAAAAGGGAAAGACTGATGGCGCAATCCTTCTCAGGTAATATAACTAGAATTTGGAACTGGCTACCTCCAATCTTTCGGACCACCGCCTCTTTCCGGATTTTCAAAACAGATCTTAAAACTCTTCTCTTCCGAAGACACTTCTGTGAATAATTTGCATCATCCCAGGTCATGACCCTGACTGCCACATGGCACTCACCAGAGCTCAATTTTGTAAATATGTATTCTGTACTTTGTAGAAAGTGGAAGGTGCATCAAGAATAGAGTCGATTTTCTCCAAATATATTTGATTCTATCTACGTGCGGGACAAGACCAGAAGCATCTTATCATGGATATTAGACGGTAACTTGTTTACCCTTATTGCGGGGTATCTTCGTTAAGGACGATACGTGCAGAATAGATATTTTTTCGTGCCTCACACTTCAGCCCTGATGAAGTTCCCCCAGTGGAACGAAACGCGTAGGCTGATGTCCATCTTTTACTATCAACTACAATAAAGAGATATTTTGAATATATTTGGAGAAAATCGACTCTATTCTTGGTGCACTTTCCACTTTCTACAAAGACTGTTTATCTGGTTACCAGTGGAGCTTAACAGCGGCAAGCTCTGGAAGTGTTCGCACAGGACTCTTAATGCTCACAAAAATTGGGGTGATGTGCTGAACCTTTGGTCAGCCGTTGATGGGAGTGTCTTTTTGTCTATGTATTCTGTACTTGTATAACCCTAATCTTGCCATCCTTTTCCATTCTGTAATCTCAAATGTATCTGTAACTGGTTAATATATAACTTTCACCACGAGTACCTATAAGTAGTTTTACCTACTTCCATGCTACTCTCATTTCTTATGTAATTTACTTTGCTCTACTGTAAAGCGCTCTGACACCTCTGGGTAAAGTTTGCGCTGTAAGAAATGCATAAATAAATAAAAAAATAAGCCTGGCGGGCAGGTGGGGTATGGTCCCCCTCAGAAAGCTGACGTCAGATGCTCCTGACTCCCTTTGCCCTGGAACACCACAGGTTTTCCCTCCCAGAATTTGTCACATGAGGGCTGGTAATTTATTGGGGACCAGGACTGTTGACCCCCTAAATAGAGCACAAGACGGCTTCTCCTTCCAATCGAGGAGCACAAGAACGGCTTCTCCTTCCAGTACGGGAGCGCAAGAACGGCTTCTCCTTCCAATACTGGAGCGCAAGAACGGCTTCTCCTTCCATGACTCGAGCGCAAGAACGGCTTCTCCTTCCAATCGAGGAGCACAAGAACCGCTTCGCCTGACAATACGGGAGCGCAAGAACGGCTTCTCCTTCCATGACTGGAGCGCAAGAACGGCTTCTCCTTCTAAAACTAGAGCGCAAGAACGACTTCTCCTTCCAATACTGGAGCGCAAGAACAGCTTCTCCTTCCAATACTGGAGCGCAAGAACGGCTTCTCCTTCCATGACTCGAGCGCAAGAACGGCTTCTCCTTCCAATACTGGAGCTCATGAACGGCTTCTCCTTCCAATCGAGGAGCACAAGAACGGCTTCTCCTTCCAATACTGGAGCGCATGAACGGCTTCTCCTTCCATGACTGGAGTGCAAGAACGGCTTCTCCTTCCATGATTGGAGCGCAAGAACGGCTTCTCCTTCCATGATTGGAGCGCAAGAACGGCTTCTCCTTCCATGATGGGAGCGCAAGAACGGCTTCTCCTTCCAATACTGGAGCGCAAGAACGGTAGGAGCGGGCAGAGAACTCTGCTCCGCCAGCGGAGTGTGCAGAGATTTCCCTACTCCGCGCTCTGCTGAGAACGCGGAGTAGGGAAAAAAACTCCGACTCTGCAGCGGAGCAGAGTTAGCCAGCCCGACCCCCGCTAAATGGGCCCCGCCTCCACCCCCCCTTAATAAAATATTACTTAAACATAATTTAAAGGAATAAAAATCACGTACCTGTATTGCGGCGTCCGCAGGCTGCCCTCCTCCTTTTCGCCGTACATCTTGCATGATCTGCACATGCGCGCACGCATGCGCATTTCTTTGTGAGAAATGCGCTTGCGCGCACGCGCGTGCATGCGTATTTCATGCAAGATGTACGGCGAAATGGAGGAGGGCAGCCCAGGGACGCCGCAATACAGGTAAGTGATTTTTTATTCATTTAAATTATGTTTAAGTAATATTTTATTAAGGGGGGTGGAGGCGGGGGGCGGAGCGGAGTTCCACAGAGTTTTCCCCCAACTCTGTGGACCTCCGCGTAGTTGCACTCCGCCAGCTCCGCCCAGGGTTAATGAACGGCTTCTCAGTCCATGGCTGGAGCGCAAGAACGGCTTCTCCTTCCAACACTAGAGCGCAAGAACGGCTTCTCCTTCCGATACCGGAGCGCAAGAACGGCTTCTCCTTCCAACACTAGTGCGCAAGAACGGCTTCTCCTTCCAATACTGGAGCGCAAGAACTGCTTCTCCTTCCAATACTGGAGCGCAAGAACGGCTTCTCCTTCCAATACTGGAGCGCAAGAACGGCTTCTCCTTCCAATACTGGAGCGCAAGAACTGCTTCTCCTTCCATGACTGGAGCGCATGAACTGCTTCTCCTTCCATGACTGGAGCGTATGAACGGCTTCTCCTTCCATGACTGGAGCTCAAGAACGGCTTTGCCTTCCAATACTGGAGCTCAAGAACGGCTTCTCCTTCCAATACTGGAGAGCAAGAACGGCTTCTCCTTCCATGACTGGAGCGCAAGAACAGCTTCTCCTTCCAATACTGGAGCGCAAGACCGGCTTCTCCTTCCAATACTGGAGCGCAAGAACGGCTTCTTCTTCCATGACTGGAGCGCAAGAACGGCTTCTCCTTCCATGACTGGTGCGCATGAACGGCTTCTCCTTCCATGACTGGAGCGCATGAACGGCTTCTCTTTCTAATACTGGAGCGCAAGAACGGCTTCTCCTTCCAATACTGGAGCGCAAGAACGGCTTCTCCTTCCATGGCTCGAGCGCAAGAACGGCTTCTCCTTCCAATACTGGAGCGCATGAATGGCTTCTCCTTCCAATACTGGAGCGCATGAACGGCTTCTCCTTCCAATACTGGAGCGCAAGAACGGCTTCTCCTTCCATGACTCGAGCGCAAGAACGGCTTCTCCTTCCAATACTGGAGCGCAAGAACGGCTTCTCCTTCCATGACTCGAGCGCAAGAACGGCTTCTCCTTCCATGACTGGTGCGTATGAACGGCTTCTCCTTCCAATACTGGAGCGCATGAACGGCTTCTCCTTCCAATACTGGAGCGCAAGAACGGCTTCTCCTTCCATGACTGGAGCGCATGAACGGCTTCTCCTTCCAATACTGGAGCACAAGAACGGCTTCTCCTTCCAATACTGGAGCGCAAGAACGGCTTCTCCTTCCATGACTGGAGCGCAAGAACGGCTTCTCCTTCCAATACGGGAGCGCAAGAACGGCTTCACCTTCCAATACGGGAGCGCAAGAACGGCTTCTTCTTCCATGACTGGAGCGCAAGAACAGCTTCTCCTTCCATGACTGGAGCGCAAGAACAGCTTCTCCTTCCATGACTGGAGCGCAAGAACGGCTTCTCCTTCCAATACGGGAGCGCAAGAACGGCTTCTCCTTCCATGACTGGAGCGCATGAACGGCTTCTCCTTCCAATACTGCACAAGAACGGCTTCTCCTTCCAATACTGGAGCGCAAGAACGGCTTCTCCTTACATGACTGGAGCGCAAGAATGGCTTCCCCTTCCATGACTGGAATGCAAGAATGGCTTCTCCTTCCATGACTGGAACGCAAGAATGGCTTGTTTTCACAGATAATCCTCTTAAGGGCCCTCCACATTGGTTAATCCTGGGAGCACCTCGGCTTGGCCAGTGAAAACTGGGCGATGGGTTCTGGGCTAGAGCAATGCTGGTCTCAGAAGTCTTTCGGCTTCTCCAAATATTTGTTCCATTATTCTCATGAATATGTTGTGTTGCTGAATTTCAGATGAGCTCGTCAGTGTGAGCATGATGTGGATGGGGCTGGTAGTATATTGGGGACAAGGATTGATGACCCCTGTTCTAGGCGGCCTCTGGGGTGAAAAGAGCGGGTGGAGTCTGCAGTGGAGCGTCAAGGGACAAGTGCTGATTGCATCTTCTGCAAGTGGCTGATCTGTGGTGTCAGGCAAACCTCAGGCTTATGATGACAGTGGTCATGTCAGTCAACTCCATGCCTAGGGTGACAGTGTTTGAGTCAGTCCAACTCCAGGCCTAGGGTGAAGGTGGTCATGGCAGTCCAACCTCAGGTCTAGGGTGACAGTGGTAGAGTCAGTCCAACTCCAGGCCGAGGTTGGCTGTGGTTGTGTCAGCCCAACCCACGGCTTAGACTGACGGTGGTCATGTCAACCCAACCTCAGGCCTAGGGTGACAGTGGTTGAGTCAGTCCAACTCCAGGCCTAGGGTGAAGGTGGTCATGGCAGTCCAACCTCAGGCCTAGGGTGACAGTGGTAGAGTCAGTCCAACTCCAGGCCTAGGGTGGCTGTGGTTGTGTCAGCCCAACCCACGGCTTAGACTGACGGTGGTCATGTCAACCCAACCTCAGGCCTAGGGTTACGGTTGTCATGCCAGTCCAACTACAGGCCAAGGGTGATGCTTGACATGTCAGTCCAACTCCAGGCCTAAGGTGAAAGTGGTTGTGTCACTCCAACCCAAGGCTTAGAGTGACGGTGGTCATGTCAACCCAACCTCAGGCCTAGGGTGATAAGAGTCGTGTCTGTGCAACCCAAGGCCTGGGGTGTTGTGGTCGGTCGTGAAGGTGCTGAGCCCAGACCTGAGACTGGAAGTCTTCTTCTCCCACTATAGCGCTTACTCAAGGGTTTCACTCTCCAGGGCGCAGCAAGTGCAGTGGCGCCAAGGTAAAGGGCTGCTTGGGGCTTTTTCCATTTCAGTTTTACAGCTTTGTGCTCCGCAGCGAGGGCCCATTTCCCAAGGTTGTATTAGGGCCCACGGGACCTTTGCTGCGCCACAGCGCTTACTGACACCCTCCGAAGCTCGCAGCGCTAGAGAAAGACTATAAATAAATGGATATAAATTAAAGACAGACTGTAAATGAACGTATGAATCGTAAGAAGGCCTTTGGCAGGACATGACTGACGGCTCTCGCGAGACTGTGGACATCTATCTCCTTCAGAGCCCCCTTGTCTCTGCCAGGATATCTCTGAAAAGTAAAACCCGCAGGCTAGGAATGTTGGGGACCCCCGCCCACCCCACAGACGGGCCCAGGTAATGTTTTGAGTTCCGCTGGAGCACATCTGTAAACATCCTGCGGCGGTGGGGACGAGGGTGGGGGGGGGACTGTCAGTGGGCCATGGGGGCAGGGGAGCTTTGTTCGAAAGGAACAGGTGTGACACTGTTGACTTTTGTCACTCAACAGAGCCCCGACCTCTCCCGGCTGCCCCGCCCCCCATTCCGGCGTAGCACACATCTGGGTCTCCCTCGCACATAATACTCCCCTCACTCCCTCTCGCCTCACCCTTCCTCGCTCCCTTGCACACTCATCGCTCTCTTTCACTCTCTCACTCATCTCTCTCTCTCTCTCTCTCTCTCTCTCTCTCTCACACACACTCATTACTCTTTCACACTCATCTCTCTCTTACACAAACACACACTCATACACACTTATCTCTCTCCCCTTCACAGATAATACTCTCCTCACTCCCTCTCGCCTCACCCTGCCACTCTCACTTACACACTCATCTCTCTCTCTCTTTCTCTTTCACTCATCTCTCTCACTCTCACACAGTCTCTCTCACACACTCATTGCTCTCTCACACTCATCCCTCTCTCTCTTTCACACACACCCATACACACACACACACGCACACATGCGTATCCTCTCTCTATTGGTCTGTTTATGTTCTGCTCTTTCTCTCTCACCCTGATCTTTCCCTCTCTCTCTCTCTCTCTCTCTGTGTAGCTCTCCCTCATCCCCTCTTTCTTCCCCCTTCTCGCCTCATCTCTCTAATTTCAACTTTTCTCACACTGGCTGCAGAGCCTAGCCTCTCTCTGCCTCTCTCCCGTCTCACTGGCTGCAGAGCCTGGCCTCTCTCCTGTCACACGGGTCCAGAGTCTGGCCTCTCTCTGCCTCTCTCCTGTCACACTGGCTGCAGAGCCTGGCCTCTCTCCTGTCACACTGGCTCCAGAGCCTGGCCTCTCTCTGCCTCTCTCCTGTCACACTGGCTCCAGAGCCTGGCCTCTCTCTGCCTCTCTCCTGTCACATGGCTCCAGAGCCTGGCCTCTCTCTGCCTCTCTCTTGTCACACTGGCACCAGAGCCTGGCCTCTCTCTGCCTCTCTCCTCTCACACTGGCCCCAGAGCCTGGCCTCTCTCTGCCTCTCTCCTGTCACACTGGCTCCGGAGTCTGGCCTCTCTCGGCCTCTCTCCTGTCACACAGGTCCAGAGCCTGGCCTCTCTCTGCCTCTCTCCTGTCGCACTGGCTGCAGAACCTGGCCTCTCTCTGCTTCTCTCCTGTCGCACTGGCTGCAGAACCTGGCCTCTCTCTGCCTCTCTACTGTCACACTGGCGGCAGAGCCTGGCCTCTCTCCTCTCACACTGGCTCCAGAGCCTGGCCTCTCTCTACCTCTCTCCTGTCACATGGCTCCAGAGACTGGCCTCTCTCTGCCTCTCTCCTCTCAAACTGGCCCCAGAGCCTGGCCTCTCTCTGCCCCTCTCCCGTCACACTGGCTGCAGAGCCTGGCCTCTCTCTGCCTCTCTCTTCTCACACTGGCTGCAGAGCCTGGCCTCTCTCTGCCTCTCTCCCGTCTCACTGGCTGCAGAGCCTGGCCTCTCTCTGCCTCTCTCCTGTCACACGGGTCCAGAGTCTGGCCTCTCTCTGCCTCTCTCCTGTCACACTGGCTGCAGAGCCTGGCCTCTCTCCTGTCACACTGGCTCCAGAGCCTGGCCTCTCTCTGCCTCTCTCCTGTCACATGGCTCCAGAGCCTGGCCTCTCTCTGCCTCTCTCTTGTCACACTGGCACCAGAGCCTGGCCTCTCTCTGCCTCTCTCTTCTCACACTGGTCCCAGAGCCTGGCCTCTCTCTGCCTCTCTCCTGTCACACTGGTTCCAGAGCCTGGCCTGACTCT
The DNA here is from genome assembly GCA_963921515.1 of Calotriton arnoldi. Classification (NCBI taxonomy): domain Eukaryota; kingdom Metazoa; phylum Chordata; class Amphibia; order Caudata; family Salamandridae; genus Calotriton; species Calotriton arnoldi. The sequence goes on from CAWUFW010001460.1 coordinate 1,187,804, forward strand.
GCATCTCTCCTCTCACACTGGCCCCAGAGCCTGGCCTCTCTCTGCCTCTCTCCTGTCACACTGGCTCCGGAGTCTGGCCTCTCTCAGCCTCTCTCCTGTCACACAGGTCCAGAGCCTGGCCTCTCTTTGCCTCTCTCCTGTCGCACTGGCTGCAGAGCCTGGCCTCTCTCTGCTTCTCTCCTGTCGCACTGGCTGCAGAGCCTGGCCTCTCTCTGCCTCTCTACTGTCACACTGGCGGCAGAGCCTGGCCTCTCTCCTCTCACACTGGCTCCAGAGCCTGGCCTCTCTCTGCCTCTCTCCTGTCACATGGCTCCAGAGACTGGCCTCTCTCTGCCTCTCTCCTCTCAAACTGGCCCCAGAGCCTGGCCTCTCTCTGCCTCTCTCCTGTCACACAGGTCCAGAGCCTGGCCTCTCTCTGCCTCTCTCCTCTCACACTGGCCCCAGAGCCTGGCCTCTCTCTGCCTCTCTCCTGTCACTCTGGTGCCAGAGCCTGGCCTCTCTCTGCCTCTCTCCTCTCACACTGGCTGCAGAGCCTGGCCTCTCTCTGCCTCTCTCCTGTCGCACTGGCTGCAGAGCCTGGCCTCTCTCTGCCTCTCTCCTCTCACACTGGCTCCAGAGTCTGGCCTCTCTCTGCCACTCTCCTATCACACTGCTGCAGAGCCTGGCCTCTCTCTGCCTCTCTCCTGTCACACAGGTCCAGACCCTGGCCTCTCTCTGCCTCTCTCCTGTCACACTGGCTGCAGAGCCTGGCCTCTCTCTGCCTCTCTCCTGTCACACTGGCTCCAGAGCTCCGCCTCTCTCTGCCTCTCTCCTGTCACACTGGCTGCAGAGCCTGTCCTCTCTCTGCCTCTCTCCTGTCACACTGGCTGCAGAGCCTGGCCTCTCTCTGCCTCTCTCCTGTCACACTGGCTCCAGAGCTCCGCCTCTCTCTGCCTCTCTCCTGTCACACTGGCTGCAGAGCCTGGCCTCTCTCTGCCTCTCTCCTCTCACACTGGCTGCAGAGCCTGGCCTCTCTCTGCCTCTCTCCTCTCACACTGGCTGCAGAGCCCAGCCTCTCTCTGCCTCTCTCCCGTCACACTGGCTGCAGAGCCTGGCCTCTCTCTGCCTCTCTCCCGTCACACTGGCTGCAGAGCCTGGCCTCTCTCTGCCTCTCTCCTGTCACACTGGCTGCAGAGTCTGGCCTCTCTCTGCCTCTCACCTGTCACACTGGCTGCAGAGCCTGGCCTCTCTCTTGTCACACTGGCTCCAGAGCCTGGCCTCTCTCTACTCTCACACTGGCTCCAGAGCCTGGCTTCTCTCTGCCTCTCTCCTGTCACATGGCTCCAGAGCCTGGCCTCTCTCTGCCTTTCTACTCTCACACAGGCTCCAGAGCCTGGCCTCTCTCTGCTTCTCTCCTGTCACACTGGTTCCAGAGCCTGGCCTCTCTCTGCCTCTCTCCTGTCACACTGGCCCCAGAGCCTGGCCTCTCTCTGCCTCTCTCCTGTCACACTGGCTCCAGAGCTCCGCCTCTCTCTGCCTCTCTCCTGTCACACTGGCTGCAGAGCCTGGCCTCTCTCTGCCTCTCTCCTGTCACACTGGCTGCAGAGCCTGGCCTCTCTCTGCCTCTCTCCTGTCACACTGGCTCCAGAGCTCCGCCTCTCTCTGCCTCTCTCCTGTCACACTGGCTGCAGAGCCTGGCCTCTCTCTGCCTCTCTCCTCTCACACTGGCTGCAGAGCCTGGCCTCTCTCTGCCTCTCTCCTGTCACACTGGCTCCAGAGCCTGGCCTCTCTCTGCCTTTCTCCTCTCACACTGGCTGCAGAGCCTGGCCTCTCTCTGCCTCTCTCCTCTCACACTGGCTGCCGAACCCGGCCTCTCTCTGCCTCTCTCCTGTCACACTGGCTGCAGAGCCCGGCCTCTCTCTGCCTCTCTCCTGTCGCACTGGCTGCAGAGCCCGGCCACTCTCTGCCTCTCTCGCATTGCACTGGCTCCAGAGCCCGGCCTCTCTCTGCCTCTCTCCCGTCACACTGACTCCAGAGCCTGGCCTATCTCTGCCTCTCTCCCGTCACACTGGCTGCAGAGCCTGGCCTCTCTCTGCCTCTCTCCCGTCACACTGGCTGCAGAGCCTGGCCTCTATCTGCATCTCTCCCGTCACACTGGCTGCAGAGCCTGGCCTCTCTCTGCCTCTCTCCTCTCACACTGGCTGCAGAGCCTGGCCTCTCTCTGTCCCTCTCCCGTCACACCGGCTGCAGAGCCTGGCCTCTCTCTGCCTCTCTCTTCTCACACTGGCTGCAGAGCCTGGCCTCTCTCTGCCTCTCTCCCGTCTCACTGGCTGCAGAGCCTGGCCTCTCTCTGCCTCTCTCCTGTCACACGGGTCCAGAGTCTGGCCTCTCTCTGCCTCTCTCCTGTCACATGGCTCCAGAGCCTGGCCTCTCTCTACCTCTCTCTTGTCACACTGGCTCCAGAGCCTGGCCTCTCTCTGCCTCTCTCTTCTCACACTGGTCCCAGAGCCTGGCCTTTCTCTGCCTCTCTCCTGTCACCCTGGTTCCAGAGCCTGGCCTGTCTCTGCCTCTCTCCTCTAACACTGGCCCCAGAGCCTAGCCTCTCTCTGCCTCTCTCCTCTCACACTGGCTGCACAGCCTGGCCTCTCTCTGCCTCTCTCCTGTCACACTGGCTCCAGAGCCTGGCCTCTCTCAGCCTCTCTCCTGTCACACTGACTCCAGACCCTGGCCTCTCTCTGCCTCTCTCCTATCACACTGGCTGCAGAGCCTGGCCTCTCTCCTCTCACACTGGCTGCCGAATCCGGCTTCTCTCTGCCTCTCTCCTGTCACACTGGCTGCAGAGCCCGGCCTCTCTCTGCCTCTCTCCTGTTGCACTGGCTGCAGAGCCCGGCCTCTCTCTGCCTCTCTCCCATTGCACTGGCTCCAGAGCCCGGCCTCTCTCTGCCTCTCTCCCGTCACATTGACTCCAGAGCCTGGCCTCTCTCTACCTCTCTCCCGTCTCACTGGCTCCAGAGCCTGGCCTCTCTCTGCCTCTCTTCCGTCACACTGGCTCCATAGCCTGGCCTCTCTCTGCCTCTCTCCCGTCACACTGGCTCCAGAGCCTGGCCTCTCTCTGCATCTCTCCCATCACACTGGCTCCAGAGCCTGGCCTCTCTCTGCCTCTCTCCTGTCACATGGCTCCAGAGCCTGGCCTCTCTCTGCCTCTCTCCCGTCACACTGGCTGCAGAGCCTGGCCTCTCTCTGCCTCTCTCCCGTCACACTGGCTGCAGAGCCTGGCCTCTGTCTGCATCTCTCCCGTCACACTGGCTGCAGAGCCTGGCCTCTCTCTTCTCACACTGGCTGCAGAGCCTGACCTCTCTCTGCCCCTCTCCCGTCACACTGGCTGCAGAGCCTGGCCTCTCTCTTCTCACACTGGCTGCAGAGCCTGGCCTCTCTCTGCCTCTCTCCCGTCTCACTGGCTGCAGAGCCTGGCCTCTCTCTGCCTCTCTCCTGTCACACGGGTCCAGAGTCTGGCCTCTCTGCCTCTCTCCTGTCACACTGGCTGCAGAGCCTGGCCTCTCTCCTGTCACACTGGCTCCAGAGCCTGGCCTCTCTCTGCCTCTCTCCTGTCACATGGCTCCAGAGCCTGGCCTCTCTCTGCCTCTCTCTTGTCACACTGGCTCCAGAGCCTGGCCTCTCTCTTCCTCTCTCTTCTCAATCTGGTCCCAGAGCCTGGCCTCTCTCTGCCTCTCTCCTGTCACACTGGTTCCAGAGCCTGGCCTGACTCTGCCTCTCTCCTCTCACACTGGCACCAGAGCCTGGCCTCTCTCTGCCTCTCTCCTGTCACACTGGCTCCAGAGACTGGCCTCTCTCTGCCTCTCTCCTGTCGCACTGGCTGCACAGCCTGGCCTCTCTCTGCTTCTCTCCTGTCGCACTGGCTGCAGAGCCTCGCCTCTCTCTGCCTCTCTACTGTCACACTGGCGGCAGAGCCTGGCCTCTCTCCTCTCACACTGGCTCCAGAGCCTGGCCTCTCTCTGCCTCTCTCATGTCACATGGCTCCAGAGACTGGCCTCTCTCTGCCTCTCTCTTGTCACACTGGCTCCAGAGCCTGGCCTCTCTCTGCCTCTCTCCTCTCAAACTGGCCCAAGAGCCTGGCTTCTCTCTGCCTCTCTCCTCTCACACTGGCCCAAGAGCCTGGCCTCTCTCTGCCTCTCTCCTGTCACACAGGTCCAGAGCCTGGCCTCTCTCTGCCTCTCTCCTCTCACACTGGCCCCAGAGCCTGGCCTCTCTCTGCCTCTCTCCTGTCGTACTGGCTGCAGAGCCTGGCCTCTTTCTGCCTCTCTCCTCTCACACTGGCTCCAGAGCCTGGCCTCTCTCTGCCTCTCTCCTATCACACTGCTGCAGAGCCTGGCCTCTCTCTGCCTCTCTCCTGTCACACAGGTCCAGACCCTGGCCTCTCTCTGCCTCTCTCCTGTCACACTGGCTGCAGAGCCTGGCCTCTCTCTGCCTCTCTCCTGTCACACTGGCTCCAGAGCTCCGCCTCTCTCTGCCTCTCTCCTGTCACACTGGCTGCAGAGCCTGGCCTCTCTCTGCCTCTCTCCTCTCACACTGGCTGCAGAGCCTGGCCTCTCTCTGCCTCTCTCCTCTCACACTGGCTCCAGAGTCTGGCCTCTCTCTGCCACTCTCCTATCACACTGCTGCAGAGCCTGGCCTCTCTCTGCCTCTCTCCTGTCACACAGGTCCAGACCCTGGCCTCTCTCTGCCTCTCTCCTGTCACACTGGCTGCAGAGCCTGGCCTCTCTCTGCCTCTCTCCTGTCACACTGGCTCCAGAGCTCCGCCTCTCTCTGCCTCTCTCCTGTCACACTGGCTGCAGAGCCTGTCCTCTCTCTGCATCTCTCCTGTCACACTGGCTGCAGAGCCTGGCCTCTCTCTGCCTCTCTCCTGTCACACTGGCTCCAGAGCTCCGCCTCTCTCTGCCTCTCTCCTGTCACACTGGCTGCAGAGCCTGGCCTCTCTCTGCCTCTCTCCTCTCACACTGGCTGCAGAGCCTGGCCTCTCTCTGCCTCTCTCCTCTCACACTGGCTGCAGAGCCCAGCCTCTCTCTGCATCTCTCCTTTCACATGGCTGCAGAGCCTGGCCTCTCTCTGCATCTCTCTTGTCACACTGGCTGCAGAGCCCGGCCTCTCTCTGCCTCTCTCCTGTCACACTGGCTGCAGAGCCTGGCCTCTCTCTGCCTCTCTCCTGTCACACTGGCTCCAGAGCTCCGCCTCTCTCTGCCTCTCTCCTGTCACACTGGCTGCAGAGCCTGGCCTCTCTCTTGTCACACTGGCTCCAGAGCCTGGCCTCTCTCTGCCTCTCCACTCTCACACTGGCTCCAGAGCCTGGCCTCTCTCTGCCTCTCTCCTGTCACATGGCTCCAGAGCCTGGCCTCTCTCTGCCTCTCTACTCTCACACTGGCTCCAGAGCCTGGCCTCTCTGTGCTTCTCTCCTCTCACACTGGCCCCAGAGCCTGGCCTCTCTCTGCCTCTCTCCTGTCACACTGGCTCCAGAGCCTGGCCTCTCTCTGCCTCTCTGCCTCTCTCCTCTCACACTGGCTGCCGAACCCGGCCTCTCTCTGCCTCTCTCCTGTCACACTGGCTGCAGAGCCCGGCCTCTCTCTGCCTCTCTCCTGTCACACTGGCTGCAGAGCCCGGCCTCTCTCTGCCTCTCTCCCGTTGCACTGGCTCCAGAGCCCGGCCTCTCTCTGCCTCTCTCCCATCACACTGACTCCAGAGCCTGGCCTCTCTCTGCCTCTCTCCCATCACACTGGCTCCAGAGCCTGGCCTCTCTCTGCCTCTCTCCCGCCACACTGGCTCCAGAGCCTCGCCTCTCTCTGCCTCTCTCCCGTCACACTGGCTCCAGAGCCTGGCCTCTCTCTGCCTCTCTCCCGTCACATGGCTCCAGAGCCTGGCCTCTCTCTGCCTCTCTCCTGTCACATGGCTCCAGAGCCTGGCCTCTCTCTACCTCTCTCCCGTCACACTGGCTGCAGAGCCTGGCCTCTCTCTGCCTCTCTCCCGTCACACTGGCTGCAGAGCCTGGCATCTGTCTGCATCTCTCCCGTCACACTGACTCCAGAGCCTGGCCTCTCTCTGCCTCTCTCCTCTCACACTGGCTGCAGAGCCTGGCCTCTCTCTGCCCCTCTCCCGTCACACTGGCTGCAGAGCTTGGCCTCTCTCTGCCTCTCTCTTCTCACACTGGCTGCAGAGCCTGGCCTCTCTCTGCCCCTCTCCCGTCACACTGGCTGCAGAGCCTGGCCTCTCTCTGCCTCTCTCTTCTCACACTGGCTCCAGAGCCTGGCCTCTCTCTGCCTCTCTCCCGTCTCACTGGCTGCAGAGACTGGCCTCTCTCCTGTCACACTGGCTCCAGAGCCTGGCCTCTCTCTGCCTCTCTCCTGTCACATGGCTCCAGAGCCTGGCCTCTCTCTGCCTCTATCTTGTCACACTGGCTCCAGAGCCTGGCCTCTCTCTGCCTCTCTCTTCTCACACTGGTCCGAGAGCCTGGCCTCTCTCTGCCTCTCTCCTGTCACACTGGTTCCAGAGACTGGCCTGTCTCTGCCTCTCTCCTCTCACACTGCCCCCAGAGCCTGGCCTCTCTCTGCCTCTCTCCTGTCACACTGGCTCCCGGAGCCTGGCCTCTCTCGGCCTCTCTCCTGTCACACAGGTCCAGGGCCTGGCCTCTATCGGCCTCTCTCCTGTCGCACTGGCTGCAGAGCCTGACCTCTCTCTGCCTCTCTCCTGTCGCACAGGCTGCAGAGCCTGGCCTCTCTCTGCCTCTCTCCTGTCACACTGGTTCCAGAGACTGGCCTGTCTCTGCCTCTCTCCTCTCACACTGCCCCCAGAGCCTGGCCTCTCTCTGCCTCTCTCCTGTCACACTGGCTCCGGAGCCTGGCCTCTCTCGGCCTCTCTCCTGTCACACAGGTCCAGGGCCTGGCCTCTCTCTGCCTCTCTCCCGTCTCACTGGCTGCAGAGACTGGCCTCTCTCCTGTCACACTGGCTCCAGAGCCTGGCCTCTCTCTGCCTCTCTCCTGTCACATGGCTCCAGAGCCTGGCCTCTCTCTGCCTCTCTCTTGTCACACTGGCTCCAGAGCCTGGCCTCTCTCTGCCTCTCTCTTCTCACACTGGTCCGAGAGCCTGGCCTCTCTCTGCCTCTCTCCTGTCACACTGGTTCCAGAGACTGGCCTGTCTCTGCCTCTCTCCTCTCACACTGCCCCCAGAGCCTGGCCTCTCTCTGCCTCTCTCCTGTCACACTGGCTCCGGAGCCTGGCCTCTCTCGGCCTCTCTCCTGTCACACAGGTCCAGGGCCTGGCCTCTCTCGGCCTCTCTCCTGTCGCACTGGCTGCAGAGCCTGACCTCTCTCTGCCTCTCTCCTTTCACACTGGCTCCAGAGCCTGGCCTCTCTCTGCCTCTCTCCTGTCACATGGCTGCAGAGCCTGGCCTATCTCTGCCTCTCTCTTGTCACACTGGCTCCAGAGCCTGGCCTCTCTCTGCCTCTCTCCCTCTCAAACTGGCCCCAGAGCCTGGCCTCTCTCTGCCTCTCTCCCTCTCACACTGGCCTCGGAGCCTGGCCTCTCTCTGCCTCTCTCCTGTCACACAGGTCCAGAGTCTGGACTCTCTCTGTCTCTCTCCTCTCACACTGACCCCAGAGCCTGGCCTCTCTCTGCCTCTCTCCTGTCACACTGGCTCCAGAGCCTGGCCTCTCTCTGCCTCTCTCCTCTCACACTGGCTGCAGAGCCTGGCCTCTCTCTGCCTCTCTCCTGTCGCACTGGCTGCAGAGCCTGGCCTCTCTCTGCCTCTCTCCTCTCACACTGGCTCCAGAGCTCCGCCTCTCTCTGCCTCTCTCCTGTCACACTGGCTGCAGAGCCTGGCCTCTCTCTGCCTCTCTCTCTCTCACACTGGCTGCAGAGCCTGGCCTCTCTCTGCCTCTCTCCTCTCACACTGGCTGCAGAGCCCAGCCTCTCTCTGCATCTCTCCTTTCACATGGCTGCAGAGCCTGGCCTCTCTCTGCATCTCTCTTGTCACACTGGCTGCAGAGCCCGGCCTCTCTCTGCCTCTCTCCTGTCACACTGGCTGCAGAGCCTGGCCTCTCTCTGCCTCTCTCCTGTCACACTGGCTCCAGAGCTCCGCCTCTCTCTGCCTCTCTCCTGTCACACTGGCTGCAGAGCCTGGCCTCTCTCGTCACACTGGCTCCAGAGCCTGGCCTCTCTCTGCCTCTCTACTCTCACACTGGCTCCAGAGCCTGGCCTCTCTCTGCCTCTCTCCTGTCACATGGCTCCAGAGCCTGGCCTCTCTCTGCCTCTCTACTCTCATACTGGCTCCAGAGCCTGGCTTCTCTCTGCTTCTCTCCTCTCACACTGGCCCCAGAGCCTGGCCTCTCTCTGCCTCTCTCCTGTCACACTGGCTCCAGAGCCTGGCCTCTCTCTGCCTCTCTCATGTCACACTGGCTCCAGAGCCTGGCCTCTCTCTGCCTCTCTCCTATCACACTGACTGCCGAACCCAGCCTCTCTCTGCCTCTCTCCTGTCACACTGGCTGCAGAGCCCGGCCTCTCTCTGCCTCTCTCCTGTCGCACTGGCTGCAGAGCCCGGCCTCTCTCTGCCTCTCTCCCGTTGCACTGGCTCCAGAGCCCGGCCTCTCTCTGCCTCTCTCCCGTCACACTGACTCCAGAGCCTGGCCTCTCTCTGCCTCTCTTCCATCACACTGGCTCCAGAGCCTGGCCTCTCTCTGCCTCTCTCCCGTCACACTGGCTCCAGAGCCTGGCCTCTCTCTGCCTCTCTCCCGTCACACTGGCTCCAGAGCCTGGCCTCTCTCTGCCTCTCTCCCCGTCACATGGCTCCAGAGCCTGGCCTCTCTCTGCGTCTCTCCTGTCACATGGCTCCAGAGCCTGGCCTCTCTCTACCTCTCTCCCGTCACACTGGCTGCAGAGCCTGGCCTCTCTCTGCCTCTCTCCCGTCACACTGGCTGCAGAGCCTGGCATCTGTCTGCATCTCTCCCGTCACACTGACTCCAGAGCCTGGCCTCTCTCTGCCTCTCTCCTCTCACACTGGCTGCAGAGCCTGGCCTCTCTCTGCCCCTCTCCCGTCACACTGGCTGCAGAGCTTGGCCTCTCTCTGCCTCTCTCTTCTCACACTGGCTGCAGAGCCTGGCCTCTCTCTGCCCCTCTCCCGTCACACTGGCTGCAGAGCCTGGCCTCTCTCTGCCTCTCTCTTCTCACACTGGCTCCAGAGCCTGGCCTCGCTCTGCCTCTCTCCTGTCACATGGCTCCAGAGCCTGGCCTCTCTCTGCCTCTCTCCTGTCACACTGGCTCCAGAGCTCCGCCTCTCTCTGCCTCTCTCCTGTCACACTGGCTGCAGAGCCTGGCCTCTCTCTGCCTCTCTCCTCTCACACTGGCTGCAGAGCCTGGCCTCTCTCTGCCTCTCTCCTCTCACACTGGCTGCAGAGCCCAGCCTCTCTCTGCATCTCTCCTTTCACATGGCTTCAGAGCCTGGCCTCTCTCTGCATCTCTCTTGTCACACTGGCTGCAGAGCCCGGCCTCTCTCTGCCTCTCTCCTGTCACACTGGCTGCAGAGCCTGGCCTCTCTCTGCCTCTCTCCTGTCACACTGGCTCCAGAGCTCCGCCTCTCTCTGCCTCTCTCCTGTCACACTGGCTGCAGAGCCTGGCCTCTCTCTTGTCACACTGGCTCCAGAGCCTGGCCTCTCTCTGCCTCTCTACTCTCACACTGGCTCCAGAGCCTGGCCTCTCTCTGCCTCTCTCCTGTCACATGGCTCCAGAGTCTGGCCTCTCTCTGCCTCTCTACTCTCACACTGGCTCCAGAGCCTGGCCTCTCTGTGCTTCTCTCCTCTCACACTGGCCCCAGAGCCTGGCCTCTCTCTGCCTCTCTCCTGTCACACTGGCTCCAGAGCCTGGCCTCTCTCTGCCTCTCTCCTCTCACACTGGCTGCCGAACCCGGCCTCTCTCTGCCTCTCTCCTGTCACACTGGCTGCAGAGCCCGGCCTCTCTCTGCCTCTCTCCTGTCGCACTGGCTGCAGAGCCCGGCCTCTCTCTGCCTCTCTCCCGTTGCACTGGCTCCAGAGCCCGGCCTCTCTCTGCCTCTCTCCCGTCACACTGACTCCAGAGCCTGGCCTCTCTCTGCCTCTCTCCCATCACACTGGCTCCAGAGCCTGGCCTCTCTCTGCCTCTCTCCCGTCACACTGGCTCCAGAGCCTGGCCTCTCTCTGCCTCTCTCCCGTCACACTGGCTCCAGAGCCTGGCCTCTCTCTGCCTCTCTCCCGTCACATGGCTCCAGAGCCTGGCCTCTCTCTGCCTCTCTTCCGTCACACTGGCTGCAGAGCCTGGCATCTGTCTGCATCTCTCCCGTCACACTGACTCCAGAGCCTGGCCTCTCTCTGCCTCTCTCTGCCTCTCTCCTCTCACACTGGCTGCAGAGCCTGGCCTCTCTCTGCCCCTCTCCCGTCACACTGGCTGCAGAGCTTGGCCTCTCTCTGCCTCTCTCTCTTCTCACACTGGCTGCAGAGCCTGGCCTCTCTCTGCCCCTCTCCCGTCACACTGGCTGCAGAGCCTGGCCTCTCTCTGCCTCTCTCTTCTCACACTGGCTCCAGAGCCTGGCCTCTCTCTGCCTCTCTCCCGTCTCACTGGCTGCAGAGACTGGCCTCTCTCCTGTCACACTGGCTCCAGAGCCTGGCCTCTCTCTGCCTCTCTCCTGTCACATGGCTCCAGAGCCTGGCCTCTCTCTGCCTCTCTCTTGTCACACTGGCTCCAGAGCCTGGCCTCTCTCTGCCTCTCTCTTCTCACACTGGTCCCAGAGCCTGGCCTCTCTCCTGTCACACTGGTTCCAGAGACTGGCCTGTCTCTGCCTCTCTCCTCTCACACTGCCCCCAGAGCCTGGCCTCTCTCTGCCTCTCTCCTGTCACACTGGCTCCGGAGCCTGGCCTCTCTCGGCCTCTCTCCTGCCACACAGGTCCAGGGCCTGGCCTCTCTCGGCCTCTCTCCTGTCGCACTGGCTGCAGAGCCTGACCTCTCTCTGCCTCTCTCCTGTCGCACAGGCTGCAGAGCCTGGCCTCTCTCTGCCTCTCTCCTGTCACACTGGCGGCAGAGCCTGGCCTCTCTCCTGTCACACTGGCTCCAGAGCCTGGCCTCTCTCTGCCTCTCTCCTGTCACATGGCTGCAGAGCCTGGCCTATCTCTGCCTCTCTCTTGTCACACTGGCTCCAGAGCCTGGCCTCTCTCTGCCTCTCTCCTCTCAAACTGGCCCCAGAGCCTGGCCTCTCTCTGCCTCTCTCCTCTCACACTGGCCCCAGAGCCTGGCCTCTCTCTGCCTCTCTCCTGTCACACAGGTCCAGAGTCTGGACTCTCTCTGTCTCTCTCCTCTCACACTGACCCCAGAGCCTGGCCTCTCTCTGCCTCTCTCCCTGTCACACTGGCTCCAGAGCCTGGCCTCTCTCTGCCTCTCTCCTCTCACACTGGCTGCAGAGCCTGGCCTCTCTCTGCCTCTCTCCTGTCGCACTGGCTGCAGAGCCTGGCCTCTCTCTGCCTCTCTCCTCTCACACTGGCTCCAGAACCTGGCCTCTCTCTGCCTTTCTCCTCTCACACTGGCTCCAGAGCCTGGCCTCTCTCTGCCTCTCTCCTGTCGCACTGGCTTCAGAGCCTGGCCTCTCTCTGCCTCTCTCCTCTCACACTGGCTGCAGAGCCTGGCCTCTCTCTGCCTCTCTCCCGTTACACTGGCTGCAGAGCCTGGCCTCTCTCTGCATCTCTCCTGTCACACTGGCTGCAGAGCCCGGCCTCTCTCTGCCTCTCTCCTGTCACACTGGCTGCAGAGCCTGGCCTCTCTCTACCTCTCTCCTGTCGCACTGGCTGCAGAGCCTGGCCTCTCTCTGCCTCTCTCCTGTCGCACTGGCTGCAGAGTCTGGCCTCTCTCTACCTCTCTCCCGTCACACTGGCTGCAGAGTCTGGCCTCTCTCTACCTCTCTCCCATCACACTAGCTGCAGAGTCTGGCCTCTCTCTGCCTCTCTCCTGTCACATGGCTCCAGACCCCGGCCTCTCTCTGCCTCTCTACTCTCACACTGGCCCCAGAGCCTGGCCTCTCTCTGCCCCTCTCCTGTCACACTGGTTCCAGAGCCTGGCCTCTCTCTGCCTCTCTCCTCTCACACTGGCCCCAGAGCCTGGCCTCTCTCTGCCTCTCTCCTGTCACATGGCTCCAGAGCCCGGCCTCTCTCTGCCTCTCTCCTCTCACACTGGCCCCAGAGCCTGGCCTCTCTCTGCCTCTCTCCTGTCACATTGGTTCCAGAGCCTGGCCTCTCTCTGACTCTCTCCTCTCACACTGGCCCCAGAGCCTGGCCTCTCTCTGCCTCTCTCCTGTGACACTGGCTCCGGAGCCTGGTCTCTCTCTGCCTCTCTCCTGTCACACAGGTCCAGAGCCTGGCCTCTCTCTGCCTCTCTCCTCTCACACTGGCCCCAGAGCCTGGCCTCTCTCTGCCCCGTTGCCCTGGCTCCAGAGCCTGGCCTCTCTCTGCCTCTCTCCCATCACACTGGCTCCAGAGCCTGGCCTCTCTCTGCCTCTCTCCTGTCACATGGCTCCAGAGCCTGGCCTCTCTCTGCCTCTCTCCCGTCACAGTGGCTACAGATCCTGGCCTCTCTCTGCCTCTCTCCCGTCACACTGGCTGCAGAGCCTGGCCTCTGTCTGCATCTCTCCCGTCACACTGGCTGCAGAGCCTGGCCTCTCTCTGCCTCTCTCCTCTCACACTGGCTGCAGAGCCTGGCCTCTCTCTGCCCCTCTCCCGTCACACTGGCTGCAGAGCCCGGCCTCTCTCTGCCTCTCTCTTCTCACACTGGCTGCAGAGCCTGGCCTCTCTCTGCCCCTTTCCCGACACACTGGCTGCAGAGCCTGGCCTCTCTCTGCCTCTCTCTTCTCACACTGGCTGCAGAGCCTGGCCTCTCTCTGCCTCTCTCCCGTCTCACTGGCTGCAGAGCCTGGCCTCTCTCGGCCTCTCTCCTGTCACACAGGTCCAGGCCCTGGCCTCTCTCGGCCTCTCTCCTGTCGCACTGGCTGCAGAGCCTGACCTCTCTCTGCCTCTCTCCTGTCGCACAGGCTGCAGAGCCTAGCCTCTCTCTGCCTCTCTCCTGTCACACTGGCGGTAGAGCCTGGCCTCTCTCCTGTCACACTGGCTCCAGAGCCTGGCCTCTCTCTGCCTCTCTCCTGTCACATGGCTCCATAGCCTGGCCTCTCTCTGCCTCTCTCTTGTCACACTGGCTCCAGAGCCTGGCCTCTCTCTGCCTCTCTCCTCTCAAACTGGCCCCAGAGCCTGGCGTCTCTCTGCCTCTCTCCTCTCACACTGGCCCCAGAGCCTGGCCTCTCTCTGCCTCTCTCCTGTCACACAGGTCCAGAGCCTGGACTCTCTCTGTCTCTCTCCTCTCACACTGACCCCAGAGCCTGGCCTCTCTCTGCCTCTCTCCTGTCACACTGGCTCCAGAGCCTGGCCTCTCTCTGCCTCTCTCCTCTCACACTGGCTGCAGAGCCTGGCCTCTCTCTGCCTCTCTCCTGTCGCACTGGCTGCAGAGCCTGGCCTCTCTCTGCCTCTCTCCTCTCACACTGGCTCCAGAGCCTGGCCTCTCTCTGCCTCTCTCTCCTATCACACTGCTGCAGAGCCTGGCCTCTCTCTGCCTCTCTCCTGTCACACAGGTCCAGACCCTGGCCTCTCTCTGCCTCTCTCCTCTCACACTGGCTCCAGAACCTGGCCTCTCTCTGCCTTTCTCCTCTCACACTGGCCCCAGAGCCTGGCCTCTCTCTGCCTCTCTCCTGTCGCACTGGCTGCAGAGCCTGGCCTCTCTCTGCCTCTCTCCTCTCACACTGGCTGCAGAGCCTGGCCTCTCTCTGCATCTCTCCTGTCACACTGGCTGCAGAGCCCGGCCTCTCTCTGCCTCTCTCTCCTCTCACACTGGCTGCAGAGCCTGGCCTCTCTCTGCCTCTCTCCTGTCGCACTGGCTGCAGAGCCTGGCCTCTCTCTACCTCTCTCCTGTCGCACTGGCTGCAGAGCCTGGCCTCTCTCTGCCTCTCTCCTGTCGCACTGGCTGCAGAGTCCGGCCTCTCTCTGCCTCTCTCCTCTCACACTGGCTGCAGAGCCTGTCCTCTCTCTACCTCTCTCCTGTCGCACTGGCTGCTGAGCCTGGACTTTCTCTGCCTCTCTCCTGTCGCACTGACTCCAGAGCCTGGCCGCTCTCTGCCTCTCTCCTGTCACACAGGTCCAGACCCTGGCCTCTCTCTGCCTCTCTCCTCTCACACTGGCTGCAGAGCCTGGCCTCTCTCTGCCTCTCTCCTCTCACACTGGCTGCAGAGCCTGGCCTCTCTCTGCCTCTCTCCTCTCACACTGGCTGCAGAGCCTAGCCTCTCTCTGCCGCTCTCCTCTCATCTGGCTCCAGAGCCCGGCCTCTCTCTGCCTCTCTCCTATCACACTGCTGCAGAGCCTGGCCTCTCTCTGCCTCTCTCTTCTCACACTGGCGGCAGAGCCTGGCCTCTCTCTGCCCCTCTCCCGTCACACTGGCCTCAGAGCCTGGCCTCTCTCTGCCTCTCTCTTCTCACACTGGCTCCAGAGCCTGGCCTCTCTCTGCCTCTCTCCCGTCTCACTGGCTGCAGAGACTGGCCTCTCTCCTGTCACACTGGCTCCAGAGCCTGGCCTCTCTCTGCCTCTCTCCTGTCACATGGCTCCAGAGCCTGGCCTCTCTCTGCCTCTCTCTTGTCACACTGGCTCCAGAGCCTGGCCTCTCTCTGCCTCTCTCTTCTCACACTGGTCCCAGAGCCTGGCCTCTCTCTGCCTCTCTCCTGTCACACTGGTTCCAGAGACTGGCCTGTCTCTGCCTCTCTCCTCTCACACTGCCCCCAGAGCCTGGCCTCTCTCTGCCTCTCTCCTGTCACACTGGCTCCGGAGCCTGGCCTCTCTCGGCCTCTCTCCTGCCACACAGGTCCAGGGCCTGGCCTCTCTCGGCCTCTCTCCTGTCGCACTGGCTGCAGAGCCTGACCTCTCTCTGCCTCTCTCCTGTCGCACAGGCTGCAGAGCCTGGCCTCTCTCTGCCTCTCTCCTGTCACACTGGCAGCAGAGCCTGGCCTCTCTCCTGTCACACTGGCTCCAGAGCCTGGCCTCTCTCTGCCTCTCTCCTGTCACATGGCTGCAGAGCCTGGCCTATCTCTGCCTCTCTCTTGTCACACTGGCTCCAGAGCCTGGCCTCTCTCTGCCTCTCTCCTCTCAAACTGGCCCCAGAGCCTGGCCTCTCTCTGCCTCTCTCCTCTCACACTGGCCCCAGAGCCTGGCCTCTCTCTGCCTCTCTCCTGTCACACAGGTCCAGAGTCTGGACTCTCTCTGTCTCTCTCCTCTCACACTGACCCCAGAGCCTGGCCTCTCTCTGCCTCTCTCCTGTCACACTGGCTCCAGAGCCTGGCCTCTCTCTGCCTCTCTCCTCTCACACTGGCTGCAGAGCCTGGCCTCTCTCTGCCTCTCTCCTGTCGCACTGGCTGCAGAGCCTGGCCTCTCTCTGCCTCTCTCCTCTCACACTGGCTCCAGAGCCTGGCCTCTCTCCTATCACACTGCTGCAGAGCCTGGCCTCTCTCGGCCTCTCTCCTGTCACACAGGTCCAGACCCTGGCCTCTCTCTGCCTCTCTCCTCTCACACTGGCTCCAGAACCTGGCCTCTCTCTGCCTTTCTCCTCTCACACTGGCTCCAGAGCCTGGCCTCTCTCTGCCTCTCTCCTGTCGCACTGGCTGCAGATCCTGGCCTCTCTCTGCCTCTCTCCTCTCACACTGGCTGCAGAGCCTGGCCTCTCTCTGCCTCTCTCCCGTCACACTGGCTGCAGAGCCTGGCCTCTCTCTGCATCTCTCCTGTCACACTGGCTGCAGAGCCCGGCCTCTCTCTGCCTCTCTCCTGTCACACTGGCTGCAGAGCCTGGCCTCTGTCTACCTCTCTCCTGTCGCACTGGCTGCAGAGCCTGGCCTCTCTCTGCCTCTCTCCTGTCGCACTGGCTCCAGAACCTGGCCTCTCTCTGCCTCTCTCCCGTCACACTGGCTCCAGAGCCTGGCCTCTCTCTGCCTCTCTCCCGTCACACTGGCTCCAGAGCCTGGCCTCTCTCTGCCTCTCTCCCGTCACACTGGCTCCAGAGCCTGGCCTCTCTCTGCCTCTCTCCCGTCACATGGCTCCAGAGCCTGGCCTCTCTCTGCCTCTCTCCTGTCACATGGCTCCAGAGCCTGGCCTCTCTCTACCTCTCTCCCGTCACACTGGCTGCAGAGCCTGGCCTCTCTCTGCCTCTCTTCCGTCACACTGGCTGCAGAGCCTGGCATCTGTCTGCATCTCTCCCGTCACACTGACTCCAGAGCCTGGCCTCTCTCTGCCTCTCTCTGCCTCTCTCCTCTCACACTGGCTGCAGAGCCTGGCCTCTCTCTGCCCCTCTCCCGTCACACTGGCTGCAGAGCTTGGCCTCTCTCTGCCTCTCTCTTCTCACACTGGCTGCAGAGCCTGGCCTCTCTCTGCCCCTCTCCCGTCACACTGGCTGCAGAGCCTGGCCTCTCTCTGCCTCTCTCTTCTCACACTGGCTCCAGAGCCTGGCCTCTCTCTGCCTCTCTCCCGTCTCACTGGCTGCAGAGACTGGCCTCTCTCCTGTCACACTGGCTCCAGAGCCTGGCCTCTCTCTGCCTCTCTCCTGTCACATGGCTCCAGAGCCTGGCCTCTCTCTGCCTCTCTCTTGTCACACTGGCTCCAGAGCCTGGCCTCTCTCTGCCTCTCTCTTCTCACACTGGTCCCAGAGCCTGGCCTCTCTCCTGTCACACTGGTTCCAGAGACTGGCCTGTCTCTGCCTCTCTCCTCTCACACTGCCCCCAGAGCCTGGCCTCTCTCTGCCTCTCTCCTGTCACACTGGCTCCGGAGCCTGGCCTCTCTCGGCCTCTCTCCTGCCACACAGGTCCAGGGCCTGGCCTCTCTCGGCCTCTCTCCTGTCGCACTGGCTGCAGAGCCTGACCTCTCTCTGCCTCTCTCCTGTCGCACAGGCTGCAGAGCCTGGCCTCTCTCTGCCTCTCTCCTGTCACACTGGCGGCAGAGCCTGGCCTCTCTCCTGTCACACTGGCTCCAGAGCCTGGCCTCTCTCTGCCTCTCTCCTGTCACATGGCTGCAGAGCCTGGCCTATCTCTGCCTCTCTCTTGTCACACTGGCCCCAGAGCCTGGCCTCTCTCTGCCTCTCTCCTCTCAAACTGGCCCCAGAGCCTGGCCTCTCTCTGCCTCTCTCCTGTCACACAGGTCCAGAGTCTGGACTCTCTCTGTCTCTCTCCTCTCACACTGACCCCAGAGCCTGGCCTCTCTCTGCCTCTCTCCTGTCACACTGGCTCCAGAGCCTGGCCTCTCTCTGCCTCTCTCCTCTCACACTGGCTGCAGAGCCTGGCCTCTCTCTGCCTCTCTCCTGTCGCACTGGCTGCAGAGCCTGGCCTCTCTCTGCCTCTCTCCTCTCACACTGGCTCCAGAGCCTGGCCTCTCTCCTATCACACTGCTGCAGAGCCTGGCCTCTCTCTGCCTCTCTCCTGTCACACAGGTCCAGACCCTGGCCTCTCTCTGCCTCTCTCCTCTCACACCGGCTCCAGAACCTGGCCTCTCTCTGCCTTTCTCCTCTCACACTGGCTCCAGAGCCTGGCCTCTCTCTGCCTCTCTCCTGTCGCACTGGCTGCAGAGCCTGGCCTCTCTCTGCCTCTCTCCTCTCACACTGGCTGCAGAGCCTGGCCTCTCTCTGCCTCTCTCCCCGTCACACTGGCTGCAGAGCCTGGCCTCTCTCTGCATCTCTCCTGTCACACTGGCTGCAGAGCCCGGCCTCTCTCTGCCTCTCTCCTGTCACACTGGCTGCAGAGCCTGGCCTCTCTCTACCTCTCTCCTGTCGCACTGGCTGCAGAGCCTGGCCTCTCTCTGCCTCTCTCCTGTCGCACTGGCTGCAGAGTCTGGCCTCTCTCTACCTCTCTCCCGTCACACTGGCTGCAGAGTCTGGCCTCTCTCTACCTCTCTCCCATCACACTAGCTGCAGAGTCTGGCCTCTCTCTGCCTCTCTCCTGTCACATGGCTCCAGACCCCGGCCTCTCTCTGCCTCTCTCCTCTCACACTGGCCCCAGAGCCTGGCCTCTCTCTGCCTCTCTCCTGTGACACTGGCTCCGGAGCCTGGTCTCTCTCTGCCTCTCTCCTGTCACACAGGTCCAGAGCCTGGCCTCTCTCTGCCTCTCTCCCATCACACTGGCTCCAGAGCCTGGCCTCTCTCTGCCTCTCTCCTGTCACATGGCTCCAGAGCCTGGCCTCTCTCTGCCTCTCTCCCGTCACAGTGGCTACAGATCCTGGCCTCTCTCTGCCTCTCTCCCGTCACACTGGCTGCAGAGCCTGGCCTCTGTCTGCATCTCTCCCGTCACACTGGCTGCAGAGCCTGGCCTCTCTCTGCCTCTCTCCTCTCACACTGGCTGCAGAGCCTGGCCTCTCTCTGCCCCTCTCCTGTCACACTGGCTGCAGAGCCCGGCCTCTCTCTGCCTCTCTCTTCTCACACTGGCTGCAGAGCCTGGCCTCTCTCTGCCCCTCTCCCGACACACTGGCTGCAGAGCCTGGCCTCTCTCTGCCTCTCTCTTCTCACACTGGCTGCAGAGCCTGGCCTCTCTCTGCCTCTCTCCCGTCTCACTGGCTGCAGAGCCTGGCCTCTCTCGGCCTCTCTCCTGTCACACAGGTCCAGGGCCTGGCCTCTCTCGGCCTCTCTCCTGTCGCACTGGCTGCAGAGCCTGACCTCTCTCTGCCTCTCTCCTGTCGCACAGGCTGCAGAGCCTAGCCTCTCTCTGCCTCTCTCCTGTCACACTGGCGGCAGAGCCTGGCCTCTCTCCTGTCACACTGGCTCCAGAGCCTGGCCTCTCTCTGCCTCTCTCCTGTCACATGGCTCCATAGCCTGGCCTCTCTCTGCCTCTCTCTTGTCACACTGGCTCCAGAGCCTGGCCTCTCTCTGCCTCTCTCCTCTCAAACTGGCCCCAGAGCCTGGCGTCTCTCTGCCTCTCTCCTCTCACACTGGCCCCAGAGCCTGGCCTCTCTCTGCCTCTCTCCTGTCACACAGGTCCAGAGCCTGGACTCTCTCTGTCTCTCTCCTCTCACACTGACCCCAGAGCCTGGCCTCTCTCTGCCTCTCTCCTGTCACACTGGCTCCAGAGCCTGGCCTCTCTCTGCCTCTCTCCTCTCACACTGGCTGCAGAGCCTGGCCTCTCTCTGCCTCTCTCCTGTCGCACTGGCTGCAGAGCCTGGCCTCTCTCTGCCTCTCTCCTCTCACACTGGCTCCAGAGCCTGGCCTCTCTCTGCCTCTCTCTCCTATCACACTGCTGCAGAGCCTGGCCTCTCTCTGCCTCTCTCCTGTCACACAGGTCCAGACCCTGGCCTCTCTCCTCTCACACTGGCTCCAGAACCTGGCCTCTCTCTGCCTTTCTCCTCTCACACTGGCCCCAGAGCCTGGCCTCTCTCTGCCTCTCTCCTGTCGCACTGGCTGCAGAGCCTGGCCTCTCTCTGCCTCTCTCCTCTCACACTGGCTGCAGAGCCTGGCCTCTCTCTGCATCTCTCCTGTCACACTGGCTGCAGAGCCCGGCCTCTCTCTGCCTCTCTCTCCTCTCACACTGGCTGCAGAGTCTGGCCTCTCTCTGCCTCTCTCCTGTCGCACTGGCTGCAGAGCCTGGCCTCTCTCTACCTCTCTCCTGTCGCACTGGCTGCAGAGCCTGGCCTCTCTCTGCCTCTCTCCTGTCGCACTGGCTGCAGAGTCCGGCCTCTCTCTGCCTCTCTCCTCTCACACTGGCTGCAGAGCCTGTCCTCTCTCTACCTCTCTCCTGTCGCACTGGCTGCTGAGCCTGGACATTCTCTGCCTCTCTCCTGTCGCACTGACTCCAGAGCCTGGCCGCTCTCTGCCTCTCTCCTGTCACACAGGTCCAGACCCTGGCCTCTCTCTGCCTCTCTCCTATCACACTGCTGCAGAGCCTGGCCTCTCTCTGCCTCTCTCCTGTCGCACTGGCCGCAGAGCCCGGCCTCTCTCTGCCTCTCTCCTCTCACACTAGCTGCAGAGCCTGGCCTCTCTCTGCCTCTCTCCTGTCACACTGGCTCCAGAGCCTGGCTTCTCTCTGCCTCTCTCCTCTCACACTGGCTGCAGAGCCTGGCCTATCTCTGCCTCTCTCCTGTCGCACTGGCTGCTGAGCCTGGCCTTTTTCTGCCTCTCTCCTGTCGCACTGACTCTAGAGCCTGGCCGCTCTCTGCCTCTCTCCTGTCACATGGCTCCAGAGCCTGGCCTCTCTCTACCTCTCTCCCGTCACACTGGCTACAGAGCCTGGCCTCTCTCTGCCTCTCTTCCGTCACACTGGCTGCAGAGCCTGGCATCTGTCTGCATCTCTCCCGTCACACTGACTCCAGAGCCTGGCCTCTCTCTGCCTCTCTCCTCTCACACTGGCTGCAGAGCCTGGCCTCTCTCTGCCCCTCTCCCGTCACACTGGCTGCAGAGCTTGGCCTCTCTCTGCCTCTCTCTTCTCACACTGGCTGCAGAGCCTGGCCTCTCTCTGCCCCTCTCCCGTCACACTGGCTGCAGAGCCTGGCCTCTCTCTGCCTCTCTCTTCTCACACTGGCTCCAGAGCCTGGCCTCTTTCTGCCTCTCTCCCGTCTCACTGGCTGCAGAGACTGGCCTCTCTCCTGTCACACTGGCTCCAGAGCCTGGCCTCTCTCTGCCTCTCTCCTGTCACATGGCTCCAGAGCCTGGCCTCTCTCTGCCTCTCTCTTGTCACACTGGCTCCAGAGCCTGGCCTCTCTCTGCCTCTCTCTTCTCACACTGGTCCCAGAGCCTGGCCTCTCTCTGCCTCTCTCCTGTCACACTGGTTCCAGAGACTGGCCTGTCTCTGCCTCTCTCCTCTCACACTGCCCCCAGAGCCTGGCCTCTCTCTGCCTCTCTCCTGTCACACTGGCTCCGGAGCCTGGCCTCTCTCGGCCTCTCTCCTGCCACACAGGTCCAGGGCCTGGCCTCTCTCGGCCTCTCTCCTGTCGCACTGGCTGCAGAGCCTGACCTCTCTCTGCCTCTCTCCTGTCGCACAGGCTGCAGAGCCTGGCCTCTCTCTGCCTCTCTCCTGTCACACTGGCAGCAGAGCCTGGCCTCTCTCCTGTCACACTGGCTCCAGAGCCTGGCCTCTCTCTGCCTCTCTCCTGTCACATGGCTGCAGAGCCTGGCCTATCTCTGCCTCTCTCTTGTCACACTGGCTCCAGAGCCTGGCCTCTCTCTGCCTCTCTCCTCTCAAACTGGCCCCAGAGCCTGGCCTCTCTCTGCCTCTCTCCTGTCACACTGGCCCCAGAGCCTGGCCTCTCTCTGCCTCTCTCCTGTCACACAGGTCCAGAGTCTGGACTCTCTCTGTCTCTCTCCCTCTCACACTGACCCCAGAGCCTGGCCTCTCTCTGCCTCTCTCCTGTCACACTGGCTCCAGAGCCTGGCCTCTCTCTGCCTCTCTCCTCTCACACTGGCTGCAGAGCCTGGCCTCTCTCTGCCTCTCTCCTGTCGCACTGGCTGCAGAGCCTGGCCTCTCTCTGCCTCTCTCCTCTCACACTGGCTCCAGAGCCTGGCCTCTCTCCTATCACACTGCTGCAGAGCCTGGCCTCTCTCGGCCTCTCTCCTGTCACACAGGTCCAGACCCTGGCCTCTCTCTGCCTCTCTCCTCTCACACTGGCTCCAGAACCTGGCCTCTCTCTGCCTTTCTCCTCTCACACTGGCTCCAGAGCCTGGCCTCTCTCTGCCTCTCTCCTGTCGCACTGGCTGCAGAGCCTGGCCTCTCTCTGCCTCTCTCCTCTCACACTGGCTGCAGAGCCTGGCCTCTCTCTGCCTCTCTCCCGTCACACTGGCTGCAGAGCCTGGCCTCTCTCTGCATCTCTCCTGTCACACTGGCTGCAGAGCCCGGCCTCACTCTGCCTCGCTCCTGTCACACTGGCTGCAGAGCCTGGCCTCTCTCTACCTCTCTCCTGTCGCACTGGCTGCAGAGCCTGGCCTCTCTCTGCCTCTCTCCTGTCGCACTGGCTGCAGAGTCTGGCCTCTCTCTACCTCTCTCCCGTCACACTGGCTGCAGAGTCTGGCCTCTCTCTACCTCTCTCCCATCACACTAGCTGCAGAGTCTGGCCTCTCTCTGCCTCTCTCCTGTCACATGGCTCCAGACCCCGGCCTCTCTCTGCCTCTCTACTCTCACACTGGCCCCAGAGCCTGGCCTCTCTCTGCCCCTCTCCTGTCACACTGGCCCCAGAGCCTGGCCTCTCTCTGCCTCTCTCCCGTCACACTGGCTCCAGAGCCTGGCCTCTCTCTGCCTCTCTCCCGTCACACTGACTCCAGAGCCTGGCCTCTCTCTGCCTCTCTCCCGTCACACTGGCTCCAGAGCCTGGCCTCTCTCTGCCTCTCTCCCGTCATACTGGCTCCAGAGCCTGGCCTCTCTCTGCCTCTCTCCCATCACACTGGCTCCAGAGCCTGGCCTCTCTCTGCCTCTCTCCTGTCACATGGCTCCAGAGCCTGGCCTCTCTCTGCCTCTCTCCCGTCACAGTGGCTACAGATCCTGGCCTCTCTCTGCCTCTCTCCCGTCACACTGGCTGCAGAGCCTGGCCTCTGTCTGCATCTCTCCCGTCACACTGGCTGCAGAGCCTGGCCTCTCTCTGCCTCTCTCCTCTCACACTGGCTGCAGAGCCTGGCCTCTCTCTGCCCCTCTCCTGTCACACTGGCTGCAGAGCCCGGCCTCTCTCTGCCTCTCTCTTCTCACACTGGCTGCAGAGCCTGGCCTCTCTCTGCCCCTCTCCCGACACACTGGCTGCAGAGCCTGGCCTCTCTCTGCCTCTCTCTTCTCACATTGGCTGCAGAGCCTGGCCTCTCTCTGCCTCTCTCCCGTCTCACTGGCTGCAGAGCCTGGCCTCTCTCGGCCTCTCTCCTGTCACACAGGTCCAGGGCCTGGCCTCTCTCGGCCTCTCTCCTGTCGCACTGGCTGCAGAGCCTGACCTCTCTCTGCCTCTCTCCTGTCGCACAGGCTGCAGAGCCTAGCCTCTCTCTGCCTCTCTCCTGTCACACTGGCGGCAGAGCCTGGCCTCTCTCCTGTCACACTGGCTCCAGAGCCTGGCCTCTCTCTGCCTCTCTCCTGTCACATGGCTCCAGAGCCTGGCCTCTCTCTGCCTCTCTCTTGTCACACTGGCTCCAGAGCCTGGCCTCTCTCTGCCTCTCTCCTCTCAAACTGGCCCCAGAGCCTGGCGTCTCTCTGCCGCTCTCCCTCTCACACTGGCCCCAGAGCCTGGCCTCTCTCTGCCTCTCTCCTGTCACACAGGTCCAGAGCCTGGACTCTCTCTGTCTCTCTCCTCTCACACTGACCCCAGAGCCTGGCCTCTCTCTGCCTCTCTCCTGTCACACTGGCTCCAGAGCCTGGCCTCTCTCTGCCTCTCTCCTCTCACACGGGCTGCAGAGCCTGGCCTCTCTCTGCCTCTCTCCTGTCGCACTGGCTGCAGAGCCTGGCCTCTCTCTACCTCTCTCCTGTCGCACTGGCTGCAGAGCCTGGCCTCTCTCTGCCTCTCTCCTGTCACACAGGTCCAGACCCTGGCCTCTCTCTGCCTCTCTCCTCTCACACTGGCTCCAGAACCTGGCCTCTCTCTGCCTTTCTCCTCTCACACTGGCCCCAGAGCCTGGCCTCTCTCTGCCTCTCTCCTGTCGCACTGGCTGCAGAGCCTGGCCTCTCTCTGCCTCTCTCCTCTCACACTGGCTGCAGAGCCTGGCCTCTCTCTGCATCTCTCCTGTCACACTGGCTGCAGAGCCCGGCCTCTCTCTGCCTCTCTCTCCTCTCACACTGGCTGCAGAGCCTGGCCTCTCTCTGCCTCTCTCCTGTCGCACTGGCTGCAGAGCCTGGCCTCTCTCTACCTCTCTCCTGTCGCACTGGCTGCAGAGCCTGGCCTCTCTCTGCCTCTCTCCTGTCGCACTGGCTGCAGAGCCTGGCCTCTCTCTGCCTCTCTCCTCTCACACTGGCTGCAGAGCCTGTCCTCTCTCTACCTCTCTCCTGTCGCACTGGCTGCTGAGCCTGGACTTTCTCTGCCTCTCTCCTGTCGCACTGACTCCAGAGCCTGGCCGCTCTCTGCCTCTCTCCTGTCACACAGGTCCAGACCCTGGCCTCTCTCTGCCTCTCTCCTCTCACACTGGCTGCAGAGCCTGGCCTCTCTCTGCCTCTCTCCTCTCACACTGGCTGCAGAGCCTGGCCTCTCTCTGCCTCTCTCCTCTCACACTGGCTGCAGAGCCTAGCCTCTCTCTGCCGCTCTCCTCTCACCTGGCTCCAGAGCCCGGCCTCTCTCTGCCTCTCTCCTATCACACTGCTGCAGAGCCTGGCCTCTCTCTGCCTCTCTCCTGTCGCACTGGCCGCAGAGCCCGGCCTCTCTCTGCCTCTCTCCTCTCACACTAGCTGCAGAGCCTGGCCTCTCTCTGCCTCTCTCCTGTCACACTGGCTCCAGAGCCTGGCTTCTCTCTGCCTCTCTCCTCTCACACTGGCTGCAGAGCCTGGCCTATCTCTGCCTCTCTCCTGTCGCACTGGCTGCTGAGCCTGGCCTTTTTCTGCCTCTCTCCTGTCGCACTGACTCTAGAGCCTGGCCGCTCTCTGCCTCTCTCCTGTCACACAGGTCCAGACCCTGGCCTCTCTCTGCCTCTCTCCTCTCACACTGGCTGCAGAGCCTGGCCTCTCTCTGCCTCTCTCCTGTCAAACTGCTGCACAGCCTGGCCTCTCTCTGCCTCTCTCCAATCACACTGGCTGCAGAGCCTGGCCTCTCTCTGCCTCTCTCCTGTCACACCGGCTGCAGAGCCTGGCCTCTCTCTGCCTCTCTCCTGTCACACCGGCTCCAGAGCCTGGCCTCTCTCTGCCTCTCTCCTGTCACATGGCTCCAGAGCCTGGCCTCTCACTGCCTCTCTCTTGTCACACTGGCTCCAGAGCCTGGCCTCTCTCTGCCTCTCTCCTCTCACACTGGCCCCAGAGCCTGGCCTCTCTCTGCCTCTCTCCTGTCACACTGGTTCCAGAGCCTGGCCTCTCTCTGCCTCTCTCCTCTCACACTGGCCCCAGAGCCTGGCCTCTCTCTGCCTCTCTCCTGTCACACTGGCTCCAGAACCTGGTCTCTCTCTGCCTCTCTCCTGTCACACAGGTCCAGAGCCTGGCCTCTCTCTGCCTCTCTCCTCTCACACTGGCCCCAGAGCCTGGCCTCTCTCTGCCTCTCTCTCCTGTCAAACCGGCTGCAGAGCCTGGCCTCTCTCTGCCTCTGTCCTCTCACATTGGCTCCAGAGCCTGGCCTCTCTCTGCCTCTGTCCTGTCGCACTGGCTGCAGAGCCTGACCTCTCTCTGCCTCTCTCCTGTCACACTTGCTCCAGAGCCTGGCCTCTCTCTGCCTCTCTCCTGTCAAACTGGCTGCAGAGCCTGGCCTCTCTCTGCCTCTCTCCTCTCACACGGGCTCCAGAGCCTGGCTTCTCTCTGCCTCTCTCCTGTCACACTGTGGCAAAGCCTGGCCTCTCTCTGCCTCTCTCCTCTCACACTGGCTCCAGAGCCTGGCCTCTCTCTGCCTCTCTCCTGTCAAACTGGCTGCAGAGCCTAGCCTCTCTCTGCCTCTCTCCTCTCACACTAGCTCCGGAGCCCGGCCTCTCTCTGCCTCTCTCTTGTCACACTGCTGCAGAGCCTGGCCTCTCTCTGCCTCTCTCCTATCGCACTGCTGCACAGCCTGGCCTCTCTCTGCCTCTCTGTCACACTGGCTGCAGAGCCTGGCCTCTCTCTGCCTCGCTCCTGTCACACTGGCTGCAGAGCCTGGCCTCTCTCTGCCTCTCTCCTCTCACACTGGCTCCAGAGCCTGGCCTCTCTCAGCCTCTCTCCTGTCACGCTGGCAGCAGAGCCTGGCCTCTCTCAGCCTCTCTCCTGTCACGCTGGCTGCAGAGCCTGGCCTCTCTCCTCTCACACTGGCTCCAGAGCCCGGCCTCTCTCTGCCTCTCTCCTGTCACACTGCTGCAGAGCCTGGCCTCTCTCTGCCTCTCTCCTGTCACACTGGCTCCAGAGCCTGGCCTCTCTCTGCCTCTCTCCTGTCACATGGCTCCAGAGCCTGGCCTCTCTCTGCCTCTCTCCTCTCACACTGGCTCCAGAGCCTGGCCTCTCTCTGCCTCTCTCCTCTCACACTGGCTCCAGAGCCTGGCCTCTCTCTGACTCTCTCCTCTCACACTGGCTCCAGAGCCTGGCCTCTCTCTGCCTCTCTCCTCTCACACTGGCTCCAGTGCCTGGTCTCTCTATGCCTCTCTCCTGTCACACAGGTCCAGAGCCTGGCCTCTCTCTGCCTCTCTCCTGTCACACTGGCCCCAGAGCCTGGCCTCTCTCTGCCTCTCTCCTCTCACACTGGCTCCAGTGCCTGGCCTCTCTCTGCCTCTCTCCTGTCACACAGGTCCAGAGCCTGGCCTCTCTCTGCCTCTCTCCTGTCACACTGGCCCCAGAGCCTGGCCTCTCTCTGCCTCCCTCCTCTCACACTGGCTCCAGTGCCTGGCCTCTCTCTGCCCCTCTCCTGTCACACTGGCCCCAGAGCCTGGCCTCTCTCTGCCTCTCTCCCGTCACACTGGCTCCAGAGCCTGGCCTCTCTCTGCCTCTCTCCCGTCA
Source organism: Calotriton arnoldi (assembly GCA_963921515.1). Lineage (NCBI taxonomy): Eukaryota > Metazoa > Chordata > Amphibia > Caudata > Salamandridae > Calotriton > Calotriton arnoldi. The sequence goes on from CAWUFW010001460.1 coordinate 1,214,450, forward strand.
CACTGACTCCAGAGCCTGGCCTCTCTCTGCCTCTCTCCCGTCACACTGGCTCCAGAGCCTGGCCTCTCTCTGCCTCTCTCCCGTCATACTGGCTCCAGAGCCTGGCCTCTCTCTGCCTCCTCTCCCATCACACTGGCTCCAGAGCCTGGCCTCTCTCTGCCTCTCTCCTGTCACATGGCTCCAGAGCCTGGCCTCTCTCTGCCTCTCTCCCGTCACAGTGGCTACAGATCCTGGCCTCTCTCTGCCTCTCTCCCCGTCACACTGGCTGCAGAGCCTGGCCTCTGTCTGCATCTCTCCCGTCACACTGGCTGCAGAGCCTGGCCTCTCTCTGCCTCTCTCCTCTCACACTGGCTGCAGAGCCTGGCCTCTCTCTGCCCCTCTCCCGTCATACTGGCTGCAGAGCCCGGCCTCTCTCTTCTCACACTGGCTGCAGAGCCTGGCCTCTCTCTGCCCCTCTCCCGACACACTGGCTGCAGAGCCTGGCCTCTCTCTGCCTCTCTCTTCTCACATTGGCTGCAGAGCCTGGCCTCTCTCTGCCTCTCTCCCGTCTCACTGGCTGCAGAGCCTGGCCTCTCTCGGCCTCTCTCCTGTCACACAGGTCCAGGGCCTGGCCTCTCTCGGCCTCTCTCCTGTCGCACTGGCTGCAGAGCCTGACCTCTCTCTGCCTCTCTCCTGTCGCACAGGCTGCAGAGCCTAGCCTCTCTCTGCCTCTCTCCTGTCACACTGGCGGCAGAGCCTGGCCTCTCTCCTGTCACACTGGCTCCAGCGCCTGGCCTCTCTCTGCCTCTCTCCTGTCACATGGCTCCAGAGCCTGGCCTCTCTCTGCCTCTCTCTTGTCACACTGGCTCCAGAGCCTGGCCTCTCTCTGCCTCTCTCCTCTCAAACTGGCCCCAGAGCCTGGCGTCTCTCTGCCGCTCTCCTCTCACACTGGCCCCAGAGCCTGGCCTCTCTCTGCCTCTCTCCTGTCACACAGGTCCAGAGCCTGGACTCTCTCTGTCTCTCTCCTCTCACACTGACCCCAGAGCCTGGCCTCTCTCTGCCTCTCTCCTGTCACACTGGCTCCAGAGCCTGGCCTCTCTCTGCCTCTCTCCTCTCACACTGGCTGCAGAGCCTGGCCTCTCTCTGCCTCTCTCCTGTCTCACTGGCTGCAGAGCCTGGCCTCTCTCTGCCTCTCTCCTCTCACACTGGCTGCAGAGCCTGGCCTCTCTCTGCATCTCTCCTGTCACACTGGCTGCAGAGCCCGGCCTCTCTCTCCTCTCACACTGGCTGCAGAGCCTGGCCTCTCTCTGCCTCTCTCCTGTCGCACTGGCTGCAGAGCCTGGCCTCTCTCTACCTCTCTCCTGTCGCACTGGCTGCAGAGCCTGGCCTCTCTCTGCCTCTCTCCTGTCACACAGGTCCAGACCCTGGACTCTCTCTGCCTCTCTCCTCTCACACTGGCTCCAGAACCTGGCCTCTCTCTGCCTTTCTCCTCTCACACTGGCCCCAGAGCCTGGCCTCTCTCTGCCTCTCTCCTGTCGCACTGGCTGCAGAGCCTGGCCTCTCTCTGCCTCTCTCCTCTCACACTGGCTGCAGAGCCTGGCCTCTCTCTGCATCTCTCCTGTCACACTGGCTGCAGAGCCCGGCCTCTCTCTGCCTCTCTCTCCTCTCACACTGGCTGCAGAGCCTGGCCTCTCTCTGCCTCTCTCCTGTCGCACTGGCTGCAGAGCCTGGCCTCTCTCTACCTCTCTCCTGTCGCACTGGCTGCAGAGCCTGGCCTCTCTCTGCCTCTCTCCTGTCACATGGCTCCAGAGCCTGGCCTCTCTCTGCCTCTCTCCTCTCACACTGGCTCCAGAGCCTGGCCTCTCTCTGCCTCTCTCCTCTCACACTGGCTCCAGAGCCTGGCCTCTCTCTGCCTCTCTCCTCTCACACTGGCTCCAGAGCCTGGCCTCTCTCTGCCTCTCTCCTCTCACACTGGCTCCAGTGCCTGGCCTCTCTATGCCTCTCTCCTGTCACACAGGTCCAGAGCCTGGCCTCTCTCTGCCTCTCTCCTGTCACACTGGCCCCAGAGCCTGGCCTCTCTCTGCCTCTCTCCTCTCACACTGGCTCCAGTGCCTGGCCTCTCTCTGCCTCTCTCCTGTCACACAGGTCCAGAGCCTGGCCTCTCTCTGCCTCTCTCCTCTCACACTGGCTCCAGAGCCTGGCCTCTCTCTGCCTCTCTCCTGTCACACAGGTCCAGAGCCTGGCCTCTCTCTGCCTCTCTCCTGTCACACAGGTCCAGAGCCTGGCCTCTCTCTGCCTCTCTCCTGTCACACAGGTCCAGAGCCTGGCCTCTCTCTGCCTCTCTCCTGTCACACTGGCTCCAGAGCCTGGCCTCTCTCTGCCTCTCTCCTGTCACACTGGCCCCATAGCCGGGCCTCTCTCTGCCTCTCTCCTGTCACACAGGTCCAGAGCCTGGCCTCTCTCTGCCTCTCTCCTGTCACACAGGTCCAGAGCCTGGCCTCTCTCTGCCTCTCTCCTGTCACACAGGTCCAGAGCCTGGCCTCTCTCTGCCTCTCTCCTGTCACACTGGCTTTCTAACAGGGAAACCCTTAATCCAGCTGCGGCCGATTGAAGGCACAGCAGCACTTTTGCCGAGGGGCATGAATCATTGCTCACAGTTATCACGTCTGCCCCAACTCTCTTTGAATAGATGTGTTCGATCCCCATGTTTTGGCCATGATAGTGGTCATTACAATCTATTGGGGTAAGCCCAGGTGAGCCACAGGTGCTGGGTACGGTACGGTGCAGGCAACAGAATGGTCCTAATCCCCAAACATGCGGCATTAATCACGGATTAGGGACCCTACAATAGATCTTTGCGGGAGAGAGAAAAGAAAGACGCACTTGATTTTTTCCAAAAATAAATTCAATTTATATTTAAAGTTTATCCAATATCATACAATAAATACATTGAGAAAATGACTGTGGTTGCTCTAGAATAGTGCGGAGAAGTGTCGGTAGAAGTGCTCCTGTGCAGAGAAGTGTCGGTAGAAGTGCTACTGTGCAGAGAAGTGTCGGTAGAAGTGCTCCTGTGCAAAGAAGTGTCGGTAGAGTGCTCCTGTGCAGAGAAGTGTCAGTAGAAGTGCTCCTGTGCAGAGAAGTGTCGGCAGAAGTGCTCTTGTGCAGAGAAGTGTCAGTAGAAGTGCTCCTGTGCAGAGAGTGTCAGTAGAAGTGCTCCTGTGCAGAGAAGTGTCGGTAGAGTGCTCCTGTGCAGAGAAGTGTCAGTAGAAGTGCTCCTGTGCAGAGAAGTGTCAGTAGAAGTGCTCCTGTGCAGAGAAGTGTCAGTAGAGTGCTCCTGTGCAGAGAAGTGTCGGTAGAAGTGCTCTTGTGCAGAGAAGTGTCAGTAGAAGTGCTCTTGTGCAGAGAAGTGTCGGTAGAAGTGCTCCTGTGCAGAGTGATATAAAAAGGAAAGGAAAATTTGTCAATGTAAAAAAAACTTTTACTTTTTCAAAAATGGAACAGTGGCTCAAGTGGGAACCACCAGAGCACTTCTACTGACACTTCTCTGCACAGGAGCACTTCTACTGACACTTCTCTGCACAGGAGCACTTCTACCGACACTTCTCTGCACAGGAGCACTTCTACTGACACTTCTCTGCACAGGAGCACTTCTACTGACACTTCTCTGCACAGGAGCACTTCTACTGACACTTCTCTGCACAGGAGCACTTCTACTGACACTTCTCTGCACAAGAGCACTTCTACCGACACTTCTCTGCACAGGAGCACTTCTACTGACACTTCTCTGCACAGGAGCACTTCTACCGACACTTCTCTGCACAGGAGCACTTCTACCGACACTTCTCTGCACAGGAGCACTTCTACCGACACTTCTCTGCACAGGAGCACTTCTACTGACACTTCTCTGCACAGGAGCACTTCTACCGACACTTCTCTGCACAGGAGCACTTCTACCGACACTTCGCTGCACAGGAGCACTTCTACCGACACTTCTCTGCACAGGAGCACTTCTACCGACACTTCTCTGCACAGGAGCACTTCTACTGACACTTCTCTGCACAGGAGCACTTCTACCGACACTTCTCTGCACAGGAGCACTTCTACCGACACTTCGCTGCACAGGAGCACTTCTACCGACACTTCTCTGCACAGGAGCACTTCTACTGACACTTCTCTGCACAGGAGCACTTCTACTGACACTTCTCTGCACAGGAGCACTTCTACCGACACTTCTCTGCACAGGAGCACTTCTACTGACACTTCTCTGCACAGGAGCACTTCTACCGACACTTCTTTGCACAGGAGCACTTCTACCGACACTTCTCTGCACAGGAGCACTTCTACGGACACTTCTCTGCACAGGAGCACTTCTACCGACACTTCGCTGCACAGGAGCACTTCTACCGACACTTCTCTGCACAGGAGCACTTCTACCGACACTTCTCTGCACAGGAGCACTTCTACTGACACTTCTCTGCACAGGAGCACTTCTACCGACACTTCTCTGCACAGGAGCACTTCTACTGACACTTCTCTGCACAGGAGCACTTCTACTGACACTTCTCTGCACAGGAGCACTTCTACTGACACTTCTCTGCACAGGAGCACTTCTACTGACACTTCTCTGCACAGGAGCACTTCTACCGACACTTCTCTGCACAGGAGCACTTCTACTGACACTTCTCTGCACAGGAGCACTTCTACCGACACTTCTTTGCACAGGAGCACTTCTACCGACACTTCTCTGCACAGGAGCACTTCTACGGACACTTCTCTGCACAGGAGCACTTCTACCGACACTTCGCTGCACAGGAGCACTTCTACCGACACTTCTCTGCACAGGAGCACTTCTACCGACACTTCTCTGCACAGGAGCACTTCTACTGACACTTCTCTGCACAGGAGCACTTCTACCGACACTTCTCTGCACTATTCTAGAGCAACCGCAGTCATTCTTCTCAATGTATTGTATAATATTGAATAACCTTTAAACACAAATATTACATTATTTAAAAAAAATAATCAAGTGTGTCTTTCTCTTCTCTCTCCCGCAAAGACCTATTTAGGGTCCCTAATGCATGATTAATGCCCTATGTTTGGGGATTAGGACCATGATACTTTGATGGCACAATGTGTCTGTAGAAGATGTTCTGACACACAAACCTTTCAGGCCATGGTGTGCTCGCCTGGAAGGCTCAGACATTGCTGCGTTGGTCAGTGCCAGTCTCCTGCTTGGCCCGAGAGACCTTAGCCCGTGAGTCCTGTTCACCGTACCTTTGGAGAGTGAGTGGCCGAAGCCATGGGCTACCGTCTGATGGAGTATTAACAGGCTATTACCCACCTTCCGGTTGAATATCACACAATTTGTATTCATGGCATATTAAAAATTGACAGAATACTCCAGGGTGTAGGATCTTGTGGGTTCAACTGTCCATTTTAGGAACCGGAGGCTCTTGGCTTCTTCGAGTCTTCGATAGCGACGCCCACTATTCCCAGGACGCGGTGGACGGGTCAGGGCCGACGCACTGGGATGGGTCAGCTGCCCAAGATGGGCCCAGTAATAGGCGGTAAGGGTCTTGGGTGCAGTTATAATGCAGTTGTAGACTTCAACATCAGCAGACCCTTTCATCCAAACGTTCTGAAACCTCGGCAGTGTTTCACTGAAATGCCAATGCTTCGCTTGAATTTTCATTTAGAAATTTGTGCAGTACAACTTTAAAAAATATAAGACGTGATACATATCCATATTTGAGAGCTGCATTGGGAAACAAACAAAGTAATAAATAAGTAATCAAATAAAATGAAAACAGGAGTGTGAGGAAACATTTTCTCTGTAGATGCCCCTCCCACCCCGCCACCCCCACCGATGCCTCGGCTGCAGATTAAGCTGCTCTTCTGAGAGAAGGTGACGGAGGCAATTAAAAGGATTTGGGGCTCAGCCCTAATGGGGGCTGACACGGCGTTGGCCCCGATCCGCAAGTGTGAAGCCAACCGAGGCTCATGCAGGGAACAAAGAGAGTCACAAACCGAGGGCAGGGCCGACTTGAACCCTCTCGCCCCGCCGAGGGCCTCTCTTCCCTGATAATTACCGGAGCTGAACTTGTCTTTTTCACAGGGCTTCCCCGGCTTGAACTTTTCACCCCCTTTTCACACTGCGCGGCAGAGGTGTGAGGCACGTGTTCGCGCGCCAGAGGCGGCTGCGCATGCGCAGTGTGGGTGTAGGAGCCTGGGGCCGCCTGAGTGCTGGTGGAGAGGATACCAGGAGCCACGGGGGTCACGGTAGGTTACTGGTGCCAGCGATGCAGAATGCGGGTGCTTGCGACCTAAGCCCAGAGAAAGCATACAATGGTGCCATTCTGGGTGGAGGCGTGCTCACCGTGGTGTCTCTGGAGTAGGGGTGGGTGGAACTTCTGGAGTTTCACTCCACGGAATTCAACGGAGTTACATAAAAACTCTGCAAGATTCTGGAGAGTTCAGCGAGCAGACACAGTCAGCATGTCACGCTGATTTTTAGCGTGGGGAGTTTGTTTTGCACTGCAAAATCAGCACGAGCAGCACCACACGGCACGCCAATGAGCGCTGCTTCTATGCTGCCGTTCGAGTAGATTTTCTATTCGAGCAGCATTTTTCCCACCGCGAATGGTGCGCGACCGCCCACATTGAGAAAATCTCACTGGGCGCCGTCCTAGCGCCCAAAAATCAAGCTAGGGGACGCCAATTCAAGCTCGCCAGCTCAAATCGACCATGCAGTTGTTGGCGGAGTTTTGCCAGAACTCCACGTTACAAGTGTAACACGGAGTGGGCAAAACCCGCAAATTTTACTGGTATAGCAGAATTCTTCGCCCACCCTTACTCTAGAGGGGGCAAGATGAGGCCTGTGCCCCAGCTCTACTTGTCAATCATCAACAAACAAAAGAGCCCTTTACATGGCTAATGCTGGACGACCTAACCATCAACAACAAACCAACCAACACTCCTCCTACATGGATAACGTAGGACAACCTACCTATCATCAAAAAACCAAAGACCCCTCTACATGAATAACACTCGACTACTAACCCATCGTCAACAAACAAACCAAACACCTTTCTGCATGGATAATGTTGAACTACCTACCCATCATCAACAAACTAAACCAAAGACCCCTCTATATGAATAACGCTGGACTGCCTACCCATCATCAACAAACCAAACCAAAGACCCCTCTATATGAATAACGCTGGACTGCCTACCCATCATCAACAATCCAAACCAAAGACCCCTCTATATAAATAACGCTGGACTGCCTATCCAGCATCAACAAACCAAACCAAGACCACTCTACAAAGATAATACGACCACCTACCCATCATCAACAACAACAAAAACAACAGCCCTCCCACATGGATAATGCTGGACTACCTACCCATTATCAAGAAACAAACCAACACCCATCCTCCATGGATAACTTTGGACTACCTACCCATCATGAACAAACCAACCAAACACCCCTCTACATGGATCACACTGGACTACCTACCCATCATAAACAAACCAAACCAAACCAAACCAAAGACCAGTGGTTAATTTGTAAAATAAAAAGTGCCGGGGCTCACCTCAGGAGGCAGCGCTAACAAGAGAAATGTGCTGGTGCAAACTGCCTCCTGACTAGAGCCCCGTCACTTATTACTCTGGAGAGACTTGGCCTAATGGCTAGAACTGCAGATTTCAGAGCTGGGGAACCGGTTCGAGTCTCGGCATGGCTCAAAATCCTGTGATTCTGGGGAAAATCACATGGACTCTGAATGAGTGTATCCTTAACTTGTGCTATAAGCACCGGTGCTGAGGATTAGGTGCCGGTGCAGAGCACCGGAAAGCACTGGCTCAAATTAAGCACTGGCAAAGACCCATTTACATGGATAGCGCTGGACTACCTACCCATCATCAAAAAACCAAATTAAAGACCCTTCTACATGGATAATGCTGGAATACCTATCCATTATCCACAACAAAATCCTCGCCAACTCCACGAACTCCAAGGAACTCTTCAGTGTCATACAGGACTTCACCAAACCACGCAGCAAAGCCACGGACATCACCCCGTCCCAAGACCTCTGCGACAAGCTTGGAACTTACTTCCACCTCAAGATCAGGACACTCTACGACAATTTCGCCGACCACACACAAGATGCCACAGCCGGCCCCCCACCCCCCAGAGACACCAGCCAGCCCACCATCTCCAACTGGACACCAATCACGACCGAGGACACCGCCATGACCATGAAAAGCATCCACTCGGGGGCCCCCACCGACCCCTGCCCCCGCACATCTACCACAGGGCCGCGGACACCATCGCACCCGAACTGCAACGGACAATCAACACCACCTTCACATCAGGCACCTTCCCAGACGACTGGAAGCGCGCGGAAGTCAGACCCCTGCTCAAGAAGCCCACGGCCGACCCCTCCGACCTCAAGAACTACCGGCCCATCTCGCTCCTCCCCTTTGCAGCCAAGGTGGCAGAGAAAGCAGTCAACAGGGAACTGACACGATTCATCGAAGAGAACACCGTCCTTGACCCGTCCCAATCCGGATTCCGAAGCAACCACAGCACCGAGACCGCCCTACTCGCCACCACAGACGACATCCTCACCCTTCTGGACCAAGGCCACTCCGCAGCCCTCATCCTCCTCGATCTATCTGCAACCTTCGACACCGTCTCTCACCGCACACTAGCCGACAGACTACATGACGCCGGCATACAAGGAACTGCCTTGGACTGGATCCGATCGTTCCTCACCGGAAGAAGCCAAAGAATCAGACTACCACCCTTCCTCTCCGCCCCCACGGAAATCACCTGCGGAGTCCCACAGGGGTCATCACTGAGCCCGACCCTCTTCAACATCTACATGGCCCCACTCGCAGCCATCGTCCGACAACACAGCCTTAACATTGTATCCTACGCCGACGACACCCAGCTTATCCTCTCCCTCACCAAGGACCCCACTACCGCGAAACTCAACTTCCAGAGAGGAATGCAAGACGTCGCAGTCTGGATGACCAACAGCTGCCTAAAACTCAACGCCGAAAAGACAGAAGTCCTCGTCCTTGGAACCACCCCTTCAGCAGGGACAACACCTGGTGGCCCGCCGCCCTCAGAAGCCCACCTACCCCCTCAGACCACGCAAAAAACCTCAGCATCGTACTCGATTCATCACTCACCATGAACCGACAGGTCAACTCCGTCACCTCCAGCTGCTTCAACACCCTCCGCATCCTTCGAAAGACCTTCAAATGGATCCCCCCTGAGTCAAGGAAGACAGTCACCCATGCACTCATCACTAGCAAACTGGACTACGGAAACGCTCTCTACGCCGGCATCAACAAGTCCCTACTCCGCAAACTCCAGACGATACAGAACACCGCGGTCAGACTCGTCCTCGGCATCCCCTGGCACGAACACATCAGCCAACACCTGCAAAAACTCCACTGGCTCCCCGTGGAGAAGAGAGTCACCTTCAAGATCCTCATCCACGCCTACAAATGCCTTCACAACAGCGGACCCAAATACCTCAACGACAGAATAAACTTCCATGTACCCAAAAGAAACCTCCGATCTGCCAACCTCGCACTAGCCGAAACCCCGCGCATCCACAGAGCCAGAGCAGGCGGAAGATCGTTCTCCCACGTTGCGGCCAAAAACTGGAACAAGCTACCAACAGACATCAGACGCGCCCCCTCCCTGGACACCTTCAGGAAGACCCTCAAGACCTGGCTCTTCGGCTGAATCGGATCTGCGTATCCCCCCCCCAGCGCCTTGAGACCCTCACGGGTGAGTAGCGCGCTTACAATTCCCTGATTGATTGATTGATTGAACAAGCCATCCAAGACCCCTCCTACATGGATAACATAGGACTACCTACCCATCATCAAAAAACCAAATCAAAGACATCTCGACATGGATAACACTCGACTACTAACCCATCGTCAACAAACATACCAATTACCCCTCTACATGGATATCGTTGGACTACCTTTCCATCATCAACAAACAAACCAACAACCCTACTACGGGGCAGATTTACAAGGAACTGACGCATCTGCATAGATGCGTCAGTTTCCTTGCGTTAGCGCCGACTGTCTTTGCGCCACTATGGATGCGCTGTATTTACAATACAGTGCTCCATGGCGCAAGGATTAAAAGATGTGTCAGAAATTCTGACGCATCTGTTGGCGCAAAAGTGACGCTTTGCTGGAGTTGGTCATGAAAGTGACGCAACTCCAGCAATGCGCCACAATAGATGGATGAGTCCCATTCAAAAGCCCTGCATCATTCCTTACGCCTGGTCTGAGCAGGCGTAGGGATTTTGACGCAGTGAAGGCATAGAGTGACACAGTGAAATCTTGTAGATTTCACTGCGTCAGTTCTACATGGCTTTTTGCGTGGGAACGCCCACCCTGCATACATTGTACCTGATGCAGGTATAATGTGACGCAGGGCTTTACAACGTGAGGCATCTCCCTAGATGCGTCGCGTTGTAAATAGGCCGTAACATTTATGCCGCGGCTACGTCACAAAAGTGACGCAACGGCGGCGCAAAAGTCACGCAAGGGGCTTGTAAATCTGCCCCTACATTTATAATACTGGAGTACCCACCCATCATCAACAAACAAACTAAAGAACCCTCTACATTTATAACGTTGGACTACCTACCCATAGTCAAAAAACAAAACAAATACCCACCTACATGGATAACGCTGGAATACCTACTGTCATCAACAAACAAACCAAAGACCCCTCTACATGGATAACTACCTACCCATAGCCAAGAAACAAACAAAAGACCCGTTTACATGGAAAATGCTGGACTACCTACCCATCATCAACAAACCAAACCAACGGCCCCTCTACATGGATAACACATGACTACCTACCCATCATCAACAAACCAAACCAACGGCCCCTCTACATGGATAACACATGACTACCTACCCATCATCAACAAACCAAACCAACGGCCCCTCTACATGGATAACACATGACTACCTACCCATCATCAACAAACCAAACCAACGGCCCCTCTACATGGATAACACATGACTACCTACCCATCATCAACAAACCAAACCAACGGCCCCTCTACATGGATAACACATGACTACCAACCCATCATCAACAAACCAAACCAACGGCCCCTCTACATGGATAACACATGACTACCTACCCATCATCAACAAACCAAACCAAAGGCCCCTCTACATGGGTAACCCATGACTACCTACCCATCATCAACAAACAAACCAAATACCCATCTACATGGATAGCGCTGGAGTGCCTACCCATAGCCAAGAACCAAACAAAAGACCGGTTTACATGAATAGTGCTGGACTACCTACCCATCATCAAGAAACAAAGTAAAGACCCCTCTACATGGATGATGCTGGACTACATACCCATCATCAACAAACAAACAAAAGACCCCTCCTCCATTTAACAAGTGCAGTGATAGAGACAGTGGCGGCCAGCAGGGCTCGCGGGTGGCCTGGCAGGCACGCGGGGGGGGGAGGGAATGGTGGCGCGTACTGTAATGTAAAACAAAAATAACACTTACCTTGCCGCCGGGTCTCGCGTCTCTGCTCCTTCTCTCCTGCGTCCGACACCAGGAACAGGAAGCAGGCAGCCAGGCTCCCTCCCCGAAGCCAATCACAACGCTGGAATGCAGCATTGTGATTGGTCTGAGTGCCGTGACACGGCGCTCAGCCAGGGGCTGGAGGGGTGGGCATGTTCTCCTTTCAGGCTGTAATGGAGAACAGGGAAGAGCGCATGACTGTTTTGGGCGGACCGAGAGGGCCAACCAAACAGTCATTGCGCACTTAGGAGTGGGCAAACCACCCCTCCCCTGCAGCCCCCCCTCGTCACGCACGCTGCCGCAGCAGGAGGACAAAATAAAATGATAATAACATTACATTATTATCATTTTATTTTTTCCTTTCTTAACCGCTGAAGACTAGTGGGGTGACGCTCCTCCGCCTTGGCGGAGGAGCCGCCACTGGGTGGAGACAAGCTCCCAGAGGAGAGGCAGGCCCCAAATGTATACCCTATTTAACATGTTTCTTGTGTTGGGCACATGACAACAGTCTTTCAAAGAGTAGAAGCTGTTGCCTTAGCTGAGCTCATGAGATCCAGGAAATGGCCTTCATGTGTAATAAAAATGTAAACAGTCTTAGACTGAGCAAACTTACGACTTAGTTCATGAGCGTAGTGACGTCACAGACGGAGGCATCCTGTGGGCAACGTTAGCATGAGCAGAACACCCTGAATGCTGTGAGTTACAATGAGCTCAAATAAACAAGAGTGTTGGAAATGTTCGTAGTGAAAAGTGTAGAAAAATCACCCACAGCTAAAAGGTGTGTCGTTCAGGGGATAGGTGCGTGGTCAACACATCTTACTACTACCCCCGTCTCCTCTAACATTACTCCTCCCCTCATCCGCTGTAGAGGAGTAACAGCGTAACTAGGATGAACTTATAGCTCCTTCCTCAACTACAGTAAGGCGCTACAACTGCACACTCTGCTCAGTTCTCTCCTCCCACTGGTCACCTCAGTCTCTAGACTCTGTCATCATGACCCTACAGCCATCCTCCTCTACGTCTGCTAGACCTAGGGTGACCAGACGTCTCGGTTTTCCCCGGACAGTCCCAGTTTTCGGTGGACTGTCCCGGTGTCCCGACACATTTCTTTATTTTGAATAAATGTCCCGGTTTTTAGGACAAAGGTGCGGTAATTGCTATTGAAATTGAAAGGAGAATTGGAAGGTATGCTCTCCTTACACACTTCAGAAGAATGAAAAAAATAAGCAATGTATTCTGTGTCTGCAGTTCGGCTGTATGCTCCCAGCACGAGCAGAGGGGAGACAGGTTGGGCAGAAGTTTTCAGGGGCATAGGGTGGAGGTCCTGCCATTGATAATGTTAAGTAAATGTTGCCTTGTAAATGTATGTGGGTGCATGTGTGTCTGCACGTGCACGTACGTTTAAAAGCCTACTATATATATATATATATATATATATATATATATATATATATATATATATATATGTGGACATATTTACAAGCCCCAGGTGCAAGGACCTGCTTTGAAACCAGGCACTGATGAAAGCCTTGCGGCTGAAACGTGTCTGCCACAGCGTTTCTTAGACTATGAACACTACGCACTTGAGTAATTTGCTGAAATAAATCCATTTTGATCCTGAAGCTGTCGGGCTCATTCTGATCAGCGAGTGAGTATTGCTTTTCATATTTACAAGGCTATGCAAAAACCGGGACAGGCCAGATATAGAAGTAAGACTAAAGGTTTTAGTCCTACTTTTATTTCTGGTGTGTCTCGGATTTTGGTTCTCAAAATCTGGTCCCCCTAGCTAAACCTCAAAGGCCTCTAGCCTATCTGCAAATACCCATAACACTCCTCTACAGAATAAAGCGCATAATCGAAGACAGGGTGCTTTTCAGCGCTACCCACAACCTACTTAGGCGCTGTACAGGTGAAGGACCCCTGGCAACAGGATGATGCCTCTGTCAACATCTGCACCAACTCACCTCTAGAGAAACACAGGTAAATGCCCTCTTCCGAACCGTGTGCGCCACTCCTTCAGCACAACATAAGCGTCTCGAGGCGATGCACTTTGCTTAGCGGCGCTATTCACACTTATTATTTCGTGAAGTCAGTAATTCAGGTCTGTGGGAAGAAGAAACGCTGTAGACATGGCTTTAAGTGATTTTTTTCTACTGTCAATCATGAGTGCCAGGTCAGTAGGTGCACAGATTGAGAGGTAGGGGAGATGAAAAAACCCCAATAGATTTCAGAAATAAGTGCAGCTCTTCAGTTACTTATGCTATTCTACAATGCAAGTGTTTTCAGATAACACTATTGCACTGCATACTGCTGAAACCTTTTGGACATTCAAATGCAAGTATACATTTATCAGTTAAATAAATGTGGAAAAATACCCATTGCAGCTTCATTTATACAGAAAACACAAAATAAAAATGGACAAATGCAGAAAAAATGAGCAAACAATAAATATGGATAAATACAGACAGAAATGTGAAGGAGGTGACCCGAATAGGGTCACCCGGGTCACTCGTGACCACCTCTCGGCCTTCCAAACCAAATGAAGAGTCGGCCAGACAGTAGAGATATAAACCAAAATTATTTATTAGTATTGCGCTGCAGCGGAGCCCAGTCTGACCAGCCTCCTGAGATGGCTGCCGAGGGACTGACTCCCCCCAACATAACATCAGCTATTATACATTTCCAGTTCCCTAAGAACATGCCCAGGCTGGAAAATTCCAGTCCAGGCACTAGCGAACAAAGGAGGCACAGAAGGATGAGCTATGGTCCTGGGACCGGGTACATGCTATCTCCACTACAAGGTTACTCTGCCCGGGCCCGCCATTCTAGAAGGTGGGAACGAGCCTATCTAACAGCAAAGGTATGGCATAATAGAGAGTACATTCATTAGTGCAGCGGAGCTCGGCCTTTCTAGAAATACAAACTAAAGATGCATCGAGGCAGTTTTCTTCTGAGGCAAGAAGTATGAGGCAGAAGCTCAGCTTCGATCATAGAACAAAATGCCAGCTACTAATAAAATGGTGCCATGAATGCTAACTTAATACAGAACGAAGTATGAGCAATGGGACAGTTACATTTTCAATTCTAACAGACCCTCCTTTTAGCATTCATTGCTAAATTTTATTATTGCCATCAGGTAAGAGCCTTTACAATTCTAAAGAAAGGAAAAATGTTCGAGCATAGGCAACATTTGCTAATTTATTTGGCTACCAGCGAAAGCTAAAACTCTATGCGATATGTAATGAACACATTACAAGGCTAGACATACATCATTAATATTCAAAAATGCCCTCGTCAATACACATCATATCCTGGATGTCTTGCATCATCATGGCCTTATTCTCAGAGTCATGTTTCAAGTGTTTGGGGTGAGGCGTCAACATTTTTACACAGCAGGCACAACAGGCAGGAAGGCAGTGTATGCACAGACAACATGTTAAAATGAGACCAGCTATGGCAACCAGGAAAATGATAATCTTCCAACCCCAAGATGTGAATAGGCCCCAAAACCACCCCGTGAGAGACCATGTGCCATTCTCCTGGTGTATAAAGCAAACACAAGGAGATGATGGACGGAGCGCTGAAACTTTTCAGACACTCACCCCCAGTCACAGATCTGGGTTGAATCCATCATCATTCTTTAGTTCACTTCGCCACCTCAGTTCAGACCCAGCTATATGCAAATCAGTCTTGACCCTGTGCCTCATGGGAACAGTCCAGCCCGAACTGCCAAGCCAGGTCTTCCCTGAACCGGAAACAAGCATCATGGGACCGGTTTCTGGGTAACACCCTTCATCAGCCAGCAGCCAGGCTAGCTTGAATCCAGTGGCAAAGTGAGCAAGGGACCCATGCCTGGGCATACCCTGTCAACTTAGGGCGAACAAAGCAAACACAAGGAGATGATGGACGGAGTGCTTAAACTTTTCAGACACTCACCCCCAGTCACAGATCTGGGTTGAATCCATCATCATTCTTTAGCTCACTTCGCCACCTCAGTTCAGACCCAGCTATATGCAAATCAGTCTTGACCCTGTGCCTCATGGGAACAGTCCAGCCCGAACTGCCAAGCCAGGTCTTCCCTGAACTGGAAACAAGCATCCTGGGACCGTTTTTTTGGGTTTCACCCCTCATCAGCCAGGCTAGCTTGAATCCAGTGGCAAAGTGAGCAAGGGGCCCACGTCTGGGCATACCCTGCCAACTTAGGGCGAACAAAGCAAACACAAGGAGATGATGGACGGAGCGCTGAAACTTTTCAGACACTCACCCCCAGTCACAGATCTGGGTTGAATCCATCATCATTCTTTAGTTCACTTCGCCACCCCAGTTCAGACCCAGCTATATTCAAATCAGTCTTGACACTGTGCCTCATGGGAACAGTCCAGCCCGAACTGCCAAGTCAGGTATTCCCTGAACCGGAAACAAGCATCATGTCTGAACTGGGGTGGCAAAGTGAGCTAAAGAACGATGATGGATTCAAACCAGATCTGTGACTGGGGGTGAGGGCCTGAAAAGTTTCAGCGCTCCGTCCATCATCTCCTTGTGTTTGCTTTATTCTCCTGGTGTATATCAGAGGCAAGCCTATGGAGCTTCTGTATAGCAGCATATACATTCGGAGCATGGTCCGGTATGTATACACAGCAGCTACTTCCGATGACATGGCAGGCCCCACCCCTATCAGCAAGGATGACGTCTAGCACCATCCTATTTTGAAGGGCAACGAGTCTCGTAGCCTGGAGCTCAGCTGTAATATTAGTCAGGATACCAGCTGTTGCATTTATCACTCTTTCTACCACCCGCATGAGTCTTCGAATATTGATACTGTTGGACATTGGGCCCCAAAAGGGAACA
The DNA here is from genome assembly GCA_963921515.1 of Calotriton arnoldi. Taxonomy (NCBI): domain Eukaryota; kingdom Metazoa; phylum Chordata; class Amphibia; order Caudata; family Salamandridae; genus Calotriton; species Calotriton arnoldi. The sequence goes on from CAWUFW010001460.1 coordinate 1,230,886, forward strand.
ATACCCTTGCTAGCATCCGTGAACTGCTGCAATGTGGTATCTGTCTGATCTATGTCTGCAGAGTCTATGACTCGTCTAACACGTGACAGATGAACACCCTTGCATTGTAGCCGGTGGTCCCTATGGTAGTTGGATGCCGCTATATACACTGGGGGAAGGAGAAAAGAGAGATAACATATTCCAGACCACCCTCAGGGAAGCCAAACATAGGCCTGGTACCCACAAACAAAGTAAACGTTGTGAGGGGGTAGCAGAGGTGGGCTATTTGCAGTGCTCAGTACATAGGTGTAGTTGCAATTACTCACCCCTACCCCTATTTTCCCTTTGCACAGAAATTTGCTGTCATATTAACCACCGGCACCGGCATTGCCACATCATGAGTAATATTGCGCATCTGAAATGATCTAAAATATTCAGTGACATTAAAATCCCAAAAATCAGACATCTCATTTTGAAGCCATGTTACATTTTGTTCTCTTTCGTAAACATTCATGCAAGCTGTCGGAGACAAGGTATCCGGTGTTCCTTGTTCCCCTGGGGTAAACCCTTGATGTACACGTATATACTCTAAGACTGTTTCATAGTCGGGGGGCGTGGCCGAGATGGCGGCTAGAGCAGTCGCAGAGCCTTGAGCTCCGCTCTATGCCTGCCGCATTTATCCTGTTTCCCACTTACCAGGCCATTCATTCTTCGCTGTTCTCAGAGCGGACGGCGACCGACATCAGGATCCTGCGAAATCTGGACCTCCACGGGGCCCTGTGTGCCTCCAGCGACCTCCGGTCTCCGGCACCGTGACTGAGTGTGCTCCCACGGCCTGGAGCGTCTCCATGGCGCTGGGGTGCTTCGGCGCGGGCAGAAAATCAGCGGCGTGGTGTGCGCGCCCGATCCCCGCTGCGCTTGGGCACTCGAGACACTGTGCCCTGAGCGCCTCCTCGGAGCTACCTGCGACCATCGACCGCGGTGGGTGTCGCACCCGGACTCGCCATTTTGGATTGGGCGGCCTTTGACGGCTAGGCCCGCCGCGACGACGTCCAATGCACGGGGTGCCCAGCAGATGAACGGCGATTGCGCCCTGGCAGTGGTGAGTGAACCCCCCCTTAGCTCCCCTACACCTGGCGAGCGCGGACTGAGCTGTGACCGAGTCGCCTGACCTATGCATGTTGGCCTGCGTGTAGCGGGCGTGCTTTGAGTTAGATACCTGCCTGGTGTTGGGTCCTGGGGCGGCTGGGGCCGGCCGGCTGGCTGTGCGCTGCTCCTGGGGCGGCTGGATTGTGCCTGTGATCTTGTGTCTCCACCATGAACTCCCGGTGAAATACGCGCTCATCGGGGCGCGCACTGGAGCCGGGCCTGTGTGCGAACTGTGGTGCGCAGTTGGGCGCCCATCGCTGGGTGGTGCCTCGCGGCCGACATTTGGAGTGCCTCTCTATGGACTGCTGATTGGGGAGAGAGGGGACACGGAGTGAACTGTTGCCAGCTTTAGCGCGCGCCACTCGAGGGGGCTGGTGGGGCCCTGGCACTCGGGGGACATTGCTACTGCCGCAGTGAGTGGGACTGCTCGCACAACGCGCGATCGAGAAATATTGGGCATTGGAGACTGGCACTGGGGACGCCTCAATCTCAGACGGTGCGGTACACACGCCTTGCCTTACGCCCCTGCCTTCTGTTACACCGGACCCCCCGGGGATATCCCTACACTAACGCCCGGCCTGTGATCTCTAGCGGGTGGCAGAATGGGCAAGCCGAGGGCGGACAGGCTACAGGCGCAGCCACCGGAGCCGACGTCTGCAGACCACGGGGATGGGGACCCCATGCGACCTCCCGCCCAGGGCAGCCACAATGATCAATCCCACCGCTTTGATGAACTGTTAGCGGCAATACTAGACATCAAAACCACCCTGGGGGCGAAGATTGACTCCCTCAGCATCGACATGGGGTTTCTACGTGAGGACCACAAGAAACTTAAGGGACGAGTCGACGAAACTGAATCAATCTTGGCGTCCATGAGACCTACGGTGACCACTACGACCACCCAACTCCAGGCCCTCCAGCATGAGGTAAATTATCTCATGGCCCGTGTGGAGGATCAGGAAGGGCGCTCGTGTCGCAATAATGTGCGCCTAGTGGGCCTTCCCGAACGGGCGGAGGGGCCCAGCATGGAGCTCTTCTTGGAGGACTGGTTCTCACGTGAAGTCCTGCAGGGCAAGGTGTCGAACTTCTTTTCCATAGAGCGAGCGCATAGGGTCCCGGGGGGCCCTCCGCGCCCAGGTGCGTTTCCTCGACCAGTGGTGGCCAGATTCTTTAATTATCGCGACCGAGACCACGTGCTGCAGGTCACCAGGACTAGGGGCTCTTGGCAAATCAACAACGCTACAGTCCATATTTACCCGGACTATACTCTGGCTGTACAGCGCCGTCGCTCCTCTTACCTGGAGGCCAAAAAGTGCTTGAGAGATCATGATGTCCAATAATCTCTACAATACCCTGCACGCCTATGTATCCGACACAAAGAGGGCACGATCTTCTGCAACACCCCCCGAGGAGGCATGGGCTTGGATCGACCAACAGGGTATGGCACACGACCCCCCCCCCCACGCCACAGGCGGATTCTGTGCGACCATGGACCCAGGTGGCGGCTCGCAGGGGCCGGGGCGGGAGTCGACCACGCCGCCCTACGAAGGCACAGGTTGCGCAGGAGCGAGCACGGGCCGTCCAGTCGGTGGAATAATTGGGCTCTCCTGGCTCATCTCCTCGACGAGAATCGGACTCCGAGGCCCAGATGGACCGCACGCTGCGACTCACGGACTCACAGATTGAGGCATTGACGGGGGCGGCCCAGCCCTCACCTCGCAGACGGCGGACGCACTAGGTTGTGGACACCGTGGAAGGGTCAGTTCTTTGAAGTGGGGGCGGACGCCCTGCACGCGCCCGCTGCGGGCCAGACTGACTTACGGGAGGCGGAATAGACACTGAGCGCTGCTCACGAACTTTGCAGTACCCCCCAACGAGCGATAAGTAGCTGATACAGCAACTCATTTGGTTCTTCTTTTATTATATGTTTTGAATTGTGTGTTCTCGAATTTGCAGTTTAGTGCGAATGGCCCATTGCCCGTTGGCAACCAGGGCTGGGGTGGGAAGTTGGGATATTCTCGCTGGTTTCTTTGCTGTTTTCTTTTTATGTTCCACATCCACGAGATCTGGTGATGTAACATGTATGAATACGGTAGTCTGGGACTGTCAGTGTGCCGATGGGAATGTGGGCTGTCGTGTAATGGGTGGATCTTTGCACAGTTCTTGTACACACCCACGTAGATGGCTCTTGGGGATTACTCCTTATTGACCTGGAATGTGAAGGGGTTGGCGGGATGCGCCAAACGTCACAAAGTGTACCAATACCTACGCAGTCACAAGATCACGATCACGTTGCTCCAGGAGACGCACCTCACGACACAGAAACTAACGTCGCTCCGCAAGCGTTGGCGGGGCATGGTCCTGGGCACGACATATTCGGGCTACGCTAGGGGGGCGCTTATTTGGGTGGCTCCTGGGACTCCTCTTCAAATCACACATTCCAGGGTGGACCCACAGGGCCGATATGTTACCATGGAGGGCGTGTTGAATGGTTCCCCCCTGGCACTGGTCTCCCTGTATGCCCCGAACTCGGGTCAATCCAACTTCTTGCGACTCCTCATGCCCTCGCTGCTTGCGGACCCCACGGATTGGGGTGGTGATTTCAACGGAGTATGGGATCTCGCCTTAGATCGTTCCCGCCCTCCTCTCACAGGGGCACAATCCATCACACTGGCACACCACATGCGGGAATGGGCACTTCAAATGCAGCTACATGATGTATGCGCAGATTACATCCGCAGGCGCGCGTATATTCTCATTATTCGGCACTGCATGACTTGTATACGCAGATCGACATGGTGTTTTGCTCGGATGGTGCTCTGCACAGTGTGGTACATGCTGAGTTATTGGCGCGCGCGCTCTCTGACCATACACCCTTACAACTGAACCTGACCTGGGGTGCTCAACGCCCTGCGATCTCGACTTGGCGCTTGCCTGGGGCAGCACTCGCTGATTCCTCCTATCGGGCCACCCTCCTGGAGTCCATCACCTCCTACTTTGAGGAGAATGAGGGGACTGCCTCGTCGGTAGGGGTGGAGTGGGATGCCTTCAAGTCTGTTCTTAGAGGCCATGCCCTCAAGACCACGTATGGGGCTCGTAAAGCCTTGTCTACGGCGCTGGCCACGCACGAGTCTGCGATCCAGAGTTATGAGCAGCGTATTCCGAACGATCCCCAACTTTCCCCCTCCCTCGCCCAGGCTCGATTGGCGTATAAGAATGCGATGGATGACCTGTGTGCCTTGGACTACAGAACGTATCTGGCGCGCTGGCACGGAGAGGGTGATAAGGCCGGGAAGCTCCTGGCGTGGCTCCTTCGATCCGACGCTACCCAGTCTCCCATTACTACCATATACACGGGTGCTGGGGCCTTGGTGAATACACAAGCGGCTATTAATTCCTCCTTCCATGAGTACTACACCACGTTGTACGCGGCCTCGGCCCCACATGACCCTGTCCGCATCCGGGAACTTTTAGAGGGAGTTCAGCTCCCACAGATCACCCCGGCCCACAGAGATGCCCTTGAACAGCCCATTGTGATCGATGAGATCACGGATGCCATCCGGCAGCTGGCAGCGGGCAAGACGCCGGGGACGGATGGGTGGCCGGCTGAATTTTATCGTACCTTCTCTACACAGCTAGCACCTCGGCTGGCCAAGTTGTATGCTGCGGCCTTTGAGACTGGTTTCAGGGTGGCACATCTTTTGATGGTGACGTGTGGTGCGAATAGGGTCAGCACATAGCCAGTCAGACGTGCACTGGTAAGGTGCTGCGTCTTTGTTCTGTTCAAAAGTGTATCCACAGCATGAGGTACCATAACTGTGAGATCGGTATCAAGAACGAGCCCTGCCGATTGTCGGATAGACTGGAAAAAATAATGGGGCGACCCGGTGTCCCTCAGAACCTGGGTATACGTATTAAATAAAACAATTGGTTCTGTCGGGGTTTTTTCCACAATTGCTTAGAGTACGTAAGTAGCAACAGCTTACTTATAACACATGCCAATGATTTGAGAAAAAAAGGATTAAAAATACCAAAACACACACCAAAATTAGTATTCAATAATATATTTGGAAATAGATATCCAATATTCAAGGCTGTCGCAATTTACAAATTCAATTGCAATAGAGAATAAGTGACTGCTGGTGAAAAAGTGACATGTGGTGATAGGTGACGTTGATAGTGCACTATATACAAGACAAATAAACGTGCATTCAAGAGAGGGAGAGGAATTTCTGTTTGTCCTTATTATTTTAGCACATATGCTACAGGATCCATTGGCAAGTTAAACTGTGATCATGAGCGTTGTGCAGACATATGTAGTACGTCGATGTTTCGACCCTGTTGGTAGCGCAAAAGTAAAAATGCGTCAAGGTGGGTCTTCTTCAGGACAGGAGGGGGGAGTAGGCAGCCAAAATGCAGATTCTTTAGTGTGTCTGTGAGTATCAAAAGCCTCTTATTCAAAGAAGGGCTAATGATTACAACCTCTCAGGACTCCACCAGCCGGTTGGAGCCTCAATAGTATTCTTTTAATCGACTTCCACCCGTCGGTTGGAGTCTTTTGTTATAGCCAGTCAAATGAGTTACGTGATCTGGCAAAAAGCGCGTCCGTCCGGCAGCTGCTTTGTTCTAAGATTGTCGGATAGAGACAGCCACAGCCGCGACCGCTCTTAGACAGCTCGGGAGGGCTCTTGCGATGCTGTCAAGCAGAGCAGAAAAATGAACACACGGCCTCTGCTTACCTCCAAAGGCTTGTGTTAAGACAGAAAGTGCGCAACCAGCCATCTCGTGTACATACAACGCGAACGGCTTCTGGTAGTTAGGCGCACCAAGCACAGGCGCAGAGCAAAGCGAGACCTTTAATTGCTCAAAAGCTTGTTGACATTCAGGTGTCCAAGGCAAGGGTTCATGCACATCTTTAGTGGTTAGCTGCAGTAGCGGTTTTGTTAGTAAAGAAAAGTTAGGGATCCAGTGCCGACAATACGAAGTAATGCCAATGAAAGCTCGCACATCCCGCTGAGTCTTAGGGATGGGCATTTTGACAATAGCACTAATGCGTTCAGGTGTTAGTCTCCTTCCCTCCTTCGACAGTAGGTGACCTAGATAGGTGACCTGCTGTCAACAATATTGGAATTTTGAAAGGGACACTTTATGTCCGTGATGGGCCAAATGTAGCAACAATTTAACCGTCGCATCTTTGCAACCATCTTCAGTGTCGGAAGCGATCAAGAGATCGTCCACGTAATGCAGCAATACATTACCTGGGGGAAGTGTGAGGGAATCTAATTGGCCTTTTAAAGCTTGACTATATATGCTAGGACTTTCAGTATAGCCCTGAGGGGCTCGACAGAATCTAAAACTTCTGCCGGCCAGGGTGAAGTCGAACAAGTGCCTGATCTCTGGATGAATAGGAATACTAAAGAAAGTGTTTTTCAAATCAATAACAGAAAAGAACTTTGCAGAGGAAGGAATCATTGTCAGAAGGGCGGTGATATCGGGGACAACTGAGAACTGAGGGACCACAATCTTATTAACCTCACGCAAATCAATCACAAATCAATAGACATCAGGATGATCAGCAGAGGAACCCGAGGGTGTCCTCTTAAGAATGGGAAGAATGGGGCTATATCACACGTTCGCAGTCATCTCCTCAACAACCCCGGACTTGATCAAGTCCTGTATAATCTGTAATAGAGCTCTCCCCCCTGCTTGTGGTATTTTGTACTGGGGAGTACGAGGCAGAACAACATTGTCTTTGACCTTAAAAGAGACCGGGTGTATCTGTAACAGCCCTACGTCTGTATCGCCTGTAGCCCACAACGTGGGCGGCACATCTTTGAATTCAGCAGGGAGTGGCGCATCCTTAGACAAACACTGCTTAAAACTAACCACATTAGGACCCATCGTCATATAGACACCTGCCGGGGAACAATATATTGTGGCGTACAACTTCTTCAACAAATCCAATCCCATCAGATTCTCACTGCAATTGGACGTCAGTAAAAATGGCGAATCAACAGTAAAGGGACCAACGGTCAGGGCAAGGGGCTTGGATATGGGGCTCACAACCAGTACACCAGAAAAGCCTACTGAAACATTATTGTGGCCAGACAGGGCTGCCCCGGGGACCAGTGAATGAGAAACAGAGCTGTTCATTGCGCCTGTATCCACCAAGAATTGCTTAGCTGAGCCCTGCAAGTCAGCAGTAACATAAGGTCCGCGCTGATCTACAGGTATCTGAACTGGTCCCTCGCCCTGTCCCTGGCTGTCCTAACCATGAGATAACCCAGTCACTTTATCCAAATCGTAGTCATCATGATAGTACTGTCGCCCCCGAGGGTCATCGAAATAGTTCCGATGAGAGCGACCCTGCTGTTCCCCACTTTCCTGGCTGTCGTCATGACCACCTGCTCCACGACCCCGTCCACGAGAACCCAGTCCTCTAGGGACCGCAACCTTTTGCAACAACGTCGGGCACTCACTGCGCCAGTGTCCCTCCTCCTTACAATATGCACACTGATTCGGCCTCAGAGGCACAGCATTCTTGCTAGTGTAGGGCAGCTGTCGGGCCGGACCTATGAGCGTCCTCTCCCGTTCCCTCGAGATACCTGCTGCATCAACACCATCGTCTTCAACTCCTTATTTTTCTTCTCCACCTTCTCCTTCTCTTCGTTTTCTCTATGCTCATAATACTGTGCCATACTTAATATCACTGACGGGGAGGAGGTAGTCCAAGTGCTCTCCAAAGCCTGCAACCGAGTCGCGATCTCGGCAAGCAAGTTCGTAACAAATCTGTTAACGAACAATTGGACACCTCCCTCCATCGACAAGTCCTGCCCACTGAAATCCAAAAACACAACTTCAAACCTAGTAAAACAAGACCTATTGCAATGCAATAAAGGGCCTTCTCGACCGGCTTGTGGGATGTACAGAAGACGGCAAGCAAAGGTTCACGAACGCAGGCTCGGATTCTAATGAGCCATGTTTGGGGAGATTACCGATCCCTTTAATCTGTTTGCCTTCTGATGACTAATCCATATTTACTATCATAGATAGGGTAGAACAAGCCATCACTAATAAACAGCGTTTGTGTGAATGTGCACTGATCTAGGGGAAGGAGGGGGCACAAAACAGGGGACGCTCCTCATAATCCAAATCCACTAGGCAGATCTGATATCCACCAAACGTCTCCTCAAAATGAGTGCAGCGAACAGGAAGGGGTAGGCAGTACCCGTCGGCTTATCTTTCTCAACAGAAGGGTGGGTGTGTTTGTAACTCCAACAAGCCAAGGGCGATGGGGCCTGCGGCCAACGGTACAGCATGAATGTAGCGCACACACCACCGGCGCTTAGGAGTTTGGCGGCTGCTTCGGGACTCAGTTTGTGCTGCTTCTGGAAGTTGTGCCAGCGCTCCCGTTGCACGCCCAGGTCCAGCAATGAAGCGGTTTTGGCAGGCTGAGGGGTGGCGGGGGCCTTCTTAGGCAGAGGGGGTGACGGGGAGCGGGCGGCGGGGGGCTTCCGGGCCTGAGGGGGAGACTGGGAACAGGTGGCGGGAGCCTTCCGCGCCGGAGGAGACTATGAGCGAGCGGCAGGCGCCTTCCGGGCCTGCGGTGGTGACAGAGAGCGGGCGCTCGGTGCTTTACGAGGCTGGGAGGGAGAAGTGGCAGCGGGGTAGTGAGTGTGGGCTGCGGGGGCCTAGCGGGCATCGCGAGCACCCTGTAAATAAAACAAACAATATTTAAACAAAAAGCATACAACAAAACATGCAACTTTTATAATAAATAAAAAATATACGCTTACCTTTAATCCTCCCGCTCTGTGCTCCCGATATAAAATCCACTTTAAACAAGGAATACGCGCCGTTGCTGCACATGAGACAGCAAGTCTACAGCCTGTCTTGATCCAGCTGCCTGCACGCGCCAGTAGGCTCTCTAATTGGTTGACAAGGTCCACCTATCACAAAGCTTCTTTGGTGGTTGCCAACCAATAAGAGAGCCAACTAGCCCGTGCAGACAGCATGAACAACACACTCGTAGACTCGCTGTCTCATGGGCGTGTCAAACAAAGCCACAGGGCTGTAACATAAAACCCTGTAAACCAATAACAACCGAAAGTTTTAAATAATTATGAATGTTGCCCAATTGAAAGCAGGGGCGGGAACAGAAGTCCCTTTACACAAAATCCTTTACTTCAATAAATCTCTCGCTGCGCGAGCAGTACTGCACACTGCAACGCTCGGCGCGAGACCTAAAAATCAGATACACTTTCATCTTTCTTCTGACGACATGCTGTTAACTTGTCCCAATCTACTCTTCTAGGTGGAATTAGAGAGTGCATGTAGGTAATATTTCGACCTGGCAAAGCTAGTATCTCAGCCTTAGGCTTCTCACCAGGCTTCCTTTCTTTATCCCATGCCCTGATCTCGTCCCAAGTGCCACCCAACTCCACAACATGGTCCTGTGTATGCACCTGCCGCCAAATATCAACGGGCACCAATAAACCGAAGAACATCTCAATGTCTGCCAACGTCAACACCGTCGACGACGCAGCCTCTGTTAATTCTTTATAATATGAAGCTGGATTTTTCCTAGGGTCGGGTAACTGAGTCTTAAGAGACAAAACCTCACTCCTTTTCCAAGGAGTATAAACCCATTGTTCCTGGAAACGGGCCTCTACTCGCTGTCTGACTACAGCATCATGCTGATCTCGCAGCTCCGGTATCTCAGGGTGGAAAATAGGATGTACCTCCCTCATCGGAAACTGGGACACTGTTGTCAGACTCTTCTGATGCAACCTGCCTCGATAACCAATCAGTGTTGCAACATTACTAAAAACGTCGTTAGGGGCCATGTCAGCAGCATACACATGGTCCCGAATGTCATAAATAATTTGGGGTGCGACACCATTGAAACACTGTTCTCACAACCCAATCAGAGCAGCCGACATATGTTTGAGGCCATGCTGCTGTACAAACGGTTCATACTCTTTCAACACGCTCCACACATCCTCCACACTGTAAATCGGACTCCAGGCCCACTGGGCAGCCTGGTTAGCTACCATCTTTTTCTCTGCATCTCCCACATCAGATCGAATCAACACCCGCCCCATTTGCTCCTGTGTAGTCGCCCAGTCCCCGTCATCCAGTCCACGCACCGGTGTTCCAATGCTCAACAAGGTCGGGGAGAGGAGATGTGGGGAGGGCACAATGTTCGAAGGAGCAGGCACCAGAGTTATTAATGACTGTGTCGTAGGTGTAAGCAATGGAGAGAGGGAAGAAGTTGGAACAATAGGCGTAGCAGGGAGACCTGCAGTCACTGCAGGCGCGACAGGTGAAGCCGAGGAAGAAGCAGGAGGCGCTGTAGCCGAGGCAGCCAGGTCAATAGCAGGAGAACCAGAGGCAGGGGCAGGAGAGGCAGAGGGCTGGGGCTGTGGGACAGCAGGATATATATTCTCAGCGGAGCATATGGAGGCGGGGGTCGGGTATGTAGGAGAGTAGGATCTGCCTCTTATAGTTACCCCCACTTTTTGCTGATGTTTCACTGTTTTTCGACTTAGCCAGACTGAGGCCCTGCTAATCAGGACCCCAGTCTATCTGCTTTCTACTCTAAATTGATTGTATGTACTTTAGGTACACTCCAGATTGGATTCTGGGGTACCCTTGTGAGTCCCTAGTATATGGTATACTAGGTACCCAGGGCAAAGGTACCCCAGAGGCCTACCAGGGGCTGCAGCATGTATTATGCCACCCCTGGGAAGCCTTTTAAAATGACACAACAGGTCTGCTGCAGCAACCTGTGTAAGGTGGTGTATCCACCCCTTACTGAGATATAGGTTCCCTATATCTCTCCATATCACTGCACGTGTAAACCTATCAGTCACCCCTATGGCAGGCCTTAACAATCCTGAAGGCAGGGTGCTGGGTTTCATGTGAGAGGGTGCCCATGCATGAGCAGAGCCCCTCTGCAGCTTTCGGAATCTTCATTCCGGGGTTGTTTGTGATGCAGCCAACCATATACTCTTAAGTGCATTATAACCTCGCGGTAAATGCTAACTTGAGAATGGCTGCATGGAAACATGTTGTGTTTGGTGTCAAACACCTTGGAATCATACCTCCACCCCAGTACCTGGGGTAGGAGGTATGACTCCACCCTACTAGAGGGAGAAACATGGCACCACCGGTACACCCAGTACCAGCTTAACAGAACCCTGGCATCACAAAATGGATGCTGCAGCCACAGACACGAGTCTGCCCTCCTGCTGCTGGACAAAACTCCGGCAGGGGAGGCCTGGACAATAGGTTTCTTGTCACAGGGAGGTGTGACCACCTCCCAGACAGGCTTTAGTGTATTGGGGCTGGGTGGGTGCACTCTAAGAGTGCTTTGAAGTCTGCACTGGGGGCACATTTGGTGTCCCTGTGCATAGTCCAGCTCAAACCGGTTGCAGGGGCTACCAGCCCCTGCTCTGGCGCGAAACTGGACAAAGGAAATGGGTGTAGCCACCCCTCTTTCCTGACCCTCCCATAGGTGGGTCCCCAGAGTTTGTCCCACTCCTTCCTTGGGTATAAAGTAGGAACCCCTGACTACAGGACTTTAGATTACACCTGGACTAAACTCTGACACAGAAACCAAGTACTTCGACGATCTACACTATGCTGGATGACTGAAGAATCTCCTTGGAGTAAAGAATTTACTCCCCTGCAAGGCAGGCACCTTTAACGCAACTGACTGGTTGGCATCTCCGAAGCTCCTGCGAACTCCGAAGAATATTGCCACACAGGAGGTGGGTTCCCAAGGTCCCTGAGGTCGATCTGTGCCCACAGCAAGTCTGAGGCCCGTATCCCTCATGGAGACCGTGCAACCCGAACCCCTGGACACCGCGACCATTTGCAGAAGCATCAGCTTTCCGGCGACCCCTGAGGCTGATCTTTGAGTTACTTGTAGCCCTGACCCCGAGCAGTAATTACACTGAAGATTGCTGGCCTACACTCAACGGGTGTTCCGTGGGCCGCCATTTTGTGATTCCTCTCAAGGTCCCTTCGCGATCCCTGGTCCGTTGACCTGTGGGTTCCCAAGAAGGCAACTCTAACTTTAATTGGGCTTCCCTGGTTGCTCCAGACGTGCCCTGACTCTCCATCGCTTGGGGAGTCCCCAGAACCTTGCTGGTCCTCACAGAAGCATCTTTTCTCTTCCTGCGTGGGTTGCTGTTGCTAAGGCTTGTTGTGTTCAATCCGAGCACCGACACCCAAGCACTCGACATCCTTCGTGGGACAGCTCAAATCCGGCTCCTGGTCCTCCTCGACGTCTCCTGGACCCCGTGGCTGCAGAGTCAAGCTTCACCTCTCCGCACCTGAAGCACCCGACATCGGTGGGCATTCGATTGCTCCGCTTCCTGGTCACTGGCTAGTGACCCAGACTCTGTCCCCTCTGCTTTCAGGTTCTTCACATCTTCGATCCAAGCTTGGATCATCCCGGACACTTTTCTTCTTCACGGCAGCAGCACTTTGCAGCAGATCGCCATTGAAATCAACGACGATTCCCGTCACCATTTGACACCTATGCACCCGTCTTCCCTGGGTGAGGTAACTCGAGTACTCCGGTGCTTCCGTGGGTGTTGGCCCTAGAAACCCTCAAGTCTAAAAGGGTTTGCTCAAAGTCCTCTCCTAAGTGTCCTTTAACTTTAAAATTCCAACCGCGACTTTCCTCATAGAATTCTACGGCACTCGCGGCTGTGTTCTCACACTGCACACGTCCCCCGTGGGTCTCCTGTGTCACTACCTTGGGTGGTTCCTTGGGGTCCCAGCGATTCTACGTGCTCTAGGCACTGTGTCTAGTCAAGTCGTGGTTCTTATACCACTTTCTTAATATATGGTTTGGTCCCCCCTGGGGCCCATTGTATATTGTGCTATTTACTGTCGTTTTAATACTGTGATATTGTGTATCTTGGACTCTAATCTCATAAAGAGATTAGTAGTGAGTGTTTAGAAATAAATACATATATTTTATATATATATACCTGGTGTGGTTCTCCTTTCATTTGGTCATTCAAGAGGTTATAATCTGGTAAACCAAGCTGCTTTACACTCCTTCAAGACTTAGCCTGAAGGCTGCTCTCCATAGCTACCACTAGGATAGCTTTCAATAAAGGTTGTCTTTAAACCTATCATCAATAAGGGTCGTTTGGACTGGTGCAAGGTGCCCACTATAACTAGTGGACAGCATATGCCAGGCCAACTTCTCACATTGGTGTGCAGCGGTTGGATTCAAGCTTGCTATTGCTTTACCAGATAATCTCTTTGAAGTGACTAACTGAAAACCACTATAGGTACATAGGTACATATAAATCAAGTTTAGAATACAGTAAGTTCTACTGAACTTAGAGTTGTGTGTCAAGGGCTTAGCACACCTTTCTACAACTCAAGAGAGTTTAGTAGGCCCCACTAGAGTAGGTAGGTGCATACACCAAACCACACTAGTCATGTCTTCAAGGGCAGAAACCAGTGGGTCTCTCCCAACTAAGTATGACCAGGTCTCATACCAAGAATTGAGGACTATGTGTGCCTCTAGGAAATTGAAGACAGGGAAAAGCCCATCCACACAACACCTCATACAGTTGTTGTTAGCAGATGACCTCAGAAAGACCCCAGGGTCTGATGAGGTTGGCAAAGGGGGTGGGGCAGCTGAAGAGGAAAGCCCAGGTAGTGAACGCTACTATGACCCAGACTCTGATGCTGGCCAGGGGGATCAAAATGATTCCAACCTGGAAAATCCAATTCTTCCTGAAGGTGAGGAAGGAGACCCCAGTGAGGTTCTCTTTACCCCACCTGGAAGGGTTAATAGTCTACCAAGAAGATCAAGATCTCCTCAGGAATTTAATCAGTCTGGTACGTCTATAGGGTCCTCTGCTTCTCATAAAAGGGCATCCTCTTATGAGAAGAAATGCCAATTGCTTGAGTTTGAGAGAGCTAAGCTCAGAATCAAGAGAGAGCAATTGGCCTTAGACAGGGAATCCCTGGAGCTTCAGAGAGCTTCTCAGAAGTTGGGGCTAGAGCCCCATGGTGGCAGCAACAGTGTCCCTAGAGGTAGAGATCATACTCATGACCATAGGAACCTGAACAAGATTGTCCCTCCCTACCAAAGTGGGGATGACATCCACAAATGGATAACTGCACTGGAGAGGGCCTGTAAGGTACAGAGGGTCCCTCAGGAGCAGTGGGCAGCAATCTTGTGGCTCTCCTTTGCAGACAAAGGTCGAGACAAGCTCCTCACTATAAGAGAAGAGGATGCTGACAATTACAAAGTCCTGAAGAGTGCTCTGATTGAGGGGTTTGGCCTAACCACTGAACAATACAGGTTAAAGTTCAGAGATACCCAAAAGGCACAGACTCAGGACTGCGTTGACTTTGTTGATTGTGCTACTAAGGCTCTGGAAGGCTGGTTACTTGGCAGTAAGGTGTGTGATTTCAAAGGATTGTATAATTTAATCATGAGAGAGCAGATCTTTAACAACTGTCAAAATCAACTGTTGCATCAGTACCTGGTGGACTCTGATCTGACCTCTCCCCAAGAATTGGGTCAGAAGGCAGACAAATGGGTCAGAACCAGGGTGAGACAGAAGGCTCAGAACCAAGGTGGTGACTCCAAGAAGCAAGATTCTAAAAACTCTGATAAGGGTGGGGAGAAGGGTAAAGACCAGAAGTCTTCTCAAGGGCCCCAAAAATCTGCATCTGGTGGGGAGTCCCAATCTAACAAAGGAAAAGGCCAAAAGAAACCATGGTGTAAAATCTGGAAACAGAAAACCCATTGGACTAGTGATTGTACCAAGACCAAAGACTCAACTCCAGCCACCATTGCCCCTAAGGCAACTGTTCCCCCTAGTTCAGCTCCAAGTGGTGGTGTTCCAAATAAGGGTGTAGTAGGGTTAACCCTGGGATCTGAGATGGACTCTGGCCTAGTCAGAGTTCCAACTCAGGCTGTACTGGTCTGTGTTGGAGACATGGATATGTCCTCCTATGTGAGTCCCAGTAATCTGGGCAAATACAGACAGCAGCCCTTGATTAATGGAAAAGAGGCTTTGGCATTCAGGGACACAGGAGCAAGTGTCACAATGGTGACAAAAGATCTTGTAGCCCCTGAACAGATAATACTTGGTGAAATGTACCAAGTGACCAATGCTAGCAATGTCAGGACAGACCATTCCCTGGCAGTTGTTAATTTCTCCTGGGGAGGGGTAAGAAGGTTGTGGTAAGTGCAGACCTCCCTGTTGAATGCTTGGTAGGAAATGATTTGGAAACTTCAGCTTGGGCTGAAGTTGAGCTCAGGACCCATGCAGAAATGTTGGGCATCCCTGCAGATGTGTTTGCTATGACCAGGTCACAGGCAAAAATGTCTAAAACCGAACAGGCCCTGGATCCTGGAAGAATGAAAGAATGGACCAGGTGCCTCCCAAGAGGAGGAGCAGTAGGGTTAAGGCAGTGTCTTCCCCCCTGCCTCAGAATGCAGATCAGTCTCTTGAGGGAGATGATCTCAGTCCTGAAGAAGGAACTGTCCCAGAGGAGCTTGAACCTGATCAGGTTGAGTTCTTGGGGACAGGGGGCCCTTCCTGGGCAGATCTGAGCCAGGAGCAACTGAGCTGCCCCTCTCTTGAACCCCTCAGACAGCAAGCTGCTGCTGAGGCTGCTGGGAGTGCTAGTGGGTCCCATAGGATCTATTGGGATGATGGACTCCTTTACTCAGAGTGTAGAGACCCCAAGCCTGGAGCCACCAGGAGGTTGGTTATACCTCTGAAGTTTAGGAGCTTCCTCTTGACCCTAGCACATGATATCCCCTTAACAGGTCACCTAGGCCAAAACAAGACTTGGGACAGAATTGTCCCTCACTTTCATTGGCCTCATATGTCTGAAGACACCAAGGAGTTTTGTCGCTCCTGTGTCACCTGTCAAGCCAGTGGTAAGGCAGGTAGCACTACAAAGGCCCCCTGATACCACTACCTGTGGTGGGGGTTCCCTTTGAGAGGGTAGGGATTGACATTGTTGGTCCCCTAGATCCTCAAACAGCATCTGGGCACAGATTTATCCTGGTGGTGGTGGACCATGCCACTAGGTACCCAGAAGCAATTCCCCTCAGGACCACCACAGCTCCTGTGGTGGCCAGAGCCCTCCTGGGAATCTTTTCCAGGGTGGGTTTTCCTAAGGAGGTAGTATCAGACAGAGATGCAAACTTCATGTCTAGTTACTTGACTGCTATGTGGAAGGAGTGTGGAGTAAATTATAAATTTACCACCCCCTATCACCGACAATGCAATGGTTTAGTTGAAAGGTTCAACAAAACCTTAAAGGGCATGATTAAAGGTCTCCCAGAAAAGCTTAGGCGCAGATGGGACATACTTTTGCCCTGCCTTCTCTTTGCCTACAGAGAGATTCCACAGAAGGGGGTTGGTTACAGCCCATTTGAGCGTCTGTTTGGACATCCAGTTAGGGGTCCATTGTGTCTAGTGAAGGAGGGATGGGAGTTACCTCTCAAACCCCTAAACAGGATATTGTGGACTATGTACTTGGTCTCCGCTCCCGGATGGCTGAATACATGAAGATGGCAACTAAAAACATTGAGGCTAGCCAGGAATTGCAAAAGGCCTGGCATGACCAAAAGGCTGTGTTGACTGTTTACCAGCCAGGGCAGAAGGTGTGGGTGCTGGAGCCAGTGGCCCCAGCAGCCCTCCAAGACAAGTGGAGTGGCCCCCATACCATTGTTGAACAGAAGGGAGAGGTTACCTATCTGGTGGACCTTGGAACTCCCAGGAGCCCCCACAGGGTGCTCCATGTCAACAGACTGAAACCATATGTTGACAGGGCAGACATGGGCTTGCTCATGGCTACTGATGAGGGACAGGAGGAAGAGAGTGATCCACTCCCTGACCTGCTCTCACAGAACCCTGATGATGGATCAGTAGATGGTGTAGCCTTGGCAGGCAGCCTCACTGACCAGCAGCAAACTGATTGCAGAAAAGTTCTCAATCAGTTCAGACATATGTTCTCTCTGACTCCAAGTCAGACTACCTGGTGCACTCATGAAGTGGACACTGGGGACAGTCTGCCTGTTAAAAATAAGATTTACAAGTGGACAGCATATGCCAGGCCAACTTCTCACAGGGTATCTAACAGGTCCTCTATAAATGTATCGCCTTCTTCTCGGGCAACATAGGATTTGTCACATTGCAACCTAAACTTTCTATCAGCACACTCTATACCCTTCTCTATTTTCTCTCTATTATACGCTACTGCTTTCTGTGTCACTGTCTGCATTCTGCCTGTTCGGGCCTCTTTTTCTGCCTTCATGCGCCTCTGCTTAGCTTCCTTGTGTCATACCTGGAGATAATCAAACATCGACTGCCTACTTCGTTTTACAAATAATTTATCCTGCAGGAAATTCAATTTTTGCTCATCAAAGGTACCTGTTAGCGGCCACTGCAACTCGGCATTGTCCCTCGTATATTTGTGCCATAGTGTACTAAACATAATAGGGCCAAGGCCGTGCTTAACATACATATCGAAGTTCGGCGTACCTTCCGGAGGCGCAGGCTGCCTCTCTTCCAATCGAGCAGCAGCGGAACAACAACGGCACCCCAAACAACACAACCTGCTCCAGCAGGGCATCTTAAAAGGAAGCAAGGTCACTATTCGTGCGAGACGAATAGTTCGCAGCGTATCAAACAAGGAAACCCAAAGGTCAGTCCTCAGACTGCACCAAGAAACAATTCAGAGTCGACACCATAAAACCAAGAAACCAGCCAAATCCCAGGCATTTTCAAAAGCAAGCCAAATCCAATATGTTGCCTGGAAGAGCATCCGCAGACACTCTGTACCCAAATCGGTCCGCAGACCTACCAAGTGCAATCAAATGGTCCGCAGACCATACCAAATATTATTCAAAAGGGCGCTGTATTCACAAACAACCAAAGCAAACTCACCTGGTGCACACAGGTCAAACAAATTTATTCTCCACTGCCGACTCTTCGGACCAAACGGTCAGATCCAAGGGTTTCGCCTTCTCAGGACCCCAGTCGGGATGACCACTGGGCAAGGCACTGCCCAGGCAAACAGGCAGGGCAGCTGCGAGTGCTAGGCTCTATCGTGCAGGGATCCCCGATCCGCCCATCCAACCCGACGTGGCCCCGTCCTCCTCACCTGTCCGCAGGTAAGGATGGGTCAACCCGATGGAGTCCCTGTTTGGGTGCCAACTGAAGGAGGTGACCCGAATAGGGTCACTCGTGACCACCTCTCGGCTTTCCAAACCAAATGAAGAGTTGGTCAGACAGTAGAGAATATAAACCAAAATTATTCATTAGTATTGCGCTGCAGCGGAGCCCAGTCTGATCAGCCTCACGAGATGGCTGCCGAGGGACTGACTCCCCCCAACATAACATCAGATATTATACATTTCCAATTCCCTAAGAACACACCCAGGCTGGAAAATTCCAGTCCAGGCACTAGCGAACAAAGGAGGCACAGAAGGATGAGCTACGGTCCTGGGACCGGGTACATGCTATCTCCACTTCAAGGTTACTCTGCCCGCGCCCGCCATTCTAGAAGGTGGGAACGAGCCTATCTTACAGAAATGGTATGCCTTAATAGAGAGTACATTCATTAGTGCAGCGGAGCTCGGCCTTGGAAAAATACAAACTACAGATACATCGAGGCAGTTTTCTGCTGAGGCAAGCGGTATGAGGCAGAAGCTCAGCTTCGATCATAGAACAAAATGGTGCCATGAATGCTAACTTAATACAGAACAAAGTATGAGCAATAGGACAATTACATTTGCAATTCTAACAAATGTCGAAAAAATAAATACTATAAAACTGTGAGCCTTAATTATATATGTGGATGCAATGACAGAAGCAGCAAAATGCCAGCCGGGCGGCACACTATGCTAAGCACAGATTTTTAGTTTAGGAGTTTTTAAGCCACACCCTTAATTACACCGGCCACGCCCCTTTGAGAGACCCCCCAGTGTTTTATCTCACTTAAAGCCCTGGCTGTAGGTGAGCCATGGGGGTCTGTCTGTCTGCCTCTAAGGGTGGGGGCGAAGGAGACCACATGCCCTCGGCATGCCAAGCACGCCTGGTGTGACTGAAATGAACATTTTTATTACCATCCATGGTCAACCAGTTCCCTCCCACCAGTACCAGAGAGACCCCGTAAAAACATGAGCGGGTGCAGTGCCTCCCTGTGCGAAGTGTGAATGTGAAGGACACGCCTGGGATCCCCGTGCTATGGAACAGCATGAAACGCATGGGGTCCCTGTGCTCTGGAACAGCTGGAAACGCATGGGGTCCCTGTGCTCTGGAACAGCAGGAAACACGTGGGGTCCCCTTGCTCTGGAACAGCAGGAAACGCATGGGGTCCCTGTGCTCTGGAACAGCAGGAAACGCATGGGGTCCCTGTGCTCTGGAACAGCAGGAAACGCATGGGTCCCTGTGCTCTGGAACAGCAGGAAATGCATGGGGTCCCTGTGCTCTGGAACAGCAGGAAACGCATGGGGTCCCCTTGCTCTGGAGCAGCAACGCACACCTGGGGTTCCCGTGCTCTGGAACAGCAGGAAACGCATGGGGTCCCTGTGCTCTGGAACAGCAGGAAACGCATGGGGTCCCCGTGCTCTGGAACAGCATGAAAAGCATGGGGTCCCTGTGCTCTGAAACAGCAGGAAACGCATAGGGTCCCCGTGCTCTGGAACAGCATGAAAAGAATGGGGTCCCTGTGCTCTGGAACAGCAGGAAACGTCTGGGGTCCCCGTGCTCTAAAACAGCAGGAAACGCATGGGGTCCCTGTGCTCTGGAACAGCAGGAAGTGTCTGGGGTCCCCATGCTCTAGAACAGCATGACACATCTGGGGTCCCCGTGCTCTAGAACAGCAGGACACGCATGGGGTCCCCGTGCTCTGGAACAGTAGGAAATGCATGGGGTCCCCGTGCTCTGGAACAGCAGGAAACATCTGGGGTCCCCGTGCTCTAGAACAGCAGGGCACACATGGGGTCCCCGTTCTCTGGAACGGAAGCGAGTCATGCCTAGGTTTCAGTGTTATGGACCAGCAGTGATGCCTGGCTCAGATACCACTGTTCTGGTTTGGCTGTTGGACCTGGCCCTAGGTCAGGCCCATGTGTTTCACTTCACAGCCGGACCTGGCTGAGGCTCTAGATCAGCAGCAGGGCCCAGCTCAGGCTCTAGTATTCTAGATCAGCAGCAGGGCCTGGCTCAGGTACTAGTGTTCTAGATTAGCAGTGTGCCTGGCTCAGATTCTTCTGTCCTAGATCAGCAGCAGGGCCCGGCTCAGATTCTTCTGTCCTAGATCAGCAGCCAGGCCCGGCTCAGGTTCTAGTGTTCTAGATTAGCAGTGGGCCTGGCCTGGGTTCTTCTGTTCTAGATCAGCAGCAGGGCACAGCTCAGGTTCTGGTGCCCTAGATCACCAGCAGTGGCCAGCTCAGGTTCTGGTGTCCTAGATCACCAGCAGGGGCCAGCTCAGGTTCTGGTGTCCTAGATCAGCAGCAGGGCCTGGCTCAGGTACTAGTGTTCTAGATTAGCAGTGGGCCTGGCTTGGGTTTTTCTGTTCTTGATCACCAGCAGGGCCCAACTCAGATTCTTCTGTCCTAGATCAGCAGCAGGGCCTGGCTCAGGTACTAGTGTTCTAGATTAGCAGTGGGCCTGGCTTGGGTTCTTCTGTTCTAGATCACCAGCAGGGCCTGGTTTAGGTTCTAGTGTCCTAGATCAGCAGCAGGGCCTGGCTCAGGTACTAGTGTTCTAGATTAGCAGTGGGCCTGGCTTGGGTTCTTCTGTTCTAGATCAGCAGCAGGGCCTGGCTCAGGGTCTAGTGTTCTAGATCACCAGCAGGGGCCAGCTCAGGTTATGGTGTCCTAGATCAGCAGCAGGGTCCGGCTCATGCTCTCCTGCTCTGGATCGTCAGCCAGGCCTGCATCAAGCTCCCACCCTTCAGTGTAGCAGCATCAACGTCCCAGTCAGAGGTTCTAACCATCTTCCCGCCTCCGTGTTTCATAGTAGTCCCTTCCATTCATTCTTGTAGAACACCTCAATTCTTTGCTTTACCTCTTTATCATCATATTTTGTTTTTTCTTTTCTTGCCCTGTTTTCTCTGCCCATACGACCCAATGCTCCAACCACCCGGGAGGAGGCATCGCCATCGCGCACAAAAGCTCCCTCCGCCTCACCACCTCCAGCGAAAACTTCCCCGCCGCCGAACACCTGCACCTGCACTTCCAGGTTCAGACCAGCCCTAACTCCACACTCCGCGGCACCCTCGCCTACAGACCGCCCGGCCCCCGAGCACCCTTCGCCGACACCATCACCGACCTCATCGCACCTCGCGCCATCGCCGCCGCAGTCTTCATACTCATCGGAGACCTGAACTTCCACCTCGATGACCTCAGCGACCCCAACTCCGCCGCCCTCCGGGACAACCTCACCAACATCGGACTGAAACAACTCGTCACCACACCGACCCACAAGGCAGGACACACTCTCGACCCCATCTTCGCCGGAGATAGCAGCGTCCACTTCAGCCACACCACGCAGCCCACATGGACCGACCACCATTGCGTACACTTCATAGTCAACAAACCCAAACCACCCGAACCGGCTCCGCGCCTCCCGCGCAGGAACTGGAGCAGAGTCACCGAAGAACAACTCAACTCCACCCTCAACGACAACCCCCCCTCTGCTGCAACCCACGCTAACCTCGCGGCCATGGAATTCCACACTTGGATCGCCAACTGCGCAGACAAACTCGCCCCGCTACGCAACCCCGACTAGCAACGCCCCAGAAAAGCCACCTGGTTCACCACCGATCTCCAAGAAGCCAGACGCACCTGCAGATGCCTGGAGAAGAACTGGAGAAACAGCAAGACACCCGACAACCTCACCACCTACAAGGACGCAATGACGGAATACCACCAACGCATCAGAACCACCAAAAGGTCCTTCATCCACAACAGAATCCTCGCTAACTCCGGCAACTCCAAGGAACTTTTCAGCGTCATCCAGGAATTCACCAAGCCCAGCAGCGAAGCCACCGACATCACCCCCTCCCAGGACCTTTGCGACAAACTGGGCTCCTACTTCCACCTGAAGATAAAGAACCTCTACACCAACTTCGACGGCCACACGCCCGACCCCACGGTCAGCCCGCCAGGCGACAACACCAGCCAGATCACCATCTCAGCCTGGACACCGATCACGACCGAGGAGACCACCGCGATCATGAAAGGCATCCACTCCGGGGCGCCCACAGACCCATGCCCACCCCACATATACCACAGAGCCGCCACCACCATCGCAACCATATTACAACGCGCCATCAACACCACATTCGAGACCGGTTCCTTCCCCGACTACTGGAAACGCGCAGAAGTCAGGCACCTGCTCAAGAAGCCCTCAGCAGACCCGTCGGACCTCAAGAACTACCGGCCCATCTCGCGCCTCCCTTTTGCAGCTAAAGTCACAGAGAAGACCGTCAACGCAAAACTGTCACGGTTCATCAAAGACAACGCCATCCTCGACCCCTCCCAATCCGGATTCCGAAGCAACCACAGCACCGAGACCGCCCTACTCGCCGCCACTGACGACATCCGCGCCCTCCTCTACCAAGGCCACACCGCGGCCCTGATTCTTCTCAACCTGTCAGCAGCCGTCGACACCGTCTCCCACCGCACACTCACGGACAGACTCCACGACGCCGGCATACAAGGCGCCGCCCTCGACTGGATCAGATCGTTCCTCACCGGCAGAAGCCAAAGGGTCAGACTGCCACCCTACCTCTCCCAACCTACTGAAATCAACTGCGGAGTCCCACAGGGATCATCACTCACCCCAACCCTCTTCAACATCTACATGGCCCCCCTCGCTGCCATCGTCCGACGGCGTGGCCTCAGCATAGTCTCCTACGCTGACGACACCCAACTCATCCTCTCCCTCACCAAGGACCCCACCACCACCAGTCTCAACTTCCAGGAAGGAATGCAGGACGTTGCTGCCTGGATGAACAACGGCTGCCTAAAACTCAACTCAGAGAAGACAGAAGTCCTCGTCCTCGGAACCACCCCTTCGGCGTGGAACAACACCTGGTGGCCCACTGCCCTCGGCACCCCCCTGACCCCGACGGACCATGCCAAGAACCTCGGCATGGAACTCAACTCCTCCCTCTCCATGAATCGACAGGTCAACACCGTGACCTCCAGCTGTTTCAACACCCTCCGCATCCTCCGTAAGACTTTCAAATGGATCCCACCTGAGGCAAAGAAGACAGTCACCCACGCACTCATCACCAGCAGGCTGGACTATGGAAACGCCCTCTACGCCGGCATCAACAAGTCCCTACTCCTCAAGCTCCAGACAATACAGAACACCGCTGCCAGGCTCGTTCTCGGGATCCCTCGACGCGAACACATCAGCCAACACCTACGCAAGCGCCACTGGCTCCCCGTGGAGAAAAGAATCACTTTCAAGATACTCACCTACGCCTACAAATGCCTACACAACACGGGACCCCAATATCTCAATGACAGAATCACCCTCCACGTGCCCAAACGCAACCTCCACTCCACCAACCTCCTCCTCGCCGAAACCCCGCGCATCCGCAGAGCCAGAGCAGGGGGAAAATCCTTCTCCTACATGGCAGCCAAGACCTGGAACAAGCTCCTCGTCGACGTCAGACGCGCCCCCTCCCTGAACACCTTCAGGAAGGCACTGAAGACCTGGCTTTTCGACTGATACAGAACTGCTGACCCCCCTCAGCGCCTTTAGACCCTACGGGTGAGTAGTGCGCTTATAATTCCCTTGATTGATTGATTGATTGATACGACCTCGTTCCTAGCTCCGTTCCCCTTCCCTCCTTCATTTTTGTTTTTTCTTCCGCTCTCTTTTCCTTTCATCATTTTCTCATTTTTGTTATATCGTCCTGTTGTTTATTTCACTTTGTTCTTTGTTTTTTCGCCATCCTTTTTATTCCCACTTTGTCGTTCTCTGTTTCCCTATTGTCTTTATCAGTCATCGTTTTCCTTTCTATTTTTTAATATCTCCTAGTTGAGTTGTTGTTGGACGTGGCCCTTTTTCCCAGAAATTTTTCGTTTTTCCCCTAGCCGTTTTACCATGTGTGAAACTCACTCAAGATGGCTGCCACAGGTCCCTGCTACTGCAGAGGGACCGTACACACATACACACTAGTAGCCAGGGTCAGGCTGGGACATAGGGATACAGTATCCATTCCGTCCCCGCCTCTGGGCCACATAGCCAGGCATGTAGAAGGTTCCAGAACCTTCCGGGCTGTGGGAGGAGTTATGTTTTGCCGCCTTTGGGAGAGTCACCTGACCTAGGGGTATAAAAGGTTTGGAGGGAAAACTTTTAGTCAGTTGGAGTCAGTTGAGATGGAGCACCACTGATACTGGGAGAACCTCTGCCGGAGTACAGCTTTAGAGACCTACACTACTGCTGCTGACAGGGCTGAGGCCCTGCTTTAGTAAGATAGCTAAGGAACGCCCACCACCCACTGACCTTGCCCAGTGTGAGGGGACCCAGGGAACCACCTTCAGCGTGCGGGGAGGAACATCAAGCACTCCCAGACCACCAACTCATTCCCCCCTCATAAGAAGAAACTTCTGACAAGAAACTTTGACAAGAAACTTATAATAAGGAACTTCTGACAAGAAACTCCTGACAAGAAGCGCCTAAGAAGCAACCAATCTGGAACAGTCGCAAGACACCTTAATTTGAGGAGGCCTGACCGTCCAGCCAGGCCTGAAGCCTAAACTGCCCAACTGGGGATCACCAGGTAAAGCGCCGTACCCTGAAGCGCTAGACCTTCACCCCATATCTATTCCTGCCTGCTGCTGGGCTGCCCCCCCAAGTACTTTTCCAGTCAGCCCTGCCCACAGGCTGCTGGTGCGCCCCGCGTTCTGTCCCCCCTCAGGTCACTGACCTTGTGAGGAAATCACCGCCGCGGCCGCCGCCGCGTGAGGAGAAGTGCCGTGTGGTGAGGTGCGCCGTCACGCCCTCACCGAAGGGAGCGCTGAGGTGAGGGAAGCCTCTTGAGTGGATGTGGAGAGGTGCGCCGTCCGCGCCCTCACCGAAGCCTCTACAAATTGCCCAAAGCATTGCCACCGGGCCCAGGGCCCCACCGCCGCCGTCGCGGCCGAAGAAATCACCACCGCCGCCGTCGCGGCCGAAGAAATCACCACCGCCGCGGCCGAAGAAATCACCGCCGCGGCCTAGCGCGACCAGCGAGGCCTCCAGGCCCCGCCGACGCCGTTGCCGAGCAACCGGGGACGCCAGCCGCGCCCCCAGGAAGGCCGCGCAGCGATTGGGCGCCGGCTCCCGCCACGCCCCCAGCGCCGACGGAGGCCGAGGAAGAGCCCCAGCCGTGCAGAGGGAGACGGAGAGCCGGCCGGAGAGGACTGCCGGCTCCCGCTCCCATCCCCAAAGTCCCTGAAGCCGCGAAACCCACTCACCTGATCCCGGGGGCCGGAGGAGGGTGATACCGGCCCCCGCAATGTGCCAAAGTCATTTCCCTGATCCCGGGGGCCGGAGGAAGGTGATACCGGCCCCCGCAACGACCCGTCAGTCCGGCCTGAAGGCCGAGGTACCCCGACCGGGCCCCGCCCTCCAGAACACGGGCCAGGCCTGGGGATTGCCAGTCGCTAAAGAAGCGCGACCAACGAACAAGCACCAGGTGAGCCCAGGAGGCCCCTAGGGCCCACAAAAACGCCACTGGGGGCCGGGGGCCACCATTAACCCCTAAAATTAACTGTGTTACTTTCCCCATGAGGCGAGGCCCCGGAGAGGAGTGGGCCTAGCCTGGAGTTAACCCCTAAGGGACATAGAAGCCCCAGGATACAGGACATGTTGAGGGGTTCCCCACAGTGTTTATTAATTTATTGCAGATGCCTATTGTAATTACTGCCTAGGCCTATGCTTTTAACTGCAAAGTCTTTACCACAGGGGGAAAGTGTTTAATTGAATTGAGCTGAAGTGTACACCGCCAAGAGTTGAAGTGTTTTATGTTACAGGTGTACTGGAATTGCGACGCCCACTGTACTGAATGTGGGCGCGCCTAGATTAATGCAGGCCTATTGAAATGTAACGTGAAAAGCCTTCTTTTAAGTAATTGAATATTCCTAAAGTGAACTGCATGTTTAGGCCCATGTTTTATTAACGCACCTTGAGATCATTATTAAGTGCTACGTTTAAGAGATAATTCCTCTTAGTGGTCTACAATGTTGATGAGCTATGATGCTTTATTTAAAATGTGCACCAGTTGAGTAATACAATGAATTTGAATGTAGATCTGAATTAATCTGCCTCATCTGATGCTAACTTGATTTATATATAAAAGATCTTGATTTTAAATACAAAAGCCTGGTGTGGTGTCATGTTATTGCGTTCGCATTCCTGAGTCAAAGTAAGAGTGTGCTGCACAACTGCCTTACACATTGCCTTCGCGTGCTTTCCCGCTCCGCGCCATGCTACCGTGGCGGACTCGGTAAACCCGGTTCCAACAGTTGTCATGCCACTTTCATGTAGTAACCTCATATTTAGGTTGCAGTCTAGCTGACAGCTCAGCTGTCTGGTTTGCTAAGGACATCTTGGGGACATTCACAAAGTTGACCTAGGAATGCATTCTGCCCGTTGCTTGCCATTGACTTTGTGGTTTGTAACTCACATTTTCTTGCCGGCTTTATTTGTTTTAGGCTGTCCAGCTTGAGTTTGTACCTTCCCTTGCCCAATCCTTATTTAAATATGCTTCGGAGCGCTCCCTTTCTGTAAACGGGCCTGTAAATATTGTTCTTTTCTAGTCACATTTGCTGTGCATTTAAAGACCGAGGTCAAATGTCTCACAGCTGGCTGTTGGAGGCACGTGTGCTGTATTAAACAAGTGCATGGCAACGAATAGCTGGCTTTGGTTGTGACATTTCACAAGGGCCTCTCCAGCATTGCCTGCAGCATGTCCGCGCTGTGTATAGCCATCTGCCAGAGGCTGCTATCCCGGGCCCCTGCTCCCCTTTCACGCACCGAATCTCTGTTCCTGGATCAGAACACAGCTCATCCTTCACTAAACATCTCCGCAGATGGGAAGCGAGCCACACGCCGCACTAGTTCAAAACGTATTACCAAGAATGATGAGACAAATGAGCGACCTGGTTGTGCCAGAGGAACTGTAGGCTTCACCTCTGGGAAGCATTACTGGGAGCTGACGGTGCCCACTAGGTTTGGTCAATCGGATTATTTCATATTGTGGCGCGTAGGGGTAGCCACAGAGTCTGCGAGTATAAATAAATACATTCACCCAATGGAGCCTGAGATAGACTTCTGGGTTTTGGAGTGCAGTTTATTCCTTTCCACGATTCACACCTTGCCTGGTAGACTTTCAAGTCAGCTACCATTAGTAAGACACATTGGAGTTTACCTGGACTTCGAGGGAGGGCTGGTGTCTTTTTTCAATGCTGAGACCCAGGAGCATCATCTTTCACTGACGCTGAGGGCCCCCCCTGACTTTGAGAGTGTGTGCCTCTCGAGATACCCTGACTCTGGGGGATGCTGCACGGGCCGACCAGATCCCAGCTGCCTGACCTTAAGATGGCGGCCTCTGTGCCCAAGCAGTGCATGAAAATAAGCAAGGATGAGGGGAGCAAAATGGGGGCAAGTGGAGGAGTAGCCAGTCCCCATCATGGCCGCTCGGAGTTGATGCTCCTTGGTGAACCCTTTTTTCAGCCTCCTGAGTGGTGTTCCGCCCCTAAACATGGACCAGAGTCTGCATACTCTTCACGCTAAGTGAACCTAGACCTGCTGAGGAGAGACGACTGCCAGAGTGATGGAGGTTGATGCGGGCGACCCTTCCCAGTATCACCGGGATTGATGCTGCTGACTTAAATATGACGATGCCCCCCGGGCGGAAACTATTTGTTTGTACTGACTGCTGAGCCCGAGCAACCATGGCCGATGCCCGGTGGAGCTGTTTAGGCAGCTATAGAGGAGATTGGCTTTGGTTTCACCCCCTTGGCCATCACCTACCCAGCCGGACCTTGGACAATGTTTTTCCTCATCTCTGCTGTGTTTCCTTTCCCTCCCATGCCACCTCCCTCCGTGATCCTGTGGCTGCCTCCCTCTCCCTGCCCTGCCTGACTTTGTTTGTTTTCCTCCTACCCCCTTGTCTCAATCCCCCCGCCTACCCCATGCTCCAAGTGACATATCTGTTTTTATTTTATGTTTTTGTAACTGATGTAACTTCTGTACAACTGTTCTCATGTAAAGCGCTCTGATACCTCCGGGTCTAGCCAGCGCTATATAAAACTCTTCAAATAAAATAAAAAAATAAAACAAATGTCAGGTGCTGTCTTCCAAGGGGCTTGTTTACTTTTCTTTCTCTGACCTCAAACTGAGAGGATTTATGTGAAAATCTTGCTGGATACTAGGGGCAGGAAAGAGGTTTTTTTCTAGCACACAACAACATTTAAGTGAACTGTGTACATATTTCAGAATATACTAGAATTAGGAACACAAATTAAGCACATTTTTTGTTATTTCTGAAGTGTGTCGGAAACAAATACTTTAATATGATCAAAACAAATCATTACACTGGGTGATGCCATTTCCACACATTATCGTTTGTGCGCCTTGTGTTTCATCAGTAAAACTGTAGGTCTGTGCACATGTGATGGTCATTTCAATTGAAGATGTACTATCTGTAACGGCGGTGCGCTACCACACCATGCATACTCCACTCTATGCCACTGCACTCTACTCTGCACCACTCTAATTTACACTACGCCACTGCACTCTACTCCACCCTGTACCACTGCACTCTAGGCCCCTGCACTCAACTCTACTCTGCAGCACTGCACTCCACACCACTGCACTGTACTCTGTACCACTCCACTTTACACCACTCCACTTTACACCACTCCACACCACTGCACTCTGAACCACTCCGTTCTGCGCCACTTCACGCTACACCCCTCTAATCTACCCTGGACCACTCTACAGTATGCCAATACTCTCTTCGCCACTCTACTCTACACCAATTCTCTCTTTGCCACTGCACTCTACACCACTGAAGTCTAGACCACACCAATCTACCCTGCACAATTCTACTGTAGGCCACTGTACTCTACGCCACTCTACACCACTGAAGTCTAGACCACACCAATCTACCCTGCACAATTCTACTGTAGGCCACTGGACTCTATGCCACTCTGCAACACTGCACTCTATGCCAATATACTCTACACCAACGCACTTTCCTCTGTAACACTCAACTCTATGCCCCTGCACTCTACGCCAATCCACTGTATGCCACTCTAATGTGTTCTGCACCACTGCACTCTATGCCCCTGCACTCTACGCCAATCCACTGTATGCCACTCTAATGTGTTCTGCACCACTGCACTCTATGCTCTGCACTCTACACCATTTTACCCTATGCCATTACACTCTGCGCCACACTACTCTATGCCACTGCACTCAATCCTGTACTACTCCAATTCACTCTACTATGAAACAATCTACTCTATGCTACTGCACTCTATGCCACTGTACTTTACACTACTTTACGCCACTACCCTCTATACGACTCTATGCAACTGCACTCTACCCTTCACCACTCCACTCTACACCACTTTACTCTACTCTGAAACAACCTACTATACGCTACTGCCAGTCGCGGCCAGCATGACTCGCGGGGAGGGAGGTTTAATTTAAAATCAAAATAAAACTTTAACTTACCTTTGCTGGCCCGGTCCCGCGTCGTGTCTGCTCCTCTCCTTGAAGCAGGAAGCCTCCCTCCCCTCCCCTAAGCCAATCACAACGCTGCAATGGCAGCGTTGTGATTGATCGGGACGCTGACCAGCCAGGCGTTTATGGGGAGGCCATTTTCTCCATGTAGGCTGCATGCAGCCTACATGGAGAAAAGGCAAAGTGCGCATGACTGGTTTGGTCGGCCCCAGAGGGCCGACCACACAGTCAGCCCCCTCAGCAGTGGCCAAGCCACTCCTCCCCTGCCCTAGAGCAGGACCGCCCACCCGCCCGCCCCCATCCAAACACTTCTGCTTTCTCGCAGTACGAGAAGCAGAAACATAAAATGGTATTTATAATATCATTTTATGTTTCTGCTTCTCGCACTGCGAGAAAGCAGTGGGGCGATGCTCCTCTGCCCACATGGAGGTGCCGCCCCTGGTTACTGCACTCTATGCAACTCTACTCCAGTCTGTGCCACTCCACTCTATACCACTGCACTCTACACCACTCTACTCTTAACCACTGCACTCTATGCCAGGGCACTCTACACAACTGCACTCTATGTCACTGCACTCTATGCCACTGCACTCTACTCTGCATCACTGTACTCTACGCCACTCTATACCACTGCACTCTGACACTCTACTCTGCAACATTGCACTCTTTGCCACTGAACTCTATGCTACTCTACTCTTCACCACTCCACTCTACGCTACTCCACTCTACACCACTGCACTCTATGCCACTGCACTCAACGGCACTATACTTTACTTTGCACCACTCTAGTCTACTCTGCACCACTCTATGCCACTGCACTTTCTGCCACTCAACTCTACTCTGCACACTACCCCACTGCACTCTCTGCCACTCTACTCTACTCTGGGCCACTGCCCTCCGTATCACTCAACTCTACACCACTCTGCACCACTCTATGCCACTCTACTCTATGCCACTGCACTCTACACCACTGCACTCTACACCCCTGCACTCTACTCTACGCCACTCCAATCCACGACCCTCTCTGCCAATCCACTCTACTCCCCTCTTCGCCATTCCACTCTACAATACTCTGCCCCACGCTCCTCTATGCCACAAACTTCTAGCCATGTTGAACAGCAGCCACTCTGGTGTACAACACGACTTAAACGCTCCCTTTTCTTTCTAAAATCACAGAAAAATGTGTTGCGAAACAACTTTCCCTACACATTATGGACAATAATCTCCTTGACGTGTTCCAGTCGGGTTTCATCCAAAATTGCAGCACTGAAACAGCCCTGCTGCAAGTGATTGACGATGCGCTGCATATACTCGATTCTGGGGAATCGTGCCTTCTGATTCTTCTTGACCTCTCTGCAGCATTTGACACTGTTAATCACAACACCCTCCTCAACATTCTTCAACAGAGAATGGGCGTGGAAGGCACAGTGCTTAAATGGTTTGCCTCATTCCTCTCGGACAGATCACAAATGATCAAGATAGCGAACAGTCTTTCGTCTCCATTGGCGGTAGGTCAAGGCGTCCCTCAAGGTTCTATCCTTGCACCCACTCTGTTTAATCTCTATCTGGAACCCTTGGGGAACCTCCTTAGTAAATCTGGGATCCACTACCATCTCTATGCGGATGACACCCAATCTACCTCAAGGTGTCTTCCGCACACGATCTTTCACTACTCAACTCTACTCTCAACTCTATTCACAACTGGATGTTAGCTCACCAACTCATTCTCAATCCCACCAAAACTGAATTCCTCCTCCTATCTACCTCTCTCTCCCTCCTCCGGTTCAATCCTGGTTGGATCAGCTGAATTTACTCAACACTAAACCCGTCATTGTCGACAGCGCTAAATCCCTAGGTGTCATACTTGACAAAAGACTCAACCTAATCTCCCACATCAACTCCATTGCTAAGAACGCACGTTACCAGCTGCGACTTCTGTGGGGGATCCGTCGGTTCTTCCCGGAGAAAGACCTAAATACATTGGTCCAATCGCTAGTTCTCTCTAGACTGGATTACTGCAATTCTCTCTGACTGGCGTACCCAAATCTCACCTCTCCCCCTCAAATCCGTCCTCCATTCAGCAGCTCGCTTTATTTCAGGATCCAAACGTAGTGACCACATTACTCCTATCCTGTCTTCTCTACGATGGCTTCCCATTGAGGCAAGATCCATTTATAAAACTGCCTGCATCACCCATAAAGCTTTGCACACTTCTTCCCCTCGTTACCTGGCGAATAAACTGAAAATGTCAGGAGGCTCGAGACCTTCTCGGAATGCAGCAAAGTTTCTGCTTGAGCCCCCATCCTTCAAAAAGGATGGGGGCTCAATTACCTGAGGCTCAATCGTTCTCAGGTAATGCGGTGAGAATCTGGAACTCGCTTCCGCCATTGCTCCGTGCCACTACCTCCATCCAGATTTTCAAGCGGACCTCAAATCTCTTCTCCTTCAAAGACACTTCCAGAACTAATACCCTCATTCTCAGACCCCTCCAGGAAGCTAGTTCATCACTGTAAATTTGTAACATCTTTTTGTTCAGTCCCCACCCTTGATTGCTGTGTCTGATATTGTGTTATTGCCTATATGGTTTTACTCTACCTCTCTTGTTTATTTTTGTAACGTTCTATTTTATACCATTTTTCTCATGTAACGTAACTGGTTCTATTGTACAGCGCTCTGACACCTTCGGGTAAAGTCCGCGCTTTATAAAAACGCATTAAATAAATAAATAAATAAATAAATAAATAGCACTTGCATAGGCGAGACCTATTGGCTTTGCCAATGCTTGTTTTTCCTATGTCTTTTCTCCAACCTCTCTGTCTAAATTTGCCTTTTTTTACCCCCCCCCCCCCTCTCCCTTCCCATTTAGTTTGGCTCCGTTTCTCTTCATCGCGTCACTTCCATGCGCATTGTTCCTAATTGTTTCTTTTCGTCTTTCTTTGGGTATAAAAGATGACTGCGCCCCCTCCCCTCAAACACCGTTTCCCACGGATGTACCCCAAATTGTAACTAAAGTGAAACAAAATGTGTGCGTGTGTGTTTTTATCATGGAAGTAAAATGGGCCTGGGGAGGAGGTGGAGGAGGGGCTGGCCATTTGTTTTGAGACAATGTCAGGGGTCTGATCTCTGGAGGGAAGGGGTCCTACAGTGAAAAGGAAAGAACGATTCAAGATTCGGGGACCCGAGGGGTCCGGGCTCTTATTGAAATGCTGCAGCCCCCACCTCCTCCCATCCCCTTCTTGAGCCATTCACTGAGGGCTGCGGGGTGGGGAGGGGGCTTCGGTGCCCCTTTCTTCACCCCTTTGGGGTATTGTGCAGAGCTCCTGGGAGCCCCCGATTATGAAAGGACCCGGTGAGCCAGCAGCTGCCCCCGGCGGGGGGCTGGAGAACAAGACCACCGCCCCCACCACCACTACCCCTCCCTCCCCAGGGCCCCGCAGTAACCATCAAGTCAGAGTACCAAAAATACGCATCTTTTACACCACACCGGATCAGCCACATAGCTGCAACGCTGCACTGTCTGTTCACATTGGTACATTCCAAACTCCCCCTATGTGAGTTACAATGGATTTGTCACCAATCATTACATATACTGTAGCATACCAAAAACATACCATTTAGTGCTTGGGAATAACTCACCCTCCTGGCTTTGTATCCCAACACCTACCGAACAGTGCTCCGAAAAAAGTGTTTTCTGTTCATTAAGCGCCTTGGACGTCTCATGAGCTGCTTCGGAGCGCTAGGCAGCACGACACCCGAGCCTTTATACTGGGGCTGGCTTTTACAGCGATTGATTCTTTAACTCAGATTTTACAAGCGCAAATCATTTCATTGGTCAGTGCAGACCCACATTTCGAATTCATAAAAGTGGATTTGCACTTGGACATGGATTTACTCACACTAACGTTGTCGTGTGAGTAATTGTGCAACTGTGGGAGGGAAGGGAAGTGGGCATCTCAGAGCAGGAGTCCCCT
This sequence comes from Calotriton arnoldi, assembly GCA_963921515.1. Taxonomy (NCBI): domain Eukaryota; kingdom Metazoa; phylum Chordata; class Amphibia; order Caudata; family Salamandridae; genus Calotriton; species Calotriton arnoldi. Next base: position 1,264,760 of record CAWUFW010001460.1, read on the forward strand.
GGAAGCTTGTAACCACCCGCAAATGTACACACTTGTGGGTATTCACAGGCCATTGTGCAACACCATGCCACTCTGGAAACGGGAAGATATTTACTCCTGTCAAGGGTAGGAGTAAATACCTTTCGATTATAGGAATGGGGGGGCACCCACCCAATCGTGGGGGGAGTAGGAGGAGGACTTGTCCCTATGGTAAAGAAGAGAGCACAACTTACCAAGTGTATTTACTCCATTTATTTTTCTGCTCCAGAACCCAATGCTAATTGTTGATCCAGTGATTTCTGGATTCGTCTGCTGGAGGGTGTGTGAGCCAATCCAGAGGGCTGGTGGGGCGAATACACGAGGCAGAGGAGGTCTGACTGTCCAGGTGGCAGGAGTGACTTTCAAAGGAGAGGCTCTGATTTTTGACATTTTGGAATGAAATTTACTGCCAGCTCACACTGTTTATGTACTCCAAACTCCTCACACTCTCTGTGCGTGTACTTCAGCTCCTCACACTCTCTGTGCGTGTACTCCAAACTCCTCACACTCTGTGCGTGTACTCCAAACTCCTCACACTCTCTGTGCGTGTACTCCAAACTCCTCACACTCTCTGTGCGTGTACTCCAAACTCCTCACACTCTCTGTGCGTGTACTCCAAACTCCTCACACTGTCTCCTTGTGTACTCCACACTCCTCACACTCTCTGTGCGTGTACTCCAAACTCCTCACACTCTCTGTGCGTGTACTCCAAACTCCTCACACTCTCTGTGCGTGTACTCAAACGCCTCACACTGTCTGTCCGTGTACTAAAACTCCTCAAACTGTCTGTCCGTGTACTCAAACTCCTCACACTGTCTCTTTGTGTACTCCAAATTCCTCACACTGTCCATGCGTGTACTCCAAACTCCTCACACTGTCTCCTCGTGTACTCCAAACTCCTCACACTGTCTGTCCGTGTACTCAAGCTCCTCAAACTGTCTGTCCGTGTACTCAAACTCCTCATACTGTCTGTCCGTGTACTCAAACTCCTGACACTGTCTGTGCCTGTACTCCAAACTCCTCACACTGTCTGTGCATGTCCTGAAAACTCCTCACACTCTCTGTGCGTGTACTCCAAACTCCTCACACTGTCTGTCCATGTACTCAAACTCCTCAAACTGTCTGTCCGTGTTCTAAAACTCCTCACACTGTCTGTCCATGTACTCCAAACTCCTCACACTGTCTGCTCGTGTACTCCACACTCACACTGTCTGTCCGTGTACTCCAAACTCCTCACACTGTCTGCTCGTGTACTCCAAACTCCTCACACTGACTGCTCGTGTACTCCAAACTCCTCACACTGTCTGTGCCTGGACTCCAGCTCCTCACACTGTCTGTGCGTGTATTCCAAACTCCTCACACTCTCTGTGCGTGTACTCCAAACTCCTCACACTCTCTGTGCGTGTACTCCAAACTCCTCACACTCTCTGTGCGTGTACTCCAAACTCCTCACACTGTCTCCTTGTGTACTCCACACTCACACTGTCTGTCCGTGTACTCCAAACTCCTCACAATGTCTGTCCGTGTACTCTAAACTCCTCACACTCTCTGTGCGTGTACTCCAAATTCATCACAATGTGTATTAATGTACTCCAAACTCTTCACACTGGCTGTCTGTGTACTCCAAACTCCTCACACTCTCTGTGCGTGTACTCCAAACTCCTGACACTGTCTGCTTGTGTACTCCAAACTCCTTACACTGTCTGTCCATGTACTCCAAACTCCTCACGCTGTCTGCTCGTGTACTCCAAATTCCTCACACTGTCTCCTTGTGTACTCCAAACTCCTCACACTGTCCGTTCGTGCACTCCAAACTCCTCAAACTGTCTGTCTGTGTACTCAAACGCCTCACACTGTCTGTCCGTGTACTCCAAATTCCTCACACTGTCTCCTTGTGTACTCCAAACTCCTCACACTGTCCGTTCGTGCACTCCAAACTCCTCAAACTGTCTGTCCGTGTACTCAAACTCCTCACACTGCCTCTTTGTGTACTCCAAATTCCTCACACTGTCCATGCGCGTACTCCAAACTCCTCACACTGTCTCCTCGTGTACTCAAACTCCTCACACTGTCTGTCCGTGTACTCAAACTCCTGACACTGTCTGTGCCTGTACTCCAAACTCCTCACACTGTCTCCTTGTGTACTCCAAACTCCTCACACTCTCTGTGCGTGTACTCCAAATTCATCACACTGTGTATTAATGTACTCCAAACTCTTCACACTGGCTTTCTGTGTACTCCAAACTCCTCACACTGTCTGCTCGTGTACTCCAAACTCCTTACACTGTCTGTCCATGTACTCCAAACTCCTCACTCTGTCTGCTCGTGTACTCCAAACTCCTCACACTGTCTCCTCGTGTACTCCAAATTCCTCACACTGTCTCCTTGTGTACACCAAACTCCTCACACTGTCCGTTCGTGCACTCCAAACTCCTCACACTGTCTGTCCGTGTACTCAAACTCCTCAAATTGTCTGTCCGTGTACTCAAACTCCTCAAACTGTCTGTCCGTGTACTCAAACTCCTCACACTGTCTCTTTGTGTACTCCAAACTCCTCACACTGTCTGTGCGTGTACTCCAAACTCCTCACACTGTCTGTCCGTGTACTCAAGCTCCTCAAACTGTCTGTCCGTGTAATGAAACTTCTCATATTGTCTGTCCGTGTACTCAAACTCTTCAAACTGTCTGTCCATGTACTCAAACTCCTCACACTGTCTGTGCGTGTACTCCAAACTCCTCACACTGTCCGTGCTTGAAGTTGTACTCCAAACTCCTCACACTGTCTCCTTGTGTACTCCAAACTCCTCACACTGTCTGTCCATAAACTCCTCACACTGTCTGTCCGTAAACTCCTCACACTGTCTGTCCGTAAACTCCTCACACTGTCTGTCCGTAAACTCCTCACACTGTCTGTGCGTGTACTCCAAACTCCTCACACTGTCCGTGCTTGAAGTTGTACTCCAAACTCCTCACACTGTCTCCTTGTGTACTCCAAACTCCTCACACTGTCTGTCGTAAACTCCTCACACTGTCTGTGCGTGTACTCCAAACTCCTCACACTGTCCGTGCTTGAAGTTGTACTCCAAACTCCTCACACTGTCTTCTTGTGTACTCCAAACTCCTCACAATGTCTGTCCGTAAACTCCTCACACTGTCTGTCCGTAAACTCCTCACACTGTCTGAGCGTGTACTCCAAACTCCTCACACCGTCTGCTCGTGCACTCCAAACTCCTCACACTGTCTGTGCGTGTACTCAAACTCCTCACACCGTCTGCTCGTGCACTCCAAACTCCTCACACTGTCTGTGCGTGTACTCAAACTCCTCACACTGTCTCCTTGTGTACTCCAAAATCCTCACACTGTCTGCTCGTGAACTCCAAACTCCTCACACTGTCTGTGCGTGTACTCAAACTCCTCACACTGTCTGTCCGTGTACTCAAACTCCTCACACTGTGTGTGCGTGTACTCAAACTCCTCACACTGTCTGTGCGTGTACTCAAACTCCTCACACTGTCTGTGCGTGGACTCAAACTCCTCACACTGTCTGTGCGTGGACTCAAACTCCTCACACTGTCTGTGCGTGGACTCAAACTCCTCACACTGTCTGCTCGTGTACTCCAAACTCCTCACACTGTGTGCTCGTGTACTCAAACTCCTCACACTGTCTCCTTGTGTACTCCAAACTCCTCACACTGTCTGCTCGTGAACTCCAAACTCCTCACACTGTCTGTGCGTGTACTCAAACTCCTCACACTGTCTGTCTGTGTACTCAAACTCCTCACACTGTCTGTGCGTGTACTCAAACTCCTCACAGTGTCTGCTCGTGTACTCCAAACTCCTCACACTGTCTGTGCGTGGACTCCAGCTCCTCACACTGTCTGTGCATGTGCTCAAACTCCTCACACTGTCTGTGCGTGTGCTCAAACTCCGCACACTGTCTGTGCGTGTACTCAAACTCTTCACACTGTCTGTGCGTGTACTCAAACTCCTCACACTGTCTGCTCGTGTACTCCAAATTCCTCACACTGTCTCCTTGTGTACTCCAAACTCCTCACACTGTCCGTTCGTGCACTCCAAACGCCTCACACTGTCTGTCCGTGTACTCAAACTCCTCAAACTGTCTGTCTGTGTACTCAAACTCCTCACACTGTCTCTTTGTGTACTCCAAACTCCTCACACTGTCTGTTTGTGTACTCAAACTCCTCACACTGTCTCCTTGTGTACTCCAAACTCCTCACACTGTCTGTCCGTAAACTCCTCACACTGTCTGTCCGTAAACTCCTCACACTGTCTGTCCGTGTACTCAAACTCCGCACACTGTCTGAGCGTGTACTCCAAACTCCTCACACTGTCTCCTTGTGTACTCCAAACTCCTCACACTCTCTGTGCGTGTACTCCAAACTCCTCACACTCTCTGTGCGTGTACTCCAAACTCCTCACACTCTCTGTGCGTGTACTCCAAACTCCTCACACTCTCTGTGCGTGTACTCCAAACTCCTCACACTGTCTCCTTGTGTACTCCACACTCCTCACACTCTCTGTGCGTGTACTCCAAACTCCTCACACTCTCTGTGCGTGTACTCCAAACTCCTCACACTCTCTGTGCGTGTACTCCAAACTCCTCACACTCTCTGTGCGTGTACTCCAAACTCCTCACACTGTCTCCTTGTGTACTCCACTCCTCACACTGTCTGCTCGTGTACTCCGCACTCCTCGCACTGTCTGTCCGTGTGTGTACTCCAAACTCCTCACACTGTCTGTCCGTGTACTCTAAACTCCTCACACTCTGTGCGTGTACTCCAAATTCATCACACTGTGTATTAATGTACTCCAAACACTGGCTGTCTGTGTACTCCAAACTCCTCACACTCTCTGTGCGTGTACTCCAAACTCCTCACACTGCCTGCTCGTGTACTCCAAACGCCTCACACTGTCTGTCCATGTACTCAAACTCCTCAAACTGTCTGTCCGTGTACTAAAACTCCTCACACTGTCTCTTTGTGTACTCCAAATTCCTCACACTGTCCGTGCGTGTACTCTAAACTCCTCACACTGTCTCCTCGTGTACTCCAAACTCCTCACACTGTCTGATTGTGTACTCCAAACTCCTCACACTGTCTGTCCGTGTACTCAAACTCCTCATACTGTCTGTCCGTGTACTCAAACTCCTGACACTGTCTGTGCCTGTACTCCAAACTCCGCACACTGTCTCCTTCTGTACTCCAAACTCCTCACACTGTCTGTGCGTGTACTCCAAACTCCTCACACTGTCTCCTCCTGTGCTCCAAACTCTTCACACTATCTGCTCGCGTACTCCAAACTCCTCACACTGTCTGTGCATGTCCTGAAAACTCCTCACACTCTCTGTGCGTCTACTCCAAACTCCTCACACTGCCTCCTTGTGTACTTCAAACTCCTCACACTGTCTGTTCGTGTACTCCAAACTCCTCACACTGTCTGTCCATGTACTCAAACTCCTCAAACTGTCTGTCCGTGTTCTAAAACTCCTCACACTGTCTGTCCATGTACTCCAAACTCCTCACACTGTCTGCTCGTGTACTCCACACTCACACTGTCTGTCCATGTACTCCAAACTCCTCACACTGTCTGCTCGTGTACTCCACACTCACACTGTCTGTCCATGTACTCCAAACTCCTCACACTGACTGCTCGTGTACTCCAAACTCCTCACACTGTCTGTGCGTGGACTCCAGCTCCTCACACTGTCTGTGCGTGTACTCCAAACTCCTCACACTCTCTGTGCGTGTACTCCAATCTCCTCACACTCTCTGTGCGTGTACTCCAAACTCCTCACACTCTCTGTGCGTGTACTCCAAACTCCTCACACTCTCTGTGCGTGTACTCCAAACTCCTCACACTGTCTCCTTGTGTACTCCACACTCACACTGTCTGTCCGTGTACTCCAAACTCCTCACACTGTCTGTCCGTGTACTCTAAACTCCTCACACTGTCTGTGCGTGTACTCCAAATTCATCACACTGTGTATTAATGTACTCCAAACTCTTCACACTGGCTGTCTGTGTACTCCAAACTCCTCACACTCTCTGTGCATGTACTCCAAACTCCTGACACTGTCTGCTCGTGTACTCCAAACTCCTTACACTGTCTGTCCATGTACTCCAAACTCCTCACGCTGTCTGCTCGTGTACTCCAAACTCCTCACACTGTCTCCTCGTGTACTCCAAATTCCTCACACTGTCTCCTTGTGTACACCAAACTCCTCACACTGTCTGTCCGTGTACTCAAACTCCTCAAATTGTCTGTCCGTGTACTCAAACTCCTCAAACTGTCTGTCCGTGTACTCAAACTCCTCACACTGACTTTGTGTACTCCAAACTCCTCACACTGTCTGTTTGTGTACTCCAAACTCCTCACACTGTCTGTCCGTGTACTCAAACTCCTCAAACTGTCTGTCCGTGTACTCAAACTCCTCATACTGTCTGTCCGTGTACTCAAACTCCTGACACTGTCTGTGCCTGTAGTCCAAACTCCTCACACTGTCTCCTTGTGTACTCCAAACTCCTCACACTGTCTGTGCGTGTACTCCAAACTCTTCACACTGTCTCCTCCTGTGCTCCAAACTCCTCACACTGTCTCCTTGTGTACTCCAAACTCCTCACACTGTATGTTCTTGTACTCCAAACTCCTCACACTGTCTGTCCATGTACTCAAACTCCTCAAACTGTCTGTCCGTGTTCTAAAACTCCTCACACTGTCTGTCCGTGTACTCAAACTCCTCAAACTGTCTGTCCGTGTACTCAAACTCCTCACACTGTCTGTGCGTGTACTCCAAACTCCTCACACTGTCTCCTCGTGTACTCCAAACTCCTCACACTGTCTGTGCGTGTACTCCAAACTCCTCACACTGTCTCCTCGTGTACTCCAAACTCCTCACACTGTCTGTTTGTGTACTCCAAACTCCTCACACTGTCTGTCCGTGTGCTCAAACTCCTCAAACTGTCTGTCCGTGTACTCAAACTCCTCATACTGTCTGTCCGTGTACTCAAACTCCTCACACTGTCTGTGCGTGTACTCCAAACTCCTCACACTGTCTCCTCGTGTACTCCAAACTCCTCACACTGTCTGTGCGTGTACTCCAAACTCCTCACACTGTCTCCTCGTGTACTCCAAACTCCTCACACTGTCTGTGCATGTCCTGAAAACTCCTCACACTCTCTGTGCGTGTACTCCAAACTCCTCACACTGTCTCCTTGTGTACTCCAAACTCCTCACACTGTCTGTTCGTGTACTCCAAACTCCTCACACTGTCTGTCCATGTACTCAAACTCCTCAAACTGTCTGTCCGTGTTCTAAAACTCCTCACACTGTCTGTCCGTGTACTCAAACTCCTCAAACTGTCTGTCCGTGTACTCAAACTCCTCACACTGTCTGTGCGTGTACTCCAAACTCCTCACACTGTTTCCTCGTGTACTCCAAACTCCTCACACTGTCTGTCCGTGTACTCAAGCTCCTCAAACTGTCTGTCCGTGTACTGAAACTAATCATATTGTCTGTCCGTTTACTCAAACTCTTCAAACTGTCTGTCCATGTACTCAAACTCCTCACACTGTCTGTGCGTGTACTCCAAACTCCTCACACTGTCCATGCTTGAAGTTGTACTCCAAACTCCTCACACTGTCTCCTGTGTACTCCAAACTCCTCACACTGTCTGTCCATAAACTCCTCACACTGTCTGTCCGTAAACTCCTCACACTGTCTGTCCGTAAACTCCTCACACTGTCTGTGCGTGTACTCCAAACTCCTCACACTGTCCGTGCTTGAAGTTGTACTCCAAACTCCTCACACTGTCTCCTTGTGTACTCCAAACTCCTCACACTGTCTGTCGTAATCTCCTCACACTGTCTGTCCGTAAACTCCTCACACTGTCTGTCCGTAAACTCCTCACACTGTCTGTCCATGTACTCAAACTCCTCACACTGTCTGCTCGTGTACTCCGAACTCCTCACACCGTCTGCTCGTGTACTCAAACCCCTCATACCGTCTGCTCGTGCACTCCAAACTCCTCACACTGTCTGTGCGTGTACTCAAACTCCTCACACTGTCTGTCCGTGTACTCAAACTCCTCACACTGTCTGTGCGTGTACTCAAACTCCTCACATTGTCTGCTCGTGTACTCCAAACTCCTCACACTGTCTGTGCGTGGACTCCAGCTCCTCACACTGTGTGCTCGTGTACTCAAACTCCTCACACTGTCTCCTTGTGTACTCCAAACTCCTCACACTGTCTGCTCGTGAACTCCAAACTCCTCACACTGTCTGTGCGTGTACTCAAACTCCTCACACTGTCTGTCCGTGTACTCAAACTCCTCACACTGTCTGTGCGTGTACTCAAACTCTTCACAGTGTCTGCTCGTGTACTCCAAACTCCTCACACTGTCTGTGCGTGGACTCCAGCTCCTCACACTGTCTGTGCGTGTACTCAAACTCCTCACACTATCTGTGCGTGTACTCAAACTCCTCACACTGTCTCCTTGTGTACTCCAAACTCCTCACACTGTCTGTCCATAAACTCCTCACACTGTCCGTGCTTGAAGTTGTACTCCAAACTCCTCACACTGTCTCCTTGTGTACTCCAAACTCCTCACACTGTCTGTCCATAAACTCCTCACACTGTCTGTCCGTAAACTCCTCACACTGTCTGTCCGTAAACTCCTCACACTGTCTGTGCGTGTACTCCAAACTCCTCACACTGTCCGTGCTTGAAGTTGTACTCCAAACTCCTCACACTGTCTCCTTGTGTCCTCCAAACTCCTGACACTGTCTGTCGTAAACTCCTCACACTGTCTGTGCGTGTACTCCAAACTCCTCACACTGTCCGTGCTTGAAGTTGTACTCCAAACTCCTCACACTGTCTCCTTGTGTACTCCAAACTCCTCACACTGTCTGTCCGTAAACTCCTCACACTGTCTGTCCGTAAACTCCTCACACTGTCTGTCCGTGTACTCAAACTCCTCACACTGTCTGAGCGTGTACTCCAAACTCCTCACACCGTCTGCTCGTGCACTCCAAACTCCTCACACTGTCTGTGCGTGTACTCAAATTCCTCACACCGTCTGCTCGTGCACTCCAAACTCCTCACACTGTCTGTGCGTGTACTCAAACTCCTCACACTGTCTCCTTGTGTACTCCAAAATCCTCACACTGTCTGCTCGTGAACTCCAAACTCCTCACACTGTCTGTGCGTGTACTCAAACTCCTCACACTGTCTGTCCGTGTACTCAAACTCCTCACACTGTCTGTGCGTGTACTCAAACTCCTCACACTGTCTGTGCATGTACTCAAACTCCTCACACTGTCTGTGCGTGGACTCAAACTCCTCACACTGTCTGTGCGTGGACTCAAACTCCTCACACTGTCTGTGCGTGGACTCAAACTCCTCACACTGTCTGCTCGTGTACTCCAAACTCCTCACACTGTGTGCTCGTGTACTCAAACTCCTCACACTGTCTCCTTCTGTACTCCAAACTCCTCACACTGTCTGCTCGTGAACTCCAAACTCCTCACACTGTCTGTGCGTGTACTCAAACTCCTCACACTGTCTGTCTGTTTACTCAAACTCCTCACACTGTCTGTGCGTGTACTCAAACTCCTCACAGTGTCTGCTCGTGTACTCCAAACTCCTCACACTGTCTGTGCGTGGACTCCAGCTCCTCACACTGTCTGTGCATGTGCTCAAACTCCTCACACTGTCTGTGCGTGTGCTCAAACTCCGCACACTGTCTGTGCGTGTACTCAAACTCTTCACACTGTCTGTGCGTGTACTCAAACTCCTCACACTGTCTCCTCGTGTACTCCAAATTCCTCACACTGTCTCCTTGTGTACTCCAAACTCCTCACACTGTCCGTTCGTGCACTCCAAACGCCTCACACTGTCTGTCCATGTACTCAAACTCCTCAAACTGTCTGTCTGTGTACTCAAACTCCTCACACTGTCTCTTTGTGTACTCCAAACTCCTCACACTGTCTGTCCGTGTACTCTAAACTCCTCACACTGTCTGTGCGTGTACTCCAAATTCATCACACTGTGTATTAATGTACTCCAAACTCTTCACACTGGCTGTCTGTGTACTCCAAACTCCTCACACTCTCTGTGCGTGTACTCCAAACTCCTGACACTGTCTGCTCGTGTACTCCAAACTCCTTACACTGTCTGTCCATGTACTCCAAACTCCTCACGCTGTCTGCTCGTGTACTCCAAACTCCTCACACTGTCTCCTCGTGTACTCCAAACTCCTCACACTGTCTCCTTGTGTACTCCAAACTCCTCACACTGTCTGTCCGTAAACTCCTCACACTGTCTGTCCGTAAACTCCTCACACTGTCTGTCCGTGTACTCAAACTCCGCACACTGTCTGAGCGTGTACTCCAAACTCCTCACACTGTCTCCTTGTGTACTCCAAACTCCTCACACTCTCTGTGCGTGTACTCCAAACTCCTCACACTCTGTGCGTGTACTCCAAACTCCTCACACTCTCTGTGCGTGTACTCCAAACTCCTCACACTCTCTGTGCGTGTACTCCAAACTCCTCACACTGTCTCCTTGTGTACTCCACACTCCTCACACTCTCTGTGCGTGTACTCCAAACTCCTCACACTCTCTGTGCGTGTACTCCAAACTCCTCACACTCTCTGTGCGTGTACTCCAAACTCCTCACACTCTCTGTGCGTGTACTCCAAACTCCTCACACTGTCTCCTTGTGTACTCCACACTCCTCACACTGTCTGCTCGTGTACTCCGCACTCCTCGCACTGTCTGTCCGTGTGTGTACTCCAAACTCCTCACACTGTCTGTCCGTGTACTCTAAACTCCTCACACTCTGTGCGTGTGTACTCTAAGCTCCTCACACTGTCAGTGCGTGTACTCCATATTCATCACACTGTGTATTAATGTACTCCAAACTCTTCACACTGGCTGTGTGTGTACTCCAAACTCCTCACACTGTCTGCTTGTGTACTCCAAACTCCTAACACTTTCCGCGTGTGTACTCTAAGCTCCTCACACTGTCAGTGCGTGTACTCCATATTCATCACACTGTGTATTAATGTACTCCAAACTCTTCACACTGGCTGTCTGTGTACTCCAAACTCCTCACACTCTCTGTGCGTGTACTCCAAACTCCTCACACTGCCTGCTCGTGTACTCCAAACGCCTCACACTGTCTGTCCATGTACTCAAACTCCTCAAACTGTCTGTCCGTGTACTCAAACTCCTCACACTGTCTGATTGTGTACTCCAAACTCCTCACACTGTCTGTCCGTGTACTCAAACTCCTCATACTGTCTGTCCGTGTACTCAAACTCCTGACACTGTCTGTGCCTGTACTCCAAACTCCGCACACTGTCTCCTTCTGTACTCCAAACTCCTCACACTGTCTGTGCGTGTACTCCAAACTCCTCACACTGTCTCCTCCTGTGCTCCAAACTCTTCACACTATCTGCTCGCGTACTCCAAACTCCTCACACTGTCTGTGCATGTCCTGAAAACTCCTCACACTCTCTGTGCGTCTACTCCAAACTCCTCACACTGCCTCCTCGTGTACTTCAAACTCCTCACACTGTCTGTTCGTGTACTCCAAACTCCTCACACTGTCTGTCCATGTACTCAAACTCCTCAAACTGTCTGTCCGTGTTCTAAAACTCCTCACACTATCTGTCCATGTACTCCAAACTCCTCACACTGTCTGCTCGTGTACTCCACACTCACACTGTCTGTCCATGTACTCCAAACTCCTCACACTGTCTGCTCGTGTACTCCACACTCACACTGTCTGTCCATGTACTCCAAACTCCTCACACTGACTGCTCGTGTACTCCAAACTCCTCACACTGTCTGTGCGTGGACTCCAGCTCCTCACACTGTCTGTGCGTGTACTCCATACTCCTCACACTCTCTGTGTGTGTACTCCAATCTCCTCACACTCTCTGTGCATGTACTCCAAACTCCTCACACTCTCTGTGCGTGTACTCCAAAATCCTCACACTCTCTGTGCGTGTACTCCAAACCCCTCACGCTGTCTCCTTGTGTACTCCACACTCACACTGTCTGTCCGTGTACTCCAAACTCCTCACACTGTCTGTCCGTGTACTCTAAACTCCTCACACTGTCTGTGCGTGTACTCCAAATTCATCACACTGTGTATTAATGTACTCCAAACTCTTCACACTGGCTGTCTGTGTACTCCAAACTCCTCACACTCTCTGTGCGTGTACTCCAAACTCCTGACACTGTCTGCTCGTGTACTCCAAACTCCTTACACTGTCTGTCCATGTACTCCAAACTCCTCACGCTGTCTGCTCGTGTACTCCAAACTCCTCACACTGTCTCCTCGTGTACTCCAAATTCCTCACACTGTCTCCTTGTGTACACCAAACTCCTCACACTGTCCGTTCGTGCACTCCAAACTCCTCACACTGTCTGTCCGTGTACTCAAACTCCTCAAATTGTCTGTCCGTGTACTCAAACTCCTCAAACTGTCTGTCCGTGTACTCAAACTCCTCACACTGTCTCTTTGTGTACTCCAAACTCCTCACACTGTCTCCTTGTGTACTCCAAACTCCTCACACTGTCTGTCCGTGTACTCCAAACTCTTCACACTGTCTCCTCCTGTGCTCCAAACTCCTCACACTGTCTCCTTGTGTACTCCAAACTCCTCACACTGTATGTTCTTGTACTCCAAACTCCTCACACTGTCTGTCCATGTACTCAAACTCCTCAAACTGTCTGTCCGTGTTCTAAAACTCCTCACACTGTCTGTCCGTGTACTCAAACTCCTCACACTGTCTGTGCGTGTACTCCAAACTCCCCACACTGTCTCCTCGTGTACTCCAAACTCCTCACACTGTCTGTTTGTGTACTCCAAACTCCTCACACTGTCTGTCCGTGTGCTCAAACTCCTCAAACTGTCTGTCCGTGTACTCAAACTCCTCATACTGTCTGTCCGTGTACTCAAACTCCTGACACTGTCTGTGCCTGTAGTCCAAACTCCTCACACTGTCTCCTTGTGTACTCCAAACTCCTCACACTGTCTGTGCGTGTACTCCAAACTCCTCACACTGTCTCCTCCTGTGCTCCAAACTCTTCACACTATCTGCTTGCGTACTCCAAACTCCTCACACTGTCTGTGCATGTCCTGAAAACTCCTCACACTCTCTGTGCGTGTACTCCAAACTCCTCACACTGTCTCCTTGTGTACTCCAAACTCCTCACACTGTCTGTTCGTGTACTCCAAACTCCTCACACTGTCTGTCCATGTACTCAAACTCCTCAAACTGTCTGTCCGTGTTCTAAAACTCCTCACACTGTCTGTCCGTGTACTCAAACTCCTCAAACTGTCTGTCCGTGTACTCAAACTCCTCCCACTGTCTGTGCGTGTACTCCAAACTCCTCACACTGTCTCCTCGTGTACTCCAAACTCCTCACACTGTCTGTCCGTGTACTCAAGCTCCTCAAACTGTCTGTCCGTGTACTGAAACTAATCATATTGTCTGTCCGTGTACTCAAACTCTTCAAACTGTCTGTCCATGTACTCAAACTCCTCACACTGTCTGTGCGTGTACTCCAAACTCCTCACACTGTCCGAGCTTGAAGTTGTACTCCAAACTCCTCACACTGTCTCCTTGTGTACTCCAAACTCCTCACACTGTCTGTCCATAAACTCCTCACACTGTCTGTCCGTAAACTCCTCACACTGTCTGTCCGTAAACTCCTCACACTGTCTGTGCGTGTACTCCAAACTCCTCACACTGTCCGTGCTTGAAGTTGTACTCCAAACTCCTCACACTGTCTCCTTGTGTACTCCAAACTCCTCACACTGTCTGTCGTAATCTCCTCACACTGTCTGTCCGTAAACTCCTCACACTGTCTGTCCGTAAACTCCTCACACTGTCTGTCCATGTACTCAAACTCCTCACACTGTCTGCTCGTGTACTCCGAACTCCTCACACCGTCTGCTCGTGTACTCAAACCCCTCACACCGTCTGCTCGTGTACTCCAAACTCCTCACACTCTCTGTGCGTGTACTCCAAACTCCTCACACTGTCTCCTTGTGTACTCCACACTCCTCACACTCTCTGTGCGTGTACTCCAAACTCCTCACACTCTCTGTGCGTGTACTCCAAACTCCTCACACTCTCTGTGCGTGTACTCCAAACTCCTCACACTCTCTGTGCGTGTACTCCAAACTCCTCACACTGTCTCCTTGTGTACTCCACACTCCTCACACTGTCTGCTCGTGTACTCCGCACTCCTCACACTGTCTGTCCGTGTGTGTACTCCAAACTCCTCACACTGTCTGTCCGTGTACTCTAAACTCCTCACACTCTGTGCGTGTACTCCAAATTCATCACACTGTGTATTAATGTACTCCAAACTCTTCACACTGGCTGTGTGTACTCCAAACTCCTCACACTGTCTGCTTGTGTACTCCAAACTCCTCACACTTTCCGCGTGTGTACTCCAAACTCCTTACACTGTCTGTCCATGTACTCCAAACTCCTCACACTGTCTCCTTGTGTACTCCAAACTCCTCACACTGTCCGTTCGTGCACTCCAAACTCCTCAAACTGTCTGTCTGTGTACTCAAACGCCTCACACTGTCTGTCCATGTACTCAAACTCCTCAAACTGTCTGTCCGTGTACTCAAACTCCTCACAAAGTCTCTTTGTGTACTCCAAATTCCTCACACTGTCCGTGCGTGTACTCCAAACTCCTCACACTGTCTCCTCGTGTACTCCAAACTCCTCACACTGTCTGATTGTGTACTCCAAACTCCTCACACTGTCTGTCCGTGTACTCAAACTCCTCAAACTGTCTGTCCGTGTACTCAAACTCCTCATACTGTCTGTCCGTGTACTCAAACTCCTGACGCTGTCTGTGCCTGTACTCCAAACTCCTCACACTGTCAGTGCATGTCCTGAAAACTCCTCACACTCTCTGTGCGTGTACTCCAAACTCCTCACACTGTCTCCTTGTGTACTTCAAACTCCTCACACTGTCTGTTCGTGTACTCCAAACTCCTCACACTGTCTGTCCATGTACTCAAACTCCTCAAACTGTCTGTCCGTGTTCTAAAACTCCTCACACTGTCTGCTCGTGTACTCCACACTCACACTGTCTGTCCATGTACTCCAAACTCCTCACACTGACTGCTCGTGTACTCCAAACTCCTCACACTGTCTGTGCGTGGACTCCAGCTCCTCACACTGTCTGTGCGTGTACTCCAAACTCCTCACACCCTCTGTGCGTGTACTCTAAACTCCTCACACTCTCTGTGCGTGTACTCCAAACTCCTCACACTGTCTGTTCGTGTACTCCAAACTCCTCACACTGTCTGTCCATGTACTCAAACTCCTCAAACTGTCTGTCCGTGTTCTAAAACTCCTCACACTGTCTGTCCGTGTACTCAAACTCCTCAAACTGTCTGTCCGTGTACTCAAACTCCTCACACTGTCTGTGCGTGTACTCCAAACTCCTCACACTGTCTCCTCGTGTACTCCAAACTCCTCACACTGTCTGTCCGTGTACTCAAGCTCCTCAAACTGTCTGTCCGTGTACTGAAACTAATCATATTGTCTGTCCGTGTACTCAAACTCTTCAAACTGTCTGTCCATGTACTCAAACTCCTCACACTGTCTGTGCGTGTACTCCAAACTCCTCACACTGTCCGTGCTTGAAGTTGTACTCCAAACTCCTCACACTGTCTCCTTGTGTACTCCAAACTCCTCACACTGTCTGTCCATAAACTCCTCACACTGTCTGTCCGTAAACTCCTCACACTGTCTGTCCGTAAACTCCTCACACTGTCTGTGCGTGTACTCCAAAATCCTCACACTGTCCGTGCTTGAAGTTGTACTCCAAACTCCTCACACTGTCTCCTTGTGTACTCCAAACTCCTCACACTGTCTGTCGTAATCTCCTCACACTGTCTGTCCGTAAACTCCTCACACTGTCTGTCCGTAAACTCCTCACACTGTCTGTCCATGTACTCAAACTCCTCACACTGTCTGCTCGTGTACTCCGAACTCCTCACACCGTCTGCTCGTGTACTCAAACCCCTCACACCGTCTGCTCGTGCACTCCAAACTCCTCACACTGTCTGTGCGTGTACTCAAACTCCTCACACTGTCTCCTTGTGTACTCCAAAATCCTCACACTGTCTGCTCGTCAACTCCAAACTCCTCACACTGTCTGTGCGTGTACTCAAACTCCTCACACTGTCTGTCCGTGTACTCAAACTCCTCACACTGTCTGTCCGTGTACTCAAACTCCTCACACTGTCTGTGCGTGTACTCAAACTCCTCACACTGTCTGTGCGTGTACTCAAACTCCTCACACTGTCTGTGCGTGGACTCAAACTCCTCACACTGTCTGTGCGTGGACTCAAACTCCTCACACTGTCTGCTCGTGTACTCCAAACTCCTCACACTGTGTGCTCGTATACTCAAACTCCTCACACTGTCTCCTTGTGTACTCCAAACTCCTCACACTGTCTGCTCGTGAACTCCAAACTCCTCACACTGTCTGTGCGTGTACTCAAACTCCTCACACTGTCTGTCCGTGTACTCAAACTCCTCACACTGTCTGTGCGTGTACTCAAACTCCTCACAGTGTCTGCTCGTGTACTCCAAACTCCTCACACTGTCTGTGCGTGGACTCCAGCTCCTCACACTGTCTGTGCGTGTGCTCAAACTCCTCACACTGTCTGTGCGTGTGCTCAAACTCCGCACACTGTCTGTGCGTGTACTCAAACTCCTCACACTGTCTGTGCGTGTACTCAAACTCCTCACACTGTCTGCTCGTGTACTCCAAACTCCTCACACTGTCTCCTCGTGTACTCCAAATTCCTCACACTGTCTCCTTGTGTACTCCAAACTCCTCACACTGTCCGTTCGTGCACTCCAAATGCCTCACACTGTCTGTCCGTGTACTCAAACTCCTCAAACTGTCTGTCCGTGTACTCAAACTACTCACACTGTCTCTTTGTGTACTCCAAACTCCTCACACTGTCTCCTCGTGTACTCCAAATTCCTCACACTGTCTCCTTGTGTACTCCAAACTCCTCACACTGTCCGTTCGTGCACTCCAAACGCCTCACACTGTCTGTCCGTGTACTCAAACTCCTCAAACTGTCTGTCCGTGTACTCAAACTACTCACACTGTCTCTTTGTGTACTCCAAACGCCTCACACTGTCTGTTTGTACTCAAACTCCTTAAACTGTCTGTCCGTGTACTCAAACTCCTCATACTGTCTCCTCGTGTACTCCAAACTCCTCACACGGTCTGTCCATAAACTCCTCACACTGTCTGTCCGTGTACTCAAACTCCTCACACTGTCTGAGCGTGTACTCCAAACTCCTCACACTGTCTCCTTGTGTACTCCAAACTCCTCACACCGTCTCCTTGTGTACTCTAAACTCCTCACAGTGTCTGCTCGTGTACTCCAAACTCCTCACACTGTCTGTGTGTGGACTCCAGCTCCTCACACTGTCTGTGCGTGTGCTCAAACTCCTCACACTGTCTGTGCGTGGGCTCAAACTCCTCACACTGTCTGTGCGTGGACTCAAACTCCTCACACTGTCTGCTCGTGTACTCCAAACTCCTCACACTGTGTGCTCGTGTACTCAAACTCCTCACACTGTCTCCTTGTGTACTCCAAATTCCTCACACTGTCTGCTCGTCAACTCCAAACTCCTCACACTGTCTGTGCGTGTACTCAAACTCCTCACACTGTCTGTCCGTGTACTCAAACTCCTCACACTGTCTGTGCGTGTACTCAAACTCCTCACAGTGTCTGCTCATGTACTCCAAACTCCTCACACTGTCTGTGCGTGGACTCCAGCTCCTCACACTGTCTGTGCGTGTGCTCAAACTCCTCACACTGTCTGTGCGTGTGCTCAAACTCCTCACACTGTCTGTGCGTGTACTCAAACTCCTCACACTGTCTGTGCGTGTACTCAAACTCCTCACACTGTCTGGTCGTGTACTCCAAACTCCTCACACTGTCTCCTCGTGTACTCCAAATTCCTCACACTGTCTCCTTGTGTACTCCAAACTCCTCACACTGTCCGTTCGTGCACTCCAAATGCCTCACACTGTCTGTCCGTGTACTCAACCTCCTCAAACTATCTGTCCGTGTACTCAAACTCCTCACACTGTCTCTTTGCGTACTCCAAACTCCTCACACTGTCTGTTTGTGTACTCAAACTCCTCAAACTGTCTGTCCGTGTACTCAAACTCCTCATACTGTCTGTCAGTGTACTCAAACTCCTGACACTGTCTGTGCCTGTCCTCCAAACTCCTCACACTGTCTCCTCCTGTGCTGCAAACTCTTCACACTATCTGCTTGCGTACTCCAAACTCCTCACACTGTCTGTGCATGTCCTGAAAACTCCTCACACTCTCTGTGCGTGTACTCCAAACTCCTCACGCTGTCTCCTCGTGTACTCCAAACTCCTCACACTGTCTCCTTGTGTACTTCAAACTCCTCACACTGTCTGCTCGTGTACTCCAAACTCCTCACACTGTCTGTTCGTGTACTCCAAACTCCTCACACTGTCTGTCCATGTACTCAAACTCCTGAAACTGTCTGTCCGTGTTCTAAAACTCCTCACACTGTCTGTCCGTGTACTCAAACTCCTCACACTGTCTGTGCGTGTACTCCAAACTCCTCACACTGTCTGTGCGTGTACTCCAAACTCCTCACACTGTCTCCTCGTGTACTCCAAACTCCTCACACTCCGTTTGTGTACTCCAAACTCCTCACACTGTCTGTCCGTGTACTCAAGCTCCTCAAACTGTCTGTCCGTGTACTGAAACTTCTCATATTGTCTGTCCGTGTACTCAAACGCTTCAAACTGTCTGTCCATGTACTCAAACTCCTCACACTGTCTGTGCGTGTACTCAAACTCCTCACACTGTCTCCTTGTGTACTCCAAACTCCTCACACTTTCTGTCCGTAAACTCCTCACACTGTCTGTCCGTAAACTCCTCACACTGTCTGTCCGTGTACTCAAACTCCTCACACTGTCTGAGCGTGTACTCCAAACTCCTCACACTGTCTGAGCGTGTACTCCAAACTCCTCACACTGTCTCCTTGTGTACTCCAAACTCCTCACACCGTCTCCTTGTGTACTCCAAACTCCTCACACTTTCTGTCCGTAAACTCCTCACACTGTCTGTCCGTAAACTCCTCACACTGTCTGTCCGTGTACTCAAACTCCTCACACTGTCTGAGCGTGTACTCCAAACTCCTCACACTGTCTGTGCGTGTACTCAAACTCCTCACACTGTCTGCTCGTGTACTCCGAACTCCTCACACTGTCAGTGCGTGTACTCAAACTCCTCACACTGTCTGTGCGTGGACTCAAACTCCTCACACTGTCTGTGCGTGGACTCAAACTCCTCACACTGTCTGCTTGTGTACTCCAAACTCCTCACAGTGTGCTCGTGTACTCAAACTCCTCACACTGTCTGTGCGTGTACTCAAACTCCTCACACTGTCTGTGTGTGTACTCCAAACTCCTCACACTGTCTGCTCGTGAACTCCAAACTCCTCACACTGTCTGTGCGTGTACTCAAACTCCTCACACTGTCTGTCCGTGTACTCAAACTCCTCACAGTGTCTGCTCGTGTACTCCAAACTCCTCACACTGTCTGTGCGTGGACTCCAGCTCCTCACACTGTCTGTGCGTGTGCTGAAACTCCTCACACTGTCTGTGCGTGGACTCAAACTCCTCACACTGTCTGTGCGTGTACTCAAACTCCTCACACTGTCTGCTCGTGAACTCCAAACTCCTCACACTGTCTGTGCGTGGACTCCAGCTCCTCACACTGTCTGTGCGTGTGCTCAAACTCCTCACACTGTCTGTGCGTGGACTCAAACTCCTCACACTGTCTGTGCGTGTACTCAAACTCCTCACACTGTCTGTGCGTGTACTCAAACTCCTCACACTGTCTGTGCGTGTACTGAAACTCCTCACACTGTCTGTTGATGAAACCGAGCTCCTCCGAAAGGCTGCCCACGATCCTCAAACTCCCAGGCTGCCTCTACCCACCCTCAGTCAGAGCCGGTCCTTGGCCGAATAAGGCCAGGTCACTACACCCGGCAGAAAGGCATTTTCTGCCTTGGCTGCTGTTGGTGAATAAAATGAGGCAGCAGGGGGCGCCATTTGTGTTCACAGACAAGGAGAAGCTGCTGTTTGCATAACCTTAATGCAACAGCTCGTGCGCACCTCTGAAGATTGGCGCCCTGGGCCTGAGCCCAGCTCGCCCATGCCAAAAGCCAGCCCTGCCCCCTGCTCCCAGAGCGTCCATGGGCCTCAAGTTTTCATAACGTATGGCCCTGTCTTCCAGGTCCCCAAATCCTATTTAATTTAACCCCCCCCCCCCCATCGCCCCCTACACACACGTGTACATTTGTTTAAGTAAAAACCCAGAAACTCATTTGCCCCGAAATGAATCCGCTTTTATTCTGGATTTTCGGCCTCTCGGAGAATTTGCATGTCAAGGAAAAGGATGAGGGAGAGACGAATTAGTGGACCCTGAAAAGCGGCGCCTTGTGCTTTGTGTACAAAGCCCCTCTCCGGAGGCACAGTGGGCCCGTGGCAGAGCCTGGAAGAGCTTCTTGGGGGTAACCAAAGGCCCCTTCCTCTACCAAAGAAACTTGGCCTGAAAGGACCCAAGGCTGAGCCACTTTCTAAAGAAAGATGGCTTGGAGTGGAGGGGTGGGAGGGGCTGTGGAGAGCGAGGCGCAGGTGCAGGGGTAGAAAGAGGGCCTGGAGTGGAGGGGTGGGAGGGGCTGTGGAGAGCGAGGCGCTGGGGTTGAAAGAGGGCCTGGAGTGGAGGGGTGGGAGGGGAGGGGCTGTGGAGAGCGAGGCGCTGGGGTAGAAAGAGGGCTTGGAGTGGAGGGGTGGGAGGGGCTGTGGCGAGCGAGGCCCAGGGGCTGGGGTAGAAAGAGGGCCTGGAGTGGAGGGGTGGGAGGGGCTGTGGAGAGCGAGGCCCAGGGGCTGAGGTAGAAAGAGGGCCTAGAGTGGAGGGGCTGTGGAGAGCGAGGCCCAGGGGCTGGGGTAGAAAGAGGGCCTGGAGGGGTGGAAGGGGAAGGGCTGTGGGGAGCGAGGCCCAGGGGCTGGGGTAGAAAGAGGGCTTAGAGTGGAGGGGTGGGAGGGGCTGTGGAGAACGAGGCCCAGGGGCTGGGGTAGAAAGAGGGCCTGGAGTGGAGGGGTGGGAGGGGCTGTGGAGAGCGAGGCCCAGGGGCTGGGGTAGAAAGAGGGCCTGGAGTGGAGGGGGGGAGGGGCTGTGGAGAGCGAGGCCCAGGGGCTGGGGTAGAAAGAGGGCTTGGAGTGGAGGGGTGGGAGGGGCTGTGGAGAGCGAGGCCCAGGGGCTGGGGTAGAAAGAGGGCCTGGAGTGGAGGGGTTGTCTTGTGGTTAGTGGCATCCTGGCCCTGGCCTGCCTTGCTAAGTTGTCTTGGGCCTGGCTGCCATAATGCTTTTCTTTGCACACATTACTCTGAGCCGTTGTTCTATCGACCTCTGCTCTTGCCAAGTTCTTTTTGCACTGTCTGCATTTTCTATCTTTCACCTTTTCTCCTGTTAACTTTGGGCTCAGACTGCACAACATGTACAAGGTCGAATAACAACGTTTCCTTGTCTTGCTGCTTTGGCCAGTCCCTCACACCTAGACATAACACTAGGTACAGCTGCCATGGAAAAGTTAGTGCGCTTTTAATATTGCGGTTGGCCCGCGCTAGACACACTTGGAGGCAACCTTTCCAGGGAGAAGAGCTGTGATTGTCTGCTGATGTAGTTTTGCATCTAGAGACTGAGGTATGGGGGTCCGCTAGTCAAAGCCCAGAGGTCTTCTATTTTTATAATAAACTGGCTTCCAGCACGGGGAGGGTGGTAATGTTAGTTAGACATATATCCACTGCTTTATGAGATGCTTTCCCCGTTCGTATTCTATGGAGTTGTAACTATGCTGATTATATTATTCATATGTATTATGCTAATAGTACTGACACGTTTACTGTATCTTAGAGCACGTAAGTTGAAATAAACATTTTAACCTATACAGTGTCTCTTCTTATGCATGTTGTGGACAGGTACGAGTGAGTGACGAAAGAGTGTTCTTGTTTCTGCGAGTCCTGAGATAGAGATAACGTGTTCTGGGTTGTCCAATCATTGGTACATTGGTGCTAATGGGACGCTAAGGCTAGTTGGGTTGGGGTTTTAGGTGCTAAGGTCTATGGTTGGCTCACCACTATATTCCGAGGTTATATTATCCTGTGCATAGCTCTGTGTGTGTGCAGAATCCCTAAGACATGGCGCGACCAACGAGTGGGGCTGCTTATCTGCGAGACGCTTGAGTAGTACTTGTGCTTGTCCACGACCCCCTCACATACGCTTCCGGAAGCGTGTGTGACGGCAATACCTCTTATATTGAAGTTTTTGTAGGTTCTTTCAAGCTTGAAGTTGTTAAAAAAGGTTTCTTAATCATAACCCTTTTTTGCTGCCTCTTGTTGGGTTGTCGAAGGTTCCCGTTAGTAATGGCGGGTATAGACATAGCGGCGCATAGCCGCACAGCACTCCGGGATCACTTACGGGTGTATGGAGTGCCAGACACGGGAGTCGAACTAGTCTTTGTGGTTCAAGCCGATCCGGCTTTCCACTTTGAGGTGTTCTACTCTTGGATCACTTTTCCAGCGGTGGACGCGAACGATAATCTGTTCCATGACTATGAACCCACTACTGTTCCTGCTGTCTATCGACCTTATACTACTCTTGAAGTACCGCTCACGGCTTGGCAGCACCGTGTTTGGTTTAATGGCGCCCTCCCACAACCGACTACCACGGTTCGTTTAGGCCCCTTATCTATTGAGGGGGCCACTTGGCCTGTTTTGGCCGGGTACACCCCACATCCGCGCTATATGACTATACCAGTCGCGGAACTGCGCACTATGTATGCTGCTTTGGTGCAAGTGCATCGAGCCTTAGTGCGATATGTTACAGGCAACATCCATGGCGCCGCTCCTGGAGTTGCCGGCCAACCAGCTGGTGCAAGCGGAGTGACCATAAGTCCTGTCATGGTGAACTCGGTGATGGGCAAACGTCCACAAAATAAGGATGATTTTCCTTATTGGCTTGCAGAAAAATTTGACCAGTTGGAGGCGGTTTTTCCACACACAACCCCGGTGGATAAACACCGCATTCTTACGATTAGTTTGCCAAAAGACTTAATTCCCGAGTTGACAGCATGTGACAACTGGGGTAAGGTATTCGCAGCAGTATATTTTAAGTGTTTTGGTACTCCTTCCATGACAGTTCTCCCCTCAGAAATTAAAAAAGTACAGGATGAACATGGCCCTGAAGCGGCTGTGGAATTAGGGATGAGACTGGTGGGAGTGTTTGAAGTAGTAGCTGAGCTGATCCTTGCGAATGTCAAGGGCGATGCAGTGAACTTTCAAGTAGCGAATGCTTTGGCTTTGGTCCCAGAATTGGACAGGCCTCGCGAATTACCGAAAATTATTACCCAGGCTTACAAAACTATTGGCAGAAATAGCCTGGGCAACAAGCCTTTTGCAAAACAGCAAACACAATCGCAACAACAACAACAAACCAAATCTCAGCCTGAGAAAGATGAGAAACCAGTCTTCACTAAAAAGAGTTGGAGGCTGAAAAAACAGGGTAAGCAACAAAAGAAGCCGGGGTCGGAGGCGCATCCCGGTTTCAGTCTCTTCTGAACGCACTTATGATTTACGCGATAGAGCGAGAATTAAATCACCGGATAGGTTTCAGATCCCTGATGCGCGTTCTCCTCGTTCTTCGCAGGCACAGACTTCGTCACAGGCCGGTGGAGGAGACCGCCAGGATAGAGGAAGGGACAGAGAGGCTTCCCAGGGACGAGACCAACCTCGACAACAAGTCAGAGGAAAAGCAGAAGACTTAACGTTTTCGACCACAATTTCAGAAGAAGAAAGTTGCCGCTGTAACAGCGAAATATGCCACAGACGGTGAGAATGAGGCTCCTGAATTGGACGTGGGCATTAACCCTCCTAGACAGCGCCGCAGAAGTTACCATAGTGCGGGAGGCGCTACGTCCTCATATGGAGGCGACAGCAACTGAAACATTCATTACTGTCGAGACAGCTGACACCAGAGTGGCACCCCTGATAGACTTTTTAATATTGTCATTCAAATTGAAGGTGATATACAGCGCATTATTAAAGGGATTTTTGGGAAAATCTAACCTCTTCATATGACATTTTATTAGCGGAGGTGGATTGGCCACCCCCATTCGTTCTTGCTGCACATACAGGGGAGGAGGTAATCCTTCCGAGCTTTTCTCGACATGTCCCAAAGGACAAAGCGGAGGCTCTGGCAGCTGAGTGGGCTGTGTCCCTGGCTCCTGCGTTATACCGCAACCACGTGGGTTGGGACGAAGATTCTCCCCCATGAAATACCTTTGCGGTCACTACCGCAGCCACAACCCCAATATCCCATAAAACGTGAAGCCAAAGGCCCCGTTTCCGAAATTCTGACTCAGTTGGAATATCAGGGAGTAATCGAAACCTGCGTATCACCTATGAACAATCCCCTTTTCGCGGTTTCTAAACCCGATGGATCGTACCGCTTAGTTTTGGATTACCGGCATTTGAACTCTCATTGTCGGACCTTTGCGGTGCAAAATACCCATAGTTCTGCGCTTGTAGACAGTCTTGTTCGTAAAAAATATAAAACGACACTTGACCTTTCAAATGGATTCTACACGCACAACTTAGCCCCGGAGAGTGGCCAATGGTGTGCTTTTACTTCCGGTGGTAAAATGTTCAAATTCAGGCGTCTTCCTATGGGCTACAAGAATAGTCCAGGCGTATTCGCCGCTCGTGTTGTCTCTTTGTTAGACGGCATCGATCCAGACGCATGTTCGTACGTAGATGACATTTATCTAACGGACGACGAATTGTTCCCGCATCTGACCCGAGTAGACCGCATTATTCTTGAATTTGCGGTTCAAGGTTACAAATTTAACTTTGCAAAATCTCATATTGCTGAATTTACCGTTTTGTTCTTGGGCTACGAGCTCAACAATGAAGGTAAGGGCTTAGCCCCCATTTCCTGGAGAAATGTGCACTTCTGTGCCCTCCTACTAATCTGAAGAAGCTTCAGTCCTTGCTGGGTTTTTGAACTTCGGACGTACATACATTCCCGAATACGCCCAGCGTATCAAGCCACTGTATGCCTTGATACAACCTACTTTTTCGAAGTCTTGTTCGCTTCCGGAGCATACCTCCAGTCTACAGTCTTTACAGACTGACCTTCTTGAGTCTAAATATCTTCTGACGTGGGATAACCACACAAACCTGGTGATTAGAATCATTCCAGGGGCGGTGGGTTTCACGTACTTAACCTTTAACGAAGGTGATACAGTACCCATCGCATACAAGTCACATCTGTACACTTCCGGGGAAATGCGGTTTTCCTCTGTAGAAAAAGTTCTAACGGCAGTGCAAATGGCGATTCTAAAGGAGCGCGCACTGGCACAGGGAAAACGCATTCTGGTGGTAACACCCTATCCTGCCCTAGAGGCGGTGACAAAAGCAAGTGTACCGAACTCTAAAGCTTTGCACCCCCGTTGGATTCAATGGGCAACATCTTTGACGTCTCCGGATGTCACTTTCATATTCGATTCTTCTCTTCAGACTCAGGAGTTTTTACAGTATGAATTCGTTCATCCTCCTCCTCTGTCTTTACTGCCGCTTGAGGATTACGACTGTGTGATCTACACCGATGGTTCGGCACAACCGGCCACGGGGTCCAAGCATGCTTATTCAGCCGCATGTGCTATTGTTGCAGGTACCTTTGTGAACGGAGAGTTCAAATCCACTGTAGTGCACACTCAGACACTAGGGGATAGTACCGCACAATTGGCCGAGTTGCGCGCTTTGGTGCTTGCACTTGAGTTCGTTAATCCTGATGTGACCACTCTAATTGTGTGCGATTCTTACTACTGTGTTCAATCATACAATGACAATCTGTTCTTTTGGTCGCAAAACGACTATAGAGACGCTAAAGGCAACACGATCAAGCATAAAATGCTTTGGGTTTGAGTGGCAGAATTACAACAACGTCTGCCGCTCACACAGGTGGTTCACACCCTAGGCCATCAGCGGGTGGGCGCACACGCTGTTGGTAACAGTCTGGCAGATGAAGCTGCCAGATCAGCAGTAGTCACGTGTTCAGTAGCAGCAGTTACTAGATCCATGTCTAAAATAGACACCGATATCTTGGCAGCTATTGCTGCGACAAAGGAAGGCGTTAATCACCCTAGGGGTTTTCCTTCCAAATATTCTTATCAGTTAGGTCCCGAACAGGCTCCTTATGTAACAATACCCGGTGTTGGGGATCGGCTGATCCCCAACGCGGACCGCAGGCTTTCCTTGATAACGGCAGCACACGAAGGCATGGCTTCGGCTCATGCTGGTGTGTCTGCGACAGTTTCCATCTTACAGCAGCGTTACTGGTGGCGTGGTTTATATAAAGACACCCGTACTTATGTGCTTTCCTGTGACGTTTGTCAACAGATCAAGCCTTCCACGGTTACACGACCACCTCAGACCCCACTAGGCATTTCTAACAGACCCTTTGGGTGTGTTTACCTAGATCACTGCGGTCCATTTTCCTCAGACACTGCCTATAAATATATCTTAGTGGCAGTGGACTCGTGCACACGGTTCATCTGGGTCTGGCCACAACGGAGTGCTGACGCTCGAAATGTCATCAGGGATTTGCGTGTCTTTGTGGGAATTTTCGCATGCAGCACCTTCCATTCTGACCAAGGTCCGGCGTTTGCCTCTAAGGCTTACAAGGACGCAATGGGTTCATTGGGGGTGCGGGTGAAATTTTCGTCTCCGTATAGGCCTGAGGGCAATTCTATCGTTGAACGAATGAACCGTGACTTAAAGCAATCCTTGACAGCTAGAGTTATAGGTACTGGCAGGAACTGGCTGGCCCACTTGTATACCGTACAACGTGCACTTAATAATCTCCCTAGAAGACCTCTGGGTGGGCGGACCCCATACGAAATGCTTTTTGGCATACGAATGTTTGTGCCTGACCTTGATGGTCTAGACATGGCGGCGCAATCCGCCAAGTTTGATGTAGATAACCATTCTGCTATGTTACAGGACTTACAAGAAGCCCGAGACAAACTTGCAATTGCACATTTGCCTTCAGCCACAGACCCCGCTCTGCAGATTCCGGTTGCCGGCTGGCTTCCGAAGATTGGCGACCTGGTTCGAGAGAAGGTGGAGAACAAAAAGAATTTGGCCCCTCTTTTCGTGCACCGGTTCCAGTTCTAGGCTTGAAGGGAACACGTACAGTAATCTTACCACCGCTTCCTGGTCGCAAGGAGAACAGATACATCTCAGTGGAAAATGTCAAGCTACAACATCTGGCCGATCCTGAATAGTGTTACACCAGCGGTCTCTTGTCCTGCCATTTAGCGGACATGTGTTCGAGGCACTCCTGCCCGAACGGTCACTGGTGTTACCATGGAGATGGTTGATTTGCCTGAAAATATATTCGAACCCCCTGCATCCCCCTGCATCAACGAGGACGAGTATACCTATCCCGCAACAGAGTCGGTGGCACACCAACCAACAACGCCACTGAGCCCGACACGTTTTTCCTTTGACTCGGATTCCACCTCTTCAAATGTCCCGTCCAAGTTCAGTCTTTTTGTATCCTGGTTTAGAGACAATTTTTTGGTTCCACCCTGGACATATCTCTGGTTGGTGCTTTTCTTGATTTTTTTGTTCATGTCCATTGGCTTTGTCACAGTGTTTTTTCTACTCATCAATGGTCACTATTTACCTGAACGCTCTGCTGTGAACAGTGTTGCAGGAACTTTGGCTCCACATTCCTCCTCTCACATCATGAAGCGTGACCACACATTTGTGAACATTTCAGCGTTTCCAGTTGCTGATGGCATCGTATGGGATGCAGTAAACTTTCAAATCCATGGTCCGACAGAAATTATTAATGTACCAAATGTCCTTCGAGTTTCGATGGGTGATGTAGTAAAAAGTAATATTCATTCTGACGATTGGGATGTGCATGCCGTTGAAGCATTATTTGCTGATTTGAAATATTATGCTTCTTTTAATGCTGAGGATTTGTATATGAATTCTGCGAATTATGCCGATTTGTACTGCTACCAGCATTGGGGCAACCATTTTCTCCACAAACCGAGTGCACTACGTAGCCCTGTTACATACACCCAATGGGAACATTGCCCAAACCCCATACCAGGTAGCTCCCAGACTCTTAGAAATAAATTTACCTATTTCACTGATTTCAATCGATCAAACCCTGGGTCCTATTATTTTAAACTGAATGCCCCATTGACTCAGAAAATCATGTTGACCCACACAAAATTACTTTATTCGGGTTCTTTTTTGAAAGCCTTAGCTGTGGGTGGTTATGAGTACTGGAGGGACACTGTGGATTTGAAATCAATCTGGGGCTCAAAGACATGGCAGGTGCAGGGCACAGAGGCTTTGCACCGTGCTTGCCTTATCCCGGCCCAAATTGTGTTTCTAAATGCTTCCATCTATCAGTCTACGTGTTGGGGTTTGGCTACTACTAAACAATTAAACGCACCTTCCCTACCATCCCTGTCAAGCGCTCCCAATGATAGTTTGCGTTTTAATATGTCCCTTGCGACTTTGCAGGCCATGTTTCAGGACAATTCATTCAATGTTTCTACACTTGTACAGTCACCCTGGTTGGTATGGCCCATATCGTCTAATGCATGCCAACTGCGTTTTCACGGCTCAGTTCCTGGATACAAACAGGACAGGCCTGATCCGAGGTTTTCTGATTCCCGCA
Organism: Calotriton arnoldi; assembly: GCA_963921515.1. NCBI lineage: Eukaryota > Metazoa > Chordata > Amphibia > Caudata > Salamandridae > Calotriton > Calotriton arnoldi. The sequence goes on from CAWUFW010001460.1 coordinate 1,293,700, forward strand.
CTGTCACCACATATTCTGTTGGTAAATTATGCAAACAGTGGTTGCAGCATTCGTCCCTAGATTCTGTTAAACAGCATTTATCCCTCCTTTCAGGCAACATTGATCTGTCCGACTTTATCTTGGGCCTCGTGGTCCACGACCAAAGAGATTCATTTATGAAGCGTATAATGAACTCTGGAAGCTGTCACAAATGGAAGCTGCATCCCGTCTTCGGGAAATAGACCAAGCAAATTTGGAAAAGGTGCTTGCTGTTGTTGACAATAGTATAAATACCCTGTCTTCCCGCATTTACACATTAGAGAATATTGTGTCCTCTGTTGTTGATATTGTACAAGATGATGTTTCTATATTGTACCATGGTCAAAATCAATTGCGTTCAGTAATGCAGTTTGCGTGGACTTTGCAAACCCTTAAGCTAGGTAAAGTTCCTTGGAATTTCTTGAACACCACCGCCCTATTTCTGCCTTTTAATTTGACTGAAAAACAGCAGTTCATGTCCATGAAAGATGCATCTTACACTTTGTTACATATTGAGAAAGTGGATCCTTTACCATTCTCTGTAGCGGAACTAGATTCTGCTGTGTGGCTAGTTCATGGGGTTATCGCTTTACCTTTTTCCTTGTTTGAATTTAGCTCATGCATGAAACATTATCCTGTGGGCCGTTTCCAGCCTTTGGGTAGTGCCTTCCTACATGAACTCTGGTCCTTGCCTTTCATGTATAAATGCCTTAGAGACGGCAAGGAAGTTTTTCTCACGGGGGAGTCTTGTGATTCAACTGTAGGTCATTCACTTATTTGTAAACATATTAAGCTGCACGGAGCTTGTAGCGTTTCCATTCCAAATCTTGCATGTGTGCTAAAAGGTATTCCTGCTCCTGCTATTTCTCCCACCTTTACTTTGCTTACTAATGGTAGCTATTTGCTTTTAAATAACGAAGACTGTTGTGGCCTACAGGCCGGCATTGCGTATATTGTCACAGTTTCGCACAGAGTTGTCTGCTGCAAGAATGTGCTTTTTCCTCCCCCTCACGACATCGTTGATAACTCTGTTTGGCCTTCCATTCCTACCATGGAGGCAGATTTCAATAAGTTGAGCAGAATAAAGGCCCTATTATTGAATGAGGAGGTTATGCTCACATCCGCCCGGGAGACATTTATTCTCCAGGTGGCGAGTACCCACAGTGAAATACAGGCCCTTTTGAACACTGACCTCCCCCAACATTTCGGGAGTTAATTCATCGTATTTTTAACGCATCAAACACTGAGGGTCTGGTGCACTTTTTAAGATTGTGGGGTCCGGCCTGGTGTCCACCTTCCAAACTATTTTCGGTGTGATACCGGCGTTCATTCATTCTATTTTTTCCAGCGTCTTTGGTGGATTCCCATTAATCCTCGCCTTAGCGGCTGGTGTCCTGCTGTTGGTCTGTTTTCTGCGCAATGGCTGCTCCCCGATGGGCCCTTCTCGATCCCGAACGCCTCCAGCTGCTCCGTGAGCGACTCCTGGCTGGTTTCGGTGTTCTGCCATTGGCGACCATCAGTGTGTCATATACCCTTTCTTTTCGCTTTGCGTATTTCACTTGCGTGCAACCTGTGATGTCTTGCATCCGCTGTCCTTTCACCTGGACCATGGATTATTGCCTCTCCAATTCGTCGTTGTCTGTTCCGGATTTTGTTCGGTTGGTGGGTCCCTTGGAGGCCCATGAACAGGACTGTTCCGTTACTGGCTGTATGACGCGTGCGGCTGCACTTGGGATTTTGGCACAATGGGATATCTGGGCGGCTGCTCAGGATCTCCTACTACAAAGCTATATTGAATATCACGCAAGCTGTCCCGCATTGCTTTTGGATGCTCCGTCCTCTGAGGAACATTCCTGCTAGTTTGATCTGTTGGACTGGATGGCGTCTATGTTTTCTGACACTTCCAATGATGTCCTTTTGGATGCTATAGCGTTTTTCTGCACTTACACGCTTCTGGATTGAAATGGCCTGCCTCGCTGGCTCCCATTTGTCATCGGACACTTTTGTTTTTTTGTCCCTCTCCCTCCTGGGGACTGCATGGCCTACAGATGTTTCTGTTCTGCTCGGCCCATTTGAACTCTGTCTTCGCCCTTTGTCTTGGCCGATGGACTGTCCAGGGGAGGGTGTCTTGTGGTTAGTGGCATCCTGGCCCTGGCCTGCCTTGCTAAGTTGTCTTGGGCCTGGCTGCCATAATGCTTTTCTTTGCACACATTACTCTGAGCCGTTGTTCTATCGACCTCTGCTCTTGCCAAGTTCTTTTTGCACTGTCTGCATTTTCTATCTTTCACCTTTTCTCCTGTTAACTTTGGGCTCAGACTGCACAACATGTACAAGGTCGAATAACAACGTTTCCTTGTCTTGCTGCTTTGGCCAGTCCCTCACACCTAGACATAACACTAGGTACAGCTGCCATGGAAAAGTTAGTGCGCTTTTAATATTGCGGTTGGCCCGCGCTAGACACACTTGGAGGCAACCTTTCCAGGGAGAAGAGCTGTGATTGTCTGCTGATGTAGTTTTGCATCTAGAGACTGAGGTATGGGGGTTCACTAGTCAAAGCCCAGAGGTCTTCTATTTTTATAATAAACTGGCTTCCAGCACGGGGAGGGTGGTAATGTTAGTTAGACATATATCCACTGCTTTATGAGATGCTTTCCCCGTTCGTATTCTATGGAGTTGTAACTATGCTGATTATATTATTCATATGTATTATGATAGTAGTACTGACACGTGTACTGTATCTTAGAGCACGTAAGTTGAAATAAACATTTTAACCTATACAGTGTCTCTTCTTACGCATGTTGTGGACAGGTACGAGTGAGTGACGAAAGAGTGTTCTTGTTTCTGCGAGTCCTGAGATAGAGATACCGTGTTCTGGGTTGTCCAATCATTGGTACATTGGTGCTAATGGGACGCTAATGCTAGTTGGGTTGGGATTTTAGGTGCTAAGGTCTATGGTTGGCTCACCACTATATTCCGAGGTTCTATTATCCTGTGCATAGCTCTGTGTGTGCAGAATCCCTAAGACAGGGTGGGAGGGGCTGTGGAGAGCGAGGCCCAGGGGCTGGGGTAGAAAGAGGGAGTGGAGGGGTGGGAGGGGAGGGGCTGTGGAGAGCGAGGCCCAGGGGCTGGGGTAGAAAGAGGGCCTGGAGTGGAGGGGTGGGAGGGGAGGGGCTGTGGAGAGCGAGGCGCAGAGGCTGGGGTAGAAAGAGGGCCTGGAGTGGAGGGGGTGGGAGGGGTTGTGGAGAGCGAGGCCCAGGGGCTGGGGTAGAAAGAGGGCCTGGAGTGGAGGGAGTGGGAGGGGCTGTGGAGAGCGAGGCGCAGGCGCAGGGTGAGAAAGAGGGCCTGGAGGGGTGGGAGGCGCTGTGGAGAGCGAGGCCCAGGGGCTGGGGTAGAAAGAGGGCCTGGAGTGGAGGAGTGGGAGGGGCTGTGGAGAGCGAGGCGCAGGGGCTGGGGTAGAAAGAGGGCCTGGAGTGGAGGGGTGGGAGGGGAGGGGCTGTGGAGAGCGAGGCGCATGTGCAGGGGTGAAAGAGGGCCTGGAGTGGAGGGGTGGGAGGGGCTGTGGAGAGCGAGGCCCAGGGGCTGGGGTAGAAAGAGGGCCTGGAGTGGAGGGGTGGGAGGGGCTGTGGAGAGCGAGGCGCAGGGGCTGGGGTAGAAAGAGGGCCTGGAGTGGAAGGGTGGGAGGGGAGGGGCTGTGGAGAGCGAGGCGCAGTGGCAGGGGTAGAAAGAGGGCCTGGAGTGGAGGGGTGGGAGGGGCTGTGGAGAGCGAGGCCCAGGGGCTGGGGTAGAAAGAGGGCCTGGAGTGGAGGGGTGGGAGGGGCGAGAGGGAGGCCCAGGGGCTGGGGTAGAAAGAGGGCCTGGAGTGGAGGGGTGGGAGGGGCTGTGGAGAGCGAGGCGCAGGGACTGGGGTAGAAAGAGGGCCTGGAGTGGAGGGGTGGGAGGGGCTGTGGAGAGCGAGGCGCAGGGGCTGGGGTAGAAAGATGGCCTGGAGTGGAGGGGTGGGAGGGGCTGTGGAGAGCGAGGCGCAGGGGCTGGGGTAGAAAGATGGCACCCCGACCCCCGAGCAAGGGCCCTGCAGAGCTGGCGCCCTCTATCAGAGCCCCTCGCATGTCTACCCTTTTATTTATTTTTTACACCTTGGGTGCTAGGAGGCAGATGACAGGATGGGCAAGTAGGGATGGGACAGAGTCAGTTAGTCACAAGTGGGGCGAGTCCTGATTACCCCTGGACATATTACAGCTGGCAGTAGCAATATAAGGCACCTCACACATTTGAAGAAATGTAAGTAAGGTAGAGTGAGCAATTCTCAATAATAATAATAATTGTAGTTTGATATTGCTTGAGCAAAATAGTGGTCAGAGATTGCGTACTAATTGTCACATACGTTTATTTTATTGCAGTTGAAAATAAATGAAAACCTCAATTTAATTGCGAGGCAGCAGAGAACTTGGGCCAGCCGACACGTTTCGCCCCTCAACAGCGCACAGGCCTGGGGCTTTTTCAAGGCTAAAATGGTTTGCACATCAAAGAAAGCATTATGGTTGGTCTCACATGGATTGCTGGTAAGCCGTTTTAGTCTGTCCTTGTGGTTCTAATTGCATCTTCAGGTAATAGATATTTGTGCTTGTTTAATAGCAAAGTGACCGTCATAACACTTTTGAAAGAGTGGTTAATATCTTTTATTAGTAGCGGTTTGTTCGGTCCGCAGAGAACCACTGGTTGTTAGTTGTACTCTGTTTTTTTTATTGAGTCCATTACTTAGTAGAGGCTCCAAACAGTATGTCATCAATAATAAGTTATCAACTCAATAGAAAAATACAACTGTCCCTCAAATAGTGCATAATAATTAAACTATATATATCTTCTCAACACTGGGTTGAAATGTAGCAATCCAGTCCTGATGAAGACCTCTTGAAAGTACTGTCTCAACTCCATGACACGAGGCCGAAACACATTGGCTACAATTTTGGAAAGAGCTACTTCACTATAATCAACCTTCTGTAGTTGATAAAATTCGGACCGATGAGTAGGTCACCGGAGGCCTCCAATTGCACACCGAGTAGAAAGACATTCCTAGCCACAAGCGCCAACTTCTATGGGGCACTGAGGCTCCTGCCGCAGCAGCATTTCACCTGAGGGACTCCCCTGCCACGGGAAGCACTCATGAATTTCATGTAGCCGCCCTTCCAGCACGTGCATCATCATCTGGAAAGACCACAAATGTTCTCTTGACCCCTTGTCTCTTGAGAACAGTTCAGTCTTCAAGAGGCAGTGGGGCTGATGGCTGTCTCTCGGTGGGGCTCTCACTATGCTGGCCAGTAAGGTTTTTAGCAGGGCCCGTTGCTTTACAGGAGTGTGAATGTTTGGTTGCTAGGACTTGAATTCACACCACTGCAACTCCCTGTGGGCCTGGGTCTGTCAACAGATCCCTTTACATGAAACAGGGTGCTGGCCTGCAGCCTAGCACTGGAATCTGTGCAATATATTGTTTTTTATGTACAATCTGGGGTTACCAAGTTATGTTTTTTATTTGAAACGTTCGGTAAGGCCAGTACGCGACCCACACCTTATGCTCGAGTAAGCCCGGGTGGGTAACTCCGCTCCGCCAACGGAGTTTTGCCTACTAGTTCAGGCAAAACTCTGACTCCGTGGTAGAGCGGAGTTGCGGCCTCCACCCTCCCTAATGTAATTATAATTTTTAAAAAGGCACTTACCTGCTGTGGCTGCCGAGAGACCATGGCGAGGAGGAGGCAGCCACAGCAGGTAAGTGCCTTTTTTATTATAATTACATTAGGGAGGGTGGAGGGGAGCGGAGCGGAGTACCACGGAGTTTCTTTCCAACTCCGTGGAACTCTGCGTAGTGGCACTACGCCAGCTCCGCCTGGGGTTACGCTCGAGCACTTTCATTGTGTCAGATGTAACTGTTACTTTACCTATGCAGGTGCAGGTCACCAGTGTGAATGAATATGGATGAATGAATACTCAAGCCAGGCCCACCTACCAGCCTCATAAAAGGTCTAAGACCAGCGTGTTCTCGAGGCATACACCGTGCCATCCCAGCAGAGAGGGCAGTGAGTATTCAGAGAGGGCAGGCAACAGAAGGGACGGTATTGTGAGTGCAAAAGGGGCAGGGGAAAAAGAGGGCAGTGAATGTTCATAGGTTGCAGGCAGCAGAGGGGTCAGGCTGAGAGAAGTGGCACGGACCAGCAGGGCAGTTTGTGTGCAAAGGGGGCAGGAGCAGAGATTAACAGTGAAATAAACTGCACTGTCCAGCCTTAAAAATGTATCAAATTGCTTAATTTGTGGTGTGCAATAAGCCCACCAAGCAGCCCTGCCATCTGCAAACCATCCCAATATGTACTCCAAATTCAGTCCTCTGACCTGGGCCCGTCAGTAATGTTATGTACCTGGGCCCTGTGCGCCTAGCAGCCTCACCGAAGACACCAAAGATATTGGCCCCTCTGCATACTCTCTTGGTCTGGGGGAAATTCACGACCACCCACATCCTGGATAAGAACCCACCCCCTGACTAAAGTCAGCAGTTAGGGGTACATTCTGCTCAAAGAGGATGAGAGCGGGGAAACAGAGTCACCAGTGAACTCTAGTAAGATGTGCAGAAACACACATTGTATTGCATTGTGATTGCATTTATATAGTGCCTACTACCCCTAGGGAAGTGTTGAAACACTTTAAGGCGGATAGCACGCTACTCCAGATCCAAGGTTAGTGGTTACTCCAGTTGATATTGGATATTGTTGGTGATTGGCGTTAGTCGAGCGCTCGTAGGAGACTCTTCCATGCATTTCCTCCAGGTTCTTTGTGGTAGATTCAATCAGTAGTAGCCGGAGCGATCACTAGAGTGAGCTCGTGCGGATGGAAGGTGGAAGGTGGGGGAGTAGACAGGCTGGGGGTTAGTTATTGCTGAATAGGAAGGAATGGTTACACACAAGGAGACTTTGTGGTTTGTGATGAGAGGTGAGGTCAGTTTGCAGAAATGCACTAGAGAGTGAGGTGGACGAGCATGCCCGGAGTAGGGTGCACTCAGTGCTAGTAAGGCCTGCGGAGGATGGAGTAGAAGGAGAGGTCATTTCCAAGGAAGGAGAGAAAACCATCAATGACGGAGTTCAAGTTCAACTTTCTTGCAGGGTTTGTTGGAATTTAGTGGGACAAGGCTTTCGAGACAGCCTGCCATCTGGGGATGTTGTGAGTGTAGAAAGAGGGGTTGATGGCCTTCACCTGTGTTGCCCCCTACTGAGTGCAGGTAGCCAGCTTCGAGCATAGCATTTTAGCATTCCTAATTCAGTGCTGACTCTTTAAAGGACTGGGCTCCGCGCCTGGCTGATGTGTTTGTTCGGCTGGGGTTGGGCATGGCCGAGGCCAATCCTGATGATTGGCAATGGCCGCCAGCTGAGGTTCAGTGCGCATGTGTGGTTGTACAGGGTTCTGACTGTCAAACCCGACTTGCGCGCCTTGGACCTCTCAAACCCACTCTCTTTTACGGAGTTTGGGCAACACAGCACAGGCCCCAGTCTCCGCTGGAGCGCTGGGCTCACCTGCTCACACCAATCCCGACATTGCTCTCGTGCTTTTTAGGTCGAGCCTAGCCCAGCGCGCATGCGTTGCGCTAGAAAATGACCTCTTGGAATCACTTCAGCTTTTCAGCAAACTCATGCGTGTGGCTAAAAAAAGCCACACGCACGAGTTTGTTGAAAAGCTGAAGTGATTGGCCATTGCGTGTGGCTTTCAAAAATGAAAGCACGCAATTGGCCAAAGGCGGGTGCATGTCCCACCTTTCCCAGTAAATGTTTCCTCCCACGGCCTACAGCTGTCGGGAGCGAGCAGCGGCGCGCAGGGTGCCATCTGTTCTGGGTCATATTACAAAGGTCGCTTTTACTTTCGCGGCTGCGCTTGTTCGTCTTCCTTTGCCTTTACGGCGTCGTGCATCTGAGCAACTACAGTGTGACTTTTAAATTTATTACTTCTCTTCCCTTTACCGCGTTTGGGATTTTTTTTGTGTGCACATTTCTGCCGTCGGTGTTTACTGTATATTTACACTTCTTACGCTGACCCGCTGACCCCTGCGTCTAAAGTGAGGGCTGCGCTCGCTGCCTCCGAGTCACATGAGTGAGGCCGGCTGGAGGCTCCTCGCCAGCTGGCACTGGTCGGCCTGTAGGCGGCGCTGTTGCTGTGGGATCCGCTGGTCTTCCGCTCCCTTCAAGTGCCCTGCAAGGTCTATCAAGAGGCGCCGGGCCTGTATCTTGGTGTCTGCTCTCTGCCCCGCGGTGACTCCCCTCTGCCCCGAGTAGTCAGCGATTGATACAATGACATTTCTAAAGTAACATGACTTGGGCTGCGTGTGAAAGCATAAAATCCTACCAGGGGATGGTCGGACTCGCTCTGCACTCACTCAGTACACTCCGGGCTGAGCACTTGACATGTCCAGAGCTGCCTGTAGCTCCCAGTGACCGCTGACCAGTACAGTCACTGACTGTTCTGAGTCACTTCACCTGCCCCAGCCCCACGCGCCCACAGCCCCGTGCACCCCCCCCCCCCAAGAAAGGCAACAGGACCTCACCACAACCTTCCCGGGAGCACACTGTAAGGGGGGCACTTACTGAGGTACGAGGTTCCCGCTAGGAGAGGCAGCTGGTCAGTCACAGGCGTGTTTTTTGGTATGTTTACACTGTAAGATCTCACAGAGGCCGCTGATTTCTTCAAGTGCTGTGCGAGGTCTATCAAGAGGCGCCCGGCAGCCCCCGGGAGTTGTCTCTGGTCCTTAGTTGCACTGTTAAATGTCAGGACAGAGCCTTGTGCGCTCCTCACGAGCTGAGCAAGTTGTGTGCAGAGGAGCCAGGAGGCCTCAGACTTGTCACCCCGAGCCGCGGTGCGCTGTGTCTGCAGACACTGCTCTGCTGCTGTCAGGACACCTGCAACTACTGTCATGAGGCACTGCACGGTCTCCGACGGGCCACCCTGCCCCGCGGCGTCTCCCCTCTGACCCGCGGCGGGGTCTCCTCTCTGACCCGCGGTGCCCCCTCCCTGCCACAGGGTTGGATAGTACTTTCTGACGGCCTCCTCTGCTTCCATCGAGAGCTGCGAAAGTCCCATCAAGAGGAGCTCCACGGCCTCACATGCCTCCCCCCGGTCCCAGGAGCCTATTCGCTGCTCAAAGATTGCACGGTAAGATTCCTGGACAGACTCTAGTGCTTCATTCAAGAGCTCTTCGAGTTCTAATAAGAGACACTGGACGGCCTCATACGTGTCTCCCTGCCCCGTGGGGCCTCCTCCCAGCCCTACGGGTACACGGTTAGATTCCAGCCAGGCGCGCAACGCCCATTGGGCTCAAAGGGCTTCAGCCCCCCCGTCGTGTGTGTCAGCCCGGCTGAGACAGCTTCCCGGCACACACACAGCCGCACCTGAGTACTTCACAGGTCTTTAAAAGACCATTTACTTGCTAACGAGGCTTTGTTGTGTTTTCACCCCTTCTTAGAGCCCCTGCATCTCCACTCTGCATATTGCTGGAAGAATCAGCCCCCACGAAGGTTTTAGTAGCCCCCCCCCCCCGAAATTTGGCTTTAGTTGCGCCTCTGATCCTAGCAGAGGCTCGTCTTCTCTCACCGAGGGCTCTTCATAGTCGTTAAAGGACCTTCCACACGCTCCTTTGCTGTAACCAGGAGGGCTTCAAGTTGCCTCAAGAGGCGCTTGGCGGTCGCAGTCGTGTCTCCCTGCCCCGCGATATCTCCTCTTCTCTGCCCCGAGGTGTCCTGCCCATTAAAAGGCTAATACAGCTACTTTATAAGTGAGAGCTGGTTTCAGTGCAGGAATTAAAGTAAACCCGCCTGCTTGTTGTTCCATTTAGGATAATGTGCTGCATGGCTACACACTTATAAGGTCCCAAAGGCGAGACCTATTGGCTATGCCAATGCTTGTTCTACTTGAAGCAGCATGAGATCAAACTCAGGATTGGCTGTGGTGAGATTAGCCTGTTCCCGCAGTCCCGTGCTTGGCGGCAGTGTGGGGGCTGGATAATTAAAGAGCATACCCAATCACAGTGCAGCTTTATTATCCAGCCACACAGTGATTGGTTATGTTTCTTTAAGGGTGACACAATGCTTTCCCCTCATGTACAGCGCCAGTGACGGCATTAAGCATGCTCGGCAATCGCATTTTGTAATGGGTCCTGCAGCAGCAGAAGGCATGATTTCTGGGCCGATCTTGTTACGAAACTGTGAGTCGAGTGCTCCACTGCTAAATGAAGTAAGATGTTAGATTTGAATATATTCTTGAGATACATGGACTTTTTTTTCTTTTGTGCCCGCGTCACTAGTCATGTGAAGTGGCCTCAAGTCTCGCCTTCTGTAAGTCCCTCCCACCCCAGCACGTGTCCTTACAAGTGTTCTCATAAATGTGCACCCTTTAATACAATCAGGGTTAAACTCATAGAGTCCACTGCTTATATACGCACTTCTTGGTAAAGTTTGCTAGTATCTGGTAGCGTTGCTGTGTGCAGGGCCGGCCTTAGCAATGGTGGCGCCTGGTGCGACATTTCTTTTTTGGTGCCCCAAAACAACCTCTTTTTCCATGAATTCCATCACTGACACCTAACAGTGCCCCTCATATTTCCATAGCCCCTTCCTACATGTATTAAATTTGTTTTCAAGCGCTACTCATCCCAATGTAGGGTGTCACAGCGTTTTTCATGAGACAGATACACACACACACGCACACACACACTCTCTCTCTCTACAAAGAGAATGAATGGCACATCTATGAGAATCCTCTGCCACCTATCCTCAGTCTCTTTACATTATCAATTGCAAAGAGGGTAGTATGGGAAAGCACTTTACTCATAATGTGTATCCAGCAAAGAGCATAAGTATGTGTGTGTACAAATTGTCAGTGAAAGTCAACGCCCCATGCAAGCACTCACACCAGCAAACTCACCCATAAGACGTATGCAGCCATACACACAGGCCTGTTCTCATGCACTGGTGCTGTCCTTCACTCACCTAAGCACGTGGTAAATAAATCATCATCAGACGTAAGCATATACAGCACAGAAGCCTCAATGAGCAGTGCAGATTGAAGTAGGATGGCAAAGCCAATCAGAAGAGAGTCATTTCTAAGCAATGTATTTGCAAACTAACATGCAGTGGACTCACAGAGATAGTCTGTACAAACAGATATACAGATGTATGTCTCAGACACTGATTTACATAAACACAGAGAGAGACACAAACACACAAAGAAAGATGGAATACATGAACATGCAGGCACACTGTAACACTCTCAACCACACAACTACAAACATTATACTTATCCAATTACAAATCTGCACACTTACAACAATAAAGCTGTACACACATACAAGAGATCTCCCTCTTATTACACACATATGACAACACGGATACACAGATGTTTCAAGAGCTGCAGATAGACATTATAATGAACCCCTCTGCAGCAACTGACCCTTATTTCATAACTCCATGTCTTGCCTCTAAACCATAATTCGCTACAAGTAGTGTTTGGGAAGATAGCGGCTCTTGCCCCCCCCCCCCAAGCACTGCAGAGACACACAGGCACTGCATGAGCAGTTTGCTGCCCTCTACATAAACAGGGTGGTTTCCCGATGGGCTGGAGCAGAGTCAGTAGCAACGGTGCTAATGGAAGGTACACCTCAATCCCCTTAACGCTCGTCATTGCACAACTGTAACATTCCAGCAGGCCCATGCACTGAGCAAGTCAGGACACCTGTGCTCGGGGCTGGACGCCAAGTTAATGACAGCCCCCAAGAAGCACCACTATGCATGTAGTGCTCTCCTATATGTGAGTGGACTGTGCTTTGGGAAGGTGCTATGCTGGATGCTTTTTCGCTCTGCCAGCGCAGGTCTCAGTGTTGCACAGTACAAACCCACTCAGGCCTTTCACTTGTGCGGGCAATGCTTCCTGGGAATGTCCGCGGGCAGAAGTATTGTCAGAGCATGTGTTCGGTGCTGCTCCTGATCTACCAATGAGTGCTGTGCCTTAGCCATGGTTGGCTCTGTGCTCTACTTTTGTGGATTAGTGCCTGCGTTGTGCTTTGTGCTCTGCTAGCATAGGTCCTGGTGGCGATGTCTCACCAATGGAGGTTCATCCCCAGTCTGAGTCTCAGGGGGCAGAGCTGGCTCTCTCAGCTGGAGATGCTCTGTGCAGGAAGGAGGGAGAGTAGCTAGGTAAGAGCACCACTGAGACCCTAAAACATGTGAAAACAAACCTTCTATAAAGCAGACTATTTAAACTGGAAAAGGTTATTGTAAAAACATGTCACCCAGGCTTCGGCTTCTTATCTGGGATTGTGTAAAACTTTGGTGTTGACTCATTGTACTTTGCACAACGCGGTGTAGTTTCCTTGAAGTGCTGGTTACATCATGAGCGGGGGCAAACAGATTAGATCTAATCACAGGCCGAGTTAATTGAACCTTTCAGTCTCTCCAGCTCTGTAAAGTGAAATCTCCTTTTTTTGACCCTCTTTATGACCCCAGTGTCCCTTCAAAACTGCTACTTACTTGCCGTAATTATGCTGTACCCCTAAAGTTTGATAATTAATTCCATCAGACAATATAAACTTCTCTGTGCACCAGGGGTGGTCCGAAATTTCAATTAATGTTTCTCATCCCTGTTTATTATCAGTGGCGGCTGGCAGAATTTGAAAGTGGTGAGGAGTAAGACCTGCTAACAAATTTTGGTGCGCGAGCGAGCCAGAATTTTATCAGCGGGGGGTTCTAGCCTGAGAAAGTATTTTAAAATTGGTGTACTAAGATAACATTTTCAGCACTATTAGTGTGATAAATGGGACAAAATACAGTTCATGTAGGCATTTATTAAGGAAAATTCATAGATATTCCATAGGCAAAAGATATCTATACTCGACCCGAAGGGATTGGCACACTTTACATGAGCATTTCTTACATTACACAAGATTACATTTCATTTTTTTTTTAGGCGCAGGGAGATTAAGTGATGGAAATTTGCCTAGAATCACAGAACGTTGAGCTGACTCAGAGACTCAAACCTTGTTCCTCTAAGTTCCAAAGTCTCAGCTCTGACCTTAAGGCCACTTAGTTAACTACATTGTTATGCAGTAAATATACTATATATACTGCATAACAAAGCACTGCGGCACATAAAGCACTCATTCCCAACACTGCTTTTTACCATTAGAGAGTCATACTTCTCTGGTGTCATTTCTAAGCACTGTAAAGAACAGGTGTTTTGTTTACCCGGTTTCATGGTACCAAATTCAGTAGCTACTTCAGTGATGGAACCTCAGATTTGTAGTAATAATAGGAAGAGGAAGAACAACAAATAACTTGTTCTAGTTGTAGCGCTCAATGTCACAGGTTGCAGCTTTGTGGCACTACAAATAAAAGGTCTGATTACGTAATTCAGTTACGTTATAATCCCGCCTTGATTCGAGCATTCTCCTAATCCAATGTACAACGAATAACTATTGTATGTTCCATCGCCATGCCGTACTTTATAATCATTTTAGAATTGTTGATAGCTCCTGTTACCGCAGCGCTACAAATCCTAATATAGGAGCTGCTGCCAGTTTACACAGAAAACAAGAGATTGATAGTTCATACATGCGTTTTCTTTGTGTCAGGCGTAGAAGGCAGGTCACTGTGACATTTAATGGGTCTTGCAATGCTTGTCTGGTCTGCTATCGTGTCCGATCTCGTCGTACTTGGGCTTGCTCACTTCATTCGCTCCCTATGAGAAACTCAGCCCCAACTTTTATGCCCACCACTTTGAAATGTCACCAGCCGCCACTGCCTCCTATGTCTTAAGAACAAGCCAGTCAGACATGATGACTTACTGCTCACAACGGCTTTATCATCAGAATATCATGAGCACACACACACACACACACACACGCACGCACGCACACACACACACACACACCGGTACTCTGAAGCAGCTACTAACTGCTTGCAGAGCTTTACAAAAACCGTAAATCAACGTATCATGTTCTGTTGACAGTGTGTGCCTTACACAGATGTGCTTACCTACCAGGTGGAAGTGTTTAGGGCGTGGCACTCACACCTGGCCATGCCAAGGCATGGGTGCCCGAGGGCAGGGCGGGCGCTGTAGACTCTAATTACTGCTCTGGAAGCAGCAGTGCAGGCTCTGCCCTCACATCTGAAGCGCTCCCTCGCTTCTTGTGAGGAGGAGATGTTATTGCGCTTTGAGCACGTGGAATAGGAGGGGTGCTACAGGTCAGGACTGGGGTGCAAGGGCAGAGCTGTAAAGGACCCTCACACTGCAAGGTTCCACAGGTCAGGACTGAGGTGCAAGGACAGAGCTGTAAAACTCACTCACTCCTATAGGTGCTACAGGTCAGGACTGGGGTGCAAGGGCAGAGCTGTAACGTTCACTCACGCTGCAAGGTTCTACAGGTCAGGACTGAGGTACATTGGCAGAGCTGTAAAGCTCACTCACTCCTATAGGTGCTACAGGTCAGGACTGAGGTGCAAGGGCAGAGCTGTAAAGGTCCCTCACACTGCAAGGTTCTACAGGTCAGGACTGAGGTGCAAGGGCAGAGCTGTAAAGGTCCCTCACTCCTATAGGTGCTACAGGTCAGGACTGGGGTGCAAGGGCAGAGCTGGAAAGCTCACTCACTCCTATAGGTGCTACAGGTCAGGACTGAGGTGCAAGGGCAGAGCTGTAAAGGTCCCTCACTCCTATAGGTGCTACAGGTCAGGACTGGGGTGCAAGGGCAGAGCTGGAAAGCTCACTCACTCCTATAGGTTCTACAGGTCAGGACTGAGGTGCAAGGGCAGAGCTGTAAAGCTCACTCACTCCTATAGGTGCTACAGGTCAGGACTGAGGTGCAAGGGCAGAGCTGTAAAGGTCCCTCACACTGCAAGGTTCTACAGGTCAGGACTGAGGTGCAAGGGCAGAGCTGTAAAGGTCCCTCACACTGCAAGGTTCTACAGGTCAGGACTGAGGTGCATCGGCAGAGCTGTAAAGGTCCCTCACACTGCAAGGTTCCACAGGTCAGGACTGAGGTACATCGGCAGAGCTGTAAAGGTCCCTCACACTGCAAGGTTCTACAGGTCAGGACTGAGGTGCATCGGCAGAGCTGTAAAGGTCCCTCACACTGCAAGGTTCCACAGGTCAGGACTGAGGTACTTCAGCAGAGCTGTAAAGGTCCCTCACACTGCAAGGTTCTACAGGTCAGGACTGAGGTGCAAGGGCAGAGCTGTAAAGTTCACTCACTCCTATAGGTTCCACAGGTCAGGACTGAGGTGCAAGGGCAGAGCTGTAAAGGTCCCTCACACTGCAAGGTTCCACAGGCCAGGACTGAGGTGCAAGGACAGAGCTGTAAAGCTCACTCACTCCTATAGGTGCTACAGGTCAGGACTGAGGTGCAAAAGCTGTAAAGCTCACTCAATCCTATAGGTTCTACAGGTCAGGACTGAGGTGCAGCAGCAAGAGCTGTAAAGCTCACTCACTCCTATAGGTTGTACAGGTCAGGACTGAGGTGCAAGGGCAGAGCTGTAAAGGTCCCTCAAGCTGAAAGATTCTACAGGTCAGGACTGAGGTGCATTGGCAGAGCTGTAAAGGTCCCTCACGCTGCAAGATTCCACAGGTTAGGACTGAGGTGCAAGGGCAGAGCTGTAAAGGTCCCTCACACCGAGAGGTGCTACTAACAAACAGGCAGAACTTTCCTTACGTTCTTCCCGTGCTCCGGCTGTGCATTAACAGGCAGGTAGGCCTTTCCGTGCATTCACTCCAGTGCACTGGCGGCGCACTAATACACAGGCAGACCTCTCCCTGCGTTCACTTCCGTGCGCCACTTGTGGCACATTAACATGTATGCAGACCTCTCGGCGCATTCACTCCCATGTACCTGCAGCGCATAAACATGCATGCAAACCTCTCCATGCATGCAAACGTCTCCGTGCATGCATGCAAACCTCTCCGTGCATGCAAACCTCTCCGTGCATGCATGCAAACCTCTCCGTGCATGCATGCAAACCTCTCCGTGCATGCATGCAAACCTCTCCGTGCATGCATGCAAACTTCTCCGTGCATGCATGCAAACCTCTCCGTGCATGCATGCAAACCTCTCCGTGCATGCATGCAAACCTCTCCGTGCATGCATGCAAACCTCTCCGTGCATGCACGCCCGTATACCAGCAGCGCATTGAATTAAGAGGAGTTCGGTGTTATTATTAGTGGACGGTCAGGGGGTATGTGAGCGTGTGCATGTGCTTGGTGGGATTAATAGATTCTCTAGAGGAAGTTGGGTATCATTATATTGCAAAGTGTTTGGCTTCCAAAACAGAAGAGGTTATGTTTGAAATTAGATGTGCACAAATTGCAGAAATGTATTAATAGCGATTGAGGCAAACATGCAAGTGAGTGAGAGAAGGCTGTGGACAGAGCAGTGGCGTAGCTAGGCACTCTGCCGCCCGTGGCGGTCCCTGCCTTTTGCCGCCGCCGCCGAGCGCCTAAGAGCGGGGGAGGGGGGGGGGTGCTGGCGATAAATTTACCTGCCGCCCCGAAATCTCGTGCCGCCCGGGGCGTACCGCCCCCCCCCCGCCCCCCCCTTGCTACGCCAGTGGGACAGAGAGAAAAGGCATGTGGGGGGTGGGAACGGGAGAAGAGGGTCATTTGAAAGGAAAAAGGAGAGGCGGCAATCAGAGATTGGCAATAGTCCGGCAGAGTCCTTTGCTACCGCTGGACCGACGTATGAGCAAGGACAGCCAATCAGCTCAGGGGTTGGAAGCTTAAAATAATGGCTGGACACAAACCTTGAAAGGAGATTCTGCAAATGCTGGAGCCGGGGGCTTCTCAAGTTTGGCTCACGGTATTAATTGTAAAGCAATGTGGGATCTAATATGGATGCCCCTGGTTGTGGCATGGCACAGGATGGAGGGCGAAGACGGCACCCCCAGACAGTGGAATACTACATTGAGCCAACCCTTGCTCATGATTGGATGCCTTTCTTGTCTATCTCAGGTCCCTGCTTCTTATTCGTGGCTTTAGCACCTGAACTGTGTTTCTTCCTCTCCTGGAGTGTAGTTTGTTTACCCGTGCTTTTGAGTGGCTAAGGTGTAGCCTTCCACTGCTGATGCCTTGGAACTACTTTTCGTTTCTTCTTGGTTCATTTTATGACGTGTTAAACACTCCAGAGGAGAGCATATCTTGGCGTTTCAGCGCATTCTCTTTACTTTGATCCCGCCCGACTCACCCCATACACCCCCCACCCCCGATGGTTCTTAGTGTCGGATGGCAGCCTTGGTGCTGCAGACTTTAGCAAAACCAACAGCAGCAACAGCCATGTGAAAAGTATAGAAAATAAAGAAAACATTGTTTTCTGTACTTTCAAGATGGTTGCTATGTTGCATGATGCAATGGGCGCTACATCCTCATTTCAAAACATGATGACACAATGAACTTTGTGCCGCACAGTGTGGCAGCCATCTTGAAAGTATAGAAAGCAAAGCGTTCAGTGATTTCCAAACGTTTAACCTGGCCGGTCGGACATCGGCAAAGTCGACCACATCGCTCACTCAACAGTGGCACAGCACCATTGACTGCCTTTGCCAATGCTGCTTTTTAGGTCTCGCCTGAGCCAGCGCGCATGCGCTGCTCTGGCGAGACTTTTAGAAAGCGGGTTTTGGAAGTGCAAACAGTGGCTTTTGCTGCGGACTAGCCTGCGTGCACGCCAGCGTGCACGCGCGATCAGGCGCCATATGGCTTCCCTCGCCATCTGGACGCTCGCGTGAACGCAAGCTGGTCGCCAGCAAAAGCCACTGTCTGCACTTCCAAAACCCGCGATTACTTTCACTTTCACGGCCGCGCGGCCGTGTCAGTTTCACGGCCGCGTGGCCAATGCTTGTTATTGTGAATGCATTGTTGGCGTAAGTAGGGGGCTACATCGAAAAAGCACAGCTGCTACTAAGCTGCTGCACTCCTACACACAGTTAGGCTGACGCACACATCACTCTTTCTATAACGAGGGGACGTACGGTGACCTGCAATCACCTGATCACCTGGTACAAGCCCAACTCTTGTCCCCAGGACGTGCACTCCTGCACCAAGGTTGCCCCGTTAACAATCGGCTCCAATCGAGGAAAGAGGGTGCATATTAAATGCCCATCAGTACAGAGTGCATTCCAGCGGACTGTTTACTGGTTCCGGTCAGGAACTCAACAGCTCTTAAAGGGGCAGGACACATACAGTACCACTCAGTCCTGCTGTGCAATGCGGTCACCACTTGGCAGCTGTTTACGGAATCATAGTCCGGGCCAAAGAATGCAATCTTGATGTCAGAGCGCAAGCAGAGAGACGGAGGGAGGGGGAGGGTGCATGGCGATTCATGTTACCCATGTGGAATCTCTCAGGCTTGGGTGGGGGGGGGGTGCACACGCTGTCCCAATCAGATAAGATGTCTCTTAACGGACGTCACGAGCTGTAGTGCACAACGCGCCAGATCAGGAATCGTGGAAGTACACACAGCTAGATGGAGAGGCCGCAGAAAGGGGAGTGCTTAATTGTATTCAAGTTTCATTCCAATATCTTTTTCCAGTAGTCAGACTCCGTAGTCCTGTGAGCGTTTTGGAAGATTTTCACTTCGTCCGCCAAGGCAGGTGACTTTATTGAACTAGCTCCTTCCCAGAAGGAGGGGGGATTTTTTTTTTTTTACTTTGGAGCCTGACAGATTCCAGCTTCCTTCCTTGAAAGTCTTGCGCAATGGAAGTTTGGATGTGTATATCAGTAACATCTGGTTTTCATCTTCTGATGCTACCAAGTGTTTCCTGGATTTTGAATAAAGATCGCCTCGAGTAGCGATGACGTCATACTTGTATGACAAACATGTCAAAAAGAATAGTTTCCACTGTGAAAAGTGTCGATTCCTGCATGGATGGGGAATGGTAAGATATTCCAAAGGAAAGGATCAATATGTCAATTTGAGGTAAAGGGAACGCGGCAAACCCTGACATGGCAGAAAATTGTGACAGAGTAACCCAATTATGAAAAATATTCACTTTTCATGGTTTCTATAATTACGTAGCACAAGCGAAGATCCTTGTGCATTCTGTGAACCACATATGTGCTAGGTATAAAGTGAATTTAATTGTAAAAGTGGTGTGTGATAAAATCCGGGAATATGTACTGACCGGTGGAGCAGGATGTTATGGCTTCTGAGGACAATGAGGGAAAACTACAAACCAGGTGGCATATTTACAATGAAATGGCGCAGCGCGCAGCCTCTCCAAAGTTTAATATGTCACTCTACAGTTGCTGATTGTTGAATTCAAGTACTAAAGTGGTACTATTGAGGTTAGTATTTTCCGCAGCAAGTAGTGATTGTCACAGATATTGTTTTTAATAAAGCACTCTCCCCTACCCCTGGGCCTTTTATGTGCATTACAAAAAAAACTTCAAAATAAACATAGATGCACAGATAGACACACACAAACGTGGAAGCACAAGATACAAAGGAACATGTATACACAGACACAAACGCACACATCAACATGCACGCATTTGGAAACAGCCACTTGCAGCTGCATACACAGATAGATGCAACCATATAGGCATACATACATACACACACACTCATGCTCACATACGCATTCAGGCACGAGCACATATAAACACACACACACGCACATAGATATGCACATAAGGAAGCATGCACATATATATACAGCATTACCAAGAGGAGCTACATTTACACATTGACGCATGTATGTGTGTGTATATATATATATATATATAATTAACATTGTTTTTTGGAAAGCAGGTTCATTTGGTGATCAAAATATGTCAGACTATGAAATATACCTGTGTACTTTACAGTGATATAACTGACTAAAACTTTGGCAGTGATGATATATTGCAAATATAAATGAAAGTATCATATATGGGTCTTCCACTTTAAGATTAACACTAAGTTGTATTAATAGGTGATAGGAAAGGGAGTAGCTGTCCCTTTAAAAATGACACTCTATGCACTAAAACTTTATGACCCAGTAGAAAGCTACGGCCGAAACGAGTAGGTCTGCTTTGGGATTTTACATGCACCTTGCACTTTGCTTTGAAATGCAGAAAAAAGCTATGGAAGCAGTTGAATCTGAATAAACTGCTTCTCAAAGGATTCTTTGCGTGCAATCCTTCTGTTTCACCTTGGATTTAAAGTATTGGTATATGCAACAACTCTTCTCATGAACACCCCTCGAAACAATTAGGAAGCACCTCCACTGGACTGACCTCTAGAGACAGAGCGACAGACCACATGCAAGGCAGACATTCGCCATATAGCTGCTACTTATAAAGGGTAAACAGTGTGCAGCAATTGTATAGCTCTTCAATCCCTGGTGCCACAGCACCCAGGATAATGTGCTGCATGGCTATCCACTTACAAGCTCCCAAAGGCGAGACCTATTGGCTATGCCAATGCTTGTTTATTTTCTGGGACATCAGAAGCCATTGTGCAACGTTGGGCAGTGAAGGTCTTCCTCCCACCCTCTAGTAAGAAATCCCTGTATAACGTACCCTTTTGAAAGATCTTATGGAGAAAGACGTAAATGCAACCCAAGTTTTATTCCATCCAGACTCAATAAAGTGAGTCCTCCTAGATTTAGGACCTCTGCTGTGGTCTCAGACTGTCACGGTGGGGTTGTCAGACAGCATTCTTAGGAGGTGGGGCATTCAAGTATTCAAAAGGGCCCCAAATGGTCTTTCCACAGCCTATGTGGAGCACTCCAGCAGGCAAAATTCTATCTTGCCTCGAGGACTTGCAGTCTTAGCACAGCTCCTCAACCAAACATTAAGTCTAAACACTAGGCTAACAAGGGGGGAGGGAGTATGGAAATTGTAATAAATGGGAAGTTATAAGTTAACTATGGGGGGCTTAGAGTCATCCAAGTCTCCAATATCAGTGTAACATGTCTGGGTTACTCTAGTCAGGTGCATCGCTGTTGCATGGCAGAAAATGAAATAGATTAAATTGTTGAGAAAGTGGGGGTGGGACGTCGTTGGAGAGATAGGCTGGCTTTGGGGTACCTTCCAAAGACAAACTACCTCACTCCCCCGAAGGACCCGTGCAAGGGCCACTGGACCACAGGACAAAACGTGGAATGGAAAACAAGAGGTGGGTGTCCTGCTCAGGAGGATGAAGAAAGCCCACATCACTTTCTAAAAAAAAGTGAAACATTTATGAATGTACATATGTGGCATTTCTATAGCACAAACCTAGCAGAAGGCAGCACAGCGCTTTACAGAGCCCCCTCCTCTGGCCAGATTTCCCTCTCCAAAGGGCTTGTTCCAGGGCTGTGCAGTCAGGCTCCAGGGCAGACCCTCCTGGGACCCTGAGCCCATGGCCACCTGGGAAGAACTTGACCAGCTGTAGAATGGACTGGTGGGGACCCGGAATACGCGGTGAAAACAGGAGGAGGCCCTTTACATCTTCTAAAGGAGCCTATGGTTTCTAAAGTAGTTCAGAAGACACCGGCGCACAAAGCTGGTGGAACAAACAGACTGGAAAGTTTGCTGCATCTCTGTGGAGAAACAACGTGCGTCAGTCAGCCAAGGACTCAACCTTGACCACGGCAGCACCGGCCGCCTCTAGCAGAGCGGGAGCATTTGTGGTGCAATGCTGCGCTCTAGTGGATGCTCGTGACATTACACCTTTGTGATAGTTCCTTGTTCCTACTTTTGTACCCCCTCTAAAGTAGTATTTGCCCACTTCCTATGAACTACTTTTCGCCACATTTCTAAAATTGCATTTTTTTAAATTTCCCTTGGTCTAGGTCGTTACGTTTTTATTTCATTAACTATATGGTTGTTTGATTTGTTTATGACGCACCTCACATAAGTTGTTCTGAGGATTGCCCAGGTGCTCAAGCAATTCTCTCACAGGTGAGCAAACACCTGCCGCCCTTTCTTTGTGTTTCAGGAAGAGAAGCAGGTCAGTCAGCTCTCACCCACGCCACGTCCTCTCCCCCCCACAGCCCTCCCCCATCAGTTTCCCAACAGGAAGTCGCAACCTTCGTTATTTATAGGGCTGACAGACATGCAGCGTAGGAGCTAAATACAAAAGTGAGAGATACTAGTGTTTTGTAGGGCGTCACCTTGCATCTTTAGGAGGGCAGGGTGTGTTTTATGTCCCAGGGGGTCCTCAGTTTAAGTTCAAGCAGTATTTACCCTGCTTCTGTTTTATTTCCCAAGCAGCTGCCACCAACCGGGGAGGACTTTGTGTACAGAAAGGGGGTTCAGAAAATAAGTTGCACCAAAATCCGTTTCATTGCAGCTTTCGAGATCTTTCAAATAACTGCTCCTCACACAACCACTGTTATCCAAAACCTACTGAAAGTGACGCGGCTGGCAAATGGATAAATACAAGTGTGGGAACTGTGATCTGCGGTACAATGAGGGAGGGGACCGTAAGTGTTGGGGTTCGGGCTACAGACGTTAGTAAGAACAAAAGAATGTGTAACCATTTTATTGGCCTTTGGCACACAGATAACTACATGGGAATTACACCCCTATAAATGGAAAATAAATGTAACTTAAGTTTATCTGTGAGAAAATCATTTTGGTTGGGTAATGCAATCACTTCAGATGTTTGTGGAAGTAACTGGACAGTCACTGATTTGAATCCCCGGCTCGGTCCTCCCTCTATAGGGCTGTGCTCCCAGGCTCGGTCCTCCTCTATAGGGCTGTGCTCCCAGGCTCGGTCCTCCCTCTACAGGGCTGTGCTCCCCGGCTCGGTCCTCCCTCTATAGGGCTGTGCTCCCCGGCTCGGTCCTCCCTCTATAGGGCTGTGCTCCCCGGCTCGGTCCTCCCTCAATAGGGCTGTGCGGCTCTGTCCTCCCTCTATAGGGCTGTGCTCCCAGGCTCTGTCCTCCCTCTATAGGGCTGTGCTCCCAGGCTCTGTCCTCCCTCTATAGGGCTGTGCTCCCAAGCTCTGTCCTCCCTATATAGGGCTGTGCTCTGAGGCTCTGTCCACCCTCTATAGGGCTGTGCTCCCCAGCTCTGTCCTCCCTCTATAGGGCTGTGCTCCCCGGCTCTGTCCTCCCTCTATAGGGCTGTGCTCCCCGGCTCTGTCTTCCCTATATAGGGCTGTGCTCCAAGGCTGGGTCCTCCCTCTATAGGGCTGTGCTCCCAGGCTCGGTCCTCCCTCTATAGGGCTGTGCTCCCCGGCTCTGTCTTCCCTCTATAGGGCTGTGCTCCCAGGCTCGGTCCTCCCTCTATAGGGCTGTGCTCCCAGGCTCGGTCCTCCCTCTATAGGGCTGTGCTCCCAGGCTCGGTCCTCCCTCTATAGGGCTGTGCTCCCGGGCTCTATCCTCCCTCTATAGGGCTGTGCTCCCGGGCTCTTTCCTCCCTCTGTAGAGCTGTGCTCCCCGGCTTGGTCCTCCCTCTATAGGGCTGTGCACCCCGGCTCTGTCCTCCCTCTATGGGGCTGTGCTCCCCGGCTCGGTCCTCCCTCTATGGGGCTGTGCTCCCCGGCTCTGTCCTCCCTCTATAGGGCTGTGCTCCCCGGCTCTGTCCTCCCTCTATAGGGCTGTGCTCCCAGGCTCTGTCCTCCCTCTATAGGGCTGTGCTCCCAGGCTCTGTCCTCCCTCTATAGGGCTGTGCTCCCAGGCTCTGTCCTCCCTCTATAGGGCTGTGCTCCCAGGCTCGGTCCTCCCTCTATAGGGCTGTGCTCCCCGGCTCGGTCCTCCCTCTATAGGGCTGTACTCCCCGGCTCGGTCCTCCCTCTATAGGGCTGTACTCCCCGGCGGCTCTGTCCTCCCTCTATAGGGCTGTGCTCCCAGGCTCTGTTCTCCCTCTATAGGGCTGTGCTCCCCGGCTCTGTCCTCCCTCTATAGGGCTGTGCTCCCAGGCTCGGTCCTCCCTCTATAGGGCTGTGCTCCCAGGCTCTGTCCTCCCTCTATAGGGCTATGCTCCCAGGCTCTGTCCTCCCTCTATAGGGCTGTGCTCCCCGGCTCGGTCCTCCCTCTATAGGGCTGTGCTCCCCGGCTCTGTCCTCCCTCTATAGGGCTGTGCTCCCCAGCTCTGTCCTCCCTCTATAGGGCTGTGCTCCCCGGCTCTGTCCTCCCTCTATAGGGCTGTGCTCCCAGGCTCGGTCCTCCCTCTATAGGGCTGTGCTCCCCGGCTCTGTCCTCCCCCTATAGGGCTGTGCTCCCAGGCTCGGTCCTCCCTTTATAGGGCTGTGCTCCCCGGCTCTGTCCTCCCCCTATAGGGCTGTGCTCCCAGGCTCTGTCCTCCCTCTATAGGGCTGTGCTCCCCGGCTCTGTCCTCCCTCTATAGGGCTGTGCTCCCCGGCTCTGTCCTCCCTCTATAGGGCTGTGCTCCCAGGCTCGGACCTCCCTCTATAGGGCTGTGCTCCCCAGCTCGGTCCTCCCTCTATAGGTCTGTGCTCCCAGGCTCGGTCCTCCCTCTATAGGGCTGTGCTCCCCGGCTCTGTCCTCCCTCTATAGGGCTGTGCTCCCAGGCTCTGTCCTCCCTCTATAGGGCTGTGCTCCCAGTCCTATCAAGAAGCTGGAAGAGACATCGAGGGGGGTCTTTCCATCTTCAGACCTGGCCCTGCCACTCATTCCGGCTCCTCGTTGAGAATCATGGCCTGCTGGTTCCAAAGTCCAGCCCAGATTCCTGCTCTGCCGCTGCCATGGAGCCTCCGCGCTGCCACCAAAGGTAGCCAGGTAAGTACAAACATTTAAGCAAAAGTTTCTCTCTTTATGTATGGGGGCATTTAGAGTGTGTTTGTGAGTGACTGAAAGTGAGTGGGATTGAGTGAAAATGTGTGTGAAAGTGAGTAAGAATCTGAAGTTGAGGGTATGAGTAAGTGAAAGTGAGTACAAGTGAGTGAATCAATCTGAGTGTGTTAGAAGGAGTGAGTGATTGGAGATTGTGAGAGGGAGTGGAAGTGAGTCAGGGGTGTAGCTATCAATGGTGCAGCAGGTGCAGTTGCACCAGGCCTAAAGTCAGTGAGTGAGAAAAGTTGAGTGCATGTGTGTTTGTAAGTGAGAAAGAGAACAAACAAGTACTAGTACATTTATACGTGAATAACAGTGAGCATGAGTGAGAATGAGTGAGAGAATGTGAGTTTGAGTCAGCAAGGGGGAAGAGAGCAAATGTGAAAAGAAGTGAGTATGGGCGAGGCACATTTTGAAAACATGGGGTGCCCTGCTGGCAGTTATTACACCTCACCACTTTCAAAGATCACCAGCCACCACGGGGGGGGGCACTTTGGACATGAAGGATTCACATTCAAGGGGGTGTGATCTTGAATCGATTTGATAAGTGGAGCTTGTGAACTACGGATAATTTTAGAGGGACAGTTTCTGTTCAGTATTCTGCAACCTGGGGTTATTGCTTTGTGTGTCGTGGGTGCTGCATTGTCGCTTATGAGAGGGGAGGATGAAGAATCTTACAATGCTGAGGACATTAGGGTTGATGGTGCTGGCGATGAAGATGGTGCAATGATTTTGTTGATTGGGTTTAAAGCGATGATGGTGACAACGTAAGAGGCAAAGGTGGTAAGGACCATGGGACTGATAATGCCTAGAGGTGATGAGGATGTTAGAGGTGATGAGGATGTTAGAGGTGAGGATCTTGAATGTGGGGCTGATGATGATGGTGAAGTGATGGTGGCAGAGAGGTTGTGAGAGGAGATGACAGTGAAGATGAACTTTGTGGTGATGGTGTTAAAGCTGCTGACGGTGGCCATGGTGTTAGAAGTGATGGGGGCGATGTTGATCTTAGGGGTGATGATGCTGCAGACAGAGGTGATATTTATGGTGATGGAGTTAGAAGTGACGATGATGTTATAGGTGGTGGTGGTGAAGAGATGATGCTAGAAGTGGTGGTGATGTGAAAAGGGGTGATGGCGTTAGAGGTGATGATGTTAGGGGTGGTGGTAATGATAGCGGTGATGTTAGAAGTGACAATGATGTTATAGGTGGTGGCGGTGAAGAGATGATGTGAAAAGGGGTGATGGCGTTAGAGGTGATGGCGTTAGGGGTAGTGGTAATGATAGCGGTGTCGTTAGATGTGTGGTGATGATACTAGAGCTGACGATGATGTTGCAGTTGATGAAGTTGACATTAGAGGTCATGATAATGATGTTGGTGGCTATGATGTTAGAGATGGTGATGGCAGTGTTGATATAAGGGGTGATGGGGGAGAAGGTTATGTGAAAGAGGATGAGGGTGGTGACTATGTTAGAGGTGATGGTGTTGTTAGAGCGATGGCCACGGTGGTGATGGTGTTAGAAGTGGAGATGATGTTAGAGATGATTATGTTCGTGTTCGAGGTGTTTCGATTTTAGGAAGCTGGCTCTAAATCGTGCACTAAAAAGAAGTACCCTGTGCAGAGTCCAGTGGGTCCCCAATTGGTTTATAGAGGCAACAAGTAGACAATAGTAACTCACTTTTTGTGGTAATGTGGGAGAGCAGTTCGGCTTATCAGAGGACCGTGTTAAGCATTTGTTGTACTCACAGAGGCAATAAATGAGACACACTCATAAATCCAATACCAAATTATAAAAATAACACTTTCTGTTAGCAATTTTTACAGGTAAGTAAATCTTTCAAACCTGTGCGCCTTTCCGCACAATGCAATCCTATGGGAGGAAAAGTCATAAATGCATTAAGGCAGGTACAGTCGGTTTCAGGGGTTCATTAGACTTGTAGTGGGCCAAGGTCCAAAGTACTATCAGCAGATCTTCGGGAACTGCCCGGGAGCAGGGTGCTGGTGAGGTTGTGGCTGGGTGCGCTATGGTGAAGGAGGGCCATCTGAAAACAGGCTGCACATGGGGACTTGGGGACAAGTCAGAGAGCTCCCAAACAGGGGCTTGGGTCGCAAGGGGTCTTGGAGCAAGAAGGAGCAGCCGGTTCTTCAGTTCCTGGGCCAGGTGGCTCAGGTGCAGAGTGGTTAGGGCGGCTGGGCTAATGCGCAAAGATGCTCCTAGCGGTTAGGGACAAACAGCTGACAAAGGCAAAACCAGGACAGCTGGACCACTTATGAAGTGGGTCTCAGTGATGCGGACATCCCTCGATGGCTGCTCGATCCTGGTGCAGTGGGAATCCGGACTGGACTCTCTCTGTTGGTGTTTGGTGCAGGGCGTCCGGTACCCTGGAGGTTGGTACTGCACGGCTCCGGTTGGTCCTGGTGCCTTCACACTCAGTGGGGAGACAGATCTGACCTTCCAGAGCACGAGTACCTTCCCCTGGTCGTCTGCGGCATCGGTCGGGCCGGGGAGCTGAAAGGCGGTGGACCGGACTCTGCTTGTCGGCACCTGCGGACTGCAGGGGAGTAGCTCCTCTACTCCAAGGGAGACTGTAGGTGATTTTTGAAGTGCTAGCAGGGTACCCAGGGCTTTGGTAGTTCTCCAGCTTGCAGGACGAGTCACTCGGTCGCCATTTTCAAGAGATGCATGAGCAGGCAGGGTTTTGCACCAAAAGTTCTCAGCTCTTCTGCAGTTCTCTCCAGGCCGTGACTCTTCTTCGTCTTTCTTATCTTGATCCATCGAATGCAAGTTCTTGGGTTCAGGGGTGCCACCTAAATGCTCAATTTAGGGGCCTTAAAGGCAAGTGACAGGTAGTAGTCAATGAGCTAACTACATTTAGGGTGTCTACACCCTCTATATGACCACTTCCTGTGGGAAATGGGCATAATCCTGACCCTAGAAGGCTAATTCCACCCATAAAAGGAGGAGGAATCTGAAATGGTGGTGTTCATATCAGCTAGTCCACCTTAGGGGTGGTACTGGCTTGGTGTGGGCACACCTTCTACTCATACAAATTTTCCCACCAAAATGTAGTGTCAGGACAGGGGGGATGGCATCTCTGCTATCTGGAGAGGCCTAGGGTCGCATAACAAAGGCAGCAGGGCCTTTGAAGCTTCCCGCCTTGGAATGCAGTTCCTGCGTGGAGAAGGTGTAAACACCTTCACCCAGAGCAGGCTTTGTTTCTAGCCTCTGAGAGCGATGGCTCTCACCTCAGGAGGTCAGAAACTTGTCAACGGTGGCTGGTTGGTCGAGACCAGTCAATCAACACACTAGTTGTAGGAAGCTGGCTCTGTATTTGATACTGCCACTAGGTGGTAATACTGTGCACAGAGTCCAGGGGTTCCCCAAAAGTGTTCAGGGCTCAATGTAAAACCCAAAGTGCTCTATTAGTGGTAGTGTGGGCGAGCAGCCTTAGGCCTAACACAGAGCAGTGTAAGACATTTATTGTACAACATTGACCAATAATGGACACACGACTCAAGAAGGAGATCCAGACCTATTTTAGAAAATTGTACTTTGTATTTTTATTTAAAGACCAAGAACTTCGCAATAAGGTAAGTACGTTGTTAATTGAAAATACTTTTCACTTTGGAAATACGACACTTAGAAACTTTTCAGCACAGTCCAATGTTATCCTATTGGGGAAGCAATATTGCAGTTAAACAGGTAAGTACTGCACTTACAATCCCAGTCTTCGGGGCCAAAAGTCAGCAAGGGCCAGGGGTCAGGTAAGTACCAAAACTGCACCACCAGTGGCACAGGGGCGGCCGGGTGCAGAGGTCAAAATTAGAGTTCGGCCCAATGCTTTTCAATGGAGATTGGGAGGTGCCTGGAGCTACACTGCTTGCAGGTAGGTAAATCAATTGCAGGGGTCAGGCTTTGAGGGTTAGCACCAGCAGGGGGGTGCCACAAAGCAGCACCAAACATACAACACCAGCGGCGGCCAGGTGCAGGGTGCAATTTCGACGTTGGGCACCCAATTCTTTCCAATGGGGACTCTTCTTGCGGCAAAGAGGCTGCAGGCGTGGCACCGGACGTTGCAGGAAGGAGACCAATGACAGCAGAGATTAGCAGAGATATAGGGGGTGGTAGGGGCACAATGTGTTCAGCTCACCAAGTCCCAGGGGCTTCGGGTGCAGGGGTGCCTTTCGATGTCGGAGTCTTCTTCCCGGAGTCGGTCGGGGGAGCCTCTGGATTTACACTGCAGGCGCCGCCGTGGAGATCAGGAGAGGTCAGCCAATGCTGGACACAAGGTCAGGATCACTGGGGAGACTTCACTGCACAGGTGAGTCACTCAGACTCGGACAGTAAGCGTTGGGTGCAGAGTGGGCAGGAGATGCAGATCCGCCTGGATCGGGAGTCCTTGGAGTAGGTATCTTCTGGACAGGTCCGCTGTCCATGGGAGATTAGAGTCTTTTTCAAAGGCAACAGTCCTCCCAGGGGTTTTAGAGGTCACTGCTGCAAGGCAGGTCGCAGAAGCTAGAGACAGGCCGGTAGGGCTGGGGCCAAGGCAGTCGTCGTCTTCTTTCTTCTTAGGTCATCGCAGATCTAGTTTCCAGGTCTGGGGGAGCCACCTAAATACTAGATTTAGGGGCATTGTAGGGGAGTAGCAGGTAGAGCCAATAGGCACTGCACCTGGGTTGACTACACCCTCTATTATGCCACCCTCCTGTGTGAGGGGGCATAGACCTACCCTTGATTGGAGGGGTCCCCTCATCTTCAAGATGGCGGGGAATGACAGTTGTGCTTCACCTCCCTTCCCCCCACCTTAGGGGTGGGGTTGGCAGAGGTGGGCACACCTCCTACCTTTTTTAATTTTACCACCAGTTTTCCCACCCAAAGTGGGGGTGTAAACCAGGGGCTGCCATCTACTGCTAGCATCAGAGGCTGGGGGGTCGCATTACAAAGGTGGCAGGCCTTTGAAGCTTCCCTCTTCAAGCACTGGCCCATCCTGGGGGAGGAGGTGGGACACGTCTGCCCAGAATGTGCATTGTTTCTGGTCCCAGAGAGCTGAGGCTGTCTATCCAGGGTCCAGAAACATGTCTGGTGGTGGCTGGCTGCTTACACTGGTCAGAAACCACACCAGGACTGGTAGGGTTCCAGGGGGCATCTCTGAGGGGCCCTCTTGGTATACGGTACAATAAGTCCCACACTGGCATCAGTGGGGATTCATTGAGAGGAGTAGTTTGGTACCAAACACTCCTGTGCTCAGTGAAGCCATCATGGTGCTGTGGAACTCGAGTTGTTGAGTTTCCAGTCCATGTACTCTCTACGGCTTCCCTGGCACTTACAATATTAAGGAATGGACCCCAATATTGTAGGGGCATATCCGCTGCTACAGATATGCCCTCACCCGTGGTATAGTGCACCCTGCCCCAGGGCTGTGTGGCCTGCTAGAGGGGTGACTTACCTATGCCTTCAGGCAGTGCTGGTTGGCATGGCACCCAGGCAGGGTACCATGTCGACTTTGTCATTTTCTCCCCCCACTGGGCATGCACGCTGCAAGGGCAGAGCCAGGGTCCCGGTGAGGAGGGGGGTCACAGCGGACCCTCTTCAGTTCCCAGGCCCTAGGTACTCAGTGTGCCATTTACTAGGAACTTACAGAGGGCAGAAGTACCAATTAGGGATTTGTTTTTAGGGAAGAAGCACTGGCACAGGGCCCTGGTTGGCAGGGGACCTCGTTGGCAGGGACCTTGTGCACTACATTTGAAACCACATCAAAACCAACCAAAAAGTGGGGGTTAACCATACAAAAAGAGGCACTAGTGGTCGGTAGGTTTTCAGAGGGCACCTCCAAGTTGCCATCTAGGTGAATTTCTCAATAAATCCACCACTGGCATCAGTGTGGGTTTATTAAGATGAGATGTTTGGTACCAAACATCTGTGGGTACAGTGGAGCCATCGTGTGGCTGGGGAACTCGTAATCACGAGCGTCCAGCCCATGTACCCGTCATGGCTTCCCTGTGTACTTGTGGTGTCTAAGGGTGAACCAAGATTTCTTCGGGACACATCCACTCTTGCAGATATGCCCACACATGGGATATAGTTCACCCTGCCTTAGGGCTGTTAGGCCTGCCGTAGGAGTGACTTACCTATACCATGCAGTGATGTGTAGGCATGGCACACAGGGATGTGTGCCATGTCGACTCTTCACTTTTCTCTGCACCAAGACACGCAGCCTGCAATGGCAGTTTGCATGAGCTTGGTGAGGGGTCCCTTAGGTTGGCACATTTCATGGGGCAGCCCTTGGGGACCCTCTTTAGACCCAATGCCCTGGGTAGCAGGGGTACCACTTACTAGGGATTTACTCCGAGTCTAAAGTGGTGCCAGTTGTGGAGGGGCGAAACTGGTACTGGAGCCTGGTTAGCAGGAACCCTGCACACTTTCAGTCAGTCACATCAGATACCAGGGAAAAAGTGGGGGTGACCATGTCAAAAGGGGCATTTTCGTACAGTGATGCTGTTAGAGGTGTGGTGGTAATGACGGTGGTGATGTTAGAGGTGATGATGCTAAAGATGGTGATGGCTGTGATGATATTAGAGGTGACAAGTGTGATGGTGAAGGTGATGTTACAGGCGATGACGGCGATTACGACATTAGAGCGGTGCTGGCTAGGATGGTGATGTTAGAGCCATCAATCGATTCTGACGTGCGACCACGAGGACCGGGATGATGATGGCGGGGATCCTGGTGAGGGGGTGGGAGTTTAGGGTG
Source organism: Calotriton arnoldi (assembly GCA_963921515.1). Classification (NCBI taxonomy): domain Eukaryota; kingdom Metazoa; phylum Chordata; class Amphibia; order Caudata; family Salamandridae; genus Calotriton; species Calotriton arnoldi. Next base: position 1,325,225 of record CAWUFW010001460.1, read on the forward strand.
ATGAAGATGAATCTTGAGGGTCATCGGTGCAGGCGCCATAGGACGGTAGACTCGAGTCACTTCATAAACTACTGTACTCAAAACTACGTGTATCCATTCAACCTCAGGACTACAACTCCCAGAAAACATCGCGGCAGGGCTACGATTTAATCATGGAATCAGGCTCCTGTGCACTCCGCAGCTCTGCATCCTCCTCTTTTCCACACCACGAGCCCCACCGCCCCTCCCCCAGCGGACCACAGGCCCTGGGCTGCCCTCCAGGCCCGGGATGCTTCAGTGCTGAGTAATATCCGCCGCTGATGGAGGGCAGAGAGCCGGAGAGAGGGTGGAAAGAAACACCAGGCAGTGACTATTAAACCCACTGCAGGGCACACGGCAGGGGCCACGTCACACGGCAGGGGCCACATCACACCTCAGGGTCCAGTACACTCGGCAGGGTGCACGAAAAACCGCGGGGCGCAGGTCACACGGCAGGGCGCACGAAAAACCGCGGGGCGCAGGTCACACGGCAGGGCGCAGGTCACACGGCAGGGTGCACGCCACACGGCAGGGCGCACGCCACACGGCAGGGCGCACGCCACACGGCAGGGCGGTCATCACACCTCATGGAAATGAGACCACTTCAGGGTATCTATCAAACTACAGGCGCAGATAATACTCGAAAGCACAGGTCACACTACAGGCCACAAACACACTAAAGATTGCTCCTTGTGAAGTTAAAAGGAGGAGCTGTGTGTGCTCGCTCACCAGCGAGCGAGCACCTCTGCCGGACAGCACTTTGGAATCAGCACCTGGGTGATTACAAACTCCACAGACAGGTAAACCCAGGCCTGCCACAGGACCTGGAAGGGGGGAGATTCATACCTTACACTCCCGGTCCTGGCAGGCGAGGGGTCAGATTTCAGGCTTGAAAGGTGAGAGGTAAATCCCCCACTCTTCAGGTCATAAAACAAGGGGCGGGTCACTGCCCTACTCTTCATGCCTGGAAGGTGAGAGGGTAGTGTTACAGAGTCCGGGTCCTGGAGGTGAAAGGTCAGATACTGTCCCACGGTCTGGCAGGTGAGAGGTCAGTGTCCAAGGGCCCAGGCGTGGGAGGTCAGAGGTCATTGTCTCAGGCCTTATGGCCCAGATGGCTAGGCGCACGGATGGATGTCAGTGGACATTACTCACCTGGCCATGTGGTGCATTCCTTCTGCCTCGTGTGTTTTCACCATCGTGTGAACACGCACGGAATCTCCCTCACAGAGTTAGCTCGGAATCTTTCAGAGCTCCAGGGATTGGGGCCAGAAAGAGCCCAGGACACAGCTTGTTTCCTGGAACACTTGGGAGGCGTAGAGGGTCCTCAGAAAGGACCCCGACTGGTCCTGAGAACAACTGTCATCCCACCCTGGACTCCCCCCAAACCCTCTGCCGGGACCAGTTTGCGCTGGAACAACCAGGGTGCGTCAGAATGACGCAGAGGGGAAACCATACGATTCTCCTATTTTTATTAATTGAAAATTACTCACTCACTTCAACTCTGGTCAGTGCTGTTTCTTCCAGATTAGTCCCTTTTCCAATGTCGGATTCCAAAGGACATAGTGCCGATATCGGCAACCCCCCGCTTAGCAATAGTTAATCGCGCTGCGCAAAATAAACAGTCCACACAAGTTTTGTTGGAAAACAGTTTGCTGCAGGTTTATTACATACAAGGAGTATGCCAACTTGGGGGGTTAACTTACGGGCGATCCAAGGGCAGGCAGCGGAGACTAACCTAAGCTGCCCTGCCCTCCTGATGAGCCAAACTGCACCGTGGCCAACCCAATCGGTGCTACCATTTATGTGGGGGATATCCCCCTTACATACCATGGACCCCAGTCCATACCTTTTACTCATGCCTTTTTAGGGGCGGAGCGTAACCCCGGTTGCTCAGGCTTACAACCACCCGAAGGACTAGTGGGGCGCCGTCGTATCAACCAGGGTCCTGCCGTAAAGACTCCTGGGGTTTGGCATAAGGCACCGCTATTGTGCTCCTGAAAGGGTACCCCTCGTACCAATCAGCCCTCGGATCGCCCTGTAACTCCATCAAAGCCCTGGATGTGGCGCCGTCAAATCCGGGCCCCCCCACCATGGCAGGCTCCATAACCTCCTGCAACGTGTGGTTTCCAGTCCTTCTAGCGGGACAAATCTCATCTACCTCTGGCAGGTTACCAGTCCTTCTAGCCGGACAATTCCCATCTACCTCTGCAGGTGTTCCCCGTGCCTATCGGGGGAGCCTTGTGGTGTATGCACTCAAGAGACCATGCCTCATTTACCAAGCTTTTCTTATTTTATTTGATTTTGAATTAGAGTTGAACCAAGCCCTCCTGCTTGGTGGGCTTGTGCCTGGCTAATTTACCCTTCCGTAGGCAAGTCCGATGGCCTCCACTTAAATTGGGAACTACTGTTCTCTGTTTTAACCACAGCTTTATTTACCCATCCATAGGCATGTTCGATGGCCTGCCCAGAATTGAAAACAACTGCTCTCTACTTTAACCGCAGTTCAGGGTGAAGTCCCTATGGTGCCCTCTGAACCAATAAGGGCCTACTTGTTAGGTGTTGCCGGGTCGTGCATTTACCCATCACCGCCCTGTCCCTGATTTCAGGATACGCTGGAAGACATATTGGAGTTAGCCTTCCAGGCCAACAGTGTATTTGTTAACAAGTTATTGTTTGTAGCCAACACCATACCGTTCTCTCTGCCAGCCGGCCTCCTCCTATATAGGAGTACCACGCCAGCAAGAATTCTTACCCAAACGGGAATGCAAGACTACTGCTCCTCGTAACCATGGTTATGTCTGATTTAATCCATTGTGCACTGTGTGCAATATGTGCCTTACATTTAGGGTTGACTAAGCCCTTTTTTACCACCGTACAGGATTATTCCCAAAAATGGGGGTTCAAACTGATAACCGTGTGCCGCACCAGCAAGTGAGAAATTTGCCTGCTCCTTCCAAATTTGAAAACACGCTGTGTTCTAGTAACTGTCTCCATTTGTGCTCCGAACCCTTCTTTCTCCACCTTATTGGAGTCACAGCACACACTTTTATGGAATGGCAAACGTACGCAATCCCTTTCTGAAAACCCACTCTATTTGCGGGTTCCCGGCACTGTACCCTGCTGCCCGTGTATGGCCAATGTAACACCTATAGGATTGCGCCTGCCCCCCGTATTTTGTTTCATTTCATGTCGATATTGCATGCCAGCCCCTCACTGTCTGGCTGCGATATGTAGCTGCTGTGATGCCATGCTGATGTCCCCTCCCAGTGCAAGTCGTGCACTTCCCAACTTCTGCTCATGTGGACCATGGAGCAGACAAGTGGGTGGGGACAGGAGGGGAACCATAGGTACAGATACCTGCCCTTTCTTAAATAATGGAAATGCGAAATGTTCTTAATACATTGTAGCCTTTTTGTCCTCTAACCCATTGCTTCCCTAACTTTTGGAACTGCAGCACACTTGTTAGATGACAACTTCCACAACCAGCCTAGCTGCCAAGGCCATTAGGAGGGTACTTTTTTGCCTAACTGAAGCAATCTGTAACATGCCCTCGGTTCCAGAGTGCACATACTTTGCTGAATTAGAACAGACATTTGCACAGACATTTTTATTGCTAAACCCTGGCGAACACATTCATGGTGTCAAATCTGGTTTCAGGGAATGTTTGTATTGTGCACACGGTTGGAGTCACAGCACATTTTTTGGAGTGACAACTTACGCCGCCCACCAGGCTTGCTTAACTGCAGGATCCCGTTACCTGTACCTTCACTTTTCCAGGGTGCACGTCTTTTGTAGACCTGGCCAGAAGGAAAACCTATTGAAAACCCACTCTATTGCAGGTTCCTGCGAATGACCCTTCTGCCCGTATGCGGGCACATGTAACGCCTATAGCATAGCGGGTCTCACCGCCCTACCCTCTAATGCGATAAGGTGAGGGAGGGGAGCCCTGCACCCCCAGCATTCTGCTTATTTCATGACCCTATTGCATGCCAGCCCCTCACAGTCTGACTGCTATTTGGGTTCTGTGTCACCATGCTGATGTCCCCACCCTGGTATAAGTCGTCCAATTCCAAACTTCTGCTAATGTATACCAAGGAGCCGGCAAATGGGTAGGAACAGGAGGAGAACCATATGTACAGTTCCCTGCCCTTTCTCGAATAAGTGAAATGCCAATCTTTTTACTATCTTGTAGCCTTTTTATGCTCTAACTCCGCGTCACTTCAGGATTATAGAATTGTGCTAAATCTCTTGCTTTCTTCCCTGAGTGAGCCCTGTACCTTCACAGGTATTTCTATACATTTTCAGTTTCTGGCTGCAAAATGGAATGAGATTGCAAGCACCAATCCCAGGCAAGTGACATTTAACATATTCTGTCTGGGACATGGCCTTGTCTTCGCTCCCTGTGGTGTGATCTGGACTGTCATGTACTGCCCTCACAAGCGTCCGTGGGGCCTCAGCAATCACGAGTATCCGTTCGTCTTGCGCTACACTTCCGCTGAGATAACTAATATGCTCCCCGTCCGTGAGCTTTGTAATAACTCAATGATGACAATCACAGAGCCTAGCTGGGCTGTAACCATGGTTGATCATCCAGGAATAGGACATAGTTCAGAGAATTATCCCCGAAATAATTGCCCTCCACAAGAATCAAAGGCCTGCCTATTTACTGGTTTGCCCCCTAGTACCCTACTGATTGGTGCTACGAAACCTTCTACTCCGCCGAAGCTGAAATTCATGCGTTGCCAGTGCCATCACCCCCTATGCTCTTTGTAATCCCTCTCAACCTCCTATGAAGAGGTCATTTGGCAGAGGCATGGGGACCCTGGAGTGCCCTTTGATCCTCATATCCTCTGCACTAATGGCGAGCGCCATTCACTGTTTCCCTTGTAGAGGCTCCAGTTGGAGAAAGCGTGTGAAAATGTTTTGCTAGAGTGGCCACAACAGGCTGTTACATGTTTGTGACCGTCCTCACCAAGCTGCGTGCCTACTCCGCCTCTCGTGTTTATCAGCGAGTGGCCTTAAGAAATGCGTGACTGTATAATTCAAGCTGTCCCAATAGTGATTGACAAGCTGTGCCAAACATGTGTCTTTGTGCACACCTTCACCCCACAAGATATTCTGGCACTGATTACAGGTGTTTACGGATACCCCACTTAATGATACTCATTTTATCGACCTTAGAAGGATGAAAGGCTGAGTGGGCCTGCTGGGATTTGAACCTGTGACCAGGAGGTCAAACACAGACCCCAACAGAAGGTGCCCTGGTCAGCTAGCCAGTACACCTGTGTCTGCCTTCTATACAGGGAACTAATGCTTTTGTATTTTTAAAGCAAGGCATGGCCACGCAAGCGTCGCTCCCTCCTGCCGCATAATAGTTCTCTGCACTGGCAGTAGAATAGGGAGTACAGGTGGGTATTGCCTGCACAAAGCTGTTGCACTGGGCTCTAATGCAGCGGGGACCTGTGTTGCAATCTATACAGGGAACTAATGCTTTTGTATTTTTAAAGCAAGGCATGGCCACGCAAGCGTCGCTCCCTCCTGCCGCATAATAGTTCTCTGCACTGGCAGTAGAATAGGGAGTACAGGTGGGTATTGCCTGCACAAAGCTGTTGCACTGGGCTCTAATGCAGCGGGGACCTGTGTTGCAATATATACAGGGAACTAATGCTTTTGTATTTTTAAAGCAAGGCATGGCCACGCAAGCGTCGCTCCCTCCTGCCGCATAATAGTTCTCTGCACCGGCAGTAGAATAGGGAGTACAGGTGGGTATTGCCTGCACAAAGCTGTTGCACTGGGCTCTAATGCAGTGGGGACCTGTGTCTGCCTTCTATACAGGGAACTAATGCTTTTGTATTTTTAAAGCAAGGCATGGCCACGCAAGCGTCGCTCCCTCCTGCCGCATAATAGTTCTCTGCACTGGCAGTAGAATAGGGAGTACAGGTGGGTATTGCCTGCACAAAGCTGTTGCACTGGGCTCTAATGCAGCGGGGACCTGTGTCTGCCTTCTATACAGGGAACTAATGCTTTTGTATTTTTAAAGCAAGGCATGGCCACGCAAGCGTCGCTCCCTCCTGCCGCATAATAGTTCTCTGCACTGGCAGTAGAATAGGGAGTACAGGTGGGTATTGCCTGCACAAAGCTGTTGCACTGGGCTCTAATGCAGCGGGGACCTGTGTCTGCCTTCTATACAGGGAACTAATGCTTTTGTATTTTTAAAGCAAGGCATGGCCACGCAAGCGTCGCTCCCTCCTGCCGCATAATAGTTCTCTGCACTGGCAGTAGAATAGGGAGTACAGGTGGGTATTGCCTGCACAAAGCTGTTGCACTGGGCTCTAATGCAGTGGGGACCTGTGTCTGCCTTCTATACAGGGAACTAATGCTTTTGTATTTTTAAAGCAAGGCATGGCCACGCATAGCGTCGCTCCCTCCTGCCGCATAATAGTTCTCTGCACTGGCAGTAGAATAGGGAGTACAGGTGGGTACTGCCTGCACAAAGCTGTTGCACTGGGCTCTAATGCAGCGGGGACCTGTGTTGCAATCTATACAGGGAACTAATGCTTTTGTATTTTTAAAGCAAGGCATGGCCACGCAAGCGTCGCTCCCTCCTGCCGCATAATAGTTCTCTGCACTGGCAGTAGAATAGGGAGTACAGGTGGGTACTGCCTGCACAAAGCTGTTGCACTGGGCTCTAATGCAGCGGGGACCTGTGTCTGCCTTCTATACAGGGAACTAATGCTTTTGTATTTTTAAAGCAAGGCATGGCCACGCAAGCGTCGCTCCCTCCTGCCGCATAATAGTTCTCTGCACTGGCAGTAGAATAGGGAGTACAGGTGGGTATTGCCTGCACAAAGCTGTTGCACTGGGCTCTAATGCAGCGGGGACCTGTGTCTGCATTCTATACAGGGAACTAATGCTTTTGTATTTTTAAAGCAAGGCATGGCCACGCAAGCGTCGCTCCCTCCTGCCGCATAATAGTTCTCTGCACTGGCAGTAGAATAGGGAGTACAGGTGGGTACTGCCTGCACAAAGCTGTTGCACTGGGCTCTAATGCAGCGGGGACCTGTGTCTGCCTTCTATACAGGGAACTAATGCTTTTGTATTTTTAAAGCAAGGCATGGCCATGCAAGCGTCGCTCCCTCCTGCCGCATAATAGTTCTCTGCACTGGCAGTAGAATAGGGAGTACAGGTGGGTATTGCCTGCACAAAGCTGTTGCACTGGGCTCTAATGCAGCGGGGACCTGTGTCTGCCTTCTATACAGGGAACTAATGCTTTTGTATTTTTAAAGCAAGGCATGGCCACGCAAGCGTCACTCCCTCCTGCCGCATAATAGTTCTCTGCACTGGCAGTAGAATAGGGAGTACAGGTGGGTATTGCCTGCACAAAGCTGTTGCACTGGGCTCTAATGCAGCGGGGACCTGTGTCTGCCTTCTATACAGGGAACTAATGCTTTTGTATTTTTAAAGCAAGGCATGGCCACGCAAGCGTCGCTCCCTCCTGCCGCATAATAGTTCTCTGCACTGGCAGTAGAATAGGGAGTACAGGTGGGTATTGCCTGCACAAAGCTGTTGCACTGGGCTCTAATGCAGCGGGGACCTGTGTCTGCCTTTTATACAGGGAACTAATGCTTTTGTAGTTTTAAAGCAAGGCATGGCCACGCAAGCATCGCTCCCTCCTGCCGCATAATAGTTCTCTGCACTGGCAGTAGAATAGGGAGTACAGGTGGGTATTGCCTGCACAAAGCTGTTGCACTGGGCTCTAATGCAGCGGGGACCTGTGTTGCAATCTATACAGGGAACTAATGCTTTTGTATTTTTAAAGCAAGGCATGGCCACGCAAGCGTCGCTCCCTCCTGCCGCATAATAGTTCTCTGCACTGGCAGTAGAATAGGGAGTACAGGTGGGTATTGCCTGCACAAAGCTGTTGCACTGGGCTCTAATGCAGCGGGGACCTGTGTCTGCCTTCTATACAGGGAACTAATGCTTTTGTATTTTTAAATCAAGGCATGGCCACGCAAGCGTCGCTCCCTCCTGCCGCATAATAGTTCTCTGCACTGGCAGTAGAATAGGGAGTACAGGTGGGTATTGCCTGCACAAAGCTGTTGCACTGGGCTCTAATGCAGCGGGGACCTGTGTCTGCCTTCTATACAGGGAACTAATGCTTTTGTATTTTTAAAGCAAGGCATGGCCACGCAAGCGTCGCTCCCTCCTGCCGCATAATAGTTCTCTGCACCGGCAGTAGAATAGGGAGTACAGGTGGGTATTGCCTGCACAAAGCTGTTGCACTGGGCTCTAATGCAGCGGGGACCTGTGTCTGCCTTCTATACAGGGAACTAATGCTTTTGTATTTTTAAAGCAAGGCATGGCCACGCAAGCGTCGCTCCCTCCTCCCGCATAATAGTTCTCTGCACTGGCAGTAGAATAGGGAGTACAGGTGGGTATTGCCTGCACAAAGCTGTTGCACTGGGCTCTAATGCAGCGGGGACCTGTGTCGTCCTTCTATACAGGGAACTAATGCTTTTGTATTTTTAAAGCAAGGCATGGCCACGCAAGCAGCGCTCCCTCCTCCCGCATAATAGTTCTCTGCACCGGCAGTAGAATAGGGAGTACAGGTGGGTATTGCCTGCACAAAGCTGTTGCACTGGGCTCTAATGCAGCGGGGACCTGTGTCTGCCTTCTATACAGGGAACTAATGCTTTTGTATTTTTAAGGCAAGGCATGGCCACGCAAGCGTCGCTCCCTCCTGCCGCATAATAGTTCTCTGCACCGGCAGTAGAATAGGGAGTACAGGTGGGTATTGCCTGCACAAAGCTGTTGCACTGGGCTCTAATGCAGCGGGGACCTGTGTCTGCCTTCTATACAGGGAACTAATGCTTTTGTATTTTTAAAGCAAGGCATGGCCACGCAAGCGTCGCTCCCTCCTGCCGCATAATAGTTCTCTGCACTGGCAGTAGAATAGGTGCCGCATAATAGTTCTCTGCACTGGCAGTAGAATAGGGAGTACAGGTGGGTATTGCCTGCACAAAGCTGTTGCACTGGGCTCTAATGCAGCGGGGACCTGTGTCTGCCTTCTATACAGGGAACTAATGCTTTTGTATTTTTAAAGCAAGGCATGGCCACGCAAGCGTCGCTCCCTCCTCCCGCATAATAGTTCTCTGCACTGGTAGTAGAATAGGGAGTACAGGTGGGTACTGCCTGCACAAAGCTGTTGCACTGGGCTCTAATGCAGCGGGGACCTGTGTCTGCCTTCTATACAGGGAACTAATGCTTTTGTATTTTTAAAGCAAGGCATGGCCACGCAAGCGTCGCTCCCTCCTGCCGCATAATAGTTCTCTGCACTGGCAGTAGAATAGGGAGTACAGGTGGGTATTGCCTTCACAAAGCTGTTGCACTGGGCTCTAATGCAGCGGGGACCTGTGTCTGCCTTCTATACAGGGAACTAATGCTTTTGTATTTTTAAAGCAAGGCATGGCCACGCAAGCGTCGCTCCCTCCTGCCGCATAATAGTTCTCTGCACTGGCAGTAGAATAGGGAGTACAGGTGGGTACTGCCTGCACAAAGCTGTTGCACTGGGCTCTAATGCAGCGGGGACCTGTGTCTGCCTTCTATACAGGGAACTAATGCTTTTGTATTTTTAAAGCAAGGCATGGCCACGCAAGCGTCGCTCCCTCCTGCCGCATAATAGTTCTCTGCACCGGCAGTAGAATAGGGAGTACAGGTGGGTATTGCCTGCACAAAGCTGTTGCACTGGGCTCTAATGCAGCGGGGACCTGTGTCTGCCTTCTATACAGGGAACTAATGCTTTTGTATTTTTAAAGCAAGGCATGGCCACGCAAGCGTCGCTCCCTCCTGCCGCATAATAGTTCTCTGCACCGGCAGTAGAATAGGGAGTACAGGTGGGTATTGCCTGCACAAAGCTGTTGCACTGGGCTCTAATGCAGCGGGGACCTGTGTTGCAATCTATACAGGGAACTAATGCTTTTGTATTTTTAAAGCAAGGCATGGCCACGCAAGCATCGCTCCCTCCTGCCGCATAATAGTTCTCTGCACCGGCAGTAGAATAGGGAGTACAGGTGGGTACTGCCTGCACAAAGCTGTTGCACTGGGCTCTAATGCAGCGGGGACCTGTGTCTGCCTTCTATACAGGGAACTAATGCTTTTGTATTTTTAAAGCAAGGCATGGCCACGCAAGCGTCGCTCCCTCCTGCCGCATAATAGTTCTCTGCACTGGCAGTAGAATAGGGAGTACAGGTGGGTATTGCCTGCACAAAGCTGTTGCACTGGGCTCTAATGCAGCGGGGACCTGTGTTGCAATCTATACAGGGAACTAATGCTTTTGTATTTTTAAAGCAAGGCATGGCCACGCAAGCGTCGCTCCCTCCTGCCGCATAATAGTTCTCTGCACTGGCAGTAGAATAGGGAGTACAGGTGGGTATTGCCTGCACAAAGCTGTTGCACTGGGCTCTAATGCAGCGGGGACCTGTGTCTGCCTTCTATACAGGGAACTAATGCTTTTGTATTTTTAAAGCAAGGCATGGCCACGCAAGCGTCGCTCCCTCCTCCCGCATAATAGTTCTCTGCACTGGCAGTAGAATAGGGAGTACAGGTGGGTACTGCCTGCACAAAGCTGTTGCACTGGGCTCTAATGCAGCGGGGACCTGTGTCTGCCTTCTATACAGGGAACTAATGCTTTTGTATTTTTAAAGCAAGGCATGGCCACGCAAGCGTCGCTCCCTCCTGCCGCATAATAGTTCTCTGCACTGGCAGTAGAATAGGGAGTACAGGTGGGTATTGCCTGCACAAAGCTGTTGCACTGGACTCTAATGCAGCGGGGACCTGTGTCTGCCTTCTATACAGGGAACTAATGCTTTTGTATTTTTAAAGCAAGGCATGGCCACGCAAGCGTCGCTCCCTCCTGCCGCATAATAGTTCTCTGCACTGGCAGTAGAATAGGGAGTACAGGTGGGTATTGCCTGCACAAAGCTGTTGCACTGGGCTCTAATGCAGCGGGGACCTGTGTTGCAATATATACAGGGAACTAATGCTTTTGTATTTTTAAAGCAAGGCATGGCCACGCAAGCGTCGCTCCCTCCTGCCGCATAATAGTTCTCTGCACTGGCAGTAGAATAGGGAGTACAGGTGGGTATTGCCTGCACAAAGCTGTTGCACTGGGCTCTAATGCAGCGGGGACCTGTGTCTGCAATCTATACAGGGAACTAATGCTTTTGTATTTTTAAAGCAAGGCATGGCCACGCAAGCGTCGCTCCCTCCTGCCGCATAATAGTTCTCTGCACTGGCAGTAGAATAGGGAGTACAGGTGGGTATTGCCTGCACAAAGCTGTTGCACTGGGCTCTAATGCAGCGGGGACCTGTGTCTGCAATATATACAGGGAACTAATGCTTTTGTATTTTTAAAGCAAGGCATGGCCACGCAAGCGTCGCTCCCTCCTGCCGCATAATAGTTCTCTGCACCGGCAGTAGAATAGGGAGTACAGGTGGGTATTGCCTGCACAAAGCTGTTGCACTGGGCTCTAATGCAGCGGGGACCTGTGTCTGCCTTCTATACAGGGAACTAATGCTTTTGTATTTTTAAAGCAAGGCATGGCCACGCAAGCGTCGCTCCCTCCTGCCGCATAATAGTTCTCTGCACTGGCAGTAGAATAGGGAGTACAGGTGGGTATTGCCTGCACAAAGCTGTTGCACTGGGCTCTAATGCAGCGGGGACCTGTGTCTGCCTTCTATACAGGGAACTAATGCTTTTGTATTTTTAAAGCAAGGCATGGCCACGCAAGCGTCGCTCCCTCCTGCCGCATAATAGTTCTCTGCACTGGCAGTAGAATAGGGAGTACAGGTGGGTATTGCCTGCACAAAGCTGTTGCACTGGGCTCTAATGCAGCGGGGACCTGTGTCTGCCTTCTATACAGGGAACTAATGCTTTTGTATTTTTAAAGCAAGGCATGGCCACGCAAGCGTCGCTCCCTCCTGCCGCATAATAGTTCTCTGCACTGGCAGTAGAATAGGGAGTACAGGTGGGTATTGCCTGCACAAAGCTGTTGCACTGGGCTCTAATGCAGTGGGGACCTGTGTCTGCCTTCTATACAGGGAACTAATGCTTTTGTATTTTTAAAGCAAGGCATGGCCACGCAAGCGTCGCTCCCTCCTGCCGCATAATAGTTCTCTGCACTGGCAGTAGAATAGGGAGTACAGGTGGGTACTGCCTGCACAAAGCTGTTGCACTGGGCTCTAATGCAGCGGGGACCTGTGTTGCAATCTATACAGGGAACTAATGCTTTTGTATTTTTAAAGCAAGGCATGGCCACGCAAGCGTCGCTCCCTCCTGCCGCATAATAGTTCTCTGCACTGGCAGTAGAATAGGGAGTACAGGTGGGTACTGCCTGCACAAAGCTGTTGCACTGGGCTCTAATGCAGCGGGGACCTGTGTCTGCCTTCTATACAGGGAACTAATGCTTTTGTATTTTTAAAGCAAGGCATGGCCACGCAAGCGTCGCTCCCTCCTGCCGCATAATAGTTCTCTGCACTGGCAGTAGAATAGGGAGTACAGGTGGGTATTGCCTGCACAAAGCTGTTGCACTGGGCTCTAATGCAGCGGGGACCTGTGTCTGCATTCTATACAGGGAACTAATGCTTTTGTATTTTTAAAGCAAGGCATGGCCACGCAAGCGTCGCTCCCTCCTGCCGCATAATAGTTCTCTGCACTGGCAGTAGAATAGGGAGTACAGGTGGGTACTGCCTGCACAAAGCTGTTGCACTGGGCTCTAATGCAGCGGGGACCTGTGTCTGCCTTCTATACAGGGAACTAATGCTTTTGTATTTTTAAAGCAAGGCATGGCCATGCAAGCGTCGCTCCCTCCTGCCGCATAATAGTTCTCTGCACTGGCAGTAGAATAGGGAGTACAGGTGGGTATTGCCTGCACAAAGCTGTTGCACTGGGCTCTAATGCAGCGGGGACCTGTGTCTGCCTTCTATACAGGGAACTAATGCTTTTGTATTTTTAAAGCAAGGCATGGCCACGCAAGCGTCGCTCCCTCCTGCCGCATAATAGTTCTCTGCACTGGCAGTAGAATAGGGAGTACAGGTGGGTATTGCCTGCACAAAGCTGTTGCACTGGGCTCTAATGCAGCGGGGACCTGTGTCTGCCTTCTATACAGGGAACTAATGCTTTTGTATTTTTAAAGCAAGGCATGGCCACGCAAGCGTCGCTCCCTCCTGCCGCATAATAGTTCTCTGCACTGGCAGTAGAATAGGGAGTACAGGTGGGTATTGCCTGCACAAAGCTGTTGCACTGGGCTCTAATGCAGCGGGGACCTGTGTCTGCCTTCTATACAGGGAACTAATGCTTTTGTATTTTTAAAGCAAGGCATGGCCACGCAAGCATCGCTCCCTCCTGCCGCATAATAGTTCTCTGCACTGGCAGTAGAATAGGGAGTACAGGTGGGTATTGCCTGCACAAAGCTGTTGCACTGGGCTCTAATGCAGCGGGGACCTGTGTTGCAATCTATACAGGGAACTAATGCTTTTGTATTTTTAAAGCAAGGCATGGCCACGCAAGCGTCGCTCCCTCCTGCCGCATAATAGTTCTCTGCACTGGCAGTAGAATAGGGAGTACAGGTGGGTATTGCCTGCACAAAGCTGTTGCACTGGGCTCTAATGCAGCGGGGACCTGTGTCTGCCTTCTATACAGGGAACTAATGCTTTTGTATTTTTAAATCAAGGCATGGCCACGCAAGCGTCGCTCCCTCCTGCCGCATAATAGTTCTCTGCACTGGCAGTAGAATAGGGAGTACAGGTGGGTATTGCCTGCACAAAGCTGTTGCACTGGGCTCTAATGCAGCGGGGACCTGTGTCTGCCTTCTAGACAGGGAACTAATGCTTTTGTATTTTTAAAGCAAGGCATGGCCACGCAAGCGTCGCTCCCTCCTGCCGCATAATAGTTCTCTGCACTGGCAGTAGAATAGGGTGCCGCATAATAGTTCTCTGCACTGGCAGTAGAATAGGGAGTACAGGTGGGTATTGCCTGCACAAAGCTGTTGCACTGGGCTCTAATGCAGCGGGGACCTGTGTCTGCCTTCTATACAGGGAACTAATGCTTTTGTATTTTTAAAGCAAGGCATGGCCACGCAAGCGTCGCTCCCTCCTCCCGCATAATAGTTCTCTGCACTGGTAGTAGAATAGGGAGTACAGGTGGGTACTGCCTGCACAAAGCTGTTGCACTGGGCTCTAATGCAGCGGGGACCTGTGTCTGCCTTCTATACAGGGAACTAATGCTTTTGTATTTTTAAAGCAAGGCATGGCCACGCAAGCGTCGCTCCCTCCTGCCGCATAATAGTTCTCTGCACTGGCAGTAGAATAGGGAGTACAGGTGGGTATTGCCTTCACAAAGCTGTTGCACTGGGCTCTAATGCAGCGGGGACCTGTGTCTGCCTTCTATACAGGGAACTAATGCTTTTGTATTTTTAAAGCAAGGCATGGCCACGCAAGCGTCGCTCCCTCCTGCCGCATAATAGTTCTCTGCACTGGCAGTAGAATAGGGAGTACAGGTGGGTACTGCCTGCACAAAGCTGTTGCACTGGGCTCTAATGCAGCGGGGACCTGTGTCTGCCTTCTATACAGGGAACTAATGCTTTTGTATTTTTAAAGCAAGGCATGGCCACGCAAGCGTCGCTCCCTCCTGCCGCATAATAGTTCTCTGCACCGGCAGTAGAATAGGGAGTACAGGTGGGTATTGCCTGCACAAAGCTGTTGCACTGGGCTCTAATGCAGCGGGGACCTGTGTCTGCCTTCTATACAGGGAACTAATGCTTTTGTATTTTTAAAGCAAGGCATGGCCACGCAAGCGTCGCTCCCTCCTGCCGCATAATAGTTCTCTGCACCGGCAGTAGAATAGGGAGTACAGGTGGGTATTGCCTGCACAAAGCTGTTGCACTGGGCTCTAATGCAGCGGGGACCTGTGTTGCAATCTATACAGGGAACTAATGCTTTTGTATTTTTAAAGCAAGGCATGGCCACGCAAGCATCGCTCCCTCCTGCCGCATAATAGTTCTCTGCACCGGCAGTAGAATAGGGAGTACAGGTGGGTACTGCCTGCACAAAGCTGTTGCACTGGGCTCTAATGCAGCGGGGACCTGTGTCTGCCTTCTATACAGGGAACTAATGCTTTTGTATTTTTAAAGCAAGGCATGGCCACGCAAGCGTCGCTCCCTCCTGCCGCATAATAGTTCTCTGCACTGGCAGTAGAATAGGGAGTACAGGTGGGTATTGCCTGCACAAAGCTGTTGCACTGGGCTCTAATGCAGCGGGGACCTGTGTTGCAATCTATACAGGGAACTAATGCTTTTGTATTTTTAAAGCAAGGCATGGCCACGCAAGCGTCGCTCCCTCCTGCCGCATAATAGTTCTCTGCACTGGCAGTAGAATAGGGAGTACAGGTGGGTATTGCCTGCACAAAGCTGTTGCACTGGGCTCTAATGCAGCGGGGACCTGTGTCTGCCTTCTATACAGGGAACTAATGCTTTTGTATTTTTAAAGCAAGGCATGGCCACGCAAGCGTCGCTCCCTCCTGCCGCATAATAGTTCTCTGCACTGGCAGTAGAATAGGGAGTACAGGTGGGTATTGCCTGCACAAAGCTGTTGCACTGGGCTCTAATGCAGCGGGGACCTGTGTCTGCCTTCTATACAGGGAACTAATGCTTTTGTATTTTTAAAGCAAGGCATGGCCACGCAAGCGTCGCTCCCTCCTGCCGCATAATAGTTCTCTGCACTGGCAGTAGAATAGGGAGTACAGGTGGGTATTGCCTGCACAAAGCTGTTGCACTGGGCTCTAATGCAGCGGGGACCTGTGTCTGCCTTCTATACAGGGAACTAATGCTTTTGTATTTTTAAAGCAAGGCATGGCCACGCAAGCGTCGCTCCCTCCTGCCGCATAATAGTTCTCTGCACTGGCAGTAGAATAGGGAGTACAGGTGGGTACTGCCTGCACAAAGCTGTTGCACTGGGCTCTAATGCAGCGGGGACCTGTGTTGCAATCTATACAGGGAACTAAAGCTTTTGTATTTTTAAAGCAAGGCATGGCCACGCAAGCGTCGCTCCCTCCTGCCGCATAATAGTTCTCTGCACTGGCAGTAGAATAGGGAGTACAGGTGGGTATTGCCTGCACAAAGCTGTTGCACTGGGCTCTAATGCAGCGGGGACCTGTGTCTGCCTTCTATACAGGGAACTAATGCTTTTGTATTTTTAAAGCAAGGCATGGCCACGCAAGCGTCGCTCCCTCCTCCCGCATAATAGTTCTCTGCACTGGCAGTAGAATAGGGAGTACAGGTGGGTACTGCCTGCACAAAGCTGTTGCACTGGGCTCTAATGCAGCGGGGACCTGTGTCTGCCTTCTATACAGGGAACTAATGCTTTTGTATTTTTAAAGCAAGGCATGGCCACGCAAGCGTCGCTCCCTCCTGCCGCATAATAGTTCTCTGCACTGGCAGTAGAATAGGGAGTACAGGTGGGTATTGCCTGCACAAAGCTGTTGCACTGGACTCTAATGCAGCGGGGACCTGTGTCTGCCTTCTATACAGGGAACTAATGCTTTTGTATTTTTAAAGCAAGGCATGGCCACGCAAGCGTCGCTCCCTCCTGCCGCATAATAGTTCTCTGCACTGGCAGTAGAATAGGGAGTACAGGTGGGTATTGCCTGCACAAAGCTGTTGCACTGGGCTCTAATGCAGCGGGGACCTGTGTCAGCCTTCTATACAGGGAACTAATGCTTTTGTATTTTTAAAGCAAGGCATGGCCACGCAAGCGTCGCTCCCTCCTGCCGCATAATAGTTCTCTGCACTGGCAGTAGAATAGGGAGTACAGGTGGGTATTGCCTGCACAAAGCTGTTGCACTGGGCTCTAATGCAGCGGGGACCTGTGTCTGCCTTCTATACAGGGAACTAATGCTTTTGTATTTTTAAAGCAAGGCATGGCCACGCAAGCGTCGCTCCCTCCTGCCGCATAATAGTTCTCTGCACTGGCAGTAGAATAGGGAGTACAGGTGGGTACTGCCTGCACAAAGCTGTTGCACTGGGCTCTAATGCAGCGGGGACCTGTGTCTGCCTTCTATACAGGGTACTAATGCTTTTGTATTTTTAAAGCAAGGCATGGCCACGCAAGCGTCGCTCCCTCCTCCCGCATAATAGTTCTCTGTACTGGCAGTAGAATAGGGAGTACAGGTGGGTATTGCCTGCACAAAGCTGTTGCACTGGGCTCTAATGCAGCGGGGACCTGTGTCTGCCTTCTATACAGGGAACTAATGCTTTTGTATTTTTAAAGCAAGGCATGGCCACGCAAGCGTCGCTCCCTCCTGCCGCATAATAGTTCTCTGCACTGGCAGTAGAATAGGGAGTACAGGTGGGTATTGCCTGCACAAAGCTGTTGCACTGGGGTCTAATGCAGCGGGGACCTGTGTCTGCCTTCTATACAGGGAACTAATGCTTTTGTATTTTTAAAGCAAGGCATGGCCACGCAAGCGTCGCTCCCTCCTGCCGCATAATAGTTCTCTGCACTGGCATTAGAATAGGGAGTACAGGTGGGTATTGCCTGCACAAAGCTGTTGCACTGGGCTCTAATGCAGCGGGGACCTGTGTCTGCCTTCTATACAGGGAACTAATGCTTTTGTATTTTTAAAGCAAGGCATGGCCACGCAAGCGTCGCTCCCTCCTGCCGCATAATAGTTCTCTGCACTGGCAGTAGAATAGGGAGTACAGGTGGGTATTGCCTGCACAAAGCTGTTGCACTGGGCTCTAATGAAGCGGGGACCTGTGTTGCAATCTGCAGGTTCAAGCTCGAATTCTCCCGATGGCTCCGCTGGTCAACATACCTGCTGCGCAGTGCTGCCCCTTTCCGCTACGTCATCCTACCCTATTGAAGCGCCGCTTAAAAGGCTGGGGGAAATTTAATTGCGCTCTAATCTATACGTTGTAGTTTGCACGTAGCTCCTGATGCCAAACAATAGCTCGCTGTTCTATGTTAGGCTTATAGGTTCTCTCATATGCTGCCCTACAAGAACACCTCAGACCAGCAGAGTGTCATCTCTAAACCCCCGTTCTCCTGATGGCACAATTTAGAATCCTAGTAATAAAATGGAGTTAAATTACCCTTCCGTCTTGGAGACGGACTGGCGGTGTGCTGATGACCTCTGTCATCTATTCACCCATGCTTCACCTGGGTTTCCTCAGCACCAGTTTCACACGCCTCGTGATACCCCCGTGGATTGAACAGAATTGGCACACAAACCTATAGGTTCAGCTCCACTTCCCCCATCCAACTTTGCAGTCCTTTCTCATGTACGCGAAAAGGAGTTATTAACTTCGGCGCACTTTAAAATCACTCGACCATGATGTTACATGAAATTAAGATAAAGGTCTGAAACCCATCCTTCCACCTATCCTGATCACAAATCATAACCCAACTGTGAGAACGATTTCAGCCCTTCACGCTGGGCCCACCTGGCCACCGCGATGTTGCTCTGTTATCTACATTAAGGAACAAGTCAGGCCAGCTGTTTTATTAACGATGTTGCCCTCGAGGAGTGGAATCACAAATGTGCGAGCTTGCAACAAGCCCCTAGAAAGGCATGCCAACAAACTAACCATCTCCAGAAAAGAGAGTCCCGCAGCCACTCCTTGGCCTGATTACTAAACCTGGTTAAGATGTGGATGGTATCGGAAGACCGATCTCTCGGCGCATGCTTGCAACAAATTCCACTGCATCACCCTAGTCCGTTAAACCAAGCACAGGGTAGCATGCAAAGCTACGCCCACAAAGAAATCGCCTGCCAATGCGAGCAGGCCAAGCATCCCTCGCTCCCAGAGCCCTCCGAACTGTCGATGATACTTATCGGCCGTTAGGCAACTCCCCCACCCAGCTTAAACCAGTTGGACATGACCCAGTTCAAGTCAAAGAATGATAGTCAAGGGCATGCCAGGGGGCCAATCGTCCCGTCTGACTGAAACAAAGTATTGATTAAACAAGCATGCTCATCTATTGTACAAGTCGTCCCCATTTGACTGGCACAAGGTGGCCTTTGAGGAATAATTATCCTGCCCCATTATCAAATGTGCCCTCTGCCTGCCTAAAAATCCTTAGTTGGGCCACCAGTGGCCTGATGCTTCCGGCCCGAACCTTGAGGCTCTCTTTGGCATTGGATTAAAACATTTAAGCTGAATTCTTAGCTTGGCATAGCCTGCCGCATAGTTCTGCCTCTTCTGCCCTTGTATCCATCTATTTAATCAACCCGTAACATTGGACCTATAGCCAGCAGGACTACGGACCTTGTCAATGGTTGATAGTTGTATGAGGTAAATAAGCAGCAACTATGGCTTCCTTGGAAGACTATTGAAAATGCTTCAGTTCTGAAACGATGCGACTGTGCAACCTTTATAATGAGTTTCTACAAAGTTACATCACAGTCACGAAACTTGCAACAAAACTACAACTCTGTCGCAGTGTTACTCCAGTGTGCGCATGCTGCCCCTGGGCCACCGCCGACACCCTAGGACTTAGCCGCCCATTGGCCTATCGCATTACAGCACACCAGGCCTGTTCGCACCCATGGGGAGCACCTTGTTAACCATTGTGAATTCCCCCATATGAACTAGTCTGGGTTGCATAACAGATGCCAACATGCAATGTTGCTGCCCACCGGAACCGTTTGCTCACATATTATGCCCATTTATCAAGCATCGTAGGCACCCCAATCGGGCAACTAGCCCTGGTTACCTTGCAACATTCCTCCGCATTATCCCTCCCCCCCAACATGGAACCAGTGGATTTGAAACCAGACACTGCTGCTGCGTGGGGAAGTTTTATGGTCATGTTCGTCAGCAATGCACCCTTAATTGCGCAACACGAACTCCCCCTTGCAAAGTGCTGTATCAGGCCACAGGTATAGGGGCCAAGGTCTGGTGGCGCTCATGATCTGGCACAGTAACCTTCCACATGGCGAAATGCATCTCGTTTACCGGCCTCTTGCCCACATGTTGCCGGGTAATTTACCTCACAAACGCCGCCCCCTGCGTTGCTTTCTTTTAATTAATTATATATCTATATTGAAAATGTTCTGAGGTTAATGAGACTTGATGTAACACTGCTTTGGACAATTACTTGGGTATACGTGTTGTCATGTCTCTGCAGGCCTGCACAGGAGTACACAGTAAGGGTTCTGTGTACCTAGACCAGCTATTAGGATGTGTTGTCTCTCACTTAATGGAATCATCTTGGGCCTGTTGCGAGGGGTACTCTTCTATCGAATTAGTGTGTTGCATTATGGGATGTCCTGGAGCGGTTAATAGCATGATCGCATAGTGACTTACAGACAGTTTGTACTCCAGGGCTTTTTTGTGTCAGCCTAATGCATTTTGGATGTTGTAGTATTGGGTTCCTTCTATGAACCAATTAGACTGGCACATCTGATACTAGTGATCACGACGACCAGACGCCCACGCCCCACAAGGCACAGACCACGCTCCGTAGCCACAGCTCCAGAGCTGTGCCGCTCTCCGTTCCCCCCTACAACGCCGGACCAGGCGTGCCCACATCCCGCCGCAACTGCAGAGAAGAAGGAACTGAAGGAAGGTGATGACGAAATGCGCCTTGGCCTGTCTCAAATTATGTATAAAAGTCATACTGAGGATTATTCCCACTGACACCCGTTAATGCTTATCTCGTGAGGACGTGTCACCGTTCATCTCTCAAACGTGACTCACCATGATCGCACCGACGAGCTCCTGCTGCGCCGGTCCTCGCCCGAAAAAAACTTTTCATGAGTTGGTCCTGCAGGCACTCCTGTGTGCCTCCAACTTCCAACACTTCTCACCCTTGGGGGCGGGGAGCACCGAGAACCCAGGGCCGCCTCTCCTACGCCATGACCGCAAACCGCCCTGAGTGGCCCAGACTCACGGCCCGAAATCCCGGCTCTCACAGGTCAGCCAGCGACCGCACCGTGCCCGAAACCGACCACGAAGGGACCCGAACCCTCCATCGTGATCCATCAATTAGGCCATGCGGCCACCCAAACACCAGTGGTAGCCCGTGCACCCGGCGGGGCCGCGAGCCACCCACTCGCAAAAGCAGAAACCAGATGAGAACCAGTGACGTCCAATAGTCAACCAGCATCTCTCATCTGCCCCCGATCATAGCGGACGGTGTACGGTACACACGACGACACAACAAACAATAGTTTCCGCAGCCAGTGCCTATGCGTGGCTGCCATCCCCTGCGCCGAGCATGCCCCATCCAGGTGCAGTCACTGGCCCCCGGGAGCCATCTCGCCAGATGCGCCCCGAACAATGGCGGCCGCATGAGTAAAGTGCGCGGACGCCCCCATTGGCCGCGTGGCTTTGCCCCTGCCTCACAAAGGCCAACTGGGACCACAAAACCCGCTACCGATTCACCTCCGAGGAGGAGGGGGCACAAAGCTGGGCAATCAGAAGACTCCTGGAGGGCGCTGGGATAGGCCCCGAAGTGACCAATGGAGCTCCCGGAACAGAACGCCGAGATGGCCAGTGTCGGTCTGGCAACAAAACATTTCTGAGAAAACAAACACCCTCTCTACCGTACGATTGGGAATCCAGTGTCACCAGATGACCGGCACCAGGCCTCTCAAAGCAAGACTCAACAAGGCGATCGAGCTGCCCGCCTCCAATGCAACTGCCGACGGGGCTTCGGGCAACCCACCACGCCGCTCAATTGTTCCTCCCACTCACAACCCCCGCCGCACAACACACCACCAGACTGAAGGGGGCGGCTTAAGGGGGGGGGGGGGGGGGCTGAAATGCCCCTTCACTCACCAGACAAAACCGACGCCAGACCAGGGACACAACAGCGTGTCCAGCGGGGGACAAAGAGGGTGGCCAGTGGGTGGGGGCAGGTATAAGTACCTGCCCCCAGCCCACCGGAAATGGCACCACAGAAGTGCCAGACGAAGGAGGGACTCGCTGAGGAGGGGGTCCCTGCGACAGGGCGCGGGGAGGTGCCTAATGCGGCACTAAGGGGGGCCACCCTCTTACAGGGCCCACTGCGTGCGACGCGGGCAGCCACATTTGCCCCATCCCTCACCTCACCCAAACCGGAACATTTAAGCACATTTCGCTCGGTCAATGTCCTTTTCTCACTCACAAACTCCATAGTGTCCTAGAAGCAGCAGCGCCTCCTGCTGGCTGAAAAGAGGCATCACACCTACACTTACTGGCAGGAAGCAAACACCTTCACTTTATACTCTGTGCACTACTACTCACCAGACGCCCAACCTCCCTGCAATACTGCTCATCAGGCGCCCACCCTCCCTGCACCACTGCTCACCAGGCGTCCAACCTCTCTGCACTACTACTCACCAGACGCCCAACCTCCCTGCACTACTGCTCATCAGGCGTCCACCCTCCCTGCACTACTACTCAGGCGTCCACCCTCCCTGCACTACTACTCAGGCGTCCACCCTCCCTGCACTACTACTCACCAGACGCCCAACCTCCCTGCACTACTACTCACCAGGCGTCCACCCTCCCTGCACCACTGCTCACCAGGCGTCCACCCTCCCTGCACTACTACTCACCAGGCGTCCACCCTCCCTGCACCACTGCTCACCAGGCGTCCACCCTCCCTGCACTACTACTCAGGCGTCCACCCTCCCTGCACCACTGCTCACCAGGCGTCCAACCTCTCTGCACTATTAAACACCAGGCATCCACCTCCAAGAGTATTTATACCCCAACCACACTCCCACCAGTGATCTTCCACCTGCAGCAGCCCCGCCTGGCCTCACTGGCAGTGGAGCACCAGAGACCAGCTATCTCTAGAAAGTGCTGAACACTCTGTCTTTTCAACCGAGACTCGCCTAACCCTCCAACCAGCTTCGGTACCCTGCCCTGCACCTCACTTGTAAACTTTGCACTTAAAACAGTTTTAAATGAATATATATTGTAGAAGTTGCAGCAGGTACCTCCAGCTTCCTCCTCCAGCTTCACATCTTTTTCTTCTTAGGACTGGCAGAGTACTGCTCCAAATTTGTGAGTGGTTTTACGGAAATAGTGGAGCCTTTGAGGTTACTGATGGGTTGAAAGGGTTAAAAAATGTGGTAGCAGACTATCTATCTAGAATGCCTGTAGATGTTATTGGAGAAGAGTCGGAAGTTGTAGTTGATGAAGTTAAAAGTAGTGAGGAACAAGCTTTTGACAAGGAGGAATGGGATGCTGCTATGTTGAATGATAGTATTCTACAGCGGGTCATCTGTGGAGTGTCAGAAGGATGGAGGGGTGATCTTGTCCAGGACACCCGGTTCAGGAGTTTTTGTCACGTTGAAACTGAGTTGAGTGCGAGTGAAGGGAAGTTGTGGAGAAGGAACCAGCTTGTGCCACCGGTAGCTTTGAGGGCTAAAATTGTAAATATAGCTCATGAGGGACACTTGGGAAGAAACATGACAAAAAGACGTGTACGTCAGTCGTTTTGGTGGCCTGGGATGGACAAAGATATTGAGGAGGTTGTTAAGGAGTGTCATGCGTGTGCTATGAGTGGCAAAACTAAAATTGTGCGACAGCCACCTCTTGCTTGTGTGGAATTTCCTAAGCGTCCATGGGAAAGGGTGACATCACAGCTGTTGACATTGTGACCACCGCAGATTTAACTGGTAGAGCAGCATTAGGATTCAATACAATTCCTAGATCTTTTTGGTGGCGCCAACCTAACAAATTGGAACCCTGTTTTGTCAAATACACACGTCCATACACTTTCTTTCCAGCAAATCCAATTATCATCCATTTAAGCCCCAATATATCAATGGTTTTACCACCGTATCCCACAGCCTTGATATCAGGCTTGTTCCAAGATTCCATATTGCTCATCTTACCCCAAGTTTTGGAATACATATCTTTGGATAGTAGTGTATATGAGCTTCCTGAATCAATTAGCATCCTGACCTCATTAGAATTAGAATTTAAACTAATGGCACAATGGGGTTTTTCTAATTTGTCAGTACTTTCTGTTGCCACACTACTATTCACTACAGTGCTACAGCATACTTCCTCAGGAACACTTACTCCATCCACACATAGCATTAACTCATGAATGCTTTCACAGGTGTCATTTACTTCTTGTACGTACTGGGTTTTCGTCCTGCACATTTTCGCAAGATGACCTCGCTTTCCACACGCCCTGCAAACCGCATTTCTAGCTATACATTTGGGATCAAGCGAGGTAGTCTCTAAGGGAGCTGAAATTCATGCATCCATTGATGAGACTAAGATCACGAGACCCTCTCTTAAACCACATTATAAGTCAAACAGAGCCAATGATGGTTCTCGTATTCCTAATACTATTTCTGGGACTGGAGCACGTGCAATCACATGTTACCGATGTGGTGCACTAGTTCATATTGCTTCCAATCCCAAATGTATTGCTAGAAATGCGGTTTGCAGGGCGTGTGGAAAGCGAGGTCATCTGGAGTCAACAACATAATATACAAGGCAAGACATTTTGCTCGTCAAGGTTCATTCAACAATTGGAACAGTTCTCAGCACTTTAATTCGAGGGAGTTATTTCTCAAACCTCCTTCACGGATGATACAAAAAGTACCTGCACAGCTGCATTTCTAGCTATACATTTGGGATTGGAAGCAATATGACCTAGTGCACCACATCGGTAACATGTGATTGCACGTGCTCCAGTCCCAGAAATAGTATTAGGAATACGAGATGGTGTTAAAGTTACTGACATAAAGGGAGGTGACTGGGTAGTAGTGAAGCGTGGAGGAATAGTCACCAAAGGTGACAGCAAATTTTCCACGCCTATACAAGTCAGAACATATATATTTTCACTGAAAAAAACAAAGGTTAAACTGACGTTACAGTTCGTTGAAAATGTGTTCCATACATATATCAATGTAGTCATTTAGATTGCAGGCGGTCCCCCGCACCTCTCAAGTCTGTGCTCTAACACCAGCACCACTACATTACAGAGGGTACATCCCTTTCTGCCCCCTCACCAGTCCATACCTAACCCGCCTCTTGCCTTGGGAAGTCAGAGTGGCCGTGCTGCTGTCATCACCAGGAGATATCTTGGGTGTCAGCTAGTTTCATCTTGATATCCTGACTTCACTCCAACCCTATCTGCCCCCCAACCCTCACACACACTGTCTCCTGCTCCCTTCCACTGCTCATCATTTACCAAGTTACAAATGAATCAATTCTTGTTTTCGTTTTTTTTTTTCTTTCAACAAGAAAACCTTATATATGGAATCGTTTTTAGTGAGTGAACTGGGATCAGTTAAAGTTTCAGTGAGTTAGTTGAAGTTTTAGTGAGTTAGTTGAGGTGAGCTGTAGGTAAGTTTAGACAGAACATATCCGAGGAACAAGGAGACGCCACAAGAGAGGGCACCCCTCCCCCACCCCACACACTTAGGCATCAGAGGTAAGATCACTGGGCTCAAAAAGTGATAAAGTGGCCTGTATTTGTGACTGTGGACTTTTTGCCCTATAGTACTCGGGTAGTACTGAGGGGGTAAATGGGCGCACCGTGTGGCGAGAGGGTACCGGCACGTCTTGTCACACCCGGTTGAGCCCTGGGGTCCATGGGACGCCGTCTTATAGCCACAGCTGGACTGGAGTTTATCTGCAAGGTGGCTTGGGCTAGGACTCGAGGGGCATTCAATACTTGGTCGTGACTTCCCTTAAAGGGGGGGGGGGGGATGGGAGAGAGGTCACAACAGATGAAGCCAGAGGGAACCAACCAGCCCAGCTGCCAGCAGCCTTTTCAAGACCACCTGCCAGTGTGAACACTCTTGTAATTGTAAAGTGAATTTATATAGCCCTTACTACCCCTGACGAGGCGCTGAAGTGCTCTGCAGACAGTAGTATGCTATTTCAGAACCCAGGATAAGAAATACGCCACAGTCTCCCAGTACTACCACCACATATCTCCAAATGGTGCCAGCTCCCAAGGGTGGCCACCTCTCTCGGTGGCATTACTGACACGGTTTGTAGTCCCGGGCTTTCCACTTACAAGGAATCACTGCCAGGTGTGTCGGCTAGTCAAGACCATGGAAACAAAGCAAGACTACAGATCCCAGAATGCAACAGTTGTCACACTAACGCCCGTGACTTGAAACTGTGGCCATTATGTCAGCACACAATCCTCTCCCTTCCCAGTTTTGGCCCTGAAGCTAAGGCCACAGAAAGGAGTGGAGAAGCTTGAATACAATAAACAGGAGAGTGGAGCTGCATGCAGAGAGGACTGGCACAGAGCATCTACATCCTCTCGCTGGGTCCTCCTCTTCCTGTCCTGCTGGAATGATCCCATTGGATACCTGAGCTGGGTGGCCCGCCCACAGCCATGCAGCTGTCACTCTTCTCAGGACATGACATTGACTCAAATATTATCTTATTCAAGGCAGATGCATTATAAATAAGGTTTCTCCCATCTGAAGGACTCCCAGAAATAAACCCCGGCCCCACAGAGCAGAAATCTGTACTCCTTTCCCTGAGAACCTAACATTTAGGAGGGTCTTCAGGGACCAGGGACACAGCTGCCAAAATAATCACTACTGGTTAAAAAAAAAAGAAATTCTCTTGAAATATGAAAAGAATAATCTGGAACCAAAAGCCTGCTTTTCCCACATCAGACACCACTCCAGTGAGGGGAAAAAACATTATTTCTCAAGATAAACATCCCTTTCCCTCCCCCAGTCTCCCATGGTACGCTCCAAGTTATCTGGGAGCAAAGGATTCGTTTCTCTGTGGACAGAAGGGGGGGGGGTGTTGGGAGTTGGGTTAGGGATGGGAGTCAGCAACAACAAGACCTACAAAAACTGCAAGTGGAAGCCAAGAAGTCTCTGAAATCAATAAAAATAAGGCACGTGCCTCAACACGCAGGTTCACTCGGTGAAAATAGGGGGTGCATAAAGGCCCATCGCTGGCACATGCAGGAACGAAAATGAGATTGCCCCCCATGTACCCCCCAACCCCCGTGCAGATGCAGTGAGTGCAATCAAGGCCCAGAGGTGGGTGGGGCTCACGATACCTACATATGAGGAGCCCCCCCCCCGCCTGCTTGCATAGCGGCCCCTGGCACTCTAGCTCTAGCAAGGCAGGGGACGGCATCGGACACGCCGCATCTATGGCGGTCGTGCCGGTCCCCCACAGCGGCAGCAGGGAGGCGGGGCTGCACCGCGCACAAGAGTGACGCGGCGCCTCGCCTCCCTCTATGATTGGCGGGTCGGCGCGCAACCCGGAAGCGGTAAGAATCGCTTCCGGGACGCGCGTCGTAGCAACGCCGGCAAAGCCGGTTGGAACCGGCTGCCGGCGTTAGGGGGCCATAAAAAGGCTGGGGAGCGACGGGGACGTCCTCTTTCCCCGCCGCCCCTACAGCCGAGCGCAGTGCACAACAGGACCGCGACCGGAGGTCCCACCGGATTCCAGTGGGGGGGTGAGTCCGTGCGGGCCTTGAACCATTCAGTTAAAAGAATTAATAACAAGATGGTTAGACTGTTCAGATCTCAAAAATTGCAGACGATAGCGCATGGGTGCATTAGGGGGGAGCCGTGCTTCCTACAGGACGGCGTCCACCTGTCCAAGTTAGGTAATGAGCTCTTCATGGAGAACCTTCTTGCCTGGTTAGTAGGGTCACGGAACAGGGCATGAACTTCGGTGGGGCAGAGGGGGGAGGGCAGATAGTCGGGCAACTATGCTGGCCTGTGACGGTAAGGTCATGATTGGCGAGCTTAAATTTAAGGTGGTTAGCGGGCGGCGCCATTGTAAAATGGGGACGCCCGAGGGGGAGGGACAGATGGTCTCTCATGGAACTCCAGGGGCAGTTACAGCCGGTAGGCTGGAAGGGTGCGGGGGGAGGGGAGTTACGCTTTCCGGTAGGCTGGCCACCAAGCACGCGCACAAGGGCGCAAGTAAGCTGCGCATAACTGCACGGGCCCCTTATGGAGATAATCTTCTGGGCGTAGGGGGGTGCCTGGGTGGGTGGGTATCCTCCCGGTGAACGGGGCCCCCTGCGCAAGGTCACTCCGGTAGGAGTTTGGACATAGCTTGATCAGGATCTGGGGGCAGTCATTGACCTTGCCGTAGGCTCAAACAGGGATACGCAGAAAGATGATGTTATGTTGTTGAATGTTTAGCTTAAGATAGGAATGTGTATGTATTAGAAACATGTTAAGGTTAGCCAATAAGACTTACTGTACCTATCAATGTAACGGACTGGACTTTCTGCGTATTGTGTATATAATGTAAATATCTTAATGTGTGATTATTGTTTGCAATAAATACGGCCGGGGTTTACGACCCTTAATCCAAATGTTGGTGTTAATGAAGTGGTTTGCCTTGGGGGAAGATGGGCGGTGAGCAACTTGGGCACCGGGAAATGGGGCAACCACCCCAAGGGCGGGAGTTAAGGGAGGAGGGGAACTCGGCCGTACCTGGCCATATGCCACTGTGGCAATGTTGGCATGTTTGTCTCTTCACCAAACCTACAGGGGTAGAGATTGTGAATCACATATCTTGACCCCCACCTCGCACATGCGATCACAAGGCGTGAGATCACACGCAACCTTTCACCTGGACGAATAGGCATTTCAGTGTTCAAGTCTCTATGAAAACCTGGAGGCTGGAGTATCTATGTTCTTAAACAGTGAGTGAAAACAACCCCCCCCCCCAGCAAACAGCCTGCACCTCTGCACGGTACAGCCTGGGGGAGAAGTTCAGAGGGTGGGGCTCGGAGGGCCTGGGCGGTGAAAGCGAGTTTGTTTTGTTTTTCATCTTGTCAGACTCACGTACCCCGAGAACACATGCGAAGCTTGAAAAACCTGCTCCATGAAACAAGGCTGACAAGGGCAAGAGGGTTGGGCTTTATATTGTGCAGACACACAGATCAACACAGCTGGAATGTTCTACAGATCATGCAGGCGTCAATGCACACAGATAGACATGCATAACCCTATGCACGAGTCTGGCAGGGGTGGGCAGAGGATGACATGCGTTAGGGAAACACCCAAGGTTGTGTGCCAGGGAAGCATAGGGCTGAGTGTGCATACCCTGCTAACTCAGGGCGAACAAAGTTGGCAGGGTATGCCCAGACGCGGGTCCCTTCCTCACTTTGCCACTAGATTCAAGCTAGCCTGTCTGATGAGGGGTGATACCCTGAAACCGGTCCCAGGATGCTCGGTTCTGGTCCAGGGAGGGCCTAGCTTGGCAGTTCGGGCTGGACTGTTCCCCTGAGGAACAGGGTCAAGACTGATTTGCAAATAGCTGTGTCTGAACTGGGGTGGCGATAGAACAATGATGGATTCAACCCAGATCTGTGACGGGGGCGAGTGTCTGAAAGGTTTCAGCGCTCCGTCCATGCCCAGACGTGAGTCCCTTGCTCACTTTGCCACTGGATTCAAGCTAGCATGGCTGATGAGGGGTGTTATCCCGAAACCGATCCCAGGGAAGACTTGGCAGTTCGTGCTCAACTGTTCCCAAGAGGAACAGGGTCAAGACTGATTTGCATATGGCTGGATCTGAACTGGGGTGGCGAAGTGAGCTAAAGGACGATGATCGATTCAACCCAGATCTGTGACTGGGGGTGAGTGTCTGAAAAGTTTCAGCGCTCCGCCCATCATCTCCTTGTATTTGCTTTGTTGGCTCTAAGTTGGCAGGGTATGCCCAGACGTGGGTCCCTCGCTCACTTTGCCACTGGATTCAAGCTAGCCTGGCTGATGAGGGGTGTTACCCCAAAACGTGTCCCAGGATGCTTGTTTCCAGTTCACGGAAGACCTGGCCTGGCAGTTCAGGCTGGACTGTTCCCATGAGGAACAGGGTCAAGACTGATTTGCATATGGCTGGGTCTGAACTGGGGTGGCGAAGTGAGCTAAAGAACGATGATGGATTCTAGCCAGATCTGAGACTGGGGGTGAGTGTCTGAAAAGTTTCAACGCTCCCTCCATCATCTCCTTGTGTTTGCTCAAGAGAAGTTTTAGGAGGAATTACCACAGCTCGTGAGACAGAGGAGCTCCAGGGGGGTTCCATTAGGGGAGAATATGAGAGGGGGTTGTTAAGTGTTCATGGGGGAGCAGCTCGCAAGATCTTGCTAGCCAAGCATGTATATTGCTCATGTGAAAAAAACATTAAACAAGTAAAACATTAACTGTATATTACCGTGCTGCAGCAAGAAACACACAGAAACCAAGGACAACAATGAAACCATGCATGAAAAGTGGAATATTCCAACTTAGAAATAGTTCTTTTAATATGTCTGTATCCAAAAAAAGCAACAGATTTATTACAAATATCAACATTTTATAATTTGGCGATCAACGTCTTTCTGATTCTAGCACAAGTGGTTACATCCAGACCCATTCTCCCTACTCTCTCCCCTCACCTCATCTCTAGAACCCCAGATCCTGGCCCACTTTTGGGGAGAGCTCATAATGGCCATTACAACCCCTCGATGTTCGAAGCATGCTGCTTCCGAGCGCCAACTCTCCCTGGAACACGTTAACTCTCCCCACTCCATCGAAGGAACTTTCCGCTCTGCTCCGATTGCACCACAGAACAATTCCCTCCAAAACCACATCTTCATCAGAACATAAGCCCCTCAAAACATGCCATCCTAGGAGCATGGTCCCCCCAAACTAGGCAATCACAGGAGCAAGCACGGCTCTATCAAAGTCTAATATCTCAAGTTTCTGTGTTGACCATCAAGCAGAAGACTTGTGTTCAAACAAAAGAAGTTAAATCACCCTCTAGAACTTAAAGGTTTTTACCTACTTTTGATCCTGGGCAGATCAACATAGTGGCTGCCACTGCCCCATCTTGGAATGTGCCCACACAACGCCAGTCTCTCTCTGCAGCCAGTACTGGGCTATGATTGGTACCGGAGAGTTAGGTCCGTGGTGGATGTCTCTGTACCATCTTGGAGTGCTATAGTTATGGTGGTTGCCAGCACAGCACTGGTGTTTGTCGTGTGCTCACACTGTTTAAACCAGTACCTTATAGTTTTGTGAGTGATGGGTGCCACTGCATAGTCTTGGAGCGTGTCTGCACAGCGCTGATTTTACCTTCCTGATCCACACCACATGGCTTTGATGAATACCGCAGATTTTGGAAAGTTAAGGATTCCAATGTCCCTCAGTGTTGTTTACCATCCTTACCAATATGAACCAGTCTTTGCCTTGTACGGTACACTGGTTCTGGTCATTTCCTGAAGGCCATGGAAATTCTAAAGCTTTTAGCAAATGTTTTGGGTTTAAGGTTCCAGTTGCTCAACACCCTAAGGGCTGGCACAGCCACACCCGTCGTCAGGAATAACCCAAGAGAAATCTAACCCAATAAGGAGCGTCAAAGGAAGAGGTGAAAGCGGAGAGGCCGGATTCGACTCAGAGAATTCATTAAGGTTGGAATTCTAGGGGGCAAGCACGAGGAGAGAGAGAGAGAGAGATGAAAACCTCTGGGGCAGTGGAAACGGGTATAACACAGAGCTCCTTTTTTGAACAACCCATCCTTCGTCCAACACCCACCCACAACCCATCTTTACCACAGCAGCAAAACCCTAGCTATCCATCAGATTAGTCAAAAGCAGAGTTAGGGAGGTCTGGAATGCTTCCAGGTGAAAGGCTGTGACCCGCCTTCTCAAGATCTATACTTCCGGGATGAAAGGTCCTATTTAGAATCATCTGCGAGAGTCCCCTCTTTGCACCCCCACCTCTGTATTTACTAAATTTGAGATCAATTACATTAGGTTCAAATCACAACCAGTTGAACTAAAATTGAGCTATTTCACTGTTGGTTAATACAGAATCCACCTCAAACTGTTTTCTTTTGGTGGGAAGGTAGAAGGCTGCCGATATTCTCAAGACCTGCGATATTCCGACAGTCCAGGGCCTTAACAACATTTTGGTGGAAGAGGGAAAAACAACTTTCTTGGCACAGATGGAAGAAAAATAAGATTCAAATGCTCCAACAACATTGACATGAGGCTCCAGGAATCAAAGGAAACCCCCAATGGTCGACAAGGAGGTTCTCGAAGTTGCGTTTGGGTGTTTGCTCCTGGAGGCGGCACGATATGATGAACGGCGAAGCTGCACCTGCCCATCACAGAAGGTTTTTGTCACAAACTTGAAGAGATGTTTTCTGGAGAAAAGTTGCATTCGTAGTAGTAGGTCACTCTCCTGGCTGAGTTGGGGTGTCACTAAATTTAACAAAATGCAGAGACCATGTCCTAGTATAGAGTCTTGCTGAAGATGGTGGAAGTGAGAAAAATAACCCAGTCTCCGAGGAGAGGCGGCCATGCTTCGGCCACCCTGGGATGATGGCCGTCTCGCGTCAGAATTTCCTACCAAGGTGAGTGACAGCCTCAGAGGTCAGGCAGGAGCACAACATGATGGCCTTGGTCATAAAAACCAAAATCTACCACTGTCCATGCTTCCTGCCTCTTGATCCCAACGTGCACACCCACCACTACGCGCCACACCATGAGCTCAAGACCCACCTGGACGACAGTCACATTTGTGGCTTAGAAATGCTTTGCAACAAAGTGTTCTGGGAGCAAGAGTGGAGTTGTGGACGAGAAGGGGAGGGGGGTGGAAGACACAGCCTTTTCAAGGTTGCCGGTAATGAGGCAGCAACTTCTAGGGAGGGTGGAGGCGTGGAAAACAAAATCAGTCATGTGCTGCCACGAGTAATGCATCACAGCACAAACAGGCGTGTCGGTAAATAGCCATTATATGCAACGCCACATCCAGCCGAGCAACAGGCGCAGCACCTGGAGAACTGGCATTTCCACATTACACAGAGACCCAAGAAGTGGAGAAGCCATGTGTGAACTTTCACTCCGAGAACACACAATGGTTGGTAAAATAAGGTGCTTGTGGAGGAAGTTGGGCCAGAAAGTACAAAGTACACAATTCGTAACATAGTGGGGTACAGCGCAGGCCCTGCCGGGGGAAGACCTGTCCAGGGATACTTCTCCTGACTTCGAAGGACCCTGAGGGTGGTACCATTGTTTGGGATACACCATTATCACAATCTTCATGTTAATATCCTGTGTACACTGCTGTCAATGCTCCTCCAGGTCAGGACTCCCGGAGGAGACAGCAGGTTCCGTATGGTAGCACTTCTTGCGCCAGATATTCACAAGACAACTGTACAAACAATTCAGTCAATGGTCAATGTCCACTCTGCCGGGTGAGTGGCAGCACTGCAGCCGTCTACGCTTGGCTAGCAAGAGGAGGCGGGTTGGAATCAGGGAGCCCCCCTGTAGGCGAAGTGGTTGTGGTCCGTGTCGCTCAGTTGCAGACTAGGCTTGCTCTCCATCGCATCCCCCTCGCACTCGAGACGAGATGGTCTCACCTTGAAGAAGTCAGAGACGTACCGGACCTGGCGGGAAAGAAGAAGTGGAGTTTAGAGAAGGGACAAGCTTTTAGAGGGGGGCTGCAGCAATGGAGCGTGAGGGCACTCCTGGAGGCCAGTCCTTAATTTGTAAAACATTAAGAGCCAGGGCGCTCGTCAAGGGGCCACTGCAGCTTGCGTCACACCTTGCCCCTCCCAGCTCTGCAAATGACTGCAGCAACACAACTACCCACCATCACACTCTTACAAATGCGACATTTCAGAATATTCCTGGCCCACATCGCTATAAGAATGACTTGGGTGGCAGGTATTAGTCATTTTTTATGTATATTAAATTAATAAACAACTGCTGTTGTGCTCATCTCTAAATTAGACAGATAGTGCCACCATGTGGCAGACTGTCATAAGTGCTGGTGTTGACAATTAAGTGCCGGTGCTGAGCACCAGAAACCAACGGCTCAAATTAAGCACTGGCCGCACTGCTGGTGGAGATAGAGGGCCAGAAGGCATACGGAGGTCGGAGCGGTTCACTACTTACAATTATCACTGCCACGAGGGCGCCCTGGGCCAGCCCAACAAGCACGTCGCTCCAATGGTGCTTGTAGTCCGACACTCGCGTGTATCCCACGTAGACTGCGAATGACACGAGGAAGAACTGGATGGTGGGACGCAGCAGCCGGGCCCACTTCCCAGCTAACCGGGCCTGGACGTAGAGCTGGGGCAAGGGATAAGACAAAGGTATAGTTAATACCGAACCATGCCTGGGGTGGGCAAGTCGACGTAGGGGGTCAGCATTGCTGCTCGTGAGGGAGGCAAATCAGAGTCCAACACACAAAGGGCCCCATTCATCCAGCCGGGCAAACTTAAAATATTCTATGCCTACATCAAAGCTTCCCCCTCCATTACACAACAAATCAGGTCACGGATTTTTCCTTATAGTCCACCCCGTGCCCTGATGCTGTGTAGGGATCACAGGGTCTTGCCCGACACGGTCTCTCGATTACCAAACAACCCTCTCTTGGCTATCTTGGAGCAAATAGACACCAACGAACAGTAGTGGTCGACAAACAACAAAAGTATTGGAGAGCCTGTCTCTTGGTGGGGGGGGGGGGGGCAAGGAGGGCGGTCCCTTCAGTATCCATCTCTCCTAATGGAGGTAGACTATGGGGGTGGGGGGGGGGTTGTTCAGGACAGGACGGGAACGAAGAGCTGCAAAAATGTTCAAATTAGAAAATCCAGAGCTTGAAGTTTCCATCTAAGGATTGTTCAATTCGACCTCACAATGGAACCATCGTCGTATGCAAGTACTCGGTGCCCCTGGATACTTCTCTCCACCACCCATGCCCATGCCTCAGCTCTTACCCTAATTATGAGTAGAAATCAACTTTGCATTAATGATCTCGGACCCCTTGTGTCCTGGTGTCCAACGAATGGGTACGATAAGGAACCACCGCTGTGTGAACCTACTCAGATCCTCGGGACACTTGTTTAACCCACTTGCTTCCCGCACCCCCACTACGGTGCAGGAACAATCGATACCCCTTGCGTCATCCCCCACCATACGTGTTGCAGCAACCATGACCATAGTAATTGTAATTATATTTCCTTCTTCGTCTCCAACCAGCATGCTTCTCTGGGGTGCAGAAACCATCGCTCCGCCTATGAGCTTGCACCCCTTGTACCTTCATGTCCACCCAACCGGGGACCCCTGGGGTGCTACGA
Source organism: Calotriton arnoldi (assembly GCA_963921515.1). Classification (NCBI taxonomy): domain Eukaryota; kingdom Metazoa; phylum Chordata; class Amphibia; order Caudata; family Salamandridae; genus Calotriton; species Calotriton arnoldi. Next base: position 1,360,336 of record CAWUFW010001460.1, read on the forward strand.
ATGGACAAATGAAGGTGTCACTGGAAAACTAACTGAGATGCATCCAACCATTCACACGTGAACCCTCCAAGAGGTAACTAGTGCGTGACCCACATACATTTGGAAAAAAAAATAACTGGGTACTTTCCAGCCAGCAAAATAAAGAGGCAGGAAGGGCGGGGAGGGTGGATACTCACAGCCAGAAACAGCATGCAGTACATCCCAAAGGAAGAGTGTCCGGAGTAGAATGACAGCCTGCAAGGAACCAATCATTAATTAGAAGCGGTGTCAACATAGGTAGCCCCGCCCTGCAGCAGCCTCCCTCCAGCAACACCTCTGAAGAGTCCAGGCAGGCACTGGCACCTTCCGGGCCAGAAGCCTTTCTTACATATGTCATTGTGTGTGTATGTACCATGTATGGTAACATAGGGCTGACCTAACTAGGATGTGCAGAACACCCTACAAGCACAAGCCTGGATAGCCACCCTACCTCTCCAAGCGTACACTTGCCCCAGAGACCATTGGGTGGCAGCTCATGGCAATAGCATCCTCCTTCAATAGGGGCAACTCACTGCCCTCGCCCCTGGGTGGTAGCGAAATATGGCCATGCCCACAAACCCAGCTGGAAGGCAAGTGAAGGGGAGCGTGCTCATACGCTCACTTCAGCATGTGCACATGAATCCCGGCTACTCCTTACTGGACTTGACCATCTTTGGTAAAGCGTGAGGCAACGCGCAGCTCCCATGAAAGGCATCCAAATCCTTAAAGGGCGAAGCAACCATATTGTCTCCCTCTCAGACTCCTGGTGCATCCTAGGAAACTCTACGAAGCTCCCCTTATCCAGTACCCAACCGCTCAGTAAAGCATTCAATCAGCTATAATTTGGAGAGCAAGCCAATGGTCAGTTGCCCAAGATCACACCAAGTGATGCAAGACAAAATTGTATAACACACCCAGTCTTCCTGGTAGCCAATCTATTGTAGTGCCTAGATACCTTAAACAGTTTCCAATGTTCCCCAAGCCTACTGAATTCTTACTGCACTTTCTGCATCATATGTTTTTAGAATTATATTTCTTTCTGCCTCAGCACTTTATTTTCAAATTTTATATTTGCATTCTGCGTTCTCAGCTTGTTAATGTCTCGTTCTTGCATCTAAAAGCTATGTGTGGGCAACTGCTCCATCGTTGGTCAAAATGGGTTTTATGACCCCAACCTCCAGAGGTGGATTTGAGGACGTTCTGTGCGAGTAACATCTTTCAGTGGAAATAGTGAATGTTTCTTCACCCCACAGGAAAACAAGGCAATGCTTCCAAAAAGGGTAAGAACGTACTCTTTATGCCACACCTGAAAGCCATTTAGTGGGTGTAAGGAGTCCGTAAACACAAATACTAGAACATGCATGCTTACACACAGGACTTTCGCCAACAGGCACAATTTCCCTACATTGATACCTTGATCCAATGGGGTGTAGTCAGTGTGAAGGCACTTACCTGGATTCAGTGACATTGGCTACGCTTCCCCGGCAGACGTCCTCGAGCACGTACCCGGTGCAGTTCACCTTTGACCAGTCAGGGTCACAAACAGCCAGGAAGTTGGGCCGTGGTCGGCCGATCATGTACTTGGCCAGGTCGGTGAGGGACTGGCTGACCGAGGCCCCAAAAAGGAAGGTCCCCACTACCTTGTACACAGCGGCAAGGTAAGTATTGAACTCAGACTTGGAGTGCAGTCGCTTGGCGTACACCAGGTAGGCCTCTCCAGTGGTTATCTGCAAAAGCCAACATATATGTATCATACAACACCACAGGCAAGGGTATGAAGGAGAAAATAACAGCAGAGAACTTCAGTATTGCATATCGCTCCTGGAGACGCACACAACTGGCACCACAAGCGCACCACACCACACCCACCTTGTTTAGTGTAACCAGGAAGCAGAGCATAGTTATGCAGATTGTATTTGAGGGAAGAGTGGTGTTTCCCTTCAGCCTGTTGATGCAAATTCGCATTACTTGTTTCTGAAATAAGGTTCAGTAATCACCAACATGTTTCGGCATTCCTGGCCTAGACAGGGTAACAGCTGCTCTGCTTCAGATTTTTTTTATGCTAAGAGGGAGCATTTTCCAGCAACAAGGCAAGTAACGGCTGGTCAGCTGCCATGATAAACCACTTTAGACTACAGCAGCGCCTGTAACTGCATTCCTAAGGACAACCACACCACAATCTAGACCACACACGGTGACGTCATGTGATGCAAACATGCAGTAGCGCTATATAATCCTTTTGATAGCATTGCTAGTGGCTGCTGATAGGACATTCGGTTTGAAAACAAACAATATGTCACGGCCCACCCCTCTCCAACCCAGAAAAAGACTGCTCCGTCACACTGTGATGACATCAGTTTGTGTACTTGAAGCTGAACAAACTATGAGGATGCAAAATGCACACAACCATGTTCTGCATTGATGAGTGTAGTCATGCATTGCATTCTGGTTTTCAAGATGGGAGACAATCGTAGAAACCTTATTAAAGGGAGCATCGACCGTGAAGAGCTGGGGGACCTCTGACACCCAGGACAGCCCCTAGGACAGAGTGGGAACGAAATCTGGCAGTGCTCTGTCCCTAGTGCCAGGGCAGGACCACCCGATGCAGGCACTGTTACTTTATTTCTCACCCAATCAAATCAGCAGCTTTGGAGGTTTCATCCCCATTGGCTGAATATGTTCTCTCATTTAACTAACTGCTAGTTAATCTTCTGTGAGTGATTGTCGCTTATAAAAGACACAAATGATCAATACCTGCCTCACGCTGCTGTATGAGGAGAGAAGCAGAAGCCGGTGTGAGATGAGACATAGCATGGAAAGACAAACTGTTCTAAACTCAAGCGTAAGTGAACAAGGTCACACCATCTGTGGACTCAGCATGAAGAGAACCTTCAGCTTCCAACAGTTTCCAAACAAGCACATGGAGAAGACGGACTCCCCAAGCCTCTGCCCTTCCCCTCTACACTGTCATACAGGTCACCTTAGCAAGTAGCTCTGAGCCCAAGGTGGCAACTGAAAGAGAGGTAGGAATACAGGAGCAGATAGAATTTGACCCTGCTGCATCTTTCATTGGTGGAAGCGAGAGGCGGTGCCACGTCACGGACTCCGATGCAAACCATGGGTTAGTGCAGACTGACCCGTTGATAGGAGGCAGGAAAGAGTACGGTAGAGCTGCACCGACAAATGCATATCTGTAAGGTGTCCATCGATCCTGTGAAAAGCATAAGAAGATGGCCTTGGCCAGGAGCGGTGGGCCATCAGTAAACAACAGTGTCATAGAACGATACTTACAATGATGACCACACTGGGGATGGTGACGCCGGCCATCAGGGCGTGCGTGATGGTGTCATCGCGGTACGGGTACCGGATACTGCTGTCGCTGCAGTAGAAGCCTCGCTTGTAGGGAGAGTTCACCAAGCACAGGATGATGAAAGGCAGAGCCGCTGAAAGTAAAAGAAGAGCTAGGTGAGGAACCAACCAAGCCCCTCCTTGCCACGGGTGGGGCACCTCATGGAGAGGTCACACAACAGAAAGATCCTTAGAGGTTGGGGCACAGGAGCTGGAGTCTGACACATTTATGAGTGGCAGAGGGAGAGACATAGGAAAGAAAGGAACGAATGGTGAAAAGACCAGAAGGGAAGGAGATATCAGGAACCAACCAAAAGCAAGGAGAAATTGAAAAGAAACCAAAGGGAAGGAGCAAATAAAAACCAGCCAAAGGCAAGGACACATCATGAACCAACACAAGGGAAGGAGACATCAGGAACCAACCCAGGGAAAAGAGACAAAGAACCAACCCAAGGAAAGGAGACATCAAGAACCAACCCAAGGGAAGAAGACATCAAGAACCAACCAAAGGCAAGGACACATTAGGAACCAACACAAGGGAAGGAGACATCAGGAACCAACCCAGGGAAAAGAGACATCAAGAACCAACCCAAGGGAAGAAGACATCAAGAACCAGCCAAAGGCAAGGACACATTAGGAACCAACACAAGGGAAGGAGACATCAGGAACCAACCCAGGGAAAAGAGACAAAGAACCAACCCAAGGGAAGAAGACATCAAGAACCAACCAAAGGCAAGGACACATTAGGAACCAACACAAGGGAAGGAGACATCAGGAACCAACCAAAGGCAAGGACACATTAGGAACCAACACAAGGGAAGGAGACATCAGGAACCAACCAAAGGCAAGGACACATTAGGAACCAACACAAGGGAAGGAGACATCAGGAACCAACCAAAGGCAAGGACACATTAGGAACCAACACAAGGGAAGGAGACATCAGGAACCAACCCAGGGAAAAGAGACAAAGAACCAACCCAAGGGAAGAAGACATCAAGAACCAACCAAAGGCAAGGACACATTAGGAACCAACACAAGGGAAGGAGACATCAGGAACCAACCCAGGGAAAAGAGACATCAAGAACCAACCCAAGGGAAGAAGACATCAAGAACCAGCCAAAGGCAAGGACACATCATGAACCAACACAAGGGAAGGAGACATCAGGAACCAACCCAGGGAAAAGAGACAAAGAACCAACCAAAGGGAAGAAGACATCAAGAACCAACCAAAGGCAAGGACACATTAGGAACCAACACAAGGGAAGGAGACATCAGGAACCAACCCAGGGAAAAGAGACATCAAGAACCAACCCAAGGGAAGAAGACATCAAGAACCAACCAAAGGCAAGGACACATTAGGAACCAACACAAAAGAAGGAGACATCAAGAACCAATTCAAGGTAAGGATATATGAGGAACCAACCCATGGGAGGAGATATCAGAAACCAGCCCTGTGCTTTGAATGGCACAATGCTAATCTATGGGGCGGGTTCTACTATGAGGATACACATTGCATCCAGGTTATACTATGGAAAAAATACAATGTATCCAGGTTATACTATAGAAAAAATACTATGCATCCAGGTTATACTATGGAAAAATTACTATGTATCCAGGTTCTACTATGAGGATACGCAATGTATCCAGGTTCTACTTTGGGAATAAATAATCCCAAAGCAAGAGTAGTTCTGGCTAAAGACAGCTGCACAGGTGCTAGTTCCACAAGGCAATAGTGGCCTGCACTCACCCTCTAATGGTCAAACTACTCCAAAACCATAAATACATTAAAACAGAAAAAACATACAAAAGGGAGTGATTCAGGAGTCCAACAACTATATTGTAGAGTTTGTTCTCTTTGTTTTCTCTCTCCTCCTTTCATAAAGTACACATAGTTCGATAGTGTCAATATCAATGTATTCTTCTCCAATATCAGAATAACATGGGATGAAGTCTCAAAACAATTCCCTTTATTATTCTTCAATACATCAAAGAAACAGCCCGGCCAACACGTTTCGTCCTCTGAGAGGACTTCATCAGGGTTAATGTATTTCTTTACAGCAATGTCACATTGAAGTCTAAGTGTAAAATGGATCAGTTCTCCATGAAATTCTTGGAACACTGGTACTGCTCCTTTATTGTTGTAGGGAAATTCCAGGTGACGTATATAAATATCACAGCTTAATATCTACACCCCATTGGGTTCTGTAAGCTCAGACCGGATAATACGACACGCCACCACCGTCACGGACCTTCTTCTCAAGACAGAATGGCAGCCACTTGTCTTTGCATCTTTACCACGATGCCCCCTGGCACTGCTGTGGCCAGCTGGTGGCTTCTTTCAGGGCAATGAGGATCCTGGCATGACAATGGTGTTTACACACCAGGGCAATGTGGTTTCTGATACGCAAGGCAGTGGTAATAGACATACTCGGGGCTTTAAGTGGGCCGGGTCTCACTGGTGCTGAGCACCGGCAGTTTTTTTAAAGTGGGGCTCGAAACGGGTCTCTATCGGGCTCTGTTTTGTGCTCTGGCACAGGCGGTACGTTTGTTTCCGGACTGCAGTGACAGCAGGCACATCGATGTGTGCGTGCTCACACTACTCATTTCTCACTAGTGTAGAAGTTAGGGAATGACGTCATGCCAGGTGAGCGTTGTAGGGGAAGGAAAATCCTTTAAAGAGAGGCATTTTCTCTCTGGATTTCCCTTCTCTTTTTGAAACTCAGGAGCAGCAAGATTGTCGTGGTGTCACCAGGGCTTTAAGTGGAAGCTTTTTCAGTATTAAATACACGCCATAGTTGCTGCTTATTTATCTTATGCAAATAACAACCATTGACAAAGCCAATAGTCCTGACTTGTTGTAGGTATGATGTTACTTGTTGTATCATATCTGGATGCAATGACAGAAACAGCAACATACAAGTCAGGCGTCACACTATGCTAAGCACAGATTTTTAGCACGTGTGTTTTTAAGCCACACCCTTAATTACATTGGCCAAACCCCTTTGAGAGACACCCCCCCCCCTCCCAGTTTTTCATTCCCACTTAAAGCCCTGGACATACTCCACAATCTATGTGGCACCTATGTGGCACGCATGACAGTGGCCATTTACATACACCACAAACTATGCAGTTTCCAGCACATGACAGTGGTGATTTGCACACTCTACAAAGTCTTTTTTGGCAGGCAGTAAACTGGCAATCTACAGATTCCCCACAATGTGGTCTGTGGTACAGCAGTGGTGATTTACCTGCTGTGGTTATGTATAAACTATCAAACAATGTATGTTTTTCACACTAGAATGATGAGACACTATCACAGTTGCAACTGTACTTGAACAGACAACTTCGACGTCTCTGACCCGACCCTGTAAAATAAAGAACTTGCTGCACTCCTAGCTGCGTGAAAAACAGCTCTTGCACCCCGTGCTTAATTTGTGCTGGTATTTTCCGGTGTTCACAACCGTACTTATTTGTAAACATATGCACATATTTATGTGAATCTACCTCATGGTGGCGCTGTGTGTGTATTTTTAAGCAAAGTTCATTATTAGTGGAGCATTTAACTGTTTAATGTATTTTTTTAAATGATAAAACCCGGACTTAAAGCGGAAGCTTAAAGTGGCATGAGCGTTGTTCCAACTGCAGTGAGCCCACGTGAATCACCTTGGGCCCTGGCACTTAAATGTGTACAAATAAAGCACTGAGCGCGAAGCCCTCGTGCAGCGAGTTCACGCCTGTCTGAGCATCAGGGATCACTCATGGCCGGCCAGAGACTCCAGGAGTACCCTGGCACACCTGGAGGGCCCCGCTGGCAGGCTGGCATATTTACCATCATATTATTAGGAGCAGAGAAAGTTTGGCCTGGCACGGGAACAGTGATGGACATTATGCACAGACAGAATTTAAAACGGGTGTTATTTCTCTTGGTCGGTAGTTTTGTATGGGCGCTTGTGCAGCGTGGCACCCTGCATTAAATGGCGCTGCCTCTCCTGTGGCACAAATGTTGCCCGCTTTGACTCCGTTTTTTTGCAGCTGGCGCATCATTTCTTTTATAGGCGAATACATGAATGTCTAATTGCTAGAAATAGCTCTCCCTCCCACTTTGGCAGTTAGTGCAGTCTTCGGGCATTCCATCGCCCCCTTCCCCAGAACGGACTCTACCTTCACTGGATGGACGGGGGTATTCATGGTGGAAAGGACCACTCTACAGCTCCACCACACCTTTGTCTCGAACTTCTAAAAACTTTAGTGGACTGCTCATTTAACCAGTTCGGTCTAATTAATTTCCACTGGACGAGTCGAACTAAATAAAAAGCTAAATGGAAAATGTCCCCGAAGGCGGCTCCTCTGAAAGACCCTGCCCCGGCCCTACAGGCCTTTTGAGGCGCGCTCGCGCTTTCTGAGCTCCGTCTGTGGCCGAGAGCCCAGTTTGGCACCAGTGAAGAGCAGACCCCTGGAGGGCAGACCCAGCCCTGGCCCGGAGCGCCTCTGCTCGCTCGCTCAGCCCAGACACATAACATTTTACAAGCTCCACATGTGTTCCCAAGATGGCGTCCAAGGGAAATGACATATTTGTTGATGCGCGCGTCACGATGGGAACGAATCCCAATTGAAGGAACAGAGCATGCGCTGTTCTCAGCTAGGCGCGGGCCCCTGCCAGTGTGAGACCCTAACACAGCACACCCAGAACTCTCCTCACACACAGACCTCTCCTTACACACGGCCCCCAGACTGCCCTTACACCGCTCCCCAGATCTCTCCTCACACACAGCCCCCAGACTGCCCTTACACAGTTCCCCAGACCTGTCCTCACAATCAGCCCCCCAGGCCTCCCCTTACACAGTTCCTAAGATGTCTCCTCACACACAGCCCCCCTATGCCCCAGCTCCTCACGCACAGCCCTCTATACCTCTCCTCACCTGCAGCCAGATTCCTACACACACACACACACACACACACACCTCTCCTCACATACAGACCACCAAACCTTTCCTCACATACAGACCACCAAACCTCTCCTCACACAGACCACCAAACCTTTCCTCACATACAGACCACCAAATCTCTCCTCACGCAAATACCACCAAACCTCTCCTCACACACAAACCACCAAATCTCTCCTCACGCACATCCCTCTATACCTCTCCTCACGCACATCCCTCTATACCTCTCCTCACGCACATCCCTCTATACCTCTCCTCACGCACATCCCTCTATTCCTCTCCTCACGCTCATCCCTCTATACCTCTCACCTGCAGCCACAAATTCCTCCTCACACAGACCTCCAAACCTCTCCTTACATACACACCACAAAACCGCTCCTCCCACACAGACCACTAAACCTCTCCTCCCACACAGACCACTAAACCTCTCCTCCCACACATCCCACCAAACCTCTCCTCCCACACATCCCACCAAACCTCTCCTCCCACACATCCCACCAAACCTCTCCTCCCACACATCCCACCAAACCTCTCCTCCCACACATCCCACCAAACCTCTCCTCCCACACATCCCACCAAACCTCTCCTCCCACACATCCCACCAAACCTCTCCTCCCACACATCCCACCAAACCTCTCCTCCCACACATCCCACCAAACCTCTCCTCCCACACATCCCACCAAACCTCTCCTCCCACACATCCCACCAAACCTCTCCTCCCACACTTCCCACCAAACCTCTCCTCACACACATCCCACCAAACCTCTCCTCACACACATCCCACCAAACCTCTCCTCACACACATCCCACCAAACCTCTCCTCACACACATCCCACCAAACCTCTCCTCACACACATCCCACCAAACCTCTCCTCACACACATCCCACCAAACCTCTCCTCACACACATCCCACCAAACCTCTCCTCACACACATCCCACCAAACCTCTCCTCACACACATCCCACCAAACCTCTCCTCACACACATCCCACCAAACCTCTCCTCACACACATCCCACCAAACCTCTCCTCACACACATCCCACCAAACCTCTCCTCACACACATCCCACCAAACCTCTCCTCACACACATCCCACCAAACCTCTCTCACACACATCCCACCAAACCTCTCCTCACACACATCCCACCAAACCTCTCCTCACACACATCCCACCAAACCTCTCCTCACACACATCCCACCAAACCTCTCCTCACACACATCCCACCAAACCTCTCCTCACACACATCCCACCAAACCTCTCCTCACACACATCCCACCAAACCTCTCCTCACACACATCCCACCAAACCTCTCCTCACACACATCCCACCAAACCTCTCCTCACACACATCCCACCAAACCTCTCCTCACACACATCCCACCAAACCTCTCCTCACACACATCCCACCAAACCTCTCCTCACACACATCCCACCAAACCTCTCCTCACACACATCCCACCAAACCTCTCCTCACACACATCCCACCAAACCTCTCCTCACACACATCCCACCAAACCTCTCCTCACACACATCCCACCAAACCTCTCCTCACACACATCCCACCAAACCTCTCCTCACACACATCCCACCAAACCTCTCCTCACACACATCCCACCAAACCTCTCCTCACACACATCCCACCAAACCTCTCCTCACACACATCCCACCAAACCTCTCCTCACACACATCCCACCAAACCTCTCCTCACACACATCCCACCAAACCTCTCCTCACACACATCCCACCAAACCTCTCCTCACACACATCCTACCAAACCTCTCCTCACACACATCCTACCAAACCTCTCCTCACACACATCCTACCAGGCCCCCAGCTCCCGTCAGGACCACCAGGGCCCGCTACCCTCACTGCCAGCCACCAGCTGCCAGAAAGACAAACTCCCTCCAAACGTGAGTATTTTGACGGGATGGGAGCCAAGATGCTGTTGGTGTGTGTGTGGATGTATTGTGCTTGTGCGGCACGTACCACATCCTGGACAAACCGACAAAGAGGCTGCTTCAGGCCGCGAGGACCTCAACACAACCACAACAGGCCTTAGCCCCACAACCCTTGCTCTTCTGCAGCCAATAATCACAAAAACACTGGGCGGAAACTGTGGCAGTGCATTCTGGGAGGAATTCTGAAGTCAACCCAATGCGGATTTCGAAATGAAAAGGGGACTTCGGATGTTCTTGTGACAGCGCTTAATTTGTAAAAAAAAATAAGAGCCGGTGCTCCAATCAGGAGGCCTCTGCAGCTTGCACCAAACATTGTCCCCGACAGCGTTGACAGTGACAGAACCTACACAACTACTAACCACCACACTGCTACAAGTGGGACAATTAAGTCTATTCCAGGCCCCCAAAGCTACAAAAATAGTTTGGGCGGCAGGTATTAGTTGTTTTTAATTCATACTGAATGAATAAACAATTGCTGATCTGCTCATCTCTAAATTAGACAAACAGCGCTACCATGTGGCACGTGTCATAAGTGCAGGTGTTGACAATTAAGTGCCAGGGCCAAGAATCGGCATCCACCGGCTCAAATTAAGCACTGGCTTGTGGCACTATTCACTCACTTGCGGCTAATTCATTCCATAAAAGGCTCAGTGAAGCAAATGAGCAAATCCAACAGCGAAAAAACCGGGAGATGCACTAACTCAAGGATTCCAACTGTGGGCTTCCGGCTAGCCACCCATCCCTGCCACAGTAACCCACCGGCGACCAATCCCTGCGATAGCCACAGTAACCGACTAGCAACCAGTCCCTGTGATGGCCACAATAACCCACCAATCCCTGGAATACCCATAGAGGACACCAGTCTCCACCACAATAACCTTGAAAGCACTGCAGGATCTCTGCAATAGTCACAGCTGGTGTTTCACACACCTATTCTCCCGTGTTTGCGTACACCCTTGAGCGCAGCACGACTAGAACCAAATGAAAGGCATCCTCAGCACTCACCTGTGGCACGCAGTCCACAGGATCATAGGTCGCAATAGCGCTCACCTGGAGCAGGTGTTCTGGAGGATGAAAGGTAGCCTCTCTACTCACCTGGAGCAGGTGTTCTGGAGGATGAAAGGCAGCCTCTCTACTCACCTGGAGCAGGTGTTCCACAGGATGAAAGGCAGTCTCTGCACTCACCTGGAGCAGGTGTTCTGGAGGATGAAAGGTAGCCTCTCTACTCACCTGGAGAAGGTATTCTGGAGGATGAAAGGCAGCCTCTCTACTCACCTGAAGCCGGTGTTCCACAGGTTGAAATTCAGCTTCACCAGGAGCAGGTCTTCGGCAGATTGAAAGGCAGACTTCTGCAGGATGAAAGGCAGTCTCTGCACTCACCTGGAGCAGGTGTTCTGGAGGATGAAGGTAGCTTCTCTACTCACCTGGAGCAGGTGTTTCACAGGATGAAAGGCAGTCTCAGCACTCACCTGTAGCACGCAGTCCACAATATGATAGGTCGTGCTAGCACTCACCTGGAGCAGGTGTTCTGGAGGATGAAAGGTAGTCTCTGCACTTATTTGGAGCAGGTGTTCCACAGGATGAAAGGCTGCCTCACCACTCTGCCTTTCATCCTGTGGAACACGTGCTCCAGTTGTCTCAGCACTCACCTGGAGCACATGGTCAACAGGATGAAAAGCAGCTTCTGTACTCACCTGGAGCAGGTGTTCCACAGGTTGAAAGGCAGCCTCATCTGGAGCAGGTTTTCGGCAGGTTGAAAGGCAGTGTTCTGCAGGATGAAAGACCGCCTCAGCAATCAACTGGAACAGGTGTCCACAGGATGAAAGGCTGTCTCTGCACTCACCTGGAGCAGGTATTCTGGAGGATGAAAGGCAACCTCAGCACTCACCTGGAGCACGTGTTCTGAAAGATGCAGTCTCCATTGTGTGACGCAGCCAAGTTCAGGAGCTGGGTGTCGGGTGGAGAAGATTGTGACTCACCACCTTTCACTGGGCCTCCTGCCCTTGAAGCACCTCCACCCAGTTGTGAACTGGAGTGTGTCAGAAAGCACACCTTCACTCCACAACCGAAGCTGGGGTCAAAGTAATGAAGCCGCTGCTGCCTCTACTGAGGAAGGTGCTCTCGCTCCTGCAACTTGCCAAGGGTGGAAATGCAAGAGACAAGAGAGCTTGCGACTGCTCGGTGAGGGTATTGTAAAATGATAAACCTAGGGCTTCCTAGGAGACTCCATGGCAAGCTGTAGAGGATCCAAGACTAGGCGCCTAGAAGGCACCTGAAATCACTGAAGCGTGTGCGCATCGCCTACACCAGGAATGTGCTTGAACGGCTCCTGTGAGTTATCCTAACCTTTTAAACAAGGATGGCTGCCTGTGGCAAATGACCTGGTTATTTGCATGACATCACTATGCACCCAACATACCCCTGCACTGAACACTTGATGTCCCCACGAGCCGTCCGGTGGAAGGAACACAGGTTTCGGACCCCGTATGCCCAGTGCCCAGGTACATGAATGGTCAGATCTGAGCCTTGAGTGCAGAGCAGCGAATACACTTCAGAGCAAGCCTTGAAATTAATGGCTCCAGGTTGCCTAGAATCCATTCTTATGCAGGGGGGGGTCCCAACCGTTGATGATCGCAATAGGGCCAATCAGCAGTCTTCTAATCCTGGATAGGAAGACACTGGCAAACATGTCTGGTTACCATGTATCGGGAGTGACTGTCTGCTCTGTAATAATCTCCTGGCAGCAATAGGTCAGGGAACAATGTTTCCAGCATGGCTGTCTCCCTGTGACACTCGTCAGGCAACAATGTTTTCAGCATGGCTGTCTCCCTGTGACACTTTCAGGCAAAAATGTGTCAGGCAACAATGTTTCCAGTGCCGCTGTCTCCCTGTAGCACTCGTCACGCAACAGTGTGTCCGGCAACAATGTTAACAGCGCAGCTGTCTCCCTGTGGCACTCGTCGGGCAACATCGTGTCGGGCAACAATGTTTCCAGCGCGGCTGTCTCCCTGTGACACTCGTCAGGCAACAATGTGTCGGGCAACAATGTTTCCAGCGCAGCTGTCTCCCTGTGACACTCGTCAAGCAACAATATGTCGGGCAACAATGTTTCCAGCGCGACTGTCTCCCTGTAACACTCGTCACACAACAGTGTGTCGGACAACAATGTTAACAGCGCGGCGGTCTCCCTGTGGCACTAGTCGAACAACAACTTGTCAGGCAACAATGTTTTCAGCATGGCTTTCTCCCTGTGACACTTTCAGGCAACAATGTGTAAGGCAACAATGTTTCCAGCGCGGCTGTCTCCCTGTAACACTCGTCAGGCAACAATATGTCGGGCAACAATGTTTCCAGCGCGGCTGCCTCCCTGTTGCACTCGTCAGGCAACAACGTGTCTGGCAACAATGTTTCCAGCGCGACTGTCTCCCTGTGGCACTCGTCGGGCAACATCTTGTCGGGCAACAATGTTTCCAGCATGGCTGACTCCCTGTGACACTCGTCGGGCAACAATGTGTAGGGCAAAAATGTTTCCAGCGCGGTTGTCTCCCTGTGACACTCGTCAGGCAACAATGTGTCGGGCAACAATGTTAACAGCGTGGCTGTCTCCCTTGGGCACTAGTCGGGCAACAACGTGCAGGGCAACAATGTTTCCAGCGCGGCTATCTCCCTGTGACACTCGTGGGGCAACAATGTGTCGGGCAACAATGTTTCCAGTGCGGCTGTCTCCCTGTGGCACTCGTCGGGCAACAACGTGTCGGGCAACAACGTTTCCAGCGCGGCTGTCTGCTTGTGACACTTGTCAGGCAACAATGTATCTGGCAACAATGTGTCATACGTGACTGTCTGTCTCGTAATAATCATCTGGCAACAATGTGTGTGGTGTCTCTCTGCCGGTATCAATCATTTGGCAACAATATATGTGGTGCGTCTCTGCCGGTATCAATCATTTGGCAACAATCTGTCTTACATGACTATCACCTGGAAGCACGGCGCCTGGTCAGAGGAGATGTGTGGATAAGGTGCGACAACTACATGTTCATCAGCTTTGGGTCCATTCAGCAATAGATTGCAGGTTCATGTCACAGTCCTTACAGACCCAATGTTGGCCTTAATTGCTTTATTTTAAAAGCCATGTATATAAACAATCTATCCATGCAGGATGCACACACCACAGATATGACAGACAGACAGATGTTCAAGTAGTTCCACCTGCTTGGCTTTGGCACAAGTGTCTTGATCAGTGGGTGCTCCTGCACTGCTGAAGAATCTCTCAGAGCTGAATCAAATGGATGAATAGTTTACTTAGAAGAAACGTAGCACCGTCCATTGGGGGAAGTTTAACATTGAGACAACCCTAGTACAGGCAGGAGAGTAGCCAGGGCGTGATGCGCCCGAGATCAAGGAAGGAAATACACCCACTGGCTGCTGTCTGAATGATAAAATACAGCAATATTCAGGGTTCAGCGTGCTGCTTGGGCCCCGGTGCCACTGCACCAGTTGCACCATAAGAAGCTACACACCCGAGTACAGGTCTCAGGAACAGGAGGGAGGACACCAAACATGGATCTAGAACTGAGTAAACCTCCTCGGAACAGGGCTAGACAAGAGTCCAGAAGAGATGTATGGTCCATGGGATCAGGTGCAACCTGGCTCTAGAACGGAGGCAGACTATCAAAAGAGGGCTGGACATGAGTCCAGAGCAACGGTATCCTTCACGTGACCAGACTGTACCTGGCTCTAGAACTGAAGCAGCCGCAATGAGTCCAGACTGTACCTGGCTCTAGAACTGAAGCAGCCTCAATGAGTCCAGACTGTACCTGGCTCTAGAACAGAAGCAGCCGCAATGAGTCCAGACTGTACCTGGCTCTAGAACTGAAGCAGCCTCAATGAGCCCAGACTGTACCTGGCTCTAGAACTGAAGCAGCCTCAATGAGTCCAGACTGTACCTGGCTCTGGAACAGAAGCAGCCTCAATGAGTCCAGACTGTACCTGGCTCTGGAACAGAAGCAGCCTCAATGAGTCCAGACTGTACCTGGCTCTGGAACAGAAGCAGCCTCAATGAGTCCAGACTGTACCTGGCTCTGGAACAGAAGCAGCCTCAATGAGTCCAGACTGTACCTGGCTCTGGAACAGAAGCAGCCTCAATGAGTCCAGACTGTACCTGGCTCTGGAACAGAAGCAGCCTCAATGAGTCCAGACTGTACCTGGCTCTGGAACGGAGGCAGACTATCAAAAGAGGGCTGGACATGAGTCCAGAGCAACGGTATCCTTCACGTGACCAGACTGTACCTGGCTCTAGAACTGAAGCAGCCGCAATGAGTCCAGACTGTACCTGGCTCTAGAACTGAAGCAGCCTCAATGAGTCCAGACTGTACCTGGCTCTAGAACAGAAGCAGCCGCAATGAGTCCAGACTGTACCTGGCTCTAGAACTGAAGCAGCCTCAATGAGCTCAGACTGTACCTGGCTCTAGAACAGAAGCAGCCGCAATGAGCCCAGACTGTACCTGGCTCTAGAACTGAAGCAGCCTCAATGAGTCCAGACTGTACCTGGCTCTGGAACAGAAGCAGCCTCAATGAGTCCAGACTGTACCTGGCTCTGGAACAGAAGCAGCCTCAATGAGTCCAGACTGTACCTGGCTCTGGAACAGAAGCAGCCTCAATGAGTCCAGACTGTACCTGGCTCTGGAACAGAAGCAGCCTCAATGAGTCCAGACTGTACCTGGCTCTGGAACAGAAGCAGCCTCAATGAGTCCAGACTGTACCTGGCTCTGGAACAGAAGCAGCCTCAATGAGTCCAGTCTGTACCTGGCTCTGGAACAGAAGCAGCCTCAATGAGTCCAGACTGTACCTGGCTCTGGAACAGAAGCAGCCTCAATGAGTCCAGACTGTACCTGGCTCTGGAACAGAAGCAGCCTCAATGAGTCCAGACTGTACCTGGCTCTAGAACTGAAGCAGCCTCAATGAGTCCAGACTGTACCTGGCTCTAGAACAGAAGCAACCTCAATGAGTCCAGACTGTACCTGGCTCTAGAACAGAAGCAGCCTCAATGAGTCTAGACTGAACTGGCTCTAGAACTGAAGCAACCTCAATGAGTCCAGACTGTGCCTGGCTCTAGAACTGAAGCAGCCTCAATGAGTCCAGATTGTACCTGGCTCTAGAACTGAAGCAGCCTCAATGAGTCCAGACTGTACCTGGCTCTAGAACAGAAGCAACCTCAATGAGTCCAGACTGTACCTGGCTCTAGAACAGAAGCAGCCTCAATGAGTCCAGACTGTACCTGGCTCTAGAACAGAAGCAGCCTCAATGAGTCCAGACTATACCTGGCTCTAGAACTGAAGCAGCCTCAATGAGTCCAGACTGAACTAACACTAGAACTGAAGCAACCTTAATGAGTCCAGACTGAACTAACACTAGAACTGAAGCAACCTCAATGAGTCCAGACTGAACTAACACTAGAACTGAAGCAACCTTAATGAGTCCAGACTGAACTAACACTAGAACTGAAGCAACCTCAATGAGTCCAGACTGAACTAACACTAGACTGAAGCAACCTCAATGAGTCCAGACAGAACTAACACTAGAACTGAAGCAACCTCAATGAATCCAGACAGAACTAACATTAGAACCAACGCAGCCTTTGTGTCGGAAATAGACTGAACCTAGTTCTGAACAGAAGAAGCCTCTATTGGACAAGACAGAGTTTGGCTGTAGACCATGAGCAGCCTCCATGGGTCCAAACTCAACCTGGTTATAGGGCAGAAGTAGCCTCCATGGGGCCAGACTGTGATTGCCTCTCAAACAGAAGCGGCCTTCATACAAACAAAGTGACCCTGGTTATAGAAGTGGAGCAGTCTCAATGGGACAAGGCCGAACCTGGCACTAGAGCAGAAGTCATCACAGGACGAGGCCGGACCAGGCGCTAGAACACAGGCAGCCCCCGAGGGACCGGAGAGGCTGGCCCTGGGGCAGAAGCAGCCATCACAGGACGAGGCCGGACCAGGCGCTAGAACACAGGCAGCCCCCGAGGGACCGGAGAGGCTGGCCCTGGAGCAGAAGCAGCCATCACAGGACGAGGCCGGACCAGGCGCTAGAACACAGGCAGCCCCCGAGGGACCAGAGAGGCTGGCCCTGGAGGAGAAGCAGCCATCACAGGACGAGGCCGGACCAGGCGCTAGAACACAGGCAGCCCCCGAAGGACTAGAGAGGCTGGCCCTGGGGCAGAAGCAGCCATCACAGGACGAGGCCGGACCTGGTGTGAGACCACAGGCAGCCCCCGAGGGACCAGAGAGGCTGGCCCTGGAGGAGAAGCAGCCATCACAGGACGAGGCCGGACCAGGCGCTAGAACACAGGCAGCCCCCAAGGGACCAGAGAGGCTGGCCCTGGGGCAGAAGCAGCCATCACAGGACGAGGCCGGACCAGGCGCTAGAACACAGGCAGCCCCCGAGGGACCGGAGAGGCTGGCCCTGGGGCAGAAGCAGCCATCACAGGACGAGGCCGGACCAGGCGCTAGAACACAGGCAGCCCCCGAGGGACCGGAGAGGCTGGCCCTGGGGCAGAAGCACCATCACAGGACGAGGCCGGACCAGGCGCTAGAACACAGGCAGCCCCCGAGGGACAGAGAGGCTGGCCCTGGGGCAGAAGCAGCCATCACAGGACCAGGCCGGACCAGGCGCTAGAACACAGGCAGCCCCCGAGGGACCAGACGGAGCCTGCCTTGGACAGATTACCCTGCAGGCCACTCATCTCATTGTGGCCCCACAGGACGCTCCCCAGCCGCCTCCTCGCAGGCCCTCTTCCAGTTCCAATATTTGCCGCCCCCCCCCCGGTCCTGGGCACACAGACTCTCACGGGGTATTCGGTGTCAGGGCCTCCGAGTCTTCCGAGCACCAGGGAGGCCTCCGTGGCGCAGACACATGGCTTCATTTCAGCTGCAGGTCTCAGCCAACGTGTGGAATGTGTTCTTTCCATGAGAAGAGAATGTGAAACCCTCACAAGGGAAGAGGGGGCAGGGGGGTGAGGCTCTGCAACTGTTTCAACGCTGGCTAGCTGTGGCAGTCTGTGCAAAGAAAGAGTCGGATATTCAGCATCTCTCGGGACCCTGGCCCAGACCCCCCCACCCCACACACATACACAATCCCTGGGCCCGCATCTTTCTCCCTGGGCCCCATTCACTATAAAGACTTCTTCCCCGCATCACCCGCACGTTTCTGGCCCATGGACTATTTTGCAATGGCATATCTACCAACTTGAACACAAATCTCACCGTGTGAGGAGGGGGCGTGGTCCTGGAGGGGGCGGGGCCTCATGCTGAGAAGTACCTTAGAGGCACTTTTGAACCCCACCCTGCCCCAAAACCCCTCCTCCCAAAAGGGAAAAAAAAGCTTGCAGAGGCTGTTGCCAATGTTCTGGGGTGTTTTCACTAACACTGGGCGTAGTTTGCGTAGTGGCGCTACGCGAAGTGCACTTCGCAAGCTACGCGTAGCTACGCGAACTGCGTAGTGCGGTAGGGAAAATGCTGTTCGCACTGATTGCACAGTGCCGGATGCTTGTCCGCACTGTGCAATCATTGCAAACTGCATCTTGCACAGTGCAAGCGGTCGTTTTCTGCCGCTCGAGTAGATTTGTACTCTAGCGGCAGTTTTCTCAACGTGGACTGGTAGTTTCTCATCGCGAGCGGTCGCGAGCATACGCGACCACTCGCAATGAGAAACCTGACCTCCCCGCGTTGAGAATCTCGCCAGGAGGTTTATTTTCCATGCTCGCGATCGGCAACTTGATGTTGCTGATCGCGAACGAGGAAAAAGTCTCGCCGGGATGTCATTTTGCTCGCTCGCGGTTGCCAACTTGACGTTGAGGACCGCGAGCAAGCAAAAAATGCCCGCTACGCGTTTTTGCACTGTGCTACGTGCAATTTGCGTAGTGCGTGGTAGCGCAAACTACACAAGCGTAGCGTAGTCCTACGCCCAGGGTTAGTTTTCACACCCCTTAACGGACGTCAGCAGTTCAAAGCCTCGAAAACAAGCTGGAAAACCACTATTTACAGTGGTTTTCAGCTTGTTTTCCCTGCCACCGTGTGAGATCGGCTCCTCACCAGGTGAGCCAGTGATGAGAGAAGATATAGTGTGTCACACGGTGGCACCGTGTGAGTTGGCAGGCATGCAATGGACCGCCCAGACTCCACAAGCGCAAGCACACTTGTGGGTTACTGTCCCCCCCATGAGATGCTGCCCCCCCTTGCACATACACACGCCCCTTCGAGATCCTGGAGCCTGCTGGCTCCTGCACCGGAAGATCCGGCTCCTCACGTGCAACAGCACCCCGAGGTGGGGCCAAATTATGCAGCAAGGATGAAATTCATTCTGTGAATAGAAATAACAAATAAGGAGGCAGAATAGAACACATTCTGCAGAAGAATGACTTCGCTGGCTATGGTGTCACACTAGCACGCATTAAAGCTCAGTAGACAAGAGTTACGCCTCATTCATACCAGTTCAACGCCAGCCTATAGTAATCACAACTCACAGATGACTGGCTAACCTGTGCAGAGAGGCTGCCACCGATATCAGCCTCTCAATCAATCCATCAAGGATTAGTAAAGCGGGGAAAATCACCCGTGAGGGTTTCGAGGCGCTGGAGTTGATGCTGGTATGTATGCTGGTCCTTCGTTGTGCAGGGCTTTGCATGCCTGGGTCAGCAGCCCAAACTGGCATTTCTTCTGGATCGGGAGCCAGTGTAGCTTCTTGAGGTGGGGTCTGATGTGGGTACGTCGAGGATGAGTCAGACCGCTGTGTTTTGTATTGTCTGTAGTCTCTTCAGGAGGCGTGCAGTGATCCCTACGTAGAGTCTGTTCCCATAGTCCAGCCTGCTGGTGACGAGGGCCTTCGTGACGGTCCTTCTGGTGTTGACTGAGAGCCCCCTGAAGATCTTGCGGCGCATGCGTAGGATGTGGAAAGAGGCAGACGAGACTGCATTTACCTATTTCTTCATGGATAGCTTGCTGTCCAAGATGATGCAGAGGTTGCTGGCGTGGTCGGTCGGAGCGGGGGATGGGCAGAGTTCAGCAGGCCTTCTTGTGCCGTTCCATGGAGAGGTGTTGGTCCCAAAGATGAGGACTTGTGTCTTGTCCTTGTTGAGTTTGAGACAGTTGTCCATCATCCAGTCTGCGACGACCTATGATGCTTTTCTAAACAGCTTTTGATCTGATTCAGCTAGAAATAATTTTTTAAATCTGCAAATTATGCAGCAGATGGTTTCTTATGTGGCAAATCTATAATTATGCGGAAATGCTGCAGTATCGCATAATTCAAGTGGCTCAGCTCTGGGACTCCTGAGACTAGTGCGATTGTTCTCCCTGGGCCTCTTACACCCCCGGGGCTCAAGACCCTCCCAAGCCTTCCCCTCCTCGGCGCCTAGAAGCCTCAGTGCGAGACAGAGCTTGCTTGCCGTCAGGCTTACCACACCTCCACCGACCTTTCGACTGAAATATTCCTTTGCTTCAGATTATTGCAGCCATAAACCTACTTACTGGAGGCCTTGAGGGCTCACTGGCTCACCCCTGGATTTTCACCCCTGTGAAGGGCCCGCATCACTCTTTCGGGGCCACCCGGTCTTTCTATGAGTGTTTGGCCCTCATCAAGGCCCGGACTGGCCTCTAGGACAACCTGGCGGTGCCAGAAGGGTTGGTCTGGCAGGTCAGTGTGTGGGCCCGTTTTAAGATCTGGTGGCCACAGAGGCTAAAACAGCAGCTGAAGTTCGTGCCGCGGAGAGCCTCACCCATGTTGTGACCCGGCTTTCACCGGTGCCTTGGCACCTAAACTACAGCGGTTCTAAATCAAAGCCGGTGCCCATAACCAGCCAGGGGCTATGGGCCAGTGCCACCCTGACACTGCAAGTTTCAGGATCACAATGTGACTGGACCAGGGAGTACACACGGGCACTCTACAGGACTGGCCATCCCAAGGGAGTGGCTTAATGCCTAGTTTGTACATACATGTGCGCTCTACAGGACAGGCCTTCCCAAGAGAGTGGATTAATCCCTGGTTTGTGCATGCATACATGTGCGCTCTACAGGACAGGCCTTCCCAAGAGAGTGGATTAATCCCTGGTTTGTGCATGCATACATGTGCGCTCTACAGGACAGGCCTTCCCAAGAGAGTGGATTAATCCCTGGTTTGTGCATACATGTGCGCTCTACAGGACTGGCCTTCCCAAGGAGCCGTCTGCTGCCTTCAGCTGCCCCCCCCCCCTTAAAATGTCTCTCGGAAATTGCCAGAATTCAATGAGGGGGCTGAAGACAACTAATTCCGGGCACTTCCCGTCGAAACAAGCATTGACAAATTCAATAGGCCGCGCCTTTGGGGGAGCCTTCAACTGCCTGCTGGTATTCCAGCAGAGGACTCTTTGACACCACTGGCTGTAAAGTTCAAGTAGGATTCGCAGCCAATCAGAAGCAATGGATGCCATATTGGGATACGCTTTTAACACTCGCAATGAACCCACCCTTTTGTTTGGCTCACGTTCTATCTAGGATGCTTTAGTCATTTGAAGAATAAATGCTTCCAGTCTGTTTCCATTTTTTATCAGCTTGCTGAGACCTGGTTTAGTCCAGAGTGGACCCGGGCCGACATGGAAGACTTAGAGCCATGACGAGACCTCGGAACATTTGGGCAGCGGCAGATCATCCGCAATGGCAGCGGCGTGTCGCCCCACTGCCTGGCACAGAGCAAGCAAACGAAAATTAGAGCATAGTTCTATTTTTTGTTTGCCGGCTCTGAGCCAGCGCGTGCATGGAGGGGCGGGGCATGGGAGGCGGGAGGAGTGCTTGTGCACTCTCCAAGTACGCATATGTGTTTGGCCGGCCGTCTCAGGCCGACCAAAACACACATGCGCACTTAGGTTTCTCCAGCCCGGCTCCATTCAGCAGCCGGGCTAAAGAAACCCCACAGACTCCATGACCTGAGCGGAGCGTCTTTCCAGCCTGCTCAGGCCAATCCCTGCGCTGCTCTGCAGCACGGGTATTGGATGGGAGTCTGACCCAGGGGCTGCTGGGACCAGGAAGAGGACAGCAGGAGCGATGCGGGAGGCGGCCGGCGGCTTCAGGTATGTTTTTTAATTATTATTAACACGTCCCCCCAGCTGCGCTCCCACCCCACCGCCCGACGCACCACCCTTTGTAATGGGCAGCCGCCACTGCCTTTGGGTCATCCCTGATAACCACCTCCTCTTTGGCCGTTCTTGCCTTTGTCCCCAGCGTCTGTGCTTCGCCTCGTGCCTGACCCCCTTAAATCAGAACCCCGTCTTCACCCCCGTTCACACTTGATGGTCAGAATAAAACTATGTTTAGATGCCTCATCCGGGCATTCAACATTGTATATTTGAAGTGCATTCACACTGTGTACAGTTTATCCCTGTGGGAGCAGGTGCGTGGTCCCGTAGCATCTGTCAATCAATCAAACATTTATAGAGTGCGGCAAATCACCCGTGAGGGTCTCGAGACGCTGTGGGACCTTCAGCCACTCAAGGCTTTTCAATCAACAGCTAGGTGCATTCTGGGAGCTGAAGTTCTATTTTTGCTATGAAAGTATCTCCTTGAAAGTGCCAACACGGAGAGAGCTACTGGCTCAAGTGCAACCTGTGACGTGCACCTTGGCTACCACACTCTTCACGTGCTTCCGGAGAGAAGCCTCGTGCTCGGCACGTGCTACCAAGGGGCCGGTGTGATCCTAGCAAGCTATGGGGGTGTTTGTACCCCAGCTCAGCCAGTGTGAACTTCTCTCTGGGATTAGAATTGGTGCCTGGACTATTGTCTCTGTGCCAGGGGTCCCTTGGAGAGAGTTGGCGACCCTGACAAGGACTGTGCCAGGGAGCTGGTGCCAACCGGGAACAGGAGAGAAACAGGTGGGCCACAGAAAGAGGTATCATTAGTGAAAATTAAGGCGACCCAGGACCATCACTTGCTAAGACTAGCCAGCTCCTCCTTTTAACATTTGCAGCATGAAACTGCACCCAGAAGGAAACGGTTCTCTCATCTCTCTTTCAGGAAAGCCTATGGCCAGTGGGTGAGCCGGGAAGTGTCCTGTCCCTCTCCCTCCTCTTCGAAGAATACATGCAGAAATCCATCACTCCCCTGAGTGCACATGCTTTACGCACAAATGTCTAAAAGCGTGAAGCGCAGACGCTAACGCAGCACTAGGGCTGATAGCGCCTAGAGACAATTAAGTACTGCATTCAGTGAGGTAAAAGTCCACTTCTGCTCCCAGCACCCCTCTTACCACTCGGGGACTAACGCCTGCCTTTCACCCTGTACAATACGCCACTGCCTTTTGGCTATGTTTGTGCTATAGAAATACTACATTCAAACATTCATTCATTCGCACTGATGGCAAGTTGAGACGTGACCTTCAGTCACTGAGCAGTAAAGTCAATGTTTACTCTACATCCCAAAATACTTCACTCTTTAAAAAACAGAAGCAGAGGCCCATTAATTCTAAGATTGGAACAGGGACGTCACCAGGGCACCTCCTTTCACCAAGAGGTGTATATTTTGACAAACGATGCAGTAAACACATCCTGTAATCACGCGCTCTGCCCGGGGTGGATACAGCTTCAACAGGGCTCCTGCCCACGGCCTGCTAAAATGAGCCCAGGTGGGTGTTTCTAAACGCAAATACACAAATTTAGTGTTTTTAGACACAAACATACAAATTTAGTGAAACGCACTCACTGCCAGGTGGGTTTTTTTTAGACACAAAGGTACAGATTTAGTGTTTTTAGGGACAAAGGTCCAGGTTTAGTAAAGGGAGGAAGTTGTGCGCTTCCTCCACAGCCTCCTCAGCTGCCCCCCTTTCACTGTCCTGGGACAGTTGTGGAGGGGGAAGACACCCTTGCCAGCTCCGTGGTTTGTCTTGAAATAGCCCTCAGATGTGGCGCGGCTGGGTTCCTCCTCCCTGCAGGTACTTCCTGCCCCCCACGGATGCCGCTGGCCTCGAAGACTACTAGGGGGCGACAAACAGCCCCATAGAAAGAGTCCTTCCGTAATTCATAAGCCAGGTCTGAGTCACCGTGGAAACCAGGGCTGACTTTAGGGCGGTGCGACCGGTGCAGCCGCACCTGGCGCTGACTTTGGTGGGGGGCGCTGTGTTTAAAAATAACTATTGGTTTAAAAGCACTGGAACTTCCTTGTGGGTCCAGCAGCTTTCAGGCAACAATAAAAATGTCAAGATAGCAGTGGCGATTTATGCTCCTACTGGTGAGAGATCAGAATTTTGTCTGGGGGCAGTTTTGACTCATTATAAGGTAGCACGGAGGGTTAATGTGCCTGCTGCAAAGAACGTGTACCAGGCAGATCACAGAACGGAGTGCGAGTGGACTACGAATAGCACTATAAAAAAAATGAAATGCATGTTAGAGAGAGGCTATGGAGAGGTGAGGGGCACTGTTGGAGAGTGGTAGTGAGGAAATTCATGGAGAAGGAGGTCATGGGGGGGGGGGGTGCCAAAAAAGACTGTCGCACCGGGGGCCACTGGGAGTACACCCATCCCTGGTGGAAACCCACCGAGGGAGTGGGGAACCAGTAGCATCCTCCAGGTGCACCAGGCAAGTGCCATCAACCTGAGCAGGATTCGGACAGATGGACAAAAAGTGAGAGGCGCCAACCTTAACCGGACCTTTGAGGGCATGGGTCAGTAGTGTGAGGATCGCGGGGCCCATGGACAAATCACGCAAGGAGCCCGGTGCCCAAGGACAAATAGTGTAAGGATCCCGGGGCTCATGGGCAAATAGCGTGAGGAGCCCGGGGCATATGAACAAATAGCACGAGGAGCCTGGGGCCCATGGACCAATAGCATGGGGAGGACCATGGACCAATAGCATGAAGGGCCCGGGGCTCATGGACAAATAGCACAGGGAGCCAACTCTAGGGGTTGATTGCAACACCAGAACAAATAGCGTGAGGATCCCGGGGCATAAGGACAGCGTGTGCCCAATGGGGGTACACACTGAGAGGCAGTGTATGGAGTGTGCGAAACACGCAGCATGCGAAGAGCTCCAAGAACGTGTAGGGTGCACAGGGACATGAAAGGAATAGGGGGTGTGGGCACAGGGAGCATGGTGCGTGATGGCAGCGCACAGGGAGCATGTGGCGTCTCCACCAACTGTCTAGATGTGACGCACGTGGGCAGAGTGCCACGGAACTGGAGAACATGGTCACAGTGCAAGAAGCTCGCGCTACCTTCAGGGACTTGTCTTCAGCTCCCTGGATCGGCCGCACTCATGTGCACATCGCATCTAAACCGCACAAGCTCTTCAACGCAAGCCAGGTCTGGTGGCCTAGAGGGACCAATGCGTCCACTGAAGGGGCCTGTATTCGACCTCATGGTCCCAGGTTCAATCCCTGTGGGCCCACTCAGCCTTTCGTCCTTCGGAGATCGATAAAATGAGTCCTGTTGAGTAACAATAAACATCTGTTATTCAGCCGCCAGCCTTTTGGCTTTGCCACTGTTTGTTTTCATGACTTTTGCAAACCTTTATTGTTAGGGAAGATATATATATATATATATATATATATATATGCAAAGAACTTCGCCACCGCAATCCTGCAGATCACCAACAGACAAAAACAGACCCAGTTGTAAGTACGACAGATTTTATTTTCAGACGCCCATAGAGTCCGCCATGACGCGTTTCGGCCTTCAGAAGATCATGCAAGATGTACGGCGAAAAGGAGGAGGGCAGCCCAGGGATGCCGCAATACAGGTAAGTGATTTTTTATTCCTTTAAATTATGTTTAAGTAATATTTTATTAAGGGGGGTGGAGGCGGGGGGCGGAGCGGAGTTCCACGGAGTTTTCCCCCAACTCCGTGGACCTCCGCGTAGTTGCACTCCGCCAGCTCCGCCCAGGGTTATTATTAATAAACAAAACCTGGCTAGCCAATAAGAGAGCCCCCGATCCTACACGAAGTGAAACCACCCAGATATAAAATCACCCTCCGTTCACCTATACAGTCTCTCGGCAATAGAATACAAAGCTCTACTAGTCACACACAACTATTCTTCATACTAACTACCACCACCCCACACCCCACACCCCTGCTGGGTCCATCTTTTGCAGCCACCTTCTGCGACTCAGCCGTCTTCTTCACCGAAAGGCGTCCAGGTCTTGCGATCCTGAACGACTCGATCCCAAGGCTTGAAAAACGGCATCATCGATGGAAAAAAAGGAGGGTTCTCGGTACTTTAGGGCTCCTGGAACGAATGTAACTAATCAGAGACCCAACGCGTCCTCTGGACGCAATCCGGACGGAATCTTTAGCACCAGGAGCAACATGGCCGCCTCCAAAGCTCTGCGCCAAACATGGCGTGAGCTTCTCCCACCGCCTTCATCACCTACCAGAGTGATACAACAACATCTACTCCTGCTCCAAAACTACAAGATAGGACATGGAAGGAGTTGACAATGGCTTCTTGGAGACCACTATTAACCTCTTCAGAGACCTTCCCTTGCGAGTAGTCAGCAATTCCAAAATACAGTGCATGGCTGTCAATTGCATCACTTCCACCCTAGAGAGGAATGCCAAAATGTACAATTTACCTGATCACCCACATGGCACACCAAAGCACTCGCATTCCTCGGAGCCAAAAACAGAATACTTGAACACCATCAAATCTCGAGGGCCCAAATCAATAGACACGTCAACTACACACCAACAGACCGAAGGACACAAGGCAGAAACACAACCTGTCATATGGTGCCTAACGGTGCCACTTCTGGTAAAAAAAAATTAAAAAACACAGAGATTCTTTACCCTGAACATAAAGACAACTTTGAGAAACTCTAATTCTCAACCAAAGCAGAGGAAACAAAACATGTAGCTGAAGGAACTCTCTCTGGTGACTGAACTTGCCTTCAAAGATTTAATATCACACAGCAAAATATCTGGAATCTCAGTAGTCACCCAGGTGCCTCAAAAGATGGTCCCGCAGTTTACGCCATCAATCGAAGGTGGGTGATCGGCTGGTCAATAACGTGTTCCAGAGTGGTAGGCATATGGCAGACCAGGCCTTGGAGCTATGTGTCCTAGCAGTGGGTGGGTTGGGAAGGCCCTCTCCAATGAAGACACAATGTCTTCAAAAGTGTGATCCGGGCTCTTTTCTGAAGCTTGTGAGGGGTGGTGTTGGTACACAAGCGAGGCGGTGAACTACACATACTTAGAATGTCCCTCAAGAGTTGGTGAATATTTTGCATTTTCTGCAGATCTGGGTCTCCACTCAGGCCACTCTGAAGACATGCCTGTCCTTTATGGCGACATACTCTGAGGAGAGCAGGCCTGGGGCTCCAGATGAAACAAGCATTGACAAAACCAATAGAGATGGGTGAAGGTGTCAACACGTGCAGCGTTAGCACACTCTTAGAACAAAGCACTCGCAAGGGACCTAGCAGAGCCAGAACAAGAGGGTAATAGGTGTAAAGTAGTTCCTTGCCCAGTTCAATGCAAGCACTCGAGTCGAGTCTGAAGGATACACTCAAACAACCAATAGCATTAGGTGAGAGATTAAACACCACTGGGCTGAGCTAAGAGGCGACTGAGAATGTCTCAAGACGATTGGTGAAAGAGGCTTGTCGAAGAAAGCCAATAGTTAAAAGAGGTGGACCCTCACGCCGCTCTGTGTAGATTGTCAGTCACGGGCCTGTGTGACAGCTGCACTATCAAAACCCAGATCCATAGAGGGGTCCGGAAGATCAGCCAAGCACTGCCCCTCGGCACCTGGGAAGATGCCTGAACCGGCAATTACAGTGGCCTCTCAGGACAGGACCAGAGCTGGCTCTGGGGAGTGGATGTCAGCTTCACGAATGTGCTGCTGGAGAGCGCCTCTGGTACAGAGCTTTTTCACCTGGTTTTGGATGTGAGCACCCAAATACAATATCTCGCCCTGGTGAGACCCGGTACTGTAGTTTCAGAGTCCATCACATCTCGGGTGCGGGGCTTGTTAATGGAAGGGGGCCCTCAGTGGCGATAGCGGGGACAGAAGTCAGTCCACCATCCTTTATTGAGACAGTGTCAGGCGGCGCAGGGACGTCCATCGATGCTAATGGTTTTAAGGTACAGCTAAGCATCATGGGTAAACCTGCGCACAGAGCTGAGCACGGCAATGGGAGGTTAAACATGTACAACTGTGTCCCCCAGATACGTTCCTGGGTTCCCCAAGTTTCTTTCGCTGAGGTGTGTTTCCCTCTGGGTACTTGTTTCTCGCATCATCATCCGAGCCACACAGAGCTTGTATGGAAGTCTTTAATGCTTCCAGCCCAAACGGCATTATGGGTAATTTGGCGCTTAAATATGGGCATAAGTTTGGTTACCGCTTCTAAAGGGTGAATGCATTAAAGAGCGCATGAGAGGAGACCCCAAAAGTCTGCAACGATGGGGTGAGCTTGGACCCCAAGAGTCATCAACAATGGGGTGAGTTGGACTCCCACACCTGGAACAGCTGCTTTGAGAGAAGGAAGCGAGCCGCTTACACCTCTTGCCTCCAGCTCTCGTCTGGGCAGCAGGTTTACACACAGATCACCAGTAAACCGCGGCAGGTGATGTGGGATAAGGTTCCCCTCGGTTCAGCGGCAGAGACACAGACTGGGTGCGGGTTTAAATGTAGGAAATTGGCTCGAGGCCCTGATCGCTCCCACGAGAGGGCTGGGGGTGTCCAGATTATTCTAGTAGGTGCAGAACTGCTGAGTGGACTGAACTACAGACCGGCCGCAAACAATACCCCCTGTGCTGGAGGGCAAAGCGGGGACTGCACACAGCAGCAACACAAAAACAAGCATTGGCAAAACTATAAGGCTCTCCTTTAGGGCATGCTAATGCAGACTTATCGGCAAAAACTAAAAATAAATGTTATTGTTGTGAATGCTTTTCTATTTATTTGTACATTTAGAGAGGCAGAACAGCATCAGCAGATAAACAGGCATTAGCAAAGCGAACAGTTCTCACTTGTGAAAAGTTGCGAGTTATTGGCTTTGCCAATTTCCTTTTGGTGATACTGTCCTGGGGAGGGGGGGGAATGTGTGAGCAAACAGCATCGCAAAAAAAATAAAAATAAGTTACAAAATGGTGTGATGATACAACAAAAGGTGCTTCTTTTCTCTGATGCATCTATGCATGATGAAGTATGTGTGTGCCTATCAGTTACAACGAATACGCCCAAGAGGAATTATGCAGGCACAATTTGTTTGGTTATTTATTTACCCATCCAAAATGGCAGACATCACTTGGATCGGTAAATTTAAAAAATGTGTGAATTTTTAGCGCAAAAATACAAAAATAAAAACGACCATGGAGGTGGGGAGCAGTGTACGAGAGAGACAGAGCAACACAGGGAGGTGGGGAGAGCAACATGGGAGGCATAGGGAGAAGCACATGTGGAAAGAACAGAGTGCTGTGGCAGGGGGCGAAGTGCACAAGACACAAGCATGAAGTGCTGGGGTTGCACATTTTCACTGACGCACACAAGGGTGGGAGCTGGAAAGCATACGCACTCGGATGAAGTGCTGAATCAGAAAGAAAAAAGTAGTTCCCTAAAAGTGAGTAGTGGATGGACACAAGTCAGCCAAATCAAGAGGTTGGTCAAGAGGCTACGCTGAGAGGGAGGGACAAACACAAGATAGGCAAAGAAAGCCGTCAATTAAGAAGCAAGCAAATGAGTGACCGGAAAGCCAACAAATTGCCGCTTGCATAGGGAAGTGTACCCATGCAAGCATCACCTCATGCGCACGCCAGGGTCTGGCTCCTATTTTATGGTTTCCTTTTTTTATTTACTGTTATGAGACGGTGGGTACCAATTTTGGAGCTGTAACTTAAAAAGTTATAATATATCGAGAAATGCGTTTTTGTAAGTGCACCGCCCCCCCCTGTGGCCACGCTCCGATGGGATGGTCCTTCCTACATCCACTCGCTCAAAAAGAATAAAAGTTATTCAGATTTTTTCAAAACCACGACTGGCTTCACACAATTCAAAGGAAGTTTTCTACTAGTCAAAATCCAAGGGAGAAAGGAAAAGAAAGCCTCAGGCAACACCAGCCGAACAAGAGCAGAAAAAGCGAAAGCTTAAAGCGAATACACCAAAACCATCAAGGAAGCAAAGAGAAATTTAAGAGCAGACAAGCCAAGATTAATCGATGGTCTTGCCACAGAGGCCCAGGAAGCAACAAGCCTCGGAAACTTCAAACAACTATGACATAACAAGGAAACTTTCTGGCAGATATAGCAAGCCAGCAAGGCCTGTTAAAGACAAAGCTGGGAAGACAATCATGGGTAACAAAGGCCAACAACGAAGATGGGTGGAGCACTTTGAAGAACTGCTGAGCCAGTCCATGCCACAGTCTCCACCAGACGTACAGCCAGAAGACAAGGACTTGCCAGTCGACTGCAGCTGACCAACCAAGGAATAAATACGCCAAGCCATCAAACATCTTAGAAATAGGACAACATTCCTGTAGAGGCACTGAAGGCAGACATAGAAACATCAGTAGACATGCTCTACCCCATGTTTGGAAGGACCTGCGAAGAGGTAAAGGGTCCAACAGACAGAGAAGAGGGAGATCTCATCAAGATCACCAAGAAAGGTGACCTGAGTAACTGCGCAAACTACAGAGGGAGAACTCTTCTATCAACCTCAGGCAAAGTGCGCAACAGAGTCATCCTGAACAGAATGACGGAACAAGTCAACGCTCAGTTGTGAGACCAGCGAGCTGGCTTCTGCAAAGATAGATCCTGTACAGACCAGACTGCAACACTGAGCATCATCATGGAGCAGGCGATGGAATAGAACTCCCCCCTCTATGTCAACATCAGACTATGAGAAGGCATTCGACAGCGAGGACAGAGACTCTTTGGAAGCCCCTCCACCTCTACGGTGAGTCAGATAAACTCATAACATGCACTGGAAGAGGCAGAGGCCGTCACCTACCTGGACAGAGTCATCGACAAGCAGGGCGGCACAGACGCCAATGCCAAGGCAAGAATCAGCAAAGCAGGGGCTGCCTTCATTCAGCCAAAGAAGATTTGGAGCTCCAAGGACCTAACACTGCAAACCAAGATCAGGCTTTTCAATACCAACGTAAAACCGGTCCTTCTGTATGGAGCAGAAACCTGGAAGACAACAGTGACCACCACCTAAAAAGTCCAGACCTGCATCAACCACTGCCTGAGGAAAATCCTCCAAATTCGCTGGCAAACACCATCAGCAACAAAGACCTATGGCAGCAGACTTTCCAACTCCATGCTTATGAAGAAACCAAGAAAAGACGCTGGGGTTGGATAGGTCACACCCTGCCCAAGCGTGCATCAAATACCCGACATGGAACCCTAAAGGGAAACCGAAAAGAGGAAGGCCAAGAAACACCTGGTGCTGGGGCCTCAAGACTGACTGCAAGGAGATGGGCTTCACCTGGAGCCAGATTGAAAGAAAAGCCCAGGACAGAGATGGCAGGAGAGTCCTGGTTCATGGCCTATACCCCAGGGGAAGTAATAGGCACAAGTAAGGAAGTTTGTACTTGTTGCAGCCATGCAAGGAGTGGAACATGTGCAAGCGGACTTCCTGTTATGACGCAACAGAGGAGTGTAGCTAACATCAAGCCCACCTTTCACATTCATATAACACAAAGGAAACAGAGTCCTTAAAACCTGCTTTGGTGGCTCATACAGGAAGTCCTGCCTCTTTAAACCAGAAGTCCCACCTTTCAAAACAGTTACTTCCTGGAAGGAACGTCTTTTTAAAGATCGCTTTACACTCCCACCACCAATAATAGGCAGCTTAGTTAAAGTCCCCTTGGTTGTGGTGTGTGTTGCCAGATGTTTGTCACATAACTTCTGAGGAAAAGCATATTGTTAGCTTGTAAAAGAGCCAGTTTTGCTTCTAGTGCATACACAGACAACACTAGACTTTATATTTTGTAAAAAAAAAAAATGTCAACATGGCCCTCATCGCGGTGCTCCCCAAACCAGGCAAGGACCCACTATCCACCTCATCGATGGGGATGTTAAGATCCTGGCCAGTGTCTAGGCCGCTCGGCTCAAGAAGTTAATACCCACCCTGATACACCCCACCCAGGGTGGCTTTGTTCCATACTGCTCCTCCCGCAACCGCCTACGAAACCCGGATCATATCCTCTGGCTGGCGACACATGAGCCGCTGGTCCTCTCCCTCGAGAAGACGTTCAACTGCATAGAGTGGGGCTATCTCTTGGCGGACCCCTGCCGGTTTGGTGGATGACTTTATTTCCAGGGACCAGCTGTTGTAGGACGACTCCTCGGCGCAGGAGAATTGGGGGGGGGTTTCTATCCGCTTCCTTCCAGATCAGGCGCGGGACGCGTTAGGGTTGACCTCCTTCGCCGCTCCTCTTCCTCCTGGCCCTGGACCCCTTAGCTGCAGCAGTCTGTCAGTCGCCGGAGATTGTGGGCATCCCGACCACGGGAGGTCCCTTCTCCATACTCCGTTATGTGGATGACATTCTGCTCACACTTACAGATCTCCCTCAATCTCTTTCAGCTCTTTTTACCCTCATAGATGATTTTGCTCAGATAGCGGGCTACAGGATCACCTGGGGGAAGAGCGAGGCTCTCCCCTCTCTCTTCCTCTACAACGGCGGCCATTGTCCAGGGCTACCAATTCCGCTGGACTCCGTCCCGCCTCAGGTATCTGGGGATTCTTGTCAACCGGGAGTTGGAACGTTTGACATCGGACAATCTTGAGCCGCTGCTAGAGCGGACTCGGACAGGCTTTGCCAAATATACGCACCTCAATCTCTCCCTGTGGGGGTGCGTCCAGGTGGTTAAGATGATTACCCTTCCCAGGTTTACGTGTGTTCTGGGTATGTTGCCCTTCAGGTCCCGATCTCCCTCCTTCGATCCATGGATAGCCCCATCAAGGGCTTCATCTGGGGTACTGCGCAACCACGGTTGGCGATCCCAAAACTGGTCGCCCATAGGAAATACAGTGGTCTGGGTCTTCCCTCAGTGCATGGGCAGTTGCAAACATTTTCCCAGGGGCCATTAAGTTTAGTCTGCAATGTAACCGAAGGCGGCAGTGATGCAAGTAGCGTGGTGCTCGAGTGTTTCGGGTGGGAAGGAGGCAGTTGGCTGTGAGGTGGGTGTAGGAGAAACAAAGCATATATATCAAGTGGATGAATTGCACAATGTGAAACCAGAAGACCTGGGATTAATCCCAGCTTCCTCACTTAATCAAATTGTCTCATCCAACTCAATTTTAATGACCTAGAAATACATGAATGCAGGCTGTGCGCTGTAGAAAACCTTCTCCTGTGTTTGATTTAATAAACTATAAAGTTGTTCATGAATAATAGGAACCCAGGCCACCCAGAGAATGCACATAACTGACATGACTCTTAATTCACTATTGGTGTTGTTGTTAGGGGGTGCGGTATGAATGTTTCTACATTCATTTTTTTAAAACCATCTCTTTAAAAAAAAACACTACTCAATTTACTGATATGATCTGATGTACTAAGGACAAATGGTTGTGCATGTTAATGAAATCCACCATTTTGAATCTTGAAGAGACTTTATCACATTTTTACACTTTTGCTGCAAGAGGCCTTTAAAATTGGTGTTCCTAAGCTAAGCGGTGCAGGACACCCTAGTTATTCACTTTATTTAACGTCAATTAACCATTGAATAAATGCTTGCCTGTTTATTTAACTTCTTTTTAATGTTGTTACAAATTCGAGGAAACAGTATTACTGGGCGGTGAACTCCGCTCCGTTCGTGGATTTTGCCGCACTCCGCGGAGCACGCGAAATCCCCCGAAAAAGTTTTTCTTTGCTCGCACTCGCCAACGTTACGTTGGCAACTGACGGAAATGCAACGCCAGACCACCTCCCAGCGAGATTTCTCAACGCAGACGGTCGCAGATAGTCGCAACCGCTCACGGTAAGAAGCCATCCGTTTGTGTTGAGGAAGCTGCCGCTCAAGTAGAAAATCTACGCGAGTGGCAGAAAGAAGCAGCGCCCTCTTGCGCTGCGCATGGTGCCGTTTGGGCTGATTTTCCAGCAAGGGACAAACACCTGGCGCTAAAAATCAATGTGAACGGTGCGACCTAATACGCTCCACCGCTTGCAGAACTCCATGCAGCGTTGCGGATTTCCGCAAACTCTGCCCAGGCCTAGTAAACAGCAGCGCATTGCTATTGGTCACTGGGGGGCTGCATGTAAAGGTCAGGAGGGCCACATGCGGTCCCCGGGCCGTACTTTGAGTATCACTGCCTCAGTGGAACAGTATGCTTTGGCTCTCTACTGTTTGCATTGTCAGCATTCCGTTCATCATTTGTTTGCTGTAACACTTTTCGCCCTAAGTGGGATGGGTATGCCCAGACGTGGGTCCCTTGATCACTGCGCCACTGGATTCAAGCTAGCCTGGCTGAAGAAGGGTGACATACCCTGAAACCGGTCCCAGGATGCTTGTTTCCGGTCCAGGGAGGACCTGGCCTGGAAGTTCGGTCTGGACTGTTCCCATTTAACCCAGATCTTTTGACTGGGGGAGAATGTTTACATTGTCAGCATTCCGTCCATCATTTGTTTGCTGTAACTTGGCTCTGTACTGTGGCATACAGGAGGCTCGATGCGCTCCAAATTGGAGTGTGCTGGCCTCCTCCACCACTCGCGCTGTTGGCGTTGCGCCTCCTGAGCTGCGACGTTCCGCACATACTGTACGACTGTCCAGACCTTCGTGGGCTCTGAGCAGAGGTGCAGGCAGCGCTGGGCCGAACGCCTCCACTTACCTCTGCGCTCTACTGGTTCACCGTGTTCTTACATGACATCAGGGCTCGAGTCGGGGTACCACGCGGGTGGACGGCGTCCCCCCCACTTATTTTACCGGGAGCTCGATAACTGGAGAAAATGGAGCCACACATTCACTCTTTGGCCTCTCTGGGGAGAGATCGGAGCTCATTCAGAACGCTGCTCACGCGCTGGCTTCTCTGATGCAATCGCATCTAAGGGGTGAGCGAGGGGAGGCAATGAGTCTGATGGTGCAAGCCACCTTTCGTGACGTCACTTCCTGTCGTGACGTCAGCGTCCCCCCACTTCTTTTTTTAGGACTTGTGCCCTGCATGACATCAAAACTGCCCCCAGATGTCTTGGCATGAGCGCCGGTGCTTTGCCACGGCCTTGACGTCAGTAAAGTGGTGTATCCTCCGGCACTGGCGCTCTTCACATGTACCCACTCATGTACTCACGCATGTACCCACGCATGCAGAATGGCTGATGGAAATGTTGACAATGGTGTCCTTTCAGCGGCTCGTGGATTCGCTCAATGATAAACTGGACGCCCACCTGCAGGTCTGGGCCCCCTCCTCGCTGATGATGCGTGATTGGGCAGGGGACCGTCACCCGAGAGCTCCCTGGGACTTGGGCTGTGTCCAGGGCGGGCGACGCTGGTACCGTCCCATGGAGGGGTGCTAGGGACCTTGTCCACCCATCCCCCCTCCGCACTTTCCTGGCCGCTTCCTTCCTTCTGCCCTTACCCCTTACGTTGGCTCCCTGGATTAAGACCTTATTACGGAGACCTTCCAAGACTACCGTATTATATTGCTCGGCTCAGCCTGTGTTGTGTACTGTTTGTGTTGAAAATCTAAAATAAAGTCTGCAAAAAAAAAAAAACTTTCACACTTTGGTAGCTCTGCCCGAAAAGAGTCCTGTTATTGTGTGTTATTTATACAAGGCTTAAGAATACCGGTGTCTGAGGGCTGCGCCCACCACAGGGTGTCAGCCCACCAGAGGTTTCTGTTCTGTGCCCCAATGCTAGGTTCACACTATGCAGAGCCCAGAAAATAAAATAATTAAAAGGTGCGTACATTTAACTGCTCTCTAGAAGAGCCCACAGAAAAGCTACCTGACCGACAGCGAACTGTCCTGCAGCCTGTCCTAAACTCTTTCAACTGTCCGCCTCCCTCCCAGCCCCACCTGAATTCCGATCCCGCCCCCCGCCCAGCCTGTTGTTGACCGGCCTCACAGCGGCAAACAACCCTGCTTTGTGTGGTAGCTGCGCCAGCCTGCTGGACAATGGGCTCCGCCGCCTGCGCCAACAGGGCGAGGCCTCCTGGGGCACCCTGGATGGGCACCCAGGCCTCACCCTCTCTGGCATTCCTGCCCGGAGGACACCCTCCTCTGGAGGGCACAACGTGCCCTCTCACGGGCAGGGCACTGCAAACACGTCACCCGCTGCGTGATACACCCCATGTTGGTGTGTTACGTGGCATCTGGGGGGCACAATGGTCCCAAATTACTATAAAACTCCAGAAATATGAATTTGCGGCTCCACAGCAAAAACTACCATGTGGTGCACAATTTGACGATTTTACCAAACAGACACGTTTCAGCAACAACTCCACACCTGGCACTTGGCAGAAGTTAACAAAAGTTAACGCCGGGTTGTTTATTACTCTGCCCGGATATTTTAAGAGACGACCACTTTGCATAAATAGTGTTTTAATGACGAGGGAGGTTCTGTGCAGAAGGAATATTTAAATGCAATTAACAGGGTGGAAAAAATGACTCCCTTTTCATGAAAACCTTTTGTTTCACTATCGCATGTTCACATAGCGCCAGGACACTCTCCCTGGTGAGCTGTGCGCTATACACCTCCCTGTCTTTCCACCTCTTCCTGCACCTTTTGCCTCAGCCCTCCGGTACCCCACTTGTTTGCTCTCTCTCCCCTTCCCACGCCTCCTCCCTTCCCTCTGTTTTTGTGCCAGTCCGTCTTCTGTTTCTCGGGCGCCTGCAGTTATCCACTTCACGTCTCTCCTTTTCTTGCCTCTCCCTCCCGCTCGGCCCACGCTCTCTCTCTAGTCCACACCCGCCCCCTTCTCTCATTCTCTGCACTCTGTGTTTGCCCTCTGGGCTGGGCCGGCCTCAGCTCTGCGTCCTTTCTCTCCTGGGTGGAACCTGCAGCCCTGAGCCCTGGCGGCCTGCAGCGGGCAGCCAGTGCGTCATGGGCCCCGGTGCCAGGAAGGAAAGGGGCCCCTAGCTACTGCAGCAACAAGAATTTGCAATGCAATAGGTCTCGCATTTACGGGAGTTTGAGCCATTGACATTGCAAATAACAATGCCTTTTATTTTTGTTTTGGTTTTTAAAACATAAATTAAAGGAATTATTTACAATGCAAATAGCTTAAACCTGTGTAAATGCGAGACCTATTGCATTGCAAATGCTTGTTAGTAATGCAACAACCATATTGTAATTATGGTTCTTCACATTAAAATTGAAGGCTAAGTTTATACAACTTCCTGGGAAAAGTATATAATTTAACACTCCCTTCTGTGAGAGGGCCACTACAAACATGTGAAGGTGTCATTGGTGATATCTATGTGTTATTTAATTGTATTTACTTGATGACTAGCTTTAGTTGTGAACTTCCGTTCATCAGATAGCGCTTTATGGGCTCCAGATTTGTACGAAGAAAAGTGCTAACACTAGTTCCAGACGTCCCCTTATATTCCACTGGTGTCTGCCTGTGACAATATGGTGCCAGTAGGCTTTAAAGGAAAGGTCATGGGAGAGAGCACAGCATATACCCCTCCCCAAGTACCCCATGGCTTCTTGCCCTTACCCATTAAACTATGCCCTTTTTAGGTGTAACTATTGTGGCGTGTGTCGGTAGTATCTTTATAGTGAACAGATCTTAATACTGACTAGTGCCACACAATTGCAGCTTTTATGTGGAGAAGAGATGCAGTGGATGTGTTGACCACGGATTGGTGATCAGGTCCCCACCACCTTTGAACGCCAAATCCTATGAGGTTTTGCCGGTCTCCCTTGACCTGCCCACTTGCTCTTTCAGGCCCCTTCTAGTGCCTTCGAAGGACGCAATCGCCCCCTCCTCTCCCCGGGGATGGTGCTCACCTACAACAGGGCAATTCCCCAACCTACCCTCAGTGGCCCACCTTAGCCCTCCTGTCTTTAAAACACACACAAACACAATTAACTTTTCTTCAGCTAGGCAGTATCATTTCTGCTATAATTTGATCGTGTACTGCAACTTGCAGGTGATAATGTTGGTCAGAAATACAAATGATTTGTGGGACGATGAGGGGTCGGTGAGTGAATTTTTTTCCCCATTTTCTTTTCGGTCAAAGTAGGCTCTGCTGGAGTTTAAGTGTTGTGAGGAGGGAGGGTGTTTGCCCATGCGCCTTGAGAGTGGTCTGCGGTCTGGATGCCACGTTACGGATATGGGGGGTTTGAGAACACAATGGGCGAGATTAAGTCCGTGTATGGTGAGGAGTGAGTACATTAGTGAGGTAAATAAGTGGCGCGTTCGCGAGGTGGAAGGATGCCCAGGTGCTGGGCAAAGGTTTCACTTCATCAGTAGCAATTTCACACCCAAATGCAGCAATTAATAATAGAAAGGTGAGCTGTTAACGTTTGAAGAAGGACTTACACTGCTGAAATACGTCACAGCGTGTTTAGAAATTTTTGACTTGTTTGAGCTAGAAACATTGTTTTTATTAAAATCTGCAGATTATGCAGAAGATGACACATTATGCATCAAATCCATAATTATGCAGAAAACGCCGCTGTCGGTCTCTTCGCCTCCGTGAAAGCGCGGCTCGTTTTGTATTCGAGGGTCCTGAGCCAGGCTTCTGCCTCGAGCTTTCAGTAGCTCTCCCATCTCTACCGTGAGGCGAGTCACCTCTAGGCGCTTGGGTCTTTGTCATAGAAACTGGAGACAGATTGAGGTCTGTGGAGCTGTGGTGGGGTTGTCTGTGTGACTGTGAGCGGCACCCTACACTTCACACGTGACCGAGCGCGCACAGGTGAGAGAGGAGGTGCTGAAGAGCACAGCGCCAACAGCAGTACACGGCCATAAGAACAGAGCGGCCACCTTTAATACTGCGCCAATCAAGAAGCAGTGGGTGCCACCCCAATGAGCACCACCCACGAGGCGCAGCTTAGGGCCCCACAGAACCCCATCATTGAGGTACCAGAGGAATGCACCACTGAGTACCCTGTCCCTCCACCTGCATCTACCCAACGGGGAGGGTCCAAGGGACCTCAGATTCGCCTCAGTGCGCTCTGCAGCGACGATGGTACACTACCTGTGCCTTGCTGCGGCTCCTGTCAGCGGGCTCCGGATTCCTGTACAGCGTGGTCCCGGCCAAGCAGAGCCCAGCCCATGGCGCGCTGCTTTGGACGCCCGTGGCTCTGAGAGCACACACTGCTGCTCTCGGGCCTCAGCTCCAAATAGTACTTATGGGAAAATGAGCGAAATAATATGGGTGAAGGGTGGGCTGGGGCGTCACAGGAGGTCAGAGCGGCAGCAGAGGACTTGTCACAATGCAGAGCCGCAGCCGGCCACGGCACCTTGTGACACCCGCCGAATGATCACCATGCCATCAATGTATGCTTAATATACAAAAAATTAGACCAGTATCTCTTCCATGTGCGACAAACCTCGCCTGCCTCCTCTCAGAGAAAACTAAGTTGCCCACATTCACCCCGCAAATGAAAACAAGCCGATCCTCAAGCAGCAATAGCTTATTGGCAACAGCTTTTCAACACAGCTTCCCCAGAGCGTCACATTGCATATTAACTGTGGGGATACGCGGGGATGATGCTGCAGTCCCGGGAGGCTGGACTGCCTGTTAGCACGTCCTGGGTGCTGACCAGGTGGCCTGCCTGCCTGCCGCCAACCAATCACAGAGCCGACTGCAACCACGCTGCCTTCATGCTCCAGGCGTGAAGGCAGCGTGGTTGCAGGAAGCCCGGAGCATTGGCTCGTGTGCTTCACGGCTGTTGTGAAGACTTTTCTTATCTGCTTGTTAAAATAAACAAGCAGATAAGAAAAGTCTTCACGACAGCTGCAAAGCAGGCGAGCCAGTCCGGGTGGGCCGGCCAAAAAACGGAAAAGGAGGCACCCTGGAAACCTTATTTCCAATGGCAGTGCACCGTTTAACATAAACGGTGACGCAAGCCAATGGGAATAAGGGCCGGGGCTTCAAGCCCTTTACAGAAAGTACTCATCTGCAATAAATCTCGCAGAGCGAGCTGGGCATGTGCGCAGCAACGCTAGGCGAGACCTAAAAACCAGGGTTCAGTGGGTCCCTCAGGCCTAGGGGCCCCGGTGCCACTGCACCTGCTGCACCCATGGATGCCTGGACAAGTGTGTGCCCTGGCTGCTCTGTCGCTCCTGGGAGGAGCCTATGGGACACTTACCCTGGCTGCTGGAACCAGTGCGTGAGGGGGTCTGCTCCCCTCTCTCTCCGGGGTGGTAACCGGCGTATCCCATCCCCTACTTACCTCTGGATACGCTGGAGTACGTAGTAGGCCATGGCGCTATTTCAATTACGCCAGACTAATTCCAGAAATGTCATGTTACTCTTTGACGGAATTACTGATAGTAATTGGGGAGAGGATGTAGCCGTAGCCTTACGGCTAGAGCGGTCGACCTCGAAACTGGGGCACTGGGTTCGAGTCTCCGCAACGACGCTCAACATCCTGTGATTCTAGGCAAATCACTTCATCTCGCCGTGCCTAACAAAAATGAATGTGTCCTTGTGTAACGAAACTGGTGCTGTGTAAAGCGCTCCGATACCCAATATCTTCAGGTCTAGTTCGCGCTATATAAAACGCTATAACTTTTTTAAAAAAAAATCTGATTACTCCTGCTTGCATAATTAAGAGTAATTTGGGAGAAAATCCTATAGCGAGAGCACATTTAGCGAGCGCAAGCAGCTGTTAGCTCTGTTCGTGTTCTGCTGCCTTTAGCACCATTTCTTTGAGTCCAGTTTGGGCGCGAAGGGGCATTTTGTCGTAGGAAAATAGCACTACACACCGGGACTACGTTGGGGAAAATCCTACCACGAGAGCACAAGCTGAATAGACTGCAGACAGTGAACTTCGTCTGTAAGACCAGATTGGGGGGGCTGGGCTACCTGCAGCAGGAGGAAAGGGTTCTTCATGGCAAACATGACAAGCGCTTACATCTCTTCCACTGCCTGGCAGGAGTAAGAGGGGGCCTGGCAGGAGTAAGAGGGGGGCCTGGCAGGAGTAAGAGGGGAGGCCGGCAGAATTTACAAAGGCCTGCAGCCAACTCCTGGAAGAAGCTAGCGTGTGAAAGGAACAGGTAGCCCCTAAGAAGAAGTGTGGGGTTGCGGGAATGGAGTAGGCAAGGAACCAGGCAGAGAAGACACGCCCGGCACCCGTTGTCTCCCAAATCACAGGATTTTCTAGCCGAGAGTTCCATTGTAAAATGCCGCAGGGCTGGTGAAAAGTCATTCACAAGATGGCCTTTGTACACCACTTGTGCGATGTCACAGCACTCAAATTATACACAGCACTTAAAGGCGGACCGCATGCCTGCTTGGAAGAGGGTCTGGTAGCGGTGTGACCTATATGTGAACGTGGGATGTGACGTGCGACGTACAAACATGGCATCTATTTGTGTTGCGAAAAACTGGTCGCCGCTGGTAATGCATGCCAGCTTTTATGGAGGTAAGTGGAAGGCAATACCCAATGTCCTTTGGAATGACAACTCTATACCAGTGGCGTAACAAAAGCCCCTGTGGAGTGCTCCGAACTGGATCCGGAACATCGGGGCCCCTGCGTGTATTTTGCAGGGGGCCCCCCTCAAGTTTCATTACACCACTGCTCTATGCGAGTCCAACAGTGGTGTGTGTGGGACGCTCATGGCGGCACTTTCACCTCATGCTCGCTTGGGCTGCGCACTAAGCCATGCAGGTTTCAGGTGTGCAAGGCTCATAAACCCCAGCTTCCGCTGGCGGAAGTCCAAACAATTCCCACATGGGCCCGCCCCAGAATAACCACAGCCCTTCCCAGCAGACTTCCTGGCCGGCCTCTAATCACGACTAATATGCAGGCCTTTTCTATTTTTTGTTTCTGTTCTTCCGCTTTCTTCTTTTTGGGACCGGTGTGGCCACAAAAATCTACCTGCCGCCCTCGCACCAGCCGCAGAGTCTAAAAATGGCAGCGGTAAAGCACGGCCTCCCAGACAGGAGGCGTGGAGGGCGGGAGGGACCACTTCCGGAAGCGGAGGTTCACATCCCGGTCACCCCTCTGGCTTGGGCCCTCTGCTGGGAGGATCGGAAAGCGGGGGTTTTTGAAAAAATGGTGCTCCATGAGCTCGAGAAAAAACATGTTTTGACTGAGAGAACTGGAGAAGGGAGAGAGAGCGCGAAGGAAGCTAGAGAGAGGGCGGGTGAGGGCTTCCTGAAAATGTTAAAATGTGCAGATTCTTGAGGCCTAATGTCAAACAGGACGAAGGAAAATGTCTCGCTTCGAAAGTTTTGAACAGACATCGCATTAGGAAAGGATTCACAACCGAGAAGTTTCCATTCGAGCCGTCCCAGGGCCGTCAGGCTTCACCACTCAGTCAGAACTACTAGAAAGTTTTTTTCTTCCACTAACCAAAGTAAAAAATGTAAAAAAACACAATGCTGAGGGCGCGGAATTGTTGCGTTACTCCGCCTACAGCTCCGAGTAGTAAAGGTTCTGGAGCGGCTGCTCATAGCCCACACGACGTATACATCACCCTAGAAGGGCCGGGTTCACTACCTTTCAGTCCTCCGGGAGAAAACGCCAACCGGCAGGATCCCCAGGTGGGAACGCTCCACATACAAAACCACATTACAGTATCCCCTCCCCACCTCAGAGCAAGGCGACTTCCTGAGATGCATGGCACGAAGGTCTGGACCCAACTGGTCCGACAGCTTAAGGCCCAAAGGCCCTGAGAGTAGGGGTGGGCGGAATTGGCAGATTTTCATTGCACGAAATTGTGCAGAGTGACATTAAAATTCCGTGAGATTCAGTGGAACTCCGCAAAGGGGCAGAGAGGTCACCGCAATGTGGAGTGCATAACCCTCGGTGCCCTTACATACTTGCACACTGCACTGGAGTGGATACCCCTCGGTGCCCTTGCACACTGCACTGGAGTGGATACCCTCAGTGCCCTTACATACTTGCACACTGCACTGGAGTGGATACCCCTCGGTGCCCTGGCATACTTGCACACTGCACTGGAGTGGATACCCTCGGCGCCCTTACATACTTGCACACTGCACTGGAGTGGATACCCCTCGGTGCCCTGGCATACTTGCACACTGCACTGGAGTGGATACCCTCGGCGCCCTTGCACACTGCACTGCAGTGGATACCCTCGGTGCCCTTACATACTTGCACACTGCACTGGAGTGGATACCCCTCAGTGCCCTGGCATACTTGCACACTGCACTGGAGTGGATACCCTCGGCGCCCTTGCACACTGCACTGCAGTGGATACCCTCGGCACCCTTGCATACTTGCACACTGCACTGGAGTGGATACCCTCGGTGCCCTTGCATACTTGCACACTGCACTGGAGTGGATACCCCTCGGTGCCCTTGCATACTTGCACACTACACTGGAGTGGATACCCCTCGGTGCCCTTGCATACTTGCACTGCAGTGGATACCCCTCGGTGCCCTTACATACTTGCACACTGCACTGGAGTGGATACCCTCGGCGCCCTTACATACTTGCACACTGCACTGGAGTGGATACCCCTCGGCGCCCTTGCATACTTGCACACTGCACTGGAGTGGATACCCTCGGTGCCCTTGCATACTTGCAAACTGCACTGCAGTGGATACCCCTCGGTGCCCTTGCATACTTGCAAACTGCACTGCAGTGGATACCCCTCGGTGCCCTTACATACTTGCACACTGCACTGGAGTGGATACCCTCGGTGCCCTTGCACACTGCACTGGAGTGGATACCCTCAGTGCCCTTACATACTTGCACACTGCACTGGAGTGGATACCCCTCGGTGCCCTTACATACTTGCACACTGCACTGGAGTGGATACCCTCGGCGCCCTTTCATACTTGCACACTGCACTGGAGTGGATACCCTCGGCGCCCTTACATACTTGCACACTGCACTGGAGTGGATACCCCTCGGTGCCCTTGCATACTTGCACACTGCACTGGAGTGGATACCCTCGGTGCCCTTACATACTTGCACACTGCACTGGAGTGGATACCCCTCGGTGCCCTTGCATACTTGCGATACCAAAGGGGATGATGGACGGAGCGTT
Organism: Calotriton arnoldi; assembly: GCA_963921515.1. Taxonomy (NCBI): domain Eukaryota; kingdom Metazoa; phylum Chordata; class Amphibia; order Caudata; family Salamandridae; genus Calotriton; species Calotriton arnoldi. The sequence continues at coordinate 1,404,702 of CAWUFW010001460.1, forward strand.
AGAACAAATCAAACACTCACCCCCAGTCAACTGATCTGGGTTTAATCCATCATCATTCTTTAGCTCACTCCACCACCCCAGTTCAGACATGGCCATATGCAAATCAGTCTGACCCTGTGCCTCATGGGAACAGTCCAGCCCGAACTGCCAAGCCATGTCTTCCCTGGACCGGAAACAAGCATCCTGGGACCGGTTTCGGGTTCAAAACCCTCATCAGCCAGGCTATCTTGAATCCAGTGGCAAAGTGAGCAAGGGACCCACGTCTGGGCATACCCTGCCAACTTAGGGCGAACAAAGCGATACCAAAGGGGATGACTGCACTGGAGTGGATACCCTCGGCGCCCTTTCATACTTGCACACTGCACTGGAGTGGATACCCTCGGCGCCCTTACATACTTGCACACTGCACTGGAGTGGATACCCTCGGTGCCCTTGCACACTGCACTGGAGTGGATACCCTCAGTGCCCTTACATGCTTGCACACTGCACTGGAGTGGATACCCTCGGCGCCCTTGCACACTGCACTGCAGTGGATACCCTCGGTGCCCTTACATACTTGCACACTGCACTGGAGTGGATACCCCTCAGTGCCCTGGCATACTTGCACACTGCACTGGAGTGGATACCCTCGGCGCCCTTGCACACTGCACTGCAGTGGATACCCTCGGCACCCTTGCATACTTGCACACTGCACTGGAGTGGATACCCTCGGTGCCCTTGCATACTTGCACACTGCACTGGAGTGGATACCCCTCGGTGCCCTTGCATACTTGCACACTGCACTGGAGTGGATACCCCTCGGTGCCCTTGCATACTTGCACACTGCACTGGAGTGGATACCCCTCGGTGCCCTTACATACTTGCACACTGCACTGGAGTGGATACCCTCGGCGCCCTTACATACTTGCACACTGCACTGGAGTGGATACCCCTCGGCGCCCTTGCATACTTGCACACTGCACTGGAGTGGATACCCCTCGGTGCCCTTGCATACTTGCAAACTGCACTGCAGTGGATACCCCTCGGTGCCCTTGCATACTTGCAAACTGCACTGCAGTGGATACCCCTCGGTGCCCTTACATACTTGCACACTGCACTGGAGTGGATACCCTCGGTGCCCTTGCACACTGCACTGGAGTGGATACCCTCAGTGCCCTTACATACTTGCACACTGCACTGGAGTGGATACCCCTCGGTGCCCTTACATACTTGCACACTGCACTGGAGTGGAGTGGATACCCTCGGCGCCCTTTCATACTTGCACACTGCACTGGAGTGGATACCCTCGGCGCCCTTACATACTTGCACACTGCACTGGAGTGGATACCCCTCGGTGCCCTTGCATACTTGCACACTGCACTGGAGTGGATACCCTCGGTGCCCTTACATACTTGCACACTGCACTGGAGTGGATACCCCTCGGTGCCCTTGCATACTTGCGATACCAAAGGGGATGATGGACGGAGCGTTAGAACAAATCAAACACTCACCCCCAGTCAACTGATCTGGGTTTAATCCATCATCATTCTTTAGCTCACTCCACCACCCCAGTTCAGACATGGCCATATGCAAATCAGTCTGACCCTGTGCCTCATGGGAACAGTCCAGCCCGAACTGCCAAGCCATGTCTTCCCTGGACCGGAAACAAGCATCCTGGGACCGGTTTCGGGTTCAAAACCCTCATCAGCCAGGCTATCTTGAATCCAGTGGCAAAGTGAGCAAGGGACCCACGTCTGGGCATACCCTGCCAACTTAGGGGCGAACAAAGCGATACCAAAGGGGATGACTGCACTGGAGTGGATACCCTCGGCGCCCTTTCATACTTGCACACTGCACTGGAGTGGATACCCTCGGCGCCCTTACATGCTTGCACACTGCACTGGAGTGGATACCCTCGGTGCCCTTGCACACTGCACTGGAGTGGATACCCTCAGTGCCCTTACATACTTGCACACTGCACTGGAGTGGATACCCCTCGGTGCCCTTACATACTTGCACACTGCACTGGAGTGGATACCCTCGGCACCCTTTCATACTTGCACACTGCACTGGAGTGGATACCCTCGGCGCCCTTACATACTTGCACACTGCACTGGAGTGGATACCCCTCGGTGCCCTTGCATACTTGCACACTGCACTGGAGTGGATACCCTCGGTGCCCTTACATACTTGCACACTGCACTGGAGTGGATACCCCTCGGTGCCCTTGCATACTTGCACACTGCACTGCAGTGGATACCCCTCGGTGCCCTTGCATACTTGCACACTGCACTGCAGTGGATACCCCTCGGTGCCCTTGCATACTTGCACACTGCACTGGAGTGGATACCCTCGGTGCCCTTACATACTTGCACACTGCACTGGAGTGGATACCCCTCGGTGCCCTTGCACACTGCACTGGAGTGGAGACCCTCGGTGCCCTTGCATACTTGCACACTGCACTGGAGTGGATACCCTCGGCACCCTTGCATACTTGCACACTGCACTGGAGTGGATACCCTCGGCACCCTTGCATACTGCACTGGAGTGGATACCCTCTGTGCCCTTGCATACTTGCACACTGCACTGGAGTGGATACCCTCGGTGCCCTTGCATACTTTTGTAAGGGCACCAAGGGGTATGCACTGCACCTCGTGATGCCCACTCTGCCCCTTTGCGGTATTCCACGGAATCTCGCAGAATTTGAATGGAATTCTGCTAAATGAAACTTTGCCAATTCCGCCCACCCCTAGAATTTATTATATTTCTGCATTACACGAGTATCGTGGAATTACTAAATTCCTCCAATTCCACCGGTGGAATTAAAAAATCTCTCTACCTCTACCTGAAAGTCAGCTACACAACCTTGTAGCTACTGGGGTCTGAAGCCACCGGCCATACAATCTCAGACTGTTGCATCCACCGTCCCATTCCTTAAGGAGTGGTCTGAGCCCTACAAAAACCCCAAATCAATGCATCTTTTTTCTACAGTCTGCTGCACCTCCATTTCTGGAAATTCTCTAATTTTACACATTGCAGGAGAAGAAGTGCCATGTTTTTAATCAGAATCAGCAAGTATTCTTTTAAGAGTCACCATCACGTCTGTAGACTCAAAGGCCAATGTGTCTTCATTTTATAGATATTGCTGTTACCACCTGGTAGTTAATCACATGTGGATACCGGACACGGGACCCACTAGAGTGGGAACAGGCTTTACGCCGGTGATGGGAGATATGAATACTACTGTGCTACAAAAAGATCTGGAAAACAAATGAAAATCATATTATACTGGAGACAACGACAATCGCTGACCAGCTAATGAGCAGATGAAGGCCAAGTGCATAGCAGACATGACCGAAACAGGTTAATCCGATTTACCGTTCTTCAAAGAACATGCTTTAAAGCGGCAATCCATTCGAGGCCTGTGCCTTAGGAAACAGACCTGAACAGAGGGTGCTTCAATTCAGCTCCCTCCAAACACCGAAGCGAGTTACTGTGAATTACAACTGCACACTACAGGCAAGGCCACTGGAAGAATATGATTCTGCGGCTGTGACGTTTATCACATAATTAAGGATTTGCCGCATTTGCCTCATAAACCATCACATGCTGCATAATTTGTAGATTTTACCCAAAAAATGTTGTTTCTAGCTCAAACGGATCAAGTGTTACTAAAAACGCAACACGTGCTGCTGAGCAGTGAAAGGCCCTTCACGAAGATTAACTAAATATCTTCAGTAGTTTGTTGTTGCTTTTGGGTGTAAAAGTGGTACTAATGAGGTGAAACCTTTGCTATAATATTGTTACTATGGGTAAAAATGACAAAATAATGAAGTAATACGGTCACAAAGTGTGTTGCATTATACCGCATCATTTGCCTTTTCTTGACGCATAAGTTAGTCAACTCTGCCACATAATTTGGTCTTCTCTTGCTGCATTATTCGAGTGGCCCTGTATATAGGAAACTGTAAAACACACGTGTAGACATGCGGGAGATGTTCTGACGAAGACCTCTAATTTCAGGGTAGCACGGGTTACAAATATTTAGTCCAACTTGCAGCCAAAAGGATTTGGAGACGCTCCGTCACAGGAGACGCTCCATGCATGGCAGGCCACGCTCAGAACTGGCAAGTACCAACCCGTCTCTTGAACCACGAGACGAGTCACGTCTGAGAATTTGGAGCTTGTACGGGACTGACGAGGGAGGAGGTTACATGCTTTCACTTGCCGCCTTTCTTCGGGAGCCACCATCTCTGCCACCAGGGCTGGACTGGGAACCAAAACCAGCCCTCGCAAAGTGCTCGGCCAGCCCCCCAGGGGGTTGGGGTTGCGGCCGACCTATTTGTCAGGGCCGGTTTCGGCCGATTTTGTTACAGGGGCCAATACTGCAGCTATGCTGCAAAAACGGCCCTGTACAAAAACGGGCCCCCAGGGGCCCAAAACCGGCCCCCACCGTGGCGGCCCACCGGGGAAATGCCCAGTGCCCACTACGGCCAGTGCGGCCCTGTCTGCCGGGTACTCAATGGCACTCCAAAACCGCCCTGTATTCGAGCCTTTACTAGTAGGGAGGAGGAGGCTTCCGGTTTTCTGGAGCACCGAGCCTTGAGTTTCATGCTCTGAGTTGCACCTCCAGAGGGCTCTGTGGATGTAAACACAGCTAGTTTACTATTCTAACTCCAGTCCTAGAATATCTGCGGAAAGGCCAACATTCTCCCAAATTGTACAACATTCTCCCAAATTGTACAACATTCTCCCAAATTGTACAACATTCTCCCAAATTGTACAACATTCTCCCAAATTGTACAGGAGGTGAACTTACTATTCTAGCTCCAGTCCTAGAGTAAAATTCCCGAACACCATGCTGTGTGCAGGCAGGTGACGCCTGCTTGGGAATACTCAGGTTGGGTGTTACTTGGCGATCCAGAAATGCTATTAACTCAAACCCTGAAGACAAGAGGCGGCTGCTGTTACGGGATCATTTCGCATCTCAAACAGGCTCCTGGGCGTCTTACGCACCATCGAGACCAGTACTCTGTAGGAGTGCTCTGGGAAGAGATCTCAAGCAGTGCCACTGAGCTTCCGGCCAACACCAGCTCCACACAGCTCACACTTCCGGGGGAAACCGGAAGGTGGAAGAGTGAGCTGAGAGGGAGTCAGGCAGTGACCCGGAAAGAAAAGCCAGGGGATGGGTTGGCTGTGACGCAGAAGGCTTCCAGCAGCACCACAGGGAAGGATGCTCAGAGGGAAGGGCTCAGCTCACTGGTACCACATGGAATAAAAGTAATGTATGTACATAGGAAGGGGCAGGGCCGGACTGGGAGCAAGAAGCACCGCTCCCGCTTTTCTTACAGGGTGCTGATATTGCAGCTCTGCTGCAAAACCGGCCCCCTGTGGCAAAACCAGCCCCCACGGTCACCAAATCATCCCCCATCCCTCCGGCCCACCGGTGAAATGCCTGGCACCCACGCCAGTCGGGCCCTATGAAGGGGTACGTAAAGCCTCTAGGGCACCGACAGAGGGAGTGGGTGACAGAGGGGCGTCCAGGATAATCTGGGACTGGAAACTGACCTACCAGCCCCAGTGGAATGAGAGGGGAATGAATACAAACTCACCGAACCCAAATGAGGGTCCTGCACCGACCAACCTGAGCGTTAGACTGTTCTTTGCACTTTAAAGGATGTGTGCTGGTGCACGTGACCACAGAGCGCGCATCTCAGCCCAGATGCAAGCACTTCACTGTCAGCGCAGGCCCCAGACACAGCCCTGAACGTAATGCCTTCCCACAAACCTACTGCTTTTAAGAGACAGAGACCCGCAGCACACATGCGTCTGCAGTGCCGCACACCGACACACACGTGGAATTACCACCGCCTCACAGTCACCTGCTGGAGTAACGGTATCAGCAGGGGCGTAGCTACCACTGGTGCAGCAGGTGCAGTGGCATCGGGGCCCAGAGCCCTCAGGGGCGATTGAACCCTGACAATGATGCATTTTACTACCCCCAACAGCCGTCAAAGTGGCCATTTTGCTTGCTTGCACCAGGGTCCATGACTTCCTTGCTACGCTACTGGGTATCAGAAGGCATGAGCACTGGTGTCTGTGCACCATCAGGTCACTGAAGACGTTTCCAGGTCACCATGTTTCACATCATAGGGTAAAAAAAAAAAAAATACATATTGCACTTTCTGATCAAAAGTTGCAAAAGGAGACAAGTCAAGCAGTCCTGCAGGGTGTAGGGCTGCCGCAGAAGTGCTCACCACCTTCGACATTGTCCCCTTGAGGGGCAGCTCTTGGAGGAGGTCCTAAGCTATGGTGTGGTTAATGACCAACCACAGCTGAAGAAGGGCGTGGGCTGAGTCAGGGATGACACCCACAAGGGTAAGGGTAATATTTATTATGCATGATTAATTAAAATCTTTTGCAAAATACATAGCAATAAAGTTACCTTATACACAAATAATGTAAACATAAAAAAAGTGTTAAAAGACCATCAATAAAAATGTTCGCAATTTATACAATTGGCTATTATGGGAGACAATAAAACTAAAATCCTTGTGCTTCTGGGAGAGCTAGATTGACAATAACTTCCCTTGGTTGACCAGGCATCCTGACAGCATAACCAGGTGCGTTGTTCTGAGCTAGTGGACAACATTAATTTAAAGTGCTATGCGACTATAATATGCTATTAATTACTTTTAACATAGTAAAGTGCTTTTTTTTTTAACCTATAGGCAACATTAAATTAAAGTGCTGGTGCGACTTTAAGGTGCTATTACTCGTTTTTAGCGGCACCCTTAAGGTGACCCTTGTGCTACCTCATTTTTGTCATACTTCTGTATGCGATACATTTTTTAGTCTCTTGGTTACCATCTCAAAGAATTTTGTTAGCCGACAGTTTAGCTGAACCTCAACAGGGTTGAAGCAAAGCTTTACTGCCTGCCTACAGGTCCGGGTGCCGTAATACCTGAAAAAAGGACGTAACAAGGTGCATCTTATGTCCTTTAGGTTGGGACAATTACAGATGATGTGAATAATATCCTCCTTCCCACTTCCACACAGACGACAAAGCGGCGTACCTTCTCTCCTTTCCCATGGAGGGAGATGGGGATTGATTGCAATAACCCCCAATCGTAGCTTTAAGAAATTTTCCTTCGTCCTTATTTTGACTCCTGTACTCAAGTAAGATTGCGGTTTGAGCCTTTCATAGTCACTGAGCACTATCCAGCCATGTGCCCTTTTAGCAAGCGCTGCCTTGTCTTCTAAGACAGATATCATGGACGTTGTCTTTTTCACTATTTTTTTGAAGGTAAGATGATCTGTTGGTGTTACCCAGAGTTCGGACAGTCCTAGTAGCTTGAAGGAGTCAAACAAATAATCTCTGGCTGGGCATTTGCCTTGACGAGATAGCTCGTTCCAGAGGTGGGAGTTTAGTGACCCTGCCTCCGCACTGCGGATTTTATGCCAACTTTTTACATATGCCCCCTTTCTTTCCACCGATTGTTTTTGGAGCCCAAATTCCAGCCGTATTTGGGCCGGCGAGACGTATTTTGGGAGATGTAAAATTGCTCTATAGGAATTGGCTGTTACTGTATCCAGGGCTGCCACGTCTTTGCCTTTAAGAGCCTCGCTCCCGTATGTTAGTGTCGGCAGCAGTTTAGCTCACAATACTTGTAGAAAGGGAAGCCATTTCTTCAATGATTTCATTGCTAAGTAAGTCATTATTCCCTTTCTCCGCATGGACTCTAGCTGTGGTTTAAAAGAGCTTTTATGGTCCATAAGTATTCCTAGATATTTATAGCTTGTTACCTGATCCAGACGATGCCCATCTAGGTACCAACTGTTTTTCTTCTTTTTATGGTAGTTTACTGCCATAATTTTGGTTTTCTTAAGATTTATTTGGAGGGCGTCCCAATGTGAGAAGCTACTTGTCGTATTCAAAAGATGTTGAAGACCGATGGGAGTCCGGCTTATCAGTACTAGGTCGTCCGCATATAGCAGGTTTGACAGTAACTTGTTTCCCAGTTTTGGAGCGTGGGATGTTCAGCTGTCCAACTCCCCTGGGAGATCGGCTAGGAAAAGGTTAAAAAGAAGTGGCGCAAGGACACACCCCTGCTTAAGGCCTTTCGAAGTCGCAATTCGTTTGGAGATGTGTGTCCCTGCACTTCATTTAATCCTGACCCAGGTGTCTGTGTGTAACTGTTTGAGCCGATCCAGGAGTGATTTTGGTAGGCACCAGCTTTCAAGTTTTTCCCAGAGTTTGGCCCGGTTAACGTGGTCGAAAGCGGCTGTATAGTCAATAAAACAAATGAATAAGAGGATTTTTGCTTCCTTAGCTGCATTCATTAACAGGGTTAGGGCCAAGAGGTTGGTTGTTGTTCCTTGGCCACTGCAGAACCCGGTTTGATTTGTAGGAATGATAGAGTTTTTTGAAGCCCAAGAAGTTAGCTCATGCAGGATTGTTCCAGCGTAGTATTTTGCATCTACGTCAATGAGTGCGATTGGTCGATAGTTATTCGGATCGTTCCCATCGCCTTGCTTAAAGATAGGACTGATGATTGACCCTTTCCATTATTCTGGAATTATGGCTACAGAGTTTATGTCCTTAAAAACCGGTAATAAAGCCTTACTCCAGAAGTCGGCATCGTGTTTGTACAACATCGGAGGGATGTCATTGGGGCCTGGGGCACCCGTGGCTCTGCCCCTGGCTATTAGTCTCTTTATCTGTTTTACCGTAGGGACATAGCCTCATCAGCCTCCATTAAAGAGGAATGCTGAGTCTGCGGCCAGGAGCGTCCCCTGTTGATTGCGCGGTTTGAGGTTGGTGGCCAGTTGGTCTTCCAGAGAGGGATTTTGTCACTTCTTCCCTATTGGTGTCTCCTCCATCTGTTATCGCATTACCCATTTCCTTGTCCACTTCCACGTCCTTTTGCCCATTGTTATTAAAATGGGAGGAGAGGTAATCTACCCAAACAGCCTCTGTTATGTTAGAGCTTATTCCATGATGGTTTGGACGCTCTATCCTATGGATCGTTTGCCAAAACTTAGCGCTGTTTTTTTGTTTGGCATCGTGAAGTAACTTGGCCCATAGTTAATCATTCTTTGATCTTATTTTCCCCCACTTCTTTCTTTTTAGTAATGCCTTTGCTTTCCGGAGGGTTGACTGCAAGTCCAAGTTCTGTGGGGTTTTACGAAGCTGTCTCAATGTTTGGTTTATGGTACGTTTTAGTGTCTTTGATTCCGGGCTACTTGTCAGCCTAGTTAGGGCATCTTCCGATTGTCTTGATTTGGTCCCTATCCTGTTGACAAAGTTACCACCAAAGATCGTAGTGAAATTTTCCCATGCTTTTACCGTTGGAGCTGCTGACTCTTTTTCTAGATTATATAATGTTTTGGCGGATGCTGATAAAGCTTCAATGTTGTTAAGATTACACCTTATACGTTTAAGGTTTGAAATCTCTTCGATTTCAATAGGATTCCAAGCATCTAGTGCGACAGCCGGACTCGCGTTTAACAGCACTTCCTGCGGTAAGTGGTCACTATGTTCGTTGTCACCTATTCTAAAGGTTGCTCTTTTGTTGAACATAGCTAATGTTGTGAACGTAAAATCTAGATAAGAGGTTTTTGAAGAGTGGAATGTAGCGGCCGGTGGGTTATCCCCCGGGAAGCGGCCGTTCAGTGCTCTTAAGTTTAAGTGTTCAAGTTCCTGAAGCAGATGTTTGAACATCTCGTTGATTTATTAATTTTTGCTGAGCCCTGATTCAGTATCCCCCATACTGCTGTGAGATCATGCACAGGGTCATCGTCTGGTCCCGACCCAAAAAGGTGTAAGTTGAAGTCTCCAGCCAGGTATCTTGCTCGTCCATAATCCTTTTTATTTCTTTAGTCAACTCCTTTACCGCTTTTTAGGTCTCGACCTAGCGACGCAGCGCGAAGCGCTGTCGCTAGCGAGACTTATTGTCGTCGACTCGCTTCGGAAGGGAGACAGGAGATGTGCACGCGCAGGCCGGACTGGAAATGTGAACACGCACGTCCAGGCACGCAATGTGCACATCTCCTGTCCCCCTTCCGTCCTCTCCAACCGCATTGCACGCACTCCCCAGCTGTCCTTGCACCCCCTCCAGTGTCAGTCAGCCATGCGCCTGCCACCCCCACCTTACCGTCGTTCCGCCATGCTTCACGCGATGCCCTGCAGCGTGTCCCCAGAGCTCACAGGGTGATCGGTGTACCTCGCAGCCAATGCGGTCGCCGTCACGCTGGTCTTTGCTGGCGAAATGTGCACGCTTACGGCGCGTTCTGATGTGCACTTGCCCGGACAGCTGATGTGCACGCTCACGGCGTGTTTGCCAGCTTGGTCCCGGACAGCACATGGACACGCGCACGGCGTGTCTTTCAGCTTGTTCCTACTGTTTTATCCGGACACTCTCCTCATCGTCGAGGTTGAGGTCGCTGAAGGCTTTCTTGGAAGGGCACGAGACAGTTCTGACGCGGAGACTCCGCTACTTTACAGTCGGACTCGGTAACACTTGTTTTAAAATGTTTTGGTCGCAAAATGAGGTGTGATTTTGCAAGTCAACCTCTAGTTTTGTGTCAGTAGATGTGCACCCGTACGGCGTGTCTTGCTCGCGGCGTTTCAGCACAACGCGCACGCGATTACAGAGCAGCGGGAGTGCTTCGAAGCACTTTTAGAGAGAGCAAGGTAATGTTGAACCCTGTTTCCTGTCTTGCTCTTTCTTCCTTTCTGTCTGTCTCTCACGCTCTCTTTCTGCCTGCTTCTCCATTTAGGTCTCTCGCTCTCGGTTCTCTCCTCCCTCGCACTGTCTTCTCTCCTTGCTTCTTTGTCTCGTTGTTCTCACCACATACATTGTCTGCCCCTTTCTCTCTCAATCTCTCACATCTCTCTTTTCTCGCTCTCGCCCCATCTCTGTCTCTCCCTCCGACTCTTTCTCGCCCTTTACCCCTCTGCCTCTCTCTACCCCTCCCTATCTCAGCCCCTCTGGCACATACTCCATCTCACTTTCCCCCTCTCTGCCCCACCCCCTCTCATTGTTGTGTTGTGTTGTTTCTGCTGTCACATTGGTAAACGCATACATTAGTAAACGCATACATTGAAACAACATCTCTTTTCTACAAAGGCTCCGTTTGAAGTGCAGACACCTTTCAAAATCGTCCTCCCGCCTTGTCAGGCGTGAGCTAGAACAAGTTATTAAACTATTCAGATCAGCGGCTGCTGGAGAGGGGGATCACAGCGGATTCAGATTCCTTCATACGACGCAGGGGTTACAGTTTGCAAACTGTCAGTCAATCAGTCCCTCCACCGCCTCACTTGTCCTACAATGAGCCCCTTCGCCCCCTCTCTATGTTTTACAGGCGTCAACCATGCAATCAGTCTCGCCTTTGGGCCCTTATAAGTATTTAGAGAGGATAAACACTCTCATCTGGCAAACAGGCTCGCGCCCAAGAGCTAGCACGGCCTGCGGAAATGGGGAACACGTTTCCTCTGCTGGCAGGAGTGAGTGCACAGCAGAGGGGCGAGAGCGGCAGTGTAGCTCAATAGGCGCGGATCGGAGGGGGCAGGTGGTTAAACCGGGTGAAGCAGGGAACCAAGACAATCACTACTACTGCCTAAACGTTCTCTGTCCATTAAACCGTGCTGAGGACTAACTTCATCCGGACTGTTTTTGAAATGAATATCGCCAGCAGCTATCTCACTCACCTGATGTTCTCCCTTTCTTTCTCGCTCCATTTCATTCCTCTTGCTTAGTTTAACATCCTTTCTTATTTCGCTCACGGTCTTTTCCTTTTGCTTCTTACTGGCTCCCTGTCCATTTCAATTCTGACCTTTACATCTGTCCTCTATGATAATCTTTCCCTCCGTCCCTCTCTGCCCTAATATCTTCTGCTCTCCACATCTTTCCAACTCTACCTCCTTTCGCTCCTCACTCCTCTTCCACTTCGCATTGTCATTCTTTTTAGCCTCCCTCTGGTTCTTTTCTCTTTGGTCCACCTTTCACAATCCCACTTCTGTTCTCCCTCCTCTGTAATTTCTTCAATTTCTACTCAATATTCCCCTCTTCCTTTCTTAACTTTCGCGCTCTTTTCTTCCCTCAGTTCACTGCCCTTCTCTGGCAAGAGGGAGTATTCTGTACCTCAGTCAATACATTTTCCTGCCTGGGTGTTTCATACGCAGCGTTTCACCAATAAATGTATGCTCTGGTGAACCGTATTTATTCATTTGTTTTAAAAACCTGCAAGTGGTGCATAAACACGCACTTTGTACGTATAGTCCTTGCTTACCAGAAGCAAGGCTGGCAGTAAAAGAGACTGCCAGCTTTGCTTCTCGTAAGTAACGACTATAAGTGCTAAGTGCTTGTTTACGCACAGCTTGCAGATTTTCAAACGCATAAATAAAAAGCATTGTCATTTACAATGCAATAGCTGAAACTCTCGCAACTGCGAGACCTATTGCATTGCAAATGCTTGCTATACAGTAGTGTGGGAGGCCTTCCTTTCAAGTGACAAGGTGATCATTAAAAAGGGGTCACCCTTCTTTACGCCTAATCTACTGATGTTTGAAGCCCACATTGGTTTATTTAAGAGGCGCATTGAGTGTAAATTGATGCCGGAGGCTGTTTCTTGGAATTTGATTTACTCATGTTCTCAAAATTCCTGAACATTTAAAGTCCTCCCCCGCTCGATCGATCATTAGTTCAGCCTTATGCTATTCATTCAATCACCCATCAAAAGCATTCTTTCCATTTTATTCCTGTGGATGAATACATGGATGCATGTGTATATTGCATGCTTCTGCGAACAGAGCTGCCTCAAACATTGCCCAGAAAGAAATGATGATCCTTGGTTTCGGTTTGTCTCCTCAGCTTGGCAACACAAGACCAAGTGCATGCTTTATTTTTCAAGCACTTTCGACATTTATATTGTATTATCCTCTTTCGAATTCTTACAGTGTTTTAATGTGGCTGAAGTGGCGTGAGTGCTACTTATAAACAATTCGTAAATAAAAAGTGAGTGCACCAACAGCTTTAACCAGGGTTGTTTTAACATTGGTCTAAGAGGGCCTGATCCATGGCAGATTTTCAAGAGAATCACTGAATATGTAAATAATGGGATTTTAGAATCTTACAATGTTTACGGAAGCCAAGCACTGCAATTTTACACATTTATAGTTAAAAGCAGTGCTTGAAATGGAAAAATAGAAGTCCAGGTATACTGTGCCATAGTACCTGCATGTCACCAGTGTATATGCACCCACTCACCGCACACGTGACATAAAACAGTGAAAAAAGTTGTTTATTAAAATTATACTTCATAAGTCTCACCTAGGCGGTATTTTTACTATACCTCCACCTTGTGTGAGTCTGTTACTCTCAGATCACAGGATTCTGAGGAAATAAAATGAAATTAAATGAATGTGGTGAAATTGTTACTTTGCACAAACCTAATACTGGGATGTTACCCTGTATCTATTAACCATATTTATTGCTATTCTTGGTTATAAACCCATGTCTAATTTCTTGGTACTTGAATGATGGAACAAGAGGAGACACTTAAATAGCTACTTATTGTCTCGTGTAACCTATTTTAAAGTTGCTCCAGGTCAGTGGGTATTGTGAGGCATTCTAACAATTAATATTCTGGTACTGCACGCACACGGGTGTATTCGGCACAGAGAAACTGGTAAGATCCCGCTTAATCAAAATACCGAAACCACCGAGTGTGCTAAATACAAACCCAGTAAAATAACCATCTACAAGGTACGCCCGTTTTCAGCCCCAGATATCATGGCATATGGACATGCGATAGGCGATCGTTCGATCGCTATATCTACACAAGCGAATATAAATCGTACGTGTTTCTGAGAAGTGCTGGTACTCTCCAATTAAAAGTATTATGTCTCTCTTGAGAAGTGCTGGTACTCTCTCTCTCAAAATAAAACAAGCATTTGCAATGCAACAGGTCTCGCATATACACGAGTTTGAGCTATTGGCATTATAAATGACAATGCCTTTTATTTATGTTTTGGTTTTTGAAACATCAATAAAACGCATTGTCATTTACAATGCCAATAGCTTAAACTCCCGTAAATGCGAGACCTATTGCATTGCAAATGCTTGTTGTTTTTGTTTGGGATGCACATAGGTGTTGATTACTATGATTTCTTGGGAAACCTTGTTGAACTTGAGCGTTCTTTGCTGCCTGTACCGCGCTTAGTGTTGTGATTTTGGCCTCTATGGACAGGGTTTTTCCTATTTTAGATATTGAGGCTAGGATCATTAACCCCCCCCCGAACGGTGACCAAAATCAGATCCCTTTATGGCCGGAACAAAGCAGGAGGTATACCCCTGGAGCTCAAAGGCCTTGTCTTCCCAGGTTTCCTGGAGGAGTATCATGTCAAATGACGTTAAGTAGTTAACTACCTCATGATCATCAATTTTGCTTGCCAGGCCGTTAATGTTCCAAATACACATTCTGATTTTCCCTTGCTCTGCAGGGGCTACCTGTAAGGTACCGATCTTTTGTCAGTTTGGACGCTCTGTTGTTATTGTTCGTTTTATTTGCGGCCAGATCTGCATTGCCGGTGTCGAAGCTGGAATTGATGGCCCAAGGCTTGTACTCGGATTAGAAACCTTTGTGCACGTAGTTAGAGCGCCAGGAGTGCTGCTCCTTGCTCCTCTTAATACCGAGGTGGTGGTTTTGATTGGGGCGTTGGTGTGAACATTTGGGAAAGGTGTTGGGTAAGGAGATTTTAATTCAGCTTCCAGCTTTATACCCCAGAGCTTTAACTTACTTTTTTCTTCCATGATTTTATTCGCTGTCCCACTAGAGTTCCATCTTGTTTTGGTCACCTCTGGACACAGACGATTGTTACTTGGAAGGAATTCTATGGAAAGCAGATCTGATTAGCTTATATTTTCTAGGCTCCTGATGGAATTTAAAAGTCGTAATACGTTCCCTCTGTTTAGTACATCTACTCTTCCCCGGGATTCATACTCAGGGGTGAAAATAATGGTGGCCGGTCCTTCTGTAATTCTCGCCTCCGTTTCCTGGGTAGAGATTGCCTCCTGAGGATGGGGCCTTGGTTGCAAAAGGTTGTTCTGTCCCGCTCCTGGATTGCCATGAATGCGGGAGATTAGCAAGGGGTCAGTTGAAAGCTTGGTTTTTCCTGGTGAACAGCTTGATCTCGCGGCGCCCCCCCCGACGGCTGTTGTACTAGGTCTCTGTTTTCGGACAGTTGGACTTCATTTGAGAACGGCCTTGAGCTTTGTTCTTTAATGATGTTAGATAATTCTTGCTTTGGTGTTACTAGCTCTTTTCCTATTAGAGTTGACCCCTGTCTGTTGTCGCATTTTGAGATGTTCTGTCTTGGTAATCTTAGGGATGCCCCCGTAGTCGCGACCGTCATGTTAGGCCTTGCAGTGGAACGATCAATCCTGTCTGACAAGGTGGAGGTGGAGACGTGCCTGATTTCTTCGACATCGGAGTCTGGTACAACCAAAGTTGCGTGACTTTGATTTGTGGCGCTGAGGTCCAGGACTAGTGACTTCCTGTTTCGTCCCTTCCTTTTTTGTTTGCGGCGAGCCTTCCAAGGTAAGTGATTTTTTTTTTGCAGGACTCTTTTGTGTTGTTACCGTTGTTGCCGTTGCTTCACTGCCTAAGTTGGTTGGTAACAGGTCCATTTTTTGGAGTTCAGGTGGAGCTGTTCCTGGCCTACGCAAACCGTCGGTGGAATAAGTGAGCACTGGGGCGTTGCCTTTTATATCTGATAGGAGGTTACCTAACATAGATGGTAATGTTATTAGCTTGTCAATTATTGGGGCACAGGTGCATTCAAGTTGGGGGGTTTGGCTTCCATTGACCGCTTCTTGTTCCCGCTTTATTAAGCTATTAAGTTTGATAACTTTTTGTCAATCCCGGATGTAAAAATTGGCCAAGGTCTGAAGAACCGTAAGCTGCAAGTCCAATTTATGCGATTGGTATTGAAGCGCTGTAGCTGAATATTGCATTGTACTTAGCATTGTGGCCCAAATGGATTCTGTTTACAAGGCTTCGCTGAGGTTGCTTCTTTCTAACCGCAGTGTGTTAGTTATTACAGGGGGTGTATGATTTAAGGCAGGTTTTAAATTATAAGATGCTACAAGTTCCTCCCATTCCTGTGAGGCCAGGAAAGACATGTCCGGATTTGTTAAGTGAGATTCTTCATAAGGAGACATCATACGGCGCTCAGAAGGTTTGTTGTCCAGTGGGCCATCAAAAGCTACCGGGGCTGCCGGAGCGCCGGCTTGTAAGATTTGCATCTGAAGTGGGGAGCTGTTTTTTGGCTGCAGGAGGGGGACCATTCCCTTGTACACTGCCGACTGGCTTAATTCCAAGAAGGAGACCCGAGGGTCCACTCATAATTCAGTTTCCGGTCGCTCCAGAGACTCTGGGATGCTTATGTTTTGCTGACTTTTAGTATCTGCTTTTTGGGTTGTTCCAGACTTTAGATAGTTTTTAGGACTGCCTTGCTCATTGGCGGCCATCGCCTGGGCTAGCTCACTGTCGTCCCTGCCGGCTCCGACACCTATTATATTTTTAGCCTCCCCGTTTGCCCGGGTGTCTGTGGCTTGTTTTAATATAGCCTGGTCTCCCACCATAAGTGCGAACCCTTGATGGTTTTTAACTTTATGGTGAGACAGGGATTCAGTAGATATAATGGGAGACTGATGAATTAATCCAAACTTCCCTGGCTGCAATAGCGTTTGCAGCCCTTTTACGTTCTCACTCTTAGAGTAAATTACTGTTCCGGGATCTTTCAGGAATGAAAATTTTGTATACATTTTTGGTTGAAGGGTGCAAGGGTTTTTCCTATAAGGTCCTGGTGACTGGTTCAAGTCAGCTATCGGATGAGAAGTTGTTGTCGCCATTCTTTGAGCTTTACTGGCACTTTCGCCATTGGTAAAAGAAATTATGGGGGTACTAGTGCTGGTGTCACCCATGACTGTATTACTTTTTGTACTCGTTTTATCGGAGGCCGACCCTAATCCAAGGGCACTTGAACCCACTCGGTTTACTTTCTCTTTTTTTGATTTAGATTTTGGTCTTGAGGGAGTCCTCCTTACTCTGCCTGACCGCATGACCCCTTTATTAGTCTTTTATAATCACCTTGTAACCTGAATTACACGGTCCGCAAACAGGTGAACTCTTCAGCCCGAACCCACACTCTGCTTTAATGCTGGTTCTTAACTGTATAAACTATATAAAGTTACCAAAGATTGTCAAGCTCAGGTAAGATCAATTGTAGCAGTTATGATTGTAGTTGTGGCTGTGGCTATGGCTGTGGTTGTAACTATAGCTCTGAGGACTTATTTAATGTCAGTCAGTTGTGGTCTAATAATACACCGTGCATTACTAGGAAGCTGGGATGAATCAGTCGGACTGTTTGGGATCAATTTAGGCCCAATTAACATGAAGAGAGAAGGAAGGCAAGCAGCGGATGGCAATGGCTATGGCGGTGGGCAGATAGCAGGGCGCAGGGGGCAGGAGGGGAAGAAGCCAGAGAGCAGGGCACACTGGGGAGCCGCAAGCCGCACCCAATCTAGTTGGGCCGCTTCCGTGGACTCACCTGGGCACTCACTCAGCGGCCGCCACTAACGGCGAACGCGCTCTCGCACTCCTGCGCTTACATGCTGCCACTGACGTTGCCACTGTCCGCAGAGTCCGGAATTGCCTGGGAGTCCAGGAATCAAAGTGCGCTCCCTGCAACAAGCGAAGGACTCTGAGGCGCTCCTCGCCCCTTGCTTGCTGGGCTCTGCTCGGCGTCTCACGTGACCCGTCAGCTGATTCTGGAGAAACCCTCGTAGTGCCTGCAATCAGTAAGTCTCAGCTTGCGTCACCTGGGTCAGCTGCCTATACCTGCCCGCACTGACAACCACACCTCCAGGCACCTCCTGGTGTCTTGGCCCCCGCGGGGAAGCAGGTAAGCGGCAGGCACGCAGAAACAGGGCAGTACAGATCCTCCCAGCTGTTTCGGCCCCACGCTCAGCCCGGTCGTAGACCGCAACACTGCAACACCGCGCCCGCAAGCCGTACCCGGTGAAAGCGCTGAGGTCCGCGGGGTGCCTGGGGACACAGGTGTGGGCTCAAGTTGACCGCTCAGGTTAACGGCCGGTTAGCAGCTGCGGCGTTCCCTGCAGCTCCGCTCAGCTCAGCTCCAAACGCCGACTCTGCAACTCCAGAACATTGATGCACCGGAAGTGCGTCACTGATGGGACGGATTGTGAGAGAAAGAAACAGGACGAGGTCAATCTGTTGACGGGTGACGCCCACAAGGGGGAGGGTATGGAAAGCAAAGAAAGACTTGTAAACATCCACTGCACCAGTCCAATATTTACTCATTGCTGAATCAACACCGCCCTTCAGGTCCCAAAGCTGAAGTCACACACGTGGAATGGTAAGACAAGCGCGAGGATCTCCTTTATCCAAGCCAGGGATGAACATCTCCCTCAGTCAAGCCAGGGATCTGAGCATCTCCCTTAGTTAATGATGAGCGTCTCCCTCAGCCACACCAGGGAGGAACATCTCCCTCATCCTAGCCATGAATGAACATCTCCCTTAACCAGGGAGGAACAGCTCCCTCATCCTAGCCATGAATGAACATCTCCCTCAACCAGGGAGGAACATCTCCCTCAACTAAGCCATGAATTAACATCTCCCTCAAACATGAATAAACATCTCACTTAGTTAATGATGAGAATCTCCCTCAGCTAAGCCAGGGAGGATAATGTCTCTCCGTCGGTGACAAGCGTGCCCCTCTTTCAGGGTGGAGCGTCTCCCTCAGGTAGGGTTCCAAGGGTCTCCACAAACACCCAGCAGGGGGCACACAGAGCCATCTCCTCGCTGGATCTACAGGAGCACCGGTAACGGTACAGCCGGTAACACTACGGCCGGTAATGGTACAGCCGAACACTCAAGGTTTGAAAATTCGTGGAAGTACTAATCAGTATTTTTAATGACATCATAGGAACTTACCTCACACGACTTTTGATATGAGTGACAACATAGAAAGTAACTCTAATTTAAATAATAAAAAAAAAAAAGTCAAATAAATGAAATAACACCAACACTTTGGAAAAAACAGATGGCTGGCTTACAGTTGCACTCGATGCCCTGTAAAGACATCCAGATTAAAGGTGGGCCACATAGTGCCCCAAGAAGTGCAGAACGCTGCAATACGCCAAATGCAGCTGCTCCCATGAACTGGAGGGTCTGTCGGAGGGCTCGCCTCTAGTCGGTGGGCGGGGGGGGCTCGTTGTAGCCACTGAGGCTCCCAGGGGCTGCAGCGCTCACAGCTGAACTCTGAACAGAACCACTTTTAGAAGGTCAGTCTTAGCTCCTTCTCACCACCTGTGGCATTTAGCCTGTTTTCAATGGAAGCTCAACCAAACCTGCACATGCGTGAGACTCACTCGCAATGAGTGAAACTTGAGACCTCAGCCAAAGCCCGCTGACTTCCCAAAACCCCCAGCTCTTCAGGCCCACGGAAGCCCCCACAAAAGGAGCGCTGCTTAAGTAACCACTTGTACTGGTTCTGCTGCAGGTAGGTGGCCGTCAGCGTCCCACTGAGCCTCCCATTGGATGGCCCGTTGCACCATGGGAGTGTTCCTTATCTGTCCATTGGCAGGTACGAACCGCCTGCACATAGCACTACAGAATCTACCATAAACTGACGTTATCTAGGAAGAGAGGCGAGCCAATCAGAGCAACGACCTGAGGAAAGATTGTAGCAATCAACACAGCAGTCAAAGGCCGAGGGGGAGGGGTGGGCCGGTGAGAACACATGGAGGGCTGAGAGAGCGCAGAGGGAAAGAGGATGAGAGGAGTCGATGGAAGGAAGCGAAACAGGTACAGAGCCAAAGAGAGCAAAGTCCTAGAGGGAAGGGACTCAATGGATGAAACAGGTACAGAGTCAAAGAGAGCAAAGTCCTAGAGGGAAGGGACGGTACTCAATGGATGAAACAGGTACAGAGTCAAAGAGAGCAAAGTCCTAGAGGGAAGGGAAGGGACTCAATGATGAAACAGAACAGAGGTAGAAGAGAGTCAGATACAGCACAAAGGGAAAGAGAGTGAGGCGAGCCAATGAGATTACAGAGGAACAAGACAGCCAGAGAGAGCAGAGTCCAAGCGAGAAGGGAAGGTTCTCAATAAATGCCAATACAGAGGAACAAGAGAGCCAGAGAGAGCAGAGCCCAAGAGAGAAGGGAAGGGAGTCAAATAATGAAAAATTACAGATGGACAAGAGAGAGCAGAGTCCAAGATTAGAAGGGAAGTTAATCAAATAATGAAAAAGTAGAGGGACATGATAGCCAGAGAGAGCAGAATCCTAGAGGGCTGGTATGGCTCCGGATGAAAGAAAACACACAGAAGGACAAAAGAGCAGCAGAGAAGCCAAGGCGAAAAGAGTGAAGTGAGCCAATGAAAGAGCGTACAGATTAGCAAGAGAGCAAGTGGCAGAAGAAAAATGAGAATGAAGTAAGCCAATGAAGACTAGAGTGGTGACCCCGCTGCAGAGACCCGAGCCCTTGCGCATTGGCGATGTAGCGCCTGTAGGTGGCAGCAGAATGTGGGGCATTGGGGTTCCTTGGTCTACAGTATGGTCAGGAGTTCGGAGTGCTGTCCACACCTGCCATGGGTACCAAACCATCTCAGCTCTTACGAAGAGGAATGGGGGTGTGGCACAAAGAAAGAGAGTGAGTGTGTGTGATATCACACCACGCACCAGACTTTCAAATCCACAACTTGGGTTGGCAATACTCGAGTCTCGCATCTCTTCAACCCAAGATGGCCTCTGCAAGAGAGGAGGGAAGAGAACCCAGGGTGATGTATGAGGGGTGCCTACAGCGCAGAGGAGGCCGGGAATGAGCGGGCTGGGCTGGACTGGGGATTTGAATCTGCCAAGAATTCACGCTTCCATCGGGCTTTCTCTGATCTCCCAGAGACCTTGGTCTTGGCTTGTAGAGAACATTGTGTGGGAAACTTGTGCTGAAGTCATGCGTCATCAGCACATGCAAGGCGAGAGGGCATAGAAGAAACTTCAGTTGGGAAGGGATGGAGAGAGGAGTCAAGAGGCTAGAAACGAACATCTTAACTCAGGAGGAGGAACAGAGGTCCCTCTCCAACCCCGAGGCTCATGGGATCACCCACAAATGCGACTCGGTTGTCCATGACAGATCCAACCTCGGCCGTGAATACCAAAGCCCAACACGCCGAAGGGGTGACCACAACTTCCACCCTGATGATGACGAGGGAAGTATCACTACAACAGTCTTAGAAGAGAACCGAATCTACGAATCCAGGGACCTCCAAGGCAAGAGCAGAACTTAAGGTGTCACTTCAGATACATCAACACGGAGCAAGGTAGGAAGGCGAGGCCAGTGAAGGAGTGAAGAGCGGCCGGTGGAAACACCAAGAATGAACAATACTGAGGCGTAAGCTTCTCGAGGATGCTCAGGTCTGAGGTTCAAGTAGTCATGGGAGATTACCCTGTGGACCGCAAGCATCCACGGCATCTTAGGAGGACATGGTAGGCCATCTGATGGACAGATGTTCCAGTCAAGGACCCATTCTCGAGGAGGGATACTGGACACCAGGAGTAGACATTCACCAGCAGCCAGTCATGGAGGAGGTGGGATCAGCAGCTCAACAGGCGGGCGGTGCAAGAGCAGGCAAGGCACAACGAGAGGCACCTTGGAGAGGGTCAACGGGGTCTTCACGACAGGCAGGAAGAACAGACCGTTGAGGTGGGGTCCCGCCACTTACAAAGCCCAGTGTGTACCTCTCGGGGTCTTTAATGTTGGCACCTCTTGGGCCAGTGGATGGTGCACGCTCTTTGCACTCGCTCTCCGCAGGGTGTGCCACGGGTCTGCAGGTTGGACTCACACGTGCCGCAGTTATGCAAAGAGGGCTCAGGGTTTCAAGGGCCAACTGTTGGGTGGGGACTGCAATTAATTCAAACTGGTGGCAGCTCTTGGTCAATGGGGGTACAGGGCCACCTCACTCTCCTTGGCACAACTACTCTCACATCATCATGGCACAACTACTCTCACATCATGCCCCTACATGCAACAACCACCATGCCCCCTGTACGTCCCACTGCCCACGAGGCTTGGAGGATATGGGCAGAGTGAGTTACCGAACAGCTACAATCCAGAGAGATCTGACCATTCCACCAAGCAGCTTATGGGTGGCTCCAAGCATTAACAGGTGATGGGTGACCCCCACGAACTGACAGGTAATGGGATTACCACCAAGAACAGACAGCTGACGGGTGACCACCAAGAACAGACAGCTGACGGGGGACCACCAAGAACAGACAGCTGGCAGGTGACCACCAAGAACAGACAGGTGGCCACCAAGAACAGACGGGTGACCACCAAGAACAGACAGGTGACGACCAAGAACAGACAGGTGACGACCAAGAACAGACAGGTGACCACCAAGAACAGACAGGTGACCACCAAGAACAGACAGGTGACCACCAAGAACAGACAGGTGACCACCAAGAACAGACAGGTGACCACCAAGAACAGACAGGTGACCACCAAGAACAGACAGCTGACGGGTGACCACCAAGAACAGACAGCTGACGGGTGACCACCAAGAACAGACAGCCTTCTTACATGCTGCAAATGTGGAGAGGAAGTGGGATGTCAGCAAAGCACACCTCAGGGACACAACACCAGTGAGAAAGCTGGTGCAAGAGGCACCCTTGACAGGGGTTACAGAGATAGGGGTGAGCAGATGGTGGGGAGGCCTGAAGTAACTGAAAGATAAACAAATAGGCCCAGACAGTCCTAGCAGGTCAAGAGGGTAACAGGAGGAAGATAGGAAAAGAGGTGGGCAGAAGAGCCCATCATGAGGCCAGGCCAGGGATTAGAGGTAAGTCGGAGACTAGAGCCAGGGAGGAGACCAGAGGAAGACAGGAGGCCAGAAGGTCAGCGTCAGGCAGGAGACCAGAAGGTCAGCGTCAGGCAGGAGACCAGAAGGTCAGCGTCAGGCAGGAGACCAGAAGGTCAGCGTCAGGCAGGAGACCAGAAGGTCAGCGTCAGGCAGGAGACCAGTTGCAAGCAGGAGAAAAGAGCCAGGGAATAGACCAGGAGACCAGTGCCAGGCAGAAAACCAGCATCAGACAGATCAGAAGAACAGCGTCAGGCAGGAGACCGGAGCCAGGCAGGAGACCGGAGCCAGGCAGGAGACCGGAGCCAGGCAGGAGACCGGAGCCAGGCAGGAGACCGGAGCCAGGCAGGAGACCGGGATTAGAAAGACAGTAAATTAGAGACAAACAACACAAAAGCCAGACAAGAAAGACACCAGCATCAGTCAGAAGAGACCAGACAGGCACAAGAGTCCACACCAGAGCAAGGCAGGAGAGACCAGAGAAAGGCGAGAGAGAGCATAGCAAGGATGAAGGTCCTAGAGCCAGGCAGGAGAGACCAGAGACAGGTAGCGTAGACTAAGGTCAGGCAGGAGACACCAGGGTCAGGCAGGAGAGACCAGACAGGCACAAGAGTCCACACCAGAGCAAGGCAGGAGAGACCAGAGAAAGGCGAGAGAGAGCATAGCAAGGATGAAGGTCCTAGAGCCAGGCAGGAGAGACCAGAGACAGGTAGCGCAGACTAAGGTCAGGCAGGAGACACCAGGGTCAGGCAGGAGAGACCAGACAGGCACAAGAGTCCACACCAGAGCCAGGCAGGAGAGACCAGAGAAAGGCGAGAGAGAGCATAGCAAGGATGAAGGTCCTAGAGCCAGGCAGGAGAGACCAGAGACAGGTAGCGCAGACTAAGGTCAGGCAGGAGACACCAGGGTCAGGCAGGAGAGACCAGACAGGCACAAGAGTCCACACCAGAGCCAGGCAGGAGAGACCAGAGACAGGCGAGAGAGAGCATAGCAAGGTTGAAGGACCTAGAGCCAGGCAGGAGAGACAAGAGACAGGTAGTGCAGACTAAGGTCAGGCAGGAGACACCAGGGTCAGGCAGGAGAGCTACCTGCGCAAGGATGGACAGTCCGAGGTCCGAAGACCACTCACCAATCATCACGCAGAGGACGTCAAGCGCCACAAACACCTTCCTCTTCTCCATCATCATGGCTCCTGGGGGCGGAGGGGGTCTTTTTCAGAGGAAGTTTCTGTTCTACGGGGTTTGGGGGGTCCTGGGCCCCGTGATCTCGGCACCTGGGGTCTCGGAGAGTTCTCTGTACTCCCGGGGTTATCTCCCGTCCACGGGTGGAGTCTCCACCTGGGGCCTCATATCGAAGCCAGGGAGGGCTCTGTCACTGGCGTGTGGGGGCTCCCCGTAGGTCGTGTCCAGTAAGGGTCCAGTGACAGGGGGCTCCCCAGGGGCTCCCACCGAGGAGTCCTCTCTGGGTCAGTGCTGTCTCTCCTCCCTCGGTCCGTGCAGTCTCTCGTCCCGTGCAGTATCTGCTCTCTGGGTCGGTGCAGTCTCTCGGTCTGTGCAGTCTCTCCCGGGTGCTGTCACCTGGTGCCCACTCCCGTGCGCTCTCGGCCGGCGCTCTCTCCCCTCGAGTGCTGGCTCTCTCCTCCGGCTCCACTACCCGAGGACTCCCTCTCTCCTGCTCCCGGGCTCCTCTGCCCTCTCAGGGGCACCTCCCGCTGCCACCCCTCTGCACCCCGCGGCCACTCCTGGCGCCTCCCTCCGGCCTCTGCTCCTCGACGCTCCTGAACCGGTGGAACTTGTTCTGTTGTGGGCCGAGCCGAGCAGAACCCAGCCCGGCCCCGCCCTCTCCGCCCCCGGAGCCACCCCGGAGGGAGGAGAGAGGGGAGAAGGGAAAGGAGGCGAGGAGGAGAGGGCAGAGAGACAGAGGAGACAGAGGGGATGAAAGAGGTGGGAGACGAGAGGTGGGCGGGGAGGGAAGGGCACGCGAGGGGAGGGGAGGAGAGGGGGTGTAAAGTAGTGAACGTGGGAGGGAGGGTGCGTGCACCAGCAGCTGGAAACAGGAGAAGAGGAAGGAGCAGAGATAAAGAGATGGAAAGAAGCAGAGAATGGGAAACGAGAGAGACAGAGGGAGGAGGCAGGGGGGGCAAGGGGGAAGTGCGAGGGGAGGGGATGGAGCAGGGAGTCGTGGCAAGCCGAAGAGGTGAGTAAACAAATGAGAAGGCAGGAGGAGGGAAGGAAAGTGTGACAGAGGGAAGGGCTCCCCTTCTGTAATATCTTATGACACGTGCACTTATAGTGCATTCAAGGACGTGTCTCCCCTTCTGCACTATGCTACGTCACGTGCATTTATAGTGCATTAAAAAGGACGTGTCTCCCCTTCTGCACTATCTTATCTCACGTGCATTTATAGTGCATTAAAAAGGACGCGTCTCCCCTTCTGCACTATGTTACGTCACGTGCATTTATAGTGCCTTGAAAAAGACAAGTCTCCCCTTCTGCACTATGTTATCTCACTTGCATTTATAGTGCATTAAAAAGGACGTGTCTCCCCTTCTGCACTATGTCACGTGCATTTATACTACATTAAAAAGTACGTGTCTACCCTGCTGTAATGTGCTATGTCACGTGCATTTATGTAGCGTCTGCCCTTTATGGTTCGGGGATTACCGTAAACCTCAAAGGGGTTTTAATATTTTATAGGGCAGTGCTGCAAATAGAAATACAAAAGTGTCCTAGGGTACATAGTTGCTATTAAGTAGTGTTGGTACTCTCCCGTTAAAACTACTGCAGCAGTGCTGAGAAGTGCCAGTACTCTCCCATTAAATGTATTGCATCAGTGCTGAGAAGTACCGGAGCTCTCCTGTTAAATGTACTGCAGCAGTGCTGAGAAGTGCCGGTACTCTCCTGTTAAATGTACTGCAGCAGTGCTGAGAAGTGCTGGTACTCAGCCATTTAATGTACTGCAGCAGTGCTGAGAAGTGCCGGTACTCTCCCATTAAATGTGCTACAGCAGTGCTGAGAAGTGCCGGTACTCTCCCATTAAATGTACTGCAGCAGTGCTGAGAAGTGCTGGTACCCTCCCATTAAATGTACTACAGCAGTGCTGAGAAGTGCCGGTACTCTCCCATTAAAAGTATTGCAGCAGTGCTGAGAAGTGCTGGTACTCTATCATTAAATGTACTGCAGCTGTAATGAGGAGTGCCAGTAGTCTCCCATTAAACGTACTGCAGCAGTGCTGTAAAGTGCCAGTACTCTCCCATTAAATGTACTGCAGCAGTGCTGAGAAGTACTGGTACTCTCCCACTAAATGTACTGCAGCAGTGCTGAGAATTGCCGGTACTCTCGCGTTAAACGTACTGCAGCAGTGCTGAGAAGTGCCAGTACTCTCTTGTTAAACGTACTGCAGCAGTGCTGAGAAGTGCAGATACTCTCCCATTAAATGTACTGCAGCAGTGCTGAGAAGTACCGGTACTCTCCCATTAAATGTACTGCAGCAGTGCTGAGAAGTGCAAGTACTCTCCCATTAAATGGATTGCAGCAGTGCCGAGAAGCGCTGCTACTCTCCAATTAAATGTATAGAAACAGTACTGTGAAGTGCCGGTACTCTCCCATTAAATGTATTGCATCAGTGCTGAGAAGTGCCGTCACTCTCCCATTAAATGTATTGCAGCAGTGCTGTAAAGTGAGGTTACACCCCCACTAAGTGCATTACAGCAGTGCTGAGAAGTGCCAATACTCGCCCATTAACGGTATTGCAGCTGTGCTGAGAAGTGCCAGCCCTCTCCGGTTAAATGTATTGCAAGAGTGATTGGAAGTGCCGGCCCACTCTCGTTAAATGTATTGCAGAACTGCTGAGAAGTGCCGGTTCTCTCCTGTTAAATGTATTTCTGCAGTGCAGAGAAGTGTCGATTCTGTCCCGTTAAATGTATTGCAGCAGTGCCGTGAAGTGCGGGTACTCTTCTGTTAAATGTATTGCAGCAGTGCTGACAAGCCTCTGTACTCTCCCATTTAATGTATTGCAGCAGTCTTGAGAAGTGATGGTCCTCTCCCGTTCTATGTACTGCAGCAGTGCTGAGAAGGGCCGATCCTCTACCGATAAATGTAATGCAGCAGTGCTTAGAAGTGCCGGTACTCTCCCGTTAAATGTATTGCAGCAGTGCTGAGAAGTGCTGGTTCTCTCCCGTTAAATGTACTGCAGCAGTGCTGAGAAGTGCCGGTACTCTCCCATTAAATGTATTAAGCAGTGCTGAGAAGTGCCGGTCCTCTCCCGTTAAATCTACTGCAGCAGTGCTGAGAAGTGCAAGTACTCTCCCTTTAAATGGATTGCAGCAGTGCTGAGAAGCGCTGGTACTCTCCCGTTAAATGTAAAGCAGCAGTGCTGTGAAGTGCCGGTACTCTCCCATTAAATGTATTGCAGCAGTGCTGAGAAGTGCGGACACTCTTTCGTTAAATGTATTGCAGCAGTGCTGTAAAGTGACGTTACTCTCTCACTAAGTGCATTACAGCAGTGCTGAGAAGTGCCGGTACTCGCCCATTAAGTGTATTGCGATACAAAAGGGGATGATGGACGGAACGTTTGAGCCAATCAAACACTCACCCCCAGTCAACTGATCTGGGTTTAATCCATCATCATTCTTTAGCTCACTCCACCACCCCAGTTCAGACATGGCCATATGCAAATCAGTCTGACCCTGTGCCTCATGGGAACAGTCCAGCCCGAACTGCCAAGCCATGTCTTCCCTGGACCGGAAACAAGCATCCTAGGACCGGTTTCTGGCATTCCAGCCGTCATCAGCCAGGCTTGCTTGAATCCAGTGGCAAAGTGAGCAAGGGACCCACGTCTGGGCATACCCCGCCAACTTAGGGCGAACAAAGCGATACAAAGGGGATGATGGACGGAGCGTTTGAGCCAATCAAACACTCACCCCCAGTCAACTGATCTGGGTTTAATCCATCATCATTCTTTAGCTCACTCCACCACCCCAGTTCAGACATGGCCATATGCAAATCAGTCTGACCCTGTGCCTCATGGGAACAGTCCAGCCCGAACTGCCAAGCCATGTCTTCCCTGGACCGGAAACAAGCATCCTAGGACCGGTTTCTGGCATTCCAGCCGTCATCAGCCAGGCTTGCTTGAATCCAGTGGCAAAGTGAGCAAGGGACCCACGTCTGGGCATACCCCCGCCAACTTAGGGGCGAACAAAGCGATACAAAAGGGGATGATGGACCGGAGCGTTTGAGCCAATCAAACACTCACCCCCAGTCAACTGATCTGGGTTTAATCCATCATCATTCTTTAGCTCACTCCACCACCCCAGTTCAGACATGGCCATATGCAAATCAGTCTGACCCTGTGCCTCACGGGAACAGTCCAGCCCGAACTGCCAAGCCATGTCTTCCCTGGACCGGAAACAAGCATCCTAGGACCGGTTTCTGGCATTCCAGCCGTCATCAGCCAGGCTTGCTTGAATCCAGTGGCAAAGTGAGCAAGGGACCCACGTCTGGGCATACCCCCGCCAACTTAGGGCGAACAAAGCGATACAAAGGGGATGATGGACGGAGCGTTTGAGCCAATCAAACACTCACCCCCAGTCAACTGATCTGGGTTTAATCCATCATCATTCTTTAGCTCACTCCACCACCCCAGTTCAGCCATGGCCATATGCAAATCAGTCTGACCCTGTGCCTCATTGGGAACAGTCCAGCCCGAACTGCCAAGCCATGTCTTCCCTGGACCGGAAACAAGCATCCTAGGACCGGTTTCTGGCATTCCAGTCGTCATCAGCCAGGCTTGCTTGAATCCAGTGGCAAAGTGAGCAAGGGACCCACGTCTGGGCATACCCCCGCCAACTTAGGGCGAACAAAGCGATACAAAAGGGGATGATGGGCGGAGCGTTTGAGCCAATCAAACACTCACCCCCAGTCAACTGATCTGGGTTTAATCCATCATCATTCTTTAGCTCACTCCACCACCCCAGTTCAGACATGGCCATATGCAAATCAGTCTGACCCTGTGCCTCATGGGAACAGTCCAGCCCGAACTGCCAAGCCATGTCTTCCGTGGACCGGAAACAAGCATCCTAGGACCGGTTTCTGGCATTCCAGCCGTCATCAGCCAGGCTTGCTTGAATCCAGTGGCAAAGTGAGCAAGGGACCCACGTCTGGGCATACCCCGCCAACTTAGGGCGAACAAAGCGATACAAAAGGGGATGATGGACGGAACGTTTGAGCCAATCAAACACTCACCCCCAGTCAACTGATCTGGGTTTAATCCCATCATCATTCTTTAGCTCACTCCACCACCCCAGTTCAGACATGGCCATATGCAAATCAGTCTGACCCTGTGCCTCATGGGAACAGTCCAGCCCGAACTGCCAAGCCTTGTCTTCCCTGGACCGGAAACAAGCATCCTAGGACCGGTTTCTGGCATTCCAGCCGTCATCAGCCAGGCTTGCTTGAATCCAGTGGCAAAGTGAGCAAGGGACCCACGTCTGGGCATACCCCCGCCAACTTAGGGCGAACAAAGCGATACAAAGGGGATGATGGACGGAGACGTTTGAGCCAATCAAACACTCACCCCCAGTCAACTGATCTGGGTTTAATCCATCATCATTCTTTAGCTCACTCCACCACTCCAGTTCAGACATGGCCATATGCAAATCAGTCTGACCCTGTGCCTCATAGGAACAGTCCAGCCCGAACTGCCAAGCCATGTCTTCCCTGGACCGGAAACAAGCATCCTAGGACCAGTTTCAGGCATTCCAGCCGTCATCAGCCAGGCTTGCTTGAATCCAGTGGCAAAGTGAGCAAGGGACCCACGTCTGGGCATACCCCCGCCAACCTAGGGCGAACAAAGCGATACAAAAGGGGATGATGGGCCAGAACGTTTGAGCCAATCAAACACTCACCCCCAGTCAACTGATCTGGGTTTAATCCATCATCATTCTTTAGCTCACTCCACCACCCCAGTTCAGACATGGCCATATGCAAATCAGTCTGACCCTGTGCCTCATGGGAACAGTCCAGCCCGAACTGCCAAGCCATGTCTTCCCTGGACCGGAAACAAGCATCCTAGGACCGGTTTCTGGCATTCCAGCCGTCATCAGCCAGGCTTGCTTGAATCCAGTGGCAAAGTGAGCAAGGGACCCACGTCTGGGCATACCCCCGCCAACTTAGAGGCGAACAAAGCGATACAAAAGGGGATGATGGACGGAACGTTTGAGCCAATCAAACACTCACCCCCAGTCAACTGATCTGGGTTTAATCCATCATCATTCTTTAGCTCACTCCACCACCCCAGTTCAGGGTATGCCCAGACGTGGGTCCCTTGCTCACTTTGCCACTGGATTCAAGATAGCCTGGCTGATGAGGGTTTTGAACCCGAAACCGGTCCCAGGATGCTTGTTTCCGGTCCAGGAAGACATGGCTTGGCAGTTCGGGCTGGACTGTTCCCATGAGGCACAGGGTCAGACTGATTTGCATATGGCTGTGTCTGAACTGGGGTGGTGGAGTGAGCTAAAGAATGATGATGGATTAAACCCAGATCAGTTGACTGGGGGTGAGTGTTTGATTTGCTCTAACGCTCCGTCCATCATCCCCTTTGGTATCGCATTAAGTGTATTGCAGCAGTGCTGTGAAGTGCCAGTACTCTCCCATTAAATGTATTGCAGCTGTGCTGAGAAGTGCCAGTCCTTTCCCGATAAATGTATTGCAAGAGTGATGGGAAGTGCCGGCCCTCTCTCGTTAAATATATTGCAGCATTGCTGAGAAGTGCCAGTTCTCTCCCGTTAAATGTATTGCTGCAGTGCCGAGAAGTGTCGATTCTGTCCCTTTAAATGTATTGCAGCAGTGCCATGAAGTGCGGGTACTCTCCCATTAAATGTATTGCAGCAGTGCTGACAAGTGTCGGTACTCTCCCATTAAATGTATTGCAGCCGTGCTGGAAAGCGCTGCTACTCTCCCATTAAATGTACTGCAGCAGTGCTGTGAAACGCTGGTACTTACCCATTAAATGTACTGCATCTGCCCTGGGAAGTGGCGGATCTCTCCCATTAAATGTATTGCTGCAGTGCCGAGAAGTGCCGGTACTGTCCCATTAAATGTATTGCCTTAGTGCCGAGAAGTGCAGGTACTCTCCCGTAAAATGTATTACAGCAGTGCTGAGGTGTGCCGGTACTCTCCCATTAAATGTATTGCAGCAGTGCTGTGAAGTGTCGGTACTCTCCTATTACATGTATTTGCAGCAGTGCTGTGAAGTGCCGTACTCTCCCATTAAATGTATTGCAGCCGTGCTGAGAAGCGCTGATACTCTCCCATTAAATGTACTGCAGCAGTGCTAAGAAGCGCCGGTTCTCTCCCACTAAATGTACTGCAGCAGTGCTGTGAAGTGCCTGTACTCTCCCATTAAATATATTGCAGTGGTGCTAAGAAGCGCCAGTACTCTTCCATTAAATGTATTGCAGCAGCGCTGAGAAGTGCCAGTACTCTTCCTTTAAATGCATTTCAGCACTGCTGAGAAGTGCCGGTACTCTCTCATTAAATGTACAGCAGCAGCGCTGGGAAGTGCCTGTACTCTCCCATTAAATGTATTGCAGCAGTGCTGAGAAGTGCCGGTACTCTCCCATTAAATGAATTGCAGCAGTCCTGGGAAGTGCAGATACTTTCCCATTAAATGAATTTCAGTGGTGCTGAGAAGTGCCAGTACTCTCCCATTAAATGTACTGTAGCAATGCTGAGAAGTGCCTGTCCTCTCCCATTAAATGTATTGCAGCAGTGCTCAGAAGTGCTGGTACTCTCTCATTAAATGTACTGCAGCAGCGCTGGGAAGTGCCTGTACTCTCACATTTAATGTATTGCAGCAGTGCTGAGAAGTGCCAGTACTCTCTCATTAAATGTATTGCTGCAGTGCTGGGAAGTGCCTGTACTCTCCCATTTAATGTATTGCAGTGGTGCTAAGAAGCGCCGGTACTCTCCCATTAAATGTATTGCAGCAGTGCTGAGAAGTGCCGGTACTCTCTCATTAAATGTACTGCAGCAGCGCTGGGAAGTGCCTGTACTCTCCCTTTAAATGTATTGCAGTGGTGCTAAGAAGCGCCAGTACTCTCCCATTAAATGTATTGCAGCAGTGCTGAGAAGTGCCGGTACTCTCTCATTAAATGTACTGCAGCAGCTCTGGGAAGTGCCTGTACTCTCCCATTAAATGTATTGCAGTGGTGCTAAGAAGTGCCAGTACCCTTCCATTAAATATATTGCAGCAGTTCTGAGAAGTGCCAGTACTCTTCCTTTAAATGTACTGCAGCAACGCTGGGAAGTGCTGGTACTCTTCCATTAAATGTATTGCAGCAGTGCTGAGAAGTACTAGTACTCTTCATTTAAATGTATTGCAGCACTGCTGAGAAGTGCCAGTACTCTCTCATTAAATGTACTGCAGCAGCGCTGGGAAGTGCCTGTACTCTCCCATTAAATGTATTGCAGCAGTCCTGAGAAGTGCCAGTACTCTCTCATTAAATGTATTGCAGCAGTCCTGGGAAGTGCAGATACTCTCCCATTAAATGAATTGCAGTGGTGCTGAGAAGTGCCAGTACTTTCTCACTAAATGTATTGCAGCAGTGCTGAGAAGCGCTGCTACTCTCCCATTAAATGTACTGCAGCAGTGCTAAGAAGTGCTGGTACTATCCCATTAAATGTATTGCAACAGTGCTGAGAAGCGCTGCTACTCTTCCATTAAATGTACTGCAGCAGTGCTGAGAAGTGCCGGTACTCTCCCATTAAATGAATTCCAGCAGTCCTGGGAAGTGCAGATACTCTCCCATTAAATGAATTGCAGTGGTTCTGAGAAGTGCAAGTACTCTCCCGTTAAATGTACTGCAGCAGTGCTGAGAAGTGCCGGTACTCTCTCATTAAATGTACTGCAGCAGCTCTGGGAAGTGCCTGTACTCTCCCATTAAATGTATTGCAGTGGTGCTAAGAAGTGCCAGTACCCTTCCATTAAATGTATTGCAGCAGTGCTGAGAAGCGATGCTACTCTTCCATTAAATGTACTGCAGCAGTGCTGAGAAGTGCAGATACTCTCCCGTTAAATGTATTGCAGCAGTGCTGAGAAGTGCCAGTTCTCTCCCATTAAATGTACTACAGCAGTGCTGAGAAGTGCCAATACTCTCCAATTAAATGTATTACAGCAGTGCCGGTACTCTCCCGTTAAATGTACTGCATCAGTGCTGAGAAGTGCCAGTCCTCCCCTATTAAATGTACTGCAGCAGTGCTGAGAAGTGCCGGTACTCTCCCACTCAATGTATTGCACCAGTGCTGAGAAGTGCCAGTTCTCTCCCGTTAAATGTATTGCTGCAGTGCCGAGAAGTGTCGATTCTGTCCCGTTAAATGTATTGCAGCAGTGCCCTGAAGTGCGGGT
Source organism: Calotriton arnoldi (assembly GCA_963921515.1). Taxonomy (NCBI): domain Eukaryota; kingdom Metazoa; phylum Chordata; class Amphibia; order Caudata; family Salamandridae; genus Calotriton; species Calotriton arnoldi. The sequence goes on from CAWUFW010001460.1 coordinate 1,438,032, forward strand.
ACTCTCCCATTAAATGTATTGCTGCAGTGCCGAGAAGTGCCGGTACTGTCCCATTAAATGTATTGCCTTAGTGCCGAGAAGTGCAGGTACTCTCCCGTAAAATGTATTGCAGCAGTGCTGAGGTGTGCCGGTACTCTCCCATTAAATGTATTGCAGCAGTGCTGTGAAGTGTCGGTACTCTCCTATTACATGTATTTGCAGCAGTGCTGTGAAGTGCCGGTACTCTCCCATTAAATGTATTGCAGCCTTGCTGAGAAGCGCTGATACTCTCCCATTAAATGTACTGCAGCAGTGCTGAGAAGCGCTGGTACTCTCCCATTAAATGTACTGCAGCAGTGCTAAGAAGCGCCGGTACTCTCCCATTAAATGTATTGTGTTAGTTCCAAGAAGTGCAGGTACTCTCCTGTTAAATGTATTGCAGCAGTGCTGACAAGCGTCTGTACTCTCTCATTTAATGTATTGCAGCAGTGCTGAGAAGTGCCAGTACTCTCTCATTAAATGTACTGCAGCAGTGCTGAGAAGTGCCAGTACTCTCCCATTAAATGTATTGCATCAGTAGTGAGAAGTGCCGGTCCTCTCCTGTTAAATGTATTGCAGCAGTGCTAAGAAGCGCCGGTACTCTCCCATTAAATGTATTGCAGCAGTGCTGAGAAGCGCTGCTACTCTCCCATTAAATGTACTGCAGCAGTGCTAAGAAGCGCCGGTTCTCTCCCACTAAATGTACTGCAGCAGTGCTGTGAAGAGCCGGTACTCTCCTATTTCATGTATTACAGTAGTGCTGAGAAGTGCCATTACTCTCTCGTTAAATGTATTACAGCAATGCTGAGAAGTGCCAGTACTCTCCCATTAAATATAGTGTAGCAGTGCTGAGAAGTGCCTGTCCTCTCCCGTTAAATGTATTGCAGCAGTGCTGAGAAGCGCCGGTACTCTCTCATTAAATGCACTGCAGCAGCGCTGGGAAGTGCCTGTACGCTCCCATTAAATATATTGCAGTGGTGCTAAGAAGCGTCAGTACTCTTCCATTAAATATATTGCAGCAGCGCTGAGAAGTGCCAGTACTCTTCCTTTAAATGCATTGCAGCACTGCTGAGAAGTGCCGGTACTCTCTCATTAACTGTACTGCAGCAGCGCTGGGAAGTGCCTGTACTCTCCCACTAAATGTATTGCAGCAGTGCTGAGAAGTGCCGGTACTCTCCCATTAAATGAATTGCAGCAGTCCTGGGAAGTGCAGATACTTTCCCATTAAATGAATTGCAGTGGTGCTGAGAAGTGCCAGTACTCTCCCATTAAATGTACTGTAGCAGTGCTGAGAAGTGCCTGTCCTCTCCCATTAAATGTATTGCAGCAGTGCTCAGAAGTGCCGGTACTCTCTCATTAAATGTACTGCAGCAGCGCTGGGAAGTGCCTGTACTCTCACATTTAATGTATTGCAGCAGTGCTGAGAAGTGCCAGTACTCTCTCATTAAATGTACTGCTGCAGTGCTGGGAAGTGCCTGTACTCTCCCATTTAATGTATTGCAGTGGTGCTAAGAAGCGCTGGTACTCTCCCATTAAATGTATTGCAGCAGTGCTGAGAAGTGCCTGTACTCTCTCATTAAATGTACTGCAGCAGCGCTGGGAAGTGCCTGTACTCTCCCATTAAATGTATTGCAGTGGTGCTAAGAAGCGCCAGTACTCTCCCATTAAATGTATTGCAGCAGTGCTGAGAAGTGCCGGTACTCTCTCATTAAATGTACTGCAGCAGCTCTGGGAAGTGCCTGTACTCTCCCATTAAATGTATTGCAGTGGTGCTAAGAAGTGCCAGTACCCTTCCATTAAATGTATTGCAGGAGTGCTGAGAAGTGCCAGTACTCTTCCTTTAAATGTACTGCAGCAGCGCTGGGAAGTGCTGGTACTCTTCCATTAAATGTATTGCAGCAGTGCTGAGAAGTACCAGTACTCTCCATTTAAATGTATTGCAGCACTGCTGAGAAGTGCAAGTACTCTCTCATTAAATGTACTGCAGCAGCGCTGGGAAGTGCCTGTACTCTCCCATTAAATGAATTGCAGTGGTGCTGAGAAGTGCCAGTACTCTCTCACTAAATGTATTGCAGCAGTGCTGCTACTCTCCCATTAAATGTATTGCAGCAGTGCTGAGAAGTGCCGGTACTCTCCCATTAAATGTATTGCAGCAGTGCTGAGAAGTGCCGGTACTCTCCCATTAAATGTATTGCAGCAGTGCTGAGAAGCGATGCTACTCTTCCATTAAATGTACTGCAGCAGTGCTGAGAAGTGCAGATACTCTTCCATTAAATGTACTGCAGCAGCACCGGGAAGTGCCTGTACTCTTCCATTAAATGTATTGCAGCAGTGCTGAGAAGTGCCAGTACTCTTCCTTTAAATGTACTGCAGCACCGCTGGGAAGTGCCGGTACTCTTCCATTAAATGTATTGCAGCAGTGCTGAGAAGTGCAGATACTCTTCCATTAAATGTACTGCAGCAGCGCTGGGAAGTGCCTGTACTCTTCCATTAAATGTATTGCAGCAGTGCTGAGAAGTACCAGTACTCTTCCTTTAAATGTATTGCATCACTGCTGAGAAGTGCCGGTACTCTCCCATTAAATGTATTGCAGCAGTTCTGAGAAGCGCTGCTACTCCTCCATTAAATGTACTGCAGCAGTGCTGAGAAGTGCAGATACTCTCCCATTAAATGTACTGCAGCAGCGCTGGGAAGTGCCTGTACTCTCTCATTAAATGTACTTCAGCAGCACTGGGAAGTGCCTGTACTCTCCCATTAAATGTATTGCAGTGGTGCTAAGAAGTGCCAGTACTCTTCCATTAAATGTATTGCAGCAGTGCTGAGAAGTGCCAGTACTCTTCCTTTAAATGTACTGCAGCAGCGCTGGGAAGTGCCGGTTCTCTTCCATTAAATGTATTGCAGCAGTGCTGAGAAGTACCAGTACTCTTCCTTTAAATGTATTGCAGCACTGCTGAGAAGTGCTGGTACTCTCTCATTAAATGTACTGCAGCAGCGCTGGGAAGTGCCTGTACTCTCCCATTAAATGTATTGCAGCAGTCCTGAGAAGTGCCAGTACTCTCTCATTAAATGTATTGCAGCAGTCCTGGGAAGTGCAGATACTCTCCCATTAAATGAATTGCAGTGGTGCTGAGAAGTGCCAGTACTCTCTCATTAAATGTATTGCAGCAGTGCTGAGAAGCGCTTCTACTCTCCCATTAAATGTACTACAGCAGTGCTGAGAAGTGCTGGTACTATCCCATTAAATGTATTTCAGCAGTGCTGAGAAATGCCGGTACTCTCCCATTAAATGAATTGCAGCAGTCCTGGGAAGTGCAGATACTCTCCCATTAAATGAATTGCAGTGGTGCAGAGAAGTGCAAGTACTCTCCAGTTAAATGTACTGCAGCAGTGCTGAGAAGCGCTGATACTCTTCAATTAAATGTACTGCAGCAGTGCTGAGAAGTACCGGTACTCTCCCTTTAAATGAATTGCAGCAGTGCTGAGATGTGCCGGTACACTCCCATTAAATGAATTGCAGCAGTCCTGGGAAGTACAGATACTCTCCCATTAAATGAATTGCAGTGGTGCTGAGAAGTGCAAGTACTCTCCCGAAAAATGTACTGCAGCAGTGCTGAGAAGCGCTGATATTCTTCCATTAAATGTACTGCAGCAGTGCTGAGAAGTGCCGGTACTCTCACGTTAAATGTACTGCAGCAGTGCTGAGAAGCGCTGATACTCTTCCATTAAATGTATTGCAGCAGTGCTGAGAAGTACTGGTGTATTGCAGCAGTGCTGAGAAGCGCTGCCACTCTTCCATTAAATGTACTGCAGCAGTGCTGAGAAGTGCCGGTACTATCCCATTAAAAGAATTGCAGCAGTCCTGGGAAGTGCAGATACTCTCCCATTAAATGAATAGCAGTGGTGCTGAGAAGTGCAAGTACTCTCCCGTTAAATATAGTGCAGCAGTGCTGAGAAGCGCTGCTACTCTCCCATTTAATGTACTGCAGCAGTATTAAGAAGTGCCGGTACTCTCCCATTAAATGTATTGCAGTAGTGCTGAGAAGCGCTGCTACTCTTCCATTAAATGTACTGCAGCAGTGCTGAGAAGTGCTGGTACTCTCCCATTAAATGTACTGCAGCAGTGCTGAGAAGTGCTGTTACTCTCCCATTAAATGTATTGCAGCAGTGCTGAGAAGAGCTGCTACTCTCCCATTAAATGTACTGCAGCACTGCTGAGAAGTGCTGGTACTCTCCCATTAAATGTATTGCAGCAGTGCTGAGAAGTGCCAGTACTCTCCCATTAAATGTATTGCAGCAGTGCTGAGAAGTGCCGGTACTCTCCCATTAAATGTATTGCAGCAGTGCTGAGAAGCGATGCTACTCTTCCATTAAATGTACTGCAGCAGTGCTGAGAAGTGCAGATACTCTTCCATTAAATGTACTGCAGCTGCGCTGGGAAGTGCCTGTTCTCTCTCATTAAATGTACTGCAGCAGCACTGGGAAGTGCCTGTATTCTCCCATTAAATGTATTGCAGTGGTGCTAAGAAGTGCCAGTACTCTTCCATTAAATATATTGCAGCAGTGCTGAGAAGTGCCAGTACTCTTCCTTTAAATGTACTGCAGCACCGCTGGGAAGTGCTGGTACTCTTCCATTAAATGTATTGCATCACTGCTGAGAAGTGCCGGTACTCTCCCATTAAATGTATTGCAGCAGTGCTGAGAAGCACTGCTACTCCTCCATTAAATGTACTGCAGCAGTGCTGAGAAGTGCAGATACTCTCCCATTAAATGTACTGCAGCAGCGCTTTGAAGTGCCTGTACTCTCTCATTAAATGTACTTCAGCAGCACTGGGAAGTGCCTGTACTCTCCCATTAAATGTATTGCAGTGGTGCTGAGAAGTGCCAGTACTCTTCCTTTAAATGTACTGCAGCAGCGCTGGGAAGTGCTGGTTCTCTTCCATTAAATGTATTGCAGCAGTGCTGAGAAGTCCCAGTACTCTTCCTTTAAATGTATTGCAGCACTGCTGAGAAGTGCCGGTACTCTCTCATTAAATGTACTGCAGCAGCGCTGGGAAGTGCCTGTACTCTCCCATTAAATGTATTGCAGCAGTCCTGAGAAGTGCCAGTACTCTCTCATTAAATGTATTGCAGCAGTCCAGGGAAGTGCAGATACTCTCCCATTAAATGAATTGCAGTGGTGCTGAGAAGTGCCAGTACTCTCTCATTAAATGTATTGCAGCAGTGCTGAGAAGCGCTTCTACTCTCCCATTAAATGTACTGCAGCAGTGCTGAGAAGTACTGGTACTATCCCATTAAATGTATTGCAGCAGTGCTGAGAAGTGCCGGTACTCTCCCATTAAATGAATTGCAGCAGTCCTGGGAAGTGCAGATACTCTCCCATTAAATGAATTGCAGTGGTGCTGAGAAGTGCAAGTACTCTTCCGTTAAATGTACTGCAGCAGTGCTGAGAAGCGCTGATACTCTTCCATTAAATGTATTGCAGCAGTGCTGAGAAGTACCGGTACTCTCCCAATAAATGTATTGCAGCAGTGCTGAGAAGCGCTGCTACTCTTCCATTAAATGTACTGCAGCAGTGCTGAGAAGTGCCGGTACTCTCCCATTAAAAGAATTGCAGCAGTCCTGGGAAGTGCAGATACTCTCCCATTAAATGAATTGCAGTGGTGCTGAGAAGTGCAAGTACTCTCCCGTTAAATATAGTGCAGCAGTGCTGAGAAGCGCTGCTACTCTCACATTTAATGTACTGCAGCAGTATTAAGAAGTGCCGGTACTCTCCCATTAAATGTATTGCAGTATTGCTGAGAAGCGCTGCTACTCTTCCATTAAATGTACTGCAGCAGTGCTGAGAAGTGCCGGTACTCTCCCATTAAATGAATTGCAGCTGTCCTGGGAAGTGCCGGTACTCTCCCATTATATGTATTGCAGCAGTCCTGGGAAGTGCAGATACTCTCCCATTAAATGAATTGCAGTGGTGCTGAGAAGTTCAAGTACTCTCCCGTTAAATGTACTGCAGCAGTGCTGAGAAGCGCTGCTACTCTCCCATTAAATGTACTGCAGCAGTGCTGAGAAGTGCCAGTACTCTCCCATTAAATGTATTGCAGCAGTGCTGAGAAGCGCTGCTACTCTCCCATTAAATGTACTGCAGCAGTGCTGAGAAGTGCCGGTACTCTCCCATTAAATGTACTGCAGCAGTGCTGAGAAGTGCCGGTACTCTCCCATTAAATGAATTGCAGCAGTGCTGAGAAGTGCAGATTCTCTCCCATTATATGTACTGCAGCAGTGCTGAGAAGTGCCGGTACTCTGCCATTAAATGTATTGCAGCAGTGCTGAGAAGCGCTGCTACTCTCCCATTAAATGTACTGCAGCAGTGCTGAGGAGTGCCAGTACTCTCCCATTAAATGTACTGCAGCAGTGCTGAGAAGTGCTGGTACTCTCCCATTAAATGAATCGCAGAAGTGCAGATACTCTCCCATTAAATGTACTGCAGCAGTGCTGAGAAGTGCCGGTACTCTCCCATTATATGTATTGCATCATTGCTGAGAAGTGCAAGTACTCTCCCATTAAAGTACTGCACCCCTGGTGCGAAGTGCCATTACTCTCCCATTAAAAGTCTTGTGCCCTTACTGAGAAGTGCTGGTACTGTTCGATTGAAAGTGTTAGGTGTGTGCAGAGGAGGCTCCAGTGTATTTCCTTCTGCTGTGGTGAACAGTTGTGCATTGTTTGGCTCTGTGTGGTGTGTTAGGTGTGTGGAGGTGTCTGCAGAGGAGGCTCCAGTGTGTTTCCTTCTGCTGTGGTGAACAGTTGTCCATTGTTTGGCTCTGTGTGGTGTGTTAGGTGTGTTAGGTGTGTGCAGAGGAGGCTCCAGTGTGTTTCCTTCTGCTGTGGTGAACAGTTGTCCATTGTTTGGCTCTGTGTGGTGTTAGGTGTGTGCAGAGGAGGCTCCAGTGTGTTTCCTTCTGCTGGGGCGAACAGTTGTCGATTGTTTGGATCTGTGTGGTGTGTTAGGTGTGTGCAGAGGAAGCTCCAGTGTGTTTCCTTCTGCTGTGGTGAACAGTTGTGCATTGTTTGGCTCTGTGTGGTGTGTTAGGTGTGTGGAGGTGTCTGCAGAGGAGGCTCCAGTGTGTTTCCTTCTGCTGTGGTGAACAATTGTGCATTGTTTGGCTCTGTGTGGTGTGTTAGGTGTGTGCAGAGGAGGCTCCAGTGTGTTTCCTCTGCTGTGGTGAACGGTTGTCCATTGTTTGGCTCTGTGTGGTGTGTTAGGTGTGTGCAGAGGAGGCTCCAGTGTGTTTCCTTCTGCTGTGGTGAACAGTTGTGCATTGTTTGGCTCTGTGTGGTGTGTTAGGTGTGTGGAGGTGTCTGCAGAGGAGGCTCCAGTGTGTTTCCTTCTGCTGTGGTGAACAATTGTGCATTGTTTGGCTCTGTGTGGTGTGTTAGGTGTGTGCAGAGGAGGCTCCAGTGTGTTTCCTTCTCCTGTGGTGAACAGTTGTGCATTGTTTGGATCGGTGTGGTGTGTTAGGTGTGTGCAGAGGAGGTTCCAGTGTGTTTCCTTCTGCTGTGGTGAACAGTTGTCCATTGTTTGGCTCTGTGTGGTGTGTTAGGTGTGTGTAGAGGAGACTCCAGTGTGTTTCCTTCTCCTGTGGTGAACAGTTGTCCATTGTTTGGCTCTGTGTGGTGTGTTAGGTGTGTGCAGAGGAGGCTCCAGTGTGTTTCCTTCTGCTGAGGTGAACAGTTGTCGATTGTTTGGATCTGTGTGGTGTGTTAGGTCTGTGGCGGTGTTTGCAGAGGAGGCTCCAGTGTGTTTCCTTCTCCTGTGGTGAACAGTTGTCCATTGTTTGGCTCTGTGTGGTGTGTTAGGTGTGTGCAGAGGAGGCTCCAGTGTGTTTCCTTCTGCTGAGGTGAACAGTTGTCGATTGTTTGGATCTGTGTGGTGTGTTAGGTCTGTGGAGGTGTGTGCAGAGGAGGCTCCAGTGTGTTTCCTTCTCCTGTGGTGAACAGTTGTCGATTGTTTGGCTCTGTGTGGTGTTAGGTGTGTGCAGAGGAGGCTCCAGTGTGTTTCCTTCTCCTGTGGTGAACAGTTGTCGATTGTTTGGATCTGTGTGGTGTGTTAGGTGCGTGGAGGTGTGTGCAGCGGAGGTTCCAGTGTGTTTCCTTCTGCTGGGATGAACAGTTGTCGATTGTTTGGCTCTGTGTGGTGTTAGGTGTGTGCAGAGGAGGCTCCAGCGTGTTTCCTTCTGCTGGGGTGAACAGTTGTCCATTGTTTGGTTCTGTGTGGTGTGTTAGGTGTGTGCAGAGGAGGCTCCAGTGTGTTTCCTTCTCCTGTGGTGAACAGTTGTCCATTGTTTGGCTCTGTGTGGTGTGTTAGGTGTGTGCAGAGCAGGTTCCAGTGTGTTTCCTTCTGCTGGGGTGAACAGTTGTCGATTGTTTGGATCTGTGTGGTGTGTTAGGTGTGTGGAGGTGTCTGCAGACGAGGTTCCAGTGTGTTTCCTTCTGCTGGGGTGATTAGTTGTCGATTGTTTGGATCTGTGTGGTGTGTTAGGTGTGTGCAGAGGAGGCTCCAGTGTGTTTCCTTCTGCTGTGGTGAACAGTTGTCCATTGTTTGGCTCTGTGTGGTGTGTTAGGTGTGTGCAGAGGAGGCTCCAGTGTGTTTCCTTCTGCTGTGGTGAACAGTTGTCCATTGTTTGGCTCTGTGTGGTGTGGTAGGTGTGTTAGGTGTGTGCAGAGGAGGCTCCAGTGTGTTTCCTTCTGTTGTGGTGAACAGTTGTCCATTGTTTGGGTCTGTGTGGTGTTAGGTGTGTGCAGAGGAGGCTCCAGTGTGTTTCCTTCTCCTGTGGTGAACAGTTGTGCATTGTTTGGATCTGTGTGGTGTGTTAGGTGTGCGGAGGTGTGTGCAGAGGAGGCTCCAGTGTGTTTCCTTCTGCTGGGGTGAACAGTTGTCCATTGTTTGGCTCTGTGTGGTGTGTTAGGTGTGTGCAGAGGAGGCTCCAGTGTGTTTCCTTCTGCTGAGGTGAACAGTTGTCGATTGTTTGGATCTGTGTGGTGTGTTAGGTGTGTGGAGGTGTCTGCAGAGGAGGTTCCAGTGTGTTTCCTTCTGCTGGGGTGATTAGTTGTCGATTGTTTGGATCTGTGTGGTGTGTTAGGTGTGTGCAGAGGAGGCTCCAGTGTGTTTCCTTCTGCTGTGGTGAACAGTTGTCCATTGTTTGGCTCTGTGTGGTGTGTTAGGTGTGTGCAGAGGAGGCTCCACTGTGTTTCCTTCTGCTGTGGTGAACAGTTGTCCATTGTTTGGCTCTGTGTGGTGTGGTAGGTGTGTTAGGTGTGTGCAGAGGAGGCTCCAGTGTGTTTCCTTCTCCTGTGGTGAACAGTTGTCCATTGTTTGGCTCTGTGTGGTGTGTTAGGTGTGTGCAGAGGAGGCTCCAGTGTGTTTCCTTCTGCTGAGGTGAACAGTTGTCGATTGTTTGGATCTGTGTGGTGTGTTAGGTCTGTGGAGGTGTGTGCAGAGGAGGCTCCAGTGTGTTTCCTTCTCCTGTGGTGAACAGTTGTCGATTGTTTGGCTCTGTGTGGTGTTAGGTGTGTGCAGAGGAGGCTCCAGTGTGTTTCCTTCTCCTGTGGTGAACAGTTGTCGATTGTTTGGATCTGTGTGGTGTGTTAGGTGCGTGGAGGTGTGTGCAGCGGAGGTTCCAGTGTGTTTCCTTCTGCTGGGATGAACAGTTGTCGATTGTTTGGCTCTGTGTGGTGTTAGGTGTGTGCAGAGGAGGCTCCAGTGTGTTTCCTTCTGCTGGGGGTGAACAGTTGTCCATTGTTTTGTTCTGTGTGGTGTGTTAGGTGTGTGCAGAGGAGGCTCCAGTGTGTTTCCTTCTCCTGTGGTGAACAGTTGTCCATTGTTTGGCTCTGTGTGGTGTGTTAGGTGTGTGCAGAGCAGGTTCCAGTGTGTTTCCTTCTGCTGGGGTGAACAGTTGTCGATTGTTTGGATCTGTGTCGTGTGTTAGGTGTGTGGAGGTGTCTGCAGAGGAGGTTCCAGTGTGTTTCCTTCTGCTGGGGTGATTAGTTGTCGATTGTTTGGATCTGTGTGGTGTGTTAGGTGTGTGCAGAGGAGGCTCCAGTGTGTTTCCTTCTTCTGTGGTGAACAGTTGTCCATTGTTTTGCTCTGTGTGGTGTGTTAGGTGTGTGCAGAGGAGGCTCCAGTGTGTTTCCTTCTGCTGTGGTGAACAGTTGTCCATTGTTTGGCTCTGTGTGGTGTGGTAGGTGTGTTAGGTGTGTGCAGAGGAGGCTCCAGTGTGTTTTCTTCTGCTGTGGTGAACAGTTGTCCATTGTTTGGCTCTGTGTGGTGTTAGGTGTGTGCAGAGGAGGCTCCAGTGTGTTTCCTTCTGCTGGGGCGTACAGTTGTCGATTGTTTGGATTTGTGTGGTGTGTTAGGTGTGTTAGGTGTGTGCAGAGGAGGCTCCAGTGTGTTTCCTTCTGCTGTGGTGAACAGTTGTCCATTGTTTGGCTCTGTGTGGTGTGTTAGGTGTGTGCAGAGGAGGCTCCAGTTTGTTTCCTTCTCCTGTGGTGAACAGTTGTCCATTGTTTGGCTCTGTGTGGTGTGTTAGGTGTGTGCAGAGGAGGCTCCAGTGTGTTTCCTTCTCCTGTGGTGAACAGTTGTGCATTGTTTGGATCTGTGTGGTGTGTTAGGTGTGCGGAGGTGTGTGCAGAGGAGGCTCCAGTGTGTTTCCTTCTGCTGGGGTGAACAGTTGTCCATTGTTTGGCTCTGTGTGGTGTGTTAGGTGTGTGCAGAGGAGGCTCCAGTGTGTTTCCTTCTCCTGTGGTGAACAGTTGTCCATTGTTTGGCTCTGTGTGGTGTGTTAGGTGTGTGCAGAGGAGGCTCCAGTGTGTTTCCTTCTGCTGAGGTGAACAGTAGTCGATTGTTTGGATCTGTGTGGTGTGTTAGGTCTGTGGAGGTGTGTGCAGAGGAGGCTCCAGTGTGTTTCCTTCTCCTGTGGTGAACAGTTGTCGATTGTTTGGCTCTGTGTGGTGTTAGGTGTGTGCAGAGGAGGCTCCAGTGTGTTTCCTTCTCCTGTGGTGAACAGTTGTCGATTGTTTGGATCTGTGTGGTGTGTTAGGTGCGTGGAGGTGTGTGCAGAGGAGGTTCCAGTGTGTTTCCTTCTGCTGGGGTGAACAGTTGTCGATTGTTTGGCTCTGTGTGGTGTTAGGTGTGTGCAGAGGAGGCTCCAGTGTGTTTCCTTCTGCTGGGGTGAACAGTTGTCCATTGTTTGGTTCTGTGTGGTGTGTTAGGTGTGTGCAGAGGAGGCTCCAGTGTGTTTCCTTCTCCTGTGGTGAACAGTTGTCCATTGTTTGGCTCTGTGTGGTGTGTTAGGTGTGTGCAGAGCAGGTTCCAGTGTGTTTCCTTCTGCTGGGGTGAACAGTTGTCGATTGTTTGGATCTGTGTGGTGTGTTAGGTGTGTGGAGGTGTCTGCAGAGGAGGTTCCAGTGTGTTTCCTTCTGCTGGGGTGATTAGTTGTCGATTGTTTGGATCTGTGTGGTGTGTTAGGTGTGTGCAGAGGAGGCTCCAGTGTGTTTCCTTCTGCTGTGGTGAACAGTTGTCCATTGTTTGGCTCTGTGTGGTGTGTTAGGGTGTGCAGAGGAGGCTCCAGTGTGTTTCCTTCTCCTGTGGTGAACAGTTGTGCATTGTTTGGATCTGTTTGGTGTGTTAGGTGTGCGGAGGTGTGTGCAGAGGAGGCTCCAGTGTGTTTCCTTCTGCTGGGGTGAACAGTTGTCCATTGTTTGGCTCTGTGTGGTTTGGTAGGTGTGTTAGGTGTGTGCAGAGGAGGCTCCAGTGTGTTTCCTTCTGCTGTGGTGAACAGTTGTCCATTGTTTGGCTCTGTGTGGTGTTACGTGTGTGCAGAGGAGGCTCCAGTGTGTTTTCTTCTGCTGGGGTGTACAGTTGTCGATTGTTTGGATTTGTGTGGTGTGTTAGGTGTGTGCAGAGGAGGCTCCAGTGTGTTTCCTTCTGCTGTGGTGAACAGTTGTCCATTGTTTGGCTCTGTGTGGTGTGTTAGGTGTGTGCAGAGGAGGCTCCAGTGTGTTTCCTTCTCCTGTGGTGAACAGTTGTCCATTGTTTGGCTCTGTGTGGTGTGTTAGGTGTGTGCAGAGGAGGCTCCAGTGTGTTTCCTTCTCCTGTGGTGAACAGTTGTGCAATGTTTGGATCTGTGTGGTGTGTTAGGTGTGTGGAGGTGTGTGCAGAGGAGGCTCCAGTGTGTTTCCTTCTGCTGGGGTGAACAGTTGTCGATTGTTTGGGTCTGTGTGGAGGTGTGTGCAGAGGAGGTTCCAGTGTGTTTCCTTCTGCTGGGGTGAACAGTTGTCGATTGTTTGGCTCTGTGTGGAGGTGTGTGCAGAGGAGGTTCCAGTGTGTTTCCTTCTCCTGTGGTGAACAGTTGTCCATTGTTTGGCTCTGTGTGGAGGTGTGTGCAGAGGAGGTTCCAGTGTGTTTCCTTCTGCTGGGGTGAACAGTTGTCGATTGTTTGGCTCTGTGTGGTGTGTTAGGTGTGTGCAGAGGAGGTTCCAGTGTGTTTCCTTCTGCTGGGGTGAACAGTTGTCCATTGTTTGGCTCTGTGTGGTGTGTTAGGTGTGTGCAGAGGAGGCTCCAGTGTGTTTCCTTCTGCTGTGGTGAACAGTTGTCGATTGTTTGGCTCTGTGTGGTGTTAGGTGTGTGCAGAGGAGGCTCCAGTGTGTTTCCTTCTGCTGTGGTGAACAGTTGTCGATTGTTTGGCTCTGTGTGGTGTGTTAGGTGTGTGCAGAGGAGGCTCCAGTGTGTTTCCTTCTGCTGTGGTGAACAGTTGTCGATTGTTTGGCTCTGTGTGGTGTTAGGTGTGTGCAGAGGAGGCTCCAGTGTGTTTCCTTCTGCTGGGGTGAACAGTTGTGCATTGTTTGGATCTGTGTGGTGTGTTAGGTGTGTGGTGGTGTGTGCAAAGGAGGCTCCAGTGTGTCTCCTTCACCTGTATTGAACAGTTGTGCATTGTTTGGATCTGTGAGATGTGTTAGGTGTGTGCAGGTGTGTGCAGAGGAGGCTCCAGTGTGTTTCCTTCTGCTGGGGTGAACAGTTGTCCATTGTTTGGCTCTGTGTGGTTTGGTAGGTGTGTTAGGTGTGTGCAGAGGAGGCTCCAGTGTGTTTCCTTCTGCTGTGGTGAACAGTTGTCCATTGTTTGGCTCTGTGTGGTGTTAGGTGTGTGCAGAGGAGGCTCCAGTGTGTTTTCTTCTGCTGGGGTGTACAGTTGTCGATTGTTTGGATTTGTGTGGTGTGTTAGGTGTGTGCAGAGGAGGCTCCAGTGTGTTTCCTTCTGCTGTGGTGAACAGTTGTCCATTGTTTGGCTCTGTGTTGTGTGTTAGGTGTGTGCAGAGGAGGCTCCAGTGTGTTTCCTTCTCCTGTGGTGAACAGTTGTCCATTGTTTGGCTCTGTGTGGTGTGTTAGGTGTGTGCAGAGGAGGCTCCAGTGTGTTTCCTTCTCCTGTGGTGAACAGTTGTGCAATGTTTGGATCTGTGTGGTGTGTTAGGTGTGTGGAGGTGTGTGCAGAGGAGGCTCCAGTGTGTTTCCTTCTGCTGGGGTGAACAGTTGTCGATTGTTTGGGTCTGTGTGGAGGTGTGTGCAGAGGAGGTTCCAGTGTGTTTCCTTCTGCTGGGGTGAACAGTTGTCGATTGTTTGGCTCTGTGTGGAGGTGTGTGCAGAGGAGGTTCCAGTGTGTTTCCTTCTCCTGTGGTGAACAGTTGTCCATTGTTTGGCTCTGTGTGGAGGTGTGTGCAGAGGAGGTTCCAGTGTGTTTCCTTCTGCTGGGGTGAACAGTTGTCGATTGTTTGGCTCTGTGTGGTGTGTTAGGTGTGTGCAGAGGAGGTTCCAGTGTGTTTCCTTCTGCTGGGGTGAACAGTTGTCCATTGTTTGGCTCTGTGTGGTGTGTTAGGTGTGTGCAGAGGAGGCTCCAGTGTGTTTCCTTCTGCTGTGGTGAACAGTTGTCGATTGTTTGGCTCTGTGTGGTGTTAGGTGTGTGCAGAGGAGGCTCCAGTGTGTTTCCTTCTGCTGTGGTGAACAGTTGTCGATTGTTTGGCTCTGTGTGGTGTTAGGTGTGTGCAGAGGAGGCTCCAGTGTGTTTCCTTCTGCTGGGGTGAACAGTTGTGCATTGTTTGGATCTGTGTGGTGTGTTAGGTGTGTGGAGGTGTGTGCAAAGGAGGCTCCAGTGTGTCTCCTTCACCTGTATTGAACAGTTGTGCATTGTTTGGATCTGTGAGATGTGTTAGGTGTGTGCAGGTGTGTGCAGAGGAGGTTCCAGTGTGTTTCCTTCTGCTGGGGTGAACAGTTGTCTATTGTTTGGCTCTGTGTGGTGTTAGGTGTGTGCAGAGGAGGCTCCAGTGTGTTTCCTTCTGCTGTGGTGAACAGTTGTCGATTGTTTGGCTCTGTGTGGTGTGTTAGGTGTGTGCAGAGGAGGCTCCAGTGTGTTTCCTTCTGATGTGGTGAACAGTTGTCCATTGTTTGGCTCTGTGTGGTGTGTTAGGTGTGTGCAGAGGAGGCTCCTGTGTGTTTCCTTCTCCTGTGGTGAACAGTTGTCCATTGTTTGGCTCTGTGTGGTGTGGTAGGTGTGTTAGGTGTGTGCAGAGGATGCTCCAGTGTGTTTCCTTCTGCTGTGGTGAACAGTTGTCGATTGTTTGGCTCTGTGTGGTGTGTTAGGTGTGTGCAGAGGAGGCTCCAGTGTGTTTCCTTCTGCTGTGGTGAACAGTTGTCGATTGTTTGGCTCTGTGTGGTGTTAGGTGTCTGCAGAGGAGGCTCCAGTGTGTTTCCTTCTGCTGGGGTGAACAGTTGTCCATTGTTTGGTTCTGTGTGGTGTGTTAGGTGTGTGCAGAGGAGGCTCCAGTGTGTTTCCTTCTCCTGTGGTGAACAGTTGTCCATTGTTTGGCTCTGTGTGGTGTGTTAGGTGTGTGCAGAGGAGGCTCCAGTGTGTTTCCTTCTCCTGTGGTGAACAGTTGTCCATTGTTTGGCTCTGTGTGGTGTGGTAGGTGTGTTAGGTGTGTGCAGAGGAGGCTCCAGTGTGTTTCCTTCTGCTGTGGTGAACAGTTGTCGATTGTTTGGCTCTGTGTGGTGTTAGGTGTGTACAGAGGAGGCTCCAGTGTGTTTCCTTCTGCTGGGGTGAACAGTTGTGCATTGTTTGGATCTGTGAGATGTGTTAGGTGTGTGGAGGTGTGTGCAGAGGAGGTTCTAGTGTGTTTCCTTCTCCTGTGTTGAACAGTTGTGCATTGTTTGGATCTGTGAGATGTGTTAGGTGTGTGGAGGTGTGTGCAGAGGAGGTTCCAGTGTGTTTCCTTCTGCTGGGGTGAACAGTTGTGCATTGTTTGGATCTGTGAGATGTGTTAGGTGTGTGGAGGTGTCTGCAGAGGAGGTTCCAGTGTGTTTCCTTCTGCTGGGGTGTACAGTTGTGCATTGTTTGGATCTGTGAGATGTGTTAGGTGTGTGGAGGTGTGTGCAGAGGAGGTTCCAGTGTGTTTCCTTCTGCTGGGGTGTACAGTTGTGCATTGTTTGGATCTGTGTGGTGTGTTAGGTGTGTGGAGGTGTGTGCAGAGGAGGCTCCAGTGTGTCTCCTTCTCCTGTGTTGAACAGTTGTGCATTGTTTGGATCTGTGAGATGTGTTAGGTGTGTGGAGGTGTGTGCAGAGGAGGTTCCAGTGTGTTTCCTTCTGCTGGGGTGAACAGTTGTGCATTGTTTGGATCTGTGAGATGTGTTAGGTGTGTGGAGGTGTCTGCAGAGGAAGTTCCAGTGTGTTTCCTTCTGCTGGGGTGTACAGTTGCGCATTGTTTGGATCTGTGAGATGTGTTAGGTGTGTGGAGGTGTGTGCAGAGGAGGTTCCAGTGTGTCTCCTTCTCCTGTGTTGAACAGTTGTGCATTGTTTGGATCTGTGAGATGTGTTAGGTGTGTGGAGATGTGTGCAGAGGAGGTTCCAGTGTGTTTCCTTCTGCTAGGGTGTACAGTTGTGCATTGTTTGGATCTGTGAGATGTGTTAGGTGTGTGAGGTGTCTGCAGAGGAGGTTCCAGTGTGTTTCCTTCTGCTGGGGTGTACAGTTGTGCATTGTTTGGATCTGTGAGATGTGTTAGGTGTGTGGAGGTGTCTGCAGAGGAGGTTCCAGTGTGTCTCCTTCTCCTGTGTTGAACAGTTGTGCATTGTTTGGATCTGTGAGATGTGTTAGGTGTGTGGAGGTGTCTGCAGAGGAGGTTCCAGTGTGTTTCCTTCTCCTGTGGTGAACAGTTGTGCATTGTTTGGATCTGTGAGATGTGTTAGGTGTGTGGAGGTGTGTGCAGAGGAGGTTCCAGTGTGTTTCCTTCTGCTGGGGTGTACAGTTGTGCATTGTTTGGATCTGTGAGATGTGTTAGGTGTGTGGAGGTGTCTGCAGAGGAGGTTCCAGTGTGTTTCCTTCTGCTGGGGTGTACAGTTGTGCATTGTTTGGATCTGTGAGATGTGTTAGGTGTGTGGAGGTGTGTGCAGAGGAGGTTCCAGTGTGTTTCCTTCTGCTGGGGTGTACAGTTGTGCATTGTTTGGATCTGTGAGATGTGTTAGGTGTGTGGAGGTGTGTGCAGAGGAGGCTCCAGTGTGTCTCCTTCTCCTGTGTTGAACAGTTGTGCATTGTTTGGATCTGTGAGATGTGTTAGGTGTGTGGAGGTGTGTGCAGAGGAGGTTCCAGTGTGTTTCCTTCTGCTGGGGTGAACAGTTGTGCATTGTTTGGATCTGTGAGATGTGTTAGGTGTGTGGAGGTGTGTGCAGAGGAGGCTCCAGTGTGTCTCCTTCTCCTGTGTTGAACAGTTGTGCATTGTTTGGATCTGTGAGATGTGTTAGGTGTGTGGAGGTGTGTGCAGAGGAGGTTCCAGTGTGTTTCCTTCTGCTGGGGTGAACAGTTGTGCATTGTTTGGATCTGTGTGGTGTGTTAGGTGTGTGGAGGTGTGTGCAGAGGAGGTTCCAGTGTGTTTCCTTCTCCTGTGTTGAACAGTTGTGCATTGTTTGGATCTGTGAGATGTGTTAGGTGTGTGGAGGTGTCTGCAGAGGACGTTCCAGTGTGTTTCCTTCTGCTGGGGTGTACAGTTGTGCATTGTTTGGATCTGTGAGATGTGTTAGGTGTGTGGAGGTGTGTGCAGAGGAGGCTCCAGTGTGTCTCCTTCTCCTGTGTTGAACAGTTGTGCATTGTTTGGCTCTGTGTGGTGTTAGGTGTGTGCAGAGGAGGCTCCAGTGTGTTTCCTTCTGCTGGGGTGAACAGTTGGGCATTGTTTGGATCTGTGTGGTGTGTTAGGTGTGTGGAGGTGTGTGCAGAGGAGGCTCCAGTGTGTCTCCTTCTCCTGTGTTGAACAGTTGTGCATTGTTTGGCTCTGTGTGGTGTTAGGTGTGTGCAGAGGAGGCTCCAGTGTGTTTCCTTCTGCTGGGGTGAACAATTGTGCATTGTTTGGATCTGTGTGGTGTGTTAGGTGTGTGGAGGTGTGTGCAGAGGAGGCTCCAGTGTGTCTCCTTCTCCTGTGTTGAACAGTTGTGCATTGTTTGGATCTGTGTGGTGTTAGGTGTGTGCAGAGGAGGCTCCAGTGTGTTTCCTTCTGCTGGGGTGAACAATTGTGCATTGTTTGGTTCTGTGAGATGTGTTAGGTGTGTGGAGGTGTGTGCAGAGGAGGCTCCAGTGTGTTTCCTTCTGCTGGGGTGAACAGTTGGGCATTGTTTGGATCTGTGTGGTGTGTTAGGTGTGTGGAGGTGTGTGCAGAGGAGGCTCCAGTGTGTCTCCTTCTCCTGTGTTGAACAGTTGTGCATTGTTTGGCTCTGTGTGGTGTTAGGTGTGTGCAGAGGAGGCTCCAGTGTGTTTCCTTCTGCTGGGGTGAACAATTGTGCATTGTTTGGATCTGTGAGATGTGTTAGGTGTGTGGAGGTGTGTGCAGAGGAGGTTCCAGTGTGTTTCCTTCTGCTGGGGTGTACAGTTGTGCATTGTTTGGCTCTGTGTGGTGTTAGGTGTGTGCAGAGGAGGTTCCAGTGTGTTTCCTTCTGCCGGGGTGTACAGTTGTGCATTGTTTGGCTCTGTGGTGTGTTAGGTGTGTGCAGAGGAGGTTCCAGTGTGTTTCCTTCTGCTGGGGTGTACAGTTGTGCATTGTTTGGATCTGTGAGATGTGTTAGGTGTGTGGAGGTGTGTGCAGAGGAGGTTCCAGTGTGTCTCCTTCTGCTGGGGTGAACAGTTGTGCATTGTTTGGATCTGTGAGGTGTGTTAAGTGTTTGGAGGTGTGTGCAGAGGAGGCTCCAGTGTGTTTCCTTCTGCTGTGGTGAACAGTTGTCGATTGTTTGGCTCTGTGTGGTGTTAGGTGTGTGCAGAGGAGGCTCCAGTGTGTTTCCTTCTGCTGGGGTGTACAGTTGTGCATTGTTTGGATCTGTGAGATGTGTTAGGTGTGTGGGAGGTGTGTGCAGAGGAGGTTCCAGTGTGTTTCCTTCTGCTGGGGTGAACAGTTGTGCATTGTTTGGCTCTGTGTGGTGTTAGGTGTGTGCAGAGGAGGTTCCAGTGTGTTTCCTTCTGCTGGGGTGTACAGTTGTGCATTGTTTGGATCTGTGAGATGTGTTAGGTGTGTGGAGGTGTGTGCAGAGGAGGTTCCAGTGTGTTTCCTTCTCCTGGGGTGTACAGTTGTGCATTGTTTGGATCTGTGAGATGTGTTAGGTGTGTGGAGGTGTCTGCTGAGGAGGTTCCAGTGTGTTTCCTTCTGCTGGGGTGTACAGTTGTGCATTGTTTGGATCTGTGAGATGTGTTAGGTTTGTGGAGGTGTGTGCAGAGGAGGTTCCAGTGTGTTTCCTTCTGCTGGGGTGAACAGTTGTGCATTGTTTGGATCTGTGAAATGTGTTAGGTGTGTGGAGGTGTGTGCAGAGGAGGTTCCAGTGTGTTTCCTTCTGCTGGGGTGAACAGTTGTGCATTGTTTGGATCTGTGTGGTGTGTTAGGTGTGTGGAGGTGTGTGCAGAGGAGGTTCCAGTGTGTTTCCTTCTCCTGTGTTGAACAGTTGTGCATTGTTTGGATCTGTGAGATGTGTTAGGTGTGTGGAGGTGTCTGCAGAGGACGTTCCAGTGTGTTTCCTTCTGCTGGGGTGTACAGTTGTGCATTGTTTGGATCTGTGAGATGTGTTAGGTGTGTGGAGGTGTGTGCAGAGGAGGCTCCAGTGTGTCTCCTTCTCCTGTGTTGAACAGTTGTGCATTGTTTGGCTCTGTGTGGTGTTAGGTGTGTGCAGAGGAGGCTCCAGTGTGTTTCCTTCTGCTGGGGTGAACAGTTGGGCATTGTTTGGATCTGTGTGGTGTGTTAGGTGTGTGGAGGTGTGTGCAGAGGAGGCTCCAGTGTGTCTCCTTCTCCTGTGTTGAACAGTTGTGCATTGTTTGGCTCTGTGTGGTGTTAGGTGTGTGCAGAGGAGGCTCCAGTGTGTTTCCTTCTGCTGGGGTGAACAATTGTGCATTGTTTGGATCTGTGTGGTGTGTTAGGTGTGTGGAGGTGTGTGCAGAGGAGGCTCCAGTGTGTCTCCTTCTCCTGTGTTGAACAGTTGTGCATTGTTTGGATCTGTGTGGTGTTAGGTGTGTGCAGAGGAGGCTCCAGTGTGTTTCCTTCTGCTGGGGTGAACAATTGTGCATTGTTTGGATCTGTGAGATGTGTTAGGTGTGTGGAGGTGTGTGCAGAGGAGGCTCCAGTGTGTTTCCTTCTGCTGGGGTGAACAGTTGGGCATTGTTTGGATCTGTGTGGTGTGTTAGGTGTGTGGAGGTGTGTGCAGAGGAGGCTCCAGTGTGTCTCCTTCTCCTGTGTTGAACAGTTGTGCATTGTTTGGCTCTGTGTGGTGTTAGGTGTGTGCAGAGGAGGCTCCAGTGTGTTTCCTTCTGCTGGGGTGAACAATTGTGCATTGTTTGGATCTGTGAGATGTGTTAGGTGTGTGGAGGTGTGTGCAGAGGAGGTTCCAGTGTGTTTCCTTCTGCTGGGGTGTACAGTTGTGCATTGTTTGGCTCTGTGTGGTGTTAGGTGTGTGCAGAGGAGGTTCCAGTGTGTTTCCTTCTGCCGGGGTGTACAGTTGTGCATTGTTTGGCTCTGTGGTGTGTTAGGTGTGTGCAGAGGAGGTTCCAGTGTGTTTCCTTCTGCTGGGGTGTACAGTTGTGCATTGTTTGGATCTGTGAGATGTGTTAGGTGTGTGGAGGTGTGTGCAGAGGAGGTTCCAGTGTGTCTCCTTCTGCTGGGGTGAACAGTTGTGCATTGTTTGGATCTGTGAGGTGTTAGGTGTGTGCAGAGAAGGTTCCAGTGTGTCTCCTTCTGCTGGGGTGAACAGTTGTGCATTGTTTGGATCTGTGAGGTGTGTTAAGTGTGTGGAGGTGTGTGCAGAGGAGGCTCCAGTGTGTTTCCTTCTGCTGTGGTGAACAGTTGTCGATTGTTTGGCTCTGTGTGGTGTTAGGTGTGTGCAGAGGAGGTTCCAGTGTGTTTCCTTCTGCTGGGGTGTACAGTTGTGCATTGTTTGGATCTGTGAGATGTGTTAGGTGTGTGGAGGTGTGTGCAGAGGAGGCTCCAGTGTGTTTCCTTCTGCTGGGGTGTACAGTTGTGCATTGTTTGGATCTGTGAGATGTGTTAGGTGTGTGGAGGTGTGTGCAGAGGAGGTTCCAGTGTGTTTCCTTCTGCTGGGGTGAACAGTTGTGCATTGTTTGGCTCTGTGTGGTGTTAGGTGTGTGCAGAGGAGGTTCCAGTGTGTTTCCTTCTGCTGGGGTGTACAGTTGTGCATTGTTTGGATCTGTGAGATGTGTTAGGTGTGTGGAGGTGTGTGCAGAGGAGGTTCCAGTGTGTTTCCTTCTCCTGGGGTGTACAGTTGTGCATTGTTTGGATCTGTGAGATGTGTTAGGTGTGTGGAGGTGTCTGCAGAGGAGGTTCCAGTGTGTTTCCTTCTGCTGGGGTGTACAGTTGTGCATTGTTTGGATCTGTGAGATGTGTTAGGTGTGTGGAGGTGTGTGCAGAGGAGGTTCCAGTGTGTTTCCTTCTCCTGGGGTGTACAGTTGTGCATTGTTTGGATCTGTGAGATGTGTTAGGTGTGTGGAGGTGTGTGCAGAGGAGGTTCCAGTGTGTTTCCTTCTGCTGGGGTGAACAGTTGTGCATTGTTTGGATCTGTGAAATGTGTTAGGTGTGTGGAGGTGTGTGCAGAGGAGGTTCCAGTGTGTTTCCTTCTGCTGGGGTGAACAGTTGTGCATTGTTTGGATCTGTGAAATGTGTTAGGTGTGTGGAGGTGTGTGCAGAGGAGGCTCCAGTGTGTCTCCTTCTCCTGTGTTGAACAGTTGTGCATTGTTTGGCTCTGTGTGGTGTTAGGTGTGTGCAGAGGAGGTTCCAGTGTGTTTCCTTCTGCTGGGGTGTACAGTTGTGCATTGTTTGGATCGGTGTGGTGTTAGGTGTGTGCAGAGGAGGCTCCAGTGTGTCTCCTTCTCCTGTGTTGAACAGTTGTGCATTGTTTGGCTCTGTGTGGTGTTAGGTGTGTGCAGAGGAGGTTCCAGTGTGTTTCCTTCTGCTGGGGTGTACAGTTGTCCACCGTTTGGTCTCAACTTCTTAAGTTTCTTTGCACACTTGCCTATTATGTGGCTTTGATGCCCTTCTACGTACACACAGGTGTGGATATATGTGAAGGGATCTACCGCTGAAGTGACAACCACTTAGCCCAGTAGAGGTGGTGCCAAGAGCTGTGTATAATGTCTTCTGTAGGAGGTTGTGATGGCGTTCAGTGCTGCCGTGGCCCCATAACAGCTACACCGTAGTAGGATAACTCACGGCTGAAACCCATCCAACCCTTCTCTGAAAGCAGCGCAAGGCGCACCAACCGCACACGCTTGCAACGGTACTCCCTCAACCATGGCCTGACCATGGAGCACACATCGTGAGAGTCCGGATTTCAGCCATGCTGGACTACTGCTCACTGCTCCAAGGACTTCAGCACACATGGCAAGAGCAGGGCCCTGTGGGGGCCGGGACCACCTACCTGGAGAATCTTGCTACCTACTACACCCATGTCAGCACCGGGTCAGCCTGCTCAGACAGAGGTTCAAGGAAAGAAACATGGATGAAACATGCAAAGTATAATGGAGACAGGCTTGGAAGGTCTTCTGAGGGGGAAACCTTCTTTCTCAGACGTGCATGCAACTGTGAGTGGTAACACCTCAACCCTCAGCCTCAACAAGCCGGCGACCTCCTGCCGCAGCATCACCCACACACGCCTGCGGAGCCAGGTGAAAGCCAACCTCTGGAAGGACGTCTCCAGCCCAGGACATCTGAGCAAATGAATGAGTCTTATCCCACAACCTGCTCTCCGGGAATTAGTACTTCAAGCGCACTGAAGTAAGCAGTAGCGTGCATGGAGCGCTTTGTGATTGTCCTAATCTAGTAAACAGATACTGTTGTGACACCTGCCACATGCCATCAGATCACAGCTCACATCTTCATCTCTCATTCAGACACAAAGGCAGCGTGACACACTCATGCAGCCACAGCAGCATCAAAAAACAACACAAACACTGTGACAAGCAACACCACTTCACAGGAACATAAAGCCACAAGGACAGTGATGCTCAGACACACAGGTGCACAGCCAGAGAAGACACCACGCCCCTACTCTCGTCCTTTTACAGGAAGGAAAAACTACAGGCTGAAAATCCTTCTTCGCACAGGATAACCAGTTAAAAACAGCAACAGAGCAGGCAGAGCCCGCACTCCCTTAGTGTGCAGCCCATACAAGCTTACATAAGAAGAGCACACCTCCACAGAGCAACACAGCAGGATTGTGATCAGCAGCTCAGCAAGCACAGACATGCAACACCAGCAGGAAAAACATCCCTCTGCAGAGGAAACAGCATCTGGAAACCCAACACATCTTACAGACAGAAAGGGAGCAGTGCATATCACACCGGTCCTCACTACGCTACATATAATGTCAACGGACAGTCTGACAAACAGACATTGTACACAGGAGCGGCTCGTGCAGGTAAGAGCGGAGAGGCTAGGTGAGGGGGGGTAATTTTGACAGACGACCACAAGGGAAAATTAATTATTTATTTAATTTTCCCTCGTGGTTGTCTGTCGAAATCCCCCCCCCCTCACCCGGCCCCACCACCCCACCACTCTTACCTGCACGGGCCTATCCTGGTTGTACACGCACATACACATGTATGCACATGCACACACACCACACACAAACTCACAGACATGCATGCACACACACATGCACGCACACACACATGCACATACACACACACAAACTCACACACACGCATGCACACACAAACACACACACGTGCACATACACACACAAACTCACACACATGCATGCACACACACATGCACACACACACATGCACATACACACACACAAACTCACAAACACACTCACGTGCACACACAAACACCTATTATTATGAGGACGGGCCATTGACCGTAATGAAGTGTGTATTTACTATTCTGACTCCACGTGCTCTTTGAAAGTAGGGTAGGATATGAAGAGGACCGAGGCAAATCTAACTGCGCTTTCAGTGTTTTGATGCACTCGCTCGAAAGTACTTAAACACACTACACCAACCTGTTCCCACAGCGCACCGGTCCTCACAAAGATAGTGTTTGTCTGGCTCTGACAAGGTTAACCCACACTATGAAGACCAAGCCGTCCCCATAGCATAGGTTATACATGCATACACACACACACATACACACACACATACACACACACACTCACATACACACACACACGCAAGCACGCACACACACACACGCACACATACACACACACACACGCACACACACACACATACATGCTGTATTGAGTTAGGGATTTGAAGCTCCCCCCACTCTCCACCCATATTCTTCATTGGCTTGTGTCTTTGTCCTGTGTAAATGCTGACTTCGGATTCCTTAATCGCCTTGTTAGTCCCTCCTTACTACCGCCTTGTCTTCATTTGAAACCTCCCATGAGGACTGGCCCTTTTACTTCTGTTGTGACAGGGTATGTTTGAATTCGTCTGTAAGCACTATTTTCTTTAATGGGTTTTGCCCTACTGCAGACATGACGTGCATTCCTTACATTCAGCGCGCCATGCGCGCTTTCACTTTCCAAGCAGCCGAAACAATGGCGGCCGCTTCTTTGAATAGGTCTCGCATTTAAGAGAATTTGAGCTATTGGCATTGTAAATGACAATAGCTTAAACTCTCGCAAATGCGAGACCTATTGCATTGCAAATATTTATTTTGTTGTCAAAGCCGCCATGCCGCACTTTCACGTGCATAAAGGCCGCGTCCCTTTCTTTAGAAGAGCAGTGTCTAAGGAAAGATGCGCGGCCGCTATTAAAGTGAAATCGTAGCATGGGGGCTTTTACAATAAAAAAGCATTTGTTTGTCAAACAGATGCTTTTTTTTAGTCAAAGCACCCATGACGCGGTTTCACTTTAATAGCGTCCACGCACCTTTTGTTAGACACAGCTTTTTTAAAGAAAGGGGCGCAGCCTTCATGCATGTGAAAGTGCGGCATGGGGGCTTTGACACCCCAAAAAATATTTGCAATGCAATAGGTCTCGCATTTGCGAGAGTTTAAGCTATTGGTACTTACAATGGCAATAGCTCAAACTCTCGTAAATGCGAGACCTATTGCATTGCAAATGCTTGTTATGAACTATCACCATGAAGATGTTCTCTGAGTCAGTTCATTTTACACATTCTTAATGAACAACATTCACACTTTCCTCCAGAGCTCTATCCTGGGTGTGTGCTCAGTGAGTTGTACACACCAAATGGCATTTCCCAGGGTGCAGTCTTCACAGCACAGCAGTGGTGGGCACAGGTGTCATCGATGGAGCTGCCTACCCCAAAGGCTGTCCCTGCAGTCCCTTCTCTGGGACCCCAGAAGACAAGACGTCTGACACACCAGAGAGGGTGTCACTGGCTGTCATGTTCCGGTGGTTAGCATTTGTGACAGGCCAGTGCGAGAGTCACAGTGAATCTGCAGAAGACAGCCCAGTCCTTCCACCTTAAAAGTCTCCTCTGGCAGGCGCGTGGAGCTCACAGATGCTCTTGGGGCTTCCAGGCGCGTGGAGCTCACAGATGCTCTTGGGGCTTCCAGGCGTGTGGAGCTCACAGATGCTCTTGGGGCTTCCAGGCGCGTGGAGCTCACAGATGCTCTTGGGGCTTCCAGGCGCGTGGAGCTCACAGATGCTCTTGGGGCTTCCAGGCGCGTGGAGCTCACAGATGCTCTTGGGGCTTCCAGGCGCATGGACTTCAGAGCTCCTTCATTAGCGCCATCACAGTTCTACAAGGCTCGTGGTTTGGAAATGGTCCGACGGATTAGAAATCAAGATGACAAGTAATGGCTTTTAGCACAAAAGCTCAACTTTCCACCTTTCTTTTCTACGCTTTATTCTTCCCCAAGATTGAATCCTATCTGAATATTAAAAATATCCTACATGAAACCTGGCTTGATTTACAGCAAGGGGATATTCTCTCTCCCACCTTTCCATTTGAATGACACTCGCCTTACACTCCCTTCTCTGCTGCCTTACTTCCTCCGATTCTACCTTACTTCCTCCGAGTCTACCTTACTCTGTCACATGCCTGCTGCCTTACTTCATCCGAGTGTACCTTACTCTGTCACGTGCCTGCTACCTTACTTCCTCTGAGTGTACCTTACTCTGTCACGTGCCTGCTACCTTACTTCCTCTGAGTGTACCTTACTCTGTCACGTGCCTGCTGCCTTACTTCCTCCGAGTCTACCTTACTCTGTCACGTGCCTACTGCCTCACTTCCTTCGAGTCTACCTTACTCTGTCACGTGCCTGCTGCCTGACTTCCTCCGAGTCTACCTTACTCTGTCACGTGCCTGCTGCCTTACTTCCTCTGAGTGTACCTTACTCTGTCACGTGCCTGCTGCCTTACTTCCTTCGAGTCTACCTTACTCTGTCACGTGCCTGCTGCCTGACTTCCTCCGAGTCTACCTTACTCTGTCACGTGCCTGCTGCCTTACTTCATCCGAGTGTACCTTACTCTGTCACGTGCCTGCTACCTTACTTCCTCTGAGTGTACCTTACTCTGTCACGTGCCTGCTGCCTTACTTCCTCCAAGTCTACCTTACTCTGTCACATGCCTGCTGCTTTACTTCCTCCGAGTCTACCTTACTCTGTCACGTGCCTGCTGCCTTACTTCCTCCGAGTGTACCTTACTCTGTCACGTGCCTGCTGCCTGACTTCCCTCGAGTCTACCTTACTCTGTCACGTGCCTGCTGCCTTACTTCCTCCGAGTCTACCTTTCTCTGTCACGTGCCTGCTGCCTTACTTCCTCCGAGTCTACCTTACTCTGTCACGTGCCTGCTGCCTGACTTCCCTCGAGTCTACCTTACTCTGTCACGTGCCTGCTGCCTTGCTTCCTCCGAGTCTACCTTTCTCTGTCACATGCCTGCTGCCTGACTTCCTTCGAGTCTACCCTACTCTGTCACGTGCCTTCTGCCTGACTTCCTCCGAGTCTACCTTACTCTGTCACGTGCCTGCTGCCTTACTTCATCCGAGTGTACCTTACTCTGTCACGTGCCTGCTACCTTACTTCCTCTGAGTGTACCTTACTCTGTCACGTGCCTGCTGCCTTACTTCCTCCAAGTCTACCTTACTCTGTCACATGCCTGCTGCTTTACTTCCTCCGAGTCTACCTTACTCTGTCACGTGCCTGCTGCCTTACTTCCTCCGAGTGTACCTTACTCTGTCACGTGCCTGCTGCCTGACTTCCCTCGAGTCTACCTTACTCTGTCACGTGCCTGCTGCCTTACTTCCTCCGAGTCTACCTTTCTCTGTCACGTGCCTGCTGCCTTACTTCCTCCGAGTCTACCTTACTCTGTCACGTGCCTGCTGCCTTACTTCCTCCGAGTGTACCTTACTCTGTCACGTGCCTGCTGCCTTGCTTCCTCCGAGTCTACCTTTCTCTGTCACATGCCTGCTGCCTGACTTCCTTCCAGTCTACCCTACTCTGTCACGTGCCTACTGCCTTACTTCCTTCGAGTCTACCTTACTCTGTCACGTGCCTGCTGCCTTACTTCATCCGAGTGTACCTTACTCTGTCACGTGCCTGCTACCTTACTTCCTCTGAGTGTACCTTACTCTGTCACGTGCCTGCTGCCTTACTTCCTCCGAGTCTACCTTACTCTGTCACGTGCCTACTGCCTTACTTCCTTCGAGGCTACCTTACTCTGTCACGTGCCTGCTGCCTGACTTCCTCCGAGTCTACCTTACTCTGTCACGTGCCTGCTGCCTTACTTCATCCGAGTGTACCTTACTCTGTCACGTGCCTGCTACCTTACTTCCTCTAAGTGTACCTTACTCTGTCACGTGCCTGCTGCCTTACTTCCTCAGAGTCTACCTTACTCTGTCACGTGCCTGCTGCCTTACTTCCTCCGAGACTACCTTACTATGTCACGTGCCTGCTGCTTTACTTCCTCCGAGTCTACCTTACTCTGTCACGTGCCTGCTGCCTTACTTCCTCCGAGTGTACCTTACTCTGTCACGTGCCTGCTGCCTGACTTCCCTCGAGTCTACCTTACTCTGTCACGTGCCTGCTGCCTTACTTCCTCCGAGTCTACCTTACTCTGTCACGTGCCTCCTGCCTGACTTCCTCCGAGTCTACCTTACTCTGTCACGTGCCTGCTGCTTTACTTCCTTCGAGTCTACCTTACTCTGTCACGTGCCTGCTGCCTGACTTCCTCCGAGTCTACCTTACTCTGTCACGTGCCTGCTGCCTTACTTCCTCCGAGTCTACCCTACTCTGTCACGTGCCTGCTGCCTTACTTCCTCCGAGTCTACCCTACTCTGTCACGTGCCTGCTGCCTGACTTCCTCCGAGTCTACCTTACTCTGTCACGTGCCTGCTGCCTTACTTCCTCCGAGTCTACCCTACTCTGTCACGTGCCTGCTGCCTTACTTCCTCCGAGTCTACCCTACTCTGTCACGTGCCTGCTGCCTTACTTCCTCCGAGCCTACCCTACTCTGTCACGTGCCTTCTGCCTGACTTCCTCCGAGTCTACCTTACTCTGTCACGTGCCTGCTGCCTGACTTCCTCCGAGTCTACCTTACTCTGTCACGTGCCTGCTGCCTGACTTCCTCCGAGTCTACCTTACTCTGTCACGTGCCTGCTGCCTTACTTCCTCCGAGTCTACCTTACTCTGTCACGTGCCTGCTGCCTTACTTCCTCCGAGTGTACCTTACTCTGTCACGTGCCTGCTGCCTGACTTCCCTCGAGTCTACCTTACTCTGTCACGTGCCTGCTGCCTTACTTCCTCCGAGTCTACCTTTCTCTGTCACGTGCCTGCTGCCTTACTTCCTCCGAGTCTACCTTACTCTGTCACGTGCCTGCTGCCTTACTTCCTCCGAGTGTACCTTACTCTGTCACGTGCCTGCTGCCTGACTTCCCTCGAGTCTACCTTACTCTGTCACGTGCCTGCTGCCTTGCTTCCTCCGAGTCTACCTTTCTCTGTCACATGCCTGCTGCCTGACTTCCTTCGAGTCTACCCTACTCTGTCACGTGCCTTCTGCCTGACTTCCTCCGAGTCTACCTTACTCTGTCACGTGCCTGCTGCCTTACTTCATCCGAGTGTACCTTACTCTGTCACGTGCCTGCTACCTTACTTCCTCTGAGTGTACCTTACTCTGTCACGGGCCTGCTGCCTTACTTCCTCCGAGTCTAGCTTACTCTGTCACGTGCCTACTGCCTTACTTCCTTCGAGTCTACCTTACTCTGTCACGTGCCTGCTGCCTGACTTCCTCCGAGTCTACCTTACTCTGTCACGTGCCTGCTGCCTTACTTCATCCGAGTGTACCTTACTCTGTCACGTGCCTGCTACCTTACTTCCTCTGAGTGTACCTTACTCTGTCACGTGCCTGCTGCCTTACTTCCTCCGAGTCTACCTTACTCTGTCACGTGCCTGCTGCTTTACTTCCTCCGAGTCTACCTTTCTCTGTCACGTGCCTGCTGCCTTACTTCCTCCGAGTGTACCTTACTCTGTCACGTGCCTGCTGCCTGACTTCCCTCGAGTCTACCTTACTCTGTCACGTGCCTGCTGCCTTACTTCCTCCGAGTCTACCTTTCTCTGTCACGTGCCTGCTGCCTTACTTCCTCCGAGTCTACCTTACTCTGTCACGTGCCTGCTGCTTTACTTCCTTCGAGTCTACCTTACTCTGTCACGTGCCTGCTGCCTGACTTCCTCCGAGTCTACCTTACTCTGTCACGTGCCTGCTGCCTTACTTCATCCGAGTGTACCTTACTCTGTCACGTGCCTGCTACCTTACTTCCTCTGAGTGTACCTTACTCTGTCACGTGCCTGCTGCCTTACTTCCTCAGAGTCTACCTTACTCTGTCACGTGCCTGCTGCTTTACTTCCTCCGAGTCTACCTTACTCTGTCACGTGCCTGCTGCCTTACTTCCTCCGAGTCTACCCTACTCTGTCACGTGCCTGCTGCCTGACTTCCTCCGAGTCTACCTTACTCTGTCACGTGCCTGCTGCCTTACTTCATCCGAGTGTACCTTACTCTGTCACGTGCCTGCTACCTTACTTCCTCTGAGTGTACCTTACTCTGTCACGTGCCTGCTGCCTTACTTCCTCAGAGTCTACCTTACTCTGTCACGTGCCTGCTGCTTTACTTCCTCAGAGTCTACCTTACTCTGTCACGTGCCTGCTGCCTTACTTCCTCCGAGTCTACCCTACTCTGTCACGTGCCTGCTGCCTTACTTCCTCCGAGTCTACCCTACTCTGTCACGTGCCTGCTGCCTGACTTCCTCCGAGTCTACCTTACTCTGTCACGTGCCTGCTGCCTTACTTCCTCCGAGTCTACCCTACTCTGTCACGTGCCTGCTGCCTTACTTCCTCCGAGTCTACCCTACTCTGTCATGTGCCTGCTGCCTTACTTCCTCCGAGTCTACCCTACTCTGTCACGTGCCTTCTGCCTGACTTCCTCCGAGTCTACCTTACTCTGTCACGTGCCTGCTGCCTAACTTCCTCCGAGTCTACCTTACTCTGTCACGTGCCTGCTGCCTGAGTTCCTCCGAGTCTACCTTACTCTGTCACGTGCCTGCTGCCTGACTTCCTCCGAGTCTACCTTACTCTGTCACGTGCCTTCTGCCTGACTTCCTCCGAGTCTACCCTACTCTGTCACGTGCCTGCTGCCTTACTTCCTCCGAGTCTACCCTACTCTGTCACGTGCCTGCTGCCTGACTTCCTCCGAGTTTACCTTACTCTGTCACGTGCCTGCTGCCTGACTTCCTCCGAGTCTACCTTACTCTGTCACGTGCCTGCTGCCTTACTTCCTCCGAGTCTACCCTACTCTGTCACGTGCCTGCTGCCTTACTTCCTCCGAGTCTACCCTACTCTGTCACGTGCCTGCTGCCTGACTTCCTCCGAGTCTACCTTACTCTGTCACGTGCCTGCTGCCTGACTTCCTCCGAGTCTACCTTACTCTGTCACGTGCCTGCTGCCTGACTTCCTCCGAGTCTACCTTACTCTGTCACATGCCTGCTGCCTGAGTTCCTCCGAGTCTACCTTACTCTGTCACGTGCCTGCTGCCTGACTTCCTCCGAGTCTACCTTACTCTGTCACGTGCCTTCTGCCTGACTTCCTCCGAGTCTACCCTACTCTGTCACGTGCCTGCTGCCTTACTTCCTCCGAGTCTACCCTACTCTGTCACGTGCCTGCTGCCTGACTTCCTCCGAGTTTACCTTACTGTGTCACGTGCCTGCTGCCTGACTTCCTCCGAGTCTACCTTACTCTGTCACGTGCCTGCTGCTTTACTTCCTTCGAGTCTACCTTACTCTGTCACGTGCCTGCTGCCTGACTTCCTCCCAGTCTACCCTACTCTGTCAAGTGCCTGCTGCCTTACTTCCTCCGAGTCTACCCTACTCTGTCACGTGCCTTCTGCCTGACTTCCTCCGAGTCTACCTTACTCTGTCACGTGCCTGCTGCCTTACTTCCTCCGAGTCTACCCTACTCTGTCACGTGCCTGCTGCCTTACTTCCTCCGAGTCTACCCTACTCTGTCACGTGCCTGCTGCCTGACTTCCTCCGAGTCTACCTTACTCTGTCACGTGCCTGCTGCCTGACTTCCTCCGAGTCTACCTTACTCTGTCACGTGCCTGCTGCCTGACTTCCTCCGAGTCCACCTTACTCTGTCACGTGCCTGCTGCTTTACTTCCTTCGAGTCTACCTTACTCTGTCACGTGCCTGCTGCCTTACTCTCTGCTATACAGCTGTAGACTAACCGTTCCCCTCCTTACAAACCATAGACCAGCTGCTGCCATACCAAACCACCCTACCCTCTCATACCGCTCTCAGAAATCACAGATTCTCCTTCTGTGTAACCCTTTCTCCGCATACTCACAATATCTAACCCCTCCACACTATTTACTCACCTAATTTTTCCACTTGTGTGAACTCGCTCTAATAGTTACACCTAACTCCTGTTAACTTAATCCACCACCGACAAAAAGTGAAGAAAATACTTCAGTTTCCTAAGAGCTGAAGACTAACCCAATAACCGACAAATTTACCACACTAATTAATAAATCTCTGGATTAACTACTAACTTTGGGTTACGGAGTAGCATGCTACTCACCATAATGTGCTTCTATACCTCACCAGGGGTAGTAAACGCTATATAAAGGCAATTACAATACAGTACAATACAACTTCCTCAATGCAACGTTCCTACATAAATGGCTGCATGTGGTCCAGTGGGTACCGTGACTCTGGGGGCAGTGATTTTCAGCTGTTGATGCTCACCCCAGCAGATAACTTGTCCCACCGGCAGGCTCCTTGTCACCCCAAGCACGCGTTGTGTCACCACCAGCAGGTCCTCTTGTCACCTCAAGCGGGTCTCTGTTCACCCCCAGTACATTCGTTGTTATGTTATGTTATGTATACTTACTAGAGTGCGACAAATCACCCCCAAAGGGGTATCTCGGCACTAGAGCACAGACTCAGAGAAAGGAAGAAAGGGAAAAAGGAGCGGTTAGCAAAGGCAGGTTTTGAGAAGTTTTTATAAACAAACAAAATCAGATCATGCGCAGATGTGTAGCGGAAGTCCGTTCCAGCGATGTGGGTCAATATAGGAAAAGCATCGCCGGCCGTGTCTGGCTGTGCGAATACAAGGTGGGCGGAGCAAGGGCTGATCCATGGATGTGAGATTTCTAGTGGGTAGATACGGGGGAGTTTGTTATGGAGGTACGCCGGGCCATTACCTGATAGGGATCTGTGTACCAGGCATAGTAACTTGAAAATGTCTCGTTTCCTAATGGGAAGCGCCTGCAGTGATCTTAGAGTGAGCTCCGATGGAGTGCGGGAGGAAGTTTGAGAACAAGGTGAGCCGCAGTGTTCTGAACCACCTGTAGTTTCGATAAGAGAGATTCATTGGTTGTTACCATGAGAGTGTTTCCATAGTCTTGGCAGCTGACCATAAGAGGCTGCGTAAGATTCTTGTGTGGAGAGGCAGCCAGTGAAACTCTGTTCTCGGCATGCGCATTACACCAAAAAAGGTGCCGCACGTGGAGCCGACCTGCTCTCTCATTGTGAGATTGTCATCAATTAAGATGCCAAGATTTTGACCCTCTTTTTGGGCTGAGGTGCGGTGCCTAGTTCGGATGGCCACCATTCATCTGACCAGTAGTCGTGGCCTTGCCAAACAGCACTCTCTCCGTTTTATCGCTGTTGAGCTGGAGGCAGTTCTGGGACATACCGGGTGCAATTTTCCTCAAACATTCCTGGAATTTGGGTTTTATAGATTCAGGGTTTGGGCCCATGGAAATGATGAAGTGTGTGTTATCTGCACATAAGATGACATTGAGGCCGCAGGACCTACTACTGGAGCGAGTGGTGCAACATATATGGTAAAGAGCGTGGGGCCCAGTGAAGAGCCCTGAGGTACCTCTTTGTCAAGTATCATGACACGAGATTTGACAGGGCCTAGGTTAATGATTTGAGTACGATTGCTAGGAAATTCTTAAACCAGCTAAGGGATTTGCATTCGACACCAATCTCTGAAAGTCGTGTCACACTAGCAGGTGTCTTGTCACCTCCAGTGGGCTCCTAGCCACCTCCAGTGGGCTCCTAGCCACCTCTAGTGGGTTCCTAGCCACCTCCAGTGGGTTCCTAGCCACCACCAGTGGGTTCCTTGTCACCTGCAGTGGGTTCCTTGTTACTTCCAGTGGGTTGCTTGTCACCTCCAGTGGGTTCCTAGCCCCCTCCAGTGGGTTCCTTGTCACCTGCAGTGGGTTCCTTGTCACCTCCAGCGGGTTCCTTGTCACCTCCAGTGGGTTCCTTGTCACCTGCAGTGGGTTCCTTGTCACCTCCAGTGGGTTCCTTGTCACCTCCAGTGGGTTCCTTGTCTCCTGCAGTGGGTTCCTTGTTACTTCCAGTGGGTTCCTTGGCACCTCCAGTGGGTTCCTTGTCACCTGCAGTGGGTTCCTTGTTACTTTCAGTGGGTTCCTAGCCACCTCCAGTGGGTTCCTTGTCACCTGCAGTGGGTTCTTTGCCACCTCCAGTGGGTTCCTTGTCACTTCTAGTGGGTTCCTTGTCACCTCCAGTGGGTTCCTTGCCTCCTCCAGTGGGTTCCTAGCCACCTCCAGTGGGTTCCTTGTCACCTCCAGTGGGTTCCTTGTCACCTCCAGTGGGTTCCTTGTCACTTCCAGTGGGTTCCTTGGCACCTCCAGTGGGTTCCTTGTCCCCTCCAGTGGGTTCCTTGTCACCTCCAGTGGGTTCCTAGCCACCTCCAGTGGGTTCCTTGTCACCTCCAGTGGGTTTCTTGTTACTTCCAGTGGGTTCCTTGTCACCTTCAGTGGGTTCCTTGTCACCTGCAGTGGGTTCCTTGTCACCTCCAGTGGGTTCCTTGTCACCTCCAGTGGGTTCCTTGTCACTTCCAGTGGGTTCCTAGCCACCTCCAGTGGGTTCTTTGCCACCTCCAGTGGGTTCCTTGTCACTTCCAGTGGGTTCCTAGTCACCTCCAGTGGGTTCCTTGTCACCTCCAGTGGGTTCCTTGTAACTTCCAGTGGGTTCCTTGTCACCTCCAGTGGGTTCCTTGTCACCTGCAGTGGGTTCCTTGTTACTTCCAGTGGGTTCCTAGCCACCTCCAGTGGGTTCCTTGTCACCTACAGTGGGTTCTTTGCCACCTCCAGTGGGTTCCTCGTCACTTCCAGTGGGTTCCTCGTCACCTCCAGTGGATTCCTCGTCACCTGCAGTGGGTTCCTTGTCACCTCCAGTGGGTTCCTTGTCACCTGCAATGGGTTGCTTGTCACCTCCAGTGGGTTGCTTGTCACCTCCAGTGGGTTCCTTGTCACCTGCAGTGGGTTCCTTGTCACCTCCAGTGGGTTCCTTGTCACCTCCAGTGGGTTCCTTGTCACCTCCAGTGGGTTCCTTGCCTCACCAGCAGGCCTCTTGTTGCCTTCAGCAGGCTTTGTGTCGCCACCAGCAGGCCTTGCTGCCCCCTGCAGGTTTCTCCTCGATGGTACACACCTGCCTGGTCCTCACTCTCACAGCCAAGGCATTCCCAGCACTTCCCACCCTCTTGTCCTTCTCAAAGCCCCCCGGTGGGATCTGTAGTGTCAGTATTGAGTAAGGATACTTCAACAAGGTGACAATGTGACGTCATTGGACACAGGTATAAAAAGGTTATTTATTTTAGTTACAGGTTAGAGGTAAATTAGCAGTCACGTGACCTCCTGGTATGGCGTCCACTCTTCGCTTACAGAAAGTACTCACTTACAATACATACTCCAGCGACGCAGCACACAGCATCATCGGTGACGCAGCACACAGCATCATCGCTCTCTCAACACTGAACCCCGCCCCCCGGGGGTCATTCTAGCAAGGCCACCTCCATCGATTACCTGCTCAGACCTGTACCCCACAGTAAGAGGTACAGGTGAGGCACGGGGCCATTACCCAACAGTAAGAGGTACAGATGGGGCGTGTGGCTCCTAGGCCACAGTTAGAGGTACAGGTGAGGCGCGTGGCTTGTACCCCACAGTAAGAGGTACAGGTGAGGCGTATGGTTCTTAGCCCAGAGTTAGAGGTACAGGTGAGGCGCATGGCTCTTAGCCCACAGTTAGAGGTACAAGTGAGGCGCGTGGCTGTTAGCCCACAGTAAGAGGTACAGGTGAGGCGCGTGGCTCTTAGCCCACAGTTAGAGGTACAGGTGAGGCGTGTGGCTCTTAGCCCACAGTTAGAGGTACAAGTGAGGCGCGTGGCTCTCAGCCCACAGTAAGAGGTACAGGTGAGGCATGAGTCTCTTAGTCCACAGTTAGAGGTACAGGTGAGGCGCGTGTCTCTTAACTGACAGTTATAGGTACAGGTGAGGCGCGTGGCTCTTAGCCCACAGTTAGAGGTACAGGTGAGGCGCGTGGCTCCTAGCCCACAGTAAGAGGTACAGGTGAGGCGTTTGGCTCTTAGCCCACTGTAAGCGGTACAGACGGGGCATGAGGCTCCTAGGCCACAGTTAGAGGTACAGGTGAGGCGCGTAGCTATTAGCCCAGAGTTAGAGGTATAGGTAAGGCTCATGGCTCTTAGCCCACAGTTAGAGATACAGGTGAGGCGCGTGTCTCTTAACCGACAGTTATAGGTACAGGTGAGGCACGTGGCTCTTAGCCCACAGTTACAGGTACAGGTGAGGCGCGTGGCTCTTAGCCCACAGTTAGAGGTACAGCTGAGGCACGTGGCTCTTAGCCCACAGTTACAGGTACAGGTGAGGCACGTGGCTCTCGGCCCACAGTAAGAGGTACAGGTGAGGCGTTTGGCTCTTAGCCCACTGTAAGCGGTACAGACGGGGCATGAGGCTCCTAGGCCACAGTTAGAGGTACAGGTGAGGCGCGTGGCTTGTACCCCACAGTAAGAGGTACAGGTGAGGCGCGTGGCTCTTAGGCCACAGTAAGAGGTACAGGTGAAGCGCGTGGCTCTTAGCCCACAGTTAGAGGTACAAGTGAGGCACGTGGCTCTTAGGCCACAGTAAGAGGTACAGGTGAAGCGCGTGGCTCTTAGCCCACAGTAAGAGGTACAGGTGAGGCACGTGGCTCTTAGCCCACAGTTACAGGTACAGGTGAGGCACGTGGCTCTCGGCCCACAGTAAGAGGTACAGGTGAGGCGTTTGGCTCTTAGCCCACTGTAAGCGGTACAGACGGGGCATGAGGCTCCTAGGCCACAGTTAGAGGTACAGGTGAGGCGCGTGGCTTGTACCCCACAGTAAGAGGTACAGGTGAGGCGCGTGGCTCTTAGGCCACAGTAAGAGGTACAGGTGAAGCGCGTGGCTCTTAGCCCACAGTTAGAGGTACAAGTGAGGCACGTGGCTCTTAGGCCACAGTAAGAGGTACAGGTGAAGCGCGTGGCTCTTAGCCCACAGTAAGAGGTACAGGTGAGGCGCGTGGCTCTTAGCCCACAGTTAGAGGTACAGGTGAGGCGAGTGGCTCTTAGCCCACCGTTAGAGGTACAAGTGAGGCGCGTGGCTCTCAGCCCACAGTAAGAGGTACAGGTGAAGCGCGAGTCTCTTAGCCCACAGTTAGAGGTACAGGTGAGGCGTGTGTCTCTTAACCGACAGTTATAGGTACAGGTGAGGCGTGTGGCTCTTAGCCCACAGTTAGAGGTACAAGTGAGGCGCGTGGCTCTTAGGCCACAGTAAGAGGTACAGGTGAAGCGTGGCTCTTAGCCCACAGTAAGAGGTACAGGTGAGGCACGTGGCTCTTAGCCCACAGTTAGAGGTACAGGTGAAGCATGTGGCTCTTAGCCCACAGTTAGAGGTACAAGTGAGGCGCGTGGCTCTCAACCCACAGTAAGAGGTACAGGTGAGGAGCGAGTCTCTTAGCCCACAGTTACAGGTACAGGTGAGGCGCGTGGCTCTTAGCCCACAGTAAGAGGTACAGGTGAGGCGCGTGGCTCTTAGCCCACAGTTAGAGGTACAGGTAAGGCGCGTGGCTCTTAGCCCACAGTAAGAGATACAGGTGAGGCGTGTGGCTCTTAGCCCACTGTAAGAGGTACAGGTGAGGCGCGTGGCTCTTAGCCCACAGTAAGAGGTACAGGTGAGACGCGTGGCTCTTAGCCCACAGTAAGAGGTACAGGTGAGACGTGTGGCTCTTAGCCCACTGTAAGAGGTACAGGTGAGGCGCATGTCTCTTAGCCCACAGTTAGAGGTACATGTGAGGCGCGTGTCTCTTAGCCCACAGTTAGAGGTACAGGTGAGGCGCGTGGCTCTTAGCACATGCTCTGGGAGGTAGAGGTGAAGATGATGACGTGTCTCGTCCTGAGCTGTGCTGTCCTTTAGCTCAGGTGGGGCCTTCCAGCAGGGAGTGGACACCAGGGAGGCCGGAAGTGAGCCAACCGCTTTGCTTATCAGCCCAGGAATAACTAATCCTGCAGGTTTGTTGGCACAGAGGGCTGGGTCGGCGTCACTGGCAGTTTCACTGCAGCTGGCACTGGAACAAACAAGCCTAGGAGCTCGTGACCAGGGCCCTTGAGGCTGGAGGGCCCGTCCAGCAGGTTGTGCTTATTTTTAAGAAACCATATTTGGAAAGGTTTATGTATTTTTAATGTGATAACTGTTTACATTGAATGCCTTGATCTCTGTGAGGGCGTGTGTGTGTTTGGCTTGTCCACAGAATAGGACAGGACCTGCCCTGAGATCCCTCGCTCCGCCTCATGTGCCCCACGTGGGGTCAAAGGGCGCACGGGCTGAGGGCGGTGGGGCTGTTTGTAGGTGTGAATGCTGTATTTATGGGCGCACCTTATCCTATAAGAACATATACAGTCTCTTTGCACTCACTGTAGAAACATAAAAACAAGCATTGGCAGAGCCAATAGGCATCGCCTATAGAAGAGCTATTGGCAATGTGGTTTTGCCATGTTGTACACCAGTGTGGCTGCTGTTGAACATGGCTCATTTTTAGTGGCGTGGAGTGCCGTGGCATGAGGGAGTAGAGTGTTGTAGACTGGATTTGTTGGAGCAGAGCGTCGTGGAGTTGAGTAGAGGGAGTAGAGTTCAGTGGCAGAGAGTATTGTAGAGTGCAGTGGTGTACAGTAAAGTGTTGTAGAGTAGAGTGGCGTAGACTGCAGTGGTGTACAGTAAAGTGTCGTAGAGTAGAGTGGCGTAGACTGCAGTGGTGTACAGTAAAGTGTCGTAGAGTAGAGTGGCGTAGACTGCAGTGGTGTACAGTAAAGTGTCGTAGAGTAGAGTGGCATAGACTGCAGTGGTGTACAGTAAAGTGTCGTAGAGTAGAGTGGCGTAGACTGCAGTGGTGTACAGTTGAGTGGCACTGAGTGGAGTGGCGTAGAGTGGGGAGGGGTAGAGTGGGTTGGAGTGGATTGAGGTAGTGGGGTGGATTGGAGTAGATTGGGGTGGATTGGTTCGGGGGTAGATGGGGTTGGATTGAGTGGAGTGGGTGTGCATTGGGTGGACTGGAGTGGATGGACTGGATGTGGTAGGTTGGATTGGAGTGGGGTGGATTGAAATGGGGTGAGGTGGATTGGATTGAGGTAGATTGGATGGGATTGGAGTGGGGTGGTTTGGTGTGTGGTGGGCGGGATGCATTGGATTGAGTGGAGTGTACTGAACTGGGGTCAATGGATTGGATTGGGTAGAGTGGTGTGGATTTGAGTATAGTGGGGTGGATTGGAGTAGAATGGGGGATTGGACTGCAGTGGATTGGAGTGGGGAGAACTGGATGGGGTGGATTGAAATGAGGTGGGGTGGAATGGATTGATGTGGGGTGGGATGGAG
Source organism: Calotriton arnoldi (assembly GCA_963921515.1). NCBI lineage: Eukaryota > Metazoa > Chordata > Amphibia > Caudata > Salamandridae > Calotriton > Calotriton arnoldi. Next base: position 1,476,798 of record CAWUFW010001460.1, read on the forward strand.
TGGAGATGAGTGGATTGGAGTGGGGTGGACTGGCATGGGGTGTAATGGAGTGGGGTGAATTGGATTGGCATGGGGTGGGGTGGATTGAATTGGGGTAGATTGGATTGAGGCGGGTTGGATTGAGGTGGGGTGGGTTGGAGTAGGATAGTTTGGATTTGGCTGGATTGGGATTAAATTGGTTTAGGGTGGGGTGGATTGTATTGGAGTGGGGTGGATTGGATTGGGGTGAGGTGGATTTGATTAGGGTGAGGTGAATTGTATTGGAGTGGGGTGGGTTGGAGTGATGCAGATTGGAGTGGGACTGATTGCATTGAGGCACATTGCATTGAGGCACATTGTTTTGGATTGGAGTGGGTGGATTAGAGTGGAACAGACTGTTTTGGATTGAAGTGGGGTGGTTTGGAGTGGGGCAGATTGAAAAGGAGCAGATTGGAATGAGGCAGATTGTTTTGGATTGTTGTGGGGCAGATTGTTTTGGATTGGAGTGAGGCAGATTGGAGTGGGGCAGATTGTTTTGGATTGGAGTGGGCCTGATTGGAGTGGGGCAGATTGGAGTGGGGTAGCTTGTTTTGGATTGGAGTGGAGCAGATTGTTTTTGATTGGAGTGGGACAGATTGGAGTGGGGCAGATTGTTTTGACTTGGAGTGGGGCAGATTGATTTGGATTGAGTGCGGCAGACTGGAGTGGTGTGGATTGTTTTTGATTGGAGTAGGACAGATTGGAGTGGGGCAGGTTGTTTTGACTTGGAGTGGGGCAGATCGGTTTGGTTTGAAGTGGGCAGATTGTTTTGGATTGAGTGGGGCAGATTGGAGTGGTGTGGATTGTTTTGGATTGGAGTGGGCAGATTGTTTTGGATTGGAGTGGGGCAAATTGTTTTGGATTGAGTGGGGCAAATTGTTTTGGATTGGAGTTAGGTGGATTGGACTGGAGTTTGGGTGGATTGGGGAGGGAGTGGGGTGGATTGGATTGGGGTGAGGTGGATTGGATTGAAGTGGGGTAGATTGGATTGGGGTGGATTGGATTGGTGTGGGGTGGATTTGATTGGATTGATGTGGATTGTGATAGTTTGGAGTGGGGTGAATTGTGATGGAGTGGGTGGAGTGGGGTGGATGAGGTGGTTTGGATTGGAGTGGAGCAGATTGGAGTGGACTGCAGTGAGGTGGATTGGATTGGAGTGGGGTGGGGTGGATTGGAGTTGGCGGATTGCAGTGGAGCAGATTGTTGTGGAGCAGATTGTTGTGGATTGAAGTGGGGCAGATTGTTTTGTATTGAGTTGGGCCGATTTTTTGGGATTGGAATGGGGCGGATTGGAGTGGGGCAGGTTGAAGTGGGGCAGATTGTTTTAGATTGGAGTGGGGCAGATTGGAATGGAATGAATTGGAGTGGGGCAGATTGTTTAGGATTGGAGTGGGGAAGATTGGAGTGGGGTGGGTTGGGAGGATTGGAGTATGGTGGATCGTAGTAGATTGGGTTGGGGTGAGTGGTTTGAATTGGAGTAGGGTGGATTGGTCTTTGGTGGATTGGATTGAGTTGGGTAGATTGGTGTTGGGTGAGGTGGGGTGTATTGGCATGGATTGGAGTGGGGCGGATTGGAGTGAGATGTATTGGAATGTACTGCACAATTTTGTGTTAAAGCTTAATTTCAGAAATTACACATAAGAAAGAAACAATGCCGCTTTGCAATAAGATAATCCTCATCTTTTGAGAACAGCAACTAGGATCAAAAACAAAAGAAAACATGAGTGCAAAGTGAGAAAAGAAGAACTTGCCAAAAGAAAAGAAAGTTAACTATAGAAAATAAATCTTTGCAATTTTGTTTGTCCTGCTAAGACTTTTTGCTAGTCCCACACCTTCTGTTTGCAGGGCACTAAAAGTTAAACAGATCAAAATAGTACCTCAATCTTGTCGGGAGCAGTGGATGAGCACTGATTAAGTTAAATCAATCAGTGCTTGGTCTCTGCTCCACAGAGAGGAATGGAAATTATGTTAGGCCTGCCTTGATGAATTACGAGGCTTTAAAGAAGAGTTCCATGCAAGACAGCAATTGCATTGAATAAACGTCTACATGATTGGTTATAGCATGGAATAATATGTGACTGATGTTAACTTACCTAGTTGCTGGTAGCTTTGTTCCCAGAACGCTGAGGTTTTCAGTGTGCATGTACCCTCTCGCATGTAAGACGAGGTGTCTAGGTTTTATTTCGTTTTTATGATAACCTACCTTTCTTTTGTACAAGACAATGGTATTAGGTACAAGGCGCTTCCTGGTATACCTTGTGGTATGTTCATTGTTTCATGTTGCTTTAATGAATGTAAAGCTTATATATTGGTGATAGATGGACCCACAATTCACTACTTGTACATATACCTGCATTCTGTCCAGCTCTGGGGATTCCTGCCCCTTCCTGTCCTTGCCATTGGACGTCTTTTTTAGAAATCTTCAGATAGGCAGTGTAGGAAGCTGGCTCTGTATATACTATACCAAAGTAAGGTACAGTGTGCACAGAGTCCAGTGGAACCCCAAAGGTAGGTAGAGGTAAAGTAGATAGCACCTCACTCTCTATTTGTGGTAGTGTGGGCGAGCAGTAAGGCTTTATCAGAGGGTAGTGTTAAGCATTTATTGTACACACTCAAGCAAGAAATTATGTCATACTCTGAAAGACTGAACACAGACCAATTTATTTGTATAAAAATATTATTCAGTTGTATTTTATTTTCTAGAACCAAGCCAGGCCTGGTACAGGTAAATATAATAATACTTTGCAGGAATTATGCAGTGAAATACAATTTGAATGCAGTTGGATTGGTTTACAGGTAAGTCATTTGTTTATAAAACAGTTTGTATTACTTTTCAGTTACTTTTCAGATACTTTCCAGATTACTCTTCAAGTTACTTTTCAGTTTACTTTTTAAGTTACTTTTTCTACTCTGTGTGATATGCCTAGATATCACAGTGCAAAAAGAACAATTGATGGACAGAATGTTGAACAATGTCATACATTCACCCCAGTACAGAGATCTAGGCCTACCTCCATCGTTTTTTTGCTCCCCATGCCGTTCCAGTTTGAACCAAGCCATATTCAAATCAGTCTTGACCCTGCTCCCTATGAGAACAGTCCAGCCCAAACTGCCAGGCCAGGTCCTCCCTGGACTGGAAACAAGCATTCTGGGACCAGTTTCAGGGCATCACCCCATATCAGCCAGGCTAGCTTGACTCCAGTGGCATGGAGAGCACGGGACCCACGTCTGGGCATACCCATCCCACTCGGGGTGACAAATGAAAAAAGAAAAATTGATGGACAGAATGTTGAACAAGTCAAACATTCACCCCAGTACAGAGATTTGGGCCTAAATCCATCAATTTTTTGCTCCCCATGCCATTCCAGTTTAGACCCAGCCATAAGCAAATCAGTCTTGACCCTGCTCCCTATGGGAACAGCCCAGCCCAAACTGCCAGGCCAGGTCCTCCCTGTAGATATCACACTGGGACATTTTCCTAGACAAAAGGTAACTAAATCAGTTTTTGTATATATGCAGTTTCTTAAGGTTTCATACAAACCAACTCCACACTTAGAACAATTTTCGGTCTTTTTGGAAGGCAGTCAGTCCTCCCAGGGGTTCTGGAGGTTGCTGGCTGCAGGACAAGGCAACTTTTGATGCAGGATCTCTGGAAACTGCAGACGGGCCGGTAGGGCTGGGGCTAAGTCAGTTCTTCTCTGCAGTCTCCTCTGCTGGGCATCTTCTTTCATCCTTCTTCTTCGTAGGTTGCGGAAATCTGTCTTCTTGGTTCAGGGCTGCCCCCTAAATACTGTATTTATGGGGCGTTTTAGGGGTTTCGAGGTCAGTAGCCAATGGGCTACTGACCTTAGGGTGACTACACCCTTGGTGTGCTCACCCCACGTGGGGGAGTGGGCACAATCCCTAATGCTGATTGGAGAGTGCCTGCCATCTGCAAGATGGCGGGCACTAAAGAGAGGGCTTCACCTCGCCTCCCCCACCTGAGGGGTGGAGTTGGCAGAGGTGGGCACACCTTCTGGGCTGGCTAGTTTTTCCCGCCTGTCTTCCTGCTGAAAAGGAGGGGAGGCAGGAAGGGGGCCTGCTCCTGCTAGCAGGAGAGGCTGGGGGTCGCGTTGCAAAGGCGGCAAGGCCTTTGAAGCTCCCCTGCCACAGATGGCTCTTCCTGGCCTGGGGAGGTGTGAAAACCTCTGCCCAGGAAAGGCTTTGTTTCTGGGCTCAGGGAGCGAAGGCTCCCACCCCAGGGGTCCAGAAACATGTCTTGTGGTGGCAGGCTGGTGTGTACCAGTCAGGGAACCCACCAGTGGCTGGTTGTTTCTCAGGGGGCATCTCTAAGATGCCCTCTGAGTGCATACTAAATTCCTAAATCCCACACTGGCATCAGTGTGGGTTTAATGTGCTGAGATGTTTGATACCAAACTTCTCAGAATTCAGTAAAGCCATGATGGTGCTGTGGAGTTCGTAATGACAAACTCCCAGACCATATACTCTTTATGGCTTTACTGCACTTACAATGTCTAAGAATGGATTTAGACACTGTAGGGGTACAGTGCTCATGCACTGTACCCTCACCAGTGGTATAGTGCACCCAGCTAGAGGGATGCCTTACCTATACCATAGGAAGTGGGCTGCAGGCATGGCACACAGGGATGTGTACCATGTCGACTCTTCACTTTTCTCTGCACCAAAACACGCAGCCTGCCATGGCAGTGTGTGTGTGTAAAGGTACAGGGCCTCTAAGGGTGGCACAATATGTGCTGCAGCCCGTAGAGGCCTTCCCTGGTCACAGTGCCCTTCGTACCCATGGTACCTTTTACAAGGGACTTACATAGGGCCAGAGAGGTGCCAATTGGGGGTACAAAGGTACAGTTTTGGGAAAGAACACAGGCCCTGGGAACCTGATTGGCAGGGACCCAGGGCACATCAAGTCAAAGTGCATCAGAAATCTGGATAAAAGTGGGGGGTTACTGCAACAGAAACCCAGCTTCCTACAGGAGGTGAAAGGGGATGCACCAGGTATAGCCTTTAAAACACTGGGGATATTTGTGACAACAGTGCATTTCACATCACTAATCCTAATCTCGTCCACCAGGGTGTGATGTCCATCGTATTCCCAGGCAACAGTCTTCCAAGGAAGGTCTCAGGATCCGGAGCCGGGTCTTGTCTCTCCCGCTTCCCTTTCCCCCATTGGATTCCAGTTACTGTGATTATTCGTAACATGAATAGGTGACTTTAGCCTGGTGGGGAGTTGGGACTCAGCAGCGTACGTCCAGCTCACTCCTGCGGGAATGTTCGGTGAGTGCCTGATAGTGACAGCCCTGGTTACTTATAGGTCTTCCCTGAGAAACTATACAACCTCCCCTCCCCCAGTCATAACATAGGGCCTACCTCTGCAGCTCTCTGGAGCGGTGAGGGGATTACACTTATACCCTAAAATTATATGGGGCCTTGTCTTCTGCATTATAGGGGGGCTTATATTTCTCAGGGGGCAGCTGTCTGCATTGACCCCGTTTTTGAAAACTCACCAGGGAACTGTTTCGTTGTTCATTCTTCAGTACATGATGTGCACCAATAATTCAGCTATCACGGGAGCCTGAGAACTGGAACTCACAGCTTCTAGGAGCTGAGACTGAAGTGGGGGAAGTTGTGCGACTATTGAGTGTGGTCAAAATATGACAGCTTGTGGTCCAAGCTTCTTCCTTCCCTCCCTTCAGTTGTTGATGTATGAAACACTGGTCACACAATACTGCTTGCAGATTGCGACCAGTATTTTTGTGACCACTGTGGAATTTTGCAAACCAACCTATGTACTAAAAGGTCAGTTAACAATATTCCGATTCATAGTTGCCCGAAATTTGACCTACCTCATCAATATTCAAGAGACGGGTCACAAATTGAAATTCACTGCGATTGGTGGCCATCATAGAGATAATGGCCTCTTGGGTCAGCAGACCACCATGTCTCTGACTGCTTTTTAAATATATATATTTTCTAAAGCAGACAGTTTTCTTTAAAGGAAAAGGGTTTTTTTATTAGAAAAAGTTTAGGAGTAGGGAGTGTCCCCTCTTCCATTTTGCAAATGGGTTACCACCTCCTTCAAGGTGTCAGTATCTTTTTAAAGTATCGCCGGATTTGGTTAAAAATATTGACACATAAGATACTAATTTGGTATTTGTAAGAGATACCTGCAGCTTCCCGTTCCAGATACCATATCCGTTCACATTCCCATTGTGAGATTAGTAGATTGGGAAAAGCATTTTTGTGGTTGCAAACTGAATCCTATTGTTGCGACCACAAAAATACTTTGTACATCTGGCCCGTTGTTCATTGTTATTCATATTTTGACTTCTACTGAATTTCCAATCAAAAACTCCTTTGCTTTACATTTTGTGTTAGCATTTTTATTTAGATGGTCCTCCATTTTACAAATTGCCTTAAATGTCTGACCCAGGAATTGACATAACAATAGGGCAGGAAGTACATTCTTTAGGACTAATACAGCAGAAATGAGGGTGGGAATAAAGGTTTGACTTAGTACTACTTTGCATAACAAATATTTACCTGTGGTTACCCTGCAACCCCCTACTACTCACCGTGCAAAGCCGATGACCTCCTTCAAATACTACATGTTCAATATTAGGGTTATTGTCTACAGAACAGTGACGGTGAGACCACACCCTGCAGTCTATAAACTCTTGCCTCGACTCCTGTCCACTCAAATATTCTTTATGTCTCCCTGGCCGAGCTCCATTTACTTAATGGAGAAGACGAACTATTGCCCACAATGCTACAGAGAGTTCTTTCCTAATGGGTCGAGCAGTGGTTTGCATAATTTACTGGATCAATGAATTATAATTAAGGCTCCCTGTTTTCCATTTTTACTGATTTTTACAGATCAATACAGACAGAAAACCATTTATTTTCTTGTCTGTATTTATTTTTAAATGTGGATAAAAACAGAAATTGGGTGCTTTTTCAGTGATTCTAAATGCACTTTGCCATGACTGCCAGGCCAATAACTGTGTGGATTGATAGGTAAGTGGGTTAAAAAAGAAAGTGATTTTTAGTAAAGAGGCTTAAACAGCAGAAGCTATGCACAAGGCTGATGCTGAAATGTGCATATTTTCATATAGTGCATTGATTTATCTTCTGCGGGTGTTCATATCACTGAAACTTGGCAGGCTTTCAAGCATGACTGCATATTTATTGGTTAAATAAATGTGGAAATATACAAGTTTCAGCTTAATTTTGTTCACAAAACCCATAATAAATATGGATAAATACAGATAAAGTTGACAAAAAATAAATATGGATAAATACAGAGGGCAATGTCAAAAAAATAAATACCATAAAACCAGGAGCCCTAATTATAATGTAAAAAACAATAAAAACAAGCATTGGCATAGCCAATAGGTCTCGCCTTTGGGGCCTTATAAGTGTTTAGCCAGAGCTATTGACTTTGCCAATGTCTTCAAGCTGTGCTGTAGAGAAGTGTGGCTGCTGTGCAGCATGCTGAAAAGTTATAATAAAAAAGTGTCAGAAGCATTTTTGTTACTTTATATAAGACCAAGAAGGCATTATGTAAAACTGAACGACGATATTAAAAAAGTATTTACAATAAAAAAATTTCCTCAGTTTTCTTTTGTTCTTGCAATGCTGGCAACTTGTTTCTGCCTATTGCAATGGTTGCTTGTTAAAGCTTTTTTTTTGAGGGGCATAAACAATCGGAGGGTGAAGGTTGGGAACTAGTACCTGTATTATAACACTAGCAGCGGCCAGACGCTAGGGGAGAATCAACAGATGCCAGATTCCGAGAGCAGGCTGAGGTGGTGCTGAGTGATGCTGAGGTGGTAGTGGTGGTGGTGGTGACTGTTGCGGAGACAATGCTGAAGTGATGCTGAATGATACTCAGGTCTTGCTGAGTGATACTGCTGTGGTGCTGAGTGACGCTGTGGTGGTGCTGAGTGATATTGTCTTGGCGCTGAGTGATGCTGTGGTGATGCTGAGTGATATTGTCTTGGCGCTGAGTGATGCTGTGGCGGCGCTGAGCGATGCTGTGGCGGCGCTGAGTGATGCTGTGGCGGCGCTGAGTGGTGCTGTGGTGGCGCTGAGTGATGCTGTGGTGGCGCTGAGTGATGCTGTGGTGGCGCTGAGTGATGCTGTGCTGGCGCTGAGCGATGCTGTGGTGGCGCTGAGTGAAGCTGTGGTGGTGCTGAGTCATCCTGTGGTGGTGCTGAGTGATATTGTTGTGGCACTGAGTGATGCTGTGGTGATGCTGTGGTAGTTCTGAGTGATACTGGTGGTGGTGACTGTTGCGGAGACAATGCTGAGGTGATGCTGAATGATACTCAGGTCTTGCTGAGTGATACTGCTGTGGTGCTGAGTGATGCTGTGGTGGTGCTGAGTGATATTGTCTTGGCGCTGAGTGATGCTGTGGTGGTGCTGAGTGATATTGTCTTGGCGCTGAGTGATGCTGTGGTGGTGCGGAGTGATGCTGTGGTGGTGCGGAGCGATGCTGTGGTGGCCCTGAGCGATGCTGTGGTGGCGCTGAGCGATGCTGTGGTGGTGCTGAGCGATGCTGTGGTGGTGCTGAGCGATGCTGTGGTGGTGCTGAGCGATGCTGTGGTGGTGCTGAGCGATGCTGTGGTGGTGCTGAGCGATGCTGTGGTGGCGCTGAGTGATGCTGTGGTGGTGGTGAGCGATGCTGTGGCGGTGCTGAGCGATGCTGTGGCGGTGCTGAGCGATGCTGTGGTGGCGCTGAGCGATGCTGTGGCGGCGCTGAGTGATGCTGTGGTGGTGCTGAGCGATGCTGTGGTGACGCTGAGTGATGCTGTGGTGGTGGCTCTGAGTGATGCTGTGGTGGCCCTGAGTGATGCTGTGGTGGCCCTGAGTGATGCTGTGGTGGTGGTGAGCGATGCTGTGGCGGTGCGGAGCGATGCTGTGGCGGTGCTGAGCGACGCTGTGGCGGTGCTGAGCGACGCTGTGGTGGTGCTGAGCGACGCTGTGGCGGCGCTGAGTGATGCTGTGGCGGCGCTGAGTGATGCTGTGGCGGCGCTGAGTGATGCTGTGGCGGCGCTGAGTGATGCTGTGGCGGCGCTGAGTGCTGCTGTGGTGGCGCTGAGTGATGCTGTGGTGGCGCTGAGTGAAGCTGTGGTGGCGCTGAGTGATGCTGTGGTGGCGCCGAGTGATGCTGTTGTGGCGCCGAGTGATGCTGTGTTGGTGCTGAGCGATGCTGTGGTGGTGCTGAGTCATCCTGTGGTGGTGCTGAGTCATCCTGTGGTGGTGCTGAGTCATCCTGTGGTGGTGCTGAGTGATGCAGTGTTGGCCCTGAGTGATGATGTTGTGTCGCTGAGTGAAGCTATGGTGGTGCTGAGTGATGCTGTGGTGGCGCGGAGTGATGTTGTGGTGCTGCTGAGTAATGTTGTGGTGCTGCTGAGTAATGCTGTGGTAGCGCTGAGTGATGCTGTTGTGGCGCTAAGTGATGCTGTGGTTGTGCTGAGTAATGCTGTGGTTGCACTGAGTGATGCTGTGGTTGCACTGAGTGATGCTGTGATGGCGTTGAGTGATGCTGTGATGGTGTTGAGTGATGCTGTGATGGCGTTGAGAGATGTTGTGTTGGTGCTGAGTGATGCTGTGCTGGCTCTGATTGATGCTGTGCTGGCTCTGATTGATGCTGTGGTTGCGCTGAGTAATGCTGTGGTTGCACTGAGTGATGCTGTGGTTGCACTGAGTGATGCTGTGGTTACACTGAGTGATGCTGTGGTTACACTGAGTGATGCTGTGATGGCGTTGAGTGATGCTGTGGTGGTGCTGAGCGATGCTGTGGTGGTGCTGAGCGATGCTGTGGTGGTGCTGAGCGATGCTGTGGGATCCTGTGGTGGTGCTGAGTGATGCAGTGTTGGCCCTGAGTGATGATGTGGTGTCGCTGAGTGAAGCTATGGTGGCGCTGAGTGATGATGTGGTGGCGCGGAGTGATGTTGTGGTGCTGCTGAGTAATGCTGTGGTGGCGCTGAGTGATGCTGTTGTGGCGCTAAGTGATGTTGTGGTTGTGCTGAGTAATGCTGTGGTTGCACTGAGTGATGCTGTGGTTGCACTGAGTGATGCTGTGATGGCGTTGAGTGATGCTGTGATGGCGTTGAGAGATGTTGTGTTGGTGCTGAGTGATGCTGTGCTGGCTCTGATTGATGCTGTGCTGGCTCTGATTGATGCTGTGGTTGCGCTGAGTGATGCTGTGGTGATGCTGAGTGATGCTGTGGTGTTGCCGAGTGAGAGATAGAGTGAAGATATAATGCCCAATTAGAGAGGGTGGTGAGAGAGAAAGAGAGAGAAAGGGTGTACATAGAATAAAGAGTGGAGCGGGATAGAGAGAGAGAAAGAAGGGGAGAGAGAGTGAATGAAGGAGTTTGAAAGAGAAACAGATAAAGGGGTGAGAGAATGAAAGGCTAAAAAAGATAGAGAGGGGAGAGTTAATTAAGTAGAGAGAGAATGAGAGAGGGGAGAGAGAGAGAAGGAGAGAGACAATAAGAGTGGGGGTGTGGAGTTTAAATAGAGTGAAGAAGTGACGCGAAAAAGTAACCTTAAATATAGGTTTGTGCTTTGCGCGAATAAATATTTTAAAAAAAACAGAGTGAGACAAAAATACTGGTAATTAGGCTGTGACTCCCAATATAAAACAAATAGCGATATAAGGTGAAATCAACCCACCGAAGCAATATTTCTAACTAGACAAAAAAAGCTTGCATTTCAATGCTAATCGCTGTTGTTTTTCATGTGACTGTAGTCCAGGGCCGTCAGTTGGTAATGTGAGCTGCTGCTGCGATTGAAACATCAGAGTCCAGAGAGTTAATGAGCCATGACGAGGAAATGAGGAAGAGATAGGAAACCCAGATGGCAGCTGCGCGCGTGCACGCTATCGTGAACGCAAGCTGGTCGCCAGCAAAAGCCACTGCTGTTTGCACTTCCAAAACCCGCTTACTAAAACTCTCGGCCAGACCAGCGCAAGCGCTGGTGCAGGCCAAGACCTAAAAACCTCTGGTGGCTCTAGAAGTGTCAGAAGCCAACACCTGCATCTTAAGTACCAGTTTTCAAGATGAAATCCACACTAAAACATTCCTTTCTCAAAGCACATCTAAGATCTGGATGGCACCACCCACCCAGACCAAAGGTGAGGCCTCCTTTTCAGCTTTGAAAGAAACGTAGAAAGTATGTCTTCACAGGCACCCCACCTTTAATCCAACATAGAAACCAATATTTACATCTTTCCTTTCCCTTTCCGAACGTATACCCTGCCATTTTAATACCTCGCTGTCAAACATACACCCTTTTCGGTTACGTCGCTTTGTTGTTGTCCCTTATGCCATCTATGTAACAATCGCAGCCTACAGTAACGTCGGTCACCTTATTGTAAAACCCAGCCCACACCATACTAAAATGCTCGTGGTAAATAACGTAGATGTCCAAGTAAAGTGTGTAACTCACAGTCCTCGCTGCAAAAAAGTAACTACAGAAATCGCACCGTAAATTGCGCTGTATCAGTTAAAATGTTTTTCTTATGTAAACGTTTGAATGTGTTTAATTGAATTCCATTTTCTTTGGCCGAACTAAGGTGCTTTTTATATTTCGAATGTTTCTGTGTAGAATATAATGCAGGCTTACACATCAGATCAATTATTAAATTGTGATACAATATGTATCTCGGAGCACTTTCATGTAAGTATAATACATTTGGAATTTCGTAATCTAAAATGAATTATTTTTTTATATTAAAATGCATCACAATAAAAGAACAAGCATTTGCAATGCAATAGGTCTTGCATTTGACAGAGTAAGAACTATTTATGCTGTCTTTTATCTTATGTGTTTTGTTTTGGTTTGGAGTGTAGTGGATGTATGAACACAAACACAGTATGTAGGGGAAAAAAAGATTTTGTTTTAAAAGCGATAGTTTCATTGTTTGGAAGCAAAAATGAAACTATTGTGCAGGACAACGTAGAGAATATAAACAGCACCAACGTAAGTACCCTCAGCCAAGAACAGAAAATACACATCATGACAAACGAGATACCAACAAAATGCTCTCCAAGACAAACAGTCGCCCACTCGTGGTCAACACCACCAAAGAACAGTAAATAACTAGTCATCAGGAATGCAAAGTCCAACCACTGCCCAGGCAACCTCAGGCCCACAAAGGTAGGTTCAAAAGGAATTCTGCAGGCATCTCATTATGACCCCGAGCATATCCCCAACAAGGTATGCGTCAACAGCATCATTCAACCCATCGCAAACAGTGAATATAAAGCCACTCCTAGTGAAGTCAACACAGGACACACAAACCATCCAGTTATGAGTTGGTATGTATTCAATATCCCTTTCCACACCACAGTCTGACAAAACAGCAATTACACAATTCATCTTTCCCATTGTAACAACTGCCTCTTTAAATACTGGCAGCTGGGATTTAGAAAAGGAGGAACAAACGACATCCCTGGAGGGATAACAAAAATTAACTTGATAACTTTGCAAACGAGTAAACCAAGCCATACTGGGCAGCCCATTGGTTATCCCATCCATTTCAGCCCCAAGAGCTTTGCACTCCAATGCCAAACAGTATGCCCAAAGCAGGTCTTGTGAAGAACATTTTGTCAGCGGACTTTTTAATCTAAGGATTCCCTTCTACAGTACATATTGTGTAGGCTTCTACAGAGAGGTTTAAAAGTAATCCGCCATTTTATCGAGGGCCTGGGAATATTTTACACTTGCGTGAATCCCAAGAGAAGGCAATGGCTGCAGGACTGGTGGAATAGGAAAGTGAAGTATCACCCCTAGCTGTGTGCAGAAACTGCTGAGTCATGGGCTGCTCTGACGAAAAATGCCTCGGGCTCCAAAAGATTATCCTGTACAAATGCCACCATCACTGCCACTCTATAACGGGGTGGTATTGGCGTCACGCACAAGAAACTTATTCAACATGCCTTGATAAGGTCACAAAATGACATGCCCACAGAGACAGGCAGCCACAAAGTTTGCAATGACTCAGCGGGTGTCGTAAAGTCACACACATGAGGAATACAGTCACGGGGTGAAAACACAAGGCACGTCCCGTCAGATAATCTCAGCAAGCATACGTCTGGCGAGCCGCGTATTTTGAAAATATCACAAGTGCTAGCCATTGCTAATAAAGACAAGTTGGGCGAGACACGCATTTAATACATATCATACGCAGCCGCCATTGGTAATAAAATGAGGCAGAATCTTACCTCAGATCACAGGCAGCAGCTGCACTCGTGAAAGGCAAGAGCAAACAAGCACGGCATCCGTGAAGTGGATGCCGTGCTGATACATAAGCCCCAATCAGTCCCCCCCCCTCAAAAAAATAGTGCAGAAATAGTGCAGGAAGGAACATAGATTTAAACAAGAAGCGGCAGCCATTGCTCAAGGGCTGTGTCCCACGAATGGTGTGTGCGGCCAACATTGTGAAACTGAAAGTACGCATGGCGCACTGAAAATAAAACAATGACAAGGAAGGGGGGAGGCGAAGGGGGGCGAAGGGACAGCACACGGTGGGAGTGGAAAGCAGTAACACAGGGAGACCAGTGAGGAGAGAGCTGTTTAAAAGGGAAACAAAAGTCCCTAACCACAAAGTAGAAAGTGGTGCGCACGCGCGCGCCACAGCGAGACATCTGTTTTGCATTATCGGGCACGATAATGCAAAACAGATGTCTGCCGCGCGCGTAACCGCAGGGAAAAGGCCATGACGCACAAGCGTCTGGTCAGCTTTCGAAACCCCCTAACTAAAAGTCTCGCCTAGCAGCGCTTGCGCGCTACTCGAGGCTCGACCTAAAAACAACTTCATAATTACTAAAAGGTTATTGCAATATCAGGGCTCTGGTGAGTCTGCAATACAGATTACCCACAGTGCACCTGTGCATGTCCCAAGATGGATCCCACCATGGTCTCAAAGAGTTCTGATGTTGAAGTGCCCCTATTAATAGAATACAGCAGTACTAAGCACTGTACTGCTGACCAAAACAGTCTCCGCCTTAACGTCAGACAGTCCCTCAAAGTCGTCAAAACCTTAGCCCTCTCCTCCCTGTGGAAGAGGACTTCCCTCCATCTAGAACTCAGGCATTAAGCTTTTCCAGCATCTTGCTTCATGGAAAATTCTGTGCATTTCACATCTTTTATTCCAGTAACATGGTGTCCACTGCTCTCCCACCTGTGTTCCTTCTTCTGTAGAGGAGGTTAGCGTTCTGTTTCTTCATTAGAACCTTCCCTACCTCCTTCCTGCCTTGAATAATTGTCCTGTTTAGAGGAGTGCATGTGACTGGAGCACATCAACAACATACCTGTGAAATCACCTTCATTTGCCGGGCGACACCCTCTTTTCAGGGATATTCACTCTATTAAAAAGCCTCCCCCCCCACAGACTTTAATAAGGCACTCTCTTTGCAAAAATGCATCAACCATCAAAAATGTATTTTTCTCTATTTAAAATCCAACAGTTGGACAGGTAAGTATTAACATGGAGGGCACTTAAAGGAATCATTAGAGAACATATGCTATAATAAAAACAAAAGATGAGACGCAACTCTACCTAGACGTCTTCTCTGATGCAGACGTCCAACTCCTCATACACTCTCTGTGATTTACCATAGCCTTGATGTCCTGTTCTTACTAGGCCTGGACAGAGCTCACGGAGGTCTGCTATGTGGAACTCCGCGAAGTGACCAAAAAACTCTGCTGCGCTACGCGGAGTTCTGCAAGCAGCGAAGAACGTTTAGTCGCGCCGTTTGCACTGATTTTTAGGGCCGGGTGTTTGTCCCACGCTGTAAAATCTGCGCGAACGGCACCACGCTCAGTGCAAGAGGGCGCTGCTTCTCTTTGCTGCACGAGTAGATGTTCTACTGGAGCAGCAGCTTCCTCAACGCAAACAGAAGGTTTCTCAACGCGAGCGGGCGCAACCATCCACGACCACCCGCATTGAGAAATCCCTCCGGAGGTGGTCTAGAGTAAGATTTTCCTCGCTCGCGCTTGTCAACTTAACGTTGGTGAGCGAGGTAAAAACTCTGCTTCGCTACACGGAGCTGAGTTTTTCAGAACTCTGTGCGCTACGCGGAGTGGGAAAAACTCTGCAAACTCTGCGAGCAAAGTGGAATTTCATGGTCAGGCCATGTTCTTACCTGAAGCGCAACCAAAGCAGAATTTCTGTTATTTGCCAAAAACAACAAACAGGAAATAGTACAAACCTGTATCAATGATTTAAACCTAGACAGCTTTGAACCACAATTTTCGCTGAATGTCAAGGCACTTTGATCACCCTGGAGACCACCCACAAGGAACACATAGCCAAAAAAAACAAAGACAGCTTGACACCAGCTTTCTCTTGTAAGCAAAGAGACACAATTCAGGTCCTCGAACTCTCACATCTGGATGGTGGTAGCACCCTGCTCAATGGCCTCCCAGACTCCACACTGGCACACCTTGGGGACATCATACATGCTGCAGCACATCTCATCCGGGGCCTGAAGAAATATGATCAGATCTACCCCATCCTGATGGAACTCCACTGCCACCCCATGCCGGCCCACACCATATTCAAAACCATAATTTACAAAGCCATCACCACCAGTGCCCCCTGCGTATCTTGCAGACAACACACACCCTTTGGTGGTTCTTGGCACACACACAGACAGAACGTCATCAGTCTGCAGAGTAAGAAATGTAGAAAAGGAAAAAACAAGACAGCAGGCCTTTGCCATCTATGCACCCAGGACCTTGAACAACACCCTGGTATCCACCAGGGCCGCCCCAGCATCTGTGTACCCAGGACCTGGAACAGCACCCTGGTATCCACCAGGGCCACCCCAGCATCTGTGCCGCCCCAGGACCTGGAACAGCACCCAGGACCTTGAACAACACCCTGGTATCCACCAGGGCCGCCCCAGCATCTGTGTACCCAGGACCTGGAACAGCACCCTGGTATCCACCAGGGCCGCCCCAGCATCTGTGTACCCAGGACCTGGAACAGCACCCTGGTATCCACCAGGGCCGCCCCAGCATCTGTGCCGCCCCAGGACTTGGAACAGCACCCAGGACCTGGAACAACACCCTGGTATCCATCAGGGGCGCCCCAGCATCTGTGCACCCAGGACCTGGAACAACGGGAAACAGCGTTTACAACGCAGTCGTTACATCGCGTTCCTTTACAACGAGGTCATTACAACGACCACGTTGTTAGAACGCGATGCCTTTACATCGCAAGTCATTAGATCGACTTGCTGTAGGGGGCGCTCTAACCTAAAGAATAGTATAATTTACTATTCCAACACCGTCCCTACTGTTGCGCACGCTGGAGTTGGAATAGTAAATTATACTATTCCTACGTCCTGCGCGCCCCCTACAGCAAGTCGATCTAATGACTTGCGTTGTAAAGGTATCGCGTTCTAACAACGCGGTCGTTGTAACGACAGCGTTGTAAAGGAACGCGATGTAATAGCATGCGTTGTAACATGCTATATTCGGAACAACACCCTGGTATCCACCAGGGCCGCCCCAGCATCTGTGCACCCAGGAACTGGAACAGCACCCTGGTATCCATCAGGGCCACCCCAGCATCTTTGCACCCAGGAACTGGAACAACACCCTGGTATCCATCAGGGCCGCCCCATCATCTTTGCACCCAGGAACTGGAACAACACCCTGGTATCCATCAGGGCCGCCCCATCATCTTTGCTCCCAAGAACTGGAACAACACTCTGGTATCCATCAGTGCCGCCCCAACGCTGCTCCAATTCAGGAAAGAGTTGATGAGACAACAGCACAATGTAGTCGCAATCCAGTGACTGCTCCCTCACCTGTCACTCGTAGATTTTATGACTGCCTTTGATGCTTTACAGTTCTTCTGCCGTGTTGGCAAGGTTTGCTCTATGCAAATAACGCATAAACTGTATCTGTCTGTTTATTACAATTATGCACTTAAACATGTGACACTGAGATGACAAAAATCTCAGTGTGCAAACAGACACGTCTTTCTCAACTTACTTCCCACATGCCCCTCACTGCAGTAAAGCCCGGGTCGTACTTTGTACTGCGGACTCTATCCGCGGTCAGTAACTCTGGGCCAGATGTACAACCGTTTTTTGCCGTCGCAAAGGGGTTTTAGGCCCGTTTGCGACAGCAAAAAACGTGTGGCCCATGTACCAACCCTATTTTGCGAGTCGTTAATGACTCGCAAAATAGGGTTAGCGACTCGCTATTAGGAAGGGGCGTGCCATGGGCGTCCCTTCCTAATAGCGAGTCCTGAACTCATGTATAAATGTTTTGCGACTGCAATTGCGGTCGCAAAACACTCGCAGTTTACCACCCTTCTCAGAAGGGTGTGAAGGCACTCGCAAACGGGAAGGGGTCCCAGGGGACCCCTTCCCCTTTGGGAATGCATGCACAAATATTTTTTACGAGCAGGCAGTGGTCCCAGGGACCGCTGCCTGCCCTTAAAAAATTAAATAAAAAAGTTTCATTTTTATTTATTTTTTAAATGCATCCCGTTTTCCTTCCAGGAAAACAGGCTGCATTTAAAATAATAAAACCTGCTTTATTTAAAAGCAGTCCCAGACATGGAGGTCTGCTGACCCCAGCAGGCCACCATCCCTGGGAGTGCTAACCATTCCCAATGGGGTCGCAAATTGCGACAGCCTCATTAATATTCATGAGGCATGCAATTTGCGACCCCATTCATGAGGCATGCAATTTGCGACCCCATTGGGAATCGCAGACACTGTTGTACATAGCATTTTGCGAATCGCAATTTGCGAGTCGCAAAATGCTATGGTTGTACATGTGGCCCTCTGTGTAATATCTCAGGTGTGTTAGGAGGAGCTCTGCACGTGTCTCTCTACCTGCTTTGTGTAATACATTCATATCTGTTGGAGAGGTCCCCGCCCCTTCCAGGAAGCAGAGCTCAGCCCAAGGCAGGTAATCTCACCTCAGACGAGGTGATATCTGGGAGTCTAAGGGTGGGGGGAGGGGCGCCTCCTTGTCTACGATCTTTGCTCCGATAGGCTCTCGCGTTTCCTGTCATCTCGTGATAAAACACCATTTCAACAGCCTTGAAAGGATACCACGGGCCTCCGAATTACAGGAATTCAAGAGAGAGCACATGTACTTTCTTGAAAAGACAAATAAATACACCAAGGCGTGAGGCCGCTCGTCAGGGAAAGTTACCAGTGTGAAATGTGGCAAGACTGGTGATAAACGCATGGGTGTGACCAGGACAGCCTCTCACTGCATGCTGCCTCTTAAAGGCGAGAGGGGCTGGCACGGGTCAGTTGTAAGCCAGCTGTTGTTAAAACTACCCATTGCTCCCTGGGTCCTTCCTCGAGCGCCCTCTAGAGGCCCATAAAGGTAGCTGTCCCTAGAATTAGGAGGCCCACTGGGGAGGAAGAAGCTTCTCCCACACTACCTGTGTATGGGGGAATACCACATGTGTATGGGGGAATACGACCTGTGTATGGGGGAATACCACATGTGTATGGGGGAATACTACCTGCGTATGGGGGAATACTACCTGCGTATGGGGGAATACGACCTGTGTATGGGGGAATACTACCTGCGTATGGGGGAATACTATCTGCGTATGGGGGAATACTACAGGTGTATGTGGGAATACTACATGTGTATGGGGAATACGACCTGTGTATGGGGGAATACTACCTGCGTATGGGGGAATACTACATGTGTATGTGGGAATACTACATGTGTATGGGGGAATACTACCTGCGTATGGGGGAATACTACCTGCGTATGGGGGAATACTACCTGCGTATGGGGGAATACTACCTGCGTATGGGGGAATACTACCTGCGTATGGGGGAATACCACATGTGTATGGGGGAATACTACCTGCGTATGGGGGAATACTACCTGCGTATGGGGGAATACTACATGTGTATGTGGGAATACGACCTGTGTATGGGGGAATGCAATGCCACATCATCTCAGTTCACACCCCAATCTGTTAACTTTCAGAAAACAATTAAAAACGGTATTTTTCTCTCAGGCCACTAATTAGATCCCTGTTGCCCTGCATTTCTTTTCAGAATACTGCATAGTCTCTAGTGCCAAGATGCCATTTTTTTGCCATTTGCACGCCCTACAAAAGTATTAACATAACATAAAGAGAGGTTCCAGTCTGGCAACTTTATGGTAAAAGCTGAAGCAGCAACTCGTGCGGTGGGCCAGGTGCCTGACAGACCTCAGAAATCACCCACAATGCACCACGATGCCATTCAAGATGGCGACATGCAGAATAGCTTCAACTTCCTCAACTGGACTGTTCTATGTACAATACCATTGCGGTGGACTGAGTCGATTCTTGGTGCACCTTGAATTGGGAAGTTATTTTGCATCGTATTGAAGCACCTTGCTGTGTCTACCATACAGGAATGGGCAAGTCGACCTCAGCAATCCGCTAACTCTCCTCTGAGTGATGGCGTTCTGCCCTTTCACAAGGAGCACATCCACTCACAAAGTAGTTCCCTTTAGTACCACAGATTACTATGGTAATGTGTAGATTTTCAGATCAAAAAACATTTTTGCTTTTAGGTCCATGAGGACCTGGCAGCTTTCCCAACAATAAAGTTTCGCAAAAACCATGACAAAATAAGCACTGACAAAGCCAAAAGAGAGGGAGCCAGTGCCAGACCTGTTAGCTTTGCTAAAGCTTTAAATATGGGTTTGGCAGGAAAACAATGATGTCACTTCCTGTACAGATGGACATTGTGATATTTCTTGGATCTGTGTGGAATCTTTGCAATTGTCGAGGTCACCTGAAAGGTTATAACAGTAAATAGAATGTAAATAATGCCCGAATGAATGGTACACTTTCATAGCACTACTCTGGCCTAAATCACCTCAAGGAGCTACGCAGTTCAAAGGGCTGCGGACCGTGCAGGTAAGAGCGGTGGGGCAGGGTTGGGGAGGATTTGACAGACGACAATGAGGGAAAATTAAATAAATAATTAATTTTCCCTCGTCGTTGTCTGTCAAACCCCCCCCAACCCGGCCCCACCGCTCTTACCTGCACGGGATGCGGCTGAGTTCACAGGAGCAACGCATAAGAGTGATGCCAAAAAAACATAAGGCTTCACTTTTTTTCTGAAAGTAAGACGGTATGAATGATTAAAACCAAATCAATGAGAATTCATCATGACCCCTCCCCCGCCCCATAACTGCACTTGTTTATTAAGTAAGTTTTCTTGTGTTATATATTAATTTATTTACAGTTAGGCTGGTTCGGATGCCAGAGAAGAATGCACAAGGCTTGAGGTCGGTTGGCCTGCAGCAGGAAGACTTCCTACACCCCATGAATTTCCTCACATCCATGCGTGTCTCGCTGCACCGGTTGAGGGGTCTTCCTTTGCATTCTGAGACTTGTAGTCATGTTTATCTCATTAAAGAACCAAGGGGCATATTAACAAGCGGCAGCGATAATTATCGCTGGCCGCTCTTAGCGAGAACTTTTTTATCGCCGGCTATCGCTGGCAATTATCGCCATGCTATCGCTGTATTAACAAAGCATAGCGCAATGGCGATAATTTCCCAGCGATAGCGGTGTTTTCCATGGAACATCGCTGGTTTTCCAGCGATGTTCCATGGAAAACGGCGATAACCTTGCTGATACGACCCTGTGGTCGTATCAGCATAATCCACCCCATTGTTAGGTATAGGTAAGTCAGCATTTTAGCAGACGTTAGTTTTGGCGAAAACCGCGGTTTTCGCCAAAACTAACGTCTGCTAAAATGCGTGAGCCTCCTTGTAAATATCGCGATGTACATTTCGCGATATTTTACAAGGTAGTCCGTCAGGGGTACGCCCAGTGACGCCCACTTTGCATCCCATTAGAGATGCAAAGCGAGGCGTCTGGTAAGCGGGTGCTAACATGCGCTAATGCATGTTAGCACCACCTTGTAAATAGGGCGATAAAAATATCGCCGCTTTAGCGGCAAAAAGTGCCGCTAAAGCGGCGATACTGCCCTTGTTAATATGCCCCTAAGACTGCAAGTCCCAGAATAGAAAGAAAAAAGTTGGCTAAGGACAGCTAATCGCACATGGACCTTAGAAAATAGGGCGGGTTTCATAGACGATTTCATAACACGTTGATCTGCAGTTAGTGCAGAAGCTGTGAGCATGTATTTTGTGCTAAAGTCACAAAATGGCTATAAAAGCGCTTTGGTTAGATGTCATGATTTTTGGAGGAAAAGTGAAGGTGGACGTACAACTTGGCTGACCCGTGGTTCCATGTGACCAGCACATCATACTTCCGTGCCTGAGACTTTGTTTTACCAGTTATATTCAGGCGTATGAGTCGATTAAAAAAATTAATCCGAAAAGACTACAATTCCCATAATGCACTGATAAATGAAAGTCTAGAAATGGCAACGAGGTGTCTAGCTTAGTCACCATAAGCATCACTTGGGGGGCTTCTTACGATATTGACCTGCACAGTGAGGCCACCTTTTCATTTCAGACTCCAGTCGTCTCGTTTAACACTGACGTTTTATCTCCTGCTGTGTACCGAGAGACAGACACCACAACCCGACTGCACTGAAACTGGTCTTGTTACAACCACCTCGCACAATCTGCAAACTCCAGGATACGCTGCAGCCTACACTGGGCTGAAAGTTGGGAAACTGCAGGCGCTAACCCTCTGTTCTGGTTTCGAAGCGCTGACCTCCACGACCTCTGGGCCACACACTGGGGCAGTGACGTGGTAAGGGTTTCCTTGGCTCTACTGCAAGATTAGAAAACCAGGGGCGGCTCCTCCGTTGGAGTGGAGGAGTATCGCCCCACTTAAGTTACCCCCCAAAGGATGAAAAATAAAATGGTAATACATTACCATTTTATATTTCATACTCCCGTTCTGACGCTCGCATCAGGACGGGGGCAGGGGCGGGGCAGCTGCTGAATGACATCAGCAGGGAGGAGGGTGGGTTGTTTCTACACTTTTCAAATTGTGCATGTCTTTGTGGCCGACCATCTTGCGACGGCCAGCCACACATGCGCACTTTGAAGCCTCTAACCCAGCTGTTAGAGTAGGGCAGGGCTCCAGTGTCCTTGGGAGCGGCGACTCAGACCGCTCCCTCCAATCAGAGCAGCGCCAGGATTGGTGCCCGCACTGCAGCATCCAGATGCGGTTGAGAAGCGGGAGCTGAAGAATTCGAAGGACGTCAGTTTAGGTAAGTTTTTTTTTTAATTCAAATGTTTGGGCGCACGGCCCTCCTCCCCCCGTAGGTACCAGCCGCCACTGAGAAAGTCTCCCTTCCGTCCTCAGCCCAGTGATGGGGAGTAAAACCACCACATTTGTGGCGGCAGAGACCCCCTCCCAGCCCTGGTACCACTGCACCTGCTGCACACTTGCTTACTAAGCTCCTGCATTAGGAGCTGAAAAACAAATGTTTCCTTTCTGTAGCCGCTCTGTTTGTGAGACGCTTCCATATTAAGAAGAAAACAGCGCAGGTAGCGCATACGTAAGGGTCTGGCGCCCTCCAGTGGTCAAAAGCACAGCACAAATACAGTAACAATTACATTCACGAATAAAATAGGAAGCGCCGCCAGGGCAAATTTATTAAAACCGCCACATTTATGGCGCCGAAGAACCCCTCCCAGCCCTGGTGCCACTGCACCTGCTGCACTATTGCTTGCTAGACGCCTGCACTAGGAGCTGGGAAACAAATTACTTCTTTCTGATACCCTTCAGCATAAGGCATTCCCAGGCTAAGAAAACAGCGCAGCTAGCGCATAACTAAGGGTCTGGTGCCCTCCAGTGGTCACAAGTCAGAATACAGAAACAATTAAATTCACGGATAGCCGCCAGGGCAGGTTTATTTCTCAAATGAATCAGAACTGTTTTCGGTGTGGGAAGAAGGCGCCAAAAAACGACAAGGGTTGGACCTGGTGCATCCGTCTAGCCCCCCCCCCCCCCGCTCTCCCATCTCTGTGAGTCGTGTAGTGCTGCTTCAGTGGCTAAGTATGTAGGTCTCTCTCTGTCACAATTATCTGTCTCACCATCTTTCTGTCTCTCTTTCTAGCATTTCCTTCGCCCCCAACACCCTCTCCTCAATCCCCATCTTTCTATTCACTCCACTTGTCCTTTTATCTCTCCCCTCATCTGTCCCTCTTTACGGTGTTTGGGTCACTCATGTATCTCTCCACCATCCTTCAAGCGCTCTATTTACCCGTCCGTTTCTCTCTCCACATCTATCCTTCTGCCCCACCCCCCCTCTGCCTCATCCCCGACTCTCTCAGGCCTGTAAGCAGGGCTTTAAGTGGGCTGGGTCTCACCGGTGCTGAGCACTGGCAGTTTTTTAAAGGGGGCCTCAAAACGGGTCTCTATTGGGCTCTGTTTTGTGCCCTGGCACAGGCTGTCCATTTTTTTCCGGACTGCAGTGACAGCAGGCACATCATGTGCGCGTGCTCACACTGCTCACTTCTCACTAGTGTGCATGTGCTCACACTGCTCACTTCTCAGTAGTGGAGAAGTTACGGCATGACGTCATGCCAGGTGAGCCTTGTAGGGGAAGGGAAATCCTTTAAGAGAGTCATTTTCTCTATGGATTTCCCTTCTCTTTTTGAAACTCAGGAGCAGCAACATTGCCGTGGTGTCACCAGGGCTTTACATGGAAGTTTTTTCAATATTATATACAAGCCATAGTTGCTGCTTATTTATCTTATGCATGCAACTAACAACCATTGACAAAGCCAATAGTCCTGACTTGTTGCCGGTATGATGTTACTTGTTGTATCATATATCTGGATGCAGTGACAGAAACAGCAAAATACAAGTCAACGGCACACTATGCTAAGCACAGATGTTTAGCTTACGTGTTTTTAAGCCACGCCCTTAATTACATTGGCCTCCCCTTTAAGAGACCCCCAGTTTTTTTTATCCCACTTAAAGCCCTGCCTGTGAGACACTTTAGTTGATCCAGGAAGAAATAATACATTCAAACTCACCAGAGGTCAACAAAGTGTGACTAATTCACCCTTATGCCATTGTATTTAATGCCAGTTTTATGAAGTGCTATGTGTTAGTTTAGGATTACTGCAGAGCGTTGTACTAGTCAGAATGCATGTTATTTTTCGGGATATTTATTTATTTTTTATTTTGAAGGTTTTATATAGCGCGAACAAGACCCTTGCGGGTATCAGAGCGCTTTACATGTCAGATGAGGGAAACAAGAGTAGGCATAGCAAACACAGTTATAAGTGATTCAGATAAACGATATTCAGAAAGGTAAAAAACTAGCGATTAAAATATGGAGCTCAAAAAACAGAACTAGTAATTAAAATACAGTACTAAGTCAGTAAATTCACGTGAATTTAGCCATGAGAATCGCTTTCACTTCTTTTTTAAGGAGGCAGTGGAAGGGTTCAGTCTTGTTTCAGTGGCCAAAGCATTCCAGATCCTGGGAGCCATACTAGAGAAGGATCAGTTATAGGTTTTTTTCTTGGCAAATCGTTGTGGTTTCAGTAGAAGAGTCTTGGCACTCCTGGAGGCTCTATTGCCCGCAGAGAGCACCAGTTTCTGAGCTAGGTAGTGCGGAGAATTGTGGTGTAGGGCCTTGTGCGTCATACAAGCGATTTTCAGATGAATTCTAGCTTCAAACGGAAGCCAGTTGAGAGCTCTAAGGTCTGGAGAGATGTGAGAGGTTCTCTTTGAGCCCGTGATGAGTCTCGCCGCTGAGTTGATAGCGGCTCTTGGCGGGGCTGTCGACGACC
This sequence comes from Calotriton arnoldi, assembly GCA_963921515.1. Lineage (NCBI taxonomy): Eukaryota > Metazoa > Chordata > Amphibia > Caudata > Salamandridae > Calotriton > Calotriton arnoldi. Next base: position 1,501,587 of record CAWUFW010001460.1, read on the forward strand.
TTGGGAGGCCGCATAAGGTTACAGCCCCATATTCCACGCTTGGGATTACTAGGGCTTGAACTGCTTGTTTGAAATCGTAAGCTGGCAGGAAGGGTTTCAGTTTTCGCAGGGTCTTCATGTGGAAGTTAGCTCTTTTGTGGAAGCGCTGATATGCTTTTGCATCTTTAGGTTACTGTCCAGAGTCACACCTAGCGATTTCGCTGATTCGACAATGAGAGGTTGTCCTTTGAGAGCTGTTAAGTGCTTCATCCAGTCCAGGATAGTGGATGCTTTGTTAGGGGAGCGATTAAGAGGAACTCCGTTTTGAGGAGTTTAGTTTCAAATGGTTTTCGGCCAGCCATGTTTGGTTTTTTGTAGAGTTGTGTTGAGCGATTTGATGTCTTCAAGTGAGTGGATCTTGATGTAGATTTGGGTGTCGTCTGCATACATATGGAAGTGAATCTTGGAGAGACTGAGAAGTTCGGTGAGTGGTTCCATGAAAAGGTTGAAAAGAGTGGGTGAGAGGGAGGAGCCTTGCGGAACTCCTAACGTGACTGGCATGGGGTTGGACAGGGATTGATTGACCTTGAATCTTTGAGATCTATTTTGGAGGAAAGAGGCGAACCAGTTAAATACAGCTCCAGACAATCCCATTCTGTGTTTCAGGAGCTCTAGCAAGTTGCCATGTTTGACGGTGTCAAATGCTGATGACAGGTCGAGTAAGATTAGTAAACAGGCTTCGTTTTGGTCCAGGATTTTTAGAGCGTCGTCAATTATGTGTGTCATGGCTGATTCGGTACTGTGACCTGCCCGGAAGCCTGATTGAAATTGGTTAAGCAGGTTGAATTGTTCGATGTGTCTGTTCAGCTGCATGTTAACACATTTTTCCAAGAGTTTGGCTAGCATAGGTATGTTAGAAATCGGACGATAGTTATTTGGGTCCGAAGGGTCTGCTGTTGGTTTCTTTAGGATAGGCGACACCTGACCTGTTTTCAGGATGTCTGGAATGGATCCTTGAAGGAGGGAGGTATTTATGATCTTGGTCCAGAGAGATAGTAACAGAGGAATGAAGTCTTTTAAGTAGTTAGCCGGGAGTGGGTCTGTGAAGTGGTTGGAAGGTTTCCAGGGTGGTTAGCGTCTTTAGTATGGTGTCTTCACTGTAAGTGTTGAAGTAGGACCAAGTTGCGTTGTTTTTGAGGTTGAATTTTGTAGAGTAGTAAGCTTGGGCACCTGCAGAGGCAGTGATGAGTTCTTTTGCATGTCCGGGAGGGATAAGAGGTCCTTGAGTAGGTCTGTTTTTATGGATTCTGTTTTGAAGTGAAGAAGGAGGCAAATTCATCACAATTGGGTAGAGTGTCAGGGATAGCCTTGGGGAGAATGGGTGCCCTCTTGGTTTGAGCTTTGATAAGATCGAATAGCTTTTGGGACGGTTCTTGGCTTGGTCTAGTTGGATCCTGAAGAAGTCGGTTTTAGATTTTCTGATCTTTTTAAAGTAGGAGTTTCTGGTGGTTCTTAGTAGCTTGAGGTGGTCAGCTGAGGGTGTGGATCTCCAACGTCGTTCAATTATTCTAAGTGAGCGTCTGTCTTCATTTAGTCTACCGTCATACCAAGGTTTTGAGTCTTTTGTGGTAGTTCTTTTCAGTTGAAGAGGGGCTATTTTGTCTAGGAGGTTGTTCATGGAGTGAAAATAATGATTGGTCAGCCCTTGGACATCGGCTAGGTCTTCCGGGGGACATAGTAAGTTTGAATTAGAGGATGCTAGAAGGTCGGAGCCGACGTTTTTCAGGTTTCTCTTCCAGATCTTTGTTCTCAGGGGTTGTGTTGGAAGTCGTTTAACCGATTCCATGACTTGGAATGTAATGACGTGATGGTCAGACCAATCACAGGGGAGGATCGAGTCGAGCTGTGTGGAGTCCACTTTAGAAATTACTAGGTCGAGGGTTGCGCCTTTGTCGTGTGTTGGGCTGTTACATATTTGGTTAAGATTAAGGTCTGAGAGGAAAGCTTTGAGGCTGTTTACCCCTGGGTCGTTCTGGTCATCCCAGTGCAGGTTGAAGTCCCCCAGGAATATTTGCTTATTTTGTTGGCTGTCATTTGACACTAGAATATCCATGAGGTGTTCTATGAATGTGAGGTTATCACCAGGAGGGTGGTAGAATGTGTGTAAAGTACATATTTGTTTGTTGTTACTAGCGATGTTTAAGCAGAGGTATTCACAGGAGGATAAAGCGGTGGCATTGGAGTTGGTCACTGTTAGATTGTTCTGATGTATGCAGGCTATCTCACAACCTGGCCTATCCGTTCTGTCTAGTCTGGTGATGTCATAGTTAGGGGGTAGCAGAATGTCCATGATGGGAGTAGATGCTTCCTTTAGCCAAGTTTCCGTCAGGATTAGAATGTCTGGTTCGTTAGTGAGTAGCAAGTCAGCTATATCGGCTGCATGTCTAGATGCGGACCTGCAGTTTAGGAGAATACATTTTAGCCGCGTCTTGTTAGATACTATGGTGGGTTCGATGGTGAGGGGGATTCTCGTGAGGTTATTTTCAACTATGCCTCTGGAGTTGTGTCTAGAGGCTCTGTGTGTGTTGATCGGGATAGATTGGATTAGGGAATCTGTATGTAAGTTAACTGGGTGAACAGAGTTATGTGGGAGGTGAGATAGTTCGTAAGAGCGAAGTAGGTCCCCTAATTCTTTAGCAGATAAAGGGTTTTTCATCCTGATTGGGCGGGATAAGGCATTGGGGTAAGGCACTGTGCTCCAACGTGGGGAGATATGATCCTGGGAGCTTGCAAGTGGATGTTGGGTGCGACTAGAGTTCTTGATATGTGGGAAAGATCTGTATTCCTGTTTAGTGCGTGTGAGCTTGGGTTGCTGTATAATCAGGTCGTGTAGGGTTTGGATGTCAGTTTTGACTTGCTGAAGGGCTGATAATATCATGTCAAGTCTGGGGTCTGGAGTGAGAATGTCCTTATTAGATGGATGGACTGAGGGTGCAGGAGGAGTAGTTGCATCTTTAGTGCCGTTTAAGGGGGAGTCGTGGTCGGGATCGTTGCGTAGAGCTCTTTCTGTGTGTATGTCAATGGAGGGGGGGAGAGAAGAGGCAGGATGGGGAAGGGACTGAAAGTCGGCTATGTCAGGATCTGTAGTCGTGTAGGTGAGGATAGAGGGGGCAGTGGGACTGTCGGGCTGATGGGAGGTGGTGGTTATATGTGGGGTTAGGGCCGAATGATTAGTGTTGATGTTGGGGGAGGAATAGGGGAGATGAGTGGCGTTAAGAGGATGGTTGATGGCTAGGCTAAGGGGTGTGAGTGGGGTGCTGGGAGTAAAGGTGTGGGGGGATGGATCAGGTTGGGAGTTGATAATTTCGGTGTGATTGGCTGGTGAGGAGGGGTGTGTTATAGTGACTCTTTCCTTGATGAGCGGAAAGATGTGATCTATCAGATTTAGGTTGCGGTCAGATATTTGATATTTATTAATTTATATAGCGCCCGAATCACCCCGTCAGGGGTATCTCTGCGCTGAGGATGCTAATTACAGTCAAAAAAGTGAATCTTAGAAAAGATGGGTTTTTAGTAGTTTCCTAAACAGGGGAAAACTCTGGCAGTCCCGTAGATCGCGGGGGAGTTCGTTCCAGACGGTCGGGGCGAGGTAAGTAAATGCTTTGCCACTCGACCGAGCCTTTTTAATTCTTGGAGTACAGAGAAGTAGCTTGGAACCGGATTGAAGGGGCCGAGAAGGGATATATTTTCGCAGTTTATCCGATAGGTAGGTAGGCCCCAGGCCATTTAGGGCTTTGAAGACTGTGCAGCAGATCTTAAACTTCACCCGCTTTCTCACAGGGAGCCAATGAAGTTTATTAAAAAGTGGTGCAGAGGTTGTTCTAGGAGGGGCATTTTCTACCAGTCAGGCTGCCGTATTCTGGACTACCTGCAGCTTGTTTAGGGAAGCATCGCTAGCAGAAACTAACAGTGCATTGCAGTAGTCCAGACGGCTTAACACAAGAGCTTGCATCATTGTTTTCCTCGTGGAGGATGGTAACATGGGGAACACTCTTCTAAGTAGACTGAGTGTATGATAGCAAGTGCCAGCGGTGGTAGTGGCGTGAGCTTCAAGTGTAATATTCTGGTCAATCCGAATTCCCAGGCTCTTGACCACACCTTTTGGAGTCGGAGCAGAACCCAGCTCCTCCGGCCACCAGCTGGGGGACCAGCTTATTGCTGCATCTCCAAACAGCATGACCTCCGACTTTTCGACATTAAGTTGCAGGAAGTTAGCTCTAATCCAGGAAGCGATGGTTTTCATGCCCTCCGAGAAGGTGAGTTGTATATTAGGGTTGGACTTATCAAAAGTAAGTAGGAGCTGGGTGTCGTCTGCATAAGAGATGGGACTAAACCCCAGGGTCCTCATTAGTTTAGCCAAGGGAGTAACATAGATGGTAAAAAGAGTAGGGCTCAAACAGGAGCCCTGGGGTACCCCCTTGGTAACTTTGGTGGTCTTGGATCTGAAAGTACCCAGAGTGACTGTCTGGGTTCTATCTGTGAGAAAGTCTGTCAGCCATTTCAGAGCAACCCCTTGAACCCCGATGTCCTGGAGTCTCTGTAGTAGGATTTTGTGAGAGATGGTGTCAAACGCCGCAGATAGGTCAAGCAGCACTAAAAGTGCTGCCTGACCCTTATCCAGGGCCATTCTGATGTTATCAGTTACCTCTATCAGGGCGGACTCGGTACTGTGCTTGGCCCGGAAGCCAGACTGGGAGACGTCCAGACAATACGAGGATTCCACAAAGTCAGACAAATGCCTGTTTATATGTTTTTCAAGGAGTTTACTCTGAAGGGGGAGCAGAGAAATAGGGCGATAGTTTGAGAGCTCAGAAGCGGGAATTTTGGGATTTTTGCGAATAGGGACGACTTGCGCTGCTTTCCATTCTAGGGGGAGTCTGCCAGCTCTCAAAGAGCTGTTAAGGATGGTGCAAATGGGTATGGCTAGCTGTTGCGCTAATCTGGAGGAGATTTTTGCGGGAATTACATCTAGGGAGACCCAGATTTGACTTTGGTAAGAAGGATTCGACCTCTTCCGGCGTTAGCGAAGGAAAAGAGTGCATCTGCGTGGTGTAGATGGGGATAGTAGGGTGTTCTATAGGAAAGTTGTTAGGAGTTGTGATAGATCAGATAATTTTATGATAAATGGTATCAATTTTCAGGGTGAGAAAAGATGCTATATTATCACATAGCAGCTGCGAGGGAGTTTCTGCGGTATCGCAAGCCTTAGGGTTAGTAAAGGTTTTCAAGATTTGATAGAGGATCCTAGAGTCGTTCCCAGCTTGTTCTAGTTGATTTACAATATGTCGTTTCCGTGCAGACCTTATGTTTTTATGATAGGAAGACAGTGCGGCTTTAAATCTCTCTTTGTCCTGTGCATTATGTGAGTTTCGCCATGTCCGTTCCAATTTTTACATTGGCTCTTTTCCTTCCGGAGGCTAGGGAGTACCAACTAGTTGAGGAGAATTTGGGAGGGTGGGTCTGCAGTTTCCGTGGTGCTACGTGATCTGCAGTAGATTGAACGATAGAGTTAAAATGAGTGAGCTGTTCTTCTACACTATATGTGGCTGTATCGGTTATCCAAGAATTAAAAGGGGTCTTGAATTGATCAGGTGTGAGTTTATGCCATGGTCTGTACCAATGTGTGGTGTGAGATTTGGAAGTAGGGTGGATTCTGGGACTCATAAGTTGGAAATCCACCATAGAATGATCCGACCACGTCAAAGGACGCAGTTTCCCACAGCTGATATGAGGGAATTGGTTAAGATGAGGTCTAGAGTGTGCCCTGCAGAATGGGTAGGTGCGTTGTTGATCTTCAAGAGATCAAGTGTGCCTAGATCTGTTAGACAAGCTGTGGCATCAGGATTGGAAGCATTTTCACTGTAGATGTTAAAATCCCCTAGGAGTAAAAAATTAGGGGTGGAGATAACATGGGGGGAAATGAATTCCATTAGTAAGTTAGTGAAGCCTAATAGAGGGCCAGGGGGTCTATAAACGAGAGCCCCTTTCCAGCTGAGTTGTGGGTGCAGATCGAGTCTAAAAACTAGGCATTCTAAGGTGTCCTTACACATTTGATCTAGAATAGTGATAGGTAGAGATTCCTTACGTATTATGGCCATGCCTCCCCCCGCCCTGTCAGGCCTATCAAGTTTTTGGATTCGATAACCGTCCGGTATGGCCACTGCAATGGCGGGGTTGGAAGAGGGTTTAATCCAGGTTTCAGTAAGAAACCCAATATGGGGATCGTTTTCTGTCAGGAGATCCCAAATATTTACAGCGTGTTTGGGAAGGGATCTTACATTAGCCAGAAAACAGTTCCAGCCAATGTTTATGACTTGGGACTGTACATCACTTTGTGGATTACTCCTATAGGGTCCCACTCCCTTTATCTGTTTGCGGAGCGCACAGTGAGAGAGAAGTGTTTTGGGGAGCGAAGCTCTGAAATTTACAGAATCTACAAGAGAAAGGCCCTTCTAGCAAAGTAAGTGAGTGTGCTGAGTGTTTGCAGGAGTTAATCTTAATCTTTAGTAGTGCATCCCGTGTGTAGGAGCAACGATGACTTATGGGTTTGACAGTATCTGTAGAGAAACCAGCAGGGGTCCTGGCTCCAGGTGACGGCCAGGCGCGGACGGGCGCAGACGGGCTTGCCTTAGGCGCGCCTTTGGCGCGCCAGCGGCGCGTCCGCTGCGCGTCGGATCAGGCATCTATTTAAGTAGGGGGAATGCCGCTAGACCGCTAACCTTTCGTCTCGTATCGGGCGGAAGTGGTCTTTCCTCCCTTCCGGTATGAGGCGCCTCCCTCTAGACAATCGGAACAATCCGTGCTGGACCGGGGAGGAGCGCCGTCTTTAAGTGCTACAGGTAAAGTCAGCTAGATATACATTGTCATGGATGATTGGATGAGGATGATTCCATTATGATAGACAGTGATGGTGGCTGCTGCATTATAGAATAGGGATGGGAGGATAGCTAGCGTGAATCCGTGCGCTGTTTTCCTCATGTTAGTGACCTTAAAGAGAGCGAGAAAGGCTTTTCTCCATTGAGCTCTTCTTTTAGTATAGAAGATGATGTCGTTAGTAATGAGCCCTTTGTTCATTGAGAAGTATGGATCAGAGATTAGGGTTTCAGGGTGAGATTTTAAAAAGTTGTGTTTAAAACCTTTAGCTGCTTTTTTTGAGAGGTTGGGGGGGTATGTGATGGAGTAAGTGTAGTTACCGGTGCGCTCCATAGTGCGGGGTAACACTTGATTAGCGGGGGACAGATGGGGTGGTGTATATGCGGTGTGATGCCCTTTTGGGGGAAGGTGTAGCTAGGTTTGAGGTGCGGGATGAGGTTGTGAGATGCGGCTGTTGCCTGTATTCTTGGTATGCCCACCCATTCCGGATGAATCAGTCCAAGATGGCCGCCCTGTTAACTGACTAGATCAGTGCTTGCAATGAAGTCCTCTGTCTATTTCCGTTAAAGGTCCTCTCTGGGATGCAGTCCTTTTTCTTTGTTTATCTCCTGATCTATTGCGGCCATTTTGTGAATTCTGTATAGGAGTTGATGTTCTTCCCCTATCCAGGAATTAGAGTTTCTGGGAGGTATTCCTAGTTTTTAGCCGTCAGGCTGTGATGGATCTGTGTGCCTTCAGAGTCAGGAGTAGCTTAAGTGGCCTTGAGAGTGAACGGAAGCAATGTGGCAAGAGTGCAAAGAATGAGGATAATGTCCGGGATGTGATGCAGACCTCAGCCGAAGTGAAGGGCGTTGGGGGTCCAGCCTGGGCCCCTTAATCACATTCAGGCTGTATACGAATCATGTGGCAAGTTCGTAGACATAGCAAAACGATAGTTAATTATAGCGGGCGCTGTGAACTGACCTGAGTTGGCGTGTTCCGCTGTGTTCTGCTTTCGTCCCGGTATGCGTTGGCTTTTGCTCGATGATAAAGAGGGGTGGTGTGGTGCCTAATTATGCCTGCCGAGCTCTTTGGACGCGCCAGTCTCGAGCCCTTCAACGTGATAGGCGGCTCAGCGCCTCCCGGCCTCTGAGCAGAGCTGGAATATTTCCGTTGCCGAGAGGAGGCCCAGGGGGCCGGTCTGTCTCCTCTCGCTATCCTGCGGAATGAGTTCCGCGTGATAGATCCAGCGATGTAGAAGACAGGGGGGGGGGATCGCGGCAGGGCGCCGGTCCGGGAGATCTCTGGTGCCTTCGTGCAGTCTCCCCTCTCAGCGTCTCATCCTCCTTATATTCTCCTCTGGGCTCCGCGATGATTCTGCTCCGTTGTTGAGCTCTTAAAGAGATAGTCGAAGTCTGACTGATTTTGAGCTATGTTCCACATTCAGCATTCATCACTTAATACCATAAGCACAAGAGACATCTCTGAGTCAACGTGTATTTGAGCCCCCCACCCTCTGAGACCGCATTGCTATTTGTAGAACATTCATGTTTACGTTTGTTTCAGCAGACCCGTGCAGCCCCCATGGGCCCAGTGTTCATTCTTTCCATCTGTTCTCTGTTCTGCAGTAACTGGGACTTTATCAGAAAAAAAAGCCGAGCACTGAACAGAAAGTAGATTTTCTCCTGGACACCAGGTTTATTTGTCATGTTTATTTAATCTCTGGCAAAGGTTAATCTCTTAGTTTTTTCACCTGGAGTTGTCTTTGCCCCTACTGCGGAATGTGTGAAAACCCTTGTATTTTTTGGGGTATCAGATGTGACACTAGATAAAATGGGGTGTGGTGGCTCAGTGAACTAAAGCAACTGCTCCAGGAATCTGTGTTTGACCAGGTTCAAATACTGCCAAGTCCACTCAGACTTTCATCTTTCAGAAGTCAATAAAATGAAAACCCTTGAGCTGGGTAGCAATAAAACATCTGCTATGTCAGTGCTAAGAGACCTTTCTGAGTGCACATGTGTTTTACAAATACACGTACTATGTTATGATAGTAAATCTGCTCCTTGGTGTTTAGTGCAAAGTTTAAAATTTTGCGTTGGTTTTGTGTCACAAAAGTGACACAAACCAGTTCAATTTGTTTATTTTGAATTTACCTTCCATAGCAAAACTTTGCACTGGAAAGTTGCCTAAAAGTAATGCTTAGCAGTGCTTTGAGCTGCTTTTCAATACTTTGCATCAAGTGGGCCTTCAATGGGTGGTATAAGGGTGTTCCTGTGAAACCACCCATGGTTTTTGATGCAAAATGCTATCTAGTAACAATAGTAGATGGGGTTTTGTACCAAAAAATAACACTTCTTTGAGTCAAGCATAAAAAGGAGAAATGCTTTTATTTCTCCAAACTTTTCTGACTATACAGCACACATCCAATGTGGGGAAAGTTTGAAAGTTCGCCTAGGCTTAGTATTTTGTGCTGGAAGGGAACCCTTCCAAAGCAAAACCTATACGAGATGGTATTCGGACAAAATATAGAGTTCAAAATATCAAGACACAGAAATATTCAACTTTTAATATCGTGATCCACAAATATTGTGATGCAGGAATATTGTTGACAAGAATATCTAAGTTGTTAATATCGTTTACAATAATATAGTTGTATAAAATATTGTTTTTTAGTTATCTATGTATTTTAGTATATATTTTAATTATATATGTTATAAATTGTTTGTATAATTATTGTTAATGTTTTTTAATTGTAATTTTTAGTGTTGTAGCGGGTTTTGGGGTGTGTAGGGGTACAGGGTGGAAAGTAAATTAATTATAATTTAATTGATAATTAATTGTGCAAATAGTGTAATTAATGTATTTTTTAAGTTTTATTTTAGATGCAGGTTGTGGTATTTGTAGGGGTAAAGGACGGGAAGTAAATTAATTATAATCAATTAATAATTTATTTTAATTAAAATTAATTGTTTAATTGATCATTAATTTGGTAAATTTTGTAATTATTATAATTTGTGTGATATATTTTAGATGTGGGATGTTGGGTTTTTATGGGTATACGGTGGGAAACGAATTAAGAATTAATTTATTTATAATTAATTATTAATTATTTAATTGATAATTATGTAAATTGTAAAATTATCATATTTGTTAAGTTATATTTTAGGTCTGTGTGTGTTCATTAGTTTGTAGAGGAATAGGGTGGGAAGTTAATTAAGTAATAATGAATAACTAATTAATTATTAGTTTTAATTTAAGTATTACATTTATTTATACTTTTGTAAAAAAATTATAATTTATTTGTATATGTTATATATTAGGTGTGTTTTGCTGTGTTTTTAGGCGAATAGGGTGGGAAGATCTTTAAGTAATAATGAATTAAAAAATATTTACTCATTTATTACAAATTATTACTTTATATATTAATTGTGTTATACTTTTTTTTACTTCAATTACATTTTAATTGTTGGTTGTGATCTTTGTGAGAACAAAATGTGGTATTTTAATTAAATTAATAGTATTTGTTTTCATTGAGAATTATTAAAAATTGCAATAATTATGTAATTTGTTCAATTTTTGTTAAGATTTATACATATCATTTTTATATTAAAATTTTTATATTTTTGGTTCTTTTATAGAGTTGCTAAAATATGTTATTTGCTTGAGGTTAACTACTCTTTCTACACTGTTGCACCGACTGGAGTAGGAATAGTAAAATGTACCCCTTCTGAGTGCAATGGTTTCCCTACTGTTGTTTGGATTGGAGTGGGAATAGGTTATTTATTATTTGTAGAGTTTAATAGTTTTGTTTAAAAAAAATTAAATACATATTATTATTATTATTATTATGTGCTTGTGTATTTAATTTGATATTTATAAATATATATATATATAAGTTTATGTAATTTTTAAGAGTTTTAGTAAAACATATTTTTGGTTATTGTTCACTTTGTGTGTATAAATAAATTGGCAATGTTTTAAATGTTTTTGTAGTTTATTTGTTGCATTTTTTATTTTGTTGTATATATATATATATTTATATGTATTTATATTACATTAATAAAAAAATAGAAAATTATTAGATATTAAAATTAATATTTAGCAAAATAGTTTTACATGATATGTGTGTATATAAAAACACACACACACACACATATATGTGTGTATGTTTAAATTAGTATTTTGTATATATATATTTAAATATTACTTATAACATTAATATAATGGAAATTAAATATGATTATGTTAAAATATTTAAGATTTACTGTTTTTAACTGTATATATCTGAAAAAACTTTATTTTGTCTATATTTTTTTATTAGTGAAAAATCATATTTTTTTCGATATTTTTGTACTTACCTTTATATGTATAGCAAAACCCTATTTTTGTGTTCGATATTTTTGACACAATATTTCTGTTGCACAATATTTCTGGTTTCGGTATTGTGTCAGAGAACCTAGTAGACATAACACAGATGCCTTTGCACTATTGTCTTAGTACATATGGTGCTTTCCTGCATTCTTCCTCTCACACAATGCAGCACCACAACTTTTGAGTGCTGTGCTGCGCTACATGACACTCTTTGCAAATCTGGGTCCAGGACTTCGTAAGTGGATCATCCAATCTCCACCACCGGTCCACCCTTCTTCCTGGTCAGTCTCCGCTTCAGGAGACACGTCAAAGTCTGCGGATTGGGGAACATTCCAGGTGTTTCCAATCTCCGGGAACCAGCACTTCCATAAGACGCAGTAATCCACAAGCATCAGTGCACCATTGCAAAGTGAAGTCAAGTTACTGGGGAAGATCATAACAGTGTGGACGGGGAGCTCTCCAGTGGCAAAAGAGTATTCTGCCCAGAGTGCTAAACAACAGCAGTGGCTGGTCACATTTGAAAGTGGTGAGGCGCGGCGTGATGCTGAAAAGCTTAGAGATGCTGCCCTCCTTCCGGTGTCTGTCTACTCTCGAGATCATGAGGATGACGGTGTGTTGACTCTCTGTGTTCCGAGAGTGAGCAGCCGTCCAGATGAGCCAATGCCATGAACTTCGAATAGGAGGGAAAGGGAAGAAAGCTGGTTGACTTCCTACACAAGCCAACGCGAACCTAACCAATCCTGGAGCTGCTCTCATGCTGTATTCAGCATGAAAGAAGCACCAGGATTGGTTGGGGCAAGCTAACCCAGCGCTACTTTTTAGACTAGGGGCCTGTGCCTGCAATCCCTCTGCTGTTTAACGTCGCTGGGATTGGTGTGGTCTGAAGTGCACATGTCGGGCTGGCCATCAGCCGGCCATTCTGACATGCCCACTCCGCACTGGCACGCTGACGCTTGGCAAGCCATCCAGCGGCTGCCACCAATCAGCAGGAATCAGCCTTGCCCCCGCCCTTACACTTGTGCTAGAACAGCGCGGGCCGGCAGCACAGATGTAAAAATGTAATGACCATTTTATTAATTTACATTTACCTGCTGCGCTTGCAGCAGGTGGGGCGACGGTCCTCCGCCCTTGAGGAGGAACCATCGCTGCTGAACACGTTTGCATTGTTTATGGATTTTACATACATTTTTACCTATGTCTTGTCCTGGCGACCTTATCCGGTGAGAGAAATATGGCACCAACCTCCAGGGCCCGCGTAATCAAAGCCTATGTCTCTTGAGAATTTCCAGTTAACCCCAAAAATAAACCAGTATAAGTTGGGTGACGAGGGGCGTAAATGCACCCAGCCAATCCACACGTGGGAGCTGATTGGAAAATGATTACAGGAGAAAATAATGAAGATCTAAAGAAATGTAACAGATAAGTCCTCCTCCTAGGCACAGGAAGTGACATCATATAGGCAGAAGTTGCGTGCATAGGTAGCTCGTGTTCCAGGTGGCCCTTCTCTGCCTCTGCCCTCACCCCCAGGGCCCCCTCCCTTAGGCACCCGGAGCTCCCAGGCCCTGCAGCTCTCGGGTCCCTGAGATATCATCGCAAGGCCTAGCAGGAAAGGAGAATTGGGGGGGGGCAGGGTGTGCGCAGATCCCCTCGCGTACCCCACTTTCCTACCACGCAAAGCCCTGCCACCTGCTGGGCCCCTCCTGCATTAATGAGCTACGGAGACTCTGCGAGGCCGCCCTGCGTGCCTGGCAGCGCGAGGGGCTCATTACCCCTGGCATCGATTTATCTCCAGGGGCAGTAATTGTCGTGTTCCTGCAGCTCCCATGAAGCTCTGTTGGTGCCCACCCCCGGCACCGACCAGAGAGCTGCTGCGTGTGTTCAGCAAGGGCACACCCCGGGGGCACGCAAGCAGGGCTTCTTCCATCGCCCTGGGCACCAGCTTCGATGCCAGCAGTTCAGATATAGTCCATGCCCTTTCTGCACACCGCGGGGGCACGCAGGGCAGGGGCACCAGCTTCAATGCCAGCCCCGGCTCAGCAGCCCTCAGCCGTTCCGATATAGTCCATGCCCCCTTCTGGGGTCTGATCTGGGCTGCTGTGGGAACTGGCGCACGGATACAGCCTCCTTTGAGTTAAAGGGACTTCACTTCTCTGGCGGAGGGCCTCAGTGGAGGGCACACGGGATGTGGCCAATCACGTACAAAAATGGGTGGCACAGGGACTGGCACCGGTAAACAGAGCCCGTCTCACCCAAGGCTGGCGAGCTGCAGGCTTAGGAGAAGGTACAGAGCCTTTTAACTGAAGGGCTTGGATTGGCGCAGGTAACAGAACCTTTCACCTCTATGAATGGATGGGCTCACAGGATTTACACAGCGTACTTAACATTTCACCCCATGAAGTGATAAGCTCAGGGGAATGACACAGTGAACAGAGCATTTCACCTCTGAGACATGATAATAACATGATGGGCTCAGGGGAATGACACAGTGTACAGCACCTTTCATCTTCGTGACACAATGACATGATGGGCTCAGGGGAATGACAGTGCACAGAGCCTTTCACCTCTGTGACATGATGACATGATGGGCTCAGGAGAATGACACAGTGTATAGAGCCTTTCACCTCTGTGACACGCTGACATGTGAGTTCAGGAGAATGACACAGTGTATAGAGCCTTTCACCTCTGAGACATGATGACATGATGGGGTCAGGGGAATGACACAGTGTATAGAGCCTTTCACCTCTGAGACATGATGACATGATGGGTCAGGGCAATGACTCAATGTACAGAGCCTTTCACCTCTGTGACACGCTGACATGTGGGCTCAGGAGAATGACACAGTGTATAGAGCCTTTCACCTCTGTGACACGATGGCATGATGGGGTCAGGGGAATGTGTACAGAGCCTTTCACCTCTGTGACACACTGACATGATGGCCTCAGGAGAATGACACATTGTATAGAGCCTTTCACCTCTGAGCCATGATGACATGATGTGGTCAGGGGAATGACACAGTGTACAGAGCTTTTCACCTCTGTGACACACTGACATGTGGGCTCAGGAGAATGACACAGTGTATAGAGCCTTTCACCTCTGTGACACACTGACATGATGGGCTCAGGGGAATGACACAGTGTATAGAGCCTTTCACCTCTGTGACACACTGACATGATGGGCTCAGGAGAATGACAGTGTATAGAGCCTTTCACCTCTGAGACATGATGACATGATGGGCTCAGGGGAATGACACAGTGTATAGAGCCTTTCACCTCTGTGACACACTGACATGATGGGCTCAGGAGAATGACACAGTGTATAGAGCCTTTCACCTCTGAGACATGATGACATGATGGGCTCAGGGGAATGACCGTGTGCAGAGTATTTCACCTCTGAGACATGATGTGGTCAGGAGAATGACACATTGTACACAGCCTTTCACCTCTGTGACACACTGACATGATGGGCTCAGGAGAATGACACAGGGTATAGAGCCTTTCACCTCTGTGACACACTGACATGATGGGCTCAGGAGAATGACACAGTGTATAGAGCCTTTCACCTCTGAGACATGATGGGGTCAGGGCAATGACTCAATGTACAGAGCCTTTCACCTCTGTGACACACTGACATGATGGGCTCAGGAGAATGACACAGGGTATAGAGCCTTTCACCTCTGTGACACACTGACATGATGGGCTCAGGAGAATGACACAGTGTATAGAGCCTTTCACCTCTGAGACATGATGGGCTCAGGAGAATGACACAGTGTATAGAGCCTTTCACCTCTGAGACATGATGGGCTCAGGAGAATGTCACAGTGTATAGAGCCTTTCACCTCTGTGACACTCTGACATGATGGGCTCAGGAGAATGACACAGTGTATAGAGCCTTTCACCTCTGAGACATGATGGGCTCAGGAGAATGACACAGTGTATAGAGCCTTTCACCTCTGTGACACTCTGACATGATGGGCTCAGGAGAATGATACAGTGTATAGAGCCTTTCACCTCTGAGACATGATGGGCTCAGGAGAATGACAGTTTGCAGAGCCTTTCACCTCTGTGACATGATTTGTATTTGTTTTAAGAGGGGGTCCTTTTCTTGTCCCTCCGCTCTTTTATCCTTCTAGTCTCTCCATCGTTCTTTCTCCAAGAATTGTGTCCCCATAACCAACTCAGCTGCAAATTTGGTGCAGGAATTGCACACCCACAAGTTGTGCTACCAGAGGTGCGGGTATGCGATTACCAAACCATTCTGAAATCTGAGAACTTCTCCGAAATGGGGAATAACACAGTGACTGAGCATGTGTTCCACTGTTGCACAAACCCAAAATTTGTGCTATTTGGCTCACGACTTGTCCCAGGTTTTATCTGGGACCATTTTTTCAGGCAAAGATGCTTGGAGGATGCAGTCTGCACCTGAACTGTAATCCCAACTGCAGCACAAACAGGTGTTTGCGCCCCAATCGGAATTAGCGATCTAGTTGTAAAGAAGGTGTGTGACTTCTTTTTCACGTGCAGTCCTGAAGGAATGTTAAATTAAGTCACATACAACATGGAAGGGGGGGCGGCGGGTGAAATTGTCACATTAGAAAACGCTTACTAGATGGTTGCTGCTGACCTCATCGTGGTGGGTCCTGTTTGTGAGTGTTCTCTGTGACTTAGGGCTCAACTTATGTGTTGATAGAAAGAGTACTTCGTTGCAACAGCGACAGAGTACCCTTCCTGCCAACATTGTGGTCCCCTGCTAAATTTAAAAGCAGGCAGACCATAGTTTCACGACGACAGAGACCCTATTCCCTCTCCGCTGTGGCCAAACTTCTCAGATGGCCCGACAGTGTAAGGTCCATCACAGAATTGGCTATATGTCAACCCACCCAATTTAGATGGGTGAATATATTGCCGTTTTTTACTGCCCGTCAACACCAACGGACCAACACCAACACTTCTGATCTAAGAGGCCACAGAGATGTCCTATACAGCGCCCTGCACCACTAAAACCTTATTTAAATACCAACTTACATGGCCGAAGTACATCTCTCAGACAATGATCGAACTAGACGTTTGCTCTGCACATCATTTGACTTTGAGATAGTGCCCTAAGACATTCAACCTCAACAATAGAAAAAAGACTACCACTGGGCATCGCTCCAGCACTGGATTCTTTACCACACAGCCAGTCAGGGCTCCAAAAATGATGACCAGTAACTTAATGCACTAATTTTCTTTAAACACAGACGTTCTCAGCCACTTCCTAACATTTTAAGTTCCAATGATATTTTTGCAAAGTGTGTACTCCGATTTCAGTTATTTCTCTCGCTCTCTAGGAACTAAGCAGTGATATAATTTAAGACCAGCATCACCATACACAGTGTACGGTTGCAATAGATCAACTTATATAGTATGTATGTTTATTCTGTCGTTATGGTCTTTCCTTTCTCCTTTTTCAGTTATAGGTACCATTGACCCATAACCATCCAGCGTATTAAATTGATGCACTGAAAACACTTCCCCTCAAATGTCACGCAATAGTGACTCGCCACCTTGGTCCTGAAGAAAGCCCCCCGACCCTACCGGGCACCAAAGGGGCTGAAACATGTCGGCCACCCGACCAATCACCTTGTTGATACAGGTGCTATAGAACAGTAGCCCTTCTATTCACGCACCATCTTCGTTTTTAAGCTTGCCCCATCCCTGACAGAATAAATTTGAAACAGAGGATTGGAGGTAATTTTAATTCACATCACTCTCACCCTCACCATTTCTGATCACTACTGCGAAAAACCAGTTGGTCTCCCTCCTGGTGGAGGAAAGCATGACTAAAGACCCAATGATGCTGCTGCTCACGTAACAGATTGAAGCGGACAACCAAGATATACCGCTCCCACGACTATCATGTGAATGAGGGTTTTTTAAGATGACCAGAGCCCCAGACCCTGGTAACCACAGGACAAATGATCCATTCCCCTCTGATTACTTGTATATGTCAACCCACCCAATTTAGATGGGTGAATATATTGCCGTTTTTTACTGCCCGTCAACACCAGGAAAACTATGGCTGTAAAGAGCATTAAAAACATAAAAATACCCCTTCGCCATTGGATATGACTCCCATGGCGAGGGGGACATTTGTTTTTTTTTATTTTCAAGATCAAAATCCCACTTTTGGGTTTTGTTTTTGAAAAAACAAAAAACGTTGTTACTTTGTGGTACAGCTCGGTCATGTTTAACGCAGCCATGCATCAAAGTTACTCTAGAGAACCAAGAATTGCCAACACAGCGCCCACCTAGACGGCGGTTCCTGTGAATGCTAGAAATGTCAGTCGGCCCGATGGAAATTTGTAAATTTGCCTGTCAGGATCTCTGCCGGGATGATGAAGTCAAATACTCCGTGGCCCTGGCGGGGGACGGCGCCACCGCCTACATTTAAATCGGCTATTTGATCTCCGAAAAAACAACTCAAGAAGGAAGCATCGTTGGAGAATCTCTACAACAGAGGCCATAGAGTGTCCCTTCATGTTCCCTTACTCGGTGTCCTCTCATCTCTTTCCTTTTTAAAACAACGAATTGCTGTTTCTCTCTGATTCTCCATTCTTTGGTGTATTTCTGTAAAACACCAATGCTTGTGCAGCCAGCAGGCACCAACAGACTGACCCAGGCTCTCCTTTCTTGATTAAAATGACGTTCCTTTTATTTTCATAAAAGTTTTTATCAGTAAAATTAATTCAAATAAATTGTTTTTCTATAGATTTTATTTGGAAAAATCAGCTGTTACTATTGAAGGATCCCTTTGTCACACATAAAGCCCTTTCAAAGTCCACCACTTACATATTTGGGTTAAAGTAAATCTTAATTTTCCGCAGTTCACTTGGATCAGATGAACAATGTCTGGTGGGTACACAGGGCCACACAGTTCCATGCGAAGAGGAAATCATGGATCCAATAAATGCCTGGCAAACTTTTCTGAAGTTGTAAAAATGTCATCTCTGAAAAAGAAACTTGCATTTTTATGCAAACATTTCTAAAAAGTGCTCTTTTGTGGGGAATTCTTCTCCCACTTCGGATGGATTGTTTTACAAACATTTTGTTTAAAAGTTGCAACATTTTGAAAATGACTTCCTTATGTTAGTGCAGGAACATCTTTGCAACTTTGCCCAGTACTATCCTTAGCATTCTTTTTACAACACGTTGTGTGATGGCCCAGTTGAAACAAAGAAAGATTATTTTACTATTTATTTACATTCAGACGTTTTATAAAGCGCTACATTTCGATGAAAAGTCCCAGAATGTAGTGATGTGTAAAAGTAAAGTCCGGGACTGGAGAGCTGGCAACCTCCTGGCATAGAGTTTTGCAGCTACTCTACAAAATATCAGATTTTCAAAATGGCTGCCAGGTGGGCGGAGCTTCGGAGTGTAAACTGCTGGAAGAGCAGAGACTGAAAAGACATCAACAGCTTATTGGGAGAACTGTGAAAACAGTCCTGGTTCTGGTCTTTGAATCCTGGCCTGCCCCGCTGTAGCAGTGGAGGGCATTGCTCAGCTGCAGGTCTGAGGAGTTTCTTGCTAACTCCTCGTAGAACGCCCTTGTATGATTAATGGAGGAGCCAGTCCTGCTCCCCTCTTCCCATCTTGTTCACCATGAATATCTGGGTGTTTCGCTGCCCATAACGCAAGCCTCTCATCCTCTGGTATGTCACAATCTCCAGTTCACGCGTGGCAGTGTGTGAACCCCACTTTGTCTCACATGCGACCATGTGAAGTCCTTCATGTGAAAGGGGTGCCTGCTCCTGGGTTCATGTCCTCCTGAGGGTCTGTCAGCTGCACTGAACCTGTACTCAATGAGGGATCTTTCCAAATGCAGAAGGTTGAATTTGTAGCTCAAAGGACAGCTGTCAACTTCCTGGAGCATCAGTGCACATATATATGTCGGGGTGCAGAACTACACGTGGCAGAGTCCTGCCCCTGTCTGCTGGACCTGTCCAATGGCATTAAGTTTCAGGAAGTTGTGATGCTGTCAGGAAGTGGGAAGGCCCACTGCCCTCTCCCAACAGAGCCCGGAGCAGAGGGAACTCAGAGGAGCTCTGAGGGCTTCCACAGGGCAGCTCACAGTCAGACACCTCAAGACTGGTCAGCGAAGGTAACAGAGAAGAGCTCTGCCCGGGGTCACTTGGACCAGAGCTGTAGACATGCCTTGGGGTCAGCGATGGTTGGCTGTAAGAGCACAACTCCTGCTGGCCAAGACTGCCCTGAGGAAGGCTGTAGGCTTTGACCACCACAGAGGCGTATTCTACTACGCTCTGGGGTGCCTCGGGCTCCTCGGGCCCCGGAGCAGGGCGCCCTTGCTGGTCCACGTGAGGCACACTGTAAGGACTAATGAAGACCTCTGGGAGCTCAGAAGAAGCGTCGTGAGGGGACAGGAGGTGGGAGCCCCAGGATTCGGCATCCAGATGTTCTGCCTTGTCCTGCTGCTTGGCGAGTGGGATCTCGTTGCACCAGCCGGCATCAGAATACGAGAGCCTCATCTGCAGCTTGTCCGTCTGCTCCAACGAAGGGTACCCCGGGTCCTGCTGGAGAAGAGAGAGACCCTTAACATTAGGCTTGTGTCTCTGAGAAGGTCCCTGACTTTAGGTGTGGCACCTCTGAACATTCATGACACAGATGTGGTTGTCGGATGGGGACAATCAAGCCCCTCAGGTCTATCCTGCATTCTGAAACACCTTAGCCCATCAGTGAGACCCAGGCAGTCCACGTGCCAGCCCACCATGTCAACGGAGACCCTCATCTCTGCTCTCCTCTTGGAGGACCGCCTAGGCAAAGAGATCGCCCTATTTCTGGAGGGGTCCTCTCTGACCAAAGGGGGTGCACTTTTGTCACTGTTAATACTGAGTGAACCTCCATTTTTCTCCAAACTCTGCATTTTGTTTTTCTTTTTGTGAGTTTGAAGAATGTGCTGGTGAAGAGGGGAGGCTAGTGCAGTGTGATCAGGGATAGGGTGATCTGATCACACGCTATTTGTCTAATAATGAAGCAAGCAGCAGAGAGCCTTGCTGCCCCAAAGCCTCCACAGCAGAGGTCTACGTGGGTGTCCACTCGCCCTTGGTGATGGCGTGGAAGCGGGACTTCGTCTCGAAGAGCGTGGACAAGTGCTCTGAGTTTCTTTTGGCCGATGTGAGTATTGATGCACTGTATTTCAACACTGTCCTGGCTCTCAGCACTGTACCATTGTGCTTCCCTAGCTTTCAGTACTGTACCCCAGGACATTCCTGGCTCCCTGCACTGCGCCTCAACACATATATCTCTCTCCAGTGCATCTCAGCACTTTCCTGGCTCTCTGCACTACACCCTAATACTTTCCTTGCTTTCTGTCCTGCACCCCAGACTCCCCTGGCTCTGCACACTGTACCCCAACACACCCGGAGGCTTCCAGAGGGCACCTCAGCACTCATCTGCGTCTCCACAGGGAGACCCACACTCCTTTGGGTCTCTCCCTCCCCGGAAAACACTTTCTGAAAATGTTGCTCTTCTTGTAAAAACAAAGGGGCTTATTTATGAGCCCTTGCATCACATTTACGCTGCCGTTGCGTCACTCTTTGTGACGCTGCGGCGGCGTAAATAATGCGTCACATTGCACCATATTTACGAAGTGACGCATCTAGGCAGATGCGTCACTTCGTAAAGCCCTGCGCTACATTATACCTGTATGCAGGGTGGGCGTTCCCCCGCATCAAAGCCTCGTAGATGTGGCGCATTGAAATCTATAAGATTTCACTGCGCCACTTCTAGAACGCCATTGCGTCAAAACCTTATGCCTGTCTCATGGCAGGCTTAAGGGTGACGCAGGCCCTTTCGCATGGGGCTTGCCCCATGTGAAAGGACACATTGCTGGAGTTGCATCTGTTTTCAGACACACCCCAGCAGTGTGCCACTTTTGCGTATACAGATACATCAGTAACGTATCTGTAACTCCTTGCGACATGATGCGTCATACAGTAAATATGACGCATCTATGGTGTCGCAAGTAGGGTGCACTGAGAAGTGTCGCAGCGATGCGACACTTCTTATAAATAAGGCTCAAAGGGGCTTATTAATGAGCCCCTTACGCCGTCGGTGCGTCACGTTGTGTGATGCACCGGCAGCTCAACCTGCTGCGTGATATTTACAAGCACACGTAAAGCCACCCTGCGTGGCTTTACATGTGCTCGTAAATATCGCCCCTTTTCATGCAAACACGTTGTGTGTTAGGTGCGTGACATGGGTGTTGCTGTGGGTGTTCCCACGCAACACCCATGTCCACTGATTCATTTCCAGATTTACAAGCAATTGCAAACCTGGAAATGCATCAGAATGCTACGCCACCCCAAGGGGTGGCGTAACGAGGCTCAATGAGCAGAATTTTTTTTATTTTTCCTTGTTTTTTCCTCTTTCAATGCGTGCTGCATTCTACAGCACGCATTGGAAGAGGAAATCACCTCAAGTGATTGTTTTTGTGCAGGAAGGTACCCCTTCCTGCACAAGAACAATCTCCCTACGATGCAGGCATCCTTGCACCATGGTGCAAAGGTGCCTGCGCCGGCGCATGGCAACAGTTTGTGCGCCAGTGCAGGGAAAGGCACAGGGATGCGACATGTTGCTGTAAATATGTTGCATCCCTGTGCCTTGAAACTAACGCAGCGTGGTGCAGCAAAATAAATTGCGGCACCGCGCTGCATTAGTGTCTCACAAATAAGCCCCATGGGGCTTATTTACAAGCCCCTTGCGCCACAGGTGGGTCACTTTTTGTGACGCTCCGGCGGCGCATTTTTCTGCCCCATATTTACAAGGACAGGAAAAGCCACCCTGCGTGACTTTTCCTGTTCTTGTAAATACGGCCCCTTTACACGCAGTACTTTGTGTGAAAGGGGCGTTCCATGGGTGTTGCTGTGGGTGTTCTCATGCAACACCAATGGAACCTGACACATTTCCAGATTTATGAGAAATCGTAAACCTAGAAATGCGTCTGAATGCGTAGGGAGGCGTAACGAGGAGAAATGTATTCATTTCTCCTCGTTTTGTTTCTCTTTCTATGCGTGCTGCATTCTGCAGCACACATAGAACGAGGAAATCACCTCTGGTGATTGTTTATGTGCAGGAATGTGTCCCTTCCTGCACATAAACAATCATTTAAAAAAAATTTTTTTACAAGTTCTATGTGTGCTAATGCAGCACACATAGAAGTTGAAAAACGCCATTTCAGATTGTTTATGTGCAGGAAGGGAACCCTTCCTGCACATAAACATTCATCATTGTGACGCGGGCATCGGTGCACCATGTTGCAAGGGTGCCTGCGTCAGCACATGGCAGCTAATTGTGGGCCAGCGCATAGGAGAGCAAAGGGATCCGTCATATCCTTGTAGATATGATGCATTCCTGCGCTGCGGCACTTTCTTGTAAATGAGGCCCAAAATTCGTCTTGAAGTCGGCTGTCACAGCGCTATGCATGGGACTAGAAGGAAGGCACCGAAGTGCTTAAAACACAGAATGGGTGGGCTAGGGGCACTCATCTGCAGGGAGCGGGCAGAATGGGTGGATTAGGGGGTCTCCCCTGCAGGGAGCGGGCAGATTGGGTGGGCTAGGGGTCTCCCCTGCAGGGAGCAGGCAGAATGGGTGGGCTAGGGGGTCTCCCCTGCAGGGAGTAGGCAGAATGGGTGGGCTAGGGGGTCTCCCCTGCAGGGAGTAGGCAGAATGGGTGGGATAGGGGGTCTCCACTGCAGGGAGTAGGCAGAATGGGTGGGCTAGGGGTCTCCCCTGCAGGGAGTAGGCAGAATGGGTGGGCTAGGGGGTCTCCCCTGCAGGGAGTAGGCAGAATGGGTGGGATAGGGGGTCTCCACTGCAGAGAGTAGGCAGAATGGGTGGGCTAGGGGGTCTCCCCTGCAGGGAGTAGGCAGAATGGGTGGGCTAGGGGGTCTCTCCTGCAGGGAGTAGGCAGAATGGGTGGGATAGGGGATCTCCCCTGCAGGGAGTAGGCAGAATGGGTGGGCTAGGGGGTCTCCACTGCAGGGAGTAGGCAGAATGGGTGGGCTGGTGGTCTTTTTCAGTGTCAAAGTTGATGCAAAGCTTTGCATTGATGCAGCGCAGACACCTTTGCACCTTAGAGCAGTCACCCCATTAGGGTATCCCCCTCCGCACATTAGGGTATCCCCCCACCACATTTGGGTATCCCCCTCACTACATTAGGGTATCCCCCACCCCATTAGGTTATCCCTCACCCCATTAGGGTATCCCCCATCCCCATTAGGGTATCCCCCTCCGCACATTAGGGTATCCCCCCACCACATTAGGGTATCCCCATCCCCATTAGGGTATCCCCCTCACTACATTAGGGTATCCCACCTCCACATTTGGGTAACCCCCACCACATTTGGGTATCCCCCCTCTACCTTTTTGAAGACACACCCCCTCCTCTGGCCACTCACCTTCCACGTGCTCTGAGGTCTCCAGCTCGCCAGATCGGTGACTGCAGGATCGGGAACTTGCGGCCACAGACACCTCTTGATCCTGGGAAGGAAGAGAGACAAGGGACAGTGAGTAGTAGGATCTGAATAGTTCCCTAGATCTAGAGGCTGAAGGAGGCAGGAGTTGCCTGAGACGACGGTGCGATGAGACTCATCAACAGTTTGCAGTATTGCAGCCTCCGCGCTGCAGCCATGCCTGAACCCTGACTGGAAGGCATCAAGTAGGGTGTTTGCTTGGGTGTGGAAAGAGAGTTTCTAGCTTTCTGTCATGTTTCATAAGAAGGGAAGGGTAGGGACAGGATGGACGCTATGCAGGTCATCCATTGGCCGCTCCTCCGCTAAGGCGGAGGAGCATTGCCCCACTGCTTTTTTACAGCTTTGCGTGAGGGGGGGGGGGCAGGGGCAGGGGGTAGCACCCTCCTAAGTGCACAATGACTGCTTGGCCTGCCCTCTCGGCCGCCCAAAACAGTCTTGCGCACTTCGCATGTCCTCCATGAAGACTGCATTACAGCATGCGTGGAGAACATGCCCAGGCTTCTAGTCAGCGTCTCAGCGCTGAAACACGGCGCTCAGACCAATCACAACGCTGCTAAGGCAGCGTTGACTGGGAGCCTGGGTATGCTTCCTGCTGTTCAGGTCAGCAAGGAAGGACTACGGAGGAGAGACGCGGCGAGGAAGCGGTGAGAAGGTACGTTTTTAATTTGATTTTTTGTTGCCCGCTTCCCCGTGTCCTCCCCCCTTCCGTTCCTGCCCCCGCCCCCTTACCTCCAATACGTGCTGGCTGCCGCTGAGGCCATCCTTCTTTTCAGAAGTGGGGAGACTTGACCTGTTTTCAAGTTGAGTTCTGTGTTTTACCCTCTCGACCATTCACAAACAATCAACATGTTCGTTTGGTCTTATATTTCCAAATGTCAACGATATATGAGTTTTCCTGACTGAGCCGGTCGAACAAGCCTTCATATATGTGAATTGAGAAGACCTCTCTTTCATGTGTACATATACATACTAATCACGTGGAGTGAAACAGACATGTGTCATTGACTTCTGAAGGCAGCACAAAGCCTCAAGTGATGCTGAAGCTAAGAGCCGTGGACGTGTCACGCGTGTGCGGAACATTTGCGGCACTGCGTGGGATCCGTGGGGCTCAGTGTGGGAACTGGTCATGGAACCTCAATGAGGTCTGCAGGTAGAAGAGGCAGGCATGGAGCGAGGTCATCACACACAACCACCCACCCATCCCCAAATGTTCTCCCGCTTACATCTTGTGTTGGTACATGCATGTGACGACCACAGCCATCAGCAGAAGGGTGACCCCAGCTACAAGAGAGGGTACCAGCAGCTCCACCTCCCCGTAATCTACAAAGTAAGCGAGGGAGACCGGGTGAGTGCAAGAGAGGCAGTGGAGAGAGCAGGGGCAGAACATGGAAGGGAGTAGGTGAGACACGAGTGTGTGGGAGACTTTGGGGCAATTCACCAGGAAGCTAGGGAGACACATGAGTGCATGCAACAATTCAAGGAATAGCACAGGGGAGAGACACACGAGTGCCGGTGAGTGCATGCAGTAGTGCACGGAAGAACACAGGGTGGAGACACGTGTGAGAGAGTGCACGCAATAGTGCACGCAAGAGTACAAGAAAGACAAATGTGAGAGACTGCATGCAATAGTGCACGCAAGAGTACAAGATAGACATGTGTGAGAGAGTGCATGCAGTAGTGCACCAAAGAGTACAATGGAGGCATGTGTGAGAGAGTACATGCAATAGTGCATGGAAGAGTACAAATGAGACACATGAGCCCTCAGAGAGAGCAGGCAAAATAACCACCCAGACAATATCAGGGACACCAGAGTGATCACATGTGAGTGTGGAAGTGTGCAGGAACAAATCAAGGTAGATCAGAGAGAGCACAGGTGAGCACCCAGAGAGAATGGACAAGACCGGAGAGAGTGCTGGAGAGACAGCAGAAGATGTCGTTCTGCACTTACCGAAGGTTCTTGTGGTTATGGTCAAGCCGGAGCTGTTGGTTCCTCCAGCGCTGTTGGTGATGGCCAAGTGCACCAGGACCTGGGCGCCGAGGCGCGACAGCAAGCAGCGACGGGAAGAGCTGTTCAGGGCCATCACTGGAAGAGGCAGTGAGGAGAAGAGGGGTCAGAGATCTGGTACGATGGAGGCTGCTTCACTTGCTAGACCCACACATCTGGATGGTAGAGGGGACACCGGGGCATACGGTGGTACCAGAACATGACATGGAGTCCTTACTTCCACCGTCGAACCTCAGACAGCGCGGGTAGCTCAAGAGAGCCTTTCTGAAATGCTGCTCTGTCAAGGATAACTGCAAAAAACTCTTTGCAGGATCCCACAACACACAGTCATCTCTGACAGACCTGATATGTCTGAGATTTACAGTCAGGCCCTTGCTTGTCCAAGCGAGTCACACAGAAGCTCCCACGCAAGCCACAAATAGCTCGTGAATGCCGGTGTACGCTTTTAATGTTTTTTTGCTGCTTTTTTATTTTATAGATTGTATGCAAATATATCCTTTTTTAGTATCTTTGTTATCCACTTTTGAAGTCTTCTTTTAAACATATGTGAGTTTATCTTTTATAGAGCTTAGGGCTTGATTTAGATCTATAAATCCTATTATATTCTATGAGATTTGTATTTCGGCGGACGGGTTATCCATCACCGTTGTGACGGAGCAACCCGTCCGCCGAGATCTAAATCGGGCCCTTAGTTTGAAATGGCGTGTCCTTATTTTGTGTGCTTACAAGGTGACTTATATTTCGACCTGCCAACACTGAGTAAAGCAAACACAAGGAGATGATGGACGGCGCGCTGAAACTTTTCAGACACTTACCCCCAGTCACAGATATGGGTTGAATCCATCATCATTCTTTAGCTCACTTCGCCACCTCAGTTCAGACCCAGCTATATGCAAATCAGTCTTGACCCTGTGCCTCATGGGAACAGTCCAGCCCTGAACTGCCAAGCCAGGTCTTCCCTGGACTGGAAACAAGCATTCTGGGGTAACACCCCTCATCAGCCAGGCTAGCTTGAATCCAGTGGCACGATGGATTTAGACCCAGATCTCTGTACTGGGGTGAATGTATGACATTGTTCTGCATTCTGTCCAACAATTGTTCTTTTAACACTGAGTAAAGGATCCAGGCTACCAGAAACAAATGTATGCCGCCCACACAGACAGTCTGACCAGATATGTCCCCTTCTCGCCGCCCACTGCCCATCGATACATGTGACACGCAGGGCATTTTACCTTGAACCTTTCCTCCGACTTCCTGGTAGAAGACGCTGTAGTTTCGGATCACCCCACGGTGAGCTTCGATGGGAATGTCACCCCATTCCAGCTCCACCTGGGACTTCCCAATCCAGGCTGCGTGCAGTTTTGGAGCATATAAAGGAGCTGCAAGGAGTACAGAGAGGTACAGAGAGGTAAGGACTCCACTGACAGGTACAGGTGTCAGGGACTAAGCGACATATACAAACACGCCAAAGACAAGGAGACTGGGGTGCTGAGTTCAGAGGCCCAGAGGGGTGGATAAGGAGGCCATGGCTCCCCCTGCAGGCTGAAGAAAGATCCAATGAAGCTATGTTGGCCGCTCAACAGAGGTGCCT
Source organism: Calotriton arnoldi (assembly GCA_963921515.1). Taxonomy (NCBI): domain Eukaryota; kingdom Metazoa; phylum Chordata; class Amphibia; order Caudata; family Salamandridae; genus Calotriton; species Calotriton arnoldi. The sequence goes on from CAWUFW010001460.1 coordinate 1,528,971, forward strand.
TGAGGTCAGGGTCCTGGACATAGCTGGGGGGAAATTAGAGGTCTAATGAGAGGTACAGAGGAACACAAGAGAGTTACAGGGAAGAAAGAGACCAAGAGATAGGTTTAGGGACATTCGGGAGCAGATTTACAAGAAACTGACGCATCTGTAGAGGTGCGTCAGTTTCCCTGCACCAGCCTGCGATACCCTTGCACCACCATGGATGCATCGTATTTACAATACAGCGCACCATGGCACAAGGATTGACAGATGCGTCAGAAATTCTGACACATCTGTTGGCCCAAAAGTCACGCATTGCTGGAGTCATGTCGCAAGCACGACGCAACTCCAGCAATGCATGTTGAGACCTATACTTATTGTACTGCCTCACTCCTTACGCCTGCTTCAAGCAGGCATAAGGTTTTGATGCAGTGGCGTCCTAGAAGTGACGCAGTGAAATCTTGTAGATTTCACTGCGTCACTTTTACGAGGCTTTCCTGCGTGGGAATGCCCACCCTGCATACATTATACCTGATGCAGGTATAATGTGACGCAGGGCTTTACAACGTAACGCATCTCCCTAGATGCGTCACGTTGTAAATTGGCTGCATTGTTTGCGCCGCCGTTGCGTCAAAAAAAGTGACGCAATGGCGGCACAAGGAGGCACAAGGGGCTTGTAAATCTGCCCCTAGGTCCCTAGAGACACAGGGAGAGTGACATCTGGAGTGCAAGGAGGTACAGGGAGGTCAGAAACCCAGCGAGCAGCCCAAGGACAGGAGGAACCTGGATACAGGTAGAGAGTGAGGACAGGAGTCTTGGAGACATACAGGTAGTCAGGGACGGGAACGGGGAGGTCAAAGGCCAGATTGAGGTAAAACCAGGCAACAAATTATTTAAGTGCATGCAAGGTTCACATCCCTTCCACCCTTGCCTCTATGTCTTCAATTTGTGTCTCCACTTCTGAAGTGAACCTATAATAATGTGCCCTTGTGCAAACTGTGTCCTGCAGAACACAAGACTCTCATTCCAAGTACGTGTGAGAGGTAGAGCACCTGAAAATTGAGTCTTAAATATTGTGCTACAAAAATATCATAGAAAAATTATAGACAACCCAAATACGGATATTGTAAGCATAAACAGGTAGCATACTCACGTCTCTCCCTGGAGTAGGCGTGTGCAGTTCCTGTGGCCCAGATAATCCCGTCTTGCAGGATATTGACTGACAACTGGTACAGGCGTCCGGGTTCAATGTACTCTGCAAAGTGCATGGGAAGAATGTAATATCTTGAGGCTAAATGAAACACACACACTCACCCACACACCCGCCCCACACACACACACACACTCACCCACACACCCACACACATGCGCACACACACACACATACACATATGCGCACACGCACACACACACATATGCGCGCACACACACACACACGCACACACACATATGCACGCACACACACACTCCCTTTATAACCACCCACAGTGGGTGCAGCACAGAGACGACTCCCAGAATGATTTGGGATACCCACAATTTTCTCAAAAACAGCGAGATATCGGGGCATTCTGTGGGACACGAGTCTCAGCTTTGAAGCTGACGTGGGGTCAGTCGTTCACTCTGCAATTTACTGTCCACAACACTTTAAACAAACTTACATTCACAAAATGCATCACAAGAGGACTCCTGGGTCCCTTGTAAGCTCTAAGACAAACGATGCCATTGGCCTATTGGGACCAAGAATGGGTCAAACCCAGGGTACAACATGTGCTAAGCTAGGCTGCATGGGTGGCTTTGAACTACAGAAGTTCATCAGCACTGAGTGATGGCCAAAGGGATCACATTTATTCTGGCTGATTTCATGTAACTGTTCAAAGGGACAGGAAGACATAACCTCGAGGACCCTGAATGACGTGGTTGCATAGGCAGGGAGCTCACAGACCAGCAGAAGTGGGGCTGTGGTTCGAAAATCACTGCGTGAAATGAAACAGAAGTCTGCGGAGTTTTAAAACGCCGTGAAATATTTGTGTTTAGCGACTGCTCACCAGTGCCTGATGCACAACTCCTATCCATAAACCAGGGATAACCAATGTAAACCAACTGGTTTCCAAATGCAATTTGAGATTCCAACTGTGTGCTGTAGGGTTACTACAAATTATCCATTCACAAGGGATAGTAAAATGTTTCATTTTGCAGGTCGCGACCCATTGCGCATAGCTATGAATGCAGGAATGGAGGCCTGCAAGGGACAGCAGTTTCCCCCATCCGGTATTTGCCCCCCCAAATGGTAGGATTTTTAAAAAAAACCAGTACATCCATTATCTGGATAGGTGTTTTTTTTTTTTTTTTGATTGATTCTCGTTTGAAACACTTGGACAGGAGCAGGCAGCAGTCTGCTAGGCAGGTACCTGCTCCCCGTAAAGCCTGCAACGCAATTCCCAAACAAGAATCTGTGCAACAGCGACGGCTTCCACTTTTTGAATCAGTTACCACCCTAACTCCATGGTTGGCAGCTCAGTAGGGTGGGCCTGGGCAGCGCATGCACTGCTCTGCGAGGCATGCTGTATTCAGGTAGGGACTTTAAGCTCCACCCATATTTTTCATTGGCTTGTGTCATTGTCCACTGTAAACTGTGGCTTTTCATTGGTCAAAAGGATTAGTAGTCCCTCCTTAGTACCGCCTTATCTTATTTTGTAACCTCCCATGAGGACAACCCCTGTTACATGTGTTGCTACTCGATAGGCTTTAATTACAGCCTCCGAGCACTATTTTCTCAAACAGCTTTGTCCTGCCTGCTGTTGCAGGCAGGACACACTCTCTCCTAACGCTTTAAAAAAAAATCTTTATAGCGCGGGCATCGAATGCATTTGCAATGCATTAAGTCTCTCATTTGAGAGAGTTTAAGCTATTGGCATTGTAAATGACAATGCCTTTTATTCATCGGTTTTAAAAAACAACACATAAATAAAAGGCTTTGTCATTTACAATGCCAATCGCTCAAACGCTCGTAAATGCGAGACTTATTGCATTGCAAATTCTTGTCTATGGTTTGCCACCACAACTGCGGTCATGGACCATTGCTCGGTTCAATTGCAAATCCCAATATCAGCGGGACGTCTCGTTCAAGCTCACCCCCACACTATATTCAATTCCTAATGGATCACAAACCCCTTTTGAAAGTCACAAAAAAATGGATACGTTCCAATTTGGAATCCCAAATAAGATGGGGGGGGGGGTCCTCTGTCACGACCCCTCCTATTTGTGATTCTTAATGTTTCGCAGAAGCCCATTTACGAGTTGGAAAAACCCTAAAGCTCGTAAAAAAGGGCTAACGTTTTTGGTCACTGACTGTTTGCGAATCGGAGGCTTTGTGGTTTGGATGCGGTGAGTTGCAACATTTCAGAAATTATTTCAATTGTTTAAGATTTTCCTATAGCTTCTAGAGGCAATCAAATGTTTGGTGCACACCTTAAAATACAAAAAAAACCACAAAAAAACATAATGTCATTCTTAAAACTGACTCTACCTCGTACCACGGCCTCAGTGATGTTTCCCTCTTTGCTTTCCCAGTGGCTGAGACCACTTCCCTGCTGCTCGGTGACCACAAACCATTCCAGGACATAGATCAAGTCCTCGGTGAGACCCTTGTTGAGGATCCGGGACTCCCACCGCATGAGAAGAGCATGGTCAGTCACCGTAGAAACCAGGACAGGCACGCGAGCCGGAAGGTCTGAAAGAGAAGAGGAGATGAAAGACCATAACATCCTCCAAATCTCTACACAGCCACACTTCTTCCATTCAAGATGTGGGATCAATATATGGATGTTTTGGAAAGAATTAAGTAATTAATATGCCTTTTTGCAAGCAAACTCATAGGAACCAAACTCCCCGAGTTTGTGCAAAAGAGTAAACTTCCAGTGAACACTCAAACACCCTAATAATATGGTAGCAAAACCTCACACAGAGAAGAACAAACTTTGTGGAAAGAAGATCAAACTGCCCAGGTAGTAAAGACTCAAGCTCCACAGGAAACAGAGGACCACACTTCAAAGTGAGGGAGAGGATATGGCCTAATGGCTAGAGCGGTCGAGCTCGAAGCTGGGGAACCGGGTTCGAGTCTCGGCAGGGACGCTCAACATCCTGTGATTCTGGGCAAATCACTAAGGGGCTTATTTATGAGCCCTTTGCGCTGCCGTTGCGTTACATTTTGTGACACTGCGGCGGCGTAAAAAATGTGCCACGTTGAGCCATATTTACAAGCAGATGCGTCACTTTGTAAAGCCCTGCGCTACATTATACCTGCATCAGGTATAGTGTATGCAGGGTGGGCGTTCCCTGGCAAAAAAAGGCTCGTAGAAGTGTTGCAGTGAAATCTATGAGATTTCACTGCAACACTTCTAGGACACCACTGCGTCAAATCCTTACGCCTGCCTCACAGCAGGCGTAAGACTGACGCAGGCCCTTTCACATGGGGCTTGTACCATGTGAAAGGACACATTGCTGGAGTTGTGTCCGGTTTCAGACACACCCCAGCAATGAGTCACTTTTGCGCTTACTGATACGTCAGGAATACTGACGTATCTGTTAATCCTTGTGACATGGAGCGCAGTACAGTAAATACGGCGCATCCATAGTGTCGCAAGGAGGGCGCACTGAAGTGTTGCATCGCTGTTTTCATGCAGTGATGCAACACTTTTCATAAATGAGGCCCTGAATTTCCCCGTGCCTAACAAAATGAATGTGACTGTCTGTAACGTAACTGGTGCTCTTGTAAAGAGCAGTAGCGGCTGCTATTGGGCAATAGTGGTGAGGCGGGGAGGGGTAAAAAAAAAAAAAAAAAAAAAAGAATAGGGGCAAAGAAAAAAAACCACTTACCTTCCTGGCGGCTGCTTTCTTCTGTCCTCTCCTTCTCAGTTTGACGAACCAGGAAGTACCCAGGCCCCCCGACTCCCCTGACCAATGACAACACTGCAGTGCAGCGTTATGATTGTTCTGAGTGCTATAGTTTAGCGCTCAGCCAGGGAATGGGAGGCTGAGCATGTTCTCCATCGGGCTGTACAACACAGCCTGGTGGAGAATATGCCAAGTGCGCATGACGGTTTGGCCAGTCGGAGACGGCCGGACAAACCCTCATGCGCACTTAGGAGAGTGCCACCGCTCCTTCCCCTGCTCTGCGGGAAGCGCAGCGCCGCCTGCACCGGCTTTACATAGCCAATAATGAAAAATAAAATGATAATAACATTGATATTATTATTTTATTTTTCTTGTGGGGCGATGCTCCTCCGCCTTAGCGGAGGAGCCGCCACTGGTAAAGTGCTCTGATACCTTCGGGCCGAGTTCACGCTATATAAAACTCAAAAAAAATATAAAGTGAAGGATATAACTCCCAGGAAAGAAAAATAACACTTTCATAAAACTTAAGATCAATTTCCCAGGAAAAACAGGTGCAGACTCTGAGGAAACAGAGGCTCAACCTCCCAAGAAACAGAGGAACAAACTCCCAGTAAACAGTGGATCAAACGCTCAATAGAGAGCCAAGGTGCCATGAAGCAGAGGATCAAATTCCAAGAACAGAAGAAAAGTCTCCCTGGAAAGAGAACATTAAACTCACAAAAAACAGAGGACCAAACTCCCAGGAAAGACAGGAACAAACTTCCAGGTAACAAATGATCAAACTCCCAAGAAACAAAGGATCAAACTCCCAGGAAACAGAGGCTCAACTGAGGATCAAACTCGCCCGGAAACAGAGGATCAAACTCATAGGAAGCAGAGAATCAAAATCCGAGAGCAGAGGGAAAGACTTTCTGGAAAAAGAGCTTTAAACTCACGGGAAACAGAGGATCACACTCCCAGGAAAAAGCATTAAGCTTAGAGAAAGCAAAGGTTCAAAATCTTTGAAAACAAAGACCAAACTCCCAAGGAAGAGATAACCAAGCTCAGAAAACAGAGGGAGAAACTCCCAAGAAAAAGATAACCAAGTGCCATGGAAAGAGAGGAAGAAACTCCCAGAAAACAGAGGAAGAAACTCCGCGGAAACAGAGGATAAAAATCACATGGACAGAGAGGAACAAACTCCCAGGAAACAGATGATGAAAATCACATGGAAAGAGAGGAACAAACTCCCAGGAAACAGAGGATGAAAATCCCAGGAAACAGAGGAACAAACTCCCAGGAAACATAGGCTGAAAATCACATGGAAAGAGAGGAACAAACTCCCAGGAAACATAGGCTGAAAATCACATGGAAAGAGAGGCACAAACTCCCAGGAAACAAAGGCTGAAAATCACATGGAAAGAGAGGAACAAACTCCTAGGAAACAGAGGATGAAAATCCCAGGAAACAGAGGAACAAACTCCCAGGAAACAGAGGTTGGAAATCCCAGCAGGGGCGGCTCCTCCGTTTGAGGGGTGGAGCGTCGCCCCTCCTGCTGTGTGCTCAGCAGGCACAGACGAATACATAAAATGGCATGTTAATGTCATTTTTCTTAAATGCCAAAGTGCGAGAGCAGGGGGTGGGGCTGAATCCTGCAACTGCAGGAGTACAGCTGCCCCTGGACTGCGCATGTCGGGTTGGCCGGCTCTATTGCGACAGCCAACCCGACATGCGCAGTGCGCACCCAGCAATCCCTTGGCTGTGAAACAGCCGGGGGATTGCTAGCACAGGCACCTAGCCTCAAAATGAGCACTGGGTTAGCCGCTCCCACCAATCCTGGAGCTGCTCTCAGCATGAGAGCAGCTCCAGGATTGGTTGTATTGGTGTCCACTGAGCAGGAAGGAAGTCCTTCCCTTTCCTTCTCATGGACGCCGATCGGGAGAGAGGTGCGCACCGGGGAGCTGTGTATGGTGAGCTTGGCGCTGTAGTGCCCCTCCATATGTTTATACTTGTAGCCGTCACTGAATCCCAGGGAAAAGAGGAACAAACGCCCAATAAACAGAGGATGAAAATCACATGGAAGGAGACGAACAAACTCCCAGGAAACAGAGGATGAACATCCCAGGGAACAGAGGAACAAACTCCCAGGAAACCAAGGATGAAAATACCAGGAAACAGAGGATCAAACTCCCTAAAAAGGAAAAGAAGACCAAACTCTCAAGTAAAGTAGCAAAATCTTGTAAAAAAAAATGGAAACTTCCCGGAAAAAAGGACCTCACTCCCAAGGAACAAAGGGACGACATTTCTGGGAATAAAATAGCAAGTCACAGGGTCAAATGAGTAAGCTCGCCAGGGACGGTCTTGCAACAGTGCTGGCTTCAGACCATGTAAGACTTGCATCATGAGGTGTCCTGGACGCTAGAGCCCTTAGAGATGTCCCAGAAACTACCTCATGCATGTCAGGGGAGTCTCTGAAACATCCCATGCAAGTTAGGGGAGTTTTAGGAACTGCCACATACTATCCAAGGGAGTCTCACAGACTGCCCCGTACACTTCAAGGGAGTCTCACAAACTGCCCTATACACTTCAAGGGAGTATCACAAACTGCCCCTACACTTCAAGGGAGTATCACAAACTGCCCTATACACTTCAAGGGAGTATCACAAACTGCCCTATACACTTCAAGGGAGTATCACAAACTGCCCCATACACTTCAAGAGAGTCTCACAAACTGCCACTTACACTTCAAGGGAGTATCACAAACTGCCCCATACACTTCAAGAGAGTCTCACAAACTGCCACTTACACTTCAAGGGAGTCTCACAAACTGCCACTTACACTTCAAGGGAGTCTCACAAACTGCCACTTACACTTCAAGGAAGTCTCACAAACTGCCCCATACACTTCAAGGGAGTCTCACAAACTGCCACTTACACTTCAAGAGAGTCTCACAAACTGCCCCATACACTTCAAGGGAGTCTCACAAACTGCCACTTACACTTCAAGAGAGTCTCACAAACTGCCCCATACACTTCAAGGGAGTCTCACAAACTGCCACTTACACTTCAAGGGAGTCTCACAAACTGCAGGCCCTTCAAGGAAGTCTCACAAATGACCCCCATACAGCTCAGTGCCATTGATCCACTCTCATACATTTCAGGCAGTCTTTGAAGCATACCCACTCACCAGTGGAAAGACACTCACTAATATTTCCATAAATCTACAGTCCTCTTAACTGTCAGTGTCTCATTCCAGTGATTGTCGCTTCCCTGCGGAGGGGTTACACCTACCTCCTTGGTCGGCAGCTGGGATCAACAGCTTGGCAGCAGGAGACTCTCCGAGGATGTTGTAGGCTTTCAGGAGGATGGTGTGGTCCTCCTTGGAGAGGGACAGAGTCCACCTGAAGGAGTCTGCAGGACATTCGGAGAGAACAGTGCTCCCTTCCCCCTGTGTCTGAGAGAGGAGGTGGTATCCCAGAATCCTCCCGTTTTCTTCATCCTGTTTCAAAGGCTAAAGTAGAAAGAACTGGTGAGGAGCAGGAGCAAACTGGAAGAGGAAGAGAGAATGAGAAAGTGAGAAGGAGAGACGAGTGAAAGGGGGTCGAGACAAGAGGGAGCAAAGAAAGATAGAAGGGGGAAGTAAAATGGAGAACAAGAAAAACATAAAGAAGGAAGGGAAAATGAAGAGAAGGAGAGTAACCAAAAGATAAAGGTACTAGGGAGGAGGAGGCTTGGAGGTCCAGAGGGAATAAGAGAAGAGAGAGAAAAAAAACAGAGATGTCACTGCTTTGGGAACGCATGTGGGTGTGAACAGCTCACTCAGCTTTACTGAATTACAATCTAGATGTGCAATGCTGGGAGTTATCCATTTTGGGGAATCCACACCCAGTCCCAATGCTGTCATTTTTGGGATCCACTCTCGGCCCCAAAGTCATCATTCTCCAGTATTGGATCTTTCATAGATTCACATGCTTGAATCATTCCCTGCTGTGGAAGTGGGAGTCCCACTGTACCATAGTAAAGCAGTATGTATCAGTATCATAGGCTATAATGGCAATGAAAAGTCAATTTAATAGCCTATCTAAGTCCTTTGTTAAAAAAGGACCAAGCTTGGATTATAACCAATCAGGCGACAGCACCCTGTAGAACACTCCCAACAGAGGCTGAGACCTCAGATTTTCTACCGCACGTAATGTGAAGGGAGTCTCCCTGAGGTCTGCTCGGTTTGTTCCTCTTTCGAATTGAAGATTTATCCACAACTACTATGTCTGATACTTCTAAGAAAGGCCTCTTCAGGTCCTGCAAAACATTTGGAAAGAAAAGGCTACATGTGGAAGATCCACACAGAAACTGTCTTTACTGCTTCTACCCTCAACATCAGGCAAAGGAGTGCAAAATATGTCACACATTTTCCTATAAGACCTTAAAGGGCAGGGCGGGAAGGCTACGTAGATGGCTACAGAAGGCTAAAACTCCGAGATCTACCACATCTGAGGAAGACAGTGACACGTCTATGAGGACACACAAAAGGTCAAGATCATCTGACCAAGGGACTTCTGAGGAGGGCAGGAAGGCCTTCAAAACTCAACATAAAGACCCTCTGAGAAAGGAGAAACTAACACTCATCTCCACAGACGCGGCCTCCTCTCAGCCCAGTACTCCATCTGTGAAGAAAGAAGGGCATAAGCATTCTTCCTCCTCTGAACTGTCGACATCAAGGACTAAAAATCCTCTCAAAGCCCTGTCGACGGCAAAATCACCATCGATGTCGGTATCGATTATGACTGTCACTATCGTCTCATCCACAAGACCATCGTTGTCTAAAACAACGGCAACGACAGCCATCATTGACGCGCCCATCGCATCGACAAGAATATTGTCATCCACTAAGACACCGTTGACGGCGGTGTTATCCCTGATGACACCGTCGATGACGACACTGTCGACGAAGACACCGTAGACGGCGACACCATCGACGACGGAGTTTCTACTGTTGACGCAAAAGTTCACTTTGACGATGACATCATCGACTGGACAGTCGAGGATAATCAAAATTACAAAAATAACCAAAACAGCTTTAAGACCTGAATTGACATCTCCTAGCAAGGTCTCACCTTTGCCATCAAGTCACCTGTTAGACCTGGAGGAGTTGGACGACGATGGGCCTTTTGGGGCAGCACGCAGCCCATCAGAACCCCAGGTCAAATACAAGAATGAAGACTATGAAGGTGAGGAGGAGCATTATTACCATGAATATTATGCACCTCCCATTATGAGCATTATCAATACCATCCTTATCCACAACCCAGGTATGATGAAGTACAAATGCCTGTGTCGTTCATCCAGGATCTCCAGGCCATGCTACAAGATTACAGAAGGATATTTCCTGACTCCGCAGGAGCAGCCAGTAGCACCTCCTCGGCATACCTCTCTTACTGCGCCAAGGCACATTCCTCCAACTATAAAGCCCAGGATGACGCCCGCCTCTAACATAGCGGCTCCACCAAGTGAGGACCCAACATCTTCAGAAGATGAAAGGGAGGAAGGTGAAATCCCTGAATCCCAAACCCCAAGGGATGAGTGGGAAGACTACCTTGTCCCCACTCCGTCGCCTCCACCACCACATCCTTCAGACTCTCCCCCAGAGGCCATTGGGGGCCTACACCTAACCTGATGGACTGGGCTACAACATGATTTCATCTCCCAACCTCCGTCAAACAGTCAGACTGTTTTCTCTATGACTTCAAGGAGCAAGCAAGTAAGTCAGTAAGGGCCATCCCCATCAGCAGCTATATCTGGGAGGAGGGGATTAAGATAATGAAAAATCCGGCTACAGTAGCGGCGGTGCCACCCCGCATGGACAAAAAGTACAAGGCTACAGAGGATTCCTCCGCTTGCCTCACAGGTCATCCCAAACCGTATTCTGTGATCTCTCAAGCGGCGCAAAGGTACTCGAAAAACCCTTCCGCACCCATCTCTGCGCCACCAGACAAAGAAGGCAGGAGCTTTGACAGCATAGGGAAGAGGCTGTCCCTCATGTCGGCTATCACTGTTCGAGCGGCCAACTCGCTAGCGATTCTGGGTCGACTGACAAATGTGGTCCGATGTCAGCAGCTTGGTTGAGCTTAGTGACTGAGGACCAAATGGCAGAAGGGAGGAAGATCCTTCAGTAGGGTGAGCGCACCTCCTTGGAGACTATAGACTGCGCGGAGGACATCGCCTCCACAGGTTTCTGCAAATTCGCTGGAGCAGCGGTCTTCAGATGCCAGGGCTGGCTAAAAGCCACATCCTTTAGGCCGGAGGTACAAAGATCTTGGACATGGCCTATGACGGAAAAACATTGTTTGGTAAGCACATAGATGATGCGCTATTGGCGATAAAGATGGACACTGACACAGCTAGATACCTAGGCACCATACACTTAAAGAAGTTGCCCTTTCAAGTGGCTAGAGGGAGAGGTTTCTCTACCTACAGAGGGGTTTATCAATGATCTCAACAATAACAACCCTTTCAATCACAATATAGACCAGTGCTTAATTTGTAAAATATTAAGTGCCAGGGCTCTGACCAGGAGGCCACTGCAGCTTACACCACCCATCGCCCTTGTCATCGCTGCCAAAACAACTACTAACCATCTCTCTCGCATGTAAATGCGACAGTTCAGATTATTCTAGGTCCCCAAAGCTAAAGGAATGGCTGGGGAGGCAGGTATTAGTAATTTTAATGTACATTGTAGTCCTAAACTATTGTTGTTCTGCTCATCTCAAAATTAGATGAACAGCTCCTCCATGTGGTGGACTGTTCTAAGTATGGTGTTGACAATTAGGTGCCGGTGCCGAGCACCGGGCACCAATTAAGTGCCGGTGCTGAGCACCGGAAAGCCCTGGCTCAAATTAAGCACTGATATAGACCTGTCTACCAACGTAAGGTATACTGCCAACCACCCACGTTGGCCTATAACAAACAAGGCACGCATCGGAAGTACCCCCCCGGGTCGTGATGCAGGTCTTAAACAGTGACCTAGAGCACATACCGGCTACTTTCACTCCTTCCTGTCACGTGGGTGTGAATATTTCCAACTACCTCCCTCAATTGAGATAGATAATATTGGACAAATGGGTATTAGATCTAATAAACTACGGACATACCCTGGAGTTTGTGCAGAGAGCACCAAACACCCCTCCAAAGGAGCGCACCGACCACGTCTTCACTTATTAAGAAAAGAAGCCCTCGTAATGCTGGCCAAGGATGCGATAGAAAAGGTCCCTTATTCCCAGAAGGGCATGGAATTCTACTCCATTCATTTCCTCATATGAAAGAAAACAGGGAATGGAAACCCATCCTAGACCTCAGGAAATTAAAGAAATTCTTACGCAAACAAGCCTTCTGCATGCCTACCCTCTCCGACATCCTGCACCTGCTGAACATCGGAGACTGCATGCTGCATGACCTCTCTGGACCGTCAAGATGCGTTTTCCCCATCCCCACATATCCCAAGCACTGCAAAAATCTCTGCTTCACCACAGCCGATACCGTTACCAGTTCAGAGTCCTCCCCTTCGATCTCAAGTCAGCTCCTCGGATATTCGCCAAATGTCTTGCCCCTGAAGCAGCCACACTCAGAGACAAGGTCATCAGGTATTCCCCTACCTAGACGAATGGCTGCTAAAAGCATCAACACCACAGCAAGCTGCCAAAGCTACCAAGGCTTGCCTCGCTCAGTTTCACACACTGGGCCTCACAGTGAATTATCCAAAATCCTCAACTCACAAACCTAAACTGAGCCTTTGTATCACAAGACAGACACGAAGGTTGATAAACTTAGCCCTAAGGTTTTCCAAAAGGAAGTCTGTTTGTGTAGATGTACAAGTCGCTACTGGGCATGATCTCTTCTGCAATCAACCTGGTCCCGCGTGCATGGCTGAAGATGAGGCCATTGCAAGAGGAGCTGCATGCACAATGGATCCAATCGGAAGGGTCGATCGGGGACTTCATAAACATCATCCCAAAAGATGGAGGAAATGTTAGCGTGGTGGTCTCAAAGATCTCATCTTTCAAAGCGCCTCACATTCTTAATACCCGACTTAGTCATCGCCACCGATGCCTCTCTAGAGGGCTGGGGTGGCCACTTACAGGACCTGCAGATCCAAGGGAAGTGGTCGGCACTTAAAAAACCAATGCATATCAACTGCCTGGAACTGAAAGCGATATCTTTCACCCTGCAAGCTTTTCTTCGACGAATAGCAGGAGCTTTGGTGCTGGTATGTACGGACACTACGACCAGCATGTATTATATAGCAAATACTATGTGCTTCTCAGAGCAAACCCAAGGTTTCACCACAATTTCATCTTAATAAACTTATCATACTTCATGCTTTTTACCCAAATCCGGCATTTCTGGTTGAAAGGTCTCTCCACACCTTGGTCATTAAGTGATGTCTAAAATTCTATCTCCATTGTACCGAACAACTCCGAAGAACTGATCAGCTGTTGGTCTCTTACGGACTTACTTGTCAAGGTACGGCAGTCACGAAAGCAACCATCACAAGATGGAGATATGCCACCATTCAGTTTTGCCACACCAAGGCTGGTAAGCCAAACTCAACAAAGGCGAAGGCGCACTCAACAAGGGCAGTGTCTACCTTGACTGCTCTGTTTGCAGCGTCCTGCTGGAGAAAATATGCCATGCTGAGTCGTGGAAGAGAACCCACACATTTATGCAGCACTACTGCCTAGAATCGGTGCAGAGAAGGGATGCAGCCGTAGGACAGGTGGTGTTACTTCATCTGTTTCAATAAGAGGAGCCTCTGAAACTGTAGGTGATTTTTTAAAATATCTTTACGAATGTATATGATAGCGTTGTATACTACATAATTGTTCCCAAGCGACGGAGTGAGGTACGTTGCACTGCTTGCGCTGATTTTTAGCGCCGGGAGTTTTTCCCATGCTTTAAAATCAGCTTGAACGGCACTACGCGCAGCGCAAGAGGGTGAAGTTTCTTTCTGCTGCTCAAGTAATGTTCTATTTGAGCGGCAGCTTCCTCAACGTGTGCGGCAGGTTTGTCAACGTGAGTGGTAGCGACCTGCCGCGACTGCCTGCGGTCAGAAATCTCACCTGGAGGTGGTTTAGCGTTACATTTTCCGCACTCGCGCCCGCCATCTTAACATTGGCGAGCCGCAAGAGAGGAAAAACTCTGCGCCGCTACACAGAGTTTTTCAGAACTCCGCGCTCTACGCGGACCTTCACGCCTAGGCCTATGAAAGATCCAATACTGGAGAAGAAAATAAGTTACTTACCTGTAACTGCAGTTCTCCAGTATTGGCATCTTTCATAGATTCATATGTGACCCACTATCCTCCCCGGAGAGGCTCCCCTTATAACTCGGGATTAATTATTCCCACTTGTGTTCGAAAACCTGAGGGACTCAGCCTCTGTTGGGAGTGTTCTAGAGGGTGCTGTCGCCTGTCTGGTCCTTTTTTTAAAAGGACATAGGTAGGCTATTAAACTGACTTTTCCATTGCCTTTAAATCCTATGATAGTGATAAATACTGCTTTATTATAGTACAGTGGGACTCCCACTTCAATGACGGGAAATGATTCAAGCATGCGAATCCATGAAAGATCCAATACTGGAGAACTGCAGTTACAGGTAAGTAACTTATTGTCTTATGGGTGACGTCCGCGCTTTGTCCTGAAGCTATCATATTGGGAAAGTCATAAGCACCCCGTCCTCACTGTGCGTTTTCTGGGGTGGCCACTTTCTGTACTGTAGTATGCTCTGATAGGCAGCACCTACTGTGTACAGCGGTATTGCTGAATGGAACAAATGTCACACTTAGACATTTTCCAGGTTAAGTGAAGTAACCACAATAACTATTTAGTTAGATAGAAGGTGAGTTATTTATTGAGGCGTTGTCTAAGGTGCCGTATTTTGCAACATGACAAAGCTGACAGGTCTGGGAGGAGGCCGCAGAGAGCTCTCGCCGTTAGCACTCGCTCGATGTCCTGGAGGTGAAAGCTTAACAGGTTGTCCTGTCTTTCCAGCACAACCAGCACCTATGTGTGGCTTTCCATGAGGGACACTGCAACCTTCAAATAAAAGACAATCTCATGTCTTTCCTTCTTCCTGTTCTGAAAGCTGGCCCACTCTGAGGAAAGCCTTCTGAATTCATATACCGTGGGGCAGAAAACTGTGTGAGATCTGGCACACTGAGTTCATGGCTTCGTCAGTGGCACACAGTGGTATCCCCAGAACCCCAAACTGTAGGGAGGAAGAGAACCCACAGAGCCCCGAAGCTGTAGGGACCGGTGCTGGACTAGCAAAGTAGTGGGATTTGTAGCCACTCAGGAGCTTGAATTAACTGCTCTCCTGTGTGTCTTGTCACTTCTGGAAGCAGCTACAGACATATCATTTGAACGCTTTCTTAACTTTATCTAGTGGTTGCCAAAGAAAAGTTATACTTTACCTTCCTCTGTGAACAGACGCGTTTTGGCGAATGATTGCCTTTCTCATGGTTAAAATATACAGTTCTGAACACCAGCGCGTTGAATTATTTAAATCCGGGAGACCTCCTCATCATTGGTAGATTCGAGGTCATATGACTTAGAAAGGGACCAATGATTTTCTCAGCATCTCGGCATTCCTCTCTTACCTATGGAGGTGAGAACAATGTGGAACTGTAATAACAGCATAATATATGCTTTCAATTTTCGATAAGATGAGGAATGCCGAGTTGCTGAGAAAATCATTGGGAAAGGCGATCATTCGCCGAAACGCGTCTGTTGGATAAATATATGGATTTCAACAAACCCCGTGAGTGCCCTGCATTGTTTTTTGGAGCCTGAATAGTATTACGTGAATTTCACCTTCACGGTAGCTGGAGGCACCCGCTGTGAGTTCGACAGCAGTGGTGAAAGTGGAGCAGAATGAATATATATATATATATAAATAATTATCTGTCTGGAGGCGGAGAACAAGAAACTGCCTCTTTGTCTCTACCCCTCCCAGGTCTCACTGCTGGGAGCTCGTGGCCTTTCTGAGAGTGTCTCTACCCTCTCTCAGGTCTCACTGCTGGAAGTTCATGGCCTCTCTGAGGCTGTCTTTCCCTCTCCTAGGTCTCACTGCTGGGGGCTCACGGCCTCTCTGAGACTGTCTCTCCCTCTCCTAGGTCTCACTGCTGGGAGCTCGTGGCCTCTCTGAGGCTGTCTCTCCCTCTCCTAGGTCTCACTGCTAGGAGCTCATGGCCTCTCTGAGACTGTCTCTCCCTCTCCTAGGTCTCACTGCTAGGAGCTCATGGCCTCTCTGGGACTGTCTCTACCTCTCCCAGGTCTCACTGCTGGGAGCTCGTGGCCTCTCTGAGAGTGTCTCTACCCTCTCTCAGGTCTCACTGCTGGGAGCTCGTGGCCTCTCTGAGAGTGTCTCTACCCTCTCTCAGGTCTCACTGCTAGGAGCTCATGGCTTCTCTGAGAATGTCTCCCTCTCCTAGGTCTCACTGCTGTAAGCTCATGGCCTCTCTGAGTCTGTCTGTACCTCTCCCAGGTCAGACTGCTGGCAGAGCCCACCCTCTCTTGCATAGCTGCCAAGGTTTCAGATTGCTATGTGTGACATTTTCATAATTTCAGTGTAATTATGAGTGACATTTTTAAGACTATGAGTGACACTTTCTCACGATAACATCAAGCAATTTAGACGAGGTAAACATATAAATAATATCAGAAATTACACCCATTTGAGCAACAAGAAACAAAGAAGTCAATGAACTAAAGTGCGCTAAAGGCAGGCAGCTGAAAATTGAGCAGAGCAGAGTCATGCTGCGTGACTGCACAGTTCTCAGACTCAGTACACTACAGGCAAGGGGGCGCAGGCAGCTCAGAATGATTGAAGCATTAATGTTATTTAGTAATAGCAGCCATAGTAAGTTAGCTTAACTACAGATAAACGCTGATGCCATAGCAGCCTTCACCCACTCTGGGCTCCTGGATCCTCCTTGCTGCTGGCAATCAATCAGTCAAGTGAGGATGCAGAGCATCAGTGTGTACTCCAGGCCTCTCTGTCCCACGTGGGACCCGGCCCACAGCAGAAGGATGTGAGGCCCCAACATGAACAACACGGACCTCAGCTGTAATGCCTCTAAGCTGCAACAGTAGTAGACTCCTTGCTGTCCCGTGCTCGAGTCTTGCCTGTTTAGTGCTGAATGCAGTGCCGGACTCACTGTGCAGACGTCATTTACAATGATAGCAGGTTCACCACTCTGACCTAAGCTCTTCAGAGGGGTGGCGCAGACAGTCGTGCTCCTGCAGCAGTACTGAGCTGAGACCATTTCTGCAAGCCTCGCCAGCCGGCCTTTGCCTTTTGAAAGAACCGTGGCGCAGTGCAACCGGCATGGAAGGCAGCATGCGAGTTGGCACAACTTTCCCAAATTTATTCTAACTGCGCTTACTAGAAAAAGGCTCTATGATTTACATTTTTATTACTAATGCTATTTTATTTTAAGACGTAGCACCGAAAGCTCCAGCTGGAAGACGGAAACCAGCGTGAAGTATGAGCTGTTGCAGAGTTAGGAATTGGGAAACAGGTAGCTGCACATATGGAGCAGCGGATATAATTTAAACACATAACAACAGCTCTCTCTCTCAGTGCAGACAGTTAAAAATGCACTCGGGAAACTTCAATAAATAGTTTCTTGCATCCATAAACTGTCAAGATGCAAGAACGTGCAGAGGACGTGCTGTTTAAGACACTCCATTTACTCTGCAAGCGTTAAAAAGACAATTTGACACTCGGCTTTTCTAACACTTACTTGTGAGGAGAGCACGGAATTTCGGTTTATGGGCTGACCGCCCGCCTCCTAAGAGTCCGTCCACAACTTCTCACTCGACTCCCTTGGCAATGGCAAACGTGCCCCCACCCTCCAGACTCACTCAGGCTCAGCAGCAGGCGCAGCTCAGAGCGGAGCTGCGCAGTGGACTGCAGCGGCCCCCCGCGGTGCGTGGGGGGGTTGGGTCCTCATTGATTTTAATTTACGGCCGCGGGACGGCGGTGCGTCGTGCGAGCATCGCGCTGTCATGCAAACCAGCCAGGCAGCCTACCAAACTTTTAACTGTGGCTGCAGTAGGAGGACGTGACGTCACATCCTGTAGAACTAAAGAAAATCTGTCACTGACAAACCTCATTAGGCTACTGTTACTGATCCTGCTGGCTGCCGCAAGTGAAGTCTGCTGCGCCCGGCACACAGTTGCAAAGGCGCTGCGCCCGCGCTAGCACCAGGCAGGCTGGCATTGGCAGCCCGGTCAGTGGCAAAATGCGTGACAAGGCATTTCAGTGCGGTGATGCGGGAACACCACACTGAAATGCGTTAGCGTCACGCCTGCTGCGTGACACTTGGCAGGCCTGCTCTTGATTTTTAGGTCTCGCCTAGCGATGCAGCGCATGCGCTACTCGCTTGGCGAGATCTATTGTCGTCGATTTTTCTTCCGAAGGGGGACAGGAGATGTGCACACGCCCGGACAGGACTTGTGCACGTGTATGGTGTGCGGGCACACGTCAGCTGCTTCCATTTACCAGCTTGTTTCCAGAGCAGCGGTAAGTTTACCAAGGTTAGAAGCGGGCGTTTGGTTCGATGTAAGGTGCAGTTCCTCACACGACCACTAGATGCCGGTGGCGTTGCACTAATCCCGCCTCGCCGGCTGCTGCTCAGATATAATCTGCCTAATGGAAAGATTTGGATCCGTGTTGGGTACAGTTTGTAACGGAACAGGCAATCATCCATCTACGAAATTAGAAAAATATTGTATGCGGTTTCTTTTTTTAATATTGTTATTTTTTCAACACTGGCACGGTTTTGGGGTATGCGCTTCTGAGCGGTGCCGCTTCGGCACGCTGGCCAGTGCGAGGCATACATTTGCACGGATAAGGTCCAAGCGCGACTCCCAAGCAGCAGACAAAATATAACCTCTAAACACTGTTATTTTTATCGTCATTATTATTACTTGGAGACTCTCTTCGGGGGAAACAGAAGGAGTGAAACTAGAATCTTCTGGAGAGGCCAAACCGAGAGTTCTTTTCGATGTATTTTTTGTTGTTTTCAGAGCAAGTTAGTAACGGCGGGGAGGGGGCTGGAAGTGCCCCCGGTTCCTGCAGCCTGGGGAAGAGGTTCCCTGGGGGACAGGGGTTTGTGTGCAAACTCCCTGCTTGCGGCTCTGGCGCGGGTTGACAACTTTATGGAGCAAAAGCCTGCAGAGGGGAACACGGGAGAGCGGCTGAGAGAGGCGCCGAGAGTCCAGTCCGGTGGACTGTGGTGCCCGCAGCTGGGTGTGGCTGTCTGCAGGGCGCAAGGCTCACAGCACCTTGGTGTGCATGGGTGCGTGCGTGCGTGCTCATGGATGTGCGTGCGCTTCTGCGGGCTCTTTAACTCCACGCACCTCCTTCCTTTGCTAGGGTTAGAGCTTTTTGTCGGTGTGTTAATGGCGAGCAGCAGCCGAAACACGTAGCGAGGGGCTAACATCTGCCGCTAAATACACAAAAAGCGAGGGCCGTAAATGACAGATCTGCTCGCAGCATCGGGTGCCGGGCGTTGTGTTTCTCACAAAGAGAAGCATGTAGTGAAAGGGGGGAGGGCGGTGGGAGTGTCGAGGCTTCTGTTCGGCAGGGTGATTATTTTTTGCATTTCTTCTTTTTGTGTGAATGTATGAGCCCCCATTGTCGCCTGCCTGGCGCAGCCTGTCCCCCACCTCACGGTGCGTACAAGGGGCAGTATATTCAGGGGGTATTAAACGCAGGTTCGTCCCCCCTGATAGCTCGGTGGGAAAGCTCTGTCCTGATAAACTTTGCGCCGGCCGCACTTTGAGGGTGCCCTGAGTCCGCAGGGGCAGAAGCCGAGCAGTCACTGCCTGGCACAGATCCGCCCCCCCAGCCTGCACTTCTGCTGAGGCTCGGGTGCATTTACTATTCTCGAAACCCCGAGTTACAGCTTCGTGTCCTAAATACTACTGAACATAACCCCTGGCAGGAGGCTCGCTACCCCAGGCCCACTGACAGGCCCCAACGTCTCTCGAACGGTGAATGCCTACTCTGGGTCGTAGGGTGTACAACATTGTCCTACCAATCTGGGCGTGCGTGCTTGCATGTAAAAACCCCGATAATAATGTTGGCAGCCGTACATGGCATCCTTTGCTCCAATGTCTGCAGGCAGCTGTCATCTGGATGTGACGTGAAAGCAGGAAAGAATGAGAGAGCGCGTGAAGGCGGCAGGGAGGAAGGCTGGAAAGAAGGGAGAAAGGGGGAAGTGAGCGAACAGAGAGGGCGAGGAGAGGGGATAATGGCACATAATTGACTCCCGTTTGTGTGAGGGAGGCCGTGTATTCCGTGAGTATTACCAAGTGCTCCAAAATACTGCAGCGCTGTCAGTTGCTAAAACAAATAACGTGTGGGAAGCTAATACCACCAATATTGTGTTTGAGGTTGTCAGAGATGTTTACAACCATGTACAAGCAGCAGTCACCGCTCCGCCAGCCGCAATGAACTCTCTTTGATAAGGCACGCAGAGCCGGCGCGTCTCCTGCGCCGCGCACCGGTGCACGGCGCAGACCGAGGGCTGCCGGTACGGACCACGGCACAGCACCTTCTTTCATCCCACTGCTTGGTGAAATGCTGAGCTCTGCGGGTGCCCGAACGGCGACGCTCCAGGGCTGCGGTTGGGCTTGTAAGGCAAAGTGCAATCAGTGTCTTTGGTGGTGTGTGTGCAAGTCAGTACCTTTAGTGTGTGCAATCAGTGCCTTTGGTGGTGTGTGTGCAAGTCGGTACCTTTAGTGTGTGCAATCAGTGCCTTTGGTGTGTGTGCATTCAGGACCTTTGGTGGTGTGTGTGTGCATGTCAGCGCCATTGGTGTGTGTGTGTGCAAGTCAGTGCCTTTGGTGTGTGTGCAATCAGTGCCTTTGGTGGTGTGTGTGCAAGTCAGTACCTTTAGTGTGTGCAATCAGTGCCTCTGGTGGTGTGTGTGCAAGTCAGTACATTTAGTGTGTGCAATCAGTGCCTTTGGTGTGTGTGCAATCATTGCCTTTGGTGGTGTGTGCGCATGTCAGCGCCATTGGTGTGTGTGCAAGTCAGTGCCTTTGGTGTGTGTGCAATCAGTGCCTTTGGTGTGTGTGCAATCAGTGCCTTTGGTGGTGTGTGCGCATGTCAGCGCCATTGGTGTGTGTGCAATCAGTGCCTTTGGTGTGTGTGCAATGATTGCCTTTGGTGGTGTGTGCGCATGTCAGCGCCATTGGTGTGTGTGCAAGTCAGTGCCATTGGTGTGTGTGCAATCAGTGCCTTTGGTGGTGTGCAATCATTGCCTTTGGTGGTGTGTGCGCATGTCAGCGCCATTGGTGTGTGTGCAATCAGTGCCTTTGGTGTGTGTGCAATGATTGCCTTTGGTGGTGTGTGTGCATGTCAGTGCCATTGGTGTGTGTGCAAGTCAGTGCCTTTGGTGTGTGTGCAATCAGTGCCTTTGGTGTGTGTGCAATCATTGCCTTTGGTGGTGTGTGCGCATGTCAGTGCCATTGGTGTGTGTGCATTCAGTGCCTTTAGTGTGTGCAAGTGTTTTCATAGACAAGGGAACCCAAAGGTACATAAGGGACCATGGGTACAAGTATTTATGCAGGAACAAGAGGTCCTTTACTGTGGAATGTCACTAAGCATAAACCATGGAAGAAAAATACATTCTATATTAGAAAATCCAAATGGATGTTTGCAAATATTTATTGAATCATAAAACGCACACAATGAAATAAATAGTGGGAGGCAACAGGAGAAAAGAATGTTTAAGGCTCAGACATTTCTTAGTGACTGTAGAAGCAATAGACACTTTTTGTCACAAATTATACCATTGCAGCCCACACACATGCCCTTTAGCACTTTTTTTTATTGTTGCACAGGCTAATTTGTACCGCCTTAACACACGATAGCGCCTTACCATACAGACTTCCCTTCACCCTTTGTTCGCTCCCTGTTTCCCTTCCCATACAGTCTCTCCACCCTCCATTCTGTGCCAAGGCTGGTCAAAGCCAAACATTGCTATGCACGGACACTGTATATGTTTCAAGCCGCTACCAAAAAACAATACATTAATATGCATAGCACGCGTTCAGTTACTGCGTCTAGCCACAGTGCTACCATAATCTTCTTGCAACACAGCATTATCCTACTGGGTAGCATACTACCGATTTACTAATAGGCTTTTGCACTTTATATTTGCCCTTAATGAATAATTTTGCCTTACATACTTTTTAAGGCCGCACACATGCCCTAAAGAACTTTTGTTTTACTATATCACAGGTTAATTTGTAGGGCCTTCAGACACAAATTTTCGTTCCTCTCGCTCGCTCACTTCCTCCCCCCCACCCTCCCTCCCCCTGGTCCAGCCCTTCCTCCCTCCATTGTAGACCAGTGCTAGTCACTCTGGCGCGGCTATAAACAGTCGGGCCAGACACATGCCCTCCAGCCCTTTTTCTGCTGTCTTGGAGGCTAATTTCGTAATCTTATCTATCACACCAACTATTGTGCGCCCTCAATTAGCTGCTAAAAGCAACATGTTGTAGTTTCTCAACCACATGCTGCCACTTAAATTACAAATCCAATAACTCTAACTCAACCTGATGCGAGACCTGTTGCATTGCAAATGCTTGTTGTTTTGGGCAGGGACACTATTCTCTCTTTTCATCCGAGGTTTGTGTTTGACGATCTTCTTCCCAAAGTTTACCTTTCTGATCGCTCTCAGGTGTCGTGCAATGTGAAAGTCCCTTTCAGAGATATATGGCCTTTTAGTTACCTTCCACATCAGCAGGACTTCCCTCCGCCCCTCGGCATCCGGAGTCGCGATTCTCCTCCACAAAGAGGGTGCTCTGGAAGGTGCTTAGAAGAGGAGGAAAGAACAACAAAGAACAATGAAGGGACAGGAACCACACAACTCCCAGCCAGAGGATGGGTGGGCCACACACCCCATGTACACCCAGGACAGGTCACACTCATAGCAGGGCAGGATACGCACTGTATCAGCCAATCAGAGGATGGGTGGGCCACACTCCCCATGTACACCCAGGACAGGTCACATTCATAACGGGGCAGGATACGCACTGTATCAGCCAATCAGAGGATGGGTGGGCCACACTCCTCATCCACACCGAGGACAGGTAACATTCATAACAGGGCAGGATACGCACTGTATCAGCCAATCAGAGGATGGGTGGGCATCACTCCCCATGTACACCCAGGACGGGTCACATTCATAACGGGCCAGGATATGCACTGTATCAGCCAATCAGAGGATGGGTGGGCCACACTACCCATGTACACCCAGGACAGGTCAGAATCATGACAGGTCAGGATCCACATGACTCCAGCCAATCAGAGGATGGGTGGGCCACACTCCCCATCCACGCCGAGGACAGGTCAGAATCATGACAGGTCAGGATCCGCATGACACCAGCCAATCAGAGGATGTTTACCCATCACCCATGCACACAGGACAGGTCAGATTCATGACAGGGCAGGATCCGCATGACGCCAGCCAATCAGAGGATGGGGAGGCTGGGCTGTTCACCCGTCACACATGCACACAGGACAGGTCAGCATCATGACAGGTCAGAATCCACATGACTCCAGCCAATCAGAGGATAGGGAGGCCGTTCACCCATCACACATGCACACAGGACAGGTCAGCATCATGACAGGTCAGGATCCAGATGATTCCAGCCAATCAGAGGATGGGGAGGCTGTTCACCCATCACACATAGGACAGGTCAGCATCATGACAGGTCAGGAGCCACATGACATCCAGCCAGTCGGGGATGGGTGTCTTCCAGACCCCTACCTGCTTGTTCCGTCTCCACGGTCTTCGCCGGGCTCCAGTCGCTCCAGTGGCTGAAGGAACTCTGGACCTTGGCTCGCATCTCCAGGGTGTAATTGGTGAAATAGGAAACACTGCAAAGTCGCTTCGGTGACATCTCACTCTCAGTGGCAGTGAAATTCAGCTTCATGAGGAAAGTGAGATCTTTTAGAATTTGGAATTATAGGACAGGCACAAAGTTACAGGAGATAAAAAGAGGGGCAGTGATAGAATGTAATGCATGCAGAGCCAAACACCAACTGAAACTGTCAACCTTAAAAAAATCCCATTTCTGACACCAGAAGCAAGGGTTTTACGCATATCGGTACACTCTCAACACGCGGAGGGTCTTAGAGCCCATCTCTATGACCACAGAAAGGATTCTCAGAGGTTGACTGAAATAAACACGATACAGATGGCTGGTACTCCACTTACCACCATTAAATATATGCTTGTTAAATAAAGGAAAGAGATAGACACTTACGTTCCTGCAGGTATGTCCTCCTAGCTCCAGTTTTCTTCTTCTTGGCTCTGCCTCCAGCTCGGGACCCTCAACAACTCCCCTAACCAATCCTGCCGCTGCTCTCATGCTGGTAACCAGCATGAGAGCAGTGCCAGGATTGGAGGGAGCAGCCTCTCCCAGCGCTCTCAAGAGCATTAGTGGCCTGTGCTTTCTCTAACCCAGCTGCCTAAGACAGCTAGGTAAGAGAAGTTTAAAATGTGCATGTCTGGCTGGCAGTCGCAAGACAACCGGCCAAACAGACATGTGCATTTCCCACCACTCTTCCCTGCTGCTGACACTAAGCAGGCCCGGCCCCGCCCTGACACTCGCTTTGAGACGCGTTGATGAAAAACAACATGTAATAAATTAGCTTCATTACCGTTTTATTTTTCATCTGTGGGGCATTTTTAGTGGGCGAGGCTCGTCCGCTATTATGGAGGAGCCACTCCTGCCGTGGACTGCTTTCACCGATATGGTGAACACAGCACCCACCAGAAACCCTCTTGATTGCACGTCTACCACCACATGCAGATTCAGCAGAGTTGGCGAAATTGCACCAACATCAATCCATTTGGCTGTCGGGTCCTCTAAATACGGTTTGTGGAGGAAACAGGTTAAGTGGAACATTAAATATCTGTTGTCTCTTGACTCAAACTATGTCCAAAAGACTTTGGAACACCTGTTAGTCCAGAACACCAGCCCAAGCAATCCGGGCTGTATATCTATTACTGGAGCACCTGAATGTCAGGCTGTGAGGGGCGACAATACATCATCTTTCAATGTCACACAGAACTCTTCTACAGAAGATGCTAGAAGATAGGAATTCAAGAATTAAGGTTGAGGATTAGGGAGCTTTTTCTTCACAAACACAAATACGTTTGTGTGTGGACTTTAATGGTGGAGAAACACAGGATGCACTACAGAGTTTCATTGGTGCAGAGGGGGGTTGAAGGTGGTTGTACTACCACTCATTACTGGGTACTAGGGCATATTTTTCATGACCAGAGTTTGACCCAAAGACAGAGGGAGGCAAAAAGGGTGAATGTATGAGGAAGAAAAAGGAAACGAGTGACAAAGGGGGAGAATCAAGTTGAAAAAGAACCTGGAAAAGAGATATAAAGAGACAGGAAGTGTAGGGTGATGGAAGACAGAGGCATGAGGTGGAATCAAGACCAGGCAGCCTCAGTATCCATGAGATAAAGAGACAGGAAGTGTAGGGTGGAGGAAAAAAGAGGCGTGAGGTGGAATCAAGACCAGGCAGCCTCAGTATCCATGAGATAAAGAGACAGGAAGTGTAGGGTGGAGGAAAAAAGAGGCGTGAGGTGGAATCAAGACCAGGCACACTCAGTATCCATGAGATAAAGAGACAAGAAGTGGAAGGTGGGGAAGAAAGAGGCATGAGGTGGAATCAAGACCAGGCAGCCTCGGTATTCTTGAGATAAAGAGACAAGAAGTGGAGGGTGGCGGAAGAAAGAGGGGTGAGGTGGAATCAAGACCAGGCAGCCTCGGTGTTCATGAGACAGAGACAGGAACTCATGAGATAAAGAAACAGGAAATGTAGGGTGCTGTAAGGAAGAGGCAGGAGTTGAAATCAAGATTGGGGGGCCTTGTTATTTGGCAAGTCCGGCATTTGGTCGTGCTCTCGAGAGGCTTCGAAAAAGAATTTTGAGCCCGACAATTATTTTATTTACGATTTAAACACTGGTTACGAATCCACTGTCCTTGTTCGTGGAGTCTGGAACTTGTGCTTAGACACAGATGTACAACAGGGCTGATGAGAGGGGTTCAGACAAGTAAGACATGCTGAGGGGCTTGTGTCAGGCCCTGGCAGGTTCATTTGTGCCTCTACTAAGCTGGTCAGACGAAGGCAAACTCTGCTCTTTGGCTAAAAAAAATGTCCATCAACTCAGCAACTTTAATCCTTCCATTTTTGTTTTGAAGGTCGTACGATGGCAAGATGCAGGTAGCTAGAAAATCAGAGAACTGGGCAATCTCATTTTATTTTCTAAAATGTTTCTTAAGCAGTGTTCACGTTATTCTTGTCTGGAAGTAAAGTGGATGAGAATCCTACAGGCAGGGACCTTATAAAGTAGGGGCATAAAAGCAAAACACGTTTTCAACTTTGCAAAAAACATAAACTCACAATTCACTGCTCTATGTTCCCTTCTGCAGAATTAGCAACAGTTACACACTGTCTAGAAGGGAATGGTCACGTTGCAAGGACCACCAACTCATTTTTACAAGGCTAGTAAACAGTAATCAGTGAATGGAAGCATATAACAAGAGTACCAAGCATTGGCAAAGCCAATAGGTTTCAGCAATCCGAGAGCTTCAGGCGTTGGCAATGTAAATGCATTTGTGAAGGGCACTGGGGCTGGTTTTATTGACATGCGGTTTCTTGCATAAGAATGGCCCCGTAGCTGGTGTTGACTGTTATGTCACCACTGAGCGCTGGGGGAGCTTGGTTCTGTGCATTAAAACTGATCTCCCGTACCTCCTCCCTCAACCGGGTGAGGTATAAGCAATTGGCCATTCGCGGGTAGTTCCTTGGCTGCCAAGGCTCATGTGTTAAATACTGCAATTAAGTTATGACATTATCAAATGGAACGGCCAAGCTGCTGACTTATAAGACACATCTCTGTAAACAAAACCATCAATCTTGTGTCGATACATTGAGGGGAAGCTCCCACAGAGTAGCGCGAGACAGAGTGGAACATTTTCTGCAAAAGATCCCGCGATGTATTTGCTATTTAACACATCTTCAAGAGACCTGATTAAAGAATAATTTGTGTGAATGAGAAAAACAAGGTTTGTGAAGCGGCTGTCTTTTTCTTTTGTGTAAGTGACAACGGGGCACGGAAAAGCAACCAGGAGAGGGAAAGGGAGCAGGGGTCCTGAACCATACGGGCGAAAGAGGGATACGGACAGCAAGGGGGGTGGGTGGAAGCATTCACGGGAAACAGCTGTCAGTTGGGCCAACTCTGCATTACGAATCGAGTCCCGTTATTAAAACAACAGATAATAGTTATTTTGCTGTTTGCACTGTTGCACTGTTGTAGTTATTCAGGGTTAGTATATGCAACAGCAGACGGGCGCATAAACAGCTCTGTAATTCATGTTGACAGCAATGGTCATCTTTAAAGTTTTTATACACAAAACTGGTGATGCTGTTCCTGACGCACATCGTGTCTGGTGCCTTCAGCCAGTCCTTTGTTTTTAAAGCGCCACACTTTTGTTGTGTTATCTGATGCACGTTTGTATAGAGTGCGTGCGCCATTTGTATGGGATCACAGCACTTCAGAGCCTGGCTGCTTTGTATCGAGCAGGGGGTTTCATGTTCCGGAGTCGTGGTTACCTGCTGTCATTTTGTTTGGTCCGTGAAGATCCATATGTGCAGTGTATTGTTTGTTGTTTTTCCATAGTGGACATTGAAGTCCATACGTGTCACTGGAAGGATGAAGTGTCAGCATGCAGGCGCCGCTCACTAAAAAGCTAGACAGAGGTGAAATGTCACAGATAGCATGGAGTCACTTGGCTGCCCCTAGCGCGAAATACCTGCAATATAACGTGTCGCCACCTTCACTTGCCAATCTGTTCGTATTTACAGCGACCCCCTCACTCGTTCACTGCAAGTTTCATCAGGACCCATGATGCGGCAGTAACCAAGGCGCCGCGCGCGGTCAGGAGGCAGCTTACACGCCCGACAAGGAGATTGGCTGAAGCATGTCATTGGTAAGTTAGGACATCCCTCGGCGTAATACCATCATCACGGCAACATGATTGGCATCTGGCAGCCATCCTTAAATAGCATCCCTGTGTTTCTGCAGCACCCAAAGATCACACAACAGACGAGATGAAAACAGTGAACTGTGTTCACCAATAAGATCGGGAGAGGATGTGGCATAACGGCCAGAGCCTCCGACTTTGAACCTGGAAAATCAGACTCCAGTCCCGGCTTCTGCTCAACATCCTGGGATTCTAGGCAAGTCACTTTGTCTACTTCATGCCTAAAAAAAATAAGAATGCCGCTTGAGTAAAGCAGGCGCTCCATACTCTGTAGAAATTAATACACTATAGATAGTGGTCGCAACGAGAGCGCCACATGTGTTAATTGCTGAAAACAAAGTAAACAAGCATTAAAAATGCAATAGGTCTCGCCTTTCATTAAGTTAAAGCCATTTACCATTAGCAAAGCAAATGGCTTTAACTTAATGAAAGGCGAGACCTATTGCATTTTCAATGCTTGTTCTATTCGTGTAACTCTCCCATGGCCTCTCCCCCTACAATCCTTGCCAAACATCCCTTCTACCTGCGCCTGCGACTATCCTGAGTGAGGGCCGAGCAGCCTTAATCTGCTCTGTAAACCCTCGTCCACCCGGTAGCACCCCTTGTCGTCCATCTGCTCTACAGAGCTAGTTGTTTCTTTACATCAGAGCTCTTGCCTCCTCCTACTCCACTTCTTTTAGTTGCACCCACCTTCTTATCCCCCGCCCGCGTGACTCCGCTTTGGGATCAAATGGATTTTGTCCTTGTCTTAGTGGTGTGTCAGCAGCGGTGTGTCAGCAGCGGCGTGTCAGCAGCGGCGTGTCAGCAGTGGCGTGTCAGCAGCCGGGTGTCAGCAGCCGGGTGTCAGCAGCAAGGTGTCAGCAGCAAGGTGTCAGCAGCAAGGTGTCAGCAGCGGGGTGTCAGCAGCGGGGTGTCAGCAGCAAGGTGTCAGCAGCCGGAGCAGCCGGGTGTCAGCAGCGGCGTGTCAGCAGAGGCGTGTCAGCAGCGGCGTGTCAGCAGCGGCATCAGCAGCGGTGTGTCAGCAGCAGTGTATAAGCAGCAGTGTGTCAGCAGCGGTGTCAGCAGCGGTGTCAGCAGTGGTGTGTCAGCAGCGTGTCAGCAGTGGTGTGTCAGCAGCGTGTCAGCAGTGGTGTGTCAGTGTGTCAGCAGCGGCATGTCAGCAGCGGCGTGTCAGCAGCGGCGCGTCAGCAGCGGCGTGTCAGCAGCGGCGCGTCAGCAGCGGCGCGTCAGCAGCGGCGCGTCAGCAGCGGCGCATCAGCAGCGGCGCGTCAGCAGCGGCGCGTCAGCAGCGGCGCGTCAGCAGTGGCGTGTCAGCAGTGGCGTGTCAGCAGTGGCGTGTCAGCAGCGGCGCGGGCAGCGGCGTGTCAGCAGCAGCGTCAGCAGCGATGTGTCAGCAGCGGCAGGTCAGCAGCGGCGTGAACAGTGGTGTGTCAGCAGCGGCATGTCAGCAGCGGCGTGTCAGCAGCGGTGTGTCAGCAGCAGCGGCGTCAGCAGCGGCATCAGCAGCGGCGTGTCAGCAGCGGCGTGTCAGCAGCAGCGGCGTCAGCAGCAGCGGCGTGTCAGCAGCAGCGGCGTCAGCAGCAGCGGCGTCAGCAGCAGCGGCGTCAGCAGCAGCGGCGTCAGCAGCAGCGGCGTCAGCAGCAGCGGCATGTCAGCAGCGGCATGTCAGCAGCGGCATGTCAGCAGCGGCGTCAGCAGCGGCGTGTCAGCAGCGGCGTGTCAGCAGCGGCGTGTCAGCAGCGGCGTGTCAGCAGCGGCATGTCAGCAGCGGCGTCAGCAGCAGCGTCAGCAGCAGCGTCAGCAGCGGCGTGTCAGCAGCGGCGTGTCAGCAGCGGCGTGTCAGCAGCGGCGTGTCAGCAGCGGCGTGTCAGCAGCGGCGTGTCAGCAGCGGCGTGTCAGCAGCGGCGTGTCAGCAGCGGCGTGTCAGCAGCGGCGTGTCAGCAGCGGCGTGTCAGCAGCCGCGTCTCAGCAGCCGCGTCTCAGCAACCGCGTGTCAGCAACCGCGTGTCAGCAACCGCGTGTCAGCAACCGCGTGTCAGCAACCGCGTGTCAGCAGGCGCGTGTCAGCAGGCGCGTGTCAGCAGGCGCGTCAGCAGTGGTGTGTCAGCAGCGGCGGCAGCAGTGGTGTGTCAGGGGTGAGGCAGCTGGGCATGTGTTCGTGTGTACGTGTGCGGTTGTGCCTATGTGCCTGACAGTATGTCTCTGTGTGTTGTGTCCTTGTGTGTGCCTGTCCGTTTTCACGTGCATTTCTTCTGGGAAGGTCTGTGTGTCTCTGTCAGTCTTTATTAGAAAATGATTGAAGGGACATCTGTTTGTTGAAGTGTTTGTGTGAATCTGTGGGTGCTGTGTGTGTGTGTGTGTGTGTGTGTGTGTGTGTGTTTGCGACTGTTTCCGTGTGAATGGGTGCCTGTGGGTGTTTATCATCTTCTGTGGGAATGTCTTTGCAAAACGACATGTATGTTCGTGTGTGTGCTCGCACGTGCCTGCGTTTATGTGAGTGTGCGTGCTATTGTGTGCATGTGTGTGTGTCTATATGCGTGCGAGTGTGTTTCTCTGTATGTGTCTGTGCGCGCTTGTTTGCACCATTGTGTGCGTGTCTGTGCGTATGTGTGAGTTGAGCTAAAAAACGGT
This sequence comes from Calotriton arnoldi, assembly GCA_963921515.1. Taxonomy (NCBI): domain Eukaryota; kingdom Metazoa; phylum Chordata; class Amphibia; order Caudata; family Salamandridae; genus Calotriton; species Calotriton arnoldi. The sequence continues at coordinate 1,559,602 of CAWUFW010001460.1, forward strand.
AGACATTCTTTTAGGCTGAAAGGGCTGCTTTATGTGTGCGTGCTTAGACGTTCCTTTTAAGAGAAACATGCTTAATGAGCGTGCCGGCAGACTAAGCTGTTTTATGTCTTCCTATTTCCTTCCTAGCGCTCATATCTTACTGTCGAACTCAGACTGTGGAGCCGGCCCGGGCATCAGTTACTTGCCCCCGCTATGAACTGCTCCCCATCATGCTCAATTGCGCATTCTGCACATTACTCCCGTAAACTTCGTCAAATGTCGGAATGTCTCAACTTCAAAGCTGTAGTGAGTGCCCCCCAACGGTGAATGCTAATCCAACCTGAATTCGCAATAAAAATGTGGACAGGATAAATGTGTAAATGGCAAGACAGCAAGAACACACATTGTTTTAATTAAAGGGGAAAGTAATCTGGGTCGGGTCATTTTGTATCCATTTGAGCGTAGCAGATTGCAGCATGATGCGAGAGCACTACTGGAGGTGTAGAGATGTGTTCAGGCTTGTAAACACTAAATAGTCCGGATATAAAAACAGCTTGGTTTATAAGCTTGAGCTACCAATTTTGGGCATTTCTGACAGCAGGATATTGAAACGTTAGGAATGCAATTCAACTTTACACGAAAGCAGAGACTTCGTACAATAATTGAATTCTAAATGCTCTTCCTGCCCCACGGCCTACCTGCGTATGACACTAGCAGCGCGACAGGGACATCCGGAGCTATGTGCAGGGACACTGCTTCGGAGCCGGGATGGGACATACATGCCAAGCCATGCTCAGCTCGAATAGTGGCGTCAAAATCATAGATGCAGAGGGAGACTGCAGCAGTGTGGGTGGCAGAGCGGAGTGTGGTGTTGGCGGTATGGAGGGTAGGATGCACACATTTCGCAGGAGGAGATGAGTCACCAAGCAGCAAAGGTCGTCCCGTGTAACCTGAGCTCAGGGCGAGGGCAGCAGTCACCCATTTTGTGCTGAAAGACCAGGGCACAAGTCCGTGCCTGCTTCAAAGCTGTTGTGAAGACTTTTCTTATCTGCTTGTTAAATAAACAAGCAGATAAGAAAGTCTTCACGACAGCCGTGAAGCAGGCGATCCAGTCCGGACGGGCCGGACCAAAAAGCCAAAGGGAGGCAACCTAGATAGCTCATTTCCAATGGCAGGCCACCGTTTAGCATAAACAGTGACGCCAGCCAATGGAAATGAGGGGCGGGGCTTAAAGCCCTTTTCTAAAAGTATTCATCAGCAATAAATCTCGCCGAGCGAGCTGCGCATGTGCGCAGCAACGCTAGGCGAGACCTAAAAATGAGCGTCGGAGCGCGTGGCTGAAAACACAAGCGCTCGTCTTAAGTGGTTAAAAAAACAAAACAAGCGCTCCTGTTAACTGGTGAAAACAAACAACAAACTGCGTCGGAGCGCAGTGCAGCTCAAAACTCAAGCGCTTGTGTTAAGTGCTGAAAAGAAACCAAAACAAAACAAGCGCTCATGTTAAGTGGTGAAAAAAAAAAAATGCGCATTGCAGCACAGTTTGGCTCAAAACACAAGCGCCTGTGTTAAGTGATGAAAACAAACAAAAAAAGTAGTCCCCAAACACTATTCTAAAATGTGAGGATTAGATGAATGATAGTAATTTGTCCCTGCTCTCGGGAGAGGGGTAAAGACAGGAAGCGGCGTGACGCATGCATGCCAATACAAATGAGGAGAAAGATTAGAAGAGCAACAATGGAGCCAGCGAATAAGATGCTTATGGGCCGTTGAAGCACCTAAAGTGTATACAACATGTCTCTCTTCGAGGCAGCGCATGCGCGCCCTCTGAAGCAGAGGCCTAAAAACATGAAATGCATATTCCACAGTGATTTACTAGCGCCTGGCTAACATGGATCAACAGCGCCCCCCTGCCGTCACTGAGAGAATTACGTTTGTTATAAAATAGGCATTTCATGTCAAACAAATCCGGAAGTGGTGGCTTTTGACAAATCTGGGTGGTGTTGTCTTCAGTCCAGAATGGGTGGGAATGTGGGGGTGGAGGAGAGGAAATGTTGATAATACTCCCTGGGTGATACCGAAAATCAGGATTGTATTTTTGGCCAGAAGGTCACATAAAACATTGTTCAACAGCCAGCAGAGAGTTGCTTATGAGGTGTATTGCAGCTTCCTTTGTAACTTTGGAATACTTATCTACACCGTTCTTAAGCTTTTCCCTCCTTCTCTATAACTATCAAATCATCGAGCTTTGCATTAATAAATAATGTTGACAGGAGGACTCTAAACACCGGATAGTGTCAAAACTCAGACAAATGAAATGTTCCCAAATTTTTAGCAAATGTATTTAAATTTTCAATCAGCAACTTTGTGCTCCTTCGGAGATGCCTAAAAACAGTTTAGTACTTAAGAAAATTGAGGGCTTCTTAAAGAAGAAGACCTCCACACACCACCACTGTCCGCAGCCTACTTTCAATGTCTGGGCTCTCGGCTCCTACTCACAGGAGGAGGACCGTATCCGCGACCTCCGCAGACACTGGCCCTGGTGAGGGGGGAAGTACACAGTGTACAGATCGGCTGCTCACATATTTTGTGAGGGTTCATTATTTTATTCACACCACGCATTAAAAGAAACATTGGCAGTGGAAAGTTTTATATCAAGCTTCACAACACAGTAAAGAGATTGTTGTGTATTGTAGAGCATTGACAGCGGTGGCGAAACCTTCTCCAACACAAAGAATAAGTAACGGATAGGTGGCCGCAGGTGGGGGGACAGCTCTCGACTCTCTCACACATCCAGGAAAGGTACAACACCGGAGCTAACACATTAGGTGCTCTTTGGGAGTGGCCCCTTAAGTCCAACGGGACTGGTCTAGCCCCACTGCCACTGGAGTTAAAAGATCCACTGAAAAGCGCAAATCACTTTCCTGACACCCAGAGATTTCAGTAGCTGAAAACAGCGGAAATCTCTCTGTGAAAGTACAGAAGAAAATGAGGAATCATGGGACGAAGCAGACCCGGAATTACCGATTATACCGGTAATGCCTCATACATTAATAGACCCTCCGTGTCCAACTTCAAATGGGCTGGATTTTCCCCACTCCCAGAGTTATTGGTGCCCTGGTATCGGCATCTCAGGGGGTGGGGATAATGTGGGCGATTTGCCTGGTCACCTGTAAAGAGGGAGCGGAGGCGTTACAGGACTGTTGTATGCCCTCGGTTGATATAAACGCATAGAAACAGCCAAACATCTTATGGAGCTACCATACATTCACGTGCTCATAGGGCGAGGAACCCTCGTCTACCTAGCGTGGCATGGTTCATCAGTGGGTTTCCCGTCGACCACTGGGGAGCATCGGAGAGTACCACTGGGGAGCATCGGAGAGTACCACTGGGGAGCATCGGAGAGTCCCACTGGGGAGCATCGGAGAGTACCACTGGGGAGCATCGGAGAGTACCACTGGGGAGCATCGGAGAGTACCACTGGGGAGCATCGGAGAGCACCACTGGGGAGCATCGGAGTGTACCACTGGGGAGCATCGGAGAGCACCACTGGGGAGCATCGGAGAGTACCACTGGGGAGCATCGGAGAGTACCACTGCTCACTGCTTCTACAGTCTACTAGTTGTGGGTCCCCTCGTTTGGATGACGTTATGGGCCTTATGTTGACAGTTATGTTCCCCTTTTGTTAAACTATCAGATCTATAGTAAAATTGTGTGTTGATGAATTCAACAATTTTTTACTAGTGTCTTCCTACCACAGGGTTACAAATATGCAGAACAAAGGGTCCGGCTTCTCTTCCCCAGCGGACTCTGGCGTATCTCACATCAAATACTGAGAAATGTCCCCGGTTCACAGGGCATGTTATATGTTAAACAAGTGCATTCAAAATATCCTGTGTTTTTCATACGATGAAGAAGCAGCAGTGCTAACAGCCCTTGAATGACTGCCCAGGCAGACATGTTGATCCATCCCCTTCCGGTCCAGTGTTGCTCCTCACCTGTTGCCAGGGCTCCGCCCCCGCGGCCTCTTCCTCTGCCCTCTGCTTCTGCTCTCGGTACCGGACCTCATACTCAGCCTCTTCGTCCGGCAGCAGCCCGTCGGCTGGAGGTCTCCACACCACCACCAGGCACCGCTGGGAGGACGTCACGCTCTCCATCTCAGGTGGGCCAAGCTTCACTGGAAGAACAGGGGACAACCAATCAAATGTGTGGATCACCTCTGCCATGGGTGAGGTAATCAATGTGAGAGGTGGAAGGATACAACAGGGACACCAGTTAAGGGTCGCCAGGGCTCGCAGCTGCACACAAAGTAATTCCCTTCCGTGCCATGTGCTTTTATAGCAATGTGTGCTTTTCAGGCAAAAATATTTTTTCTTGCAACCAATGTGTTTCTATTTTCTTTTAAATTCAGTACGGCCAAGCAGCTTTTCCAACAACAATGTTTTTTTTGTTGTTTTTTTAAACGTTGGCAAAGCTGAAAGGCTGAGAGCCAACACGGGCCTATTGGCTTTGTCAATGTTTCTTATTCTTGGTGGTCTCCCATCAACAAGGGGTGACAGGGGATCTGTTCTAGAGGGCACAGCGTGGGTAAATGCATTCAGAACCAGCGACAGAGGCCCAGTAACAAACACAACAAGGCATGGTAAGAAAGGTTCGCATTATGGGTCTCAGGGCAGAGGGCTGTGTTGTGATGGGCGATAGTCTCAAAGATTAAAGATACAACACAGGCCCAGGAACCCTGTGTCACGAGAAACACAAGTGTCGCCTAGCGCACCAGCCCCCTTCATTCACAGGACACCTTGTGCTGGGCTCGGCCTGTGCATCAGGGCTGCACAAGCTAGAGTGCTGGACCAGCAGAGGTGGACTCTGGACACAAGGGAGACATGAAGACAGGTCCAAAGGTATACAAAGTCTGTGTGGAAATGGACATTGGTGTAAAATCACATGGCCCCAAACGTGATGCCGGGCACCATGCCGCCCCTTCCACCTCAGCTCTCTGGTCCGCTGCCCCTGGTTCTTCAACTTATGCGCCCCATTGTGTACCCAAGGGCTGATGCCAGTCTGTGAGAAGATGGCAGCCCTGCTCACCCAATCAGCATCATTGTCTCAGCTAAACAGTCATACAGTCCATTGAAGCACATGAACACCTGTTCTGAAGATAAAGTGACAAAACAGAACCTAATTAAAAAGAAAACTAGAGCATGCCCACTGTGCTCACCCATGTCAGTGGCGAGGCGGCAGAGGGTGGGCGAGGTGGCCGAGCCCAAGGTGTTCTGCGCTGTCACCCAGATGCTGTAGAAGGCGTTCATCCTTGTGATGCCGATGACGCAGCGGTGCTGGTCCACGGGGTGGCAGACCTTGGTGTCGCTGAAGGCATGCTCGCATCTCCCCAGGTCTCTGGACATGAGGCAGAGAAGGGAGACCGTGAGAACGGGGGCGGGGGTCCACGCCCAGTCAGCCACCACAAATCAACCATCACAGGCACATGCTTGGGGGAGAGGGTACTCGATTGATGCCAACCAACAATTAGGAAGGGTGGTATGTTAAAATGTCGAGCTCAGGAATATCGACTTACACTCATTTTGAATCCACAACATTGACTACCAACATATGGTCAAGGCAAGCAAACATACAAACATAGGGAAATACACACTAAGGGCCCGGTTGAGATCTTGGCGGACGGGTTACTCCGTCACAAAGGTGACGGATATCCCGTCCGCCAAAATATAAATCCCATAGGATATAATGGGATTTATATTTCGGCGGGCAGGATATCGGTCACCGCTGTGACGGAGTAGCCCGTCCGCCGAGATCTAGATCAGGCCCTCAATATTCTTAACTCGTCATTTACCGACGATATCTATATACGGTTGTCGAAACTGGAGTTGATGTAAGCTCAGGTCGATATTAAAACCTCAATGTTTTTGTAGCACACCCAGGAGGGACTCACCTGACACATGACACGTAGAATAGCGACTGATCAAACTTAGAGGCAGGTTCTCTGAATTCGCAGAGATCTCTACTAGGCAGACTGAGATTTCTGAATATGGCTGGCAGTCAACAGTCTTGGAGGTGGGGGTCACACCCAGTGCTTAATTTGAGCCGGGGCTTTCCGGTGCTAAGCACCGGCACTTCACTGGTTTCAGGTGCTCGGCACAGGCACCTAATTGTCAACACCATACTTAGAACAGTCCATCACATGGTGGCACTGCTCATCTAATTTAGAGATGAGCAGAACAACGGTAGTTTAGGAATACAATATACATTAAGATTGCTAATACCTGCCTCCCCAGCCATTCCTTTAGCTTTGGGGACCTAGAATAATCTGAACTGTCGCACTTGCAGGCAAGATAGATGGTTAGTAGTTGTTTTGGCAGCGATGACAGGAGCGATGGGTGGTGCAAGCTGCAGTGGCCTCCTGGTCATAGCCCTGGCACTTAATATTTTACAAATTAAGCACTGGTTTCACCCTCTGCCACTCTAAATGCCCCCCCATCCCCCCATGGTCTGTTCCTGCAAAACGTCACTTACACGATCCCTTTTAATACCCTCCCCTCCCATTCAATGGGAAAGAAGCGATGGGACAGCTCCAGGGGAGGAGCTTCGATGCGAGATAAACAATGCGACCACCCCTCGATCCTGGTACGGTCCATCCAGTGATGTAAGTGGGGAGAAGATTGGTGAGCCCCTCACATGGGGGCTGGTACTCACTCTCGCAAATGAAGGGTGTAAGTGGTCGGGAGGTTCGTCTGCTGTCCAGGATCCCAGGAGCACGTGATATTGGAGATCCAGATGACGACACAGGTCAAAACGTGCAGCTCTGCAGGAGGGGCTGGGAGAAGAGGCACCGACAATCAAAAGTTGGCAAGAGATGCAGGAAGATCATGAAAGAGAGATGAGAAAGACCAGGGACTTTTTTTCACATGGACATCTCATGTTCTTGAAAAATATTCCTTGGAAATGCACAGAGAACCTCCCACAGCGCCCCCTAATACAGACACTCACCACTAGAAAACCAAATAAATGTTAAACATTGAATTTTTAAAATAAAGGATAGAACTGAAGAAAGGAAAAACCTGGTGTACTAAATGTAAGGCAGTGTTCATAAATTAAACCCAAGATCATAATGTGACGTACGGCGAGTACAACTTTTAAAATTTTCTATGGGGGGTCTTTTGATCTTGAAACAATACAGAAACGTCTCCTGAAATTAAACTGTGAGAAGAATTGGAATCTAGTGAATCTTTGCAGGATATGGATGGAATGCTCGCAAGGCACTCAGTCTCTAAAGCTCATACATTCCCTATTCCAAGCAAGAAATAGTTTGGAAATTTTTCAAAAATTTGCTCTTTTAAGTAAACTTCACACTATCAAATGCTACAACATATTTCATAGTAAAGTCAATAAACAAAAACAGCAGCGTCGCTAATTTTCAATGTAAATCCCTCGATCAACATAACATTTCTTACAAGGAAGGGAGTTTCACGATAATGGATACATTAAAATGTACATTGGATAGATATGTCGGAGAGAGTTATTAAAAGATTTTTCATCAGAAGTGCGTGATAAGGATTGGGAAATAAAACACATGCCACGAATCCACTTTAAAAAAAAAGTAAAGAATCTTCATTGTGCGACTGGTCAAGGGACAGCAAGAGCGTCTCAAATATTTACATCCAATATCAAGATCACCAGGAGCATAGATCTGGATGAAGAAGCCTCCAATGTGTTTGAAGAAGAGAGGAGTTTAAAGATCGCTCTGCTGCCTTCGGAATTACCCGAGAACGTTTGTGCCATTGTACGAGCTAAGAATGTCACCTATGGAGCGTCCGTAGAGAGGATTTTCTTACCAATTAAGATAGTGTAATATTGAAAGGAGGTTCTACAAATGAGTCATTGTGTTTTCCTCAATCTTCAAAAAGTGTGTAATTTAAATTTGATAAGACATACAAGAAAATAGACAAATCAGTGAAAAAGGTACGACGAGCTACACTCGGCGGTGTTCAGCGAAATAAGAGCAATTAATTGATATTTGTTTACTAATCTGATTTTCTTTAGGCAGAGAAGGAAAACAACATGAATCCAAAACTGAAATCATAATCAAAGATTGCGACAAACTCTAGAAAAGCTGTCGGCAAAAAAAAAAAAAATGCAGCATAGACAAAAATAAAAAATTATACATTAATGATTCACAAACAATTTTCTATAAGAAACAATGCTTTCATGGTAAGCACCCGGAGTCCTATATCAAATGTATGACCTTCGAAGAGGGACGTCAATTGTTTCCTTCGGTGAGCGTTAACCAGCCATTAACATTAGAAATGTTGACGGAAAGGAAAATAATTAATGACGGGCTAACAGATAATAGTATCATGTACAGATTATCAGGAGCATCCGCGGAAGATCCCAGGGGTTTAGATATCCGCCCATCAAGCATGGTTTCAATTGAAGTTTAAAAGAGATCTCCAGCCACCAGGGAACCTTCAGGGATTGGATTTAATCTGTTGCCGTCTCTCACGCCTTTGCATTTTCACTCTTACCTGTGCATTTTCAGTCCTAACTATACCACTAAGAAGAATCTGCTACAGTGAACAAAGCAAAAAACAATTTTCACCTGCAGACCATGCATGTATGAATTAAAGAATATAATGTGTGATGGTTGGATGTACTTTTGAGATGTAAAATAGTCCCCAATGCATTGCAGTGCAAGAGATCCATAAGAAGCGGAATGATACACCAGACAGCCAATAGCAAGAGGTTCCTCGGACAGATCCAAAGCCCTTTCTAGGCATACTTTGAATTGATTCCAATAGCTATGCAGACAGCTGAACTTTCAAGCCAATGCTAGTGTTTTATGTATGTTGTAAAATGTGTATTTTACTATAAGCTCTTTATAAAGTGCATAGACACGTAGCACACGGTCTATGATTTGCAGAATTTTATATCTCTTTTCCTATTTGCATAAGTCCTGGTTGGACATCAGGGAACTTTGCGTATTTCATAGATTGCTACGTTTTCCTGGCTGCACGACTGTGGATTGGTCGCCAAGGGCACAAACCTCATGCACAGATTTAGGGACTGTGTACATTTTCAAATTTGTATTAATATCTTTCTTTCTTCAGATGAAAACTTTTTCCATGTGAAGAAATTCCTTCTCCACCACAGTTACTACACCCATAGCAATTTTCTGTCAGTAGAAGCTCAGAAGTGGCGTGTGTGCAGGAAGCTATTCCAAATGTTTACGGCTGCTCCCAAGTTTCTGTTTGGTGGGTCTTCACATGGACATCAGCCACTCACCTAGCTCACACTTCCGGCTGTGGGTAAATTCACACTCGCGGATTTTCAACAGGTGTGAGCGCCATCTCTGCTCGCAAAAATCTGTCGATCTTGGATTTGTGAATAAGGATTTGGCATTTCCAAGAAGTGAGTTCCGTTTTGGATTAATAAGTTTGTTAGATGTGCAAACTTTTGGAGAATCAGGCCCAGTTCTATTGTGATGCTATGATTCAAACGCGCCAAAGCCTGTCTTATAATAATACATTTTATTTTTTGTAAGAAAGGTTCTCAGAGTAGGATTGGAAACATTGTAACCTCATTGGGCACCAGCTCTCATGTCCCAGGTGGGCATGTGTTGTGGCACACCAGCATAAGGCCATATTAGAAGAAATAAGGTTGTTCTGCTTACCGCCAACTTGATAGGAGACGTTCCCCAGGAGTCGTGGCGCCCCCTGATGGAGGGAGTAGCAGGTGAAGGTCGCCGCCGTCCCGCTCGCCCGCGGAATGGTGACCACCGAATCTGTCTCGTTGGCTTCCACCTTAGAGCTCCTGGGAAGCTCCTCACCGTCCAGGGTCCAAGCCAGGCCAGCCGGGCTGGCATTACCGGCCTGCTGTAGGCAGGGGGCATCGAGGTGGCAGGAGGCAGTCACGGGCATGCCTACGGGCACGAGCTTGGAGGAGATGGCGAGAGAACCACACTGCTCCCAAGAAGCCTGTACTGCTGGTGAAAAAAAAGTGGGTTAAATGAATGCATGTATTTATTCAATAGCTGAAGAACTGCTAATAGTTTTAAGTGTATATCACTATAGATTTCCCTACATCTAGCTAGCAAAAAAAGAAAATATTTCAAAAATTGAACTATTAAAGGTTGGAAGGGAAATTTGATTGAGGTTTTTTTTCATAAATATTTACAAAATGTTCATGACACTTTATTGGAAACAAAATAAACGGGTTTTGCAAAGGGCTAAGCGTACACAGCGTTTAATGTGAAAAATGTACTGGTGGGCGAAACTCATGGAGTTACATAAAAACTGCGAGATTGCACAGAGTTCCGCCAATGGATGGAAATAGGTATGTTGCGTTGCTCGTACTGTGATTTAGCGCCAGGTGCGCGTTCCATGCTGGTAAAGCAGTGTTAACTGCACCATGCGGCACGCCAGAGGGCGCAGCAACTCAAGTTGATTTTGCTGCCGCTCCAGTGGATTTTCAACTCGATCAGCAGCCTTCTGATGCGAATGGTCGTGACCGCCCGTTTTGGAAAAATGTTGCCCGGTGTCCTCCTAGTGCCCGAAGATCGCGCTAAGGGACGCCAAATCTTGCTCTTCAACTTACCATTTTGGGGCGCAGGCAAGAAAAAACTTGCCATGCACTGAATGACGAATTTGGCCGGAACTCCACATTACAAGCGTAATGCGGAGTCACCAAAATGCCACTAATTCCGCCGGCGGAGGGGAGGATATTGCCCACCCCAAGAAAAACATAGGTTCAGAACTCGTTTTGATTAGCTCAAGCAATATAATATGCATGGAGTTACTCTGTAGGTTATATGCATCACAATTACGTGCCCTTATTACATCAAGCTTTTGTGCGACTGCGCACTTTCTGGTGTTTCCAAGCCCCGCCTCTGGAAGTAGAAATCTGAAACAATGAGCTCAGGGGGGTGGACGGCAGGTCAGCGCGTGACACAGAAGAACCGGGGATCACGCACGGGCGTGGCGCATGAGAGGCAGCCGAGGAGAAGCTCTCCCTGGCCCCTCCCACCTTTACTACTAAGTAGTAACCGTACATGTGTGGAGATCTCCATGTAGAAAAGATAGGACAGGTGAGGCGGAGAGCTACACTCGTAGGTTTGTGAAATGTAATTTGTTTTATGCGAATAGTGCCACTTACTACCAAGTGCAGTTTATGAATCGGGCCCCAAGTACCCCTTAAAATCGGGAGATTCCATTATCAAACCTAGGAACCGATCTCTGACTCTTCCCCCTCCACCTCCCTTTTACTCATCCCAAGCCTCCTCCTCCTACTGCTATGAGCTCCAAAACAAAACAAAAACAAAAAAGATTTCTAAATCCTTCCCTCTTCTATCTCTCCACTACCCTTCTTAATCTAAATAACTAACATATCCACCACTCAAATTACTTTCATATTTCACTATACTAATTCAACACTAATCCTTTATGGGTTCCGGAGTAGCGTGCTACTCGCCGAAAAAGCGCTTCGACGCATCTTCTGGGGTGTAAGCGCTATATAAATGCATTTACAATACAATACAATAATACCATAACTTAAAAGACTTATTTGAGGGCACACCTCTACCCCCGGAGGGTCCCCTGGTGCTACTGACAGATGCAGGATTCTAATTGTTACTCAAGCCAGTGGTACTCATTTTAGCAGCCTCCGAAGGCTGAAAGGCGGAGTGTATGCGCCGAGGTTTGAAGGTGTGACTGGGTTCCCTGCCGTGCACAGGAGCCCCTTGAGATACCAATGCCACCAACACCCCCCCACCCCCCCACCCCTCACCCTCTCTCACCTCACCCCAGCCTCGTGGCTTGGCGAGGACGAGGCAGGTGTACGGAGGTGCCAGGGAAGAGCTGGCCTGAGTCCAGTACTTTCACATCGTGTACCTGCCTTTAATCACAAAAACAAGCTCAGTGTGGAAAACAGCGCGCGGAGGAGGGGCGGGTCTCAGGGCGCCCCCGGATGTACCGCCCCTCCCGCCTCCTTGTGTGCGGGAACCTGTCGCTCTGCACTCACCACCGGTGCGGCGTCGGTGAGTCCAGTCTGTCCGATTCACGACAGGCTACAGTCTGACGTATCCCCCGAGGGCTTCACTAACAGGGGCTGCTAGAGCCAAACTAAAGCCAGCCACTGGGATCGACCTCGGCAGGATGAAAGGCTGTGCCACCTTCACCTTTGTGTGCATCGGTAGAGACGCGCGAGTCTCTGCAGCCACGAGGGGTGTGAGGCAGGAGTCAGGACACAGGATGTACGCAGGGCAATTTAATACAGAAAGATCGTGGTGTCAAAATGGCACGAAAGTCAGTGTAAAGTTATTTTTAGATTTCAAAATATTGTGAAAGTAACTACATTTCGCTAAGTATAGATTTGATAATATTGTGAATATAAGTACGTGTGGGTAAGTATAGATGTCAAAATATAATGAAGATAATACATATAGGCACGTATATATTTCACAATTTTGTGAATGTAACTATGTGTAGTTAAAATATCATAAAGGTAAATCTAAATAGGAAAGTATGGATTTCAAAATAGAGTGAAAGTAATCATATATGGGTACGTATAGATGTCAGAATGTCATGAAGGTAAGTACTTATAGGTAAGTATCATTTTCAATATGGTGCATGTAAATCTATAAAGGTAAGCATGGATTTGCTATTCTCACCTCCACACATGTTTCATAAGGCGCACATACATGCCGTTAATAGTAATCTGTATCCCTTCCCTGTATGTTGGTTCTTGACATACAGGGGAGAGTGTTTTGGCAGCGCACTCTTTAAAGCTCGCGACTGCAGCCTATCAGCCCTCGAAGCGCTGTCCCAGCAGAGCAGGTTGAGGCAAAGGCAGTAAACGAGTGTGTGGAGGTGAGGCACCGACACCTGGCAGGCTGAGGGAAAGATGGAGACGGCCTATGCTTTGGGGTTCACGAGTAGTGGCCATGTGCAGAGTGCAAGGGGGGGGGAGGGGTCATCACCCCCAAGGTTGGGTTTCTATGAGCCATGACTGCGAGAATAGAAGCAGACACCTATGAGGGCACTCACCTTCCCACAGCTCACACTCACCTTCCCACAGCTCACACTCACCTTCCCACAGCTCACACTCACCTTCCCACAGCACACTCACCTTCCCAGAGCTCACACTCACCTTCCCAGCACTCACACTTACCTTCCCACAGCTCACACTCACCTTCCCACAGCTCACACTCACCTTCCCACAGCTCACACTCACCTTCCCACAGCTCACACTCACCTTCCCACAGCTCACACTCACCTTCCCACAGCTCACACTCATCTTCCCACAGCTCACACTCACCTTTCCAGCGCTTACTCACCTTCCCACAACTCACACTCACCTTCCCACAACTCACACTCACCTTCCCACAGCTCACACTCACCTTCCCACAGCTCACACTCACCTTCCCACAGCTCACACTCACCTTCCCACAGCTCACACTCACCTTCCCACAGCTCACACTCACCTTCCCACAGCTCACACTCACCTTCCCACAGCACTTACTCACCTTCCCACAACTCACACTCACCTTCCCACAGCTCACACTCACCTTCCCACAGCTCACACTCACCTTCCCACAGCTCACACTCACCTTCCCACAGCTCACACTCACCTTCCCACAGCTCACACTCACCTTCCCACAGCTCACACTTACCTTCCCACAGCTCACACTCACCTTCCCACAGCTCACACTCACCTTCCCACAGCTCACACTCACCTTCCCACAGCTCACACTCACCTTCCCACAGCACACTCACCTTCCCACAGCTCACACTCACCTTCCCAGAGTTCACAGTCACCTTCCCAGAGTTCACAGTCACCTTCCCAGAGTTCACAGTCACCTTCCCAGAGTTCACAGTCACCTTCCCAGAGTTCACAGTCACCTTCCCACAGCTCACACTCACCTTCCCACAGCTCACACTCACCTTCCCACAGCTCACACTCACCTTCCCACAGCTCACACTTACCTTCCCAGAGCTCACACTTACCTGCCCAGAGCTCACACTTACCTTCCCACAGCTCACACTCACCTTCCCAGAGCTCACACTTACCTTCCCAGAGCTCACACTCACCTTCCCAGAGCTCACACTCACCTTCCCAGAGCTCACACTCACCTTCCCACAGCTAACAGTCACCTGCCCAGAGCTCACACTCACCTGCCCAGAGCTCACACTCACCTGCCCAGAGCTCACACTCACCTGCCCAGAGCTCACACTCACCTGCCCCGAGCTCACACTCACCTTCCCACAGCGCACACACTCACCTTCCCAGAGCTCACACTCACCTTCCCAGAGCTCACACTCACCTTCCCACAGCTCACACTCACCTTCCCACAGCTCACACTCACCTTCCCAGAGTTCACACTCACCTTCCCAGAGTTCACACTCACTTTCCCACAGCTAACAGTCACCTTCCCAGAGCTCACACTCACCCTCCCACAGCTCACACTCACCTTCCCACAGCTCACACTCACCTTCCCACAGCTCAGACTCACCTTCCCACAGCTCACACTCACCTTCCCACAGCTCACACTCACCTTCCCACAGCTCACACTCACCTTCCCACAGCTCACACTCACCTTCCCAGAACTCACGCTCACCTGCCCAGAGCTCACGCTCACCTGCCCAGAGCTCACGCTCACCTGCCCAGAGCTCACGCTCACCTGCCCAGAGCTCACGCTCACCTGCCCAGAGCTCACGCTCACCTTCCCAGAGCTCACGCTCACCTTCCCAGAGCTCACGCTCACCTTCCCAGAGCTCACGCTCACCTTCCCAGAGTTCACGTTCACCTTCCCAGAGCTCACACTTACCTTCCCAGAGCTCACACTCACCTTCCCAGAGCTCACACTCCCCTTCCCAGAGCTCACACTCCCCTTCCCAGAGCTCACACTCACCTTCCCAGAGCTCACACTCACCTTCCCACAGCTCACACTCACCTTCCCACAGCTCACACTCACCTTCCCACAGCTCACACTCACCTTCCCACAGCTCACACTCACCTTCCCACAGCTCACACTCACCTTCCCACAGCTCACACTTACCTTCCCAGCGCTCACACTCACCTGCCCAGAGCTCACACTCACCTGCCCAGAGCTCACACTCACCTTCCCACAGCTCACAGTCACCTTCCCAGAGTTCACACTCACCTTCCCACAGCTCACACTCACCTTCCCAGCGCTTACACTCACCTTCTCACAGCTCACAGTCACCTTCCCAGAGTTCACAGTCACCTTCCCAGAGTTCACACTCACCTTCCCAGAGTTCACACTCACCTACCCAGAGTTCACACTCACCTACCCACAGCTCACACTCACCTTCTGAGAGTTAACTCACCTTCCCAGCGCTCACTCACCTTTCGAGAGTTCACACTCACCTTCCCACAGCTCACTCACCTTCCCACAGCTCACACTCACCTTCCCACAGCTCACACTCACCTTCCCACAGCTCACATTCCCCTTCCCACAGCTTACACTCACCTGCCCAGAGCTCACACTTACCTGCCCAGAGCTCACACTTACCTGCCCAGAGCTCACACTCACCTGCCCAGAGCTCACACTCACCTTCCCAGAGCTAACAGTCACCTTCCCACAGCTAACAGTCACCTTCCCAGAGCTCACACTCACCTGCCCAGAGCTCACACTCACCTGCCCAGAGCTCACACTCACCTGCCCAGAGCTCACACTCACCTGCCCAGAGCTCACACTCACCTTCCCACAGCGCACACACTCACCTTCCCAGAGCTCACACTCACCTTCCCAGAGCTCACACTCACATTCCCAGTGCTCACACTCACCTTCCCACAGCTCTCACTCACTTTCCCAGAGCTCACACTCACCTTCCCACAGCTCACACTCACCTTCCCACAGCTCACACTCACCTGCCCAGAGCTCACACTCACCTGCCCAGAGCTCACACTCACCTGCCCAGAGCTCACACTCACCTGCCCAGAGCTCACACTCACCTGCCCAGAGCTCACACTCACCTGCCCAGAGCTCACACTCACCTGCCCAGCGCTCACACTCACCTTCCCACAGCGCTCACACTCACCTTCCCAGAGCTCACACTCACCTTCCCAGAGCTCACACTCACATTCCCAGAGCTCACACTCACATTCCCAGAGCTCACACTCACCTTCCCACAGCTCACACTCACCTTCCCACAGCTCACACTCACTTTCCCAGAGCTCACACTCACCCTCCCACAGCTCACACTCACCTTCCCACAGCTCACACTCACCTTCCCACAGCTCACACTCGCCTGCCCAGAGCTCACACTCACCTGCCCAGAGCTCACACTCACCTGCCCAGAGCTCACACTCACCTGCCCAGAGCTCATACTTACCTTCCCAGAGCTCACACTCACCTTCCCAGAGCTCACACTCACCTTCCCAGAGCTCACACTCACCCTCCCACAGCTCACACTCACCTTCCCACAGCTCACAATCACCTTTCCAGAGCTCACACTTACCTCCTCAGAGTTCACACTCATCTATCCAGAGTTCACACTTCCTTCCCACAGCTCACACTTACCTGCTCAGAGTTCACACTCACCTTCCCACAGCTCACACTCACCTTCCCACAGCTCACAGTCACCTTCCCACAGCTCACAGTCACTTTTCCACAGCTCACAGTCACTTTTCCACAGCTCACAGTCACTTTTCCACAGCTCACAGTCACCTTCCCACAGCTCACAGTCACCTTCCCACAGCTCACACTCACCTTCCCACAGCTCACACTCACCTTCCCACAGCTCACACTCACCTTCCCACAGCTCACACTCACCTTCCCACAGCTCACACTCACCTTCCCACAGCTCACACTCACCTTCCCACAGCTCACACTCACCTTCCCACAGCTCACACTCACCTTCCCAGAGCTCACACTCACCTGCCCAGAGCTCACACTTACCTGCCCAGAGCTCACACTTACCTTCCCAGAGCTCACACTCACCTTCCCAGAACTCACATGTATCTTCCCAGAGCTCACATTCACCTTCCCAGAGCTCACATTCACCCTCCCAGAGCTCACACTCACCTGCCCAGAGCTCACACTCACCTGCCCAGAGCTCACACTCACCCTCCCACAGCTCACACTCACCTTCCCACAGCTCACACTCACCTTCCCACAGCTCACACTCGCCTGCCCAGAGCTCACACTCACCTGCCCAGAGCTCACACTCACCTGCCCAGAGCTCACACTCACCTGCCCAGAGCTCACACTCACCTTCCCAGAGCTCACACTTACCTTCCCAGAGCTCACGCTCACCTTCCCAGAGCTCACGCTCACCTTCCCAGAGTTCACGTTCACCTTCCCAGAGCTCACACTTACCTGCCCAGAGCTCATACTTACCTTCCCAGAGCTCACACTCACCTTCCCAGAGCTCACACTCACCTTCCCAGAGCTCACACTCACCCTCCCACAGCTCACACTCACCTTCCCACAGCTCACAATCACCTTTCCAGAGCTCACACTTACCTCCTCAGAGTTCACACTCATCTATCCAGAGTTCACACTTCCTTCCCACAGCTCACACTTACCTGCTCAGAGTTCACACTCACCTTCCCACAGCTCACACTCACCTTCCCACAGCTCACAGTCACCTTCCCACAGCTCACAGTCACTTTTCCACAGCTCACAGTCACTTTTCCACAGCTCACAGTCACTTTTCCACAGCTCACAGTCACCTTCCCACAGCTCACAGTCACCTTCCCACAGCTCACACTCACCTTCCCACAGCTCACACTCACCTTCCCACAGCTCACACTCACCTTCCCACAGCTCACACTCACCTTCCCACAGCTCACACTCACCTTCCCACAGCTCACACTCACCTTCCCACAGCTCACACTCACCTTCCCACAGCTCACACTCACCTTCCCAGAGCTCACACTCACCTGCCCAGAGCTCACACTTACCTGCCCAGAGCTCACACTTACCTTCCCAGAGCTCACACTCACCTTCCCAGAACTCACATGTATCTTCCCAGAGCTCACATTCACCTTCCCAGAGCTCACATTCACCCTCCCAGAGCTCACACTCACCTGCCCAGAGCTCACACTCACCTGCCCAGAGCTCACACTCACCTGCCCAGAGCTCACACTCACCTGCCCAGAGCTCACACTCACCTGCCCAGAGCTCACACTCACCTGCCCAGAGCTCACACTCACCTGCCCAGAGCTCACACTCACCCTCCCAGAGCTCACACTCACCCTCCCAGAGCTCACACTCACCCTCCCAGAGCTCACATTCACCTTTCCAGAGCTCACACTCACCTTTCCAGAGCTCACACTCACCTTTCCAGAGCTCACACTCACCTTTCCAGAGCTCACACTCACCTTTCCAGAGCTCACACTTACCTGCCCAGAGCTCACACTCACCTGCCCAGAGCTCACACTCACCTGCCTAGATTTCACGCTCACCTTCCTAGAGTTCACGCTCACCTTCCTAGAGCTCACACTTACCTGCCCAGAGCTCACGCTTACCTTCCTAGAGTTCACGCTTACCTTCCCAGAGCTCACACTCACCTTCCCAGAGCTCACACTCACCTTCCCAGAGCTCACACTCACCTTCCCAGACTTCACACTCACCTTCCCAGACTTCACACTCACCTTCCCAGAACTCACACACACTTTCACAGAGCTCACACACACTTTCACAGAGCTCACACTTACCTTCCCAGAGCTCACACTTACCTTACCAGAGCTCACACTCACCTGCCCAGAGCTCACACTCACCTTCCCAGAGCTCACACTCACCTGCCCAGTGCATCCGACAAGAAAGGATGATGAAGAGGCCAGGTAAGAGCTGCCCCACACCCATCAGAAGTGACACCTGCAGGGAAAAAGAAAGGAGGTGAGAAGAGTTTTCACAGAACTACACTATCTCACAGCCCCTGACACTACACTGCTTTCAGCCTACCACGCTGGAAACTTGAAGGGCTAAACTGCGAAGTGAGACACCCTACAGCAACACCTTGTCAGCGTGGACATTATAAGCTAGCACCAACCCCCTGAGGACTGAGAAGGCACTTCCCTACGATGCACCACGTCAACTAGAACAACACTTGACTCCAACTTCAAGACCACTCCACGTGGGCACCTCAGATACAAGAACAACGACAAGGTGTGCATCCAACATCAAGACACGGAGGACTGAGGCTTCTCATCCTGCAACACACCGTGCCAACTAGAACAGCATCTGACTCCAAATCCTAGACCACTCCACCGTGGGCACCTCAAATACAAGAACAATGACACGGTGTGCATCAAACTTCAAGACACTGAGGACTGAGGCTTCTCATCCTGCAACACACCGTGCCAACTAGAACAGCATCTGACTCCAAATCCTAGACCACTCCACCGTGGGCACCTCAGATACAAGAACAATGACACGGTGTGCATCAAACTTCAAGACACTGCGGCTTCTGACCTTACCACACACCCTGATAGAGTTTGTCCCAATCCCTTGCTCAACCCCGATTTACGGTATCCTTCCACCAGTGCTGGATTTCTGTAAACAGCCTTTAAATCTTGTTCTCATCTTGTCACATTTGCTGTACATTCAAAGACAGAGGTCAAATGTCAGGCTATGTCCTCTGAGGGAGCTTGGTGTTCACTTTTATTTCTCGGACTTCAAAGTGAGAGGATTTATGTGGCAATCTTGCTGGATACTGGGGGTAGTAAATTTTTTTTTTTCTAGCACATAACATTTAAATGAACTGCACAAGTATTTCAGAATATATTAGAATTAGGACAGTACAAATGAAGCAATAATTTTGTTAATTCTGAAGTGTGTTGGAAACAAATACTTTAATATGATCAAAACTAATCAATACAGTAGCTGATGGTATTTCCACACATTATCGTTTGTGCGCTATGTACTTTTATCAGTAAAACCGTATGTCTGGGACAAATGTAATGGTCACTTCAATTGAAAATGTGTTGTCTGTAATGGCAGTGTGCTACCACATCATGCATACTCCACTCTACACAAATCCACTGTACTCTGCACCACTCCACTTTGCACCACTCCATGCAACTGAAGTCTGCACCACTGCACTCTGCACCACTGCACTCTACTCCACTTTGCAGGACTGCACTCTACACCCCTTCACTCTACCTCTTTGTACTCTACTCTGCTCCCCCTACTCTATGCCAATGCACTCTACGCCACTCTACACCACTGCACTCTTCGCCACTGCACTCTACACCACTCCAGTCTAGCCCACTCAACTCTACTCTGCACATCTCCACTCTATGCCGCTACACTCTACAACACTGCACTGTGTGCTGCTATACTCTGAAACACTCTACGCCGATGCACTCTACACCACTGCACTGTGCGCTGCTGTGCTCTGAACCACTCCACACCGAGGCACTCTACACCACTGCACTGTGCCCTGCTGTGCGCTGAACCACTCCACGCCGAGGCACTCTACACTACTGCACTGTGCCCTGCTGTGCTCTGAACCACACTACGCCGAGGCACTCTACACCAATGCACTGTGCGCTGCTATGCTCTAAAACACTCTACGCAGATGCACTCTACACCGATGCACTCTACACCGATGCACTCTGAGCTGCTGTGCTCTGAACGACTCTACGCAGATGCACTCTACACCGATGCACTCTACACCAATGCACTGTGCGCTGCTATGCTCTAAAACACTCTACGCAGATGCACTCTACACCAATGCACTCTACACCAATGCACTGTGCGCTGCTGTGCTCTGAACCACTATACGCCGAGGCACTCTGCGCCACTGCACTGTGCGCTGCTGTGCTCTGAACCACTGTACGCCGAGGCACTCTACACCACTGCACTGTGCCCTGCTGTGCGCTGAACCACTCTATGCCGAGGCACTCTACACCAATGCACTCTACACCCATGCACTGTGCACTGCTATGCTCTAAAACACTCTACGCAGATGCACTCTACACCGATGCACTCTACACCAATGCACTGTGCGCTGCTGTGCTCTGAACCACTCTATGCCGAGGCACTCTGCGCCACTGCACTGTGCCCTGCTGTGCTCTGAACCACTCTACGCCGAGGCACTCTGCGCCACTGCACTGTGCGCTGCTGTGCTCTGAACCACTCTACACCGAGGCACTCTGCACCACTGCACTGTGCGCTGCTGTGCTCTGAACCACTCCACGCCGAGGCACTCTACACCACTGCACTGTGCCCTGCTGTGCGCTGAACCACTCCACGCCGAGGCACTCTACACCACTGCACTGTGCGCTGCTGTGCTCCGAACCACTCCATGCCGAGGCACTCTACACCACTGCACTGTGCGCTGCTGTGCTCCGAACCACTCCATGCCGAGGCACTCTACACCACTGCACTGTGCGCTGCTGTGCTCCAAACCACTCCACGCCGACGCACCCTACACCACTGCACTGTGCGCTGCTGTGCTCCGAACCACTCCATGCCGAGGCACTCTACACCACTGCACGCTGCTGTGCTCCGAACCACTCCACGCCGAGGCACCCTACACCACTGCACTGTGCGCTGCTGTGCTCCGAACCACTCCACGCCGAGGCACTCTACACTACTGCTCTGTGCCCTGCTGTGCTCCGAACCACTCCACGCCGAGGCACTCTACACCAGTGCACTCTACTCTACGCCACTCCACGCCAATCTACCCGACTCCACTCTATGGCACTCCAAAGCAGGATACGCTATGGCACTCCACTCTACGACACTCTACTCCACTGTTCGCCATTCCACTCTATGACACTCCACACCACTCGCTTCTACTTTAAGCTGTGCTGAACAGCAGCCACACTGGTGTACAACATGTCTAAAAAACATTGGCAAAGTCAATAGCTCTTGCATATGCAAGACCTCTCAGCTTTGCCAATGCTTGTTAAAATCTCTATTATCACTTTCCCTCGTGTTTACTCCCCTGAAATGCTCTGGTTCCGGATGCATCTGCGACGTCACGAGCTTTATTTGTGCTATTAGGAGCCTTACACGGAGCCCGGCTCACTCCACAGGGAATCAGTAAAACTGAATCTAAACCCGGGTGGGAGAGCACACGGGGACGAGGAGAGAGAGAGAGAGAGAGCATCAGAGGGAGGGAGGAAGAGAGAGACCATCAGAGGGAGGGAGGGAGAGAGACCATCAGAGGGATGGAGGGAGGGAGAGAGACCATCAGAGGGAGGGAGGGAGAGGGGGGAGAGAGAGACCATCAGAGGGAGGGAGGGAGAGAGACCATCAGAGGGAGGGAGGGAGAGGGGGGAGAGAGAGACCATCGGAGGGAGGGAGAGAGACCATCAGAGGGAGGGAGGGAGAGGGGGGAGAGAGAGACCATCGGAGGGAGGGAGAGAGAGACCATCAGAGGGAGGAAGGGAGAGAGGGAGAGATAGACCATCAGAGGGAGGGAGGGAGAGGGGGGAGAGAGAGACCATCGGAGGGAGGGAGAGAGACCATCGGAGGGAGGAAGAGAGACCATCAGAAGGAGGGAGGGAGAGAGACCATCAGAGGGAGGGAGGGAGAGGGGGGAGAGAGAGACCATCAGAGGGAGGGAGAGAGGAGAGAGAGAGGCCATCAGAGGGAGGGAGGGAGGGAGAGAGGGGAGAGGGACACTTGCACACACAGAAAGGAGGGCCAATAACAAAAAGACAGAGAGGGAGAAACGAGAGAAGGAGAAACATGCTGCAAATTGAGAGTTATTCCTGATTGACTCAACCCAGGACTTACACACTAATCCTCAGGGATCATTGAATCTGGTCCCCTGTGGAGCTCCCTGAAAAGGAGATATACACGGGTGCCCTGGGCCCAATTCAAGAGGAAGCTTTTGTACCACATTTGCCCTGAAGCGATCTTCGGCTGGGTACCCTGGGCAGGAAGCCAGCCGGTCTCCACAGCATCCTCACTGTAGTAGAGTCAATGCTGCTAGTGTGACAACGATGGCTCGGGGGGACCCGCCTCGCAGTTTGGGCAGGACTGCTCCTATTGAAGTAAGACCAAGACCCTCTGCATGTGGATGGTTCAGGTTTGAGGTGCACAATCAGCAAAACAAGCATTGGCATAGCCAATAGGTCTCGCCTTTGGGACCTTATAAGTGTTTAGCCAGAGATATTGACTTTGCCTATGTCTTTAAGCTGTGCTGTACAGAAGTCTGCAGCATGCTGAAAAGTTATAATATAGAAGTGTCAGAAGCATTTTTGTTACCTTATATATGACCAAGAAAGCATTATGTACAACTGAACGACCATATTAAAAAAGTATAAATAATGTCTTGAGTTTTTTTTTGTCCTTTCAATGCTGGCAACTTCTATCTGCCTGTCCCAATGGTTGCTTGTTATGGTTTTTATTGTTATGGGGGAGGGGCATAAATAACAGGAGGGTGAAGGTTGGGAAATACTACCTGTATAACAGTCAGTGAGAGAGTCAGTCAGTTAGTCAGTCAGTGAGAGAGAGAGTGAGAGAGTCAGTCAGTCAGAGAGTCAGTGAGAGAGTCAGCCAGTCAGTGAGAGAGAGTGAGAGAGTCAGTGAGAGAGAGTGAGAGAGTCAGTCAGTGAGAGAGAGAGAGTCAGTCAGTGAGAGAGAGTGAGAGAGTCAGTGAGAGAGAGAGTCAGTCAGTGAGAGAGAGTGAGTCAGAGAGTCAGTCAGTGAGAGAGAGAGAGTCAGAGTCCGTCAGTGAGAGAGAGAGAGTCAGAGTCCGTCAGTGAGAGAGAGAGAGTCAGACAGTGAGAGAGTGAGTGAGTCAGTCAGTGAAAGAGAGAGTGAGTGAGTCAGTCAGTGAAAGAGAGAGTGAGAGAGTCAGTCAGTGAGAGAGAGTGAGAGAGTCAGTCAGTCAGTGAGAGAGTCAGTCAGTCAGTGAGAGAGTCAGTCAGTCAGTGAGAGAGTCAGTCAGTCAGTGAGAGAGTCAGTCAGTCAGTGAGAGAGTCAGTCAGTGAGAGAGTCAGTCAGTCAGTGAGAGAGTCAGTCAGTCAGTGAGAGAGTCAGTCAGTGAGAGAGAGAGAGTGAGAGAATCAGTCAGTGAGAGAGAGAGAGAGAGAGTGAGAGAGTCAGTCAGTCAGTGAGAGTCAGTCAGTCAGTGAGAGAGCCAGTCAGTCAGTCAGCCAGTGAGAGAGTCAGTCAGTGAGAGAGAGAGAGATTGAGAGTCAGTCAGTCAGTGAGAGAGAGAGAGATTGAGAGTCAGTCAGTCAGTGAGAGAGAGAGAGAGAGAGAGAGAGAGAGTGAGAGTCAGTCAGTGAGAGAGAGATTGAGAGAGTCAGTCAGTGAGAGAGTCAGTGAGTCAGTCAGTCAGTGAGAGAGTCAGTCAGTCAGTGAGAGAGTCAGTCAGTCAGTGAGAGAGAGAGTGAGTCAGTCAGTCAGTCAGTGAGAGAGAGTGAGAGAGTCAGTCAGTTAGTCAGTCAGTGAGAGAGAGAGTCAGTCAGTAAGTCAGTCAGTCAGTGAGAGAGAGAGTCAGTCAGAGAGTCAGTGAGAGTCGGTCAGTCAGTCAGTGAGAGAGTTAGTCAGTCAGTCACTGAAAGAGAGTCAGTCAGTGAGAGAGAGAGAGAGAGAGTCAGTCAGTGAGAGAGAGAGTGAGAGAGTCAGTCAGTGAGAGGGAGAGAGTCAATCAGTCAGTGAGAGAGAGAGTCAGGCAGTCAGTGAGAGAGAGAGAGTCAGTCAGTCAGTGAGAGAGAGAGAGTCAGAGAGTCAGTCAGAGAGAGAGAGAGAGTCAGAGAGTCAGTCAGAGAGAGAGAGAGAGTCAGACAGTGAGAGAGTGAGTGAGTGAAAGAGAGTGAGAGAGTCAGTCAGTGAGAGAGAGTGAGAGAGTCAGTCAGTCAGTGAGAGAGTCAGTCAGTCAGTGAGAGAGTCAGTCAGTCAGTGAGAGTCAGTCAGTCAGTGAGAGAGCCAGTCAGTCAGAGGGTCAGTCAGAGAGAGAGAGTGAGAGAGTCAGTCAGTCAGAGAGTCAGTGAGAGTCAGTCAGTCAGCCAGTGAGAGAGTCAGTCAGTCAGTGAGAGAGAGAGATTGAGAGAGTCAGTCAGTGAGAGAGAGAGATTGAGAGAGTCAGTCAGTGAGAGAGAGAGTGAGAGAGTCAGTCAGTCAGTGAGAGAGAGATTGAGAGTCAGTCAGTCAGTGAGAGAGTCAGTCAGTGAGAGAGAGTGAGAGAGTCAGTCAGTTAGTCAGTCAGTGAGAGAGTCAGTCAGTGAGAGAGTCAGTCAGTGAGAGAGAGAGATTGAGAGAGTCAGTCAGTGAGAGAGAGATTGAGAGTCAGTCAGTCAGTGAGAGAGAGATTGAGAGTCAGTCAGTCAGTGAGAGAGTGAGTCAGTCAGTCAGTGAGACAGAGTGAGAGAGTCAGTCAGTGAGAGAGAGTCAGTCAGTGAGAGAGAGTGAGAGTCAGTGAGAGAGAGTGAGAGTCAGAGAGTCAGTCAGTGAGAGAGAGAGAGTCAGTCAGTCAGAGTGAGAGAGAGACAGTCAGTCAGACAGAGAGAGAGAGACAGTCAGTCAGTGAGAGAGAGCGAGAGAGAGAGTGAGTCAGTCAGTCAGTCAGTGTGAGATAGACAGTCAGTCAGTCAGTGTGAGAGAGAGTTAGTCAGTTAGTCAGAGTGAGAGAGAGACAGTCAGTAAGTCAGAGTGAGAGAGACAGTGTCAGTCAGAGTGAGAGAGAGACAGTCAGTCAGAGTGAGAGAGAGAGTCAGTCAGAGAGAGAGAGAGACAGTCAGTCAGAGAGAGAGAGAGACAGTCAGTCAGAGAGAGAGAGAGACAGTCAGTCAGTCAGAGTGAGAGAGAGAGACAGTCAGTCAGTGAGAGAGAGAGACAGTCAGTCAGTCAGAGTGAGAGAGAGAGACAGTCAGTCAGTGAGAGAGAGAGACAGTCAGTCAGAGAGAGACAGTCAATCAGTCAGTGTGAGAGAGAGAGAGACAGTCAGTCAGAGTGATAGAGAGAGTCAGTCAGAGTGAGTGAGAGAGACAGTCAGAGTGAGAGAGAGAGAGACAGTCAGTCAGAGTGAGAGAGAGAGTCAGAGTGAGAGAGAGAGACAGTCAGTCAGTCAGAGTGAGAGAGAGAGACAGTCAGTCAGAGAGAGAGAGACAGTCAGTCAGTCAGAGTGAGAGAGAGACAGTCAGTCAGACAGAGTGAGAGAGAGACAGTCAGTCAGACAGAGTGAGAGAGAGACAGTCAGTCAGACAGAGTGAGAGAGAGACAGTCAGTCAGACAGAGTGAGAGAGAGAGACAGTCAGTCAGACAGAGTGTGAGAGAGAGAGAGAGGCAGTCAGTCAGATAGAGTGTGAGAGAGAGACAGTCAGTCAGACAGAGTGAGAGAGAGAGAGAGACAGTCAGTCAGACAGAGTGAGAGAGAGAGACAGTCAGTCAGAGAGAGAGAGAGACAGGCAGTCAGTCAGACAGAGTGAGAGAGAGACAGTCAGTCAGACAGAGTGAGAGAGAGAGACAGTCAGTCAGTCAGACAGACAGAGTGAGAGAGAGACAGACAGACAGTCAGTCAGACAGAGTGAGAGAGAGTCATACATTGTCACTTTCAGCAAGCGCGGTCCGCGGTCCCTAAAGTGAAACCGGACCGTGCTACAAAGAACAAACAAAGAAGAGTGGGAGGGGTGCAAACATGGAGGCAGGCTGCTAATTAGTAACCTGAGCCACGACGAGGGAGGAATGCAGCTGCCAGCCTGCGCGCCGCTGCTCGTTCCCGAGAGCGAAACGCCGTGGGAGTGAAAATTTGAAGAAGAGGTGGGACATGCACCCGCCTTTGGCCATTTGCGTTCTTTCATTATTGAAAGACACACGCAAAGGTCAATCAGATGTGTGGGAGGAGTCCGACCCACACAGAGAAGTTTTGAGCCGTTACAAGAAGCCTCCCATAGAGCAGCGCATGCGCGCTGCGCTAGGCTCGACCTAAAAATGATACACTGGAAAGCAGAACTGAGTAATTACCAGTGGCTGAGATTCATTCAAGCATTCTAAGTATCACTTCAATGTTTGCTCAGTTTCAAGCCTTAAGTGTGATAGGTAGCTTGGTCTGGATTGTTCCTATTGGAGCAGGAGCAAAGCTGCTTTGCATCGGACTGTCTCCTGGCGGAGTTGGTATGAAAGGCGCAAGAGCACTTTGACAATGGCAGCAAAGTACTGGTGCACCAGCCCTCAGCGGTGACCCTGTCTGGTGAGCTCAATGATGACCCTGCATGGGGGGCTTGGTGGTGACCCTATCTGGTGTGAACCAGCCCTCAGTGGTGACCCTGTCGGAGTGCACCAGCCCTCAGTGGTGACCCTGCCCGGTGTGCACCAGCCCTCAGTGGTGACCCTGCCCGGAATGCACCAGCCCGCAGTGGTGACCCTGCCCGGAGTGCACCAGCCCGCAGTGGTGACCCTGCCCGGAGTGCACCAGCCCTCAGTGGTGACCCTGCCCGGTGTGCACCAGCCCTCAGTGGTGACCCTGCCCGGTGTGCATCAGCCCTCAGTGGTGACCCTGCCCGGTGTGCACCAGCCCGCAGTGGTGACCCTGCCCGGAGTGCACCAGCCCTCAGTGGTGACCCTGCCCGGTGTGCACCAGCCCTCAGTGGTGACCCTGCCTGGAGTGCACAAGCCCTCAGTGGTGACCCTGCCAGAGTGCACCAGCCCTCAGTGGTGACCCTGCCCGGTGTGCACCAGCCCACAGTGGTGACCCTGCCCGGAGTGCACCAGCCCGCAGTGGTGACCCTGCCCGGAGTGCACCAGCCCTCAGTGGTGACCCTGCCCGGTGTGCACCAGCCCTCAGTGGTGACCCTGCCTGGAGTGCACCAGCCCTCAGTGGTGACCCTGCCCGGTGTGCACCAGCCCTCAGTGGGTTCCCTGCCCTGAGTGCACCAGCTCTTAGTGGTGACCCTGCCCAGAGTGCCCCAGCCCTCAGTGGTGACCCTGCCCGGAGTGCACCGGCCCGCAGTGGGGCACCAGCCCTCAGTGGTGACCCTGCCCGGAGTGCACCAGCTCTCAGTGGTGACCCTGCCAAGAGTGCACCAGCTCTCAGTGGTGACCCTGCCAAGAGTGCACCAGCTCTCAGTGGTGACCCTGCCTGAAGTGCACCAGCACTCAGTGGTGACCCTGCCCGGAGTGCACCAGCCTGCAATGGGGCACCATCCCTCAGTGGTGACCCTGCCCGGAGTGCACGAGCCCTCAGTGGTGACCCTGCCCAGAGTGCACGAGCCCTCAGTGGTGACCGTGCCCAGAGTGCACCAGCCCTCAGTGGTGACCCTGCCCAGAGTGCACCAGCCCTCAGTGGTGACCCTGCCCGGAGTGCACCAGCCCTCAGTGGTGACCCTGCCCGGAGTGCACCAGCCCTCAGTGGTGACCCTGCCCGGAGTGCACCAGCCTGCAGTGGGGCACCAGCCCTCAGTGGTGACCCTGCCCGGAGTGCACCAGCCCTCAGTGGTGACCCTGTCCAGAGTGCACCAGCCCTCAGTGGTGACCCTGTCCAGAGTGCACCAGCCCTCAGTGGTGACCCTGTCCAGAGTGCACCAGCCCTCAGTGGTGACCCTGTCCAGAGTGCACCAGCCCTCAGTGGTGACCCTGTCCAGAGTGCACCAGCCCTCAGTGGTGACCCTGTCCAGAGTGCACCAGCCCTCAGTGGTGACCCTGCCCAGAGTGCACCAGCCCTCAGTGGTGACCCTGCCCAGAGTGCACCAGCCCTCAGTGGTGACCCTGCCCAGAGTGCACCAGCCCTCAGTGGTGACCCTGCCCAGAGTGCACCAGCCCTCAGTGGTGACCCTACCCGCAGTGCACCAGCCCGCAGTGGTGACCCTGCCCGGAGTGCACCGGCCCGCAGTGGGGCACCAGCCCTCAGTGGTGACCCTGCCCGGAGTGCACCAGCTCTCAGTGGTGACCCTGCCAAGAGTGCACCAGCTCTCAGTGGTGACCCTGCCAAGAGTGCACCAGCTCTCAGTGGTGACCCTGCCTGAAGTGCACCAGCACTCAGTGGTGACCCTGCCCGGAGTGCACCAGCCTGCAATGGGGCACCATCCCTCAGTGGTGACCCTGCCCGGAGTGCACGAGCCCTCAGTGGTGACCCTGCCCAGAGTGCACGAGCCCTCAGTGGTGACCGTGCCCAGAGTGCACCAGCCCTCAGTGGTGACCCTGCCCAGAGTGCACCAGCCCTCAGTGGTGACCCTGCCCGGAGTGCACCAGCCCTCAGTGGTGACCCTGCCCGGAGTGCACCAGCCCTCAGTGGTGACCCTGCCCGGAGTGCACCAGCCTGCAGTGGGGCACCAGCCCTCAGTGGTGACCCTGCCCGGAGTGCACCAGCCCTCAGTGGTGACCCTGTCCAGAGTGCACCAGCCCTCAGTGGTGACCCTGTCCAGAGTGCACCAGCCCTCAGTGGTGACCCTGTCCAGAGTGCACCAGCCCTCAGTGGTGACCCTGTCCAGAGTGCACCAGCCCTCAGTGGTGACCCTGCCCAGAGTGCACCAGCCCTCAGTGGTGACCCTGCCCAGAGTGCACCAGCCCTCAGTGGTGACCCTGCCCAGAGTGCACCAGCCCTCAGTGGTGACCCTACCCGCAGTGCACCAGCCCGCAGTGGTGACCCTGCCCGGAGTGCACCAGCCCGCAGTGGGGAACCAGCCCTCAGTGGTGACCCTGCCCGGCGTGCACCAGCCCTCAGTGGTGACCCTGCCCGGCGTGCACCAGCCCTCAGTGGTGACCCTGCCCGGCGTGCACCAGCCCTCAGTGGTGACCCTGCCCGGCGTGCACCAGCCCTCAGTGGTGACCCTGCCCGGCGTGCACCAGCCCTCAGTGGTGACCCTGCCCGGTGTGCACCAGCCCTCAGTGGTGACCCTGCCCGGAGCGCACCAGCCCTCAGTGGTGACCCTGCCCGGAGCGCACCAGCCCTCAGTGGTGACCCTGCCCGGAGTGCACCAGCCCTCAGTGGTGACCCTGCCCGGAGTGCACCAGCCCTCAGTGGTGACCCTGCCCGGAGTGCACCAGCCCTCAGTGGTGACCCTGCCCGGAGTGCACCAGCCAGCAGTGGGGCACCAGCCCTCAGTGGTGACCCTGCCCGGAGTGCACCAGCCCTCAGTGGTGACCCTGCCCAGAGTGCACCAGCCCTCAGTGGTGACCCTGCCCAGAGTGCACCAGCCCTCAGTGGTGACCCTGCCCAGAGTGCACCAGCCCTCAGTGGTGACCCTGCCCAGAGTGCACCAGCCCTCAGTGGTGACCCTGCCCAGAGTGCACCAGCCCTCAGTGGTGACCCTGCCCAGAGTGCACCAGCCCTCAGTGGTGACCCTGCCCTGAGTGCACCAGCCCTCAGTGGTGACCCTACCCGGAGTGCACCAGCCCGCAGTGGTGACCCTGCCCGGAGTGCACCAGCCCGCAGTGGTGACCCTGCCCGGAGTGCACCAGCCCGCAGTGGGGAACCAGCCCTCAGTGGTGACCCTGCCCGGAGTGCATGAGCCCTCAGTGGTGACCTTGCCCGGCGTGCACCAGCCCGCAGTGGTGACCATGCCCGGAGTGCACCAGCCCGCAGTGGGGAACCAGCCCTCAGTGGTGACCCTGCCCGGAGTGCATGAGCCCTCAGTGGTGACCTTGCCCGGCGTGCACCAGCCCTCAGTGGTGACCCTGCCTGGCGTGTACCAGCCCTCAGTGGTGACCCTGCCCGGCGTGCACCAGCCCTCAGTGGTGACCCTGCCCGGCGTGCACCAGCCCTCAGTGGTGACCCTGCCTGGCGTGCACCAGCCCTCAGTGGTGACCCTGCCCGGTGTGCACCAGCCCTCAGTGGTGACCCTGCCCGGAGCGCACCAGCCCTCAGTGGTGACCCTGCCCGGAGTGCACCAGCCCTCAGTGGTGACCCTGCCCGGTGTGCACCAGCCTTCAGTGGTGACCCTGCCCGGTGTGCACCAGCCCTCAGTGGTGACCCTGCCCGGAGTGCATCAGCCCTCAGTGGTGACCCTGCCTGGAGTGCACCAGCCCTCAGTGCTGACCCTGCCTGGTGTCCACCAGCCCTCAGTGGTGACCCTGCCCGGTGTGCACCAGCCCTCAGTGGTGACCCTGCCCGGTGTGCACCAGCCCTCAGTGGTGACTCTGCCTGGAGTGCACAAGCCCTCAATGGTGACCCTGCCTGGTGTGCATCAGCCCTCAGTGGGGACCCTCCCTGGCGTGCACCAGCCCTCAATGGTGACCCTGCCCGGTGTGCACCAGCCCTCAGTGGGTTCCCTGCCTGGCGTGCACCAGCCCTCAGTGGTGACCCTGACCGGAGTGCACCAGCCCTCATTGGAAACCCTGCCTGGCGTGCACCAGCCCTCAGTGGTGACCCTGCCCGGTGTGCACCAGCCCTCAGTGAGGACCCTGCCCGGTGTGCACCAGCCCTCAGTGAGGACCCTGCCTGGGGTGCACCAGCCCTCAGTGGGGACCCTGCCCAGTGTGCACCAGCCCTCAGTGGTGACCCTGCACAGTGTGCACCAGCCCTCAGTGGGGACCCTGCCCGGTGTGCACCAGCCCTCAGTGGTGACCCTGCACAGTGTGCACCAGCCCTCAGTGGTGACCCTGCACAGTGTGCACCAGCCCTCAGCGGTGACCCTGCCCGGTGTGCGCCAGCCCTCAGTGGTGACCCCTGCACGGTGTGCACCAGCTCTCAGTGGTGACCCTGCCTGGCGTGCAACAGCCCTCAGTGGTGACCCTGCACAGTGTGCACCAGCCCTCAGTGGTGACCCTGCACAGTGTGCACCAGCCCTCAGCGGTGACCCTGCCCGGTGTGCGCCAGCCCTCAGTGGTGACCCTGCACGGTGTGCACCAGCTCTCAGTGGTGACCCTGCCTGGCGTGCAACAGCCCTCAGTGGTGACCCTGCCCGGAGTGCACCAGCCCTCAGTGGTGACCCTGCCCGGTGTGCACCAGCCTTCAGTGGTGACCCTGCCCGGTGTGCACCAGCCCTCAGTGGTGACCCTGCTCGGAGTGCACCAGCCCTCAGTGGTGACCCTGCCTGGAGTGCACCAGCCCTCAGTGCTGACCCTGCCTGGTGTCCACCAGCCCTCAGTGGTGACCCTGCCCGGTGTGCACCAGCCCTCAGTGGTGACTCTGCCTGGAGTGCACAAGCCCTCAATGGTGACCCTGCCTGGTGTGCATCAGCCCTCAGTGGGGACCCTGCCTGGCGTGCACCAGCCCTCAATGGTGACCCTGCTCGGTGTGCACCAGCCCTCAGTGGGTTCCCTGCCTGGCGTGCACCAGCCCTCAGTGGTGACCCTGTCTGGTGAGCTCAATGATGACCTTGCCTGGGGGGCTTGGTGGTGACCCTACCTGGTGTGCACCAGCACTCAGTGGTGACCCTGACCGGAGTGCACCAGCCCTCAGTGGGAACCCTGCCTGGTGTGCACCAGCCCTCAGTGGTGACCCTGCCCAGTGTGCACCAGCCCTCAGTGAGGACCCTGCCTGGGGTGCACCAGCCCTCAGTGAGGACCCTGCCTGGGGTGCACCAGCCCTCAGTGGGGACCCTGCCCAGTGTGCACCAGCCCTCAGTGGTGACCCTGAACAGTGTGCACCAGCCCTCAGTGGGGACCCTGCCCGGTGTGCACCAGCCCTCAGTGGTGACCCTGCACAGTGTGCACCAGCCCTCAGCGGTGACCCTGCCCGGTGTGCGCCAGCCCTCAGTGGTGACCCTGCATGGTGTGCACCAGCTCTCAGTGGTGACCCTGCCTGGCGTGCAACAGCCCTCAGTGGTGACCCTGCACAGTGTGCACCAGCCCTCAGTGGTGACCCTGCACAGTGTGCACCAGCCCTCAGCGGTGACCCTGCCCGGTGTGCGCCAGCCCTCAGTGGTGACCCTGCACGGTGTGCACCAGCTCTCAGTGGTGACCCTGCCTGGTGTGCAACAGCCCTCAGTGGTGACCCTGCCCGGAGTGCACCAGCCCTCAGTGGTGACCCTGCCCGGTGTGCACCAGCCTTCAGTGGTGACCCTGCCCGGTGTGCACCAGCCCTCAGTGGTGACCCTGCTCGGTGTGCACCAGCCCTCAGTGGTGACCCTGCCTGGAGTGCACCAGCCCTCAGTGCTGACCCTGCCTGGTGTGCACCAGCCCTCAGTGGTGACCCTGCCCGGTGTGCACCAGCCCTCAGTGGTGACTCTGCCTGGAGTGCACAAGCCCTCAATGGTGACCCTGCCTGGTGTGCATCAGCCCTCAGTGGGGACCCTGCCTGGCGTGCACCAGCCCTCAATGGTGACCCTGCTCGGTGTGCACCAGCCCTCAGTGGGTTCCCTGCCTGGCGTGCACCAGCCCTCAGTGGTGACCCTGTCTGGTGTGCTCAATGATGACCTTGCCTGGGGGCTTGGTGGTGACCCTACCTGGTGTGCACCAGCACTCAGTGGTGACCCTGACCGGAGTGCACCAGCCCTCAGTGGGAACCCTGCCTGGTGTGCACCAGCCCTCAGTGGTGACCCTGCCCAGTGTGCACCAGCCCTCAGTGAGGACCCTGCCTGGGGTGCACCAGCCCTCAGTGAGGACCCTGCCTGGGGTGCACCAGCCCTCAGTGGGGACCCTGCCCAGTGTGCACCAGCCCTCAGTGGTGACCCTGCACAGTGTGCACCAGCCCTCAGTGGGGACCCTGCCCGGTGTGCACCAGCCCTCAGTGGTGACCCTGCACAGTGTGCACCAGCCCTCAGCGGTGACCCTGCCCGGTGTGCGCCAGCCCTCAGTGGTGACCCTGCATGGTGTGCACCAGCTCTCAGTGGTGACCCTGCCTGGCGTGCACCAGCCCTCAGTGGTGACCCTGCCCAGTGTGCACCAGCCCTCAGTGGTGACCCTGCCCGGTGTGCACCAGCCCTCAGTGGTGACCCTGCGTGGAGTGCACAAGCCCTCAATGGTGACCTTGCCTAGTGTGCATCAGCCCTCAGTGGGGACCCTGCCTGGCGTGCACCAGCCCTCAGTTGTGACCCTGCCTGGAGTGCACCAGCCCTCAGTTGTGACCCTGCCTGGAGTGCACCAGCCCTCAGTGGTGACCATGCCTGGTGTGCACCAGCCCTCAGTGGGGACCCTG
Organism: Calotriton arnoldi; assembly: GCA_963921515.1. Classification (NCBI taxonomy): domain Eukaryota; kingdom Metazoa; phylum Chordata; class Amphibia; order Caudata; family Salamandridae; genus Calotriton; species Calotriton arnoldi. The sequence continues at coordinate 1,593,540 of CAWUFW010001460.1, forward strand.
CCTGGCGTGCACCAGCCCTCAGTGGGTTCCCTGCCTGGCGTGCACCAGCCCTCAGTGGGTTCCCTGCCTGGCGTGTACCAGCCCTCAGTGGTGACCCTGTCTGGTGAGCTCAATGATGACCCTGCCTGGGGGGCTTGTTGGTGACCCTACCTGGTGTGCACCAGCCCTCAGTGGTGACCCTGCCCGGAGTGCACCAGCCCTCATTGGTGACCCTGCCCGGAGTGCACCAGCCCTCAGTTGTGACCCTGCCTGGAGTGCACCAGCCCTCAGTGGTGACCCTTCCCGGCGTGCACCAGCCCTCAGTGGTGACCGTGCCCGGTATGCACCAGCCCTCAGTGGTGACCCTGCCCGGAGTGCACCAGCCCTCAGTGGTGACCCTGCCCGGAGTGCACCATCCCTCAGTGGTGACCCTGCCCGGAGTGCACCAGCCCTCAGTGGTGACCCTGCCCGGAGTGCACCAGCCCTCAGTGGTGACCCTGCCCGGAGTGCACCAGCCCTCAGTGGAGATCGTGCCTGGTGTGCACCAGCCCTCAGTGGAGATCGTGCCTGGTGTGCACCGGCCCTCAGTGGTGACCCTGCCCGGAGTGCATCAGCCCTCAGTGGTGACCCTGCCTGGTGTGCACCAGCCCTCAGTGGAGATCGTGCCCGGTGTGCACCAGCCCTCAGTGGTGACCATGCCTGGTGTGCACTAGTCCTCAGTGGTGACCCTGCCCGGAGTGCACCAGCCCTCAGTGGTGACCCTGCCCGGAGTGCACCAGCCCTCAGTGGTGACCCTGCCCGGAGTGCACCAGCCCTCAGTGGTGACCCTGCCCGGAGTGCACCAGCCCGCAGTGGGGAACCAGCCCTCAGTGGTGACCCTGCCCTGAGTGCATGAGCCCTCAGTGGTGACCTTGCCCGGCGTGCACCAGCCCTCAGTGGTGACCCTGCCTGGCGTGTACCAGCCCTCAGTGGTGACCCTGCCTGGCGTGCACCAGCCTTCAGTGGTGACCTTGCCCGGTGTGCACCAGCCCTCAGTGGTGACCCTGCCCGGAGTGCACCAGCCCTCAGTGGTGACCCTGCCTGGAGTGCACCAGCCCTCAGTGCTGACCCTGCCTGGTGTCCACCAGCCCTCAGTGGTGACCCTGCCCGGTGTGCACCAGCCCTCAGTGGTGACTCTGCCTGGAGTGCACAAGCCCTCAATGGTGACCCTGCCTGGTGTGCATCAGCCCTCAGTGGGGACCCTGCCTGGCGTGCACCAGCCCTCAATGGTGACCCTGCTCGGTGTGCACCAGCCCTCAGTGGTGACCCTGCCTGGCGTGCACCAGCCCTCAGTGGGGACCCTGCCCAGTGTGCACCAGCCCTCAGTGGTGACCCTGCCCGGTGTGCACCAGCCCTCAGTGGTGACCCTGCGTGGAGTGCACAAGCCCTCAATGGTGACCTTGCCCGGTGTGCATCAGCCCTCAGTGGGGACCCTGCCTGGCGTGCACCAGCCCTCAGTGGTGACCCTGCCTGGAGTGCACCAGCCCTCAGTGGTGACCCTTCCCGGCGTGCACCAGCCCTCAATGGTGACCATGCCTGGTGTGCACCAGCCCTCAGTGGGGACCCTGCCTGGCGTGCACCAGCCCTCAGTGGGTTCCCTGCCTGGTGTGCACCAGCCCTCTGTGGGTTCCCTGCCTGGCGTGTACCAGCCCTCAGTGGTGACCCTGCCTGGCGTGCACCAGCCCTCAGTGCTGACCCTGCCTGGTGTCCACCAGCCCTCAGTGGTGACCCTGCCCGGTGTGCACCAGCCCTCAGTGGTGACTCTGCCTGGAGTGCACAAGCCCTCAATGGTGACCCTGCCTGGTGTGCATCAGCCCTCAGTGGGGACTCTGCCTGGCGTGCACCAGCCCTCAATGGTGACCCTGCTCGGTGTGCACCAGCCCTCAGTGGGTTCCCTGCCTGGCGTGCATCAGCCCTCAGTGGTGACCCTGTCTGGTGAGCTCAATGATGACCCTGCCTGGGGGGCTTGGTGGTGACCCTACCTGGTGTGCACCAGCCCTCAGTGGTGACCCTGACCGGAGTGCACCAGCCCTCAGTGGGAACCCTGCCTGGTGTGCACCAGCCCTCAGTGGTGACCCTGCCCGGTGTGCACCAGCCCTCAGTGAGGACCCTGCCTGGGGTGCACCAGCCCTCAGTGAGGACCCTGCCTGGGGTGCACCAGCCCTCAGTGGGGACCCTGCCCAGTGTGCACCAGCCCTCAGTGGTGACCCTGCACAGTGTGCACCAGCCCTCAGTGGGGACCCTGCCCGGTGTGCACCAGCCCTCAGTGGTGACCCTGCACAGTGTGCACCAGCCCTCAGCGGTGACCCTGCCCGGTGTGCGCCAGCCCTCAGTGGTGACCCTGCACGGTGTGCACCAGCTCTCAGTGGTGACCCTGCCTGGCGTGCACCAGCCCTCAGTGGTGACCCTGCCCAGTGTGCACCAGCCCTCAGTGGTGACCCCGCCCGGTGTGCACCAGCCCTCAGTGGGGACCCTGCGTGGAGTGCACAAGCCCTCAATGGTGACCTTGCCCGGTGTGCATCAGCCCTCAGTGGGGACCCTGCCTGGCGTGCACCAGCCCTCAGTTGTGACCCTGCCTGGAGTGCACCAGCCCTCAGTGGTGACCCTTCCCGGCGTGCACCAGCCCTCAATGGTGACCATGCCTGGTGTGCACCAGCCCTCAGTGGGGACCCTGCCTGGCGTGTACCAGCCCTCAGTGGTGACCCTGTCTGGTGAGCTCAATGATGACCCTGCCTGGGGGGCTTGTTGGTGACCCTACCTGGTGTGCACCAGCCCTCAGTGGGTTCCCTGCCTGGCGTGTACCAGCCCTCAGTGGTGACCCTGTCTGGTGAGCTCAATGATGACCCTGCCTGGGGGGCTTGTTGGTGACCCTACCTGGTGTGCACCAGCCCTCAGTGGTGACCCTGCCTGGAGTGCACCAGCCCTCATTGGTGACCCTGCCGGAGTGCACCAGCCCTCAGTGGTGACCCTGCCCGGAGTGCACCAGCCCTCAGTTGTGACCCTGCCTGGAGTGCACCAGCCCTCAGTGGTGACCCTTCCCGGCGTGCACCAGCCCTCAGTGGTGACCGTGCCCGGTGTGCACCAGCCCTCAGTGGTGACCCTGCCCGGAGTGCACCAGCCCTCAGTGGTGACCCTGCCCGGAGTGCACCATCCCTCAGTGGTGACCCTGCCCGGAGTGCACCAGCCCTCAGTGGTGACCCTGCCCGGAGTGCACCATCCCTCAGTGGTGACCCTGCCCGGAGTGCACCAGCCCTCAGTGGTGACCCTGCCCGGAGTGCACCAGCCCTCAGTGGTGACCCTGCCCGGAGTGCACCAGCCCTCAGTGGAGATCGTGCCCGGTGTGCATCGGCCCTCAGTGGTGACCCTGCCTGGTGTGCACTAGCCCTCAGTGGTGACCATGCCTGGTTGGTATGTGTGTTTGTGAAGCGTAGAAACCCCTCTTTACCCCTCTCCAGGGGATTCTCCAAGTCCTGTCACCTTCAGAGTACCTCTAAGTATCAGACTCTCTGGTTGGTGGACTGCTGATATGTCTGAAACTACAACACAAATAGTTATCTGTGAAACAAATGATATTAAAAACTTTGACGTAGCTCTCACTCTCTTCTGGCGAGGTTATTACCTTCTATTTTATGAATATATGCTCTGTGGTGATGATAAACGTTCAAGGTTGTCTTCCCCTAATCTGTAACAGCAAACATTCATCAGAATGATGTAGCTCACACAGATACCACTAAACTCAAATACTTCCGTGAGTTCTGACATCAAAGCCCTGGCTGAAGCAAGAAAGTATCTCAACTGCCTAGCAAGGTTGCTGTGAGTGACAAGGAAACTAATACCCAATGAGTTCAAGATGATTCCCGCCATTATCAATGACATGAGAGTTCAGTGGACTCATGGGAAATGTAGTTTTTATTTGGGCGTTAGTGCATAGTACATCATCCGAGATGCAAAAGCCCTTTGCAAAGCGGTGCTGATACTCCAGAACCACTGCCAGCCCATCCTTCCCTGCATATACTCAACACAAGTGAGTTTGTAGCATTGCGCTTGTGCGGCCGCAAAGTAGTACTGGAAGGTAAGCCACAGATCATGACATATGTGAAGTGACTGGGAGGGGTCATGCAGCATTAACTCTACATTCCTGATTAAACATTAGTAACACAGTCTGTGTGCTATCTCCTCCTCCTTACGGTAGTGGAAGGTCAGACTCGCTGAATCGTTTTATCCCCCCATAGCAGGGAGAAACATTCCTAGAAACTTCTCTCTGTACCTCCTCCCACCTGCCTCACCCGCCTTTGGTGCCAATCTTGCACCTATTGCTGCCACTCCCTGTAGAACTGGTTTATTTTACACTGCCCCCTGTGGCGCGGAGAGACACTGCAGGTCGCCACTAGGACAGTGGCCAATGTTGTACTCTGACAGTCCACTGGATGTCACTGCCAGCCTATTCCACAGTTCCCTGCACAACCACACACGCACATCACATACATTCTCACCCACACATACGCACAGCTGGATGCCGAGACCTCAAAGTGTGCCTCAGCCACACCTCACTGCATCACCTTATGCTTAAGTGCAACCACAAGTTTGCCACAACCTGATTGGAGCGCACTGCCAACCCTCATGTATGCCGCAAAACATGTTCTTCGTAGGGTAGCAAGCCAGTGCTCTGTTGACCATGCATGACAAACTGACTAACACTTGCTTGTTCTCTCAAAATACACTTGGGGTCCTGTGAGGAGTATGGAAACACTATAGACATGTTATCTATCACTCTATCTATCTATCACTCTATCTATCTATCTATCTATCTATATATATATATATATATATCTCTCTCTCTCTCTCTCTCTCTCTCTCTCTGTCTCTCTGTCTTTCTCTCTCTCTCTCTGTCTCTCTCTCTCTCTCTCTCTCTCTCTTGCTGCAGTCCATAATCCCACCACACCTGCTCAGCCACAAGAGAACACATGGCGACGCACAGCTCTGGGGCGGTCGTTTTGAAGCAGGGAGCTGGGGAGGTGATATTCAGATAATCCCCTGGGGAGACAATGCGTCCACGTGCATTTCCTAATTAAAAACACACCTTTGCAAGAGTGAAATGTCAGGTGTCTCGAGTTACTGCTGGTTATTGATCAGGAAGACCAGCGGCGCGAGGATCGCCTGCCTGATCTCAGCGTGGAGTCAGGGCAGGGGCTTTTTATACAAGCGCTGTGAGGCCCGGCAGGATATCCGGACCTGCTTGATAGCTCTCTCAACTAACTCCCAGCATTAACTGCCTGGAATACATCGCCCACGCAAGATTGCTCTGTCGATAGCATGTGCTTCACCTGACAACTAGTTGTTAAAGTTCTGCCCTCTTGGAGTCATCCACCTTACAACCTAACAAAAGGAGGGGGGCCCTTTCGTTCCAAAGGGGTGGGGCACCAACAAGACAAAAAGTAAAAAAATAATGCCCCCTTTAGGCAGATACGTAATTCAACTCTCACACGTCCAAACCAAGGATCAACCAATATCACCTTTTCCTGAAGAAGGTGGTTGTGAAAACAAAGAACCCACCGAAACGCGTCGATGCTATACAGTCCAACACACTAGATCTTTGGAACATCTGCTATAACTTGAGAATTAAATTTAAAAGTACTTCGGTTGAGCAGACAATTTGCTACAGATTGGTATTCCTTTAATGACATTATTAAATGTCTAATGAACTCTTCCGCTATGTCTATGTGTTGAAGTCTTGTGTCTTATTTTGAATATATTGGTGTATTATATGGGTTTTAATGTTTTTTTAATACTGAAGATGTGTGTACAAATAATGATTTTGTACATATTGTGTTTTAATGATATATATTAAATTCTATATACAGAAAATTGATTGGTATTGTGCATATATATTTTACTATATTTGCACTTTCTGTTTCGGTGATATTGGTTGATCCTTGGTTTGGACGTATGAGAGTTGAATTACGTATCTGCCCAAAGGGGGCATTATTTTTGACGTTTTGGCATCCACCTTACTCCGGAGAGGAGGGCATCTGTAATTATAAATTGTATTTATATAGCTCTTACTATCCCTAGCTAAAGCCAGTGCTTAATTTGTAAAAAAAAAAAAAAGTAAGTGCCAGGGCCCTTGTCAGGAGGCCGTCAGGAGGCCACATCCGATTGAAATTCCCATTTCCACTTCAGCTCTTCCAATTAAAGTAAAAACACCGCTACTAACCATCACACTCCTACAAGTGTGACATTTCTGATGATATCAGGCCCCCGACGCTATAAGAATGGCTGTAGTGGCAGGTATTAGTCATTTTTAATATGTATTGAATTCATAAACAATTATTGTTGAGCGTATCTCCAAATTAGCCAAACAGCACCACCATGAGGCAGACTGTCATAAGTGCCAGTGTTGACAATTAAGTGCCGTCCTGAGCACCAGAAACCACTGGCTCAAATTAAACACTGGCTAAAGGGGTAATTAAGAGTTTGGGGGGATGGGAGAGTTATTTGCTTTGCCAAACTCGCTGTTCCCCTGGCCCGTGTATATCAGGGGAGCTGCTGACTGACTGCTGGTGAGGCACAGAGGTGAAGGCCTGCCTGCCACGGGGCTACTGCCACTCATGCCCTGGGAGAACCACCTCATTTAGGGCCTTGTGGACTGGGCAAGGAACAATGACCTCCACACTTGGCAAGAAACCTCACTGGGGCCATTTTTTGGGTCGAGCCGGCGAGAGCACGCGCTAGTGCATGCGTCTTGCTTGCAAGACACTGTTGTTTACAAAAAGGGCTTGGAGCCCACCCGTTGCTGATCATTTGTCTGCCTCAGCCCGACTCTTCTTTGCAGCCCTGTTAATTGGGTGCTGGTGCCGAAACGTCACTTACGATGCTTGCTGCGGAGCAGGGACCAAGCACCGATTGATTCGGCTTCATCAGTGGCTGTCGGCTGCTCCCGATGTGATTCAGGTACTATTTCTGCCCCCTCCCACTCCCCCTGTCTGCAGCTCCCTCCATGTCCCTTTTTATTCTTGTTGTTCCTGGAGGCAGTATACGTTATCACTTGCTCAATTAGTAACAGAGCTAGTCCTTTCAAACAAAAGCCTTTTGATGCAATATTTGTTTCTAAAAAGTTATTCCCGACCCTCCCCCAGTCCTCCAGTGTTGTATCGCTTCACCCTTCACACTCGCTTCGCTTGCCCCCTCCCTTCCTTCCTTCACCCACTGTCCATCTTGGCCTGCCCCACCAGTCACAACAAAACAAGCATTGGCAAAGCCAAAATATCTTGTATAGGCGATACCTTTTGGCTTTGCTCATGCTTGTGTGTTTAAAGGTTCCCTGATCTGCCCACTTGGTCCTTGACATCTGTTGATGCACACGCATGTTGTGGGCACGGTTTGCAGACAGCCAGTGCTATGCCCTCGTGCTGTTGAGTTCAGGAACATGAGCCCCAGCCTGCCTTCAAGTTAAGGGGAAGTTTGAGAAGTTAAGTGTCACCTCTGCATAGTAGCTGCAAAGAAAGCAGTCTGCGGGAAAGTGAAAATTGTTTTTATGTATGCTTCTTGTGTGCTTAGTCTTTATTGCTGTTAAATTGAAAAACTCTTGAAATCTGGGGCGATGAAAGGCGGCTTGTCCACCTGCATCCAACAGGCAAACTCCCTGCACGAATGATCTTCGAAAGAAAAACAGTGAGAGGGTCAGTCCTGGGCTGAGAGTAACACTGCAGCCTCCAGATGGATTGGGTGGGATTCTGGACTGCCAACTACATGTGAAGAGTCTTTTGGGGGGGAGGGAGCGGGTCACCAACAGGTGATCCTGTTTTACTAATGCAAGTTCTTAGGAACACATTGTTTTACCCAGACATATTTAAATATTGTGTTTCCTTTGCACTTACTGTGATGACTAGTTTCCTAGTTATACCTCTGAAGCGCTCAGTGCTGCCACAGCAGTCCGTAGGCGCTTCACGGGGCACCTAGAAGCATTTCGGATCGCTTCGAGGGGCTCCCACTGGACAAGTATTTCTTTTTATGTCCATTTCACAATGAATTATGCTCAGCCTGTGTCTGGCTGCTTTGATGCTGACAGGTGTGTAATCTGAAGGAGGAAAAAGATACCTGTCGACGCTCTTGTTTTTTAACTTCACTGCTCCTCGCCCTCAGAGGAATCCTGTGCAGCATTGAAAATAAAAGAAAAAAAACGTTATAATTTCCTGAACACATTAATGTCTTCATTAAATCAGATTTGTAGAGCGCCATATCATTGTTGCCTAGTAGCACCCCGAGGAGGATGGCGCATTGGAATATCCTGCCTCGGCAGCCATGCCTCACTCACACTGGCGCTTCCTGTTCTTCTCTCTGGGTTTTAGTTGCCTCTTACTTGCTCAATTTGGGGGTAGCATCTGCCTCTCCCCTCCTTTTTTATTTTGGTCGGATAAGGGGAGACATTTCCTTAAATATAGTTTCTTCCCGCTTCCATATTATAACAGGGCTGGTAAGATAGGTCAGTGGGTTAATGCTCTTGCTGCACATGTATCTCTACAGCTTGAAGTGTTCGTTTTTTGGTCTGGCGTAGCCAATCCCTTTTGTTCTTAATAAACATGTATGTATTATACATGCTTACTTTATGGTGGCTTTGAGTCAGTCGGCTTCATCCATTGGTGTGATACAGTGCCCTTCACATTTTGCTTCCGCCTACCCCAGCATCATTATGGGGCACAGGGTCAGCCCACTTCAGCCATTGGTGTAGCTTGCTTTGAGTGACAGCATTAGCCATTGGCTTAGCTTGCCATGAGTGACCGCATTATGCTCTTGCACAATGTGCACTTCTGTTCAATCAGTCCTCTTCAGTTCCAAGAGCTACTGGTGCTTATAAATATATATTTTGGCTTTTAGGAAATGCTTGTCTTCATATAATGTGTGTCTTCAAAGTAGAAAACATTAAAAAAAAAAAAAAAACAACAACAAAAAAACACTGCCAGTCAATGCAGAATATTTGCAAACTCAAAAGGTCCCAAAGGTGAGGCCTACAGGCTAAAAACATTGACAAAGCCGATAGATCTTGCATAGGCGAGGCCTATTGCCTTTGCCAATGCTTGTTTTTTATAGCAACAACCCGGTCTCAGGGGTAAACAACAGGCTGATTCCGGCCTTGCTGTATGCGGATGATGCTGCATTAATGGCACATACAGCGAATATCCTGCAACGCTTAATAGATTGTTTTTATGATTTCATGGATAATTTAGGCCTAAAAACAAATTTATCGAAATCTTATGTTATGGTGATAGGTCCCAAACATGTTAAAACAAAGACTATTAAGATTGACGCCCATTTTATAGAAAATACTAATCAATTTTGTTACCTTGGTAGGATTACAAATTGAACTGGGACCCTCTATTGAGAGCCCATGTTGAGTCCTTTAATAGGGTTGCTCATAGCATTGAGGCCTTTGCAAGACGTTTGGGTCATGGCCATATAAAATCTATTTTAGATCTTTATAGAGCAAAATGTGTATTATCAGCTTCTTATGGGTTGTACATAGGGGGATATAAATTCTGTCACTCTATCGTGGTAGCTGAAAATACATTTTTGAGAAGGCTACTGAGGCTGCCGTAGAGGGTACCAATGGAGATAACTCATGCAGAACTAGGGGCAGATTTTATTTCGGACCTTATTAAAGTTCGTCCCGTACTATTATGGATGAATGTTTGGCTAAAAAAAGAACTGGACCTAAACAGATTGATCTTGAAAGATTGTTTGACATTGGAATATAGTCTTCATAATCCGTGGATCCATTATGCCAAAAGTACCCTAGATTAACGGGGTATTCCAAAATTGTTCTCTAACCCTGAGAAAATCTCTGACCTAGATGTGGGGCGGGTTAGGGAGGCGTTTCAGAGTAAAGCACATGAATCAAGATATAATAGTATGATGGCTCAAAAATCTGGGGCGCACTATGTCATGGTCACATCTATGAGTAATTATCTACTGGCGGTCGCCAGTAGATAGTTATAGTTACAACCTATTATCCATAGGAAATCCGCGACATTCTATTTGAAATAACTCTTGCCGGTTGACGTATCTTCGCAAAATTTTCAAACTTTGTGGGGCGCTCCGGTCCGCTCCTACCCTGAAAGTCTCGGGGGGATTCGTCAAGCGGGGGCCGAGAAAAAGGGGGGTCCCAAAACGCGTTTTCCCCATGCAATTTTCCATAGGAAACTTTAGACACGGCTACAGCCCGAACTGCTGAACGGAATTACACCAAATTTGGCAAAGAGGTAGTTCTTGGTTCAGAAAGAACCCTTCTTGTTAAATGGTGTAAATCCGTTCAGTAGTTGCTGAGAAAATCAAAAGTAAAAAGATAGATATATCTAGGGCCGCGGATCCTCCCGAGCACGAGCTTTATGTTAATTGGCTGTCAACACTCCAAATCAGGAAGTGTTGGCAGCTATTTTGTCCCTCGGTAGAACCGAGGGACAGAAACAAGTGCGCAAAGCGCACAAAGGGGGCAGGGTAGAAACACCCTGACCCCCTAGGTCTGCTCAGGGGTCCCACAAGGACCCCCTTGGCAAAAAATTATTATTTTTTTTTTTTATTTTTTTTTAAATCGGCAGGATGCGCTCAGGGAGCGCGAATCCTGCCGAAAAAAAAAAATCAGCGCGGTCTCCCGCGCTTCGATAGCTAACTGGCCCCGGGTGGGCCAAGTCCCGGGGGCATGCTGGGGGGGTTAATTTTATGTGTGGGGGCCTCTAAGGCCTCCCAAGCCCCGGGGACCACCACCCCCGGGGCTTTATGTTTAATGGTGCGGGAGGGCTCTGAGCCCTCCCGCAGCCCCGGGACCACCACCTCCCCGGGGCTTCTTTTTAAATTAAAAGCCTGTGTGGGGGCTCCAGCCCCCACACGCCCCGGGGACCACCACCTCCCCGGGGCACTAAGAAAAATTAAAATGGGGGTCCGTTTGGACCCCCAAGCCCCGGGGACCACCACCTCCCCGGGGCTTTCAAAATGTAGGGAGGGGGCCGCGCGCCCCCTCCTGGAGCCTGTGGTGGCCCTGGGGACCGCCACCCCCAGGGCCGGCTCCTGCAGTGTCCCGGGTGCCCAACCCCGGGACACTGCTGTTTGCAATGACAGGACGGGAGCCTCGCGGCTCCCGTCCTGTCATTGCAAACTTGCTTTGGATATTGGAAGAGAGAGCAGGGAAACCTGCTCTCTCTTCCAATATCCAAAGCCGATTGCTTTCCACATGGGGAGCAGCATGTTAGCTGCTCCCCATGTGTAAGCAATGCCGGCTCCCGTAGGACACGGGGAGCCGGCGGGACTGTGGGGGCTTGGGGACCCCCCACAGTCCCCAACGAGAGGCCAGGCCCCGGGGGATGGGGTCCCCGGGGCCATAAGTGTCCACGGAGGGGGCCACGCAGCCCCCTCCCCAAAGTAAAAAATGGGAAACATTTTTAAAAAAGTGCAAGGCCGGCCCGGGGATGGGGTCCCCGGGGCCTTAAATGGCCTGAGGAGGGGGCCACGCAGCCCCCCTCCAAATAAAAAAAAAGAGGCCATGCCCCGGGGATGGGGTCCCCGGGGCCAATACAGGCCCAGGGAAGGGGGCCACGCGGCCCCCTTCCCGTTTTTTTAATTTATTTTAATTTAAAAAAGGGGTAAGGCCCTGGGGGATGGGGTCCCCAGGGCCTAAAAATAGGAAAAAGGAAGGGGGCCACAACCCCCTTCAGGGGAAAAAAAAAAAAACGATCGGGCCCGTAGGCCCCGCCCCTTCCTTCACCACTCTGCAAACGCGCCCTGGCGCGTTTGCAGAGAGGGAACGACTCCCCTTGAATACTGGGGTCCCTGAGGCCAACTAGCCCACCAGGAACCTCCAGTATGCGCCAGGGGCTGCCTTGCAGAGAGGTGTACAGAGGCCACGCCCCTTTTACACCTCTCTGCAACGCAGCTCTATGGCGCTTTTTGGAGGTATATGGTGGGCTAGTTGCACCCCAGGGACCCTCAGGATTCAAGGGGAGTTAATCCCCAACTTAAAACGCGCCACGGGCGCGTTTGCACAGTGGTGAAGGGAGGGGCGGGGCTTCAGGTGACATGTGTGCAAACAGGCTCCGTGGCGCGTTTTAAGATGGGGAATTAAATCCTCTTCAATCCTGAGGGTCCCTGAGGGCCAACTAGCCCAACAGGTACGTCCAGAAAGCGCCACAGAGCTGCGTTGCAGAGAGGTGTAAAAGGGGTGTGGCCTCTGTACATGTCTCTGCAACGCAGCCCCTGGCGCATACTGGAGGTTCCTGGTGGGCTAGTTGGCCCGTAGGGACCCTCATGATTCAAGGGGACTTAATCCCCCAACTTAAAACGCGCCACGGGGCGCGTTTGCACAGATGTCACCTCAGGCCCCGCCCCTCCCTTCACCATTGTGCAAATATTCCTCTAAAATCAGCCTAAATACGAATTCTGATTTACTCACCTGTTATCAGGAGAGACCTCAGTGCTGCATCTTTCAGCCCAGTACTAATCCTGAAAAGTAATTTTAACCGTACTTACCAGTAACTTGAATTTCCTTCCATAGGCTAACATTGACTGGTTTCACTTGGAAATTCTTCTAAGTGTGGAGTTTTGGAACTTTAAAATATTCCTCTAAAATCAGCCGAAATACGAATTACGATTTACTCACCTGTTATCAGGAGAGACCTCAGTGCTGTATCTTTCAGCCCAGTACTGGTCCTGAAAAGTAATTTTAACCGTACTTACCAGTAACTTGAATTTCCTTCCATAGGCTAACATTGACTGGTTTCACTTGGAAATTCTTCTAAGTGTGGAGTTTTGGAACTTTAAAATATTCCTCTAAAATCAGCCGAAATACGAATTCCGATTTACTCACCTGTTATCAGGAGAGACCTCAGTGCTGCATCTTTCAGCCCAGTACTGATCCTCAAAAGTAATTTTAACCGTACTTACCAGTAACTTGAATTTCCTTCCATAGGATATCATTGCCTGCTTTTTGCTGAAAAAGTTTCTAAGTGTTGATTTTTGAAACATACAAATATTCCTCTAAAATCAGCCGAAATCCGAATTCTGATTTACTCACCTGTTATCAGGAGAGACCTCAGTGCTGCATCTTTCAGCCCAGTACTGATCCTCAAAAGTAATCTTAACCGTACTTACCGGTAACTTGAATTTCCTTCATAGGCTAACATTGACTGGTTTCACTTGGAAATTCTTCTAAGTGTGGAGTTTTGGAACTTTAAAATATTCCTCTAAAATCAGCCGAAATACGAATTCCGATGTACTCACCTGTTATCAGGAGAGACCTCAGTGCTGCATCTTTCAGCCCAGTACTGATCCTGAAAAGTAATTTTAACCGTACTTACCAGTAACTTATATTTTCTTCCATAGGAATCCATTGTCTGGTTTTCAGCAGAAAAGTTTCAAAGTGTCGATTTTCACAAACTACAAATATTCCTTAAAAATCGCCTGTATGACTTAAACGCATTCTTTCAACTGTTTACAGGAGATGCACCAGTGCTGGATCCAGGATCCAACACTGAGTTAGAAAAAGTAACGATAACAGTTTTTACCTGCTAAGTGAATTTCCTTCCATAGGATAACATTGGTGATTCTATGAGAAAAAGTTTCTAAGTGTCAACTTTTAAAATACAATAATATTCCTTAAAATCACGACTGTAACCAAAACGCTTTTACTCAACTGTTTACAGGAGATGTCCCAGGACTGAATCTAGGATCCAGTCCTGTGGTTAGAAAAGTAATCCATAAAGTAACTAATTGCATTTAACTAGAAATTCACATTGAGCTGAATGTTGCATTGTGTTTGAAAATGTGTTGCCCATTGCAACAACTGTAACTTCTGTACTTAAAAGTCTATTGCCTATGTGCAAAGTATTTAAACTAAAGTAATTCATTCTGAGAAAGTATTTTTGTAATGTAATGTATAATGTAATTACAATGTAATTTAAAAAATAAAATATGTAAAAGAAATTGTTTCTAAAAATGTAGTAAATCAGTATGAAAAAAATTAATATAAAAATTAATACATTTAAAAATTGTCATTTAAAAAACCTTTGAAATTCACTGAAAAAACTGTAGGTTTCAGGCACGTTATAGTTACAAATTAGCATTTTAAAAACCTTTGAAATTCACTGAAAAAACCATAGGTTTCAGACACGTTATAGTTAGAAATTAGCATTTAAAAAACCTTTGAAATTCACTGAAAAAAACCATAGGTTTTAGGGACAGTTATAGTTAGTTGGACATTGCACTCGTACAAAACCCGTGAAATTCCCCCGTTATAGTTAGTTCAGCTAACTATAACTCGCGCCCCCGCAATGCACTGCTGATGACGTCACATATTACATCACTCATGACATGGTCAGTGACATCACTGATGACATCACTGATGACATCTCAAATGACATCACTGATGACATCATCCACGTGATAATCTGATGCAGCTCCTCACACCCTAATATAACCTTTGATACACCCAATCTAAATTACAGAGTGCCATTCGCAAAACCATAGACACTCCAACACCAATAACTACATACCCACTCACTGATTCTTAGGTCTACACACACACATCCACTCACTCACCCGTACAGTCACTCATACTTATGGTCACTCAGTACAGGACTATCATATGCACTCTTACTCCTATATAGACACTCAAACACCGCCACTCATCCATAGAGGTACTCACACACCTAGTCAGTCATGCAAATAATTAAACACACTGCCATTTACTCACCTATACAGTTATACACACACCAGCTCACTTAATCATACAAATACTAGCACATTGTTACGCTCTTATACAATCACTGATACAAGCACACACTCATCCATACAGCCACTATCACAATCACTCACTCTCGCTTATAGCTATTTATATACTCCAATACACATATATACTGCCTTTCACATATGTAGTTACTCACACATGTACCACTGGGACATACATTCACTCACTAACACACTCTTACACACACTTACCCACCCACACAGTCTATCACAGATGCACTCTTGAAACCATCCACCCAGTGAATCACCCACTCACACATCTATGCACAGTCGCACACACCCCATCCACACAAACACTCAGGCACCCATACAGATACTCATAGAACCAATCAATAACCCATATAGACACTCATGTAGCTATTCGCAAATCCATGCATCCACTTACACACCAACAGACGGATACAGACATTCACACAGTTTAGTCACTAACCCATGCATTCAGTAAGATACGTTTAATCACTCACTTGTAGAGTCAGTCACGCACGTACTAAATCATCCATTCAGACACTTATACACCCACTCATTCTTCAATACGCCTTTCCTATATATATTAAACATATTTAAACTTTACAGAAACACACAGTCACTGGATGATGTCATCAGTGATGTCATTTGAGATGTCATCAGTGATGTCATCAGTGATGTCACTGACCATGTCATGAGTGATGTAATATGTGACGTCATCAGCAGTGCATTGCGGGCGCGAGTTATAGTTAGCTGAACTAACTATAACGGGGGAATTTCACGGGTTTTGTACGAGTGCAATGTCCAACTAACTATAACTGTCCCTAAAACCTATGGTTTTTCAGTGAATTTCAAAGGTTTTTTAAATGCTAATTTCTAACTATAACGTGTCTGAAACCTATGGTTTTTTCAATGAATTTCAAAGGTTTTTAAAATGCTAATTTGTAACTATTACGTGCCTGAAACCTACGGTTTTTTCAGTGAATATAGAAATGTATCTGACTTTAGATATGCCAGTTTTGAACAGACGTCTGCTATCTTACTTTCGCTTGAATTTGTTCCCCCAATTGTTAGTAGGATGGTGTAGACCCTCAGAACTAACAATCTGTACTTGTGATCGGGCCAGTGCAATTGACACTTTACATGTAGATTTTATATGCTATAAGTATGCATCTCTACGCCACAAGTATATCCGCCCTCTTTTTATAAATATGGATTTTAAACAAGTTCGGCCACCTTTGCTATGGTTGCAATTATTATCTAATGTCAAGGATCGCTTTTATGTATCAAGGTTTTTAGCGGGGGGTTTCATTCTGAGAGGTGACAAGTTTGGTGATATTTAAGGACGATTTTTATGATTAATTTTTTATGTTTTATGTACTTTTATGATTTACTGTGCTTAAATCGAATAAAGTAATTTTTGACTTATAGCAACAAACTGACATTTTAGGGGGAAATAAAAAAAGCATTGGCAATGCCAATAGGTCTGGCCTTAAAGGAATGTTGTATGGTAATGTGAAGTATTACAAATAAATAGCGTGGAAATGGATATGTATTTGTAGCAAAGAACTGTAGAATAATATTAGAGTAGGTTAAAATGTCAGGTGACAGTTGCACTGTCAAGCCAGACCTAAAACTCCATGAAGATTAATGACTGCCCTCCTCCCATCAGCGCAGTATGGAGAGAGAGAGAGAGCGAGAGTGAAAGAGAGAGAGAGAGACAGAAAGACAGAGCAATGGAACCAGGACATGGGTATTTGCATGTGTTGATATGTGTGCATGCACAAGTTAGGCTTTGTGTGAGGGTCTTGGGGCTGAGAAGTAAGGGTACATACCCCTTCAGGTCTCTGGGTCTTCTGGATTCCTGAAGTATCACTGAAAAAACAAAAAGTGATTGGCGGAATAGGTTAATTAATGGCAGAAACTGGTAATAACTTGGCCACATTCCATTCCATTGGTTTTAGGTTGTCTTTTCTATTACAGCCAGGAATCAACCATGCTCGTGTCTCTCTTGGCACCGCCCCACAATGGGCATCACAGGCTAACCAACCAGGCCTGATCCCCTTTGACTGGGGAAAAAGAGAAAGAGTGATGTCAGCGCAGTGCAGCACAGCACAACACGGTGCAGCGCAGTACATTCCTAAGTGAGGAAGGTTGCAGGGTGAAGATCACTTCCCACTTACAACTAGGATTACAGGGTCTTGGGCTGCCAGGGAAGACTTATGTTATTTTACATTGGGTGAGAGAGTGAGTGAAGTGCAGTGCCTCTGTGGGGGTGGACTGCATGGAAAGCATCCTCGTGGAGGGTGGAGGGGGCAGAGGAACATTTTAAATCAAGAATGGGAAACTGCTTCCCTCTTGGGACTCCACGCCCAGGTGACAGCATGACAGCACTTTATAGCACCACCCCATCTCCTCTCTACCCGCCTTTCACCCTGGCTAGTCCAGCGCCTCCTAACACCCCCTGTTACAAGCGCTAGAGTAACAGCTCCTAGTTAGTACGATGATAGTTTCCAGGAGTAAGGGGAGGTCTTGCTGCAAGACATTGAACTGTACAGTTTTTAGTAGGAGACTGCCATTGTTGGGTGGGGCTTGGGGGAGAGTGGAGGTGCAAACAGTAGGACAAGAAGTACCATGGATCCGCATAACGGCACATTCATGCCGAATGAGGAAGATTTGGGGTTTCACATCCCTTTTGTGGGCTTTTGTGAGCATTCAACATTCTTCTATCGTTTCAGCATTTGTTTGTGGCTATTAGTAACTTAAACCGATAGCAATACAGGAACGTGGCCTGGCAGCGAAGGGGGAGGTCAGATATTGGCTTTGTGTCAACCAGCTCGAAGTGAAAAGAGACGTCCCTCCGTAAGGCAGGACATCAGGCTGCCTTCTGATCAGGGTACTTATGGAATGCTAGGTTTTGAGTTAATTTCCCTGATTCTGAAACTCTCCCCATAAGCTGGGCCTAGGAACATGGCCGGCTCGGGTTCGCATGACTAGTTTTTTCTACTGGGGTTTAGTCTAACCCTGGGCGTAGGACTACGCTACGCTTGCGTAGTTTGCGCAACTACGCGCTACGCGAATTGCACGTAGCACAGTGCAAAAACACGTAGCGGGCATTTTTTGCTTGCTCGCGGTCCTCAACGTCAAGTTGCCGATCGCGAGCGTGGAAAATAAACCTCCCGACGAGATTCTCAACGCGGGGAGGTCAGGTTTCTCATTGCGAGTGGTCGCGTATGCTCGCGATGAGAAACTACCAGTCCACGTTGAGAAAACATCTACTCGAGCGGCAGAAAACGACCGCTTGCGCTGTGAAAGATGCCGTTTGCAATGATTGCACAGTGCGGACAAGCATCCGGCACTGTGCAATCAGTGCGAACAGCATTTTCCCTACCGCACTACGCAGTTCGCATAGCTTGCGTAGTGCGAAGTGCACTTCGCGTAGCTACGCGTAGCGCGACTACGCGAACTACGCCCAGGGTTAGTTTAGTCAAAGTTTGATGAATTGTGATTTTTATCCTATGAAGACAAACACCTGGCGGGCTGCATTCTATAAGTAGGTCCCTTCACACCTGGGCCTGTAGGGTTTGTGTTACTTTAAACATTGCAGGGAGCTCCCTCTAACCATGCACCTGTATATCTTGTGTTACTGTGAGCTCTCCGGGAAACTCATTTCACACCTGGGCCTGTAAGGCAGGCTGTGCAAAGGAATCTTTCACACCTGGGCCTGTGTGAAATTCTCTTCAGGGGACTTCTTTCACACCTGGACCTGTGTGACAGGCTCTGCAGAGGGCATCTTACACACCTGGGCCTGTGTGACAGGCTGTGCAGGGGGCATCTTACACACCTGGGCCTTTGCGACAGGCTCTGCAGAGGGCATCTTACACACCTGGGGCTGTGTGACAGGTTGTGCAGGGAGCTTCTTTCACACCTGAGCCTGTGTTACAGGTTCTGCAGGGGGCTTCTTTCACACATGGGCCTGTAAGACAGGCTCTGCAGAGGGCATCTATCACACCTGGAGCTGTGTATCAGTCTCTGCAGGGGGATTCTTTCACATCTGGGCCTGTGTGTCAGGCTCTGCAGGGGGGTTCTTTCACACATGGGCCTATAAGACAGGCTCTGCAGGGGGTTTATTTCACACCTGGGCCTGTGTGACAGGCTCTTCAGGGGGGCTTCATTCACACCTGGGCCTGTGTGACAGGCTCTGCAGGGGGTTTCTTTCACACCTGAGCCTATGTGGCAGGTTCTGCAGGGGGCTTCATTCACACCTGGGCATGTGTGACAGGCTCTGCAGGGGGGTTTCTTTCACACCTGGGCCTGTGTGACAGGTTCTGCAGGGGGCTTCATTCACACCTGAGCCTGTGTGACAGGTTCTGCAGGGGGTTTCTTTCACACCTGAGCCTATGTGGCAGGTTCTGCAGGGGGGCTTCTTTCACACCTGGGCCTGTGTGACAGGCTCTGTAGGGGGTTTCTTTCACACCTGGGCCTGTGTGACAGGCTCTGCAGGGGGGCTTCATTCACACCTGAGCCTGTGTGGCAGGCTCTGCAGGGGGGCTTCATTCACACCTGAGCCTGTGTGACAGGTTCTGCAGGGGTCTTCTTTCACACCTGGGCCTGTGACAGGTTCTGCAGGGGGTTTATTTCTTACCTGTTTGGTAGTTTGAGAAGTTAAGGTTCAAAATGTATAGATATCTAGTGATGCTGTACCTTTGCTGCACTTCTGCGGAGTACCATAGTACCGATAGTGGAAAAAACGTGATCTGATCGGTACTAGCACGACCAGAAGTTCAAAACATGTAATCTGATTTGCTGACCACAACATGAAGAGAAAGTTGTGGCCGCCATTTTATGGCTCAAGGACTCGGTCTCTATATTGTAAAAAAAAAAATGAAAATAAGGAATACGGGGGCAGGGTAGGGGTACCCTGACCCCCTAGGCCCTTGTGTGGGGGACGGGATCCAAGAGGGACACTCCCTGGGGTCTAACTAAAAAGATTTTTCTTGTGGTGCCCTGCTACTGCGGTACTACAGGGGATTTCACCACGGCCCATCATGTAATATTCCAAGTAAGATATTATAATACCTAACTAGAACAACATTGAACCATTGTTTGTTTCAGAGTAAAAATATATATATAATTATTGTTGACATATATATGTATGTATATACATAATGATTGTTGACATATATTGTTGTGGGGATTCTGCTCATACACAGAACTATGCATAAGAAAACAGGACCTCAGTAAATGGGGGTGTACCTCCTATCACCTTAGTACCCAAAATCCCAACCGACTAGCAATAGTGTCTCATTCGGTCTCCTACAAATATCAAGAAGCTACGAATGTTTAGACAACCCAGAACACGAGCACTCCCGACTCACCTCAGAGTCGCGGGAACAAGACACTCTTTTGCTCTCTCGCACTTGTCCACAATAAAGATAATCAGAGTCACTAAATAAGTTCAAAATGTTTATTTTGACTATAGTGATTCATAAAACAGTATGCGAACCACAACTAGCAGCAAAATGCATAAAGCAAGAATCATTAGCATTGTTACAATACCATAGAATATAAAAGGAGTCATCATTTTATAAAGACTGTGAAAAAGGCTAAATAACTGGGCCTAATCCCCCTCCCCAAGGCAGTAAGAAGTTATTTTATATAACAGAAGATCTCTAGGCGTTATTAGCAGACCCCTACCTGAAAGCCTAAACCCAAGGGTTTACATCATAGGAACAGCAGCGTTCAGCTCCATGGAACGGCTTTCTTCGAGTGTGTTTCAAAAACATGCAACAACATTATATCAAAGCACGATTCTTCCGCATTGCAGCTGTTGGTTACATGTTTTGTCTAGGTAATAGGGACTGACCAGAACAGAATAACAAGAGACATTGTTGACCGACCTTGCACATTATGTTCAGACAGAATTGAAGGGAAGGCTGAGAACGTGCAAAACAATCTGTTATCATGTACAGGGCAGAGGCAAAGTGTCGTGAAAACAAACGCTTAGCAGAGGAGTGCGCAAAAGCAGCAGCATAGGGCAAGCAAAACTCATGCTAACTTAGAAATGTTGACAATGTGTCTTAGGGCCATATAACCCCATATAACACCCTCCCCCTGGTAAGTCAGTAGGACATAGACAGAAGAACAAAAACAGAATTCAGAAGTCAGGCATTCTCTAAAATATTGGCGAGGGACTTTAAAAAAAAAAACAAATCGGAGAAAAAAGGGAAAGTTTGGAGAGAAAAAAAAACTGAAGGCACGGAGAACTTGAAACTAAAGAGTCTGTATTTCAGACAGTGGAGTAGGGACGACCCCAGTATTCAATCCATTAAGGTTTGGGTGCAAAGGAATGCAATTCCTTCCAATAGTGCATCGTTGTCAGTGGTGGAAAAAAACGATGACATCCAATTTAGTAAGCCGAAGGAACAATCATGTTCCTCACAAACAGGAGCATCCAAAAATAGAAAAGGCAAACTTGCGTGATATTCAATGAAACTTCGTTGTAGGAAAGTCTGCGCAGCTGCACAGATATCCCATTGATCCAAGATTCCAAGTAAAGCTGCATGTGTCATTGGACCATCCACAGAACAAGCCACGTCATGTGCCTCTAAGGGACCCATCAACCGGCTGAAATCAGGGATTGGACACCACGTGTTTGATAAGCAAAGTTCCATCGCCCAGGAGAAATGACACCGTTTGCAATGAAGCACTGGTTGCACGCAAGTAAAGTAGGCAAAGCGGAATGTCAAGTTGTAACTGACGCCAAGCGTTGCCAAAGGCAAGCATCCAAAAACCTCATACAGGCGATTACGGTACAGATGAAGCTGGTCCGGCCTGTGCAGTGCCACAAAGTGAGCAGCCATTACGAAACACAAGAAGGAGAAGCAGGACACCAGCTGCGAGCGCCAATATTAAGGGGAACCCTCCAAAGACGCTGGAAAATATAGAATGAATAAAAGCCGGAATTACCCCAAATATAGTTTGAAAGGAAGAGACCAGGCCAGATCCCACACATTTAAAAAAATGGGCAAGGCCTGTCGTATCAGAAGCATTAAATATTTGGTGAATTAATTCCCCAAAATGAAGTGGGAGGTTAGTGTTAAGAAGCGACTGTATCTCACTCGAGGTCCGAGCCACCTGCAGTCTGAATGTTTCACGGGCGGAAGTGAGGGCCACCTCCTGTTGGAATAAAAGGCCTTTTAGCCTGCTCAACTTGTTGAACTCTGTTTTCAAAGTCGGAATGGAAGGCCAAAGGGAAGAATCTAAACTCCCATGCGGGGGCGGGAAAAGGACATTGCTACAGCAAGTTACGCGCTGGGAAACAGTTACCAAGTATGGGACACCCGCCCGCAAACCACAGCAGTTTTGATTGTTTAAAATGAGATAGCTGCCATTAGTAAGCAATGTAAAGACAGGCGTGACGGATGGTACTGGGGTCCCTTTCAAAAAGCAAGCTAGATTGGGCGCTGACACGTTACACTCGCCGTGCAACTTAACGTGTTTGCACACAAGAGAGTGACCCAGTACTGAATCACACTCCTCCCCTGTGAGGAAAACTTCTTTATCCTCCCTCAAACACTGATAAGCAAAGGGCAGGACCCATAATTCATGCAGAAAAGCAGTGCCAAGCGGTTCAAAGCGGCCAACAGGAAAGTGTTGCATACATGATTTAAATTGAAAAAGTGAAAAGGGCAAAGTGATAACTCCATGAATTAACCAAACAGCAGAGTCTGTTTCCGCTACAGAGAACGGCAAAGGCTCCAATTGTTCAATATGTAACAGCGTATATACAGCATCTTTCATGGACATAAACTTCTGTTTATCAGTCAGGTTAAAAGGCAAGAATAAAGCAGTGGCATTCAAATAATCCCAAGGCACTTTACCCATTTTTAGTGTCTGCAACGTCCAAGCAAATTGCATGACCGACCTTAACTGATTCTGACCATGATATAACACAGAAACATCACTTTGCACAATATCTATTACAGAAGAAACAATATTGTCTAAGGTATAAATGCGTGAAGAAAGCGTATTAATGCTGTTGTCTACTACAGCAAGGACTTTTCCAAGTTTGCCTGGTCAATTTGACGCAGACGGAAGGCGGCTTCCATCTGTGAAAGTTTCCAAATTTCATTATAAGAGGCATAAAGAAATCGCTTGGCCCTTGGATTACGTCGGCCTAGGAGAAAATCAGCCAAATCTATATCGTTCGATAGGAGTGAAAGGTGCTGTTTGACAGATGCAAAGGTAGAGTGTTCCAGCCACTGCTGGCACAATTTACCTACCGAGTATGTAGTCACAGAATGATGAGGTGGATAGCGAGGATCAGGCTTAGTCTGAAAGAAACCAGGTGTAACATTATAGAAACGCAACTGGCATGCATTAGCATTAGATTGCCATAACAACCATCCCAATGGATCAATTTCAGAAACATTAAAGGAGGCATTCTGAAGGAGAGCCTGCAAAGCCTCCATGGTGTAGTTATTATGTAACCGCCAAGCATTATATTCAGCTAATGATGGAATTGAGGGGGTATTTAGGTTTTTGACAGTTGCAAGGTCATAACAGGATGTTTGGTAAATGGTTTCATTTAAAAACAGCAATTGAGTCGGGATCAGGCAGGCACGATATAATGTCTCAGTGCCCTGAACCTGCCATGGCTTTGTGCCCCAGATTGATTTTAAATCTATAGTCTGTTTCCAATGGTCATAACCGTGTGCGGCCAACTGCGTTCTAAACGAATTGGCATAAATTAGTTTAGTGTGGGATAACAGGTACTTTGATGTAGGGGATTTCTGAAGCCGAAAAAAGTAGGATTCAGGATTGGTCAAATCATAATCCGAGAAATAGGTGAACTTATTTCTAAGAGTTGTAGAACTCCCTTTTAAGGGAGTGGGACAATGTTCCCATTGGGTAAAATTAAAAACAGGTCTCATGGTGTTTGTTTTGTGTAAAAAATGTTGCCCATAATGTTGATAGCAAAAGAGATCACCATAATTGGCAGAATTTAAATATAAATCTTCAGCATCAAAGGCAGCATAATATTTTAAATCTGAAAACAATGCATGAACTGCCTCGACATCCCAATCATCCGAATGTATGTCCCGTGTCACCACATCTCCTAATGAGACGCGAAATACGTACGAAACTCTAAGGACCTCAGTCGGGCCATGGATTTCGTAAGCTACTTTGTCCCAAACGATGCTATCATGAACAGGAAAAGCTGAAATATTCACAAAAGTCTTGTCACGTTTCATGATATGGGATGAGGTGTGAGGAGCCAAAGTTCCATCTACCAATTTTACTGCAGAGCGTTCAGGGAGATAATGGCCATTTACAAGTAAAAAGAACACGGTCACAAATCCAATTGACATGAAGAGAAATAACATGATAAGAACCAACCAAATGTAGGTCCATGGGGGAACGAAGTATGTCTTTTTGAACCAGGAGTAAAAAATACGCAACTTAGATTTAGGTGCATCAGGCAAACTGGATGATGAGGAGGACGAGGCAGAAGAAAGGTGTGCCGGTTCTCCTTCACAGGCACTCACTGGACTTGCAAGCAAAGGTGAAAGTGTTGAATCGTCCATTCGTACTCGTGGGCTAGATGGTATCTCACACACGGAATCAGTAGCCGGAAAAGGACACACAAGATCCATCGCAGAAGATGATTGTCACATAGGCTGAAGATCAATTACAGTGTCCATCATATGAGCAGACATTCTTGTGGCAGCAGGTGTTGTTAAAGTCAATGGCGCTAAGGAAATTGCGGCGCACGAAACTGCAGGTGTCACACTATTCAGAATCGGCCACACGGTGTAACTTGACATTGTCCACTGAGATGTATCTGTTGTCCTTGCGACCAGGCAATGGTGGTAGAATGACAGTACGAGTACCCTTCAGTCCAAGTACAGAAACCGGAGCACGATAAGAGGGACCAAATTCTTTTTTGTGTTCAATCTTCTCCCGCACTAGATCTCCAACTTTAGGAAGCCAACCGGTAACAGGAATCAGCTGTGCATCAGCAGGCGAAGATGGTAAATGCTCAATTGCCAGAGTATCACAGGACTTTTGTAGATCCTGTAACATAGCAGAATGATTATCTACGTCAAACATAGAGGCAGCCGCCACAATGTCCAGACCATCAAGGTCAGGAACAAACATGTGAAAGCCAAAGAGCATTTCGTAAGGGGTCCGCCCACCCAGAGATCTTCTAGGGAGATTATTTAATGCACGTTGGACCCCATACAAGTGGGGCAGCCAGTCCCTGCCAGTACCTAAGACTCTAGCTGTCAAGGATTGCTTTAAGTCACGGTTCATTCGCTCCACAACTGAATTGCCCTCAGGCCTGTATGGAGACGAAAACTGCACCTGTACCCCCAACGACTTCATCGCATCCTTGTAAGCCTTAGAGGCAAACGCTGGACCTTGGTCAGAATGGAAGGTACCACAGGCAAACATCCCGATAAAGACACGCAAATCCCTGATGACATTTCGAGCGTCAGCACTACGTTGTGGCCATACCCACAGGAATCGAGTGCACGAATCAACCGCAACCAAGATATACTTGTATGCAGTATCAGAAGAAAGAGGACCGCAGTGATCAAGATAAACATAGCCAAGGGGTCTATTAGAAATACACAGCTGTGTTTGTGGCGGACATGTGACTGTAGAAGGCTTGATTTGTTGACAAACATCACAGCAAAGAACATAGTTACGAATCTGTTTATATAAACCACGCCACCAGTAACGTTGCTGAAGAATAGAGACTGTTGCCGACACACCAGCATGTGCCGAAGCAATGCCTTCGTGTGCGGCCTTGATCAAAGCTTGTCTGCGGTCAGAGTTGGGATTCAGCCGATCCCCAACTGAAGGAATGGTAGTATAAGGAACCTGTTCGGGAGTTACATGATAAGAGTATTTAGAAGGGAAACCCGCAGGATAATTACCTCCCTCCCTAGTTGCAGCAACCGCTGCCAGAATTTCATTATCAACCTTAGTCATAGATCTTGTAACTGCTGCTACGGAACACGTGGCTACTGCAGACTTGGCCGCTTCATCAGCCAGAGAATTACCAAGAGCGTGTGTTCCGATACGCTGGTGGCCAAGGGTGTGAATAACATGTGTGAGAGGCATACGTTGTTTAAGATCTGCGACTCGAACCCAAAGCGTTTTATGCTTAATTGCGCTGCCTTTAGAATCGCGGTAATCATTTTGAGACCAAAAGAATAAGTTGTCATTGAACGACTGGACACAATAGTAAGAATCGCACACAATAAGAGTATTCACAAGAGGATCAACAAACTCCAGAGCTAGAACAAGAGCACGCAGCTCGGCCAATTGCGCCGTGCAGTCTCCTAGTGCCTGTGTGTGCACAATGGATGACTTAAACTCTCCATCTTCAATGGAGCCAGCCACAATAGCACAAGCCGCAGAATAAGCATGTTTGGAACCCGTGGCCGGTTGCGCCGAGCCATCGGTATAAATGATGCATTTGTATTCACACAGAGGAAGAAGCGACAAAGGAGGAGGATGAACAAATTCATACTGCAAAAACTCCTGAGTCTGTAGAGAAGGATCAAAGACAAATGTGACATCCGAAGACGTCAAAGAAGTAGCCCACTGAATCCAACGTGGGCGCAATGCTTTAGAGTTAGGCACACTAGCTTTAGTCACCGCTTCCAAAGCAGGAAAGGGAGTGACCATAACAATGCGTTTGCCCTGCGCCAGTGAGCGTTCCTTTAGAATCGCCATCTGCACTGCCGTCAAGATTTTTTCAACAGAGGAGAAACGCATTTCAGCCGCAGTGTACAAGTGTGATTTGTATGCAATAGGTATTGTGTCGCCTTCACTGAATGTTAAGTATGTGAAACCCACTGCCCCAGAAACGATACGTATTACTAGGTTGGTGGTGTTATCACGAGTCATTAAGAAGTTAGTCGCAAGCAAATCCGCCTGCAAAGACTGCAGAACGGAAGTATGTTCCGGAAGCCAGCTGGCAGAAGAAAACTTAGGTTGTATCAACGCATAAAGCGGTTTGATACGCTGGGCATAATCGGGAATGTAAATCCTCCCGAAGTTCAAAAAACCCAGCAGGGACTGTAACTTTTTCAAAGACGGTGGTTGCAAATGTGCACATTTCTCTAGGAAGTGAGGCGCTAGACCCTTTCCCTCATTATTGAGCTCATAGCCCAAAAAGAGCACTGCCAGATGGGCAATGTGTGACTTCACAAAATTAAATTTGTAACCGTAGTCAGCAAAAGACAATATTATGTGGTCGACTCGGTCAAGATGCGGGGCGAGGTAGTCGTCAGTCAAATAGATGTCATCAACATACGACAAGGCCTCAGGGTCAATGTCATGCAACAAAGACACAATGCGTGCCGCAAAAGCACCCGGGCTATTCTTGTAGCCCATTGGCAATCTTGTGAATTTTTTCTGATTTCCGACGGCACTGAATGCGGTCAGGTCACCACTCGCACGGTCTAGATTGTGACTGTAGAAACCATTGGAAATGTCAAGTGTCGTTTTGTATTTTTTACGAACAATATTATTCACCAGCGCTGAACTGTGTGTGTTTTGCACCGCAAAGGTGCTGCAATGGCTGTTCAAATTTCTATAATCCAATACAATCCGAAAAGAAACATCAGGTTTAGGGACAGTAAAGAGAGGATTATTCATAGGTGATACACATGACTCAATGACCCCCTGATACTATAATTGTCTTAGAATGTCACAAACCGAAGCTTTCGCTTCACGTTTGATGGGATATTGAGGTTGAGGTTGTGGCATAGAGCGCAATGGAATTTCATGAGCCGGCGAATCAACGTCCCAACCCACCTGATTGCGATACACCGCTGGGGCTAAGGCCAAAGCCCATTCCTCCGCGAAAGCCTGCGATTGTTCCTCAGGGACACAACGTGAAAAACTCGGAAGTATCACATCTTCCCCGAGAAGCGGATAACACAAAGGGTGGAGGCCAATCCTTCTCCGCCAATAAAATGTCATATGTAGCGGTTAGATTCTCCCAGAAAACAACCTTCACGGGACGCAGTATATCACCTTCAATTTGGAAAAGGACTTTGTGTAGTCTATCCGGGGGGCAACCCGGGTATCTGCAGTCTCAATTGTAACAAATGTGTCAGTTGCTGTCACATCCAGACGGGGACGTAGAACCTCCCTGACTATGGTAACTTCCGCCGCGCTGTCGAGCAGAGTCACTGCCCAAGTCTGATCCAGGAGTCGCGTCCTCACCGTCTGTGGCATATCTCGCTGTTAAAGCGGCAACCTTTTTCTTTTGAAAAGGAGGACGGGTTCGTGCGGAATCACCCTGCTTGTCCTCGACTTCAAACTGTCGAGGCTGTTCACGAAGTTGTGACGCAGGTTGACTTCTACCCCGATCCTGACGATCCCCTCCACCGGCTTGTGAGCCTGATGTGTCCTGTAAAGAACGAGGAGAACGCTTGTCAGGAACCTGAAATCTTTCAGGAGACTTAATTTTAGTGCGATCGCTCGCGCAAGTCATAAGTACGTTCAGAAGCATTGGGGGCCGGGGAACTGGCACGCGAACCCTGCTTCTTATTCCTTTGCCAATTCTTTTCAGGAAAGAAAGGGTGCCCATCCTTGTCAGGCTGGGCTTTCTGTTGTGCTTGAGACTGCGTTTGTATTGGAGTCGTAGGCTTATTTCCCAGACTATTGCGGCCTATGGTTTTGTAAGCCTTTGCAATAATCTTTGGTAATTCTCGTGGTCTGTCAGGCTCTGCGACCGCCTCTAAGCGGTTTGCAACTTGAAAGCTAACGGCATCGCCCTTGACATTCGCAAGGATCATATCAGCAACCACGTCGAACACTCCCACCAGTCTCATCCCCAGCTCAACAGCCGCTTCTGCACCGTGTTCATCTTGAACGCGTTTAATCACAGAGGGGAGTACTGTCATGGAGGGGGTGCCGAAACACATAGAATATACCGCTGCAAACACCCTGCCCCAGGTGTTACAATCAGCCAATTCGGGAATTAAGTCTTTGGGTAAACTAATAGTTAAGATCCTGTGTTTATCCACAGGAGTGGTATTAGGAAAGACAGCTTCTATCTGTCCAAATCTTTCGGCAAGACAATAAGGAAATTCATCCTTATTCTGTGGGCACTTGCCCATGACAGAATTAACAATAACGGGACTGATGGTTACGCCACCAGGACCCACAGGTTGTACTGCAGCGCCAGGTGGTCCCACCTGGACGGTGCGTGTTACGTACTGGATTACAGCTCTATAGACGCGGAGCAACAATGTATGTAAGACGCGGAGCTCTGCCAGAGTCACAGTTGTAAAAGCATGTGGGTGTGGGATAAACCCAGCCAAAACGGGCCATGTGGCCACATCTATAGATAAAGGGCCTAAACGGACCACCGTTAATGGGTGAGGAAGGGCGCCATTAAACCAAATACGGTGTTGCCAAGCTATAAGCGGAATCTCAAGCGCTCTATAAGGCTGATACTGCTGAGGAACGGCGGTGGCAGCATACGTGTGAAACAAATCATCAGTGCCATCCACCGCCGGAAAGGTGACCCAAGAGTAAAAAACTTCAAATTGGTGAGCCGGATCGGCTTCCACCACAAAAATAAGTGCGGCCCCAGCATCAGGGACTGCATAATGAGTCAAGTGCGCCCTCAGCGCAGCTCTGCTATGAGCCGGAATATCAACTACCGCCATTATAGAGAAGACAGTAGAACAACTTAAAGAGTGGCAGCGCAAACATGGGTTATAAGTAAAGAAAGACCTTTTAAAACTTCAAGCTTGAATAAACCTATAAAAATGTCAATATAGGAGGCTACTCCGTCACAGCTGTCTCCGGAAACAGAAGTGAGGGTATTGTGGACCAGCACGATCACTACTCAAGCGTCTCGTAGATAAGAACCAGACCAAGCATTGGCGGCGCCATGTTGCGGAGATTCTGCTCATACACAGAACTATGCACAAGAAAACAGGACCTCAGTAAATAGGGGTGTACCTCCTATCACCTTAGTACCCAAAATCCCAACCGACTAGCAATAGTGTCTCATTCGGTCTCCTACAAATATCAAGAAGCTACGAATGTTTAGACAACCCAGAACACGAGCACTCCCGACTCACCTCAGAGTCGCGGGAACAAGACACTCTTTCGCTCTCACGTACTTGTCCACAATAAAGATAATCAGAGTCACTAAATAAGTTCAAAATGTTTATTTTGACTATAGTGATCCATGATACAGTATGCAAACCACAACTAGCAGCAAAATGCATAAAGCAAGAATCATTAGCATTGTTACAATACCATAGAATATAAAAGGAGTCGTCATTTTATAAAGACTGTGAAAAGGCTAAATAACTGGGCCTAATCACCATCCCCAAGGCAGTAAGAAGTTATTTTATATAACAGAAGATCTCTAGGCGTTATTAGCAGACCCCTGCCTGAAAGCCTAAACCCAAGGGTTTACATCATAGGAACAGCAGCGTTCAGCTCCATGGAACGGCTTTCTTTGAGTGTGTTTCTAAAACATGCAACAACGTTATATCAAAGCACGATTCTTCCGCATTGCAGCTGTTGGTTACATGTTTTATCTAGGTAATAGGGACTGACCAGAACAGAATAACAAGAGACATTGTTGACCGACCTTGCACATTCTGTTCAGACAGAATTGAAGGAAGGCTGAGAACGTGCAAAACAATCTGTTATCATGTACAGGGCAGAGGCAAAGTGTCGCGAAAACAAACGCTTAGCAGAGGCGTGCGCAAAAGCAGCAGCATAGGGCAAGCAAAACTCATGCTAACTTAGCAATGTCGACAATGTGTCTTAGGGCCATATAACCCCATATAACAATATATGTATGTATATACATATATATGTATATACATATATATAATGATTGTTGGCATATATATGTATGTATATACATATATTTATATATATAATGATTGTTGACATATATATGTATGTATATAGAAATGACATGGCTACTAAGGATGAGTTGAATTAGAATCAGGCCTTTAGGTTCCTCTTTAGTCTAACTGAACATGATAGATAAACTCGGATATTGAGGGACCAGCTATAATATGCTGCATAATCAAAGCTGCACACATTGGGTGTTTTTATTAGATGTTACAGGTGGTTTTAATAATTTTTTAGCACTTTTTACAATTTTTAACACTAAGCAAATGCACTTTTTGACACTAGGTTTGTACAGCAATTGACAACTCTTGCACTACTAACATGAGAATGTTGTCTCTTTTTGGAATTGTCAACACAATTGGGCATTTAAGCCGGAATGTACCTAGCAGATATATTAATAGCGAATAGAATAATTAGGAGAATTTTGTGAACAACATAGTGATTACTCTGGACAACAGACCACTATGGTATTTTACCTGGACTCTCTTTTGTACTG
This sequence comes from Calotriton arnoldi, assembly GCA_963921515.1. Classification (NCBI taxonomy): domain Eukaryota; kingdom Metazoa; phylum Chordata; class Amphibia; order Caudata; family Salamandridae; genus Calotriton; species Calotriton arnoldi. Next base: position 1,624,729 of record CAWUFW010001460.1, read on the forward strand.
TTATTTTACTGTGTTCTATTATTCTCCTGGTGTTCAATTTTATTCAATTTTACTCTAATATTATCTGCTATTTATGATGGTATTTATTGTGTTGACACCAGTTTTATACTATCAAATAGTTTTATTTTACTATTTATTGCTGTCATTGATAACTGTGTGTCACTGTCACTTTAAGCATTCACCTAAAAAACAGTATAAAACAACTACCCACCTGACAGAGCGTGTCATGTGATCAAGGCCCGAGGAAGGGCTGAAACGCGTCATGGCTGTAAAGGTTGGAGAGCAATAAATGTTATTCTTTGCTGCACTAAAAACTGAGGTCCGTGCTCCGTTACTTGGGAAGCAATCCATGTCTGGCGGAGTCTTTCTTATATATATGTATGTTATATAACAAATTGATGTCGCACTCCAGCAATACTGTGTTAAATGGTTTTATTCACCACTACCACCAACGTGGTAGTGGTGAAGTGGATAGGAGATCACCGGAATACACCTTGCATAACAAAATGTTAATTCAAATGGTTGAATTTTGTCTTTGTAACAATATTTTTATGTTTCAGAACTCACTCTATCAACAACAACGAGGCGTAGCTATGGGGTCCAGCTTCTCCCCCAGCTATGCCTGCCTACACATGGGATGGTGGGAGGCGCTGGTCCTCCAGAAAGAGCATAAGGCAGTTGTCACTGAGAACATTAAACTTTGGCTTAGATTCATAGATGACCTCTTTATAATCTGGCAGGGGACACGAATAGAAGCGGAAAAATTCATAGAGGTTTTGAACATCAATAGCCTTAATCTACATTTTACGGCCACTTTGAGCACTGAGAGTGTCAACTTCCTTGATGTACAGATATACATCAGGGAAGGCAAGCTGGCAACAAAATTGCACCGCAAGCCTACTGCTGGCAATGCAACCTTGCACGCTAGCAGTTCTCACCCTCAACACCTAATACAAAGTATTCCATATGGTGAGATGCTCCGGCTCAAACGTATATGCAGCTGTGAGGATGATTTAAAGACAGCACAATTAGCCAGTCAAAATAGGTTTTTAGAAAGAGGATACTCTAGGAAGTGCATCACCGCTGCCATTGCTAAGAGCAATACAGTAAGGAGAGAATCCCTCCTTGACCAAGCTACATCATCAGAGGGATTAGATCTAGAGGCACTGAACAGAAGGAAATATCCAAAACCTTTAGAATCATCCTGAGATACAACAAACAAGGAAAGGCCATCAATAAGATTATCCAGAAAAATTGGCCTTTGGTCCTAAGTGACCCGGTTATAGGCCACCTACTATCCAACAGAGTGGCCATTACATACAGTAAGGCACCCTCAATGAAGGACACACTTGTCCCCAATGATCCTAGCAGCCAATTAAAGGGTACATGGCTATCACAGAGGAAAGGATTCTTCAAATGTAGGCTTTGCAAAGCATGTCAATTTGGGGTCAACCGGACATCCTATAAGACTCCATTTGGGAACCAAGAACGTCCCATCAACAAAGCTTTGACCTGCAAGTCAGATTACGTTGTTTATGTGCTGGAGTGCCCTTGCGGCCTACAATATGTAGGAAGTACTATACTTCAGGGGCACAAGAGGGTACTCCAGCACATTAGGGCTATCAAAAACAAGGATCAATCCTACCCTGTGGCTCGGCATTTTGAAGAAGTACATAGTGCAGATCCCAAAGATCTGAAATACTTTCTGATTGATGCCGTCCCCCCCAATAAGAGGAGGAGGAAACAGGGAAAAGGCCCTAAGAAGATTAGAAACACGCTACATACTTGATCTGGATTCTAAGCAACCTGGGGGCCTTAATGCCACGGAGGACTTGTACACATGCCTCTAGATAGAACTTGGATGTAGAGGAGATGTTCACACGTGCACACATCCATAGGTAGAGATCGATAACAACAGGTCCCTCAAAGTCAAACTGGCAGGGTATACTGAAACCGCATAACACCCCCGTTTATTACCAACACAGTTCTTTTAAATAGAATTTTAGCTTTTTACACTAAGGTGAAATTTGCACACAGCACTTTGTTTTTGTAATTAGAATCTGCACCAGCACTTGTTATGTCAAAACGTAAGGTTTACAAAATTGATGTTTATATTCTATTAATTATGTAGGCACTAGCACTTTAAACATGCCCAAACTATCAGTCAATTCACCTCTAAAAAGCCAGTAAGGGGCTAAAAAATATGCAAGGGGTTGAAATACATACGGGCATGTTTTAGCAACAATTTTAGATATTTTGAATGGCTTTTAACAAAATCCTTTTTAGGCAAGGTTTTATGGTTTTATAGTCTTAAATTCTTAACAGGAATTTTGAGGTATTTATATTTATACCTGGACGCTGCATTAACCAAGACCTATTGATCTACATCGGCAGCATGTTGTCAGTTTCTATTGTTGGTTGATGCGAAAACAAATGTAAAGTTTTAAATGTGCTAAAATTAGTAAACGCAATTTGTAAAGGTTCTATGGTTGAACAATTTGTATTATCAAATGAATTTTAAAGGTATTTATACCTGGATGTTTTTCTAACCGGAACCGACTTATGTAAACAGTATGTTTTCAATATCCATTGCTACCTTACGAAAACATTGCACATGTCACTTTAAGTAGGTAAAAAAACCGTAAAAAAATGGTTTAAAAGCTAACCTCTAACTGTGAGGCGCGTCATGTGATCAAGGCCCTCCGGGGTCGAAACGCGTCATGCTGTTGTTTTGAGAGCGGAATAAAACTACTTACCTGCACCAAACTGTGGTCCGTGCTCCTGTTCGTATAAAATACCAGCAAGGGAAGAGCGGAGTAGCGTTGTTATACATATATATGTATATACATATACATGTCTATACATATACATGTATATATATATATATATATATATATATATATATATATATAATGATTGTTGGCATATATATGTATGTATATGCATATATTTATATATATATATATATATATATATATATATAAAATTGTTGACATATATATGTATGTTATATAACAAATTGATGTCGCACTCCAGCAGTACTGTGTTAAATGGTTTTATTCACCACTACCACCAACGTGTTTCACCATATATATATATATTTTGATTGTTGACATATATATGTATGTATATACATAATGATTGTTGACATATATATGTCGAAGTAGGTGGAGGAGGAGGCAAGATGGCGGCAGCGACGCTGGCCGAGTGAGCTGACTTTCAGTGCTCTCCTGAGTACTACCCTCCACCTTTCGTACGTGGCTTGAGGCGGTGTGGCTCTGAAGGAAAAAGAATCGCCGTGCTCTCGGGCATGATTTGGCGCTCGTGGCTGTGGCGTCTGGACTTACCTGCACCGTCGCGTTTGGCCTCTGCAAGCCCTCTCTTTTGGGCAGCGGTCTCCACGACTCGTACCTGCCTAATAACTCCGATGGCCCCAAAGACAATGGGGAAGGGATCCAAGACGCGCGGGCCTCCTAACGCTGCTGAGGGAGATAATGAGACACGCCGGTCGGCCGCAGGGACTGCTGCTAGCCGGCCAGGAATGGAAGGAACCACAGACCGGGATGCGGGCCGAGTAGGCGGAGGAGGTACTTCTGTTCGCGCCCGTCAAATGGTCACTTCAATGTTTAAAGCTCAAACCCAGAGAAATAAGAAAACCGAAGATGCGGTTTCTGGAGGTAAACCTTCAGTGAAACGAGTGGTGTCCCCTACTTCACCGACGGAATGTGAAATTCCTGGGCTCCCAGATGAGGCGCTGAATCAAGGTACTGTGACCCCTTCCGAGACAGATTCTAACGATCTAGCTATGAATGGCACTGGTGGCGTGATGGGGCAGGGTGTGCTAAATGGAACTGAATTTGCTGAATTTGAAACTGAAGCTAATCAGGATAAACCGGCTAAGACTTTGAAATTAGGCAGTGAAAAAACGAGTAAGGTGCAAGAACCACAACTTATGGGTAATGTAGTCTCTCCCTGTGGGGACCTGGGGATCGCACTGAATATATTGAGCTCAGATCTAATGGCAACGAAATCTCCCTCTGACCTTCAAGATGTTGAAACTTGCGCTCCGGTCCCTGTGAAGGATGGGGACTCAGGGGAGAAATTTTACTCTATGTCGGACCCCTCTATGTCTTCAGGGGATGAAAGCCTTGGGAGGGATTGGGTGGAGGATGAGAGTGATACAAGCAGTCTCCGCTTGGCCGGGGGAGAGTTCGGTGAGAATTCTCCTCATATCTCTGCTAAAGTCCAAAAAAGGGAACTTGGCACCCCTGCTATAGATAAAGTCTCCGGCTCCGCAGGTTCAATGGTCTGGGACTCTTCTTTTTCTCCTGAACTGGATGGAGTTGGCGTAATCGATGGAGCAACAGTTTTAGGACCCCCAAATTTAAATCAAGCTACACCTAGTGAAATTACCCTCTCTACCATCTACCAGAGCATTTCGGCTCATAGGGAGGAGACTCGTGTGGAGAGTTCACGCACCCAGGGGGCTTACCGTAAACTGCAGAATTCAATACGCAGGGTGGCTAAGACCTATTCCGACTTCGCCGCCAGAATCGGAGAAGCGGAAGCAAGAATCTCCACAATGGAGGATGAGCTTGTCGCGCAAAAGACTCTTACTCATTCCTTGGAAGCCCAGAAGATGGATACATTATGGAAAATAACGGACCTTGAGAATCGATCAAGAAGAAATAATTTGCGGATATTGGGCATACCAGAAGGCAAGAAAGGTACAGATGTTCGCCAATTTGTCGTGGAACTGTTTACCGAAGCATTCCCGGATCTGAAGCAATGGGACTGGAAAACTGAAATTCAGAGGGCCCACCGGTTCCCTTTCAATCAACGTAAACAGACTGGTTTAGTTGCTGAAAAGCCCCATGCCATCTTGATCTGCCTTAATAACTTTTTGGCCCGAGAGGCATTATACGATCTAGCTAGGCCAGATAGGAAAAGGGCAGGGAATGGCTGTGATTTCTTTGTGAGACCAGACTATTGCCAGGCAACAGTTGAAAAAAGATGGCAACTTCGCCAATTAATTCCACGATTTCAGGAAAAAGGGGCTCAGGTGTTTTTGCTTAACCCTGCTAAATTGAAAGTGGTCTTTAAGGGGGAGGCGAAATTTTTTCTATCTGAAGTATCAGCAAAGGAATTTTTGCACACATTGTTGGATAGGCAGAGGATGCATTACGATTATCTATGTTTAACCCGATGTTGATGCTGGTGCTGGCTTAAAGGCACCCTATTCTAAATTTGTTCTGGACTTAAATTGGTGGAGGGGAAATTTCCTTTTTCTTGTTTTCTTTGTATTTTTCCTTCTGTGGTGGGGGGGGGGGGAGCTCAGGAGAGAGGGGGGTCTTAGTCAGCTCTCCATCACAGAGGACCGATGGTCCTTATGCCTCAAGAGGAGGGTGGAAGGAGGGGATCTTGGGGGGGGGGCGGGGGAGGTCAGGGGTTAAGGGTGTGAGGCGGGATGGGGGAGGGGGGAGGGGGTGTGTTGTGGGGGTTTTGTTTTGTTCTCTCTTGTTTTGCTATTGCGCTGCTATATGGATAAGACAGTTTGGAGTGTGTTTTATCACTATGCCCAATGTTTTCTTTCACTATGTAATGTGTGGCCTAGAGTATACCAATTACAAGGATGATGGGTAGTCTGCGTATCTGCTCACTTAATATATGTGGTCTCAATGATAGGAGGAAGCGGGGCATGTTAGCCAAACAGCTCCGCTATATGAAGATTGATTTGTTATGTCTTCAGGAGACCCATATACCGTGGAGCAAGCGTGGTGGTTGAAGGATCTAGGACTTGAGGTTTTGGCTTGTACCCGATAGGGCACAACAATTAAGGGGGTAGCTATTTTAGCCAGGCGCGGGGTGGCTTCTTGCAAACGAGTCAAAGTAGATAATCTGGGCCGGTGGGCGATTGTTGAAATTAAAATAAATAATACCCCTATGTCACTCTGCTCAATTTATGGATCTAATCTAGATGATCCGGATGTTTTAAACTTTCTAAGCGTTGAACTTGCCCTATGGTCGCACCCTTTAATATTTTGTGGCGATCTCAAAATCCACTTAGATAGTAAGTTTGATATATACAATACTCTTCCATATCAAGGTAGGAAAGTTAGAGTTTTTAAAGCTCTTCAAGGACTGGTGAAGGAACATGGGCTACTTGATAGTTGGCATAAACAAATCACCTGATCCCGGATACACGTTTTACTCAGCTCCCCATAATAAGCTAGTTCAGTTGGACTATTTTTTTTTATCTAGTCAACTGGTTGAGACAGGTAAGATCGAGATTTTTTCGAGAATTATTTCAGATCATAATCCTTTAACGATTGAGATTCCATTGAGGGGTATTTCAAAGGCCCAAAAGTCTTGGACCTTTGAAAGGAAACTCTTGCTTGACGAGGCATACTGCACTCATATGACTAATTGGATTGAGAATTTTTTTTCTTTTAATCATAATACAGCTTCAGTCTTGATTGTGTGGGATGTTTTTAAAGCAGCTGTCCGAGGGGAAACTCTAAGCTTCTCCATCGCCCGTCAAAAACAATACAGGAAGAAATTAAAAATTGGGTAGAACAATTAAAGTCAGCGGAGTGTGAGTTAATGAGCAGAATCCAGGGGGGGACGAACATAGAGGAATGTCATCAACGTATTGCCATTATAAAATCTAAAATTCATCGTCACTTTAGTGGAGAGGTGGCAGCCAAATATATGCAACGCAGGGCTGAGTCATTAGGCTGGGGGAAAACACTGGCAGGGTATTAGCCAAACGACTGCAACAGCGAGAAGTGGCCAATCGTATTTGCAAAATTACGGATCATACAGGGCAAGTCCAGGACTCCCCGGCAGGAATTCTGAATGTTTTTCAGAAATTTTATAGTCAACTTTATGCCGAGGAACCGGTCTTGACAGGGATAGGATCTTTGGAAGAATTTTGTAATGGCATGGAAACAATGAAGGTAACTCAGAATCAAAATGAGGCACTTGAAGCCCAGCTTACATGGGAAGAAATAGATCTTGCAATCACATCATTAGCCATGGGTAAGGCTGTCGGTCCAGACGGAATCCCTTTGGAATTCTATAGGACATTTCGACAAGTACTCAAGTATGATATTATGCTCTTATTTGAACAGGCTTGGAAAAGCCATATCCCTGATTCATGGCGGAAGACCACCATTATCGTTTTTAGGAAAAAAGGTAAACCAGAACTCAATCCAGCATCCTATAGGCCTATAACCTTGATCAACTGCGACAGCAAAATATATTCGAAGCTATTGGCAATTAGACTTGGAAAAGTTATCACCCCTCTGGTTTCTTTACGCCAACATGGGTTTATCCCAGGAAGGGACACATCGGATCATGTCCGCCGGATAATAACTCTTCTCGATTGGGCACAGGCCACAGGGTCACCGCTAGGGGTTCTCCTCTTGGACGCTGAGAAAGCGTTCGATAGGGTCTCCTGGCGGTTCCTCTGGTCTGTCCTATGTTGGAAGGGGCTAGGTGGGGGCTTTATACAAGCAGTAAAAGCAATGTATCTATTTCCAGAGGCAGTGATACGGATTTCAGGGCAGGATTCCAAGCCATTTACTATTAGTAGAGGCACAAGGCAGGGGTGTCCTTGTTCACCCCTGCTTTTTGCCCTGTATATCGATCCTTTTTTAAGAAAACTTGAGCTAAGCTTCCACATTAAAGCGGTTAGGATTGGGGAGATCGAGTATAGGGCATTGGCATACGCAGATGATATTGTGGTACTTACGAGTGATGTTTTTTCTGCTTTTCCAGTGGTGAAAGATCTAGCAACTCAGTTTGGCGCTATTTCGGGGTACAAGCTAAATGTGGATAAGACTCAAATTATCTGTTCAGGTATGTTATGCCCCTCGGACTTCCCAGTTGTTTCAGAGGCTACTTATTTGGGTATCACAATCACAACTGCGGTTGATAAAATACCTGACTTAAATATCAAACCAATAATTGAAATTGCTAGCAAGAAATTGGAGAGATTGGATCACCTGCACCTTTCTATTTTTGGGCGTAGTAATGTCATCAAGATGTCTATTCTACCCAAATTTCTCTACCTTTTTAGGACCATTCCTCTTGAGTTTTCCTCTTCCGGTTTTGCAAGGATATGTTCTAGGTTTCTTTGGGGTTATCGCAAGTCCAGAAGAGCGGCCAAATGGATGATTCTCCCAAGACAGCGTGGGGGATTGGCTATTCCCAGTTTTTTGCTTTATTACTGGGCCGCTATTTTACAGCACATGGCTATTTTAGCTGTTTAGGGTTTTTTGTACATCAGGGAGTAGGCGCTCAGACTCGTGCGCGTCTGTGTATCAAGGCTATTGTGTATGTACGGTGCTGCCAGGTTGGGGGAAGTACCCTGTAACCACCGTGATTTATGTGAGTCAGCAACCCACACTGGTAATATGGACACTATCCTGGGCACACGTGGTTGGGATAAATATTCAGAAAGTCTCCGAAGTTGCGCAATTTATGATCGACATCAGATTTGTGAGTCCATATTATTTTTAATGATAAACAAAGGAAAGCGATCAGCCGACACGTGTTTCGTCACAGTGGGAAGTAGTCACGTGACTCTTCAGGGCCGTGTGGGTATTGACGGTATGAGCGCTGGTGAAGCAACGGGCGTCCCGGTATGGGAGGGTATAGAACCTGCCCGGGTGCATTCGTAGTCTACTTCCCACTGTGACGAAACACGTGTCGGCTGGTCGCTTTCCTTTGTTTATCATTAAAAATAATATGGACTCACAAATCTGATGTCGATCATAAATTGCGCAACTTCGGAGACTTTCTGAATATTTATCCCAACCACGTGTGCCCAGGATAATGTCCACATGGCTATTTTACTTGGTGGCGCTAAGGCTAATATTTCAATGGAGAATACCCCCTCTATATATGAACTGGGTTTGGGGAGTCAAGCTAAGGGTTGTCTGGTCTCGATTCTCGAACCTAGTTACTATAAAAAGACTAGATTTAAAATTCTGAGGGCAGCACATAAGGTGTGGAAACAGGTTCGGCGGAAGTTTAAAATTTCTAATCTGAACGCATATACCCCAATTTTAGCCACAGGTACGCTGCCATCATTCTTTCGGGATCGGGTTACTTTTGAGTGGGCCAATAAAGGCATTTACTCGCTGGGGGATTTTTATAAAGATGGGCAATTAGCAACATTTGCAAAATTGCAGGAAGAATATGGCCTCTGTAGGGGGGATTTTTTAAAATATCTGCAGATCCGGAGCTTCTTGGGGGAAAATTCGCGTAGAACGGCTTCAAACTTTGAAAAGATACCCCTGGTGGAAGCCATCCAAAAGAAGTCCCGGCTAGGGAAGATTGATCATATCTTACGTGATTCTTTTCCTGATGATATGGCAGTACGTTCAGATAAATGGACACGCAAGTGTGGGGAAGAAGTCATTGATATTGAGGATTCTCTGTCCCTAGCGAGCCAGATTTTGATTACTGGGAGCCTTAGGAGCCAACACTTTATGTCAGTCTTTGATTTGTATTATACCCCCGCGAAGATTACCAAATGGAGGGGGATAAGGGGAGGGAAATGTAATAGATGCGATCTCCTAGCAGCAGATACTATTCATATGTTTTATTCCTGCCCAAAATTGGCAGTTTTTATACATGATATAGAAAGATTTTTGACTACTACCATGGGGATATCAGTCTCCGTTACACCAGCTCTTCTTATTCTGGGGGTAGGGAATAATTCTGAAGTCGGTAGTAGGGTAAGATCTGAGACAGGCTTTTTGTTTATAGCTATGGCTTTTGCCCGCTTATGTATCACTTCCAATTGGATTAGTGCTGACCCTCCAACCTTCTCTAACTGGCGCGCTAGGTTATTTGCTGCATATAATATCGAATCCTCAATTTATAAATTAAGAGGCCGTAGGAAGAAAGCGTTGGGACAACGAATCTGGGCTCCTATTGCAGACCTGGTCGATTAAAGGAATAGGGAGGCTATCAGTATTTCCTTGTTGTTTTTTTAGTTTAAAATTTTTTAAATTTTTTTTTTAAATGAAATAGGGAAATAATGAATTATTGGTCTTGAGGCTTGACAACTCTGCATTTCCCGATGAACTGTATAATTATTGATTGCTTATTATATGCTGCATGGTCATTTCTGTTTTCTTTTCTTCACATGGCTTTTAATGCCCTATGCTTTTTTGTATTAGCAGTATTATTGTTTTATGTTTTTGCTTTATTCGAGGGAACAAAACAAAATGTAAAAAATTCAATCGTTTTTTTTTAACATTTAAAAAAAAGACATATATATATATATATAATGATTGTTGATATATATATATATATATATATATATATATATATATTATCTACTGGCGGTCGCCAGTAGATAGTTATAGTTAGGACCTATTTTCCATAGGAAATCCGCGACATTCTATTTGAAATAACTCTTGCGTCGGTTGACGAATCTTCGCGAAATTTTCAAACTTTATGGCCCGCTCCGGTCCGCTCCTACCCTGAAAGTCTCAGGGTGATTCATCAAGCGGGGGCCGAGAAAAGGGGGTCCCAAAGCGTGTTTTCCCCATTCATTTTCCCATAGGAAACTTTAGACACGGCTACAGCCCGAACTGCTGAACGGAATTACACCAAATTTGGCAAAGAGGTAGTTCTTGGTTCAAAAAGAACCCTTTTTGTTAAATGGTGTAAATCCGTTCAGTAGTTGCTGAGAAAATCAAAAGTAAAAACACATATATATCTGGGCGGAGCCTAACCACACATGTCATCGTGAGATCTGATTGGCTGTCAGCACTTCATCCTGGAATTGCTGGCAGCCATCTTGGGACCAATATAAATGATAGTACCCCATTGAAATGCATTGTAGTGAATCGAAGATTTTGAGGGTTACCAAAAGGAGAACTATAAAGGGTGATAACAGACTTTAGTTACATTAGAATTCATTTGTTGATGGTACCATACTAATTTCAGGAATTGTGGTGTGTTCTAAGGTGATTTTACCCTGTGAAAAACCTTCTTCTGGGATATCATGAATCATGTTTGAGAGAAAACTATTTTCACATGCTTGTCCCATACAGTTTTGGAAGGTGCCCCAGAAGCTAAAATGAGAGCATATTTTCTGTAAATTCACATTATCTTTCTCAGTCATGTGAGAATGAAGTCTGACATTCTCAGTAAAACATGTACATCCAACAAGGGCAGAGACTGTCAGTTGATTCCTTTGTGTTCTACTGCAGCTTCCCAGAGTGTTCTAAAGAACAACTAGAGTGCTAACAGCCTTACTTATGACAAAAGTATGGCACACCTGAAGCCATCTTGATTGGAATAAACTGGTAACACTTAAAACATTTAATTTAAAAGGAACAAAATGATGGGGTTCATCTTGTCATAGAAATTATGGTTAGTGCTCTGGAAAGAAAAATTAGGACGTTTCAAGTGTGATCTCAAATATCTTCCTGTTATATTTCAACAGGAGCAGCCTGTCAGTTGATGCCTTTGTGTTCTACTGCAGCTTCCCAGAGTGTTCTAAAGAACAACTAGAGCGCTAACAGTCTGACTTATGACAAAAGTATGGCACACCTGAAGCCATCTTGATTGGAATAAACTGGTAACACTTAAAACATTTAAATTAAAAAGGAACAAAATGATGGGGTTCATTTTGTCATAGAAATTATGGTTAGTGCTGTAGAAAGAAAAATTAGGACATGTTTCAAGTGTGATCTCAAATATCTTCCTGTTATATTTCAACAGGAGCAGCCTGTCAGTTGATGCCTTTGTGTTCTACTGCAGCTTCCCAGAGTGTTCTAAAGAACAACTAGAGCGCTAACAGTCTTACTTATGACAAAAGTATGGCACACCTGAAGCCATCTTGATTGGAATAAACTGGTAACACTTAAAACATTTAATTTAAAAGGAACAAAATGAGGGGGTTCATTTTGCCATAGAAATTATGGTTAGTGCTGTAGAAAGAAAAATTAGGACAATTTTTTAAGTGAGATCTCAAATATCTTCCTGTTATATTTCAACAGGAGCAGCCTGTCAGTTGATGCCTTTGTGTTCTACTGCAGCTTCCCAGAGTGTTCTAAAGAACAACTAGAGTGCTAACAGCCTTACTTATGACAAAAGTATGGCACACCTGAAGCCATCTTGATTGGAATAAACTGGTAACACTTAAAACATTTAATTTAAAAAGGAACAAAATGAGGGGGTTCATTTTGCCATAGAAATTATGGTTAGTGCTGCAAAAGAAAATTTAGTGCATGTTTTAAGTGAGATCTCAAATCCTCTTCTATTTCATTAGAAAATTCTGACATGCAGACTGAAACAATCACTTTCAATACCAGCAGTAGACTTCCAGTTAACTCCTTGGTGAGCAGTAGCTTTACTACAGTGATCTAATGAACAACTAGAGTAATAACATTCTGAATTTATGGCAAATGTGTGACACATCTGAATGCCTTCTTGATGGAATCAAAGTAAAAACTGAAAGCATTTCCTACTGAGGAGACTGCAGTAAATGAGGAAATTAGGAAACTTCATAACAAAGAAGTCTTCCAAGATGGCCACCAGTGAAAAAAGAGCCCAAATGTAGCACAAATATTACCCAGATGTAGCCCACATGTAGCCCAATGACAAAAGTGTGCAAAACACTTTTTATTTTTAGTTTTTTTGTAGTTTTATGTAGTGCAGACTGGTCAGGTATTGGAGCGTTGCATCTTAAAACATGACCCCCTACACTACAAAAACACCACTGCACTACCCTAAACCCTAAAACACTACCCCAGCACGACCCCCTACACTACACAAGCACCACTGCACTATCCTAAACCCTAAAACACTACCCCCAGCATGACCCCCTACACTACACAAACACCACTGCACTACCCTAAACCCTAAAACACTACCCCAACACCACTGCACTAACCTAAATCCTAAAACACTACCCCCAGCACGACCCCCTACACTACCGAAACACCACTGCACTACCCTAAAACATGACCCCCTACACTACACAAACACCACTGCACTACCCTAAACCCTAAAACACTACTCCCAGCACGACCCCCTACACTACACAAGCACCACTGCACTACCCTAAACGCTAAAACACTGCCCGCAGCACGACCCCCTACACTACCCAAACACCACTGCACTACCCTAAAACATGACCCCCTACACTACACAAACACCACTGCACTACCCTAAACCCTAAAACACTACCCCCAGCACGACCCCCTATACTACACAAGCACCACTGCACTGCCCTAAACCATGAAACACCAGCCCCAGCACGACCCCCTACACTGCCCGAACACCACTGCACTGCCCTAAACCCTGAAACACCACCCCCAGCACGACCCCCTACACTGCCCGAACACCACTGCACTGCCCTAAACCCTGAAACACCAGCCCCAGCACAACCCCGTACACTGCCCGAACACCACTGCACTGCCCTAAACCCTGAAACACCAGCCCCAGCACGACCGCCCACACTGCCCGAAAACCACTGCACTGCCCTAAACCCTGAAACACCAGCCCCAGCACGACCCCCTACACTGCCCGAACACCACTGCACTGCCCTAAACCCTGAAACACCAGCCCCTGCACGACCCCCCTACACTGCCCGAACACCACTGCACTGCCCTAAACCCTGAAACACATACCCTAGCACGACCCCCTACACTGCCCGAACACCACTGCACTGCCCTAAACCCTGAAACACCACCCCTTCACGACCCCCTACACTGCCCGAACACCACTGCACTGCCCTAAACCCTGAAACACTACCCCCAGCAAGACCCCCTACACTGCCCGAACACCACTGCACTGCCCTAAACCCTGAAACATCACCCCCAGCAAGACCCCCTACACTGCCCGAACACCACTGCCCTAAACCCTGAAACACGACCCCCTACACTGCCCGAACACCACTGCACTGCCCTAAACCCTGAAACACTACCCCCAGCAAGACCCCCTACACTGCCCGAACACCACTGCACTGCCATAAACCCTGAAACACCACCCCCAGCAAGACCCCCTACACTGCCCGAACACCACTGCCCTAAACCCTGAAACACCACCCCCAGCAAGACCCCCTACACTGCCCGAACACCACTGCACTGCCCTAAACCCTGAAACACCAGCCCCAGCACGACCCCTACACTGCCCGAACACCACTGCACTGCCCTAAACCCTGAAACACCACCCCTGCACGACCCCTACACTGCCCGAACACCACTGCACTGCCCTAAACCCTGAAACACCACCCCCAGCATGACCCCCTACACTGCCCGAACACCACTGACTTACCCTAAACCCTGAAACACCACCCCCTGCACGATCCCCTACACTGGCCGAACACTACTGCACTGCCCTAAACCCTGAAACACCACCCCCAGCACGACCCCCTACACTGCACGAACACCACTGCACTGCCCTAAACCCCGAAACACTACCCCCAGCAAGACCCCCTACACTACCCGTACACCACTGCACTGCCCTAAACCCTGAAACACCACCCCCAACATGACCCCCTACACTGCCCGAACACCACTGCACTGCCCTAAACCCTGAAACACCAGCCCCAGCACGACCGCCTACACTGCCCGAAAACCACTGCACTGCCTTAAACCCTGAAACACCAGCCCCAGCACGACCCCCTACACTGCCCGAACACCACTGCACTGCCCTAAACCCTGAAACACCATCCCCAGCAAGACCCCCTACACTGCCCGAACACCACCGCACTGCCCTAAACCCTGAAACACCACCCCCAGCAAGACCACCTACACTGGCCGAACACCACTGCACTGCCCTAAACCCTGAAACACCACCCCCTGCACGACCCCCTACACTGCCCAAACACCACTGCACTGCCCTAAACCCTGAAACACCACCCCCTGCACGACCCCCTACACTGGCCGAACACCACTGCACTGCCCTAAACCCTGAAACACCACCCCTCAGCACGACACCCTACACTGCCCGAACATCACTGCACTGCCCTAAACCCTGAAACACCACCCCCAGCATGACCCCCTACACTGCCCGAACACCACTGCACTGCCCTAAACCCTGAAACACCACCCCCTGCATGACCTCCTACACTGCCCGAACACCACTGCACTGCCCTAAACCCTGAAACACCACCCCCAGCACGACCCCCTACACTGCCCGAACACCACTGCACTGCCCTAAACCCTGAAACATCAACCCAAGCAAGACCCCCTACACTGCCTGAACACCACTGCCCCAAACCCTGAAACACCACCCCCTACACTGCACAAACACCACTGCACTGCCCTAAACCCTGAAACACCACCTCCAGCAAAACCCCCTACACTGCCTGAACACCATTGCTCTGCCCTAAATCCTGAAACACTAGCCCCAGCATGACCCCCTACACTGCCCAAACACCACTGCACTGCCCTAAACCCTGAAACACCACCCCCAGCACGACCCCCTACACTGCCCGAACACCACTGCACTGCCCTAAACCCTGAAACACCAGCCCCAGCAAGACCCCCTACACTGCCCGAACACCACTGCACTGCCCTAGACTCTGAAACACCAGCCCCAGCAAGACCCCCTACACTGCCCGAACACCACTGCACTGCCCTAAACCCTGAAACACCAGCCCCAGCACAACCCCCTACACTGCCCGAACACCACTGCACTGCCCTAAACCCTGAAACACCAGCCCCAGCACGACCCCCTACACTGCCCGAACACCACTGTACTGCCCTAAACCCTGAAACACCAGCCCCAGCACGACCCCCTACACTGCCCGAACACCACTGCACTGCCCTAAACCCTGATACACCACCCCCTGCATGACCCCCTACACTGCCCGAACACCACTGCACTGCCCTAAACCCTGAAACACCACCCCTGCAGCACCCCCTACACTGCCCGAACACCACTGCACTGCCCTAAACCCTGAAACACCACCCCCTGCACCGCCCCTACACTGCCCGAACACCACTGCACTGCCCTAAACCCTGAAACACCACCCCCAGCACGACCCCTTTACTGCTCGAACACCACTGCACTGCCCCAAACCCTGAAACACCACCCCCAGCACGACCCCCTACACTGCCCGAACACCACTGCCCTAAACCCTGAAACACCACCCCCTGCACGACCCCCTACACTGCCCGAACACCACTGCACTGCCCTAAACCCTGAAACACCACCCCCTACACTGCCCGAACACCACTGCACTGCCCTAAACCCTGAAACACCACCCCCAGCACGACCCCCTACACTGCCCGAACACCACTGCACTGCCCTACACCCTAAAACACCACCCCCAGCATTACCCCCTACACTGCCCAAACACCACTGTACTGCCCTAAACCCTAGAACACTTCCCCCAGCACGACCCCCTACACTACCCGAACACCACTGCACTACCCTAAACCCTAAAATACTACCCCCAGCACAACCCCCTACACTACCCGAACACGACTGCACTGCCCTAAACCCTCAAACACTCCCCGCAGCACGACCCCTACACTACCCGAACACCACTGCACTACCCTAAACCCTAAAACACTCCCCCCAGCACGACCCCCTACACTACCCGAACACCACTGCACTGCCCTAAATCCTAAAACACTACCCCCCGCATGACCCCCGACACGACCCTAAACCCTAAAACACTACCCCCGCACGACTCCCTACACTACCCAAAGACCACTGCACTACCCTAAACCCTAAAACACGACCTCCTACACTACACAAGCACCACTGCACTACCCTAAACCCTAAAACACTACCCCCTACACTACACAAACACCACTGCACTACCCTAAACCCTAAAACACTACCCCCAGCAGTACCCCTACACTACCCAAACACCACTGCACTAACCTAAACCCTAAAACACTACCCCCAGCAGTACCCCCTACACTACCCAAACACCACTGCACTACCCTAAATCACTACCCCCAGCACGACCCCCTACACTACCCAAACACCACTGCACTACCCTAAACCACTACCCCCAGCACGACCCCCTACACTACCCAAACACCACTGCACTACCCTAAACCCTAAAACACTCCCCCAGCACGACCTCCCTACACTACCCAAACACCACTGCACTACCCTAAACCCTAAATCTACCCCCAGCATGACCCCCTGCACTACACAAACACCACTGCACTACCCTAAACCCTAAAACACTACCCCCAGCACGACCCTCTTCACTACCTAAACACAACTGCACAATTTGTTACAGGCGTTGCAACGCAGGCCTGTGGTGCTTACTGGAAGTACCTAGTGGGCTAGTTGGGCCCCAGGGACCGTCAGGATTTAAGGTGACCTAATCCCCCAACTTAAAACGCACCACGGGGTGCGTTTGCACAGTGGTGAAGGGAGGGGGCGGGGCCTCAGGTGACATGTGCGCAAACACGCCCTGTGGTGCTTTTTAAGTTGGGTAATTAATTCCCTTTGAATCCTGAGGGACCCTGGGGGCCAACTAGCCCACCAGGTACCTTCAGTAAGCACAACAGAGTTGCGTTGCAGAGAGGTGAAAAAGGTGCGTGGCCTCGGAACGCCTCTCTGCAACTCAGCTCTGTGGTCCTAACTGTAGGCACCTGGGGGGCTAGTTGGGCCCCAGGGACCCTCAGAATTCAAGGGGACTTAATCCCGCAACTTAAAACGCGCCACGGGGTGCGTTTGCACACATGTCACCTCAGGCCCCCTCCTTCACCACTGTGCAAACGCGCCCTGTAGCGCGTTTTAAGAGGTAGTTTTAATCCCCTGCCCTATTATGTACTAGGGACTTGCAGAGGAGGTCATGCTAATCACAGGGGTACCCCAACGCATAGTGTTCCCTAGTGTATGTAGGTGTTTTCACTGTATTCTAAGTGTCTTTTAGCATAGCACTGGCTCTGGTTAGTCAGAGTCAGTTACCACCAGTACCCGTCTGAAAAAGTTGTGGGCACAGGATGATTTTGCAACAAGGCCTCTTTCTGCTCCTCTGTTGGTTCTTTCTGCACATCTTTTGCTTCTTTCTGTACGTTTTTTATTCTTTCTTCACATGTCCTACCTCTGTAGGCATAGTTAGAAACTAGCATTTAAAAAACCTTTGAAATTCACTTAAAAAATCATAGGTTTCAGGCACGTTATAGTTAGAAATTATCATTTAAAAAACGTTACAAATTCACTGAAAAAACCATAGGTTTCAGACACGTTATAGTTAGAAATTATCATTTAAAAAAACCTTACAAATTCACTGAAAAAACCATAGGTTTTAGGGACAGTTATAGTTAGTTGGACATTGCACTCGTACAAAACCCGTGAAATTCCCCCGTTATAGTTAGTTCAGCTAACTATAACTCGCGCCCCGCAATGCACTGCTGATGACGTCACATATTACATCACTCATGACATGGTCAGTGACATCACTGATGACATCACTGATGACATCTCAAATGACATCACTGATGACATCATCCAGTGACTGTGTGTTTCTGTAAAGTTTAAATATTTTTTATATATATAGGGAAAGGCATATTGAAGAATGAGTGGGTGTAAAAGTGTCTGTATGGATGATTTAGTAGGTGCGTGACTAACTCTATAAGTGAGTGATTAAACGTATCTTACTGAATGCATGGGTTAGTGACTAAACTGGGTGAATGTCTGTATCCGTCTGTCTATTGCTGTGTAAGTGGCTGCATGGGTTTGTGAATAG
This sequence comes from Calotriton arnoldi, assembly GCA_963921515.1. NCBI lineage: Eukaryota > Metazoa > Chordata > Amphibia > Caudata > Salamandridae > Calotriton > Calotriton arnoldi. Next base: position 1,643,432 of record CAWUFW010001460.1, read on the forward strand.
CTACATGAGTGTCTATATGAGTTATTGATTAGTTGTCTGAGTATCTGTATGGGTGCCTGAGTGTTTGTGTGGGTGGGGTGTGTGCGACTCTGTGCATAGATGTGTGAGTGGGTGATTCACTGGGTGGATGGTTTCAAGAGTGCATCTGTGATAGACTGTATGGGTGGGTAAGTGTGTGTAAGAGTTGTTTGTGAGTGAATGTATGTCCCAGTGGTACATGTGTGAGTAACTACATATGTGAAAGGCAGTATATATGTGTCTTGGAGTATATAAATAGCTATAAGCAAGAGTGTGTGATTGTGAGAGTGACTGTATGGATGAGTGTGTGCTTGTATCAGTGATTGTATAAGAGCGTAAGAATGTGCTAGTATTTGTATGAGTAAGTGAGCTGGTGTGTGTATAACTGTATAGGTGAGTAAATGGCAGTGTGTTTAATTATTTGCATGACTGACTAGGTGTGTGAGTACCTCTATGGATGAGTGGCGGTGTTTGAGTGTCTATATAGGAGTATGAGTGCATATGATAGTCCTGTACTGAATGACCGTAAGTATGAGTGACTGTACGGGTGAGTGAGTGGATGTGTGTGTAGACCTAAGAATCAGTGAGTGGGTATGTAGTTATTGGTGTTGGAGTGTCTATGGTTTTGCGAATGGCAGTCTGTAATTTAGAGTGGGTGTATCAAAGGTTATATCAGGGTGTGAGGAGGTGCATCAGATTATCACGTGGATGATGTCATCAGTGATATCATCAGTGATGTCATTTGAGATGTCATCAGTGATGTCATCAGTGATGTCACTGACCATGTCATGAGTGATGTAATATGTGACGTCATCAGCAGTGCATTGCGGGGGCGCGAGTTATAGTTAGCTGAACTAACTATAACAGGGGAATTTCACGGGTTTTGTACGAGTGCAATGTCCAACTAACTATAACTGTCCCTAAAACCTATGGTTTTTTCAGTGAATATATATATATATATGTGTGTCAACAATCATGTTATGTTATATTATGTGATGCTATGTTGTGTTATGTTATTGTCATTTTTGTAGCTCATGGCCTGCCCTTCTTATGGCATCGCAGCGCTTTGGGTAGCCCCAGGTGACTTTGCAAGCGGTTCCCTGGTTTCCAGCGAGTCTGTGCCTCTGTTAGGCGAAGATGTGAACTTCAATGAGCTGTGGTGATTGGCAGGTGGGGGGGCTGCTCTGAATTACGTTTGCATATTCTGGTATAGATGATAGAAATGCAGACAGGTAGGTAGGCAGACAGGCAGGCAGATAGATAGATAGATAGACAGACAGACAGACAGACAGCCTGAGCTCAGCTAACACGATACAACTCCCATTAAATGAAACATTTCGGAGCCGCACCTGTGACACAATACTACTTCCAATAAAGATGGTTAAAGTCTCCTGTACATTCAAAGGGAAAATAACGTACTGTTACAGTCTTGTGTATACTCACCGAGGCAGCACGGGCACTCGTGCAAATTCGCACGGGTACTTGTGCACACGGCTGCCAGGACATGTACATGCACACAGTCACACTAACTGCTCCAGGCTTTAAAGCGGCCAAAAAGGGAAGGGTCTCTAAAAGGGGTGTGTCCTAAGAAGCGTCACTGGAAATCTGTCCAAGGGGCGTGGCTTAAAACAAGCAAACTAAAGTCCTGTATTTCCCATAGTGTGCCGCTAGACAGTATTGTGGTGCTTCTGTGCGCTTTCTTCTTGTATGTGCAATAATATTACACTGTGATAGACACGCATCTAAAACAAACCAGTCTTATTTGGCTTTGCCAATGCTTTTTAGCAGTATGAGATAAATGAGTAACAACACTGATTTTGTTGTGAATAACTATAATTGAAAACAGGAGTCTGTGAAATCGCCACTACTACAGTCTGGAAGGTAGAGTCGTCCCACCAGTCTCGCCCTACGTCTCTTTCCTCTTCTGCGCCCTTTTTCCAGTCTCTCCTGCGTTCACTTCCTTGCACCTCATTCACTCCAGCACCCCCAGCTCACACAACGCACTCATTCACCTCTAAGCACTGCGTTTTCTTTCACTTTCTCCCCGTCAATATTTCGACAACTGTGCCCCTCCTTCAAGCACGTTCACACAGAATCGCAATTAAACCGACACACATGTGATCAGCAGAGAGGCCAAGGACTGGATGAGCACATGTTCTGAACATCTTTCCGACCCTCTGACAGGCACTGGGAGAACCTGACTCTTTCTTCGGCTTCCGCTCCAGAGCTCTCAGCCCTGGTCCCTTATAACAACCCCTCGCAGCACCCTGAAGTCACACAAGCAAGCACCTAGAAGCCACTCAGTTCACAGTAGGCACCATACAAGAGTAGTATGCTGCACAGAAATAAAAAACCTGCTAGAAAAAGCACGCACTCTTATAAATGCTAGATAAAGCCAAACGAGACATTTGAACAATAATTGTGTCACTGCCATGGGTTTCCTCAACGTGCTTTGCATTAATTGTTCAGAAATCGATCGGTGTTTACCTGTAGAGTTAAGGACGTCATTTAGGGCCGATAACCCGCTTCAATGTCCGTTTTAACTACTGGCGGTGGCGGGTCTGGGATCCGGCGGGACCCGGCCCCTTTAAAGCCCTGCCTGTGCTCGCGCTCGTGTGAACTTGTCTCTCACTCGTAAGACCCCCAGGGACTGGGGCACTCGTGTGAACTCACCAGCGCAGCCTCTTCCACGACGCCCCCGAGGGTCTCGAATTGGACTGTCTCTTGTGCCTTCTTTCGCTTGCTCGAAGTCAGTCCGTGCCTGGGCGGTCTCTCGTGGACGGTGGAGGGCAGTCTCTTGTGCGAACTGACCGTGACAGCGAGATCTCTCGTGTGGACAGTAGCAGGGCAGCCGCTAGTATGATCTCTCGCTCGTGTTATCTCTCTGTGGACTGTGGCTAGGCAGTCTCTCGCGGGTGGCTGGGCAGTCCCTCGCGAGAGCTCTCCGGGGTTGGGCAGTCTCTCGTGGGTGGGTAGTCTCTCGTGAGAAGTCTCCGTGGCTGAGCAGTCTCTCGTGGGTGGCTCGGCAGTCTCAAGTGAGATGTCTCCGGGGCTGGGAGACTGGAGCGCGCTGCCTCTGCTCTGCACCGTCCGTGATTTTTCCTTAATATACCTGGGGGTGCATAATGAGGGGGCGGCCCTACACCTCCCTGGGAGGGGGGGTTCGGTGCCTACTCGAACCCCCACCCCGTGCTGGACCAGTTAGAACCACAGGAGAGGGTGGGGGCCTCCAACTCTGTGATGAAGGGGGGAGGGGCACCGCCCCTACTCATTCATAACTTGATAAGAGTACCCCTACATCCACACTGGGCACCTGCTCCGTCACTACTAGCTTCTCGGCGCCTCTCAAAAACAACCACCTCCGTGATGTCATCAACGCGGGGCAGACTCAAATATCAAATAACTCTGCGCCCCACATCTAACAAACCCTGACATGTGACCCTTCGACGCTGCATACATAGCCACAAAATTCAGGGGTACAGGGTGAAATGACGTCACAACAAGGCTGCTCTCAGATGCGGAGCGGAGACCCCAGGAGGGACGGCAGAGCATGTGTTAAGTAAAGTTACAACACATCTCATGCCAGTGACGTAAGAATTAATGTTTAATCTAAAATACGAGGTATTCTGTAAAGAAAAGAAGCGCTTCCGGTGGCCATGAGCCTGAAAACAGTAAATCTGAGAGGAATGCGCAGAATTAAAGGGGCGCACCTTGTATTATTACAAGGAGCTGTACATGCTCATTCTGGTGACTGCAGCGCTGTCTGTTGTGTACAAACTATTTAACTCTGGGAGAAGACAGGTTAATGGAATAATATATTAGTTTTGTGCTTTTATGCAAGAAATTGATTGCATTTGAATGACACTTTGGGTGTGACGTGTTCAATGTTTATAAGCTCTCTTATGTAAAACACATGTCCCACTGAATATACACTATAATGAGTAATAACTCAGTCGCATAACTGAGTAATAAGTCACATACCTTGTTTCTCATTGCCCCATAATTTACTTTGCCACATAATTTAGTCAGCCCAGCAGCATAATTTCACCTAATATTGCTCCATAATTCTTTTGGGTCATGTCATCACGGACTGGCCAATAAGGAGGCGACGTTAACAATACACGACGGCGTCACAAAGGTGAAACTTTCTACTTCGTCATCAAGAGAGTTCAATGCACCAAGTGATGTCATAGACAAGTAGACCTTAGCGCTTAGTTGTCGGTGTCAAGGAGCTCCAAGGAGAAAAGTCACATTTTAACATTTATTATTCAATGTGAGCTCTCCATAGCGCGCCCCTTCCACGGCCCCACCCTCTCTGAACTACGTCACGGGGCAGCGCTAAAGCTGGCCCCAAGCGGTCTGTTGGGTCGGGGAGTCGACAGGGGGTTAGAGGCAGATGGGAGGACAAGGTAGAGGGGGCTGATAGGGTGCTAGAACCTGCGGCACGTTAAACGCGATTGGAAGCACATTAAGGGAAATCACTGGACCCCGGGGGCAGGGGGCGCTGCTCTTTGCGGTACCTTTATGCGCACAGTTTGTACGTTCTGCTGAGTATTGGCGCCCAGGGCCCGGACCCAGGGCGCCCATGCCAAAAGCCGGCCCTGACTCTAGTGACGTCACAGCATTAACAGCTGCCAACAGTGTCTGTTGTGCATGTCTCCTTTCTGTGACAGCCCTGCTCGTCACCGCTACCTTTTGTTTCTTGGTAAGCCTGTGACAGGCCCCCACATAGAAACAAGGCACATTACTCGGATTATTATAGGCCCCTGGACATTTAGCTTTCCCCCTCATTTGCTGACAGGCGCCGAAGTTTTCCTGATGTCTCACTGCACACTTGAGGCCGCCAGCTTATGCATTACCAACCACACGTCAGGCAGTGTTTCCCATGTGTGATTTAAGTCTACCGTGAGACCGTGCACCGCCTGTGACGTGCACACATGGCCCCCTTGAAACACTTCAAAGATGGCGTCCTCACATTAATAACTAGCGTCATCTCAGCGAGAGCCCATGTTCATGGATGTGGAGCTGCCCCTCTCCAGTGATGGCAGTATTTGGAATACAACCATGGCTGCAGATTGGGGTCAGCGCGCGTCGCCGGATGTGCGTCACCAGATGTCACGCAGACCTCGCTAACCAGCCAGGGACCGACTCCCGGACCAGTGGTGATTTATGTGAGATTGGTAGAAACCCCACTGACCCCTGCATCTCATATCAGAACTGGAAGGAGGACAGCTTCTAGGCGCCCCTTCATTCGCTAATGTCACTCAGCGGGTCACAGGCCTGGCCAGTGGCCACACCAAGTCTACGTCAAGGAGCCCACACACAACAGAGAGCAAGACGACAAGGGGGACAGCAACCCTGGTCTCATAACCCCCCATCCCTTCAAACCTGCTCTCACAACCCCCCATCCCTTCAACCCTGGTCTCATAACCCCCCATCCCTTCAACCCGTCTCATAACCCCCATCCCTTCAACCCTGGTCTCATAACCCCCCATCCCTTCAACCCTGGTCTCATAACCCCCATCCCTTCAACCCTCGTGTCACAACCTCCCATCCCTTCAACCCTGGTCTCATAACCCCCATCCCTTCAACCCTGGTCTCATAACCCCCATCCCTTCAACCCTGGTCTCATAACCCCACATCCCTTCAACCCGTCTCATAACCCCCATCCCTTCAACCCTGGTCTCATAACCCCACATCCCTTCAACCCTGGTCTCATAACCCCCCATCCCTTCAACCCTGGTCTCATAACCCCACATCCCTTCAACCCCTCTCATAACCCCCCATCCCTTCAACCCTCGTGTCACAACCTCCCATCCCTTCAACCCTGGTCTCATAACCCCCCATCCCTTCAACACATCTCATCAATCAATCAATTAGGGATTTGTGAAGCACGCTACTCACCCATGAGGGTCTCAAGGAGCTGGGGGGGTGGGGTGTCGTGCAGCTCCTGATTCAGCCGAAGAGCCAGGTCTTGAGTTTCTTCCTGAAAGTGTGCAGAGTGGGGGAACGTCTGATATTGAGCGGGAGTTCGTTCCAGGTCTTTGCCGCGATGTAGGAGTAGGCTCTTCCACCCGTTCTGGCTCAGCGTATGCGCGGGGTTCGGCGAGGGCGAGGTCACGGAGCAGAGGTTTCTTTTGGGTACGTGGAAGGAGACTCTTTCGTTGAGGTATTGGGGTCCGGTGTTGTGGAGGGATTTGTAGGCGTGGGTGAGTAGCTTGAAGGTTGCTCTCTTCTTGACAGGGAGCCAGTGGAGGTGTCGTAGGTGCTGGGTGGTGTGTTCATGTCGTGGGATGCCGAGGATGAGTCTGGCGGCAGTGTTCTGGATGGTCTGGAGTTTCCAGAGCAGGGATTTGTTGATTCTGGCGTAGAGGGTGTTTCCGTAGTCCAGTCTGCTGGTACTGTGTCCGTGGGTGACAGTCTTTCTTGATTCGTGGGGGATCCACTTGAAGTTCTTGCGAAGGATGAGGAGGGTGTTGTAGCACAAGGAGGACTCACAATTAGAAAGAAGGTACCCCCTATATATTTTCAGGTCTAAGAGGAGGGAAAACACCAAATACTAGAACAGAACCTCTTATCCAACCTATATTACTTTAGCTGTGGCCTCCTATGGCTCACTGCCTAAACCAATCCTCAACTACAGTGTAACACACAGAGAATTATTTCAAAGATGTACATTTTATTATTTATCTTTTTTCATATATACACAATTTTTTTACACATTTTTTAAAAATAAAATATATACCAAAATGCTCTGCAGTTAATTATTCATAAAACACACTATTTACAATTGCGTATCATTATTGCACAAGTACATGGGAAATTGCCAGATTATGACTAGCCATGTCCACAATATGATAAGTCTCAGTTTTTAGATTGAAATAAGGAACATCAAATTCAAAGGTAACCCCACAATAAAACTACACACCTGCATTCTCACCTATCATACCATCACACTCATACTATCATTTATACACAAGACAGAAACCGTCCTGTAGGAGATCCTCAAAGAACTTTAATGAAGAACATGTTGTCAGAGACTAATCAAGTTATTTTTAATGGTACAGTCGTATCCAATCAATTTATTCCATTGTGAATGTCTCTGAGAGGAATCCCCATTTGTATGTTGCTGGTCTACGCACGTTTCGGTGGACCATCTACTGCGCCACCTTCATCAGGACCAATACTAGAGTCATATAAATCTCATGCGCGACTCAGGTTTTTATTGTGTCTCTGGTGTGGAATACATAGATTAGATTATGGACGGTCTTAAGACCTTCGGTTTCTCGGATGAGGAGTTTTCAGCACTCATTGGCCAAATAGCTGGGGCAAATACATATGTAAGTACTTCGATGAGTCACAATACGGAATGGACAAAACTACTCGACCTAAAGAAAAAAGCAAAGAGGATGGAGTCTCGCGCCCACTTCATGTTAGAATACTTAAAAGTGGGAGTGACACCATCAGGGTTAAGGGTCAGAAATGTCCCAGCCTTGTTTGTGAAAAAAGAAAAATAATAAAATGTACATCTTTGAAATAATTCTCTGTGTGTTACGCTGTAGTTGGGGATTAGGCAAGAGCCATAGGAGGCCACAGCTAAAGTAATATAGGTTGGATAAGAGGTTCTGTTCTAGTATGTAGCACAAGGAGGAGACAGCGTTGATCTGTCGGGTCATGGTGAGGGAGGAGTCGCGTATGATGCCGAGGTTGCGGGCGTGGTCCGTGGGAGTAGGGGCGCTGCCGAGGGCGGAGGGCCACCAGGTGTTGTCCCATGCTGAGGGGGTGGGTCCAAAGATGAGGACTTCTGTCTTCTCCAAGTTGAGCTTCAGGCAGCTGTTACTCATCCAGGATGCAACGTCTTTCATTCCTTCCTGGAAGCTGAGTCTGGTGATGTCGGGTTGCCTCGTGAGGGAGAGGATGAGCTGGGTGTCGTCGGCATAGGATACTATGCTGAGCCCATGTTTTCTGACGATGGTGGCGAGGGGGGCCATGTAGATGTTGAAGAGCGTGGGGCTGAGCGACGATCCTTGGAGTACTCCCCAGTTGATCTCTGTGTGTTCGGAGAGAAAAGGCGGGAGTCTGATTGTTTGGGTTCGGCCGGTGAGGTAGGAGTGGATCCAGTCGAGGGCAGTTCCCTGTATACTGGCGTTGTGGAGTCTGGCGGTGAGAGTGCGGTGGGAGACAGTGTCGAAGGCTGCAAAGAGGTCAAGTAAGAGGAGGGCTGCCGTGTGCCCCTGGTCGAGGAGGGTGCGGATGTCGTCTGTGGCGCCAGGGAGGGCGGTCTCGGTGCTGTGGTTGCTGCGGAATCCGGATTGGGAAGAGTTGGGGATGGAGTTGGCTTCGATGAAGTTCGTGAGTTGGCTGTCGACGATCTTCTTGGTGACTTTAGCTGCAAAGGGGAGGAGAGAGATGGGTCTGTAGTTTTTGAGGTCCGTGGGGTCTGCGGAGGGCTTCTTGAGGAGGGGCTTGACTTCCACGCATTTCCAGCTGTCGGGGAAAGTGCCGGATTCGAAGGAGGCGTTGATGGTGCGACATAGTTCGGGAGCTATGGTGGCGGCGGCTCTGTGGAAGATGTGTGGTGCGCAGCGGTCCGTGGGGGCTCCTGAGTGAACACTCTTCATGGTCGAGGCGGGTCTTCGGTGGTGATCGGTGTCCAGGTAGAGACGGTGGGCTGGCTGGCGTTGCTGGTGGTAGGCATGGTTTCTGCGCCGGGTGTCTGTTCGTTTAAATTGTCGTAGAGGGGTTTGATCTTGAGATGGAAGTAGGATCCGAGTTTGTTGCAGAGGTCCTGGGAAGGTGTGACGTCCGAGGCTTCTCTGGGGGTTTGGTGAATTCCTGGATGATACTGAAGAGTTCCTTTGAGTTGCTGGAGTTGGCGATTTTGTCCTGGATGAAGGTCTTTTTGGTGGATCTAATGTGTTGGTGGTATTCTGTCATGGCTTTCTTGTAGGTGGCCTGAGCTTCCGTGATTTTGGTGTTTCTCCACACTTTCTCGACCCCCATCCCTTCAACCCTGGTCTCATAACCCCCATCCCTTCAACGCTGGTCTCATAACCCCCTTCTTTTCAACCCGTTTCATAACCCCCCATCCCTTCAACCCTGGTCTCCTAACCCACCATCCCTTCAACCCATCTCATAACCCCCCATCCCTTCAACCCATTTCATAAGCCCCCATCCCTTTAACCCTGGTCCCATAACCCCCCATCCCTTCAACCCATCTCATAACCCCCCATCCCTTCAACCGTCTCATAACCCCCATCCCTTCAACCCTGGACTCATAACCCCCCCATCACTTCAACCGTCTCATAACCCCCATCCCTTCAACCCTGGACTCATAACCCCCATCCCTTCAACCCATCTCATAACCCCCCATCCCTGCAACCCTGGTCTCATAACCCCCCATCCCTTCAACCCTGGTCTCATAACCCCCATCCATCCCTTCAACCCTGGACTCATAACCCCCATCCCTTCAACCCGTCTCATAACCCCCATCCCTGGTCTCATAACCCCATCCCTTCAACCTTGGTCTCATAACCCCCATCCCTTCAACACGTCTCATCAGGAGGACCAGAGGGGTCATAGTTCCCCAGACCTTTGCTTTCTCCAGGGCTCCGCGCATGTGCTGAAACATTTACAGATTTCAGGTACGCGTGCCTTATTTATTAATGATGATGCAACAACATGTCTGATGTCACTAGACGGCTTCAGAGGCTGGACGTTCTGTGTATTCTCTTTGGAAAACTTAGTTGTAAACTTTGAAGCAGGCCCTCTTTCTATTGGGGACGCTTCAGTTGTATGTCCCAGGCCTCACATTAGCTTCTGACGTGTGTGCTTAAGAAGACCCCTCTCTTTCATCTGAAAACACTCTTGCCTCTGTCTAGGATGGTTTAGAATTTCCATCCTCCAGTGTCATCAATTTAAGTCTTCCACCACATATGTTGTCTCCAGTTAATGCTGTACTTCTTTCTGGCGCCCCATACCTACTTCCGCAGGAAGCTTTCCACCGTTTCCACTGCCGTCTTCCTCAGAGTTGACTCTGCCAGGCATGGTGGTAGGCCACACTGGACTGCCTGAGTGCAGTGGTATAGTCCTGGCAGAGTGGCCATCACCCCTCGGCGGAGATGATACCACTGACGCGGCGTCTGCACCAGCCTCATCCCCACCATAGAAGAAATCCCTAAGAGGAAGGTTTGACTGCCAGATGCACGCCAGGTCACTCATTGGTTATGTGAACGTGTAGTCATAACAATAGCTATTTTTATGTACTGTATGTAGTTATTGCATTTGCACTTTTATGGTCATTCGACTGAAATAAAGTATTTTGATGATGACTGCCAGAGGCAGTTCCTGAGGACCCATGGTTTCTGGTAGATTCTCTGCTAGTGTCAGGAATCGGAAGGCATATCATGGGCCGGCAGTACTTCCACAGTTATATCCAAAGCCTTTTTATAAGATCAGAAGAGGCCAGGCATGAAAAATATGGAAGACGGGGACATGGAAGCCAGTATAGAACTGCGTGCCCTTCACGTCTGGGTAAGGGCCAGAACTTCTGGGGCCTTCAGGGCAGAGCTTCATAAAAGACTGGCAACATTTCCCAGTGGTTCCAGCTTCCTCTGCTAACGATCAAGTTCGTCACTCGACCTCTGGTTCTCTCACTTTATTATTTTCTTCCCTTCTCGGTTCCCCGTCCCTACAACCCTTTTCAATTTAGTGATTATTGTTCCCTTGGTTCCCTTTTCTTATTTGCTCGAAGGCTTCCTTTCCCTTACCTGCTTGATGGAGGTTTTCGAAGAATTGTTACTTTTGTTCCCCCATGACAACTACAATTCAGCTGTGCGTGATGCCTTCATTTTGCCTCAGCAGCTTCGTGTTTCTCTCCTCGGCAGCTTCGTGTTTCTCTCCTTGGCAGCTTCGTGTTTCTCTCCTTGGCAGCTTCGTGTTTCTCTCCTCGGCAGCTTCGTGTTTCTCTCCTCGGCAGCTTCGTGTTTCTCTCCTCGGCAGCTTCGTGTTTCTCTCCTTGGCAGCTTCGTGTTTCTCTCCTAGGCAGCTTCGTGTTTCTCTCCTCGGCAGCTTCGTGTTTCTCTCCTCGGCAGCTTCGTGTTTCTCTCCTTGGCAGCTTCGTGTTTCTCTCCTCGGCAGCTTCGTGTTTCTCTCCTCGGCAGCTTCGTGTTTCTCTCCTCGGCAGCTTCGTGTTTCTCTCCTTGGCAGCTTCGTGTTTCTCTCCTAGGCAGCTTCGTGTTTCTCTCCTCGGCAGCTTCGTGTTTCTCTCCTCGGCAGCTTCGTGTTTCTCTCCTTGGCAGCTTCGTGTTTCTCTCCCAGGCATCTTCGTCACGAGCCTGATTCCTGGTAGGGCTGGAGCTAGCCACGTACGTCCCCGGCAAGCGAGAGATAAGATAGCCCCGCGGACCAAAGGGGCATGGCCACCTGTCAAAACCAATTTGCGAAAATACATGGTGATGAGTAGTATACAACCTATACTAGTGATGTGTATTCTTGACGCATTGTATGAATACATGTTTGCTTACAGAAAACTAATAGTGATTGTTCGTCCGCATTCTGGCAGTGGTTCTGAGATGGCCCGAGGATGCTGTTGGTACCATTCTGAGCCAGTCTTCCAGTGTCTTTCTTTTCTTCCATTTTCCTCGGCTTCTTAACCCCTTCGGCGCTGCGGGAGAATTAATGAGTGGGCGTGTTTCGGACGGCCCCCGGCCATCCTCCGCACACGCCCACCGTGACGTCCTGAGCACCGAAGGGGTTAACCATTGTAATATTCAGTACCTTGGTTGGAACAGGTGGGCATTTGAGATTGTCGACTACTTCCATTTCGGGATTCTTACCCTTCAATCCAAGTCCTCACAGTCAGTCTAAAGTCTTTCATGAAAACCTCTGCGTCTGCTGATGAAACGGCCCTGTCATGTTCACCCCAATATTTCCGAAGGGCCCTCAAGATCTGGCTGTTCAAACGAGCCCCCCGGGGCCTGCACCTGCCTGGTTACCCTTTCGAGTGATTAGTTGCGCTTTATAAATCCTGATTGATTGATTATAATATTATTATTAGATGAAATCCCCTTAGACCCAAAAGGAACTGTGCCCTGCTCAGAGACAGGAGGAGCGGGCAGGTGCCTCTCGCCGCCTCAGACCTGCCAGAGAACCTCTTACCTGCAGGCGGCGAGGAAGCCGAGCCCCGCTCTGGTACCCCTGAACCAGTATATACAACGAATGGTATTTTACTATTCAATGGCACTTTATGATGCAATATCGGTGCACAAACCACATGTAAACGAATGAGCAACAGTATTATAAGCACAGCAGGTAATATGCAAATCAGGGCACATGTCAGGTAAACCTCAGTCATGTTTCATCACACGCCCCTGGCCTGCTGGTCTATCCGCTGCTTGATAGGGCGTGGAGGGCGGTGTTAGTTTATAAAGTCTTCAGTATACCAAGCCTTGCAGTTTCCCTGCATTCCTTATGCAGTCGTCAGGTCCCCAGGAGCCGTCCATCCTTTCAGCATCCCCCCATCAGCAAGCATGTGTCTGTTCCCACCCCATCACAGGTATCTCACAACCCTTTACCACTAGCGGTGTCTTCAGGCGCGAGGAGGGGTCCCTCGGGCTCGGCTCTATCTTTGCTTCAAACTTGTGACACAAATAAAGCCCCTTCACAGAAGGAGGCGCAAGCCAACACTGCTCGTCTCTTCCTTCCAAGTCCACAAGGCCTGCTCCCTTCCAGGCGCGGCTACAACACACGCACCAGTGAAGCCAGAACTTGTCTCTGCTCTACTGTTAGTTTGAAGAGTGACTACAACAAGGAGTTTCCAGTCACAAAGATGGTGATTGAGCACACAGTATTAGCAAATGCCTAGTCCACTCTTCTAGGCGCTATGCTTGTGATACTAATGCCTTGATGTCAAGTGAGGCATGTTTCTATGCAGCCAGGTAACATGCCACACCCACAGCTCCGGGGCTGGCTCTGAAGAGTGCTCCTGTGGCCTAAGGGCCTCTTTGGTCGCCTTGGTTGACTGGCTTCTTGCTCTCAGATGCTTTTAACTCGTAGTCACGAGAAGGGCCAGGGCTCTCCAGAAACCAGGCCTGACCCGAGCTCCTGGGTGCCAGCTGGCTCTGCAGAGGGCTTGAAAAGCAGCTTCCTTCTCCCAGAGTGTTGCTCAAAGCCTTCCAAAGCCCTCTGAGCCTGACTTGTCGCATCGGTGTGGCACCCTCGTCCTTTACTATGGGGCATATGTACAAGCCCCTATCGCCACCACAACGTCACCTATATGAGGTGGCGATAGGGGCTGCGCCATATGTACAAGGCATGCCACTTATCGTGGCTTAATGCTGCCTTGTGCATAAGGCACCCTTTCACACTATGCTTGTCGTGAAAGGGGTGGGCAGTGGGTGTTGCGGTGGGCGTTCCATCGCAACACCCATTCATTTTGATGCTGCCCCCTATGTACAAGGGCAGCGTACATAGGAGGCAGCGCCAAAATTAAGACCAGGGAAAACCTGGTCTTAAGTTGGAGTGACGAGTAGAAATGCATTATTTCTCCTCGTTTTTGCTTTTTCCATGTGTGCTGCCTTGTTCAGCACACATGGAAAAAGTAAAATGCCATGGTATGTTTATGTACAGGAAGGTGTCCCTTCCTGTACATAAACAAACCTTTTAAAAAAATACAATTTTGTCACTTTCATGTGTGCTGCACGAAGCAGCACACATGACAGGGACAAAATGGCATTTTAGGATTGTTTATGTGCAAGAAGGGACACCTCCCTACACATAAACAATCCTCCCCTGCACGCAGACACCCTTGCACTATGGTGCAGTGAAATGTGTGGTGCAATGAAATGTATTGTATTGTATTGTAATTGCATTTATATAGCGCTTACTACCCCTGACGAGGCGTCAAAGCGCTTTTTCTGCGAGTAGCTAGCTACTCCGGGACCCATAAAGGATTAGTGTTGAATTAGTATAGTGAAATATGAAAGTAATTAAAGTGGTGGATAGGTTAGTCAGTTATTTGGATTCGGAAGGATAGCGGAAGGATCGAAGAGGAAAAAAGGTTTGTATTTATATAGCGCTTGTTACCCCTGATGGGCAGTAGGGCGCTACTCCGGAAACCCATAAAGGATTAGTGGTGAATTAGTATGGTGAAATATGGGGAAACAGCCATTACAACGCGGCTGTTTCCACGCAGGGCCTTTACCACGCAGGTATTGCCACGCACACACTGTTACCACGCATAGCCATCACCACGCATTTTTATAACAACGTACGTGGTGAGGGCATATGCTGGTAACGGCACCTGCATGGTAAAGGCAATCGGCATCGTTAGAGTACCGAAGAGGTACTTCCGCTTCCTCTTGTCGACGTGTGTGCAGTGCCTCGTCCGGAAAAGGTAAGGGGGATTGTTGATTTTAGTTTAAAAGATCTGGGGGCCAGGGGACAGATAGGAGGGGGTCACGCAGGGTTAGAGATTATTAGGATCAGTATTTTTTAAACAGGACGAGGGGCGCACTGGGAACAAGAATTAGGGCTTAGGGCAGAGACGAGTATTTTATAAACAGGCCAGGGGGCGCGCTGGGGTCTCGATTTAGGGATTAGGGCAGTGACGGGTATTTTTTTAACAGGGCGAGGGGGGCACTGGGGACAAGAATTAGGGCTTAGGGCAGAGATGAGTATTTTCTAAACAGGGCAGGGGGCGCGCTGGGGTCTCGATTTAGGGATTAGGGCAGTGACGGGTATTTTTTTTAACAGGGCGAGGGGAGCACTGGATACAAGAATTAGGGCTTAGGGCAGAGACGAGTATTTTATAAACAGGGCAGGGGGCGCGCTGGGGTCTCGATTTAGGGATTAGGGCAGTGACGGGTATTTTTTTTTAACAGGGCAGGGGCGCGCTGGGTCTAGATTTATGGCTTAGAGTATGGTCATGTATTTTTAAAAAAGGGCAGATTTTAGCATACATGCTTTACAACAAAATACGTTGTAAAAGCATGCGTGGTAAAGGTTATACGTGGTGAAAGCATTCGCGTTGTAACACATGCATTGTTACATCATACACCCGAAATATGAAAGTAATTTGAGTGGTGGATATTAGTCAGTTATTTGGAGTGAGAAGGATAGCGGAGGGATAGAAGGGGGAGAACGGTTTGCATTCATATAGCGCTTGTTACCCCTGAAGGGGTGTTGAAGCGCTTTTCTGGCGAGTAGCACACTACTCCGGAACCCATGAAGGATTAGTGTTGAAAATTAGTATAGTGAAATATGAAGTAATTTGAGTGGTGGATATGTTATTCAGTTATTTGGATAGAGAAGGGTAGCGGCAGGATAGAAGAGGGAAAGAAGTTTGTATTTATATAGCGCTTGCTACCCCTGATGGGGTTTGAAGCGCTTTTTTGATGAGTAGCACGCTACTTTGGAACCCATAAGGATTAGTGTTGAATTAGTATAGTGAAATATGAAAGTAATTTGAGTGGTGGATATGTTAGTCAGTTATTTGGATTGAGAAGGGTTGGGGAGGGGTAGAAAAGGGAAAAGGTTTGAATTTATATAGCGCTTGTAACCCTGATGGGGTGTTGAAGCGCTTTATTGGCGGAACCCATAAAGGATTAGTGTTGAAAATTAGTATAGTGAAATATGAAAGTAGTTTGAGTGGTGGATGTGTTATTCAGTTGGATAGAGAAAGGTAGCGGAGGGATAGAAGAGGGGAAAAGGTGTGCATTTATATAATGCTTGCTTACCTCTGATGAGGTGTTGAAGCGCTTTTTGGCGAGTAGCACGCTACTCTGGGACCCATAAAGGATTAGTGGTGAATTAGTATAGTGGAATATGAAATTTGAGAAGTGAACATGTTAGTCTGTTATTTTTATTGAAAAGGATAGTGGAGGGATAGCAGAGCGAAGGATTTTTTTTTTTTTTGGAGGTCATAGCAGAGGAGGAGGCTTTTGGATGTGTAAAAAGGGGTTGTGGAGGGGAAGAGTCAGAGGGAAGAGTTTAGAAAGGTTTGTTTTGGGGATCCGTATAGTATAAGAGGTGTCAGATGATGCAAGGAGGGGTAGAGTAAGGGAGAGTCTAGAAAGGGTTATTTTGGGGAACATAGTAGTGGTATGGCGTTTGGGATAAATGAGAGAGTGGGTGTAGAGGATATAATGATAGATGTATAGGGTGAGATAGGGTAGTGAATTGGAAAGAGTAGTAGAAAGAAGTTTGAGATGAGTCAGAAAGTTGGGTTAGAAGATATATTGAGGGACGAATAGGCTGAGATAGAGTAGTGCATTGGAAATGCTGAATTAGAAGAAAGTGATAAATATATAGATCCATAAGTACATTTAAAGTATATAGATGCATGAAGGAGGTAGGTATATGTAGATTAAAGATATTGATAGAGGTACAGGATGAGAAATAGGGTAGTGCATTGGATATGCTTTTCAGGAGGAAAGTAACAAACACACAGATCCAAGTACATGGAAGGTGCATAGATGCACAATGGAAGAAGTACCTGTAGACCAAAGATGCACCAGACAAACTCCGGTTTTCAAGTGTTATTGTACTTTAATGAATTTTTTTTTTAACATAATTATTCTACATGTTTATACAAAGCAATACACAAAGATAGGTACATATCGATAGTAAAAATACATGATTATATACAGAGGGATATGCTGTAAATTTCTGTTTGCGTATGGTGCTTATGTGGGGAAGAGCCAATTCTTGAGCAGTTTTCTGAAGATAAGGTGGCTGTCCGTGGATCTTATGTTGGGGGGTAAAGAGTTCCATAGTTTGGCGGCTTGAACAGAGAAGGATGTGCCACCCATGGTTTTTTTCTTGTATCTTGGGATTTTGAGGCGAGATGCCCCTTTAGAGCGTAGGTTCCTTTGTTGAATGTGTTTGGTGATTTTATTCCTGATGAAGAGCGGTCCCATTCCATGTATTGCTTTGTGGGTGATACAAAGCAGCTTGAACGTGGATCTTCTGGCAACCGGTAACCAATGCAGGGCTTTCAAGGCAGGTGAGATGTGGTCTCGCGGGTTGATATGCAAGAGTGGTCTGGCAGCCGAGTTCTGAATCCGTTGTAGTCTTTTCATGGTCGTTAAAGGTGATCCTTGGTAGAGGCTATTGGCGTAATCGAGTTTGGACAGAACAAGGGAGATGGTAGCTTTGACCTTGTGTGGAAATCCCAAATGAGGGAAAATTCGTCGCAGCGTTTTTATAGTGACAAAGCTTGATCTTGCTAGTTTGTCCACTTGGGCATTCATCGATAGCTTGGAGTCCATGGTCATTCCGAGGTTTCTTACTTCCTTCGATACTTTAGGCGGTGATCCCAGTTCATCAGGCCGGGCGGCAAGCGGGTCATAATGTTTCCAATCGCCACACGTGAGTAATTCCGTTTTTGAAGCATTCAATTTGAGATTCAGTGCCTCTTCCCGGACGGAATCCTGTTTGGAAGTCTGAGAGTACGTCATTCTCTTCAATGAATTGTGACACCTGGGCGAACGCTGCTCTTTCTATCAGTTTGCCCAGGAAAGGTCCAATTGTAATGGGTCTGTAGTTGTCAGGGTTCAGCGGGTCCAAGCTTGTTTTCTTCAGTAAAGGGCGTATGTATGACTTTTTGAGTTCTTCCGGTAGTTAAGGAATCGTTGATGATTCTTCTTACTGGAGTGGCAGCAGAGGTTGTTAAAAGAATTGTCTTGAAAGTTTGTGGTGGACAGGGGTCAGAAGGGCTGCCGGCAGGCCTGCTTGCTTTGACCAGGCCCATAAATTCATCGTGTGAGATGTGTTGGAAGGAACGGAGAGGCTGGGTTAGAGTATTCTTGAATTGTTGTTTTGTCAAAGGGTTAGTGCTGGTGCTTTGTCTCTGTTTTAAGTATGAGTCTAACGTGTCTGCTTTGTCCGTGTAATGATTTGCCAGTTTGTCTGTGAAATCTTGAGTAACAGGATGAGTTCCTTCTAGGCAATTTGGTTTGCGAAATTCATTGAGTATTTTATAGAATTCTTTATTTGCACATTTAGCATTTTGAATTCTCTCTGAATAGTACCTTTTCTTAGCTTTTTTGATAGCTGACTTGTATAATCTGTTAATTTTCTGTAGATGAAGTTTGTCTTGTTTGGCGTTTGTTTTGAGCCAGGTACGTTGCAGCTTTCTAATTTGTTGTTTTATGTCTTTTATCTCTATGTTTCTCCAAGGTGCTTTTTTTCTTTTGTTCTGTTGTGTGGTTTTGAGTGGTATCAGGATGTCAAAAGCTTCCTGTAGCCACTCATATAGTTTTTTAACAGAATTTATTGTTTCCAGATTTGTACTGGATGTTAGTTGTGTTTCTAAGTGTTCCAAATTGAGTTTGTTCCACGGCCGATAGGTGGATGGATGTAAGGTAGTTTAATGTGAGTCGCTTAGTGTTGTTTTATGTTGGAAAGCAAGCAAGTGGTGGTCTGACCATGTGACAGGAGTTATAGTTTGAAAGATAACTAGTTCAGTATTAGCAAAAATGACATCTAGGATATGTCCAGCGATGTGTGTGGGTTTGTGGACAATCTGATGCAGGTTCAGTGCATCTAGGCCAGTGATTATTGTTTTTGGATGGGTCATATTGTGTTTGTCAAACCAAATGTTGAGGTCACCCAGAACGCATAGGTTGGAGTGTATTGTTATCAGGTTTGAAACTGTGTCTAGAAGTGCGTCTGGGAATGTCGCCTTGCTAGGTGGAGGTCTGTAAAGGAGCAGGAAGTTACAGGAGGAAGACGGTGTAGGATTGCATCTTGTTAGAAGAGCCTCACAATTCTTTATGGAGATGTTGTCAATTTTAGTGATATGTATTGTTTGCCTGAACACAACAGCTAGACCACCTCTTTTTTTGCCTATACGAGTTTGGGTGATCGTTTGATAGCCTAGAGGAACGGCTTCATGCAGGACTGGAGCCATATCATCTCCCAACCATGATTCAGTTATGAATAGTATGTCTGGTTTTGCATCTGTGAGAAGGTCGTAGACGTGATGTTTGTTTTTAGAGAGGGATCGAGTATTTATTAGTAGACAGTTTAGAGCATGGCCTTTGGTGATAGTGAGACTTTGTTTTGTAGAGGAGTGGTCAGTATTGTGTGTTTGTAGCAGGTGTGTTTTTAGTGCCGGTATTAGCTGTATTAGGATAGCAATCGTGTAGCTGTTCTGTATCATGTTTCTCATCCAGCATGCTAAGAAGGCATTTTGATGGGTCTGCGTGTGTAGGTGGTGGAGACGGTGTTTGAGAGTGAGTTGGTGTGCTGTGTTGTTTTCGTGGTGTAACGTTGTGCAGTAGACATGGGGAAGCGAAGTTGTGAGGTGTGGCACGTTGCTTAAATTGTTTGCGTGTGTTTAGGGCGGAAGGTGTATGAGTCACGGGTGGTGGTGCAGCAAGTGGGTCATGTAGTAAGGTTCTAAATTGTCCAATGGATGAGAGGCATTTGGAAGAGAGTTGCTGTGTTGCTGTATCTGTGTTGGGTGTGGTGGAAGAGAGAAAGCTTGGCATTGGTGTTTGTTCCTTTGTGTGGTTTGAAAGGTGGGTGTATGTTTGTATTTTGTGATGGTAAGTATTATGAGGTGTTGCGCTTGGAAGATCTTGTTGTGTTGGTGTGCGTGAAATGTTTTGTTTTTGAGGAGTAGTGAAAAGAGGTGCTGGTGTATTTGTTTCATGCGATGGATTTGTTTGTATAGTATTGTTTGTGAGAGGAGGTTGAAATGTGGTGATGCAGCGGGATGTGTGGTGCAGTGAAATGTGGTGGTGCAATTAAATGTGGTGGTACAGCGGGATGTGTGGTGTAATGAGATGTGTGGTGCAGTGGAGCATGTGGTGCAGTGAAATGTGGTGGTGCAGCACAACCTGTGGTGCAGTGAAATGTGGTGGTGAAGTGGAATGTGTGGTGCAGTGAAATGTGGTGGTGCAGCAGAACCTGTGGTGCAGTGAAATGTGGTGGTGCAGTGAAATGTGGTGGTGCAGCAGAATATGTGGTGCAGTGAAATGTGGTGGTGCAGTGGAATGTGTGGTGCAGTGAAATGTGGTGGTGCAGCAGAATATGTGGTGCAGTGAAATGTGGTGGTGGAGCAGGCTGTGTGGTGCAGTGAAATGTGTGGTGCAGTGGAATGTGTGGTGCAGTGAAATGTGGTGGTGCAGTGAAATGTGGTGGTGCAGCAGAACCTGTGGTGCAGTGAACTGTGGTGGTGCAGTGAACTGTGGTGGTGCAGTGAAATGTGGTGGTGCAGTGGGTTGTGTGGTGCAGTGAAATGTGTTGGTGCAGCAGAACCTGTGGTGCAGTGAAATGTGTGGTGCAGTGAAATGTGGTGGTGCAGTGAAATGTGGTGGTGCAGCGGAATGTGCGGTGCAGTGAAATGTGGTGGTGCAGCAGAATGTGCAGTGCAGTGAAATGTGGTGGTGCAGCAGAATCTGCGGTGCAGTGAAATGTGGTAGTGCAGCAGGCTGTGTGGTGCAGTGAAATGAGGTGGTGCAGCAGAATGTGCGGTGCAGTGAAATGTGGTGGTGCAGCGGGCTGTGTGGTGCAGTGAAATGAGGTGGTGCAGCAGAACCTGCGGTGCAGTGAAATGTGGTAGTGCAGCGGAATGTGTGGTGCAGTGAAATGTGGTGGTGCAGTGAAATGTGGTGGTGCAGCGGTACGTGTGGTGCAGTGAAATGAGGTGGTGCAGCGGGATGTGCTGTGCAGTGAAATGTGGTGGTGCAGCAGAATCTGCGGTGCAGTGAAATGTGGTGGAGCAGCGAAATGTGGTAGTGCAGCGGGCTGTGTGGTGCAGTGAAATGTGGTGGTGCAGCGAAATGTGGTAGTGCAGCGGACTGTGTGGTGCAGTGAGATGTTGTGGTGCCCTGGAACCTGGTGGCAGATTGCTTGTTGACACTCTTCGATCCCTGTGCAGCAATGGTGTACTCAGCTGCCTTTGAGCATGCATGTGAATGGGGAGTAGCGTCCATACTTGCTTCTGCTCTCAGTCCTGGAGATGTCAGTGAGTAGAGTTGGGCACTGCCCACCTATGCCTGAGAGGGGCATAGATTTGAGACCTGTTGTAGGTTTTATGTAAACTTAATGCCTATACATGCATCCATAAAGGGACGGAGCTTAGAGAGGAGATTTCCTTACTGCAGGGTCTTCAAGGGAGTGGTCCCTAGGGGGCCTCGAGTGATCCGGGAGTGTGGGCCAGACTCTGGCCAAAAGAAGCATTATGCTGATAACAGTGCTTTGATTTAAACGGGAAAAAATGAGCATCAGTAAGCCGCTCTGTAATGGGACATCACTAACATGTTTTGTCATTTATACCATGGCTGGGAGAAGCTGTCACACGAGAAGGGACTCCAAATACTCTTCAAACCCCCACCCCCATGTCTAACACTCCCACTGTGGATACTTGTACGCGTTAGTGAGGCCTACCTGACCAGGATAGTATGTTTGGCAATCATGTTTTTGATTGTATTTTTTAAAACGGTGACAGAACTTAACTGCAGTGTTTAAGTCTAGACATATTTAAACATTCCCAATTTAATAGAATAATTGTTACATATTCTGAAGGGGGGCCCTGAGGATTTTCTTTTCCACTGAAGGGCGCAGCATTAAAACGTTTGAAGACCACTGCATTACCCCAATATTCAGAGGAGGTAAAGCTTTTAACTTTTCCTTTTAGGTGCCACGTTTACAAGTTGCAGAATCCTGCATGGTGGTAACTTTGCACCCATAAACACCTATATCACAGGTAGCACTGTGCCAGCACTATACAATTACAAGTTAAACTCCAAGGAATGAGGAATAACTGGCTGGAACTGGGTTCACTGGGTGGAATTCCGCACAGTATTGCCTTTTCCATGGGGATTAATCCTCATATTTACCGCCTGCTCTGAGGGTGAGTGAAGAACGTCCCACTCACAAATGAGGGAAGCAGAATTTCACTCAAGAATTCCACTCCACCCAACTCGTAACCGGGGCCTAAGTCACGTGACGTTTCCTGACTTCGCTGAAGGGAGGTGTAATCCACATGTGGTCTGCACTAAATGGCTGCTTGCCAGACCCAGGATGCAGCCCCCATAAAAGGAGGGATGTCCTAATGCTGAGATAAGCTAGAGGGGTGGTGGCAGGTGACGGGGGGGAGGTTCGAGTGTAGGGGTGGGGTAAACAGGTCTCAGGACAGGGAGGGATGGAGGGGTCTGACGAAGGAACTCTTCCGGGGAGACAAGTGGGGTTACAGGCCCTGGACAGCCATGAGGGAGAGGATACTGCCAGATTGGGGCTCTGACGGAGCGTGTGACCGGGGGCCAGAGTCCACCGGAGGGACAGGGGCATAGCTGCCATTGGTGCTGCAGGTGCAGTGTCACCAGGGACCAGAGCCTAGGGGGGCCTGTGGAATCCTGACAATGCTGTATTTTACTACCTTAACAGGAGTCAATGGGGTCGTTTTCCTTGTTTACACCAGGGCCATGGCACAGTGGCATGCAACTTCTGAGGGACTGTCTCAGCGCCTCAGAGGTCTGGATAACCCCCCTCACATGAGCTGGGCTCCTTAAAGCAGAGCACCTGCCATCATTTCTGCTCTCTCCTACAAGGCTCACATTAGACGAACACATCTTTGGAAGCCACATTGCACATGTATGCAACAGCACCCAATCTTTCCACATAGCAAGGGTGAGCCAGGGGAAGAAGAGGGTCACTCTGTGACTCAAGTTTACTTTAGAAAAGACACCACCACCTTCTCCTGCCTTGGGGGGCTTGTTTTGTTCCCTACTGGAACCAAAAATAACACAAAAATACTGTTGCCCTGCAGGATGAACAGGTAACAATGCAGTGCAGGTCTGAAGAGGGAGCAAATAGAACATGGAGCAGAACATGACAAACACATTAGCAGAAATGCACCGTCTTAGACATGCACCACCTCAGAAATACACGCCTTAGAAATGCACCACCCCAGAAATACACTCCGTAGAAATGCACCACCATAGAAATACACTCCGTAGAAATGCATCACCTCAAAAATACACGCCTTAGAAATGCACCACCTGAGAAATACACGCCTAAGAAATGCACCGCCATAGAAATACACTCCGTAGAAATGCACCACCTCAGAAATACACGCCTTAGAAATGCACCGCCATAGAAATACACTCCGTAGAAATGCACCGCCATAGAAATACATGCCATAGAAATGCACCACCTCAGAAATACACGCCTTAGAAATGCACCGCCATAGAAATACACTCCGTAGAAATGCACCACCTCAGAAATACACGCCTTAGAAATGCACCGGCATAGAAATACACTCCGTAGAAATGCACCACCTCAGAAATGCACCACCTCAGAAATACACGCCTTAGAAATGCACCGGCATAGAAATACACCCTTTAGAAATGCACCACCCCAGAAAAACACTCCGTACAAATGCACCACCATAGAAATACACTCCGTAGAAATGCATCACCTCAGAAATACACGCCTTAGAAATGCACCACCTCAGAAA
This sequence comes from Calotriton arnoldi, assembly GCA_963921515.1. Taxonomy (NCBI): domain Eukaryota; kingdom Metazoa; phylum Chordata; class Amphibia; order Caudata; family Salamandridae; genus Calotriton; species Calotriton arnoldi. Next base: position 1,666,920 of record CAWUFW010001460.1, read on the forward strand.
TACACGCCTAAGAAATGCACCGCCATAGAAATACACTCCGTAGAAATGCACCACCTCAGAAATACATGCCTTAGAAATGCACTGCCATAGAAATACACTCCGTAGAAATGCACCACATCAGAAATACACGCCTTAGAAATGCACCGCCATAGAAATACACTCCGTAGAAATGCACCACCTCAGAAATACACGCCTTAGAAATGCACCGCCATAGAAAAACACTCCGTAGAAATGCACCACCTCAGAAATACACGCCTTAGAAATGCACCGCCATAGAAATACACCCCGTAGAAATGCACCACCTCAGAAATACACGCCTTAGAAATGCACCGCCATAGAAATACACCCCGTAGAAATGCACCACCTCAGAAATACATGCCTTAGAAATGCACCGCCATAGAAATACACTCCGTAGAAATGCACCACCTCAGAAATTCACACCTTAGAAATACACTCCGTAGAAATGCACCACCTCAGAAATACACGACTTAGAAATGCACCGCCATAGAAATACACTCCGTAGAAATGCACCACCTCAGAAATACACGCCTTAGAAATGCACCACCATAGAAATACACTCCGTAGAAACGCACCACCTTCGAAATACACACCTTAGAAATGCACCGCCATAGAAATACACTCCGTAGAAATGCACCACCTCAGAAATTCACACCTTAGAAATACACTCTGTAGAAATGCACCACCTCAGAAATACACGCCTTAGAAATGCACCGCCATAGAAATACACTCCATAGAAATGCACCACCTCAGAAATACACGCCTTAGAAATGCACCACCATAGAAATACACTCCGTAGAAATGCACCACCTCAGAAATACACGCCTTTGAAATGCACCGCCATAGAAATACACTCCGTAGAAATGCACCACTTCAGAAATACACGCCTTAGAAATGCACCCCCTTACAAATACACTCCGTAGAAATGCACCACCTCAGAAATACACGCCTTAGAAACGCACCACCATAGAAATACACTCCGTAGAAATGCACCACCATAGAAATACACTCCGTAGGAATGCACCACCTCAGAAATACACGCCTTAGAAATGCACCACCTCAGAAATACACGCCTTAGAAATGCACCGCCATAGAAATACACTCCGTAGAAATGCACCACCTCAGATATACACACCTTAGAAATGCACCGCCATAAAAATACACTCCGTAGAAATGCACCGCCATAGAAATACACTCCGTAGAAATGCACCACCTCAGAAATGCACGCCTTAGAAATGCACCGCCATAGAAATACACCCTGTAGAAATGCACCACCTCAGAAATACACGCCTTAGAAATGCACCGCCATAGAAATACACCCCGTAGAAATGCACCACCTCAGAAATACATGCCTTAGAAATGCACCGCCATAGAAATACACTCCGTAGAAATGCACCACCTCAGAAATTCACACCTTAGAAATACACTCCGTAGAAATGCACCACCTCAGAAATACACGACTTAGAAATGCACCGCCATAGAAATACACTCCGTAGAAATGCACCACCTCAGAAATACACGCCTTAGAAATGCACCACCATAGAAATACACTCCGTAGAAACGCACCACCTTCGAAATACACACCTTAGAAATGCACCGCCATAGAAATACACTCCGTAGAAATGCACCACCTCAGAAATTCACACCTTAGAAATACACTCTGTAGAAATGCACCACCTCAGAAATACACGCCTTAGAAATGCACCGCCATAGAAATACACTCTGTAGAAATGCACCACCTCAGAAATACACGCCTTAGAAATGCACCACCATAGAAATACACTCCGTAGAAATGCACCACCTCAGAAATACACGCCTTTGAAATGCACCGCCATAGAAATACACTCCGTAGAAATGCACCACTTCAGAAATACACGCCTTAGAAATGCACCCCCTTACAAATACACTCCGTAGAAATGCACCACCTCAGAAATACAAGCCTTAGAAACGCACCACCATAGAAATACACTCCGTAGAAATGCACCACCATAGAAATACACTCCGTAGGAATGCACCACCTCAGAAATACACGCCTTAGAAATGCACCACCTCAGAAATACACGCCTTAGAAATGCACCGCCATAGAAATACACTCCGTAGAAATGCACCACCTCAGATATACACACCTTAGAAATGCACCGCCATAAAAATACACTCCGTAGAAATGCACCGCCATAGAAATACACGCCATAGAAATGCACCACCTCAGAAATACACGCCTTAGAAATGCACCTCCATAGAAATACACTCCGTAGAAATGCACCACCTCAGAAATACACGCCTTAGAAATGCACCACCATAGAAATACACTCCGTAGAAATGCACCACCTCAGAAATACACGCCTTAGAAATGCACCGCCATAGAAATACACCCCGTAGAAATGCACCACCTCAGAAATACACGCCTTAGAAATGCACCGCCATAGAAATACACTCCGTAGAAATGCACCACCTCAGAAATTCACACCTTAGAAATACACTCCATAGAAATGCACCACCTCAGAAATACACGCCTTAGAAATGCACCGCCATAGAAATCCACTCCGTAGAAATGCACCACCTCAGAAATACATGCCTTAGAAATCCACCCCCATAGAAATACACTCCGTAGAAATGCACCACCTCAGAAATACACGCCTTAGAAATGCACGGCCATGGAAATATACTCCTTAGAAATGCACCGCCATAGAAATACACGCCATAGAAATGCACCGCCTTAGAGATGCACCACCTTAGAAATGCACGCCTCAGAAATGCACCACCTTAGAAATGCACCACCTTAGACATGCATCACCTCAGAAATACACTCCGTAGAAATGCACCACCTCAGAAATACACACCTTAGAAATGCACCACCCCAGAAATACACTCCGTAGAAATGCACCACCATAGAAATACACTCCGTAGAAATGCATCACCTCAGAAATACACGCCTTAGAAATGCACCACCTCAGAAATACACGCCTAAGAAATGCACCACCTTAGAAATACACTCCGTAGAAATGCACCACCTCAGAAATACACGCCTTAGAAATGCACCGCCATAGAAATACACTCCGTAGAAATGCACCGCCATAGAAATACACGCCATAGAAATGCACCACCTCAGAAATACACTCCGTAGAAATGCACCACCTCAGAAATTCACACCTTAGAAATGCAAAGCCATAGAAATACACGCCATAGAAATGCTCCGCCTTAGAGATGCACCACCTTAGAAATGCACGCCTCAGAAATGCACCACCTTAGAAATGCTCCGCCTTAGAGATGCACCACCTTAGAAATGCACGCCTCAGAAATGCACCACCTTAGAAATGCACCACCTTAGACATGCACGCCTTAGAAATGCACCACCTCAGAAATTCACACCTTAGAAATGCACCACCTTAGAAATGCACGCCTTAGAAATGCACCACCTTCGAAATACACGCCATAGAAATGCACCGGCTTAGAAATACACTCCGTAGAAATGCACCACCTTCGAAATACACACCTTAGAAATGCACCACCTTAGAAATGCATGCCTTAGAAATCCACCGCCTTAGAAATACACCCTGTAGAAAAGCACGCCTTAGAAATACACTCCGTAGAAATGCACCACCTTAGAAATGCACGCCTTAGAAATCCACCGCCTTAGAAATATACACCTTAGAAATGCACACTTAGAAATCCACCGCCGTAGAAATACACTCCGTAGAAATGCACCACCTCAGAAATACACACCTTAGAAATACACTACATAGAAATGCACCACCTTAGAAATACACACCTTAGAAATACACTCCGTAGAAATGCACCACCTTAGAAATACACACCTTAGAAATACACTCCGTAGAAATGCACCACCTCAGAAATACACACCTTAGAAATGCACGCCTTAGAAATCCACCACCTCAGAAATACACACCTTAGAAATACACTCCGTAGAAATGCACCACCTCAGAAATACACACCTTAGATCCACCTTAGATCCAGACCAGCCCCAGGACCAAGCTACACAGCACCCTCATCTACAGACTGCCGGGACCCCGCACCCAGTCCGCAACCACCATCGCCGAGCTCGCCGCACCCCACGCAATCACCTCAACGGACTACATTCTACTCGGGGACCTTAATTTCCACCTCGACAACCACAACGACCCCGACTCCATCACTTTACTCGACAACCTCGCCAACCTCGGACTGAAGCAGCTGGTAAACACGCCCACACACAGAGCTGGACATACCCTCGACCCAATCTTCGCTGGTGGAACAAACATCCGTTTCAGCCACACCACCCAGCCCCTCTGGATGGACCACCACTACGTCCACTCCACCTTTAACACCACCACCGCACCCAAGCCCGCCCCGCGACCGCCACGAAAGAGCTGGAGCAAGGTCACAGAGGAACTCCTCATCACCACCCTCCTCAAAGACCCCCCCAGCGCCACGACCGACACCAACTCCGCAGCCACAGAGCTTCACCGCTGGATCTCCCGCTGTGCTGACAAACTCGCACCCCTCCGCCACCCTGCCAAACAACGCCCTCTGAAGGCCGCCTGGTTCACCACAGAACTACATGAAGCCAGACGCTCTTGCAGACGCCTTGAGAGAACCTGGCGGAACCAGAAAACCATGGAAGCACGGAACAACCACAGGGGCGCCCTGAAGAAATACCACCAGCGCATAAGAGACACCAAACGGACCTTTATAAGTGACAAAGTCCAGACCAACGCGACCAACGCCAAGGAACTGTTCAACGTCATACAGCAGTTCAATAAACCCCCCAGCGAAGCCATGGACATCACACCCTCCCAAGAACTCTGCGACAAGCTCAGCTCATACTTCCATCTGAAGATCAAGGCCCTCTACGACAATTTCAGCGAACGGACGCAGGACACCACCGCCCCCCCTACACCGCCGATAAGCCAACCATCATGACCTGGAATCCCGCCACCGTCTAACACATCACCGCTACCATGAAGAAAACCCACTCAGGAGCCCCAATGGACCCCTGCCCACCGCACATATTCCACAGGGTCGCCGCCGCCATCGCACCCGAACTTGGACTGACCATCAATGCATCCTTCATGTCCGGCATCTTCCCACAGGACTGGAAGCGGGCAGAGGTTAAAACCCTCCTCAAGAAACCCACGGCCGACCCAACTGAGCTGAAAAACTACCGGCACATCTCACTCCTCCCTTTCGCGGCCAAAGTCACCGAGAGACTCGTGAACGCCCAGCTGACCACCTTCATCGAAGAGCACTCCATCCTAGACGCCTCCCAGTCTGGATTCCGCAGCAACCACAGCACCGAGACCGCCCTCCTCGCCGCCACTGACGACATCCGCATGCTACTCGACCAGGGCCACACCGCGGCCCTCATCCTTCTAGACCTCTCCGCAGCCTTCGACACCGTTTCTCACCGCACTCTCGCAGCCAGACTTCACGACGCGGGGATACAAGGAGACGCCCTCGACTGGATCCGATCCTTTCTGTCCGGCAGAACCCAGAGGATCAGACTCCCTCCCTTCATCTCCAAACCCACTAATATCGACTGCGGAGTACCCCAGGGATCATCGCTCAGCCCAACACTCTTCAACATTTACATGGCCCCCCTCGCCGCCATCGTGAGACAGCATGGGCTCAGCATTGTACCCTACGCCGACGACACCCAGCTCATCCTCTCAACCACGAAGAATCCTGAAGACACCACACTCTGCTTCCAGGAAGGAATGAAGAACGTGGCAGCCTGGATGAAAGACAGCTGCTTGAAGCTCAACTCAGAGAAAACCGAGGTCCTCATCCTCGGACCCTGCATGTCTGCCTGGGACAACACCTGGCAGCCATCCGCCCTTGGGAATCCACCCATTCCTACGGACCACGCTCGAAACCTCGGCATCATCCTCGACTCCTCCCTCTCCATGAATCGCCAGATCAACGCCGTCGCTTCCACCAGCTTCAACTGCCTGCGCATCCTCCGCAAGACCCTCAAATGGATCCCCCCGACTGCAGAAATACCGTCACCCACGCGCTCATAACCAGCAGACTGGACTACGGCAACGCCTTATACGCCGGAATCAACAGAGCTCTAGTACACAGACTCCAGACCATAAAGAATGCCGCTGCCAGACTCGTCCTCGGAACTCCGCATCACGAACACATGACCCAACACCTGCGAGACCTCCACTGGCTCCCCGTCGACAAAGGGTCACCTTCAAACTCCTCACCCACGCTTACAAATCCCTCAACAACATCGGACCCAAATACCTCAACGAGAGTGTTTCCTTCCACGTACCCAAAAGGAACCTCCGCTCCGCCGACCTCGCCCTGGCAGAGGTCCCCCGCATCCGCAGAAACAGAACAGGCGGGAGAGCCTTCTCCTACAACGCAGCCAAGACCTGGAACGACCTCCCCGTGAACATCAGATGCTCCCCAACCCTGCAAACCTTCAGGAAGGACCTCAAGACCTGGCTTTTCGACTGATCCGAAGCTGCGACTGATCCGGAGCTGCCCCCACCTCTAGCACCTTGAGACCCTCACGGGTGAGTAGTGCGCTTTACAAACCCTGATTGATTGATTAGAAATACACTCCGTAGAAATGCACCACCTCAGAAATACACACCTTAGAAATGCACGCCTTAGAAAAGCACCACCTCAGAAATACACACCTTAGAAATACACGCCGTAGAAATGCACCACCTCAGAAATACACACCTTAGAAATACACTTCGTAGAATGCACCACCTTAGAAATGCACGCCTTAGAAATCCACCGCCTTAGAAATACACACCTTATAAATGCACCGCCTTAGAAATACACTCCGTAGAAATGCACCACCTCAGAAATACACACCTTAGAAATGCACCACCTTAGAAATGCACGCCTTAGAAATCCACCGCCTTAGAAATACACTCCGTAGAAATGCACCACCTCAGAAATACACGCCTTAGAAATGCACCGCCAAAGAAATACACTCCGTAGAAATGCACCACCTCAGAAATACACGCCTTAGAAATGCACCGCCATAGAAATACACTCCGTAGAAATGCACCACCTCAGAAATACACGCCTTAGAAATGCACCGCCATAGAAATACACTCCGTAGAAATGCACCACCTCAGAAATACACGCCTTAGAAATGCACCGCCATAGAAATACACTCCGTAGAAATGCACCACCTCAGAAATACACGCCTTAGAAATGCACCGCCATAGAAATACACTCCGTAGAAATGCACCACCTCAGAAATACACGCCTTAGAAATGCACCGCCATAGAAATACACTCCGTAGAAATGCACCGCCTCAGAAATACACGCCTTAGAAATGCACCGCCATAGAAATACACTCCGTAGAAATGCACCGCCTCAGAAATACACGCCTTAGAAATGCACTGCCATAGAAATACACTCCGTAGAAATGCACCGCCTCAGAAATACACGCCTTAGAAATGCACCGCCATAGAAATACACTCCGTAGAAATGCACCGCCTCAGAAATACACTCCGTAGAAATGCACCGCCATAGAAATACACTCCGTAGAAATGCACCACCTCAGAAATACACGCCTTAGAAATGCACCGCCATAGAAATACACTCCGTAGAAATGCACCACCTCAGAAATACACGCATTAGAAATGCACCGCCATAGAAATACACTCCGTAGAAATGCACCACCTCAGAAATACACGCCTTAGAAATGCACCGCCATAGAAATACACTCCGTAGAAATGCACCACCTCAGAAATACACGCCTTAGAAATGCACCGCCATAGAAATACACTCCGTAGAAATGCACCACCTCAGAAATTCACACCTTAGAAATGCACCACCTCAGAAATTCACACCTTAGAAATGCACCACCTTAGAAATGCACGCCTTAGAAATGCACCACCTTCGAAATACACGCCATAGAAATGCACCACCTTAGAAATACACTCCGTAGAAATGCACCACCTCAGAAATACACGCCTTAGAAATGCACCGCCATAGAAAAACACTCCGTAGAAATGCACCACCTCAGAAATTCACACCTTAGAAATGCACCACCTTAGAAATGCACACCTTAGAAATGCACCACCTTCGAAATACACGCCACAGAAATGCTACCTTAGAAATACACTCCGTAGAAATGCACCACCTGCGAAATAAACACCTTAGAAATGCACTCCGTAGAAATGCACCACCTTAGAAATGCACACTTTAGAAATCCACCGCCTTAGAAATACACACCTTAGAAATGCACGCCTTAGAAATCCACCGCCTTAGAAATACACTCCGTAGAAATGCACCACCTCAGAAATACACACCTTAGAAATACACTCCGTAGAAATGCACCACCTCAGAAATACACACCTTAGAAATACACTCCGTAGAAATGCACCACCTCAGAAATACACACCTTAGAAATGCACGCCTTAGAAATCCACCACCTCAGAAATACATACCTTAGAAATACACTCCGTAGAAATGCACCACCTCAGAAATACACACCTTAGAAATACACTCCGTAGAAATGCACCACCTCAGAAATACACACCTTAGAAATGCACGCCTTAGAAATCCACCACCTCAGAAATACAGACCTTAGAAATACACTCCGTAGAAATGCACCACCTCAGAAATACACACCTTAGAAATGCACTTCGTAGAAATGCACCACCTTAGAAATGCACGCCTTAGAAATCCACCGCCTTAGAAATACACACCTTAGAAATGCACCACCTTAGAAATACACTCCGTAGAAATGCACCACCTCAGAAATACACACCTTAGAAATGCACCACCTTAGAAATACACACCATAGAAATGCACCACCTTCGAAAATACACACCTTAGAAATGCACCACCTTAGACATGCACGCCTTAGAAATCCACCACCTTACAAATACAGCACCTTAGAAGTACAGCACCTTATAAATGCACTGCTGCCTCAAAAATACACAGCCTTAGAAATACAACACCCTCCTGAAGTGTTGTGGGCCCCCTTGAAGGGTTGGTGGCCCAATAAGGGTTGGGGTCGCCTGCGCTGCAGTGGCTTCAGAGACCTGCATTACCCTCCTGCAGGGATCCCTCTAGGGGGTGATACCCCGGTCCCATGTAAGAAGTGAGTCAAGCAGCGCATGCGTGTAGTACCTGTGGGCAGAGAGACATTATAGGCCACATGAATCAAAACATAATTTTGCATTCCCTACATAACGAATTTTAGGTAATTGCTATCTAAGGAACGCAAAATGGTATGTAAGAAAACAGCGATTACCTAATAGCGATTCCTGCGGAGTTGCAATCGCAATTAGGTAGTCGCTATTAGGAAATGCTACTTCATTCCCACCTGTGGGCCTAGAGGCCCATAGGTGAGAATGGGTTTGCATTACCTAATTTGAGATTACCGAATTGGTAATCGCAAATTAGGTAATGCAAAACCAAGGGTGCCCAGGAGCCTAAAGCCCCCCTGAAGCACCTCCCCCAAAAAATTTGCACATGTAAAGCACACTCATGCCCTAGGGACATGTGTGTGCTACATGCCACTTTGAAAAATGCATTTTGGTACATTTTCAAAAATTGCACAAGGTTACCATCGACTTGAAGTCGTGGTAATAGTTTAAAAGTTTGTGATTACCTATAATGCACTGCCAAAGCCTCTCATACATCTTGAAAGGCTACTTTGCATTCGCAGACGGTCAAATTTAGCAATTCACACCATTTGCAAATGCAAAATAGGTTGATACATGTAGCCTTATGAGTGTTAATATTGATGTGCAGTTACCACGTATGTGTTAATTTGAGTCAATGAGTGATCGGAGCAGTAGCTGGGTTCTAAAAGCAGAAGTGGACTCGAACTGCATTGGTATGTAGTGTTTTTTAATGCGTCTTCAGCTTCTTCCTAAATTGGAGCAGTGTTGGGACGGCCCTGATGGATTTGGGGATGTTGGTCCAGATCCTGGGTGCATCGATGGAAAAGGCCAGTCACTTTGTTGATTTCTTATTTGCACTTCTTTGCCTCCAGCTTGATGATGGCCTGGCTGCAGGGTTGCAGATACCCACAGGACACGGCGAGCTTGTCGTTCAGATAGGTGGGTCTGTAGATTATGCAGCTGGTTTTGAAGATGCTGTGGGCTGGCAGTGTGCCAGTGGAGGTTCATCAGGATGGGGACTATGGGGGTGGGTTGATGTCATATTTCTTCTGGTCCTGGATAAGAGTTGCTGCGGCGTGTAGAATAGTCTTACTGGGGGTCAGTGTGGAATCTGGGAAGCCATGGAGCAGAGTGTTATCACCATCCATGCGCATTCTGAAGTTGTTGCTTTCTAAAAAAAGAAACGGTTTCACCTTCTTTAGACGAGAGAGCTGGTACCAGGCCACCTTTGGGTTTTTGGGTGATGTGATCCTTGGGGGTGCCAGCGGTGTCCAGGGTGAGTCTGAATGACTTGGCATTGAGTGAAAGTTGGGGTTTGCAATTGTCCAGTTCCCTGTCCTTGAGCCAGGTTTGGTCTAGCTGTTGCTTTTTGACTTGACAAATAACAGAATTCTGTCTTGGCGTGGTCGGGTGGTTTCAAGTAGGTGCTGCACTTCCAGGTCTGGATGTGGCGCGGGCAGCGTTTGACCCTTAGGATGCCTGAACCATAGGATGCTCCGTAGGTGCCACGTACCTGTGGAAGAGAAGAAGGAGAGAACAGGGTGATGTCTTCCTCAGAAGTCCTGAACCCCCTCACCATGGCTGGTATCTTACAACCCTGGAGGGAGGACGACGACAGGCAGCTGCAGGCAGCCCTCGCGAGGGGCTTCTATACGTGAAGACATGGCGCTCCGTATCCCACAGAGAAGGACGACTGGACAAAAAGTAACAACGTAGAAACAGAGCATGATGACAGACATGGACCAAGGAGCACATCCTGTCTGCCATTTGTCACTTCCTACCAGCATCTGAACACTCACCTCCCCTCCAAAGTAACCCCCCCATGGAGAGCCAGGGGGCTGTGATGTGTTCTGTCCTTGGGGCAAAGCAGCATCTCTTGGGCCTCCTGACCCATCAGGCCCTCTTGCCTTGGAATATGAAGCCCTCACAATCAGAACAAAATGCTAGATAAAGGACTGAATAACACAAACCACAAACAGAACACAACAGAAGGGGCAGGTCACATACGAAAACACTAAACATGACCTCAGTTCCACAACATATGTGCTCATTAGGACACTCTCACGTGTCAAACACACTTTCCCAAATACATTATTGACATCTGAAGTACGTTTTAGGAAAGTTGTGTTTCATTTGAGGAATCGCGGGTGCTGCCCCGCCCACTGCTCCATTCCCTTCACAGAGGGGACTCTTCAGCTGGAAACAGGTGGGTCTCAGAAGCATCCTTGACACCTGGAAGTCATCTGTGAGGTCTTCTTGCCAACAAAGAGCTCCACAGAGGAGAGGCGGCACTCTCTGGGCTCCTGCCATCTCCCACTTGGCGAGCGCCTTCTCACTTCTGAACAAAGACACACTCAAAGAGACAACAAATGCTGTTGGCAGCTCCATATAGGCCTGCTCTCCTCTGACGTCAGACCCCAAACACTAAGGGGTGTTTTGTACCAGAGGAGACAGCTCTCCCATACACCCTTCCCAAAGCCCTCCCTCTAGCAGCGCACCTGGAGCACTTTTCACACTAATTAATGTTGCATAAAATAATAAAACAAAAGACAAAAATGAATCCCTACCAGAGATTCTTGGCTCTAACTCAGGAGGGGACTGTTATCCCAAAGTGCGAGCGAGTCACATGGGTACATGTATGGCGACCCGTTGTTAGGTAGACCACTTGACAAAGCGACACAGGGTCAGTTAAGAAGACTGGCTCTTCAACCTCCAGCAGGGACAAGGGCAGCTCTTCCAACACTGAAGATAAGTCTAGGATGTATTCCCTCCTGGTAGGACATGGCTCATCCTTCTCAGCTAGACCAGTACTATGTCTTTACACAGAAAGCAAGCCGTTTGTTCAGTTATTTTAACTTTAATGGCTGTCTACAATGGGGTTTGTGGCTTAGTAGCAGGCCCTGATATCTCATCAGTCTCTGAAGTCAGAAACGGGCCCTGATATCTCATTGGTCTCAGAAGTCAGTAACAGGCCCTGCTATCTCTTGTTAGTCTCAGAAGTCAGTAATAGGCCCTGATATCTCTTATCAGTCTCTGAAGTCAGAAACAGGCCTTGATATCTGTAGGAAAGTAGGATCTGCTTCTATGGTTACCCCCACTTTTTGCTTGATGTGATGCTGTTATTGACTAGTCTGACTGGGATCCTGCTAATCAGGACCCCAGTCTATCTGCTTTCTCCCTAAATTGGTTGTTCATGTACTTTAAGTACACTCCAGATTGGATACTGGGGTACCCTTATAAGTCCCTAGTATATGGTAAACTAAGGTACCCAGGGCATAGGTACCCCAGGGGTCCCCCATGGGCTGAAGCATGCATTATGCCACCCATGGGAGACCATTCAAAATGGAATTACAGGCCTGCCATTGCAGCCTGTGTAAGGTGGTGCATGCACCACTTACTAAAGATGTAGGTTTACTATATCTAAGGGTCGCTGCACTTAAAACCTATAAGTCACCCTATAGCAGGCCTTTAAAATCCTGAAGGCTGGGTGCTTGGTTCTAAGTGAGAGGGTGCCCCTGTATGAGCAGGACACCCCTGCAGCCTACGGAGTCCATTCTCCCGGGTTGTCAGTGAAGCAGCCATATACCATATAGAGGGGCACCGCGTAATTACACGATGACCATCTCGAAATTGGCTGCAACGAATCCTATCATGTTTGGTATCAAACATGTTGGAATCATACCCCCACACCGTAAACGGTGTGGGAGGTATGATTCCAAGCACTGGAAGAGCCCTTCATTAGGCTCTCCATGTCCCCGGTACCAGTCTTCTAGACCCGGACAGCACAAAATGGTTGCTGCCGACCAGAGACACGATTCTGCCCTCCTGCTGCTGAGCCAAGCTCTAGCAGAGGAAGGTAGAACAATAGGCATCCTGTCACAGGGAGGTAATGTAATGTAATGTAAATAAAACTTGTAGAGCGCAACTAATGCCCGAGAGCATCTTGTCTGGGAGGTGTGACCACCTCCCAGACAGGGTTTAGTGTATTGGGCCCGGGTGGGTGTGCTTGCCAGCGCCACTCAGTCTGCATGTGGGGACACATTTGGTGTCCCCATGCATAGTCCAGTTCAAACCAGTCCTGGGAGCCATTGGCTCCCGCTCTGGCGTGAACCTGGACAAAGGACATGGGAGTAACCTCCCCTCTGTCTAGACCCTCCCCTGGGAGGGTCCCGTGAATCATCCCAACCCTTTCCCTAGGGTACTTAAGGGCTTACCTGGGTGTAGCTCCCTAGATTCATCATGGGATAAGATTCAGATGAGACACCACTTCAACTTCTACCGTCTGGGCACTCTGGACTTTGCTGGATTTCGTTTGGGCTCGACTTCGTCTCCCTTCCAGTCTGCTGCATCGTCTGTGCCTGTGCACCATACAGCAACCTTTCACGGCCTGTGGGCATCAAAGACACCTGAAGGAATGTCCTCTGGAGTGAAGGAGTCACTCCCCTGCATTCGCAAGCACTGCAACTAAGACGACTGGTCTGCTGATCCTGAGCTCCTCTGGACTCCGAAAGGTTCTGCAACACAGGTGGTGGTTTTCCACAGCTCCTGAGGCCTGTCCTGCCCTCTCACCAAGTTTGAGGCCAGTATCCCTCGTGGGGGTTGCAATAACCGAACCCCTGTGCACTGCGTCAGCTTGCAGTTGCAAAGGCATGTTGGCTTCCTTCCAAGAAGATCTTCGGGCTCCAAGTAGCCCCAACCCAGAGCATCTCCTGAGACCAGAATCTTTGGCCACACCACATCTCGTACATCGTGGCTTGCATCTTTTGGTGAGCTGCTTGAGGTCTTCTTGCGACTCCAGTGCCTCCGGCCTATGGGTCCATTTGAGGGTCACCTTTACTTCTGTTGGGCTCCCCTGATTGCTCAGGACCTGCCCTGACTCCCCTGCTATTGGTGAGGTCCCTGGACCTCGCTGGTCCCGACACTGCACCTTCTTCGACTTCTGCATGGGTTGCATTTGCCAAGGCTTGTTGGTGCTCCCGCCGGACACTGACCCCTCTACAATCAACATCCGATGTGGGACAGCTCGTGTATGGCTCCTGGACTTCCTCAGCATCACCTGGTCCTCACAGCTGCAGAGTCAAGGTCCTCGTCAACTCTCCTGCAACACCCCAGCATTGGAGGGCATTCATCTTCCAAGTCTCCTGGTCACTCCTGAGTGACATAGACTCTGTCCCCTCTGCTTGCAGGTACTTCTCGTCTAGAATCCACCTTCGTATTCCACAGGACACTTTCACCTCTTCCAGCAGCGGCACTTTCCTGAAGTCCTCCATTGGGTTTGACGGCGTTTTCCAACACCACTTCACCCCTATGCACCCGGCTTCCCTGGTGTAGGTAACGTGGGTACTAGGGTATCCATGGATGGGGTGGCTCTCCAACCTTCTGTCTTCCACGAGGTTTCTTCAGGGTCCACGGGGAAGGGTCCTTAATCTTTAAAAATCCAACCGCAACTTACACGTAGACTTGTACGGAGCACACGGTCGTGTTCCCACACTGCACACGCTCTCCGTGGGGTTCCTAGTCACTCACCTTGGGTGGTTCCTTGGGTCCCCAGCACTTCTACGTCCTCTCAACACTGTCTTGATCCGAGTCATGGTTCTTATACCACTTTCTTAGTATATGGTTTGGTCCCCTCCTGGGGTCCACTGTGTATTATGTGCTATTTACTGTGTTTCTTTGCAAAGTATTGTGAGCATTGTGCGTATCTTCGGGTAGGAGATATTGTATGTGTTAGAGAGTATTATATAATAAATACATCTTTTTCTAAATACCTTGTGTGGTTCTTTTTCACTTAATCTATACAATAGGATTGCATTCTGGTAAAACAAGCTGCTTGACAATCCTTCTGGACTAAGCCTGAAGGCTGCTCTCCACAGCTACCACTTAGATAGCTTTCTAAGGTTGTCTAAGACCTCTTAATCACCATAAGTGTTGTCTGGACTGGTGCAAGGTGTCCACTTACATAAGTGTACATCACATACCAGGCCAGCTTCTCAAAATATCTCTTCTTAGTCTCAGAAATCAGTAACAGGTCCTGATATCTCTTGTCAGTCTCAGAAGTCAGTAACAGGCCCTGATATCTTTAGTTAGACTGATAACTCAGTAACAGGCCCTGTTATCTCTTGTCAGTCTCAGAAGTCACTAACAGGCCCTGATATCTATTGTTAGTCTCAGAAGTCACTAACAGGCCCTGATATCTCTTGTCAGTCTCAGAAGTCAGTAACAAGCCCTGATATCTCTTGTCAGTCTCAGAAGTCAGTAACAGGCCCTGATATCTCTTGTCAGTCTCAGAAGTCAGTAACAGGCCCTGATATCTCTTGTCAGTCTCAGAAGTCAGTAACAGGCCCTGATACCACTTGTTAGTCTCAGAAGTCAGTAACAGGCTCTGATATCTCTTGTCAGTCTCAGAAGTCAGTAACAGGCCCTGATATCTCTTGTTAGACACAGAACACTGTATTTAACTGGGATGCTGGTGCAACCTCGTGGCCTCACCGGGCTCTCCCGCTGCTAGAACGCTGCTAATGGCATTGTACTAATACTCGCTGCTTATCGCACAGGTCACTTTAGCTTTTAAAAAAAATAAAATGAATTCCTGATTATTGCTTTTAACTGAGGGATTACTTTTTTATGACAACGTTTGAGTGTTTTTGGGTGGTCGGCACTGAAGTGTTTCCGCCTGTTAGAGCGGGACACTAGTGGCCGCCATATTGGGTGAGGGTCTAGTCGCCCGCTGGAGGTTTCTATTTAACTCGGATGCTGCCGCGAATGCGCAGCCGGCACGCTGAAGATGCGCTAAAGGCAAGCCCGTCTGCGTCCGTCCATGCACAGGGCCAGCACGCTGCTGGGCGTCCTATCGAACTCCGAGCACTAGACTCTGCTATACCAGGGATAAAGTACTGTCGACTGACAATTCCATTCTCACTCCCGTACCTACTAATTCTACAGTGAGTCCCCCTGGTGTCGAGAAGCCCTTGTCATCTGGCTCACTTAAATATGGCTTACTCAATGCCAGATCCCCGGTGAAACACTCCTCGGAGATTAATTTGCTACTCCAAAGTGATACCGGGACGTACTGTTTGTAACCAAAACCTGGACATCTCCTCATTGGACCACTGGCCTAGGCCTGGCTTGCCGCGCATGTTTTAAAATCCTTCATAAACGCCGTATCAATAGGAAAGGAGGTGGAGTTGGGAAAATATGTAAGAAAAGATGGAACTTTGCAACTCTCAGCCTTGGTGAGATATCTGGGCCTGAATGGATCTGCGTTACCCTTAAAGCCGAAGAAGGCTGTATCTTTTTGGGCATTCTCTGCTATCCCCCCCCCCCGGTTCCTCAAGTACATATTTACAACCTTTTATGAGATTATTACTAATCTGTCCCTCACCCACTCTAAATCCCTGGTGCTTGGAGACTTTACTGTGTGGGCTGAGGGGGACCTTTCACCCTCCTGTATAGAACTGCAAGGGTCCTGTGCTATTCTGGGTCTGCAGCAATGTGTACAGGGCCCTACACATCAGGGTGGGCACACCCTCCATCTCATCTTTGCCACAGAGAGGTTAATTACCATGGGAGATCCCCTTCCCCTCTGCTGGACTGACCACTCACTTGTCACCTTCCATCTTCACGGAAGTGATCTCAGCGCCCCCCTCCCCCCCACGCCTGTTAGCCCAACAGTGTTTTGGGCGGGCCTGGCATAAACTTAATAAACCAACTCTAGGCAGGCATTTTCAGGTGCTCAACATCACAGTGGATGGAAGCTATAATGCATTTAAGAACAGTATGGTGGAAACCCTTGATTAAGTTATACCCTTAAAAAATCTGAACACTCCTCGTAGACCCTCCGCCCCCTGGTATAACACACCCTTGAAACTACTTAACAAATTTGTAAGGAACTTGAAAGGAAGTGGCGCCGATCTTATAAAGAGGAAGATAAAACACCCTGAAAACCTTGGTATATGAATATAACAAGGAGAGTGGCAAGAATAAAGCAAGTTACTATGCCAGGGCCCTTCTGGCCGCCCAAAAAAATCTAAAAAGGTCTTCGTCATTCTGCGTAATTTTACTAATCCGGAGTGTTTGCGCCGGGCAGTCACCCCCTCACCGATGTTCTGGGACAAACTTGCTGAGTTTTTCAAGCACAAGATGTGTAAGATTCTGGAGAACATCAGTGTACCTCACCCGCTGAATGATCTCAGTCCCACGGCTGCTCGCCCCCATAGCACTGATGTCCATGTTCACGGGAACACATTTGAATTGTTTGAACCCTAACAGAGGATCTCTTCCACACCATTGCTATGTCCACCTCTTCCGGATCTCCACTTGACCCCATACCTCATAGGGTCTGGAAAGAGGGAGAGGGGGCCGAACTCTTCCCGCCATTATTGCAACCTTGCAATCAGTCGCTCGAATCAGTCAATGTTCCTCTGGCCTGGAAGGAAGCAATAGACTCTCTTATTCTAAAAAAGCCCTCTCTGGCCCCAGGGGTCCTTAGCTATTACAGGCCTATATCTCTCCTGCCTTATCCAGGTAAAATAGTGGAACGTTTCGATAGCAGGAAATTGTCTCAGTTTGTGGAAGACAATCCCCTCCTCGAAGGGGGCAGTTCGGTTCTGGCCGGATCACGGCACGGAATCTGCCTTGCTTGTGGCAAGGGATGAACTCAGATTGCGGGTTGGTGGTGGTCAGTCAGCAGTCTCGGCCCTATTTGACCTCTCAGCCGCATTTGATCCCCAATGCCTTCTGGACCGACTTGCTGCAATTAGAGAGTGCAGCACTGAATACAATTGAATGAGCTCTTAGTTATCTGAGCGCTCTCATGCAGTCACCCCCTCCAACCCCCCTATGGCTCTGACTTTAAGATTTTGGAACATGAAGTTCTGCAAGACTCAGCTCTTAGCCCAGTCTTGTTTAATATTCATATGAGACCTCGGATCACTCTCATTAGGTCTCATAATTTCCGATTAGTGACCTATACTGATGACACTCAACTAATTCTGTCTTTTGACAACGGCCAAGAGGCGACCATTACTGCTTTTCATACCTGCATGAATGATGTCATCAGCTGGCTCAACCTTGACTCCCTCAAATGTAAGGGGGATAAAACCGAGCTCTTGTGCCGCTCCGCAAGCAAAGTCCCTGTTGGAATTCCTTCAAACTTCTGGCCAGCGCCATCTGATGTAGAGTTGGTCCCTTCCGAATCAGACCGTAACTTAGGGGTTATGTTTGATAATAAACTTTCCATGGAAAGAGTGAATAAAGTTGGTGGCACATGTTTCTCACGGCTTCGGGTCTTCGGAAGATTCTTCCACTGCTAAAATACTCATTGTACGCAGTGCTATTTTAAGCAGGTTGGATTACTGTATTGCCCTTTTGTGAGGAGCACCAGGGTTTCTTCTAAAGAGACTGCACAGAGTTCAGGCCTCTGCTGCCAAATTGGCCTTAAACAGACCTAGGAGGTCGTCTGCTTCCAATGCTTTGAAAGATCTGCGTCGGCTTCCGTTGCGGCAGAGAATAGCCTTTAAATCTCTTTGTATTGTCTTTAAAGCTCTTCAGGGCTGTGGACCAGTGCTGCTTGTACAAAGCCGACGAAACAGATACTACCCCGGGAGGTGTCTTCGCTCGGCCACTGCTAACTTTGTGTGTATTCCAAAATTTAGGAATATGGTGGGCGCGCCTTCATGGTTAGAGCAGCACAAATCTGGAATCAGTTCCCCACCCCCATTAGATCCTTGACGGAGCTTTTGCAATTTAGAAAACCCCTGAAAACCTGGCTTTTTCCTAAGTAAACCCTGTCTATATTTTAGCACCTATCACACCTGGCGCTATTCTAGTTGCAACATCTCCCATGCCCCAACACCCGCTTGAGTCACGGTGAGTCTTGTCAGCACGAGGATACCAGTATGGTCCCAGTGCGCTCTATAAATGTTTTAAATAAATAAAATAAAGTCAGTAACAGGTCCTGGTATCTCCACCAAAGAGAAGAGCTCAGATGCTAGTTCCAGGGAAACATGTCTGAATGTTCCAAGACTGTCTGTCATAACCATAGCTCTATCCATATGACCTCACATGCCATACTGTCCAATCAGGAACTTTACTGAAGCCGCTCCCATATATGTTACACATAGGGCTGTTCAGGTAGGCCATCAGGCCCCCTGTGTACAATGCCAGCACGTTCTCAATGTCCAGAGAACACAGCCGGCTGCTGTGACCTGCTTGGAAATGTTAGATGCTCTGTTCAAACCATAACTACACCTTTATAGGACACGAATCGTCATAAATGCTGTATCTTTCCAAAAAGACAGCGCCTTGAGACCCTCACGGGTGAGTAGCGTGCTTTACAATTCCCTGATTGATTGATTGAAGAGAGGCCATTTATTTTGCCCCTTTCTAATCATTAATGAATAATGCATGGTATTGATACATCTAGTGATGGAACGCCCCGCAGGCTCGCCTACACAAGCCACACGGAGTGTCAGTAGGAGCGGCTTGAGAGTGGACACTGGATGGACCCTATAATGTGTGACGTCACAAGCATAGGAACTTTACAAAGAGGCCTTTATTGGTGTTTTTTACACTCATTTCAGTCTTGATCTGGGAGCAGCCCCAGAGCTGTTCCCATCATAGGAAGCCCTTCAGCTACTGGATGTTAGGGAAGTGCTGAGGGCTTGGGGGGTGCGCGCCCCCCAGGACCTATGGAGCGAGGAAGCTTTTGTGACCCAAACCCTATGTCTTAAATCCATATTAATGGTGGGGCAAACTGGTATTTTCAGGAAGAGATGCCCAACATATAAGCACTACCCCTGACCCCACAGCGCATGGATCTTGTAAACCTATCTAGTGCCCTGTAGAGTATGTCATGGTGACCAAAGCCCGAAAGTAACAGCGGTCACACTCTTTTCTCTATGCAAAAAAGGTATGCAATACTCAAAGTACTAATAAGTACCTATGGCAGGTAGGGTATAGCGGGTAATCTGGGTGGGTGCGGACTCCCACTCCACCCTGTGATTTGTTACAAACAGGTGCAGAGATGCCAAATGTGGTGAAGTCAGAGAGGGTGCAAACTCCACCCAAAGTGGCAGCATTAGGAAGGAGGGTGGATCCTGCAAAACGGTGTCATTCATAGGTCAGAAAATATTCTGAAACAGGAAATGGCGTGGGTTGAGGACGTGACAGGACTGGGTGGGTGGGGCTGAGGTCAGGAAGGGGTGTGGTCAGTATATACATGAATGCAGTGGTGTTTACGCAGCCTGAACCCAGCTGGTAAAGTAGTTGTGTATCGGAGTGGCATACAGTGGAGTCGCGTAACATTGCATGCAGTAGAGTGGTGTAGTTTAGAATGGACTGGTGTAGAGTGCAGTGGCATAGAGTGTTGCATAGTAGCGTGCAGTGCTGCAGAGTAGATAAGAGTGGCATGGAGTGCAGAGGCATACAGTGGTTAGACTAGAGAAGAGTGGCATAGAGTGTAGTGGTGTAGAGTGCAGTGCTGCAGAGTAGAGTGGCATAGAGTGAGGTGGAGTAGAGTGGTGCAGAGTAGAGTGGTGTAGAGTGGTGCAGAGCAGCGTATAGTGCTGTAGAAGGCAGTGGCAGAGATTGCAGTGGCAAAGAGTGGAGTGCTGCAGAGTGAAGTGGCATAGAGTAGAGTGATGCAGAGTAGAGTGGCGTAGAATACAGTGGCAAAGAATGCAGTAGTGCAGAGTAGAGTGGTGTAGAGTGCAGTGGCATAGAGTGCTGCAGTGTAGAGTGGCATAGAGTGACATGGCGAAGAGTGGTGCTGAGTATAGCGGCGTAGAGTGCAGTGCCGTAGAGTGGTGCAGAGTAGAGTGGTGTAGAGTGGTGCAGAGTTGAGTGATGCAGAGCAGCGTATAGTGCTGTAGAAGGCAGTGGCAGAGATTGCAGTGGCAAAGAGTGGAGTGCTGCAGAGTGAAGTGGCATAGAGTAGAGTGATGCAGAGTAGAGTGGCGTAGAATACAGTGGCATAGAGTTCAGTGGTGCAGAGTACAGTGGTGTAGAGTGCAGTGGCATAGAGTGCTGCAGTGTAGAGTGGCATAGAGTGACATGGCGCAGAGTGGTGCTGAGTATAGCGGCGTAGAGTGCAGTGCCGTAGAGTGGTGCAGAGTAGAGTATAGAGGCATAGAGTAGAGTGGCGTAGAGTGCAGAGTAGAGTGGCAGAGAGTTCAGTGGCGGAGAGTGCAGTGTTGCAGAATAATGTGTCATAGAGTGAAGTGGTGTAGGGTGGGATAGAGTGCAGTGGCATAGAGAGCAGTGGTGCAGGCTACAGTTGTGCAGAGTAGCGTGCAGTGACATAGGGTGCAGTGACATGGGAAACAGCCATCACATCGCATGCGTAACAACGCATGCGATTAGCGACCGCATTGTTACATCGCAGTACCATTACAACGCAAGTCCTTACAACGACTTGCTGTAGGGGGCGCTCAAAACTAAGGAATAGTATAATTTACTATTCCAACACCTTCCCTACTGTTGCGCACGCTGGAGTTGGAATAGTAAATTATACTATTCCTAAGTCCAGCGCACCCCCTACAGCAAGTCGTTGTAACGACTTGCGTTGTAATGGTACTGTGATGTAACAACGCAGTCGTTGTAACGACTGCGTTGTAATCGCAGGCGTTGTAAACGCATGCGATGTAAAGGTATGTATTCAGTGACATAGAGTACACTGGCATAGAGTGCAGTGGCGCAGAGTGCAGTGGCGTAGAGTGCAGTAGCGTGGAGTGGTGCAGAATGCTGTTGCGCACGCGCAAGACGTACAACGTAGGGGTTATCAGTGAAGCAGGACGGCGAGGAGGAGGCAGGAGAGCAGCGATGTCGAGGAGGAGGCAGCCACAGTGCAGGTAAGTGCCTTTTACTTACTTTGAATTATTTTGGGAGGGTGGAGGGGCCGGCTAACTACGCTCCACCACGGAGTCGTAGTTTTACCTGAACCGGAACGCGGACTAGGCAAAACTACGTAAAGTCTGCTGGCGGAGCATAGTTACCCGCCCGGGGTTAGTGGAAATGTCATCACCTTGTGTACTGATTTGTTTCCACCACACTTCAGAATTACCAAAACATGTGCTTCATTTTGGCTTTTCTAATTCTGAAATATTTGCACAGTTCATTTACAGACATTTAAATTTTGTTGTATGCTAGAAAAAAACTAACATCGTACAGCCTTCCTCAAGCACTCCCCGGAGCCAGCATGATTGTCACATACATAGTCTCACTCTGAAGTCAGAGAACAAAGTTAAACACCAAGCTTCCTGGAAGAGAGAGCCTGACATTTGACCTCTGCCTTTGAATGTGTAGCAAATGTGGCACAATAAGAACAAGATTTATAGGCCTATCTACAGAAAGGAGCACTTGTGGAAGAATACAGTCAATAGGATTTGGGCATGGGAAGGACGAACTCTAGCTGGAGAGCCTAAAACAAATAGAGCCAGCAAATAGAAAGCAAGAAAATGTGAGATACAAACCACAAAGGCAATGATAAGGAATGGGTCGAATGCATTCCCAGGAAAACGTTCTGAATATCGCTAGCAAAGCAGACACCTAAAAATGTGTGGGTTCACCTGGCCTTAGTCCCTCTCTGAGGAGCTGTGCTCCGGCTAAACTCCCCAGGGTTTACAGGCAGGGGAGCTTGCTCTGTGGCTTTTGTGAGGTGGTTTCACCCTCTAGAGGTAATCCCTGGGCACTGCAGGTTAGTGTTGATGTGTAAAGGCGGGCACTGTGTGATGTACACTTTAGAGGGCATGAACCCGAGTATGATGACGCATGGAGGCCTGCTATGACGTGCAGAGAGAGAGCCAGCCTGTGCTCACGAACAGAGCTAGACCTCTGTTCTGTAGTTTCATAAAGTGCTCCTACCAGCACCTTTCTTCAGGGATCGGGGTACAGAGTCTTCAGAGTAGAGGGTTGTAGGAGAGTAGGATCTGCTTCACATGGGTACCCCCACTTTTTGCTGATGCTTCACTGTTTTTCGACTTTAGTCTGGCTGGGGCCCTGCTAATCAGAACCCCAGCCTAGCTGCTTCCTCTCTAAAATGGTTTCCATGTACCTTAGGTACATCTCTGATTGGAATCTGGAGTGCCCTTATAAGTCCCTAGTATATGGTATACTATGTACCCAGGGCATAGGTACCCCAGAGGCCTGCCAGGGGCTGAAGCATGTATTATGCCACCCCTGGAAGGCCAGCCAAAATGACACAACAGGTCTGCTACTGCAGCCTGGGTAAGGTGGTGCATGCACCCCTTACTTTGATATAGGTTACCTATATCACTACATATATACACACCTATAAACCTATAAGTCACTCCTATGGCAGGCCTTATCAATCCTGAAGGCAGAGTGCTTGGTTCTTATGTGAGAGGGTGCCCCTGCATGATCAGAGCCCCTCTACAGCGTTCGGAGACCCTTCTCTGATGCTGTTTGTAGTGCAGCCTGACCATATACTCTTAAGTGCATTATAACCTCGCGGTAAATGCTAACTTTGGGATGGCTGCACGGAAACATGTCGTGTTTGGTGTCAAACATCTTGGAATACTACCCCCCCCGCCAGTTCTGGTGGCGGGGGTAGCATACCACCCTTCTAGAGGGAGAGACATGTACACACCGGCCTACCCGGTAACTTCTTTACAGAGCCCTGGCATCACAAAATGGATGCCACTGCCACAGACACGGGTCTGGCCTCCTGCTGCTTACTGATACTCCGGCAGGGGAGGCCTGGACAATAGGTTTCCTGTCCAAGGGAGGTGTAACCACCTCCCCAGACAGGATAATGTGTATTGGGGCTGGGCGGGAGCACTCTCTGGTGCTTTGAAGTCATGCACTGGGGGCACATTTGGTGTCCCTGTGCATACCCCAGTTCAAACAGTTCAACTGGCGCGAAACTGGACAAAGGGAAATGGGTGTAACCACCCCTCTTCCCTGACCCTCCCATAGGTGGGTCCCCAGAGTATGTCCAACCCCTAACTTGGTATAAGTATGGGACCCCAGTCCTTAGGACTTTAGATTACCCTGGACGAAACTCTGAAGCCGAATCCTGGACCTTCGACGCTCTGCTTCAAGTTTAGAGGACTGAAGAATCTCCCTTGGGGTCAAGGAGTGACTCCCCTGCTTGGCAGGCACCTCAGAAGCAATTGTCGGGTCTGCATCGCTGAAGCTCCCGCCAGACGCCGAAGTCTTTGCAACACCAGAGGTGGATTTCCAGACTTCCCCGAGGCTGCCTTGAGTCCCCAGCGAAGCTGAGGCCCGTAGCTGTCGTGGGTAATGTGGAACCGTGACCCCTGGACACCGAGAACTTTTGCAAGTGCATCCCCTTCCTGGTCTTCCACGAAGTTGTGCTTTGGGCTCCAAGTAGCCCCCGCCTCCAGCACCGACTGCACCGAAGATCACTGGCCTCCACTCCACGAGTGTCCTGTGAGTCAGCTCCAAGTGCATCCACTTGAGGCTCCTTTGCGGTCGCTAGTCCGTTGGCTAGTGGGCCCTCCCGAAGGCAACTCTTCTTCTGCTTGGGCTTTCCTGGTTGCTCCAGACGTGCCCTGACTTACCATCGCTGGGTGAGTCCCTCAGATCTTGCTGGTCTGCATCAACGTCCTTTCTTTGTTTCCACGTGACTTGCCGTTGCTAAGGCTTGTTGGGTCCCATCCGGTCGCCGACACCGCAGCAATCGACAGACGTTGTGGGACAGCTCGAATCCAGCTCCTGGTTGTCGTCGACACCTCCTGGACCTCGTGGCTGAAGAGTCAAGACGACCGTCAACCTACCTGAAGCACCCAACATCGGTGGGCATCTGCTCATCGCCTTCCTGGTCACTGGCTAGTGACCCAGACTCTGTCCCCTCTGCTTTCAGGTTCTTCAGATCTTCGATCCACCCTTGGATCCACCCGGACACTTTCGACTTGGCCGCCAGCAGCCTGCTGCAGCAGATCGCCATTGAAAACGACGACGAAACCCGACGACAAAAGACACCTATGCACCCGGCTTCCCTGGGTGAGGTAACTCGAGTACTCCGGTGCTCCCGTGGGTATTGACTCTAGAACTGCCTAGTTCTAAAGGGATTTGCTCCAAGTCCTCCTCTAAGTGTCCTTTCCTTTTAAAATTCGAACCGCGACTTTCCCCATAGAAGTTAACGGCGATTCGCGGCTGTGTTATCACACTGCACGCGTCCCCCGTGGGTCCCCTGTGTCACTACCTTGGGTGGTTCCTTGTGGTCCAAGCACTTCTACAGGCTCTAGGCCTTGTGTCTAGCTCAGTCATGGTTCTTATACCACTATTTTAGTATATGGTTTGGTACGCCCCTAGGGCTCAAACGTGTATTTGTGCTATTACTGTTGATATTGGACTTGTAAAGTATGTACTTCGAACTCTAGCCTCATAAAGAGACTAGAGGGGTGTGTTTAAGACTAAATACATATATTTTATATATATACCTGGTGTGGTACTCTTTCATTTGGTCACTCAAGAGATTATAGACTGGTAAAACAAGCTGCTTTACATTCCTTCAAGACTTAGCCTGAAGGCTGCTCTCCATAGCTACCACTAGGATAGCTTTCAATAAAGGTTGTCTTTAACCTATCTCCAATAAGGGGTTGTTTGGACTGGTGCAAGGTGCCCACTATAATTAGTGGACAGCATATACCAGGCCAACTTCTCACATTGGTGGCAGCGTGTGGGATTCCAGCTTGCTATTGTTTTACCAGATAATCTCAATTGAATTGATCAACTGAAAACCACTAAAGGTACCTTAGGTACATATAAATACAAGCTTAGTATACAGTAAGTTCTACTGAACTTAGAGTTGTGTGTTAAGGGCTAGCACACCCTTTCTACAACTCAAGAGAGTTTAGTAGGCCACACTAGAGTAGGTAGTGCATACACCACACCTCACTAGTAATGTCTTCAGGGCCAGGAATCAGTAGATCCCTGACAGGAACCAGTGGGCTCCTGCCCTCCAAATATGACAACCTCCCATTCTTGGAATTGAGAGAGTTGTGCAAGATTAGGAAGCTGAAGACAGGCAAAAGTGCCAACACCCAACGTCTCATGGAGATGCTGCTGCTGGATGATCTCAGAAGACCCTTTGGGCCTGAAGGGGTAGGCAGAGAGGGTGGGGCAGAAGATGAGGAAGGGGCCAGGGGTGAAATCACCCAGGACCCCCCCTCTGAAACTGGCCAGGAAGGTGACAATGACCTTGACCTGGAAAACCCAGCTATTCCTGTGGAGGAAGAGGAGGATCAGAATGACCTCCCCTTTGTCCCACCAGAAAGAGTTGTGAGTGTGCCTAGAAGGTCTAGATCTCCTTCTCAGGAGTCTAACCACTCTGACACCTCAGTAGGGACCTCTGTTTCCTCTCATAGGAGGGAATCCTCCAGTGAGAGGAAAGAGAGACTGCTCAAGTATGGAGAAGCTCAGTTGAGACTCAGAAGAGAGCAGTTGGCTATAGACAGGGAGTCCCTAGAGCTTGAAAGGCAAAGAAAAAGTTGGGACTAGAGTCCCATGGTGGCAGCAACTTCCCTAGTGGTAGGGAAAGGTCTAATGACCTTAGAAACCTGAGCAAGATTGTCCCTCCCTACCAGAGTGGGGATGACATCCACAAATGGATTTCTGCACTGGAGAGGGCCTGTAAAGTACAGAGGGTCCCTCAGGAGCAGTGGGCAGCAATCTTGTGGCTCTCCTTTGCAGACAAAGGTAGAGATAAGCTCCTCTCTGTTAGAGAAGAGGATGCTGATAATTATCCAGTCTTAAAAAGTGCATTAATTGATGGGTTTGGCCTAACAACTGAACAATACAGGTTAAAGTTCAGAGATACCCAAAAGGCACAGAATCAAGACTGGGTGGACTTTGTTGATTGTTCTGCTAAGGCTCTGGAAGGTTGGTTAGTGGGCAGTAAGGTATGTGACTTCAAAGGATTGTACAATCTTATCATGAGGGAGCAGATTCTTAATAACTGTCAAAATCAGCTGTTGCATCAGTACCTGGTGGACTCTGATCTGACCTCTCCCCAAGAATTGGGAAAGAAGGCAGACAAATGGGTCAGAACCAGGGTGAGGCAGAAGGTACAGAACCAAGGTGGTGACCCAAAGAAGCAAGATTCTAAGAACTCTGACAAGGGTGGGGAGAAGAGTAAAGACCAGAAGTCTTCACAAGGCCCCCAAAAATCTTCTTCAGGTGGGGATTCACAGTCTAACAAAAGGAAAGGCCAAAAGAAACTATGGTGCAAAGTCTGTAAGCAAAAGACACACTGGACCAGTGATTGCACCAAGTCCAAAGACTCTATTCCAGCCCCCACCAATGCCCCTAAGGCACCTGTTCCCCTTAGTGCAGTTACAATTGGTGGTGGGAGTACACAAGCCAAGGGTTTAGTAGGGTTGACCCTGGGTAAGGAGATGAGCTCTGGCCTAGTCAGAGAACTCACTCAGGCTGTCCTAGTCGGTGATGGAGGCATGGATGTGACCTCCTCTGTGAGACCCAGTAATCTGGGCAAGTACAGGCAACAGCCATTAATAAATGGAAAAGAGGCTTTGGCATTTAGGGACACAGGAGCAAGTGTCACCATGGTGACACAAGATCTTGTGGATCCTGGGCAGATTATACTTGGTGAAATGTACCAAGTGACCAATGCTAGCAATGTCAGAACAGACCATACTCTGGCAGTTGTTAACTTCTCCTGGGGAGGGGTAACTGGCCTTAAGAAGGTTGTGGTAAGTGCAGACCTGCCAGTTGAATGCTTGCTTGGCAATGATCTAGAAACTTCAGCTTGGGCAGAAGTGGAGCTCAGGACCCATGCAGAAATGCTGGGCATCCCTGCAGATGTGTTTGCTGTGACCAGGTCACAGAGCAAAATGCCTAACACTGAACAGGCCTTGGATCCTGGAACAATGGACCAAGTGCCATCCAAGAGGAGGAGTAGTAGGGTAAAGGCAGTGCCTTCCCCCTTGGCTCAGAAGGAAGATCAGTCTCTACAGGGAGATGATCCCAGTCCTGAGGAAGGAACTGTCCCAGAGGAGCTTGAGCCTGATCAGGTTGAGTTCTTGGGGACAGGGGGCCCTTCCGGGGCATTTCTGAGCCAGGAGCAGCAGAGCTGCCCCTCTCTTGAACCCCTCAGACAGCAAGCTGCTGCTGAGGCTGCTGGGAAAGCTAGTGGTCCCCATACAGTGTATTGGGATGATGAACTCTTGTACTCAGAGTGTAGAGACCCCAAGTCTGGTGCCACCAGGAGGTTGGTTATACCTCTGAAGTTCAGGGGCTTCCTATTGACCCTAGCCCATGACATCCCTTTAGCAGGTCACCTGGGCCAGAACAAGACTTGGGACAGAATTGTCCCTCACTTTCACTGGCCCCACATGTCTGAAGACACCAAGGAGTTTTGTCGCTCCTGTGTCACCTGCCAGGCCAGTGGCAAGGCAGGTGGCACTACAAAGGCCCCCCTGATACCACTACCTGTGGTGGGGGTTCCTTTGAAAGGGTGGGGATTGACATTGTTGGTCCCATGGATCCCCACACAGCATCTGGGCACAGGTTTATCCTGGTGGTGGTGGATCATGCCACCAGGTACCCAGAGGCTATTCCCCTTAGGACCACTACAGCACCTGTAGTGGCAAGAGCCCTCCTGGGAATTTTCTCAAGAGTGGGCTTCCCTAAGGAGGTTGTATCAGACAGGGGTACAAACTTTATGTCTGGATACTTGAAGGCAATGTGGAAGGAGTGTGGAGTGACTTACAAGTTCACCACACCCTATCACCCACAATGCAATGGTTTAGTTGAGAGATTCAACAAAACCTTGAAGGGCATGATTAAAGGACTCCCAGAGAAGCTTAGGCGAAGATGGGACATACTCTTGCCCTGCCTTTTATTTGAATACAGGGAGGTGCCTCAAAAGGGGGTTGGCTACAGCCCTTTTGAACTTTTGTTTGGTCACCCTGTCAGGGGTCCATTGTGCCTGGTGAAGGAAGGATGGGAGTTACCTCTCAAGCCCCCAAAGCAGGACATAGTGGACTATGTACTTGGTCTCCGCTCCAGGATGGCTGAGTACATGAAAAAGGCAACTAAAAACCTTGAGGCTAGCCAGGAACTCCAAAAAACCTAGCATGACCAAAAGGCTGTACTGACTGTTTACCAGCCAGGACAGAAGGTATGGGTGTTGGAGCCAGTGGCCCCAGCAGCTCTCCAAGACAAGTGGAGTGGACCCCATACCATTGTTGAACAGAAGGGTGAGGTTACCTATTTGGTAGACCTAGGAACACCCAGGAGTCCCCACAGGGTTCTCCATGTCAACAGATTGAAACCATATGTGGACAGGGCAGATATGGGCTTGCTCATTGCTACTGATGAGGGACAGGAGGAAGAGTGTGACGCACTCCCTGACCTGCTCTCACAGAACCCTGATGATGGGTCAGTAGATGGTGTAGCCTTGGCAGGCAGCCTCACTGCCCAGCAGCAAACTGATTGCAGACAGGTGCTCAATCAGTTCAGGCATATGTTCTCTCTGACACCAAGTCAGACCACCTGGTGCACTCATGAAGTGGACACTGGGGACAGTCTGCCTATTAAAAATAAGATTTATAGGCAACCTGACCATGTCAGGGACTGTATCAGGACAGAAGTCCAGAAGATGTTGGATTTGGGAGTTATTGAGCCCTCAGATAGCCCTTGGGCTAGTCCAGTGGTCCTTGTGCCAAAACCTCACACCAGTGGTGGGAAAAGAGAGATGAGGTTTTGTGTGGACTACAGGGGCCTCAATGCAGTCACTAGGACTGATGCCCATCCAATACCCAGGGCAGATGAGCTAATAGACACTTTGGCCTCAGCCAAGTATCTAAGCACATTTGACCTAACAGCTGGCTACTGGCAGATCAGGCTAGCTGATGATGCAAAGCCAAAAACAGCATTCTCAACCCCTAGTGGGCATTATCAATTTGTGGTAATGCCCTTTGGTTTGAAGAATGCACCTGCCACTTTTCAGAGGTTGGTGAACACAGTCCTTACAGGTCTGGAAGCCTATAGTGAAGCATATCTAGATGATTTTGCTGTCTTTAGCTCCACCTGGGAGGATCACCTGGTCCACCTCAGAAATGTTTTGCAGGCCCTGCAAAAAGCAGGCCTAACTATCAAGGCCACAAAGTGCCAGATAGGGCAGAGTCAGGTTGTGTACCTGGGCCACCTTGTGGGTGGAGGCCAGGTTCAACCATTGCAGAGCAAGATCCAGACCATCCTGGACTGGACTGCTCCAACTACCCAGACTCAGGTGAGAGCCTTTTTAGGCCTGACTGGGTACTATAGGAGATTTGTCAAGGGGTATGGATCAATAGTGACACCCCTGAATGACTTAACTTCCAAGAAAATGCCCAAAAAGGTTCAGTGGACAGTTAGCTGTCAAAAGGAATTTGATGACCTGAAGCAGGCCATGTGCACTGCTCCCATTCTACAGAGTCCTGATTACTCCAAGAAGTTCATTGTCCAAACAGATGCATCTGAATTGGGGGTAGGGGCTGTACTGTCACAATTGAATGAAGAAGGTCAGGATCAGCCAGTAGCTTTTATTAGCAGAAGGCTGACCCCTAGAGAGAAACGTTGGTCAGCCATTGAGAGGGAGGCCTTTGCTGTGGTCTGGGCTCTGAAGAAGTTGAGGCCATACTTGTTTGGTACTCACTTCCTTGTTCAAACAGACCATAAGCCCCTCTTATGGCTAAAACAAATGAAGGGTGAAAACCCCAAACTGCTTAGGTGGTCCATTTCCCTACAGGGGATGGACTTTACAGTGGAACATAGACCTGGGAGTAACCATGCCAATGCAGATGGACTCTCTAGGTACTTCCACTTAGAACATGAAGACTCAACTGGACAAGGTTAGTTTAATGTCCCTACGTTTGGGGGGGGGTTGTGTAGGAGAGTAGGATCTGCTTCACATGGGTACCCCCACTTTTTCCTGATGTTTCACTGTTTTTCGACTTTAGTCTGGCTGGGGCCCTGCTAATCAGAACCCCAGCCTAGCTGCTTCCTCTCTAAAATGGTTTCCATGTACCTTAGGTACATCTCTGATTGGAATCTGGAGTGCCCTTATAAGTCCCTAGTATATGGTATACTATGTACCCAGGGCATAGGTACCCCAGAGGCCTGCCAGGGGCTGAAGCATGTATTATGCCACCCCTGGAAGGCCAGCCAAAATGACACAACAGGTCTGCTACTGCAGCCTGGGTAAGGTGGTGCATGCACCCCTTACTGTGATATAGGTTACCTATATCACTACATATATACACACCTATAAACCTATAAGTCACTCCTATGGCAGGCTTTATCAATCCTGAAGGCAGAGTGCTTGGTTCTTATGTGAGAGGGTGCCCCTGCATGAGCAGAGCCCCTCTACAGCGTTCGGAGACCGTTCTCTGATGCTGTTTGTAGTGCAGCCTGACCATATACTCTTAAGTGCATTATAACCTCGCGGTAAATGCTAACTTTGGGATGGCTGCACAGAAACATGTCGTATTTGGTGTCAAACATCTTGGAATACTACCCCCCTGCCAGTTCTGGTGGCGGGGGTAGCATTCCACCCTTCTAGAGGGAGAGACATGTACACACCGGCCTACCCGGAACTTCTTTACAGAGCCCTGGCATCACAAAATGGATGCAACTGCCACAGACACGGGTCTGGCCTCCTGCTGCTGACTGAAACTCTGGCAGGGGAGGCCTGGACAATAGGTTTCCTGTCCAAGGGAGGTGTAACCACCTCCCCAGACAGGATAATGTGTATTGGGGCTGGGCGGGAGCACTCTCTGGTGCTTTGAAGTCCTGCACTGGAGGCACATTTGGTGTCCCTGTGCATACCCCAGTTCAAGCCCCTGCTCTGGCGCGAAACTGGACAAAGGGAAAAGGGTGTAACCACCCCTCTTCCCTGACCCTCCCATAGGTGGGTCCCCAGAGTATGTCCTACCCCCTAACTTGGTTTAAGTATGGGACCCCAGTCCTTAGGACTTTAGATTACCCTGGACGAAACTCTGAAGCCGAATCCTGGACCTTCGATGCTCTACTTCAAGATTAGAGGACTGAAGAATCTCCCTTGGGGTCAAGGAGTGACTCCCCTGCTTGGCAGGCACCTAAGAAGCAATTGTCCGGTCTGCATCACTGAAGCTCCCGCCGGACGCCGAAGTCCTTGCAACACCAGAGGTAGATTTCCAGACTTCACCGAGGCTGACTTGAGTCCCCAGTGAAGCTGAGGCCCGTAGCTGTCGTGGGTAACGTGGAACCGTGACCCCTGGACACCGAGAACTTTTGCAAATGCATCCCCTTCCTGGTCTCCCACAAAGTTGTGCTTTGGGCTCCGAGTAGCCCCCTCCTCCAGCACCGACTACACCGAAGATCACTGGCCTCCACTCCACGAGTGTCCTGTGAGCCAGCTCCAAGTGCATCCACTCGAGGCTCCTTCGCGGTCACTAGTCCGTTGGCTAGTGGGCCCTCCCGAAGGCAACTCTTCTTCTGCTTGGGCTTTCCTGGTTGATCCAGACGTGCCCTGACTTACCCTTGCTGGGTGAGTCCCCCAGACCTTGCTGGTCTGCATCAACGTCCTTTCTTTGTTTCCACGTGACTTGCCGTTGCCAAGGCTTGTTGGGTCCAATCCGGTCGCCGACACCGCAGCAATCGACAGACCTTGTGTGACAACTCGAATCCAGCTCCTGGTTGTCATCGACGCCTCCTGGACCTCGTGGCTGAAGAGTCAAGACGACTGTCAACCTACCTGAAGCACCCGACATCAGTGGGCATCTGCTCATCGCCTTCCTGGTCACTGGCTAGTGACCCAGACTCTGTCCCCTCTGCTTTCAGGTTCTTCAGATCTTCGATCCACCCTTGGATCCACCCGGACACTTTCGACTTGGCCGCCAGCAGCCTGCTGCAGCAGATCGCCATTGAAAACGACAACGAAACCCGACGACAAAAGACACCTATGCACACGGCTTCCCTGGGTGAGGTAACTCGAGTACTCCGGTGCTCCCGTGGGTATTGACTCTAGAACTGCCTAGTTCTAAAGGGATTTGCTCCAAGTCCTCCTCTAAGTGTCCTTTCCTTTTAAAATTCGAACCGCGACTTTCCCCATAGAAGTTAACCGCGATTCGCGGCTTTGTTCTCACACTGCACGCGTCCCCCGTGGGTCCCCTGTGTCACTACCTTGGGTGGTTCCTTGTGGTCCAAGCACTTCTACAGGCTCTAGGCTTTGTGTCTAGCTCAGTCGTGGTTCTTATACCACTATTTTAGTATATGGTTTGGTACGCCCCTAGGGCTCAAACGTGTATTTGTGCAATTACTGTTGATATTGGACTTGTAAAGTATGTACTTCAAACTCTAGCCTCATAAAGAGACTAGAGGGGTGTGTTTAAGACTAAATACATATATTTTATATATATACCTGGTGTGGTCCTCTTTCATTTGGTCACTCAAGAGATTATAGACTGGTAAAACAAGCTGCTTTACATTCCTTCAAGACTTAGCCTGAAGGCTGCTCTCCATAGCTACCACTAGGATAGCTTTCAATAAAGGTTGTCTTTAACCTATCTCCAATAAGGGGTTGTTTGGACTGGTGCAAGGTGCCCACTATAATTAGTGGACAGCATATACCAGGCCAACTTCTCACATTGGAGGCAGCGTGTGGGATTCCAGCTTGCTAGTGTTTTACCAGATAAACTCAATTGAATTGATCAACTGAAAACTACTAAAGGTACCTTAGGTACATATAAATACAAGCTTAGTATACAGTAAGTTCTACTGAACTTAGAGTTGTGTGTTAAGGGCTAGCACACCCTTTCTACAACTCAAGAGGGTTTAATAGGCCACACTAGAGTAGGTAGTGCATACACCACACCTCACTAGTAATGTCTTCAGGGCCAGGAATCAATAGATCCCTGCCAGGAACCAGTGGGCTCCTGCCCTCCAAATATGACAACCTCCCATTCTTGGAATTGAGAGAGTTGTGCAAGATTAGGAAGCTGAAGACAGGCAAAAGTGCCAACACCCAACGTCTCATGGAGATGCTGCTGCTGGATGATCTCAGAAGACCCTTTGGGCCTGAAGGGGTAGGCAGAGAGGGTGGGGCAGAAGATGAGGAAGGGGCCAGGGGTGAAATCACCCAGGACCCCCCCTCTGAAACTGGCCAGGAAGGTGACAATGACCTTGACCTGGAAAACCCAGCTATTCCTGTGGAGGAAGAGGAGGATCAGAATGACCTCCCCTTTGTCCCACCAGGAAGAGTTGTGAGTGTGCCTAGAAGGTCTTGATCTCCTTCTCAGGAGTCTAACCACTCTGACACCTCAGTAGGGACCTCTGTTTCCTCTCATAGGAGGGAATACTCCAGTGAGAGGAAAGAGAGACTGCTCAAGTATGGAGAAGCTCAGTTGAGACTCAGAAGAGAGCAGTTGGCTATAGACAGGGAGTCCCTAGAGCTTGAAAGGCAAAGAAAAAAGTTGGGACTAGAGTCCCATGGTGGCAGCAACTTCCCTAGTGGTAGGGAAAGGTCTAATGACCATAGAAACCTGAGCAAGATTGTCCCTCCCTACCAGAGTGGGGATGACATCCACAAATGGATTTCTGCACTGGAGAGGGCCTGTAAAGTACAGAGGGTCCCTTGGGAGCAGTGGGCAGCAATCTTGTGGCTCTCCTTTGCAGACAAAGGTAGAGATAAGCTCCTCTCTGTTAGAGAAGAGGATGCTGATAATTATCCAGTCTTAAAAAGTGCATTAATTGATGGGTTTGGCCTAACAACTGAACAATACAGGTTAAAGTTCAGAGATACCCAAAAGGCACAGAA
Organism: Calotriton arnoldi; assembly: GCA_963921515.1. Classification (NCBI taxonomy): domain Eukaryota; kingdom Metazoa; phylum Chordata; class Amphibia; order Caudata; family Salamandridae; genus Calotriton; species Calotriton arnoldi. Next base: position 1,701,834 of record CAWUFW010001460.1, read on the forward strand.
TCAAGACTGGGTGGACTTTGTTGATTGTTCTGCTAAGGCTCTGGAAGGTTGGTTAGTGGGCAGTAAGGTATGTGACTTCAAAGGATTGTACAATCTTATCATGAGGGAGCAGATTCTTAATAACTGTCAAAATCAGCTGTTGCATCAGTACCTGGTGGACTCTGATCTGACCTCTCCCCAAGAATTGGGAAAGAAGGCAGACAAATGGGTCAGAACCAGGGTGAGGCAGAAGGTACAGAACCAAGGTGGTGACCCAAAGAAGCAAGATTCTAAGAACTCTGACAAGGGTGGGGAGAAGGGTAAAGACCAGAAGTCTTCACAAGGCCCCCAAAAATCTTTTTCAGGTGGGGATTCACAGTCTAACAAAGGGAAAGGCCAAAAGAAACCATGGTGCAAAGTCTGTAAGCAAAAGACACACTGGACCAGTGATTGCACCAAGTCCAAAGACTCTATTCCAGCCCCCACCAATGCCCCTAAGGCACCTGTTCCCCCTAGTGCAGTTACAATTGGTGGTGGGAGTACACAAGCCAAGGGTTTAGTAGGGTTGACCCTGGGTAAGGAGATGAGCTCTGGCCTAGTCAGAGAACTCACTCAGGCTGTCCTAGTCTGTGATGGAGGCATGGATGTGACCTCCTCTGTGAGACCCAGTAATCTGGGCAAGTACAGGCAACAGCCATTAATAAATGGAAAAGAGGCTTTGGTATTTAGGGACACAGGAGCAAGTGTCACCATGGTGACACGAGATCTTGTGGATCCTGGGCAGATTATACTTGGTGAAATGTACCAAGTGACCAATGCTAGCAATGTCAGAACAGACCATACTCTGGCAGTTGTTAACTTCTCCTGGGGAGGGGTAACTGGCCTTAAGAAGGTTGTGGTAAGTGCAGACCTACCAGTTGAATGCTTGCTTGGCAATGATCTAGAAACTTCAGCTTGGGCAGAAGTGGAGCTCAGGACACATGCAGAAATGCTGGGCATCCCTGCAGATGTGTTTGCTGTGACCAGGTCACAGAGCAAAATGCCTAACACTGAACAGGCCTTGGATCCTGGAACAATGGACCAAGTGCCATCCAAGAGGAGGAGTAGTAGGGTAAAGGCAGTGCCTTCCCCTTGGCTCAGAAGGAAGATCAGTCTCTACAGGGAGTTGATCCCAGTCCTGAGGAAGGAACTGTCCCAGAGGAGCTTGAGCCTGATCAGGTTGAGTTCTTGGGGACAGGGGGCCCTTCCAGGGCAGATCTGAGCCAGGAGCAGCAGAGCTGCCCCTCTCTTGACCCCCTCAGACAGCAAGCTGCTGCTGAGGCTGCTGGGAAAGCTAGTGGTCCCCATACAGTGTATTGGGATGATGGACTCTTGTACTCAGAGTGTAGAGACCCCAAGTCTGGTGCCACCAGGAGGTTGGTTATACCTCTGAAGTTCAGGGGCTTCCTATTGACCCTAGCCCATGACATCCCTTTAGCAGGTCACCTGGGCCAGAACAAGACTTGGGACAGAATTGTCCCTCACTTTCACTGGCCCCACATGTCTGAAGACACCAAGGAGTTTTGTCGCTCCTGTGTAACCTGCCAGGCCAGTGGCAAGGCAGGTGGCACTACAAAGGCCCCCCTGATACCACTACCTGTGGTGGGGGTTCCCTTTGAAAGGGTGTAGGATTGACATTGTTGGTCCCATGGATCCCCACACAGCATCTGGGCACAGGTTTATCCTGGTGGTGGTGGATCATGCCACCAGGTACCCAGAGGCTATTCCCCTTAGGCCCACTACAGCACCTGTAGTGGCAAGAGCCCTCCTGGGAATTTTCTCAAGAGTGGGCTTCCCTAAGGAGGTTGTATCAGACAGGGATACAAACTTTATGTCTGGATACTTGAAGGCAATGTGGAAGGAGTGTGGAGTGACTTACAAGTTCACCACACCCTATCATCCACAATGCAATGGTTTAGTTGAGAGATTCAACAAAACCTTGAGGGGCATGATTAAAGGACTCCCAGAGAAGCTTAGGCGAAGATGGGACATACTCTTGCCCTGCCTTTTATTTGCATACAGGGAGGTGCCTCAAAAGGGGGTTGGCTACAGCCCTTTTGAACTTTTGTTTGGTCACCCTGTCAGGGGTCCATTGTGCCTGGTGAAGGAAGGATGGGAGTTACCTCTCAAGCCCCCAAAGCAGGACATAGTGGACTATGTACTTGGTCTCCGATCCAGGATGGCTGAGTACATGAAAAAGGCAACTAAAAACCTTGAGGCTAGCCAGGAACTCCAAAAAGCCTGGCATGACCACAAGGCTGTACTGACTGTTTACCAGCCAGGACAGAAGGTATGGGTGTTGGAGCCAGTGGCCCCAGCAGCTCTCCATGACAAGTGGAGTGGACCCCATACCATTGTTGGACAAAAGGGTGAGGTTACCTATTTGGTAGACCTAGGAACACCCAGGAGTCCCCACAGGGTTCTCCATGTCAACAGATTGAAACCATATGTGGACAGGGCAGACATGGGCTTGCTCATGGCTACTGATGAGGGACAGGAGGAAGAGAGTGACCCACTCCCTGACCTGCTCTCACAGAACCCTGATGATGGGTCAGTAGATGGTGTAGCCTTGGCAGGCAGCCTCACTGCCCAGCAGCAAACTGATTGCAGACAGGTGCTCAATCAGTTCAGGCATATGTTCTCTCTGACACCAAGTCAGACCACCTGGTGCACTCATGAAGTGGACACTGGGGAGAGTCTGCCTATTAAAAATAAGATTTATAGGCAACCTGACCATGTCAGGGACTGTATCAGGACAGAAGTCCAGAAGATGTTGGATTTGGGAGTTATTGAGCCCTCAGATAGCCCTTGGGCTAGTCCAGTGGTCCTTGTGCCAAAACCTCACACCAGTGGTGGGAAAAGAGAGATGAGGTTTTGTGTGGACTACAGGGGCCTCAATGCAGTCACTAGGACTGATGCCCATCCAATACCCAGGGCAGATGAGCTAATAAACACTTTGGCCTCAGCCAAGTATCTAAGCACATTTGACCTAACAGCTGGCTACTGGCAGATCAGGCTAGTTGATGATGCAAAGCCAAAAACAGCATTCTCAACCCCTAGTGGGCATTATCAATTTGTGGTAATGCCCTTTGGTTTGAAGAATGCACCTGCCACTTTTCAGAGGTTGGTGAACACAGTCCTTACAGGTCTGGAAGCCTATAGTGCAGCATATCTAGATGATATTGCTGTCTTTAGCTCCACCTGGGAGGATCACCTGGTCCACCTCAGAAATGTTTTGCAGGCCCTGCAAAAAGCAGGCCTAACTATCAAGGCCACAAAGTGCCAGATAGGGCAGAGTCAGGTTGTGTACCTGGGCCACCTTGTGGGTGGAGGCCAGGTTCAACCATTGCAGAGCAAGATCCAGACCATCCTGGACTGGACTGCTCCAACTACCCAGACTCAGGTGAGAGCCTTTTTAGGCCTGACTGGGTACTATAGGAGATTTGTCAAGGGGTATGGATCAATAGTGACACCCCTGAATGACTTAACTTCCAAGAAAATGCCCAAAAGGTTCAGTGGACAGTTAGCTGTCAAAAGGAATTTGATGACCTGAAGCAGGCCATGTGCACTGCTCCCATTCTACAGAGTCCTGATTACTCCAAGAAGTTCATTGTCCAAACAGATGCATCTGAATTGGGGGTAGGGGCTGTACTGTCACAATTGAATGAAGAAGGTCAGGATCAGCCAGTAGCTTTTATTAGCAGAAGGCTGACCCCTAGAGAGAAACGTTGGTCAGCCATTGAGAGGGAGGCCTTTGCTGTGGTCTGGGCTCTGAAGAAGTTGAGGCCATACTTGTTTGGTACTCACTTCCTTGTTCAAACAGACCATAAGCCCCTCTTATGGCTAAAACAAATGAAGGGTGAAAACCCCAAACTGCTTAGGTGGTCCATTTCCCTACAGGGGATGGACTTTACAGTGGAACATAGACCTGGGAGTAACCATGCCAATGCAGATGGACTCTCTAGGTACTTCCACTTAGAACATGAAGACTTAACTGGACAAGGTTAGTTTAATGTCCCTACGTTTGGGGGGGGGGGTTGTTTAGGAGAGTAGGATCTGCTTCACATGGGTACCCCCACTTTTTGCTGATGCTTCACTGTTTTTCGACTTTAGTCTGGCTGGGGCCCTGCTAATCAGAACCCCAGCCTAGCTGCTTCCTCTCTAAAATGGTTTCCATGTACCTTAGGTACATCTCTGATTGGAATCTGGAGTGCCCTTATAAGTCCCTAGCATATGGTGTACTATGTACCCAGGGCACAGGTACCCCAGAGGCCTGCCAGGGGCTGAAGCATGTATTATGCCACCCCTGGAAGGCCAGCCAAAATGACACAACAGGTCTGCTACTGCAGCCTGGGTAAGGTGGTGCATGCACCCCTTACTGTGATATAGGTTACCTATATCACTACATATATACACACCTATAAACCTATAAGTCACTCCTATGGCAGGCCTTATCAATCCTGAAGGCAGAGGGCTTGGTTCTTATGTGAGAGGGTGCCCCTGCATGAGCAGAGCCCCTCTACAGCGTTCGGAGACCCTTCTCTGATGCTGTTTGTAGTGCAACCTGACCATATACTCTTAAGTGCATTATAACCTTGCGGTAAATGCTAACTTTGGGATGGCTGCACGGAAACATGTCGTGTTTGGTGTCAAACATCTTCTAGAGGGAGAGACATGTACACACCGGCCTACCCGGTAACTTCTTTACAGAGCCCTGGCATCACAAAATAGATGCCACTGCCACAGACACGGGTCTGGCCTCCTGCTGCTGACTGAAACTCCGGCAGGGGAGGCCTGGACAATAGGTTTCCTGTCCAAGGGAGGTGTAACCCAAATGTAAATATCACAATATAGGAATGACAACTTTGATTATAGACAGGAATGACATTTATGAAAACATGCGGACTCTGTGAAAGGTATCAAAGAATTTTTATTATTGTATTTATTAATGTAAATTGTCTAGAATATCTGTACATTTAAAAGAAAGGAGAAAGAACAAGGAAAGAACGTGATTCTCTCCATATTCAATTCTACATAAAACACAAATACATTTTTATATGGACGTTCTATAAATTGCATTATATGTCATATCAATGTTCATATGAATAGAATTATACACAGTCTTTAGATTAAATTCTTTTATCAGGACATGTAAATAAAGTGAATAATCACTACAAAAAGGACATGATACATTTAGTATTAATATGACTCTGGAAATTCCGTATCCTACGCGTGTTTCGGCTGTGCGCCTTCATCAGGAAGCCATGTGTAAAATAGAAACCTAAACAGAATGCATGCAAATGTAAATATAAGATAAATGTCAATGTTCCACAAATAATCCTGCTTAATTAATGTTATTTTAGAGTGCCCAGAAATTGGGTCTAAGCAAATAGTAAACTTAAAAGCATTATTTATAAGTTAAAAACACTAATTACAAATCAGTCACATATCATAGTTAATTATAGTGAAATGTGAGTCACAGAGATTAACCAACACCAGGGGTTGAAGAGGAATGATAAGGCAAAGAATATATGAGTATTCAGACACCTAATTGTGAGGGTTTAAAAGTGAACTAAAAATATCACTAATGCAGAAGAGGAAAGAAAAAGAGAGAAAACTTAGTAAAAGTCAAGATGATCCCAGGTTTACCACAAAATACTAAGAATTCAGAATGGATGTACATCTAGTGGCAAAGGCTATCCTCCACATATCGGGCGTGTGGTGAAAAACTGAGATACCAAAGGCAAATACCTTATAGGATTCAGCACGGCAAACAGTTTGTTGGGTTTTAAAGAAATAAATCTAAGGTCCAATGTTGAATGGTAGATTCTAATCAAAGGGAAAATGCACGGATAATAAGAAGTTGAAAAGATAGCAGCTCTATTTAATCATGGATGTGTAGCTATGTAAATATAGGTGAAACATTACCTTTCTATTAGGTATCTCCAGGATGGGTAATTACTGTACTGTACAGCTCCAAACGGTCCAAGCACATGGACCAACTGATTTATAGTGGTATTAGTCAGCAATGGATAATGTTCATCCACTATGGAAATAGATGACAATGAGAGTGTAAATTAAGCTGACAGAAAATTTATATTTATAACATGGTCACTGATAACGAATTTATTCAATGCTTAGTGATGCATGAGATTGAGTAAGCTAGATAGGCTCAGAGATGAATGAATATAATATGCGTATGCCGCAAGAGTAATTTAGGGATAAGCAAGATCATGAAGCAGCTTTACCGAGTAAAACACGTGGATGGCGATTTAACTTGTTTCAGATAAAAGAGCAACTATGTCAAGCAGATCATGTAGATAACAATCAGACCTAGTCTGGAGTCACCTTCAAACAGAGGAAGAAACAGAAATGTGCCAGGAATTAAACATAAATGGTGAAGTTTGCAAAAAGTGTTGCGTGCTGTGGGCTTGACAAATAAGTCGACTTCTAAGTGATTGTCTCTGTTTTGTATTGTAATATCCAGGAAGTCCACTTTAATATTGCTGGTATTGGCTGTAAAGAGAATATTAGAGTCACAAAGATTAAGCCAAGTGACAAACTCAGTAACTTCTTCAGGGTCAGCTGTCCAGATAAAAAGATGTCATCTATGTATCTGGACCATAGACTCACTGACTCACTCAAAGGGGCAATCTCATTATGGATGTAACGTGTTTCATATAATGCCATGTAAATATTGGCTACTGTGGGCGCACAAGAAGCACCCATTTGAGACCTCTTCTTAATAGTGGCCATCTTCACTTTCTACTTCCGGTTACGCAGCTAGTATTCATCGGTTTGGGCGCGTTTTTGAGTTGGCCGGGCAGTATATATATATCAGTCTTTCCGACATATACACGTTTAGCTGGTACTACGGGACGATCACCGGTATGTCGAACTAGAGCGCAGTTTGCGACGTTGGAGGTGCCCCTCCATTCCAGCACGTTGATATTTGGACCAGCGCTTCAGTACGGGTAAGCACATCCTATCTGCACTTTCTTGCAAATATGCAGTCAGATGCCATATATCTGTATTTCTTAAACATTAGCTCTTCATTTTTTCTTTTGCCCTATTCTAGTGATACTGTAAATCCAAGTGAGACCATTTCCGTCTTAAGAGTTTATAATCATATTTCCCCAGCTATATCTATCAGGTACCTATACATTTTTTGCAAACTTCACCATTTATGTTTAATTCCTGGCACATTTCTGTTTCTTCCTCTGTTTGAAGGTGACTCCAGACTAGGTCTGATTGTTATCTACATGATCTGCTTGACATAGTTGCTCTTTTATCTGAAACAAGTTAAATCGCCATCCACGTGTTTTACTCGGTAAAGCTGCTTCATGATCTTGCTTATCCCTAAATTACTCTTGCGGCATACGCATATTATATTCATTCATCTCTGAGCCTATCTAGCTTACTCAATCTCATGCATCACTAAGCATTGAATAAATTCGTTATCAGTGACCATGTTGTAAATATAAATTTTCTGTCAGCTTAATTTACACTCTCATTGTCATCTATTTCCATAGTGGATGAACATTATCCATTGCTGACTAATACCACTATAAATCAGTTGGTCCATGTGCTTGGACCGTTTGGAGCTGTACAGTACAGTAATTACCCATCCTGGAGATACCTAATAGAAAGGTAATGTTTCACCTATATTTACATAGCTACACATCCATGATTAAATAGAGCTGCTATCTTTTCAACTTCTTATTATCCGTGCATTTTCCCTTTGATTAGAATCTACCATTCAACATTGGACCTTAGATTTATTTCTTTAAAACCCAACAAACTGTTTGCCGTGCTGAATCCTATAAGGTATTTGCCTTTGGTATCTCAGTTTTTTCACCACACGCCCGATATGTGGAGGATAGCCTTTGCCACTAGATGTACATCCATTCTGAATTCTTAGTATTTTGTGGTAAACCTGGGATCATCTTGACTTTTACTAAGTTTTCTCTCTTTTTTCTTTCCTCTTCTGCATTAGTGATATTTTTAGTTCACTTTTAAACCCTCACAATTAGGTGTCTGAATACTCATATATTCTTTGCCTTATCATTCCTCTTCAACCCCTGGTGTTGGTTAATCTCTGTGACTCACATTTCACTATAATTAACTATGATATGTGACTGATTTGTAATTAGTGTTTTTAACTTATAAATAATGCTTTTAAGTTTACTATTTGCTTAGACCCAATTTCTGGGCACTCTAAAATAACATTAATTAAGCAGGATTATTTGTGGAACATTGACATTTATCTTATATTTACATTTGCATGCATTCTGTTTAGGTTTCTATTTTACACATGGCTTCCTAATGAAGGCGCACAGCCGAAACGCGCGTAGGATACGGAATTTCCAGAGTCATATTAATACTAAATGTATCATGTCCTTTTTGTAGTGATTATTCACTTTATTTACATGTCCTGATAAAAGAATTTAATCTAAAGACTGTGTATAATTCTATTCATATGAACATTGATATGACATATAATGCAATTTATAGAACGTCCATATAAAAATATATTTGTGTTTTATGTAGAATTGAATATGGAGAGAATCACGTTCTTTCCTTGTTCTTTCTCCTTTCTTTTAAATGTACAGATATTCTAGACAATTTACATTAATAAATACAATAATAAATATTCTTTGATACCTTTCACAGAGTCCGCATGTTTTCATAAATGTCATTCCTGTCTATAATCAAAGTTGTCATTCCTATATTGTGATATTTACATTTGAGCTATTTTCCCTGATTTAGGAATTTGTGTCAGGGGTGCCCCCTTTTCTTACAACCAAGGGAGGTGTAACCACCTCCCCAGACAGGCTAATGTGTATTGGGGCTGGGCGGGAGCACTCTCTGGTGCTTTGAAGTCGTGCACTGGGGGCACATTTGGTGTCCCTGTGCATACCCCAGTTCAAACCGGTTCAGGGGCTTCCAGCCCCTGCTCTGGCGCGAAACTGGACAAAGGGAAATGGGTGTAACCACCCCTCTTCCCTGACCCTCCCATAGGTGGGTCCCCAGAGTATGTCCAACCCCCTAACTTGGTATAAGTATGGGACCCCAGTCCTTAGGACTTTAGATTACCCTGGACGAAACTCTGAAGCCGAATCCTGGACCTTCGACGCTCTACTTCAAGATTAGAGGACTGAAGAATCTCCCTTGGGGTCAAGGAGTGACTCCCCTGCTTGGCAGGCACCTAAGAAGCAATTGTCTGGTCTGCATCGCTGAAGCTCCCGCCGGACGCCAAAGTCTTTGCAACACCAGAGGTGGATTTCCAGACTTCACCGAGGCTTCCTTGAGACCCCAGTGAAGCTGAGGCCCGTAGCTGTCGTGGGTAACATGGAACCGTGACCCCTGGACACCGAGAACTTTTGCAAGTGCATCCCCTTCCTGGTCTCCCACGAAGTTGTGCTTTGGGCTCCTAGTAGCCCCCGCCTCCAGCACCAACTGCACCGAAGATCACTGGCCTCCACTCCACGAGTGTCCTGTGAGCCAGCTCCAAGTGCATCCACTTGAGGCTCTTTTGCGGTCGCTAGTCCGTTGGCTAGTGGGCCCTCCCGAAGGCAACTCTTCTTCTGCTTGGGCTTTCCTGGTTGCTCCAGACGTGCCCTGACTTACCCTCGCTGGGTGAGTCCCTCAGACCTTGCTGGTCTGCATCAACGTCCTTTCTTTGTTTCCACGTGACTTGCCGTTGCCAAGGCTTGTTGGGTCCAATCTGGTCGCCGACACCGCAGCAATCGACAGACATCGTGGGACAGCTCGAATCCAGCTCCTGGTCGTCGTCGACACCTCCTGGACCTCGTGGCTGAAGAGTCAAGACGACCGTCAACCTACCTGAAGCACCCGACATTGGTGGGCATCTGCCCCCTCTGCTTTCAGGTTCTTCAGATCTTCGATCCACCCTTGGATCCACCCGGACACTTTCGACTTGGCCGCCAGCAGCCTGCTGCAGCAGATCGCCATTGAAAACGACGACGAAACCCGACAACAAAAGACACCTATGCACCCGGCTTCCCTGGGTGAGGTAACTCGAGTACTACGGTGCTCCCGTGGGTATTGACTCTAGAACTGCCTAGTTCTAAAGGGATTTGCTCCAAGTCCTCCTCTAAGTGTCCTTTCCTTTTAAAATTCGAACCGCGACTTTCCCCATAGAAGTTAACGGCGATTCGCTGCTGTGTTCTCACACTGCACCCGTCCCCTGTGTCACTACCTTGGGTGGTTCCTTGTGGTCCAAGCACTTCTACAGGCTCTAGGCCTTGTGTCTAGCTCAGTAGTGGTTCTTATACCACTATTTTAGTATATGGTTTGGTACGCCCCTAGGGCTCAAACGTGTATTTGTGCTATTACTGTTGATATTGGACTTGTAAAGTATGTATTTCGAACTCTAGCCTCATAAAGAGACTAGAGGGGTGTGTTTAAGACTAAATACATATATTTTATATATATACCTGGTGTGGTCCTTTTTCATTTGGTCACTCAAGAGATTATAGACTGGTAAAACAAGCTGCTTTACAGTCCTTCAAGAATTAGCCTGAAGGCTGCTCTCCATAGCTACCACTAGGATAGCTTTCAATAAAGGTTGTCTTTAACCTATCTCCAATAAGGGGTTGTTTGGACTGGTGCAAGGTGCCCACTATAATTAGTGGGCAGCATATACCAGGCCAACTTCTCACAAGGGTTACCAGCTGGACTGCCAGGCTGAGCAGAACTGCAGCCCTTTTATAAGAACCAGAGCTTGAAATGAAATGAATGAATGAAATGAAAACAAGATTTATAAAGCGCCTGGTTACCCAAGGGCATCCCCGCGCTATTGCCTGCTAACACACTTAAGCTGAAAGCTATTCATTTTGGGAAGAGTAATGTTTTAATCTGCTTCCGGAAGATGAGGTAATTAGGTTGGTCACGGATCTGCGAAATGAAGTATAAACGTGCATGTTCCAACCCGGAGTACCTATTCTACAGAGAAGTGCTGGTACTCTCTCGGTAAAAGCATTGCTGGAGTGCTGAGAGTTCTGGTACCCTCCCATTAAAGTACTGGAGGTCTGCTGAAAAGAGCTGGGACTCTTACCATAATGGATTGCACCCAAGCTGAAAAGTGCCAGTACTCTCATAGTAAAAGTAATGCACCCCTGATGAGATGTGCAGGTACTCTCACGTTAAAATTATGGCATTCCTGTTGAGAAGTGCAGGTCCTCGCCCATAAAAAAAATTGCACCTGTGCTCAGAAGTGCACGTTCTCTCCCTTTGGAAGTACTGCACCCCTGGTGAGAAGCACAGGTTCTCTCCCTTTAAAAGTACTGCATCCCTACTGAGAAGTGCAGGTTCTATCCCTTTAAAAGTACTGCACCCCTGCTGAGAAGCACAGGTTCTCTCCCTTTAAAAGTGCTGAACTCCTGGTGAGAAGGGCAGGTTCTCGCCCTTTAAAAATACTGCACCCCTGCTGATAAGCACAGGTTCTCTCCCTTTAAAAGTGCTGCACCCCTGGCGAGAAGCGCAGGTTCTCCCCCTTTAAAAGTACTGCACCACTGGTGAGAAGCGCAGGTTCTACCCCTTTAAAAGTACTGTACCACTGGTGAGAAGCGCAGGTTCTCCCCCTTTAAAAGTACTGCACCCCTGATGAGAAGTGCAGGTTCTCGCCCTTTAAAAGTACTGCACCCTTGGTGAGAAGCGCAGGTGCTGTCCCTTTCAAAGTACTGCACCCTTGGTGAGAAGCGCAGGTTCTCTCCCTTTAAAAGTACTTTACCACTGCTGAGAAGTGCAAGCTCTCCCTCTTTACAAGTATTGCACCCATGGTAAGAAGCGCAGGTTCTCACCCTTTGAAAGTACTGTACCACTGCTGAGAAGTGCAAGCTCTCCCTCTTTACAAGTACTGCATCCCGGGTGAGAAGTGCAGGTTCTCTCCCTTTAAAAGTACTGCACCCCTAGGGAGAAGCACAGGTTCTTTAAAAGTACTGCACCCCTGGTGAGAAGCGCAGGTTCTCCCCCTTTAAAAGTACTGCACCCCTGGTGAGAAGCACAGGTTTGTCCCGTTTAAAAGTATTGCACCACTGGTGAGAAGCGCAGGTTCGCCCCCTTTAAAAGTACTGCACCGCTACTGAGAAGTGCAGGTTCTATCCCTTTAAAAGTACCGCACCCCTGCTGAGAAGCACAGGTTCTCTCCCTTTACAAGAACTGCACCCCTGGTGAGAAGCGCAGGTGCTGTCCCTTTCAAAGTACTGCACCCCTGGTGAGAAGCGCAGGTTCTCCCCCTTTAAAAGAACTGCACCACTGGTGAGAAGCACAGGTTCTCCCCCTTTCAAAGTACTGCACCCCTGGTGAGAAGCGCAGGTTCTCCCCCTTTAAAAGTACTGCAGCCCTGGTGAGAAGCACAGGTTTTCCCCCTTGAAAAGTACTGCACCCCTAGTGAGAAGTGCAGGTTCTCCCCCTTTAAAAGTACTGCACCCCTGGTGAGAAGCGCAGGTTCTTGCCCTTTAAAAGTACTGCACCCCTGGTGAGAAGCGCAGGTTCTACCCCTTAAAAAGTACTGCACCTCTGGTGAGAAATGCAGGTTTTCCCCCATTACAAGTACTGCACCCCTGGTGAGAAGTGCAGGTGCTGTCCCTTTCAAAGTACTGCAACCCTGGTGAGAAGCGCAGGTTCTCCCCCTTTAAAAGTACTGCACCACTGGTGAGAAACGCAGGTTCCCCCTCTTTACAAGTACTGCATCCCTGGTGAGAAGCGCAGGTTCTTGCCCTTTCAAAGTACTGCACCCCTGGTGAGAAGTGCAGGTTCTCGCCCTTTAAAAGTACTGCACCCCTGGTGAGAAGTGCAGGTTCCCACCCTTTAAAAGTACTGCACCCCTGGTAAGAAACGCAGGTTCTCCCCTTTACAAGTACTGCACCCCTGGTGAGAAGCGCAGGTGCTGTCCCTTTCAAAGTACTGCACCCCTGATGAGAAGTGCAGGTTCTCGCCCTTTACAAGTACTGCAACCCTGGTGAGAAGCGCAGGTTCTCGCCCTTTAAAAGTACTGCACCCCTGGTGAGAAGCGCAGATTCCCTCCATTTAAAGATACTGCACCCCTGGTAAGAGGTGCAAGTTCTCCCCCTTTAAAAGTACTGCACCCCTGGTGAGAAGCACAGGTTCTCCCCCTTTAAAAGTACTGCACCACTGGTGAGAAACGCAGGTTCTCCCCCTTTACAAGTACTGCATCCCTGGTGATAAGCGAAGTTCTTGCTCTTTCAAAGTACTGCACCCCTGGTGAGAAACGCAGGTTCTCACCCTTTAAAAGTACTGCACCCCTGGTGAGAAGTGCAGGTTCCCACCCTTTAAAAGTACTGCACCCCTGGTGAGAAGCGCAGGTTCTTGCCCTTTAAAAGTACTGCACCCCTAGTGAGAAGCGCAGGTTCTCGCCCTTTCAAAGTACTGCACCCCTGGTGAGAAGGGCAGGTTCTCCCCCTTTAAAAGTACTGCACCACTGGTGAGAAACGCAAGTTCTCCCCCTTTACAAGTACTGCATCCCTGGTGAGAAGCGCAGGTTCTTGCCCTTTCAAAGTACTGCACCCCTGGTGAGAAGCGCAGGTTCTCGCCCTTTAAAAGTACTGCACCCCTGGTGAGAAGCGCATGTTCCCACCCTTTAACAGTACTGCACCCCTGGTGAGAAGCGCAGGTTCTCTCCCTTTAAAAGTACTGCACCCCTGGTGAGAAGCGCAGATTCTCGCACTTTAAAAGTACTCCACCCCTAGTGAGAAGTGCAGGTTCTCCCCCTTTAAAAGTACTGCACCCCTGGTGAGAAGCGCAGATTCTCGCCCTTTAAAAGTACTGCACCCCTAGTGAGAAGCGCAGGTCCCTTTAAAAGTTCTGCACCCCTAGTGAGACGCGCAGGTTCTCCCCCTTTAAAAGTACTGCACCCCTAGTGAGAAGCGCAGGTCCCTTTAAACGTTCTGCACCCCTAGTGAGAAGCGCAGGTTCTCCCCCTTTAAAAGTACTGCACCCCTAGTGAGAAGCACAAGTTCTCCCCCTTTACAAGTACTGCATCCCTGGTGAGAAGCGCAGGTTCTTGCCCTTTCAAAGTACTGCACCCCTGGTGAGAAGCGCAGGTTCTCGCCCTTTAAAAGTTCTGCACCCCTGGTGAGAAGCGCATGTTCCCACCCTTTAAAAGTACTGCACCCCTGGTGAGAAGCGCAGGTTCTCTCACTTTAAAAGTACTTCACCCCTGGTGAGAAGCGCAGATTCTCGCCCTTTAAAGTACTCCACCCCTAGTGAGAAGTGCAGGTTCTCCCCCTTTAAAAGTACTGCACCCCTAGTGAGAAGCGCAGGTCCCTTTAAAAGTTCTGCACCCCTAGTGAGATGCGCAGGTTCTCCCCCTTTAAAAGTACTGCACCCCTAGTGAGAAGCGCAGGTCCCTTTAAAAGTTCTGCAACCCTAGTGAGAAGCGCAGGTTCTCCCCCTTTAAAAGTACTGCACCCCTAGTGAGAAGTGCAAGTTCTCCCCCTTTAAAAGTACTGCACCCTGGTGAGTAGCGCAGGTTCTCCCCTTTGCAAGTACTGCACCTCTGGTGAGAAGCACAGGTGCTGTCCCTTTCAAAGTATTGCACCCCCGGTGAGAAGCGCAGGTTCTCCCCCTTTAAAAGTACTGCAGCCCTGGTGAGAAGCGCAGGTTCTTCCCCTTTAAAAGTACTGCACCCCTAGTGAGAAGTGCAGGTTCTCCCCCTTTAAAAGTACTGCACCCCTGGTGAGAAGCACAGGTTCTCTCCCTTTAAAAGTACAGCACCTCTAGTGAGAAGCGTAGGTTCTCGCCCTTTAAAAGTACTGCACCCCTAGTGAGAAGCGCAGGTCCCTTTCAAAGTTCTGCACCCCTAGTGAGAAGCGCAGGTTCTCCCCTTTTAAAAGTACTGCACCCCTAGTGAGAAGTGCAAGTTCTCCCCCTTTAAAAGTACTGCACCCCTAGTGAGAAGCACAGGTTCTCCCCCTTTAAAAGTACTGCACCACTGGTGAGAAACACAGGTTCTCCCCCTTACAAGTACTGCATCCCTGGTGAGAAGCACAGGTTCTTGCCCTTTCAAAGTACTGCACCCCTTGTGAGAAGCGCAGGTTCTCGCCCTTTAAAAGTTCTGCACCCCTGGTGAGAAGCGCAGGTTCCCATCCTTTGAAAGTACTGCACTCCCGGTGAGAAGCGCCGGTTCTCGCCCTTCAAAAGTACTGCACCCCTGGTGAGAAGCGCAGGTTCTCGCCCTTTAAAAGTACTGCACCCCTGGTGAGAAACGCAGGTTCTCCCCCTTTACAAGTACTGCACCCCTGGTGAGAAGCGCAGGTGCTCTCCCTTTCAAAGTACTGCACCCCTGATGAGAAGTGCAGGTTCTCGCCCTTTACAAGTACTGCACCCCTGGTGAGAAGCGGAGGTTCTTGCCCTTTAAAAGTACTGCACCCCTGGTGAGAAGCGCATATTCCCTCCATTTAAAGTGTCTTGTGGTTTGTGGCCTCCTGGCCTGCCTGGATACGTTGGCATAGGCCTGGCTGCCATGATGACTTTTGCGCACGTTACTCTTAGCCGTTGTTCTGTCGCCCTCTGCTCCTGCCAAGTTATTTTACAACTGTCTGCATTTTCTGTTTCTCACCTTTTCTCCTGTTCCCTTTGGGCTCAGTCTGAACAACAGTTACAAGGTCGAAAAACAACGTCCCTGGTTTTTGCTGATATGGCCAGTCCCTTGCACCTAGACATAACACTATGTACAGCTGCCATGGGGAAATTGGTGGGCTTTTAGTATTGCGTTTTTCCCTCTTGAGGGGGACTTGGAGAAAACCTTTCCAGAGAGAAGAGCTGTGATTATCTGCTGATGTAGTTTTGCATCTAGAGACTGAGGTATGGGGGTTCGCTAGTCAAAGCCCAGAGGTCTTCTATTTTTATAATACACTAGCTACTAGAACGGGGAGGGTGGTAAGGTCATTTAGCCCAATAACCACTGCTTTATGAAATGCTTTCCCCGTTAGTATTCTATGGAGTTGTAACTATGCTGATTATATTATTCCTATGCATTATGCTGATAGTACTGACACGTGTACTGTATCTTAGAGCACATATGTTGAAATAAACATTTTAACCTATACTGTGTCTCTTTTTACGCCCGTTGTGGACAAGCATGAGTGAGTGACGAAAGGGTGTTCTTGCTACTGCGAGTCCTGAGAGAGAGAGATACCGTGTTCTGGGTTGTCTAAGCATTGGTACATTGTTGCTAATGGGACGCTAAGGCTAGTTGGGTTGGGGTTTTAGGTGCTACGGCTTATGGTAGGCTCACCACTATATTCCGAGGTCCTATCATCCTGTGCATAGCTCTGTGTGTGCAGAATCCCTATAACATGGCGCGACCAACGAGTGGGGCTGCTTATTTGCGAGACGCTTGAGTAGTGCTTGTGCTTGTCCACAATAACCCTCACGGACGCTTCCGGAAGCGTGTGTGACGGTAATACCTCCTATATTGACGTTTTTGTAGGTTCTTTCAAGCTTGAAGTTGTTAAAAGGCTTCTTAATCGAGCCCTATATTGTGCTGCCTACTGTTAGGTTGTCGAAAATCCCCGATCGCAATGGCGGGTATAAACATAGCGGCACATAGCCGCACAGCGCTCCGGGATCACTTAAGGGTGTATGGAGTGCCAGACACGGGAGTCGAACTGATCTTTGTGGTCCAAGCCGATCCGGCTTACCACTTTGAGGTGTTCTATTCTTGGGTCACCTTTCCGGCGGTGGATGGGACAGACAATTTGTTCCATGAATATACAGCCACCGTAGTTCCTAATCACTATAGACCGTATAGGAATCTTGAAGTACCGCTCACAGCTTGGCAGCACCGTGTTTGGTTTGATGGCGCCCTCCCCCAACCGGTTACCACGGTTCGTTTAGGCCCCTTATCTATTGATGGGGCCACTTGGCCTGTTTTGGCCGGGTACACCCCACATCCGCAATATATGCAGATACCAGTCGCTGACCTGCGCAATATGTATTCAGCTTTGGTGAGAGTGCATCGCGCTTTAGTGCAATATGTTACAGGCAACATCCAGGGAGCCCCACCTGGAGTTGCGGGCCATCCAGCTGCTGCAGGCGGAGTGACCATAAGTCCCGTCATGGTGAACTCAGTGATGGGCAAACGTCCCCAAAATAAGGATGATTTTCCTTATTGGCTTGCAGAAAAATTTGACCAGTTGGAGGCAGTTTTTCCAAACACAACACCGGTGGATAAACATAGAATTCTTACGATTAGTTTGCCAAAAGACTTAATTCCCGAGTTGACAGCATGTGACAACTGGGGTAGGGTATTCGCAGCAGTTTATTCGAAGTGTTTCGGCACTCCTTCCATGACGGTTCTCCCCACTGTAATTAAAAAAGTACAGGATGAACACGGCCCTGAAGCGGCTGTGGAATTAGGGATGAGACTGGTGGGAGTGTTTGAAGTAGTAGCTGAGTTGATCCTTGCGAATGTCAAGGGCGATGCAGTGAACTTTCAAGTAGCTAATGCTTTGGCTTTGGTCCCAGAATTGGACAAGCCTCGCGAATTACCGAAAATTATTACACAGGCTTACAAAACTATTGGCAGGAATAGCCTGGGTAATAAACCTTTTGCAAAACAGCAAACACAATCGCAACAACAACAACAATCCAAACCTCAATCTGAGAAAGATGAGAGACCAGTCTTCACTAAAAAGAGCTGGAGGCTGAAAAAACAGGGTAAGCAACAAAAGAAGCCGGGGTCGAGAGGCGCAACCCCGGTTTCAGTCTCTTCTGAACGCACTTATGATTTGCGCGATAGAGCGAGAATTAAATCTCCGGATAGGTTTCAGATCCCTGATACACGTTCTCCTCGTTCTTCACAGGCACAGGCAACTTCGCAGGCCAGTGGAGGAGATCGCCAGGAAAGAGGAAGGGGTCGAGAGGCTCCTCAGGGACGAGACCAACCTCGACAACAAGTCACAGGGAAAGCAGAAGACTTTCAACGTTCTCGTCCACAATTTCAGAAGAAGAAAGTTGCCGCTGTAACAGCGAAATATGCCACAGACGGTGAGAACGAGACTCCTGAATTGGACATGGGCAGTCACCCTCCTAGACAGCGCCGCGGAAGTTACCATAGTGCGGGAGGCGCTACGTCCTCATATGGAGGCGACAGCAACTGAAACATTCATTACTGTCGAGACAGCAGACACCAGAGTGGCACCCCCTGACAGACTGTTTAATATTGTCATCCAAATTGAAGGTGATATACAGCGTGTAATTAAAGGGATTTTTGGGGAAAATCTGACCTCTTCATACGACATTTTGTTAGCGGAGGCGGATTGGCCACCCCATTCGTACTTGCTGCGCGTAAAGGGGAGGTGGTAATCCTTCCGAGCTTTTCTCGACATGTCCCAAAGGACAAAGCGGAGGCTCTTGCAGCTGAGTGGGCTGTGTCCCTGGCTCCTGCGTTATACCGCAACCACATGGGTTGGGATGAAGATTCTCCCCCATGAGATACCTTTACGGTCCCTACCGCAGCCACAACCCCAATATCCCATTAAACGTGAAGCCAAAGGCCCCGTTTCTGAAATTCTGACTCAGTTAGAATATCAGGGAGTAATAGAAACATGCGTATCACCCATGAATAACCCCCTTTTCGCGGTTTCTAAACCCGATGGATCGTACCGCCTAGTATTGGATTACCGGCATTTGAACTCTCATTGTCGGACCTTTGAGGTGCAAAATACCCACAGTTCTGCGCTTGTAGACAGTCTTGTTCGTAAAAAATATAAAACGACACTTGACCTATCCAAGGGATTTTACACGCACAACTTAGCCACGGAGTGTAGCCAATGGAGCGCTTTTACCTCCGGTGGTAAACAGTTCAAATTAAGGCGACTCCCTATGGGCTACAAAAACAGTCCAGGAGTGTTCGCTGCCCGTGTTGTCTCTTTGTTAGACGGCATAGACCCAGATGCATGTTCGTACGTCGATGATATTTACCTGACCGACGACGAGTTATATCCGCATCTTTCCAGAGTGGACCGCATTATTCTAGAGTTTGCGGTTTTAGGTTACAAGTTTAACTTTGCCAAATCACACATTGCTGAATTAACAGTTTTGTTTTTGGGCTACGAGCTCAACAATGAAGGTAAGGGCTTAGCCCCCACTTCTTAGAAAAATGTGCGCTTTTGTGCCCTCCTACTACTCTGAAAAAACTTCAGTCTTTGCTGGGTTTTCTGAACTTCGGGCGTACTTATATTCCCGAATACGCCCAGCGTGTCAAGCCATTGTATGCCTTGATACAACCAAACTTTTCAAAGTCTAGATGGCTTCCGGAGCATTCCTCCATTTTGCAGTCTTTAAAGACAGACCTTCTTGAGTCTAAATACTTGTTGACGCGTGATAACCACACAAACCTGGTGATCAGAATAATTCCGGGGGCAGTGGGTTTCACGCACTTAACCTTTAACAAAGGTGACACAGTTCCGATCGCGTACAAGTCACATCTTTACACTTCCGCAGAAATGCGCTTTTCATCTGTGGAGAAAGTTCTGACTGCAGTGCAGATGTCGATTCTAAAGGAACGCACACTGGCACAGGGAAAGCGCATTCTGGTGGTAACACCATATCCTGCCCTAGAGGCAGTGACAAAGGC
This sequence comes from Calotriton arnoldi, assembly GCA_963921515.1. Taxonomy (NCBI): domain Eukaryota; kingdom Metazoa; phylum Chordata; class Amphibia; order Caudata; family Salamandridae; genus Calotriton; species Calotriton arnoldi. The sequence continues at coordinate 1,721,479 of CAWUFW010001460.1, forward strand.
GAGTGTCCCGAACTCTAAGGCGTTGCACCCCCGTTGGATTCAATGGGCAACCTCTTTGACGTCTCCGGATGTCACTTTCATCTTTGATTCATCACTACAGACTCAGGAGTTTTTGCAGTGCGAATTCGTTCATCCTCCTCCTCTGTCATTGCTCCCGCTTGAGGATTACGACTGTGTGATCTACACCGATGGTTCGGCACAACCGGCCACGGGGTCCAAGCATGCTTATTCAGCCGCATGTGCTATTGTTGCGGGTACCTTCGTGAACGGAAAGTTCAAATCCACTGTAGTGCACACTCAGGCACTCGGGGACAGTACTGCACAATTGGCCGAGCTGCGCGCATTGGTGCTTGCGCTTGAGTTCGCTACTCTGGATGTGACCACTCTAATTGTATGCGATTCTTACTACTGTGTTCAATCTTACAATGACAATCTGTTCTTTTGGTCGCAAAATGACTATAGAGATGCTAAAGGTAGCACAATTAAGCATAAAATGCTTTGGGTTCGGGTGGCAGAATTGAGACAACGTCTGCCACTCACACAGGTGGTTCACACCCTTGGCCATCAGCGGGTGGGCGCACACACTGTTGGTAACGGTTTGGCAGACGAAGCGGCCAAATCAGCAGTAGTCACGTGTTCAGTAGCAGCAGTTACTAGATCCATGTCTAAAATTGATACTGATATTTTGGCAGCTATTGCTGCGACAAAGGAAGGTGCTAATTACCCTAGGGGTTTTCCTTCCAAATATTCTTATCAGTTAGGTCCCGAACAGGCTCCCTATGTAACAATACCCGACGTTGGTGATCGGCTGATCCCCAACACGGACCGCAGACTTTCCTTGATAACGGCTGCACACGAAGGCATGGCTTCGGCTCATGCTGGAGTGTCTGCGACCGTTTCCATCTTGCAGCAGCGGTACTGGTGGCGTGGTTTATATAAAGACACCCGTACTTATGTGCTTTCTTGTGACGAGTGTCAACAGATTAAGCCTTCTACGGTTACACGACCACCACAGACCTCGCTCTACATTTCTAACAGACCCTTTGGGTGTGTTTACTTGGATCACTGCGGTCCATTTTCTTCAGACACTGCCTATAAATTTATCTTAGTGGCAGTGGACTTGTGCACACGTTTCATCTGGGTCTGGCCACAACGGAGTGCTGACGCTCGAAATGTCATCAGAGATTTGCGTATCTTTGTGGGAATCTTCGCTTGCGGCACCTTCCATTCTGACCAAGGTCCAGCGTTTGCCTCTAAGGCGTACAAGGACGCAATGGGTTCACTGGGGGTACGGGTGAAGTTTTCGTCTCCATACAGACCTGAGGGTAATTCAATTGTGGAGCGAATGAACCGTGATTTAAAGCAATCCTTGACAGCTAGAGTCTTAGGTACTGGCAGGAACTGGCTGGCCCACTTGTATACCGTACAACGTGCACTTAATAATCTCCCTAGAAGATCTCTGGGTGGGCGGACCCCATACGAAATGCTCTTTGGCATAAGAATGTTTGTGCCTGACCTTGATGGTCTAGACATGGCGGCGCAATCCGCCATCTTTGATGTAGATAACCATTCTACTATGTTACAGGACTTACAAGAAGCCCGAGACAAACTTGCAATCGCACATTTACCTTCAGCCACAGACCCTGCATTGCAGATTCCGGTTGCCGGCTGGCTTCCGAAGATTGGCGACCTGGTTCGAGAGAAGGTGGAGAACAAGAAAGAATTTGGCCCCTCTTATCGTGCACCGGTTCCAGTCCTGGGCTTGAAGGGAACACGTACAGTCATCTTACCACCGCTTCCTGGTCGCAAGGAGAACAGATACATCTCAGTGGAAAATGTCAAGCTACAACATCTGGCCGATCCTGAATAGTGTTACACCAGCGGTCTCTTGTCCTGCCATTTACCGGACTTGTGTTCGTGGCCCTCCTGCCCGAACGGTCACTGATGTTACAATTGAGATGGTTGATTTGCCTGAAAGTATACTCGAACCCCCTGTCTCCCCCTGCATCGACGAGAACGAGTATACCTATCCCGATACCGAATCGGTGGCACACTTACCAACAATGCCACTGAGCCCAACTCGTTATTCCTTTGACTCGGATTCTGCCTCATCAATTGTCCCGTCCAAGTTCAGTATTTTTGTATCCTGGTTCCGAGACAATTTTTTGATTCCCCCCTGGACATACATTTGGTTGGTGCTGATCCTCATTTTTTTGTTCATGTCCATTGGCTTCGTCACAGTGTTTTTTCTACTCATCAATGGTCACTATCTACCGGAACGCTCTGCTGTGAACAGTGTTGCTGGAACTTTGGCTCCACATTCCTCATCTCACATCATGAAGCGTGACCACACATTTGTGAACATTTCAGCTTTTCCAGTTGCTGATGGCATCGTATGGGATGCAGTAAATTTTCAAATTCATGGACCAACAGAAGTTATTAATGTACCGAATGTCCTTCGAGTTTCCATGGGTGATATAGTAAAAAGTAATATTCATTCTGACGATTGGGATGTGCATGCCGTTGAAGCATTGTTTGCTGATTTAAAATATTATGCTTCATTTAATTCTGAGGATTTGTATATGAATTCTGCGAATTATGCCGATTTGTATTGCTACCAGCATTGGGGCAACCATTTTGTCCATAAACCAAGTGCACTACGTGGTTCTTTCGCCTACACCCAATGGGAACATTGTCCGAACCCTTTACCAGGTAGTTCCCAGACTCTTAGAAATAAATTTACATATTTCACTGATTTTAATAGATCGAACCCTGGTTCTTATTTTTTTAAATTAAACGCCCCATCCACTCAGAAAATCATGTTGACCCACACCAAATTGCTATATTCGGGTTCCTTTTTGAGTGCCTTAGCTGTGGGTGGTTATGAGTACTGGAAGAACACTGTAGATTTAAAATCGATCTGGGGTTCAAGACCATGGCAGGTGCAAGGCACCGAGGCTTTGCATCGTGCTTGCCTTATCCCGACCCAAATTTTGTTTCTGAATGCTTCCATCTATCAGACTACGTGTTGGGGCTTGGCTACTACCAAACAATTAAATGCACCTTCCATTCCATCCCTGTCTTCCACTACAAACACTAGCGTGCACCTTAATATGTCCCTAGCCACTTTGCAAGCTTTGTTGCAGAACAATTCGTTTAATGTTTCTACGCTTGTTCAGTCACCCTGGTTGGCTTGGCCCATATCCTTTAATGCGTGCCAACTGCGTTTTCACGACTCAGTCCCTGGCTACAAGCAGGATAGGTCCGATCCTAGGTTTTCAGGCTCCCGTACTGTCACGACATATTCTGTAGGTAAATTATGTAAACAGTGGTTACAGCATTCTTCCCTGGAATCTGTTAAACAACATTTATCCCTCCTAACAGGCAACATTGATCTGTCCGACTTTATATTGGGACCTCGTGGTCCACGACCGAAGAGGTTCATTTATGAAGCTCATAATGAACTCTGGAAGCTATCGCAAATGGAAGCTGCTTCCCGTCTCCGGGAGATAGACCAAGCTAATATGGAAAAGGTGCTTGCTGTTGTTGACAATAGTATTAATACCCTGTCTTCCCGCATTTACACGTTAGAGAATATTGTGTCCTCTGTTGTTGATATTGTACAAGATGATGTTTCTGTGTTGTACCATGGTCAAAATCAGTTATGTTCCGTTATGCAGTTTGCGTGGACTTTGCAAACACTTAAGTTGGGTAAAGTTCCTTGGCATTTTCTGAACACCACTGCCTTATTTCGGCCTTTTAATTTAACTGACAAACAGCTGTTCATGTCCATGAAAGATGCAGCTTACACTCTATTACATATCGAGAAAGTGGAGCCCTTACCATTCTCTGTGGCGGAATTGGATTCTGCTGTGTGGCTAGTTCATGGGGTTATCGCTTTACCTTTTTCCTTGTTTGAATTTAGTTCATGCATGAAACATTATCCTGTGGGCCGTTTTCAACCTTTGGGTAGTGCCTTCCTGCATGAACTTTGGTCCCTCCCTTTCATGTATAAATGCCTTAGAGACGGCAAAGAAGTTTTTCTCACGGGGAGTCATGCGATTCAACTGTGGGTCATTCCCTTGTTTGTAAACATATTAAATTGCACGGAGCTTGCAATATTTCTGCCCCGAATCTTGCTTGTGTGTTGAAGGGCATTCCTGCTCCTGCTATTTCTCCTACCTTTACTTTGCTTACAAATGGTAGCTATTTGCTTTTGAATAACGAAAACTGCTGTGGCATGCAGGCCGGCATACCCTATGTTGTTACAGTTTCGCACAGGGTTGTCTGCTGCAAGAATGTGCTTTTTCCTCCCCCTCACGGCATCATAGATAATTCTATTTGGCCTTCCATTCCTACTATGGAGGCGGATTTCAATAAACTGAGCAGAATAAAGGCGCTATTATTGAACTAGGAGGTTATGCTCACTTCCGCCCGGGAGACATTCATTCTCCAGGTGGCAAGTACCCATAGTGAAATACAGGCCCTTTTGAACACTAACCTCCCACAACATTTCGGTGAATTGATTCACCGTATTTTTAACGCATCTAACACTGTGGGTCTGGTGCATTTTTTTAAGGTGGTGGGGTCCGGCATTGTGTCCTCTTTCCAAACTATTTTTGGTGTAATACCGGCATTTATTCATTCGATTTTTTCCAGCGTCTTTGGTGGCTTTCCATTAATCCTTGCCTTGGCGGCTGGTGTACTGCTGTTGGTCTGCTTCCTTCGCAATGGCTGCTCCCCAATGGGCCCTTCACGACCCCGGACGCCTCCTGCTGCTCCGTGAGCGCCTCCTGTCTGGCTTCGGGGTCCTGCCGTTGGCGACATTGAGTGGGTCCTATTCCCTTTCTTTTCGCTTTGAGTGTTTCACTTGCGTGCAACCTGTGATGTCTTGCATCCGCTGTCCTTTCACCTGGACCATGGATTATTGCCTCTCCAATACGTCTTTGTCTGTTCCGGATTTTGTTCGGTTGATGGGCCCCTTAGAGGCCCATGAACGGGACTGTTCCGTTGCGGGCTGCATGACGCGTGCGGCTGCACTGGGGATTTTGGCGCAATGGGATATCTGGGCGGCTGCTCGGACTCTCCTACAACAAAGCTATATTGAATATCACGCAAGTTGTCCCGCATTGCTTTTTGATGCTCCATACTCTGAGGAGCATTCCTGCAGCTTTGATCTGTTAGACTGGATGGCGTCTATGTTTTCTGACGATTCCAATGATGTCCTCTTGGACGGTATAGCGTTTTTCTGCACTTCCACATTTTTGGATTGACATGGCATTCACTGCCCGTGAACTGCCTCGCTGACTGTCTTTATACTCCCTTTTCCCATCCGTTGTCCTTCGTTGGGACTGCTTCCGCTCTGGACGCCTCCGTTCTGCTCAGGTGTTTTGAACTCTGTCTTCGTCCCTAATCTTGGCCGATGGACTGTCCAGGGGAGGGTGTCTTGTGGTTTGTGGCCTCCTGGCCTGCCTGGATACGTTGGCATAGGCCTGGCTGCCATGATGACTTTTGCGCACGTTACTCTTAGCCGTTGTTCTGTCGCCCTCTGCTCCTGCCAAGTTATTTTACAACTGTCTGCATTTTCTGTTTCTCACCTTTTCTCCTGTTCCCTTTGGGCTCAGTCTGAACAACAGTTACAAGGTCGAAAAACAACGTCCCTGGTTTTTGCTGATATGGCCAGTCCCTCGCACCTAGACATAACACTATGTACAGCTGCCATGGGGAAATTGGTGGGCTTTTAGTATTGCGTTTTTCCCTCTTGAGGGGGACTTGGAGAAAACCTTTCCAGAGAGAAGAGCTGTGATTATCTGCTGATGTAGTTTTGCATCTAGAGACTGAGGTATGGGGGTTCGCTAGTCAAAGCCCAGAGGTCTTCTATTTTTATAATACACTAGCTACTAGAAAGGGGAGGGTGGTAAGGTCATTTAGCCCTATAGCCACTGCTTTATGAAATGCTTTCCCCGTTAGTATTCTATGGAGTTGTAACTATGCTGATTATATTATTCTTATGCATTATGCTGATAGTACTGACACGTGTACTGTATCTTAGAGCACGTATGTTGAAATAAACATTTTAACCTATACTGTGTCTCTTTTTACGCCCGTTGTGGACAAGCATGAGTGAGTGACGAAAGAGTGTTCTTGCTACTGCGAGTCCTGAGAGAGAGAGATACCATGTTCTGGGTTGTCTAAGCATTGGTACATTGTTGCTAATGGGATGCTAAGGCTAGTTGGGTTGGGGTTTTAGGTGCTACGGCTTATGGTAGGCTCACCACTATATTCCGAGGTCCTATCATCCTGTGCATAGCTCTGTGTGTGCAGAATCCCTATAACCCCTGGTGAGAAGCGGAGGTTCTTGCCCTTTAAAAGTACTGCACCCCTGGTGAGAAGCGCAGATTCCCTCCATTTAAAGAAACTGCACCCCTGGTAAGAGGCGCAGGTTCTCCCCCTTTAAAAGTACTGCACCCCTGGTGAGAAGCGCAGGTTCTCCCCCTTTAAAAGTACTGCACCCCTGGTGAGAAACGCAGGTTCTCCCCCTTTACAAGTACTGCACCCCTGGTGAGAAGCGCAAGTGCTGTCCGTTTCAAAGTACTGCGCCCTTGGTGAGAAGCGCAGGTTCTCCCCCTTTAAAAGTACTGCAGCCCTGGTGAGAAGTGCAGGTTCTCTCCCTTTAAATGTACTGCACCCCTGGTAAGAAGCGCAGGTTCTTGCCCTTTAAAAGTACTGCACCCCTGGTGAGAAGCGCACGTTCTCCCCCTTTAAAAGTACTGCACCCCTGGTGAGAAGCACAGGTTCTTCCCCTTTAAAAGTATTGCACCACTGGTGAGAAGCGGAGGTTCTCCCCCTTTAAAAGTACTGCACCCCTACTGAGAAGTGCAGGTTCTATCCCTTTAAAAGTACTGCACCCCTGCTGAGAAGCACAGGTTCTCTCCCTTTAAAAGTGCTGCACCCCTGGCGAGAAGCGCAGGTTCTCCCCCTTTAAAAGAACTGCACCACTGGTGAGAAGCACAGGTTCTCCCCCTTTAAAAGTACTGCACCCCTGGTGAGAAACGCAGGTTCTCCCCCTTTACAAGAACTGCACCCCTGGTGAGAAGCACAGGTGCTGTCCCTTTCAAAGTACTGCACCCCTGGTGAGAAGCGCAGGTTCTCCCCCTTGAAAAGTACTGCACCCCTTGTGAGAAGTGCAGGTTCTCCCCCTTTAAAAGTACTGCACCCCTGGTGAGAAGCACAGGTTCTTGCCCTTTAAAAGTACTGCACCCCTGGTGAGAAGCACAGGTGCAGTCCCTTTCAAAGTACTGCACCCCTGGTGAAAAGCATAGGTGCTGTCCCTTTCAAAGTACTGCACCCCTGGTGAGAAGCGCAGGTTCTCCCCCTTTAAAAGTACTGCATCCCTGGTGAGAAGCGCAGGTTCTTGCCCTTTCAAAGTACTGCACCCCTGGTGAGAAGCGCAGGTGCTCGCCCTTTAAAAGTACTGCACCCCTGGTGAGAATCGCATGTTCCCACCCTTTAACAGTACTGCACCCCTGGTGAGAAGCGCAGGTTCTCTCCATTTAAAAGTACTGCACCCCTGGTGAGAAGCGCAGATTCTCGCCCTTTAAAAGTACTCCACCCCTAGTGAGAAGTGCAGGTTCTCCCCCTTTAAAAGTACTGCACCCCTGGTGAGAAGCGCAGATTCTCGCCCTTTAAAAGTACCCCACCCCTAGTGAGAAGCGCAAGTTCTCCCCCTCTACAAGTACTGCATCCCTGGTGAGAAGCGCAGGTTCTTGCCCTTTAAAAGTACTGCACCCCTGGTGAGAAGCGCAGATTCTCGCCCTTTAAAAGTACTCCACCCCTAGTGAGAAGTGCAGGTTCTCCCCCTTTAAAAGTACTGCACCCCTAGTGAGAAGCGCAGGTCCCTTTAAAAGTTCTGCACCCCTAGTGAGATGCGCAGGTTCTCCCCCTTTAAAAGTACTGCACCCCTAGTGAGAAGCGCAGGTCCCTTTAAAGGTTCTGCAACCCTAGTGAGAAGCGCAGGTTCTCCCCCTTTAAAAGTACTGCACCCCTAGTGAGAAGCGCAAGTTCTCCCTCTTTAAAAGTACTGCACCCCTGGTGAGTAGCGCAGGTTCTCCCCCTTTGCAAGTACTGCACCTCTGGTGAGAAGCACAGGTGCTGTCGCTTTCAAAGTATTGCACCCCTGGTGAGAAGCGCAGGTTCTCCTCCTTTAAAAGTACTGCAGCCCTGGTGAGAAGCGCAGGTTCTTCCCCTTTAAAAGTACTGCACCCTTAGTGAGAAGTGCAGGTTCTTCCCCTTTAAAAGTACTGCACCCCTGGTGAGAAGCACAGGTTCTCTCCCTTTAAAAGTACAGCACCTCTAGTGAGAAGCGTAGGTTCTCGCCCTTTAAAAGTACTGCACCTCTAGTGAGAAGCGCAGGTCCCTTTCAAAGTTCTGCACCCCTTGTGAGAAGCGCAGGTTCTCCCCTTTTAAAAGTACTGCACCCCTAGTGAGAAGTGCAAGTTCTCCCCCTTTAAAAGTACTGCACCCCTAGTGAGAAGCGCAGGTTCTCCCCCTTTACAAGTACTGCACCCCTGGTGAGATGCGCAGGTGCTGTCCCTTTCAAAGTATTGCACTCCTGGTGAGAAGCGCAGGTTCTCCCCCTTTAAAAGTACTGCACCACTGGTGAGAAACACAGGTTCTCCCCCTTTACAAGTACTGCATCCCTGGTGAGAAGCACAGGTTCTTGCCCTTTCAAAGTACTGCACCCCTTGTGAGAAGCGCAGGTTCTCGCCCTTTAAAAGTTCTGCACCCCTGGTGAGAAGCGCAGGTTCCCATCCTTTAAAAGTACTGCACCCCGGTGAGAAGCGCCGGTTCTCGCCCTTCAAAAGTACTGCACCCCAGGTGAGAAGCGCAGGTTCTCGCCCTTTAAAAGTACTGCACCCCTGGTGAGAAGCGCAGGTGCTGTCCCTTTCAAAGTACTGCACCCCTGATGAGAAGTGCAGGTTCTCGCCCTTTACAAGTACTGCAACCCTGGTGAGAAGCGCAGCTTCTCGCCCTTTAAAAGTACTGCACCCCTGGTGAGAAGCGCAGATTCCCTCCATTTAAAGATACTGCACCCCTGGTAAGAGGCGCAAGTTCTCCCCCTTTAAAAGTACTGCACCCCTGGTGAGAAGCACAGGTTCTCCCCCTTTAAAAGTACTGCACCACTGGTGAGAAACGCAGGTTCTCCCCCTTTACAAGTACTGCATCCCTGGTGATAAGCAAAGTTCTTGCCCTTTCAAAGTACTGCACCCCTGGTGAGAAGCGCAGGTTCTCGCCCTTTAAAAGTACTGCACCCCTGGTGAGAAGTGCAGGTTCCCACCCTTTAAAAGTACTGCACCCCTGGTGAGAAGCGCAGGTTCTTGCCCTTTAAAAGTACTGCACCCCTGGTGAGAAGTGCAGGTTCTCACCCTTTAAAAGTACTGCACCCCTGGTGAGAAGCGCAGGTTCTTCCCTTTAAAAGTACTGCACCCCTGGTGAGAAGCGCAGATTCCCTCCATTTAAAGATACTGCACCCCTGGTGAGAAACGCAGGTTCTCCCCCTTTACAAGTACTGCACCCCTGGTGAGAAGCGTAGGCGCTGTCCCTTTCAAACTACTGCACCCCTGGTGAGAAGCGCAGGTTCTCCCCCTTTAAAAGTACTGCACCACTGGTGAGAAACGCAAGTTCTCCCCCTTTACAAGTACTGCATCCCTGGTGAGAAGTGCAGGTTCTTGCCCTTTCAAAGTACCGCACCCCTGGTGAGAAGCGCAGGTTCTCGCCTTTTAAAAGTACTGCACCCCTGGTGAGAAGTGCATGTTCCCACCCTTTAAAAGTACTGCACCCCTGGTGAGAAGCGCAGGATCTCTCCCTTTAAAAGTACTGCACCCCTGGTGAGAAGCGCAGGTGCTGTCCCTTTCAAAGTACTGCACCCCTGGTGAGAAGCGCAGGTTCTCCCCCTTTCAAAGTACTGCACCCCTGGTGAGAAGCGCAGGTTCTCCCCCTTTAAAAGTACTGCATCCCTGGTGAGAAGCGCAGGTTCTTGCCCTTTCAAAGTACTGCACCCCTGGTGAGAAGCGCAGGTGCTCGCCCTTTAAAAGTACTGCACCCCTGGTGAGAATCGCATGTTCCCACCCTTTAACAGTACTGCACCCCTGGTGAGAAGCGCAGGTTCTCTCCATTTAAAAGTACTGCACCCCTGGTGAGAAGCGCAGATTCTCGCACTTTAAAAGTACTCCACCCCTAGTGAGAAGTGCAGGTTCTCCCCCTTTAAAAGTACTGCACCCCTGGTGAGAAGCGCAGATTCTCGCCCTTTAAAAGTACCCCACCCCTAGTGAGAAGCGCAAGTTCTCCCCCTCTACAAGTACTGCATCCCTGGTGAGAAGCGCAGGTTCTTGCCCTTTAAAAGTACTGCACCCCTGGTGAGAAGCGCAGATTCTCGCCCTTTAAAAGTACTCCACCCCTAGTGAGAAGTGCAGGTTCTCCCCCTTTAAAAGTACTGCACCCCTAGTGAGAAGCGCAGGTCCCTTTAAAAGTTCTGCACCCCTAGTGAGATGCGCAGGTTCTCCCCTTTAAAAGTACTGCACCCCTAGTGAGAAGCGCAGGTCCCTTTAAAGGTTCTGCAACCCTAGTGAGAAGCGCAGGTTCTCCCCCTTTAAAAGTACTGCACCCCTAGTGAGAAGCGCAAGTTCTCCCTCTTTAAAAGTACTGCACCCCTGGTGAGTAGCGCAGGTTCTCCCCCTTTGCAAGTACTGCACCTCTGGTGAGAAGCACAGGTGCTGTCGCTTTCAAAGTATTGCACCCCTGGTGAGAAGCGCAGGTTCTCCTCCTTTAAAAGTACTGCAGCCCTGGTGAGAAGCGCAGGTTCTTCCCCTTTAAAAGTACTGCACCCTTAGTGAGAAGTGCAGGTTCTTCCCCTTTAAAAGTACTGCACCCCTGGTGAGAAGCACAGGTTCTCTCCCTTTAAAAGTACAGCACCTCTAGTGAGAAGCGTAGGTTCTCGCCCTTTAAAAGTACTGCACCTCTAGTGAGTAGCGCAGGTCCCTTTCAAAGTTCTGCACCCCTTGTGAGAAGCGCAGGTTCTCCCTTTTAAAAGTACTGCACCCCTAGTGAGAAGTGCAAGTTCTCCCCCTTTAAAAGTACTGCACCCCTAGTGAGAAGCGCAGGTTCTCCCCCTTTACAAGTACTGCACCCCTGGTGAGATGCGCAGGTGCTGTCCCTTTCAAAGTATTGCACTCCTGGTGAGAAGCGCAGGTTCTCCCCTTTAAAAGTACTGCACCACTGGTGAGAAACACAGGTTCTCCCCCTTTACAAGTACTGCATCCCTGGTGAGAAGCACAGGTTCTTGCCCTTTCAAAGTACTGCACCCCTTGTGAGAAGCGCAGGTTCTCGCCCTTTAAAAGTTCTGCACCCCTGGTGAGAAGCGCAGGTTCCCATCCTTTAAAAGTACTGCACCCCCGGTGAGAAGCGCCGGTTCTCGCCCTTCAAAAGTACTGCACCCCAGGTGAGAAGCGCAGGTTCTCGCCCTTTAAAAGTACTGCACCCCTGGTGAGAAGCGCAGGTGCTGTCCCTTTCAAAGTACTGCACCCCTGATGAGAAGTGCAGGTTCTCGCCCTTTACAAGTACTGCAACCCTGGTGAGAAGCGCAGCTTCTCGCCCTTTAAAAGTACTGCACCCCTGGTGAGAAGCGCAGATTCCCTCCATTTAAAGATACTGCACCCCTGGTAAGAGGCGCAAGTTCTCCCCCTTTAAAGTACTGCACCCCTGGTGAGAAGCACAGGTTCTCCCCTTTAAAAGTACTGCACCACTGGTGAGAAACGCAGGTTCTCCCCTTTACAAGTACTGCATCCCTGGTGATAAGCAAAGTTCTTGCCCTTTCAAAGTACTGCACCCCTGGTGAGAAGCGCAGGTTCTCGCCCTTTAAAAGTACTGCACCCCTGGTGAGAAGTGCAGGTTCCCACCCTTTAAAAGTACTGCACCCCTGGTGAGAAGCGCAGGTTCTTGCCCTTTAAAAGTACTGCACCCCTGGTGAGAAGTGCAGGTTCTCACCCTTTAAAAGTACTGCACCCCTGGTGAGAAGCGCAGGTTCTTGCCCTTTAAAAGTACTGCACCCCTGGTGAGAAACGCAGGTTCTCCCCCTTTACAAGTACTGCACCCCTGGTGAGAAGTGTAGGCGCTGTCCCTTTCAAACTACTGCACCCCTGGTGAGAAGCGCAGGTTCTCCCCCTTTAAAAGTACTGCACCACTGGTGAGAAGCACAAGTTCTCCCCCTTTACAAGTACTGCATCCCTGGTGAGAAGTGCAGGTTCTTGCCCTTTCAAAGTACCGCACCCCTGGTGAGAAGCGCAGGTTCTCGCCTTTTAAAAATACTGCACCCCTGGTGAGAAGTGCATGTTCCCACCCTTTAAAAGTACTGCACCCCTGGTGAGAAGCGCAGGTTCTCTCCCTTTAAAAGTACTGCACCCCTGGTGAGAAGCGCAGATTCTCGCCCTTTAAAAGTACTCCACCCCTAGTGAGAAGTGCAGGTTCTCCCCCTTTAAAAGTACTGCACCCCTAGTGAGAAGCGCAGGTTCCCACCCTTTAAAAGTACTGCACCCCTGGTGAGAAACGCAGGTTCTTGCCCTTTAAAAGTACTGCACCCCTGGTGAGAAGTGCAGGTTCTCACCCTTTAAAAGTACTGCACCCCTGGTGAGAAGCGCAGGTTCTTGCCCTTTAAAAGTACTGCACCCCTGGTGAGAAACGCAGGTTCTCCCCCTTTACAAGTACTGCACCCCTGGTGAGAAGTGTAGGCGCTGTCCCTTTCAAACTACTGCACCCCTGGTGAGAAGCGCAGGTTCTCCCCTTTAAAGTACTGCACCACTGGTGAGAAACGCAAGTTCTCCCCCTTTACAAGTACTGCATCCCTGGTGAGAAGTGCAGGTTCTTGCCCTTTCAAAGTACCGCACCCCTGGTGAGAAGCGCAGGTTCTCGCCTTTTAAAAGTACTGCACCCCTGGTGAGAAGTGCATGTTCCCACCCTTTAAAAGTACTGCACCCCTGGTGAGAAGCGCAGGTTCTCTCCCTTTAAAAGTACTGCACCCCTGGTGAGAAGCGCAGATTCTCGCCCTTTAAAAGTACTCCACCCCTAGTGAGAAGTGCAGGTTCTCCCCCTTTAAAAGTACTGCACCCCTAGTGAGAAGCGCAGGTCCCTTTAAAAGTTCTGCACCCCTAGTGAGACAGCGCAGGTTCTCCCCTTTAAAAGTACTGCACCCCTAGTGAGAAGCGCAGGTCCCTTTTAAAGTTCTGCACCCCTAGTGAGAAGCGCAAGTTCTCCCCCTTTAAAAGTACTGCACCCCTGGTGAGTAGCGCAGGTTCTCCCCCTTTGCAAGTACTGCACCTCTGGTGAGAAGCACAGGTGCTGTCCCTTTCAAAGTATTGCACCCCTGGTGAGAATCGCAGGTTCTCCCCCTTTAAAAGGACTGCAGCCCTGGTGAGAAGAGCAGGTTCTCCCCCTTTGCAAGTACTGCACCTCTGGTGAGAAGCACAGGTGCTGTCCCTTTCAAAGTACTGCACCCCTGGTGAGAAGCACAGGTTCTCTCCCTTTAAAAGTACTGCACCACTGGTGAGAAACGCAAGTTCTCCCCCTTTACAAGTACTGCATCCCTGGTGAGATGCGCAGGTCCCTTTAAAAGTTCTGCAGCCCTAGTGAGAAGCGCAGGTTCTACCCCTTTAAAAGTACTGCACCCCTAGTGAGAAGCGCAAGTTCTCCCCCTTTGCAAGTACTGCACCTCTGGTGAGAAGCACAGGTGCAGTCCCTTTCAAAGTACTGCACCGCTGGTGAGAAGCACAGGTTCTCTCTCTTTAAAAGGACAGCACCCCTACTGAGAAGCGTAGGTTCTCGCCCTTTGAAAGTACTGCACCACTGGTGAGAAACGCAAGTTCTCCACCTTTACAAGTACTGCATCCCTGGTGAGATGCGCAGGTCCCTTTAAAAGTTCTGCAGCCCTAGTGAGAAGCGCAGGTTCTACCCCTTTAAAAGTACTGCACCACTGGTGAGAAACGCAAGTTCTCCCCCTTTACAAGTACTGCATCCCTGGTGAGATGCGCAGGTCCCTTTAAAAGTTCTGCAGCCCTAGTGAGAAGCGCAGGTTCTACCCCTTTAAAAGTACTGCACCCCTAGTGAGAAGCGCAGGTTCTCACCCTTTAAAAGTACTGCACCCCTGGTGAGAAGCGCAGGTTCTTGCCCTTTAAAAGTACTGCACCCCTAGTGAGAAGCGCAGGTTCTCGCCCTTTGAAAGTACTGCACCCCTGGTGAGAAGCGCAGGTTCTCCCCCTTTACAAGTACTGCACCCCTGGTGAGAAGCATAGGTGCTGTCCCTTTCAAAGTACTGCACCCCTGGTGAAAAGCGCAGGTTCTCCCCTTTAAAAGTACTGCACCACTGGTGAGAAACGCAAGTTCTCCCCCTTTACAAGTACTGCATCCCTGGTGAAAAGCGCAGGTTCTTGACCTTTCAAAGTACTGCACCCCTTGTAAGAAGCGCAGGTGCTCGCCCTTTAAAAGTACTGCACCCCTGGTGAGAAGCGCATGTTCCCACCCTTTAACAGTACTGCACCCCTGGTGAGAAGCGCAGGTTCTCTCCCTTTAAAAGTACTACACCCCTGGTGAGAAGCGCAGATTCTCGCCCTTTAAAAGTACTCCACCCTAGTGAGAAGTGCAGGTTCTCCCCTTTAAAAGTACTGCACCCCTGGTGAGAAGCACAGATTCTCGCCCTTTAAAAAGTACTCCACCCCTAGTGAGAAGTGCAGGTTCTCCCCCTTTAAAAGTACTGCACCCCTAGTGAGAAGCGCAGGTCCCTTTAAAAGTTCTGCACCCCTAGTGAGACGCGGAGGTTCTCCCCCTTTAAAAGTACTGCACCCCTAGTGAGAAGCGCAGGTCCCTTTAATAGTTCTGCACCCCTAGTGAGAAGCGCAGGTTCTCCCCCTTTAAAGTACTGCACCCCTAGTGAGAAGCGCAAGTTCTCCCCCTTTACAAGTACTGCATCCCTGGTGAGAAGCGCAGGTTCTTGCCCTTTAAAAGTACTGCACCCCTGGTGAGAAGCGCAGATTCTCGCCCTTTAAAAGTACTCCACCCCTAGTGAGAAGTGCAGGTTCTCCCCCTTTAAAAGTACTGCACCCCTAGTGAGAAGCGCAGGTCCCTTTAAAAGTTCTGCACCCCCAGTGAGATGCACAGGTTCTCCCCCTTTAAAAGTACTGCACCCCTAGTGAGAAGCGCAGGTCCCTTTAAAAGTTCTGCAACCCTAGTGAGAAGTGCAGGTTCTCCCCCTTTAAAAGTACTGCACCCCTAGTGAGAAGCGCAAGTTCTCCTCCTTTAAAGTACTGCACCCCTGGTGAGTAGCGCAGGTTCTCCCCCTTTGCAAGTACTGCACCTCTGGTGAGAAGCACAGGTGCTGTCCCTTTCAAAGTATTGCACCCCTGGTGAGAAGCGCAGGTTCTCCTCCTTTAAAAGTACTGCACCCCTGGTGAGAAGTGCAGGTTCCCACCCTTTAAAAGTACTGCACCCCTGGTGAGAAGCGCAGGTTCTTGCCCTTTAAAAGTACTGCACCCCTGGTGAGAAGCACAGGTTCTCTCCCTTTAAAAGTACAGCACCTCTAGTGAGAAGCGTAGGTTCTCGCCCTTTAAAAGTACTGCACCTCTAGTGAGTAGCGCAGGTCCCTTTCAAAGTTCTGCACCCCTTGTGAGAAGCGCAGGTTCTCCCCTTTTAAAAGTACTGCACCCTAGTGAGAAGTGCAAGTTCTCCCCCTTTAAAAGTACTGCACCCCTAGTGAGAAGCGCAGGTTCTCCCCCTTTACAAGTACTGCACCCCTGGTGAGATGCGCAGGTGCTGTCCCTTTCAAAGTACTGCACCCCTGGTGAAAAGCGCAGGTTCTCCCCCTTTAAAAGTACTGCACCACTGGTGAGAAACGCAAGTTCTCCCCCTTTACAAGTACTGCATCCCTGGTGAAAAGCGCAGGTTCTTGACCTTTCAAAGTACTGCACCCCTTGTAAGAAGCGCAGGTGCTCGCCCTTTAAAAGTACTGCACCCCTGGTGAGAAGCGCATGTTCCCACCCTTTAACAGTACTGCACCCCTGGTGAGAAGCGCAGGTTCTCTCCCTTTAAAAGTACTACACCCCTGGTGAGAAGCGCAGATTCTCGCCCTTTAAAAGTACTCCACCCCTAGTGAGAAGTGCAGGTTCTCCCCCTTTAAAAGTACTGCACCCCTGGTGAGAAGCACAGATTCTCGCCCTTTAAAAGTACTCCACCCCTAGTGAGAAGTGCAGGTTCTCCCCCTTTAAAGTACTGCACCCCTAGTGAGAAGCGCAGGTCCCTTTAAAAGTTCTGCACCCCTAGTGAGACGCGGAGGTTCTCCCCCTTTAAAAGTACTGCACCCCTAGTGAGAAGCGCAGGTCCCTTTAATAGTTCTGCACCCCTAGTGAGAAGCGCAGGTTCTCCCCCTTTAAAAGTACTGCACCCCTAGTGAGAAGCGCAAGTTCTCCCCCTTTACAAGTACTGCATCCCTGGTGAGAAGCGCAGGTTCTTGCCCTTTAAAAGATACTGCACCCCTGGTGAGAAGCGCAGATTCTCGCCCTTTAAAAATACTCCACCCCTAGTGAGAAGTGCAGGTTCTCCCCCTTTAAAAGTACTGCACCCCTAGTGAGAAGCGCAGGTCCCTTTAAAAGTTCTGCACCCCCAGTGAGATGCACAGGTTCTCCCCCTTTAAAAGTACTGCACCCCTAGTGAGAAGCGCAGGTCCCTTTAAAAGTTCTGCAACCCTAGTGAGAAGTGCAGGTTCTCCCCCTTTAAAAGTACTGCACCCCTAGTGAGAAGCGCAAGTTCTCCTCCTTTAAAAGTACTGCACCCCTGGTGAGTAGCGCAGGTTCTCCCCCTTTGCAAGTACTGCACCTCTGGTGAGAAGCACAGGTGCTGTCCCTTTCAAAGTATTGCACCCCTGGTGAGAAGCGCAGGTTCTCCTCCTTTAAAAGTACTGCACCCCTGGTGAGAAGTGCAGGTTCCCACCCTTTAAAAGTACTGCACCCCTGGTGAGAAGCGCAGGTTCTTGCCCTTTAAAAGTACTGCACCCCTGGTGAGAAGCGCAGGTTCTCGCCCTTTAAAAGTACTGCACCCCTGGTGAGAAGCGCAGGTTCTCGCCCTTTAAAAGTACTGCACCCCTGGTGAGAAGCGCAGATTCCCTCCATGTAAAGATACTGCACCCCTGGTGAGAAACGCAGGTTCTCCCCCTTTACAAGTACTGCACCCCTGGTGAGAAGTGTAGGCGCTGTCCCTTTCAAAGTACTGCACCCCTGGTGAGAAGCGCAGGTTCTCCCCTTTAAAAGTACTGCACCACTGGTGAGAAACGCAAGTTCTCCCCCTTTACAAGTACTGCATCCCTGGTGAGAAGCGCAGGTTCTTCCCCTTTCAAAGTACTGCACCCCTGGTGAGAAGCGCAGGTTCTCGTCCTTTAAAAGTACTGCACCCCTGGTGAGAAGTGCATGTTCCCACCCATTAAAAGTACTGCACCCCTGGTGAGAAGCGCAGGTTCTCCCCCTTTACAAGTACTGCAGCCCTGGTGAGATGCGCAGGTGCTGTCCCTTTCAAAGTATTGCACCCCTGGTGAGAAGCGCAGGTTCTCCCCCTTTAAAAGTACTGCACCACTGGTGAGAAACACAGGTTCTCCCCCTTTACAAGTACTGCATCCCTGGTGAGAAGCACAGGTTCTTGCCCTTTCAAAGTACTGCACCCTTTGTGAGAAGCGCAGGTTCTCGCCCATTAAAAGTTCTATACCCCTGGTGAGAAGTGCAGGTTCCCATCCTTTAAAAGTACTGCACCCCCGGTGAGAAGCGCCGGTTCTCGCCCTTCAAAAGTACTGCACCCCAGGTGAGAAGCGCAGGTTCTCGCCCTTTAAAAGTACTGCACCCCTGGTGAGAAACGCAGGTTCTCCCTTTTACAAGTACTGCACCCCTGGTGAGAAGCGCAGGTGCTGTCCCTTTCAAAGTACTGCACCCCTGATGAGAAGTGCAGGTTCTCACCCTTTACAAGTACTGCACCCCTGGTGAGAAGCGGAGGTTCTTGCCCTTTAAAAGTACTGCACCCCTGGTGAGAAGCGCAGATTCCCTCCATTTAAAGAAACTGCACCCCTGGTAAGAGGTGCAGGTTCTCCCCCTTTAAAAGTACTGCACCCCTGGTGAGAAGCGCAGGTTCTCCCCCTTTAAAAGTACTGCACCCCTGGTGAGAAACGCAGGTTCTCCCCCTTTACAAGTACTGCACCCCTGGTGAGAAGCACAGGTGCTGTCCGTTTCAAAGTACTGCACCCTTGGTGAGAAGCGCAGGTTCTCCCCTTTAAAAGTACTGCAGCCCTGGTGAGAAGTGCAGGTTCTCTCCCTTTAAATGTACTGCACCCCTGGTAAGAAGCGCAGGTTCTTGCCCTTTAAAATTACTGCCCCCTGGTGAGAAGCGCAGGTTCTCCCCTTTAAAAGTACTGCACCCCTGGTGAGAAGCACAGGTTCTTCCCCTTTAAAAGTACTGCACCCCTACTGAGAAGTGCAGGTTCTATCCCTTTAAAAGTACTGCACCCCTGCTGAGAAGCACAGGTTCTCTCTCTTTAAAAGTGCTGCACCCCTGGCGAGAAGCGCAGGTTCTCCCCCTTTAAAAGTACTGCACCACTGGTGAGAAGCAAAGGTTCTCCCCCTTTAAAAGTACTGCACCCCTGGTGAGAAACGCAGGTTCTCCCCCTTTACAAGAACTGCACCCCTGGTGAGAAGCGCAGGTGCTGTCCCTTTCAAAGTACTGCAGCCCTGGTGAGAAGCGCAGGTTCTCCCCCTTTAAAAGTACTGCACCCCTAGTGAGAAGTGCAGGTTCTCCCCCTTTAAAAGTACTGCACCCCTGGTGAGAAGTGCAGGTTCTTGCCCTTTAAAAGTACTGCACTCCTGGTGAGAAGCGCAGGTTCTACCCCTTAAAAAGTACTGCACCTCTGGTGAGAAATGCAGGTTTTCCCCCATTACAAGTACTGCAACCCTGGTGAGAAGCGCAGGTTCTCGCCCTTTAAAAGTACTGCACCCCTGGTGAGAAACACAGGTTCTCCCCTTTACAAGTACTACACCCCTGGTGAGAAGCGCAGGTGCTGTCCCTTTCAAAGTACTGCACCCCTGATGAGAAGTGCAGGTTCTCGCCCTTTACAAGTACTGCAACCCTGGTGAGAAGCGCAGCTTCTCGCCCTTTAAAAGTACTGCACCCCTGGTGAGAAGCGCAGATTCCCTCCATTTAGAGATACTGCACCCCTGTTAAGAGGCGCAAGTTCTCCCCCTTTAAAAGTACTGCACCCCTGGTGAGAAGCACAGGTTCTCCCCCTTTAAAAGTACTGCACCACTGGTGAGAAACGCAGGTTCTCCCCCTTTACAAGTACTGCATCCCTGGTGATAAGCAACGTTCTTGCCCTTTCAACGTACTGCACCCCTGGTGAGAAGCGCAGGTTCTCGCCCTTTAAAAGTACTGCACCCCTGGTGAGAAGTGCAGGTTCCCACCCTTTAAAATTAATGCACCCCTGGTGAGAAGCGCAGGTTCTTGCCCTTTAAAAGTACTGCACCCCTGGTGAGAAGCGCAGGTTCTCGCCCTTTAAAAGTACTGCACCCCTGGTGAGAAGCGCAGGTTCTCGCCCTTTAAAAGTACTGCACCCCTGGTGAGAAGCGCAGGTTCTCGCCCTTTAAAAGTACTGCACCCCTGGTGAGAAGTGCAGGTTCTCCCCCTTTACAAGTACTGCACCCCTGGTGAGAAGTGTAAGCGCTGTCCCTTTCAAAGTACTGCACCCCTGGTGAGAAGCGCAGGTTCTCCCCCTTTAAAAGTACTGCACCACTGGTGAGAAACGCAAGTTCTCCCCCTTTACAAGTACTGCATCCCTGGTGAGAAGCGCAGGTACTTGCCCTTTCAAAGTACTGCACCCCTGGTGAGAAGCACAGGTTCTCGCCCTTTAAAAGTACTGCACCCCTGGTGAGTAGTGCATGTTCCCACCCTTTAAAAGTACTGCACCCCTGGTGAGAAGCGTAGGTTCTCTCACCTTTAAAAGTACTGCACCCCTGGTGAGAAGCGCAGATTCTCGCCCTTTAAAAGTACTCCACCCCTAGTGAGAAGTGCAGGTTCTCCCCCTTTAAAAGTACTGCACCCCTAGTGAGAAGAGCAGGTCCCTTTAAAAGTTCTGCACCCCTAGTGAGACGCGCAGGTTCTCCCCCTTTAAAAGTACTGCACCCCTAGTGAGAAGCGCAGGTCCCTTTAAAAGTTCTGCACCCCTAGTGAGAAGCGCAGGTTCTCCCCCTTTAAAAGTACTGCACCACTGGTGAGAAACGCAAGTTCTCCCCCTTTACAAGTACTGCATCCCTGGTGAGAAGCGCAGGTTCTTGCCCTTTCAAAGTACTGCACCCCTGGTGAGAAGCGCAGGTTCTCGCCCTTTATAAGTACTGCACCCCTGGTGAGAAGTGCATGTTCCCACCCTTTAAAAGTACTGCACCCCTGGTGAGAAGCGCAGATTCTCGCCCTTTAAAAGTACTCCACCCCTAGTGAGAAGCGCAGGTTCTCCTCCTTTAAAAGTACTGCACCCCTGGTGAGAAGTGCAGGTTCCCACCCTTTAAAAGTACTGCACCCCTGGTGAGAAGCGCAGGTTCTTGCCCTTTAAAAGTACTGCACCCCTGGTGAGAAGCGCAGGTTCTCGCCCTTTAAAAGTACTGCACCCCTGGTGAGAAGCGCAGGTTCTCGCCCTTTAAAAATACTGCACCCCTGGTGAGAAGCGCAGATTCCCTCCATGTAAAGATACTGCACCCCTGGTGAGAAACGCAGGTTCTCCCCCTTTACAAGTACTGCACCCCTGGTGAGAAGTGTAGGCGCTGTCCCTTTCAAAGTACTTCACCCCTGGTGAGAAGCGCAGGTTCTCCCCTTTAAAAGTACTGCACCACTGGTGAGAAACGCAAGTTCTCCCCCTTTACAAGTACTGCATCCCTGGTGAGAAGCGCAGGTTCTTCCCCTTTCAAAGTACTGCACCCCTGGTGAGAAGCGCAGGTTCTCGTCCTTTAAAAGTACTGCACCCCTGGTGAGAAGTGCATGTTCCCACCCATTAAAAGTACTGCACCCCTGGTGAGAAGCGCAGGTTCTCCCCCTTTACAAGTACTGCAGCCCTGGTGAGATGCGCAGGTGCTGTCCCTTTCAAAGTATTGCACCCCTGGTGAGAAGCGCAGGTTCTCCCCCTTTAAAAGTACTGCACCACTGGTGAGAAACACAGGTTCTCCCCCTTTACAAGTACTGCATCCCTGGTGAGAAGCACAGGTTCTTGCCCTTTCAAAGTACTGCACCCTTTGTGAGAAGCGCAGGTTCTCGCCCATTAAAAGTTCTATACCCCTGGTGAGAAGTGCAGGTTCCCATCCTTTAAAAGTACTGCACCCCCGGTGAGAAGCGCCGGTTCTCGCCCTTCAAAAGTACTGCACCCCAGGTGAGAAGCGCAGGTTCTCGCCCTTTAAAAGTACTGCACCCCTGGTGAGAAACGCAGGTTCTCCCCTTTTACAAGTACTGCACCCCTGGTGAGAAGCGCAGGTGCTGTCCCTTTCAAAGTACTGCACCCCTGATGAGAAGTGCAGGTTCTCACCCTTTACAAGTACTGCACCCCTGGTGAGAAGCGGAGGTTCTTGCCCTTTAAAAGTACTGCACCCCTGGTGAGAAGCGCAGATTCCCTCCATTTAAAGAAACTGCACCCCTGGTAAGAGGTGCAGGTTCTCCCCTTTAAAAGTACTGCACCCCTGGTGAGAAGCGCAGGTTCTCCCCCTTTAAAAGTACTGCACCCCTGGTGAGAAACGCAGGTTCTCCCCCTTTACAAGTACTGCACCCCTGGTGAGAAGCACAGGTGCTGTCCGTTTCAAAGTACTGCACCCTTGGTGAGAAGCGCAGGTTCTCCCCCTTTAAAAGTACTGCATCCCTGGTGAGAAGTGCAGGTTCTCTCCCTTTAAATGTACTGCACCCCTGGTAAGAAGCGCAGGTTCTTGCCCTTTAAAATACTGCCCCCTGGTGAGAAGCGCAGGTTCTCCCCTTTAAAAGTACTGCACCCCTGGTGAGAAGCACAGGTTCTTCCCCTTTAAAAGTACTGCACCCCTACTGAGAAGTGCAGGTTCTATCCCTTTAAAAGTACTGCACCCCTGCTGAGAAGCACAGGTTCTCTCTCTTTAAAAGTGCTGCACCCCTGGCGAGAAGCGCAGGTTCTCCCCCTTTAAAAGTACTGCACCACTGGTGAGAAGCAAAGGTTCTCCCCTTTAAAAGTACTGCACCCCTGGTGAGAAACGCAGGTTCTCCCCCTTTACAAGAACTGCACCCCTGGTGAGAAGCGCAGGTGCTGTCCCTTTCAAAGTACTGCACCCCTGGTGAGAAGCGCAGGTTCTCCCCCTTTAAAAGTACTGCAGCCCTGGTGAGAAGCGCAGGTTCTCCCCCTTTAAAAGTACTGCACCCCTAGTGAGAAGTGCAGGTTCTCCCCCTTTAAAAGTACTGCACCCCTGGTGAGAAGCGCAGGTTCTTGCCCTTTAAAAGTACTGCACTCCTGGTGAGAAGCGCAGGTTCTACCCCTTAAAAAGTACTGCACCTCTGGTGAGAAATGCAGGTTTTCCCCCATTACAAGTACTGCACCACTGGTGAGAAACGCAGGTTCTCCCCCTTTAAAAGTACTGCACCACTGGTGAGAAACGCAGGTTCCCCCTCTTTACAAGTGCTGCATCCCTGGTGAGAAGTGCAGGTTCTTGCCCTTTCAAAGTACTGCACCCCTGGTGAGAAGTGCAGGTTCCCACCCTTTAAAAGTACTGCACCCCTGGTGAGAAGTGCAGGTGCTGTCCCATTCAAAGTACTGCACCCCTGGTGAGAAGCGCAGGTTCTCCCCCTTTAAAAGTACTGCACCACTGGTGAGAAACGCAGGTTCCCCCTCTTTACAAGTGCTGCATCCCTGGTGAGAAGTGCAGGTTCTTGCCCTTTCAAAGTACTGCACCCCTGGTGAGAAGTGCAGGTTCCCACCCTTTAAAAGTACTGCACCCCTGGTGAGAAGCGCAGGTTCTCCCCCTTTAAAAGTACTGCACCCCTGGTGAGAAGCGCAGGTTCTCGCCCTTTAAAAGTACTGCACCCCTGGTGAGAAACACAGGTTCTCCCCTTTACAAGTACTACACTCCTGGTGAGAAGCGCAGGTGCTGTCCCTTTCAAAGTACTGCACCCCTGATGAGAAGTGCAGGTTCTCGCCCTTTACAAGTACTGCAACCCTGGTGAGAAGCGCAGCTTCTCGCCCTTTAAAAGTACTGCACCCCTGGTGAGAAGCGCAGATTCCCTCCATTTAGAGATACTGCACCCCTGTTAAGAGGCGCAAGTTCTCCCCCTTTAAAAGTACTGCACCCCGGGTGAGAAGCACAGGTTCTCCCCCTTTAAAAGTACTGCACCACTGGTGAGAAACCCAGGTTCTCCCCCTTTACAAGTACTGCATCCCTGGTGATAAGCAACGTTCTTGCCCTTTCAACGTACTGCACCCCTGGTGAGAAGCGCAGGTTCTCGGCCTTTAAAAGTACTGCACCCCTGGTGAGAAGTGCAGGTTCCCACCCTTTAAAAGTAATGCACCCCTGGTGAGAAGCGCAGGTTCTTGCCCTTTAAAAGTACTGCACCCCTGGTGAGAAGCGCAGGTTCTCGCCCTTTAAAAATACTGCACCCCTGGTGAGAAGCGCAGGTTCTCGCCCTTTAAAAATACTGCACCCCTGGTGAGAAGTGCAGGTTCTCCCCCTTTACAAGTACTGCACCCCTGGTGAGAAGTGTAGGCGCTGTCCCTTTCAAAGTACTGCACCCCTGGTGAGAAGCGCAGGTTCTCCCCCTTTAAAAGTACTGCACCACTGGTGAGAAACGCAGGTACTTGCCCTTTCAAAGTACTGCACCCCTGGTGAGAAGCGCAGGTTCTCGCCCTTTAAGAGTTCTGCACCCCTGGTGAGAAGTGCATGTTCCCACCCTTTAAAAGTACTGCACCCCTGGTGAGAAGCGTAGGTTCTCTCCCTTTAAAAGTACTGCACCCCTGGTGAGAAGCGCAGATTCTCGCCCTTTAAAAGTACTCCACCCCTAGTGAGAAGTGCAGGTTCTCCCCCTTTAAAAGTACTGCACCCCTAGTGAGAAGCGCAGGTCCCTTTAAAAGTTCTGCACCCCTAGTGAGACGCGCAGGTTCTCCCCCTTTAAAAGTACTGCACCCCTAGTGAGAAGCGCAGGTCCCTTTAAAAGTTCTGCACCCCTAGTGAGAAGCGCAGGTTCTCCCCCTTTAAAAGTACTGCACCACTGGTGAGAAACGCAAGTTCTCCCCCTTTACAAGTACTGCATCCCTGGTGAGAAGCGCAGGTTCTTGCCCTTTCAAAGTACTGCACCCCTGGTGAGAAGCGCAGGTTCTCGCCCTTTAAAAGTACTCCACCCCTAGTGAGAAGTGCAGGTTCTCCCCCTTTAAAAGTACTGCACCCCTAGTGAGAAGCGCAGGTCCCTTTAAAAGTTCTGCACCCCTAGTGAGACGCGCAGGTTCTCCCCCTTTAAAATTACTGCACCCCTAGTGAGAAGCGCAGGTCCCTTTAAAAGTTCTGCACCCCTAGTGAGAAGCGCAGGTTCTCCCCCTTTAAAAGTACTGCACCCCTGGTGAGTAGCGCAGGTTCTCCCCCTTTGCAATTACTGCACCTCTGGTGAGAAGCAGAGGTGCTGTCCCTTTCAAAGTATTGCACCCCTGGTGAGAATCGCAGGTTCTCCCCCTTTAAAAGGACTGCAGCCCTGGTGAGAAGAGCAGGTTCTCCCCCTTTGCAAGTACTGCACCTCTGGTGAGAAGCACAGGTGCTGTCCCTTTCAAAGTACTGCACCCCTGGTGAGAAGCACAGGTTCTCTCCCTTTAAAAGTACAGCACCCCTAGTGAGAAGCGCAGGTCCCTTTAAAAGTTCTGCACCCCTAGTGAGAAGCGCAGGTTCTCCCCCTTTAAAAGTACTGCACCCCTAGTGAGAAGCGCAAGTTCTCCCCCTTTGCAAGTACTGCACCTCTGGTGAGAAGCACAGGTGCTGTCCCTTTCAAAGTACTGCACCCCTGGTGAGAAGCACAGGTTCTCTCTCTTTAAAAGTACAGCACCCCTAGTGAGAAGCGTAGGTTCTCGCCCTTTGAAAGTACTGCACCCCTAGTGAGAAGCGCAGGTTCTCACCCTTTAAAAGTACTGCACCCCTGGTGAGAAGCGCAGGTTCTTGCCCTTTAAAAGTACTGCACCCCTAGTGAGAAGCGCAGGTTCTCGCCCTTTGAAAAGTACTGCACCCCTGGTGAGAAGCGCAGGTTCTCCCCCTTTACAAGTACTGCACCCCTGGTGAGAAGCATAGGTGCTGTCCCTTTCAAAGTACTGCACCCCTGGTGAAAAGCGCAGGTTCTCCCCCTTTAAAAGTACTGCACCACTGGTGAGAAACGCAAGTTCTCCCCCTTTACAAGTACTGCATCCCTGGTGAAAAGCGCAGGTTCTTGACCTTTCAAAGTACTGCACCCCTTGTAAGAAGCGCAGGTGCTCGCCCTTTAAAGTACTGCACCCCTGGTGAGAAGCGCATGTTCCCACCCTTTAACAGTACTGCACCCCTGGTGAGAAGCGCAGGTTCTCTCCCTTTAAAAGTACTACACCCCTGGTGAGAAGCGCAGATTCTCGCCCTTTAAAAATACTCCACCCCTAGTGAGAAGTGCAGGTTCTCCCCCTTTAAAAGTACTGCACCCCTGGTGAGAAGCACAGATTCTCGCCCTTTAAAAGTACTCCACCCTAGTGAGAAGTGCAGGTTCTCCCCCTTTAAAAGTACTGCACCCCTAGTGAGAAGCGCAGGTCCCTTTAAAAGTTCTGCACCCCTAGTGAGACGCGGAGGTTCTCCCCCTTTAAAAGTACTGCACCCCTAGTGAGAAGCGCAGGTCCCTTTAATAGTTCTGCACCCCTAGTGAGAAGCGCAGGTTCTCCCCCTTTAAAAGTACTGCACCCCTAGTGAGAAGCGCAAGTTCTCCCCCTTTACAAGTACTGCATCCCTGGTGAGAAGCGCAGGTTCTTGCCCTTTCAAAGTACTGCACCCCTGGTGAGAAGCGCAGATTCTCGCCCTTTAAAAGTACTCCACCCCTAGTGAGAAGTGCAGGTTCTCCCCCTTTAAAAGTACTGCACCCCTAGTGAGAAGCGCAGGTCCCTTTAAAAGTTCTGCACCCCCAGTGAGATGCACAGGTTCTCCCCCTTTAAAAGTACTGCACCCCTAGTGAGAAGCGCAGGTCCCTTTAAAAGTTCTGCAACCCTAGTGAGAAGTGCAGGTTCTCCCCCTTTAAAAGTACTGCACCCCTAGTGAGAAGCGCAAGTTCTCCCCCTTTAAAAGTACTGCACCCCTGGTGAGTAGCGCAGGTTCTCCCCCTTTGCAAGTACTGCACCTCTGGTGAGAAGCACAGGTGCTGTCCCTTTCAAAGTATTGCACCCCTGGTGAGAAGCGCAGGTTCTCCTCCTTTAAAAGTACTGCACCCCTGGTGAGAAGTGCAGGTTCCCACCCTTTAAAAGTACTGCACCCCTGGTGAGAAGCGCAGGTTCTTGCCCTTTAAAAGTACTGCACCCCTGGTGAGAAGCGCAGGTTCTCGCCCTTTAAAAATACTGCACCCCTGGTGAGAAGCGCAGGTTCTCGCCCTTTAAAAATACTGCACCCCTGGTGAGAAGCGCAGGTTCTCGCCCTTTAAAAATACTGCACCCCTGGTGAGAAGCGCAGGTTCTCGCCCTTTAAAAGTACTGCACCCCTGGTGAGAAGTGCAGGTTCTCCCCCTTTACAAGTACTGCACCCCTGGTGAGAAGTGTAAGCGCTGTCCCTTTCAAAGTACTGCACCCCTGGTGAGAAGCGCAGGTTCTCCCCCTTTAAAAGTACTGCACCACTGGTGAGAAACGCAAGTTCTCCCCCTTTACAAGTACTGCATCCCTGGTGAGAAGCGCAGGTACTTGCCCTTTCAAAGTACTGCACCCCTGGTGAGAAGCGCAGGTTCTCGCCCTTTAAAAGTACTGCACCCCTGGTGAGTAGTGCATGTTCCCACCCTTTAAAAGTACTGCACCCCTGGTGAGAAGCGTAGGTTCTCTCACCTTTAAAAGTACTGCACCCCTGGTGAGAAGCGCAGATTCTCGCCCTTTAAAAATACTCCACCCCTAGTGAGAAGTGCAGGTTCTCCCCCTTTAAAAGTACTGCACCCCTAGTGAGAAGAGCAGGTCCCTTTAAAAGTTCTGCACCCCTAGTGAGACGCGCAGGTTCTCCCCCTTTAAAAGTACTGCACCCCTAGTGAGAAGCGCAGGTCCCTTTAAAAGTTCTGCACCCCTAGTGAGAAGCGCAGGTTCTCCCCCTTTAAAAGTACTGCACCACTGGTGAGAAACGCAAGTTCTCCCCCTTTACAAGTACTGCATCCCTGGTGAGAAGCGCAGGTTCTTGCCCTTTCAAAGTACTGCACCCCTGGTGAGAAGCGCAGGTTCTCGCCCTTTATAAGTACTGCACCCCTGGTGAGAAGTGCATGTTCCCACCCTTTAAAAGTACTGCACCCCTGGTGAGAAGCGCAGATTCTCGCCCTTTAAAAGTACTCCACCCCTAGTGAGAAGCGCAGGTTCTCCTCCTTTAAAAGTACTGCACCCCTGGTGAGAAGTGCAGGTTCCCACCCTTTAAAAGTACTGCACCCCTGGTGAGAAGCGCAGGTTCTTGCCCTTTAAAAGTACTGCACCCCTGGTGAGAAGCGCAGGTTCTCGCCCTTTAAAAGTACTGCACCCCTGGTGAGAAGCGCAGGTTCTCGCCCTTTAAAAGTACTGCACCCCTGGTGAGAAGCGCAGATTCCCTCCATGTAAAGATACTGCACCCCTGGTGAGAAACGCAGGTTCTCCCCCTTTACAAGTACTGCACCCCTGGTGAGAAGTGTAGGCGCTGTCCCTTTCAAAGTACTTCACCCCTGGTGAGAAGCGCAGGTTCTCCCCTTTAAAAGTACTGCACCACTGGTGAGAAACGCAAGTTCTCCCCCTTTACAAGTACTGCATCCCTGGTGAGAAGCGCAGGTTCTTCCCCTTTCAAAGTACTGCACCCCTGGTGAGAAGCGCAGGTTCTCGTCCTTTAAAAGTACTGCACCCCTGGTGAGAAGTGCATGTTCCCACCCATTAAAGTACTGCACCCCTGGTGAGAAGCGCAGGTTCTCCCCCTTTACAAGTACTGCAGCCCTGGTGAGATGCGCAGGTGCTGTCCCTTTCAAAGTATTGCACCCCTGGTGAGAAGCGCAGGTTCTCCCCCTTTAAAAGTACTGCACCACTGGTGAGAAACACAGGTTCTCCCCCTTTACAAGTACTGCATCCCTGGTGAGAAGCACAGGTTCTTGCCCTTTCAAAGTACTGCACCCTTTGTGAGAAGCGCAGGTTCTCGCCCATTAAAAGTTCTATACCCCTGGTGAGAAGTGCAGGTTCCCATCCTTTAAAAGTACTGCACCCCCGGTGAGAAGCGCCGGTTCTCGCCCTTCAAAAGTACTGCACCCCAGGTGAGAAGCGCAGGTTCTCGCCCTTTAAAAGTACTGCACCCCTGGTGAGAAACGCAGGTTCTCCCCTTTTACAAGTACTGCACCCCTGGTGAGAAGCGCAGGTGCTGTCCCTTTCAAAGTACTGCACCCCTGATGAGAAGTGCAGGTTCTCACCCTTTACAAGTACTGCACCCCTGGTGAGAAGCGGAGGTTCTTGCCCTTTAAAAGTACTGCACCCCTGGTGAGAAGCGCAGATTCCCTCCATTTAAAGAAACTGCACCCCTGGTAAGAGGTGCAGGTTCTCCCCCTTTAAAAGTACTGCACCCCTGGTGAGAAGCGCAGGTTCTCCCCTTTAAAAGTACTGCACCCCTGGTGAGAAACGCAGGTTCTCCCCCTTTACAAGTACTGCACCCCTGGTGAGAAGCACAGGTGCTGTCCGTTTCAAAGTACTGCACCCTTGGTGAGAAGCGCAGGTTCTCCCCCTTTAAAAGTACTGCATCCCTGGTGAGAAGTGCAGGTTCTCTCCCTTTAAATGTACTGCACCCCTGGTAAGAAGCGCAGGTTCTTGCCCTTTAAAATTACTGCCCCCCTGGTGAGAAGCGCAGGTTCTCCCCCTTTAAAAGTACTGCACCCCTGGTGAGAAGCACAGGTTCTTCCCCTTTAAAAGTACTGCACCCCTACTGAGAAGTGCAGGTTCTATCCCTTTAAAAGTACTGCACCCCTGCTGAGAAGCACAGGTTCTCTCTCTTTAAAAGTGCTGCACCCCTGGCGAGAAGCGCAGGTTCTCCCCCTTTAAAAGTACTGCACCACTGGTGAGAAGCAAAGGTTCTCCCCCTTTAAAAGTACTGCACCCCTGGTGAGAAACGCAGGTTCTCCCCCTTTACAAGAACTGCACCCCTGGTGAGAAGCGCAGGTGCTGTCCCTTTCAAAGTACTGCACCCCTGGTGAGAAGCGCAGGTTCTCCCCCTTTAAAAGTACTGCAGCCCTGGTGAGAAGCGCAGGTTCTCCCCCTTTAAAAGTACTGCACCCCTAGTGAGAAGTGCAGGTTCTCCCCCTTTAAAAGTACTGCACCCCTGGTGAGAAGCGCAGGTTCTTGCCCTTTAAAAGTACTGCACTCCTGGTGAGAAGCGCAGGTTCTACCCCTTAAAAAGTACTGCACCTCTGGTGAGAAATGCAGGTTTTCCCCCATTACAAGTACTGCACCACTGGTGAGAAACGCAGGTTCTCCCCCTTTAAAAGTACTGCACCACTGGTGAGAAACGCAGGTTCCCCCTCTTTACAAGTGCTGCATCCCTGGTGAGAAGTGCAGGTTCTTGCCCTTTCAAAGTACTGCACCCCTGGTGAGAAGTGCAGGTTCCCACCCTTTAAAAGTACTGCACCCCTGGTGAGAAGTGCAGGTGCTGTCCCATTCAAAGTACTGCACCCCTGGTGAGAAGCGCAGGTTCTCCCCCTTTAAAAGTACTGCACCACTGGTGAGAAACGCAGGTTCCCCCTCTTTACAAGTGCTGCATCCCTGGTGAGAAGTGCAGGTTCTTGCCCTTTCAAAGTACTGCACCCCTGGTGAGAAGTGCAGGTTCCCACCCTTTAAAAGTACTGCACCCCTGGTGAGAAGCGCAGGTTCTCCCCCTTTAAAAGTACTGCACCCCTGGTGAGAAGCGCAGGTTCTCGCCCTTTAAAAATACTGCACCCCTGGTGAGAAACACAGGTTCTCCCCTTTACAAGTACTACACTCCTGGTGAGAAGCGCAGGTGCTGTCCCTTTCAAAGTACTGCACCCCTGATGAGAAGTGCAGGTTCTCGCCCTTTACAAGTACTGCAACCCTGGTGAGAAGCGCAGCTTCTCGCCCTTTAAAAGTACTGCACCCCTGGTGAGAAGCGCAGATTCCCTCCATTTAGAGATACTGCACCCCTGTTAAGAGGCGCAAGTTCTCCCCCTTTAAAAGTACTGCACCCCGGGTGAGAAGCACAGGTTCTCCCCCTTTAAAAGTACTGCACCACTGGTGAGAAACCCAGGTTCTCCCCCTTTACAAGTACTGCATCCCTGGTGATAAGCAACGTTCTTGCCCTTTCAACGTACTGCACCCCTGGTGAGAAGCGCAGGTTCTCGGCCTTTAAAAGTACTGCACCCCTGGTGAGAAGTGCAGGTTCCCACCCTTTAAAAGTAATGCACCCCTGGTGAGAAGCGCAGGTTCTTGCCCTTTAAAAGTACTGCACCCCTGGTGAGAAGCGCAGGTTCTCGCCCTTTAAAAGTACTGCACCCCTGGTGAGAAGCGCAGGTTCTCGCCCTTTAAAAGTACTGCACCCCTGGTGAGAAGTGCAGGTTCTCCCCCTTTACAAGTACTGCACCCCTGGTGAGAAGTGTAGGCGCTGTCCCTTTCAAAGTACTGCACCCCTGGTGAGAAGCGCAGGTTCTCCCCCTTTAAAAGTACTGCACCACTGGTGAGAAACGCAGGTACTTGCCCTTTCAAAGTACTGCACCCCTGGTGAGAAGCGCAGGTTCTCGCCCTTTAAGAGTTCTGCACCCCTGGTGAGAAGTGCATGTTCCCACCCTTTAAAAGTACTGCACCCCTGGTGAGAAGCGTAGGTTCTCTCCCTTTAAAAGTACTGCACCCCTGGTGAGAAGCGCAGATTCTCGCCCTTTAAAAGTACTCCACCCCTAGTGAGAAGTGCAGGTTCTCCCCCTTTAAAAGTACTGCACCCCTAGTGAGAAGCGCAGGTCCCTTTAAAAGTTCTGCACCCCTAGTGAGACGCGCAGGTTCTCCCCCTTTAAAAGTACTGCACCCCTAGTGAGAAGCGCAGGTCCCTTTAAAAGTTCTGCACCCCTAGTGAGAAGCGCAGGTTCTCCCCCTTTAAAAGTACTGCACCACTGGTGAGAAACGCAAGTTCTCCCCCTTTACAAGTACTGCATCCCTGGTGAGAAAGCGCAGGTTCTTGCCCTTTCAAAGTACTGCACCCCTGGTGAGAAGCGCAGGTTCTCGCCCTTTAAAAGTACTCCACCCCTAGTGAGAAGTGCAGGTTCTCCCCCTTTAAAAGTACTGCACCCCTAGTGAGAAGCGCAGGTCCCTTTAAAAGTTCTGCACCCCTAGTGAGACGCGCAGGTTCTCCCCCTTTAAAATTACTGCACCCCTAGTGAGAAGCGCAGGTCCCTTTAAAAGTTCTGCACCCCTAGTGAGAAGCGCAGGTTCTCCCCCTTTAAAAGTACTGCACCCCTGGTGAGTAGCGCAGGTTCTCCCCCTTTGCAATTACTGCACCTCTGGTGAGAAGCAGAGGTGCTGTCCCTTTCAAAGTATTGCACCCCTGGTGAGAATCGCAGGTTCTCCCCCTTTAAAAGGACTGCAGCCCTGGTGAGAAGAGCAGGTTCTCCCCCTTTGCAAGTACTGCACCTCTGGTGAGAAGCACAGGTGCTGTCCCTTTCAAAGTACTGCACCCCTGGTGAGAAGCACAGGTTCTCTCCCTTTAAAAGTACAGCACCCCTAGTGAGAAGCGCAGGTCCCTTTAAAAGTTCTGCACCCCTAGTGAGAAGCGCAGGTTCTCCCCCTTTAAAAGTACTGCACCCCTAGTGAGAAGCGCAAGTTCTCCCCCTTTGCAAGTACTGCACCTCTGGTGAGAAGCACAGGTGCTGTCCCTTTCAAAGTACTGCACCCCTGGTGAGAAGCACAGGTTCTCTCTCTTTAAAAGTACAGCACCCCTAGTGAGAAGCGTAGGTTCTCGCCCTTTGAAAGTACTGCACCCCTAGTGAGAAGCGCAGGTTCTCACCCTTTAAAAGTACTGCACCCCTGGTGAGAAGCGCAGGTTCTTGCCCTTTAAAAGTACTGCACCCCTAGTGAGAAGCGCAGGTTCTCGCCCTTTGAAAGTACTGCACCCCTGGTGAGAAGCGCAGGTTCTCCCCCTTTACAAGTACTGCACCCCTGGTGAGAAGCATAGGTGCTGTCCCTTTCAAAGTACTGCACCCCTGGTGAAAAGCGCAGGTTCTCCCCCTTTAAAAGTACTGCACCACTGGTGAGAAACGCAAGTTCTCCCCCTTTACAAGTACTGCATCCCTGGTGAAAAGCGCAGGTTCTTGACCTTTCAAAGTACTGCACCCCTTGTAAGAAGCGCAGGTGCTCGCCCTTTAAAAGTACTGCACCCCTGGTGAGAAGCGCATGTTCCCACCCTTTAACAGTACTGCACCCCTGGTGAGAAGCGCAGGTTCTCTCCCTTTAAAAGTACTACACCCCTGGTGAGAAGCGCAGATTCTCGCCCTTTAAAAGTACTCCACCCCTAGTGAGAAGTGCAGGTTCTCCCCCTTTAAAAGTACTGCACCCCTGGTGAGAAGCACAGATTCTCGCCCTTTAAAAGTACTCCACCCCTAGTGAGAAGTGCAGGTTCTCCCCCTTTAAAAGTACTGCACCCCTAGTGAGAAGCGCAGGTCCCTTTAAAAGTTCTGCACCCCTAGTGAGACGCGGAGGTTCTCCCCCTTTAAAGTACTGCACCCCTAGTGAGAAGCGCAGGTCCCTTTAATAGTTCTGCACCCCTAGTGAGAAGCGCAGGTTCTCCCCCTTTAAAAGTACTGCACCCCTAGTGAGAAGCGCAAGTTCTCCCCCTTTACAAGTACTGCATCCCTGGTGAGAAGCGCAGGTTCTTGCCCTTTAAAAGTACTGCACCCCTGGTGAGAAGCGCAGATTCTCGCCCTTTAAAAGTACTCCACCCCTAGTGAGAAGTGCAGGTTCTCCCCCTTTAAAAGTACTGCACCCCTAGTGAGAAGCGCAGGTCCCTTTAAAAGTTCTGCACCCCCAGTGAGATGCACAGGTTCTCCCCTTTAAAAGTACTGCACCCCTAGTGAGAAGCGCAGGTCCCTTTAAAAGTTCTGCAACCCTAGTGAGAAGTGCAGGTTCTCCCCCTTTAAAAGTACTGCACCCCTAGTGAGAAGCGCAAGTTCTCCCCCTTTAAAAGTACTGCACCCCTGGTGAGTAGCGCAGGTTCTCCCCCTTTGCAAGTACTGCACCTCTGGTGAGAAGCACAGGTGCTGTCCCTTTCAAAGTATTGCACCCCTGGTGAGAAGCGCAGGTTCTCCTCCTTTAAAAGTACTGCACCCCTGGTGAGAAGTGCAGGTTCCCACCCTTTAAAAGTACTGCACCCCTGGTGAGAAGCGCAGGTTCTTGCCCTTTAAAAGTACTGCACCCCTGGTGAGAAGCGCAGGTTCTCGCCCTTTAAAAGTACTGCACCCCTGGTGAGAAGCGCAGGTTCTCGCCCTTTAAAAGTACTGCACCCCTGGTGAGAAGCGCAGATTCCCTCCATGTAAAGATACTGCACCCCTGGTGAGAAACGCAGGTTCTCCCCCTTTACAAGTACTGCACCCCTGGTGAGAAGTGTAGGCGCTGTCCCTTTCAAAGTACTGCACCCCTGGTGAGAAGCGCAGGTTCTCCCCTTTAAAAGTACTGCACCACTGGTGAGAAACGCAAGTTCTCCCCCTTTACAAGTACTGCATCCCTGGTGAGAAGCGCAGGTTCTTCCCCTTTCAAAGTACTGCACCCCTGGTGAGAAGCGCAGGTTCTCGTCCTTTAAAAGTACTGCTCCCCTGGTGAGAAGTGCATGTTCCCACCCATTAAAAGTACTGCACCCCTGGTGAGAAGCGCAGGTTCTCCCCCTTTACAAGTACTGCAGCCCTGGTGAGATGCGCAGGTGCTGTCCCTTTCAAAGTATTGCACCCCTGGTGAGAAGCGCAGGTTCTCCCCCTTTAAAAGTACTGCACCACTGGTGAGAAACACAGGTTCTCCCCCTTTACAAGTACTGCATCCCTGGTGAGAAGCACAGGTTCTTGCCCTTTCAAAGTACTGCACCCTTTGTGAGAAGCGCAGGTTCTCGCCCATTAAAAGTTCTATACCCCTGGTGAGAAGTGCAGGTTCCCATCCTTTAAAAGTACTGCACCCCGGTGAGAAGCGCCGGTTCTCGCCCTTCAAAAGTACTGCACCCCAGGTGAGAAGCGCAGGTTCTCGCCCTTTAAAAGTACTGCACCCCTGGTGAGAAACGCAGGTTCTCCCCTTTTACAAGTACTGCACCCCTGGTGAGAAGCGCAGGTGCTGTCCCTTTCAAAGTACTGCACCCCTGATGAGAAGTGCAGGTTCTCACCCTTTACAAGTACTGCACCCCTGGTGAGAAGCGGAGGTTCTTGCCCTTTAAAAGTACTGCACCCCTGGTGAGAAGCGCAGATTCCCTCCATTTAAAGAAACTGCACCCCTGGTAAGAGGTGCAGGTTCTCCCCCTTTAAAAGTACTGCACCCCTGGTGAGAAGCGCAGGTTCTCCCCTTTAAAAGTACTGCACCCCTGGTGAGAAACGCAGGTTCTCCCCCTTTACAAGTACTGCACCCCTGGTGAGAAGCACAGGTGCTGTCCGTTTCAAAGTACTGCACCCTTGGTGAGAAGCGCAGGTTCTCCCCCTTTAAAAGTACTGCAGCCCTGGTGAGAAGTGCAGGTTCTCTCCCTTTAAATGTACTGCACCCCTGGTAAGAAGCGCAGGTTCTTGCCCTTTAAAATTACTGCCCCCCTGGTGAGAAGCGCAGGTTCTCCCCCTTTAAAAGTACTGCACCCCTGGTGAGAAGCACAGGTTCTTCCCCTTTAAAAGTACTGCACCCCTACTGAGAAGTGCAGGTTCTATCCCTTTAAAAGTACTGCACCCCTGCTGAGAAGCACAGGTTCTCTCTCTTTAAAAGTGCTGCACCCCTGGCGAGAAGCGCAGGTTCTCCCCCTTTAAAAGTACTGCACCACTGGTGAGAAGCAAAGGTTCTCCCCCTTTAAAAGTACTGCACCCCTGGTGAGAAACGCAGGTTCTCCCCCTTTACAAGAACTGCACCCCTGGTGAGAAGCGCAGGTGCTGTCCCTTTCAAAGTACTGCAGCCCTGGTGAGAAGCGCAGGTTCTCCCCCTTTAAAAGTACTGCACCCCTAGTGAGAAGTGCAGGTTCTCCCCCTTTAAAAGTACTGCACCCCTGGTGAGAAGCGCAGGTTCTTGCCCTTTAAAAGTACTGCACTCCTGGTGAGAAGCGCAGGTTCTACCCCTTAAAAAGTACTGCACCTCTGGTGAGAAATGCAGGTTTTCCCCCATTACAAGTACTGCAACCCTGGTGAGAAGCGCAGGTTCTCGCCCTTTAAAAGTACTGCACCCCTGGTGAGAAACACAGGTTCTCCCCTTTACAAGTACTACACCCCTGGTGAGAAGCGCAGGTGCTGTCCCTTTCAAAGTACTGCACCCCTGATGAGAAGTGCAGGTTCTCGCCCTTTACAAGTACTGCAACCCTGGTGAGAAGCGCAGCTTCTCGCCCTTTAAAAGTACTGCACCCCTGGTGAGAAGCGCAGATTCCCTCCATTTAGAGATACTGCACCCCTGTTAAGAGGCGCAAGTTCTCCCCCTTTAAAAGTACTGCACCCCTGGTGAGAAGCACAGGTTCTCCCCCTTTAAAAGTACTGCACCACTGGTGAGAAACGCAGGTTCTCCCCCTTTACAAGTACTGCATCCCTGGTGATAAGCAACGTTCTTGCCCTTTCAACGTACTGCACCCCTGGTGAGAAGCGCAGGTTCTCGCCCTTTAAAAGTACTGCACCCCTGGTGAGAAGTGCAGGTTCCCACCCTTTAAAATTAATGCACCCCTGGTGAGAAGCGCAGGTTCTTGCCCTTTAAAAGTACTGCACCCCTGGTGAGAAGCGCAGGTTCTCGCCCTTTAAAAGTACTGCACCCCTGGTGAGAAGCGCAGGTTCTCGCCCTTTAAAAGTACTGCACCCCTGGTGAGAAGCGCAGGTTCTCGCCCTTTAAAAGTACTGCACCCCTGGTGAGAAGTGCAGGTTCTCCCCCTTTACAAGTACTGCACCCCTGGTGAGAAGTGTAAGCGCTGTCCCTTTCAAAGTACTGCACCCCTGGTGAGAAGCGCAGGTTCTCCCCTTTAAAAGTACTGCACCACTGGTGAGAAACGCAAGTTCTCCCCCTTTACAAGTACTGCATCCCTGGTGAGAAGCGCAGGTACTTGCCCTTTCAAAGTACTGCACCCCTGGTGAGAAGCGCAGGTTCTCGCCCTTTAAAAGTACTGCACCCCTGGTGAGTAGTGCATGTTCCCACCCTTTAAAAGTACTGCACCCCTGGTGAGAAGCGTAGGTTCTCTCACCTTTAAAAGTACTGCACCCCTGGTGAGAAGCGCAGATTCTCGCCCTTTAAAAGTACTCCACCCCTAGTGAGAAGTGCAGGTTCTCCCCCTTTAAAAGTACTGCACCCCTAGTGAGAAGAGCAGGTCCCTTTAAAAGTTCTGCACCCCTAGTGAGACGCGCAGGTTCTCCCCCTTTAAAAGTACTGCACCCCTAGTGAGAAGCGCAGGTCCCTTTAAAAGTTCTGCACCCCTAGTGAGAAGCGCAGGTTCTCCCCCTTTAAAAGTACTGCACCACTGGTGAGAAACGCAAGTTCTCCCCCTTTACAAGTACTGCATCCCTGGTGAGAAGCGCAGGTTCTTGCCCTTTCAAAGTACTGCACCCCTGGTGAGAAGCGCAGGTTCTCGCCCTTTATAAGTACTGCACCCCTGGTGAGAAGTGCATGTTCCCACCCTTTAAAAGTACTGCACCCCTGGTGAGAAGCGCAGATTCTCGCCCTTTAAAAGTACTCCACCCCTAGTGAGAAGCGCAGGTTCTCCTCCTTTAAAAGTACTGCACCCCTGGTGAGAAGTGCAGGTTCCCACCCTTTAAAAGTACTGCACCCCTGGTGAGAAGCGCAGGTTCTTGCCCTTTAAAAGTACTGCACCCCTGGTGAGAAGTGCAGGTTCTCGCCCTTTAAAAGTACTGCACCCCTGGTGAGAAGCGCAGGTTCTCGCCCTTTAAAAGTACTGCACCCCTGGTGAGAAGCGCAGATTCCCTCCATGTAAAGATACTGCACCCCTGGTGAGAAACGCAGGTTCTCCCCTTTACAAGTACTGCACCCCTGGTGAGAAGTGTAGGCGCTGTCCCTTTCAAAGTACTGCACCCCTGGTGAGAAGCGCAGGTTCTCCCCTTTAAAAGTACTGCACCACTGGTGAGAAACGCAAGTTCTCCCCCTTTACAAGTACTGCATCCCTGGTGAGAAGCGCAGGTTCTTCCCCTTTCAAAGTACTGCACCCCTGGTGAGAAGCGCAGGTTCTCGTCCTTTAAAAGTACTGCACCCCTGGTGAGAAGTGCATGTTCCCACCCATTAAAAGTACTGCACCCCTGGTGAGAAGCGCAGGTTCTCCCCCTTTACAAGTACTGCAGCCCTGGTGAGATGCGCAGGTGCTGTCCCTTTCAAAGTATTGCACCCCTGGTGAGAAGCGCAGGTTCTCCCCCTTTAAAAGTACTGCACCACTGGTGAGAAACACAGGTTCTCCCCCTTTACAAGTACTGCATCCCTGGTGAGAAGCACAGGTTCTTGCCCTTTCAAAGTACTGCACCCTTTGTGAGAAGCGCAGGTTCTCGCCCATTAAAAGTTCTATACCCCTGGTGAGAAGTGCAGGTTCCCATCCTTTAAAAGTACTGCACCCCCGGTGAGAAGCGCCGGTTCTCGCCCTTCAAAAGTACTGCACCCCAGGTGAGAAGCGCAGGTTCTCGCCCTTTAAAAGTACTGCACCCCTGGTGAGAAACGCAGGTTCTCCCCTTTTACAAGTACTGCACCCCTCGTGAGAAGCGCAGGTGCTGTCCCTTTCAAAGTACTGCACCCCTGATGAGAAGTGCAGGTTCTCACCCTTTACAAGTACTGCACCCCTGGTGAGAAGCGGAGGTTCTTGCCCTTTAAAAGTACTGCACCCCTGGTGAGAAGCGCAGATTCCCTCCATTTAAAGAAACTGCACCCCTGGTAAGAGGTGCAGGTTCTCCCCTTTAAAAGTACTGCACCCCTGGTGAGAAGCGCAGGTTCTCCCCCTTTAAAAGTACTGCACCCCTGGTGAGAAACGCAGGTTCTCCCCTTTACAAGTACTGCACCCCTGGTGAGAAGCACAGGTGCTGTCCGTTTCAAAGTACTGCACCCTTGGTGAGAAGCGCAGGTTCTCCCCCTTTAAAAGTACTGCAGCCCTGGTGAGAAGTGCAGGTTCTCTCCCTTTAAATGTACTGCACCCCTGGTAAGAAGCGCAGGTTCTTGCCCTTTAAAATTACTGCCCCCCTGGTGAGAAGCGCAGGTTCTCCCCTTTAAAAGTACTGCACCCCTGGTGAGAAGCACAGGTTCTTCCCCTTTAAAAGTACTGCACCCCTACTGAGAAGTGCAGGTTCTATCCCTTTAAAAGTACTGCACCCCTGCTGAGAAGCACAGGTTCTCTCTCTTTAAAAGTGCTGCACCCCTGGCGAGAGCGCAGGTTCTCCCCCTTTAAAAGTACTGCACCACTGGTGAGAAGCAAAGGTTCTCCCCCTTTAAAAGTACTGCACCCCTGGTGAGAAACGCAGGTTCTCCCCCTTTACAAGAACTGCACCCCTGGTGAGAAGCGCAGGTGCTGTCCCTTTCAAAGTACTGCACCCCTGGTGAGAAGCGCAGGTTCTCCCCCTTTAAAAGTACTGCAGCCCTGGTGAGAAGCGCAGGTTCTCCCCCTTTAAAAGTACTGCACCCCTAGTGAGAAGTGCAGGTTCTCCCCCTTTAAAAGTACTGCACCCCTGGTGAGAAGCGCAGGTTCTTGCCCTTTAAAAGTACTGCACTCCTGGTGAGAAGCGCAGGTTCTACCCCTTAAAAAGTACTGCACCTCTGGTGAGAAATGCAGGTTTTCCCCCATTACAAGTACTGCACCACTGGTGAGAAACGCAGGTTCTCCCCCTTTAAAAGTACTGCACCACTGGTGAGAAACGCAGGTTCCCCCTCTTTACAAGTGCTGCATCCCTGGTGAGAAGTGCAGGTTCTTGCCCTTTCAAAGTACTGCACCCCTGGTGAGAAGTGCAGGTTCCCACCCTTTAAAAGTACTGCACCCCTGGTGAGAAGTGCAGGTGCTGTCCCATTCAAAGTACTGCACCCCTGGTGAGAAGCGCAGGTTCTCCCCTTTAAAAGTACTGCACCACTGGTGAGAAACGCAGGTTCCCCCTCTTTACAAGTGCTGCATCCCTGGTGAGAAGTGCAGGTTCTTGCCCTTTCAAAGTACTGCACCCCTGGTGAGAAGTGCAGGTTCCCACCCTTTAAAAGTACTGCACCCCTGGTGAGAAGCGCAGGTTCTCCCCCTTTAAAAGTACTGCACCCCTGGTGAGAAGCGCAGGTTCTCGCCCTTTAAAAGTACTGCACCCCTGGTGAGAAACACAGGTTCTCCCCTTTACAAGTACTACACTCCTGGTGAGAAGCGCAGGTGCTGTCCCTTTCAAAGTACTGCACCCCTGATGAGAAGTGCAGGTTCTCGCCCTTTACAAGTACTGCAACCCTGGTGAGAAGCGCAGCTTCTCGCCCTTTAAAAGTACTGCACCCCTGGTGAGAAGCGCAGATTCCCTCCATTTAGAGATACTGCACCCCTGTTAAGAGGCGCAAGTTCTCCCCCTTTAAAAGTACTGCACCCCGGGTGAGAAGCACAGGTTCTCCCCCTTTAAAAGTACTGCACCACTGGTGAGAAACCCAGGTTCTCCCCCTTTACAAGTACTGCATCCCTGGTGATAAGCAACGTTCTTGCCCTTTCAACGTACTGCACCCCTGGTGAGAAGCGCAGGTTCTCGGCCTTTAAAAGTACTGCACCCCTGGTGAGAAGTGCAGGTTCCCACCCTTTAAAAGTAATGCACCCCTGGTGAGAAGCGCAGGTTCTTGCCCTTTAAAAGTACTGCACCCCTGGTGAGAAGCGCAGGTTCTCGCCCTTTAAAAGTACTGCACCCCTGGTGAGAAGCGCAGGTTCTCGCCCTTTAAAAGTACTGCACCCCTGGTGAGAAGTGCAGGTTCTCCCCCTTTACAAGTACTGCACCCCTGGTGAGAAGTGTAGGCGCTGTCCCTTTCAAAGTACTGCACCCCTGGTGAGAAGCGCAGGTTCTCCCCCTTTAAAAGTACTGCACCACTGGTGAGAAACGCAAGTTCTCCCCCTTTACAAGTACTGCATCCCTGGTGAGAAGCGCAGGTACTTGCCCTTTCAAAGTACTGCACCCCTGGTGAGAAGCGCAGGTTCTCGCCCTTTAAGAGTACTGCACCCCTGGTGAGAAGTGCATGTTCCCACCCTTTAAAAGTACTGCACCCCTGGTGAGAAGCATAGGTTCTCTCCCTTTAAAAGTACTGCACCCCTGGTGAGAAGCGCAGATTCTCGCCCTTTAAAAGTACTCCACCCCTAGTGAGAAGTGCAGGTTCTCCCCCTTTAAAAGTACTGCACCCCTAGTGAGAAGCGCAGGTCCCTTTAAAAGTTCTGCACCCCTAGTGAGACGCGCAGGTTCTCCCCCTTTAAAAGTACTGCACCCCTAGTGAGAAGCGCAGGTCCCTTTAAAAGTTCTGCACCCCTAGTGAGAAGCGCAGGTTCTCCCCCTTTAAAAGTACTGCACCACTGGTGAGAAACGCAAGTTCTCCCCCTTTACAAGTACTGCATCCCTGGTGAGAAGCGCAGGTTCTTGCCCTTTCAAAGTACTGCACCCCTGGTGAGAAGCGCAGGTTCTCGCCCTTTAAAAGTACTCCACCCCTAGTGAGAAGTGCAGGTTCTCCCCCTTTAAAAGTACTGCACCCCTAGTGAGAAGCGCAGGTCCCTTTAAAAGTTCTGCACCCCTAGTGAGACGCGCAGGTTCTCCCCCTTTAAAATTACTGCACCCCTAGTGAGAAGCGCAGGTCCCTTTAAAAGTTCTGCACCCCTAGTGAGAAGCGCAGGTTCTCCCCCTTTAAAAGTACTGCACCCCTGGTGAGTAGCGCAGGTTCTCCCCCTTTGCAATTACTGCACCTCTGGTGAGAAGCAGAGGTGCTGTCCCTTTCAAAGTATTGCACCCCTGGTGAGAATCGCAGGTTCTCCCCCTTTAAAAGGACTGCAGCCCTGGTGAGAAGAGCAGGTTCTCCCCCTTTGCAAGTACTGCACCTCTGGTGAGAAGCACAGGTGCTGTCCCTTTCAAAGTACTGCACCCCTGGTGAGAAGCACAGGTTCTCTCCCTTTAAAAGTACAGCACCCCTAGTGAGAAGCGCAGGTCCCTTTAAAAGTTCTGCACCCCTAGTGAGAAGCGCAGGTTCTCCCCCTTTAAAAGTACTGCACCCCTAGTGAGAAGCGCAAGTTCTCCCCCTTTGCAAGTACTGCACCTCTGGTGAGAAGCACAGGTGCTGTCCCTTTCAAAGTACTGCACCCCTGGTGAGAAGCACAGGTTCTCTCTCTTTAAAAGTACAGCACCCCTAGTGAGAAGCGTAGGTTCTCGCCCTTTGAAAGTACTGCACCCCTAGTGAGAAGCGCAGGTCCCTTTAAAAGTTCTGCACCCCTAGTGAGAAGCACAGGTTCTCCCCCTTTAAAAGTACTGCACCCCTAGTGAGAAGTGCAAGTTCTCCCCCTTTAAAAGTACTGCCCTGGTGCGAAGCGCAGGTTCTCCCCCTTTACAAGTACTGCACCCCTGGTGAGATGCGCAGGTGCTGTCCCTTTCAAAGTATTGCACCCCTGGTGAGAAGCGCAGGTTCTCCCCCTTTAAAAGTACTGCACCACTGGTGAGAAACACAAGTTCTCCCCCTTTACAAGTACTGCATCCCTGGTGAGAAGCACAGGTTCTTGCCCTTTCCAAGTACTGCACCCCTGGTGAGAAGCGCAGGTTCCCACCCTTTAAAAGTACTGCACCCCTGGTG
Organism: Calotriton arnoldi; assembly: GCA_963921515.1. Classification (NCBI taxonomy): domain Eukaryota; kingdom Metazoa; phylum Chordata; class Amphibia; order Caudata; family Salamandridae; genus Calotriton; species Calotriton arnoldi. The sequence goes on from CAWUFW010001460.1 coordinate 1,763,687, forward strand.
AGAAGCGCAGGTTCTCCCCCTTTAAAAGTACTGCACCCCTAGTGAGAAGCGCAGGTTCTCCCCCTTTAAAAGTACTGCACCCCTGGTGAGTAGCGCAGGTTCTCCCCCTTTGCAATTACTGCACCTCTGGTGAGAAGCAGAGGTGCTGTCCCTTTGAAAGTATTGCACCCCTGGTGAGAATCGCAGGTTCTCCCCCTTTAAAAGGACTGCAGCCCTGGTGAGAAGAGCAGGTTCTCCCCCTTTGCAAGTACTGCACCTCTGGTGAGAAGCACAGGTGCTGTCCCTTTCAAAGTACTGCACCCCTGGTGAGAAGCACAGGTTCTCTCCCTTTAAAAGTACAGCACACCTAGTGAGAAGCGCAGGTCCCTTTAAAAGTTCTGCACCCCTAGTGAGAAGCGCAGGTTCTCCCCCTTTAAAAGTACTGCACCCCTAGTGAGAAGCGCAAGTTCTCCCCCTTTGCAAGTACTGCACCTCTGGTGAGAAGCACAGGTGCTGTCCCTTTCAAAGTACTGCACCCCTGGTGAGAAGCACAGGTTCTCTCTCTTTAAAAGTACAGCACCCCTAGTGAGAAGCGTAGGTTCTCGCCCTTTGAAAGTACTGCACCCCTAGTGAGAAGCGCAGGTCCCTTTAAAAGTTCTGCACCCCTAGTGAGAAGCACAGGTTCTCCCCCTTTAAAAGTACTGCACCCCTAGTGAGAAGTGCAAGTTCTCCCCCTTTAAAAGTACTGCCCTGGTGCGAAGCGCAGGTTCTCCCCCTTTACAAGTACTGCACCCCTGGTGAGATGCGCAGCTGCTGTCCCTTTCAAAGTATTGCACCCCTGGTGAGAAGCGCAGGTTCTCCCCCTTTAAAAGTACTGCACCACTGGTGAGAAACACAGGTTCTCCCCCTTTACAAGTACTGCATCCCTGGTGAGAAGCACAGGTTCTTGCCCTTTCCAAGTACTGCACCCCTGGTGAGAAGCGCAGGTTCCCACCCTTTAAAAGTACTGCACCCCTGGTGAGAAGCGCAGGTTCTCGCCCTTTAAAAGTACTGCACCCCTGGTGAGAAGCACAGGTTCTCCCCTTTACAAGTACTGCACCTCTGGTGAGAAGCGTAGGTGCTGTCCCTTTCAAAGTACTGCACCCCTGGTGAAAAGCGCAGGTTCTCCCCCTTTAAAAGTACTGCACCACTGGTGAGAAACGCAAGTTCTCCCCCTTTACAAGTACTGCATCCCTGGTGAGAAGCGCAGGTTCTTGCCCTTTCAAAGTACTACACCCCAGGTGAGAAGCGCAGGTTCTCGCCCTTTAAAAGTACTGCACCCCTGGTGAGAAGCGCATGTTCCCACCCTTTAAAAGTACTGCACCCCTGGTGAGAAGCACAGGTTCTCTCCCTTTAAAAGTACTGCACCCCTGGTGAGAAGCGCAGATTCTCGCCCTTTAAAAGTACTCCACCCCTAGTGAGAAGTGCAGGTTCTCCCCCTTTAAAAGTACTGCACCCCTAGTGAGAAGCGCAGGTCCCTTTAAAAGTTCTGCACCCCTAGGGAGACGCACAGGTTCTCCCCCTTTAAAAGTACTGCACCCCTAGTGAGAAGCGCAGGTCCCTTTAAAGTTCTGCACCCCTAGTGAGAAGCGCAAATTCTCCCCCTTTAGAAGTACTGCACACCTGGTGAGTAGCGCAGGTTCTCCCCCTTTGCAAGTACTGCAACTCTGGTGAGAAGCACATGTGCTGTCCCTTTCAAAGTATTGCACCCCTGGTGAGAAGCACAGGTTCTCCCCCTTTAAAAGTACTGCAGCCCTGGGGAGAAGAGCAGGTTCTCCCCCTTTAAAAGTACTGCACCCCTAGTGAGGAGTGCAGGTTCTCCCCCTTTAAAAGTACTGCACCCCTGGTGAGAAGCACAGGTTCTCTCCTTTAAAAGTACAGCACCCCTAGTGAGAAGCGTAGGTTCTCGCCCTTTAAAAGTACTGCACCCCTAGTGAGAAGCCCAGGTCCCTTTAAAAGTTCTGCACCCCTAGTGAGAAGCGCAGGTTCTCCCCCTTTAAAAGTATTGCACCCCTGGTGAGAAGCGCAGGTTGTCCCCCTTTACAAGTACTGCACCCCTTGTGAGATGCGCAGGTGCTGTCCCTTTCAAAGTATTGCACCCCTGGTGAGAAGCGCAGGTTCTCCCCCTTTAAAAGTACTGCACCCCTGGTGAGAAACACAGGTTCTCCCCCTTTGCAAGTACTGCATCCCTGGTGAGAAGCACAGGTTCTTGCCCTTTCAAAGTACTGCACCCCTGGTGAGAAGCGCAGGTTCTCGCCCTTTAAAAGTACTGCACCCCTGGTGAGAAGCGCAGGTTCCCACCCTTTAAAAGTACTGCACCCCTGGTGAGAAGCGCAGGTTCTCGCCCTTTAAAAGTACTGCACCCCTGGTGAGAAGCGCAGGTTCTCACCCTTTAAAAGTACTGCACCCCTGGTGAGAAACGCAGGTTCTCCCCCTTTACAAGTACTGCACCCCTGGTGAGAAGCGCAGGTGCTGTCCCTTTCAAAGTACTGCACCCCTGATGAGAAGTGCAGGTTCTCGCCCTTTACAAGTACTGCACCCCTGGTGAGAAGCGGAGGTTCTTGCCCTTTAAAAGTACTGCACCCCTGGTGAGAAGCGCATATTCCCTCCATTTAAAGACACTGCACCCCTGGTGAGAAGCGCAGGTTCTCCCCCTTTAAAAGTACTGCACCCCTGGTGAGAAACGCAGGTTCTCCCCCTTTACAAGTACTGCACCCCTGGTGAGAAGCGCAGGTGCTGTCCATTTCAAAGTACTGCACCCTTGGCGAGAAGCGCAGGTTCTCCCCCTTTAAAAGTACTGCAGCCCTGGTGAGAAGCGCAGGTTCTCCCCCTTTAAAAGTACTGCACCCTTGGTGAGAAGCGCAGGTTCTAGCCCTTTAAAAGTACTACACCCCTGGTGAGAAGCACAGGTTACTACCCTTTAAAAGTACTGCACCCCTAGTAAGAAGTGCAGGTTCTCCCCCTTTAAAAGTACTGCACCCCTAGTGAGAAGTGCAGGTTCTCGCCCTTTAAAAGTACTGCACCCCTGGTGAAAAGCGCAGGTTCTCCCCCTTTAAAAGTACTGCACCCCTGGTGAGAAGGGCATGTGCTGTCCCTTTCGAAGCACTGCACCCCTGGTGAGAAGCGCAGGTTCTCGCCCTTTAAAACTACTGCACCCCTGGTGAGAAGCGCAGGTTCTCCCCTTTAAAAGTACTGCAGTCCTGGTGAGAAGCGCAGGTTCCTCCCCTTTAAAAGTACTGCACCCCTGTGAGAAGCGCAGGTTCCCACCCTTTAAAAGTATTGCACCCCTGGTGAGAAGCGCAGGTTCTCACCCTTTAAAAGTACTCCACCCCTGGTGAGAAGCGCAGGTTCTCGCCCTTTAGAAGTACTGCACCACTGGTGAGAAATGCAGGTTCTCCCCCTTTAAAAGTACTGCACCCCTGGTGAGAAGCACAGGTTCTCTCTCTTTAAAAGTACAGCACCCCTAGTGAGAAGCGTAGGTTCTCGCCCTTTGAAAGTACTGCACCCCTAGTGAGAAGCGCAGGTCCCTTTAAAAGTTCTGCACCCCTAGTGAGAAGCACAGGTTCTCCCCCTTTAAAAGTACTGCACCCCTAGTGAGAAGTGCAAGTTCTCCCCCTTTAAAAGTACTGCCCTGGTGCGAAGCGCAGGTTCTCCCCCTTTACAAGTACTGCACCCCTGGTGAGATGCGCAGGTGCTGTCCCTTTCAAAGTATTGCACCCCTGGTGAGAAGCGCAGGTTCTCCCCCTTTAAAAGTACTGCACCACTGGTGAGAAACACAAGTTCTCCCCCTTTACAAGTACTGCATCCCTGGTGAGAAGCACAGGTTCTTGCCCTTTCCAAGTACTGCACCCCTGGTGAGAAGCGCAGGTTCCCACCCTTTAAAAGTACTGCACCCCTGGTGAGAAGCGCAGGTTCTCCCCCTTTAAAAGTACTGCACCCCTAGTGAGAAGCGCAGGTTCTCCCCCTTTAAAAGTACTGCACCCCTGGTGAGTAGCGCAGGTTCTCCCCCTTTGCAATTACTGCACCTCTGGTGAGAAGCAGAGGTGCTGTCCCTTTGAAAGTATTGCACCCCTGGTGAGAATCGCAGGTTCTCCCCCTTTAAAAGGACTGCAGCCCTGGTGAGAAGAGCAGGTTCTCCCCCTTTGCAAGTACTGCACCTCTGGTGAGAAGCACAGGTGCTGTCCCTTTCAAAGTACTGCACCCCTGGTGAGAAGCACAGGTTCTCTCCCTTTAAAAGTACAGCACACCTAGTGAGAAGCGCAGGTCCCTTTAAAAGTTCTGCACCCCTAGTGAGAAGCGCAGGTTCTCCCCCTTTAAAAGTACTGCACCCCTAGTGAGAAGCGCAAGTTCTCCCCCTTTGCAAGTACTGCACCTCTGGTGAGAAGCACAGGTGCTGTCCCTTTCAAAGTACTGCACCCCTGGTGAGAAGCACAGGTTCTCTCTCTTTAAAAGTACAGCACCCCTAGTGAGAAGCGTAGGTTCTCGCCCTTTGAAAGTACTGCACCCCTAGTGAGAAGCGCAGGTCCCTTTAAAAGTTCTGCACCCCTAGTGAGAAGCACAGGTTCTCCCCCTTTAAAAGTACTGCACCCCTAGTGAGAAGTGCAAGTTCTCCCCCTTTAAAAGTACTGCCCTGGTGCGAAGCGCAGGTTCTCCCCCTTTACAAGTACTGCACCCCTGGTGAGATGCGCAGCTGCTGTCCCTTTCAAAGTATTGCACCCCTGGTGAGAAGCGCAGGTTCTCCCCCTTTAAAAGTACTGCACCACTGGTGAGAAACACAGGTTCTCCCCCTTTACAAGTACTGCATCCCTGGTGAGAAGCACAGGTTCTTGCCCTTTCCAAGTACTGCACCCCTGGTGAGAAGCGCAGGTTCCCACCCTTTAAAAGTACTGCACCCCTGGTGAGAAGCGCAGGTTCTCGCCCTTTAAAAGTACTGCACCCCTGGTGAGAAGCACAGGTTCTCCCCCTTTACAAGTACTGCACCTCTGGTGAGAAGCGTAGGTGCTGTCCCTTTCAAAGTACTGCACCCCTGGTGAAAAGCGCAGGTTCTCCCCTTTAAAAGTACTGCACCACTGGTGAGAAACGCAAGTTCTCCCCCTTTACAAGTACTGCATCCCTGGTGAGAAGCGCAGGTTCTTGCCCTTTCAAAGTACTACACCCCAGGTGAGAAGCGCAGGTTCTCGCCCTTTAAAAGTACTGCACCCCTGGTGAGAAGCGCATGTTCCCACCCTTTAAAAGTACTGCACCCCTGGTGAGAAGCACAGGTTCTCTCCTTTAAAAGTACTGCACCCCTGGTGAGAAGCGCAGATTCTCGCCCTTTAAAAGTACTCCACCCCTAGTGAGAAGTGCAGGTTCTCCCCCTTTAAAAGTACTGCACCCCTAGTGAGAAGCGCAGGTCCCTTTAAAAGTTCTGCACCCCTAGGGAGACGCACAGGTTCTCCCCCTTTAAAAGTACTGCACCCCTAGTGAGAAGCGCAGGTCCCTTTAAAAGTTCTGCACCCCTAGTGAGAAGCGCAAATTCTCCCCCTTTAGAAGTACTGCACACCTGGTGAGTAGCGCAGGTTCTCCCCCTTTGCAAGTACTGCAACTCTGGTGAGAAGCACAGGTGCTGTCCCTTTCAAAGTATTGCACCCCTGGTGAGAAGCACAGGTTCTCCCCCTTTAAAAGTACTGCAGCCCTGGGGAGAAGAGCAGGTTCTCCCCTTTAAAGTACTGCACCCCTAGTGAGGAGTGCAGGTTCTCCCCCTTTAAAAGTACTGCACCCCTGGTGAGAAGCACAGGTTCTCTCCCTTTAAAAGTACAGCACCCCTAGTGAGAAGCGTAGGTTCTCGCCCTTTAAAAGTACTGCACCCCTAGTGAGAAGCCCAGGTCCCTTTAAAAGTTCTGCACCCCTAGTGAGAAGCGCAGGTTCTCCCCCTTTAAAAGTATTGCACCCCTGGTGAGAAGCGCAGGTTGTCCCCCTTTACAAGTACTGCACCCCTTGTGAGATGCGCAGGTGCTGTCCCTTTCAAAGTATTGCACCCCTGGTGAGAAGCGCAGGTTCTCCCCCTTTAAAAGTACTGCACCCCTGGTGAGAAACACAGGTTCTCCCCCTTTGCAAGTACTGCATCCCTGGTGAGAAGCACAGGTTCTTGCCCTTTCAAAGTACTGCACCCCTGGTGAGAAGCGCAGGTTCTCGCCCTTTAAAAGTACTGCACCCCTGGTGAGAAGCGCAGGTTCCCACCCTTTAAAAGTACTGCACCCCTGGTGAGAAGCGCAGGTTCTCGCCCTTTAAAAGTACTGCACCCCTGGTGAGAAGCGCAGGTTCTCACCCTTTAAAAATACTGCACCCCTGGTGAGAAACGCAGGTTCTCCCCCTTTACAAGTACTGCACCCCTGGTGAGAAGCGCAGGTGCTGTCCCTTTCAAAGTACTGCACCCCTGATGAGAAGTGCAGGTTCTCGCCCTTTACAAGTACTGCACCCCTGGTGAGAAGCGGAGGTTCTTGCCCTTTAAAAGTACTGCACCCCTGGTGAGAAGCGCATATTCCCTCCATTTAAAGACACTGCACCCCTGGTGAGAAGCGCAGGTTCTCCCCCTTTAAAAGTACTGCACCCCTGGTGAGAAACGCAGGTTCTCCCCCTTTACAAGTACTGCACCCCTGGTGAGAAGCGCAGGTGCTGTCCATTTCAAAGTACTGCACCCTTGGCGAGAAGCGCAGGTTCTCCCCCTTTAAAAGTACTGCAGCCCTGGTGAGAAGCGCAGGTTCTCCCCCTTTAAAAGTACTGCACCCTTGGTGAGAAGCGCAGGTTCTAGCCCTTTAAAAGTACTACACCCCTGGTGAGAAGCACAGGTTACTACCCTTTAAAAGTACTGCACCCCTAGTAAGAAGTGCAGGTTCTCCCCCTTTAAAAGTACTGCACCCCTAGTGAGAAGTGCAGGTTCTCGCCCTTTAAAAGTACTGCACCCCTGGTGAAAAGCGCAGGTTCTCCCCCTTTAAAAGTACTGCACCCCTGGTGAGAAGGGCATGTGCTGTCCCTTTCGAAGTACTGCACCCCTGGTGAGAAGCGCAGGTTCTCGCCCTTTAAAACTACTGCACCCCTGGTGAGAAGCGCAGGTTCTCCCCCTTTAAAAGTACTGCAGTCCTGGTGAGAAGCGCAGGTTCCTCCCCTTTAAAAGTACTGCACCCCTGTGAGAAGCGCAGGTTCCCACCCTTTAAAAGTATTGCACCCCTGGTGAGAAGCGCAGGTTCTCACCCTTTAAAAGTACTGCACCCCTGGTGAGAAGCGCAGGTTCTCGCCCTTTAGAAGTACTGCACCACTGGTGAGAAATGCAGGTTCTCCCCCTTTAAAAGTACTGCACCCCTGGTGAGAAGCGCAGGTTCTCCCCTTTTAAAAGTACTGCACCTCTGGTGAGATACGTAGGTTCTCCCCCTTTACAAGTACTGCAGCCCTGGTGAGAAGCGCAGGTGCTGTCCCTTTCAAAGTACTGCACCCCTGGTGAGAAGCGCAGGTTCTCCCCCTTTAAACGTACTGCACCACTGGTGAGAAACGCAGGTTTTCCCCCTTAAAAAGTACTGCATCCCTGGTGAGAAGCGCAGGTGCTGTCCCTTTCAAAGTACTGCACCCCTAGTGAGAAGTGCAGGTTTTCCCCCTTTAAAAGTACTGCACCCCTCGTGAGAAGTGCAGGTTCCCCCCCCTTTAAAAGTACTGCACCCCTAGTGAGATGCGCAGGTTCTTCCCCTTTTGAAGTACTGCACCCCTAGTGAGAAGCGCAGGTTCTCGCCCTTTAAAATTACTGCAACCCTGGTGAGAAGCGCAGGTCCCTTTAAAAGTTCTGCACCCCTAGTGAGACGCGCAGGTTCTCCCCCTTTAAAATTACTGCACCCCTAGTGAGAAGCGCAGGTCCCTTTAAAAGTTCTGCACCCCTAGTGAGAAGCGCAGGTTCTCCCCCTTTAAAAGTACTGCACCCCTGGTGAGTAGCGCAGGTTCTCCCCCTTTGCAATTACTGCACCTCTGGTGAGAAGCAGAGGTGCTGTCCCTTTCAAAGTATTGCACCCCTGGTGAGAATCGCAGGTTCTCCCCTTTAAAAGGACTGCAGCCCTGGTGAGAAGAGCAGGTTCTCCCCCTTTGCAAGTACTGCACCTCTGGTGAGAAGCACAGGTGCTGTCCCTTTCAAAGTACTGCACCCCTGGTGAGAAGCACAGGTTCTCTCCCTTTAAAAGTACAGCACCCCTAGTGAGAAGCGCAGGTCCCTTTAAAAGTTCTGCACCCCTAGTGAGAAGCGCAGGTTCTCCCCCTTTAAAAGTACTGCACCCCTAGTGAGAAGCGCAAGTTCTCCCCCTTTGCAAGTACTGCACCTCTGGTGAGAAGCACAGGTGCTGTCCCTTTCAAAGTACTGCACCCCTGGTGAGAAGCACAGGTTCTCTCTCTTTAAAAGTACAGCACCCCTAGTGAGAAGCGTAGGTTCTCGCCCTTTGAAAGTACTGCACCCCTAGTGAGAAGCGCAGGTTCTCACCCTTTAAAAGTACTGCACCCCTGGTGAGAAGCGCAGGTTCTTGCCCTTTAAAAGTACTGCACCCCTAGTGAGAAGCGCAGGTTCTCGCCCTTTGAAAGTACTGCACCCCTGGTGAGAAGCGCAGGTTCTCCCCCTTTACAAGTACTGCACCCCTGGTGAGAAGCATAGGTGCTGTCCCTTTCAAAGTACTGCACCCCTGGTGAAAAGCGCAGGTTCTCCCCCTTTAAAAGTACTGCACCACTGGTGAGAAACGCAAGTTCTCCCCCTTTACAAGTACTGCATCCCTGGTGAAAAGCGCAGGTTCTTGACCTTTCAAAGTACTGCACCCCTTGTAAGAAGCGCAGGTGCTCGCCCTTTAAAAGTACTGCACCCCTGGTGAGAAGCGCATGTTCCCACCCTTTAACAGTACTGCACCCCTGGTGAGAAGCGCAGGTTCTCTCCCTTTAAAAGTACTACACCCCTGGTGAGAAGCGCAGATTCTCGCCCTTTAAAAGTACTCCACCCCTAGTGAGAAGTGCAGGTTCTCCCCCTTTAAAAGTACTGCACCCCTGGTGAGAAGCACAGATTCTCGCCCTTTAAAAGTACTCCACCCCTAGTGAGAAGTGCAGGTTCTCCCCCTTTAAAAGTACTGCACCCCTAGTGAGAAGCGCAGGTCCCTTTAAAAGTTCTGCACCCCTAGTGAGACGCGGAGGTTCTCCCCCTTTAAAAGTACTGCACCCCTAGTGAGAAGCGCAGGTCCCTTTAATAGTTCTGCACCCCTAGTGAGAAGCGCAGGTTCTCCCCCTTTAAAAGTACTGCACCCCTAGTGAGAAGCGCAAGTTCTCCCCCTTTACAAGTACTGCATCCCTGGTGAGAAGCGCAGGTTCTTGCCCTTTAAAAGTACTGCACCCCTGGTGAGAAGCGCAGATTCTCGCCCTTTAAAAGTACTCCACCCCTAGTGAGAAGTGCAGGTTCTCCCCCTTTAAAAGTACTGCACCCCTAGTGAGAAGCGCAGGTCCCTTTAAAAGTTCTGCACCCCCAGTGAGATGCACAGGTTCTCCCCCTTTAAAAGTACTGCACCCCTAGTGAGAAGCGCAGGTCCCTTTAAAAGTTCTGCAACCCTAGTGAGAAGTGCAGGTTCTCCCCCTTTAAAAGTACTGCACCCCTAGTGAGAAGCGCAAGTTCTCCCCCTTTAAAAGTACTGCACCCCTGGTGAGTAGCGCAGGTTCTCCCCCTTTGCAAGTACTGCACCTCTGGTGAGAAGCACAGGTGCTGTCCCTTTCAAAGTATTGCACCCCTGGTGAGAAGCGCAGGTTCTCCTCCTTTAAAAGTACTGCACCCCTGGTGAGAAGTGCAGGTTCCCACCCTTTAAAAGTACTGCACCCCTGGTGAGAAGCGCAGGTTCTTGCCCTTTAAAAGTACTGCACCCCTGGTGAGAAGCGCAGGTTCTCGCCCTTTAAAAGTACTGCACCCCTGGTGAGAAGCGCAGGTTCTCGCCCTTTAAAAGTACTGCACCCCTGGTGAGAAGCGCAGATTCCCTCCATGTAAAGATACTGCACCCCTGGTGAGAAACGCAGGTTCTCCCCCTTTACAAGTACTGCACCCCTGGTGAGAAGTGTAGGCGCTGTCCCTTTCAAAGTACTGCACCCCTGGTGAGAAGCGCAGGTTCTCCCCTTTAAAAGTACTGCACCACTGGTGAGAAACGCAAGTTCTCCCCCTTTACAAGTACTGCATCCCTGGTGAGAAGCGCAGGTTCTTCCCCTTTCAAAGTACTGCACCCCTGGTGAGAAGCGCAGGTTCTCGTCCTTTAAAAGTACTGCTCCCCTGGTGAGAAGTGCATGTTCCCACCCATTAAAAGTACTGCACCCCTGGTGAGAAGCGCAGGTTCTCCCCCTTTACAAGTACTGCAGCCCTGGTGAGATGCGCAGGTGCTGTCCCTTTCAAAGTATTGCACCCCTGGTGAGAAGCGCAGGTTCTCCCCTTTAAAAGTACTGCACCACTGGTGAGAAACACAGGTTCTCCCCCTTTACAAGTACTGCATCCCTGGTGAGAAGCACAGGTTCTTGCCCTTTCAAAGTACTGCACCCTTTGTGAGAAGCGCAGGTTCTCGCCCATTAAAAGTTCTATACCCCTGGTGAGAAGTGCAGGTTCCCATCCTTTAAAAGTACTGCACCCCCGGTGAGAAGCGCCGGTTCTCGCCCTTCAAAAGTACTGCACCCCAGGTGAGAAGCGCAGGTTCTCGCCCTTTAAAAGTACTGCACCCCTGGTGAGAAACGCAGGTTCTCCCCTTTTACAAGTACTGCACCCCTGGTGAGAAGCGCAGGTGCTGTCCCTTTCAAAGTACTGCACCCCTGATGAGAAGTGCAGGTTCTCACCCTTTACAAGTACTGCACCCCTGGTGAGAAGCGGAGGTTCTTGCCCTTTAAAAGTACTGCACCCCTGGTGAGAAGCGCAGATTCCCTCCATTTAAAGAAACTGCACCCCTGGTAAGAGGTGCAGGTTCTCCCCTTTAAAAGTACTGCACCCCTGGTGAGAAGCGCAGGTTCTCCCCCTTTAAAAGTACTGCACCCCTGGTGAGAAACGCAGGTTCTCCCCTTTACAAGTACTGCACCCCTGGTGAGAAGCACAGGTGCTGTCCGTTTCAAAGTACTGCACCCTTGGTGAGAAGCGCAGGTTCTCCCCTTTAAAAGTACTGCAGCCCTGGTGAGAAGTGCAGGTTCTCTCCCTTTAAATGTACTGCACCCCTGGTAAGAAGCGCAGGTTCTTGCCCTTTAAAATTACTGCCCCCCTGGTGAGAAGCGCAGGTTCTCCCCCTTTAAAAGTACTGCACCCCTGGTGAGAAGCACAGGTTCTTCCCCTTTAAAAGTACTGCACCCCTACTGAGAAGTGCAGGTTCTATCCCTTTAAAAGTACTGCACCCCTGCTGAGAAGCACAGGTTCTCTCTCTTTAAAAGTGCTGCACCCCTGGCGAGAAGCGCAGGTTCTCCCCCTTTAAAAGTACTGCACCACTGGTGAGAAGCAAAGGTTCTCCCCTTTAAAAGTACTGCACCCCTGGTGAGAAACGCAGGTTCTCCCCCTTTACAAGAACTGCACCCCTGGTGAGAAGCGCAGGTGCTGTCCCTTTCAAAGTACTGCAGCCCTGGTGAGAAGCGCAGGTTCTCCCCCTTTAAAAGTACTGCACCCCTAGTGAGAAGTGCAGGTTCTCCCCCTTTAAAAGTACTGCACCCCTGGTGAGAAGCGCAGGTTCTTGCCCTTTAAAAGTACTGCACTCCTGGTGAGAAGCGCAGGTTCTACCCCTTAAAAAGTACTGCACCTCTGGTGAGAAATGCAGGTTTTCCCCCATTACAAGTACTGCAACCCTGGTGAGAAGCGCAGGTTCTCGCCCTTTAAAAGTACTGCACCCCTGGTGAGAAACACAGGTTCTCCCCTTTACAAGTACTACACCCCTGGTGAGAAGCGCAGGTGCTGTCCCTTTCAAAGTACTGCACCCCTGATGAGAAGTGCAGGTTCTCGCCCTTTACAAGTACTGCAACCCTGGTGAGAAGCGCAGCTTCTCGCCCTTTAAAAGTACTGCACCCCTGGTGAGAAGCGCAGATTCCCTCCATTTAGAGATACTGCACCCCTGTTAAGAGGCGCAAGTTCTCCCCCTTTAAAAGTACTGCACCCCTGGTGAGAAGCACAGGTTCTCCCCCTTTAAAAGTACTGCACCACTGGTGAGAAACGCAGGTTCTCCCCCTTTACAAGTACTGCATCCCTGGTGATAAGCAACGTTCTTGCCCTTTCAACGTACTGCACCCCTGGTGAGAAGCGCAGGTTCTCGCCCTTTAAAAGTACTGCACCCCTGGTGAGAAGTGCAGGTTCCCACCCTTTAAAATTAATGCACCCCTGGTGAGAAGCGCAGGTTCTTGCCCTTTAAAAGTACTGCACCCCTGGTGAGAAGCGCAGGTTCTCGCCCTTTAAAAGTACTGCACCCCTGGTGAGAAGCGCAGGTTCTCGCCCTTTAAAAGTACTGCACCCCTGGTGAGAAGCGCAGGTTCTCGCCCTTTAAAAGTACTGCACCCCTGGTGAGAAGTGCAGGTTCTCCCCCTTTACAAGTACTGCACCCCTGGTGAGAAGTGTAAGCGCTGTCCCTTTCAAAGTACTGCACCCCTGGTGAGAAGCGCAGGTTCTCCCCCTTTAAAAGTACTGCACCACTGGTGAGAAACGCAAGTTCTCCCCTTTACAAGTACTGCATCCCTGGTGAGAAGCGCAGGTACTTGCCCTTTCAAAGTACTGCACCCCTGGTGAGAAGCGCAGGTTCTCGCCCTTTAAAAGTACTGCACCCCTGGTGAGTAGTGCATGTTCCCACCCTTTAAAAGTACTGCACCCCTGGTGAGAAGCGTAGGTTCTCTCACCTTTAAAAGTACTGCACCCCTGGTGAGAAGCGCAGATTCTCGCCCTTTAAAAGTACTCCACCCCTAGTGAGAAGTGCAGGTTCTCCCCCTTTAAAAGTACTGCACCCCTAGTGAGAAGAGCAGGTCCCTTTAAAAGTTCTGCACCCCTAGTGAGACGCGCAGGTTCTCCCCCTTTAAAAGTACTGCACCCCTAGTGAGAAGCGCAGGTCCCTTTAAAAGTTCTGCACCCCTAGTGAGAAGCGCAGGTTCTCCCCCTTTAAAAGTACTGCACCACTGGTGAGAAACGCAAGTTCTCCCCCTTTACAAGTACTGCATCCCTGGTGAGAAGCGCAGGTTCTTGCCCTTTCAAAGTACTGCACCCCTGGTGAGAAGCGCAGGTTCTCGCCCTTTATAAGTACTGCACCCCTGGTGAGAAGTGCATGTTCCCACCCTTTAAAAGTACTGCACCCCTGGTGAGAAGCGCAGATTCTCGCCCTTTAAAAGTACTCCACCCCTAGTGAGAAGCGCAGGTTCTCCTCCTTTAAAAGTACTGCACCCCTGGTGAGAAGTGCAGGTTCCCACCCTTTAAAAGTACTGCACCCCTGGTGAGAAGCGCAGGTTCTTGCCCTTTAAAAGTACTGCACCCCTGGTGAGAAGTGCAGGTTCTCGCCCTTTAAAAGTACTGCACCCCTGGTGAGAAGCGCAGGTTCTCGCCCTTTAAAAGTACTGCACCCCTGGTGAGAAGCGCAGATTCCCTCCATGTAAAGATACTGCACCCCTGGTGAGAAACGCAGGTTCTCCCCCTTTACAAGTACTGCACCCCTGGTGAGAAGTGTAGGCGCTGTCCCTTTCAAAGTACTGCACCCCTGGTGAGAAGCGCAGGTTCTCCCCTTTAAAAGTACTGCACCACTGGTGAGAAACGCAAGTTCTCCCCCTTTACAAGTACTGCATCCCTGGTGAGAAGCGCAGGTTCTTCCCCTTTCAAAGTACTGCACCCCTGGTGAGAAGCGCAGGTTCTCGTCCTTTAAAAGTACTGCACCCCTGGTGAGAAGTGCATGTTCCCACCCATTAAAAGTACTGCACCCCTGGTGAGAAGCGCAGGTTCTCCCCCTTTACAAGTACTGCAGCCCTGGTGAGATGCGCAGGTGCTGTCCCTTTCAAAGTATTGCACCCCTGGTGAGAAGCGCAGGTTCTCCCCCTTTAAAAGTACTGCACCACTGGTGAGAAACACAGGTTCTCCCCCTTTACAAGTACTGCATCCCTGGTGAGAAGCACAGGTTCTTGCCCTTTCAAAGTACTGCACCCTTTGTGAGAAGCGCAGGTTCTCGCCCATTAAAAGTTCTATACCCCTGGTGAGAAGTGCAGGTTCCCATCCTTTAAAAGTACTGCACCCCCGGTGAGAAGCGCCGGTTCTCGCCCTTCAAAAGTACTGCACCCCAGGTGAGAAGCGCAGGTTCTCGCCCTTTAAAAGTACTGCACCCCTGGTGAGAAACGCAGGTTCTCCCCTTTTACAAGTACTGCACCCCTCGTGAGAAGCGCAGGTGCTGTCCCTTTCAAAGTACTGCACCCCTGATGAGAAGTGCAGGTTCTCACCCTTTACAAGTACTGCACCCCTGGTGAGAAGCGGAGGTTCTTGCCCTTTAAAAGTACTGCACCCCTGGTGAGAAGCGCAGATTCCCTCCATTTAAAGAAACTGCACCCCTGGTAAGAGGTGCAGGTTCTCCCCTTTAAAAGTACTGCACCCCTGGTGAGAAGCGCAGGTTCTCCCCTTTAAAAGTACTGCACCCCTGGTGAGAAACGCAGGTTCTCCCCTTTACAAGTACTGCACCCCTGGTGAGAAGCACAGGTGCTGTCCGTTTCAAAGTACTGCACCCTTGGTGAGAAGCGCAGGTTCTCCCCCTTTAAAAGTACTGCAGCCCTGGTGAGAAGTGCAGGTTCTCTCCCTTTAAATGTACTGCACCCCTGGTAAGAAGCGCAGGTTCTTGCCCTTTAAAATTACTGCCCCCCTGGTGAGAAGCGCAGGTTCTCCCCCTTTAAAAGTACTGCACCCCTGGTGAGAAGCACAGGTTCTTCCCCTTTAAAAGTACTGCACCCCTACTGAGAAGTGCAGGTTCTATCCCTTTAAAAGTACTGCACCCCTGCTGAGAAGCACAGGTTCTCTCTCTTTAAAAGTGCTGCACCCCTGGCGAGAAGCGCAGGTTCTCCCCTTTAAAAGTACTGCACCACTGGTGAGAAGCAAAGGTTCTCCCCCTTTAAAAGTACTGCACCCCTGGTGAGAAACGCAGGTTCTCCCCCTTTACAAGAACTGCACCCCTGGTGAGAAGCGCAGGTGCTGTCCCTTTCAAAGTACTGCACCCCTGGTGAGAAGCGCAGGTTCTCCCCCTTTAAAAGTACTGCAGCCCTGGTGAGAAGCGCAGGTTCTCCCCCTTTAAAAGTACTGCACCCCTAGTGAGAAGTGCAGGTTCTCCCCCTTTAAAAGTACTGCACCCCTGGTGAGAAGCGCAGGTTCTTGCCCTTTAAAAGTACTGCACTCCTGGTGAGAAGCGCAGGTTCTACCCCTTAAAAAGTACTGCACCTCTGGTGAGAAATGCAGGTTTTCCCCCATTACAAGTACTGCACCACTGGTGAGAAACGCAGGTTCTCCCCCTTTAAAAGTACTGCACCACTGGTGAGAAACGCAGGTTCCCCCTCTTTACAAGTGCTGCATCCCTGGTGAGAAGTGCAGGTTCTTGCCCTTTCAAAGTACTGCACCCCTGGTGAGAAGTGCAGGTTCCCACCCTTTAAAAGTACTGCACCCCTGGTGAGAAGTGCAGGTGCTGTCCCATTCAAAGTACTGCACCCCTGGTGAGAAGCGCAGGTTCTCCCCCTTTAAAAGTACTGCACCACTGGTGAGAAACGCAGGTTCCCCCTCTTTACAAGTGCTGCATCCCTGGTGAGAAGTGCAGGTTCTTGCCCTTTCAAAGTACTGCACCCCTGGTGAGAAGTGCAGGTTCCCACCCTTTAAAAGTACTGCACCCCTGGTGAGAAGCGCAGGTTCTCCCCTTTAAAAGTACTGCACCCCTGGTGAGAAGCGCAGGTTCTCGCCCTTTAAAAGTACTGCACCCCTGGTGAGAAACACAGGTTCTCCCCTTTACAAGTACTACACTCCTGGTGAGAAGCGCAGGTGCTGTCCCTTTCAAAGTACTGCACCCCTGATGAGAAGTGCAGGTTCTCGCCCTTTACAAGTACTGCAACCCTGGTGAGAAGCGCAGCTTCTCGCCCTTTAAAAGTACTGCACCCCTGGTGAGAAGCGCAGATTCCCTCCATTTAGAGATACTGCACCCCTGTTAAGAGGCGCAAGTTCTCCCCCTTTAAAAGTACTGCACCCCGGGTGAGAAGCACAGGTTCTCCCCCTTTAAAAGTACTGCACCACTGGTGAGAAACCCAGGTTCTCCCCCTTTACAAGTACTGCATCCCTGGTGATAAGCAACGTTCTTGCCCTTTCAACGTACTGCACCCCTGGTGAGAAGCGCAGGTTCTCGGCCTTTAAAAGTACTGCACCCCTGGTGAGAAGTGCAGGTTCCCACCCTTTAAAAGTAATGCACCCCTGGTGAGAAGCGCAGGTTCTTGCCCTTTAAAAGTACTGCACCCCTGGTGAGAAGCGCAGGTTCTCGCCCTTTAAAAGTACTGCACCCCTGGTGAGAAGCGCAGGTTCTCGCCCTTTAAAAGTACTGCACCCCTGGTGAGAAGTGCAGGTTCTCCCCCTTTACAAGTACTGCACCCCTGGTGAGAAGTGTAGGCGCTGTCCCTTTCAAAGTACTGCACCCCTGGTGAGAAGCGCAGGTTCTCCCCCTTTAAAAGTACTGCACCACTGGTGAGAAACGCAAGTTCTCCCCCTTTACAAGTACTGCATCCCTGGTGAGAAGCGCAGGTACTTGCCCTTTCAAAGTACTGCACCCCTGGTGAGAAGCGCAGGTTCTCGCCCTTTAAAAGTACTGCACCCCTGGTGAGAAGTGCATGTTCCCACCCTTTAAAAGTACTGCACCCCTGGTGAGAAGCATAGGTTCTCTCCCTTTAAAAGTACTGCACCCCTGGTGAGAAGCGCAGATTCTCGCCCTTTAAAAGTACTCCACCCCTAGTGAGAAGTGCAGGTTCTCCCCCTTTAAAAGTACTGCACCCCTAGTGAGAAGCGCAGGTCCCTTTAAAAGTTCTGCACCCCTAGTGAGACGCGCAGGTTCTCCCCCTTTAAAAGTACTGCACCCCTAGTGAGAAGCGCAGGTCCCTTTAAAAGTTCTGCACCCCTAGTGAGAAGCGCAGGTTCTCCCCCTTTAAAAGTACTGCACCACTGGTGAGAAACGCAAGTTCTCCCCTTTACAAGTACTGCATCCCTGGTGAGAAGCGCAGGTTCTTGCCCTTTCAAAGTACTGCACCCCTGGTGAGAAGCGCAGGTTCTCGCCCTTTAAAAGTACTCCACCCCTAGTGAGAAGTGCAGGTTCTCCCCCTTTAAAAGTACTGCACCCCTAGTGAGAAGCGCAGGTCCCTTTAAAAGTTCTGCACCCCTAGTGAGACGCGCAGGTTCTCCCCCTTTAAAATTACTGCACCCCTAGTGAGAAGCGCAGGTCCCTTTAAAAGTTCTGCACCCCTAGTGAGAAGCGCAGGTTCTCCCCCTTTAAAAGTACTGCACCCCTGGTGAGTAGCGCAGGTTCTCCCCCTTTGCAATTACTGCACCTCTGGTGAGAAGCAGAGGTGCTGTCCCTTTCAAAGTATTGCACCCCTGGTGAGAATCGCAGGTTCTCCCCCTTTAAAAGGACTGCAGCCCTGGTGAGAAGAGCAGGTTCTCCCCCTTTGCAAGTACTGCACCTCTGGTGAGAAGCACAGGTGCTGTCCCTTTCAAAGTACTGCACCCCTGGTGAGAAGCACAGGTTCTCTCCCTTTAAAAGTACAGCACCCCTAGTGAGAAGCGCAGGTCCCTTTAAAAGTTCTGCACCCCTAGTGAGAAGCGCAGGTTCTCCCCCTTTAAAAGTACTGCACCCCTAGTGAGAAGCGCAAGTTCTCCCCCTTTGCAAGTACTGCACCTCTGGTGAGAAGCACAGGTGCTGTCCCTTTCAAAGTACTGCACCCCTGGTGAGAAGCACAGGTTCTCTCTCTTTAAAAGTACAGCACCCCTAGTGAGAAGCGTAGGTTCTCGCCCTTTGAAAGTACTGCACCCCTAGTGAGAAGCGCAGGTCCCTTTAAAAGTTCTGCACCCCTAGTGAGAAGCACAGGTTCTCCCCCTTTAAAAGTACTGCACCCCTAGTGAGAAGTGCAAGTTCTCCCCCTTTAAAAGTACTGCCCTGGTGCGAAGCGCAGGTTCTCCCCCTTTACAAGTACTGCACCCCTGGTGAGATGCGCAGGTGCTGTCCCTTTCAAAGTATTGCACCCCTGGTGAGAAGCGCAGGTTCTCCCCCTTTAAAAGTACTGCACCACTGGTGAGAAACACAAGTTCTCCCCCTTTACAAGTACTGCATCCCTGGTGAGAAGCACAGGTTCTTGCCCTTTCCAAGTACTGCACCCCTGGTGAGAAGCGCAGGTTCCCACCCTTTAAAAGTACTGCACCCCTGGTGAGAAGCGCAGGTTCTCCCCTTTAAAAGTACTGCACCCCTAGTGAGAAGCGCAGGTTCTCCCCCTTTAAAAGTACTGCACCCCTGGTGAGTAGCGCAGGTTCTCCCCCTTTGCAATTACTGCACCTCTGGTGAGAAGCAGAGGTGCTGTCCCTTTGAAAGTATTGCACCCCTGGTGAGAATCGCAGGTTCTCCCCCTTTAAAAGGACTGCAGCCCTGGTGAGAAGAGCAGGTTCTCCCCCTTTGCAAGTACTGCACCTCTGGTGAGAAGCACAGGTGCTGTCCCTTTCAAAGTACTGCACCCCTGGTGAGAAGCACAGGTTCTCTCCCTTTAAAAGTACAGCACACCTAGTGAGAAGCGCAGGTCCCTTTAAAAGTTCTGCACCCCTAGTGAGAAGCGCAGGTTCTCCCCCTTTAAAAGTACTGCACCCCTAGTGAGAAGCGCAAGTTCTCCCCCTTTGCAAGTACTGCACCTCTGGTGAGAAGCACAGGTGCTGTCCCTTTCAAAGTACTGCACCCCTGGTGAGAAGCACAGGTTCTCTCTCTTTAAAAGTACAGCACCCCTAGTGAGAAGCGTAGGTTCTCGCCCTTTGAAAGTACTGCACCCCTAGTGAGAAGCGCAGGTCCCTTTAAAAGTTCTGCACCCCTAGTGAGAAGCACAGGTTCTCCCCCTTTAAAAGTACTGCACCCCTAGTGAGAAGTGCAAGTTCTCCCCCTTTAAAAGTACTGCCCTGGTGCGAAGCGCAGGTTCTCCCCTTTACAAGTACTGCACCCCTGGTGAGATGCGCAGCTGCTGTCCCTTTCAAAGTATTGCACCCCTGGTGAGAAGCGCAGGTTCTCCCCCTTTAAAAGTACTGCACCACTGGTGAGAAACACAGGTTCTCCCCTTTACAAGTACTGCATCCCTGGTGAGAAGCACAGGTTCTTGCCCTTTCCAAGTACTGCACCCCTGGTGAGAAGCGCAGGTTCCCACCCTTTAAAAGTACTGCACCCCTGGTGAGAAGCGCAGGTTCTCGCCCTTTAAAAGTACTGCACCCCTGGTGAGAAGCACAGGTTCTCCCCCTTTACAAGTACTGCACCTCTGGTGAGAAGCGTAGGTGCTGTCCCTTTCAAAGTACTGCACCCCTGGTGAAAAGCGCAGGTTCTCCCCTTTAAAAGTACTGCACCACTGGTGAGAAACGCAAGTTCTCCCCCTTTACAAGTACTGCATCCCTGGTGAGAAGCGCAGGTTCTTGCCCTTTCAAAGTACTACACCCCAGGTGAGAAGCGCAGGTTCTCGCCCTTTAAAAGTACTGCACCCCTGGTGAGAAGCGCATGTTCCCACCCTTTAAAAGTACTGCACCCCTGGTGAGAAGCACAGGTTCTCTCCCTTTAAAAGTACTGCACCCCTGGTGAGAAGCGCAGATTCTCGCCCTTTAAAAGTACTCCACCCCTAGTGAGAAGTGCAGGTTCTCCCCCTTTAAAAGTACTGCACCCCTAGTGAGAAGCGCAGGTCCCTTTAAAAGTTCTGCACCCCTAGGGAGACGCACAGGTTCTCCCCTTTAAAAGTACTGCACCCCTAGTGAGAAGCGCAGGTCCCTTTAAAAGTTCTGCACCCCTAGTGAGAAGCGCAAATTCTCCCCCTTTAGAAGTACTGCACACCTGGTGAGTAGCGCAGGTTCTCCCCCTTTGCAAGTACTGCAACTCTGGTGAGAAGCACATGTGCTGTCCCTTTCAAAGTATTGCACCCCTGGTGAGAAGCACAGGTTCTCCCCCTTTAAAAGTACTGCAGCCCTGGGGAGAAGAGCAGGTTCTCCCCCTTTAAAAGTACTGCACCCCTAGTGAGGAGTGCAGGTTCTCCCCCTTTAAAAGTACTGCACCCCTGGTGAGAAGCACAGGTTCTCTCCTTTAAAAGTACAGCACCCCTAGTGAGAAGCGTAGGTTCTCGCCCTTTAAAAGTACTGCACCCCTAGTGAGAAGCCCAGGTCCCTTTAAAAGTTCTGCACCCCTAGTGAGAAGCGCAGGTTCTCCCCCTTTAAAAGTATTGCACCCCTGGTGAGAAGCGCAGGTTGTCCCCCTTTACAAGTACTGCACCCCTTGTGAGATGCGCAGGTGCTGTCCCTTTCAAAGTATTGCACCCCTGGTGAGAAGCGCAGGTTCTCCCCTTTAAAAGTACTGCACCCCTGGTGAGAAACACAGGTTCTCCCCCTTTGCAAGTACTGCATCCCTGGTGAGAAGCACAGGTTCTTGCCCTTTCAAAGTACTGCACCCCTGGTGAGAAGCGCAGGTTCTCGCCCTTTAAAAGTACTGCACCCCTGGTGAGAAGCGCAGGTTCCCACCCTTTAAAAGTACTGCACCCCTGGTGAGAAGCGCAGGTTCTCGCCCTTTAAAAGTACTGCACCCCTGGTGAGAAGCGCAGGTTCTCACCCTTTAAAAGTACTGCACCCCTGGTGAGAAACGCAGGTTCTCCCCCTTTACAAGTACTGCACCCCTGGTGAGAAGCGCAGGTGCTGTCCCTTTCAAAGTACTGCACCCCTGATGAGAAGTGCAGGTTCTCGCCCTTTACAAGTACTGCACCCCTGGTGAGAAGCGGAGGTTCTTGCCCTTTAAAAGTACTGCACCCCTGGTGAGAAGCGCATATTCCCTCCATTTAAAGACACTGCACCCCTGGTGAGAAGCGCAGGTTCTCCCCCTTTAAAAGTACTGCACCCCTGGTGAGAAACGCAGGTTCTCCCCCTTTACAAGTACTGCACCCCTGGTGAGAAGCGCAGGTGCTGTCCATTTCAAAGTACTGCACCCTTGGCGAGAAGCGCAGGTTCTCCCCCTTTAAAAGTACTGCAGCCCTGGTGAGAAGCGCAGGTTCTCCCCTTTAAAAGTACTGCACCCTTGGTGAGAAGCGCAGGTTCTAGCCCTTTAAAGTACTACACCCCTGGTGAGAAGCACAGGTTACTACCCTTTAAAAGTACTGCACCCCTAGTAAGAAGTGCAGGTTCTCCCCCTTTAAAAGTACTGCACCCCTAGTGAGAAGTGCAGGTTCTCGCCCTTTAAAAGTACTGCACCCCTGGTGAAAAGCGCAGGTTCTCCCCTTTAAAAGTACTGCACCCCTGGTGAGAAG
Source organism: Calotriton arnoldi (assembly GCA_963921515.1). Classification (NCBI taxonomy): domain Eukaryota; kingdom Metazoa; phylum Chordata; class Amphibia; order Caudata; family Salamandridae; genus Calotriton; species Calotriton arnoldi. The sequence goes on from CAWUFW010001460.1 coordinate 1,785,221, forward strand.
GGCATGTGCTGTCCCTTTCGAAGCACTGCACCCCTGGTGAGAAGCGCAGGTTCTCGCCCTTTAAAACTACTGCACCCCTGGTGAGAAGCGCAGGTTCTCCCCCTTTAAAAGTACTGCAGTCCTGGTGAGAAGCGCAGGTTCCTCCCCTTTAAAAGTACTGCACCCCTGTGAGAAGCGCAGGTTCCCACCCTTTAAAAGTATTGCACCCCTGGTGAGAAGCGCAGGTTCTCACCCTTTAAAAATACTGCACCCCTGGTGAGAAGCGCAGGTTCTCGCCCTTTAGAAGTACTGCACCACTGGTGAGAAATGCAGGTTCTCCCCCTTTAAAAGTACTGCACCCCTGGTGAGAAGCACAGGTTCTCTCTCTTTAAAAGTACAGCACCCCTAGTGAGAAGCGTAGGTTCTCGCCCTTTGAAAGTACTGCACCCCTAGTGAGAAGCGCAGGTCCCTTTAAAAGTTCTGCACCCCTAGTGAGAAGCACAGGTTCTCCCCCTTTAAAAGTACTGCACCCCTAGTGAGAAGTGCAAGTTCTCCCCCTTTAAAAGTACTGCCCTGGTGCGAAGCGCAGGTTCTCCCCCTTTACAAGTACTGCACCCCTGGTGAGATGCGCAGGTGCTGTCCCTTTCAAAGTATTGCACCCCTGGTGAGAAGCGCAGGTTCTCCCCCTTTAAAAGTACTGCACCACTGGTGAGAAACACAAGTTCTCCCCCTTTACAAGTACTGCATCCCTGGTGAGAAGCACAGGTTCTTGCCCTTTCCAAGTACTGCACCCCTGGTGAGAAGCGCAGGTTCCCACCCTTTAAAAGTACTGCACCCCTGGTGAGAAGCGCAGGTTCTCCCCCTTTAAAAGTACTGCACCCCTAGTGAGAAGCGCAGGTTCTCCCCCTTTAAAAGTACTGCACCCCTGGTGAGTAGCGCAGGTTCTCCCCCTTTGCAATTACTGCACCTCTGGTGAGAAGCAGAGGTGCTGTCCCTTTGAAAGTATTGCACCCCTGGTGAGAATCGCAGGTTCTCCCCCTTTAAAAGGACTGCAGCCCTGGTGAGAAGAGCAGGTTCTCCCCCTTTGCAAGTACTGCACCTCTGGTGAGAAGCACAGGTGCTGTCCCTTTCAAAGTACTGCACCCCTGGTGAGAAGCACAGGTTCTCTCCCTTTAAAAGTACAGCACACCTAGTGAGAAGCGCAGGTCCCTTTAAAAGTTCTGCACCCCTAGTGAGAAGCGCAGGTTCTCCCCCTTTAAAAGTACTGCACCCCTAGTGAGAAGCGCAAGTTCTCCCCCTTTGCAAGTACTGCACCTCTGGTGAGAAGCACAGGTGCTGTCCCTTTCAAAGTACTGCACCCCTGGTGAGAAGCACAGGTTCTCTCTCTTTAAAAGTACAGCACCCCTAGTGAGAAGCGTAGGTTCTCGCCCTTTGAAAATACTGCACCCCTAGTGAGAAGCGCAGGTCCCTTTAAAAGTTCTGCACCCCTAGTGAGAAGCACAGGTTCTCCCCCTTTAAAAGTACTGCACCCCTAGTGAGAAGTGCAAGTTCTCCCCCTTTAAAAGTACTGCCCTGGTGCGAAGCGCAGGTTCTCCCCCTTTACAAGTACTGCACCCCTGGTGAGATGCGCAGCTGCTGTCCCTTTCAAAGTATTGCACCCCTGGTGAGAAGCGCAGGTTCTCCCCCTTTAAAAGTACTGCACCACTGGTGAGAAACACAGGTTCTCCCCCTTTACAAGTACTGCATCCCTGGTGAGAAGCACAGGTTCTTGCCCTTTCCAAGTACTGCACCCCTGGTGAGAAGCGCAGGTTCCCACCCTTTAAAAGTACTGCACCCCTGGTGAGAAGCGCAGGTTCTCGCCCTTTAAAAGTACTGCACCCCTGGTGAGAAGCACAGGTTCTCCCCCTTTACAAGTACTGCACCTCTGGTGAGAAGCGTAGGTGCTGTCCCTTTCAAAGTACTGCACCCCTGGTGAAAAGCGCAGGTTCTCCCCCTTTAAAAGTACTGCACCACTGGTGAGAAACGCAAGTTCTCCCCCTTTACAAGTACTGCATCCCTGGTGAGAAGCGCAGGTTCTTGCCCTTTCAAAGTACTACACCCCAGGTGAGAAGCGCAGGTTCTCGCCCTTTAAAAGTACTGCACCCCTGGTGAGAAGCGCATGTTCCCACCCTTTAAAAGTACTGCACCCCTGGTGAGAAGCACAGGTTCTCTCCTTTAAAAGTACTGCACCCCTGGTGAGAAGCGCAGATTCTCGCCCTTTAAAAGTACTCCACCCCTAGTGAGAAGTGCAGGTTCTCCCCTTTAAAAGTACTGCACCCCTAGTGAGAAGCGCAGGTCCCTTTAAAAGTTCTGCACCCCTAGGGAGACGCACAGGTTCTCCCCCTTTAAAAGTACTGCACCCCTAGTGAGAAGCGCAGGTCCCTTTAAAAGTTCTGCACCCCTAGTGAGAAGCGCAAATTCTCCCCCTTTAGAAGTACTGCACACCTGGTGAGTAGCGCAGGTTCTCCCCCTTTGCAAGTACTGCAACTCTGGTGAGAAGCACAGGTGCTGTCCCTTTCAAAGTATTGCACCCCTGGTGAGAAGCACAGGTTCTCCCCCTTTAAAAGTACTGCAGCCCTGGGGAGAAGAGCAGGTTCTCCCCCTTTAAAAGTACTGCACCCCTAGTGAGGAGTGCAGGTTCTCCCCCTTTAAAAGTACTGCACCCCTGGTGAGAAGCACAGGTTCTCTCCCTTTAAAAGTACAGCACCCCTAGTGAGAAGCGTAGGTTCTCGCCCTTTAAAAGTACTGCACCCCTAGTGAGAAGCCCAGGTCCCTTTAAAAGTTCTGCACCCCTAGTGAGAAGCGCAGGTTCTCCCCCTTTAAAAGTATTGCACCCCTGGTGAGAAGCGCAGGTTGTCCCCCTTTACAAGTACTGCACCCCTTGTGAGATGCGCAGGTGCTGTCCCTTTCAAAGTATTGCACCCCTGGTGAGAAGCGCAGGTTCTCCCCCTTTAAAAGTACTGCACCCCTGGTGAGAAACACAGGTTCTCCCCCTTTGCAAGTACTGCATCCCTGGTGAGAAGCACAGGTTCTTGCCCTTTCAAAGTACTGCACCCCTGGTGAGAAGCGCAGGTTCTCGCCCTTTAAAAGTACTGCACCCCTGGTGAGAAGCGCAGGTTCCCACCCTTTAAAAGTACTGCACCCCTGGTGAGAAGCGCAGGTTCTCGCCCTTTAAAAGTACTGCACCCCTGGTGAGAAGCGCAGGTTCTCACCCTTTAAAAGTACTGCACCCCTGGTGAGAAACGCAGGTTCTCCCCCTTTACAAGTACTGCACCCCTGGTGAGAAGCGCAGGTGCTGTCCCTTTCAAAGTACTGCACCCCTGATGAGAAGTGCAGGTTCTCGCCCTTTACAAGTACTGCACCCCTGGTGAGAAGCGGAGGTTCTTGCCCTTTAAAAGTACTGCACCCCTGGTGAGAAGCGCATATTCCCTCCATTTAAAGACACTGCACCCCTGGTGAGAAGCGCAGGTTCTCCCCCTTTAAAAGTACTGCACCCCTGGTGAGAAACGCAGGTTCTCCCCCTTTACAAGTACTGCACCCCTGGTGAGAAGCGCAGGTGCTGTCCATTTCAAAGTACTGCACCCTTGGCGAGAAGCGCAGGTTCTCCCCCTTTAAAAGTACTGCAGCCCTGGTGAGAAGCGCAGGTTCTCCCCCTTTAAAAGTACTGCACCCTTGGTGAGAAGCGCAGGTTCTAGCCCTTTAAAAGTACTACACCCCTGGTGAGAAGCACAGGTTACTACCCTTTAAAAGTACTGCACCCCTAGTAAGAAGTGCAGGTTCTCCCCCTTTAAAAGTACTGCACCCCTAGTGAGAAGTGCAGGTTCTCGCCCTTTAAAAGTACTGCACCCCTGGTGAAAAGCGCAGGTTCTCCCCCTTTAAAAGTACTGCACCCCTGGTGAGAAGGGCATGTGCTGTCCCTTTCGAAGTACTGCACCCCTGGTGAGAAGCGCAGGTTCTCGCCCTTTAAAACTACTGCACCCCTGGTGAGAAGCGCAGGTTCTCCCCCTTTAAAAGTACTGCAGTCCTGGTGAGAAGCGCAGGTTCCTCCCCTTTAAAAGTACTGCACCCCTGTGAGAAGCGCAGGTTCCCACCCTTTAAAAGTATTGCACCCCTGGTGAGAAGCGCAGGTTCTCACCCTTTAAAAGTACTGCACCCCTGGTGAGAAGCGCAGGTTCTCGCCCTTTAGAAGTACTGCACCACTGGTGAGAAATGCAGGTTCTCCCCCTTTAAAAGTACTGCACCCCTGGTGAGAAGCGCAGGTTCTCCCCTTTTAAAAGTACTGCACCTCTGGTGAGATACGTAGGTTCTCCCCCTTTACAAGTACTGCAGCCCTGGTGAGAAGCGCAGGTGCTGTCCCTTTCAAAGTACTGCACCCCTGGTGAGAAGCGCAGGTTCTCCCCCTTTAAACGTACTGCACCACTGGTGAGAAACGCAGGTTTTCCCCCTTAAAAAGTACTGCATCCCTGGTGAGAAGCGCAGGTACTGTCCCTTTCAAAGTACTGCACCCCTAGTGAGAAGTGCAGGTTTTCCCCCTTTAAAAGTACTGCACCCCTCGTGAGAAGTGCAGGTTCCCCCCCCTTTAAAAGTACTGCACCCCTAGTGAGATGCGCAGGTTCTTCCCCTTTTGAAGTACTGCACCCCTAGTGAGAAGCGCAGGTTCTCGCCCTTTAAAATTACTGCAACCCTGGTGAGAAGCGCAGGTTCCCACCCTTTAAAAGTACTGCACCCCTGGTGAGAAGTGCAGGTTCTCGCCCTTTAAAGGTACTGCACCCCTGGTGAGAAGCGCAGGTTCTCGCCCTTTAAAAGTACTGCACCCCTGGTGAGAAACGCAGGTCCTCCCCCTTTACAAGTACTGCACCCCTGATGAGAAGTGCAGGTGCTGTCCCTTTAAAAGTACTGCACCCCTGGTGAGAAGCGCAGATTCCCTCCATTTAAAGATACTGCACCCCTGGTAAGAGGCGCAGGTTCTCCCCCTTTAAAAGTACTGCACCCCTGGTGAGATTCGCAGGTTCTCCCCCTTTAAAAGTACTGCACCCCTGGTGAGAAATGCAGGTTCTCCCCCTTTACAAGTACTGCACCCCTGGTCAGAAGCGCAGGTGCTGTCCCTTTCAAAGTACTGCACCCCTGGTGAGAAGCGCACATTCTCCCCCTTTAAAAGTATTGCAGCCCTGGTGAGAAGCGCAGGTTCTCCCCCTTTAAAAGTACTGCACCCATAGGGAGAAGTGCAGGTTCTCCCCCTTTAAAAGTACTGCACCCCTGGTGAGAAGCGCAGGTTCTTGCCCTTTAAAAGTACTGTACCCCTGGTGAGAAGCGCAGGTTCTCCCCTTTTAAAAGTACTGCACCTCTGTTGAAAAACACAGGTTTTCCCCCTTTAACAGTACTGCACCCCTGGTGAGAAGTGCAGGTGCTGTCCCTTTCAAAGTACTGCACCCCTAGTGAGAAGCGCAGGTTCTCCCCCTTTAAAAGTACTGCACCACTGGTGAGAAACGCAGGTTCTCCCCCTTTAAAAGTACTGCATCCCTGGTGAGAAGCGCAGGTTCTTGCCCTTACAAAGTCCTGCACCCCTGGTGAGAAGCGCAGGTTCTCGCCCTTTAAAAGTACTGCTCTCCTGGTGAGAAGCGCAGGTTCTCCCTCTTTAAAAGTACTGCACCCCTGGTGAGAAGCACAGGTTCTCGTCCTTTAAAGGTACTGCACCCCTGGTGAGAATTGCAGGTTCTCCCCCTTTACAAGTACTGCACCCCTGGTGAGAAGCGCAGGTGCTGTCCCTTTCAAAGTACTGCACCCCTGATGAGAAGTGCAGGTTCTCGCCCTTTACAAGTACTGCAACCCTGGTGAGAAGCGCAGGTTCTCACCCTTTAAAAGTACTGCACCCCTGGTGAGAAGCGCAGATTCCCTCCATTTAAAGATACTTCACCCCTGGTAAGAGGCCCAGGTTCTCCCCCTTTAAAAGTACTGCAGCCCTGGTGAGAAGCGCAGGTTCTCCCCCTTTAAAAGTACTGCACCACTGGTGAGAAACGCAGGTTCTCCCCCTTTACAAGTACTGCATCCCTGGTGATAACCGAAGGTTCTTGCCCTTTCAAAGTACTGCACCCCTGGTGAGAAGCGCAGGTTCTCGCCCTTTAAAAGTACTGCACCCCTGGTGAGAAGTGCAGGTTCCCACCCTTTAAAAGTACTGCACCCCTGGTGAGAAGCGCAGGTTCTCGCCCTTTAAAAGTACTGCACCCCTGGTGAGAAGCGCAGGTTCTCGCCCTTTAAAAGTACTGCAGCCCTGGTGAGAAGCGCAGGTTCTCCCCCTTTAAAAGTACTGCACCACTGGTGAGAAACGCAGGTTCTCCCCCTTTACAAGTACTGCATCCCTGGTGATAACCGAAGGTTCTTGCCCTTTCAAAGTACTGCACCCCTCGTGAGAAGTGCAGGTTCCCCCCCTTTAAAAGTACTGCACCCCTAGTGAGAAGCGCAGGTTCTTCCCCTTTTGAAGTACTGCACCCCTAGTGAGAAACGCAGGTTCTCGCCCTTTAAAATTACTGCACCCCTGGTGAGAAGCGCAGGTTCCCACCCTTTAAAAGTACTGCACCCCTGGTGAGAAGTGCAGGTTCTCGCCCTTTAAAAGTACTGCACCCCTGGTGAGAAGCGCAGGTTCTCGCCCTTTAAAAGTACTGCACCACTGGTGAGAAACGCAGGTCCTCCCCCTTTACAAGTACTGCACCCCTGATGAGAAGTGCAGGTGCTGTCCCTTTAAAAGTACTGCACCCCTGGTGAGAAGCGCAGATTCCCTCCATTTAAAGATACTGCACCCCTGGTAAGAGGCGCAGGTTCTCCCCCTTTAAAAGTACTTCACCCCTGGTGAGATGCGCAGGTTCTCCCCCTTTAAAAGTACTGCACCCCTGGTGAGAAATGCAGGTTCTCCCCCTTTACAGATACTGCACCCCTGGTCAGAAGCGCAGGTGCTGTCCCTTTCAAAGTACTGCACCCCTGGTGAGAAGCGCACATTCTCCCCCTTTAAAAGTATTGCAGCCCTGGTGAGAAGCGCAGGTTCTCCCCCTTTAAAAGTACTGCACCCATAGGGAGAAGTGCAGGTTCTCCCCCTTTAAAAGTACTGCACCCCTGGTGAGAAGCGCAGGTTCTTGCCCTTTAAAAGTACTGTACCCCTGGTGAGAAGCGCAGGTTCTCCCCTTTTAAAAGTACTGCACCTCTGTTGAAAAACACAGGTTTTCCCCCTTTAACAGTACTGCACCCCTGGTGAGAAGTGCAGGTGCTGTCCCTTTCAAAGTACTGCACCCCTGGTGAGAAGCGCAGGTTCTCCCCCTTTAAAAGTACTGCACCACTGGTGAGAAACGCAGGTTCTCCCCCTTTAAAAGTACTGCATCCCTGGTGAGAAGCGCAGGTTCTTGCCCTTTCAAAGTACTGCACCCCTGTTGAGAAGCACAGGTTCTCGCCCTTTAAAAGTACTGCACCCCTGGTGAGAAGCGCAGGTTCCCACCCTTTAAAAGTACTGCACCCCTGGTGAGGAACGCAGGTTCTCCCCCTTTACAAGTACTGCACCCCTGGTGAGAAGCGCAGCCTCCCCCCTTTCAAAGTACTGCACCCCTGATGAGAAGCGCAGGTTCTCGCCCTTTAAAAGTACTGCACCCCTGGTGAGAAGCGCAGATTCCCTCCATTTAAAGATACTGCACCCCTGGTAAGAGGCGCAGGTTCTCTCCCCCTTTTAAATGTACTGCACCCCTGGTGAGAAGCGCAGGTCCCCGACAGTCCCTCCCCCTTTAAAGCCCCCCTGTTCCCTAGACTGTGGAAACAGGCTGCCTGCTGCCCTCGGCAGCAGAGACGTTTTAAGGCATGGGCATATTGGGCTCTGGCCCAGGGCCCCAGCCGTTCAGGGGGCCCCTGATAGAGCCAGCTCTGGTCTGCAGAGGGTCTTACCCTGATGCACTTGAATCATTCTTAAACCAATTGTTTTTAATGCCGCTTTCCTTTAATTTATTCTTAATGTGGCTGATGTGTGAGAGTCTATTACATACATTTTATAGACAAATGTATTTATGTTTCAAGAAAAATCCATTAAAAAAGTTTCTTTTAGCTCAAAACAGGACCTCGCATATGAGAAATGGGCGGGTGCCACCGATATTAATTGCAGTAATATCTGTGAGCTGCTGATGTGTTACAATATTGAAAACGTAAGCCGATATCCCTGGGTATTAGCCTCTGCGCTGTCAGTGACCTGGCCAAAGAGGGCATGAGAGAGCTGAGATTGGATCATAATTTCACAGCTGTTCCGAACGCGGGCCCAAAAATGCGTTTGGCCCAGGGCCCCCCCAAATCCTGAAGATGTCCCTGCTCGGCAGTACTGCCGCTTTCATGGAATCCATGCCCAGCCTGAGCCGCTCCTCTGGGATAAGTCGCCCCCTCCCCCTGACCTGTGAGCAGCCACCCCCCCTCCAGGATTTATTAAACATGTCCCTGCCAAATGATTACTTTTTAGCAGCTCCTAGAAGCCTGCCTGATCTGCGGCCCCCCTGGACTCCTTCCGCCTTATTGGTCTGGGCGTCTGCACCGCGTTTGGACATTAGTGTAATGAACATTAGGGCACGAGGCTGCTTCTAGCCCTGGCCCCGGGGGTCAGGAGACATCAATATTGTGGGGGGCAGTGACACCCCCGGGGCGTGAGCCCCGACCCTGCAAACATTAACAAATATGAGACACCGCAAGGCTTCAAGTAGAACAGCAAAACACAACGGAAAACAATATCATGCAAAGGGGCACTAGTATCATTGGTGCAGCAGGTGCAGTGGCACCGAGGCCTAAGGATCGGAGGGACTCAATGCACCTCGCTTATGAGGTCTTTGACTTTTTTTCGGGCTGGGCTGTGGCACTTTTAAATATTAGGCGTTTGCTGCCACCTAGTGTCCATCTTTCAGAGCCTTTCTTTCCAACTTTAGGTGCGACTAGAATGGCTCCTAGCCACGCCCCTGGAAGCCCAAAATACAGCAGACACAGAGTCCATCTCAGATCACGTGCCGCGTTTGATGCACAGCTTTGTTTCTGCGTTAAAGGTGTGGAGGAAAGGTGTCGTCCGCGGCCTGGCCCTCGTGCGCAGCAGGGCCTAGCAATGCGCCGCGCACAAGCACACACCACACAGTTGTAAGTTGTTTGGGCAAAGACCCCGAGCGGTCTTCTGCCCCCTTATTTATCTCCTCTAGGCGAGCCCATCCCGAGGAGTGCAGTGCTACAGGGTGCAACTTTGTTTTGCAGAGGCCGGGTGGCTCTCTACATCCCTCCTTTCCTTTATTGGCCACGACCCACTCAGCTACAGCTCCGGATGCAGGAAACACACAAAGTCTCTGAGTCGCTGACTTGGGGCAGGATTCAGCCGGAGACCATACGTCTGGCTCCGGGAGCTGGTGCTTGGTCTTGTTCCCACTGGGCTATCCAGGGGGGTGTCAATTCCGGGGGCTCAGCAATGCGGGGTTTCATTTTGAATCACTCCGTCCACTCCCTCTGGACCACAGCACCCTCCTCCCAGTGCAGGGGAGGACGCCAGATCAGCAACTTTTTTGGGTTCTCCTTCGGGATCAATGTCTTGCCCTCGGTCTGGTCAGGGTCCAACCACCTTCTTGAACCAGGACACGTTCCTGGTTACCACTCGCGCCCCTCGTTGGGTGGAGATCATGGTTCCATTGGTGGTAATGCTTTTCCACACCTCCGGCTTCTAGGGTGTCCTGAATTTCCAGCCAGGATATCTGTCCTTGATGACCCCGTAGTTGCCCATGCACAGCGAGGATGACTGTGCCCTCCGCGCGAAACTCGCCTTTTGGTTTGTAGCTCCCTCCTGGCCTTGGTGGCCTCGCTGTCAAACTCTGCTGGGCGCCAAATGGGATCCGCTGGGATGCTGTCACGCGGGGGGTTTTTGGAACAAAAGATGAGATGGGGCACAAGCGTTGATGCTGTGGGGGGGTCTGTTGATAGGCATTAAGAAATTGATGAAGGCAGCTTTCGGTGTCTTCTCCCTTTTCGGGCCCAATCCGCAGTGCCCGGTTGAGGGTCCGCATGAAGGGCTTCACCTCACTGATGGCCTGGGTCTACTGAGGCGTGATCGTCCGGTTCCGGATGGCGAGAGACGCTAGATAGTCTTGGAACTCTCAACCCTGGAATAGGGGCCCATTGTCCGACCTGATCTCATCCGGGAGGCCCAGCATTGAGAATGTTTTCTCGAGTACCGCCTTGACTTGCGGAAAAGCTGTGGACGAGACGACCTCCACTAAAGGAAACTTGGAATGCGAGTCAATCATGACGACAGTGCTGTGGCCATCGGGGAAGCATCCAAAGTCAATGCTGACTTTCGACCATGGTTCACGGCTGGGTCCTTCAGTGAGGACTGGTGCTGGCGCCGAATTTCCCCCTGCGATCGTGCATGAGTGGCATTGGCGAACGGCCTCGACTACCAAGGCCTCCATCCCTGGGAACCACACTTTGCTGTGGAGATGGGCCTTGGTCTTTGCCGCTCCCTGGTGCCCAATATAGGCAAGATCAACGACTCAGTTCCACATGTCCCTTGGAATCACAATTTCTTGGCCTCACAGCACTACTCCTTTATTTCCTTTGCTGAGCTCATTGTGCATACTCCACAGTTGCTGCCTCGTGAATTGGTCCTCTGCAGTCAGCGACCGGGAGCCAACCAGAAAATGCTGCCAGTTCCTGTGTGTCAACACCTCTTTGACCTTCGCCAGTTTCCCGTCCTGTTCGGTTGCTATCTCCTCGTCAGTGTTCTGTGACACACCTCTTGGGTACTCATCTTGACAAACTCTTCCGTGTGCTATTCTTCTTTGCGGGGCTGCTGTGTAGCCGCAGCGACGGGGTGGCGCAACAGGTAGTCGACTGGGTTGCTGGCACCAGGGCAAAAAACAATATTAAACCAGTAGGCCTGGAGCTGCAGTATCCACCTTTCTATCCTGGGGGGTGCTGGGCGTGTGGTCCCGGGGGAACAGGGGCATTAGTAGCTTGTGTTCTGTCACCACCCTCAATTTGTGGCCATAGAGATAGAGGTGGAAGTGCTGACAGGTCCATTATATGACAAGAGCCTCGCTCTCAATTTGGGCAGATCTCATTTCTGTCTGACAGTGCTCGGCTTGCATACACCACTGGTAACCAGTCTTTGCTTGTGTTTTCCTTCAAGAGTACGGCTCAGAGGCCGACCGGGCTCGTGTCCATGATCAACTCTGTGCGCCTCCCCGGGTGGAAGTAGGCCATGGTAGTCTTGTCTATCAGAGCGTCCTTGATGGCATGGAAGGCTGCGGTTGCTTGCGAGCCCCATTCCTAGGGCACATCGCTATGTGTGAGAGCTCTCAGGGGGTCCGACAGGGAGGCGCGGTTTGGTATCAAGCGGCCACAGTACGTAGCCATCCCTAGAAAGCTGCAGACCTCCATCGGGGTAGTGGGGACCTGCGCAGTCTGGATGGCAATAGCTTTCTTCAGGTCTACTTGGAGACCGTAACGTGAGAATACGTATCCGAAGAATTCAACAGACTCCTGGTAAAACGAGCACTTGGCCTTGTTCAGGGTGAGGCCACTATCCGACCCAGCCGTCGGAGTGTGTCTCAGAGGCGCACATGTTTTTTTAGGCTGCTAGAGAATATCAGAATGTCATCACTGAGGTTGAGGATGCCCAGCAGGCCCGGCATAGTCTCCCTGATGGCACATTATAAGACCTCTGCGGCTGACAACACCCCAAAGCTCAGCCGTTTATACCGTCTCAGGCCCACATGGGTGGAGAAAGTTGTGATATACCGGCTCTCAGGGGCAAGTTCTAGCTGATGGTATCCTGAGTTGAGGTCGAGCTTGGAGAACCACTTCACCTTGTTGAGGTCAGCTACGATGTCGTCCATGGTGGGCGTCAGGTGGAGTTTACTGTTGACGGCCTGGTTGGAGAGGCATATGTCCACGCAGTCTGATGGCTCCCAGCTGCCTGGGCTGCGGGGCAACGACCAGAGGCAACACCCAGGGGGTGGAGCCGGTGACCTTCTCAATGATGCCCAGGTCTTCCAGTGTTGGTAGCTCTTTTTCCACCTGTGGTCTCAGATGGAAGGGAACTCCTCAGTGTTTCAGTGCTGTCGGCCGGATGGAGGTGTCAATGTGCAGTTTCAACTGCTTGTACTTGAGCTTACCTAGACCCTTGAATAACTGCGGGAATTCATGCAGTATGGAGTCCGCATTTGAGTTGTGAATCTGGTTGACAAAGAACACCAGCCCCAGATCCTCCGCCGTGTGGCACCTGAGCAGCGTGCCTTTTCTCCCCTCCGGGACATGGAATTTGGCCCTGGTGGTTTGCTGCTCGCTGGCCATCTCCACTTCAATCACCCCCCACAGAGGGAGGGGCTCCGTTGCCCCGTAGGTGTAGATCTTCGCCTTGGTGGGGGAGAGCGGGGGGCATGATGCGAGGCATTCATACTGCTCTGAGCCCATGACATTCACGGACCCTCCAGTGTCGATGAGGGCTCTTACGATAGTGCTAGCTACTCAGACAGTGCACATGGGAGGCGGCCGTTGACGCCGATCAGTGCGGCTGGTGAAAGATACCACAAACATGTTGTCTTCCTCTTCCTCAGCGTCTCGAATCCGGGACCTGGTGGGGTGACATCTTCTTGCCCTAGAGGGTCCTCAAGCAAGAGTTGCTTGATGTTGGCTGGCATCCCACGTGGTTTTACGAAGGCGGCCTTCGACCTTGTACTCCTGCAGACCTTTGCAAAGTGGTTCGGCTTGCCGCACCTGGAGCAAAATTTTCCTTTTGCAAAACAGAGACCAGACGAGGAGTGTTCAACACCACAGTTTCCGCAGGACCCACTCATGGATGTTTTCTGGGCCGTGCGAGCAGGGTCCAGGTCTTTCTGGATGGCACCCACCCTTTCTTTCTTTATGGTGGCGGGTTTGGAAGCGGAGGGTGTAGCCGGGTGCCTATTGAGGGCCGCTTCCATTTCTTCGGCTCGAGAATTGGAATGCTTGTGGGACCGAGCTAGTATAAAGATATCGTCAAGGGATATCCCTGGCTGCCTGAGGATTAGCCGTCGTAACATCACAGACCGCTACCCTTGCATGAGTTGGGCCCGTATCTCCTCCCGCTGGTCGTGGAAGGTACAGGTGGTCACGTGTTTTCTCAGGCATGCATAGAAGACATCGACAGATTCGGTAGTGGACTGTTTGGCTTGGCGCAGTTTGAAACGCTCAAAGTCTGGGTTGATCTGGGGGTCAAAAAACCTGTTGAGCTCCAACACTGCAGCATCGAAATCATCGTCGCCTGTGTCCTGAACTGTCTTGAATAGTTTCGTACAACTCCCCGCCACCATAGTGCATGAGCAGCGACCTTTTGACGGCCCCGTCTGTCTCCCTTGTGCCCCTGAAGTAATAGTTGAGGCATCCGATCCATGACCTCCAGCGAGTAGCTGGTGTTGCGGGGTCGGAGAGTTCACTGAATGGCAGGAGGGGTGTCACAGCCGCTGTGGTGTTGCGGGGCTGGGCGGCATCCCTTGGCAGTACAGCCGTGCTGGCTTGTGGCGTGGTGCTAATTGTGAGAAGTTGGCCTGGCATATGCTGTCCACTAATTATAGTGGGCACCTTGCACCAGTCCAAACAACCCCTTATTGCAGATAGGTTAAAGACAACCTTTATTGAAAGCTATCCTAGTGGTAGCTATGGAGAGCAGCCTTCAGGCTAAGTCTTGAAGGAATGTAAAGCAGCTTGTTTTACCAGTCTATAATCTCTTGAGTGACCAAATGAAAGAGGACCACACCAGGTATATATTCAAAATATATGTATTTATTGCTAAACACACCCCTCTAGTCTCTTTATGAGGCTAGAGTTCGAAGTACATCAGTTATAAGTTAGTTATCTACAGTAATAGCACAAATACACGTTTGAGCCCTAGGGGCGTACCAAACTATATACCAATAAAGTGGTATAAGAACCACGACTGAGCTAGACACAGGGCCTAGAGCCTGTAGAAGTGCTTGGACCACAAGGAACCACCCAAGGTAGTGACACAGGGGACCCACGGGGGACGCGTGCAGTGTATGAACACAGCCGCGAATCGCCGTTAACTTCTATGGGGAAAGTCGCGGTTTGAATTTAAAAGAAAAGGGACACTTAGAGGAGGACTTGGAGCAAACCCTTTGAGAACTAGGCTGTTCTAGTGTCAATACCCACGGGAGCACCGGAGTACTCGAGTTACCTCACCCAGGGGAGCCGGGTGCATAGGTGTCTTTCGGGGTCGGGTTTCGTCGTCGCTTTCAATGGCGATCTGCTGCAAAGTGCTGCTGGCGGCCAAGTTGAAAGTGTTCGGGTGGATCCAAAGGTGGATCGAAGATCTGAAGAACCTGAAAGCAGAGGGGACAGAGTCTGGGTCACTAGCCAGTGACCAGGAAGGCGATGAGCAGATGCCCACCGATGTCGAGTGCTTCAGGTAGGTTGACGGTCGTCTTGACTCTTCAGCCACGAGGTCCAGGAGGCGTCGACGATGACCAGGAGCTGGATTCGAGCTGTCCCACGACGTCTGTCGATTGCAGGGATGTCGGCGACCGGATTGGACCCAACAAGCCTTGGCAACGGCAAGTCTCGTGGAAATGGAAGAAGGACGATGTTGCAGACCAGCAAGGTCTGTGGGACTCACCCAGCGAGGGTAAGTCAGGGCACAGCGAGGGTAAGTCAGGGCACGCCTGGAGCAACCAGGGAGCCCAAGCAGAAGAAGATTGGCCTTCGGGAGGGCCTACTAGCCAACGGACTAGCGACCGCGAAGGAGCCTCGAGTCGACGCACGTGGAGCTGGCTCACAGGACACTCGTGGAGTGGAGGCCAGTGATCTTCGGTGCAGTTGGTGCTGGAGGCTGGGGCTACTCGGAGCCCAAAGCACGACTTTGTGGGAGACCCAGAAGAGGATGCACTTGCAAATGCGATCGGTGTCCAGGGGTCACAGTTCCACGTTACCCACAACAGCTACGGGCCTCAGCTTTGCTGGGGACTCAGGGCAGCCTCGGGGAAGTCTGGAAATCCACCTCTGGTGATGGAAAGACTTCGGCGTCCGGCGGGAGCTTCAGCGATGCAGACCGGACAATTGCTTCTTTGGTGCCTGCCAAGCAGGGGAGTCACTCCTTGACCCCAAGGGAGATTCTTCAGTCCTCTAATCTTGAAGTAGAGCGTCGAACGTCCAGGATTCTGTGTCAGAGTTTCGTCCAGGTTAATCTAAAGTCCTAAGGACTGGGGTCCCATACTTATACTAAGGTAGGGGGTTGGACATACTCTGTGGCCCCACCCATGGGAGGGTCAGGGCAGAGGGGTGGTTACACCCCTTTCCCTTTGTCCAGTTTCGCGCCAGAGCAGGGGCTGGAAGCCCCTGAGCCGGTTTGAACTGGGGTATGCACAGGGACATCAAATGTGCCCCCAGTGCAGGACTTCAAAGCACCAGAGAGTGCTCCCACCCAGCCCCAATACACACTATCCTGTTTGGGGAGGTGGTTAAACCTCCCTGGGACAGGAAACCTGTTGTCCAGGCCTCCCCTGCCGGAGTTTCGGTCAGCAGCAGGAGGCCAGACTCGTGTCTGTGGCAGCGGCATCCATTTTGTGATGCCAGGGCTCTGGAAAGTCAGTACCGGGTATACCGGTGTGTACATGTCTCTCCCTCTAGAAGGGTGGAATGCTACCCCCGCCGCCAGAACTGGCGGGGGGGGGGTAGTATTCCAAGATGTTTGACACCAAACACGACATGTTTCCGTGCAGCCATCCCAAAGTTAGCATTTAACGCGAGGTTATAATGCGCTTAAGAGTATATGGTCGGGCTGCACTACAAACAGCATCAGAGAAGGGTCTCCGAACGCTGCAGAGGGGCCCAGCTCTTGCAGGGGCACCCTTTCACATAGGATCCACGCACTCTGCCTTCAGGATTGATAAGGCCTGCCATAGGAGTGACTTATAGGTTTATATGTGTGTATGTATGTAGTGATATAGGTAGCCTATATCACAGTAAGGGGTGCATGCACCACCTTACCCAGGCTGCAGTAGCAGACCTGTGGTGTCATTTTGGATGGCCTTCCAGGGGTGGCACAATACATGCTGCAGCCCCTGGTAGGCCTCTGAGGTACCTATGCCCTGGGTACATAGTATACCATATACTAGGGACTTATAAGGGCACTCCAGATTCCAATCCGAGATGTGCCTAAGGCACATGGAAACCATTTTAGAGAGGAAGCAGCTAGGCTGGGGTTCTGACTAGCAGGGCCCCAGCCAGACTAAGGTCGAAAAACAGTGAAGCATCAGCAAAAAGTGGGGGTACCCATGTGAAGCAGATCCTACTCTCCTACACAACCCCCCCCAAACGTAGGGACATTAAACTAACCTTGCCCAGTTAAGTCTTCATGTTCTAAGTGGAAGTACCTAGAGAGTCCATCTGCATTGGCATGGTTACTCCCAGGTCTATGTTCCACTGTGAAGTCCATCCCCTGTAGGGAAATGGACCACCTAAGCAGTTTGGGGTTTTCACCCTTCATTTGTTTTAGCCATAAGAGGGGCTTATGGTCTGTTTGAACAAGGAAGTGAGTACCAAACAAGTATGGCCTCAACTTCTTCAGAGCCCAGACCACAGCAAAAGCCTCCCTCTCAATGGCTGACCAACGATTCTCTCTAGGGGTCAGCCTTCTGCTAATAAAAGCTACTGGCTGATCCTGACCTTCATCATTCAATTGTGACAGTACAGCCCCTACCCCCAATTCAGATGCATCTGTTTGGACAATGAACTTCTTGGAGTAATCAGGACTCTGTAGAATGGGAGCAGTGCACATGGCCTGCTTTAGGTCATCAAATGCCTTTTGACAGCTAACTGTCCACTGAACCTTTTTGGGCATTTTCTTGGAAGTTAAGTCATTCAGGGTGTCACTATTGATCCATACCCCTTGACAAATCTCCTATAGTACCCAGTCAGGCCTAAGAAGGCTCTCACCTGAGTCTGGGTAGTTGGAGCAGTCCAGTCCATGATGGTCTGGATCTTGCTCTGCAGTGGTTGAACCTGGCCTCCACCCACAAGGTGGCCCAGGTACACAACCTGACTCTGCCCTATCTGGCACTTGGTGGCCTTGATAGTCAGGCCTGCTTTCTGCAGGGCCTGCAAAACATTTCTGAGGTGGACCAGGTGATCCTCCCAGGTGGAGCTAAAGACAGCAATATCATCTAGATATGCTGCACTATAGGCTTCCAGACCTGTAAGGACTGTATTCACCAACCTCTGAAAAGTGGCAGGTGCATTCTTCAGACCAAAGGGCATCACCACAAATTGATAATGCCCACTAGGGGTTGAGAATGCTGTCTTTGGCTTTGCATCATCAGCTAGTCTGATCTGCCAGTAGCCAGCTGTCAGGTCAAATGTGCTTAGATACTTGGCTGAGGCCAAAGTGTCTATTAGCTCATCTGCCCTTGGTATTGGATGGGCATCAGTCCTAGTGACTGCATTGAGACCCCTGTAGTCCACACAAAACCTCATCTCTCTTTTCCCACCATTGGTGTGAGGTTTTGGCACAAGGCCCACTGGACTAGCCCAAGGGCTATCTGAGGGTTCAATAACTCCCAAATCCAACATCTTCTGGACTTCTGTCCTGATACAGTCCCTGACATGGTCAGGTTGCCTATAAATCTTATTTTTAATAGGCAGACTGTCCCCAGTGTCCACTTCATGAGTGCACCAGGTAGTCTGACTGGGTGTCAGTGAGAATATGTGTCTGAACTGATTGAGCACCTGTCTGCAATCAGTCTGCTGCTGGGTAGTGAGGCTGCCTGCCAAGGCTGCACCATCCACTGACCCATCATCAGGGTTCTGTGAGAGCAGGTCAGGGAGTGGGTCACTCTCTTCCTCCTGTCCCTCATCAGTAGCCATGAGCAAGCCCATGTCTGCCCTGTCCACATATGGTTTTAACCTGTTGACATGGAGAACCCTGTGGGGACTCCTGGGTGTTCCTAGGTCCACCAAATAGGTAACCTCACCCTTCTGTTCAACAATGGTATGGGGTCCACTCCATTTGTCTTGGAGAGCTGCTGGGGCCACTGGCTCCAACACCCACACCTTCTGTCCTGGCTGGTAAACAGTCAGTACAGCCTTTTGGTCATGCCAGGCTTTTTGCAGTTCCTGGCTAGCCTCAAGGTTTTTAGTTGCCTTTTCATGTACTCAGCCATCCGGGAGCGGAGACCAAGTACATAGTCCACTATGTCTTGCTTTGGGGGCTTGAGAGGTAACTCCCATCCTTCCTTCACCAAGCACAATGGACCCCTGACAGGGTGACCAAACAAAAGTTCAAAAGGGCTGTAGCCAACCCCTTTTGAGGCACCTCCCTGTATGCAAATAAAAGGCAGGGCAAGAGTATGTCCCATCTTCGCCTAAGCTTTTCTGGGAGCCCTTTAATCATGCCCTTCAAGGTTTTGTTGAATCTCTCAACTAAACCATTGCATTGTGGGTGATAGGGTGTGGTGAACTTGTAAGTCACTCCACACTCCTTCCACATTGCTTTTAAGTATCCAGACATGAAGTTAGCACCCCTGTCTGATACAACCTCCTTAGGGAAGCCCACTCTTGAGAAAATTCCCAGGAGGGCTCTTGCCACCACAGGTGCTGTAGTGGTCCTAAGGGGAATAGCCTCTGGGTACCTGGTGGCATGATCCACTACCACCAGGATAAACCTGTGCCCAGATGCTGTTTGGGGATCCATGGGACCAACAATGTCAATCCCCACCCTTTCAAAGGGAACCCCCACCACAGGTAGTGGTATCAGGGGGCCTTTGTAGTGCCACCTGCCTTGCCACTGGCCTGGTAGGTTACACAGGAGCGACAAAACTCCTTGGTGTCTTCAGACATGTGGGGCCAGTGAAAGTGAGGGACAATTCTGTCCCAAGTCTTGTTCTGGCCCAGGTGACCTGCTAAGGGAATGTCATGGGCTAGGGTCAATAGGAAGCCCCTGAACTTCAGAGGTATAACCAACCTCCTGGTGGCACCAGGCTTGGGGTCTCTACACTCTGAGTACAAGAGTCCATCATCCCAATACACAGTATGGGGACCACTAGCTCTCCCAGCAGCCTCAGCAGCAGCTTGCTGTCTGAGGGGTTCAAGAGAGGGGCAGCTCTGCTGCTCCTGGCTCAGATCTGCCCTGGAAGGGCCCCCTGTCCCCAAGAACTCAACCTGGTCAGGTTCAAGCTCCTCTGGGACAGTTCCTTCCTCAGGACTGAGATCATCCCCCTCAAGAGACTGATCTTCCTTCTGAGCCAAGGGGGAAGGCACTGCCTTTACCCTACTACTCCTCTTCTTGGAGGGCACTTGGTCCATTATTCCAGAATCCAAGGCCTGTTCAGTGTTAGACATTTTGGCTTGTGACCTGGTCACAGCAAACACATCTGCAGGGATGCCCAGCATTTCTGCATGGGTCCTGAGCTCCACTTCTGCCCAAGCTGAAGTTTCTAAGTCATTGCCAAGCAAGCATTCAACGGGTAGGTCTGCACTTACCACAACCTTCTTAAGGCCAGTTACCCCTCCCCAGGAGAAGTTAACAACTGCCAGAGTATGGTCTGTTCTGACGTTGCTAGCATTGGTTACTTGGTACATTTCACCAAGTATAATCTGCCCAGGATTCACAAGGTCTTGTGTCACCATGGTGACACTTGCCCCAGTGTCCCTAAATGCCAAAGCCTCTTTTCCATTGATTAAGGGCTGTTGCCTGTACTTGCCCAGATTACTGGGACTCACAGAGGAGGTCACATCCATGCCTCCATCACAGACTAGGACAGCCTGAGTGAGTTCTCTGACTAGGTCAGAGCTCATCTCCTTACCCAGGGTCAACCCTACTAAACCCTTGGCTTGTGTAGTCCCACCACCAACTGTAACTGCACTAGGGGAGCAGGTGCCTTAGGGGCTTTGGTGGGGGCTGGAGTAGAGTCTTTGGACTTGGTGCAATCACTGGTCCAGTGGGTCTTTTGCTTACAGACCTTGCACCATGGTTTCTTTTGGCCTTTCCCTTTGTTAGACTGTGAATCCCCACCTGAAGAAGATTTTTGGGGGCCTTGTGAAGACTTTTGGTCTTTACCCTTCTCCCCACCCTTATCAGAGGTTTTCTAATCTTGCTTCTTAGGGTCACCACCTTGGTTCTGTACCTTCTGCCTCACCCTGGTTCTGACCCATTTGTCTGCCTTCTTTCCCAATTCTTGGGGAGAGGTCAGATCAGAGTCCACCAGGTGCTGATGCAACAGCTGATTTTGACAATTGTTAAGGATCTGCTCCCTCATGATAAGATTGTACAATCCTGTGAAGTCACATACCTTACTGCCCAATAACCAACCTTCCAGAGCCTTGGCAGAACAATCAACAAAGTCCACCCAGTCTTGAGTCTGTGCCTTTTGGGTATCCCTGAACTATAACCTGTATTGTTCAGTGGTTAGGCCAAACCCATCAATTAGAGCACTCTTCAAGACTTTGTAATTATCAGCATCCTCCTCTCTAACAGTGAGGAGCTTATCTCTACCTTTGTCTGCAAAGGAGAGCCACAAGATTGCTGCCCACTGCTCCTGAGGGACCCTCTGTACTTTACAGGCCCTCTCTAGAGCAGTTATCCATTTGTGGATGTCATCCCCACTCTGGTAGGGAGGGACAATCTTGCTAAGACCTTTCCCTATCTCTTGGGAAATTGCTGCCACCATGGGACTCTAGTCCCATCTTTTGTCTCTCTCTATAGAGATCTAGGGACTCCCTGTCTATAGCCAATTGCTGTTTTCTGAGCTCAAGCTGGGCTTGTTCATACTGAAGCAATCTCTTTCTCCTTTCATGAGAGGATTCCCTCCTATGAGAGGAGACAGAGGTCCCTATTGAGGTGTCAGAGTGGTTAGACTCCTGAGAAGGAGATCTAGACCTTCTGGGCACACTCAGTACTCTTCCTGGGGGGACAAAGGGGAGGTCATTCTGATCCCCTCCTCCTCCTCCACAGGAGGAATTGGGTTATCCAGGACAAGGTCATTTTCACCTTCCTGGCCAGTTTCAGAGGGGGGGGCCTGGGTTTCTTCACCCCTGGCCCCTTCCTCATCTTCTGCCCCACCCTCTCTGCCTACCCCTTCAGGCCCTAGGGGCCTGCTGAGATAATCAGCTAGTAACACCTCCCTGAGGTGTTGGGTGCTGGCACTTTTGCCTGCCTTCAACTTCCTAGTATTGCATAATGCTCTCAATTCCAAGAATGGGAGTTTATCATACTTGGAGGGAAGAAGCCCACTGGCTTCTGGCGAGGACTCACTGGGTCCTGGCTTTGGAGACATTACTAGTGAGGTGTGGTGTATGCACTACCTACTCTAGTGTGGCCTACTAAACTCTCTTGAGTTGTAGAAAGGGTGTGCTATCCCTTAACACACAACTCTAAGTTCAGTAGAACTTACTGTATTACTAAGCTTGATTTATATGTAGCTTAGGTACCCTTAGTGGTTTTCAGTTGATCAATTCAATTGAGATTATCTGGTAAAACAATAGCAAGCTGGAATCCCACACGCTGCACACCAATGTGAGAAGTTGGCCTGGTATATGCTGTCCACTAATTATAGTGGATAAACAATTATAATGATGGGATGCACTCCTATTGATATGTAATCCAAACTTAGTCATAGTTGTCCAAGAATGCGTGCGTTCACCGGTGGGGTGTCATGCCCCGTCGACACCCAAAATTGACAACATCTGTGGAAGAAGCCCGAAATGCATTGGGTCCTATAAATAAAAGCTGCTTTGAACAAACTTTTTGCATTCGTCATGCTTAAACAAGAGGTCCGGATGGGCACAGTTTCAGCAGCAGAAAACTAGAAAAATGGCAAAATACCCGAGTGTGTATGCAAGCATTACAAGGATGGAAAAGATTGAATGAAAATGGAGCATAAATCGGATATAAGAGATGTTCTGCCACTGAGGCACTATTTCGCAGTGCGATCGGTTCGAGGCAGTACCATGCCTCTTCCACAGATGGTCAATTTTGGGTGTCGACGGGGCATGACACCCCACCGGTGAACGCACGCATTCTTGGACAACTATGACTAAGTTTGGATTACATATCAATAGGAGTGCATCCCATCATTATAATTGTTTATCTACTATGATGCCCTACCCTGGGGTAGCACCCGCAAGTTAAATAAGATGAAAATAACAGAATTGATAAACGTTGTTAGCACACACACAAACGGAGACATGAACTCGGTTCGTTGAAGGAGCGATTTTTGAAATTAAGTACAATGGACTTTAAAAAAAAGTGATTTTATTCTTATTTTCATGAGTTTTGGTTTAAGATTTACATCAGGACATGATTCGTTTTTGAAATGATAAAGGTGTAGTTCGAAACATTTGTTCCATGTTTTGTCCCAAGAGGTGCAGTGTATTATGGGTAGTGTAGTTTATTCTATGTACTGTGCAACCGGTTTTCTATGGCGGGAAAATCATAATTAGCGGGCCAATCAGAATGGATTCACTGAGGGAGGAGGTATTTAAACAAGGGTGGAATTAAGGGGAGATTAACACTTTTCACAAACGTGATGACGCAGGTTCAGCCAGCAGGTTCAAAGCAGGTATGTTGAAGTTCTGTGTGGTTGTCTTTGACAGAGGGTTTAAGTGGAGTGAGTGCACAGTTCAAAGGTGAGGGGTATGGCAGAGTGTTAGTAAACTAGGGTAGAGGTTCAAATAGAGTAGGTGAAGACGGGAGTATTGTTGAGTAAAGTTATGTAGAAGGGAAAGATGTGGGAGGAGGTGAATGCAAGTTGATAGGAAAGAACGAAAGGTTTCAAGGCTGCGCTTTGAATTTATCGAGCAAGATGGAAAGCTGTGCACACATGGAGCTGCGTGTTTAATGAAGGTTGGGGAGTTAGCAGCAGAAAAGAGGGGTAATATTTACACTGCTTATGAAGGGGTTTAGTGCAGGGAACAAGGACAGGCTGAAATAGAATCAAGCAATTTCGGCGAGTTTCTGATTAATGATGAAAGTCGATGATGTTAAATGTGTTAAAAAGATGCATAAGCTAATGGTCAGTTGTTTTATTGTTCATTTACAGTGTCCCCTGATGAAGGGCGTTTAAAGCCCGAAATGCATTGGGTCCTATAAATAAAAGCTGCTTTGAACAAACTTTTTGCATTCGTCATGCTTAAACAAGAGGTCCGGATGGGCACAGTTTCAGCAGCAGAAAACTAGAAAAATGGCAAAATACCCGAGTGTGTATGCAAGCATTACAAGGATGGAAAAGATTGAATGAAAATGGAGCATAAATCGGATATAAGAGATGTTCTGCCACTGAGGCACTATTTCGCAGTGCGATCGGTTCGAGGCAGTACCATGCCTCTTCCACAGATGTCAGTAATTATAGTGGGCACCTTGCACCAGTCCAAACAACCCCTTATTGGAGATAGGTTAAAGACAACCTTTATTGAAAGCTATCCTAGTGGTAGCTATGGAGAGCAGCCTTCAGGCTAAGTCTTGAAGGAATGTAAAGCAGCTTGTTTTACCAGTCTATAATCTCTTGAGTGACCAAATGAAAGAGGACCACACCAGGTATATATTCAAAATATATGTATTTATTGCTAAACACACCCCTCTAGTCTCTTTATGAGGCTAGAGTTCGAAGTACATAAGTTATAAGTTAGTTATCTACAGTAATAGCACAAATTCACGTTTGAGCCCTAGGGGCGTACCAAACCATATACCAATAAAGTGGTATAAGAACCACGACTGAGCTAGACACAGGGCCTAGAGCCTGTAGAAGTGCTTGGACCACAAGGAACCACCCAAGGTAGTGACACAGGGGACCCACGGGGGACGCGTGCAGTGTATGAACACAGCCGCGAATCGCCGTTAACTTCTATGGGGAAAGTCGCGGTTTGAATTTAAAAGAAAAGGGACACTTAGAGGAGGACTTGGAGCAAACCCTTTGAGAACTAGGCTGTTCTAGTGTCAATACCCACGGGAGCACCGGAGTACTCGAGTTACCTCACCCAGGGGAGCCGGGTGCATAGGTGTCTTTCGGGGTCGGGTTTCGTCGTCGCTTTCAATGGCGATCTGCTGCAAAGTGCTGCTGGCGGCCAAGTCGAAAGTGTTCGGGTGGATCCAAAGGTGGATCGGAGATCTGAAGAACCTGAAAGCAGAGGGGACAGAGTCTGGGTCACTAGCCAGTGACCAGGAAGGCGATGAGCAGATGCCCACCGATGTCGAGTGCTTCAGGTAGGTTGACGGTCGTCTTGACTCTTCAGCCACGAGGTCCAGGAGGCGTTGACGATGACCAGGAGCTGGATTCGAGCTGCCCACGACGTTTGTCGATTGCAGGGGTGTCGGCGACCGGATTGGACCCAACAAGCCTTGGCAACGGCAAGTCTCGTGGAAATGGAAGAAGGACGATGTTGCAGACCAGCAAGGTCTGTGGGACTCATCCAGCGAGGGTAAGTCAGGGCACGCCTGGAGCAACCAGGGAGCCCAAGCAGAAGAAGATTGGCCTTCGGGAGGGCCTACTAGCCAACGGACTAGCGACCGCGAAGGAGCCTCGAGTCAACGCACGTGGAGCTGGCTCACAGGACACTCGTGGAGTGGAGGCCAGTGATCTTCGGTGCAGTCGGTGCTGGAGGCTGGGGCTACTGGGAGCCCAAAGCACGACTTCGTGGGAGACCCAGAAGAGGATGCACTTGCAAATGCGATCGGTGTCCAGGGGTCACGGTTCCACGTTACCCACGACAGCTACGGGCCTCAGCTTTGCTGAGGGACTCAGGGCAGCCTCTGGGAAGTCTGGAAATCCACCTCTGGTGATGCAAAGACTTCGGCGTCCGGCGGGAGCTTCAGCGATGCAGACCGGACAATTGCTTCTTTGGTGCCTGCCAAGCAGGGGAGTCACTCCTTGACCCCAAGGGAGATTCTTCAGTCCTCTAATCTTGAAGTAGAGCGTCGAAGGTCCAGGATTCTGTGTCATAGTTTCGTCCAGGTTAATCTAAAGTCCTAAGAACTGGGGTCCCATACTTATACTAAGGTAGGGGGTTGGACATACTCTGTGGCCCCACCTATGGGAGGGTCAGGGCAGAGGGGTGGTTACACCCCTTTCCCTTTGTCCAGTTTCGCGCCAGAGCAGGGGCTGGAAGCCCCTGAGCCGGTTTGAACTGGGGTATGCACAGGGACACCAAATGTGCCCCCAGTGCAGGACTTCAAAGCACCAGAGAGTGCTCCCGCCCAGCCCCAATACACACTATCCTGTCTGGGGAGGTGGTTACACCTCCCTGGGACAGGAAACCTATTGTCCAGGCCTCCCCTGCCGGAGTTTCGGTCAGCAGCAGGAGGCCAGACTCGTGTCTGTGGCAGCGGCATCCATTTTGTGATGCCAGGGCTCTGGAAAGTCAGTACCGGGTATACCGGTGTGTACAGGTCTCTCCCTCTAGAAGGGTGGAATGCTACCCCCGCCGCCAGAACTGGCGGGGGTAGTATTCCAAGATGTTTGACACCAAACACGACATGTTTCCATGCAGCCATCCCAAAGTTAGCATTTAACGCGAGGTTATAATGCGCTTAAGAGTATATGGTCGGGCTGCACTACAAACAGCATCAGAGAAGGGTCTCCGAACGCTGCAGAGGGGCCCAGCTCATGCAGGGGCACCCTCTCACATAGGAACCACGCACTCTGCCTTCAGAATTGATAAGGCCTGCCATAGGAGTGACTTATAGGTTTATATGTGTGTATGTATGTAGTGATATAAGTAGCCTATATCACAGTAAGGGGTGCATGCACCACCTTACCCAGGCTGCAGTAGCAGACCTGTGGTGTCATTTTGGATGGCCTTCCAGGGGTGGCACAATACATGCTGCAGCCCCTGGTAGGCCTCTGAGGTACCTAGTATACCATATACTAGGGACTTATAAGGGCACTCCAGATTCCAATCCGAGATGTGCCTAAGGCACATGGAAACCATTTTAGAGAGGAAGCAGCTAGGCTGGGGTTCTGATTAGCAGGGCCCCAGCCAGACTAAGGTGGAAAAACAGTGAAGCATCAGCAAAAAGTGGGGGTACCCATGTGAAGCAGATCCTACTCTCCTACACTAATGATCCGGGAGCTGGCCTTGTGGGCATGTGAGGCTGGAGTGGGAGAAGAGGGGAGGGGGGCAGGCCAGATCTGGCAACTCGTTATGTGTACCCGATTCGCCTCCAGAGATTCCCTGCATGACACCCTTTTTAATCTTGTGTGATGTGGTATTGTACTGTGTCCCATATACTTGGTCTTCCTTTGTACTATATATTTATTATAATTTTTTGTTACCTACTCTTGTCTTTTATTCCTCCAGTGGGTGGCAGGTTCTAATCGTCCGGCCGTACAGCAGCACATGGCCGCAGGGCGCCACAGGATCTGGTGTGCGCTCTTCCAGAAGGGAGGGGTTGGGCCCACTGAGGGAAGCAAGAGCGAGTATGAACTGCTGCCGGAGTGAGGCAGGGCAGGGCCGCACCTTGCTGTGAGCAGGCAGCTTGCGGGTGGGAGCAGGGCCAGCTGCCGGGCACTCACCGGTGCGGTGCTGTGGTCAGGCGTCGGCCAACCAACGTGGGGGAGTCACGCCAGGGCTCAGTGGGGCGCCGTCTACATCCCTCTCAGCCGGGAAGCTCCGGAGTCATCTGAGGAGACCCCAGGGGGCCAGAAGTGGAGTGACGGGCGGATCACCTTCAACGAGGTGAGACGCGATCACTGCACCGTCGTCGTAGTACGGGAGTGCTGGGGACACAGTCCTGGGTATGTGGATTCCTGTTGCGGCTGCAGTCGACATAGGCTGTGTTGCTGGACAGCTGGGATACGGCGGTCACGGCATGGGTAGATACCGGCCTCGTCGCCAATGTGGAAGACAAGGTGGCGTCCTCGTCCTGGCCCTCATGCACAGCAGGGCCTAGCAATGCGCCATGCACAAACACACACCACACAGTTGTACGTTGTGTGGGCGAAGACCCAAGTGGTCTTCAGCTCCTTTATTTATCTCCGCTGGGCGAGCCCGCCCAGAGGAGTGCTACAGGGTGCAACTTTGTTTTGCAGAGGCCAGGTGGCTCTCCACAAAAGGTAATCCTGTTTCACTCAGGACTGGAGGGCTGAGAGGGCGCATGTGAATCTACAGCAGACATAGATGCAAACTGATAGTTACAGATAAATAAAAATGTTGCTCTGCAGAATAACATGTTGTGAGTAGATGGTAAGGCAGGACCTAGGTCCTCCTTAAAGTGCTGGTTGGCAGGAACTAGAAGAAGAGAAAGGAAATAACATTTTAACAATGGCCTGACCAAGTACACCCTCCCTTCTAGCTTGTATGTTGGGACAGTGACATTTTGAAAATGAACTGCGTCCAGTTTATATGTAGCAGTCAGAGGCCTGTAGTCATCTAACAATGCTTCTGGCAAAGCTAGATTTGGAAACTGCCTTCCTTTGATGTGGGCGTGGTTGGGAGAAGGCAACACACTTTTGTTTTGTGGAGAAAAAAGTTTAATATTGCACGAGTGCTATTCCAATGTATAGGGTGTGGATAAACTTCTCAAACTCATGGTGTTGGTTAGTGGAGAACGTTAGCAACTCAATAGTTTGGTTAATGTGAAATGGTGATAGAACCTTAGGCAGAAATGTAGGATGTGTGACCAAGACAACCCTTTCCTTGTGTATCTCCAAATGTGACGCGTTGAGAGTCAAGACCTGCAACTCACAGATGATGCAAGACGTGGTCACCAGCAGAAAGTAACACTTTGCCACTTTCAGACCACAGCAATGCAGTGGTTCCAATGGAAGGCCCAGAAGCTGTGTGAGAACAACATTTAGAACCCATGTTGGACCAGGAAATCTTCTAGGTCAGACGATCCTCTTCGGTCATGCTACAGCAGGAAAGGGTCTACCCAACAACAGATTGCGACAGGTTCACCACTGAAGGTCGTTTGTGTTGAATCCTGGGTGATGTCAACACTTGCTGTTCCCAAGACCTGGTTGCTAGTGACCACTGGTTGCATAAGTAGCCTGGCATAGGGCACCAGAGCTATGCATAAAGCCATCATGCCCAGCTGACACATAAGATCCCTCTTAGGCAAGAGATGTGTCACATCTGGTGAAGAAGAATCATATACCTGTTGAAGAATGACACAAACTTTTACTCCCTGGACTCCAGGGGTGCCACCAGCAAACTCGGATCATTTTGTGCAAGGTGTAATTCCTACTGTGTGTCCTTTCAATGCCACCCATACTGTTGTCTCTTCGTTGGCTTCCTATTGAAGCAAGGTCAATTTACCAGACTTCCTGTATCACCCACACAGCCTTGCACACCTCCACCCCACGCTATCTGGCTAATAAACTCAAAATCTCAGGCGGCTCTAGATCTTCACGCAATGCGGAAAACTTACTGCTCGAACCTCTTATCTTCAAAAGGGAAAGATTTATGGCTCAATCCTTCTCTGGTAAAGCGGCCAGAATCTGGAACGCACTTCCTCCACCCCTCCGAACCACCACCTCTTTCCGGATCTTCAAAACAGATCTTAAAACTCTCCTCCTCCAAAGGCCCTGCCTGGAATAATTCAACCGTTTCTTGACCCTTACGGTCATCTGGCACTCACATGAGGTCAACTTTGTATATATGTATTTTACTCTTGCTTTAACATAACGCTGACACCTTTTATTTTTTTACAAAATAAATATGCAACTTGTTAGCTTTGTAACTGCATATATGTAACTTGTTGGCGTGCTTAACCTATTTTGTGTACCTTGGTAACTGTATATATGTAACGTCTGTGTGAGTTTAGCCTATCTTGTGTACCTTTTGTAACTTACCTGGTTCTTTTGTAAAGCGCTCTGACACCTTTGGGTAAAGTTTGCGCTATATAAAACTGCATTAAATAAAATAAATAAATAAAAATCCTTAGGGGATCCCCACCCCTCTCCTTTACCTGCCGGCTCAACCTGCTCCTCTAAGGCTGCTTTTAACCTTTATTGGGACGAGGCACTCTCATGACTTGCTACTAGAGGGAAGGCGAGCTCCGGCGACCCCTCTCAAGAAGTGAGGGCCACCTAACTGGGAGCTGCTTTTACAGTACTAGTCAGCTTGCAATCAGCACTTGCTTGGGTACACGTTTAGGGGTTATCTTAAGTGAGGAGGTTCAGCACGACAGCCTACTCGGGCTCAGGCTGCTGGTGCAACACGTACGCGACTCACCTGCAGCCAAGTGATGGGCCCTCATCTTCCTCAAGTCAAATAACAATGAAAAAAAGAGAGTGGAAGAGATTACAAAACCCCTATCTGATAGCACCTAGAAGGGCGGGGGGAGCTTCGCTTTGTTGAAGGGGACAGCTTATCTAAATCAGGTGCTGCAAAATCCTTTACCAAGTAAGGTAGGATAAACCTTCCAGTTGGTCACCACTCCCCCAACACACCCTTATAACCACAGCTCCTTAGCATTACCCTATCTCACCATATAAAAAATACTAAGAGGAAATATTAACAGAGTGTGACCATGTCCAATATTGAAAAGTCTTTTGGAGAAGACCCTGTGTCAGTGGCACACCCCTTCCCCTCCCCCCTCTCTCGTCAGACCACCTGTTGGAGATTGTGGTGGCCTCTAACCACAAGTCCATTAAAGGTGCCTAAAAAGTATGACGTCTTCTTGGTATAAACCTTTACCTGATGTCCTCTTACTAAGATAAGATCAGCTGCTGCCTCAAGTGCTGGAGATACCGTTCCCCAGCAGCCACGAGGCGCTAGCATCCTAAACTGTAGGTCAGAATGGCCCCAGAAGTGCATAACCCCAAGCATTTAGACCTGCCTTCCCCCAAAGCAAGACTACCCTTGCCCCAGGAGTCTGCTCCCAAGAAAATCCAAGAGGGTTCCAGGGTTTCTTCTGCAGACATTTAGCCTGAAGCCCAGACTGTAGAACAACCGAATAGTTTGCTGTCTGGGGGGTGGCATTTCTGGACAAAAAACCTTCACCAATCATCCATGACGGGATTTGTCAGACATGACTCGGCACCTGTAGGAAGCTGGCTCTGTATATGATATTATCACTAGGTGGTAATACCATGCAAAGAGTCTGGGGATTCTCCAAAAGTGTACGAGGCTCAATGCAAACCCAAAGTGCTCTATTAGTGGTAGTGTGGGACACACGACTCAAGAAGAAGATCCAGACCGATTTTATAAACTTACAGTTTGTTTGAGTTTTATGTTAAGACCCAGGTCTTCGTAATAAGGTAAGTAAGTTTTTATTAAAAATACTTTTCACGTTCAAAAATCGACACCAAAACATTTTCGCACTGTCCAATGTTATCCTATGGGGAAAACAATAGTGCGTTTAAACAGGTGAGTATCAAACTTACAGATTCAGTCTTCAGAGCCAAAAGTGAGCAAGGGCCAGGGGTCAGGTAAGTACCAAAAGTGCACCACCAGCGGCACAGGGGCGGCTGGGTGCAGAGGTCAAAATCGGAGTTCGACCCAATGCTTTCCAATGGAGATAGGGGGTGCCTGGAGCCAGACTGCTTGCAGGTAAGTAGATTGGTTGCAGGGGACAAGCTTTGGGGGTTATGTTAAGCACGGGGGCCACAAAGCAGCACCAAACATACACCACCAGCGGCACTGGGCGGCCTGCTGCAGGGTGCAAATTCGACGTCGGGCGCCAATTGTTTTCCAATGAGGATCTTCTTGATGGTAAAGAGGCTGCAGGCGTGGCACCGGAGGTTGCAGGAGGAAGACCAGCGACAGCAGAGGTAAGTTGGGATGTAGGGGGTCGTAGGGGTATTTTCAGTTCAGCTCACCAAGGCCCAGGAGCTTCGGGTGCAGGGGGGCCTTTGGACATCGGAGTCTTCTTACTGGAACCGGTCTCAGTCGGGGGGGAGCTCCTGGATTCACACTGCAGGCACTGTCGTGGAGGGCAGGAGAGTTCAGCCAACGCTGGACACAAGGTCAGGATCACTGGGGAGACTTCACTGCAGAGGTGAGCCACTCAGACTCGGGCCGTGGGCGTCAGGTGCAGAGTCGGCAGGAGACGCAAATCCGCCTGGATCCGGGGTGTTTGGAGTCGGTTTCTTCTGGACAGGTCCGCTGTTCTCGGGGGATTGG
Organism: Calotriton arnoldi; assembly: GCA_963921515.1. Lineage (NCBI taxonomy): Eukaryota > Metazoa > Chordata > Amphibia > Caudata > Salamandridae > Calotriton > Calotriton arnoldi. The sequence continues at coordinate 1,816,328 of CAWUFW010001460.1, forward strand.
AGTCTTTATTGAAGGCAACAGCCCTCCCAGGGGTTTTGGAGGTTGTTGTTGCAAAACAGGTCGCAGGGTCGTCAAAGCTGGAGACAGGCCGGTAGGGCTGGGGCCAAGGCAGTTGTCATCTTCTGCCTTCTGCTGCAGGGTGTTTTCTTTCTTCTTACATCATCGTAGATCTGCGGGTCAGGTATGGGGGAGCCCCCTAAATACTAAATTTAGGAATCGTTTTAAGGGAGTAGGAGGTAGGGCTAATGGGCACCTTACCTGGTGTGGCTACACCCTCTATAATGGCACCCTCCTATGGGAGGGGGCATAGACCTAGCCCTGATTGGAGGGGTCCACCCATCTTCAAGATTGCGGGAACTAACAGTTGTGCTTCACCTCGCTTCCCCCCACCTTAGGGGTGGGGTTGGCAGAGGTAGGCACACCTCCTAGCTTTTTTAATTTTCCCACCGGTTTTCCTGCCCAAAGTGGGGGTGTGAACCAGGGGCTGCCATTTACTGCTAGCAGCAGAGGCTAGGGGTTGCATTACAAAGGCAGCAGGCCTTTGAAGCTTCCCTCTTCGAGCATTGGCCCATCCTGGGGGAGGAGCCATGACACCTCTGCCCAGGATGTGCATGGCCCCAGAGAGCAGGGGCTCTCAACCCAGGGGTCCAAAAACATGTCTGGTGGTGGCTGGCTGCCTACAGCCGGTCAGAGACCACACCAGGGATTCAGGTGGCACCTCTGAGGTGTCCTCTGGGTACATGGTACAATAAATCCCACACTGGCATCAATGTGGATTTATTGTGAGGAGCAGTTTGGTACCAAACACTCCTATCTTCAGTAAACCCATCATGGTGCTGTGAAACTCGAGTTGTTGAGTTCCACAGCCCATGTACTCTCTATGGCTTCACTGGCACTTACAATATTTTGTAATGGTGCCCAATATTGTAGGGGCACATCTGCTCATGCAGATATGCCCTCACCTGGAGTATAGTGCACCCTGCGTTAGGGCTGTGGGGCCTGCTAGAGGGGTGATTTACCTGTACTGTCAGGCAGTGCTAGCTAGCATGGCACCCAGGCAGGGTGCCATGTCGACTTTGTCGTTTTTCCCCTGACAAGGGCATGCAGGCTGCAAGGGCACTGGCATGGTCCCAGTGAGGAGGGTCCCAAGGGACCCTCTTCAGCTTCCAGGCCCTAGTTACCCAGGTTACCATTTACTAGGGACTTACAGGAGGCAGTAGTACCAATTGGGGGTATATTTTAGGGAAGGCGCATGGACCTGGATGGCAGGGACCCTGTGCACCACATTTGAAACCTCATCCAAACCAGGCAACAAGTGGGGGGTTAACCATGCAAAAGAGGCACTTTCTCACATCACCAAAGACCAACATCTGGTGAACACTCATGGAGCAGAGATTATCCCAAAATTAAGTGACCCGATAATACTTGGCAGTCACTGCAAAGCTCAGGTGTGGATGGTGGGCAGGATGTACCCAAATGTGGAAGTACATGTCCTTCAAAGGTCAGTGAAGAAGCCATCCTGTCGGAACTGGGCAGAGTACACACCGAAGAAGGTAGAGTATGAGAATCTAAGATGGCTCACAGAATTCGATCCTTTTTGCCATGAGGAGGTATACATAGTAGACTCCTTTCCCATCCCCCAACGGCGGCGCCTCATAAAGGGTACCTTCATTGCTGAAGGACGTTTATCCCAGTAGGATTCATAAATGAGCTTTGGTGGTTGCTTCTTCTCGGTAGGCGGTGAATTTGATGGAATACTTGTTACTGAATGTGGCAAGGACTCACAAGTCGAGGAAATCTCCTCCTACTGGTGAGTGAGGACATAACCTCAGTGGGCCTCTGACAGGCACGGGGCGTTCGCGTTTAGGGGCAAGGCATCACTGCTCAGGGGCTAAGAACCCTCTACCCTGAGGTCCCCTAATCTAGATCTTGTATAGACACAATGTTTAATATTAATGTGGCCACCACTGTAGGGACATCTGTTGACCATGGCACAAGCGTCTCGCACCCGTCACTGCTTACCTCCCTTGTGTCCTTAGGGTCGATGTTGCTTGCGATTGGAGTGAAAGCTTTTTTTTCTTTTTTAAGAAAATGTGAGAATGTTTCTTGTCAGCAGGGGTACTTGTCTACAAAGGAACTTTCATGAAATATAGGACGTTGGCGTTGTAGACAGGATTTGCACAATTGATTTTTGCCATGAAAATTCTAACAATTATCATGAACAAGACTACTGGAGTAAAAATTATATTTCAGATATATAGCAAAAGAGCACTTTCAGACAGAAAATGGGTTTGGATGAATTAATGAAAGGACAGCGAACAATATAAACAACTAGATTTGATGTGCCTAGATTTCATTACAAGACCAGAGGCTACCATTATGCAATAACCTTTTATTGCTGCCCCAACATGCACCCTTTGAAGAACGTACATTACATCACGAACAAAAACATTCCAATAAGAAGTTTTAAAACAGCACATAACTCCGTGGTAACTAGGCATCTTCCTCTTTTATTCGCTGCTCCTCTACAGTTATGTATGCCTTCACTATGAATTAGCTTAACATAGCTTGTATTGGTATTAATTATAACCTGTTTTCTTATCTTAGATTTTCTCAGGTAACTGTCGCAGTGTTCTTTCTTTTCAATCCCTTCCAATTTTTGGTTGGGTTATTATTATGTTTTTCTTCAGGTTTCCTTTTGACGCATTTGTACTCTTAAGCCTCTTATTTCAATTTAAGAGGTATTTTAGGGCTGTCTATGACTGCTTTAGGTTATTGTCTAGAACTAGCAGTGCTCAGGGGACACGGGCTGTTAGCCATGGTCACCCACTATTCTTTCTTTAACTGCGCGGCCCTGAATGACGCGCAGGCTAAAGTCAAACCTCTCTCCGGCTAGAACAGGGAGGTAGAGGAAGAGCTGCGGGGGCCCGGGGAACTTCTCGTGACCTCCCGCTATATTCTTTGCTCTTCAGCCGCGTGTCTTGCAAAGGCGCACGGCCTATGTGAATCCTTTCCGGAATCGGGGGGGCAAAGGAGGTGCCCTCGCACTTCCTTGGCAGGGCCGGGTATTAAGGGTAAGCCTAAGCAGCTACCCGCGACCCCTTGAAATCTCTTCCGCCAGTCTTCAGAGATGCGCCTTCTGCGAAGAGGCATTTTTCAAACATGGAAACGGGACTAACCTACGAGGCGGCCATGTTTGCTTGGGCTTAGGCCGTCTTAGCAAGACGTATATAACCTAACGCGTTACCCTAGCAACGTGGGCAGCGCGAGCTCTTAACTGCCGCAATCAGCTGAAACAGTAGGAGAAAATTGTTAGAGGCATCTGAAATTAAAGTTTTTTAAGATACTCAAAAAAAAAACGGAAATAATAACAAAGGAAAGGGAAAGGTATATTCCAAAGGGCAGGTTAATACTTTGGGCCCCCTTTAAGGTAGTTCCTTTTCTTGCGACATCATGTCTGATAATGAAGTGCAGGGAACTGTTGATCCTCCCCTCAATGAAAATATGTTTGAGATTTTTGAGAGGGAGTTTAAGTCCTCCCTGAAGGAGGCGGTGGAAGCCGTTTTTACTAAAAGGAAAAGGGTTTCTTCTGCTGAGGACGACTCCTTGGTCCTTTCAGAGGAGGAAACCCCTTTGCCTAGGAAAGGAGGCAAGGCCTCAAAAAAGACCAGACACATGAATACTGAAGTACTTTCTGTGGGCAGGCTGTGCACTGCAAAAAAGCGAGAACAATCTTTGGGTAGCCCGAGCGCTACAGATGATCCAGGTGTTCATAGCAGCACAATTAGTAAGAGCAGCTATATTGGCGCAATTAGCATGGGTGTCCCTCTTGGCACAAAAAGATCGAGTGACCTTCATGGCACAAGAAACCGCAGCTTTCAAACTGATTATGAAGAATACCCATTTGGAATGGACTTTGAGGAAGAGGCTGGCGAATATGTTTTCGATCCACTAGAGACCTTAATGATTTCCTCGATGAGGACCTGGTCCAGCTTATTCGTTCAAAGGCAATTAAAGACCCTTCGGGTGTGGAGATGTTTAATCCTAACCATATCGCACATCCGAGAGGTTCAAATTGGTGGCCTATGGACCACATAACATCTTTTATTAAGTTCTGGATTCACACATCCCTTGATAAGGAGACACGAAATGTAATGACGGCAGAGTGTCCCAGGCCTTTCCTTAATAACAAATGAGGGATGACGCCTAATTTAGATCCAGAGTTAACGACCTTCCTATTTAAGACAGGAAGGAACCCCAGGAAGGGGCTTGAGCGCCGCCTTAAACAGTGCCAAGATAAAGTGTAAGACACTCTGGGTCCACTTGCCAGAATACTGGATTTGGCTGAGGAGGACTCATGTAAGGGCATCCCCGTGGACATGGAGCTGCTCGGTGGCTGGAGTCAGCGGGCTTTATGCCTCCTCTGGAATGCCAATGCTGGCTTAACTGCTGAGCGTAGGAGGGCTATCTTAATGAGAATAAACCCTAAGTTGGGAGATCTTGCTAACAAGGAGACCCGAATGGTCTACTCTTCGGAGAGAATTTTATCAAAACACTAGGAAAATATGTCTCAACCGTTTCTGCCTTCAGTAAGGCACGAACGAACATGAGGAGCATGTTTAACAATACGGTTTTTGGAAGGGCTGACAGGATGGGACTGGCTGTCAGCCGTGGCCATCAGAGGTCCCAGTACTACCAGCAGGGCCAGCTGGGTTACGGAAGGAGCTTACGTGCAAACAGTAGTTTCTTCCCGCAAAGAGGTCGATCCCCTCACGCACGAGGCAGAAGGGGCAGATTCCAGGGAGCTGTACATCAAGGTAAGATTTTCCCCTCCTATTGGTTCTTCCCACTCATGGGTAGGGAGGAGGTCAGCCATAACAAACGATTCTTGGGTGTTGCAGACTGTGAAGGGTTTCAAGATAGATTTCAACCAGTCGCCTTACCAAAGGCGTCAACCAACGGAGTTGGTCCTGGATCGGGAGCAATCAGCACTGTAGATTCAGAGGTGGTTCCAATGTTGCTCAAGTGAGCAATTTGCAAGGTGTCCAACCAGGAAAACGGTTTTGTAATTACTGTCTTCCTATTAAAGAAAAAGGAAAAGGGCTGATGTCCAGTGATAAACTTAAAGGAACTGAACATGTTTCTAGTTTACAGACACTTCAAGATGGAAGGAATCCATCTTTTAAGAGACACTTTGAAGAAAAAGACTGGCCTTTGAAGCTGGATCTCAAAGACGCCTACTTTACAATCCCTAAGGACCTACATTCTCAGAAGTATTTGCGGTTCAGTTGGAAATGTGTAATTTATCAGTTTTGTTGTCTGCCCTTTGGTCTCTCTTCAGCCCCTTGGTGTTTCACCAAGGTCCTATCACCAGTAGTTGCCTTCTTGAGAAAGAGGTGTGCGTTTACCTAGACAATATGCTACCGATGTCTCAAGATCAGGGAGAATTGCAAAAGCACATGAAGTGGACAACGGATCTTTTAGAGGCCTTTGGGTTCATTATCAATGTGGAGAAGTCGGTTATGATTCCTACTCCGAGTTTGGAGTTCCTGGAGTTTCAGGTCCATACCATTATGACTCAGTTGCGTCCTCCACAGAAGAAGTTGTCCAAGACAAGCTAGCTTATGGAGGTAGCTTATGTCCAATCAAAGGATGTAGTGAGTTTGCGAGGTCTGGCAAGAGTAGTTGGCCTTCTGTCCTCTTCCATTCAAGTGGTTTCCCCAGGTCCATTGCATTACAGGGCTCTACAGAGGCTGAAATCCTTGGGCTTTAGGAAAGCTCTATGGTACACAAACACAATTTCTCTGTCGCAGGAGGCTCGGGAGGACCTTCTTTGGTGGTGGAGCAACCTGGATAGCTGGAATGGCAAGTCAATTTTTGGAAATGCCCAGGACTATACGGTAGAGTTGGATGCAAGCAACCTTGGTTGGGGTGCAAAGTTTGGACATATAGAAACTGAGGGGGAAGTGGTCCCGGGAGGAACTTTCCTTACACATAAATTGCTTAGAAATGATGGCAGGTTTGAACGCTTTGATGAGCTTCAGAACCACTCTAAGAAACAGTGTTGTATTGATCAGAATGGACGATTTTACAGCAGTGTATTACATCAATCGCCTAGGGGGTGCAAGGTCAAAGCAACTTGCAGACCTAGCCAAGAAAATTTGGTATTTCTGTTGGAGTCAGAAAATTCTGTTGAAAGCAGAGTTTATTCCCGGTCATCAGATCAAGAGAGCAGATTGGAACTCGAGGTTTTTAAGGGATTCAAGTGATTGGAAGCTGAATCCAGTGTTTTTCGAAAGGATACAGAACCGGTGGGGTCCATTTCAGGTGGATCTGTTTGCCAGCAGACTGACTTTTTAGGTAGATCGGTACTACAGTTGGAGGCCAGACCCCAAGGCTTTGGCAGTTGATTCCTTGCTCCAAGTTTGGAACGGAGAGAATTGTTATGCGTTACCTCCTTTTGCGCTAATACAGAGAGTGTTATTAAAAGTACGGAGGGAGCAATGCAGCATCATCTTGATTACTCTGCTCTGGAACACTCAGGTGTGGTTTCCGAGTGTAATGGAGTTGGCAGTGGAAATTCCACATTTGATTCCAGGGAATTCAGGCCTTTTGGTAGGACAGGAAGGGAGAAACATCCTCTTCTGTTAGAAAGAAACATGAACCTTCTTGTTTGGAGGATTTCAGGAGATCTGGAAGATACTCAGGCCTTTCAGGAGAGGCTAAGAGCCTACTAGACGAGTCGTGGGCACCAGGAACATGAAAGAGATATACAGGAATGTGGAGAAAGTGGTGTAGTTTGTGCTTGGAACGGGATTTGGATCCTGTGGAGGCTCCTGCAGTAACTATAGCCAATTTCATCGCAGGTTTGTTCAGATCAGGCCTGTGTTATAGAACAGTTAACTGTTACAGATCGGGTATTTCAGCAGGACACTCTCTAGTGAATGGCTTTGCTATTGGTAGTGATCGTTTGATCCACAGGATAATGAAAGGAATAAGACTTAAACGTCCTCCTGAGGCCAAGTATAATTCCTTATGGAACGTTAACCTGATTTTTGACCGATTTGTCTCTTGGCCTGATAATTCTTTGCTTTGTTCAAGAAGACAGTTATCACTGAAGTTGGCGACTTTACTGTCTAATAGCTTTCGGATGTTAAGGTGCTTGAGATCTGTAATAGATATTACTCTCCGGATGGGGTTCAGTTCGAGTTATGGAAGAGAACCAAAACAATGTCTGAAAACATCTTTTACTGACCGCACGAAGCTGTGTGTTGTGAATTGCATGAAAGTTTGTAAACAAAGCATGCTTGATTTTAGACCAGATGGCGAGGATCAGTTACTAATCTCTTTTATCACACCCTATAGGGCAGTATTGACAGCTACTATTTCGAGATGGGTGAGAGCGGTGATGTCTGGAGCAGGGGTAGATTTGTCTAAATTTGGAGCGTACTCATCTTGTGGTACAATGGCCAGCAAAGTGTTTTGGGCAGGAGGTTCACTTGCAGATATATTGAAAGCGGCAGACTGGTCAAGTGCTTCCACTTTTGCAAGCTTTTATCTTTAGCCTGTAGGGAACATGGGAGCGGTGTGGCGCTGGGAAGCTTTAAACATTCATAATGGGAGCCTCCGTCTTGTAATGAAATGGCGATTCTCCAATTATCATACAGAGAGAATCTTGATTTCATCAGACTATGGAGGCTAACATCATCCCACCCACCACACCCATGTGTTACTTTACAATGATGAAATTGTAAATGTTTTTGGTTGTGATTTATGCATTATTATTGTTTAGTGTTTATTAATCTATTATTTTCTATTCGCAGGATTATAAATGTCTACGTGTGTTTCTTTCCTATTGGTATCACTTGATATTTTCCCTCTTCTCCAGAGAATTCATTTCTGTGAGACTTTCACGAACCAAGTCAAGCGCAATTAGTTGAAATCTTCAGAAAAGAGCAATGTGGGATTCGCTGTTTTTCGTCGCAGCTTTAAGAGGAAGATGCCTAGTTTCCATGGTGTTATATGCTGTATTAAAAGTTCTTACTGGAACGTTTTTATTTATGATGTAATGTACGTTCTTTAAAGGGCTGCATGTTGGGGAAGCAATTAAAGGTTACTGCATAATGTTAGCCTCCGTAGTCTTTAATGAAATCAAGATTCTCTCTGTGTGATAACTGGAGAATCGCCATTCTCTTTGTTTGACGCCCCAAGAATACCTGGAAATTATTGGTTCAGGGGGAGGAAATGCGACCTGAGGCACCTGCTGTCAGTGCCCTGAACAGTGGGTTCAAGGGGATCACTGACTCCCCTAAAGGACATGTTCGGCTTCTCTCAGCTTAGGGTTATCTGTCTACCCAGTTCACTGTTTTTTATTTTTTTTTAAATACAGCAATATGGAAATTCACTAACTGCTTATCTAGTACATTAAGCTTCTTCTGTGACTGCAGGTCAGGCTCCATCTACGAACTGCAAAGAAACCAACAGGCGTTCACTGCTAACTGGAAATGACAAGCTGTTATCAACACGCCAGCATCACACAGTGTTCCTCAAGTGGACTTCAAACCTCGATAATAGAAATCTCAAATGGATTCCATCAGAGTCCACTGCTTACCAGCCAGGGTACTGAGTGCAAACACCTCTTTCAGGTCAGAAGTAAGAGTCCCTACTGGTTTATGGTCTGCAAACCTTGGTCGCGAGCACACTCCTCGACACCACCCATCTGAACCTAGCTAGACTCTCCGTCTACCTTCATCTTACCAAACCTTGTACATGCTCTACAACACCTCCCTACAGCATCTTCCTACAGCGCGCTGAACACATCAACAACAATGAAAACCTGCTTACTGTTCTCCAGTCAAGGTTCACGAGGGTCATGGAATCAGAACCACCCCATTAAAAACACCTGATGATATATCCGAAATGCTAGACGCCCGCGTTTCCCCGACTCCTCGTTCTGCTCGATCTTACAGCAGCATTCAACAAAACTGGTCACAGTTGATTGCTGTCCCTCCTTGAAAGCAACTTTGGCTTTAGGCAAATAGTTTTTACTTAGTTTGCCTCCTTTCTCTCCAACCATTCTCAAATCGTCAAGATAGAGCACTGTCTCGGATCCTGCTCCAGTCACGTATGGAGTTCCGCAAGGCTCTATTCTAACCTCTAAACTCTCTAACTTGTGTCTGAACCCACTGTCTGAAATTTGCAAAGGGACAGGTGTCACTATTCATCAACAGGCAGATGACACACAAGTTTTGAAACCCACAACACTTTCAGACACGCTCACCCTGTGAACTGCCCTTCAGACATGGATAAAGGCAAACTTCCTCACTTTTGCCCATAAAAAGGCAGAATTTACCGTTATCTCCTAAACACCAAACAAAATCTTAAACTCTAACCTGCTGAGGCATCTAAACATTACCAAACTCTCTCCCTCTCTTTTGCAGACAGTCTCATCCCTTGGAATCACGTGGGACTCCTCGCTTCCTGTAATACCCCATGTAAAAATTGCAAGGGGCTAACCTTCAACTGCAAATACTTAAACAATGAAAACCGCTCTTACCTCCAGATTGCCTAAAAACGGTAGTTCGTGCACTATTTCTCTCGTCTTGACCTCGACAATGCTGGTCTGACAAGGTGATTCCCTATCTGCCCTGATACCTCTCGTATGCGTCCTACATGCCACAGCCAGAATTTTCTCTTCAACAGAGAAATTTGACCACATCATTCCGATCCTAATCCATCTTTACCGGGTTCCCTTTGAGGCAAGAATTTAATTAATGCTGGGATATCTAGCCTACAAAGTTATCCGCTCACAAGCTCCACCTCCCTTGTAAATCTACTCAAGACATCCAGTGGGACTAGAAACCTTAGGAACACACATAGCCTTCTTCTGGGCATTCCTACCTTCGGAATCTCTTGTTACGTCAATCATTCTGGACAGCTGCCACCCTCCTCCAAAACTCTCTGCCGGCAGAAATTAGGACCAAACCTACCCTGCAGTCCTTTCACCATCCTCAATAGACTCATCTCTCTACACTGTATCTGTCCCATTGACTCCGATGTAAAGCAACTGTTCAAGCTTAAGCCCCTCTAGTCTCTTTTCTAACCTATTCTGGCTCTTGTATACTTAGGTCTCTTCTCCTACATTTTCCTCCCCCACCCCGTTTCACCTTCCCTTGTCCTCCTCTCCTTTTATACCTTCCCCACGCTTGCTATCCCCCAACTCTCGCTCTCACCGCACTCTTGCTCTCCTCCATGCTACCCAACCTTGCTCTTCCCTCCCACACAGCACTTCTCTCCAGCTACTGCCCTATCTTGCTCGCTTGTCCCTCTTGCTCCCTCGTTATGCTCGTTCTCCTTCCCTGCAATATTCTCATTCTTTCACTAACTCTCTATCCCCTATCATCCATCCTCTGACGTTCAACACACATCTGCTCTCCCTTTTGCCTTCACCACCTTGCTCCTAGGTCCCTTTTGCCCACTTTGGCCCCTCTTCCTCCAGGTCCCCCTCGCTCACTCATCCCACTCTAGTTCTCCTCAGCTCCAATCTTTTCATCGTCCCTCCAGTCCTCTCATTACTTTTTCTGATGTATCTCCACCATATTCACTCAACTTACAGGTACCTCATTCCCAACAATGGAAAGGTCAGTCAACTTAAAAAATTCAGGCTAAAGATTTCTCTCTGCCTTGACTAACACAAAGTCTTGTGAACACATAAATCAACCAGCAAGACTATGTATAAAACGTGCAGTAAACTATCCAGTAAATTAGGTAAAACTAATGCCCCCTCATTGGTTTCACCCAGCGGATAATAATGGATAAAGGCGCCATAAACGCATTCCTAGAACTTACAACTAGTAACAACTTCAGGCCTCAGCTTCCGTCAATCGTTATCCGTTGTCCTGCTGGCCCAACGAAGGGGCTTAATTGCATTAAGCTACTTGTCGCTTTGTTGCCGTCTAGAAAGCATGCGGTTGTCAGGGACTCCACCTCATCCTGTTGTCTATCAGCAATAATTCTCCACCTCTCTTGGATGCTGGAACCTATATGCAAGCCTCTAGATTTTTCAACCAGCTCAGAGAGTGACCACTTTGGTTGGCATCTGCAAGCAAACAGATAACTGATCCAGAAGATATGGGGAAATGGTAAACCTTATGAAACAGCTGACAAACACCCACAAGAGCTACTAACAGGCTCACAAAATGATAACCAGCCAACCATTACCCATCTGACGCGACATAATTTGGAGCCTACAAACGAGTATACTGTTAGCGACGTCTCAGGATGGCGTGAGTGTAAGGTAGTTACAAATGCATTTTGTCCTCCTCCCCACTCTCATTTGGACACAGGTATACCTATGCGTAGCAAACAGCCATGTATCTCCAAGCTCTGCTTGGAGCCGAGCCTTACTCTGGCCATTTAAGCTTCTCTTTGACCACACAATCTTCCAACCATTACAGCAGGCTGTGGTTTGCCAATGGTTGGCGAAGTCAGGCTCTGGCCTGCAACCATTCAAACAATACAGGCAGGTTTCGGCCTCCATCTAACCAGACAGGCAATGAGTCCTACAAACCTACACCAGGATTGTAAGTGCACTGCACAAATGACATATTACAATAACTGCGTCTTTTTCTAGTACTCCGAACTCTTGCCTCCGGAAGCAGAAGTCTACCAGAGGCGAACACTGCACTGGTTGTAGAGAGCTCAAAGAGCTGCTTTGGACAACAAATTAACAGACCAATACAACATGCACCAGAGGGGAGCAAACACTGGGGACGCAAGCCAGAGAGAGGAGAAGAGGGGCTGACAGAAAAGAGTAGAACAGCAAGGGAGAACACTGAAAATAACCATGCACTAGACAGTCACAAGAGGAGAAAGAGGGCACATAGCCCGGAGACAGAAAAGCAGGGTGCAGGTAAAGGTTCACTAAAGGGTGCAAGTCTCATGAACTGAAGCCCAGTTTCAATCACCAGTGCAAGTCTCACCTCTCTAAGCACCATTTCCCTCACTGTTTGTAAGTCTCACTTTGTGGAATACTGCTCGAATCATTATGTGCCAATCCTATACAACGTGCATCAGGCACACCCACGAGTTAATCGGTTTGTGCAACCACCAGAAGTGAAACAACTCTAGACACTAACACACTCGGGAGACCTCTGATCCACTGCTCCACCACGTAAGAGGCAGTACCGAGAACCAGAAGATGTGTTCGATCAACCAAGAGACAACAGAGAGAACCACTAGGCCAAATTCATCACTTTCAAAAAGTTTATTCACGCTTCTCAAATTGTTTTATAAATAAACAATAAATAAAAAAGGCAGAAAATCTCTTTCATTGTAAGCTATGTGCACGTCTGTTCCGAACAGAAGTTCAACATTTCTTCGAGTTGGGATATGGAAGCGATTTGATTGGCTGAGAAACAACATTCGATGAGGACTCAGAGGGTTGTGCTGGAGCACCTGTGCGGCACAATGAAGGCCTCATCACGAGAACCCACAGGTGTGGCAAACACATCCAAAATGCACCTGCTGAACTTCTGAGGTGCACAAACACTGACTTGGAGGGCAACCCCTGCGGTACCCTTCATTGGCAAGAGGCAAAGTCCCAGGTCCCCCAGGGCCTGTGCTTGGTCTCCACAAGTGTGCAGAATGGGTACAGTGGGACCCCCTAAAGACAATTCTTTTTCCTAGATAACTTAATCTAAACTAGAAACTACCACTCTCTCAGTTCTTTCAAGTGTTGCTAGGCTGAAAGCCTCTAGCACAAAATGTATCATACCGTGTCCCTAATCTCTCAAAATAACTACCTCTGCACTAATGCCTTTTTCAGGCTCACTGAAGGAAGGAAGTATTTCCAAGGCCTAGGGGAATGACCGCGGGCAGATCCTTTGGTCAGTAAACGGATCTCCTCAAGAGATGCTTTTGTATCCTCCCTTTGACCCAATTGGCACGACATCTCCCGACCTCCTCCTGAGACAGAGGTGACTCGAGAGAAAGTGTCACTCCTAATATTGCAACAAGTATTATCCAGGTGGTCGGGCCATTGCCAACTGCTCAATGGCCAACAGGTCAGACGATAACCATGGATCATTTCTCCTCTCCTAGAAGGAGGGAATATTCCTCTGAGCTGCAAACTCTGCAAAATCCTTGTGGATCACCCTCACTTCATGACCGGACAACCCCTGCAAATTCATAAACCAAGTTCCTTGAAGTCAGAGAAAAGGAACAGAGACAGGCAGGAGAGTCTGGACCAAAGGAGAGAGAACAGGCGCCGCTTTGGACATCTTGGAGGCACCCCACAGCTGTAGATTTAAAGGGACCCGTGTCCTGTATTCCGCTGCAGAGCTACAGAAAGTGTCACTGCTTGTTCTCTTGCCTCACTTGCAAAAGGCAATCATGTCACTGAGAAAAAGATTCAGAATGAACCAAAGGCGATGCGCAAGAGGGGTGTGTCGTCAGGAAAGTGTTTAGATCTCGGAGGCCAATCAGCCCAAAATCCGTAACCGACAACGACACTTGGGTGGCAGCATCTTCCGTGGCATCATGGCCCAAATCCACATTGGCAAGAAGTGGGCGCCCCTCGTTAATTCCCCCTGGGAGTGCAAAGTCCAAGGTTATGCGCCCACCAACACTCGGAAGCATGTCCTGAGGGTCCGTTGCGTCCGGCAGATGGTAGAACCCAGCGTCCGACGCATGGAGAAGGCCCCTGTCGCAGAGGGAAGGGATCTCAGAGGGTTCGTCCACAGGGTCAAAAGAACAATTTGTCTCAGAGGGAGTGCTACATTCATATCCGTGTCCAGAACCGCTCAGGCTCCCCACACTGCACGCTGTGCTCCCCACGCTGCCAGGATCTGTCATGAGAGAAGAAAGAAGGATTAAGATGCAGAAGTACTCCCAACAAACGCACACATGCCTGCAGCAGTCCTGGAAGCTCAAGTAATCTCTCTTACACACACACAGATGCATAGGCTTGCAGAAGCCCATGCATTCACGGATACACACAAACTGCGCACATGCACACTACATACACCCGGACACACATGCAAGAATTATTTCATGCACAAAAACAGGAACATACATCCTGCTACAAAAGATCTATAAAACAGTCCACAGTTGAAAACATCTTCAAAATGGAGATTGCAAATCCCCAGCCAGACAAAGAATCATGACCAGGACCCTTGGTTTCTGAAGAGATTTGTGAAGAGTGCCTGTTTCGGAGAACTTTGCAAAAAGATGAGAAGAGGTTGGCTAGAAATGATACATAGTATATCTTGACCTTCTGAGTCTGTCTGTTGGAAAAAGGATCCAGTGACCTCAGCGCACTGCTGTTCACGCTTTACAAACTAGTGCTTCACTCGAGCAACACAGACCTCAAGGCCCTTCGGTTAAAGCATAAGCTGGCCAGAGGGAGAAGCGTGTCGTGAGGAGACTGGCCAGCTCCAGCCCGTTTACAGGGCCCTCTGCCACTCCTCTGAGCCACAGCCGCTCCAAGAAGGAAACATTAAACATGAGTATTTGATCACGAAAGGGAAAATCGTTACTGGACTAATAATGTTTTTCACAAGGAAGCCTCAAAGACCAACTAAACAGTGCCTCTGGCAATAGTCTATAATGACAACTGTGCATTCCAGAGCTGCTAATCATTTGCAATCTATTCTGAAATACTTCACTGAATAACAATGTTAACAAATACTACTGATGAAATAAGAATTTGTTGTAGGTTTGCACACTAATGAAATGCGAAAATTAACTATTCTACAGAAATGAAAACAATTATCTTGACAACTCTTATTATTTTATTCCTCGAAGAAACGTGGTTTCCCACAGGCAAGCTTGATGCTCTGTACAACGTGTTTGAACCTCACTGAATCTCAAGTTTTCTAGTAAGACAAGCCTTGCTTCCCTTTTATAACTTACCCAAACAGGGCACCAAGTCTTCGGGGAGACTAAAGGACTCCCAATCTTTCTAAAGCAAAATAGATATTAACACAGCAGCCAATCAAGAACTGGTGGATCCAGAGCAAGAGACCGACATCTGTTACCATCTTTTGTTCAATACAGAAGTATTGGGTAAATATCTGAAAGGAGATTTTTCAGATAAGGTTCCTTTACATCCCTAGAAATGAGATATGACCCTTGAGCGCTGTTCTGGTGTAAACAGAATTCACGTTTAAATAGCCAGCTGCTTGGGATACAAACTGTTCCACATAGGTCAACAGAGTGCGTTAAGGGGCCCACATCGTCAGCCTGATCAGAAGGACTTACCTGCATTATCCATGCCCAGGTGGTCTTGGCTAAAGTGGGAGTCCAGGCAGTTTGGGGCGGAGGGCACAGGTAGAGAACTATGGGGTCGGCTGACGCTTTCCATATCACCACTATCCAAGTCATTGTCCATGTAATCCCTGCACCATCAAAGAGAGAGGGAGAGCACGTGAGACAGTGTAGCCTGGTTCACAAACATCAACACTACTGTAAAGAGAAGGGAGAAGAAGCATGAACGTGAAAGCAGGTCACAGATCGCACAACTCGGGCACAAGCGGAATGTAGCTGGAGAAAAGGTCGGGTAAGGTATTCTGGTGCAGGGAGCTCAATTAGAAGGAAGTGGGAGCGGTAATGGGTGATAATATAATAAACAAAAAAGCAATAAGCGGAATGATCGAATTAATCTCAGCCACTGGTAATTTCTCGGAGCCGCATCCCAGTCCGTTATTATTCTCACACCATGCAACCTCAGTTTGGACCCATCATATGCAAATCAGTCTTGACCTGCTCCTAAGAGTACAGTTCAGCCCGAACTGCCGGGGCAGGTCCTCCCTGAACTGGAACAGAAGCGACCAAAGACCATCATCGCCTTGACTGGGGCTCGTCAGTCGGGTGCAACATAGTTCCAGTGACAGTGAGCACGAAACCCATGTCTGGGCAAACTCATCCCACTTAGGGCATCACACTGAAGTATGCAAACAAGTGATGGATGGAATGCTTGGATTAACCTCAGAAACGGGCAATCGCTCGGGATAGCACTCCAACCCATCATTCTTTTGCCCACCGTGCCACCTTAGTTTTGCTTCATCATATGCAGTCAGTCTTGACCCTGATCCTCACTGGAATAGTCCAGTCCGAACTACCAAGCCAGGTCCTCCCTGAACTGGAACATAAGCAACCCAGGACCGGTTTCACCCTGATTGGGATCACCAGTCGGGCACAGTATGGTTCCAGTGGCACAGTGAGCACGTAAACCACGTATGATAAAGTAAATCACAGGGATCGTAATCCTGACAATAACAGAAAAAGAAGAGACGGTGTGTTACATAGCAAGTCAAAGAATATGTGATGCGTGCACTAGTAGAATAGGAAAAGAAGGAGAGTGTGAATGCAGATCACAAGACATGCAAGTCTTGCACTTTTAATAAAAGGAGCGAGTAAGAAGAGTGAGATGCTATTTCATCGATCGATGGACTCTAGCACTGTTTGAAAGAAGACAGGTGACCTGCCAGCGGAGACACCATGGCACAGTGTATAATAAAGCCAGCACTATTGGAAAAGAGAGCAAGGGCACGGATTAGAATACATATCCTAGGACATGTACCTATAGCACTGTTTGAAAAGAAGTGAGAAAGAAGATTGGTCATAAGGCAAGTCACTAGTCGTGTCGCTCTTGCCTTGTTAGAATTCACACCGGCAAAGCCAAAAGGTCTCACCTTTTGCCTCGGCCAGTGCAGACACATTGGCTTTGCAAATGCTTTTTGCTGCTGCCAGAATCAGCAAAAATATATGATTTTGAGGATGTGGAACAGCATCGTAAAAAAAAAAAAAAGTGTCATCACGCATGTGAACTAATGCAGTACGATGCTACAGTGCACACCACGCATGATGATGTATACATACATGCGTCACCACCTATGCACATGCATATGTCATGACATCATTGTCATTTTTAAATTCCCTATTCCGTGAAGGTGGATGCCCACCATGGAGACGTAAGTTAAAAAAATAAATAAAATGTGCATGAAAGTGCACTTTCAGAAAGGGGAAGCCAGGCAGCAATTTGCATCTGCCAAGCCCTCCAAAAAATGTTTTTTTAAATAAATAAAAATGACATGGTGGGGTGGTGAGAGAGCAACGGAGGAGAGGAGCAGAGGAGAATCAAGTAAAACTGCTGTGGAGCGGTGTGGGTGAAGAGGAAGGGGCAGGGTAGAAACAAAGGAGGTGGCGGTGGATTCTGGGAAGTAAAAAAAAAACAAAAAAACAAAAGCTGGGCAGAACGTAGAGGGGCGTGGGAGCCACTGGACGCGTGGGTGTGTGAAGGAGAAAGCAGCACACACAGGAGAGAGCAAGAAAAGACATGGACTCATATGGAATGCTTGAAGCAGAAGAAAAAGTAATTTCATGAAAATTATTAGTAGAAGAATGTTAAGTCATCCAATCAAAAGGATGGTACAGAATATATGCTCCAGGGGAGGAACAAACAAAAGAAGAGGAAGGAAAGCCATCAAATTAGAAGGAAGCAAATGAGATGGACATGAAAGTCAACACATCAGAGCATGAGCAATCTTAGTACCACTGGAAATAAGCGGGAGAGGAGGATGGGTGAGACTGAGCGCCACAGACTGCATAAATGGAATGGGCATAGGAACACGTGTCACAGATCAGACAACCCCAGCACCATCAGCATGAGGAGAAAGAAAGCCTACAATATTACACCACTAGAATGCTGGGAGTTTTCATAAAGACAATGCGGCAACAGAGACGGTACTGCCTGGTGGACATCCTCGGCCTCAGTTGCAATGATTCTATTGGGTCTGTGCCTTTTAGTTAGAACTTTCGGTGGGCGGAACATTCTGATAGCGTTATAGCCTTTCCATCGAGGGCTATGCGTATCGTTCCATGACTTTCCGTCAACGGGTCACTGCTGTGGCCTAAAGCTTGGGTCCATAATTTCTGGAGGGGACACAGGACTACTAGTCTAGCACAAACAGTATTTTCAAATGAAGTCTGCAAAGACAAGAGACCCGCTCTTGGTTCCTCCAAGCTCTAAGAAACATTGAAAAGAATCTGTGGGGAAGCTGCCCGGCAGACAAGGGAAAGAACAAGTATGATACAAGGAGCACGTCTCTGGGATAGCATTACGTACATGACTCCGGTGTGCATGCTGTACTTCTTCCTGCCAAAGCGGGTCTGTTGTGCAAAATAGTCATATCGATCGGATTTCTTCCACGTGTAGTAATACTCCACACACTCGCCAACCGAGCGGGTGCGCACCTTAAGGGATGGGAGAGAAGATGTTACAACGAGAAGTTGGACGTTGGGATGAAAGCAGAAAAAGGACTGGTGGACGAGAAGTAAAGCATGCTTTTACTGAAAACTTGGCTAAAACAATTTCTTAAAGGACAGAATACGAAACAGATGGCTTTACCTTGTTTGCTTGAATGAGATGAAAGTTCTTCCCATGCACTCTGAACCCATGTTCAAAGTTCCGCCTTTCTTCCCCACTCCAAGCACAGAGTTCATCTGCACAAAAAGAGGCAGAGGGTGAGAAGCATACAAGAGACACAGATTAGAAAGTGAAAAGACAAAGGCAATCTGAAAAATTAAGAACAGGGAGTATATGCAAAGAAAAAGGAAGGAGAGGTGACAGAATAAAGGGAAAACAAGAGACAGGAAGGCTAAGAGAGAGATACAGGCGTCACATATTAAGAACAACTGAAGATGCAAAAGGTCAGTGTATGGTTGTCCAGGAAACCTGGGAGCTGTCTGCAGGGCACATCTATGCATGTAGGCGCTTTACAGACGGGTGAGAAACAACTAATACGGAGTATGTGGATCGATCATCCGATTTGTGAAGACAGTGTTTCGTTGCAACACTTTCAGATTCTTGGCTGTTGAACTTCTCTGGCCTCCTGGCTACTAAAGTATTCTGCACACCGGCTCAACCAGGAGGCCACATTCCCAATGCTTCTCAATTTGCCCAAATAACGACAAACATTTGCTTGCAAGCTCAATTCTAAATATTGATTTTCCTACAGAACCACATAAGAATAGAGCAACCTTTTTTTTAAATGGTTGGCCTGACAATGGCTCAAGGTTTGTCATTAAACCAGTGGCTTGATCAAACACAATTTTTATGTGTATGAACTATTCAGTCAGTTTCAGAGCGCTCAGCACGAGACCTTAGTGCAGTATCCCATGTAATTGGCTGTAAAACTAATTCCTTAAACTCTTTCACATTCTACATTCATGTGTTGTGCACTACACTGACATGGTGCGGTTGGTTCTGGAAGTGTGTACAGCGCTGCCGATTCGAGCAGCTAAGGAACAGGAGTTTGCTTTTATCTCGTTTAGATGCAACAAACTGTTCTTCAGCCGTATCTGCGTCAAATACCATAAGCAAACACACCAATGAGGGCCACAGATCCGATGTGGTTAGCTGAAAGGGTAACATGAAATTGGCTTTATACAACCACATGGCCACTGGACTCTTGACGGGACCCTCTCATCCAGGTGACACACAATGACAACCCTGCCTCCAGGTTGCACGAAGACAGGATCTTGCTACTCCAGCATTTTCGTTTTAAGGAATCTGGACTAGCGATGACCATTTTAGAAAATAATCTCCGTTATGGATAAGGAGAGCTAAGACAATCAAGATGGAAACGGAAATAACATCACACTAAGGGTTGGGAGAATGCTGCGGTTAAGAATGTCAATGAAAGAGAGACAAGAAAAATGGGAATTCTTAAGAAGCATTCGGTTAGGAGATTACCGAGCATCAATTTGTAAAACTTATAAATCCTGAGATTCTGACGCCCCCTTCTAACACCCTGTAAGCACCACTTCTAGTTAGAAGGGCAGGGGATCCAGGAAGACATGGTACTATAACAGCAATATAAAGTTCTGTTCTCTCGATGTACTACTATGAGATACACAAACTCGCAATATCTTCCCCTTTTTAGGTCTCGCGCCTAGCGTTGCAGTGCGCAGCACTGCTCGCGCAGCGCGAGACCTCTTGTACGGGCTTTAGAAAGCTAACCACACGC
Source organism: Calotriton arnoldi (assembly GCA_963921515.1). Lineage (NCBI taxonomy): Eukaryota > Metazoa > Chordata > Amphibia > Caudata > Salamandridae > Calotriton > Calotriton arnoldi. The sequence goes on from CAWUFW010001460.1 coordinate 1,836,358, forward strand.
TCGTGCGTGTGGTTTTGCTTTCGCCTGCTGTTATTGGCTTTCGCGTGTTTTTTTTTTAATAAATACAGCACGCGATTGGGCAAAGGCAGGCGCATGTCCCGCCTTTGCTCCTCCCATTCCCACTGGTGGCTAGCACGCGCAGCAGCGCTGCGCGCGTTCGCCTCGCTGCCGCGCTCCCTCCCCCCGCTCCTCTGTGGTGCGCGCGCACCACTGTTTAGTTTCATGTTGAAAATCGCAAAACGAATTATGAGCCCTCCATTAAGAGGGAACACCATATCATGGCGTGATCATTAGTCTGCCATGTCCGTGCATTTCACGATGCAGCGAGTTCATTAGTTAAAGCAGGAGATTGTAAAGCGCGCAAGAGATACAGTCACCGGAGAAACAAGTTACATGGCTGTTAATCAGAAAGCTGCCACCATTACCACCGAAAACTGCTGAAATGAGACTCGCTGAGCAGAAACCCTGACAGCAGCTAATAACATGGAGATTTAGTCACTTCCGTTGCTGTAGTAGCAGGGAATGCAGCAGCGCGCGTTCGCATCGCTGCCGCGCTCCCTTGCTTCTTTGTGGTGCGCGCGCACCATTGGTTTTGCTTTGTTGTCGTCTATGTATGCGCAAATAAAGCAAACACCGTCTCGTACAATAATGCTGGCACGATGACACCGCTGTTGTTTACGCAATGTAGTGTTTAGTGCTTTAATTACAAATAATTAAGAATGCGTGCATTAAATTGTAGACTGTGTAAAACTACCTGCTTCTTACAACTGTGAAATGAATATCGTTACGCACAGTGGCTTTAGTGTTGCGAGTTTTTAGTTTCTGGGAATTAGTCATACTGTCCAGTGTGCACAGCCCCGTTGCTGCTGACACACCGTTTCTTTACAGTGCCCGTTTGTGTGAGCCCGTTCTAGCGCCGCAGTGCCTGCCCTGTGCTCGGACTCTCTACACAAAGAACCGGATGAATGCCCCCTTCCCTCCCCTGCCGCATATCTAGTGAGCTTACGGCGTTCATTCTATTATTCTAAACCCCTGTTCTAAACCCCTGCAAAAGTTACCTTTGTTTCTGACGCAATTGTTAATTAGCACCCGAGAGGGCAGGGGTTATGCAATGGATAGTGACGTTATTATTGTATGTTTGTGATAACAATCAGTGTATATAAGAGAATCTCGAGTACATCTTTAAAAGCCACGATTATGTAGTTGGAGGCGTGTGCATGTTGTAGCTTCTTGAGAAATGTAAGCGTTCATGCTCAGTGGTGTCTGTAACGTGCAGCAGTGTTATTCGATACGTAATTAAGCATGTGCTTTTAATTAGCGCGTGTTCGCATTGTTAATGCGCTCGCTGCAGATGTATACATGATAGGCATTACAAGTAAGCTAATAGTAAGAAAACCAACAGTAAAATTGGACATGCAGGACATGAAACATAATGTATGATATACACATTCTGTAAAGATCGCATACAAGTATTGCTTCGATACATTGTGTATGTGTGTGTATCACTGTGTATGTGTGTACATTACTGTCTCTGTGTGTGCATTATGTCTGTGAGTGCATCACTGTGTCTGTGTGTGTGTACGTGTTTGTCTGTGTATTTACATTACTGCCTCTGTATGTGCAACACTCATCTGTGTGCATGACTGTCTCTGTATGTATATTACTGTTTTTGTCTGTGCATCACTGTGTCTGTATGTGTATTACTGTCTCTGTCTGTACAGCAGTGTTTCAGGACGTGCATCAAGCCTTTGTGTGCATGATTGTCTCAGTGTGTGCATCACTGTGTGTGTATGTGTCTTACTGTCTTTGTATGTGCAATATGTCTCTGTATGTGCATGAATGTGTTTGTGTATGTCTATGTGTATGCACTTTTGCTATTGGCATTGTAAATGACAATGCCTTCTATTTATGTTTTGGGTTTTAAAACTAATACAAGGCATTGTTATTTCCAATACTAATAGCTTAAAATTGTGTGAATGCGAGACCTATTGCATTGCAAATGCTTGTTGTCCCTGTGTTGTGGGCAAAACTCCTGCTGTGCCGTGTTAACGATTATGGGATAAACGATCAATCTTTTGTCCCCCTTACCCCCACCTTAAACAAAAAGCCCTAAACTTCTTGGTTAACCTGTAGGACAACTACTATAATTATTTTCCCCCATGGCCCCTACACTACAAGATAAAGTCCTGGTGACTTTGAAATAAACTATAATCTTCTGTCCCTGTGGCCCTCCTGGAACGAGACAAAGCCATGCCAGGCTTGGCATCGCCCCCTTTACCAATTACAAGGTGTTCCCTAGGAGTCCAGCAGACCTGGGAGTTTAGTCTACTTCAATCTGAATGGAAGTGTTCATCGGGCCACAGAAGGGTTGGTCCAGTCCAACAAACGAGGAGGGAGTTTGTCATTCTTCTGACCTTAGAAAATGATTCTGTCCATTCAGCCCAAGAGGATCTACCTATCGCTAATGCTCCATAATAAGGCTAAGACTAGACACATTGCAGATTCCTTGGAGCACTTTCATTCTTGAAACAAAGAAGAGTAGAACAGGCCACCTCTACGGCTAGGAGATGTGGGGACGACTTACCCTGTATTACTTTGACGTTGAACCGCAACCTGCGAAGCGCCTCTTCTGTATTGAAATTACATTTCACGAGTTCATAGAGAGCCTACGATACAAAACATAAACGTAGCCAGTCAGTGAATGCAAAACAAGAAGCACTGACTGAGGAGCCTCAAAGAGTGAACCAGAAAAAATAAGCAATGCGACTCCCTGCCCACAGAGGTGAAAGAGCGGCTGGATTGGGTCAAGCCCATTCAGGTACATCTGGTCACACTTTTCGTCCAAACCCAACAGCAGTGGTACTACCTCCTTTTCCTCAAGGAGGATATGAAGACAGACCTAGCGAGAGAATGAATACAACAAGCTTCTCTGTTCACAGAAATACATTCATGTGCCTCTGAGATACTCCAAACCCTAATCCCCAGTGATGTGCTCTTGAGAATCCAAGCCAGGACTCTACGTTTCATCACAGCAAACAACCCTCACCAGTTGCATGTAGTCCAGTCTGTGAGTAAACCTATTGTTCGCGGGCATGGCTGAGCTCGCTGCTCTACGTCGCTGGCTGTCTTCATCAGCTATCACTAGTGTGAACGCCGACCCCAGGTCAGGTCCCCAACTACCAACAGCACTTCCAGTCTGTATCTGGAGCGCACTCTCCCTGGGTCTACCCAAGAACCTTTTAGGAAGACTGTCGAAAATGTTATACATTTCTGCCGGCTGGCAGCTCTGACGAAGGAAAAAGGATCGTCTTTGTGACCTCTCTGTATGGGAAAAATATCATCAAAAAAAGAGCGAGGATTATGTGCAACTGTTTTCTAAGTAGGACTGCTTTTGGGGGCAGTAGACTTGTTTAGCACCCGTCCCCTTTTGTTATAACTCTCCGTATGGTGCACAGCAGCCCAGAAGCCTGAATGATGTTCATGGACACACATCAGTCAGCTCCTGGCACTCGGTACCCAAGGATGGGAAACCAGTCTTCACTATGGCTCCCAGGTTTGGAACGCATTGCGCTTCTCTCATTCAACGATCAAGCTGACAGTAAAGTAGCTAGAAAACCTTTCATTAAACAACCAGCAGATCACACACCGATATAGATCAAGTGCTTCGAGGACTTGCGATCAATACTGAGGCGTGCGCAGCTGTACCTGCTCGTTATCTTTCACAGCCTCCCCTTCAGGCAGGCTGTCGTTGCACACCTCATCCCATTTCCGCTTGGCAGAACGATACAGGAACTCCTCAACTTCCTGCTCTGGGAGGACATTGGGGTCCCACAGCAACAGATCCTCTGCCTCTGACCCTGAGACGAAAGAGAGAGCAAGTGAATTTCAGAAGGCAGCCACAGCACAGCGTCTTCTTTCTGCTCTGGTTTTACTGTATCGGTAGTGCAATATTCTATCTCTGGAAGGCCTCTGCCCATCCTTTCAGATGCCATTGCTTGCTTTCCCTTTCCAGTCTGTAACTGAGTTATTGATGTTGTATAAAACCAAAATATAATCATGAATTAAATTCACTTCAAGAAATGTGCACTTCTAAATATATGCATTACGGTAGCAACCAGACCTGACAGCTACTGAAGAAAACACTAATTCTAGATAAACTGTTGCAAAATCGAAACTAAGAAGTGAATAAACTCCCTAGCCCCAGTCGATCACTGTGCGTCCAGCAGACTCACCTGGTTCACTCAGAGGATCTATGTGAAGAGACGGCAGGGCGACTTGGTACTGAGGTCCCACCATGATCTCCTAGAAGAGAAGAGTTACAAGGGAAAGCAGGGTCAAAGCAGTTTTCTTCAACTCAGGTATCCAAACAGACTGCACATCAGCCATGAAGTGACCTCTGAACCTGCAGCGGAACCACAGGTCTGGACTAGCACCTCAGCTGCAATGGCGGTCCATGCTGACACCTGCCACTTTATGCTCAGTCAGGAACCCACTACCCCGCTTACAGACCCACCCTCCCACCTCAAATGGCAGCACTTCTGGAAGTGAAGTACAATCATAAGTACTTGTCGCTGCACAGGTCAACTGCAGGTAAGTGACGACAAGTAAACGGGTCAAAAGAGAGATGTGAAGTTATATACCACTGCAAACTGCGTCATTTACACTGGTACCTGGAGGGAGCTTTGCACCCCTCACTTCAAAAATTAAATACAGCCACACTCATCGGCGATTTGAGTTGAGAAATATGGGCTCTAACTCAAAAGTGAGACTTTTTTATAGGTTTGCAAGCGCGGCGCATCCTTCGTTGAGTTACAATGTGACCAGATTGCACTATAATCGTGGGAATGCACTGCACATGTGGAATCACTTTTCTAATCACCGAAGAGACTTTGTTGAGCAGTGGTTCATGATGCACGAGGGTCTAGCCCCACCAGAGACGAAGGATGAGACTGGGTTTCTCACCTTCTTATAGTCGTTCGATGGAAGAGAATCATCAGAAGAGGCAGTGGAAGCGGAGGAAGAAGACTCCTTGTCTTCGTCTGCGAGGTAATTTGCTGTTAGGGAAGAAAGGACTAGGTTAAGTGGCTGACAGGGCACACTCCTCCATGCTTCAATGACAAACCAAGTACTTCATGAGCTAGTCCATGTCAAATTTAAACAAGCCTAACTACAAAATCCACTGACCAAACAGACAGCCTGAGATTGTCAATCCTTTCACTCACACCAGGGTTTCTGGCAATCTGAGACCATCTCCGTGCTCCTCACACCTGGTCCCCTCACTGAACACCAGCGGCACTGCCACCTTGCCAAGACGACACAGCAGCAGCCCAGTGGGATGGCATCACTACCACCTCTCAACAAGGGATACAACATGTCTGCTCTGAGCACTAGGTATTCAACACACTGACCAAACAACAGTGCGGGGGTTTACTTTAAAACCTGTGCTCCCTGCTCCTTCATGTGTGTTCATGTCACTAAAATAAAAAATACCCCATATGATAGCAGCAGGACACACTTACAGCCAGTGGTGCTTGGAAATAGGTCAGAGGCAGCATGGGAGGTCACGGAAGGAGTAAGCTCATCTGCTGAGGACTGCGTCTCTTCTTCTTCTTCCCCTGAGAGCAAATCTTTTGCAATCTGTTCCTACCAACACAAATATACATAAACAAATTGTTACAAAAGCCTACAATGTGGGGAGAACTGGGGCAAATATAGGTCCCTTTCTGGGGCACATTTGAAGTTCCGATCCACGTGCGTTGTTTTAATTCTTTTAAAATTAGTTTTACTATTCATAACATAGGACAAATTCACAGAATACAACAGAAAGAGCATACACAGCAATCATAAGTAGTTCAAGTAATCCATTTCCACTAATTCTTAATATCTATATTATTGCAAAAATATCCTCCCAATACATTACATTGTTGTTTAACATCTACTTATAATACTATTCAATGAAAAAAACAAAGTTTAAAACTTAGTTATAGTTAGGAAAACGTTATTTATTCTTTCTATACAAACCACACTTAAAACGACCTAAACATTAGAATTTCTATTAAAGGCACCACATTTAAATGACTATAACTTTATTTCTTTTTTCTATACAAAGCACACTTAAAGTACACAAAAAATAAAAATGTACAAGTTACAGTTATATCTTCAATTTATAATTTATGAACCAACTTCACATTAATATAACTAGCACACCTCCATACACACCGTTTTCTGCTGGCTAACCACAAAACAATAACTATAACTCCACCATGCACTGCTTATACCCTTTCATATTACATCACTTATACCATGTGAACTCATAACATTTATAACAACACTTATGACGTCTCAAATCCCATCATTTCTGAGAACACAGTTCCTTTCAAACCTGAAATACTGCCTTATCCAACGTATCTAAGTTTATTTTATTTTCTAAACAACTAAAGGCTCGTATAAGAGCCACCCCATACTATGTATAATTTAATATTTTTTTTAATTTTTTTTAAAGTTTACTGGTACTACGGTACTTCCTATAAGCTAATGCAGTACTACTGCAGCAGTCTGTAACTTAAAAAAAATAAACACATAAGTGGCATATCCCTACCACTACTACCTTATGTGGACTTTCTGAAGCCTACTTACAGTATATTTATAACCTCTTCTGCTCTATTTTTTATATTAATTTACAGCACACAGCCAAACCTCTCTTGCCAGTCCAACATGGCTACCTTTTCACAGTGGACTACCTGCCAGTAGCCAATCATATTTTGCGATGTCATTGCTATCTACTGTGGTAGTATCACAGCACTATCGCGACAACCAATATCACTAACTTGTTTTGCTTTATAACGTAGCCATCAATAAACCAATTTAGTTGCCATGTGAAAAAGGATCACCTACACAGTATACTATACATTCCTGTGAAATTTCATTCAAATCCGTTCTACCGTTTTGGCGCTACATCTAATAAAAAAGTCTATGTAAAATGCCTGGGGGCCCAAATCTATTTTGGACCCCCCTTTTTTCTTAGCACCCCCTTAATCAAATGCCGCAAAACTTTCCATTATCCGCCAATGAACAACCAGGAATAGTTCTGGAAAGTGTCGGGGAGATTCGTCAAATGGGTGCAACGTTATTAAGGGGCAAAAAGTCCAAGAAATTCCTACCTCTGGCAACCCTAACTATAACTACAGCGTGGTTACTGCCACTCTGTAATGTAATATATACATATATGCTCGAGTGCAAATCAGGATTCTAATACAAAACAACGTGTGTTAATAAAAATAAATAGTACAAATGAAAAACTATTATATTGTCTAAAAAAACGTCTAACCATTCTTGTATATTTTCAAACTAAAATATCTTTCAAACATTGCTTTCTTTTCTGCTGACCAGGCCACAAGCTTTCAGATCTTTTCTCATTATGTAGATTCAGTATTTGACTTACTCAAACAATCAATCAGGGGTTTATAAAGCGCAGCTACTCACCCGAAAGCATCTCAAGGCGCTGAGAAGAGGGGGGTGGGGGGCGCTGCTGGTCCTTCAGGAACTTGGAGAGTGTAGGTGTCCGTCGGAGGTGGAGAGGGAGGGAGTTCCATGCCTTGGCCGCGAGGAGAGAGAAGGAGTGTCCTCCTGTTCTGGTCTTCTTGATGCGTGGTATCGTCGCACGGGAGAGCTGGGCTGAGCGGAGGGATCTTTGGGGTGTGTGGAACGAGAGGCGGTTGTTCATGTAGGCGGGTCCGGTGTTGTGGAGGGCTTTGTGGGCGTTGGTGAGAAGCTTGAAGGTGATTCTCTAATTGACGGGGAGCCAGTGTAGTGTCCATAGGTGTTGGCTGATGTGGCAGTGGCGCGGTAGGTTGAGGACTAGTCTGGCGGCGGTGTTCTGGACGTTTGCGAGTGAGGTTCTTGTTGATCCCGGCGTAAAGTGCGTTGCCATAGTCCAGTCTGCTGCTGATGAGGGCGTGGGTGACAGTTTTCCTGTGTTCGAGGGAAACCCAGTTGAAGGTCTTTCGGAGTAGGCGGAGGGTGTGGTAGCAGGAATAGGTAACAGCGTTGATCTGGCGGTCCATTTTGAGGTCGGAGTCCAGGATGATTCCGAGGTTGCATGCGTGGTTCGTGGGGGAGGGAGGGTTGCAGGGGGCCACCAGGTGTCGTTCCAGGCGTAGGGGTGTGGGCCCATGATGAGCACCTCGGTTTTGTATGTGTTGAGTTGTAGGCAGCTGTCTTCATCCACCTGGCGACTGCTTCCATTCCTTCTTGAATGTTGTGCTTGGAGATGTTGGGTTCGTTGGATAAGGAGAGGATGAGTTGGGTGTCGTCCACGTACGATCCGATATTAAGTCTGTGTGATCTGACGATGGATGCAAGCAGGGCCATGTAGACGTTGAACAGGGTGGGGCTCAGTCGTGAAATTCACTTTATGCAATTAATTATGGATAAAAGAACCTTTTCCTATGGAAGGAAGAATGTTGGGTGTCTTAGGAATGAAATCATGGTGGTGTATGTTCAGTCTGACTCCATAGATCATCTCTACAGCGCACCCTTACGGAACCCATGTATCATATCAGATTTCCACCAAGACTCCCAAAATCACCGCACCTTTTCAAATCTCCAGACCCCCTTGAACCAGACTGTCATATTTCCACAAATGTCCTAAAACCCCTGAACGAATGTCTCATTTTCAAAAGTCACTCCAAAACCCTTATTCCATGTAACATCTGCACACACCCTCTCACCCCCTTACATACTGTCACATTTCCACAAGTGTTCCCTAAACCAATGTACCTTCCAGTGCTTAATTTGTAAAAGAATAAGTGAAGGGGCCAAACCTTTGCTCAGAAGCCTTCATCCAGAGCTATTTATTGCCTGTGGGCTGAATACCAAGGCTGCCTAGTGTCGATTCTATGTTATGCCTATTTAGTCCACCATCAGACACTCTCTGCCCCTTTAGCTCACTCTAGAATGTCCTTTTTTCGTCCCTACATTCTGCCTTTCTCTTCCTATTTCTTTCCTCCTTGTCTGCGTAGTTCTCTTTCTTGCTCTGGGTCAAGGTCTGGTGAGGAAAAGTAAGTGCCAGTTCCCAGAAATAAGTGCTGGTGGTCGCCAACAGTTCAAATTAAGCACTGCTTTTCCTACTTCTACAGACCTTCCCAAAACGCCGGAACTCAGACACATCTCCATGGCAGAGTACCAAAGACATTGCGCTCCTCATTATGGTGCATTGATTTCATAAGTCACTTAAGTGTCTTATCTAAGAACCACCTAACTCCAAATAAAGGATTAACTTTAGGTTCAAGTATTCTTTAATTGTATTCATATCTCTGCAAATGTTCTTTAAATGCAAGTTGAAAGTCTATACCCAGCTCCTAACTCCAGCCACACCTGTGTTTTATGAATTACTCTTCTGAATTCTTCACACAGGAGGAGTTTTGGTGGGAAAAGCTTCAGGGATAGCAGTGTTTATTACTTCAGTTTTAAATCTTTTCCATTATTTGATCCTGGTAATTTGTACTTTCACAAGCAGCTTGTATTTATATTTACCAGTATCAAATGACCCCTCAGAGTTGCTATATCTGATGCATTATAAATGTTAATCTGATGCGTTCCAGGAATAGGCTGTTATTCTCATGCAGTCCTGACACAGCGCACGTGGGACATCCGTCTCCTTGTACATACACATTACAATACACGGTAATGCCTTAAAGGATTCCAGCGTCTGATAACATTTATCATTAAAAGTCTAACACTGGTCTTAAGTGACTGAGAATCCACAGAGACTTCAGACCAGAAGGACACCACTCCTTGGATCCATGCAGCGTGGAAGCCCAGTGTGAGTGGACAAGGCACCTGCACCTCTGCAGTGGCCGAAGAGTGACTTAGAGACAAGTCTTACCAACTGCTGGCTTCTTACAGGCTCATAAAGTCACAAGTCCTTCCAATCCAACGCTAAAAGGGCTGGGGCACTCTAGCTGTACCTTGCCACAAAGCACTCACAATTTCCATCTGACCGACTGGGACCAAATGCTGCACAGGAGAAATTGCATTCTCAAAAATCAGCAAGCAATCCACTCTTGTGACAATAGTGAACAACTAGAAATCACAAGGAAGGTAGCGCTTGGAGGAGGTATTTTATCGTGTCAGTGTACCTTATTCTCAAATCCTAAAAGACATGAGATTTACAGACACAACGGTGGGTACCTGTTAGCAGTATACTAGTCCCTGATGGAATTTATGTCCATTAAATGTCCAATGATGGTACTAAAACTGGTAGATACACAAAGATGCACACTGTTGCATTTGTACACGTGTGTGATCACCACGAGTACTGAGCACCCACTGATCTGCTACAGTGGTTAGCATCGTATTCTTATGTTCTGTAACTTAATGCTGAATTAAGCATTGTGTTGGCCAGCCTCTTCAGAGGATCTTTTGCTTGCCTGCATATGTTGATATTATTTTGAATTCTTTAAGCTGCTGATGATTAGTGATAAGGTGATTCTAATCTGAACACCCTAGACTAATCACTGAGAAACCTTTATGACTCAGGTTATTTTTGGCTCGAGTGAAGGCCAATCCTCTTCATATAACAGAGGGTGAATTCACAGAGCTATGTGTCCCATTTCCTTCCAAAAATGAAGAAATGTAGCATCCTTCCACCTCGCAGGCTGACTTTGGCCATTATCTAAACCCCTATTGTAGGAAAGTAGGATCTGCTTCTTATGGTTACCCCCACTTTTTGCTTGATGTTACACTGTTTTGACTAGTCTGACTGGGATCCTGCTAATCAGGACCCCAATCTATCTGCTTTCTCCTTTAAATTGTTATGCATGTACTTTGGTACACTCCAGATTGGATACTGGGGTACCCTTATAAGTCCCTAGTATATGGTACCCATGTACCCAGGGCATAGGTACCCCAGAGGCCTCCCATGAGCTGAAGCATGTATTATGCCACCCATGAAAGGCCATGCAAAATGGAACTACAGGTCTGCTACACCGACCTGTATAAGCTGGTGCTTGCACCACTTACTTTAGGTATAGGTTCACTATATCTATAGGTCACTACACTTAAAACTTATAAGTCACCCCTATAGCAGGCCTTAACAATCCTGAAGGCAGGGTGCTGGGTTTTACGTGAGAGGGTGCCCCTGCATGAGCAGAGCCCCTCTGCAGCCTTCGGAGACCATTCTCCCGGGTTGTCTGTGACTCAGCCGGACATATAGGTAGAGGTGCATTATAACCTCACGGTAAATGCTATCTCGAAAACGGCTGCATAGAAACATATTGTGTTTGGTATCAAACAACTTGGAATCATACCTCCACACCGGTAACCGGTGTGTGAGGTATGATTCCACCCTTCTGAAGCGAGCTTCGTGGGGTCACTGGTCTATCCGGTGCCAGCCTTCTCGACCCGGTCAGCACAAAATGGATGCTGCCGACCACAGACACATTTCTGCCCTCCTGCTGCTGAGCCAAGCTCGAGCACAGGAAGGCAGCACAATAGGCATCCTGTCACAGGGAGGTGTGACCACCTCCCAGACAGGATTTAGTGTATTGGGGCTGGGTGGGTGCACTCTGAGAGTGCCTGAAAGTCTGCACCTGGGGCACATTTGGTATCCCTGTGCATAGTCCAGCTCACACCAGTTCTGGGAGCCGTTGGCTCCTGCTCTGGCGCAAAACTGGACAAAGGACATGGGTGTAACCACCCCTCTTGTCCTGACCCTCCCCTAGGAGGGTCCCACGACTCTGTCCAACCCTCTCCCGTGGGTACAAAAGGGCTTACCTGGCTGTAAGACTTTAGATTTTAAGTGGACAAGATTCTACAAGAAGAAACCACTGATCTTCGACCGTCTGGACACTCTGGACTTCGCTGGGCCCGACTTCGTCTCCCTCTCCGTCCAAAGCTTTGTCTGTGCCCTTGCTTCATACAGGCTCCGTGCAGGACCTGTGGTGCACTAAGGACAACTGAAGAATCTCCCTTGGGGTGAAGGAGTCACTCTCCTGCATTCGCAGGCACCGTAAAGCAACTGACCGGTCTGCTGATCCTGAGCTCCTGCGGACTCGAAGGCTCCAGCAACACAGGAGGTGGGTTCCGAGTTCCTTGAGGTCCAGCTGCCCTCTCACCGAGTTTGAGGCGTGTATCCCTCTTGGGGACCGCATAACCCGAACCCCTGTGCACCGGGTACATTTGCAAGTGCATATGCTTTTGGCGATTACCGAGCTTGTGCATTGGACTCCGTGTAATCCTGACCCTGAGCAGTATTTCCACTAAAGAATTCCAGCCTCCTCGCACCTACTGCTCCGTGGGTTGGTACTTTGTAATCTTGCTCGAGGTCCACTCGCGACTCCTGGTCATTCGGCCTGTGGGTCATCTTGAATTCTCTTGGGCTTTCCTGGCTGCTTCAGACGTGCCCTGACTCTCCATTGCTTGGGGAGTCCCCAGGACCTAGCTGGTCCTCACCTTAACCTGCTTGACCTTCCTGCATGGGTTGCTTTTGCCAAGGCTTGTTGGTGCTCCAGCCGGACACCGACCCCTCAGCACTCGACATCCTTCGTGGGACAGCTCGCATCTGGCTCCTGGTCGTCCTCGATATCTCCTGGTCCTCATGGCTGCAGAGTCAAGCATCCCTTCTTCGCACCTGAAGCACCCGACATCGGTGGGCATTCGTCTCCCGAGCCCCTGGTCACCCTGAAGTGACCCAGACTCTGTCCGCTCTGCTTTCAGGTTCCTTTCTTCAAGAATCCATCCTTGGATTCCACCGGACCCTTTTCACCTTCACGGCAGCAGCTCTTCTTCGCAGCCCTCCATTGAGAACGACGGCGGTTTCCGACACCACTCCAGGCCTATGCACCCGGCTACTCTGGGATAGGTAACGCGGGTACTACGGTATCCACGGGTGGGGTGGCTCTCCAACCTCCCAAGTTCCAAAGGGTTTCCTCGTAGTCCTCCTAGAAGGGTCCTTAAACTGTGAAATTGCAACCGCGACTTCCCCATAGAATGGTACGGAGCCCGCGGTCGTGTTAACACACTGCACCCGTCCTCCGTGGGGTCCCTATCTACTAACTTTGGGTGGTTCCTTGGGGTCCCAACGATTCTACGTGCTCCAGACCTTGTCTTGACCCGGGTTGCGGTTGTTATACCACTATTTTAGTATATGGTTTGGTCTCCCCTGGAGCCCACTGTGTATTGTGCTACTTACAACTGTTCTATTGATCTCGTATTGTGTGCTTTGTGTTCTATCCTCGGGTAGAGGATACTAGAGAGTGTTATATTAATAAATACCTATTTTTATATAACTACTGTGTGGTTCTCCTTTCATTTAGTTAATGCAGGAGATGTAAAACAAGCTGCTTTACATTCCTTCAAGATTAAGCCTGAAGGCTGCTCTCCACAGCTACCACTAGGATAGCTTTCTAAAGGTTATGTTTGACCTCATACATCATAAGGGTCGTTTGGACTGGTGCAAGGTGCCCACTTTAAATAGTGGGCAGCATATACGACGCCAACTTCTCACACCTATCACCACTATCCACTACATACCCGATGGCAAGAGGTGCTTGAAACTGGGTAGCGCCCAGAAAAGCGAATGTCAGACTGCAGCTGCACCATGACAATTATGGCTTCCCTAAAGTTCATTTTATTTACCTTTAATTCCATGTGACCTTTTTCAATATTTTCGATTTTTGTCAGGAACAGAGTTCAAGCATTCAACAATGTTTTGAAGCAGACACATGGACTTTTTGTATTAAATTGCTGCTACAGAAACTCAAGACTTTCTGTGTGATGTGCACGTTTGTGATCTCATCTAGATCAGCTTAAGAGACTACAACTATTAGTAAAGTGTTACTTTGTGCCCACATTAGTGTGAGAATGCTATTGTTGAAAACCTATCAACAAGCTAAAAAAAACAAAAACTAATTATGAGACACTCTATGTTCAAAAGGATTGTTAAAGGATGGAAACCACCAACCCAGAACTCAAAGCTCACGGATTATAACCATAACTGAGGAAAACGTCTTATTCATCACAAAGGTGATCACGAGTTCAGGTGCAGCCGACAGGTTCCATTTCTGATAGTCAAAGCGCTCCCAACACATGCGGACACTTGCTACACAGACATCTTTACCTTATCCAGGGTCATATCTGGCAGGATAGCGGGGACATCATTGCTCTCGCTTTCCTGTTCCGAGATGGGATCAGAAGCTTCGTAACCGTAGAGTGCCAGAAGCTCCTCGAATGGCATGTCGGTGTCCTGAGGAAAAACACAAAGAAAAAAGAAAGTGAACAGTCACACTCAAAAGACCAAAAGACAGTGTAGAAAAAGGATGCGCAATGCAGGCAGAGAAACAGAGTCCAGACAGTTGCAGATATCAGGAGATGGAGTTGGAGAGAACATGGCCAAAGCCCCCATCTATAGGACCCTCTTCCAATCATGGACCATTAGGGAGACTTTCATCTTTCCACCTCTGGCCCAACATACAATGCAAAGCCCAGCAGGCTGCATGCACAGGGCCAGGCCAGGGGCCTAGCCACAGCTCTCATTTACATGGACTTGCCCTTCAACCAGTCTAAGGCCCGTTCAGACTCGGCCTCGCTGCCTCGAGTCCCCACCTTGTTCCTGAACTCCTTCTCTCTCACTCTCCTCTCCTTCTCTTGCCCTTCCTTCGATTTTTCTCTCACTCTTGTGCCCTTCTCTTGTTCTTATTCACTCTCTCCCTCACGCTTTGTGTCATCATCCTATGTCTGTTCACTCTCTCTAACACACTTTTGCCCGCTTTGCCTTTGTGCCGGATTTCCTTCGAGACCAATTCCTTTGTGCCCCCTTTCCTTCGGGACTGATTCCTTTGTGTCTGTTTTCCGCTCTCCACTCTCTGTCTCACTCTTTGCGCGTATCATTTGTGCCCATTTTTTTCCACTCTTTTTTCCCCACTTTCCTTTGTGCCAGCTTTCCTTTGTGCCCATTTTCCTCCCTGCTCTCCCCTGAGACTCTCCCGCATCCTCTCTCCCGTGCTTTAATGGCTGTCTTTACATGAGTTTCCCACGCGTGCCTTCCTTTGCCTTCTGCACTCCACCCTTCCCTAGCCTCACCCCCTCCCAGGACCTACTTAATGATCGACCATGCCACTGGCACGCCAAAGGCAAGCCCTTCTGTGTCCGTCCATGCCTGGACCACACCCAGCGCCACGAACACTAATCCGCCCTAACACTGCCGCTACACAGCCTCCCACCTACAAGCACTCAACACCAGATGCCGCAACAACAGCTGCTTCCACGCCTCACCCCGCTCCACGGTAGGATCTTTCTCATGCACTAACTGCCACTTCACCTGCACCAGCACTCCCACTGCATGCACCACACTTGCCTCACCCCACCTGGCATAAATGCTCCTTAACACCAGATCTCTCAACAAACATGCCACCGAGCTCTAGGACACCATCGGTACACATTCCCCGGACATACTCTTCCTAACCGAGACCTGGCTCAACCCCTCATCGGCACCCACCATCGGCATGGCCACACCACTTTGTTACAAGATCTCCCGCTAGCACAGACCGAACAAGTCAGGAGGCGGACTCTCCGTCATCCACAAGGACTCCACCACCTGCACCACTTCCACCGATGAGAACATGACTTCATGAAAATATGCACTGCTGACTACAAACCCACAACCACACCATCATCAAAGACACCCTAGCTTACCGAACCACCAGACTAGGCACCACCTTCAGCAATCTCCTCACCGATTTCATCGCCCCAATCACCAAACAACTTAATCTTACTCGGCGACCTCAACTTCCATCTTGATGATCCCCAAGATCCGAACTCCACTGACCTACTTGAGAGCCTAGAGAACCTCGGACTCACCCAGCTTGTCCAAGGCCCGACCCACAACGCAGGACACACCCTCGACCCCATTGTCACAGCCAGCAACATGATCAAATTCAGCCACCTCACTCCGCTCATTTGGACAGACCGCTCCATCGCCCACTTCTTCATCGATGCACCCCAACTCCCCATAGCTCAAACTAATATCAACCTCAGACACTGCTGGAACAAGATAACAGAAACAGACTGGACCACGTCCTCAGTACCCACCAACCAACGCTCATCAGCGACCTGCACTCTGACATTAAAGCCTTCAATAACTGGATCACAAACTGCACAGACACCCTAGTACCCCTGAAGGTAGTCAGACAATCAAAATCCAACACGCGAGCCAGCTGGTACACTGAAGACCTTAGTAACTTCAAACACCACTGCAAACAGCTGGAGAGAAGACGGAGAACCAGCCAGGACTTCACTGCAAGAAACACATACAAATCTGAGCTCAGAAAATATCACACCCAAATCAATGAGGCCAGAAAAGCAGCCCATGCTTTCGGACTGGAAACCAGCTCCAAAAACTACAAAGAGCTTTTCAACATTGTCAAACATTTCTCCAACTCCCCAGCCGCCACCAAATCCATCACCCCACTGCAAGACCTTTGCGGCAACCTCTCCGAATTCTTTCACAACAAAATTCTCAAGATCTACAGCAACTTCGATCCCCAACGTATGACACAAGTCCTCATCAAACAGCTGCCCACCGCCACCAAATCTGACCACCAGATCCCAAACTGGAAACCACTCACTCCAGAAGACACCGCAGAAATCATGAGAACATTACACTCCGGGAACTCACTGACCCCTGCCGCCACCATATCTACAACCAAGGAGGAACTCTGATCAGCTCCCACCTCACAACCATCATAAACGTCTCCATCCAAAGCAGAACCTTAACGGACAACAATATCACAGCTCTCCTGAAAAAACCCTTAGCAGGCCCAAATGATCTCGGCAACTACAGAACCATCTCACTCCTGCCCTTCCGATACAATGTCGTGGAGAAAGTTATCAACAAACAACTCCCCAACCATCTTGAACACCACCACCTCCTGGACATCTTGCAGTCTGCATTAAGTAGCAACCACAGCACAGAAACGGCTATCATCGCAGCAAAGGACGACATCCGGACTATCATGGAAAAGGGGAAACTGCAGCGCTTATACTACTCGACCTTTCCGCAGCCGTCAATAACGTCTCCCAAAGTATCCTCATCACAAGACTCCACAACTCCAGAATACATGGTCCCGCCCTCAGCTGGCTGGCCTCCTTTCTCTTCAACAGGACCCAGCGAGTCAGACTCCCGCCCTACACCTCCAAACTCAAGAAGATCATCTGCGGAGTCCCTCAAAGATCATCGCAAAGCCACATCCTCTTCAACGTCAACATGGCACCTCTTGCTCACGTCATATGATCCCACAGAATCAACAGTCTCCTACGCAGATGACAATCAGCTCATACTCTCCCTCACAGACAACAACCACACCACAAGGACAAATTTCACAACCTGCATGTCCAACGTAGCTAACTGGATAAAACAGAACTGCCTAAAACTCAAAACCGATAAAAAAGAAGTCCTGATCTCCATGGAACTCCTTCTGCTGGCTAACCGACCTAGGACCCACACCCACTGACCAAGCTAAATACCTCAGCATCATCTTGGACAACAGAATCACAATGGTCAAACAGGTGTACACTGCCATCTCGTCCTGTTTCTTAATCCTGCGTATGCTCAGTAAGATATTCAACTGACTTCCCACTGACACCAGAAGCCCAGTCATCCCGGCCCTCATCACCAGCAGACTAGGCTTCAGCAACGCACTCTATGCCGGCATCACGAATCAACTCACAAAACACTCCAGATTACCTAAAACGCTGCCGCCAGACTCACCCTCAACATCCTCAGCAGATCACACATGACGCCCCTCCTCAGAGTTACACTGGCAACCAATTCAGAAGCGCTGCCTGTTCAAACTGCTCACCCACGCATACAAAGCCCTCCACAACGCCAGACCTGCCTACCTCAACCACCGCCTTAACTTCCACCAACACACCAGGCAACTACGCCCAGCCACACTTCCTCACACAAGGACACCCCGCATCCACAGAAGCACATCAGGAGGACGCTCTACATCGCTACTCGTGTTCTGCAACAAACTAAAGACCTGGCTGTTCAACTAGGAGCCTGATCGGCGTACTCATCTACTCCAGCATCTGGCTAGCACTCGGTGATAAGCGTGCTTTACAAATCCACCTAACATAACACAAGACAGGAGATGGTCCAGACAGCAGCCTGGGGCATCCTAGGTGGTCCACAGAGCATCATTCATACAGAAAAACATACTTAAAGGTAGATATGATGTGATGCAGGGTGTCATCTGCTGGGCTTTGGGAAGCAGTTTACAGCATGCACCATTCATGTTTAGTTTTTCATTCTTTCATAAAAAGTTAATTTTCCCACTATAGAATCAAAGATGCTGCGACTGATTATGATAAGTGCCTGCTGGATGCTGTCTATGAAAGGGGTAACAGCCGTCTCTATAAAATGTCTTTTTACCCAACACAACAGCTCACATGTGCACCATCCTCCCCCTCTGGACAACCTTTTATACTGTATCTCTAGTGTTGTACACGTATGCGCTGTGCCTGTGAGCAAAGTATGTATTACACCTGACCGCCAACAAACCTGTGCACATCACTGCGTCCATAGGCAGATGTCCAGCCTTCCTTCATATCTTTAAGTCCACACTCTAACCTCTACATCCCTTTATCTGGCAATACACCACATGCATGTGAAATACTCCATTTTAGGCATCATTCCATATACTACATTTTTAAACATCCCCACTTTATTTTATTTGGGTTACTTATAGAGCGCACTTACACTCATGGGTAGAGTCCCATGGCTCTTTATTGCAGAATGCGTGTATCCATTTTTATATTGTAAACAAGGAAAACTCCCATGAACCCCCCCTTATGTACGCAATTGTAACAAGCTGGATGGAAAGGGGACAATGTTGTCCCCTCCCATCCATCGCACATGCAGAGTTCAAGGGTGTGGGGCTACCTGCCATGTCATGGTAAGGAATTAAAAGTAGCAAAGCAAAGGGTTGGGTAACCTGCAACACATCTGCAAAATATGTGGCGTACTGTACCCTTACACTTTCACAGATACTCATTTTCCAAACGTGAATCTGACAATACCCATGTGACGTAGGCTTTTACCCAAACAGACATCAATGAAAGATGCATGTGCAACGTAGCATACCAATGTACTATAACTGGAAGTCTGCAAACGACTATGTACTCACACCCCTCTATCCTACCTGTGTACCTGATCTGTGCATCTGAACGTACTTATGTATCTAAGCAGGACTTCAGTAAAACCCACAAATTCATACCACGATCATATGCACAGGTTTTATCATACCCAAGATCTATACCCAGAGCTCTACAGACACTCAAACCTATGTATGACACAAATGTACGATACCTGTGCATCGCCAAAGCCTTTCCCCAGCTCCTCCATGACTCTGTCTGACGTCCCGTCCTCATCTCCCTTCTCCTCTCGGATCCCATAGCTCTGGGAGAGGATCTCAGTCAGGTTAAAGCGGTGATCAGCCGAGGCCATAGAAACCACTGTGAGACAGAAAGTCAAGTAAGATGGCAGGTGGGAAAGCAACAGCAGTGAGAAGTCTGCATTAAAACAGCATCTTATGTAGAATGCTACTGATTCACAGACCAAGGCAAGCTGAAGAATTTGTTACCTGCTAACAAATCAAAGTGGATGGAGAGGGACCATACTTTATTCAGGCAGGACATTCGTTTGTCACTGAACCACAGTATTGGGAGAGAGCGCGAGTGGTTCCAGTGGGTAGCGAGGGTCACAGTTGTTCCCAGCTCAAATCTATGTTATATCAAGAGGTCTAACTTAAGCAGGACAAAAAGCCCTCCTGAACACTTAATGGCCAAGGAATCAACTACATTTTCAATACTGAAGTCAGGCTCTTCAGCGACTGACACATCTACGGGAGTGTGGGGTGGGGACCACCACGCCCGCAGCAATGTTTATCTTCAGGTGTTCTGACTTCATGGTATCAAACTGCTCATTCGCTGATGAGTCGGCTTGTTACCATTCATCTTATGGTTAGAATTCTGAGTCCATAGTGGGTTGAATTCTGTTGAGGCTAACTTTAAAGACTTGGTGATCTGTTCTCAGGTGAGCTGTTGTTCCTCGGGCTATTGGTTGGTGCGCAGAGAAGTCAGAATTTGCAGTCTCAATAACGCAGAATCCTCAAAAGTCGCAAATGCGGTCATCGACAGACCCTTAACAATAAAGGCTTTTGTAGCGCAAGTAAGAATCCTTAAAGTATTTCCACAATGCAACGTTGAGCCCCTAAGATGGCATGAATCAGGAAGCCTTCTTATAGAAACATCAAAATAATGTACACTGGGAGTCTTGTGCATATTTTCATTTCAGAGTTCTTGGAGAGCTCTTGGAGAGCTCTGGAGGTCTACGATATATGGTGCCATGGCAAGACAGCATCCTCATGAAAATCATGTAGACTGTTCACATCAAATTGTTGCACACGGCTTCTGGCACATCTTGAATCCATGCAGACATGAACGAATACATGATATGAGGATTAAAAAACGATAAAATACCTGCTACTGTCTGAAATCCGCTTTCCACAGGACATTGGTTGTGGGATGGGTAGGACACCACCCTTGAATTCTGCATTCCAACCGAGGCCTAGGAAGGGAAAGACAACAGCAAGTAAGAAACAGCCAGTGGTCCAGCATCACCGCGCGCAACTTTAAGGTGAACCATAATCTCCATCAACCTGTAGAAGCGAACCAAGGCTAAAAACATACGTGGAGACACAGACCACTACATGCTACTGCCATGCGAACACCTGAGATCCATTGTGGAATCCCATGAAATACTACTATCTGTCAAAATCATACTCCTCTTTAGCCGAGCACAGCTGTGGCTGCACACAAGCAGTTACAGCAGTATCTGACCCCCTTGGTGACCAATGTGAGGACAGGACGTAACATTACACATAGATGGTATAAGGAATCATGCCTCATCTTTCCTCGCAATACATCTCTGAAAAGCTTGCAGAGGTTAAAATACCACCCTCAGTCGTAACAATCCACTACCCTTTTCCCCGCCAGTCTTCCTGTACCTCTTAGCATTCCACACTTCCAACTATCCATAAAATCTCTAAATAACTATGTTCTGGCCAAGCTAAACTTGTATATACTCTGCCTTTACTGTGCAAAGGCCATCAAATCCAAATCCCACCAAGGCCCTCGTAAAATATGATTAGTGGTTAAATACCCAAACAACTGAGATACTGACTCCTGCTTCTCACACTTGGAGCTCCTGATAACGCTGGATGTCCGCACTCCAATCGTGGACAAACTATTGGATTTCCTTCCTCTACAACACAAACCCAGCACGTCCTCCCCTACCACTAGCCTTTCTACCCAGTTTAGCAAGAACAACTCTTAGGAACTAATGACCAACAAATGTAATAACTCATTAATACTGTTTTGTATAGCATGCAGCTGTCACCTACACCGCGACTCCTTAGAAAAGGAAATAATATTAGCAGGTTAATAAAGAACATATACATAACAGGTAAAACTGGAATTTTTAAAAAAAATTCTTTAAATGTGAAAGAGTTTCAAAACTGCAGGCTAAAAATAAGTTTGTATCCTCAGCTTGATTCATGGGAGCACCATAACAGCAAAGAGAATCTAACACGGAGAATCGGTGACCTCAACGGAAGCACTAGTATGACCTACCAAAAATAGAGCATGTGTTAGAAGCAAAAAGACTAAGTGATACTAAAGTCTAGAATATTGCCTCATGTTTTAGACATTGAAAAAGCTCCAATCTTCAAATAAAAATTACATTTTGATTTTAGTATATTTTTCTTGTGAATGGAATAGAATATTCTATCATTGGAGTATGAGCTTGGTGTATACGTGTTTCTGTTTGTTTGTGTATTATTTTGAGGTTGCAAAAATGGCTTACGTCGATGTCCCAGATTACCTGTAGCGATTCAGAGGAGGGGTCCTCATATTCAAAAAGTTAAGAACTGACTTGCTGACCAACAGCAAGTAACAAGAAAGTTATTTCCCTATTTTCATTTAATACAACTGCATGGCACTCCAAGGGGGTCAAAAGGCTGCATGCTGGTGCAAACGCAAACTAATAACTAAAGGCTGGACACTTCATTGGTTGACTTGTTTTAATCAGAGCTGGCCCCATCTGCCCCTTAGTGCAGTACTATTGACCTGCCAGGGTTTTAGGGCAGATAGAATTCCAAGCTTTACCCTACGATCAGACCAAACCAAACTGTGAACTCAGACGAAGCAATTTCAACATCTGAAGCGTCCATTACTGCATCCACCCCCAGTGAAGCAACTACTGCTAAGATGAAAGTGCCACCTCCTCTGAGTGATCCACAGAAGGTCATCAAAAACAGCTATCGTGGCAGCGCAAGCACAGATCTGTGTGAAAATGAGGTGCACCCAAACCACCATTGGTCAATTTAAATTAAAACATTTGTGAACTGTGACTTCTTATCCAAGGTAATGACACCTACATTAAGGTAATTTAAGTGACCAAAGATGCCAAGAAGACACCTCTAGCGGACGTGTAAATTTAATGAATTTGTTATAAAAAGATTTAAACCATAAATTTAATGAATTTGTGGTTATTCTCCCATGATACACATTCTATATAGTAGTTACCGCCCTCACTGAAGAACTCTACACAGAATTAATAGAGGTCAAGATCAAATACAATCACATCTGTTATTCATGACATATTGACAACGGACATCGCATAAGATCCGAAAGCATGCTTCAAAGGAATCATGTGCTATGCACAAGGTGCAACAAGTGTTGTCTTTTAGCATGCTTAAAGTCTGAAGCTCTAAATCATATGGCTCCTTCTCAAAACCACCTGAACAGAGATACAAATTTAGTGGTAACTCGCCTAGCGGGGCATCAGGAAGCCAATCTGGCACGCTAAAATGGAAAAAAATTCAGCAGGTCTTGAATCACCACAAACTAAAGACCTCAATACTGTTGGGCTCCATGCATCAACCTCCAGACATTATGAATTAAAATAGCCAAGGACTGAGGCAATGTTTATCAGAAGAATATTTTATCCCAGAAAATGACTACAATTCCCTTGTGTTTATCCTCATCGACAAAGACACCTATATCCACAGCGCATACAATGAACTCTCCGGAAACCAACACACTACTAACATCAAGGGAAAGGAGAATATTACAGACTTTGTGCCTTACGTGCAACAGCTTCCATCTTGAAATGACTCATATCTACATATCCAGTTGCTCCAAAGGGCTAGTTACTATCACACTTGTCACCTATAGTATACTGTGCATGGTGGCACCATGGCCAGTGGAAGGAGAGGCTCTTTCCTCGAGCAACCTCAAACGGACCTCTACTGCGTTCAGTCCTTGACAGGCGGGGCCACTAAGTTTTAGTACTTTAAAAACTATGTAGGCTAATTTAAGTGTACCATGACCTTAGATAGAAAGCAATTTAAATCAGATCAAGATTGGTGTAATGTGTCATATTTTGGTGCTTCAGTAATCAGTTTGCAGCAGATGGGAGCTAGGTTTTGAGAAGCTGGCCTAGTTTCAGGAAGGCCACTGAGTACGGTTAGTCTACATACCCCTTGTATCACAAACAATACTTGCACTACCCGTTTCACATTTTCATCATGTACAACATTTTGGATTGGTTTCAAGTGCTTCTCTTGGCAGTATGCATCTTTTGCATGTTATTTTATAGTGTATCTAAGTTAAACTGCTGTCAAGTGAAACAACCGATTTAATCTCATGACTTGTATTAGAGCACAGGAATCCTGTTTCAGGAGCAGAGAGGACACCCAGTTGCATATCGTATAGATGCAATTTTGATGTAATCAGTCTTTGTATGACATGATCTGAACCACTGAAGAACTGTTCCTCCAATAATAGTCGGGAAAAGGAGGTAGAGAGAGGTCAGAAGTGCTACGGCTACTGTCAAGTAGGACCAGAAGACACGCTTCACCTTCGCCCAGGCCTTTTCATGCCCTTCTTTGCACATGGTCCTGGTGAAAGGAGGAGTTAATGATCCATTTCTGAGGTGGGTGAGAGGAGCAGACAGCTTTGGACTGAATCGGTGGTATCAAATGGGTAGTTTTACAGTTCACACTGGAAAACATAACTTCCCCTGCAAACACGAAGGCGACCCAATTGCAGGAAGACAATTATCTGAGGCAACATTAGGCTCTGGAGTAGATGCGACAGGGTAAGGAGCAGTCACTGCAGAGGCAATCGTACTTGAGACCATTCACATCTTCTTGTTGAAGAAGTTAGCAATTTTTGACAAGTACTAATTAGATATGAGATCATATTTAGGAGTATTTGGAGTTTGAGATTCACCAACGCTGAAGACTTTTCCAGTCTGATTGTTGATGATTTTATTTGGTTTTAAAAAAGGTAGCCTTAGCGTGCAATATATAGATTTGTATTTTTTCCTGTGCTGCTTTAAATTTCAGGCCAGGGAGGGCAAAGGCTTTTCATCGATTTGCGTTTCAGGGCACAAATGGGTTATTCGTTCAACTTTAAGAAGGTGTGAATCAGTCTTTGGCTGTTGTTACTCTTGCTTTAGAGGAGTTAGTGTGAAGATAGCAGGGCTCAACTTATCTAATGATGTATTCCTAGGATTCCTGATCCTTTTATACTTGGTAGAGATTACCGGCTGACTTTAAAGATGAAGTCTATGGAGTATTAAAGTACTATGGAGTGATCAGACCTGTCAACTTGCACTTCCACTGTGACACGTGTGAGTTTGCTATAACCAGGCCAAGGCTAGATTAGATCCCTAGCAATGTGTGAGTTTTTGTGACGATTCTAATAAGCCTTTCGAAAAAATGAAAACCGTGCAGTTACTGCAGAATCAGCATTCCACTGCAAATTAAAGTCACTCAGAAGCAGAAGCTCTTTGGAGGAGGCAAGGCACAAGATCGGTGATGTTGGTCAGTTCCTCTAATGCTTTACTGCTGCCTGGTAATGATACGCCACTTCAATGTTTATGTGTGGAGTTTTGGACACTTGAATGTCAAGATGCATGCATTCAAAGGTGTGTGTTTTGGAGGCAACTAGCCCAGTGCATTTAATGTGATCTCTCCGTACTCATTCTAGCTTCTTTGACACTTATTCTGTCCTATCTATTCCTAGGTAGAACTTGATATCTTTGAAGAGCCAACAAAACTGTGACAGGTTTAGCCAAGTGGGAGAGGCAGGTAGGTCTCTCTGTTTGAAAGAAGACATCTAGATTTTATTGTCCGTTTGCATCCACGGGCATTAGCTGCAGCTGGTCTACATGTTCATTAGGAAACGTATGATCCTGGACACTGGCACGCACTGGTATTGTCATTTATCTGCGTTAGCAGAGAGAAGATATTGTGGCAAATTCCTGCGGTAGGTGGTAGTTTTTAGGTTCTCAACAATTCATGTTTGACTACCATGCTCAGAGTATGAATCCCGATACGCCACGAGCAGCCAGATATAGTGCATCTATTGAGGAGAAAATCTTGCTCTGATATTCTCAGAATTACATCTGGAGTAAACTAAATGATCCTTGCTGTGCGTAGGCAGTCACTGACAGCACAGATCCGGCACCTGTTACTAGGCCCACTCTTTGGTGAGGCAGGTCTAAGTCATCTACAGATGCAATCGACTGTCTCAAATCTATCTCTCATGGTTCAGTGCTGAAGGCAAGCTGAGGAGACTGCTAGCGATGCAAAGAGGGAATGACTGACTCAACCGAGATGCCCAAGTGATGAGCGTCTCCACTGGTCACACACACCAGATAATAAGATCATAATGAAAGTGGATTCCATAAATCTCAACAGGATGTGGTTGGATTGCCACCCTCTTCTGACAACATGGCTTGGACTACGATGAAGGCAGGGTGGGCTACCCCTTGATCTTTATTGTAGCACTTTACCAAATACAGTTCTAACCATCGTTTTGTCATCTCCTCCTTTGGAGTTTCCCAATTCGGGTTAGGTTTGCATCACTGATATTTCAGAGAGCGAGCCACACCTTACAAGGGCTGCTGCTCAGGAATAACATCTGTAACAGGATTGCAAGTGTACCTACTTCCAAGATGATATAGCCAACATAACAGAGTGAGTGCCTCAAGCAGGCGTTAATGTATTATGGTGCTCAGGGAGGTGACATGCCCCCCTTGCACTGCCCTACAAGCATCTTATTCTACCTCTGTAGTATGCACTGCGTCCGCTTGCTGTTCACTGAACCCACTTCAGCATGCAGTGCACCAACTGGCTTTGCACTGCAAGCCCTGCTTCGTACTCATTGCTCTACACTGCAATCTACTGCTTTGTAAAATGCACACCTTGGGCTGCACACACTTGGATTTGAATACACCTTCCCTCCTTCTTGCAACCTCTGGAATGGCACTGCATTGTAATCGCACTGCAAACACTTGCTCTTCCATCTACGACTTTGAAGTGTGCACTATAGGTTCTACACCTGCAGCCAGCTCATCAGTTCAGTCCTTGCACTGAGCACAAACGTTCTTCCATGGCTCCACAATATTTGTGAATATAGCAATACTTGCAGTGTTCCGCAGGTATGTTCATGGTGTCCTGAGCAGCATCCAGTGCATCCTTCACTGACCTTGTGCATGATGCACCCCTCCAATACGCACGGAGGCCCTCCCATTGCCTGGTGCACATACTTTGAGTGTGTTGTGCAGCCAGTATACATGCTGTAGCAATTGCACTGCACAGACGCCTTTGTGCATCATTCATCGCTCTTTCTCGGTTGTGCTACCGGTGTGGACGATGCACCTACTTGCATATTTGGACCATTCATCACCCTTGCATTGCTCTACTGCGATGTGCATGACGCACCCAATCGCACTGCTTTGAGGCCTGTGTCCAACAGGAACCTACTTGAAGTGAGTTCTTCAGCCCATGTTCAGCAGCCTGAGTGCATGACACATCGCCCTTGCAATGCTATGCAGCCCATACACATGCCATGACAGTTGCATTGCACAGCAGCCTAAGTGCATGACACACAGCATTTACACTGCTCTGCAGCTCATGTACATGCCATGACACTTGCACTGCACAACTTAAGTGCATGACACACCACCCTTGCACTGCAGCCCATGATTATGCAATGGCAGTTGCATTGCACAGTAGCATTGAATGACACACCACCCTTGCACTGCTTTGCAACCCATGTGCATGCCATGGCAGTTGCTTTGCACAGTAGCCTAAGCGCACGACACATCGCCCTTGGACTGCTCTGCAGCTCATCAACATGCCATGACCGCTGAATTGCACAGCAGCCCAAGTGCATGAAACCCCGCCCTTGCACTGCTCTGCAGCCCGTGTACATGCCGTGACAGTTACATTGCACAGCAGCATAAGTGCATGATATATCACCCTTGCACTGCTCTGCAGCCCGTGTACATGCCATGATAGTTGTATTGCACAGCAGCCTAAGTGCATGATATATCACCCTTGCACTGCTCTGCAGCCCGTGTACATACCATGGCGTTCGCATTGCACAGCAGCCTAAGTGCATGATATATCACTCTTGCACTGCAGCCCGTGTACATGCCATGATGGTTGTATTGCACAGCAGCCTAAGTGCATGACACTCCACTCTTGCACTGCCCTGCAGCCCAGGTACATGCAGTGGCAGTTGCATTGCACAGCAGCCGAAGGGCATGACACACCACCCTTGCACTGCTCAACAGCCCATATAAACGCCATGGCAGTTGCACTGCACAGTAGCTTAAGTGCATGAGACACCACCCTTGCACTGCTTTGCAGCCCATGTACATAGCATGGCAGTTTCTATGCATTGCAGCCTGGGTGCATGACACACCGCCCTTGCATTGCTTTGCAGCCCTTGTACATAGCATGGCAGTTTCTATGCATTGCAGCCTGAGTGCATGACACATCGCCCTTGCATTGCTCTGCAGCACATGCACACACTGTACAACTGCTGCGCTCTGCAGCCCATGTATACGCTGGCTGTGCCAATGCCCGACAGAACTTAGGCACAGAAGCCTAAGTGCATGACACATGGCCTCTGCATCGCTCTGCAGCTCATGGACGTTGTACCATTGCATGGCACAGCAGTTGCACACACTGGCCTTGCACTACAATGGAGCCAATGTACCTGAGTGCACGGCACACCGCCCTTGCATTGCTCTGTAGGCCATGCACACGCAGTGCCATTGCACTGCTCTGCAGCCCAGGTACCCGAGTGCATGACACTGCACCTGCACTGCTCTATAGTCCATGTAAACAACTGTGCCATTGCACTGCACACGTTATGCCATTGCGTTGCTCTGCACACGCTGAGCCGCTGCATTGGATCTGCACAGGCTGTGCCCTTGCACACGCGTTGCCATTGCATTGCTCTGCAGCTCATGGACACGTTGTACCATTGCATTGCTGTACACACGCTTTGCAATTGTAATGTTGTGCATCCCATGCAAACGCTATGCCGTTGCATTGCTGTGCAGCCCATGCACACGCAGAGGCATTGCACTGCTGTGCAGCCCTCAGCCCATGTACACCCTGTGCCATTGCATAACGCTGCAGCCCGCTAGCATGTTTGCAGGAGTGATGCACTCAGCAGGCCCTGTGGCCTGCAGCCCGGGCCCTGCACACCGCCCCGCACAGGCTCTCGTGCACAGAGCGGGGTGCTGGGGTCTCCCCGTGACTGTGCTGCTGTGGGGGGGCCTGCTCCCTCCCCTGGAGATGGGCTTGGGGGGACACACGCAGGCTGGAAAGTTTCGAAAGAGGCGGGGCTCCGGTTGCGCATGCGCAAACCGGGTGGCTCACTATCTCGCAGCCTCGTTGTTTCTAATAGCTCACTATTTGGCAGCTCCGTTCCTGGAGGGCGCCATCGGGGGCTCCCTGGGCCGGTTCTCCGGTCCAAGGGTCCCTGACCGACCTCTGCCCCCTCATTCCGCCCGGGAGTCCTCGGGCCCTCCGCCCCCTCCTGTCACCGCGGCCTCAGCTCCGCTCACCTCCGCCATGGCGCCGGCTCCGTCCGATCTGTGTGCGCGAGCGGCGCAGGCACCCGGATCAGGCGCGGCCCGCTGATTGGCTGCCAGGGTTGATCGACGTGCCGAGCTCTTGGGCGGGGCTTAGAGTGATGGAAAGACCTTAGGGGGCAGCAGAGAGGCCTCAGGGGTAGAATAGAGGCAGAATAGGAGCAAGAAGGGAAGGACAGATGAGAGGTGGCAGAAGACAGCCCTGAGGGGCAGAAGAGTGTCATGAGGGGCAGAAGAGAGGCCAGAAAATGACACTAAAGGGAAGAACAGTCCTAAGGGGGGACAGAGAGGCCTAAGGGGCAGAGAAGAGGCCAGAACAAGAAGGGCAGAACCAATGAGAGGTGGCAGAAGAGAGTCACGAGGGTCAGAGGAGAGACCAGAACAGGACAATAAAGGGAAGAACAGACCTTAGGGGGCAACAGAGAGGCCTGAGGGGCAGAATAGATGCTAGTACAGAAGCAGAAGGGGTAGAACAGATGTGAGGTGGCAGAAGAGAGTGCTGAGGGGCAGACGAGAGGCAGAATAAGCGTAAGAAGGGTAGAAGAGATGTAAGGTGACAGAAGAGAGTCCTGGGGGCAGAAGGAAGCCCACAGGAGAAGAGAGTCCAGAACACTAAAGGGAAGAACAGACTTAAGGGTGTAACAGCGAGGCCTAGGGCACAGATTAGAGGCCAGAGCAAAAAGGGCAGAACAGATGAGAGGTGGCAGAAGAGGGTCCTAAGAAGCAGAGCAGATCTGAGATGGCAACAGAGAGGCTCGTGGGTAAGAACAGAGACCCTGCAAAAGCATGTACAGCAGAAAGAACTGAAGAGGCAACAGAGAGACATAACGGGCCGGAATAGATTCATAAATTGCATAACAGACCTGAAGGGTCAGGAGAGAGGCTTCAGTGGACTAAACAGAGGCCTAAAAGGCAGAAATGAAGTCTGTGGGTAGAGTAGAGAAATGAGCGGCATAAAGGGGTCTTTGGGGGACCTAAAGAGGCTTGAGACTGAAAAAGTGTGAAAGGTAGAACAGAGGACTGACAGACAGGACGTAGGAATAGGGGCAGAACAGAAGACTGTAAGAACACAGAGGCCTGAAAGGCAGAGCAAGGGCCTAGATACAAGGCAGGGGCAGAATGGAGACCAAAAAGAAAGCACAGAAGCTTTAGAGGGCAGGGCACAGGCCGGAAAAGCAGAAGTTAATCCTGGGGCAGATTAAAAGCCTGAATGGTGCAACAGATCAGAGGAGGCACATGGTAGGCTCAGAGAACACTACAGTGGTCTTAAGGCAAAACAGTGACCAGAGGGGCAGAACTGTGCACCAAGAGCATTGTAGTAAGACAAGAGGGGCAAAACTGAGGCTTGAGAGGGCAGAGGCGTGAAGGAGCCCCCAATATTAGCACAGCGGCGTGAAATCGCAACGGAGAACTGGTGGGCAGAAACAAGAGGGGCAGAACACGGATCTGGAGGGAATACGAAAAGAGGCCTTACGACAAAGTAGACTCAAGGCGCCGACAGAGGCCTAAAAGGTGGAGCAGAGTATTACTGGGCAGAAAAGGGCAAGGGCAAAGCAGAAGCCAGAATGACAAAACAGAGGTCTAGAAGAAAAACAGCAGGGGCAGAATAGAGGCACGAGGGCCAAAACAGACGTGAGGCAGTGGGGCTCAAAGCAGGGGTGTGCAGGGTGTTGCACCACACCCATATATAATCTTTTATGGAGTTCAGGTGGAGAACTGACAATAAAGGCCTTTACTTATTACTCTGGAACCTTCGTTTGACAGAGTCCTGCTAATTCTTTTAGCACGGAGGGCTGTGTTTATCGTTCCTTCCTGCGACTGCGTGTTTGGTGTAGTTTGTAATTTTATCTATTGCTGGGGTAAAGGTAAAAGGAGGAAACTACAGTATTGCAGATGTTTTGTAACACATGTATGAATAAATATGTGCTTCCTATACAAAGTAAAATACAAATATTTTGAAATGTATATCAACAGCTTTGAATGTACATTCGTGGCACGTAAGGAAATAATGGCTTACCTGTATCTCCAGTTCTCCAGCATTGGTATCTTTCATAGATTCACATGCTTGAATCATTCCCAATCTGGTGACAGGGAATGATGATTCAAGCTTGTGAATCTATAATAGATCCAGTGCTGGAGAAGTCAGTAGATATCGATGGGAAGCACCCCCACTCTGAAAATTGTTCTAGCACTTCCAGCGTACTGACCGTAACAAAGGCTTGAGAGGTCAGTGTAGTGTCTTGTGAATTAGAGATGACAGTACCGTTTTGGCTCCTGAAGGACTCAGTAGAACAGTGACGTAAGTGCATGGGTGATAGAATTCATGATGTACAATGTTCAGTTAACGGTAACACGCTGAGGAATAAAGACGTGTAATACCAAGCTCCGTGTGTGGTGTGATCCTTTGCATGTACCCGGGCTGGGGAGGAAGCTACAATTGGCGACGAGATAGGGGATTATGTAAACCCCACAACCTGAAAAACAGAAAGTGATCTCCCAAAGAGTTTGCCGTGGTCCAGCAAACGTCTCGTGCGTGCCACATGTGCCTCAGTCGAAGGGTAAAAGTAGACGTATGTGGAATCAAAGCACCACTCTAGCCAGTGCAAGGCCTGTGAAGAAAGTGGAGGCCTTACTGAACATTTGTCGTCGGATGGAAATTTGCCATTAAAGTCGAGACAAAAGATACTGCACAACAGCCTAATACAGAGCCGGCATTCATACAGTACGACAACGCTAAAGGCATTGACAACCAGGTACAGAGAAGTGCTAAAGTCAGTGATACCAAATGCAAAAAATCGCTAAAAGCAGAAAGATTTCTGATGCAAAGAATTGCTAAAGGCAGTAGAAACCAGGTACAACGCAAACAGATGAGAAGGGTGAAGAACCAGTGCAAGAAACAAAGCCACTACTCACCGCCAAAGAAGAAGACAGCGCCTCACAATCAGAGATTGGGCGCAATGACCTAAATGGTAGCACACAGCTAGTGCTTAACGAAGGTGCCAGTCCCAGTGTGCAACTGACACGGCCGGAGCGGGCTTCGGTCTCAACAGCAGAACGTTCAACAGATTATGATTTTGCTGCAATCTTAAAACCACTGCCTCCCTTCAATATCTCCAAAAAGCAAAATATTGGTGACAAATAGACTGCGTGGATCAAAACTTTCGATGATTTCATTGATGCGCTGGAAGAGGTAAATGACAAAAAGATCATTAAAAATCTGAAGAATTTGGCAGGTAAAGGGGTAAAAGAAGGGATAAAGAAAATACCACAAGGTGATGAAGTGACGTACCGTCAAATCAAAGAGGCACTAAACACCAAGTTCAATCCAATGCCGAATGTCGACTATGAAAGGTACATTTTCAGTCAGGAAAGGCAGACAGCTGGTGAAATGATGGATGAGTATGTAGAAAGACTTGATTCGCTCATCAAGTATGGCAAGTTCAACGGGTTCAATGATGAAGATGCCATGCGTCTCAGAGTGTTATATTACGAAGTTAGGCCCATGTAGCGAAGCATCTTATTTCTTACATTGCCCTAGAAAATAAAATTTCAGCTGTGAACTTTTGCACACATGCATGCCCAACAATGTTCGGTTAGTTTCTCTGAAACTACTTTGTGTATACATCCAGCTTCGCACAACATTATCACGACGCCTTGAACATCATGTACTAGGCCTCTCTACGCACTGGGTACAAAAGTCGTCCTATCTTCATTCACGATGCGACAATGCTAACTACATATCCATAACATCACTAATCTAACGCGCACATCGTAAGGCCACCTTTTATGATAAATAATAGGCATCCCGATAGATTGGTAGAGGAGGTACTTCTGCTGACACCGAGGGTCTGTGCATGCTGAGGATCCACCATGAACTGGTCTGACATCTCGTGAGGGGTGTCCAGTTCGTGACCAAGACAGGGTCCTTCACTCTATCCCAACAAGTAATGGGGTTGGATCGTCCCTTGGGGGGATTCTTGTCTCCACACCTACACTCACTCTAGGTACACTTAGAGTAGGTTTGCATAGTAGGAGTACGCCTGATTACTGCCTTGTTTCTATGTCTGCATATATACAATTGTTCAGCACCATGGTAGAACTATATGTACTATTTACGCTGTTGGTGCTTTTAATCACGTTTATCTGCTTCTGTCTACTAATCATTGCAGCACACGTATTTTATGCAAGAATAACGTTGGTTCAATAAATATTATTGAAAACGTCCCACTGTGTATTCTCTGTATACTTCTCTGAGAATAAGTGAGCACGAGTGACTGAGCGAAAGTTTCTGTACTGTTTCCATGATCCCTGAGGGGTCAGGGTTGTCATGTTCAGTGGTTGCCAGAAACCATTCGCTCCCTGGTAGGTTAGGGAGGCTTACGGTGGCACTGTGAGCTAGCTGGTCTATAGGCCAACATCTCCTGCAGGGGTATCTGGAATCAGTCTTGACACCAAGCCCTTAGTTTATGTTGTCGGAACAATGCACAGGTCTTACGGATTGGTTGCAACTACACGACAAGAGTAATAGATGGTTGTTTCTCCGATTCCTTCAGCCGGCGAATGCTGAAAGAGACACTCAGCTTGGAGAGAGTACTCATGACTGCTAGAGAGGAAGGAAGAGCTGACAGACAAGCAGCTAACCTAGATGCTGGAATGACCCAAACCGAATCAGGGCTGCTGAGTGTGAAAAGCAAGTTGAAATGCAAGGTAGAAGGCCACAAAGTAATGTTTCGAAAGAAATTGAAGTTGTATTTTTGATGTGGATTTTCCTTTCCACATGAAGGTAAATGTCCCGCCATTGGACAGATGTGCAACGGCTGTGGGAAAGAGAACTATTTTGTCACGGTTTGCTAACGGAGGTTAAGGTCAAGTGCATCACACTGAAAAAACAAAATGGAGGAAAGATCAAGTGTGTAACATCTAGAAAACAAAAAATGTATGCCAGAAAATTCCAGAGACGTTCCAGCCACGCCCACAAGGCCAAGTGCCCACATTAGTTGAGGCAAGTAGAAAGTGAACGACGTCGACTGTTGTAAAATTCCTCAGCTAAAAGTTTGTCGCTGTCATTGTCAAGCGACAGTGAGGAAGATGAGGGTGCAATGTCAAGGTTACCTGCTGGATGATGTGCACATGTAGGATTAGCTTCTTGCAAGGAAGAATGCCGGTTGCAGCTAGGTCAACAAGTGAAAGTGCGAAATTCATTTGGACACTGTCCCAAATTCACACTAAAAGTGAATGGGTGCTCCATACCTTTTATCATAGACAGTGGCGCGTGGATAAACATTATGACAGCGGAAAAGTACAATGAACTGTCTCTAGAGCCCCATTTAACCCAGTCGAAAAACAAAGTGTATATGTGGGCTGCTTCAACCCTATTGCAAAGTCAAGGTTCATTGATAGCAACTGTGAAGCATAAAAAGACGCAAGTACAGGCACCAACTCATGTTCTGCAAGGCACTTCATCGAGTGCATGTTTACTCAGTTTCAGTACTGCTGCTGACATGGGACTGATTTCTGTGAATTACAATGTCAATGCCGATCATGAGATAGTGAATCACTTTCCATCCCTGTTTTATGGACTACGAAGACTTAAGATGATGAAACTGCACCTTCGCATAAACGAGGACATCTGTCCTGTTGCTCAATGATATCTTTGAATTGCATTTTATTTACAAGAGGCTGTTGAGAAAGAACTTGAGACACTATTAAAGCACAACATCCTTGAGCGATCCACTGGCCCGATACCATGGGTATCACCAATTGTGGCAGTGCCGAAGAAGGATAGTGGAGGAGCTGTGCACATCTGTGTTGATATACTCCAAGCAAACAAGGCGATTGAAAGAGAACAACATCCAGGTCCGCACATTGCTGACATGATTACGCAGCTGAATGGAGTTAAAGTCTTTTTGACTCATGTTGGTTTATTTAGATATAAAAGGCTAAGTTTCTGAGTGTCATTAGCTGCAGAACTCTTTCAGGATGTCATTTGTCGCACAATACAGCCAGTCACAAATGCTTTCAATTACAGTGATGACATACTAGTTGTTAGGGCCACACAAAAGGAACATGATAAAGCTCTTACACAAGTGTGTTGTATACTTGTCGATGCAGGACTCACTTTAAATGTAGCAAAGTGTGAGTTTCATTAAACCAAACTCAAGTTCTTTGGTCATATCTTTTCTGATGGGGGAATGACTCCGGATCCGAGTAAAGTAAAAGCCTTGTCATACACTTCTCCCCCACAAGATGTAACTATGCTGCAATCCCTCCTTGGAATGGCCAGTTACTGTTCAAGGTATGTACGTGACTTTGCCACTGTAAGTGCCCCATTGAGAGACTTATGGAAACAAAATGTTTCATTTCAATGGTCACGTGAATGTGAACAAAGCTTCAAGAAAATCATGCATGCAATTGAGAACGCCACCAAAATGGCATACTTTGATCCGAAATTGCAGACGAAGGTTGTTGTGGATGCAAGTCCAGTGGGGTTGGGTGCCATCCTTGCCCAGCACACTGGACTTCCCAATGCCCCAAGGCACGTTGTGGCTTATGCTAGCTGAAGTTTGTAATCAATGGTACTTGCCTATTCACAACCTGAAAAAGAAAGCCTTGCTGTGGTGTGGGTTTGTGAGCATTTCCATATGGAAAGCATTTCACAGTTGTCACCGACCACCAAGCATTGCTCACCATCTTTGGCAATCCTAATGCCAAGATGCCCCCTCACATTGAGAGGTGGGGGTTGCGATTGCAGGAGTATGATTATACAATTGTGCATCGTTCAGGAAAAGATCAAAACCCTGCTGACTACTTCTCACTGGTACCAATACAGAGTCATTGCACTACTTCTAAAGTGGCTGATGCTTATGTTAACTTCATTGTTAAAATCCAGTACTCCTGGTGCCATATTGGTGGAACAAATCATTGCTGCCACGAGCACTGACAGAGATTTGCTAATACTCAAATACATTATTACGCATCAATTGTGGCAAAAAACATACGCAACCTTTTCATGATGAACTTGAATACCAGGAATTCAAAAATATGCAGGAAGAACTTTCAGGTACCCTCAGAAGGCATCATTTTACGAGGGTTGAGAATTGTCATACCTGAGAGTCTGAGACAACAAGTGATTGACTGGCCCATGAGGGAGATCATGGAGTTGTTGCTACTAAACAAGCTCTACGGGACCGAGTGTGGTTCCCTCATTTTGATGAAAGAGTTGAAAAGGAGTTAAGGGCATGTCATTTGTGCAATGGCCACATCTACAGGCTAGAGCCTTTATCAATGAGGGAGATCATCTTAAGGCATTAATTACGGTAGGTGGTTCCCGGAGCCTAAACCAAAAAACCTTGGGAGATGCATGTTGTGGGCAAAACAATCTCGCATGTGTCTTTTGGGAGCACGTTTGAGCATACGCTGGGTAGTTTTCTTCCCTTTCACTGTAGCCCTGGGTGGGTCGTGTTTGGTAAGGCCTGCTTTGAGTCAATTCACTCCACTATTTTCTTCTGTCTAATGGTGGAAACAGTATGTCCAGACAGTATTGCACATTATTTTTATTTTGGGTGATGGATCTATTCATTCTTCTGTGGACTTGGTGGCCAGAAATACCATTTTAACTGAATTGCACTTCAGTTGTAGTGCATTGGTGCTAGGTGTGGCTCAGTATTATCATATTATATATTTACAGGCTTTGAATAGAATATCAGGCTTCTTGTTTGTGGCACTCCTGAGGAATGCGCTACCCTGCAACGCGTGTTGAGGATAACTGGTCACGCCACATCAGAAAACAACAGTTGATGAAGAATTATAAAGTGATGATGCTATGAATTTAAATGCTACATGGAAATTAAGTGTTACATAGAAGTGAAAAGTCACATAGTAATGTTAACATATTGGTTAACTGAGTGTATTTCGAGAGAAGACGAAAAATTCCAAATGAAGAACAACCGTTACAATAGTATGTAGTAATCAGCCTGTAAGAAGCCTGAGATGCATGCAAATGTACAATAAATTGTTTTTTTTCAGATGCAAAATTAGTGAGAAGTGAATGAGCATGTGAAATGTATGTGTGAGTAGTAGATCAAATAGTGTATATGCGTTTGTTGAATGTTTTTAAATATGCTTTTTTTAATGGCACATGTCAAGTCATGTATCCAATGACAAAGATTAAATGATTATATTATGAAAAATAAATGGATGTAATTGAAGATACGATGCAAATAAACGTATGACAAAATGGATTTGAGTTGATATTGAGCCACCCGCACTCTTGTGTCAAATGGTCGATGTATGACAATAAGTAGTAAGGTCAGACGGCCACGTTGGCTGTTTAGCGTTTGTGCACCTGTCTGTCATCAAAAACAATCCCGCACCCATTAAACATGTCTGATCTTCCAAAGCATGCATGGGAGAAGATTGCAATTGATTTCTCTGGACCCCTTGACAATGGTCATCATCTACTAGTAATTGTTGATGTATATTCACGTGCTCCCCTTGTGGAAGATCTGTCGCCAACAGCTCATGACAGAGTGATTGAGAGACTAGAAAGTATTTTTGCAACATGGGGTGTTCCTTGGATTTTGAAATCTGACAACGGCCAGCCTTTCAATAGTCGGGAATTTAAAGAC
Organism: Calotriton arnoldi; assembly: GCA_963921515.1. Lineage (NCBI taxonomy): Eukaryota > Metazoa > Chordata > Amphibia > Caudata > Salamandridae > Calotriton > Calotriton arnoldi. Next base: position 1,874,014 of record CAWUFW010001460.1, read on the forward strand.
TTTAACACTCATCAAAATGTCAAGCATCAGAAAAGCACAACTCTCTGGCCACAGGCAAATCGTGTGGTCGAGAGATTTATGAGCACCCTCAAGAAAACCGTTCAGCGCACTGCGTTGGAAAGACTTGAACTCAAATCAGTTCTTCACTCTACTCTTCGTGCATGCAGGTCAACTCCCCATTCTACCATGGGTGAGAGCCATGCCACCTTAATGTTTGGGAGAGCCATGGGAACCAAATTGCCACAATGGACCACTGAGAGATTTATTGATAAGCTGCGCACTACTGATTTGTCTCACAAATGCAAAATGAAAACCTATGTGGATAGACGCTGCTGTGCTCGGAGCACTGTGTTCAAAAGAGGAGACCAAGTCATCGTCAGTCAGAAACGGAAACGCAAGTCTGATGCTCCTTTTGATGCTGACCCGCTGAGGGTTGTGACTAGTAAAGGACACCTGGTGACTGCTCACCGTCCTGGAAGGTCCATTACGTGAGATTCTTTGCATTTCAAGCACCTACCTCAACATACACCAGCTCCAGATGTCAGAAGTGAGACTTATCCACCTGAGAATCCGGACAGCCCAACGAATGTACCAGTGTCTCTGTCACCAGTGCCAGTCATGGACTTTTCTTCGGCATCTCCTCAACCTCACATGACAAAACGACGTATTAAAGAGTTGTGATGTGTGTATATATATATATAGATATATTCCAACAACAACTTTGCCCACTTGGAAAAAGCCTCACAGATGGTAAACTAATCTTTATTGCAGGTGGAACTTGAGGAGCAAACAGCAGGAAACCATCGATACAGCCTAACGCGTTTCGGGCGTGAGACGCCCTTGGTCACAGGCTCAAACAGGCAAATCAATCAGTCTTTGTTTCACAGTCACTTATTCAGTTCAAAACGATGCCCCGCCCCCTCACAGGGCTCTCGGCATCATGGTATTTGTAGTGATGTGTTATCTTACCCAAGTGGGTCTTCGTGTTGAATGCCAAATTTTTTTTAAATTCTTGCCCCAGTGGGTTGGTAACTGTCTGGGAGTTCTCTCGCTGCCAATACACTCCTTGCAATAGGAAAAACACCACCATGTCCTTGCTGACACGAGAATTCTCATCAAAATGTCAAGCATCAGAAAAGCACAACTCTCTGGTCACAGGCAAATCGTGTGGGCGAGAGATTTATGAGCACCCTCAAGAAAACCGTTCAGGAAGACCCGGAGCGCAACGGTCGCTTGATCTTGTTGCTCCGTGAGCCCTTTCCTTCCCCCAGCTATCCTGATTACATATCCTGACTCCCCGTAGCGGGAAAACACACCCGATCGCAAGCGGAGGCTCCTCGACCAACCCCTGCCATTGACGATCTCCCGAGCCCGCAGTTATCGGTCCCGCTAGCAGTGGGCCTACACGGGCAGAGGAGCCGGGAGCTCAATTTGACGGCCCTGCCGCCGAGAGAGGGCCGAGACACGGCCTGTTGTCCCGGCGGGCCCCGAGCGTTTTCATCCCTGCGGGCGGAAGACCAGACTGCGGAGCTCCGGCTGTTGCCCCGAGGCCGTACCTGCACCAGCGGTGGATCTCACAGAGTCGACTGCACACACAGGTGCCAGCGTGCAGTCGCCGGCCCGACGGCCGCGCCCAAGGAGAGGCTTGCGGCGACTTTTGACCGGAACCGGGAAAGCAGATGGTGAGGTGAAATCAGGGGGGGGGCCCTGAGGTGTGGCGAAAGCAGCTCGACTCGGTTACAAACCCCCCCCCCTACCCCAGCCGACTGTATACGGAGGAGGGCTCCAAAGACCCCTGGAGGGGCCCTTCCAGCAGCGGGAGCACGGTCCCTACACACATAGTGCGCGGAGGCCCGGTGAGAGACGGGTGCCACGACAAGCTCCAATAACCCATAAGCCTGCCGGCAAGGCTAGAACCCACCCTGACAATCCGGGCCTCTCCCCGCCTGACAGCGGGCTATTCAAACGCTGGGAGAGAACAGTGGGACGCCCGGACAGTGTCGAGAGCGCCCTGACTCACCTACCTTGGCCACCATTCGCGTGCCAGTCTAATTATCCGGGGGAAGTGTGACGGTGCCGCAGATCCACTTTGCACCTCTACCCAAACCCAATTGGTGGCAGACAGACAGAGACTTGATCCCGCTGATACGCCATGTGAGCTTACAACCACTACCGAACGCTGAGGCACGCTGCCCAAGGAACTATCGGCAGATAGCCACAATGGCAATGGAGAAGAGCAAAGCCGCTGGCGCGAAAGGACAAAGGGCAGTACAAACGAACAGACTTGACCGCTACGCCCTCCCTAAAGACATGCTTCATAGCCGACAATCTGGGGGTGGCTCCGTCGGCGAACAGGGAGGAGAGGACCAAGAACTGTCCTTAAAAGACGTTATGAAGGCGATCACCACTGGCCAAACCGCGTTGGAGCACAAAATGGACACTATTGCTATAGAGGTCAACCTGATCCGTGCCGATCTCACCAAACTTAATGGGAAAGTCAAACAGGTGGAACTCACCACCGCCAGTCTAGTAGATGACGTCGCCCAGCTCCAGGGTCAAATGCAAGACATGCAAACATTTCGCAAAACCTCTGAACTTAAGCTGGATGATTACGAAGGGCGTTTACGCCGTAATAATCTGCGCATTTTAGGTGTGCCGGAGAAAGCTGAGGGACAGGCCCCTGACCTCTTCGTTGAAGACCTTGTTCTGCAGCACCTAAAACCCAAGGGTCTCAGTAAGTTCTTTGTTATTGAAAGGGCACACAGGGTTCCAGGTGGTCGCCCCAAGCCGGGTGCCCCCCATGCCCAATGCTGGCGAGAGTGCTTAATTTCCGGGACAGAGATGTGATCCTCCAAAATGCCAGAATGGGAGCCCCACTTCGCTTCGAGAATGCGGACATCTCCTTTTTCCCTGACTTCACGCAACGAGTGCAGCGTCAAAGACGATCCTTCACGGCGGTGAAACAGAAACTCAGAGACAGGGGTCTGAAATACTCTATGTTATTCCCAGCACGTCTTCGAGTGGAAGCTGAGGGGCAAATCTGGTTTTTCGAGCAACCGGAGGAAGCTGCAGATTGGCTTGAGTATCAGACGGAGCGGGCCTCCCAAGACCGTAATGCTGGGGGTGAGGCCACCTTACAGGGCCACGGCCGACGAAGATGACCTGGACACGAGGCCTCCCCTATGCTAGCTAACTATCGGGTTTGGCTGGTCAGGTAACGGGCTGTGGCGGGGTTGGGTCCTGGAGAGACGCCTCCCTTCTCTAAGACTGACTTTTGGAACTTTGGTGTGTGACCCACGATGGGGACTCTCTACTTGCAGCATTTGGGGGGGACGGGGGGAATACGGGATGCCACGTCCTTACATTTTCTCTTAATAGTTCTTCTTTTGGGCGACAGGCACTCTGCAAGTTTCTTATGGGCAGTTTTGAGCCCGGAGTGCAGGGCAGCAGGGTTGGGGGTTGTTGGGCCAAGGGGGAGGGGGGTTGTTGGGTTGAGGGGTTGTATTTATGCATCGTTATGGTTCACACATCGGCAACTTACTTCGCTGCTATCACAGAGGCACTCGCCAACAGTAAACTGAGCTATGAGCGTCATGGGAGACAAAAATGATAAAATTTTAAGCTGGAACGTCAATAGGCTCGGGGACAAGATCAAACGTAGTGTGGTTCTCCAGTATATCAAACGGCAGGCCCCGGATATTGTTCTCCTACAGGAGACGCACCTGGTTGGAAATCTATGCAAAGCAATGCACAGGGGGGGTACAAAATGGTGGCACATGCAGGATTCACATCTGGCTCCAGAGGTGTAGGCATCATGATTAAAAATTCACTCCCACTTGAGGTGGGCTCCGTCTGGACGGATGTGAGAGGCAGATATGCTGGGATTACGGGCACATGGGAGGGTCGCACCGTCACGTTCATGTCAATCTATGTACCACCGGGACTGCAGGGTTCCACCTTTACTGATCTGGGTTCTTTCCTACTCACTGTACCAGATGGCCTCCTGGTCCTTGGCGGTGATTTTAACGCCGTAGTTTCGGGCACACTAGACCGCTACCCCCCTAGGGAAATAGGTCCCTCTGCACGCTGGCTGCCCGATTTTCTTGACGCTATGGGCCTGGTGGACTCCTGGAGGGTTTATCACCCAGACCGGATACAACACACCTTTCACTCAGGCGCCCACCAGAGTCTATCCCGTCTTGATTACTGCCTGGTCCCTGCAGCCCAAGTCACTCACATACACGAAATCAGACACCTTGCCAGGGGCATCTCTGACCACTCCCCGGTGTGGATACACATAGTACTCAATCAAGCCACGGTGGGTAGGCTGGCTCCAATTAACCCCTGGTACCTTCGAGATCCAAAGCTTCGCAAAAACCTCCTCAAGGACATCGACGATTACTTCACCGATAACGTGGGGTCTGTATCCTCATCCCAGTCCCTATGGGAGGCTTTCAAGAACGTAATTCGAGGTCAGGCTCTGTCTTTGATCTTAGGGGCGAAGAAAGAAAAACAAAAAGGTATCCTCGACATAGAGGCGGACATTTATCGGCTGGAGGGCGACCTAGAACTCGGTGTGACACCGGAAAAGCTCCATCTCCTGAGCCTGAAACAACATGACTATAAAGCCCTGGTTACAGACAGGGCCAAACTCCTGAGCAGGGAACGCCAAGGTAGAATCTACGAACTGGGTGACAAAGCAGGGAAGCTAATAGCATGGTTAGATAAAAAAGACTGGGCGAGCAGATTAGTCCCGGAACTTAAAGCCGATGAAGGCACCTCTCTCACTGAACCCCAAGATATAGTTGACAGATTCGCCACTCATTTTCAAACGGTATACTCGACAGTGACCCCACACACTGAGGAAGCCTCACAAGACCTCCTCCGTGACATTAGACTCCCTTGTCTCACCTCAGTGGATCGCGACTTTATGGAAAGCGACTTGACCACAGACGAAATTGTGCAAGCAATACGTGCATTGAAACCAGGCAAGGCACTTGGACCAAACGGTATCCCCATCGAACTATACAAACTATGGCCCGATAAACTCGCACCATACCTCAAATCGATGTTTGAGGAATCTTTAGAACTTGGGGCTCTACCGAGGGAACAAAGAATAGCCACTATAGTCAGCATACATAAAGAAGGGAAGCCCCGAACTGACTGTGCCTCGTATAGGCCGATTTCCCTCCTAAACGCCGAACCCAAAATACTGGCCAAACTTCTGGCTGCCCGTCTGCTCAAGGTAATAGCCGCCCTGGTGCACCCAGATCAGTCTGGCTTTATGCTACGCAGAAATACGGCCTTGAACTTACGCAGGATACACGGAGTGCTGGGCAGAGCAGCAACGATCCAGGAGTCGGCCGTGATAGTGTCCCTGGACGCAACCATGGCATTCGACATGGTTGAATGGCCCTACCTTTGGGCAGTACTTGCAAAATTGGGATTTGGCCCAAATTACATACAGTGGGTTCGTCTCCTGTACCAAGAACCTCTGGCCCAGGTAGTGGTAAATAACAAAATTTCCACCACATTCCCACTCAGCCGTGGAACCCGTCAGGGCTGCCCACTCTCTCCCCTCCTTTTTGCCCTAGCCCTGGAGCCACTGGCTGCTTGAATCCAACAGGACCAGAGGATACGAGGACTGAGATGGTCCCCAGACTGGGAGGACCGCATCTCACTCTACGCGGACGACATCTTACTTTATCTGGCCTCCCCGTCGAAGTCCCTAATTGTAGTCTTAGATATTTTGGCAGTGTTCTGCAGATTCTCTGGATTCTCGGTCAATTGGGGAAAATCCTTATTATTCGCCCTTAGGGGAGATCCTCCTAATCCCCCTAGAAACTGCCCAATCCAGATCAACACAGCGGGCTTTAAATACCTTGGTATTTTTATTTCCCTTGATCCCTCTGCCCGCTATGCCCAAAATCTCCTTCCGCCCCTGCGTAGACTCAAAAAAGATATGATAAGTTGGAAGTCGCTTCCCCTCTCCCTATTGGGCAGAGCAGCCCTGTTTAAGATGATGTCCTTGCCCAGATTTCTCTACGCATTGCAAAATGCCCTCGACCCGGTACCTACACAATATTTCAGGGAAATAGAGGGTCTTCAGAGAGAACTGCTTTGGGACAGCAAACCGCGTATCGCTCTAAATAAACTGACCCTAAACTGGTACGATGGCGGCATAAGCCTTCCGGACATAAAAAGATATTACTGGGCAGCACACCTGGCCGCCATAAATCACGGCACTTATGGATGAGGCGAGGACCCTGGCTCCGCCATGGATAAATGGCTCCTCCCCGGAGGTAATTATAACAGGGCGCTCTACTCGCGGCCTAAAAAAACACCTTGACGGACCCCACCAAGCATTCGGTCCAAGTTTGGCACGACGCAACCAACTCTCTGGGGTGGGGACGTAAACTGACGTTGGCAACCCCCCTTTGGGACTCTGAAACACTGGGCAGCCTATGGAGATCAAAAGGCTTTGACAGATGGGATCTCATTGGCATTACACAAATCAAAGACATTTGGGGAGATGGGGGAGTCAGATCCTTCAACGCACTACAGGCTGAATATGACCTATCTGCCACAGAATACTTCCGATATGCTCAAATCCTACACTCACTCCAAACGCTCCTACCTAAAGGGACAACCCCACCTGAAGCCTCACCCCTAGAGGACAGAATCCTAGATGGACACCTACCTGAAAAGACGATTTCCCTAATATACAAAAAACTGATAAATAATATGACCGATCCCCTACAGGCATTAAGGGAGAAATGGACAAGAGACGGGATTGAGATAGACGACGAAGACTGGCAAGAGGCAGTGTCCTCCCCTAGAGTGGTCGCCATACCGGCGCGCCTTAGATTGGTACAGCTAAAAATCCTTCACCGTGTCTACATCACCGGGCCACGCTTGATCCATATGGGGATAACAGACAAAGGGGAATGTAGGAGAGGCTGTGGTCAACTAGGAACCTTTCTACACATTATATGGGAATGTAAGTTCGTCAGCTCTTTCTGGCACGAGGTACACGAGGTAATATTTGCTGTGCTGCGCACTCGCCTTTCACCAGAGGTGAGGCATTGCCTCCTTAACATATGGGAGCCCACAGACCTGAACACTCACCAGACACAATAGGCTACCCTGGGATACATGATAGCCAAGAGAAACATCGCACAATTATGGGGAGCGGTTAAACCACACACGCTGGAGGCCTGGGAGAGGGACCTCGACTGGTGTATGTTTAGGGAGAAGACGGTCTTTGTCGACAGGGGATGCCCTAAAAAATGGGCACGTATTTGGACCCCTTGGAATAGTTATCGTGGAGATATCTGTAAGCCTCCTATTTGTCCTGAACCAAATGTCCCCCTTACCCCGTGATGTTCCCCTCTTATGTCGAAATGTAATCCTCCTCCTCTGTACGCTGTTACTATTTATTCAATATCTGTGTCCTCTTTATTGTTTACCTGAACAGATGCATGTTTCAATAAAAAGAATTATAAAAAAAAAAAGAAAACCGTTCAGCGCACTGCGCTGGAAAGACTTGAACTCAAATCAGTTCTTCACTCTACTCTTCGTGCATGCAGGTCAACTCCCCATTCTACCATGGGTGAAAGCCATGCCACCTTAATGTTTGGGAGAGCCATGGGAACCAAATTGCCACAATGGACCACTGAGTGATTTATTGACATTGATAAGCTGCGCACTACTGATTTGTCTCACAAATGCAAAATGAAAACCTATGTGGATAGACGCTGCTGTGCTCGGAGCACTGTGTTCAAAAGAGGAGACCAAGTCATCGTCAGTCAGAAACGGAAACGCAAGTCTGATGCTCCTTTTGATGCTGACCCGCTGAGGGTTGTGACTAGTAAAGGACACCTGGTGACTGCTCACCGTCCTGGAAGGTTCATTACGTGAGATTCTTTGCATTTCAAGCACCTACCTCAACATACACCAGCTCCAGATGTCAGAAGTGAGACTTATCCACCTGAGAATCCGGACAGCCCAACGAATGTACCAGTGTCTCTGTCACCAGTGCCAGTCATGGACTTTTCTTCGGCATCTCCTCAACCTCACATGACAAAACGATGTATTAAAGAGTTGTGATGTGTGTATATATATATATATATTCCAACAACAACTTTGCCCACTTGGAAAAAGCCTCACAGATGGTAAACTAATCTTTATTGCAGGTGCAACTTGAGCAGCAAACAGCAGGAAACCATCGATACAGCCTAACGCGTTTCGTGCGTGAAACGCCCTTGGTCACAGGCTCAAACAGGCAAATCAATCAGTCTTTGTTTCACAGTCACTTATTCAGTTCAAAACGATGCCCCGCCCCCTCACAGGGCTCTTGGCATCATGGTATTTGTAGTGCTGTGTTATCTTACCCAAGTGGGTCTTCGTGTTGAATGCCAAAAATTGTTAAAATTCTTGCCCCAGTGGGTTGGTAACTGTCTGTGAGTTCTCTTGCTGCCAACTTGCAATAGGAAAAACACCACCATGTCCTTGCTGACACGAGGATATCGGCCAAGACTTCTCCCTGGGCCGCGTGATATGAGCTTGCACTTACCGGAGCATTTGGCTGCCAGCGTGCTGCATTGTGGTAGCAGTAGTTCTCATATTTGAACTGTTGTATTTTGCTATAATGGAACGCAGTCTAGGTGTGCGCTTCACCATTTTGGAAGGAGGCGCCTATTTAAGACATCGAAAAGGGAACCTTGAGCAAAGATGGTGGCATCTGATGAAGGCAAAACACACAAGATGATGGACGGAATGTTGCACATTGGCAAATATTCACCCCCAGTCACAGATCTGGGTTTAATCCATCGTTATTTTGCTTCACCACGCCACCCCAGTTCAGACATAGCCATATGCAAATCAGTCTTGACCCTGTGCCTCATGGGAACAGTCCAGACCGAACTGCCAAGCCATGTCTTCCCTGGACCGGAATCAAGCATCCTAGGACCGGTTTCGGGCTTTCAGCCCTCATCAGCCAGGATAGCTTGACTCCAGTGGCGTAGTGAGCACGGGACCCACGTCTGGGCATACCCTTCCCACTTAGGGCGAAATGCAAAACACACAAGATGATGGACGGAATGTTGCACATTGGCAAACATTCACCCCCAGTCACAGATCTGGGTTTAATCCATCGTTATTTTGCTTCACCACGCCACCCCAGTTCAGACATAGCCATATGCAAATCAGTCTTGACCCTGTGCCTCATGGGAACAGTCCAGACCGAACTGCCACTGGGTCCCGTGCTCACTACGCCACTGGAGTCAAGCTATCCTGGCTGATGAGCGAAGCGCAACTGTAGTTCCCCGGATGCCTATGAGAAAGAAGCCAGAATCATGAGGGATCGATTTAGGAATAGGGGTTATACTGTGAGGCATATTAAAAAAGCGACTGAGAAGGTGGCCATCAAGAACAGAAACAGTTTACTGATTCCAAAAGAGAAAGATAGTGGGAAACATGAAGTGAGACTTATCACCACTTTCAATCATGCCTCACAGCAAGTTCATAAGATAGTGCGCAAACATTGGCACATAGTGAAGAACGATGCTGTTATCGGGAATCTGGTTAGTCCATCACCACATATCACCTATAGGAAATGTCAGTCTTTGAAGGACATGCTAGTGCACAGTCACCTATCCGCCAAAAACAAGTCAAGGGGCACCTGGTTGAGGGATCTCCCGGGTTTCCACAAGTGCGGGAGGTGTAAAGCTTGTAGCAACAGCACAAATGTGAAAGTTTTTAAACAGCCTAATGGAAAAAGTGGGAAGATTTACAATTTCATCAATTGCAATTCTGACTATGTTGTTTATGTTTTAACCTGTATTTGTGGCTTGTGTTATGTGGGTAGCACAATTTTCCCAGTGAAGAAACGCATTTTAGAGCATTTGCGCGCCATCAGGAATGGTGATATGTCATATGCCATAGCAAAACACTGTGCATTAGTGCATTCAGATGTTAGAGACATCAGCTCTAAAATCTCATATTTTGGCATTGACAGGGTCCCTGCATCAGCGAGAGGAGGAGATCGGGAACGTCATCTGCGACGCCTGGAATCTGAATATATAGTGAGACTACAAAGCAAGACCCGGGAGGCCTCAACCATGAGGAGGACCTCCATGTGCATTTAGGCTAGTGAAATAGGACTATACATCATCTTTGCTTCGTTAGATTTGTTAACTGTACACTATTCAGTTTCTCAATACATCCTAGCGTCACTTCCCAATGTTAGTTCATTACACCTCTTAGCACATTTTCTGACCATGTTATTAGAGCGGCTGCTCTGTAGATCTGTATAGATCTGCCCCCTCCTTTTAGGTCACATTATTCTTCTTTTTCCACCTTATTGCCTTTTCCAATAGTACCTTAAAATTTTGTCTTTTTGAGATTGGACCCGTAGTGGGCTTAACCCAGTGTCCTATGATTTAAGCAGATCCTGATATTTTCTAGGAAGTATGGATACCAAAAATAAAGGGCACTAGCCCGTTTATTTCTTGAAGCACATGCAAGTGTAACATCAGTGGTATTTGCCACAAGGCTTACCAGCTCTGTAACCATGGCTGCTTTGTTTAAAATAGAGGATTAGTCTTAATTAATTTTTTGACTATACGAATTGCTATTTTTGCACAATGCAAGATTTATAATAACTATGTTTTCTTTATCTACGTATTGTCATTTTACAATGAATCGATAAAGTTTTTAAGTCTGTTTTCTACTTTGCACAGTGTGTTTATGTCTATTGTATAACACAGGAAATGCTTAAAAGGTCACTGCCACTTCCGGGTCTTTGTATGACTTTTTGACAAAGACCGTGCTGTCGAAACGCGTCAAGTCAATAAATACTTTACTCCAATTTTGAAATCCTGAGTGCAACCTTTTTCTTACGCTCTGGCAGCGCGAGAATACTTCAAGAATATATATATATATATATATATATATATATATATATATATATATATATATATATATATATATATATATATATTGCCTACTGGCGGTCGCCAGTAGGTAGTTATAGTTAGGACCTTGTTTCAATTCAAAAAGTGTTTTTTTCTTTTGCCAATATCTTTGGCGCCGTTTGACAAATCTTCGCGAAATGTTCAAAACTAATGGTTCACTCAGGTCAGCTCCTGTCTTGAAAGTTTCGGGGTGATTCGTCAAGCGGGGGCCGAGAAAAAAGGGGGGTCCCAAAACGTGTTTTCCCCAAGTTAATTTCCATAGGAACTTTAGACACGGCTACAGCCCGAACTGCTGAACGGAATTACTGTGAACAACTGGTCACCAAAATCTGGAATAAAGGCAAGAAGGTTTGTGTACTGCACTCCATCTATCATCCACCGGGAGACAATCTGGTCTTCATAGAGCAAATCATGGAGGTCATTAGCTCGAGCTCGGATCAACTCTGCCACATCTTCCTCAGAGACTTTAACCTTCACTGGAATGACGCAAATTATCCTATAGTCTGCTCCTTTAAGTCTTTTCTCTCCGACCTTAACCTCTCACAGCAATGCAAAGGCCCTACCCACAATAAGGGCGCTACTCTCGACCTGATAATTGCTAAAGATAATTGCATACAAGTAGGTGACATCTTACCCTGTGACTGGTCAGATCATCATCAAATTCCCTTCCTCATCTTGGATAAGGGCCTGGGTTGACAGGGACAACCCCTCAAAGCTAAACAACTGACGCGCAATATGAGAGACCTCAACATCAATACGCTAACCTCAATCACCAAAAATAGACTACAACCCCCCCCAACATGACCAACCTTGACGATCTCTCCGATCACTACATTAACACGGTGTCTAACATTCTTGATACTATTGCACCGAAGCAACTCAAAAGGATTCCCGTCAAACAATCCAAACCCTGGTTTAATGGTGCCCTAAATGATGAGCGGCGCAATCTTAGACTCTCAGAGAGACTCTGGAGAAACACGCCCTCCACCTCTAGTCTCACTCAACTTAGGAAAGTGAGAAGTACTTACAACAAACACATCCGCGTGGCTAAAATAGACCACTTCAGAACTCAGCTGGATGGAGCTAAAAATAGACCTAAGAAACTCTTTGAAATCATCAAGGAACAAGCCAACCACTCTTCCAACCCTATCACTTCTCCGGTTTCCTTGCTTCCTAGCGGTGATGATTTCACTGTTCATTTTTCTGAAAAAACAAGGAAAATCGAGCTGGAGCTACATCCTGGCACTCCAACTCTGAGGCCTCCGAATCCATCCGCTTTTCCAGTTGAGCTGGTAGAATCCTCGACAATATCATCGCCCTTAGGATGTTCTCTCAAGAATAAAGCCTCTTGGAATTCCTTTCGCCTCCCCGATGTCAAGGAGCTTCTACACAACATGGCGTCCCTTAAACCCTCCAACCATTTTAGTGATCCTTTACCTGCCAAGCTTTTTAAAGAGATTAATTCAGCCATTCTCCCTCTTTGGTCCAGGATCATTCATGAATCCCTCTTACATGGAAAGATACCTGACTGCCTCAAGGTGGGGCAAGTTACTCCCATCCCTAAGAAACCCAACATGGACCTGTCGGATCCTAACAACTTCAGACCTATCACCTGCATTATGACACTAGCTAAGCTGCTCGAAAAGTGCATCCACTCGCAGCTATGCAAACACATTGAGAAATATCAACTCCTTGACACTCATCAATCAGGTTTCAGATCAAGCCACAGTACTGAAACCGCACTAACCCACATTATAGATGACCCCTTGAGATCCCTTGCCCAAAATGTCCCTTGTCTCCTGATCCTTCTGGACCTGTCTTCAGCCTTTGATACCATCAAACATGAGAACCTAATTGATCTTCTTCAACTTAGGATGGGTCTCTCGGGCCCGGTCCTAAATTGGTTCGCCTCTTTCCTGCATAACCGCACACAAAGGATCAAAATCAACCAGTCCCTTGCTTCCAGTACCCCTGTCACGATAGGAGTGCCTCAAGGATCCGCTCTCTCGCCCACTCTCTTCAACCTTTTTATGAAACCACTTTCCGTCATTCTGAACCTTGCTAACATTCAGTACCACATGTATGCGGATGACACGCAATTGTACCTGAAGATCTCCTCTCAAGAGGACATAAAAACGCTAAATGCTGCACTTGCACAAACCCAACAACGGTTAGCTCAGAACCAACTGCTGTTAAATACTCTCAAAACGGAATTCCTTTTGATTTCCCCCAATCACTCGGCTCCTACCCTGGATTGGCTTAAACAACTCACTGCTCTGAACTGCACCCCTCATGTCATAGACTCTGCCAAATCTCTATGCATCACCTTGGATAAACACTTAAACATGCAAGCGCACATCAGTGCAGCTAATAGGGGAGCCAACTTTCAACTTAACACCCTTAAGAAAATCAAACCTTTCCCCCGAAGACATCAAGCCGGCGGTTCAATCCTTGGTTATCTCTAGGTTGGAATATGGTCTGGTGACCCTTGCTGGACTTCCCAAAGCTAGCTTGGCCCCACTCCGAGCTACCCTGAACGCATCGTACTTTCTCCGGTCTGGCTCCAAGAATCTGAAACTCCCTGCCTCCTAAGATCAGATCCAATTCCTCCACATTATCTTTCAAGAAACTTGTCAAACGGCTACTCTTGAACGAACTTTAACAGCATCAACTGACTCTCATGCCCCTGTTTGTTAATATTTTGATTCATATTGTAATACTCGAGTGCGCTTTATTGTATGCTGGTATGTTCAACTGTTTTCGTGCTCTAGGACACCTCTGATACCCCCAACTCTTAACTGGCTCTGTTTTCCCACTCTGTTGTAACCTCACTTACTGTCCCTTTGAGTTTGTTACCCTCGTTTTTGCCATTTCTGTACAGCGCTCTGATACCCGTATGGGTCTTGTTCGCGCTTTATAAAACTTTTCAAATAAATAAATAAACACCAAATTTGGCAAAAAGGTAGCTCTTGGTCCAGAAAGCGACCTTTTTTTTAAATGGTGTAAATCCGTTCAGTAGTTGCTGAGAAATTAAAAAAATTAAAATGTATATATCTGAGCACCGAGGAGGAGTCGCGACTCCTCCCGAGCATGAGCTGACTTCTGATTGGCTGCCAACACTCCAAAGCAGAATGTGTTGGCAGCCATCTTGTGACTCTCACAAGTAAAAGGAAAAAAAAGTGAAAAATGAAGAAAAGGGGGCAGGGTAGAAACACCCTGACCCCTAGGCCTGCTCAGGGGGTCCCACAGGGACCCCCAGGCCCCAAAAAGCATTAAAAAAAAAATCAGCAGAATTCGCGCTGGGTGCGCGAATCCTGCCCAGAAAATGAAAAAAAAACGAAGCGCTGGCTCCCGCGCTTCGTTATCTGTAAGCCCCCTGGTGGGCCAGGTCCCGGGAGCAATGCCAAAATTATATAGCAGGGGCCCGCGGGGGCCCCCGCAACCCCGGGGACCGCCACATCGCCGGGGCTATGCCAATTATATGCGGGGGCACGGGGCCCCCCAGCAGCCCCGGGGACCGCCACCTCCCCGGGGCTTGTTTAATAAGATGTGGGGGGGCTCCCATGCCCCCCCAAGCCCCCGGGACCGCCACCTCCCCGGGGCTTTATTTAATTATGCGGGGGGGCACGCGGCCCCCCGCTGCCCCAGGGACCGCCACCTCCCCGGGGCTTTATTTTGTAGGTTGGGGGCCTCACGGACCCCCCAAGCCCCAGGGACCGCCACCTCCCCGGGGCTTTCGTCAATTATTTGCGGGGGCCTCGTGGGCCCTCCCAAGCCCCGGGGACCACCACCTGCCCGGGGCTGTTGAAATGATGGGAGGGGGGCCGCGTGGCCCCCCTCCTGGAGCCCTCCATGGCCCTGGGGACTGCCACCCCCCAGGGCCGGCTCCTGCAATGTCCCGGGGTGCCCACCCCGGGACATTGCCGTTTGCTATGGCAGGGCGGGAGCACGGCTCCCCCCCTGCCATAGCAAACACTGCTTGCTTCGTTGAAGCGAGAGGAGGAAACCTGCTCTCGCTTCAACGAAGCAAAGCAGAATTGCTTTTGGGCAAGGGGAGCTGCATGTTAGCAGCTCCCTTTGCCCAAAAGCAATGCCGGCTCCCGCAGGAGGCGGGGTGCCGTCGGCGACCGTGGGGGCATTGGGGCTCTCCCCACGGTCTCCAACTTGAGGGCCGGCCCGGGGGGTGGGGTCCCCGGGGCCAGAAGTGGCCCAGGGGAGGGGGGCCACGCGCCCCCCTCCCGGGAAAATGTATTTTTTTTTTAAAAAGGAAGGCCGGCCCCGGGGGATGGGGTCCCCGGGGCCATAATTGGCCTCAGGAGGGGGGCCACGCGGCCCCCCTCCTCAAAAAAATATATAAAATGGCCAAGCCCCGGGGGATGGGGTCCCCGGGGCCAATAGTGGCCCAGGGAAGGGGGCCACGCGGCCCCCCTTCCCTATATATATATATATATATATATATATATATACAAAAAAAGGAGGCCATGCCCCGGGGGATGGGGTCCCCGGGGCCGAAATCGGCCTCGGGAGGGGGGCCCCATTCCCGTTTTTTTAATTTATTTATTTAAAAAAAGGGTCAGGCCCTGGGGGATGGGGTCCCCAGGGCCCCAAAAATACTAAAGGAAGGGGGGCCACACAGCCCCCCTTCTAAAAATATATTTTAAAAAAGCCGGCATCTCGCCGGAGGCTCCGCCCCCTCCCTGCACCACTCTCCAAACGCGCCCCCTGGCGCGTTCTAAGTTGGGGAATTAAGTCCCCTTGAATACTGAGGGTCCCTGGGGGCCAACTAGCCCACCAGGTACCTCCAGTAAGCGCCACACAGCTGTATTGCAGAGAGGTGGTCCGAGGCCACGCCCCTTTTTACACCACTCGGCAAACGCGCCTCTTGGCGCACTGCTGGTGGGGCGATGAGGTCCTCTTGTGTCCTGAGGACCTCAGGACACAAGTGGACTTCATCCCCCGAGCAGCAGTGCGCCAGGAGGCGCGTTTGCAGAGGGGTGGAGAAAGGAGGCGTGGCCTGTGTCCACCTCTCAACAATCCCACTGTGTGGGCCTTACTGGAGGTAAGAGGTAGGCTAGTTGGCCCCTAAGGACCCCCAGCAGTGAAGGGGATTTCAATCCCCATCCAAGAGCGCGCCAGGGAGTGTGTTTGCAGAGTGGTGGGCAAAGGGGGCGTGGCCTGGTATGAGAACTTAGCAATCCTGCTGTGTGGTACTTACTGGAGGTAATAGGAGGGGTAGATGGCCCCCAAGGATGTCCTTGGGGGCCAACTACCCCTCTTGTTACCTCCAGTAAGTCCCACACAGTAGGATTGCTAAGACGTCTTCGGAGGCCACGCCCCTTTCTCCACCACTCTGCAAACGTGCCTCCTGGCAGACTACGGGATGGAGGATAAAGTCCACTTTACTCCTGAGGGACTTTGAGGGCCAAGAAGCCCTCCTGGTACCTCCTGTAAGTCCTACACAGCGGAATTCCTGAGCGCTGGTCGGAGGCCCAGCACCCTTTCTCCACCACTCTGCAAACGCGACTACTAGTTAAAGAAGTGTTTGCAATGTAATAGGTCTCGCATTTGCGAGAGTTAGAGCTATTGGCGTTGTAAATGTAAAAGTTTTTTACTAATGTTTTTTGGTGTAGAGTGGATGTACGTTGTGTGTAGTGGAATTATGTGGTATGTTGTGCAGTGAAATTATGTGGATAGAAAGTATGTGGTATTTAGTGTATAGGAATTATGTAGAGTGGGGTTATGGAGAGTAATTATGTGGTATGGTAGTCTGTGTTGTGGAGTGGTAACCTCAGGTTTAGTCTTCCTCGTTTCCATAGAAGCTCAACTATGAACTCAGTGAGACAAAAAAAGAAGGAATCACTGAGGAGCACTTGTGGACCTAGTCAGAGGTATCAGCAGGGCCACTGGAACTATGCGACTGTTTGGCTGCACCAATTTTCGCACAATTATACATTTTCTGCATTAGCCGCATAATTCATCATCTGCTCCCTAATCTGCAGATTTGAACAAAAAAAAGCCTTGTTTCTAGCCCAAACGGCTCAAATGTTACCAAAAATGCAGCGACAAGTGTTACAGCGTGGTGGAAGGCCCTTTGCAAACCTAGAATGGTCACCTGTTACTTATTGCTAAATGTGGGTGTTAAATTGGTACTAATGGTGTGCAAGCCACTCTTGCTTCCTTCTGCACCTCTCTTGCCTCTTTCTGCATTTCTGTTGCTTCTTTCTGCACATTTCTTTCTTTTCTGCAATTCTCTTGCCTCTTTCTGCAAATCTCTTCTACTTTCTGCACCTCTCTTCCCTTTTTCTGCATGTCTGTTGCCTCTTTCTGCACCTCATTTGCTTCTTTCTGTACCCCTCTTGCCTCTTTCTGCACCCTTCTTCCCTCTTTCTGCACCTCTCTTGCCTTTTTCTGTACCCCTCTTACGTCTTTCTGCACCCTTTTTGCCTCTTTCTGCACCTCTGTTCCTTCTTTCTGCACTTCTTTTGTTTCTTTCTGCACCTGTCTTGCTTCTTTCTGCACCCCTCTTGCCTCTCTCTCCACCCCTCTTCCCTCTTTCTGCACTTTTGTTGCTTCTTTCTGCACTTATCTTGCTTCTTTCTGCACCTCACTTGCCTCTTTCTGTACCTCTATTGCCTCTTTCTGCAGTTCTCTTGCCTCCTTCTGCACTTCACTTGCCTCTTTCTGTAACTCTCTTGCCTCTTTCTGCACCTCTCTTGCCTCTTTCTACACCTCACTTGCTACTTTCTGCACCCCTTTTGCCTGTTTCTGCACCCCTCTTCCCTCTTTTTGCAACTCTCTTGCCTCTTTCTACACCTCTCTTCCCTCTTTCTGCACCACTCTTGCCTCTTTCTGTACCTCTGTTCCTTCACCTGTCTTGTCTCTTTCTGCACCCTTCGTGCCTCTTTCAGCAACTCTGTTGCTTCTTTCTGCAGTTCTCTTCCTCTTTCTGCATCCCTCCTGCCTCTTTCTGTACCCCTCTTGCCTCTTTGTGCACCTCTCCTACCCCTTTCTGCACCCCTCTTGCCTCTTTTTCCACCTCTGTTGGTTCTTTCTTCGCCTCTTTTGCTTCATTCTGCACTTCACTTGCTTCTTTCTGTACCCCTCTTGCCTCTTTCTGCACCTCTGTTGGTTCTTTCTGCACTGCTCTGGCTTCTTCCTCCACCTCTATTCCAAATTTCTGCATCCCTCTTGCCTTTTTCTGCACCCCTCTTCCCTCTTTCTGCACCTCTCTTGCCTCAGTCTGCCCACCTGTTCCCTCTTTCTGCACCCCTTTTGCCTGTTTCTGCAACTCTCTTGCCTCTTTCTGCAGTTCTCTTGCCTCCTTCTGCACCTCACTTGCCTCTTTTTGTACCTCTGTTGGTTCTTTTGCACTGCTCTTGCTTCTTTCTGCACCTCTCTTGCAAATTTCTGCACCCCTCTTGCCTCTTTCTGCACCCCTTTTACCTGTTTCTGCACCTCTCTTGCCTCTGTCTGTACCTCTGTTCCCTCTTTCTGTACCTCTTTTGCCTGTTTCTGCAACTCTCTTGCCTCTTTCTGCAGTTCTCTTGCCTCCTTCTGCACCTCCGTTGCTTTTTTCTGCACTTCTCATGCCTCTTTCTGCACCCCTGTTGCTTCATTGTGCACTTTCCATGCTTCTTTCTGCACCTGTCTTGCTTCTTTCTGCACCCCTGTTGTCTCTTTCTGCACTCGTCTTCCCTCTTTCTGTACCTTTCTTGCCTGTTTCTGCATCTCACTTGCCTCTTTCTGCACTTTTTTTGCTTCTTTCTACACCTCTGTTGCTTCTTTCAGCAATTCTCTTGCCTCTTTCTGCACTTCTCTTGCCTGTTTCTGCACTTCTCTTGCCTCTTTCTGTACCTCTCTTGGCTCTTTTTGCAACTCACTTGCTTCTTTCGGCACTTCTATTGCCTCTTTTTGCACCCGTTTCTTCATTCTGCACTTTCCATGCTTCTTTCTGCACCCCTGTTGTCTCTTTATGTACCTCTTTTGCCTGTTTCTGCAACTCTCATGCCTCTTTCTGCACCCCTGTTGCTTCATTCTGCACTTTCCATGCTTCTTTCTGCACCTGTCTTGCTTCTTTCTGCACCCCTGTTGTCTCTTTATGTACCTCTTTTGCCTGTTTCTGCAACTCTCTTGCCTCCTTCTGCAGTTCTCTTGCCTCCTTTTGCACCTCTGTTGCTTCATTCTGCACTTCTCTTGCTTCTTTCTGCACCCCTGTTGTCTCTTTCTGCACTCGTCTTCCCTCTTTCTGTACCTTTCTTGCCTGTTTCTGCATCTCACTTGCCTCTTTCTGCACTTTTCTTGCTTCTTTCTACACCTCTGTTCCAAATTTCTGCATCCCTCTTGCCTTTTTCTGCACCCCTCTTCCCTCTTTCTGCACCTCTCTTGCCTCAGTCTGCCCACCTGTTCCCTCTTTCTGCACCCCTTTTGCCTGTTTCTGCAACTCTCTTGCCTCTTTCTGCAGTTCTCTTGCCTCCTTCTGCACCTCACTTGCCTCTTTTTGCACCTCTGTTGGTTCTTTTGCACTGCTCTTGCAAATTTCTGCACTCCTCTTGCCTCTTTCTTCACCCCTTTTACCTGTTTCTGCACTTCTCTTGCCTCTGTCTGCACCTCTGTTCCCTTTTTCTGTACCTCTTTTGCCTGTTTCTGCAACTCTCTTGCCTCTTTCTGCAGTTCTCTTGCCTCCTTCCGCACCTCTGTTGCTTTTTTCTGCACTTCTCTTGCCTCTTTCTGCACCCCTGTTGCTTCATTGTGCACTTTCCATGCTTCTTTCTGCACCTGTCTTGCTTCTTTCTGCACCCCTGTTGTCTCTTTCTGCACTCGTCTTCCCTCTTTCTGTACCTTTCTTGCCTGTTTCTGCATCTCACTTGCCTCTTTCTGCACTTTTTTGCTTCTTTCTACACCTCTGTTGCTTCTTTCAGCAATTCTCTTGCCTCTTTCTGCACTTCTCTTGCCTGTTTCTGCACTTCTCTTGCCTCTTTCTGTACCTCTCTTGGCTCTTTTTGCAACTCACTTGCTTCTTTCGGCACTTCTATTGCCTCTTTTTGCACCCGTTTCTTCATTCTGCACTTTCCATGCTTCTTTCTGCACCCCTGTTGTCTCTTTATGTACCTCTTTTGCCTGTTTCTGCAACTCTCATGCCTCTTTCTGCACCCCTGTTGCTTCATTCTGCACTTTCCATGCTTCTTTCTGCACCTGTCTTGCTTCTTTCTGCACCCCTGTTGTCTCTTTATGTACCTCTTTTGCCTGTTTCTGCAACTCTCTTGCCTCCTTCTGCAGTTCTCTTGCCTCCTTTTGCACCTCTGTTGCTTCATTCTGCACTTCTCTTGCTTCTTTCTGCACCCCTGTTGTCTCTTTCTGCACTCGTCTTCCCTCTTTCTGTACCTTTCTTGCCTGTTTCTGCATCTCACTTGCCTCTTTCTGCACTTTTCTTGCTTCTTTCTACACCTCTGTTCCAAATTTCTGCATCCCTCTTGCCTTTTTCTGCACCCCTCTTCCCTCTTTCTGCACCTCTCTTGCCTCAGTCTGCCCACCTGTTCCCTCTTTCTGCACCCCTTTTGCCTGTTTCTGCAACTCTCTTGCCTCTTTCTGCAGTTCTCTTGCCTCCTTCTGCACCTCACTTGCCTCTTTTTGCACCTCTGTTGGTTCTTTTGCACTACTCTTGCAAATTTCTGCACTCCTCTTGCCTCTTTCTTCACCCCTTTTACCTGTTTCTGCACTTCTCTTGCCTCTGTCTGCACCTCTGTTCCCTTTTTCTGTACCTCTTTTGCCTGTTTCTGCAACTCTCTTGCCTCTTTCTGCAGTTCTCTTGCCTCCTTCCGCACCTCTGTTGCTTTTTTCTGCACTTCTCTTGCCTCTTTCTGCACCCCTGTTGCTTCATTCTGCATTTTCCATGCTTCTTTCTGCACCTGTCTTGCTTCTTTCTGCACCCCTGTTGTCTCTTTCTGCACTCGTCTTCCCTCTTTCTGTACCTTTCTTGCCTGTTTCTGCATCTCACTTGCCTCTTTCTGCACTTTTCTTGCTTCTTTCTACACCTCTGTTGCTTCTTTCAGCAATTCTCTTGCCTCTTTCTGCACTTCTGTTGCCTGTTTCTGCACCTCTCTTGCCTCTTTCTGCACCTCTCTTGGCTCTTTCTGCACCTCTCTTGGCTCTTTCTGCACCTCACTTGCTTCTTTCTGCACTTCTCTTATCTCTTTCTGCACCCCTGTTGCTTCATTCTGCACTTTCCATGCTTCTTTCTGCACCTGTCTTGCTTCTTTCTGCATCCCTGTTGTCTCTTTATATACCTCTTTTGCCTGTTTCTGCAACTCTCTTGCCTCTTTCTGTAGTTCTCTTGCCTCCTTCTGCACCTCTGTTGCTTCTTTCTGCACTTCGCTTCCTTCTTTCTGCACCCCTCCTGCCTCTTTCTGTACCTCTCTTGCCTCTTTGTGCACCACTCCTACCTTTTTCTGCACCCCTCTTGCCTCTTTTTGCACCTCTGTTGGTTCTTTCTGCGCTGCTCTAGCTTTTTTCTGCACCTCACTTGCCTCCTTCTGCACCTCTCTTGCTTCTTTCTATAGCTCTGTTGCTTCTTTCAGCAATTCTCTTGCCTCTTTCTGCACTTCTCTTCCTTCTTTCTGCACCCCTCCTGCCTCTTTCTGTACCTCTCTTGCCTCTTTCTGCACCTCTCTTGCCTCTTTCTGCACTTCACTTGCTTCTTTCTGCACCTCTCTTGCCTCTTTCGGCACCTCTGTTGCTTCTTTCTGCACTTCTCTTGCCTCTTTCTGCACCTCTGAGTTAGAGGTAGTTTTAATCTCCCTGCCCTATTATGTACTAGGGCCTTACAGGGGAGGTCATGCCAATCACAGGGGTACCCCTACCCATAGTGTACCCTAGTGTATGTAGGTGTTTTCACTGTATTCTAAGTGTCTTTCAGCATAGCACTGGCTCCGGGCCTGGTTAGTCAGAGTCAGTTACCACCAGTACCAGTCAGCAAAAAGTTGGGGGCACAGGATGACTTTGCAACAAGGCCTCTTTCTGCACCTCTATTGGTTCTTTCTGCATATCTCTTGCTTCTTTCTGCACCTTTCTGGACTTCTGTTGCCTCTTTCTGCATTTCTCTTTCTTCTTTCTGCGCCTTTCTTCCTCTTTCTGCACATGTCCTACCTCTTTAGGCATAGTTAGGAATTAGCATTTAAAAAACCTTTGAAATTCACTGAAAAACCCATAGGTTTCAGGGACGTTATAGTTGTATTGTATTTTAATTGCATTTATATAGCGCTTACTACCCCTGACGAGGCGTCGAAGCGCTTTTTCGGCGAGTAGCACACTACTCCGGGACCCATAGAGGATTAGTGTTGAATTAGTATAGTGAAACATGCAAGTACATTTTAAGTGGTGGATAGGTTAGTCAGTTATTTGGATTTGGAATGATAGCAGAAGGATAGAGGAGGAAAAAAGGTTTGTATTTATATAGCGCGTTACCCCTGATGGGGTGTTGAAGCACGCTACTCCGGAAGCCCATAAAGGATTAGTGGTGAATTAATATGGTGAAATATGAAAGTAATTTCAGTGGTGGATATTAGTCAGTTATTTGGAGTGAGAAGGATAGCGGAGGGATAAAAAGGGAAGAAAGGTTTGCATTCATATAGCACTTGTTACCCCTGATGGGTGTTGAAGCGCTTTTCTGGCGAGTAGCACGCCACTCCGGAACCCATTAGGATTAGTGTTGAAAATTAGTATAGTAAAATATGAAGTAATTTGAGTAGTGGATATGTTATTCAGTTATTTGGGTAGAGAAGGGTTAGTGGCGGGATAGAAGAGGGAAAGAGGTTTGCATTTATATAGCGCTTGCTACCCCTGATGGGGTTTTTAAGCGCAAGTAGCATGCTACTCTGGAACCCATAAGTATTAGTGTAGTAGAGAGAGTAGAGTAGAATAGTAGAGAGAAGTTTGAGATGAGTCAGAAGGTTGGGCTAGAAGATATATTGAGAGAAATATAGGCTGAGAAATAGGGTAGTGCCTTGGAAATGCTAAATTAGAAGAAAGTGATAAATATATAGATCCAGAAGTACATTGAAAGTATATAGATACATAAAGGAGGTAAGTATATGTAGATTAAAGATATTGATAGAGGCACAGGATGAGAAATAGGGTAGTGCATTGGATATGCTTTTTCAGGAGAAAAGTAACAGAGACACAGATCCAAGTACATGGAAGGTACATAGATGCACAATGGAAGTAAGTACATGTAGACCAAGGATGATTTTTATTTATTTATTTATTTATTATTAAATTTTTTTCCCCTCTCAACAACATAATTATTCTACATGTTTATACAAAGCAATATAGCAAAACCAAAGGGGATGATGGACGGAGTGTTGAACATTGCAAGCACTCACCCCCAGTCAACTGATCTGGGTTTAATCCATCATCATTCTTTAGCTCACTCCGCCACCCCAGTTCAGACATGGCCATATGCAAATCAGTCTGACCCTGTGCCTCATGGGAACAGTCCAGCCCGAACTGCCAAGCCATGTCTTCCCTGGACCGGAATCAAGCATCCTGGGACCGGTTTCTGGCTTACAGCCGTCATCAGCCAGGCTATCTTGAATCCAGTGGCAAAGTGAGCAAGGGACCCACGTCTGGGCATACCCTGCCAACTTAGGGCGAACATAGCAAAACCAAAGGGGATGATGGACGGAGTGTTGAACATTGCAAGCACTCACCCCAGTCAACTGATCTGGGTTTAATCCATCATCATTCTTTAGCTCACTCCGCCACCCCAGTTCAGACATGGCCATATGCAAATCAGTCTGACCCTGTGCCTCATGGGAACAGTCCAGCCCGAACTGCCAAGCCATGTCTTCCCTGGACCGGAAACAAGCATCCTGGGACCGGTTTCTGGCTTACAGCCGTCATCAGCCAGGCTATCTTGAATCCAGTGGCAAAGTGAGCAAGGGACCCACGTCTGGGCATACCCTGCCAACTTAGGGCGAACATAGCAAAACCAAAGGGGATGATGGACGGAGTGTTGAACATTGCAAGCACTCACCCCCAGTCAACTGATCTGGGTTTAATCCATCATCATTCTTTAGCTCACTCCGCCACCCCAGTTCAGACATGGCCATATGCAAATCAGTCTGACCCTGTGCCTCATGGGAACAGTCCAGCCCGAACTGCCAAGCCATGTCTTCCCTGGACCGGAAACAAGCATCCTGGGACTGGTTTCTGGCTTACAGCCATCATCAGCCAGGCTATCTTGAATCCAGTGGCAAAGTGAGCAAGGGACCCACGTCTGGGCATACCCTGCCAACTTAGGGCGAACATAGCAAAACCAAAGGGGTGGCAGTTCGGGCTGGACTGTTCCCATGAGGCACAGGGTCAGACTGATTTGCATATGGCCATGTCTGAACTGGGGTGGCGGAGTGAGCTAAAGAATGATGATGGATTAAACCCAGATCAGTTGACTGGGGGTGAGTGCTTGCAATGTTCAACACTCCGTCCATCATCCCCTTTGGTTTTGCTATGTTCGCCCTAAGTTGGCAGGGTATGCCCAGACGTGGGTCCCTTGCTCACTTTGCCACTGGATTCAAGATAGCCTGGCTGATGACGGCTGTAAGCCAGAAACCGTTCCCAGGATGCTTGTTTCCGGTCCAGGGAAGACATGGCTTGGCAGTTCGGGCTGGACTGTTCCCATGAGGCACAGGGTCAGACTGATTTGCATATGGCCATGTCTGAACTGGGGTGGCGGAGTGAGCTAAAGAATGATGATGGATTAAACCCAGATCAGTTGACTGGGGGTGAGTGCTTGCAATGTTCAACACTCCGTCCATCATCCCCTTTGGTTTTGCTATGTTCACCCTAAGTTGGCAGGGTATGCCCAGACGTGGGTCCCTTGCTCACTTTGCCACTGGATTCAAGATAGCCTGGCTGATGCCGGCTGTAAGCCAGAAACCGGTCCCAGGATGCTTGTTTCCGGTCCAGGTAAGACATGGCTTGGCAGTTCGGGCTGCACTGTTCCCATGAGGCACAGGGTCAGACTGATTTGCATATGGCCATGTCTGAACTGGGGTGGCGGAGTGAGCTAAAGAATGATGATGGATTAAACCCAGATCAGTTGACTAGGGGTGAGTGCTTGCAATGTTCAACACTCCGTCCATCATCCCCTTTGGTTTTGCTATATACAAAGCAATACACAAAGATAGGTACATGTCTATAGTGAGAACAAATGCTTATATACAGAGGGATATGCTGTAAATTTCTGTTTGCGTATGGTGCTTATGTGGGGAAGAGCCAATTCTTGAGTAGTTTTCTGAAGATAAGGTGGTCGTCGGTGGATCTTATGTTGGGGGGTAAAGAGTTCCATAGTTTGGCTGCTCGAACAGAGAAGGATGTGCCACCCATGGTTTTTTTCTTGTATCTTGGGATTTTGAGGCGAGATGCTCCTTTAGAGCGGAGGTTCCTCTGTTGAATGTGTTTGGTGATTTTATTCCTGATGAAGAGCGGTCCCATTCCATGTATTGCTTTGTGGGTGATACAAAGCAGCTTGAACGTGGATCTTCTGGCAACCGGTAACCAATGCAGGGCTTTCAAGGCAGGGGAGATGTGGTCTCGCGGTTTGATATGCAAGAGTAGTCTGGCAGCCGAGTTCTGAATCCGTTGTAGTCTTTTCATGGTTGTTAAAGGTGATCCGTGGTAGAGGCTATTGGCGTAATCGAGTTTGGACAGAACAAGGGAGATGGTAGCTTGGACCTTGTATGGAAATCCCAAATGAGGGAAAATTCGTCGCAGCGTTTTTATAGTGACAAAGCTTGATCTTGCTAGTTTGTCCACTTGGGCATTCATCGACAGCTTGGAGTCTATGGTCATTCCGAGGTTTCTTACTTCCTTCGATACTTTAGGTGGTGATCCCAGTTCATTAGGCCATGCGGCAAGCGGGTTGTAATGTTTCCAATCACCACACGTGAGTATTTCCGTTTTTGAAGTATTCAATTTGAGATGGCTCCAAGTCATCCACTGATCCACGGCTCTGAGACAGCTGAAAATTGGTGATTTTCCAATGTCTTTGGGGCATTCCAGTTGAAGGAGTATTTGCGTGTCATCTGCATAGTTATAGCACGTGAGGTGAAATTGATTGATCAGTACTGGTAATGACTTCATGTAAATGTTGAAAAGCATGGGCGAGATGATAGAACCTTGAGGGACCCCTGCTTTTGTGGAGTACGGTTTGGACGAGAAAGGTGGGGTATGGATGACATTAGTTCTGTTTCGAAGGTAGGACGCGATCCAGTCTAGAACAGTTCCCTCTATGCCGGATTCATAGAGTCTTTGTTTCAGAGTGTCATGGTCAACCGTGTCAAAGGCAGCCGAAAGGTCCAAGAGGAGTAGCGCAGCAACTCCGTTGCGGTCAACTGTATTTTTTAGGTCATCCCAGATGGCAAGGAGGGCAGATTCAGTGCCTCTTCCCGGACGGAATCCTGTTTGGAAGTCTGAGAGTACGTCATTCTCTTCAATTAATTGTGACATCTGGGCGAACGCTGCTCTTTCTATCAGTTTGCCCAGGAAAGGTCCATTTGTAATGGGTCTGTAGTTGTCAGAGTTCAGCGGGTCCGAGTTTGTTTTCTTCAGTAAAGGGCGTATGTGTGATTTTTTGAGTTCTTCTGGAAATATTCCAGTAGTTAAGGAATCGTTGATGATTCTTCTTACTGGAGTGGCAGCAGAGGTTGTTAAAA
Organism: Calotriton arnoldi; assembly: GCA_963921515.1. Classification (NCBI taxonomy): domain Eukaryota; kingdom Metazoa; phylum Chordata; class Amphibia; order Caudata; family Salamandridae; genus Calotriton; species Calotriton arnoldi. The sequence goes on from CAWUFW010001460.1 coordinate 1,900,700, forward strand.
GAATTGTCTTGAAAGTTTGTGGTGGCAGGGTCAGAAGAGCTGCCGGCAGGCCTGCTTGCTTTGACCAGGTCCATAAATTCATCGTGTGAGATGTGTTGGAAGGAACGGAGAGGCTTGGTTAGAGTATTCTTGGATTGTTGTTTTGTACAAGGGTTAGTGCTGGTGCTTTGTTTCTGTTTTAAGTACGAGTCCAACGTGTCTGCTTTGTCCGTGTAATGATTTGCCAGTTTGTCTGTGAAATCTTGAGTAACAGGATGAGTTCCTTCTAGGCAATTTGGTTTGCGAAATTCATTGAGTATTTTATAGAATTCTTTATTTGCACATTTAGCGTTTTGAATTCTGTCTGAATAGTACCTTTTCTTAGCTTTTTGATAGCCGACTTGTATAATCTGTTAATTTTTGTAGGTGAAGTTTGTCTTGTTTGGCGTTTGTTTTGAGCCAGGTACATTGCAGCTTTCTAATTTGTTGTTTTATGTCTTTTATTTCTATGTTTCTCCAAGGTGCTTTTTTTCTTTTGTTCTGTTGTGTGGTTTTGAGTGGTATCAGGATGTCAAAAGCTTCTTGTAGCCACTCATATAGTTTTTGATCAGAATTTATTGTTTCCAGATTTGTACTTGATGTTAGTTGTGTTTCTAAATGTTCCAAATTGAGTTTGTTCCACGGCCGATAGGTGGATGGATGTAAGGTAGTTTTAGGTGAGTGGCTTAGTGTTGTTTTATGTTGGAAAGCAAGCAAGTGGTGGTCTGACCATGTGACTGGAGTTATAGTTTGAAAGGTAACTAGTTCAGTATTAGCAAAAATGACATCTAGGATATGTCCAGCGGTGTGTGTCGGTTTGTGGACAATCTGATGGAGGTTCAGTGCGTCTAGGCCAGTGATTATTGTTTTTGGATGGGTCATATTGGGTTTGTCAAACCAAATGTTGAGGTCACCCAGAACGCATAGGTTGGAGTGTATTGTTATCAGGTTTGAAACTGTGTCTAGAAGTGCGTCTGGTAATGTCGCCTTGCTAGGTGGAGGTCTGTAAAGGAGCAGGAAGTTACAGGAGGAAGACGGTGTAGGATTGCATCTTGTTAGAAGAGCCTCACAATTCTTTATGGAGATGTTGTCAATTTTAGTGATATGTATTGTTTGCCTGAATACAACAGCTAGACCACCTCCTTTTTTGGCTATACGATTTTGGGTGATTGTTTGATAGCCTAGAGGAATGGCTTCATGCAGGACTGGGGCCATATCCTCTCCCAACCATGATTCGGTTATGAATAGTATGTCTGGTTTTGCATCTGTGAGAAGGTCGTAGATGTGATGCTTGTTTTTAGAGAGGGATCGAGCATTTATTAGTAGACAGTTTAGAGAGTAGCTTTTGGTGATAGTGAGACTTTGTTTTGTAGAAGAGTGGTCAGTATTGTGTGGGTTTGTAGCAGGTGTGTTTTTAGAGCTGGTATTAGCTGTATTAGGATAGCAATCGTGTAGCTGTTCTGTATCATGTTCCTCATCCAGCATGCTAAGAAGGTATTTTGATGGGTCTGCGTGTGTATGTGGTGGAGATGGTGTTTGAGAGTGAGTTGGAGTGCTGTGTTGTTTTCGTGGTGTAACATTGTTGTGAAGTAGACATGGGGAAGCGAAGTTGTGAGGTATGGCATGTTGCTTATATTGTTTGCGTGTGTTTAATGCGGAAGGTGTATGAGTCAGGGTGGTGGTGCAGCATGTGGGTCATGTAGTAAGGTTCTAAATTGTCCAATGGATGAGAGGCGGTTAGAAGAGAGTTGCTGTGTTGCTGTATCTGTGTTAGGTGTGGTGGAAGAGAGAAAGCTCGGCATTGGAGTTGGTTCATTTGTGTTGTTTGAAAGGTGGGTGTATGTTTGTATTTTGTGATGGTAAGTATTATGGGGTGTTGTGCTTTGAAGATCTTGTGCTGGTGTGTGTGATATGTTTTGTTTTTGAGGAGTAGTGAAAAGGGGTGCTGATGTATATGTTTCATGCAATGGATTTGGTTGTATAGTATTGTTTGTGAGAGGAGGTTGTACGGTAGGGGGTGGTGATGTGTTTATGAGTAGAGTGTATGATGTGTGTAGGTGGGAATGACGTAGAGGTAAGAGTGTTTGTCTTAGACTGGTTTGTTGCAAGAGTTAAAAAGTGTGGTGGTCTGCAGTGTGTGTGTTGTACGTTAGTGTTATTATGGTAGAAGGGAGAGGAGGGTGTTTGTTGGACAAATGATGGAAGGATGATTATATATTTGTTAGTGATAAAAGGTGGTATGTTAGGTGTAATTACAGCAGGGAGCGTGTGTCTGGATGGGATGTAGTTATGTATGGTGTCGATTGGCGTTGTGTTAGTGATGAGTGTATTGGTTAGTGGTATAGGATAGGGTTGTGTACTGTTTGTAGGTGATGGTGCATATGTGTGGTAGTTGGGATAGTAGGGTGTATAGATGTGGTTTGGTTGGGTTAGTAGTGCATGCTGGTACATTAATCTGTGCATAGTGTTGTGCGTGGTGTACATTTGGTGTGAGTGTGTTGCTCTGTTTGTGGAAGTGGATGGTGTGGGCTGGGTGTTGCTAAATGGGAAAATGGGCAGCATTTCTGGCCCTGGCCAGTCTCGAACAGGCTCAAACAGGCAACTGCCCTTGTCCTCTCTGCCCTTAGGCTCGACGCCCAGGCTGAGACGCCCTAACCCTGGCCTTTTATAGCCCTAGTAATCAGGTGACCCCGTCAGCCAATGGGAACCCTAGCCCTAACACTATCCTATCACAACACTAGCCCTAAAAATCTAGAACCAATAGGAGACCAGGACCTTACAGCCAATCTTAGCCCTAGTCCAAGCACCCAATCAGTTCAAAACCCTGATCTCTACGTCCAATAGAGGCCCTAGCCCTACCAGTAGTCCCAACCCTAGTCCAAGCAACCAATGGGACAGGAAGCCCTAGTCCCTACTTCCAATAGAAAGCCTAACCCTATTCTTAGTCCCATACCTAGTCCAGCAACCAATAACACCAGAAGCCCTAATCGCTACTGCCAATTAAAGGCCTAACCCTAGCCCTAGTTCCACCTTAATCCCAACAACCAATAACACAGGAAGCCCTAGTCCCTACTTCCAATAGAAATCATAACCCTAGCCCTAGTCCCAACCCTACATTGATTGAATCACAGACCCAGAAACCAATCAGAACCCTCAAATACCCAACCAATGAGGACACTAACCCATATCCAATAGAAACATCAGATACAACCACCAATCAGTGTATACATGTACCAACCACTAGCAGACTATATAAGGTCCCAGCAACCTCAGACAAGGTTTGCTGGCCAGGGAGTTGGAAGCTGCTTCTCCTGTTCAGAATCTCCTAGGAGACAGACAGGCTCAATCCACACTTTGGACTTCTGCAGGTAAAAGGCCTCACAAACTTAAAATCTAACAATACTGTTTGAATAAAACTTTACTCCCTCTCCTGGCCAAAAAACGAAGTGCACAGTCCCTTTTAAACACAGTTTAAACAGCTCACAGAAGCACCCTCTGATGTAGAATATCCCTGCTGCTGGGGGGGGGAGGCAGGGGGGGCTGGTTTCACTGGCTTGATAACACAAAATGGTGGCTGGGGGTGCACTGTTGAACATACAGGTCTTAGCACAGAGCAAAGGAGAAATTTGGAGGGAAAACTGAATAGTCACCAGGAGTGAGAGGGAAAAACTACAGAGTTTGGACTGCAAATCCCACAATTCAACACTTAAATGGAAGCAATCATGGGCAGGAAAACTACAAGTTTAACACACAAAACAGGTGATAAAATATGCAATCACAGGCAGGTTAAAACTACAATTTTAAACTGTAACAACCACAGGCAAAGACAGTAATCACAGAAAGGGAAAATCGTTTTTTTTTAAACTTGTTGGGGGGAAGAGACAGAACTAGTCTGCCTCCTTACCACTTCCTGGACTCTGCTCACTGCAATCTGGGGCACAGGTAGGCTGCAACTCACAAGATGGAGGAGAATGATTTGGGGTGCACCCAGCAAAGCCTTAAGGGGCCTGGGCAGGTGTGAGGGGAGGGCTCAGAGTTGCCTGGTAGCTGAATAGCCAATTCCCAGTCGTAGGCCTGCTGGGCTGGGGGCTGGGGGAGCTGCTTCTCCTGTTCAGAATCTCCTAGGAGACAGACAGGCTCAATCCACACTTTGGACTTCTGCAGGTAAAAGGCCTCACAAACTTAAAATCTAACAATACTGTTTGAATAAAACTTTACTCCCTCTCCTGGCCAAAAAACGAAGTGCACAGTCCCTATTAAACACAGTTTAAACAGCTCACAGAAGCACCCTCTGATGTAGAATATCCCTGTTGCTGGGGGGAGGCAGGGGGCTGGTTTCACTGGCTTGATAACACAAAATGGTGGCTGGGGGTGCCCTGTTGAACATACCGGTCTTAGCACAGAGCAAAGGAGAAATTTGGAGGGAAAACTGAATAGTCACCAGGAGTGAGAGGGAAAAACTTCAGAGTTTGGACTGCAAATCCCACAATTCAACACGTTAAATGGAAGCAATCATGGGCAAGAAAACCACAAGTTTAACACACAAAACAGGTGATAAAATATGCAATCACAGGCAGGTTAAAACTACAATTTTAAACTGTAACAACCACAGGCAAAGACAGTAATCACAGAAAGGGAAAATCGTTTTTTAAAAACTTGTTGGGGGGAAGAGACAGAACTAGTCTGCCTCCTTACCACTTCCTGGACTCTGCTCACTGCAATCTGGGGCACAGGTAAGCTGCAACTCACAAGATGGAGGAGAATGATTTGGGGTGCACCCAGCAAAGCCTTAAGGGGCCTGGGCAGGTGTGAGGGGAGGGCTCAGAGTTGCCTGGTAGCTGAATAGCCAATTCCCAGTCCTAGGCCTGCTGGCCTGGGGGCTGGGGGAGCTGCTTCTCCTGTTCAGAATCTCCTAGGAGAAATTAGCATTTAAAAAAACCTTTGAAATTCACTGAAAAAAACATAGGTTTCAGGGACGTTATAGTTAGAAATTAGCGTTTAAAAAACCTTTGAAATTCACTGAAAAAACCATAGGTTTCAGGGACTTATAGTTGAAATTAGCATTTAAAAAACCATAGAAATTCACTGAAAAAACCACAGGTTTCAGGGACGTTATAGTTAGCTAGACATTTCCCTCATACAAAACCAGAGAAATTCGTCCGTTATAGTTAGTTGAGCTAAGTATAACTCGCGCCCCCGCAATGCACTGCTGATGACATCACATATTACATCACTCAAGACATGGTCAGTGACATCACTGATGACATCACTGATGCCATCTCAAATGACATCACTGATGACATCATCCACGTGATCCTCTGATGCACCTCCTCACAGCCTAATATAACCTTTGATACACCCACTCTAAAATACAGACTGCCATTCTCGAAACCATAGACACACCAATACCAGTTACTACATACCCACTCACTGATTCCTAGGTCTACACACATATCCACTCACTCACCCATACAGTCACTCATACATGCAGTCACTCATCAATACAGCCACTATCATATGCACTCATACACCTATACAGACACTCACACACCGCCACTCACCCATAGAGTTACTTACACAGCTAGTTAGTCATGCAAAGAATCAATCACACTCCTGTTTACTCACCTACACAGTTATACACACACCACCTCACTTATTCACACAGATACTAACACATACTTACTCTCTTATACAATCACTGACACAAGCACACACTCATCCACACAGCCACTCTCACAATCACTCACTCTCACATATAATCATTTATATACTCCAACACTCACATATACTGCCTTTCACATACGTAGTTACTCATACATGTACCACTGAGACATCCATTCACTCACCAACACAGCCATACACACACTTACCCACCCATACAGCCCCTCACAGACGCACTCTTGAACCCATACACCCAGTGAATCACCCACTCACACATCCATGCAGTGAGTCACACACATCCCACCCACCCACACAGACACTCAGGCACCCATACAGATACTCAGACAAGCAATCAATAACCCATATAGACACTCATGTAGCTACTCACCAACCCATGCAACCGCTTACACACCAACAGACAGACTGATACAGACATTCACACAGTATAGTCACTAACCCATGCATACAGTGAGACACGTTTAATCACTCACTTATACAGTCAGTCACACACCTACTAAATCATCCATTCAGACAGTCATAAACGCTCTCATTCTTCAATACACCTTGGCCTATATATATATATAAAACATATTTAAACTTTACAGAAACACACAGTCACTGTATGATGTCATCAGTGATGTCATTTGAGATGTCATCAGTGATGTCATCAGTGATGTCACTGACCATGTCATAAGTGATGAAATATGTGATGTCATCAGCAGTGCATTGCGGGGGCGCGAGTTATACTTAGCTCAACTAACTATAACGGACGAATTTCTCTGGTTTTGTACGAGTGAAATGTCCAACTAACTATAACGTCCCTGAAACCTTTGGTTTTCCAGTATATATATATCTATATATATAAATATATATATATTTTTTTTTTCTTCATTAATCGTACTTTTTATTTAACAAGGGAAGAGATGTAGTGTCTTCTGAGTTGGAGATGACGGGACCCTTTTGGTCCCTGATGGACTCCGTAGAATAGTGACGTAAGTGTGTGGGTGATAGAATTCATGATGCAAAATGTTCGGTTAACGGTTACACGCTGAGAAACAAAGACCAGTGTCGGCTCCTCCGCTAAGGCGGAGGAGCGTCACCCCACTGCCAGGGGCAGCAAAGAAAGGAAAAAATAAAATGATAATAACGGAATGTTATTATCATTTTATTTTTTCCTCCAGCTGCCGCAGTGCGTGAGTGGGTGGGGTGGAGCTGCAGGGCTGAAGGGGAGGAGTGGTAGACACTCCTGTGCGCAATGACTGTTTGGTTGGCCCTCTCGGTCCGCCCAAAACAGTCATGCACACTCCCCTGTTCTCCATGCAGGCTGTATTACAGCCTGCATGGAAAACATGCCCACCCCTACAGCCCCTGGCTGAGCACCGTGTCACGGCACTCAGACAAATCGCAACGCTCCATTGGAGGGTTGTGATTGGCTTAGGGGTGGGAGCTTGGCTGCCTGCTTCCTGTTCCGACCTGGAGTCGGACACAGGTGAGCAGGAGAGAAGATATGGGACCTGGTGGCGGCAAGGTAAGTTTTATTTTTTTTATTATATATATTTTTTTAAAGCATCCCACGAGCCACCCACCCCCGCTCTTGCTCCCCCACCTGCGAGCTGTGCCAGCTGCCCCTGACAAAGACATGCAACCAAACTCTGTGGACAAGGCTACACACCTGACCAAAGCAAGAAGGTAGAACAGAGGAGGCCCAAAATGTGAAACAGAAGCTTGCGACAGCAGAATAGACACTGACAGGTCTGTTGCAACCGAGTAGACCCCTGAGCGAGCAGGAGAGAGATGAGAGAGCAGAACAGAGAAAAGAGGAATGGGAGAGAAACAGAAACTGTGTGCCAGGGCTGGGCAGAAAGACACAAGACATAGATCTCTTTGGCAGCATTAGGTTCCCCACAGAGGACAACCCTAATGCTACCAGTGCCTACTAGAAGTTCTGCATCCGGAGGGCAGGCAGAATATGGGCGTCCATATGTCACACCGGTCCCTGGAGGACAAGCCCATGACAACATATCCACGGGGCATGACTTTACTAGAGTATCAGATTAAGGGCCTGATTACAAATTTGGCGGACAGGGTTACTCAGTCACAAACATGACGGATATCCCGTCCGAGAAATTACAATTCCATTATATCCTAATGAACCTGTAATTTGGCGGAAGGGACATCCGTCTCGTTTGTGACAGAGTATTCCATCTGCCAAGATCGTAATCAGGCTCTTATTCTGCCAGCCTTCCCTGCCTTTGTGCTTAGGCTGTTTTTCCTCTTAAGCCTCTTGTGGTGGAGTTCAGCGCTCTCTTTCAGAAGTCCTTCGCACAGATTTATTATCTGATGGGGTTTCCAGCTTTGACTGCTCCCTACCCTCATTCACATGAGGGCATTCCCTCACAATGTCTCCATCCAGCTTTCACAAAGACCCCTGGTATGGAGGCCCTTTTCAGAGTGTTGATTCTACAAATACGTCCATTTGCTCAGGTATCACCCCCATTGGTCTGGTCCCCACACCACAATAGACACAAAAGATTTAAAAAACCCGCCTTTTTTCACTCCCATATCACATCTCAGGCAGGACACGAAACCTAAGGAGTAAAGAGACATTTCGACTTGAAATTCAGATCAAGCCCTGTTGCTAACAAATCCTTCTTTAGCCACACCGCTACTGTAGAACTGTCATCCTGGAGACTTCGGATGTTTACAGGAAACAGGCACTTTTCAAAAGAAATTCAAAACTCTGCTCTTCAACATGCACCTCAGTGCTTAAACACGTCTTTTTGCCAAGACCATACAAACTGAACAAATATTCTTCTCCTTGAAAAAAATCCTAGCTCTCTTCCCACATCTTTTCTTATATATTTTCTTTATCTTGGTTTTTCAATGTTTTCCATTTTTCTGTGCCCCAGATCCCCACCATTTTTCTGACATGCTTTCCCAAATATACTAGAAAATGCCTAAATCCTGCTGTATGAAGCTGGTTTTTATGTAGTATATTAAAACGAGGTAAACCATGTAGAAAGTCCAGACGACCATTATTGGCTTATAGGGCTTAAATTAATAATCCCAAATCCTCCCTTTTGATGCAGTGTGAGCGAGCAGTTTAGGCTTATCTCAGGGTAGTGTTAATGTATTTCTTGAACTCACAGAGACAATAAATGAGACACACACTCAAGAAGAAACTCGAGACCAATTTAGAAATGCAACAGGTATTTTTATATTTATTTTAACACCAAGAACTTTGCAATTGGGTAAGTACTTTTCAGTTTATCCATTTTTGCAGGTAAGTAAGGAGGTCCTGGGAGCAAGGGAACACAGTCGGTTGTTGTCGACCTGGGCCGGGGAGCTTGGGTGCAGAGGGTTTTGGTCGGATGGGCCCGTGCGTCAAAGGCACCTACGGTGCTCTGCTAGACCTGCAGAGGGGGACAAAACAGGACAGCTGGGCCACTGTCTGTGCTGGTCTCTGCAGTGTTGATGTCCCTCATCGGCTGGTCGGTCTTTGCGGTGTTGGAGTCTGGATTGGACTCAAGCATGCTTTTGCTGCAAGGGGTCCAGTACCCCCGGTATTGGTGCAGAGCGGCTCCGGTTGTTCCTGGTGTCTTCTCACTTGGTGGGGAGACAGATCTAACCTCTAGGAGCATGGTGATCTCTTTCTGGATGGCTGCTGCATCAGTGGACCCGGTGCACAGCAGAACGGTGAGCAGGACGTTGCGGTTGGTGCCTGCGGGCTGCAGGGAAGTAGCTCCTCCACTTCATGAGGGATGCTGATGGCTTGACAAAGTGCTGGAGGCCCTCTGAGGCTTTTGGAGGATGCACAGCTGCAGAACGAGTTGGGTTGTTGCAATTGTCGGGACAGGAGCAGGTAGGCAGGCAGGGTTTGGTACCAAAGTCCATCAGTAGTCTGCAGTTCTCTCTTCTTCTGCTCTTTTTTTGTCCTCTTCTTTCTTCAGTCAGACAAATCTAAGTTCCTGGTGTCAAGGGGCCACTTAAATACTCAATTTAGGGGTGTTACGGGGAGTGAAGGGTGGTAGTCAATGGGCTACTGTAGGAAGTTGGCTCTCTGTATACTATACCAAAGTAAGGTATGGTGTGCACAGAGTTCAGTGGCTTTACAGAGGCTAAAGTTGATAATACCTTACTCTCTTTTGTGGTAGTGTGGTTGAGCAGTTAGGCTTATCAGAGGGCTGTGTTAAGCCTTTTTTGTACACACACAGTTAAGAAATGAGGCACACACTCAATGGCTAACTCTAAGTCCAATGTTTGTACAAAAATATTACTTTGTTATTTTTATTTCAGAACCAAGAAGAACTCAGTTGCAGGTCAGTACCAGTTCAGAATTAGCAATACTTTCAGGTACAATAGGAATGTGTTTCAAATAGAAATAGGAATACTTTACAATAGTATTAGAAATACTTTGTGGTGTCAATCAACATGTAGCAATACTTAGCAATGTAGAAAATAGACAGTGCAAATAGCAAGAAATACAATGTAATCCTATGGAAGGAAAACAGTTATGCACATTTAACTGGTAAGTACACAACTTACAATCCCAGTCTTCAGGGGTTTGGACCAACACAGGGAAAGGTTCAAGTGGGCACCAAATCTGCACCACCAGTGGCACAGGTGCAGCTGGGTGCAGAGGTTAAAGGTGGTGCCCGGAGCCCAATGTTAGTCTATGGAGACTGGGGGTGATTGGAGTTGCACAGTTTGCAGGTAAGTACCAGCGGTTTCAGGGCACAGGCCCCAGGGGTTTAAGCAAGCACAGGGGGGGGCACAATTCAGCACCAAGCACACACCACCAGCGGCACAGGGGCGGCCAGGCGCAGGGTGCAAAGTCAGCATCTGGCGCCCAATGCAAGTGCATAGGGAACTCAGTTTCACCAAGAGGCTGCAGGCTCGAACCTGGAAGCTGGGCAAAGGTGACCAACGGCTGGACAGATAAGTTGGGATGTTGGGGATGCCTGGCACCGTTGTCTGGGCTCCCCAATGTTGGGAGGCTGAGGATGCAGAGGTGCCTTTAGATGTTGGAAAAACTTCACTGGAGCCGGTCATGATCAGGAGGACCCTACGTGATGAGGCTGCAGGCATTTTGTGGAGTCCAGGAGAGGTCAGCCACCGATGGTTTCGAGGTCAGGATAGCTGGGGAGACTTCACTGGACTGGTGAGCCACTCAGACTTGGGCCATGGGCGTCGGGTGCAGAGTGGGCAGGACTCGCGGATCCAGAAGGCAAGGGAGTCCTTGGTGTTGGTTTCTTTGTGGACAGGGCAGCTGTCCTCTGAGTTCTTGGTCTTTAGGAAAGGCGGGCAGTCCTCCCAGGGTTGTGGAGGTCTCTGGGTCTGCAGGACGAGTCGCTTCTTCGAACAGGTTTCTTCAAGGGCTGCAGACAGGCCAGTAGGGCTGGGGCCAAGTCAGTTGTCGTCTGGAGTCTTCACTGCTGCACAACTCTTTGGTCCTTCTACTTCTTCGCCAGGAATCTGAGGATCAATGTTTAGGGGTGCCCCTAAATACTCAATTTAGGGGAGTTACAGGTACTGGCAGGTAGTCGCCAATGGGCTACTTATCTTTAGGGTGACTACACCCTTGGTAATTCCTCTCCCTTTTGGGAGGGAGCATCTCCTAACCCTATTGGCTAAAATTCTTCCATCCAACATGGAGGATTTTCTAAGGAGGGGGTCACTTCAGCTCGGGACACATTAGGGGTGGTCCTGGGGGACACACCTCTCCTGCTTACTAATTTTCCCGCCGACCTTGCCACCAAAAGTGTGGCTTGGTCAGGGGGCGGGCATCTCCACTAGCTGGATAGGCCCTCGCTAGCATGACAAAGGGAAGGAAGCCTTTGAGGCTGACCACCCTGAATGCTGTTTCTGCTTAGGGGTAGGTGAGAAGCACCTCCACCTCAAGCAGGCTTTGTTTCTGACCCACAAGAGCACAAGGCTCCCACCTCAGGGGCTCAGAAACATGTCTGGAGGTTTCAGGCTGGTGCAGACCAGTCAGCTACACACCAGAGAGTTAGTCGTTTTTCAGAGGGTCTCTCTAAGATGCCCTCGAAGTGCATTTTACAAGAACTCCAACACCGGCATCAGTGTGGGTTTATTATGCTGAGAAGTTTGATATCAAACTTCATAGCATTCAGTAAAGCCATCATGTAGCTGTGAAGCTCATAATGACAAACTCCCATCCTGTCACATGGCCCATGGGGACATTGTCGTTTTCTCTAAGTTGGCATGAGCTTGCTGCTGATTGCACACCGCTTTGCACACGTTACTAAAGTCATTTACTTACTTTACTTACTAAATGACTTTATTTTTACAAAGACTTTGTTCGTACTTTTCACATGTGAACCGGCTGCTGTGTTCACTCTCTGCCGGTTTCTGGTATTTAGCCTTAACATTGTGAGCAAGGTCGATAAACAATACCCCTTAATATTTTGTTTAGGGCAGGCCTTAGCACCAAGACAAAACTAACCGATGCAGCTGTTGTTTGGGAATACGTACTTTGGTCTTATTGGAATACACGAATAGGTAGCACACACTTGGAGAGGGACCTTTCCAGGGAGAAGAGCGAGACAGCACCTATGATGTAGATCTACTCTCTATAGGCTAAGGTATAGGGTCTGTTGACAAAGCCCAGAGATCTTCTAATATATAATAATACTGCTTCTTAGCAAGGGGAGGGAGGTTAGGCTCTATTGTATTTTCATGATGACATCTCCCATCATGATTTATGGACTAGCTGCTATGTTGACTGTATTTGTACTATGCATTTTTCTGCTTGTTGTGGCACATATACTGCATGATAGGGCACGTTAGTTAAAATAAATATTTTAAACAGTTTCGTGTCACTGTCAGATCTTATTGTGGACAAGTACAAGAGTGCGAGCGAAAGGGTGTGTGTTGTTACCGTGATTCCTGAGAGATCTGGGAATGTTGTGCTCTGGGGTGTCTAATCACTTGTTTCTCTGTGAGTGAGTAGGAGAGCAAGTGAGACACTATAGCTAGTCGGTCCTGGGCTCATGGGTGCTAAGGTGGCAGGATGACACAGTCCCTATACACCAAGGTCCTATAATCCCGTGCATAGTTCTGTTTTTGGGCAGAATCCCTGCAACATGGCGCCGCCAACGTTTGGTCTGCTACTTATTCGCGAGACCCCTGAGTAGCGCATGTGCTTGTCCACGATACCCTCTCACCGGTTTCTGGAGACGTCCGTGGTAAGGGGGGGTTAGCCTCCTATGTTGGTAGGGTAAACCTATTTCTATAGGTTTTTCAAGCTTGAAATTTAAAAGGCTTTTTGACAATGTTTTGCGCTGCCGTCTTTGTAGTTGCCTATTTTATAAACATGGCACAAGCGGTCGCAATTGCAGCACATAACCGCGCTGCGGTTACAGCTTTCTTAACTCAACACGGAGTCCCCAATGCGGGGGCAAACATTATTTTCGTAGTTGAGGCTGATCCAGCATTCCGCTTTGAGGTATTTTATTCTTGGGTTACATTTCCAGCAGTAGATGGAAATGATAATTTGTTTCATGAATATACGCCCTCTGCTCCTCCAGTGGCATATCGTCCTTATACATTAATTGAAGTTCCTTTAACGTCATGGGAGCATACCATATGGTTTACTGGCGCCCTTCCTCACCCTGTTTCTTCTGTTCGAGTGGACCCCTTGTCTATCGATGGGGCCACCTGGCCTGTTTTGGCTGGTTTTACACCGCATCCAAACTATCTCAATGTTACTATTGCAGAGCTGCGTCAGATGCACACACAGTTGATTCATCTTCATAGACGAGTCATACAGTTTAAGTCTCATGCACTTCAAGCAGCTCTGGCTGGAGCTGCTCCTCTGCCACCAGGTCACGGCAGGGGACTTGTGATTAGTCCCGTCATGATTAACGCAGTGATGGGCAAACGTCCTAAAAATCGTGATGACTTGCCGTTTTGGCTTGCACAAAAATTTGAGCAGCTTGAGACGGTTTTTCCATATACGACTCCTGTAGAAAAACACAGGATCCTTACAATGAGTATGCCGAGTGGTCTGATTCCTTCTTTAGCTAACTGCACCACCTGGGGGACGGTGTTTGCTACAGTGTATACACTGTGTTTTGGCACCCCCTCCATGAGCGTTCTGCCAAGCGTTCTGAAGAAAGTACAGGACGAGCACGGGGCTGGTCCAGCCCTGGATTTGGGGATGAAGTTAGTGTGAATGTTCCCTATTGTCTCCGATATGATTCTAGCCAACATTAAAGGTGAGGTAGTTTGCTTACAAGTACGTCAACGCCTAGCGGCGACGGCTGACGTGGATCGGAGAAAAGAGGGGGGGGGCAGCGGTATTTTGCCGCAGGGCCCTGACCACTGAGAAGATAGTAGAAGAGAGCCTGGATGGAGCGGAGGTCCTGGGGATTAAAATTGGTTTAAAATCTTCTTGCCTGATAGTGGTAGTAGTATACCGTCCACCTCGGTCAACACCTTTGTTTAATGATCTGTTCAATGAAGTGGTTAATGATCTATGCTCTAGATACCTACAGATTTTAGTAATGGGGGACTTTAACTACCACTGGGATCAGGCACCAAGAGAACAGGTGACCAGCAGGTTTGGAGAGGATATGACCATGCTGGGCTTGAAACAAATTGTGGAGATCCCCACTCACGAGAAGGGTCATACTTTAGACCTCATTTGGACTACATCTCCCGCTGTACTACTGACAGAGTGTAGACCATGCAGCTGGTCCGATCGTTATCTGATCAGTTTTGAGATCCCTGTGCCCAGTCGACCAAACCTCCTACCTCCAGTTTGGAGGATGGTACGGAACTGGCACAAGATAGAGGACGCCAGTTTGAGGGAGGCATTATACGAGACAATGCACCCAGGGAAACAGACCGGGGACCCGGATTTGGAGTACGAGAAACTTACATGCCGGTTGAGGACACGATCGATAAGGTGGCCCCTGCTCGGAGGGAAAGGATACTGAATAGAGATAAGGGTGCTCCATGGTATACGGAGGAATTAAGAGGGGAAAAACAGGCCCTATGCCAGTGTGAAAGGCATTGGTGAAAATCATACGATCCGAAGGTCCGGGAGGAATATAAAGCAAAACTAGCCCTCTATAAAACATCCATCATTTCAACGAAATCCGCGTATTATGAGTTGAAGATTAAGGAGGCCACAGATACTCAGAAGGAGACCTTCAATGTGCTAAGGGAGTTGAGTCAAAAGAAGGAACCGAGGACAGTTGCCAATTTGGCTGACTGCAACAAGATACAGGACTTCTTCCTAGCTAAAGTTAAAGATATCCTTACAGATATAGGTAACACTCGTATAAGCCCTTGCCCTCTATCAGTGTTAGACCCACCTGACTTTAAGGGCGGTATTCTCTCAGTTTTTCCTGCCCTAGACTTAAACTGTTTAGCGCATATTATGGCCAAAGTGAAATCAGGGTCACCGGAAGACCCCTGCCCTCCCAGGGTGTTCAAAATGGTACTCCCTGTGATAGGGCCAGAGATGTTGTCCCTACTAAACCTGTCCTTGGTAACTGGGAAGGTTCCTCACAAATTTAAGGAAGCCATGGTGACTCCGCTGCTGAAGAAAGCAGGGGCGGATACCAATAACTTGAAGAACTTTCGACCTATTTCCAGACTTCCATTTCTGGCTAAAATACTTGAGCAGCATGTGCTCAGAACACTTTCATCCTTTTTGGAGGAACATCAGCTGCTCCATGCATGGCAAGCGGGATTTAGGGCCCACAACAGCACAGAGCTGGTGATGCTCTCGGTGCTGGACGAGCTGAGACTTGCAGCTGACAAGAAGAAATCGTCGGAGCTGATCCTATTGGATCTTTCAGCCGCGTTCGACACGGTGAACCATGCTCAGCTGTTGGCCCGTGTTCGGCGGCTGGGAGTTACTGGCGTCGTCTTCCAATACATTGATTCCTTCCTGAAGGATCGGTCACAAAAAGTCCAACTAGGGGAATGTATGTCCAGGAAAGGCGCTTTGCCATGTGGGGTCCAGCAGGGCTCTGCGTTGTCCCCCCTGCTCTTTAACATCTATCTCCAGCCACTGGTGGAAGCACTGGCAAAACTTGAATGTCAGGTGTTCAACTATGCCGACGACACGCAACTAATCGTGCGGATCGACAGCTCTACACAGGCACAGTCCAATGTGCAGAACATTCTTCGGTTCACTATGAACTGGATGACTATCAATTCATTGAAAGTAAATCCTGACAAGACGGAGGTGCTAGCTATCACCGCAGGGGCCAACCCCTGGTCCAATTCCTTCTGGCCACAAGAGCTAGGCACTACTCCGATACCGGTACCAGTTGTGAAGAGCTTGGGTATCAGGCTGGACACCAAGTTAACACTGAACAATCAGGTGACCGCTGTGGTGGGGAATTGTGTGGGCCCTATGAGGCAACTCCGGAAACTTGTGTTGTATTCCGCTTTAGGTGTCCGTATATAGGTTTTCCTGAAACATGTCCTTATATAGGCACAATTCGCATTGCCCTTATATAGGCATAAAATCCCAGTCCTTATTTAGGCATTAGCCATGCACTCCAAATACAGGCATGGTCACCGACATCCGTCCACCCCAACGTCACAACGAGTTCTTAGAAACCAGACCCTTAAGCTCTTGGGAGTTCCCCTAGCACAGGATTATTGATTTCTCCAAGAACTCATGTATTATGCATGAACCGCTATTCCTTAAGGGTTCATTCCTGACGTCTTCCTCTGCCCGACTTCACGTGAATGCTAACATTCCAAAGCACCTACCAGGTATAAATATACCTTCCCTTGCCCAAGCAAGTGAGAGGAGACCTCGACTTTAGAGGAGCCTGTGTCCCGGCCTGACGCACTGAGAAGAGACGCTGTCATCCCTGCTCGCAGAGAATCCAGCTTCCAGTGTTCTGACTCCCTTCGCGGGTGTTAGAGTTCGAAGACCCGGAAAGAGATTTCCACCTCTCTCATTCTCAAGGTATGGAGCTGACTAGAACCTAGAGGGACTCTTGGCATATCAGACTCTTAGTATACCATACTATAGAATACTTCACCTACTTCTTATCTTGCCCTACACCTAGGTTAGGTTAGGTACACTGGGGTAGAACTAGTTTAAAGAAGCATCTTATGAGTACTCGCATTTTTAGCTTATGTTATTTATGTATATGAATATATGTGTGATAGCTAAAAGATAGTGTAGCGCAGTATTATTTCTTTCTACTGCTTACGCTGTACATTATATATCTTGCATACTGTCTTATGATCATAACAGCTCATATCTCTTACACGAGAAACAAGACTGTTCAATAAATCCCTTTTATTGAAACGCCCGTCTTTTCTTTCTGTGTAACTCTGAAGAAACTAAGCATGCACGATTAGCTGAGTGAAACTGTTATCTATTGTTTCCACGATTCTGAGAGTGTTCCGATTCTAAAGGGAAACAAAGTTGTCATGTTTATGCGGTTGCCAGAAACTACTCCCTTCTTGTTTACAAGGAGTTTCTAGTGGCCTCTGAGCTAGCTGGCACAAAGTAATTAAGTTTAATATACTCGATAGGGACATACTGACCTCAGTCCTATGTCGAACCTATAGGGTATATTATTCCAATGCGCAGAGCCTATTAGGGAAATAGGAACTACACTACATGTCGCCCAACCGTTTGGTAAGGCAGTAATTTAACGCTAGATACTGAGTAACTCAGTCGTGCTTTTCTCAGAGACCCCTACTCACATACTCCATAAGACGTCTGGAGTGGGTAGGGTTAAGTATCCGCCAAAGCTAAATAGGACAAAAAACCCTATATATTAGCTGTTTGGTTTGTTCAATGTTGAAGGATATAGTGTTCCAAAATATTGTGCACCTTATCTTTTGTTTCCTTGAAACTTGTTCTACATTTTTCAAAAAACAAATGTCCCTACACGGGGATAATGGCACCGAAAACGGTGTAGCTGTGGCTGATCCAGTCGTAACAGCTTTTAACTTTACAGGTTTAAATGAAACCGATGAGGGTGTTATAGACATCGCTCCAAACATAAGAAGAGCCATCACTCTAAAACTTATAAAACACGGCCTATCACCAAGAGGTGGTAGAGCAGTTTTCGTGATAGAGGCACACGAATCCTTTCAGACAGAGGTATTCTATTCATGGATAGTATTCCCAGAATCAAATCCAGTAACAAGACTGTTTCACTTCTTTAAAGAAGATGAACCACCAGAGGAATATATTCCTTTCGAGGATATTGAAATTCCACTCACATACCAGGAGCATCATCTCTGGTTTAAAGGCGCCCTAAAACATCACAAAAACATTACCAGGCTCGGTCCACTAGGTAGACCAGGAGCAACATGGCCGATTCTAGCCGGCTACGCACCTCATCCTGACATCGATGTAATGTCAGACGAGGAATTACTTACTCAACTACAAGAGTTAATAAAAATTTACAGACAATTAGTCCAATATGTCATGCGGACTCTCACAGTCCAACCACCAATGACCATTCCAAATCAAACCCCTCAACAGGGGAATACACTAAAAATTACTCCACAGACTTTACACGCAGTCATGGGTAAAAGGCCCACAAAACGTGAGCAAATTCCATTCTGGATAGCTCAAAAAATTACTCAAATCGAAGCAGTATTTCCAAATACTAGCCCTTATGAGAAACACAGAATCCTAACAATCTGTTTACCAATGGGGATCACACCACAACTGGAAGATTGCACCACTTGGGGTGCAGTCTTTGCTGCCATCTATACTAAAACACATAGTGTTCCATCAATTGCAGTAATACCAGATGTCCTGAAACAAATTCAAAACGAATAAGGGGCAGAACCTGCTCTGAATTTAGGTATGAAATTACTGAAAAACTTCGACCAGGTCTCAACAATAATATTATCTAATATTAAAGGGGAGGCAGCATCAGTGGCGATCCGCCAACGCTTAAGGAATTTGATGTAACAGTACATCAAAATGAACTACCCAGAATAATAGAACAATCTTATGCAGAATTAGGCAGAGATAGTTTGGGTGGAAAACCTTTGAAGCCAAAACTATCTGAAAGTCCTGAGAAGGACTCTATTAAACAAAGTCCTACATCTTCTAAAAAGAAGTGGGAAACTAATAAACAAAATTCAAACGAGAAACGTTCTCAATCCCGAGGTAGGTCTCCTCAAAAGGAGCCCTCTGAAAGGATGTATAACCTCAGGAATAAGGATAATTTAAGAAAGCTTGATAGGTATCAAGATACTGATACACGTTCCTCTCGTACCTTTCAGATATCGTCACAGACATCGGAAAGAAGAGGACGGTCAGAACATAGAGAAGAACGCGTGAAATCCAAAGACGATAAACACGTTCAGAAAAATAAATCAAAACCTCAATTCTCAAAAAAGAAGGTAGCAGGTCTGAAGATCAGACATGCCGAGAATACTGAGAACACAGCTCAAGAACGGAGAATGGGCTCAGACAATGCTGGACAGTGCAGCAGAAGTCACTGTAGCTCGCCAGAACCTGAAGGAACTTCTGGAGATAGTGGACTTGAATGAGTACATCACAGTAGAAACTGTAGACACCAGGGTTAGTACTCCACAAACGTTATATGAGATAACACTCCGAATGGAGGGAGACATACCAAGACAAGTGAAAGCCCTCTTTTGGGAAAAACTTTCAAGGGGTTATGATATACTTCTAGCAGAAAAAGACTGGCCACCACACTTTGTCAGGGAGTGCCCACATGGCGAGGACATTATTATGCCTGCCTTCTCCAACCATATTCCAATTCACCTAAAATATACTTATGCCAGGAAATGGGCAGTTGCCCAGGCCGCAGCATTATATAAAAATCATGTAGGATGGGATGAGGACTCACCATAAAATACAGCTAAAAAATGAACCTACTGCACAAAGGCAGTATCCAATAAAGCAAGAAGCTAAAAAACAGGTCAGGGAGATCTTAGATCAACTTGAATACCAAGGGGTGATTGAAACATGCACCTCCTCAATGAACAATACTTTGTTTCCTGTATCCAAACCAGACAATACATATCGTCTAGTTTTGGATTACAGACACTTGAACACTTGTTCTAAAACATTTGCAGTGCAAAATGCACATAGTACAACATTAATGAATAACATTGTGCACAAAAAATATAAAACCACATTGGACATTTCAAATTGTTTCTTTTGTCAAAACATAGCACCTGAAAGCAAGTACTTAACATCTTTCTCAATAATGGGGACCCAGCGTCATTTTTGTCGACTCCCACAAGGGTTCAAGAACAGCCCAGGGTTATTCTCAGCGAGGGTAACAGAGTTACTACAAATTTATGATAATGAGGCATTGTCATATGTCGATGACATCTATCTGACAGACGATGACCTGGATAGGCACTTGAACAGGGTGAGTACCATTATATTGGGCTTCGCCTCTGAGGGCTATAAATTCAACTTTAAAAAATCAAGAATTGCCCATCTTAATGTCTTTTTCCTAGGATATGAGCTTTCAAGTGAAGGCAGGAGCCTGGCAGCTAACTTTTTAGAAAAGTGTGCGCTGCTCCAACCTCCAAAAACGCTGAAACATTTACAATCCATCTTGGGTGTCCTAAATTTTGGAAGAACTTACATTCTAAATTACGCAGAAAGGGTTAAACCTCTCTACGAATTAATCAAACCTGATTTTTCAACAAAACATTGGACACAAGAACACACAGAAATCCTGCGTTCACTCCAAGCTAACATGTTAGCAACAAATCACTTACAAACACGCGTAAATACACGCAATTTAGTGATCCGAATAATTTCGGGTCAATGCGGATTCACCTATTTAACATTTATTGAGGGTGAAAAAGTACCAATAGCATACAAATCACATTTGTATACACAAGCAGAAATGCGCTTCACTTCAACAGAAAAAATACTGACAGCAGTTTAAACCGCTGTAGCAAAAGAAAGAGCTCTAGCTCAAGGAAAACGCATTATTGTCGTAACCCCAGTACCAGCCTTAGAGGCGGTCACAAAAGCGAGCATTCCAAATGCAAAAGCTTTACATCCTAGATGGATACAATGGGTTAATTCTCTTGCTGCAACAGATGTTGAATATGTTTTTGATCCTGATTTAAAAACACAAGCGTTCCTGCAATATGAACATGAATGTCCTCTGCCCACTGAAATTTTGCCTCTCGATCAGTACGAATTTATAATTTATACTGACGGATCAGCACAACCCGCTACAGGGAGTAAGCAAGCTTACAGTGCAGCATGCGCAATCGTTAAAGGTCGCATGCAAGATGGTAACTTCAGACCAATGGTCACTAAAACTCAATCTCTAGGAGATTGTACAGCTCAGCGAGCTGAACTACAAGCATTCAAACTGGCACTTGAAAATACAGATCGCGAATTCCCCACACTGATAGTGTGCGATTCTTTTTACTGTGTTCAGTCGTATAATGAATATATACAGAATTGGCTTGAAAACGGGTTCAAAGATGCAAAAGGTGGCACAATAAAGCATAAAACGCTATGGGAACAAGTAGTTCAGTTGAAAAACGAACTACCAAAGGCTCACGTGATACACACGCTGAGTCATCAACGTGATGGCGTTCACGTTGCAGGGAATTCATTGGCTGACGAAGCCGCAAAGGGGGCTGTTCAGACGGCTTCCGTAGCTGCGATCACTCGTTCAAAAACGAAAATAGACAGTGAGATATTGTTGGCTGTCAATGCTTCAAGCAAAGCCAGGGGTGCAGCGTTACCAAAGAAATTTCCACTCAAGTACTCTTATGTAATTGATGCGAACAACGTTCCTTTTGCTCGAATCCCTGGAGTGGGGAATAGGGTAATTCCAAACATGGAACGTAGAGCAGCTTTGATTTATGAAACACATCTGGGAGAGGGTCTGTCACATCAAGGAATCTCTAAAACAATATTGACATTAAAAGAGATGTACTGGTGGCCTGGAATGAATACACAGATTCACATCTTCATCGATGACTGCATAGACTGCAATAGACAGCGTGGTGCAGAACGCCATCAGACACCAGACTACGAAGTAGCCTGCCCAGTACAGACACCATTGTTAGACAGCATTAGACTATCTACGTGCAGGCGTCCTTTTGGACAAATGCAATCCCACAAATACTAAGTCAAGGTTCCTATGCATATGGCCTCAGCGCTCGGCTGACGCTCGAACTGTTATAAAAGATTTGCGAGTCTTTAGCGGCACATACGCAATTGGCACACTACATTCTGACCAGGGCCCTGCGTTTAGCTCTCGGGCTTACAAAGAAGCCATGGCCAGTTTGGGCGTTGCATTGCGGTACTCCTCTCCGTTTCATCCTGAGGGAAATTCTGTTGTGGAAAGGAAAAACCGGGACATAAAGCAGTCTATAACAGCTAGAGTATTAGGTTCGGGTGATGGGTGGGTCAAACATCTTTATGGGATCCAACGCTCATTAAATAATTTGCCAAGAAGTTCTCTAGGGGGGGTCACTCCATATGAGGTCCTATTTGGGACAGGAATGTGGGTTCCTGATCTCGAATGTAAAGGCATAGTGGTGGAAAATAAACCCTTTGATATCAAAGATCGTTTGGCTGTTTTACAGGATCTAAATGAACTAAGATCGAAACAAAGCAACGTGTTCCTGAAGCCAACCACCACTGGGGAAACACCGGCAGTCCCATCAAGGCCTGTCTGGATCCCAAAAGTTGTGGATCTAGTCAGAGAGAAGATTGCGGACAAGAAGGAATTTGGACCTTCTTACAGACAACCAGTAACTGTCCTAGCCGTCCACGGAACAAGAACAGTACTTCTGCCGCCCCTTGCTGGAAAAAAGGAGAAAAGATTTGTGTCAATCGACCTCATCAAACCACAGTATGTGGCCAATACTAAATAGTAGGCCTCGTGGACTCCGACCTAGTAGCAGACGCACTCCTCTCGCTACTATCCAAGAGGTTCAGACTGAAAGACTCATAACCATCGAGAACTCAGCAGTAACAGATGAAGGACTAAGCAACAATGCTATGGAACTCATCCCTCTTGAAACTCAAGTAACAGTTCGTCCAGATACACCTGTCTACACCAACGTAACACGTGATCAACTGGTTCCAGCGATTTCTACGAATCCTGATGCAATTTCAACAATTGACCGAACTGCTTCTGGCTATTTCATTAACTTTGATACGTTTTCTGAGGATCCGAGTGAGCCTGAAACGACGCCAGCCTTAAAACTTTCAAACAACAAGTACAAGACTTTTTTCATTTTCTGAAAAAGACATCTGGTTTCACCATGGATTGAAATATGGATTATTTCTGGAATATTTTTCTTTCTGCTTTGGCTAGCTTTGGTTATGACTCTTAGCATGCTCATAAATGGCAGATACTTTCGTTTGGACACTGAAAGTAAAAATGTGAACTTACTTTTAAAACCACACAAATCTTCCCATCGTGAAGCAAGAGACTTGTCAGCAGTGAACATCACAGCCGTTCCTATACAGGATGGTATAGTTTGGGACAAAACCGATTTCGATGTATTCGGCCCAACGGAACTTTTGAAGATTCCACATTTATTTAAAATTTCATTAAGTGACTTTATTACCTTCAGTACCTATTCTGATGATTGGGAGTTTGAGACTGTAAATGATATGATGTCTGATCTAGAAAGGTCTGCTGAGTTCTCTAACAATGAATACTTAGAGGGTTCATCAGACTACGAACAGCTTTATTGTTACAACCACTATGGTCATCATTTTTTGCATAAATCTGCAACACCTAGAAATGTGTTTATGTTTAACCAATGGGAACATTGTCCTACACCACCAAGGGGTAGTTCAAAAACGTTTGCAAATAAGTTTCCATATTTTTCAGGGTACAATACATCTGATCCAGAAACATTTTACTATACGAATGTAAACAAAACAGGTCAGAAAATTATGTTAACAAATACAAAACAGATTTATTCTGCAGCCTTTATTACCCAATTGTCTAGACAAGGATTTGACTTTTGGAAAGACACAATTGACACAAAATCTGTCTGGGGTTCTAAAGATTGGCAAGTGCAGGGGATAGAAGCTTTGTTTAGAGCCTGTATCATCCCACATCAAATAATGTTTTTGAATGACACTGTGCAACAAACGTCTTGCCTTGGTTTAGCCAAGATCAAAGACATGAACACACCTTCTGTACCAACACCTGCAAGTAATAACACTACACAGGGAGCGGTCACAGTAGACACAAGACTACAAAACAACAGAACTGATCCTGATTGGAAAAAATGGTTACTCTGGCCCACAGACACAAACATCTGTCAAGAAAGATTCCTGAATAAAACACGGGGCTTTACTATCCATAGGCCAGACCCACGATATGTTCAAAGAGAACATCCGGGGGTAGTAACAACATACAGTGTAGGAAAATTGTGCCTTGACTGATTACAAAAATCTACACTTGAGGATGTGAAACAACACTTATCTTTACTTAAAGAAGACGCAGACCTTAGGGAATTCTTGCTAGGACCAAGAAAACCGCGTCAAAAACGTTTCATATATGCCGGCATTTATGCTGCTTATAATGAGATATGGAAGGTTTCACAGGCAGAGGCCGCAGAAAGAATACGTGAACTTGATCGTATTAACTTAGAGAAATCTCTCACTGTGGTCGACAATGGGTTAACAACCTTGTCATCCAGAATGTATTCATTGGACAACATTGTATCCTCTGCTATTGACATACTGGAACAAGATTTAGCCATGTTACAACAAGGCCAATCTCAGTTACGTTCTATTATGTTATTAGGCTGGACGCTGCAATCTTTGCGTGCGGGCTATGTGCCTTGGCGTTTTATCAACACGTCGTCTCTGTTTTCGGAATACAATCTAACGGATAAACAGATCGAACTGGCACAAAGGGGAGCAAAGTATACAGTGCTGAGCATTGAAAAACTGGAAAAATTACCATTCATGGTAGCAGAAAAACCAGCTACAGAATGGCTTATTCATGGCAAAATAACTCTGCCTGTCACTACTTTTCATTTTCAGTATTGCCTCAAACAAATGCAAGCAGGCAAATATGAAAGGTTGGGTAAGGAATACATTAAGACATCCTGGGATTTACCTTACGAATACAGATGTTGGAGTGGGGATTGTGAAGTGTTTCTAAGCGGTACAAACTGTGAAAATGCACTGAGCGGTTCACTCATATGTCAGGACATTTCTTTACACGGGGCTTGTAATGGTTCTGTGGCAAATTTATCCTGTCACCTGCAAGGTACACCAGCTGCTGTGATTAATCCAACGTTCGGCCAACTTTCTAATGGGAGTTACCTCATGTTGAATGATCAGAGTTGCTGTGGCATGTTGCCAGGAATCCCATATCTGGTAACGGTCGACTCCAGGGTTACTTGCTGTATGCAAGTATTGTTCCCCCAAATAGAGACAGTCAGGGAGTTGCCACTATGGCCTTCATTGAATGTTTCTTTTATACGTTTTGATACTTTAAGCAGAATGAAAGCCATGCTTTTGCAACAGACCGTGCCTTTGACCTCGGCCAAAGAAACTTATGATTTACAAATTGCAAGGACTTCGGCTGAGATACAGGCTTTAATTCGTACAAACTGCCCTATACATTTCGTAGAAATGATGGGACGTATCTTAAACATGTCTGATACGAGCGGGATTGTACATGTATTTAAGACCATCTGTTCAGGACTGTTAGCACCTTTTCAGGCAGTCCTCGGAATCATCCCAAACTTCGCACATTCGGTGTTTGGTGGTGTGCCATTAATTCTAGCACTTGTTGCGGGAATCCTGTTTTTATTCCTACTGCTACGCTATGGCAAGCCTATCCACCAGCGTCACTCCCAGCAATTTGGAGAAAGCTCTCCTAGAACGGAAGTGCCGTGAGCGCATAGTGCAACTTTTGGGCATACCTCGTCTACGGGAACTTAATACAACATGGTTTCTGTCATTCAGACCAATCTGGCAAGATTGCATCTTACCTGTTCTACGCTGCCTGCTTTGCGGTGAAGCATGCGTGCTAGACACCTGTCTAACACTCCCATCAGTCATGCCAACGGATATCGATACTCTGCTGGACCCGATAACGGCCCATGCTCTGTGTTGTCCCCAGAGGCTACCAATCCTGATGACGGCATTCATTGAGATCTCACAGACGCTTCCGGCTGCTGCTGAGGTACGAGATGGATCAACAGGCACACAGGTAACAACGGACGCGAACATTGCTGTAGCATCTTATGCTGAAGGCGATGCTTCTCATCTCTGTGCAGTTAACCTTCTGAACGAGGTATTCCAAATGTTACCAACATCGGTAGATGATATTTTGTCTATAGAAATAGATGATTTCATGTTTACACCAGACCCATACACTGACTTTGATTCGGCTCACAGTGTACCAGGGGAGCAATGAATTTGGCCTCCATATTTTCAAAACAGGACAAAAACTTGGAACTCTTCCTAAAATTGAACTTTTTCTTTTTTCTCTAATTTTTGAAAATACATGGCAACTCAATCTGCTTACAGTAGAACTATTCATATAAAACGGACTTCTTTGAATACTTCCAGGGACACACTGTCACCTTATTTTACTATAATTTCTATGGGCCTGATTCACAGAACTAACTTACGTCAAAAACGTAAAGTTAGTACTTTTTGGTATTCACAGAATACACTTACTCATTTTGGTATTCACAGAATGAACTTACTCATTTCGGTATTCACAGAAGTTAGTAGTCCTAACTTTAGGACTCCTAAATGCCTTCTGTGAATACCGAAAATCTTAAAGTTAGGATTTTTCTCAGTTTAGGAGTCCTAAACTGAGAAAATCCTAACTTTAAGACTTTCGGTATTCACAGAAGACATTTAGGAGTCCTAAAGTTAGGACTACTAACTTCTGTGAATACCGAAATGAGTAAGTTCATTCTGTGAATACAAAATGAGTAAGTGTATTCTGTGAATACCAAAAGTACTAACTTTACGTTTTTGACGTAAGTTAGTTCTGTGAATCAGGCCCATTTAGTACCCAGTTATGAAATGGCTTTGATTTTTGAAATACTTGTCAACCATTTCGTCACATGTATATATTTCTGTTTATTCATTCATGTTGCATTTTTATTTTATGATATATGCCTAGAATGAAAAAAATGCTTTAAAATGTACAGTACCTATTGCATTACATGTTTTATCAAACAGTTTCTTTTAAAAACTTCTTTTAATATGCTTTTAGAAATGTTTTTAGCAACATGTGGTACTCAGTTTAATGTTTAGCATTTAATGTTTAGCATTTAGTATTATCGTTCATTCGAAAGTGGAGTGGGTGTTGTATTCCGCTTTAGGTGTCCGTATATAGGTTTTCCTGAAACATGTCCTTATATAGGCACAATTCGCATTGCCCTTATATAGGCATAAAATCCCAGTCCTTATTTAGGCATTAGCCATGCACTCCAAATACAGGCATGGTCACCGACATCCGTCCACCCCAACGTCACAACGAGTTCCTAGAAACCAGACCCTTAAGCTCTTGGGAGTTCCCTTAGCACAGGATTATTGTTTTCTCCAAGAACTCATGTATTATGCATGAACCGCTATTCCTTAAGGGTTCATTTCTGACGTCTTCCTCTGCCCGACTTCACGTCAATGCTAACATTCCAAAGCACCTACCAGGTATAAATATACCTTCCCTTGCCCAAGCAAGTGAGAGGAGACCTCGACTTTAGAGGAGCCCGTGTCCCAGCCTGACACACTGAGAAGAGACGCTGTCATCCCTGCTCGCAGAGAATCCAGCTTCCAGTGTTCTGACTCCCTTCGCGGGGTGTTAGAGTTCGAAGACCCGGAAAGAGATTCCCACCTCTCTCATTCTCAAGGTATGGAGCTGACTAGAACCTAGAGGGACTCTTGGCATATCAGACTCTTAGTATACCATACTATAGAATACTTCACCTACTTCTTATCTTGCCCTACGGTTAGGTTAGGTACACTGGGGTAGAACTAGTTTAAAGAAGCATCTTATGAGTACTCACATTTTTAGCTTATGTTATTTATGTATATGAATATATGTGTGATAGCTAAAAGATAATGCTAGCGCAGTATTATTTCTTTCTACTGCTTACGCTGTACATTATATATCTTGCATACTGTCTTATGATCATAACAGCTCATATCTCTTACACGAGAAAGAAAGACTGTTCAATGAATCCCTTTTATTGAAACGCCCGTCTTTTCTTTCTGTGTAACTCTGAAGAAACTAAGCATGCACGATTAGCTGAGTGAAACTGTTATCTATTGTTTCCACGATTCTGAGAGTGTTCCGATTCTAAAGGGAAACAAAGTTGTCATGTTTATGCGGTTGCCAGAAACTACTCCCTTCTTGTTTACAAGGAGTTTCTAGTGGCCTCTGAGCTAGCTGGCACAAAGTAATTAAGTTTAATATACTCGATAGGGACATACTGACCTCAGTCCTATGTCAAACCTATAGGGTATATTATTCCAATGCACAGAGCCTATTAGGGAAATAGGAACTACACTACACTTGTACCCCTGTTGTCATTTTCCACCATGCGTACTGTAGTGTCGGCACTAATTGTGTCGCGTCTGGACTACGGTAACGCAGTATACATCGGGCTACCTGACAAACTATTAGGGAAACTTCAGGTGGTTATGAATGACGCAGCAAGACTGATTTTCAATCTTCCGAGAAGAGCACGTGCCACACCTCTGCTACAACAACTACATTGGCTCCCAATTAAGCAGAGGGTTAGGTTTAAGGGCATGTGCATCGCACATAAAGCCCTGCATGGAGCAGCACCCGGTTACATCAGGGACCGTTTGAAGAACTATGTGCCAGGACGATGCCGCAGATCATCTGAGGCAAGTCTGTTGGCATGTCCACGTTTTGATAAAGTCACCTTGGGGGGGCGAGCCTTTTCAGTTGTGATTCCCCAGTTTTGGAACAAGCTACCGGAGAGCTTGCGCAGGGAAGCCACCCTACTCCCATTTAGGAGGAAACTTAAGACCATTCTGTTTACGCAGGCGTTTCGATAAGCTTACCCAGATTCACCGAGCTCCGGGAGGCATGCCCTGGTTTCTAGGTTTATGGTCCTTTCACAAGCGCTTAGAGACCATTGGTGATTTGGCGCTATATAAATAGAAATTAACATAACTAACATAACATCGGCAACGATAGTTGCCGATTATTATTGCAGATGTGTATACATCCTTAGGTCGCAATAGCTTGGGAATTTGACCATTTACACAGGCACAGAATAAACCCCCTCCTGATAAGGAGGGTCGTCCAGTCTTTCCTAAAAAGGCGTGGAACAAGAATCAGTGGAAGCAACAACAGAAACCTGGTTCTCGTGCAGGTTCACCTCCACCTGACGCTTCTGAACGTAGATATGATTTGCGTGACCGCTCAAAAATTAAAACACCAGAGAGGTTCCAGGTTCCTGATCCTCATTCTCCTCGTTCCTTTCAGGAATCGTCGGATCAACAATTTGGCGGGGGAGGACGACAGGATCGAAAACAAGGCGAGTCTACGCAAGCAAGACGTGACCTGCAGCGCCAGTTTGAGGTGAAAGTCAAGCAGGAGTACCCACCTCGATATCGTGCCCTATTTCAGAAGAAAAAAGTTGCCTCTTTGACAGCCGAGTATGCCTCAGATGGTGAGAACCCTCCTCCTAGACAGGAGTTGGGCTGTGCCCTCCTCGACAGCGCGGTTGAGGTTACCATAGTGCGGCAGACACTCCACCAGCGTCTGGCGGCGAAAGCAACTGACACTTTTATTACCGTAGAAATAGCTGATACTCGGGTCGCTCCTCCTGATAGGCTTTATGAAGTGAGCCTCCAAATTGAAGGTGATATTAAACGCCCAGTTAAAGCAGTCTTTTGGGAAAATCTCACTTCTTCGCATGATATTTTGTTGGCGGAGGTTGATTGGCCTCCCCTTTTGTCCTTGCTTCCTCTAGGGGAGAGGATGTTATTTTACCCAGTTTTTCGCACTATGTCACTGATTACGATAAATTTGCTTATGCTCTGGCGTCGGCATTATCCCTAGCTCCGGCATTGTATCGCAATCAGGCAGGTTGGGACAAGGATTCCCTGGTTCATGTGATTCCTTTGCGTTCCACACTGCAGCCCCAATCACAGTATCCTATCAAACATGATGCAAAAGCATCCGTAGGTGACATTTTGACTCAGTTGAAATATTAGGGTGTGATTGAACCCTGTGTTTCTTCAATGAATAATCCTCTTTTTCCGATATTAAAAGTGGACGGTTCATATCGTATAGTCTTAGACTACTGACATTTGAACAGTCATGTCCGTACCTTTGTGGTACAGAACACACATAGCTCTGTGTTAATGAACAATATTGTTCGAAAGAAATATAAGACTACTTTGGATATTTCCAACAGCTTCTGCAGCCATTCTTTGGCTCCTGAGAGCCGTGATTTGACCGCATTCAGTGCCCTAGGCAATCAGAAACGATATGCGAGATTACCTATGGGATATAAGAATAGCTCTAGCGTGTTTGCAGCACGCATAGTTTCGATTTTACATGAGATTGACCCTGATGCCTTTTTGTACGTGGATGACATTTGACTGATGAGATAAATCCTCATCTGATACGCGTTTATCGCATTGTCACACATTTCGCGAAGTTAGGCTACAAATTAAATTTTGCCAAGTCTCATATTGCCTTTTTGGCAGTTCTTTTCCTTGATTATGAACTCAATAATGAAGGTAGGGGGTTAGCCCCCCACTTTCTGGAGGAATGTGCTCAAGTGCAACCTCCGTCTACTCTTAAAAATCTGCAATCTTTGCTGGGTTTTTTCAATTTTGGGAGGACTTACATTCCTGATTATGCCCAGCGTATCAAACCGCTTTACGCATTGATACAACCCTCGTTTTCTTCTTCCAGTTGGGTTCCGGAACATACCGCGATACTTAGGTCTTTGCAGTCTGATCTGCTTGCACCCCCAGTTCTTGTTAACAAGCGACAAGACCACAAATTTGGTCATACGGATTGTACCAGGTGCATTAGGTTTTACTTACGTGACTTTTAATGAGGGAGACACGGTCCCCATTACTTATAAATCGCATTTGTATACTTCAGCAGAGTTGCGTTTTTCTTCTACCGAAATTTTTTGGACCGCTGTACAGATGGCGATCCTTAAAGAACGCTCTCTGGCTCAAGGAAAACGCATTTTCATGGTCTCACCAGTGCCTGCTTTAGAAGCTGTCACGAAGGCGAGTGTTCCAAATTCTAAGGCTTTGCATCCTTGTTGGATACAATGGGCTAGTTCATTGACGTCGGCTGATGTCAATTTTATCCTTGACCCTTCTTTGCAGACACAGGAGTTTTTGCAATATGAACATGTTCATCCTCCTCCTTTATCATTATTCCCTCTTGATCAGTACAGATGCATTATTTACACTGATGGGTCTGCACAGCCAGCAATTGGTTCTAAACATGCTTATTCAGCAGCCTGCGCAATCGTGGCAGGCACAATAGTAGATGATGATTTCAAATCTTCCTTGGTGCACACACAATCCCTTGGGGATTCCATAGCACAATTGGCTGAGTTGCGTGCTTTGGTTTTGGCTCTTGAGTTCGCTGATGTTCCTACACTGGTAGTGTGCGATTCTTTTTACTGTGTACAATCCTTCAATGATAATTTGTTTTGCTGGACACAAAATGATTTTCGTGATTCCAAAGGTAGTGCAATAAAGCATAAGACGCTTTGGGTCCACATGGCGGCTCTTAAGGAACGTTTGCCGCTCACACGTTATTTATACATTAGGACATCAGCGCGTGGGAGCGCACGCTGTTTGTAATTCATTGGCTGATGAGGTCGCCAAATCTGCAGTAGCCACTTGTTCAGTAGCAGCAGTCACTAGGTCTATGGCTAAAATTGATGTTGATGTTCTGGCAGCTATTGCTGCGACGAAGGAGGAAACAGAGTTTCCCCAAGGTTTCCCTTCAAGTTATACTTATCACTTGATGTCTGATCAAATTCCATTTGCAACTATACCGTCCGTTGGGGATCGGCTGATTCCCAACAAGGACCGCAGACTTTCTTTAATCATTGCCGCACATGAAGGCGTGGCTTCTGCCCATGCTGGCGTGACTGCGACAATTTCGCTTTTACAGCAATGTTTTTGGTGGCGTGGGTTATATCAACTAGCACGTAAATATGTGCTTTATTGTGACATTTGTCAACAAATTATACCTTCTACTGTGTCACGCCCACCTCATACTCAACTTTACATTTCTAATCAGCCATTTGGCTGTATTTATCTTGATCACTGCGGTCATATGACTTCTGACAATGCTTTTAAATACATCTTGGTTGCAGTGGATTCATGCACTAGATTCCTTTAGGTTTGGCAGCAATGCAGTACTGATGCTCGAACTGTTATAAAAGATTTGCGTGTCTTTGTAGGGACCTTTGCCTGTGACACCTTCCATTCACACCAAGGTCCAACTTTTGCCTCTAAGGCTTACTGTGATGCGATGAAGTCTCTGGGGGTGCAGGTGCAATTCTCATCTCCATATCGGCCTGAGGGCAATTCTGTTGTGGAGCGGATGAACCATGACTTAAAGCAATCTTTAACAGCGAGGGTATTAGGTACTGGTCGAGGCTGGTCGACTCATCTATATGGAGTTCAACGTGCACTAAACAATCTCCCACGAAGATCTCTGGGTGGGCGGACCCCATGCGAATTGCTCTTTGGCATTAAAATGTTTGTACCAGACCTTGATGGTCTGGACGTTGTGGCGGCTGCTGCAACGTTTGACGTAGATAACCATTGTTCTATGTTACAGGATCTACAAAAGACTCGTGAAACACTGGCGAAAGATCATTTATCCTCATCCACAGAAGCGGCGGTGCTGATTCCTGTTACTGGCTGGCTTCCTAAAGTTGGAGATCTGGGTCGAAAGAAAGTGGCGAACAAAAAAGAATTTGGTCCTTCATACCGTGCACCAGTCCCAGTCCTTGGATTGAAGGGTTCTCGTACTGTGATCTTACCTCCGCTTCCTGGCCGCAAGGAGAATCGATTTACTTTCATTGAACATGTCAAGTTACACCATATGGCGATACTCAATAGTATGCCTACAACCGTTCCCCGACGGGATGTTTCACTTCGTCCAATGACTTCTGTCTCCCCGGAAACTCCACAACAACAGGAAGGGGAGATGGAGACTTCAATTGATTTGTTGCCTGTTTTGCCGTCAACTTCCACCACTGTGGCAAATGAGTATGCCTCTCCACCTGTTGAGCTTATAGTTGGCATTCCTGAAATTGCAATTCATTCAACTTCCAATGAAGAGCAACCCCCATTATTTTGTCTGGGTTCCAGTGGTTACTATATGGACAGAGATAACTTTTCTTCTGATGCACCTTCGTTGTCTTCATCTGTGGCAGAGCCCCTACACGTGTTTGTGTTTTCATCTCCTGGTTTAAAAGAACTTACCTTGTTACTCCTTGGACATACATCTGGCTGGTGCTGACGATGGTGTTCCTTTTCATGTGGATTGGGTTCGTGACTGTGTTTTTCCTGTTGGTTAATGGCCATTACTTGCCTGAACGCTCTGCTGTACATTTGGTTGACGGAGTGCTGGCACCTCATACTTCATCTCATAAGATGAAAAGAGATCAAGCTTTAGTAAACATTTCAGCCTTTCCAATTATTGATGGTATTGTGTGGGATAAAGTAGCATTCGATATCCATGGCCCGACCAAGACTTTACAAATCCCATACGTATTCTGCGTTTCTTTAGGAGATGTGGTCTTGCCTGGGATTCTCTCCAATTACTGGAATGTTAACGCTGTTTATTAATTATTTTCTGATTTGAAATATTATACTGCTTTTGACACTGAAGATTTGTATTTAAATTCCGCAAATTATGCTGATTTATTCTGTTACCAACATTATGGCCATCATTTTTTGCACAAAACTAATACTGAGAGACCATGTTTTAATTATACCCAGTGGGAACATTGCCCGACCCCGGGAAAGGGCAGCTCTAAGACCCAATGGAGTAAATTCATGTATTTCACTGGTTACAATCTCTCAGACCCTGAGTCCTATTTTTATAAATTGAAGATGCCTGCCCGGAACAAATTTATGCTGACCCATACTAAATTGGTATATTTCTCTTCTGTCCATGAAGGGTTATGATTATTGGAAGGACGCAGTTGATTTAAAATCTATTTGGGTTACCAAAGATTGGCATATGCAGGGCATTGAATCATTGCATTGCGCATGCTTGATACCGTCTCAGCTCATATTCTTAAATCAGACGGTGCAGCAAACTACTTGCTTTGGTTTAGCAACTGCTAAAAATGAAATTACTCCCTCCATTCCATTATTAGCTGCTTATGACTCATGGCATACACATACAAACTACACGATTGAGGATTTGACTGTCATGTTTCAGAACGGTACACTTAATTCTTCCAATATTGACCCTTCAGGTTGGTTGTTGTGGCCAACGAGCTCAAGTGCATGCCAATTAAGTTTTTTAAATACCACAAAAGGGTTTACACAAAGTAGACCTGATCCTCGTTTTCCACATTCCCATGCAGTTACCACTTATTCTGTAGGTAAATTATGTCAACAATGGTTGAAACATTCCACATTGTCATCTGTGAAACAGCATCTTTCCCTTTTAACAGGTGACATAGATCTTGCTGATTTTCTTTTAGGTCCAAAGTCCCCTCGAGCAAAACATTTTGTTTATGCACAGCATACAATGAATTTTGGAAGCTATCGCAGATGGAAGCTGCAGTGCGCCTGCACCAAATTGACCAAGATAATTTAGAAATAATTTTTGCAGTAGTCGATAACAGTATTAATACAGTGTCTTCTTGTATAAATACTTTGGATAACATCCTCCGTCATTGACATTGTCCAAAATGAAGTGTCTGTTTTGTATCATGGTCAAAATCAGTTACGGTCTGTAGTGCAATTTGGTTGGACCTTGTAAACGCTAAAAAGTGGGAAAGTACCGTGGGATTACCTGAATGCTTCCACTCTGTTTTTACCATTTAATTTGACAGATAAACAGAAATTGATGTCAATGAAAGACGCCACTTATACGATGTTACATATTGAAAAATTAGAACAGTTACCATTTTCTGTGGCAGAGGCTGATTCAGCTGTGTGGTTAATACATGGGGTTATTTCATTGCCTATCTCACTCTTTCAGTTCATGGCCTGCATGAAACATTATCCGGTTGGTAGATATGAACCCCCTCGGGAGTAGCTATATTCATGAATTATGGTCGTTGCCTTTCACATTTCGATATCAACGAGCAGATAAGGAGGTTTTCCTTACAGGGGAGGATTATGCCTGCAATGTTTCGGCCCCTAATTTGGCTTCTTTTTTAAAAGGGACCCCAGTCCAAGCTATTATTCCCACACTGACTCTGCTTTCTAACGGCAGTTATCTTATCCTAAATATCCACAACTGCTGAGGCTTATGGGCAGGCATCCAGTATATAGTAACAATTTCACAACTTGTTACATGTTGCAGCAATGTCCTATTTCCACCCCCGCATGGGATTGTAGATAGTTTGCTGTGGCCTTCCATTCCAACTTTGAAAACAGATTTCAATAAGCTAAGCAGACTCAAAGTGCTATTGTTTCAACAAGTAGTGGCTCTCACTTCAGCACGTGAGACCTTCGAATTGCAGGTGGCGAGAACCGCAAGTGAGATTCAGTCACTACTAAACACGAATCTCCCCCAACATTCTGGAGAATTAATTCACCAAATATTTAATGCGTCTGATACAGAGGGCCTTGCCCACTTTTTAAACTTGTGGGATCCGGCCTCATCACATCCTTTCAGACTATTTTTGGAGTAATACTGGCTTTTATCCATTCCATTTTTTCCAGCTCCTTCGGAGGGTTTCCCCTATTGCTCCTGCTGATTTGCGGCGTACTTGCTGCTCCGTAATGGCTGCTCGATCTGTGGAGCTGCCAAGCCTGGTCCAGTTGCAGCTGTACCTTGAACGGATGCGCCAGCTTTTTGGTTCAATGCCATTACAAGCTCCTAACATCGATTATTGGCTGACCTTCCGTTACGCCTACTTTACCTGCGTGCAACCTGTGTTCCATTGCCTTTAGTGCCCTTTTCAATGGGCGCTGAATGTCTGCCTCTCCAATACGTCACACGCTGCCCTGGATTAAGAACTGTTAATGGGTCAGTTGAAGGCCCATGCCCAGGACTGTTTAGTGGGTAGGCGCCTGGTGTGCGATCCTATACTTGGACCAACGGCAGACTTGAGTATCTGTGCTCGTGCATAGCACCTCTTGGATCAAAGTTTCATTGAAGTTAACGCAGGTTGCCCCGATATGCTCCTAACGGCCTCTGGATATGAGGGGCATGTGTGCTCGTTCGACTTACTTAATTGGAAGGCGTACCTTTTTACTATGGAATGTTCAGACAACCTACTGCAGTTTATGGCATTTCACTTTTCCAGTGAGATTTTTGGCTCTGAAGATTCGCTGTGAGTTGATGTGGTTTTTGGATACCCCATTGGCTGCTTTTTAATTTTTTTTCCTCATTTTTTCGAAGCCAAAACCTTATACTAATTGGGATTTAAAAAGGCTCTGGCCTACCACCGAGACGCTTAGCCTCTGCTTACCTCTGATTTTTGTTTTAGCCCTGAGCTAACGACCTGACCAAGGGGAGGGTGTCACATGGCCCATGGGGACATTGTCGTTTTCTGTAAGTTGGCATGAGCTTGCTGCTGATTGCCCGCTGCTTTGCACATGTTACTAAATGACTTTATTTTTGCAAAGACTTTGTTCGTACTTTTCACATGTGAACTGGCTGCTGTGTTCACTCTCTGCTGGTTCCTGAGATTTAGCCTGAACATTGTGAGCAAGGTCGATAAACAATGCCCCTTGTTACTTTGTTCTGGTCAGGCCTTAGCACCTAGAAAAAACATATCGATGCAGCTGTTGTTTGGGACAACATACTTTGATCTTATTGGAATACACGAATAGGTAGCACACACTTGGAGAGGGACCTTTCCAGGGAGAAGAGTGAGACAGCATCTATGATGTAGATCTACTCTCTATAGGCTAAGGCATGGGTACTCACCAACATTTTCCCAGGGGCCACAAAGTTGGTCTGTGATGTGACCGAGGGCCGCATTGATGACAGCAGGGTGGCAGTCCGGGTTTTGGTTGAGGCAGAAGGGTTTGCGGTAAGGTGGGTGTAAGGGGAGCGAAACATGTACATCTAGTGTCGGATTTGCACAATGTGAAACCAGAATCTTGGGAATAATCTTGGCTTCTCCACTTAACCAAACTGTGTGATCTTAGTAAATTGTTTTATTTTTTTTGCAGAGTTTTATATAGCGCGAACTTGACTCGAATCGGGTATCAGAGCGCTTTACATAGCACCAGTTACGTTACATTAGGACACACATTCATTTTTGTTAGGCACGGGGAGATTAAGTGATTTGCCCAGAATCACAGGATGTTCAGCGTCATTGCCGATACTCGAACCCAGTTCCCCAGATTCGAGGTCGGACGCCCTAGCCGTTAGGCCAACTCCTCTCCCCTATTTCACTTTCCCTCGTTTTTCTTCATTATCACATATGAGGACCTTGAAATACATGACGTGAGGATGTGTGCAGTATGAAACTACCTCCTGTGTTTGATTTAATAAACTATAATTTTGTTCATGTATAATAGAAACGTATGCCACCCAAAGAGAGCACAAAAAAACTGAGTTGTCTCTTAGTTCACTTTTGGCATTGTTGTCAGAGTGGGGTGAAGAGTGAATGTTTCCAAATTAATGTTTGAAAACTATCACTTTAAAAAAAATACTTCTCAGTGCACTAGTATAATCTGATGTACTAAGGTGAACCAGTTCTGCATGATAATGATATAGACTTCTTGAATTTTGAACAGACTTGATCATACTTTTACACTTTTGCTGCAAGATGTCTATAAAAATGAAGGTATTTCTAAAGTTAAGCGGTGCAGGACACCCTAGTTACTTCCCTTCTTTAACTTAAATTAACCTTTACATGAATGCTTGCCTGCTTGTTTAACATCTTTTTAATGTTAGTGCGAAGTCGAGTAAACAGCAGATCATTGCTGCTGTTGATGAAGGGGCCGCGTGTAAAGGTCAATGGGCCGCATGCGGCCCCCGGGATGTACTTTGAGTATCACTGGGCGAAGGTATGGGGTCTGCTGACAAAGCCCAGCGATCTTCTAATATATAATAATACTGCTTCTTAGCAAGGGGAGAGAGGTTAGGCTCTATTGTCTTTTCATGATGACTTCTCCCTTCATGATTTATGGACTAGCTGCTATGCTGACTGTATTTGAACTATGCATATTTCTGCTTGTTGTGGCACATATACTGCATGTTAGGGCACGTTAGTTAAAATAAATATTTCAAACACTTTTGTGTCTCTGTCAGATCATATTGTGGACAAAAACAAGAGTACGAGCGAAAGAATGTGTCTTGTTACCGCGATTCCTGAGAGATCTGGGAGTGTTGTGTTCTGGGGTGTCTAATCACTTGTTTCTCTGTGAGTGAGTAGGAGAGCAAGTGAGACACTATAGCTAGTCGGTCCTGGGCTCATGGGTACTAAGATGGTAGGATGACTCAGTCCCTATACACCAAGGTTCTATAATCCTGCGCATAGTTCTGTTTTTGGGCAGAATCCCTGCAACAATCCCATGAACTCAATATGGCTTCACTGCACTTACAATGCCTGGGAATCGACTTTAGACACTGTAGGGGCACATTGCTCGTGCAGCTATGCCCTCACCTGTGGATAATGCACCCTGCCTTAGGGATGAAAGGCCTGCTAGAGTGGTGACTTACCTATGCCACATAGGCATTGCACACAGCGATGTGTGCCATGTCGACTCTTCAGGTTTAGCTGCAACTAAACACACAGTCTGAAATGTCAGTGTGTATGTGTTAGGTGAGGGGTCTCTGAGGGTGACACAATACATGCCGCAGACCTTCTCTGGTCACAACGCCTTGGTACCAGTGGTACCTTTTACAAGGGAATTAGGTTCTGAAAAGGAGCATACAATTGAACGTAATACCTTCATTAATTATGCACAAGCATGTAATTAAACATCTTTTTTCCCCTAAATTATACAAAATGTTATGGGATCCACAAAATACATGCAAAAATGAAGTGCAAGGAGTCTTGAGATTTCTTATTTTCAATTATTCTTTATTTGTAGTCAAATGCATCAGAGGCCACGATGAGCAGGGCTGCAAATCAGCCGCACCTCCTCATCGCTCCAGATCTTGCGGTCTCACCTCTAGGAGTTCGTTATTGGCCCAGCCAATATTTGTGACTTCTTAGCGGTGGGGTCACGGGAAGTTGAGCATCTCTACTATACATATATGAGAATTAAATACACTGGTGCAGTCCCTATTGCCCACACTGCTGTTTGTACAACTTCAAACCTTTTACAAGGGACTTATATGTGGGCCAGAGGTGTGCCAATCGTGGAGACAATGGTACAGTTTTGGGAAAGAACACAGGCACTGGGAACCTGATTGGCAGGGACCCAGTGGACATTCAGACAAAGTGCATCAGAAATCAGGCAAAAAGTGGGGGGTAACTGTGAGAAGTTGGCCTGGTATATGCTGTCCACTATTTAAAGTGAAAGACACACAATTGATGGACGGAATGCAGAACAAATCAAAACATTCTCCCCCAGTCAAGAGATCTGGGTTAAATCCATCATTCTTTTGCTCACCATGCCACCCCAGTTTAGACCTGGTCATATGCAAATCAGTCTTGACCCTGTACCTCATGGGAACAGTCCAGCCCGAACTGCCAAGCCAGGTCCTCCCTGGACCGGAAACAAGCATCCTAGGACCGGTTTCGGGGTTCTTTTTGCATTTGTCACCCCGAGTGGGACGGGTATGCCCAGACGTGGGTCCCGTGCTCTCCATGCCACTGGAGTCAAGCTATCCTGGCTGATGAGGGCTGAAAGCCCGAAACCGGTCCTAGGATGCTTGTTTCCAGTCCAGGGAGGACCTGGCCTGGCAGTTCGGGCTGGACTGTTCCCATTGGGCACAGGGTCAAGACTGATTTGCATATGGCTGGGTCCAAACTGGAATGGCATGGTGAGCAAAAACGATGGATTTAGGCCCAGATCTCTGTACTGGGGTGAATGTATGACATTGTTCTGCATTCTGTCCATCAATTGTTCTTTTTGCATTTGTCACCCCGAGTGGGACGGGTATGCCCAGACGTGGGTCCCGTGCTCTCCATGCCACTGGAGTCAAGCTATCCTGGCTGATGAGGGCTGAAAGCCCGAAACCGGTCCTAGGATGCTTGTTTCCAGTCCAGGGAGGACCTGGCCTGGCAGTTCGGGCTGGACTGTTCCCATTGGGCACAGGGTCAAGACTGATTTGCATATGGCTGGGTCCAAACTGGAATGGCATGGTGAGCAAAAAACGATGGATTTAGGCCCAGATCTCTGTACTGGGGTGAATGTATGACATTGTTCTGCATTCTGTCCATCAATTGTTCTTTTTGCATTTGTCACCCCGAGTGGGACGGGTATGCCCAGACGTGGGTCCCGTGCTCTCCATGCCACTGGAGTCAAGCTACCCTGGCTGATGAGGGCTCAAAGCCCGAAACCGGTCCTAGGATGCTTGTTTCCAGTCCAGAGAGGACCTGGCCTGGCAGTTCGGGCTGGACTGTTCCCATTGGGCACAGGGTCAAGACTGACTTGTATATGGCTGGGTCCAAACTGGAATGGCATGGTGAGCAAAAAAACGATGGATTTAGGCCCAGATCTCTGTACTGGGGTGAATGTATGACATTGTTCTGCATTCTGTCCATCAATTGTTCTTTTTGCACTATTTAAAGTGGGCACCTTGCACCAGTCCAAACGACCCTTATGATGTATGAGGTCAAAGATAACCTTTAAAAAGCTATCCTAGTGGTAGCTGTGGAGAGCAGCCTTCAGGCTTAATCTTGAAGGAATGTAAAGCAGCTTGTTTTACCAGAATCTCACTTCTTGAATGATCAAATGAAAGGAGAACCACACAGTAGTTATAAAAATATGTATTTATTTATATAACACTCTCTAGTATCCTCTACACGAGAATACAACACAAAGCACACAATACTTTAGCAAAGAAACAGTTGTAAGTAGCACAATACACAGTGGGCTCCAAGGGGGGATCAAACCATATACTAAAATAGTGGTATAAGAACCACGACTGGAGTCGAGACAGTGTCTAGAACGCGTAGAATCACTGGGACCCCAGGGAACCACCCAAGGTGAGTAGAAAGGGACCCCACGGAGGACGGGTGCAGTGTGCTAACACGACCGCGGGCTCCGTACAATTCTATGGGGAAGTCGCGGTTACAATTTTACTGTTTAAGGACGCTTCTCGGTGGACTTCGAGGGAACGCTTTGGAACTTAGGAGGTTGGAGAGTCACCCCACCCATGGATACCATAGTACCCGAGTTACCTATCCCAGAGGAGCCAGGTGCATAGGCCTGGAGTGGTGTCGGAAACCGCCATCGTTCTCAATGGAGGGTTGCAAAGAAGAGCTGCTGCCGGGAAGGAAGAAAGTGTCTCTAGGAATCCAAGGATGGATTTGTGATGGAAGGAACCTGAAAGCAGAGGGGACAGAGTCTGGGTCACTTCAGGGTGACCAGGGGCTCAGTAGACGAATGCCCACCGATGTCGGGTGCTTCAGGTGCGAAGAAGGGATGCTTGACTCTGCAGCCACAAGGTCCAGGAAGCGTCGAGGACGACCAGGAGCCAGATGCGAGCTGTCCCACGAAGGATGTCGAGTGCTGAGGGGTCAATGTCCGGCGGGAGCACCAACAAGCCTTGGGAACAGCAACCCATGCAGGAAGGTCAAGCAGGTTACGATGTGGACCAGCAAGATCCAGGGGACTCACCAAGCAATGGGGAGTCAGAGCACATCTGGAGCAACCAGGGAAGCCCAATAGAAATCAAGATGACCCTCAAGAGGACCCACAGGTCAACGGACCAGGAGTCGCGAGGGGACCTACGAGCAAGATCACAAAGTACCAGCCCACGGAGCACTCGGTGCAAGGAGGCCGGAGTTCTTTGGTGGAAATACTGCTCGGGGTCAGGACTACACAGAGTCCAATGCACAAGCTCGGGAATTGCCAACAAGCATATGCACTTGCAAATGTACGCGGTACACAGGGGTTCGAGTTATGCGGTCCCCACGAGGGATACTGGCCTCAAACTCGGTGAGAGGGCAGCTCAACCTCAAGGAACTTCAGAACTCACCTCCTGTGTTGCTGAAGCCTTCGGAGTCCGCAGGAGCTCAGGATCAGCAGACCGGTCAGTTGCGTGGTGGTGCCTGCGAATACAGGGGAGTGACTCCTTCACCCCAAGGGAGATTCTTCAGTTGTCCTTAGTGCTCCACAGGTCCTGCACGGAGCCTGTATGGTGCAAGGGCACAGATGATGCTTTGGACAGAGAGGGAGACAAAGTCGGGCCCAGTCAAAGTCCAGAGTGTCCAGACGGTCGAAGGTCAGTGGTTTCTTGTTGCAGAATCTTGTCCACGTCAAATCTAAAGTCTTACAGCCAGGTAAGCCCTTATGTACCCACGGGAGAGGGTTGGACAGATTCAGGGGACCCTCCTAGGGGAGGGTCAGGACAGGGGGGAGGTTACTCCCATGTCCTTTGTCCAGTTTCACGCCAGAGCAGGAGCCAACGGCTCCCAGAACTGGTTTGAGCTGGACTATGCACAGGGACACCAAATGTGCCCCAGGTGCAGACTTTCAGGCACTGTGGAAGAGCACGCACCCAGCTCCAATACTCTAAATCCTGTCTGGGAGGTGGTCACACCTCCCTGTGACAGGATGCCTATTGTGCTGCCTTCCTCTGCTCGAGCTTGGCTCAGCAGCAGGAGGGCAGAAATGTGTCTCTGGTCGGCAGCATCCATTTTGTGCTGACCGGGTCGAGAAGGCTGGCACCGGAAAGACCAGTGACCCCACGAAGCTCGCTTCAGACGTGGGGAATCATACCTCCGGTGTGGAGGTATGATTCCAAGGTGTTTGATACCAAACATGACATGTTTTGTTTCAGCCGTTTTCGAGATAGCATTTACCGCGAGGTTATAATGCACCTCTACCTATATGTCTGGCTGAGTCACAGACAACCCGGGAGAATGTCTCCGAAGGCTGCAGAGGGGCTCTGCTCATGCAGGGGCACCCTCTCACGTAAAACCCAGCACCCTGCCTTCAGGATTGTTAAGGCCTGCTATAGGGGTGCCTTATAAGTTTTAAGTGTAGTGACCTATAGATATAGTGAACTCTAAAGTAAGTGGTGCCAGCA
Source organism: Calotriton arnoldi (assembly GCA_963921515.1). Lineage (NCBI taxonomy): Eukaryota > Metazoa > Chordata > Amphibia > Caudata > Salamandridae > Calotriton > Calotriton arnoldi. The sequence continues at coordinate 1,943,719 of CAWUFW010001460.1, forward strand.
CCAGCTTACACAGGCTGCAATGGCAGACCTGTAGTTCCATTTTGTATGGCCTCTCATGGGTGGCATAATACATGCTTCAGCCCATGGGAGGCCTCTGGGGTACCTATGCCCTGGGTACATGGGTACCATATACTAGGGACTTATAAGGGTACCCCAGTATCCAATCTGGAGTGTACCAAAGTACATGGCATAACATTGTAAGGAGAAAGCAGATAGACTGGGGTCCTGATTAGCAGGATCCCAGTCAGACTAGTCAAAACAGTGTAAAAGCAAAAAGTGGGGGTAACCATAAGAAGCAGATCCTACTTTCCTACAATAACCATGCAAAAAGAGGCACTTTCCTACAGCTACTTACTCTTGGGGTCTCTACACCCCCTATATGACCACCTCCTGTGGGGAGTGAGCATAACCCTGTCCCAGAATTCCTATTTCCACCAAATCAAAATGGTGGAACCCTTCTTTCGTGGGGCATTTCAGGCAGCCCACCTTAGGGGTGTGACTGGCCTGGTAGTGCACCACTCCTCTTTGTATAGCTAATTTTACCCCCTGTCATGGTGCCAAATTGGCCTCAGGGCAGGGGGTGGCATCTCCGAGGTCTGGGGGAAGTTGGAGTCGCATATCAAAGTCGGCATGGGCTTTGAAGTCCCTGGCCTTGGTGTGCAGATTTACTAGCCATCTTGCTGGAGGAGGTGTAAACACCTCTCGCCAGAGCAGGAATTGTTTCTGACCTCTGAGAGCACGGGCTCTCACCCCTAGGGGGTTAGAAACTCATCTGTGGTGGCAGGCTGGACAATACTAGTCAGCAAGCACACTAAGAGGCTGGTAGGTTTTCAGGGGGCACCTCTAAGGTGCCCTCTGGGTGCATATCTTAATAAATCCACTATTGGCATCAGTATGTATTTATTAAGAGCAAGGTGTTTGATACCAAACACCATAGGTTTCAGTGAAGCCATCATGTAGCTCGGGAACTTGTAATGACCAGTGCCCAGTAAATATACTTAAGCTGACTTCCCTGTTCACTTGCACTATTAAGCAATTGAACTAGACAGCACAGGGGCATATCTGCTCATGCAGATATGTCCTCATGTGTTATATAAGGCACCCTGCCATAGGGCTATAAGGCCTGTTGCAGGGGTGGCTTACATATACTGCATGCAGTGTCTGTGGGCACTTTCTGGTTGGCTGAAGGGATGCCCCCGGCCAGGCAGAACCTACCGCCCTCGTCAAGGGCTGGTAATTACACTCGCCATATAACCTGTGCTCACCCTTGGGTAGCTTGGCACTGAGCAGTCAGGCTTTCCTCAGAGGCAATGTGTAAAGCAAAGGCACAGCAGTCACACTCGATAAGTACACTGTTTGTCACAAAAGAGACTTCACACAGGATGTATGTAAATAAAGTTTATATTCAACACACATAGTCAATCATTATAACATGAACATCATATACTTTTGGGCATAAAACACATTCGGAAAATTACTAGCAGTACTAGGCCCACTCGTATCATTATGAAATCAATAGTATGCACACTATGGACAATTCCTAATGTACCCCCCCCCCCCCAACTAGAGAGAGAGCACCCTTATGCAGTGTGACACGCTATCCACCCCAGGCCAACCCTAGCAATCCTGATAATACAGTCCCACACGGAATTAGGGGACACCCCGGGACACAAAGTCAAAGATTTGTACATACATGAAAATAGAACATTTGTTAGCAGCACCGCAGGCCGGATCACGCGGGTAAACCCAATGTCAAATGTATTGTGCTTTTGGCATGAAATCAATGTATAAAGCGGCCCCGCTGGCCAGTGTCGTGAAGCACAGGTGGTCCGCAGACTGTCACGCCCACTCACACACACACTCACTCCGCACTGCTACACAATGCGACAGGTACCGGCCCAGTCTGTACGGAGTACTCTCACACACATACGCACTCAGCACCCTAATGCGGTGCTACTGGTACCCAGCAGGTCACTGGATTACACCCTGCAGACTCTGTGGCCCAGCCTCCCTCCACTCTCTGGTTCACACCGATTGTCCTCTACCCCCAGATGGAAGATTATCAGCCCGCCTCCCGAATACTAGGCTGCACGTGGCCGAAGTCACACTTAGTCTGGGTCCTCAGGAAGCAGATGGGGATATGTAGCAAGTTTAAATCAGGAGGTAGACGTAAACAAGGCAAGGTTAGCAACCATTTGGGAAGTTCACCCACAGGTCTCAAAACACAATAGAGTCTAGCAGTCTCTTGACCCGCCTCCGAACTATCTCGGAAGCGTTCCTTCAACCCAATCAATCTCTCTCTCGTTACTATCTGGCACCAAGATGTCTTCGGGAGGGGCCAGGAGTGGAGAGGGAAGTTGGTCCGCCACAATGAGGGTCAAAATGAATAGGGAGTAACACAGGGGAGCCTCTCGATCGGAGGAGGCACCCTGAGCAGTACACAATGATCAGAGTGGTGATCAGGCAATCCAGGCACAGTGTCTGGTGTTCATTGGTATGATTCGCACTAGACACTTCAGGTCCCCAGCATGAAGAGTTGCAAATTCCGTACCTCCCTGGAAATGAGACACAATGGTCGGTGCACTTTGAGATGGGTTACACCAGGCAATTCCTGTCACACAATGAAGAGTTGCAAATTCCGTACCTCCCTAGGAAGGAGGCACAACGTCTGGTGCACGATGATACAGGCTGCACTAGACCTGTTCGATCACACACACAGGCGCATATAGAATGAGGCACTACTACCGCTACACCTTCACCTCTGAGGGTCGCGCCCTGTGAATCGGACACCACATGCAATGAGCATGCAGTCGGCATGTCACACAAGAGAGATGTGGCACGATCAACAAAACACGCCACACGGGGTCCCGTAACCGGTAAATCTGCTTACCACCAACTAGACGCTTATGAGTGTCAGGGTCCCCACAGTACAGGAATCACACGCCTTAGATGCGGGCACGATTTCTGGGGCTCCGCAGTAGACAATCTGATCTCCAGACACAAGTCTTAGTTCCACGCTCACCCAGCGCCAACCACTGGGATTCTGTGGCCGATGTGGGCACTTGAGAGGGCACCGCTCACCGAATGTCACAGGTAGATGGTGTAGGTCCCTCGTGGGAGATCTTTGATGTCCCTGAGATCTCCGGGAGAACAGGAGGCCCGCAGACGGACCCTTGGAGAGCACACTTCAGGGCGCTACACTTCAGCAGGTCTTCAGCCCAGGCCAGCCTATTCATAAAGGGCTCATGGTCCCTTTCAAAGGCAGTTATCCTCCATGTGTGCACGACAGAGTCCTCTGGCAATGGGCACCATGTAGTCCGGGTTCTCCGGTCCCGTGTCCCCGCAAGCTTATCTCACCCCTTGCTGAAGGATGGCAGCCCTTAGTTATACTGTTGTGTGTCTTTGAACATAGGAGTGGGTTAAGATGTTTCCCTTTAAACCACAGGTTGTCTCCCCAAAATTGTAGGCCTGTCTGTCATGGGGCTATGGAATGCAGATCTTAATCTTTAGTGGGGCCATGATTCAGCCCCTAGGGGCAAAGTATCAGAACCTCTCTCTCCAATCTATCCCATCAGGCCCTCAAATGGCAAAGGTCTGCATTCTCATGGGATGCCCATGGTTTATGGCTGCCACTTGGGGAATGCACAGATGTGCTCCCACGACCCTGGTGTCTACTGGAGCCAGACACCTCGGCACACAAGACTCTTAGAGCACAGAAATGTCCATATTCTATAAGTGGCATTTCTAAGTGAGTTATGCAAAAACCCACTTTACTATTGGAAAGGGTTTGGCATGGCGAATCCATTGATAGGAAATATCATGAGGCTGCTCCACTGCAACCCACTATTGCAGCCTGAAGTAATGTCAACCACTTCTCCATGTTAACCTATGGGAAGAGCAAGTCTCATAGCTACTGAAAACACATGCAGGTATTCCTCACTACCTGGGTGCACATGTGTTAGTTCTCACGCAGACCTGTGATGGCAGGTTGGACACACAGTCCCCAGCACCAGGGGTGCAGGTGCACCCACCCGAGTCCACAACAGCAGACTGGACACAGGTTGAACTAATACGTGTGTCAGTGCTTATGCACGAGCCTGCGATAGCCGGAGTCACATGCAATCGTGGACACCATAGGTGCGGTGCACACATGCAACGGCCTGCTCTGGCAGGCGACTCATGAGTTTAATTACGATAGCTGCCAGTGGGCACCCACTTATCAGGCCCTGGCACTTCAGGTGCGAGTGCATGTTCACCACCCTGCCCGAGCCAGCCAGACTCGGGTCAGCCCCCTTACGGGAGCAATTGTGCACACCAGGCTGGACAAGTATTCGAAACAGCATAAGGGCTGATGCGCGCATCGTGGCCTGGAATAGGAGGCTGGGCGCATAGTTAACACCCCGCATGTACAAGTGCGCACTCACTGGTCTGCGTTGGCAGACCGGCCCATGTTTCTGAACACCAAGTCAGTGCCTCTTCCTAGACGGGGTAGGAAGGCGCATGCGCTTCCACCCTGCCTTGACAATGTGGACGTGCTCCAAGCCCTAAGGCCACACAAGAGACTCAGCAAATCCCCAGGATTATCCCATGGTAAGAGCCAAGCTCCAATGCAGGAGAAGTCCCACGTGTGGGGGTTCCTCACTAATTTGGCAGGGAACATCCATAAGTACCCTTCAGCCTACCACTCCCCTGTGCCCTTCAGGGCTTCCCTGGGGGCGTGCCCTCATGGTATGGGACGATCCGTGCAGGGTCGGCTGAGGCAAAAGTGATGCCAACCTCGGCAAGGGCTCAATGGTGCCCCACCGGCTTGCAATGACAGGCCCAATACATGGTTGACAGGCTATCCTGTGGGTGGCACAATCAGTGCTAAGTTCCACTACTAGCCAGTGCCGTACCCGCCCGGGTATGTGGTGTACCTGTTTACGGGGCACACGTAGGTACGGCACCTGAACCCATCGTGTGCGCACCTCTGCCCCATGCGGGCGAGGTGGGCGTGCGCACCTTCCCTCTGCAGTACAGGGGAAAGGTAAGCAGATTCTTAAGGTCATTCTGAGAGAGACAGCAAAGACTAGGAGGAAAAAGCAAAAGGTTTTTGGGGTAAATTCCCCTAACAAGGGCCTTGTCCAACAGCATGGCACACAGGGTGTGTGCCATGTCGTGTTTTCACACTTGTTTGCACCATTTCACGCAGCCTGCAATGGCAGTCTGCATGAGTTTGGTGGTGGGTCCCTTCGGGTGGCATAATACATGCTGCAACGCCTAGAGACCCTCTTTAGCACCCATGCCCTAGGTATCAGGGGTACCATTTACTAGGGACTTACAGGGAAGTGCTAAAGGTATTGCCAATTGGGAAAACAATCGTACAGTTTAGGGAAAGAGATCTGGCACTGGGGACCTGGTTAGCCGGAAATATTGAACTTCAGTCAAAATTGCATCAAACACCAGGCAAAAAGTGGCGGTGACCATGTCAAAAAAAGAGGCACTTTCCTACACCAGCAATTATTTATTTAGAAAGTTTTCTATAGCACGAACATGAACACCGAGGGTATCAGAGCAATTTACAATTTAGACATCAGGAAGGATACAAGAGGTAAAAAACAGAACGAACAAAGAACAAAGATAACAGTCCTGTAGAGCTGGGCGCCCTCGGGAGCCTTGGCAGCTAAGACTCAAACCTGTGAGGGTGTCCTCAGTCTCCTTGGAAGTTCCCTTTCTAAGGCAGAAATTTCTTCATCAATAACACTTTGACTTCCTTTTTAGGTCTCGCGCCTAGTGTTGCAGTGCGAAGCACTGCTCGCGCAGCGCGAGACTTATTGTTAGGGGGTTTCAAAAGCTGACCAGACGCTCGTGCGTCATGGCCTTTTCCTGCGGTTACGCGCGCAGGGCCGACATCTGTTTCCCATTATCGTGCCCAAACGCGGGCGCGATAATTGGAAACACATGCCGGGAAAAGGCCATGACGCACGAGCGTCTGGTCAGCTGAGCAGGCTGCCGCGCTCGCTCGCCCCGCTCCTCCATTGTTGTCCTTGTTTTTTATTTCTGTTTGCAGTAATCTGCCTTTCACTTTCTCATTGCTACAGAACAAACAAGGAGGCTCAGCACTTTGAAAAGGGGCTCAGTGTGTAATGGCTCCACTAGAATTAATTTACTTCCACCAAATCCATTGAGCACAGGTTTTCGCTCTGCTCTCAAATCATTTGGAGTTGAACACAGCCCTCGGCTTTTGTAACTCTAGTAAAGCACTTAAAGTGCACAGTAGGTGTTCATCAGCACCATCTGGTCAAAAGCAAAACAAGCTGCAGATCTTGCCTCTGAATAGAATGAAGCAAGTGCGAATTAGTCTCTTCAATTAGCACTATTACAACCTGTCAAGTGCATATTATAAAACAGGATTATTACAGTATTGGTCACCGGTGCAATTATTTACTCTCTGCCTTTTCTTGCTCCTAAAATTGCCCATGTTTATTAGCTGCTCATAACCCGACACCTTCACGGTGGAACCCGATCAGCCAAAACTCAGATTACAGGTTACGAACCACAGCCAGGCTCTCGATCAGGAGAGGCGAGGCGATCCCTTCTGCTGCTTCTAAAATCAATCGTTTCAGGCGGCGCTCAAACTACGGGCTTCCTGGCAGCGTCACTCTGCGACGCCACATTAACGCTACCCAAAACATTACACTGCAAACATGTCTGAAAACAGCGCGGGAACTGAGAGCTCTGACACGGTCATCGGTTTGTCTTCCGACGTGTGGTATGTGGCGTCGCTATGCTTCCTGACTTACATCGGCACAAGGTGGCGTTTAAAATAAAGGAAGTTAAAGCGGTCTAGTTAATTATATTATCTCGCTTCAGAACGAAGGACTGTATGCTCGTAGTCCCTGGGGATGGAAGGCCCAATAAGAGACGTTCTGCGTTCACTGCTTACCGCCCAGTAACCATCAAAAAAAAGAATTGGCATAGCCAATAGGTCTCGCCTTTGGGACCTTATAAGTATTTAGTTATGCAGCACAATATCCTTACTGCAACAACATTAACTGTTGCATGGCTAAACACTTATAAGGTCCCAAAGGCGAGACCTATTGGCTATGCCAATGCTTGTTTAAAAGGACAGTAGAAGGATTCAGCCTGACTTCAGGGGGGCAAGGAGTTCCAAATCCTCGGGGCGATACCGGAGAAGGCTCGATTGTAGGTTTTTCTTTTCTTGAATTTTTGTGGTTTGAGCTGTAGAGTGCTGGCACTTCTAGAGGCTCTTGATCCACCTGAGAGCTCCAGTTTTTGAGCGAGGTACATCGGGGTATTGAAATGAATGGCTTTATGTGCCATGGATGCAATTTTTAATTGTATCCGAGCTTCATATGGGAGCCAGTTCAGGGATATCAGATCTGGGGAAATATGGTTGTATCTTTTAGCGCCTGTTAAGAGCCTAGCAGCAGAATTAAGGGCAGCCCTAAGAGGAGCCATCTTCGATCTTGGAAGGTCGCAAAGGGTTGCGCTGCCATAATCCAGCTTTGAGATCACTAAAGTTTGCACCGCAACCTTTACGCCATGTGAAGGGAGAAAAGGTTTTATTTTCCTAAAGATGCTGAGTTGGAAGTTCGCTCCTTTGGTGAGGTTACTAATGTGCTTCTGCATGTTCAGACTCTTGTCTAGCATTATTCCCAAAGAGGTTGCGGAATCAACGATGTGTGGCGTAGTTAAGAGCTGTTAGCTGTTTCATCCATTGTTTTATGACTGGGGATTGCTTGTGTGGTGCGATTAGGAGGAATTCCATTTTGAGAGCGTTGAGCTTCAAGTGGTTATGTGTCAACCAGCTTTGTGTTTCCAGTAGGACTGAGTTGAGGGACCAGATGTTCTCAGGGGAGGCGACCTTCAGGCAAAGTTGGGTATCATCGGCGTACATGTGATAGTGAATGCTGGATGATTTCAGGATTTCTGTTAAAGGCTCCATGAACAGGTTGAAGAGCGTGGGTGAGAGCGCAGATCCCTGTGGAACCCCCAGCGTGACCGGAGATGGATGAGACAGGGACTGGTTCACCTTGAAGCTTTGAGGTCTATTGTGGAGGAACGAAGAGAACCAGTTTAGGACAGGCCCGACAGCCCCATCCTATGCTCCAAGAGGTCAATTAGGCTGTCGTGTTTAACAGTGTCAAATGCTGATGAAAGGTCGAGGAGGATTAGTAGGCAAGATTCGTTTTGATCAAGCAATCTTAGCGCATCATCAACAACGTGGATGAGAGCGGATTTTGTGCTATGACCCTGGCGGAAACCGCATTCAAATTGGTCCAGGAGTTGGAATTGATCAATGTGGTTACACAGTTGGACGTGCACACATTTCTCCAGGAGCTTTGCCAATGTGGGTAAGTTAGAAATTGGGCGGAAGTTATGTCGGTCAGTGGGATCTGTGGATGGTTTCTTTAGAATAGGGGTAACTTGCCCAGATTTTAGGCAGTCCGGAATAGCACCTTGCAGAAGTGAAGCATTGACAATCTTAGTCCAAAGTGGGAGTATGGAGGTTCTGATTTCAGAGAAGAGGTTCGATGGCAGAGGGTCGTTAAAATGATTAGGTGGTTTCATAGTAGCCAGCATTTTGCGTATAGTGCTTTCATCCAAGGTTTTCAATAAGCTCCAAGATGCGTTCTTTTTTGGGGGGAGCTGAGCCGGCAGGGTGTCATCTGACCAGGGAGGAAGGAGGGTGTTAGGCGGACTGATCGACAGGTGCTCCAAGGCTGACCGTAGTTCAGCTTCGATCTTAGTAGTCTAATCCGAGAAGAAATCAGCTAATTCCTCGCAGTTCGGCTGTGGCCCTCGACCCAATGCGAAGAGGTTAGGTTGACTGTTTGCTTGAGACTTGAGAGTTTGAACAATTTTTTTGGACTTTTTTTGCTTGCTCTAATTGGTTTCTGAAAAAGGTGGCTTTCGAGCATCTGATGCATTTGTTATAGATGCTTCTTAGGGATCTCAGATGGTTCAGATGTTCAAGGGAGGGAGAGGATCTCCACAGTCTTTCCGCAAGTCTTAAATTCTGTCTTTCAGTATTGAGACTATCGTTGTACCAAGGTTTAGAGACTTTGGAGGACAATCTTTTTAGCTGTAGCGGCGCCATTGAGTCTAGAACACTTGTCATGGAGCGGTTATAGTGGGCCGTAAGGTCATGGACATTAGAAATGTTCATAGGAGGGGGCAGGATGTTATCGCAGAGAACAGTCAAATTGTGCGAGTTGATGTTTCGTAGACATCTATTCCAGTGTCTGGGGTTCTTAGGCTGGACTCTACTAGCTCTTACCGACTCCAGGATGAGGAAGGTGATGCAATAGTGGTCTGTCCAGTCACACGGGAGGATTGACTCCAGGAGGATGGAGTTGGGCTTACCAATGACAAGATCTAAGGTAGCTCCTTTAATGTGAGTAGGGCTGTCACAGATTTGGATTAGGTTGAGGTCTAGCAGGAAGAATTTAAGGCTATTGACCACCACATCATTCACATCATTCCAGTGAAGATTGAAATCTCCCAGGAAGATCTGAGTGCCATGGAGATCAGCGTTAGATGAGATAATGTCCATGATCTGTTCTATGAAGGGAAGGTTGTCGCGTGGCGGGTGGTAGAACGTGTGCAATTTGCATAGGTGTTTATTGCTACCAGCCAGCTCAATGCACAGGTATTGTCACAAGACGGCAGGAGATCGGATTGTAGTTGTTTGACTGTTAGATTACTACGATTAATACTCAAATGTTTTTTACAGCACTATCATCACCAATTAAACTGACATTGTCTTTTCCCACTAAATTAGCCCTCCATAGCCATCAATATTCACACTTTTCTTAAATTCTCTTGTTTTATCCTATTGAGCTGTTCAATGGATTGCTGTTGTTATAAATGTTATCAGTTTATACTGAGATTTTACTTACATGCACGGTTTAATGTATCTCCTGGGCATTGTGTTCAGACCAATCAGTTCTATGTACAGTGCTCCAACAGCCTTGGGGTAGAGAAGCGCTATGTAGAAAAATCTTATATAATGCAAATTGTTAGAAATGGGGTTTCTGGTTGGCCAGGGCGTATGCCTAGGCCAAGCAGAACCCACCACTCTAGTCAGGGCAAGGGAGTTACTCGCTGAAGATAACCCCTGCTCACCCCCTTGGTAGCTTGGCAGAGCAGTCAGGCTTATCCCAGAGGCAATGTGTAAAGCATTTGCGCAACACACTCACAGAGCAGCGACACACTAGGCACACCACAAAAGAAACTCCACACAAGGTTATATAAAAAATAGCCTTTGTATTATCCATAAAACACATTAGAACACCATCACATATATACAGAGTGCCACCAGGCAGTTGTCATGACTTCACAGGTGCTATATACACCAATAGGCCAATCGGGCCACTGTCATAATCACCTAAATCACAGTTAGGTAGGGCAACCAGTAACTACTGGTACGGGTGCACTTAGCACAACACATTAGGCATAAACATCATAGTGGAACTCAGCATAGCACATTATGCATACATATAATCCTCAGCAGTACCTCCTAGCAAGTACCTGTAGAGGGCACAGTTGTAACCCTCACTGGCAATGTAATACCACATATATGTAAGCATCAGGCATAAACATCATAAGCAGCAAAAACTTATGGTGGGGTTCCTGCGCTTGTTTTACCTAGAACATGGTGCTACTTACACGGAAAACTGGGCACAGCAGCATCTGCGCTCCCACAACTGGGATTACCATACTCCCAGTGACGTTGTCCCCAAGGCAGCAAATTCCTAAGCGGGGGCCCTGTCCTGGTCTCCCGTAATGCCACCATAGAACAAATGACCCCGATAGTGCAAGGCATCTGCCCACAGACACGTGGTGCAGCTGCCGAAACCAATACAGCGGGGGGCGGGGCTCAGCCTACTCTATTCAGGCCAACGGGACCGCTAGCCCTCCAGAAATGCTGGCAATCAAAATGCCCCCAGCAGTAAAGCAAGGCAGCCCCCGACGTCGGTAATGCGGGAAATTCAACAGGGCTCCTCGCCGGGGTCTCCTCGGTCTCCTGCTGGCGAGCAGACCCTCCCTTGACTGCACAAGGAGCCCCAGATGCTCCAGCCCGATCTCTCCACCGGTCCTGCCCACAAACAGGTTCAGACAGCACGCGGGGCTCTCCCCTCCCTCACGGGAGCCCCGCCCACGACCAGGCATCCTCCGCCTGACTTCCGGTTTTGCGTTGCGGCTGTTCTTGCCGCGTTCAAAGTCAGAGCCCCCTTGTCGGGCTCAGCAGACAAAAGGTGAAGCGCCCACAACGCGCTTCTGGTGTGCGGACACTGCACTGTTCCCACGCCTAAAGGAAGCGCTCCCCGCGCTTGGCAAATGGACGCCTCCTTATGTGCCCCAAGTCATAAAAAACAGAGCGCTCCGCCTGTCTCCAGCAGGGAGACCTAGAGAGGGGACGTGAACTGCTCCCAAGCACAGAGTGGTCCCCAGGAGCTGAAAAACCGGCATAGGCAGGCCAGCATGCAGGGCCCCTTTGCAGAGGGCACTTTACTTCAGCTACCTAGCAGGCAGCAGGTAGTTCCCAGCGGCGGTTCCTCCTGGCATACAGCAATCCACGCTGTGTCTTCTGTCCAGTTCAACAGACATGGGGTCACAGCCCCAGTACTTATAGCACTACAGTCTTTATTCTCTCCTGGCCCAGGGCTCTGAGCCCAGTCCAAACCAGTTCTGGGGGGCACTTATAAATATCCTTACAGTGCACAACACTCCCCATTGTAAGTGTAAGCCCTGGCCCCAGACACACCACAGGGGGGCGGAGCCATCATTGTGGAAGGCAGGCACAGCCCTATTCAGGTGCAGGTGCTACTCCTCCCAAGTGGCATTTCTAAAATAGTAATAATAAATCCGCGAACACCAATACGCAGCATTTATCACCGCTATTCCAAACATCCCAAACTTGATCACGCTACCCCTCTCATGTCAGGAATTACCACTGGAGCACATATCAGGGAATCCCCAATGCATCCCTATGAGAGGGCAGCCTCACAGCCGTGAGAAAACAAATAGGCTGTTTGTCACTACCAGGACATGCCACACAGTTAAGGCACATGTCCTACCTTTTACATACACCGCCCCCTGCCCATAGGGCTAGCTAGGGCCTACCTCAGGGGTGACTGGTATGTAGTAAAAGGGGAGTCACAGGCATGGCAACCATTTTATGTGCCACGTCACAGCGGCAGTAAAATGCGCGCACAGGCCCTGCAGTGGCAGAGGCCTGAGACAGGTTTGAAAGGCTACTTTGGTGGGTGGCGCAAGCAGCGCTGCAAGCCCACAAGTAGCATTTAATTTACTGACCCTGGGTATATGGGATACCACTGTACAAGGGACTGACAGGTACATTAAATATGCCAAACAGGTGTAGACCAATCTTACCAAGTTTACCATAAAGAGCACATGCACTTTAGCACTGAACAGCAGTGATAAAGTGCCCAGAGTCATAAAACCACCAACACCAGGTCAGAAAAAATACAGGAGGAAGGCAAAACGTTCTGGGATGACCCTGCCAAAAAAGGGCCAAGTCCAACACAAATCAATTAATATAATCCAATCCTGTCCTTCCTACCTCTGGCTCTACTCTTTCTATGCCTAAGCCTTCGGCTCGGAGTCCATAGGTTGTAAAAAATGCTGTTCCCCCTTCCCACGCTCTACATCCAGCCCCACCGAATCATATGCCTTTCTCTTTAGACCAATCCTAATACGGAACCAAAACCAACAGAAATTTGAGGGCGAATGAGTGTAAGCTCCAGGGAGTAAAATGTGCCTTCCACATACCATGATGACATGATCTGCTTAACACTCAAGCTAGCAGACCCGTCCACTACTAGGCACATGCTTGGGTTCGATCATGCTATCATTCATTTGCTGAGCGCTTATGCGCAGATACTTCTTGGAAGACGCAACTTTAAAACCTGACAGTGACTCGGGAAAAAAGGCCGGAATATACTTCATTATTAAAAATCCAGGTTTTCAGCTGTTGTCTAAAACACAGTTGATTTGTTTCTACCTGCAGACTCAGACGGAGAGAGTTCTACAGTTTGACGCTGCTGTACAAAAGGCGTGGTCTTCATCAGTAACTTTATTGGTGCTCGTGGACGCATGCGGGATCTCAGGGAGTAGGACGGTTGATAGAAAGAAAGGGACTGGCCAGAAAGGAGGGCGGGCTGAGGTGCAGGGTTTTCTGGACAGGTGTTAGGGCCTTAAAAGCTACCTGAGATCGAATGGTTGACCAGTGGAGACTGCAGTACCTAAGACATATGCGATCTTCTGGCAGTTCTTGTAAAGCAGTCGTGCTGCAGCATTCTGAGCAGGTTGTCGTGAAGTTCTGCCTGGAGATTCAAGGTTGATTGAATTAACCTGGTCAAGACATGATTGAAGGATAGCGTTCACTACTGGCACATGCAAAGAGGGATCAATGAAGGGGAGAATCTTCTTGAGAAGGTGAAAGGGAGTGAAACAGGTGCAGACCACATTCATGGATTGGGCCTTTGGGGACAGGGTGCTGTCCAAGACAACTGCTAAATGCCACACCACTGTCAAAGGATCTGGGTGACCGCCCATTATATCAGGCATAAGGTTGTGACTATTCCATGAACGATGAAGAAGAGATAATTGGAATGTTGGTTTTGGCCAAGATTCTCTTGACAAGGTTGTTTGCCAGCCATCCCCCTATGGCGGTGCACACCTCTGTTAAAGATCTTGTCTTTTGATTAGGAGACTCAGCACACTAGATAGGTTAGAGATAAACTGAGTACGGTCAACATGCATGTAAAGCTGTAGGGTGAGAGGATTGCTCCTTGTTGCATGCCTTCGAAGAGTTCAGAATACAGGGAAGAGTGACCACTTGTGATATCCCTGAAATTAAAGGTTTTATCCACTTCAGGACCGTATCAGTGATACCTGCTGCTTCCAGGGTCTTAAGCAGGATGTTGTGGTCAATGGTATCAAACGCGGGTGACTTTTCTAAAAGGACTAGCGTGCCAGTTTCTCCTTTAGTCCCATCTTCCTCATAAGCACCGTCAGAAGCCCTTCATCCCTTACCAAGAGGATAGCTTTGAAGTGGCCACCATGACTTGTCAAAACCCTCAGTCTGCCTTCATGGTAATAAACAAGACGACCCTTCATCTCAAGCCGGAAAAACTGGATGTTGTGTTATCTGAGGGCAACGTTTGAAACCTGGAAAGGTATGACACAGTAGAGGAGCACTTTCTTATCTCTCTGAGAGACTGCAGTGAAGTAGGAGATGGTGATGAACATGCTGCTCCGCCTATGTAGGTACAGCTGCACAATGCCTGGCTCTCGGGTGCCTCTGAAGAGACTAGCACTGCTCATGCAGGAAGCACTGGAAAATGTACAGGGCCTTCCTTTTAATAGGAAGATAACAGGAAGAGCTCTCCCCAACCTTTGCTACATGGGACGGCTTACAAACAAATTGGTCCCGGTCATCACTGCAGTTAGGGGATGGGGTTTATCACCCAGTGACAGTAAGATGTCCATTGTAGTTTGTGGGGTTTGTCTGACGGAACAGTGCAGGGAAATTCTTCGCATGACTTTACAGCACATTTTTTACCCCACATTTATTTTTAGAACCCATATGCTTTAACAACGCATGCCACTACCACGCATTGTATATATATATATATATATATATATATATATATATATATATATATATATATATAAAAACAATGTATTTGTGGGGAGAGACCCCCCACACTCTCTAACTTACCTTAAATGTGTGGTAAAGGCATGCATTGTAAAGGCATATTCGTGGGAAAACATGTGTGGTAAAAAATGCATAGTAACGCACAATGTGGTAAAAACCTTGTTGTAAAGGCTGTTACCCGTTTGTGGCCACTTTGGCAGGCTCACCTTCGTAGACCATTGCTTTCCTAGACTTTCTGGTGATGAGTCTAGGAACTGCAGGCCACTGATATCCACCAACTAAGACCACTGCACTGTGGCAATGATGGAAAGAGACTGAGGCCACACTTCCACCATTCTTCCATTCTGTCGCTTCTCCTCCTACCCAGCAGCGAAGACATGAAACAAGTTACCCCTTCATCTCCGGACCTCCCCATCACTTCCAGAGTTCCAAAAGTCCCTGAAGACCTGGCTATTCGGCTAATCAACTGGACCCTGCCAGCGCCTGGATACCCTCATAGATGATAAGACGTGCTCTACAAATCTACTGATTGATTGATTGATCCCTGTTCTTTCATCTTGCCATTATATAACCCAGGGTCCTGGTAATTCCCAGGGTAGGGAAATAACGGGCATGACAAGATTTTGTGGAATAACAGATGAGAATCGCATCCAGCCCGTTTCCGCCCAGTGTTCAGTGCCGACCCAAAACATCTTGAGGGGTACTTGATTCGGATGTACCAGGGGACACTATTGGGATATATGAATATACCATGCCATTGAGTTCCCCCTATTATTCTAACAAGGGCACTTCTTGTTAAGGACACTGTTACTTTATGTTGTTATAAAACACTGCCAATTCTGACTGGGAAATTAGCACCTTTTTTGTTGTAATCTGCACAAGGGACAAACGAAAACATCAGTATGGCGACTGACATATTACACTTTAGGGTTCTTAAAGTTATTCATTCGTGCACTCCCACTTATTTTACAAAGATGTCATATATGTAAACTACGTGTCTCAGTTTCGCTCTACCATTTTCAATTTAATATGGTGGAATTCTGGGAAGTTACATTTAAGCAAAGAGTTTTTAGCTCCTCGCTAGTTTACCATTACGTAAAATATACTTTGATTTCTAAATATTCTTAATGATTTTGTCAGGACATTTGAAGTGAAATTACATGTTTTTAAAATTAGGTGCTATAAACCTACATTAGGAGGCTTGTATTCAACTCATCGTTTTTCCAACAATATAGCAAATGATATTGTACACATAGGACTAAAAAGCTCTATAAATCATGATTCAACCCACACCGCTTCTGGTTTTAGAGGTCTTACGCGTGTACCCCACCGGGTTCAGTCAGGTCTCACTAGAGTACATGACCGGTCTGTATGGTGTCTTAAATCGCAGACAGCCTTATCTAGTTGCAGTGTTTTACCACAAACATATTATTGTGAGTGCAGATTACTCTGTCCCCTTACAAATGGATGCTACTTTATTAAATTCTTACTTGCATTCTCTCTTTACAATATCAGCTTGACTGTAGTCTTTTTTTATTCACTCTTAGATGCACAGTGCGAACCACGGCACTGTTACGTGTGTGTGTGTGTGTGTGTATATAATAACTTGAATTACTTCATATTTTCACACCAAAAGTGTTTTTCCGATACAGCCGGATTGTCACTGATTACTTATTTTCACGTTATCTCTGGTATGACTATAAGGACCCATCCCGAGCATATTGTTGGGTATTTTGTTTCACTATGCAGCTACGACTCAGTTATTGTATTTCCATGTGTTTTTTTGCAGTTCATTGTACCTGGGCAGCTATTACTTCACACTTGCTTTTTATAAGTTCCTTTGCAATCATTAGGTAAGTCTCTTAGGTAATATTGCTTCTCTAAATCCTCCGTGTGAGGTACTAGCATTGAGCTATATCTGTTTTTAGGCTAAGACCATCACCATTGCATGGTTTACAGAATTATAACATATCTCAGACAAGCTTTGGCAAGACAGCACAGAAACTTGTTTATATCACATTGCAAGGTTTTGGTGTTTGGGAATTGGCACCATATTGCATTTCCAGTATATATTTTTTTGCACAAGCAGTTAACTTTTTATTGTGTCAATTGAGTATGAGGAAATATGTTATTCAAACAATTTGTGAGGGTGGCGATTAGTGATTTAATTTTGGGGAAAATTACTTATCTATTGCATTTTATACATATGCTTTTAGCTTTGAGACTGTCTATTACATGGACAAAATGCTTGCTTGTTGATAAGGAAGCCTTTTATTGGGCAAAGAAGTCTTTCCTTGGTTATGCAAGCTGACAAGTGTTTTTTTTTAAATATGAAATTTTGGGACTGAATGAATTTGCATGAATAAAAAGAAACTGATAAGTGAAAAAGAGCAAATGGTTTGGAAATCACTTAATACTTCATACCTGGAGGTCTGGAAGTAGAGCCCAATTTATAAGTTTTTATTTCAAATTCAAATAATCTTTATTCGGCCAAATGAGGCCATTAAAGACATATTTCAATACGATACAACCATAAAATAAAAATAAAATAATCACAATACGGCAATTAAAAATAGCAAGATCTTACTCAGCGCTGATGCTCAATAGGGAAAATTCATTACAATCAAATCGTCCAAAAACATGTTGAAAGAGGACAGATGTGATTTCAGTAAATAACAACACTTCTACAAAGTGCAAGGTGCATATTAAAAATATAAATAGGCTGGTTTAAAACAGAATTTGTGAAAAGAAAAAATAATAGTAAAATACCTAAGTATAAATTGAGTATTTTGTCAATGTTTAATCATCACTAATCAAACAAGGGTAATTACCCCTCCATTGTTTTCCTGGCTCGAACTGCGGCTTTAAAGAAAGAGCGCACCCTAAAACAAATAGCAGATGTATTCAACAATTGCAGATGATACAAAGCCTCTCTACATCTATGGTAACTAAGTGAGTTTAAGAGAGGTTTGAGGAACAGACTGTGAGGATAACTAAAATGAAAACGGAAAAACATATAATGCAATAACGACTGCTCAGAAACCCTGTGCAGGAGCAAAGTGGAGCTGTTCCCCCCGGGTGTCGGTTTGGATTCCAATACTCAAGAGCCGCCAAACCGTGACCGCTCTAAAACGGAAGAGGAGCGACCTCTCCCATTGTGTCAAATCTAGTGAAAGATAAAAGGCAGACTCAGCACTAGTGAGTTGTCTATAATAAACCAACACTGTACTTTTCACCAACTCAGCATGCAACCTTCTCTCCTCACAACATTCCCGAAAGAGACTCTTTACCTGGACTTTGTCTTCTTCCTTTATACTGTTGGGTGACGTGAACAGAGAGGCCAACCCCATCGCCTGGAATATTTTAAAGATATAACTCAACCAGGGGACAGAACACCCTTTATCCAGACTAAGACAGTCCGAGATGACATCCCTACAAAGCTGTGTTTGCGGGTTGACCCACACGCAAACCCAAAGTAAAAGTGTGGCAAGTTGAACTCTGTTTTCAGTGTGGCACTGGTTTAACTCTGTGTGGATAATGCAACTAGATACAGTCGGCGGGAGCTGTAAAAGCCTCCAACATATGCAGTTTTCCTCTAGCGTATTTAGTTGTCAAGGTTCCAAACTTTGTGTGGCTCCTTATTTTACTTACAACAGTGGACAGAATGCAGTTTCCGCACTCGTAGAACTTCAATGTGATATGTGTTTAATTTGCATATAAAGAACTACTGTCTCAGAGTGGTGTGTACGATTATAACCCCTGATGTGAACCCCATTTACATAGGGTCATATGTTTATGGAAATATATCTCCCATGACCGGCTTTTAAAGAGCCATGATACCAAACTTGGATGTCCTCTTAAAGTTTCTTTGTCGGAACAAGCAAAGCTGTAGCTTTAAAAGACAGGGGAACTCTTCATAAGGCTTGCCAGTTATTTGGGAAGAAACTACATGGATCTTTTCACTTGATCCTGAAAGGAGTCTGCCAACCTGACCATCTGAGCATGAAGCCACCAGCTTTATTCAGCCAAATAATGTGTTTCTTCTGGATAGATTTTAGATAACACTGCTAGTACACTGCTGCAAATACTAAAGGAGCTAACCCCACTCTGGTCTGACAGTCTTTCACCGCTCACATCACCTCTGTAACCATCTTTGACACCCTGAAGACATGTTCAGGACAAACATTTTCTTGATTTGATTTTGACATCATGCTGTGACACAAAATAAGACAAAGTACTTTGATGACAACTCAGGCAGTTAAATTGTTTAAGAACTTATAAAACCCTGAGGTCTATACATGATTCCAAAGGAATAAACCCCCCATTATAATAGATTTGTCAAGTCCAAAAGTTCTATTTTGATAAGAGTATAAATGACTCGCACTTTGTGAGCATGATGACTAGTAGAATGTTGGATTCTTTTGAATATCACTGTCTTGCAATTTCAAACAAATAGATTATTCTGCTCTGCCAGAAGCATCATTTTCCAAAATAAAGCCTAAATTTGTTCAGTTGCAGATTCTCTGTCTTTAGATAGAATTCATGCATTATCTAATAAAAATACACAATAGGTCATAATAAACAGTCTATACAAATGTGACACCGCCTCACAAGATATAGCCCCTTATAAAAGCGCTATTTCCACCAATGTTGGATGAGATTTCTGACTTTAATTGGAGTTATAAAATCCCCTGGCATATTAAGGGAGAAATCTAAGAAAGTGATAGATTTCCATAACTACCTCTACTATATCATGTTCACTCATACAAATTGTCCACTAGGCAGATTACATACATGAAAGACTATAGAAATTAAATATGTTGCTGCTCCTTTTCCTTTTAGTCCCCGGATGCACACTTCCTTGTGCCTTTTTTAGGAGTACTTTTCTATGTGTTTTCTTCGGAGGAATAATCAATTTCCTTCCCTTTCCTTTACACTTGCATAGATTTTCCCATATAGAAAAATCCATTAACTAGGTATGATCATCTACATGAGTAATTCGATTTGCGTTTTCAAAAATCTGCAAAGCCTGATTCTATAACTCAGAATTTGCTTTTTATAAAGTGAAATCCAACTTTTATCCCTCCCCAGAAATAGTTGCAGGGCAAAAAGGCCAGTGGATCAGACTAATTGTGCCTATTAAACAGTGTTGACAGTCCATTTGAAGTCAGTAAAAAACAAGATATTCAGTCGATTGCATTTCATATTCATTCTCATCTTGCAACTGCTGATGAACGTCCAGCATAAGGGTAATACATTGTTACATAACAATTTAAAATTTATCAGAAAAAATGAATCTATAAAAAGTTACAACATGTTCAGAGTGTTGCATAGCCCAAACCCTTCACAGCTTGTTCATAGTGACCACACAGTGCTGTGTAGTTTGTTTTACATTTGCCGCCTACTTTTACTCACAACAAATCATGGGACCATGTAGCAAATGGGCTCCACCCATATAGTCCACTAGGATTTTTCCTTCTGAATCTTCAACGATCCATTCTCATGGTGTACGGGGAACTCTGTCTGAGGCTACACACCCTCCTCCACGGTGTACATGAAACCTGATCTGAAGCTACAACTCACCTCTGTTGTGGTGTACACCAGACGCCTTCTAAAGCTACAAGATACATTCCTCGCGATGTACACAAGATTATTTTTGAGTGTACAGCACCAAACTCATCTCAGACTACAGCACCATCCTCCGGGTGTACACAAGACTCTCTCTAAAGAAACAACAGCTCACCCCCACTGTATACAGAAATGCTCCGTCTAAAGACACAACACCCCATCCTCACGGTGTACACAAGACTCTGGGTATCACAACAGATTGATGGGAAACTGCTTCATCGCTTAGAGAAGTATAAATATTCATGGAGACTTGAAGGCACAGCTAATGGGAAGAGAAGAGGCTGCATAGCTGTTTGGTTGCTCCTTCGTACACAAAGGTCCTAGGATAGGATAGGATAATATTTATAAAGCTCGCTTATACCCACGGGTGTCAAGGTGTTAAGCGAACAAGGGAGGAGGAAAGAGAACCAATACCAGCTAAGAAGCAAATAACCAGGTTTTCAGAAGTTTCCTAAAGACCGGAAGAGAGTCCGCCTTGGAAATGGAAGGGGGCAAGGAGTTCCGGAGTCTAGTGGCTGCCACAGAGAAGGAGCAACCACCCCATCTGGACCTGTGAAATCTGTGAGAAACCAGTTTTTTCTGAGAGGAGGATCTCAGGGTCCTCACCGGATTGTACCACTGAAACATGGTTTTTAGGTGTGATGAACCATTGCTGTGCATGGCCTGGCCCGCCCTTACGACCCCTTAAATATGTTTAAACACTCCGGGCTAGTGTGGGTCAGGGTCCAGGCACTCAGGTGTACATGTGTAATGGGAATGGATTGGGCCGTGCCAGGCACAGGCACACAAAGATACCAGAACAGGTTACACAAAGACAGAAATGGCTCTAAAACGTAGTAA
This sequence comes from Calotriton arnoldi, assembly GCA_963921515.1. Classification (NCBI taxonomy): domain Eukaryota; kingdom Metazoa; phylum Chordata; class Amphibia; order Caudata; family Salamandridae; genus Calotriton; species Calotriton arnoldi. Next base: position 1,964,879 of record CAWUFW010001460.1, read on the forward strand.
AATCAGTAAAAGTGATCGATTGGAGCAATGTTTTTATTTACTCTTCGAATTGCTTTAATTGGAGAACAGTAGGTCCAAAGAATTGGGGAGGGGCGGACTGATCCCATTAAGACTAAACACATTCTTTTTCAAGTGACTGGAGACGGAGGCCATGGGTTGGTTTTACACATGAACAGTGTAGGAAAGTGCCCTTTTTGTATGGCCACCCCACACTTTTTGCCCCACTGCTGATGGTTATGACTCTGAGAGTGCACTGGAGCCTGCTAACCAGGCCCCAGTGCCAGGGCTCTCTCCCTAAATATGATGCATGTGAATTGGCAACTCCAATAGGCAAGGACTTTAACCCCCTCATAAGTCCCTGGTACCTGTGGTTCTCAGGGCATGGGAGTTAAAGGGGTCACGAGGGCTTGAAGCACTGATTTTTCCACCTTGAGTGACCCAAGTAAACATATGACAGCAGTCCTGCCACTGCAGACTGCAGGAGCAGTGCAAAATGCTCAAACTCGACTTTGCCCTCACCATGAGTTACAAGGTCAAAGCACTATTTTAATATTTGTCATTCACCCCTAAGGTAGGCCTCCTGAGCCCAGGAGGCAGGGTGCATTATATTAAAGGTGTGGACATATGTCAAACACAAAAAACAACTGGAATGTTTTCATAGGTTAATCAGTGATGAATAAATCGATCCTTTTATTGAACCTCTTGGGTATCCAAAGACATTGGAGTAGACGCCTCACTCACTTATCGTGACATGCTTCATCATCGGCGCTATCCACACCCTGGTAGGATGGTATCGCCAGGGTGGACTCAACCAAAGATGGAATGGGAGTTCTTAGATAAATCAAAGCTGGATAAGCAGGGATCCAGGTGAAGAGTATATTATTAAAAATATCTACAGGTATACCCATCAATTTCTTTTATTCACAGGGTACCTGGGATATGGTTAAAAAATATTTTGAGGTTTTCATTGAAAGCAATTGTTCAACTAAACCTTTTTTGTTTATGCCAACATGTTTCGGCCCCCGCTCAGAGCCCGTTCAGGTCTGGGGCCTTCGTCAGGGCTTGCTGTGTGTATTCCTGCTTGACTATGCATGCACACCATGCACACGAGTGAGGCCTAAGGCTCTCCCCTATCTCAGTCTTCTGTTCTTGGGAATTTCCTACAAGACAAAAGGGTTGGCGAGGTTGAAGGTGGACCGTAAACCTAGTTCCCTGTAAGAATTGAAAACTTTGCATTATCTACATGGTCCCTATCTACAAACATTTTTGTGGGTTATGATGGTCCATGCTTATCTTGCTTTAAGAGCAAGGTGGAAGGGGAAAGGGAATGGGAATGGGAAAAGGGGAACACCTCCCTGGGGATACAAAAGTGAGATTGTGCTTCCAAATGTCCTCAGTGTAGGTACAACATTCTGATTGTTGCTATATCTACAGAGGAATTCATTCACTGTTCTTTTAGATTAAAAAAAATATTTTTCGTTCTAAGGACCAACAATTAGTTGTCATGGATGTATCCTATAATTTCTTTTTTTTTGATACTCAAGTTTTTTTGAATTTAAAACGTACAAACAAATCAGCAAAATTACGGATGGCAGATCATTTACATCATCAAAATCAATGCAACCCTCAATTCCATTCCCCAGGGAATGTATGTCAGCAAAAAGATATAGCAAATCATTCAATGTCCTCCACAGCGCCCAGCCATTTACCCCACACCCTCCGATATTTCTTAGGGCATCCACGTGCCATGTATAGAACCTTTTCTTGTGTCGCGCACCAATCCACTCCCATACACCACTTTCCCAGGTTTGGTGGATCAGGACATATCCATGCCGCCGCTAAGTTGCGCTTGGCTACAACCATGGCTGTGTTAAAGAAGGTCTTGTCGTTTCGGGACCCATCTAGCCCGTCCGTTATCCCTAATAGGGAGTGACGGGGGTCGTGAGGAACTGCCCACCCCAGGACCTCGGTAAGCTCTTCCTCAATGGCCCCCCAATATCCCGCCAGCCGAGGACAGGACCAAACCACATGAAAAAAATCTGCTGGAGCTTGGCCGCACCTTGTGCAGGACGCATCAGGGCGTAAACCCGCTCGGTGAAGGCGCAGTGGAGTGAGGTAAGCGGCGTGTAAATAGTATAATTGGATTAGCCTAAGTTTGGCGGAGGCGGTGATTGTCTTGGGCGCCATGAGTGCATCACGCCAGTCCACCTCGTCCAGGGGGCCCACCCATTCTACCCATTGATCACTCAATTTATCCAGTGAGGTGGGAGTGTTGTTGATTAGGGTGCAGTATATACGGGAGATGCCCCCCTTGCCCAAATCCCCCAACAGAGTCTGGGCCTCAGTGGGGCTGTATTCCGGGAGCCGAGTGTCATCACTGATGTACGCGTGGAGGGCGTGTCGTAACTGTAAATATTTATAAAATTGGGAGGGGTGTAGGGAATAACGGGAGCGCATGTCCTGGAAGGAGAGCATATGACCTCTAACCCAAACGTCCCCAAGTTGTGTAATGCCGATAAGATCCCAAGTTTTGAACCCCCGCAGGCCACTTACTTCCCGGAGCCAAGCCCCATGCCAGAGGGGTGTGCATTGGGTCAATTTACCCGACCATCCGGTTTGGCGCAGCGATGCCCGCCAAGCCAGCAATACGGACCGCGTCACTTCTGGTAGTTGGGACGGGATGGATCCCCCATACATCATGGCCTGGACATTAGATAAACCCAGCTCACACAATTCCAGCCGATAGGCCGGGTCAGACCATCCCCCATTAAACCAGTCGTGAACCACCAATAGACGTGTGGCTAAAACGTATAGGTACAGATGCGTCACTCCCATGCCCCCATCAAAGGAGGGGAGCCAACATGTGGATAGAGCCAGACGCGACCTCCCACCGCCCCATAGAAATTTGGTAGCTAAGCTGTCCAGTTCCTTAAACCAGGACCTAGGGAAGCAAAACGGGGTGTTTTGGAGGACATAAAGGAACCTGGGAAGGATCAACATTTTAAATAAAGCGACCCGACCCAGAGGGTTCAGGGGTAGTGCCTTCCATTTTTGAAGGTCCTCTTTGGCCTTTTTTACCAGTGGGGCAACATTGAGGGACCAGCCCAGCTCCGGAAGCAGGGTAATCCATATTCCCAAGTACTTAAAGGAGTTGCGCCGAAGCGGTATACTGGACTGCCAGTCATAACAGTCCCTTGACAGATGTAATGGGACCAATACTGATTTCCCTGGGTTCAGTCGAAGACCTGACGTCTGCCCAAACGCCTGCAACAACCGGAGACAGTGCGGTCCCGAGGAGGCGGGTTCGGCCAGAAAGAGCAAGACATCATCCGCGTATAGCGCGATCTTGTCCGTTTCGATATTTGGCCATTCCCAGCCCTTAATGCGGTCGTCAGCCCGCACCAGGGACCCCAGGGGCTCCATCGCCAGGGCAAACAGCAAGGGCGAGAGGGGACATCCCTGTCGCGTACCCCTGGCAATGGGAAAGGCTTCAGACAACACACCGTTCACCAACACTCGCGCGCGCGGCTGTGCATAGAGTACACGGACCAGTGCCCGAAATTGGGGCCCGAATCCCATCTCGGTCAACACGTCTTGGAGGTACGCCCAATCTACCGAATCGAAAGCTTTTTCGAAATCTATGAGGAGAGCTAAATAAGGAGTGAGTAAGTGTCGATGGGCCAGAGCCAGTTGCAACCTCCGGAGGCAGTGACGGGTCGCACGTTCGGGCATAAAGCTGCATTGGTCCGGGTGGACTACCAAGGGCAGATACGGCTTCAGTCGTTGGGCCAGGATGGTGGCATACAGTTTGATCTCTGTATTAAGGAGGGATATGGGGCGATAATCCGCGCAGTGGCGGGAGGGAGGCTGGGATTTCGGGAGGACCACAATAGTGGCAATGTCCGTTTCCGACGGAAAGGAGCCCTTTTCAAGGGCTTCCTGAAAGAGGCCGGCCAGATGGGGCACAAGGATGTCGCGATATGACGCATAGTATTCTTGGGGAAGGCCGTCCGGTCCAGGAGTCTTACCCGATGATGTGAGAGAAATTGCATCTTCAATCTCTTTTCTAGAGATGGGGCGGTCTAGGTCCTTCTGGGCAGCCGTCTCCAACCGGGGGAGACCTACGTGGCCCCTTTCGAGGAGAACGTGAAGCGATAGGTCGGGGGCTTGTGCAGCATACAAACGCCGGTAGTAGCTGGCGAACGTGCGTGCCATCGCTAAAGGGGCACTATGCACCAACCCGTGATCGTCCACCACTTCTGGAATTATACGATTCGCCCTGGGAAAGGTAGCTAACCTGTGCAAAATCGTGCCATTTTTGTCTCCCCAGCCGTAGATTCTTGCCACCGAAGACCTCCAGAGGAGCTTAGCCGCATCTAGAGATAACTGCTTAATCTCGGTCTGGAGGTGGGCTAGCTGTCGGCTCTGGGCGGCGTCCTCAGACAGGGAGAGGGATTGCTCCAAGCGAAGCGCCTGCGCTTCCCTCAGGGTAATTTCCCGTTGCTGCTCCTGCCTCAGTTTCTTAAGTTGCCCCTGCGCGATGCCCCGTATGGTTGCCTTCCCAGCCTCCCACAGGGTGCCCGAGGAGGAGATGGATCCCTCGTTGGTAAGAAAGTATTGCTCAAGTTCCTTCCCTACCATCTTCTTAAATACTTTGTCTTGGAGGAACCAAGCGTTCATCCTCCACGTTTGGCGGGCTGAAGGAGGGGGAGTCCCTGTACTGAGGAGCACTGGGGAGTGGTCTGAGATGCCCCTAGGGAGGATACGAGTATCCACGATTGTCGAGCAGTCAGTGGCGGGGAGAAAGATCGCGTCTATGCGTGCTTGTGTGCGATGGGCTGCGGAGGTATGAGTAAAGTGGATGGTGCGTGGGTGCCACGTGCGCCACACATCATAGAGGCCCAGCGACTCGGACCAGGTCCTCAGCTGTTTTGCTTGCGCACTACGGGCAATGGAAGGAGGGCCCGTCGTGTCTAAGGCCGGGAGGGAAACTGCATTGAAGTCGCCGCCCACAACCGTGGTGCCCAGAGGGAGAGTGGTCAGGAGGGCAGAGGTCTGTGCCAGTGTGGAAGTAAGCATTGAGGGGGGAGAATATATGGACATGAGGTTGAGAGGGGAGCCAGCCAGGGAACCACAAACCGCCACATATGTACCCTGAGGGTCATGGGTCACCTGGGGCAGGACAAAGGGCAGGTTGCGTCTCAGAGTGATGGCCATCCCGCGGGAGCCTCTGGAGAAGCCGGAGTGCCACACTCTGTCATACCCACAACGGGCAAGAAAAGGGCAGCAATTACCCAGGAGATGTGTTTCTTGGATGAGGAGGATGTCAATGTGGAGGCGTTGCGCGTAGCGCAGGACTGCAGTACGCTTCAGCCTGTCCAGAAGACCATTAACATTCCATGACAGGACGTGTAGAGAAGCCCTGATCGCGGTGTCGTCAGTCATGGCAGGAGATGTTTGGGTCTAAGCCACGCCATCCCACAGGGTTGCGTGAGTGCATGTGGAAGCCAATATATATATGGCGGGTCGCTTGCGCTAAGAGCTAGTACAGCCCTTGAGGAAGAAGCATACGCCGGTCCGTGTAAGCCGAAACAACAAAACAAACAAAACAACAGAGAAAAAAACCAATCCCAAACCGCCCCCCAGCCTACACTTCGAGAACGGAAGCATCTGTCGACCCCCCATTTAACTAGGCCAAACTAAAACGCTCGGATTGGTTGCGTGGAGGACCCCTCCAGAAGAACGGATAACCAGTGCATCAGCATTAAACAATGTGAATGAACATAAGAGTCTACCGAAGTCCGATGACCCCCCCGATGAGGCGCCCCTCCCAGGTGGTGGGCATACATCTGAATCTGACCACAAGGCCGTTAAAGAGTAGGGGTGCGGGAAAGGTCCGAGTCTACCGAGCCCATTAAGTTCTCAGTGGAGCGATGCCTATTGCGTGGTGGAGAGCCGGACTGGCTGGAGGAGTCGTGAGGATCGGGAGCCGCCACACTCAGGGATCTGAGTGCTGTTGCTTGTGATTGGTGCCCCCTGCGAGACCGCGTGCGACGCCGGCGTTGGCGTCCCGGCGACCTCTGCCCCCTGGGCCGTGACCCCATGTGTTCCGGTGAGGTGTCGTGCCGGGGGCGGAGGGGGCGTTCCTCCGTCAACCATGTCCATGCCGCCTGGGGTGAGTCGAAGAATTGTGTTTTGCCTTGAAAAATGACCCGGAGGCGTGCCGGGAAGTGGAGCTGATATTGTAAGCCCATGGCGCGCAGCTTTTCTTAACTTCCGTGTAGGAGCGCCGGAGGTCTTGAACTTCCCTGGTGTAGTCCGGGAATATCATAATGACGTGATTTTGGAACTTGAGAGGACCAGCCGCCCGGGCCGCCCGCAGGATGGCATCACGGTCCTTGAAGTTGAGAACTTTTAGGATGATGGGGCGTGGTGTGGCACCGGGAGGAGGCTTGGGCGCCAGGGACCTGTGGGCTCTCTCTACAACAAACCACGTCGACAGAGCATCTCCAGGCATCCAGGACTTAAACCAGTCCTCGACGAAGGTGGCCGCCTGACCCGCCTCCACCCCCTCGGGAAACCCCACCAGGCGGAGGTTGTTGCGACTTGCACGATTTTCCACGTCCTCGGCACGCCTGTGGAGCTCCCCGGGGTGAGTGCGAAGGCGGGCCACCTGTTCCTTGAGCTGGGAGATGTCGTCCTCGGCCGTGGAGATGCAGGATTCGGCTTCCGTCAGCCGCGCGGTCCTGCCTGAGGAGGGACACGTCTATCTTGATTTCCCCAATCTTCCCCTCAACGGACGCCTGTGAGGCACTGATAGCCTGGAGGATGGTGTCAAGATCTCTGTCCTGGGGGGGGGGGGGGCCCCCCGCGGCCCTCCCAGGAGGCTCTGGCTCGGAGGTGGTAAACCGGTCCATTTTAGTCTGCGTGGGAGCCGGTGTAGGCTTGGGGCCCCTGTCTCTCCCCATGACCGGGGGTAGATCCCAGCGTCACCGCGGCGGTGGGAAATCAGGAGAGACGGGAGGTCGGTGTGGGGGCCAGGGGCCCGCGGATGCGTGGAGTGTCTGTGAGCAAATCAGAGGCCACACCCGGTGCGAATAATCGGAGGACACCTTCCACTGTAGGGACACGGCACCAGCAGCGCCGACCGCAGGTCCGTGGGGGGAGGGCCCGGGAGGCCAGCAGAACCCCAGGAGCCCAGTCCTGTACCCCCGAGCAGTCCCCGGTATCTCCGGCGTCACCCCTCAGCAGGGGGGCCTCCAGACAGCGAGAGACCAACCGGCACAGGATGCCCCCACCGACAGCTAACCGGAGGACACCCACAACTGAGCTCCCCACCGCCACCCGATGTGATGGCCGAGAACACCCTTTCTTAAGGGCTGGGCCCAAGGCCGAGGGATCGTATGCGGACCAACCTCCTCAACTTCTGAAGTCCGCAAATCGCCGCGTGGGAACAGGGGCGGGCGGAGGCACGAACACACCCAGAGGCCCAGCTGATAGGGGAGCAGTCCGTCTGAGGCCTGCGTGCAGGGAGCGCCCTCCGCCACCCGACAAGATGGCCGAATTTGCCCGCCGCAGGCCAGGCCCCACCAACACCACTGGTCACTGTCCAAGCCCCAATGAATTTCGGCTCCACTAAACCAGGAAAGGGGGGCACCGCTCAGATCCAGAGCAAGAGAGATGCGGGGGGGGGCCCGCACGCCGCTGCCCGACAGATACTAAATGGGGGGGAGATCACCCCCGGACTCGGCAGGAGATTCAACCAGGCAGCGGGGGGCCCGGCCCAGTGCCACCACCTCCGCGGGCCCAACCGCAAGCCCTGCTGCCTCGGGCACCCAGGTCAGGCCCCTCAGTCAGCCCCGGTACAGGTTGGAGGGACAGAAGGCCCCACGGAGCCCAGTGAGTGGAGACGGGGTGAGGTGGGGGCGCCGAGTATCCCGCACCCGCGCTGCTGCCCGAGCCGACAGCCGGTCCCCCCACTCACCGCAAGGATCCGCAGCAAGGCCCACGGCCAGAGGCCCGCCCAGCCTCGCGCTCCGTAGGCCCCCTTCGCTGCTACCACCTCCGCTTCCCAGGCGCCAGCCGACGTGCTGGCCGATCCGACGCTGGAGGCCTCAAAACGCTGCAGGGCCGGTCTCGCCCTTCGACTGCGGGTCCCACACGGAACAGGAGCAGCAGGAGCCGCACGGTCCCCTCAGGCATCGCCAGCCGCCCGGCCCTCTCCAGCACCACCAATCGCCCGGCGCCTCGACCCCCCTGACCAGGGGCCGCACACACGGGGACAGACAGGCCGCGACAGGCCGCAAACCACAAGAGGCCACAGAAACCCCGCGCCGCCACCGAAACACCGGAGGGGGAGCGCCACCGGTCGGGGAAGACACAACGACCAGGTAAGGGTTCCGGATGGGCGCCGATGTCCGGTGGATTCGAGGCGGATGACGGAGGGGTCGGGAGCACTCTTAGAGTGCGACCGCCATCTTGACGCCTCAGGCCACAACCCCTATCCTATAATTTTAATACACTTTTAACTTACAACTCTTGTGGATAAAGTGTTAGGTGACAAATGTGAGATAAAGAAGTGGGAAAAACAATTCTTTGAAGTTGTCATGCTTACCCTCGATTTTGGGATTTCAAAATTCATGTGGTCCTTGAGAGTGGTGTCATCTTATTGTCACACTCTTTGTAGGTGAAAGACATTCATAAGGGTGAAATAAAGCACTCCATTCATATCACACAGCCAATCCATTTTAATTAACGAAATCCTGGATTTCATGTCAAGACCGGAGGCTAGCATTGTGCATAAATATCTTTTATTGCCACTCCTTGCAGCACTTTAAAGCAGACAACTAACACTCAAAAATTCCAGAACTAGAATGTCAAAGTCTTTATAACTCTCATCACAGCAGCCATCTTGCTCTTTTATCTGCTGCTCCTTGACAGATAAGTATTGCATGAATTCTGTCTAATAAGGGATTAGTATGTTAATTTTGTGTTTATAAGTTTATGGATTGAGCATATGTTGATGAATAGAGAATATAAGTAAAGAATGTATGTAGTTAAATTTTTTGTACTAATTTTAGAAGTGGAGCGTAATGTAAAAGGTTGTAATAGGGGTTTTAAAAAACAGTTTTCTAGAGGGTAACCCAATTTAGGGGTTTATAGCATATCAGGATTTTGTTTGGTTAATTACAAGGCATTTTGTGTAGAAATTCTGAAAAACGAGTTAACGTGTTTCGTTTGCGGAGGAGCACGAGCGGGCGTTCGAGCTCGTGCTCCATAACGGTAAGTTTAAACAGGGTAACTGACCTGTACTGGCGTGAGGTTTCTCGTGGCCCATGGAGGTCAGCGTAGGAGCAGATGAGCACATATTGGGAACAAGTTTGTTCCTTGTGGGTGCTCGTAGTGGCGGTCATGACGTCGTCACGCATGCGTGTGTGACGCGTACGTGGCGGCCATTTTGAATAGGCACAACAGATAGCTACGCAGTTAGGCTGACAGTAACGCCAGCCATTTTGGTGAAGTAGGTGAGGATCATTGAAAACACAGCAACTGTCAAAAGTGACAAGCAGCTGATCGCAGCGGTGTAGGAAAGTCGGAGCGTTTTTTGAAATTTAAAAAAAAAGGAAAGGATTTATAAAGAATAGATAGCATTAGGTATATGGAAGTAGGTTGTGAGAGAGAAGTTCTTTAGATTCAGGAATTTGAGAGCAAATAGAATGAGCAAAGAGGGAGAACCTTCAGGAATGGGAGAAACATCATTGAGGAAAATGGTGCAAGAAGAGGTGAGAAGCTCTGCAAAGGAGGTTATTGGAAGCGTTTTAAAAAGGAAAAGGAAAGCAGTGGATGTATCTGTTGAGGAGTTTTGGTCAGTAGATGAAGAAGGAGATCGATAGAATGGAATAGGGAAAAGGAGAAGGAAAGTTAAAAATGTGGAGGTTGGTGTCAGATTCCTGACAAAAGAGAAGGGTGTGCCATGCGCCACAAATGAAGAGGGTGACGGTCCATCACAGCACAAAAGAGGGTGACATTAGCAGCACGAAACGATTCCGGGAAACGCAAACAGATGAGTTTAGTAAAAAATATGAGGATGGAGATGAGTTCATATTGGATGATTATTGCAAAGATGGATGAGATATGGATGTGGACAAGGGAGAGAGGGAAAGGAAGGAGAAAGGGATTGTTAAGGATCCAGCAGGAGAGGATATGTTCAGCCCGGATATGATAAAGCACCCAAGAAGTGCGGACTGGTGGCCACTTCCACATGTGGCAGAGTTTGTGAAACTTTGGATAAGGAGGCCATTGGAGAAAGAAGCCAGGGCGGTAATGAGGGTGGAGTGCTCTAGGCCAGTTGTGGATGACCAGGCTTGTGCCACGCCAGATTTAGACCCTGATTTGATCAGTATACCTGTACATTTTTTTAAATAATATACTCTTCACCTGGATCCCTGCTTATCTAGCTTTGATTTATCTAAGAACTCCCATTCCATCTTTGGTTGAGTCCGCCCTGGTGGTACCATCCTACCAGGGTGTGGATAGGCGCCGATGACGAAGCATGTCACGATCAAGTGAGTGAGGGTCTAATCCAATATCTTTGGATACCCAAGAGGTTCAATAAAAGGATCGATTCATTCATCACTGATCTATCTATGGAAACATTCCAGTTGCTTTTTGTGCGTGACTGATGACTCTGGGAGAGTGGACATACAAGTGCAAGCTTATATGTCCCCATAGTAGCCTTTTTCCGTTAAGGGCCACTATAAGTGTTCTAGGGGCCATAGGATAATATGGGCTGGAACCCGGGCACCCCGAGGTTGGCAGCTTCATTATTGTCCCATTGAAAAGGGTCATGTGTGGTATCAAACAACTTGTCTCATTATATTCAACATGATTCCCATGTCTGATTTAATGTGATATGCACCCAGGTGGCTACCTTTGAGGTTGCCTACCTAGTTGCTCCAGACTTTCCTGTGCCTCGGCTGACAGCCTGCAGCTGCTGCTGCCAAGACAGGAATCTGACCCTCTGTCAGGAGGTGTGAACACTCCCAGGAGTCAGAAACAAAGGCCTGGCTGGGAAAGAGGTGACTACTTCCTCCCTGACAGGATGGCTCATGAAGTGGCACATCAAAGCTGTGAGGATCAAAGCTTACATCGCCTCCGATATGCATCCAGGCTGCCTTCCAAAGGAGGAAACAGCCACCCCCCCTCCCCCAGGCACATTTGCTCCCGGGCAGGGGGGAAATTATGTAGTCAGGAGGTGTACACCTCCGTAAGGCTAGCCACACCCCTAGGGTGGGCTATCTGGTCTCTATAGCCAAGGAAGTTTTCTATCATTTTTAAAAGTGACAGAATAGAGGGTTCTGGGTAGCAAAGGTGGCACCCCCCCTCCCCCAGATGTGGTCACCTCAGGAACGAATTGGCCGCTGGGGCAAGTAGCCCCCTGGCACCAGAAGCTCAGATCTGATTCGACATGCAACCAAGGACAAAGAAGAGATCTGAGTCTGCAACTTTAGGACCTGCACAAAACAAAAGCAGATACTCTGCACCTGTGGCACCAACCCTGCAACTGCATGACTGCGACTCGTCCTGACCAGAGACCAGTTCCCTCGAATGAGGAACCCCTATGAGAGCCAAAGGTAGCCCTGGAATCCCTTGGACTAGTGCTAGTAGTCCTCTGCAGCTCGCAGGTAAAAGCATGCTCCCGGAACCAAAGAATCACAGGCCATCGGGCTCGCTGAGGGATTCCCCAAAAGTAAATGGTCCTGTGCATTGTGGAAAATGTAGTCCTGACCTCCAGCAAGTTTCAGGTGGCTACTATTTTCCCCGGACTCCAGGATGTCAAAATAACTCCAAGCTGAGCTTGCCGCTGCCATGGCTTGTTGGTGGCCAGTCCAGCTTCCACTACCTTTGTTTGACGCTGTGCCTCTAGGGAATACCCGCAGTATATTCAACTCACCCCCTCAGTGGCCCTGTTGTTGACTTTTGCATCTGTTTCCTCACCAGCACCATCTGAGAGGTAAACCCAGCTCCTCCCGGGGCTCCCACTTCAGCACTAAGGACAGCCAGGAGCCAGGTCAACTCTGCACCCTGGCTCTACGAGCCAGGTAAAATTCAACTGACTGTTGTGGCCTGGTCCTGGGACCCGCATCACCTTAACCCCCAGTGGGTTCCATGCAACTCGACCTGCAAGTGACCAATTGTCACAAGTGCTTTTTCCCATTGACCGCAATGTTAATGTTTTGCAGTATTGAATTGCACTGATTTATTTTTGTTTCTAAAATCCATAACTCCAGTTATACTCAACTGATGGTGTTTGTTTTTGTGTCTAATTTTATATAAAAATCTGCTTTAGTTTTATAAATTGGTGTCGGATTTCTTTTGAGTCGTGGCATTTACTTATCGTTCATATTGGTACTCTGAAATGTTTAACACATGTTCCTTTAGTAAAGCATGCCTGCTCTGTGCCATACTACCAGGACTGAGCCAGGGAGTTATTAGTGTGGGTCAAAAGGAACTATGTTCGGGTACTGTGAGAGTATTGCATAGTGAAGCCTAACCAGCCTCACTGCATAATACTCCACTTTCCTACACACAGGCAATGTGGCCATTTGTGGAAACATCGAGAGTCTCCAAGACGTCGGTGGCGGTGGTTGTTGGTGAGGCGCAGCAGGGACATTTGGCAAATAAGATGGAGTATTCCCTTCTTCCTACGCTGCTGGAGCCGTGGCTCGCCAGGGATATAATAACACCCTTGCACGCCGCCGCCTACAGCATCCTTGCATCTAGACCTAGGACCCTCAATAGATACAGACAACAAATTGGCCCCATGAGGGACCCCGCCTCATGCCTGCAACTGAGAATGGTTGGCCCCAGAGGGTGCTAATAAGCATGGTGGAATGAGGGAATACACGCCTTGGGAGGGAGCAGGTGCCATTCCTATCCGCCAGACAGGCTTATTAAAGATTTCTAGGCAGAAGCAAAAGGAACTGTTGTAGAGTGACACAGCAGAGTTTGGCTGCTGGGCCTGTTTTCTCAACCCTATAGTGAGGAAGTACCTCCAATTGTCCTCTTGTTGGTTGGTCTTCTCAGGTGACAAGAAGGAGAGCGGTGGTGAAAATCTCACAGTGCTCACGAGACATCTCTGATCTATCTCAGAGTCTCTAAAGGCGAGGTCTCTAACCAGTTCCTTTATATGGAGGCAGCCGGGATGGTTCCGTATATTGCGCTTCTGCAGACGAACACTTCACCGTCTTTTCTAAGGGAAAGCCTCTCACTGCTGTTCTGTGCAGATGTTGTCCTCCTCATATGGAGAATCACTCATTTCACCCATATGGGTTGAGGACACGAGCCTGTCACCATAACCAGATCCTGCTGGTAGACTTTATCCAATTTAGCAGTATTCAGACTAGTATGTTACTGGGCTCGTTTGTGGACATTTTACCAGGATTGACTTAGAGATTTGATAAAATGCCTCAAGTTTGCCCTCGATAAGAAGTCAACAGGTGCTTGTCAAAACCTCATTATTCCCCGCTCACTGTTATAAAGTCAACAAAAGGTATTGAGAAATATGTGGACTGGCCATGCAAACCATATGCATGTGCACTTTATGCAAAGCTCAGGAAAGCAACTCTGCCATTAAATACCATCACTGCACAGTGAAATAAAATAATTCAGGTAACTGGATATGTGATGGGAGGTTAATGAAAATGAGCTTCAATTCCTGTTTTTTTACTTATGTATTTAAAACATTTATAAAGCGCAGGTATCTTCGTGCTGAGAGCTCATGTATAGACAAAGGGCCTTATTTACAAGAAATCATGCATCGCTGCACCAAGGCAGCGATGCGTCAAAATTTCTTGAGTCTGCATTAAAAAACCTTATGACACCATAGATGCGCCGTATTTACAATACGGGAGCTACACACAATAGGGGAGTGATATAAAGCCTTCCCATAACATCACCTTGAGTCCTTAAAATGAGTAAACACACAAGTGATACTGCATGCTATTTACAAGGCAGGATCACTAGGAGCCAAGATATAAACCATATCCCCCTCTCTGAATAATTCTCTACCTCCAGAATGATAACACGTAGAAGGCAACAGATCCATAAGACAAGCTAAGGAGGCCACGAATATCGGAAGTCTCCACTGCACCATGACTCGGTAGGTTGCGAACTATCTATCAAAAACCTTATAATTGAAGACAGTAGGAAGCCTAGTCATTTTGATACATGATTTTATTCACACAGGCTGTGAACAACTGCACCACAGCGAGACATGAGAACAAGGTACGTGAGGAGTCAAGTTTAAGAAATCCTTTCTAGTAATTATAGTAGAAAGCATAGTTTTACATTACAGTCATTCTCATTTAATACAGGTAATAGATGTCCTACCAGAAAACAGCCCCGCCCTGATGAAGACCTTCATATAAACAAAGCGTCCTGGTCCCCCGTCACGAAGGTCGAAACGCGTTGGCAATTATGTATAAGGAGGTTAAGAGCAAACAAGGACAAAAACATGCCAATTGTTAGGCATCTCGAGTTGGAAAGCTCAAGCTCGAGATAGGAGTTTGTAAATAGTCTCTGACCTCTGCAGGACCTAGGGAATAGTTCAAATTGAGGACGAAAAGATAAACGTCCCAATAGTATACACAAACCAGTAGGACTACAATAGTTAAGTTGAAAATAACCTTTTCTATGCGAAGTGACTGAACCTTTATAATTGTGCTTGATGGCAAAGATATACGTTTGTTCATGTGAAAAAATATGTTGTTGTATTATTAATGTTTCAGTATATGTAAGTGATGTAAATATTGTAAATACTGCTTTTTGTTAAAAAAAAACACAGAGGGTATGTTCAAAGATATTTGGTGATAGGAACCTTGAATGTAAAAAGTATACAGAAAAAGAAAGAAAAGAAGTTTAAGCCCAGAGTTAATTAAAAGGACTCATGTGGTAAAAAGAAAATCTAATTTATGGTTTCTGAGGCATTTGGTTGTTTGAAATATATTTACAATACGGGGCTCCATGGCGCAAGGCCCCAAGGATGCATCAGAAATTCTCACTCAACTGTAGGTAGGATGCCGCAAGGCATCCAGCCCAAAAGTGGCGCATTGCTGTAGTGGTCATAAGACTGACGCAACTACAGCAATGCGTCAGAAATCAGAGGCGATGAGTGCGTGTTGACTGACGCAAGTAGCCTCATGTGTAGTGTTGGAAATGGATAGCGTGGTGCAGAGCGGGAAGGCTAAACTCGGAGCATTGTGTAAAGCATCCGCGCAGCACACACAGGCGACACACCAGGCACACTACAAAAAGGAGACCACACCAGGCGGTTATGTAAAAACAAGTTTCTTTATCTAATTCAAGTCAGCATTAGATGGGGCAGATAAACTCAGTGCAACAGTAAATTCATGTCACTGTAAAACTTGAGGAATTCATGCAAGTACCTCAAGGCATTAAACCTTCATATAAGCGAAAAGACGTTAGCAACATGTGTCTTAAAACAGGTAACACTGCAGGTAATGCAGGGCATGTGTTAACATGGGCACAAGCTCATTTAGGTACATTCCATTAACAAGAAATTAGATGCCGGTATGCCCTTAACACGGTAGGTGATGACTTGCAGGTGATAACAAGGGCAGGGGCCCCAATAAGGTACATTCAATTCAACAAGGAGCCTAGTGCAGGCTTGTAAACATCATAGGAACAGTTCTTAACCACTTTCAGTAAGGTAACCCCCCTGGCGTAGGTATACCACACCAGGAACCTTTCATGAGCATGGATTCACTTGTGTGCAGTGCACAAAGATTGACCCTTAAGAGGCAGGTAATAGCATTCAACCTAGGAACATTAGAAACACTTCTTAAGCACTTCAATAGGGCAACATCCCTTGTGTGGGCATTCAACATCAAGGTAACATTTCCTCAGAGCTCCTTCCAGTAAGGCCACATCTCCTATGCATGGGTGATGGCAATGCAGGTATTAACTAATATGCAGCTGGGCAATACCTGTAGGTAATTCTCAAGTGGGGGTTTATCACCATTTCAGGGGAGACATACTGGGCATAAGATCAGCAGCACTCAGCATTCCCCGATTGGCACCCCTACATCAGCATTAGGCGTGGAATGAAGGCCAGCAGGACATCCCCCATCGGGCATCACACCTGATATCAGCAGGGCACACCGGGGGGTACCTAGACTCCATACCCCAGGCTGCGGCAGATTAGTCGCTGGCGCCTCCAACAGTCTCACGCAAGTTGCAGCGGCCACTGTCCGGCGGACCGCTGTGGCAACGGAGCTGGCCCTAACGGAATTGGGGTCCCCTCGGGGACTCGGTAGTCCTAGGGGAGGCCCCACTGCTCCTCAAACCGTTGCAACTGCCCACTGTCCAGCGGGGCAGTTGTAGAGAATCCGACCTGGTCCAGGGGGGCGGGCACCACTCACCGGGCTCCTGTGGAGGACTCCATCGTGCAGGGGACATGCACCGGCCTGAGCCTCGACAGTCCCCTGCTCTCCTCACTGGCGCTGCACGCGAGGCGGCTTCTCCCCTTCACCCGGGCCCCCTCCTCGGACCCGGGGCTTCTCTGGAAGGCTCGCGTTGCCCCATCCTTGGGCCTCCGGCAGCACACGAGGCGGGGTAGGCTCCCGCCTCGTCCCGACTCCTCTCCTGACTTCGCCCGGGCCTCCAACAGCTCTAGGCCCGGGAACCAATGGTGTCGCGGCGTCCTGGGGGCGCGGCCGGTGACGCGGCCGGCGCCCTGGTTGCTAGGCGACGTCTCCTGCGCGCGGCAGCTCCGGGGCAGCCTAATCAGCAATCACGGCTCCTCTCATGCGGCGCCTGGGCCGCGGCGGTTGATCCTGGCCACAACTTCTCCGGGCTTGGCGGCGCGAGGGCCGCGGCGGTGATTTGGCTCACAGGTAAGCGCGGGGGCCGCGGCGGTGACAGGGGCTCACAGCGCTTCCCCTCTTCACAGCGCTTCTTCCTCGCAGCGCTTCTGCTTCACAGCGCTTCTTCTCCACAGCGCAGAGGCCGCAGCGGTGATTTGCGGCAATGTCAGCGTGCGGGGTGGGCTCCCGCCACGCAGCCTTCACGCGGGGTGGGCACCCGCTGGTTTAAATCATAATAACGCGGCAGCAGGCGGGGTGGGCTCCCACGAAGGTCACAGATATGCGGGGTGGGCACCCGCTCTTCTCCTGCACACAGGGGGGATCTCCACTCCGGGATTTCCTTGGGCCCTTAAGGCAACACAGCGCTGCGCGGATACACACGCCCCTCCACTCCTTGGCACAATTATAGCGCTTGAGCCGCAAAACGCTGCAGGTGACAGCCCCTCTGTTGGCACATTAGATATAGCGCTCCCCAGGTGCTAGGGTGCAGGCAGGCACAGACAAGTACAGTAAAGCGCTCCCAAGGCGCTAGGGACCTCACAGGTCCAGGGCCCACAGAGGGGGGGGGGGTTTGTCCACGCTCCTCACCTCCTTGAGTACAGGCAGTCCCAATATGGCGCTCACGAGGCGCTAGAGGCCAGGAGACAAGTAGTGCAGGGCGAGATCAGTGGCTAGCAGGGCGGCTCACCAGTCCTGAAGCAGCAGCTCCTCGGAACGGTCATCCTCCAGTAAGGTGGCAATCCTGCCAGCACAGCAGCCTCCACTCCGGCTATGTCTCTTTATTGGCCCTGGGGACAACAGGGGGGGCAGATGGGCACAGGGGCCAGCACACAGGCCCAATGTGGCGGTACCTCCTGGCAGAGTTCCCCCTCAGTCACTTCCCCTTCACTGTCTGGACTGCTCTTGACTGACTGAGCACATGGCAGCACAGCCCCCTTTATATATGCCCTCGCCCCACCTACCAGAAAGGCTGGCAACTTCTGGAAGGTTCCCTGGGGAACCGGTCTTAACTGGTTTAGGGGAGGTGTAGAGCACCCTGGCTGCCAGGTTTCCCTCCAAAAGCTGGGAGTGCTGGGAAACAACAACTAGACCGCCACTCAATTCAGTCAGGCGGCACAAGGGTAGGCAGGAATGGCGTCCATTTTAAAAGTGACAGTGACACCATTACATAGTAGTACTCTTTTACATTTTAAACCCATGGTACAATACATAGGCTAGGGGGGAAAAAGCGAAAAATTTCTGGGAAAAAGGGCCAAGTCCAACATGTAGGGACCAATGTAATAGAGTGTGAAAAGGTGAAAAACTCCCCTTGGACTCTATGACATTGGTCCTGGATGTCACGCATACAAGTGGGCATAGTGTACTTATGTGTACCACTGTGCCTACGTATGTGTGACATATTATGTGAAAGTAAAATGTGAGTGCATACAAGTCTGTGATGGTGTGTGATGTGATATTTGCTGTGTTACCTACCTTATGTGTGCACTTACCTGTTGAGGGTATGTGACTTGATTGCAGATTACACTGCTTCAAGTCACTTCAGCTGGTCAGATACCTATGCTACAACCAATGCGTCATTCCCACACCTGGGTTTTAGAGGCGTAGGAATTTTGACACATCTCAAGCTCAGTGGCCCGCTTCCCAAAGATGCGTCACTTTTGCAAAATGTCACAAATACCACTGCGTCAGTTTTATTGGGGATTTTAGGTGGGCACTCCTACCTTGCATATATTAAAACTAACGCGACACAGCCGATTCTGACGAAGGGGAAAAGCCGACGCAGGCCGGCAAAAAGTGACGCATCTGCCTAGATGCGTCACTTTGGAAATAAGAAGCAAAGAAAGCGCCACTGGTGTGTCAAAAAAAATGACGCAGCAGCGTCGCAAGC
Organism: Calotriton arnoldi; assembly: GCA_963921515.1. Taxonomy (NCBI): domain Eukaryota; kingdom Metazoa; phylum Chordata; class Amphibia; order Caudata; family Salamandridae; genus Calotriton; species Calotriton arnoldi. The sequence goes on from CAWUFW010001460.1 coordinate 1,983,653, forward strand.
TCCTTGTAAATATGCCCCAAAGTGCATTCTCTTTTCAAGGGCAGGTAGCTGTAGGCAGAGGGTTATACAGGGATTAGCCAAATTTCAGGCTCTTTCTAAAAAGAAGCAACTCCGTAGAGAACCTTAGAGCAGCACGTGATATGTAGGTTATACGGAACATGTCGCTCAAGTGGCCCAGCAGCAATTGGCAGCTGTCGGCCCTTCCAAAGAAACATCAAATTAAAAAACAACAGGTGAAATGTTTGCAAGAGAACCTGAGGCCCGGGAGTGGAAGCAGGTGAGGAAGAAGCAATGTGGAGTGGGTGGGGGCAAGGGAGAAACAAAGGCATTTGAGACTGTAAATGGAGTAAAGTCAATAAAAAAAATATTTAAAAAATGTGGGATGGGGTGGAAAAAGCAATAGAAGAGCTGGGGGTGGATGAGGAAGCCGAATAGTGCATGCAAGAGGGTGGTTATATAGGGGCGACACAGAACACGAGGGAGAGAGCTTGAAAATATACACTCTCATAGAGTGCTGAAAGAAATAGAAAAAAATAGTTCCCAAAATGTAAGTAGCGGAAGTATACAAGTCATCCATTCAAAAGGACGGTAAAGAGGCTATCCTTCAGGGGAGGGATTAAGACAAGAAGAAGAAGCCAAGCCATTGAATAAAAAGCAAGCAAAATAAGAGTGACAATAGGGCCAACCAATAATAAGCACTGGGTGGGCTTTAAGATCACTGTACGTTTTCAGTATGGTCCCAGAGAGGCCTTCCCCTAGAGGCAGCTAAATACGATCTGGTAAGCGAGACCTAAAAATACTGTGATCGCACTCACAAAATGATGACCATGGCGTGCAGAAAGGGGCAGGTACACCCACGGAGAGGGGGCAGAGTCACAAGGGACATGTAAAGTGAAGTGTGTTAACGAAGGGCCAGAATTGTTTAAAAAACGATGACTCCAGCCATAACAAGGTGGCTGCAGTGTGCGAAACGCAACGGTGCATGGACTTAAGGGAGCCGTAAACATGAGGATAGGGAGAGGATGAAGACAGAGTTTAAAAAATAACATGTGACATAAACACAATATTGCATCTGTGGTAAAACAAACAAAAGGGGGCAGAAGGCAACGCAGGTTATGCAACTACTGACATTTTAAACTAGTCAAAGACTGTCTCCATAATTCTTGTCTGGTTGTTGAAAAAGAAGAAACAAAAAAACAAAAACATGAGATTCTGCCAAAAAAAAACAGAATTTAGGGAAAGCAACAGAGTTGAGAGTAAAATTGAGGATACTTGCACAGGGAGAGGAAACAATTGACCTGTCTGAGCCACTGTCTGCTGAGCATCATGGGATAGGTCAGCTTCCACAGTTCTAAAAAGGGCAGGATCAGTTTAAGCGTGAGAGCAAGACTTTTTACTTTTAATTTTCTTTAAAAAAAAAATCCTACATTTATAATTGAAGTCAAGTGTACTGATGTGGCTTATTGGAATATTGTTTGTCTATAAACTGGAGAGATTGTTGCACCAAAAGGCTTGCTTTCTTTTATACTTGGTTTGGAGTTAAAAACATGTTTATTTTTTAAATGTGGGATCCCACACATGCAAGGAGATATCCCATCTTGTATGAACTCAGACAGACAAGGCGAGATGGAGATTAGCATTACAGGTAACCGGTATTCTGTGTGCTGCTCATGCCACAGGGGAGGAATCAAACCTGCTGATCTCATCGCAAGACGTCTGAGGGCATCTGCAGCTCAGATACCCCTGAGCCCAGCAGCAAGTGAAGCTACGTCTAGTCTCCTTCAACCATGAGCCCCGCTTCTCTTCTCAAGGGAGCAGGTGCCACAGGACAATAGGTTTTAGACTCCATGTGCCTTCCACCCTTGAGGAGTCTGCTGAGACTGCCACGTGAGGGTAGTCACTAGAGAGTCTGTGAAAGTGAGTCCCACTGTGGAGTCAATAATGCTTGATTAATGCTGATTACAGCCAAGTTAAGATTGTAAGGTCAGGGGTGGAAGGGTCTCACACTGCGGCCCAGACCACCAGACCATCGCACTGCCAAGATAAGATCTCTCGAGAGGTTCAAACAGTGTTTATGGAACACAACGCAGTCTTCAGAGACCTGCGTAGCACAAAACACAGATCCCTTAAGCCCAGGACTTCTAGCAACCTTGAGACCTCTCATATTTTTCATTAGGATTGCACATTTCAGGTTGTGCAGTATGCAAACAATGAAGTGAGGTATTCAGGCTCAGACATACAAATGCTTTACAATTAATTACAAATTACTATTTTAAACCTTTGCTTTTAATGGAAAGAACATTTCCAGATGACAAAGGATTTATTTTACTAGTAACACATCACAACTTTGGTAAAACTGTGGGTACATGATGAAGAAATAGTCGATCAAACGTGGCCGCTGCAGAGACGACGCTTCTATGACTGAGACAGCCTGGTGGATCAACACTACACACAACGTGTAGGGGAAAAAACGCTAATTACTGTGTACGAGGGTGTGAGAACCGCTCGCGGCATGTGCCATGAGGATCTTCTGCACTGCAGTTGCATTGGACTTGTGACACCTGCTTCCAGTGGAGGTGAACAATGGATCTCATGAAGACCTGGTGGAAGGAGAGGAACACTTGTGGACAAGCGAGAGGGAAAGTCCTCGAGCCTGTTGTAGGCATGAGCCTCGACTGAATACATGATATGGCAGTTCTGGTCTGAGGCAGCATCGATGCTGCCCCTCCAATGCATTACATCGTCCTGTGATGAGCTGTGTAGTGTCTCTGAGACAGAACCATTAGTAATACAAGGTCAGGCATCCATAAAAAAAGTCATTTGTCATCCATTATAGACAAATCCCACAAAAATTGGCACAGCTTGAATGCTGTATGTTTAAAGCCCAATGTATGCGATCCCTTGATCCCAACAACACATCTTTCATAGCACTTCAGAGCTGCTGCTACCATGTAACCCTTATCTGGTGTGGATTCAACACTGGGTGTAGGATAATCCACCATTTGTTGTTAATACAGTATGGGCACTGTCCGCCTCTGCAGCCCAGTCCACAATCCTACAACAAGCCCAAAGTGGACAACCATGACATCCATGAGGCTCCTGTGCGTTATCGTTCGTAAGCTGAGCATCTACACTTATTAAAAGTTTCTAAAACATGGGGACAATATATTTGTAGATCCTTTGCTATGAAAAAGATAGCATCAGTCAGAATCAGAAGCAACACCGATTTGCCCAAAAACAGTAAATAGATCAATTCTTGAGAGCGGATGCTGTGTAGCTAATCTACAGCCAAAGTCAATTCTGTTCACAAATCGCTGTGTTCCCAGTGCATGCAGTAGAAGATGCTGCTATGAAGGCCTGCAAGGGTCAGACATTTCGTTCTCACGCGCTGTCCAACCGCAATGACATGTCTTATGGGGCGTCTTCATAATTCCACGACCACATGAATGTGCATATTTCGATATGCCATAGATAAGCCCGGACAATTGTCAGAATAGGACTCTAGGCGACCACTATACCTTCACCTGCTATGGCTGGACTCAGGCCTTGTGCAGAATCCACCTGATTAGGCCAACTCTGCTTTCTTGAGTGAGAGCGCGCTCAACACTAATCTCACAGACCCTTGCCTTTACCTTCTTAGGTTTACATCAAGTTACCATTACTTCATCAACTTTAACATACACTTATCTTTTCCTTGTACATTCTTTTCAAAAACACGTTTATTGAGTATTGACCCACATGAGAAGGGTAGCAGTCACATAGGTATATAAAACATATTTATTATAATATACTTTACCATATTCGGACATAGACGGTTAAGGATCAATCACAAGCAGCGCAGCGCAGATCTTCATTATGTAATTCTATAGTGACCCCGCCAGGCTCCCCATGATTCCATATCTTTCGCGGACAGCCCATTGCCTGGTATTGTTTGCTTAAGTTAACTCTCTAGTTTTACACTTCAGTCTTTCAGCATGTTTTTTGCTTTCAAAAGAAAGGGTCATAGTTAAAACAAATTAAAACAATTAGCAATTAATTTTAGTTCCCTCATTTTTTATTAGCCTATTTAAGGATAGTTCAACAAGATGATAACAATACTGTATAACAATATAATAGTATTAGTGAATGTTCTTTTTATTTTAAAATAATATATACTTTTTAATCCTTTGTTTTCCATTATAATGGAGCAAAGTAGGACCTACTATTTTTTCCTCATTAAATGTATTAGTTCAGAGTTGTAGCTTGTGTCCAGCGAGTCTGATAAAGACACTTGACTGACCTTTTTTTGTGATTTAACTAGCCTTGTTTTGGTTTAGTGTTCCTAAGCCCTCGCCCTGAGCCCACCCGCCGAACCCTCCGACCCCGACACCGCCGCCCGCAACCTCAGACAGTGGATCGACGACTGCGCCAACACCCTCGCCCCGCTCAAGAATCCGCCCAACAGCCACACCAGCAAGAAAGCCACCTGGTTCACCGAAGACCTCCAGGCCTCCAAACGAACATGCCGAAAACTGGAGAAGATCTGGCTCCACGAACGGACAGCAGACAGCTACGCCGCCCACAAGAGCGCCACCCGCAGTCACCATCACCTCATCAGATCCGCCAAAAGGGCCTCACTCAAAGACCGCCTAGAACAACAACGCACACAACAGCAAAGAGCTCTTCAACATCGTGAAGGAACTCTCCAACCCCAGCTCCAACACCAACGACATCCAGCCGTCGCGAGACCTGTGCGACTCACTGGCCACCTTCTTCCACCGCAAAATCGCCGACATCCACGACAGCTTCAACACCACGACCGCCCCGGCAACCACCGAGACCACTGCCCCCACAACCACCAACCGCCTGCTCTCCTGGACCAACATCAACGACGAGGACACCAGCGAGATCATGAACACCATCCACTCCGGTTCACCGCTAGACCCGTGCCCTCACCACATCTTCAACAAAGCCAGTACAGCCATCGCGCCCCATCTCCGGAAAATAATCAACATCTCCTTCGAGACAGCAACCTTCCCGGAAAGCTGGAAGCACGCCGAGATCACCGCCTTACTCAAGAAACCCAAGGCAGACCCCAAGGACCTCAAGAACTTCCGACCCATCTCTCTGCTCCCGTTCCCCGCGAAGATCACCGTGAAAATGGTCAACAAACAACTGACCCGCTACCTCGAGGAGAACAACATCCTGGACCCTTCCCAGTCCGGCTTCCGCAGCAACCACAGCACCGAAACCGCCCTCATCGCCGCCACCGATGACATCAGGACCCTGCTAGACAACGGAGAAACAGCAGCCCTCATCCTCCTGGACCTATCGGCCGCCTTCGACACGGTCTGCCACCACACACTACGAACACGCCTTCACGACGCCGGGATCCAAGAGAAGGCCCTGGACTGGACCACATCCTTCCTTTCCGGCAGAACACAAAGCGTCCGCCTCGCCCCCTTCCGATCCAAGGCCACCAAGATCATCTGCGGCGTACCCCAAGGCTCCTCCCTCAGCCCAACGCTGTTCAACATCTACATGGCACCCCTCGCCCACGTCGCCCGACAGCACAACCTCAACATCATCTCCTACGCCGACGACACCCAGCTGATCCTCTCCCTCACCAAAGACCCTCACACCGCCAAAGCCCACCTCCACGAAGGAATGAAGGCCGTCGCCGAATGGATGAGGACCAGCCGCCTGAAGCTGAACTCGGACAAGACGGAGGTCCTCATCCTTGGTTCCAACCCTTCAGCCTGGGACGACTCCTGGTGGCCAACATCACTGGGAACAGCCCCGCCACCCACCGACCAGGTACGCAACCTAGGGGTCATCCTCGACCCCACCTCTCTCCATGACTAAGCAGGTCAACGCCGTTTCCTCATCCTGCTTCAACATCCTCCGAATGCTCCGCAGGATCTTCAAGTGGATCCCCACCGAAACAAGAAAAACAGTCACCCAGGCCCTCGTCACCAGCAGGCTGGACTACGGAAACGCCCTCTACGCAGGAACGACGGCTAAGCTCCTGAGGACGGCTGCAACGCATCCAGAACGCCTCTGCACGTCTTATCCTCGACATCCCCCGACGCAGCCACATCACACCCCACCTGAGAGACCTGCACTGGCTCCCTGTCAACAAGAGGATAACCTTCAAGCTCCTCACCCACGCACACAAAGCACTCCACAACTCCGGACCAGCCTACCTCAACAGACGACTCAGCTTCTACACCCCCACCCGCCAGCTCCGCTCGACCAGCCTCGCCCTCGCCACAGTCCCCCGCATCCGGAAAACGACCGCCGGCGGCAGATCCTTCTCCCACCTCGCCGCCAAGACCTGGAACACCCTCCCCACCAACCTCCGACAGACCCAAGACCTACTGGCCTTCAGAAGACTCCTCAAGACCTGGCTCTTCGATCAGTAGCAGCACCACCCCCCTCTTCCCCCAGCGCCTTGAGACCCTCGCGGGTATGTAGTGCGCTTTATAAATGACATGATTGATTGATTGATTTTAGTTTTTTTCTTGTAATATTTCTATCAGGATTTATATTTGTCCATCATCCTGCAGTGCTTGTTTCTTTTTTTTATAAATGAAGGCATTATATCATTTTTTAACTAAATTATACATTTTTGCCCCTCTGTACAGTATTGGCCAAAAGTTAAAGGGACTTCTAGGGTTTTACAGCTGTTAACCTCTTTGATGGGGTGCAGCGAATGAACTGGGTACTTTGTTGTGTTTTGCGCTTATGTACATTGGTTTATCAGCCGAGTCTTTTTACCCTTAGCACTTTGCTACTGAAATACTTGGTTGTGCTACCTGAAAGCCGGTGAGGAATACATGACAAACAAGTTACTTACCTTCTGTAACGCATTATCTGGTAGAGACTCTATCTAGCTGCAGATTCCTTACCTTTGAATTTCCCAGGCGTCAGGCTGGATCCGGACACTTTTGCTGAGCAATACCCCTTGCGTGCGCCATCGGGCGGCTCCGCTGGGCTCCGTGTGACGTCGGCGGCGTCAGTAGCGTTGGTTATGACGTTGCAGTACCTATATAGGCACCACCCAGGTACGCGGACGTCAGTACTTTTCGTTTTTTCCACGCCAGAAGCGCAGAGCCACGAAGTAACTGACGTAGTCGTGTGCAAAACTAGGGCCCTGAAAAGGGAGTAACCCTAGCCCTAATAAACTCAGTCTGCAAAGCGGGGAGGCATGAGTGGAGCTGTAAGGACTCTGCAGCTAGATAGAGTCTCTACCTGATAATGCGTTACCGAAGGTAAGTAACTTGTTCATCTGATAGAGGCTTCTAGCTGCAGATTCCTTACCTTTGAATTAGATACCCAAGCCATACCATCCCGGCAGTGGGTTGCGGACCAATACCTTATACTAGGAAGTCTTGCTGGATCGAATGAGAAAAATGCCCGTCCCTACGGACCCGACTGTCCAGGAAGTAGTGCTTGGCAAACGTGTGCAAGAATGCCCACACTGCCTCCTGACAGATGTCAAGGACTGGGACACCCCGGGGAAAAAGGCCGTAGTCGCAGCTTTCCCCCTGGTAGAATGGGCCCTTAATCCCTCAGGGGGCTGCTTCTTAGCCAGGACATAGCAGATCTTAATGCAGAGAACAACCCAGTGAGAGATGGTCCTTTTCTGCACTGCACGCACCTTCTTAGCTCCCACGTACCCCACAAAGAGTTGGTTGTCCACCCGGAACTCTTTTGTGCAGTCAAGGTAGAACGACAACGCTCTTTTTGGGTCCAGGCGTTGGAGACACTCCTCTTCCTTAGAGGGATGTGGGGGAGCAAAGAAGGTGGGCAGCGTGATGGATTGACCCAGATGGAATGAGGTCACAACCTTTGGCAAGAATGAAGCACGGGTGTGAAGCACCACTTTGTCCGGGAAAGACATCATGTAGGGAGGTGTGCAAGATAATGTCTGCAACTCATTCACTCTCCGGGAAGATGTAATCGCCACTAAAAAGGCTGTCTGATGGTAAGCAGCCGGAGGGGACAGTTGTGTAAAGGCTCGAAGGGAGCACACATAAGATAAGTGAGGACCAAATTAAGGTACCACTGCAGCATAACAAAGGGCGTGGGCAGAAACAAGTGCGCCAGCCCCTTTAAAAACCTATTTACTTCAGGGACCTAAAGAGAGAGGGTTGGTCTGGCAGCCGCAAAAAAGCAGACAGAGCCGAAAGATAACCCTTCAGAGTTCCCAAAGCAGAGGCCTGTCGGGCAAGGGTTAGAATGAATAGGACAGTGAAAAGAGAAGCAGAAAGAGGGTCAATAGACCTTTCCATACAGCATAATACAAATTTCTGCCAACGGCATGCATATACCGTCTTAGTGGAGGGCCGCCTGGCCGCCAAAATAACGTTGCATACTTCGGGAGGTAGGTCAAAAGCCATCAACTGTCGCTGCTCAATCTCCATGCATGGAGGCGCAGAGTTGACAGGTTTGGGTGGAGAACCCTCCCCTGCTGCTGCGACAGAAGATCCTCCTGAAGGGGCAGCCTGATCGGAGGATCGATGCTCATCTTCAGAAGCTCTGGATACCAGACTCTCCTCGCCCAGTCCGAAGCCACAAGGATGACTTGGGCCCGGTCGTTCCTGATCTTCTTCAGAACCCTGGTGCAAGAGCTAAGCTCCACTCATGACGAAAGGCGTTGCAGAGCGATAGCCGCCGTAGAAACTCCAGCATGCAGTATTGCTGACAATGCTCGTTCTCTTCTGAGGCGAACAAATCTAACCACGGTTCTCCCCACTGCTGAAGAAGACCTTACGCCACCTCCAACTGGAGACGCCATTCGTGATCCACTAGACATCGACGGCTGAGTTAATCTGCCCTGGCGTTCAGAGAACCTGCCAGGTGTTGAACCACCAGGGTTATGCCTTGCTGTTCCAGCCATGTCCAGAGACGCAGGGCCTCTCTAAAAAGGGTCCACGACCCCACCTCGCCCTGCTTGTTGCAGAACCCCATGGCGTTGTCAGTGAACACCTGCACTCACTTCCCCTTGACAGTGCGAAGAAATGCTTTCAACGCCAAACGAATCGCTCGAAGCTCCAACAAATTTGTGTGGAGCCCCGACTCCATCGGAGACCAGTGTCCCCTTCCACCTCTCCCAGATGGCCACCCCATCCCAGAAGTGACACATCTGTCACGACTGTGAGCTCTGGTTGGGGAAGGGAGAGGGGTCTGCCGTTGACCCAATCACGGTTCATCAACCACCACTGCAGATCTCTTGCAGTTCCTTCCGAGATCTGGACCATGTCGGTGAGATTTCCTCGATGCTGTGCCCACTGGAACTTCAGGTCCCACTGCAGAGCCCACATAGGCAACCTGACATGCTTTACCAACAGGATGCAGGAGGCCATGAGGCGCAACAGCCTCAGAGTCAGTCTCACCGAAATCTAGGATAGAGGCTGAAACATCAGAATCATAGCCTGAATATCCTGGACTCGCTGCTCGGGAGGATAGGCCCGAAACTGCACTGTGTCTAGAACAGCTCCGCTGAAAGGGAGCGTCTGAGAAGGAGTCAGGTGTGACTTCGGCAGATTTATAGAGAACCCCAGCAAATGCAGGAGGTGTGCAATAGTCTGAAGGTAGGAGACGACAGCCTGGTGCGAGGACGCCTTCAACAGCCAGTCGTCGAGGTAGGGGAAGACTGACATCCCTAACCTGCGCAGATGAGCTGCGACCACCGCCATCACCTTGGTGAACATCCGAGGGGCACTGGTAAGGCCGAAGGGGAGCACAGTAAATGAAAGTGCTCGCGGCCTACCTTGAACCGCAGGTAAAGCCTGTGGCCTGACAGGACGGGGATATGAAAATACGCATCATGCAGGTCCAACGCTACCATCCAGTCTTCCTGTTCTAGGGCAGACAAGACCTGAGCTAGATTGAGCATCTTGAATTTCTCCTTCTTGAGAAAGAGATTGACGGTCCGAAGATCTAAAATTGGCCTGCAACCCTTTGTTCTTCTTTGGAATCAGAAAGTAGCAGGAATAACAGCCACTGCCTACTTCTGAAACCGGTACCCTCTATAGCTCGCTTGGCCAAGAGAGCAGCAACTTCTTCCTGGAGCAATTTCACATGATCCTCCGTCAGCCGTTCCTGATTTGGCAGAATGGGAGGAGGAAAAGAAAGGGCCCTCCTGAATGATCTGCAAGAACCACTTGTCCGATGTTAAGGACCTTCAGTGGGGGAGATGATGATGCATTCTCCTGCCAACTGGAGTGGTGTGGTCTTGCAGAGTCAGACTAGGAGTGCTTGGAGGCTGCGGCTGCTGAGGGCAGGATGTCCGACGACTTCTGGCTTCCATTCCTAGGTCAGAATGAACCACGTCCACATCTCCGCACGGCTTGGAAAGCCTGCGCAGGACGGTGGCTGGGATAGGGCTGACACGGCTGGAAACCACTTCAGTTGCCACGAAAGGGGCAAAAGGTAGACTGGCCACGAGAAGTAGAAGAGAGGACCAAGGATCTGGCCGTAGCTCGAAGAGTCCTTGACCTCACTACAGACGAATCTGCCTTTTCCCCCAAAAAGACGGGTTCCATCAAAAGGCATGTCCATCAAATTTGCCTGGACATCGCCCGAGAAGCCAGTTGTACTAAGCCAGGTGTGTCGCCTCAAGGCCACTGTCGTAGAAATCGATCTGCCCAGCGAATCCGTCATATCAAGGCCATACCTTATGGTGAATTTTGCTGCACCTCTCCCGCCCTTAACTGCTTGAGAGAGCACAGCCCGGGCCTCCTCTGGGACTTGTGGTAGCACTTGCACAACCGTCTCCCAAAGGGAGTGGGAGAAACGGCCCAATAAGCATGCAGTTTCACCAACTGCAATGCCAGGCTGGAGGAAGAAAACATCTTACCGAACGAATCCAGCCTCTTGGATTCCCTATCCGGAGGGGCGGATAGGAACGCACCCTGGGATGTGGAGGCCAGCACCACCAAACTTTCGGGGGTGTGGTGTTGGCTGAGGAACTTTGGGTCACCCGGAGCTGGGTGATGGCGGCGTGCAATTGTCCTAATCACAGGAGCCCCTGTGCTAGGCTTGGATCACGTGCCTAGAAGGACATCAGTTAGTGCTTCGTTAAAGGGCAGAAGGGTTTCGGAGGTGGAAGCCCCAAGTTGAAGCACTTCAGTCAGGAGATTAGTCCTGACCTGCACGGAAGGCAGTTCTAGTCCGAGGACCTCGGCTGCCCTTTTAACCACCATGGCATAGGATGCGCCCTCCTCCGTAGTCACAGTTGGTGGAGAGAGCATGCCAGTATCTGGAGAAGTGTCCAGTCCACTGGCTTCCCCAAGTTCGCCGTACCAGTCCAACTGCTCTGCAGAGTCATCCTGGTGTTCCAAAGTGTCCAAAGACCCCTCCCATTCCTCTCCCGAGCCTAACAAATCCTCAAAGTGTTCAGGCAACAACATAGAACCCCTGAGTTCAATTGGCGCCAGAATCGGCGTAGAGCGTTCCGACTCCGTGTTGTCGGGGATAAGGATGGGGCTGGCGCCGCCGGTGGGCACCAGTGGCACCGAAGGCACCGAGTTCGGGTCCGACGCCGGAGGTGGTGGCGATGGCACGACCGGCGTCGATCCGGATCCAGGATCGGATCCCTGAGGCCACACCGGCGCTGTGGCTGGAGCCAACGGTGTCAAACCCGATGGGGCCACTTCCGACCCCGCGGGGCCTGAGGGCTCACCAGAGGGGTCGGCCTGCTCAAATATGTGGCACATGGCCTCGTAAAAATCTTTAATTTGAGCAGGGGTCACTCCGGCTCCCGGAAAGGGAGGGAGGCGCAAAGTCGACCCTGGCTCCGGCTCCGCAGATCCATGCCTAGAGCGCCGGTGCTCATTACCTCTTTCGTCGATGGATGACAGCTGAGGTGAAGATGAAGTTCGCTTGGACTTCTTCTTTTAGTGCCTCTTCAACGAGTGAAGTCGATGAAAAGTGGAGAAAAAGCCTGTCAAAAAGCGACAGAGGGGTAGCTCTTCCCAGATCGGCGCTTAACTGACGTGGAAAGAAAAGAACTGGCCTGGGTGGCGCCTATATAGGTACCGCGATGTGATAACCGATGCCACCCGACGCTGCGCCCAAGGGGTATTGCTCAGCAAAAGTTTCCGGATCCAGCCTGACGCCTGGGAAATTCAAAGGTAAGGAATCTGCAGCTAGAAGTCTCTATCAGATGGAAAAATACACCTAACCAGCCACTGGCAAAGGTTTGGCTTTGGCTGCCTGCCTTTTAGCTTTGCCAATGCATGTTTTGTTTGTGAATGCTTTTTGTATGAAAGCACACATTCAATGAAAATAAGCATTATCTAAAAGGCAAAATGTATATTTGCTTTTAAGTAAAAGCACACATTTCTTCAGTAGTCTCTGAATGGGGGTACTTATTGTACGGATGTGTACATTGTGCAAAGCAGAATGCCATCACTCATAGTCAGGTAGTCCAATGACTGAAGTGGGCAGGCCGTGTGCGCCGTGCTGTATTGTATGGTGGGTAGAAGCAAAATCTGAATGACACAGCAACAGACCAATGGATGAAGAGGACTGGCTGAAAGCACCTATAAGTATATATATATATATATATATATATATATATATATATAGATATAGATATATATATATATAGATATATATATCTATCTTTCTATCTCAAAAGCACCCCGCCCTTCCCTTGGCTGTCACTTCAGGAACTGGAGCACGGACCACGGTTTTGGTGCAGATTCAAAATTTTATTGCTCGTTCACAACAACAGCAGCCATGACGCGTTTCGACCCCGGAGGGTCTTGATCACATATAACACAAGTTCTTCGCCAACGCCAGACCTAAAAAGCACGAGTACCGGCTGATTCATGCCTTTACAAATATTCTGTGGTTCTCGGCTAAGGTGCATTAAACTGTTAAAACTACCTAAGCCGATTCTTGACAGATATTCTGTGGCGTGATCCACTGGCAGACTGTCGCATGAGCTGCAATAAACTGATAAACTGCAGGGGATTATTAAATATGCTAGTCTGGCAGGGTAGAATTCTTGAGCCTTGCCCACAAGAAGGAAAGAGGTACACACTACTTTCAACCTCCAACTACGTATATTTCACAACAGAAAATGAAAACGGTGGAAAAGCCCTAAAGAAATGGCAGGCTTATACATGCTATATTTGTATTAATCCCACCTCTGTTGTTTTATATATATTAAAACTTCTAATACATGCAACACTCCACTGGAGTGGTAAAGGAAAAAGAGTTATATAAAAGCCCCATAAAAACAGGAATAGAGGTCTTCAAAGCCTGTTGTGTGGCCAACACTAAGAAGCTCTACTGTGTCTTTGAAAACAGGACCACCGGGCTGCGAATACAGAAAACAAAGAAATTATATCACCTCTCATGTTGTTTTCTATCTCCTAAAACCTTTTTGGTGACTTTGTATGCGTTGCACCGATGATGTTGTGCGACGCTAACTGTGATCTTGGAGGGGGTCCCTAGTTTAAGTGTTGCCCATACAAAATATGTATGCTTTTATACATTAAAACACAATCTAAAGGCCTAAGTAACAGCAACAATTGATGAGATAAAAATGTCACCAAATTCAAACCATTCTCCACTTAATAAGCCGTTTGAGATGGCCGAATTAAAACACGAAATGGCCCCTTTTCCCAGGCACTTTCCATTTAGTATGCGCCTCCCAAGAAAAAGCGGACTAGTTTCTGCTCGTTCAAAACCAAATTATGCACATTCAACAGGGCAATAAAAACACTTAATAAAATTTACAAAATATTTAAAGTCTTGCCCTTGATTAAAGATACAGGTCATGTAACATATTTTGAAAAACCCTTAGCGTCGGTCATAAGGCAACTGTTTTATAGAATTTATCACAATGTTTTCTCTTTATAGTCAGATAGGGACAGAAAACACCTCTCCTCTCTCTCGAAAGTATTTCAGACTCTGCAGCGTTGCCAGGACCCCCAGGGCTCCCGCCAGGCCTTTGAACTGGCCACATGCTTCTGTGGTTCACCAGTGTTACAGTGTGAATGGGACTTCCACTAAGGAGGCTGTGACCACAGCGCTGCCCCACAACTGCTTCTGCTACTCTGCAAACAGTAGGAACTGGCCACTTGGCAAAAAATAGTAAAGCAGTTCTACAGTCCCTGCAAATCTTCTATTCGAATGCACACCCTGAAAGACCTACAAATCTGGGACGAACAACAGCGTTGTAAAAGAAGGACAATTCTGTGATGCATAGAGTGATTTACAGAGCCCTCAGGTTCAGCCTTGTATGAAGACTCCAGAGTACAGATGGACAGTTAGACAGACCACAATGAGCCATGGGTAAGATGTCACCTATTAGAGTCCTGTATTGTAGTCCTGTTACACGGCTGTGCAGTACGCTCCTGGGTCTTTGTTTCTTTCGTAACAGAGCCCTTTGTTGCCATTTTACCCTGTCCTCAGCCCAGGAGTTCTGGAGGACTTCCTTCATTTGCAGTCTGTCTCAGAAGATTCAGCTGAGAATTGGAGGCTGCCCTGCTCTTGCGTGTTAATGTGGCTAAGCCTGACAGAAGACATCTGTATCACAGAAGTACAAAGATTATTGATCTATGAATTTCATAAACTCAACAGATTCACCACATAAGCACGTAACCTGTTTTAACACCCTGAAATCTAATATATTGTGTTAAACCAGCCGCCTCTGTACCCAAACCGCAAGCAGCCTTCTCACATGTGCAGGCACGTGGGAATTACCAATATGAAAAGATTGGAACTGGAGTTGCTCATGCGTCTTTGTAAGCCTCAAGTCCAGAAGCACCCAAAATTCAGACTGAGAGTTTAAAGGGCCTTTGATGTGCCTGTGTCTCCTGTCCTGGGCCCCACTGCAATACCTCCTACCCATAAACAACCAACCTGGCGACATCAGTTGTACAGGAAGTTACAAGCACAGACTTCACTGGTAAAGGTCATGTCAGATTGAAAATTGTAAGACGCATGTTAATAACAATGTTACTTAAGAAGATAGGGCTATTTTTGTGACACAAAACTGATGGTGATAAACCTCTTTCACACTTCTCAAGTGGCTGTGACTGGCTTTGACCACAATATGAGCAGCCGTAAAGGGATGGAAGGTTCTTGAGCCCCACACCTCTCAGGCTGCTACTGAGTAAAGATCAGCTTGTTCAACATTCAGATGGAGTCTTTTCTTCATACGCTATACCAAAACATTGCTCGTGATAGCATGCCCTACACGTAACGTGTCCCAGGGAGGTTTAATTCACATGACAGAAGAGTGAGTGAGCTGAGTTTCAGGATCACGCACTGACTATACCACAAATACACTATTCACGGAACCTTCGATCATCTCGTCTAACGTATGGAGTGGCCACGTAGTGGATCTCTTTCTTCGTACGTGTTTAAATCCTTTTTTGCCGTGTTTTGCGGGGGATTGGGGTGCAGAGCTCCATGATCCGGGGTGATGCCTCAGCATTCCTGGCTCCTTCAGGGATTCGGTAAGGATCGTAGCCTTCGAAAATTGATTTGCGCATCTTGTGCTTGGCCAGTTGGCAGACCCTGTCGGAAGCAAGATGGTTCTTGGCGGGTTCAGGCACCAGCCACTGCACCGGTTTCTGGTGGAGATACTGAGGGTGCTCGGTCTTCGGTACTATCGAGCCACATGGAAGAGGAAGAAAGCAAACCAGAGTCAGGTTCAACTTGTGAAATTCAATGTCTAAATTCACAGCTATCAAGCAAGTTAGCAACCTTCAGAAGAGTCTAAGACAATTCAGTTCTTTAAGTAAACAACCCTTCCACCTTTGAAGAAGGAAATTCACCATTCAGAATAAAAAACATTAGTTGTTCTATTCAATACTCCACTGCAAGTATGAGAGCCTCGCCAGTTTTCTACAAAATGTCCATGAAGTGACAGCGCTTCAGTGTACATCTCGAGATCAGACATGATTCTATGAACAATGTATCAGTCATCAACCATTGTGTATTTTATTAATAGGCCCTGCCTGTGCACTCATTCATTTTCTCTGTGTTTGTGATCCACGGATGGAGCTCAGTTACACCTCTTGATTTATTTATTTGTGCAGTTTTATGTAGCATGTAGCGTGAACATGTCCCAGGGGCATTAGCGCAGTTTACAATACCATATAACTTTATGGTAGGTAACAAAATGAAAACATTAAGCACAAGTTAGAACAACGCCATGTCAAATTACAAACTGAGGGGGATGTAAAACCAGGAATGAAAGATTTTGAGATAAAGGGTACTAAACCATCTGAAAGCAACACTCCAGAGCCTTCTGGCTAGGTTTGCACTATACAGATACCACATACATGC
The DNA here is from genome assembly GCA_963921515.1 of Calotriton arnoldi. Taxonomy (NCBI): domain Eukaryota; kingdom Metazoa; phylum Chordata; class Amphibia; order Caudata; family Salamandridae; genus Calotriton; species Calotriton arnoldi. Next base: position 1,999,955 of record CAWUFW010001460.1, read on the forward strand.
AAACTGGCAACAGGTCATTACAGAACTGCCATGCGAGGGAGCAGTGGAACATAAAACACGGAATGGTAGCAAGACTACTTTCACAACACAAGAAGAAAAATAAACTAAGGGGGGACAGGCATGATTATCGGAGATGTTCATTTCAATGGGGGAAAATGTTAGAAATGTCAGTATGTAGATGGCGCAGAAGTCATGGAGCGTCACACCTTGCTTATAGAAGTGGGAAACATCCAGATACGTAAAAGAGAGTGAACATTTTGAGAGGTCAGTTTGAGGCGCGGTAGAGGGGGAAGGCAAGAATACTGAGAGAATCTCCTATTAGTGGATTTAAAAGGAAGAGAAGGTGAGGTGATGAAAGGACTCACTGAGTTAGTTAAGGCCTGTGGCAGTATCTTTGGAAAAGTAGGAGTTTGGGCTGTTTCTTAAACAAAACCACAGATTGAATAGTGCACAAAGCAGGAGGGGGTGGGTTCCAATTCTAGTCACACTGTCCGAGAGGGACTGAGCCATCAAGCACTGTTTCCTGAATGTAGGTTGTTCTAAGAGAAGCATATCTGCACTTCAAAGAGATCATCAGCCACTTGAGAAGGTCAGCTTGTTAGTCAGGTAGTGAGGAGTAGTGAGGAGTAACAGAGTGGATCACCTTATGTGTGATGCAAGCAGTCCAGCATACGGATCTTTCAATAGGGATCTATAAAAGTATACGTAGAAGAGGTGAAATATGATCAAATTGACTCCTTCCAGCAAAATAAAGGAGCCACTGGAAGCAGGACTGCCTTCAGAGGGACAAGGTGACCTTTAGGTCCACCTGTCAGCATGGATTCCAGTCGGCAATTCATAGCACCAGGGACTGGACTAAGGCCTTGAGGTCTTGATTTGAGATGAAGTGATGGATTCCACACAAAAGCCTCAGTTGGAACCGTGCACTCTTGGCCATGGAGTAAATTTGAGGTTGGACGTCAAGTATTTTGTCCAAAGAGACACCCAGTGATTTTGCATTATCAATGAACGTAGGTTTGTGTGAAGGAATGCCTCTTTTTGCATGATCGCCCCCACAATTTTGGACTGATGCTGCTGGTTTTCCGACTCTGAGGGTGGACTGAGGCCTGCTGGCCAGACCTAAGCGCCAGTGTTCTAACCCATTACAAAAGGTATGTGGAATTGACTACCCCCAATTGGCATAGACTGACTTACTTATACGTCTCTAGTTTATGGTATCCAGGGCACCCAGGGCACGTAAGACAGAGTGTCCACCCACAGCTACAGCACTGGTTCTGCCACCCTGTGGGTGACAAAGTACAAAATAGCTCCCAGCCTGCCGCTGCAGCCTGCAGGAGCAGTTTAAAACTGTTAGTTCGACTAAACCAATGGCAAAGCCCCCACTTCCCTTAAAAATATACGTAAATCTCCTCTAAGGGAGGCCACCAGAGCCCTAAGGCAGGGGGCTGTATATTATTAACTAGGACATATATCCTTAATATGCTCTTACAGAAAACCCTCCAAATTGTCATTTTTGCTGCTGAAGAGTTGGTAGCCTCATTGGCTAACACAGAGTTACCGGCTGACCCTGCAGCCTGGCTAACTTTTGAATGGGACTACTAAATGGGTACTCCGAGGTATCAAATTAATCATGGCATTAAACCCAAATTGCTGCCAAAGTCTAATTTAATGTCACTTTTAAGGAAAGACAGCTTTTATAAAGTTACCACTCTGTGCCCAGTTTGTCCAGTGCCCTTACACAGCTGTTGGCCACCAGACAGTCTTCTGCCCTCCCGGGGAGTCGTGTGAATGACTTCCAGGCTCAGGAACAATAGAAGCCTGGTACAGGGAGAGGTGTAACCTTCCCCTTGCAGGAAGCCACTCAGGGAGTTGACGCAAAAGTCGAGCTTTAAAGGTGAAGCTACCTTTAGTTGACAAATGGTGATCACACTCCTGAAGGGTTGCCCCTTTGTTCAGGTAGACAGGCTGGCGGTGGGACCAGTGCCCAAATCAGTAACCACACCTCTAGGGTGGGCTAACAAGCTCCTAACATCCAAGGAAGGGTACAAACAACTTGGAGTGGGCAGAATAGTGCACCCTGAGATTGCTGGATACCCCACATAGCCGGAAGTCGTCACAGGCTAGTTACTGCATCATCACCCCAGAGCACCTTCTGGGCATATATATGGCACTCCTGGCACCCTGAACCTCAGATCACTATGGAACTGGAGAAAGGACCAAAGAAGAACTGCCCTGCTGACCCCTGGACTTGGCAAAGAGAAGCTGCACCGTCTGCTAGACTGCACCTGCCGCACCTTGGACTAGCGAAGAGAGGACTGTGCCTGTGGCTCCTGGCTTGAGGAAAAGTCACTCCCAAGCCCCAGACCAAAGAAGTGACATCAAGGGTCAATCGACTGATACCCTAGAACCAGTACCAGGGCCATCAAAGCTGAAGTAACCCAACTCGGCAAATTTGTAGCCATTTCTGGAGAATTGCGCTGAACGCCCCAAGATAACGATCCTCGATGGCCAAAAGTTGCACCCGAGTCTGCCGGACCCGAGAGTATCATCTGAGTTCAGATTGGTCACCCAAGAGGGACACTAGCCTCCATCAAAGGATACCCGCTGTGGATGGATACTAGCAGCCCAGCAGCACCTGGCCTTCTACTGGCTCAAAGAGGACTTTGAGGGACCCGACCTCTGTAGCCAAAGTCATACCACCTGACTCGTGGACCGAGGAGTAACCACAAGGGCACCCCCATCGACCGCACAGCACCCAGATCATTCTCCATCTCCTGTATCCTAAGCATCAGGAGTCAGGACCACTCCATTAACGTCTCTGGTGGTTGTGATGTAAAGTTCAGAACTGGACTGGAGAACACTTTGGTGACCAGGTAACTGTCCAAATACTCCTTAGTGGCTCCCCCCTGACCTTCTCCCTGCTGGATTTGGTTGCCCTAGTCAGGCCGGAGTAACCAAACACAGCTCTTTCAAACTTTTCAAAAGTTTATGAACTTTACAGTTACCAATGCTTGTTTGCAGTTGTGCCTTAAACTATTGAGATTTAAATTTACTTTTAAAATCTATATCTCTGGAACACTCCGGTGGATTCTGTCCATCTTAGACGCTAAAAATTCATAAAAATATAATCTATTTTTATAAATTGGTGTCGGATTTCTTGCATGTTGTGTGACTTTCTTATTTTGTTGTTTGGTGCTTCTAAATGCTTTATACTAGTTCCTTTGTTTAAGCCTTCTTCCTCAAAACCACAGCTACCCAGGATTGAGCTAAAGTTTTTTCAAGCGAGCTTGACTGGACACAAGATAGTTTTTGCAAGTGTATTACACGATAAGGTCGCACAACCAAACTATATAATACACCCAAATCCTCACAATTTGTAATAAAAAATGTAAAAAGAATCAACCCAGGATTGAACTGTCATGCTAAGAATAAGTCTGTGAAATGAAGAGAAACTTGGTCTTTGAAAGGTTCAGCTACAAGTGGTGGGTAGTCATGCATTCTTGTTCGTCTGTTAGTATTAGGACTAGAATCCGGGCACTGTTGGTATAGGAGATCTTAAGAGAGAGATGTGTATTATCAGCATACTGGTGACAAACAATTCTTGAGATCTTGAGTAAGGCTCCAAGATGTTCTATGTAGAGAGTAAAGAGAGGAGAGCTGGGGCCAAGATAGAGCATTGAAGAACACCCAGTGACAAGGGAACTGAGGTTTAGAAGCAGTTACCAAGTTTCACTTGCTGAGATCAGTTGGTCAGGTAAGAAACAAACCAGTTCAGGATTTTGCCATCTATGCTCACACACTATGTTATGTTAAATGTCTCTTGTATAGCGCTTAATTACCATCGGTCTCTTAGCGCTTGTATGAAAGTTGGGGAGAGGATGTGGTCTCACGGCTAGACTGCCGACTTTGGAGCTGGGAAACCAAGGTTCGAGCCTCGGGGTTGACTCCACATCCTGTGATTCTGGGCAAATCACTTAATCTCCCCGTGCCTTCCAAAAAAATGAATGTGTCCTTGTGTAACGTAACTGGTGCTCATGTAAAGCGCTCCAATACCTTTGGGTCGAGTTCGCGCTATATAAATCTGCAAAAAAAAAAGTTTAAGCCTAACACCAGTTATTACTTGTCATAATGCCCATTCGATCAAAGCTTATCTTGACCAAAGGCCTGCTTGAACAAAACAAAACAAAAATTCAGTTTCTTCCGGAATAGAAGGAGAATTGTTTCACCTCTCAAACTTTCCGGCAGTCTGTTCCACAACCGAGGTATCAATACTGAGAAAGCCCGTCCACCCATAGTCGATTTGTCAAACCGTGGGCAGGTCAACAAGTTTGCCTCGGATGACCGTAGGCATCGTCCCGGAACATATCTCCTTAGACGGTCCTAAATAAACATTGGTACCGTCCCATACAGGGTTTTATGTGCAATACATAAGCCCTTGAACCTGATCTTCTGCTTAACTGGAAGCAATGCAATTGTTGCAGCAATGATGTAGCATGTGACCGCCTTGGAAGCTTGAATACTAATCTTGCAGCATCATTCATGACTACTTGGAGCTTGCCCAGCAAATTGTCTGGAAGCCCAATATATAGCGCATTTCCATAGTCCAGTCGTGACACAATCAGTGCCCCCGCCACAGTTCGCATCGTCGAGAAAGATAGAAGGGGTACCAATTTCTGATGTTGCCTCAGTAGGCCCACGCAGTTTCCTACCACTGACGTCACCTGCCTATGCCCTTTCTGAAGGACGTGAGGTGTTTTAACACATTGGTGGGTGCCTCAGAACAAAAGAGGTTTGGAGTCTCTACAGCAATGTCTTATCAAGTAGTGGGAGCTCGGCCTTTTACTGCGCAGTTCCTCCTTGGACATTTCACCAGCTAAATCTTCCAATATGAATAGTGGAGAAAATGGGAAAATACAAAGGAATCAGGCGAGGTATTTTCCATTCCTACTGTAATTTCACATTTCTCATGGAACTCGTGAGATACGATTAGCAATCCCGTAGAGTTCTTGCATCCAGAAATTACTGACATTAGCGGCATCTATAACTTTGAGAAAGGGTATTTTGATGCCGCATTCCTGCATAACGTGTGATGGAGCCCCAATGAAACACTTTCCAAGCCATATAATTTCCAAACCTTTTTTTCAATAAAACTTGTGTAATTTATTCTGCTACCTTCAGGTTAGTCCTGGAAATTCTGGCGCATGCTAAGTGGAGGTACGCGGTCTGGGTTAAGGGACCCAAATCCTGGATTGTTCACCGCTACTCTGCTGGGACCAGCAAGATCATATTACTCCTATTCTGCATTCACTCCGTGGGTTCTTCAATGAGGTCAGGCGACTGATTAACATTGGGTGGTAGGCTGATAAAGCCATTCATCTGCATCCCACCCCTACTTTCTTTGTAGGAACCCATGATCCACTATGGCGGATCAAATGCGCCCAGAGTTGGATTATTTGCACCTAGCAGGTCCATATGTCCATATGAAGAAGCCTCTCACTTTTTCTCTGTGTTTGCAGCCACATTTTAGCACCCAGCGGATTTTAGTACCAACACAAACTACTCACCATTGGGGAGCTCTTTGAGGGTCAGTTCAGTCAGTATTTTACCACATTGTTCTGTATAGCTCTCTAATGCCTTTGGCCTGGTAGGCGCTTTGTGCCAAAAAAGTCTATGTGGATACTCTGTAACATCTCTTTTCATGGGTGATGTGTGATGTTCCTTTTCTGTTGTTGAACTACTGTCTCTTCTTTCTCTGGCAGGTGATCTGTGATCAGGTCCCTTCATGCGGGGGAGCTTGCATTTCGCTACTTGCAACTGATAAGTTGTTTCTTCTTGTGTTCTTGTGAATCAGTTATTGTGTGATTTATTTGTGTCCCCTCCTGTGAGTTATGTACTATTTTCATGTGTATCCAGGAATGCCCTATTCAGTGGGTGAAGGAATGTATTGCCCCCATGGATGTTTGGTGTTAGTAACGTCTCCTGGTGTGGATAACCTCTGATGTCACACCTGTGCACGATGAGTGATTTCCCCTCCTGTGTGAGATCTGTCAACTAGTTTTGCTTTGTGTGGGACTTCCCTCCTGTAGATTAGTGACAGAAAAAAAACAATGTGAGACCGCCAACAGAACTTGGTGGTTGGGGATGCAAGAAAGGGGAAGGGGCATGCTATAAAAACCATGCTGGGTGGCGTATGGCACCTAACGAGGAGGTAAACAAGAGCACAGAAAAAAAATAACAGCCACCACCGACACAATATGGTGTCCAATGCAAAATACCAAACTAAGGAGCGGGATGCAGCGAATAGCGATATGAGCCATGGTTTGGCAAAATGAGGCAGGCCACATCTTCTAGCAGGGAAACAGATGTCAGGAGTGAAACTGCAGCCATAGCTCTTAAAGTCAGACTGCCAGGGAGCACGGGAGCCAAGGCTACCAAGAAGCAGCAGATGCAGGACAAGTGGGTGGCTCATGGCTAGAAATCAGCAAGGCAGGGCTAAAGCGGTAAGGCTCCACCTGCGCTGGCAGAACCTTTTAGAAGTCAACGACTCCCTCTTTCATGTAGGCAGATGTGTCGGGGTGGAGACAGAACAATAAAGTCACAAGGACATTAAAGAATGGTTGGGTTGGAGTATTTCAAAGTAACATGATATACAAGGCTAGGGGGGCAAAAATTAAGAACTTATTAGAAAGAATCCTTGGTTTGTTAACATAGGGGCCCAAAAGCTTAAATATTTATCAGAAAATTTAATACTATGACTGGTATCCTGAAATATAAAAAAGGAGAGTTGCAAAAATTACAACTTAGGGGCATATTTACAAGCCCCTATCGCCACCACAACGTCACTTTTCAGAGCATTGTAGTGGCGATAGGGGTTTCGCCTTATTCACAAGGCAGCGTTAAGCCACTTAATGTGGCTCAACACCGCCTTGTGAATAAGGCCCCCTATCATGCTATACTTAGCGTGAAAAGGGTGGGCAATGGGTGTTGCGGTGGGCGTTCCACCGCAACACCCATTGATTTTGATGCTGCCCCATATTTACAAGGGCAGCGTAAATATGGGGCAGCGCCAAAATTAAGACCAGGGAAAACCGAGTCTTAAACAGGCGCAACAAGGAGAAATGTTTCATTTCTCCTCGTTTTTGCTGTTCCCATGTGTGCTGCGTTGTGCAGCACACATAGAAACACCAAAAGGCCATTGATTGTTTATGTGCAGGAAGGTGACCCTTCCTGCACACAAACAATGAATAAAAAAATAATGTTTTGCAACTTCTATGTGTGCTGCATTAAGCAGCACTCATAGAAGTTACCAAACGCCATTTAAAGATTGTTTATGTGCAGGAAGGAACACCTTCCTGCACATAAACAATCTTCCCCTCAATGCAGACACCCTTGCACTATGGTGCAAGGGTGCCTGCGTTGGTGCTAGGCTGCTAAATTAGCGCCAGCACAGGGGGAAACGCAGGGCTGCACCATGTTGTTGTAAATATGGTGCAGCCCTGCTTTTCAGAAGTGGCGGAGCGCGGCGTTAAGCCAAGGAGGCTAACGCCACACTCCGCCACTTCGTAGTAAATATGCCCCTTAGTTTGTAGGGCTGGGTTGTTCTTCCACATCCAGGTATCTACCACAGGAGAAAAGCTCTTTGACTTGCAGCCATAGTTCCTTTCCTCCATGCTTAAAAGATGGGATTGTAGAATTAGGTTTGAGTAGGGAGGATGGTGTGGAGGCTACATGAAGAACGTCAGTGGGTAACTGGAAGGAAAACTGTGTGGATCTTACTAGAGGGATTAACTCTTAGGAACTACCAGGCCAGGATCGTGAAAGATCACTCATGCCCAAGCGTGACTCTGGGGGTGGTCGAGAGCACCATATTCTAAGCTTGCGTACATATTGTTGAGATGCTGTGAAGAGTCTAGCATCATACACATGCTCCCCAGGCTTCTTTTTCTAAAGCCCGGCATGTAAGTATAATAGGAGGAGGTCACCATTAGCATGAAGCCCCACTTTGCACAGAGCACAAGCTCTCCTGTAAGCTAAGAAAAGTGCAGGAAGTAGGAACTCTGGGTTTCCCTAAAGGAGACACCATCCTAAGCTTGCGTCTAGCCCATTTAGTTTAGTGAACACAGGTGAACACAGGTTTCCTTCTTCCTGGAAGTTAAATCGTGTCCATTTGTTTTCTTGCATCCTGAAACTCCTGCTTCCAGTGCTTTACTTCTCTTTATGGTCTATAACAACACATCAGCTTCAAATGGTTACTTTGGCCTATGCAATCACCAAGAACCCTCCTTCACATGCTGGTCAAAATTACAAATCTTTAAAAATTACTTAGGAAGAAAGATACAAAACCACTGGGAATCACATAATTGTTTCAAAGCATGGTTTGTCTAAAACTCAACTTCAGGGCCAAAGATGACATTCATTGGCCAATTCCTGCATAAAGCGCATGGCATAGACAAACTTGCTTTGTTGCAGACCAGTAAGATAGGAGCGCGCCTTTAGAAAGCCACAGAGCTCGGTTATAACATTGTGCGACACCACTAATAAACAGAGAGGGAGATTGATCTGGGAGGATGTGGGTCTGGTTGCTAGAAAGGGAAACACAGGTGTAACCCACACTTAGAATTGTAGATCAGAGTGGAAAGTTGCAATGCACATGGGTGACGATTAACATGGTCTTGTAAAAGTATTTATGGTCATTGCACTTGTAAAGTGGTGTCCATGATTTGAGATTAATACATGCTTATTTGGAGAAGGCAAATTTACCGCACCTTACTGTTTAACAGAAAGAGAAGATCGGCCAATCTCTGATTAAGGAGGAACTCAGGCCCCCTTTAGGACTTATGAAACAGAGGAAGACCCCTGAACTCGATGGACTACCCACGCAGATTTATAGAAAACACTATGGGTACATCATTTACAAACTACATGAGGTCAGCAAAGGAAAGGCTTCTTGGCTCAATGTTCAAGGCACTACTTGTAGTCGTCCACAAACTGGGGAAAGACCCAGAGGGCTTCCAATCTGTTCATCCTTTATCAAAGATTACAGTGGAAGCTGAAATCCTCAGTGGAGCTATAGCTAAAGGATTGCTTACTGTGAGCTCCAGCTTAATGCATTCATATCAGTCGGAGTTCATACCATGATGTATTACTATACATATTTTAAGACGACTGGCACATGTGAAATTCTTCCGAGACATGTCCAAGGGTGAATATGCGGTGGTATCTCTAGATATTGAGAAGGTTCATGACACTGTGGCTGGGAATTTCTGTTTCGGGTTCTCAACAAGTTTAACTTTGACTCCTATATTCTGAAATAGATATGTTCCTCTAGTGAGAATCGCTGGTGCTAGTCTGGCCAGATGACGTAATATCTAAATCATGGATGATGGAGTGTGGTACCCGCAAGGTTTGTCCGCTGTCACCATTGTTGTTTGCTCTGGTGATGGAGCCTGTAGCCAGTGTGCTGAAGCATTACATGAAAGACAGTAATATACCAGTGATTGCTATCTACCATATAGTAACATAATTAAAAGACCCCCTGGATTCAGTGTTGAATCTGTTAACTATCCTGGATGAATACGGAGGACAATTGGAGCTGTGTACTATTTGGGCCAAGTCCTGGATCTTCCCACTCAGGATGTATTATCTCAGTGATTAACCCATTGCCTTAGATGCGTCACAGTGTTCTTGACCTTGTGAACAAGATGGTTGTTTTTAGAACCTTGGGTGAACCTCTACCTCCCGCCACTGGTTCTCTTCACCAGCTCTGCTCCCCATGTACCGATAATGACATCCATGAACCTAAGTCGACCTCTAACATCGTCAGCCACCGGTTGTCTTAAGCCTCACCATGACTGCCCTCTCCAAATCCACAGCGTTCCATACTGTCCGCCTATTCCCTACCCACACCAAAGACTCTTTCTAGTCTCGTTATTGCCCAGGGCACCTGAACCACCCACCAGCACTTTTATTTCTCGGGTGTCTTTTTGCCGTCACCACACCTTTCTTTCTATTGTCCCTCTACCATCATCCCCATCCAGGAAACAATCTCCCACCCTCCTCCCACCTCATACTACTACTGCCGCCATGCATACTAGTATCCTTTCCCCACACAAAGCCCCTCTGCTCTGTTAATACATCTAACCCAACCACTCGACCCCAACATGTCCCAACAGCTAATCCCCTTCTATTCTCGATGTCCATCACCACCCAACGCTCACCACCCTATGATCTAAATCAAGGCCACCCCTTTGTCCACCTCCTCTGCCTCATACCTCATGACCCCGATCTTTCCTATTCACCACTTCTGCCTCCTCCTACCATGCACTATCTGCCATGCTCCACCTTACATTACTAACCACACAAGCTTTCCATCCCACACCAGCCCTGCCCCAATCCATGCCTCTAGCTGATCCGCTTATGTGCATCTGATTGAAACATCAACTTCCCACACTCTTCACCATACAATCTAGATCCTACTCCCCCCTCACCATCTCAGCTTTTCTGTTCCACTGATGTCACTCCCATCTTCAAAGTTCACTGTTGTTGGACATGGCCCTTCTTAGGAAATTTCCCTAAAACCTTTTGCTTTTTTTTTCCTACTGGTTTTTGCGGATTCTCTTTTCGTGGTCTCAGGGCTATGGGCACTTTACCACTGTAATGCAGTGTGAAAGCGCACACGCCCTTCCTACACATGCTAGGAAGTGGTGCTTCCCTGATTGGGTTAGGTGCTGTACCTGTGAGTACCCTGTAAAGAGGTATACCACATACCCAGGGCAAGTACTGCTCTGGCTACTAGTGGGCCGCAGTGCTGATTGTGCCACCCACAATAGCCTTTCGAACATGTCTCAAGCCTGCCATTGCAGGACTGTGTGTGCGCAGCTGCACTTATGCTCAGGTTGGCATTTCTAAACCATTATCCAACGCTGAGTAGGCCATTCACTACTACTAGGACACCCCTAGGGTAAGCCCTCAGGGGTGGGGCAAGTGGTAGGGGAAAGGCATGGCAGACACACACATGTTTATTCCCTTCCCAGGTAGTGAATAATCCCCATGTAGGTTTTCCCTACCTAGAAGGTCTGCTCTCCCCATGGGGGAATCGTTGAATGACTTGAACTACAGTTTTAAGGTCTGCTCTCCCCATTGGTCAACATGGGGGAATCGCTGAATGACTTGAACTACAGTTTTAGCTTACAGCAGGGAGTAGCCTTGTGGTATTTCCAACCATATATCAAGCCTGCCATTGCAGGCCTGTGTGTGCAGAGTTGCACTTATGTTCAGGATGGCCTTTCTAATTCATTGGCCGATGCTGAGGGTGTCTTCCACAAACACTAGAGCACCCTATGGTGAGCCCTGGGGGGTGGAGCAAGTGATAGATGAAAGGCAGGGCAGGTACACATGTGTGTTCCCTGCCCAGGAGCCCCCATGGGTGTTTTCACTACCTATGAGGTCTGCTCTCCCCATAGGTTAACATGGTGGAATGGCTGAGATTACTTTAAGCTGCAGTGGTGGACTAAAGTGGAGCAGCCTCATGTTGTTTACTATCATTGGATTTACAATGACAAATCGTCCCTTGTGGTAAAGGTGGATTTGTCATTAATAGCTTAGAAATGCCACTTCTAGAAATTGGGCATTTCTTTGTGCTAAACTCTTTTGTGTGCCTTTTAGTTTGACTCCAGTTCACACTGGAGGCGGGGGGATCTGTGCATTCCCCAGAGACGGCCATAAACATTGGGCATGCAACTGGAACGACAGACCTCTGCCATTTGAGGACTTGGCTGGATGGATTGGGGAGAGAGGTTTTGACACTTGGCCTCTGGGAAGCCAGATCATGGCCCCACTAAAGATTAAGATCTGTATTCCACGGCCTCATGGCAGACAGGATTCAAATTTAGGGGAGACATCTGTGATTCAAAGGAGGACCCACTGAACCACCCCCAACTTCAAAGGCACACTACAGTATAACTACTGGTGCCGTACTTCAGCAGGGCAGAGATACACTTGTGGGGATGTAGGACCAGATATCCTGGGACTGCGTGGTGCACACTGTCAGAGGAATCTGTTGTGCACAAGGAGGAGACTGCCATTGAAAGGGACCGTGCACCCTACCTGAATAGTGGCTGGCCTGGGCCGATGGTCTGCTGCTGTGTGGCACCCTGATGTGTGCTCTCCAAGGGCTTGTTGGCTTGTCCCCTGTTCTTTGTGGAGATTTCAGGGACATCAAAGACCTCCCGTGAGGGACCTACACCGTCTATGTGTTTCACCTGGACAGCGATTCCCTCTTAAGCGCCTACGTCATCTGCTGGATCCTGACTGCAGCGCAGTGTGAGTGTTGAACTAAATATTGTGCCTGGAGACCGGATTGCATTGTGCAAAGCCCCAAACCATGCCCGCATCTAAGGAGCATGGCCCCTGCAACATGGGGCCTCAGCACGCACAAGCGTTTCATTGGTGGTGAGCGGATTCACTGGTTGCGGGACTCAGCGTGGCCTGCTTTGTTGTCCGTGCCGCATGTCCCTCGTGCAACACGCCGACTGTATGCTCATTGCGTGCGGTGTCAGATCCATAAGTTGCGACCCTCGGAGGGAGGGAACATCTGTTGCAGTGCCTCATTCTACCTCATGCGGTATTACTGAACTTGCCACTGTGTGTGTTGGACCGGATTGTCTGGTGCGACTCGTATCATCGCACACCAGATGTTGTGCCTCATTCCAGGGAGGTGTGATGAACCCGACTGTGGGTTGATTGTAACCGGATAGTCTGGTGTGACTCGTATCATTGCACACAAAACGTTGTGCCTCATTCTAGGAAAGTACGGCGAACCCGACCGTGGGCTGATTATGACTGGATTGTCAGGTGCAACTCGTATCTTCACGCACTCGATGTTGTGCCTCATTTCCAGGGAGGTACGTCAAACCCAACTTTTGGTTCACTGTGACCGGATTGTCTGGGGCGACTCTTATCATCGTGCACCAGACGTTGTGCCTTATTTTCTGGGCGGTACGGAGAACCCGACTCGTGGTTCATTGTGACTGGATTGTCTGGTGAAACTCGGATCAACGTTCACCAGACATTGTGTATCACTTCCCGTGGGGTGCGGGGACAGCTTCACCCCCCATTCACCGAGTGTTCCGCCTTGCCCTCAGTGCAGAGAATCACCTACCCTCTCCTCACCTGGCCCGACGACTTCGTGTTGCCAGGTTGTATTGCCCGGATCAGGCCTGGGTGGGGAGAATAAGTGAGTGGGCTGAGGAACTCTTCCGAGAGCGATCGGAAGCGGGTCGAGAGACTGCGTGACCCACTGTGGTTTGCAGAACTGGGTTGGTGCCGGAAGGCGAATTGAGAGACCTCTTGATTGAACTGGGACAGCCTCTAGCCGTTTCTGGTCAGCATAAAGTGGGTGAACTTTCTGAGTGGTGGCCAACCCCCCATTTGTTGACTGTTGCCTGGTTACCCCGATAGTTACTCCAGCCTTCTCCCCTGGACCCCTGACTAAGTGTGACTCTGGCCTTCAACCAGTATAGTAAGTGGTGTTTTTTTTGTTCTCTAACCTGTGGGCAGAGTAGTGTGGGGGTAACTGAGAGGTGTGGGAGGGATTGTGCCATGGGGTCCGCATTGATATTATCAACTGACCTGCCGGATATCATTTGAATAGCGTTACGGTGCAGAGTACGTGTGTGCTTCATACAGACTTGCCAATATCCTTTGCACCGCGTTACAGTGCTGTGTGAGTGTGGGAGTGTGTGCTGCATGAGAACAGCCTGCTAATAGTTGCACAGCGCAGAGGTGTTGTTTTGTTTGTTTCACTACCTAACGAATACTCCGTTTTGACATTGGTTTTACCCGTGCGGCCTTGGCCCATAGTGCAGCTGAAAAGTGTCATAGATTCCTGTGTGTACACATTCCTGATATCGTTGAAACCTGGGGTGCACCCTAGAAATGGGTGGATTTGAATTGTGTTATTAGGGTGGGCCAAGTTCTGACTACGTATTGCACCGCATAAGGGTGCTGGGGTAAAATAGGATTTTTCCCAAGTGTGCATATTACTGATGACATTTTCACATTGTTGGGCCTAGTACTGCCAGTAATATTTCCAAGTGTGATTCGTGCCCAGAAATACATGATGTTCATGTTGTGCTAATTAATGTGTGTGTTGAATACAATCTTTATTTACCTACACCAAGTGTGATGTCTCTTTAGTGACACTAGAGTGCTGTGCCAATACTTTACATATTGCCTCTGTGATAGGCTTGACTGCTCAGTGCCAAGCTACCCAAGGGTGAGATCAGGTTATACAGTGAGTGTAATCACCTGACAGGAGTGGTAGGTTCTGCCTGGCTTGGGCACTGCCTCAGCCAACCAGGAAGTACCAGTTCCAACAACCGTATGTTGTGCCTTTTCCCCACACACTCTCCTTCCTGCCCTACCCTACATTACCACCTGATCCATCCTCCTCACCTCCACGCCGTTGCCCACCTACCTTTGACTCCTCCTTTCATCTCTATCCCCAGCCCTACCTCGTCTTTCACCTTCCCTCGTGCAAACAGCTGCAAGAACAAACACTAACAGTACCAATAGGCCAAGTACTGAATGTCACGCTATAAAAACTGAGTAGCATGAATGAACAGAAAATTATTACAGTCTTCTTTTTTTGGAAGAGAGAAATAAGCAGTCATTCGCAATATGTTCCTCTGGCCCATACCAGACACCAAAAGGGACTTAAATGAAATGAAATACCAGCATTTGAAAAAGCGCACAGCTACCTCCGGAGAGGTGTCCCGGCGCTGGGGGCCCTCAGGAAGATTAAGCGAGCTATTGCCCAGAGTCACATGGTGCTGGGCTAACCTGCCGCCGGCACCGGAGATCGAACCGTGAACCCTGTGGTCCGGAGTCAGACACCCTGGCCGCTGTGCCACACCTCTTCCACAACTTACCTGCCAGGAGTTCAGCTTTGCTTATGAGCTTTTGCTTGGAGTGTGATACGGAGCAGCTGTCACCAGCACTTTGATCCACATCGTCAACTTCTGTCATCAAGGGCACACTGCGCGTCTTTGGCTTCGCCAGTTCAACCGTTCTCGACCTGGGTACAGCCGAGAGGGCTCCTTTGCTCACCTGCAACCAGTACACACGTATTTCAGAGAGGCAACTGCGACATGTCAGTTGTAATTAAATGATACTCTTCCTACTGTAACCAGGAATGGTCATTGACACCCACGTAAAAACACAACCTAGTGTACGCTACTTCTGTGAAGTACTGGTCGTACTTCTTAAGGAGAGTACTTCTCTTGAAGTAATGTACTGTGGTCAAGGTTTCAAGATTTTAAGTCGTGTTATTGCGCAACAACACAAAAGAAGCATTATTCAAATTCCTCATCACCATATAAACCAGCACTGCCCACTCCTCGACCATACACTCAGACATGACCAGTATTTTAATGGCCCATCCTTGTAGGAGTCTCAAGTACAAGAAACAAGGTGCTTGGAGTAGAGCATTTGGTGGGAAAAGAGAGTGTTTTCCTTTTTTGTACTAGCTTGCTCCTTGTGGGAACAGTTAGGACAGTATTATGCTTTTGTGACAGCATTTCAAGGCAAATCATACTTGAGAGACAGGCTGCAAGAGCTAACAAATGTGGCACCAGCCAGGGGCAGCTAGGACTATCTTGTCATAGTTGCCACCTATATGCTCCCCACATTTTTATTTCTGCTGAACTACGATTGCTTTTGAAGCTCCTCACCAAGGTATTACATGGACCGGACTAAGCTGGAGAAGGAAGAAGTGTACCATGGTCGAAGGTCACCTTTCAATGGCTAAAACATTTCCATTCAACAAATAATACAGAATTGTTACCTCTGACGAATAAGTTATTGTTGGTATTTTCTTTCCTGACGAGCACTCTATCTTGCCACTTTGAGAAATATTCCCTGATGTAAGATGGGATCTGGAAAGCTCTCATGAGCTCATGCCTGGGGCATTACTTGGTGCCAGTACAGCACCAGCCACGGATCTGCCGTGGCCTCAAAGCCGAAGAGACCTTATAGTCCATAAAGGCACTTCCGGTGATCACTTCCACAGAAAAGTGGACGTGGAAGGGAGATATGAAATCTACCAGGAGATACAACACCCATAGGGCAAAATATTGCCGAAGGTTCAATAATTCTTTTTTCTGATGGATACTTCTTCCGGCAGACTCCTTTTCTGGAAAGATTCCCCTGAAAGGAGAGTTTGAGGAGCACCAGGGTATAAACCAAACTAAAGATTGTCCAAAATCAACCTTACTCCCCAACGCACATTTTAGGCAGTAACACTGGGTAATCTATAATTTGCTCTGCTGCAGAGGACTGAGATGGGCACCCCTAAAAGCGAGCAGACACAGCTGACCCACTCTTTGTGGAGTGACTCCATGTCTGTTCTGGAGGGTCTGTGTGAACCAATTAAAAGCAGTCATGGCCCATCTGGATATCGTCCTCTTCCTTAGAAAGGGGTTGTGGTGGAAATAAAACAGGCAACTAAATAATTTTAGGGAGGTTAAAAGACACCACTTTGAGTCAAAAAGACACTTTTAAGGCAACCTTATTAGTACCATTTCAATGGAGTCATCATCACATGGTGAACCAAAAGGGAAAGTGGAGGTTAACTGGTTCCCTTACTCATTGGTGTTCCCGGCCAGTTAGCAGGACACAGGGGCAATCCTGACTGCTGACCTACCAGAGACGAATACTTTCCTGCTTATTAGATCAATAATTTACAGATCTCCAGCCTTATGAGCTTCAGAGAAGACACTGAACCACAAATCTGGGTAACGCTGTAGGGGCCAGTCTGAGGTTCCTGGCCTCCAGTATAAGTGCCGCAGTGGGGCAAGTGTAGCCCCCATCGGAGCCTTAGTGGAGGGTTGCAGTGGCTGTAGCGTGTTTCGAGCTGGTCACAATATCGTTGTAAACAAATCTGTCTTCACCGCTGTACAAGAATGCCCCAAGACATGAGCTGATTCCGTGATAAACCTGTCCCTACAAAGGTGGTAGTGAAGGTTCCAGGAAATCACCCAGCAAAGCATCCAATCCACATTCTGAAGTACTGAAGAGATACAGGAGACTAGTAATTTACCTGCTTCTCCATGATCATCCTTATCAAGAGGTGGATAAGAACCTGGAACCACCGGCCCGACTCTAGGGTTTCTACAATCTGGCAGATGCTTGGGTTACACTTACTTGTATTTTGCTATGGGCTCATAGTCAGAGACAACCCTCATCTATGCCGTTTTCAGAACTAGATCTCATCGATCATCAGTCAAATAGTATAGACTGGTGTCGTTGGCGCTGCATCAGACTTTGCAGACACCCTTCTCAGTGCCAAAAGGTGTCTGAGGACGTGCAGAAGGCAGCCTTGTGGGAAGGATGGCTCCTTCTTGTGCTTTCAATTCGTTCTCTTTTTTTGAGTCCTGAGAAGGAGATCTTTTGGATCTGGGATGGAGTACGTGGACTGCCAAGACAGAGGCCTCGATTTAGATGACTCCTTCTCCCGGTGAAGAGCCATGATCAGTTTTGCCGTTCATTCCCTGACAGGTTTAGGATGCATGAGGACACAAAAGTCAAAGGAACTGCAGCAGTACCTGACACCAAAACACCACATGGATGGGCCGTGAAGGCCACATACGGACATTTGCCTCAGATTGTGGGAACATTGTTTTAAAAGTGAATGATTCCCTTGACAACATACCCGGAGAGGGAATCAATGAGAAAAGCATATAAAAATTGTTAGGAATTTGGCAGAAGGAACCGGATGACACTGTTGTGGTAGGTGTCTTTGTGGAGATGCATCTTCACATCCAGCAGTGACCGGGGGATGGGGGGGAAGACAGGTCCCTGGTGCTGCAACTGTACTTCTAAGAGCTTAATGAGTGACGAGTTGAAGACATTTTGGCCCAGTCCAACAGCTGGAGATACGTAAAGAGGAATTAGCAAGAACTATCCAAGAGACATAAAGGAGATTTAGTCAGGATTTAAACTTGTTATTGAGACCAAGGGTTGGCGAGTAGAGGAGGCAAAGTGAGGGGCAGAACCAATGTTACCAACATTTGGAATACATACAATGCTTTGCACGGGACGATCCAGTTTCCATTCCTTGCTGGGTGTTTTTGGTTGCGCTAAATGCTCCAGCCGAGGTGACGGGGCAGCAAGCATTGCTGAATGGCTCACAGGCCACGTGGGCGACAATCTGCTAAAAATAAATGTAATAATAGGTCATTTAAAAGAAATGTAAGAAAAGAGAAAAGAAAATCAGAAGAACTTTTTTGCAAGAGCTAATCAATTTACCAAGTGGGGAAGAATCGACCAATGGGCCAGAAGTCTGAAGCACTCCAGATAAAGGGACATGAGCTTTATGGGGTGAGCAGTGCAAGGTTGCCGTAAATATTGAATCTGCAGAGACCGTAGCAGTAGGGTTTAAACAGCAAAACAGGCAACGGGAGAAGTGTTGACATCACTGGTTGGCGTAATGCAAAGGTGAGGACTTCAGGGACTTCACGGCATTGCAGAGAAAAATGGGAAAGAAGTGTTGATTGCAGGGAGGTTATCACACTTTAAGGATTAGCATTGAAGTACAGACTTTAGGGAGCAGGGCATTGCAGGCGGGAAATAAAGTAAACAGAAGCTCTGGACACTGCTTTAGCACCAGTCACAATGACCACAGGTCGAGGACATTCTTTTCAATAAATCTGGTCTCACCTGTCATTCTTGTTGATCCTTTTGGGCCGTGCCAGCTCTTCTTGCCTTGTGGTGACAACTGCAAAATAAAACTAGATTGGTGAATTAGATATTTCACTTCAGACAACACTTCAAATCTTAACTCACTGTAAAGCTGAAAATACCATTCCTCTCCTTGGTACAAAACTATTATATTGCAGCACTCCCAGAATCAAAGCTCATGTCTGTAGCAAAGTAAAGTTCTGGGAACTGGGCTCCAATCCGAAGGGTAATCCTCAAGCTGAGACCCACAGACCCAATCGAAGTTCCACAAATACAGAGTTGCAGTGACCTCAAAGTTAAGGTCTGAACGCAAGGCCCGCAGCCCAGAGAGAGAGCTTAAGCATTAAGCTAAAAAAACACAATCCTAGAGCCACAACTCAATGACCCAAACAAAGGGCTGAGACTCAAGGCTCTGGCTCAGAGTACACAAACTGAAAGAGACTTCTGGGTCCTTGGTGGACTGCTCACCTGGTTTGCAGACCTCGTACCGGGTCTTCGGACCCTGCAGTTGGTCCAGCAAGGGCACACAAGTGTCTGTGAGTTCACTTATTCAAACTGAGGCCCACAATAAAAAAAAATAGCAAGCCAGCACTTGGCCATCCGATTGGCGTGCGCAGAACGGGATGGCTGCAGGTCAGGCCCTGTGGCAAACCCCCACTCGCTCGGCAAGAGGCCATTCACCACAGGTGTTTGCTACCTGGTGCTGGTTGGGCACAAGGCCATGGCTGTTGAACAATTTATGGTTTGTGGAAATAACCATAACTGGTGAATTTCATTGTTTTTAGGTGGTGTTGGGTAACCATAACTTCACTTTAACTAGTTGCAGTTTTTCAAGAGCATTTCGGACTTTTTTTTAAACATACATTAAGGTGTTATAACCAATCCTAAACATAACTTCGTTTTGACTGTAGTTCTTTCAGTGAATTCCTTTTTTATGCTATATCACATCCTACTTCAAATAATGTATTCCCTTTGCTGCTTTTCACAGCCTTCGGGCGAGTGGAGGAGGGTTGGCGGCAGGGCCTGCCCGGCATCTAACCCTTGCTGTGAGTGGTCTTTGATAGCCAAGCAGGCGCTCCAGCTTTTTTATATAAATTACTATTTTATTTTTTAGGGGTTTGTGAATCCCAATGTGAGTTTGCAAACCTTATGCAGGCTTCAAGGAAACTGGCAAGGGGTCTGTGAACCTGACAATGGGTGTGGGCCCAAGACATGGTACATTAAATCTGGTGCCTCAGTGCTGGTTCACAAACCTTGCCTTCATGAAAACTGGCAAGGGGTCTGTGAACCTGACAATGGGTGTGGGCCCAAGACATGGTACATTAAATCTGGTGCCTCAGTGCTGGTTCACGAACCTTGCCTTCATGAAAACTGGCAAGGGGTCTGTGAACCTGACAATGGGTGTGGGCCCAAGTGTCATGGGTCCGACCAAGGGGAATAGCGGTATGTGTGTGTGGTGGGTTCCGGTACTCGTAGAGCGCACAGCTAGACAGATCAGCGGTCTAGCGCTCAGAATAGGAAGCGCACCTGATCGGACGAGAAGCACTTCCGGGTGAGACCGCATATAGCTGCGGCGCTCATTCCCGTCAGTGCTTCCAGTACTGTTCCTTGTCAGATGCCGGCCCGCTAGCACCACGGATTTCCAAACGGATTCTTCCTGATTCCTTGCCTACCCAGACGCACTGCAGCATCGCCCTGATAGATAGACCCTCTACCGGAGCACCCTCGCTAGATTCGACTCCGCGACACGCACAGGGAAGCGTGGTCGCGGTTGCCTTTGTTCATTTCCCAGCGCAGGAGCGCCTATTGTTTTCCCTTCACCCGCGGCACGCACAGGGAAGCGTGGTCGCGGCTGAGTTGTGCTCGTTCTCGGCGCAGGAGCGCCCACTGATTTCCTTAACCCGCGACACGCACAGGGAAGCGTGGTCGCGGTTGCTTCTTGTTCATTTCCCAGCGCAGGAGCGCCTATTGTTTTCCTTTCACCCGCGGCACGCACAGGGAAGCGTGGTCGCGGCTGATTCCTGTTCATTCTCAGCGCAGGAGCGCCCTTGTTTTCTTTCAACCACCACCACGAAGGAGTTCCTTTCACCTTACTGGCACAGGAGTCGGGAGCCCAGAGACCGCCCTCTTCTGGCGTGGCAGGTTCTAAAGCCGGCTCTCCCTGCTTCCCTGTCATACTTATACTGAGAGACCTCCTATCGGAGCTTAGCCTTCAATTTTCAGGTGACTATATACCATAGTATCTCTTACGTATACTGTATGGCTGTTGTAAGCGTATAACAAGTACGAAGGGAGAGCAGATGCACTAACTGCTTGATTGTTCCCTTGTTTAGCTGGCGATGCCCAGGAGAGCGCCCTCCGCTAGAGAAGCTCCTCACCTATCTTCACAGACGACGTCCCTTCCAAACACCATTAGGCATCTTTCCCTGGTCCCATCCTTGCCTAGGTCTGTAGATTCACCTTTGATCGGGTAAGGAGGGGGACGGTGGAGGTTGCTCACGTCGTCCCTGCGAGATAGCTCCACGAGTATACCAGGTAAGACTTGTGGGGTCCTGACAGAACTGGAAGCCCACGTTAAATATCTCGCCTGGACGTCATGAGTAACCCCGACATTTCCCTGCAGGACATTGCAGCTATGCTGACCTGTATACAGGCAGACAACCTGCGTCTGCGCCAAGACATCACAACGCTACAAGGCCAGGTTGCAGCAGGGCAGACAGGGGCTTGGGGCCCAGACCCTGCTGTCAGAGCAAGACAGGGGGTGTGATACGCCCTCCTGTGTTTAATCCTGGGGGACAGGACTCGATCAGCAAGGCCGTAACCCGCCAATACAAGTCATATCTCCTCACCCTATCCAGCTAGCACCCCCGAACGTTTTTACGGTGATAGCACCAAGTACAGCATTTTCCTGAATCAATGCCAATTACACTTCATGGCACGTGCTTCTGCCTTCCCAGACGATGCCTCCAAAGTAGCATTCATCTTGTCCTATCTTGGAGGAGACGCTGCCCAGTGGTCCATCACGTTGGTCGAAAACGACGACCCCATGCTATATAGTCTCCTCGTTTTTAAGGAAACCCTACGACGCATGTTTGCCCGCCACACGTTTGTGCAAGCCGCAGACAATGAGCTTCTTAACCTGAAACAAGGCTATTCTGATCTACTGCATTATATTACCAGATTTAACAGGCTGGTTATCGAAGCCAAATGGCCGGAGTCCAAACAGGTATCCGTGTTCTACAGAGGACTGCGGGATGAGGTCAAGGATCTCCTCTCGCAACAACCTGAACCCCCGGAGGATATCAGGTCCTTCATCGATCTAGTGGTTAGGTTAAACTTCCAGACTACAGGAGCGAAAAAACGAGAAAACTAAAGGTACCGAGCCCCGATTCATGGCGTTCCGAGAAAAAAATCAGGAGTGAACCAGGGAAGACCCATGAAGCACCCGAACCCCTGCAGATCGGCGGAGTCCGTGGTCCCCTGACCCGGGAAGAAAAAGAAAAACGACAAAAACAGAACTTATGCCTGTACTGCGGCAAAAGCGGACATTACGTTAGAGAGTGCCCTGTTAAACCTGCCAAAATGAAAACCAATAAACCCTACGCTCTCTCCGTATCCCGCAGGGGTGAAGCGGGAAACGACGAAACCCAGTAGGCGAAGGGGTTGGTCTACTGGGTTCTCCCTCTATGCGGACCCCCATCACCAAATCCCTTGTCAACATTCGACACATGGGAATGACGGTAATGTTGCAATCACTAACGGGCCAGACATGGACAGTCACAGCTCTCATTGACTCCGGTGCCACCGGTAATTTCATAGACACTCGCTACATGGAGAGACTGGGTATACCGACTGTGCCCAAGGAAAAACCAGAAAGTGTGAAGGCTGTGGACGGCACCGACCTGACCTCTGGGCTCATACGGTACCAGACAGAAGCCATGAGAATGACGTGCACGAATGGGCACACGGAAGACATTGCCTTTGCCGTAATCGACGCACCCCAGTTCAGGCTTATTCTGGGGCTTCCTTGGTTGGTGACACACAACCCCCAAATCGACTGGAGGACCCGGATCATGACTCTGAACTCCTCTCATTGTACCACCGCCTGCTATCCGCAAGAGGACGTATCCGGTGGCCTTGCTATACAAGCACGCTCGGTGCCATTAATAGGGATGGGTACGGTCACCCAAGAGGACGTACCCGAGGCGTATGCAGACCTGGCTTCTGTATTCGATAAGAAAGGGGCCAACACCTTGCCACCACACCGCTCCTTCGATTGCAGGATAGACCTCATACCTGGTTTGTCACTTCCATGTAGTCGTGTTTACTCGCTCACAGAAAATGAAAATCATCATTTGCGCACCTACCTGGATGAGTTCCTGCAAAACGGATTTATACGCCACTCCAAATCTCCCGTCTCTTCCTCTCTCTTTTTCGTGGCCAAGAAGGAGGGGGATCTAAGAACATGTATCGACTACAGAGCCATAAACACCATAACCATCAAAAACCGGTATCCTCTACCGCTCATTTCCAACCTCTTGGATCAAGTAAAGGACGCCACTATCTACACCAAACTAGATCTACGGGGAGCCTACCATCTCGTCAGGGTCCGTGAGGGTGATGAATGGAAGACCGCGTTTCGGACGAAATACGGCCTATTCGAATACCGAGTCATGCCCTTCGGACTCTGCAACGCTCCGGCGGCCTTCCAATACTTCATAGATGAAGTCCTGAGAGAGTACCTTGATCGTTTCTGTGTCGTCTACATCGACGACATTTTGATCTTCTCCAACACCGTTCCTGAACACATCAACCACGTTCGTGCTGTCCTGCAACAACTACAACAGCACGGCCTCTATGTTAAACTGGAGAAGAGCGTGTTCCACACCACCATGGTTGAGTTTCTGGGTCACATCCTAACCCCTGATGGGGTCAGAATGGATACCAAAAAGGTCGAAGCAGTACTACAATGGCCATCGCCCTGTTCCATCAAACAGGTCCAGAGATTCCTGGGGTTCGCCAACTATTACAGGCGCTTCATCACTGGGTTTTCTAGTATTGTGACACCCATCACCCGTTTGCTGCGTAAAGGGGTGAAGTTCTCCTGGGACCCTGAAGCCGAGGAGGCGTTTCAGGACCTGAAGAGACGTTTTCCAGCGCTCCCGTCCTACGGCATCCTGACCCGGAACAACCCTTCATGGTGGAAGCAGATGCATCACAAAACGCCTTGGGAGGGGTGTTGTCACAACGCAACGTCGAAACAGGTCTATTACATCCTGTGGCCTTTTACTCTCGAAAACTACTACCAGCAGAACGCAACTATACCGTTTCAGACCGTGAACTACTTGCCATCAAGGCTGCCTTTGGAGAATGGCGTCATTACCTCAAGGACGCACGACACCCGGTGACCATATACACCGACCACAGGAACCTGCAGTTCCTTCGTTCAGCCAGAGCCCTCACCTCTAGACAATTAAGGTGGACCCTGTTTTTTAACGAATATGATTTCCTGATCACCTATCGCCCCGGGAAGGAAAACGCCAAAGCAGATGCCCTGTCCAGACTGGACGAAACCGAAGACGCCGTACCGAAGACCGAACCCGTATTCATCCTTCCTGAGCATTGCTTCCAAGGGGTGGTCCTATCCTCTTCATTCTTCTCTCAGTTGCACGAAGACCTAAAGCAAAAGAAATGGATGAATGGATCGGGGACCTTGCTGGCATCACAGCACGGGAGGGGTTTTTATTCAGAGGAGACCAGTACTACCTCCCGTTGGAAAACTATCAACAACAGGCTCTGTACATGTGCCATGACCACCAGTTATCTCTCCATCCGGGATTCCATAAAACCATGGACCTTTTACACAGACACTTCTGGTGGCCTTCCATGGGCACCGCTGTTCGTTCCTACATAGCCCGTTGTACCGTCTGTGCTCAAGGGAAGATCCATTCCAGTCCCCTGGTAGGGCTCTTAAACCCGATTCCTGTACCTCCTTACCCTTGGCATACGGTGTCCATGGACTTCGTGGTTGAGCTACCCAAGACCAAGACCGGCTTTACCACCGTCCTCACCATCGTAGATCACCTAACGAAAATGGCACACTTCGTTCCATTGAAGAAACTACCGTCAGCACTGGAATTAGCCTTAATCTTCGCGCACAATGTGATCCGGTTGCATGGTGTACCCTCCGTGCTGATCACGGACAGGGGCTCCCAATTCGTATCCAGGTTCTGGGGTGAGGTGTGCAAAAACATGGGCATGGAAACACGTCTTTCCACGGCATATCACCCACAAACAGACGGACAGGCGGAACGAACAAACCAGACCATGGAACAATACCTTCGATGCTTATTGTTATCTATAGAACAAGAATGGTCGGAGGCACTCTGGATGGTAGAATACGCATACAACAACAGCAAACATGCGTCCACAGGAATGTCGCCTTTCTTCTGTCTACAAGGGCGGCACCCACGATCAGAACCATGGGAAAAAACGCTGTCCTGCCACATACCTACCGTACAAGAGTACCATACCCTCCTACATGACTTATGGCAGGAGGCCCGGTTCGAGCTCGCCAAGGCCAAAGAACAACACAAACACTACGCCGATGCCCATAGACAAGAGGAACCTGAGTACAGGGTAGGGGACGAGGCGTGGGTATCAATAAAAAATCTCAACGTACACGGACCCAAAAAACTGCTACCAAGATACGTCGGCCCTTTTCCCATCGAGAAAGTCATCAATCGGGTGGCGGTGAGACTCACACTACCCCAGCAGATGAAAATACACCCGGTGTTCCATGTTTCCCTCCTACGTCCCGTCCATCCGGAGACCCGTAGTACTGGCCCTCCACCCCCCATCCTTAGGGACAATCACGAGGAATATGAGGTGAGGGCCATCCTTGATTCCCGTAGGTCCAGGGGGCGGCTGTTTTACCTGGTGGACTGGAAAGGGTATGGGCCAGAGGAGCGTTCCTGGGAACCCTTGTCCCATGTACGCCATGCTCCCTTGTTAGTTCGTGCCTTCCATGCACAGTTTCCGTGCAAGCCTCGCCCTGCTACCCCCGTGTAAAGGGGGGTTTATTCTTGGGAGGGGGTACTGTCATGGGTCCGTCCCAAGGGGAATAGCGGTATGTGTGTGTGGTGGGTTCCGGTACTCGTAGAGCGCACAGCTAGACAGATCAGCGGTCTAACGCTCAGAATAGGAAGCGCACCTGATCGGACGAGAAGCACTTCCGGGTGAGACCGCATATAGCTGCGGCGCTCATTCCCGTCAGTGCTTCCAGTACTGTTCCTTGTCAGATGCCGGCCCGCTAGCACCACGGATTTCCAAACGGATTCTTCCTGATTCCTTGCCTACCCAGACGCACTGCAGCATCGCCCTGATAGATAGACCCTCTACCGGAGCACCCTCGCTAGATTCGACTCCCGCGACACGCACAGGGAAGCGTGGTCGCGGTTGCCTTTTGTTCATTTCCCAGCGCAGGAGCGCCTATTGTTTTCCCTTCACCCACGGCACGCACAGGGAAGCGTGGTCGCGGCTGAGTTGTGCTCGTTCTCGGCGCAGGAGCGCCCACTGATTTCCTTAACCCGCGACACGCACAGGGAAGCGTGGTCGCGGTTGCTTCTTGTTCATTTCCCAGCGCAGGAGCGCCTATTGTTTTCCTTTCACCCGCGGCACGCACAGGGAAGCGTGGTCGCGGCTGATTCCTGTTCATTCTCAGCGCAGGAGCGCCCTTGTTTTCTTTCAACCACCACCACGAAGGAGTTCCTTTCACCTTACTGGCACAGGAGTCGGGAGCCCAGAGACCGCCCTCTTCTGGCGTGGCAGGTTCTAAAGCCGGCTCTCCCTGCTTCCCTGTCATACTTATACTGAGAGACCTCCTATCGGAGCTTAGCCTTCAATTTTCAGGTGACTATATACCATAGTATCTCTTACGTATACTGTATGGCTGTTGTAAGCGTATAACAAGTACGAAGGGAGAGCAGATGCACTAACTGCTTGATTGTTCCCTTGTTTAGCTGGCGATGCCCAGGAGAGCGCCCTCCGCTTAGAGAAGCTCCTCACCTATCTTCACAGACGACGTCCCTTCCAAACACCATTAGGCATCTTTCCCTGGTCCCATCCTTGCCTAGGTCTGTAGATTCACCTTTGATCGGGTAAGGAGGGGGACGGTGGAGGTTGCTCACGTCGTCCCTGCGAGATAGCTCCACGAGTATACCAGGTAAGACTTGTGGGGTCCTGACACCAAGACATGGTACATTAAATCTGGTGCCTCAGTGCTGGTTCACGAACCTTGCTGTAAGATCCACGAAGCACTCGCAAAAACCTATTTTTTGTTCATTTTTTACTCCGGGAGGTGGGGTCCCTTTCGGTTACCCTTACCTGGGCCAGAGAGTAAAGTGAAGTCTCCCACTCCCCTTATGGCTTCTTCACTGTCTTTTTTCAGGACATGTGGACTGAGCCCCACACCCTGACATGGTGGCCACATTTTTTTTTCTGTTATGGCCAGCCAATGTGAGGCTTCTGGTCCATGCACCCAAAATGGGTTGATGGGAAAAAAAGCTTCTCCATTGAATGAGATTTCTTCCCCAAAGATTATTTGGGTCTGCAAACAGTCTGCAGACCACCCACAGACTAATGGTTTAGATATCTTACCTTTTAAGCCCATATGACATATTTTTGTAACTCTAAAGTGTGGTATAATTCTATTTTTCCTCTTTGGGAGAGCAAAGAATCCTATGGAGTTAAAATGGGAAGTCACTTTTTATGCCGCTCCCCTAAAAGATCTGCATGAATCTTGCAATACGGAACCAAAAGGGGATGGCATTTTTATTTGAAAGTTTGTGCAGAGTCATCAGACGGCGCCAAATATATTAAGAAAACAATAAAATAGATTTTCAATAGAAACTCTGACTCAACCATAAACACACACTAGCTATTGCCATTTTATTGGGGGGGGGTTAAACCCCCCACCCACTGTTTTGTAATATATACATCTACACATACATGTAACCTTGAGGTGTTCTATTCAATGAGCACTGCTTTCAAGATCATCGGATCATAGTTTGATTAATAATTTGCTATCCACTGGCAGAAAGACATGCATGTTTTGCATGCTTTTATCTTTTATGGCTTCTATGAATTCCAACCATTTTAGACCTTTGCATTTCTCTTGTTTGCTCTCATTTCTATCTCTTCCCTTGTGGCTGCCTTTTTTATTTTTGACTAGAGTTGGAACTCCTCTTTCCACCTCCTCAGCCCTGCTAGCACGTTATGGGCCTTATTGTCTTATTAATGGAGCCTTTTCTGTGTAACTAGGTACTGGGTCCTTGCATCATTTTGCACCAGAGCCATATATTCTGTTGGTGTACAATATAGTTGCCTCAGAGCCATTGGATTCATTTGGGGTCCTATGTCCCTCCCTTCCTTGACAGTTCTTCCTGTAAATCATTTACTGTTTCCCACCTTTGGACCAGCTTGCGGTGTGCTTGTGTGAGAGCATGTCTTCTAATCCCAGCCTTTTAACATTCCTAAGGGACCTCTGACCTCTACACCAACCCCTCATTGTACTATAAGTACCTAGTTGTGGTCTCCCTCCTTGCTTCTGCAGCCTCCTTGTCTTTGAGGTTCCAGCCATTTCTTTCCCTCTTTGTCTTGTACAGGTCAGTGCTAAGCTTTCGGATATTCCCTTTGACTTGAAACCCACTCCAATGATTCTCTGGAACTCCTCATTGCATGAAACCCACTTGTTGACATCCATCATATCCTTAAGGTCGCCCCTACAATGTGCACCGGGTCTGGGATGTCAAGCAGTATTTGGCCTACTTCTACCAAAACTCTGTCCTGGAGTGCAAGGGGATGTGGACACTGATGAACATGTATGCCTGTTTTCCCAATGTGTCTGTAAGCCGGGTAGCAGCCATTTGTGTGTGTCAATGTTGTCATGGTTGTCAAGGGAAGCCTTTGTCACCAAAACACCACCACTCTCCACGACCCCTCTGTAAATCCTGCCATCGCCAACAACTTGTCTAGGAATTGCCCCCCGGTGCCTGACATATGCGTCTCTTGTAGTACTACTACATCCAGCTGTCTTCTGCCCACTCTTACAGCAGGAAAGCATTCAAATGTGTGCACTCTGTTGTTTGCACAGGGTGTGCCTCAGTGCACTGAGGGAATCCCATCTGCCCATGCACAAGTTCTTATTAAAGAAGCACATGCACAGGCAGGTCTGCAGGGAAGCAGTCTACACTTATCATGACCCCACTAGATCCTTAGAGGAAGCATGGGAGATCTCCAAGGACCATCAGTCTATCACAGGTATCATGTGGGGGATGGTTACGGCAGCATTGGACATGCCCTCCTATGGGGGTGAGTAGTCGAGCCCTCCTCCAAAGAGAAGCAGGTGTGCCCTTGCACACTCTTTAAGCATAAGCGAGACCCCCCTGCACACACTTCAAGCATAGGAGAGACCACACTAACTTTATGTGAGCATGTGCACTCAATATTGGCCTCTTGTGGAGACCCTAGAAAGACCCCAACATTGTTGAGGTGCCACACACATGGTATGACCTTTTAGTACATGCATAAAGTGTATTTCCAAGTGCGAGTGCTCAGAGTGTAACTTTTTGGTGAATGTGGTGATTTGTGAGTGTGTGTGCATGTGTGTGTGTGTATTTGTGCGTATGTATGTGTATGTATGATGCGTCTGTGGGTGTACACACTTCGTACAACAGGACTAATAAATAAGGCCTGTAGTGGATGCTCAGCCACTTAGTAAATATTTTCCACCTCAATGATCTGCTTATGATACTCATTCTCTCAGACCTCGCTCATGATGCTCATCTCAGGTCTGTGAATCAGGTATTAAATCTGATTTACAATGACTGAGGTGCTTCCCCCTTCGCCATGTTAACACAACTTCCGGTGGAGCGATCTATTAATTCTTCCTACCTGGAACTGTTATTTGTTGGGTTTTCGGAGGCAGCTTATCCAGCCAATATACGGATTTTCTGAAATTACAACCAAATGACATTATCAGTTAACCTATAGTTTTACATCCTTAGATCACAAGCCGTCTCAAAAACTGCCTTCCCGCTGTGTTTCTAAATCTATGCATGAAAAATTGAGCGAGACTTCAAACAAGTGAGTTTCTCTATCCTTCCTTATATTGCACGTCTCTTTTCTTACCATCCATCCACTGCATGCCTTACTCTTTCGGAGTGTAGCTTACCCTAAGTCACATGTCTGTCTGCCTTTCTTTCTATTACTGTATTTCTGCAAACTGCCCACACCGCTATTCACAGATCCCAAACTCTCCTTTGAAACCATAACCACGAAACCTAACAATAACAAATCTCCTTCAGCCTCTATTCACCGCACAACCAGCGGCGTGAACTCCCATCCCCGGCCCCCGCACTGATGATCGCACCTAGCTCCTCTGAATGTAATCTATAACAGAAGAACTAGAGGTGTCAAATGGTGCTCCGGGGCAAACGCCAAAATAATCAATAACCACTGAATTAACCACTAACCTTGGGTTCCGAAGTACTACCCCTGACGAGGAGTTCATGCACTATAAGATGGGTAATGCTTCCATGCCTTGTCAGGGGTAGCAAGTGCTATAAAAATGCAATTATTGCACAATAAACCCTGAGAATCTAGTGCCAAGTGCTACCAAGACATGTGTGGTTGGCACCTAGCAGAGACAAGAGTTTCCTTCATCTCACCCGCCACACATTGCTGTGTTTTGGTTCAGATGACAGTGCTGAACAGCAGTCCTGTTGTCAGAATGGTGCTACATCTCTGGGCTTCACCCTCGACAAATGCATTAACTTTGACTCTCAAAGTAACTTATTTGACAGAAGGTCACAATTTCAACCAGGAGTTGATGTTACCCCTGGATCCAGAATTCAAACAATTAGTTTGTAGTTAGTATACTCAGACTATGTCATAAGACACTGCACAAGGGAACCCCTGCAACTTTCTGGGTAGACTAATGAGATGGTTCATAGAAGAAAGACCCCTTTCTTTGCCTTCCTCATGGATTATTGAGACAGTCCAGAGAAGAGAGTCTTCTCCCCTAAACTCCTGTAACTATTTATAAAACAGCACATAAAATAAAGACACCAGTCCAGTGTGGATAACTGTCCCAGGCCATGGAAAAACGAGTATGTGCTTAGCCTCCCATGTGGCTAAGTAAAACATTCAATAGAAGACACTTTGTGTAGTGTCCGGTGAAGAGTCCATTGAAGAAAGGCCTCTCTCCCAGCCTCCAATATGTGCTGAGGCTGTCCGGGAACAGAATCTATATGGGACAAAGAAGATGATGAAACAAGAGAGCCCCCTTCCTCATCTTGTGTTGTTCTGTTCTCTTCTCTATTCTGCCTCTTTTAATCTATTCTGGGGCATAATGTGCCCCCTGCAGCCCCTGCGGCACAGGGCCCTCGACCCTTCAGGAGCTCCATTCACCTCAAGGCAAATGCATATCTGTGAGATACAGGAGATTTGTGGGCTCCTCATCCCATTCTGCTGAACCTCTTGTGTGGTAACCAGATATCGCACTGCGAAGAGACCTCTCCATTACATTTCTCATGGGAGAACGAGAAGACATTCCACAGTAGTAATCCCTCGGGTGCTAACTCGCAAAGGAAGACACATTTCAGATAATTAGACACCCACCAAGGGGAGATTGTCCATGTGCTAACCAGACACCAAGGGAAAACCTCTCATGTGATAACATGACTCCTACCAAAGAAAGATCAAGACTCCACCAAAGAAAGATCCCGACTGTGACGAGAAGACCTATAATAAAGGAAAAACCCTCTTGTGCTAACTAGACACACTGAAAAAAGATCCCTCGTGTGATTATCAGAAACCCACCAAAGGAACATCGTTTGTGTGCTAACATAAGTCCTACCAAATGAAGATCGTTCATGTGCTAACACGAGTCCTACCAAAGGAAGATCGCTCATGTGCTAACATGAGTCCTACCAAAGGAAGATCATTTGTGTGTTAACATAAGTCCTACCAAATGAAGATCGTTAATGTGCTGACATGAGTCAAACCAAATGAAGATCGTTCATGTGCTAACATGAGTCCTACCAAATGAAGATCGTTAATCTGCTAACATGAGTCCTACCAAAGGAAGATCGTTCATGTGAAACATAAGTCCTACCAAAGGAAGATCGTTCATGTGCTAACATGAGTCCTACCAAATGAAGATCGTTCATGTGCCAACATGAGTCCTACCAAATGAAGATCATTTATGTGCTAACGTAAGTCCTACCAAAGGAAGATCGTTCATGTGCTAACATGAGCCCTACCAAAGGAAGATCATTTGTGTGTTAACATAAGTCCTACCAAATGAAGATCGTTCATGTGCTAACATAAGTCTTACCAAATGAAGATCATTCATGTGCTACCACGGGTCCTATCAAAGGAAGATCATTCATGTGCAAACATAAGTCCTACCAAATGAAGATCATTCATGTGCTAACATGAGTCCTACCAAATGAAGATCGCTCATGTGCCAACATGAGTCCTGCCAAAGGACGATCGAGGCTCCACCAAAGATCAGTCACGTGCTAACCAGTCCCATCGAAGGAAGCTGTCTTGTGTGCTTTACAGATCTCAGTGAAAGATGATCTCTCTTGTAGCCTCTCATTTATGTCAACTAGAGGGCTCACCAAAAGAAGAGCCTTGTCACTAAGTAAAGAGATGCCTGGCAAAAGGCAATCACTCCCATAACCTTCTCATGTCCAACCAAACACCCCAATGAAGTGAGACCCATCCTCTTCCTCCTAACACCCAACCAAAGGGAGAACCAAAGGGAGATTCTGGTTGTATGGATCTGAGATCCCACTAAATGTATAACATCTTTGTGGGCCGTTGGTATCTCACCAAAGGTAGATTTTTTCCAGTGCTGAATTTGTGCTAGAGGTTACAGGTGGTGGCACCAGCACTCATACTTTAGGCCAAGGACCTATTTTTCAAGATCAGACTTTGAGTCAAAGCAAGAGAGAGAAAGGCAGAAGAGCCAGAAAGGAGGTAGAGAAAGATGTGCTTTGATTAAGGGAGAAAGCATTGGTGAAAATGAATCTGCAAGAGTGAAAGAAAAGACAGGAAGCGTAGCGTAGGGGAAGAAAAAGGCATGGAGGGGAATCAAGACTAGGCATCCTTGAAATTCATTAATACCAACATTTGGCAGCACCACAGCGAGCTCCTAAAAAAACATGTGTCCCCTGCACTTATCTTTTTATACAAATTAAGCACTCCTTTTCTTGTTTGTCCTAAAGCTTCCACTAAACTTCCCATCACAAGAAGAATGTTCTTGTGCCTCTGAGATCCCCCTACTAATGGAACACCCTCTTTATACGCCACAGGGACTTCATCTGTAGCAACGGAAGACGCTGCTCTTGTGCTATTGTCCCCTCCCCAAATAGAGACACTCCACGTGTGCTATTGTAACACCATTAGGGAAGACCATAGCCATGTGCGACTGGGTACCCAGCAACCCCCTTGACAAGACTCTACCCAGGTGGTTTGAGAATCTCGTAAAGCAGACCATCTGTATTTGCAAATGGGACGCCAGCTTCAACTAAGTGAGATCTTCCTTGTTTGTTATCTGAAGACCCCGAGAAAAGGGAGACCCTGCCCATTTGCGGTGAGGATCTTACCCACCCTACCAAAGCAGGCCCTCATTATGTATTATTGGGACACCCACTGAAAGGAGGCCTTACTCATGTGCTATCGGGACCACACCAATCAGAGAACCCCTTGCATGCCATTGAGAGCCCATCAAAAGGAGACTTTCTTTGCATGGTAGTGAGAGCTCATCAAGGGATGACCTCCCCTTCACCAACGGAAAGCCTCTGTTTATCCTTCCACAGAAGGAAGTATGTAATAACCAGGAGTTCCAGTGAAGACAGACCGGTACCTGTGTGCTATCGAAGCACTTCAATCCACAGGGTGCATCCCAGCCAACTGAGCAGAAACTTAACCCAAGATCAAGGTCCCTGCTTGCACTGCCTTGTGCCTCATTATGTTAGCACCACCCTCCACGGCATACCACCGGTCACCTTTAAATCCTGGTTGGTCGCTTCCCGTCAAGAGCAAACATGGTAATAAAGGATTTAGAAACCTCCCAAATGGATGGTTTTCTCCTCTTCCATCAATCGCTTCAGCCCTTGCTACTTACATCATTATGTCTAATGTCTTATGCCTTACATCACATGTCTGTTTAGGAGGGACAATCTCATCCTGCAATAAACTATGACATTGCACAAAGATTAAGTACACTTAAAAGAATGCACACCGGGGCGGGGGTGGGGGTGCTGGCCTGACCCTGGAGTGATGCGCTCTACCACTGAGTTGCTGTACAATCGAGCCACAAAACGGCCACCATGGTGCTCGTGAACTGCTTTAAAGAGTTCTCCTGGTGGAGAATACAATGTAGTAAAGTGCAAAAATCAGGGACGCCATGGACTATTTACAGTGGGTGTGCTTCTCTTAATAAAGTTTATGTCATAATTAGAAAAATGAGTGAAAGTTTCCTTAATGGCTGAAAAACTGTCAGGGCCCTTCTTAGCTATTAATACATCCCAGTTATTTTATAGTTTCTTTTTAGTGATTTGTAGGAGCAACCTTAGAATGGGGGGGGTTAGCATATGATCCTCAGGCCCAGAGTTGCAAGAAGACAATCTCTGGTAAACAGTGGGCAGGCTGGGCACAGTCTGGGGCTGGCGTACATCCTCTGCAGTCGAGGGACACATGGGTATTACTTACACACTGCATTTACAGACGGACTTAGGGTGGGACATGTGCATTCCAGAAAAGCACTATCCAAGAAAGCATTTAACCTTGTGTTAAAACACTCACTAGTGCTATGAGAAGGAGACATGGTCTTGGGGTTAAGTTGTCGGTTCTGTACCTCAAAGATCTGAGTTAAAATCCTGACTTAGGTAGTTGACCAAACAAACTGCCTGATCCCTGTGCCTCAAACTGTAAATAGGTATAATGCACTCTCTAGAGTGCTTTCTTGGGCTGTCCCACTCTCCATTTTCACTCTCCCTTAACTATCACACCTTGTTTCTGTAAGCTTCTCCATGCGGACAAACACTGAAAACACAATACTTTTTATGTCCAGAATATCATTTCTAGATGTTTTTACAAAAAACATTTCTCTATGAAGCATGCCTCAACTCTTATAAAATATGTTATTGTAATATCATGTGCCTACAATACAAAATAATGAACGTACAAAGACCAGATCTGCAGCCAGCCCATTTTATACTGTATTGGTTTACACTGTACACATCACTTCCAAAGACACTGCTTGGTTATCTACCTCCAGCTTACAAAATAAATGACTAAATATACACTCACCTTGGTTTAAACTTTAGGAAATCGACTTTTGGTTGAGAAAGAAAGTCCAGCCTGCTTTCGTGAGGAACGTAAAAATAGGCAGCGGCCATGGGGAATCCACGACAGACGGAGCACGCAAGGCGAACAGCACAGGCTGGTGGGCTTCTAGTTCACAGTTTCGATTCAGCTGGCAAGTGGGGCTCAGTTCTTTCACACTACACTCAGCTTTGCATCACACAAGTAGTCAAGCAGAGATCACCACAGTTCTTCACCAAATATCTACCTGCTAGGGAATGAAAGAACATGGTTGTACAAAGTGGCAGCTTGCAATCCTTGAAAGTGGTCAGGTGTAATGCTTGCCTTGAACTCCAGCGAGTGTCTGATTTCTTCTATGGTGGATCTGTCCCATCGAGAAAGTGTGCAGTGAGTGCCCCTGTATGTCAATAGTTACCTCCATTGCTCCCAGGCCAGCATTTTGCCCTGGATTCCCCTTACGCCGAAAATGTTATCCTATATGCTGAGGCTAGCCCTTTGACATGAGTGCTCCATACGCCAAGAATGATCATTAATATGCCATGATCACCATTTGACCAGAGGTGCCCCCTATAAAACAGATTACCTCCAATATGACTGTGCCAGCTTTACCAAGGGTACTCCATATGCCAAGAATGACCCTCAGTAAGTAAGAAAAAGTGCCAGACTGGCAAGAGTAACACACTCACTCTCTCATGCTCACTTACATTCACTCACTTGCACTCATTCTCACTTACTTACACTCCTCTCATTCATTACACTCACTCATTCTCACTTACTTTCTCATTCACACTCACTTGCACTCAATCTTACTTTCACTTGCTCTCTCACATGCTCACTCACTGGCACTCACTCTCAATCAGTTACACTCACTGGCACTCACTCTTTCATACTTACTTTCACTCATACACATACATACTTACATCCTCACACACACATTCTCTCACCCGCAAGCATGCACACAGCTGCTAGTGTTTTTCCCACTTAAATTCCACTGCTTGCGCCGGAACATTCCAGCTCCTCGGGGTGCCTCTAGTGCTAGCTGCGCTGGACAGGCCCTTAGGGCAGGCAGAGCTCCCTCCTACCTCAGGCACTGAAGCAGAAAACTGGAAGTTTGTGCTTGCACAGTGATACTTTTTGCTTTTACACCTTGCCCTCTCCCATCTTGTCAAAAGCTGTGTGTGGTTCGTGAGGCTCCTGAATGTACACCTCCCTGTGACGAGATGGGAAAGGATGAGCCGACAAGGCGGTTGATACTACAGGGCTGAAAGCATAAAAGACCTGGGGCTACCTGGGCCCTGGATAATCCATCTGAGGACTGGCGAGAGCACCTTCAAGTGCCTGCACTAACCGTCACATAGATGTCTCTGCCACAGGCTGCTGCTTGTTTCAGCATTTACTTTAATACAATAATGGATAAAAGGCTGTTATTCACTACTGTATACTAAAAAATAGCTTCATGAAACAAGAGGGGGTGAGCTCCGGCGGCCATAAGGGTCAACCACCACTGGTCATACACCAGGACTGCAAGGCCCACCAAAAAAAAAACATGCTCTAGCCTTCCTTTCCCCCAAACCCCCTCACATCTGTGCCCTAGCTAACACCCACACCTTCCTTTACCTTCTCTACATTACCCCCCCCATAGCCCTCATTTTCATTCGATTCAGGTCAGGTATTTTCTGCTCTTCTCCTCTCTCTTTCCACCCCTAATCTTTCTTTGCTCTTCTCCCCCATCCTTAATTCTTTTCACCCTTCACAGGTTCCATTCCTCAAATTCTATCTCCCCTTCCTTCACCCTCCTTCTTCTCTCATCCCCCCCCTGTTCCTAATTCCCCTGCCTCTCTTTCTTGCCATGTTTAAATTCCTAATCATTCTTCTCCTATACCTGCTCCTCCGACTGCGCTCTCATAATTGTTCCCGCCTGTTGCTTTCCTCCCCAACCTCCCCTTCTTCAATACCCAACTCCTCTTTCTTCCCTTTTGCGGTACTGACTTCTCTTTCCAGTCTACCTTGATGACCTGTTCCCCCGTCTTTGTCTGCAGGGCTAGGCTGAGATAAAATGGCTGCACTATAAATTGTACTAAAATCAGCCCGATATTAGACTGAGCTAGCAAACCCACTCCATGAGGCTATCAAGGTCTGCAAAAAAGTGCCCTATAGTACCTAGAAGCAATTGTTAATCAGTTGGAAATTGTGCCTATTTATGCATGAAAAATGTGGCCTACGCCCTCAGGATCGTTTGAGATGAGGAAGTCTCAGACATCTATTCCTGAAATCAGAGCCCTAACGTCCCAGCCTACTGACAGGGCTGGTGAGACGCCATGGCCATACTAGCAAGTCTCCTAAAGAGCCACCAGCCAGTGGTACCAACCTGTGCCTCTAGAATTATTAAAATGGTAAAATTGCTGGTGGAAGAGCTGGCAAAATGCACCTTTGCAGAGGGTGCCACAAACTTTGAACCAGAGGCTTTCTTTTTTTCCTTTACAATCAGTCTTTGTACTGTAATTCTTACAGCCAAGATATCTTCTTGAAGAGGTTGTATTCTGGGCTCTATAAATGCACAAATACAAATGCAGTCATTTGCTACTGCTAGGAACCCCTTCCACTTTCTTTGGCTCACACCCCTCTTCTCTGCTGATCACCAACATTCCATCTTTGTCCTCTTCAATTTATCCTTACTGCATGTTGCCCTCTTTGGCATCTCCTTCCCTTTTATGCAATGTTCACTCACTCCCTTTCTCTTTCTTCCTTGCCCTTCTTCCAGACATAGGTATTGGTGGCCCCATATGATGTTATATTATGTTTATTTGTATAGCGCACTAATCACCAGAGAGGGCATCCAGACGTTTGGACAGGTGTGTATGTGTGTGGTCACCCAGGTGCTTATACGAAGAGCCAGGTCTTCAGCTTCCTGCGGAACTCGGAAAGTGAGGAGGAGGCTCTGATGTGTAGAGGGAGGTTGTTGCATGTCTTGGATGTGATGTCCAACCTGTCAACCGGTACCCCCGACACTTGATGAAGCACACTGTGAAACTGTGGCGAAGTTCTTCATCGAAAAAGTAGAAAAGATTTACGCAGAACTTGAGTCGGCAACTACTAAAATGGAACAGCACTTAATGAATCCATCCCCCACTTCTGACTGTAACAGTCTAGTCGGGTTCTCAGACTCGGCGTCTACCATGAAAATAACAAACTGGCAACCCTTAGACTCTTTATCCTTCAGTTCCATCTTAAATAGTCTTAAATCAGGTTCCCCTAATGACCCACTTCCAGTAAATATTCTTCAAAAACTTAATTCCTCTTCATTAAGGATCATCATGGATCTACTTAATGCCTCACTGAGTGAAGCTACCCTACCTGCAGAATGGAAACACGCAATGGTTCTTCCTCTTTTGAAGAAACCAAATGCCGATCCAGCTGAGCCTTCGAACTTCCGCCCAATTTCCCTACTCCCCGTTTTTTCTAAGATCTTATAAAAACACGTGAATCAACAGCTTACACGTTTTGTGGAATCCAATAACATCTTACACGGGTCCCAATCAGGCTTTAGAGCCGGTTACTCCACAGAGTCTACTCTCTTAGGAGTTACCGAAACAATACGCCTGCTTTTGGATAAAGGGGAAACGGTGGCACTCATTCTATTAGATCTGAGTGCCGCATTTGACACGGTATCTCATCCTACCCTTCTAAAAGCTCTCCAGTCCCTGGGAAGTGTTGGATCAGCTTTGGAGTGGATCAAAAACTTCCTCACCAACAGGACTTTTCAAGTCTTCTCTCCATCGGCTTGCTCCAAGACCTATGCATCTCCGTATGGAGTGCCTCAGGGATCGATACTTAGTCCTATGCTATTCAATCTTTACGTCAGCCCGTTAGCTACTATCGCTGAAGAGGCTGGGTTGTCAATCTTCTCTTATGCGGATGACACCCAGCTTCTCTTTTCACTATCCGCTCAATGATAAATCTAGTGTTTCATCCCTACAGCTAGGGCTGCATAAAATCGCCAACTGGATGCACACTAATTGGTTAAAGCTAAATGGAGGAAAGATGGAGGTTTTGATCATGGGGAAGGATAAAGATCTTTGGGGCCCGCATCACTGGCCGCCTGAAATGGGGGAATTTCCAAAACCGGTACAAACTGTACGTAATTTGGGCATAGTGATTGACGATCAGCTGACTGTGAAACAGCAAGTAGCGAAGACCACTTCTATTTGCTTTACTATTCTCAAATGGCTCTGTAAGATATTATGGATGATGCCTGAATCTACTCAAAGAACAGTCATCCAGGCCCTAATCATGTCGAGGCTTGATTATGGTAACGTCCTTTATCTAGGAGCAAATAGGGAGTTAGTACGCAAGCTGCAGGTGGTGCAGAATTCTGCAGCCAGGCTACTTCGTCAGGTACCGAAAACATCCTCTATCACAGGCTCTTTGCGTGATCTCCATTGGCTCAGGATTGAGCAACGGACGAAATTTAAGGGCTTATGCTATATGCATAAGATTAAGCTAGGCACAGCACCCCATTACCTATGCTCCCTAGCCCAGACATATCTTCCGCCCCGTCTACTTCACTCTGCATCCCAAGCTAACTCGATAGTTCCTAGATTCAAACTTTCACGTATGGGCGGACGCTCCTTCTCGTACCTGGCCCCTATGTTGTGGAACTCACTACCTTCCCCTCTTCGCCACGAAACTAGCCATAAAAGCTTCCGCAAAGACCTGAAGACCTGGCTTTTTAACCAGTAAAGAGCTTGTCTGTTTTGTCTGCAATCTATCCTGTGCGCCGGGAAACCTCCGGGTAGCTGTGCGCCTTATAAATTTAATTTAATAATTTAATAATAATAATGTAGGAAAATGAGCGACCTCCAGCTTTGCTTTTGCGGATGCAAGGCTTGTGTGTGAGTGAGAGTGAGGCAAAGCGTAGGTGTCTGGTGGGTTGGTGAAAGTGTATGTGGCTGTTCAGGTATTCTGGTCCTGTGTTGTGTAAGGAATTGTATGTGTGCGTGAGAAGTTTGAATTGGCTGTACTTGTGAATGAGGAGCCAGTGAAGCTTCCTGAGGTGCGGTGTAATATTGGTGCGGTGTAGGATGTCGAGAGTGAGTCCTGTGGTAGTGTTCTGGATGGTCTGGAGTCTGTGTGGAGTTGTTTGGAGATTCTGGCATAGAGTGTTGCGGTAGTCCAGCCTGCAGCTGATGACTGCTTGTGTGACCGTCCATCTGGTGTTCTGAAGCAACCATCTGAAGATCTTTTGCAGCATGTGTAGGATGTGGAAGCAGGAGGTGCACACTGCGTTGACTTGAGCCGTTATGTTGAGCTTTTCATCTAGGAAGATCCCAATATTTCTTGTGTGGTCTACAGGTGTTGTTCCTAGTGCTGATCATAGGACCTATAATAGTGCTCTACCTGTGACACACACTGATTACATTTCTCCTGGACAACTAGACCGGCATCATACCTATGGCTTCCAACATGCCAGTGGAGGCAAGTCTGCTGCCCTATCATGGACTCTCTGTTTGCCCCCAGCGCTGGAAGAGATGAGAGGAGTTAAGTTGAGGAGTCTGCCCACCGTAATGGTGAAGGACCCGTGCACCTGAGGGAGGTTCCCCATAGACACTGAGTGTGGGGTGAGGATGTCCTTCCAAATCACTGCAGACCAATCTTGTGTTTCCAGGCCCCAACTTACATGCGACAACCTAATGACTTCTGGGTGCATTTTGCTTTTGATTGCATTTTGGTTTGATTTGCTTCTTTCAAAATAATTAGACTGCCACGTATCATAGCAATGATTTGCAGGTGTTTGGTCTAAGAATGGGATTAGTGTCTGTAATGGAGAAAGGTGACCCACTAATTCACACTGCTTCTGTGATTTTCAGGTGTCCCCAGTCTCTAAGACTCTGTCTCTATAGTCTCATGTCCACAGGTCAAGGGTCATCATTCCTCCTTCACACCCTTTCTTCTCATGGCCAGAAAGTGATGGCTCCTGTGTGCTCCTGGGCCACAATTAAAAGGGTGCACACTTGTTTCTACCTCACCACCCACCTTTGGAGCCTTCGCCCCAATCTTTAGTCATTCCTTATTTACTAATGTGTGTTGGCTTTCTTTTGCTCACCGCTCCCTCGTTTTTAGCTCTCCCTTCTTACCCAGCTCCCTTCACATCCCTTCACTGTAACCCCTTCCTTCCTTTTCATGCTCACCTCTTTTTGTCTCACATACACTCCCCATCCCTTCTTCGCCCTGCTCGCCTCTTCCTTCGTTTCTGCCTCCCTCTCCTCTCCCTCCCTTTACTTCTGCCTCTTCATATCCCTCCCTTCCCATGCATGGCACTCTCCCTCACTTCTATAATCCCTGTGCCCACTCATCTCCGTGCTCTGCACTCCCCTCTCTCCCCTCGCTTCTGCACTCACCTCCCCTCTCCTCTCCTTGTCCTGCTCGTCTCTCCCTCCATCTCTCAGCCACCCCTTCCACTCCCTCCTCTCCAGTGTGGCTGGACAGGGCACACGTCCCACATCAGGTAATAACAGCAGATAACTCCTTCCCTCCCACAGTATGTATCCACCCTCTCCCTCTGCCCCCGTCCTCTGCCCTCTCTCTGCCCAGGTCCGGACTGCCCTCCCACCACATGCCCTCCTTCCCTCCCACAGTATGCACCCACCCTCTCTCTGCCCGCCCTCTCCCCCCCTTCATGCCCTTCTTCCCTCTCTCGCCCCAGGCCCAGCCTGTCCTCCCCCCTCTACATGCCCTCCTTCCCTCCCACAGTATGCACCCACCCTCTCTTTGCCCTCTCTCCCCAGGCCCAGGCTGCCCTCCTCTCCCTCCCTTCTCATGCCCTCCTTCCCTCCCGCAGTATGCACCCACCCTCTCTCTGCCCTCTCTCTCCCCAGGCCCAGGCTGCCCTCCCCCTCTACATGCACTCCTTCCTTCCCACAGTATGCACCCATCCTCTCTCTTCCCAGGCCCAGGCTGCCCTCCTCTCCCTCCCTCCTCATGCCCTCCTGTCCTCTCACAGTATGTACCCACCCTCTCTCTGCCCTCTCTCCCCAAGCCCAGGCTGCCCTCCTCTCCCTCCCTCCTCAAGCCCTCCTTACCTCTCACAGTATGTATCCACCCTCTCTCTGCCCTCTCTCCCCAAGCCCAGGCTGCCCTCCTCTCCCTCCCTCCTCATGCCCTCCATCCCTCTCTGCCCTCTCTCTGCCCAGGCCCAGGCTGCCCTCCTTCCCTCCCTCCTCATGTCTTCCTTCCTTCTCTCTGCCCAGGCCCAGGCTGCTCTCCTTCCCTTCCTCCTCATGCCCTCCTTCCCTCTCTCTGCCCAGGCTGCCCTCCTCTCCCTCCCTCCTCATGCCCTCCTTCCCTCTCTGCCCTCTCTCTGCCCAGGCCCAGGCTGCCCTCCTTCCCTCCCTCCTCATGTCCTCCTTCCCTCTCTCTGCCCAGGCCCAGGCTGCCCTCCTTCCCTCCCTCCTCATGTCTTCCTTCCTTCTCTCTGCCCAGGCCCAGGCTGCTCTCCTTCCCTTCCTCCTCATGCCCTCCTTCCCTCTCTCTGCCCAGGCTGCCCTCCTCTCCCTCTCTCCTCATGCCCTCCTTCCCTCTCTGCCCTCTCTCTGCCCAGGCCCAGGCTGCCCTTCTTCCCTCCCTCCTCATGCCCTCCTTCCCTCTCTCTCCCCAGGCCCAGGCTGCCCTCCTCTCCCTCCCTCCTTATGCCCTCCTGCCCAGGCCCAGGTTGCCCTCCTTCCCTCCCTCCTCATATGCTTCCCTCTCTGCCCTCTCTCTGCCCAGGCTGCCCTCCTTCCCTCCCTCCTCATGCCCTCCTTCCCTCTCTGCCGTCTCTCTCCCCAGGCCCCCCTCCTCTCCCTCCCTCCTCATGCCCTCCTTCCCTCTCTGCCCTCTCTCTCCCCAGGACCCCCTCCTCTGCCTCCTTTCTCATGCCCTATCTTCCCTCTCTCTCCCCAGGCCCCCCCTCCTCTCCCTCCTCCTGCCCTCCTTCCCTCTCTGCCCTCTCCCTGCCCAGGCTACCCTCCTTCCCTCCCTCCTCATGCCCTCCTTCCATCTCTGCCCTCCCTCTGCCCAGGCTGCCCTCCTTCCCTTCCTCCTCATGCCCTCCTTCCCTCTCTGCCCAGGCTGCCCTCCTCTCCCTCCCTCCTCATGCCCTCCTTCCCTCTCTCTGCCCTCTCTCTCCCCAGGCTGC
The DNA here is from genome assembly GCA_963921515.1 of Calotriton arnoldi. Taxonomy (NCBI): domain Eukaryota; kingdom Metazoa; phylum Chordata; class Amphibia; order Caudata; family Salamandridae; genus Calotriton; species Calotriton arnoldi. The sequence continues at coordinate 2,043,267 of CAWUFW010001460.1, forward strand.
CCTCCTCTCTCCCCCTCCTCATGCCCTCCTTCCCTTCCTCCTCATGCCCTCCTTCCCTCTCTGCCCAGGCCCAGGCTGCCCTCCTCTCCCTCCCTCCCCTCCCTTCCTCCTCATGCCCTCTTTCCCTCTCTGCCCAGGCTGCCCTCCTTCCCTCCCTCCTCATGCCCTCCTTCCCTCTCTGCCCTCTCTCTGCCCAGGCTGCCCTCCTCTCCCTCCCTCCTCATGCCCTCCTTCCCTCTCTCTGCCCAGGCCCAGACTGCCCTTCTTCCCACCCTCCTCATGCCCTCGTTCCCTCTCTCCCCAGGCCCAGGCCCCCCTCCTCTCCATCCCCCTTCATGCCCTCCTTCCCTCTCTGTCCTCTCTCTGCCCAGGCCCTGGCTGCCCTCCTCCCCCTCCCTCTTCATTTGCCAGCTCTTCATGGTGACAGGATTGTCACTCTTCTTATTGATTCTTCTTTCCGGGTACAAGGTGGCGTACAGCCACTTGACTTCTGTGTTTCTTCTTCAGGTCCTTGAAGCACATGCGGTGGTGGCAGCTTGCCACATGGAGCGTGCGACTCTCCTCTCGCCTGTCATGGGCCTCTGGCGACTCAGTCTTGAGGCAGTGTGAGGGAGGACACTGTGCTGTCTTCGGGCCATTGCGGGGCTTCACGGGCATGGTGAAGATGTAGAGGATCTCCCTTGTCTTCAGCAGTCTTCAGCAATGCTTCTTTGTGGGGATGTCTCTATCCCCCGGGCACTGGCCCGTGCTGTCACATGCGCTGGTGCGTCTTCCTGCGAACTTCTGGCTTTGTGCACTAGGTTTGTAGTTTGCGATGGTGTACGTTCACCATGGAGGATATACGGTGTACTCTTCTCACTTGCAGTGGTATCAGACATCCACTTGGGGCGTGTGTAGCATAACACTTGCTGGCCGTGGCATCGGTCAGCCACTAATAGTTGCACGCTCTGCGCCTGCTCCTTTTGTGCTTCAGGGGGGCTTGCTGCCTTCTTAGGCCTTGCTGCTCTTGGTGGCTTGATGCTTCTCTGTGCTGGGGCAGCTTTGGGCTTCTTGGCACTCTCAGTTCTGTGGGCTGCGCCTTCATCTGCACTACATCTGCGCTACATCTTCTCTCTCTCTCTCTCTCTCTCTCTCTGTCCAGGTGCTGAGAGTTGGAGCAGGAAGACATTCACAGTGGTGTTACCTGTCCTTACCACATCAGTCTCTTTTATGGTGGCAGAGCAATGGCGTTCATTGGCCGCTAGGGTGTGTATAGCATCTACTGTGATGTGTTCGGCCTCGTTGCACATGTCCCTTGGTGCCTTCGCCATAGCCTCCCTGGGTTGTGCAGGGGCTACCCGCTTTTGCCTTTCTCCGTTGCCAGTGTCGCGGCGATGCTGTAGGGCCGTGTGTGAGAGTTCCTTTGATGCTGGTGTATAGCACAACTCACCAGCCGTAGCAGCCGCTGTCACACCTTGCAGGCCGAGAGTAACTTCACTGATGCAGCGGTGCTGTAGATACAGGTCTTGTGTCCTGCGTCTATCTGGCTGTACCTCACCTTATTGTTCTCCTCACTGGCATGTAGGCAGGGTTGAGGCAGGAAGCTACTCAGTCAGTGTTTGGGGAAAATGGCTGCCCCACATTTTCAATCCTGTGATTTGGATATCTTGGCACGGGGCCCTCATACTTGCTTTCTTTATCCAGGCGCAGTACCATTCATGGCCACGAGGTGGCAGTGTGGTGCGGGCCTCCGTTGATCCAGGAGATGCAGGTTCTGGGCTGTGTGCTGCTTTGGTGCGGTGCCGATACCCAGCAGCTAGGTGGCGCTACACGGGCTTCGCTGGCTCCTCAGGGGCTCAGGCCGGCATATTGCGGGAAAGTGCTGAGGATGCAGGCGCAGGGATCCACTGTGTTGTTGCGGTAAGGCGGTTCCTCCTGTTCATTTTACCGCTGTGCCATCACCGTGGATGTATTGGCTGGCTTGCCGTGCGTTTAGTTCCTTTCGGGGCTGCCTCTCGTAGGAAACTGAGCACCATGCGGCACACTCAGGCGACTGCTAGGTGGCGCTGCGCACTTCTCTCCAGCCGCAGCAGCCGTACTTCCGATTGCGGGTGTGGTATCGGAGTTCGGTGGGCCTCTTCATTCACGGGCCGTATCCGGGTGCAGGAGTCAGAAAACACTTTGTGAGACGTCTCCCGCTGGCCGGCAGACTCCCAGACCAGCTGATCGCTGCTTGGGCCAGGAACCTGGAAGGCAGCGCTTCCGCTACGGCACCTCTTCTCTGGGGCAGCTGGCGTCGGGCGAGGCAGCCTCCAAGCGCCTGAGCAGGTAAGGGGCATGGACCCGTTCCCCGCGCTGCTGCCTGGCCCTCCCTTCCTCTCAGGCCTCTTCACGCTGGCGGCATTGCTCTGGGCCTCCGCGGGTGTTATGCTGTACTTGGTGGTGCAGCCAATTCCTGCTGCATTGCCTCCCTTGCAGACGGGATTCACGCTCACCCGTTCCGCTGCCTGTAGCAGGGGTGACAGGTCCACTGACTCGTTCTTTTGTGTCCCGGGGGCAACGCCCAGCCGCACAGGGTAGCAGGTGTCGGCGCAGGCTGACCCGTGTTGCTGTGCGCCAGGGCCAATTTCTGCTCCTCTCACCTGGGCACTTGGTCTGTCCGAGGGTGGACGCCGTCTTCTCGCCCCACGTGGGCAATGCTGGTGCAGGGTGACGTTTAACCCTTGTGGTGCCTCTCGCCTCTGTGTGCGGTCGCCTCGAGCCTGGTGCTGGCTTCAACACTCCACCCCCGTCGACGGATGTCACGCTGCTGGGCCTGTCCGTGTGGCGGGACTGCCGCAGCCTCAGCATACGGGCAGGTGCAGGGGCATATGGTGGACGCGTGTCCAGGCGTCCCCCGGTGATCTGGTCACTTCAGCAACAGGCATGGGGTGCTTTAGGCATCGGCTGCACTTCCCCTCCTACCACAGACTGGAAGACGGCTACCAATGGTCACGCGGGGATCGACCCCCTTTTCGCCATTGTTGTGTCTTGGGCTCTAGGCCCACATGCAGGCGCAATAAGAGTACAGACACATAGTTGGGGTACTGGAACTGGCCTTGAGCACGTGCACTCTGGCCCTTTTATTGGCAGGGTCACCTGACCGGTGACACCTGTGTTGGATGGGTGTGGGGTGGGTGTATGGGCCAGCCCTCGAGGGAGTGGCTGGCAAAACACTAGACTGTGTCCAGCAGGACACAACAATGCCCTCCTTCCCTCTCTCTCCCCAGGACCCCCTCCTCTCCCTCCCTCCTCATGCCCTGCTTCCCTCTCTCTCCTCAGGTCCCCCCTCCTTTCTCTCCCTCCTCATGCCCTCCTTCCCTCTCTGCCCTCTCTCTGCCCAGGCCGCCCTCCTCACCCTCCCTTCTCATGCCCTCCTTCCCTCTCTCTCCCCAGGCCCCCCGCCTCTCCCTCCCTCCTCATGCCCTCTCTTCCCCCTCTCTCTCCAGGCCCCCCTCCTCTCCCTCCCTCCTCATGCCCTCCTTCCCTCTCTGCCCTCTCTCTCCTCAGGCCCCCCTCCTCTCCCTCCCTTCTCATGCCCTCTCTCTGCCCAGGCCCCCCCTCCTCTCCCTCCTGATGCCCTCCTTCCCTCTCTGCCCTCTCCCTGCCCAGGCTGCCCTCCTTCCCTCCCTCCTCATGCCCTCCTTCCCTCTCTGCCCTCTCCCTGCCCAGGCCCAGGCTGCCCTCCTTCTCTCCCTCCCTCCTCATGCCCTCCTTCCCTCTCTCCCCCCAGGCCCCCACTCCTCTCTCCTCATGCCCTCCTTCCCTCTCTGCCCTCTCTCTGCCCAGGCCCAGGCTGCCCTTCTTCCCTCCCTCCTCATGCCCGCCTTCCCTCTCTCTCCCCAGGCTGCCCTCCTCTCCCTCCCTCCTCATGCCCTCCTTCCCTCTCTCTGCCCAGGCCCAGGTTGCCCTCCTTCCCTCCCTCCTCATATGCTTCCCTCTCTGCCCTCTCTCGACCCAGGCCCAGGTTGCCCTCCTTCCCTCCCTCCTCATATGCTTGTCTGTTCATTCCTTATTTTATGTGTTGGTTTTTATGTGCGGGTTCCCCTCATTATAAGTCCCCTGTGAAGTCACGCCCTCTCTACTACCTCAAGGAAGCTCTTCCACGATAGGAATTCTGTATTCCAAGCCTATAGAAGGGCCTTCTCAGTGTGCTTTGAGTTACTGCCACTTATTACAGTATTATGCCTTTAGTGGTATTTTGTACCCCATGTATCATATATTTTGTACCCCATGTACCCCCTGCTGAATTCACGCCCTCTCTACTACCTCAAGGAAGTTCTTCCACTATAGGAAATTCTGTACTCCAAGCCTATAGAAGTGCCTTCCCAGTGTGTCATGTGTGACTGCCACTTATTGCAGTATTATACCTCCATTTGTATTTGGTACCCCATGTTTCATGCACATCTGTCACTTTTTCCTATTGGAACTTATTCCTCTTTTTGTATTTGGTTTGTTTGTTTTTGCACAATTGTCACTTTTTCCTCATGCAATGTAACGCTTGCCTTTGTATTATGCTCATTTGTATCCTCCTCCTTATGTAATGTTGCTGATCCTGTTGTGAAGCGCTCTGACACCCTCGGGTAAAGTCCGCGCTATATAAAAACGCATAAATAAATATGCTTCCCTCTCTGCCCTGTCTCTGCCCAGGCTGCCCTCCTTCCCTCCCCATATGCTTCCCTCTCTGCCCTGTCTCTGCCCAGGCTGCCCTCCTTCCCTCCCTCCTCATACCCTCCTTCCCTCTCTCTTCCCTCTCTCTCCCCAGGCCGGCCTCCTCTCCCTCCCTTCTCATGCCCTCCTATCCTCTCACCGGACAGGGCACACACCTCACAGGTAAACACGCCAGGTGCCTCCCTCCACACCCACATTCCTGGTCCTTCCATACCTGCCACCGCCCTGCTGTCCTCCGCCTGGTCCCCTTCGCTCCTCCGCCGCTGCTGACCACAGAGTCCCGTCTGCCCCGTTACCAAGCGACGCTCGACGCCAGGCGGTCACCAGGGCAACCGCTTGACGTCACACGGAATGGTCCAGGGCTCTGATCACGTGACAGCCTGGGCGGCTTCAAAATGGCGGCGCTTCAAAAGAGCGGCAAAGCCTGAAATCAGAAGCACCTGGAGCACGTGCTGCAGGGCATCAGGCGCACGGACAGCGATGCGAGGAGGCGGGAAAGCAACCAATCAGAAGAGAGAGCGCGCGACAGAGACCCGAAACTGTCCAGTCAGAAGCAAAGTCGCGTACAAGGGCTGAGAAGAGCCGTCCAATTGCGAGCGTTGGAACGAGGACAGACGTAAAGGGCCTTCTTCAGGTACACGCGCCTCCCCCCCCCTCTCAGAACGCACCCCGCTTCTTCACAGCGCCGCGTTGTACCGAGCCAGCATGAGGGGTGAGTATGTCTCCATTCGTTCTTACCTTGCAAAGCATTCATTCTAGCAAATTTAGAGGCCCTTATACAATTTTTAATTATGAATTTATTCCGCCCTGTTTTTTCCCCACGGTTGCACCCTGTTTTCTTTATTTTAGGGAACTGCTCCCTTCTGTTCACTGCTTAGGGCATGCACTCAACATTTTGTGAAGGAAAGTAAGGGTTATAAGCATTACAGCTGTATAACATTCACATAATATGACATACTGACCAATTATGACTATGACACCACCAGACCACATTACAACAGTTAACAAAACCTAAGTTTCACAAATATGTGCTAGAACCTTATGCCTTGAAAAAGCCCTAGGGCCACCAGCACAAAGGGTGACTGGTGACTCCTGTGTAGTTAAAACTGGAAAATGTGGATAAATGATAAAAAGACGACCAAACCAAGGACTGGATACTTATTACATGGTCTCCTTCCTTTATTAATGATGCTTGGAGTTAGGCCTGCCTTCATTCACCTGTCAATATCTGTGAACAACTAACATGGAAACTTCTACAGAAAAAGTTGGGAAATGAAGTTCCCAATTGACTTGCATTCGACTCAACAACAGAAATCAAGCTTTAGAACATTGTGTGACTCACCTGCCTAAATCAGGATTGTTGGCATGTATGTGAGAGAGCATCATTGTTCTAGAGGCATAACAACACCAGCATAGTAGACTTGGCAATAGTTATTAAACACATTTCGTTTTTCGAAATATTGACTAGGTTTTTATATATAAAACTCAGTGGCTGCTGGTAAACTTTGAATGTTGTGGTGCGTAAACCTCTTTTTTGAATTGGAGCATGTGAGTGACTGAATTAAGTGAGAGTGAATGTTCCTTGGGTTCTTTCTCCCCCTTAGAAGATTTTGACTAGAAACTGGACAAATGGGTGCATTTTGCAGCACAATTTACACAGACGTTTAGTGAAAAAACACCCTTTCCTGAAGGGGCACTTTTATGCTGCTCCCTGCTGTTTCTGCCGAACAACACTTAAAGGTGATTCTTATGTTAGGTTTAGGCTAGCCAGCATGTCCCAAGGCCTTCCCAGAATGTGTCACAAATGGTGTGTTACTGTTAGGACTAGCTAGCGTGCACCCAACAACAGCTGTAAAATGTCATGTACTCCAGGGGTATTCAAGTCACTGACGAGCAGCGCACATAGTCACAGCAAGACATCGAACCTGCACATTTTCAAACTCAGTTAGGCTAATGTAAACAATTAGGTAAAGTAACATATGAAACAGCTGGGACCTAACACAGATCCCGCTGTTGCTACGTTCAGTGGTAGGCTGTGGCCTCAGTAAGATTACAGTGTTGGCATTTGAACCTGTGCGTTGCACATCGTTGTCTTCTACAAAAGCACTAATGTGCTGATCTGTCTTATTGGAACTCAGCCCCAAGATCGACGACTGCTTTCTGCTTTTGTTTCCTTTGGCTGCAAAGTCTTCAATTGTCATATGTTAATTATCACTCTCCTATAATATTTATTAAACAGTTCTGCAAGAGTTAACCTTTGATGCAGAAAGAGCCATAATTCCCACCCACAGCAGAGACGCAAAGCTTAGTCCTGTAATGAATATGATAAAACACGTGAATTTCAATGTAATAAATCCCGAACCAAAATCTATGCAAACAGCGCTGGCCACAGAGCGCTCAGAGGCAGACAAACATACCGTGTGCTTAAAAGCGTATCACAGCCACTGTCAGTAAGAGTACTGTTCCACTTCCTACTGTGCCCCGGGTCCCAGATGCCACTATGTGGGAATGAATGAAGAGGTGGCAAGGAGGCAGTGTCGAGCTCTTCGGGCGGCTAACACAGCATGAACGTGGCCGCAGCAACTCCCTCAGAAAGTGCTCAGACAAGGCAGTTACATGAGAAAACAAGCATTGGCATAGCCAATAGGTCTCGCCTTTGGGACCTTATAAGTGTACAAGTTCCTAATAACAAGCAGATCATTGCCAGTAATAATGAAATCCTGTAACGTTACGTGACATGCTGATACCAGGATTTTTATAATCAAGTGATTTGAATTTTTCATCAAAACGTGCAGCAACGTTGTAAAAAAGATCAACCAATGCATAGTTGCTAAGATTTCAGTTTGTGTGACAATTTTATATTTCCTCTGCCCTTATGTGTGACATTTCAGCGCCTTACGTGTGAGATTTTATCATGAGCGGATGAAGGGAGATTAATGCTGAGGCTCTCTTTTTACTACATACAAATCCTGACCCAATCAGAGTGACTGCTGACATGATGGCCTGGCAGAAGGGCACCCACAGACCCCAAAGGACTGTTATGTGCCTCAATTGCAACCTACAGCACACACACTGCTTCTCTTGTAGCAGATCCCTGTTCTGCCAAATCAACCCTGCATCTATTCCAGTAAGACAGCGCCATCCACTTTGACCCGAAACCAGCAATGCATTTGGAATGGGGACCAGTACCATCTGTAAACGTAGTGAACTGATTAATTGTTCTCACGTTAAGCTAGTAAATGTAATATGTAATGAATTCAAGTTTTTTTTTTTTTAAATGATTTACCTTATGATGGAGTTCGATTCATTAAGTACAGTTTCTACTTCTGCAGGAAGTCAATGTGTTCCAAATCTATTCTGACATGCACTCTGTTCAAAAGCAGCCTACTATGTACATACAGAGCACATGAACAAGCCATATTGTTTTTTCTTGTTCATGCTTTGCTGGACTGTCACTAACAAGGGCTTTTGGCACTGGTTCACAAGTGGCTTACACAGGAAGCATACACAGATAATGGACTTGAAAAAGATTTTCTGCAATGCGAGGGCTGGGTTGCAGGATGTAAAAGGTGTAAGCAAGCTCTTGTACAGGGTCGATTCTTTAACTCCCACCAGTCGTAGCTCTTCGAAGGAAGATCCGACATTGCTCATTTGAATACCCACCTTCTACTTTAAGACGGGCAAATTGTGAGAGCCAATGGGATCCAAACCTGGGGACTTAGAATTGATATATCTCTGTTAACAAACAAACATAAGACCATACCCAGAGAAACAAAGGCGCACAGATAAAGAGACCTAGGGGCACACACAGAGTACACGAAGGTGCACACACAACCTACATAAACACACATGAACAGTCAGACATGGTAACCTAAATCCATGCGCACATATTGATCAACACAGAGGCATAGGCCGCCCAGGCCGAGCACTCACAGCACATATACACAGCTATAGGCTCACACAAGTGCAGTCTTGCGCACAATACATCCAGGTCGCAGAATGGGTGTTGTAGAAAGGTGGAATCTGACTGCATGGTTACCCCCACTTTTTTCCTGGTGTTTTGCTGGTTTTCGACTTAGTCTGACTGGGATCCTGCTAATCAGGACCCCAGTCTATCTGCTTACTCCCTAAATTGGTTGCTCATGTACTTTAGGTACACTCCAGATTGGATTCTGGGGTACCCTTATAAGTCCCTAGTATATGGTATACTATGTACCCAGGGCATAGGTACCCCAGAGGCCTCCCAGGGGCTGCAGCATGTATTATGCCACCCCTGAGAGACCATTTAAAATGACACCACAGGTCTGCTACTGCAGCCTGTGTAAGGTGGTGCATGCACCCCTTACTTAGATATAGGTTCACTATATCTATCCTAATCACTGCACATATAAACCTATCAGTCACCCCTATGGCAGGCCTTATCAATCCTGAAGGCAGAGTGCTGGGTTTTATGTGAGAGGGTGCCCATGCATGAGCAGAGCCCCTCTACAGCCTTCGGAACCTATTCTCCGGGGTTGTTTGTGATGCAGCCAACCATATATACTTAAGTGCATTATAACCTCGCGGTAAATGCTAACTTTAAAATGGCTGCACGGAAACATGTCGTGTTTGGTGTCAAACACCTTGGAATCATACCTCCACACCAGTAACTGGTGTGGGAGGTATGATTCCACCCTCCTAGAGGGAGAAATATGACAACACCGGTACACCCGGTACCAGCTTCACAGAACCCTGACATCACAAAATGGATGCTGCCAGCCACAGACACGAGTCTGCCCTCCTGCTGCTGGACGAAACTCCGGCAGGGGAAGGCTTGACAATAGGTTTCCTGTCACAGGGAGGTGTGACCACCTCCCAGACAGGCTTTAGTGTATTGGGGCTGGGTGGGTGCACTCTCAGAGTGCTTTGATGTCTGCACTGGGGGCACATTTGGTGTCCCTGTGCATAGTCCAGCTCAAACCGGTTGCAGGAGCCATTTGCTCCTGCTCTGGCGCGAAACTGGACAAAGGACATGGGTGTAGCCACCCCTCTGTCCTGACCCTCCCATAGGTGGGTCCCCAGAGTTTGTCCCACCCCTTCCTTGGGTATAAAGTAGGAACCCCTGACTACAGGACTTTAGCTATTACCTGGACTAAACTCTGCTACAGAAACCAAGTATCCTTCGATCTACGCTTTGCTGGACGACTGAAGAATCTCTCTTGGAGTAAAGGAGTTACTCCCCAGCTGAGCAGGCACCTAAACGCATCTGACCGGTTTGCATCTACGAAGCTCCCGAAGGACTCCGAAGATTCCTGCAACACAGGAGGTGGGTTCCCGAGGTCTCCGAGGTCGATCTGCGCTCTCCGCAATTCTGAGGCCCGTATCCCTCGTGGGGACCGTGAAACCCGTACCCCTGGGCACCGTGTACATTTGCAGCAGCATATGCTTTTCGGCGATCCCTGAAGCTGTGCTTTGGGCTACTTGTAGTCCTGACCCCGAGCAGTAATTCCACCGAAGATTTCCGGCCTACACTCCACGAGTGTTCCGTGGGCTGGCATTTAGTGATTCAGCTCGAGGTCCCTTCGCGATCCCTGGTCCGTTGGCCTGTGGGTCCCTGAGAAGGCAACTTTAACTTTCAGTGGGCTTCCCTGGTTGCTCCAGACGTGCCCTGACTCTCCATCGCTTGGAGAATCCCCAGGACCTTGCTGGTCCTCGCAGAAGCATCTTTCCTCTGACCGCGTGGGTTGCCGTTGCCAAGGCTTGTTGGTGTTCAATCTGGACACTGACCCCCCAGCACTCGACATCCTTCGTGGGACAGCGCGAATCCGGACTGTGGCCATTGCAGACGTCTCCTGGTCCCCGTGGCTGGAGAGTCAAGCTTCACCTCATCTCACTTGAAGCACCCGACATCGGTGGGCATTCGATTGCTCCGCTCCTGGTCACGTGAAGTGACCCAGACTTTGTCCCCTCTGCTTTCATGTTCTTCTCATCTCCGATCCAGGCTTGGATCACACCGGACACTTTTCTTCTCCACGGCAGCAGTACTTTTTCGCATCACGCCATTGAAAACGACGAGGGTTTCCGACACCACTTGACCCCTATGCACCCGGCTCCCCTGGGATGGGTAACAAGGGTACCTCGGTACTCTCAATGGTGCTGGCCTTAGAACCTTCTATGTTTAGCTGGGTTTGCTTAAAGTCCTCTCCTAAGTGTCCTTAATCTTTCAATTTCCAACCGCGACTTTCCCATAGAGTTGTACGGAGCTCGCGTCTGTGTTCCCACACTGCACCTGTCCTCCGTGGGTCCCCTGTGTCACTACCTTGGGTGGTTCCTTGGGGTCCCAGCGATTCTACGTGCTCTAGGCACTGTGTCTAGTCAAGTCGTGGTTCTTATACCACTTTCTTAGTATATGGTTCGGTCTACCCCTGGAGCCCGCTGTGTATTGTGCTATTTACTGTCGTTCTAGTGATTTAATATTGTGTGCCTTGTTCTCTAATCTCATAAAGAGGTTAGTAGAGAGTGTTTATTAATAAATACATATATTTTATATATACCTGGTGTGGTTCTCCTTTCATTTGGTCATTCAGGAGGTTATATACTGGTAAAACAAACTGCTTTACATTCCTTCAAGACTTAGCCTGAAGGCTGCTCTCCATAGCTACCACTAGGATAGCTTTCAATAAAGGTTGTCTTTAACCTAATCATCAATAAGGGTCGTTTGGACTGGTGCAAGGTGCCCACTTTAATTAGTGGACAGCATATACCAGGCCAACTTCTCACAGGTGTAAGGTGACATTTTAAAGATGTGTAAAATCTTAGACAGTGGGCAGTCTAGGCAGAGACACGCATGGGCAGCCGGGATGGCAGCAGCAATACGGACGGCAGGGATGGGGCAAATGCGCCAGCACTGCGGCCAACGCGTCAGCAGTGGAAGCTGGGGATGCTAGATACTTCCAGTGGTTCACCTCTGCATGCTTAGTCAAAGCAAAACTTCTCTTTAGCACGACTACACTTCTGCTGTTTGAACGCTAGGTGGCATGGCTCCCCTTGAAAATGCTCAAATCAGACACGAAGCGATCTGACTGGAAAAGAAGCAAAGATGATATCGCATCCTATTATAACATAAACCACGTTTTAAGTTTGTGTGTGCTTCAAGTGGCTCACACGCATTTTGGTGCGATTGTGAACTGTTATTTTTTAAATATATGCAACCGTTGACCAAATTAATGGACGTTTAAGAGGTTTCCAACCTCATACGCTGCGACAGTGGTGGCACAATTTAGACGCGAGATAGCGTTTGAGTGAGAGAGAATGTGTGAGCGAGAGTGTCTGTGTGTGTGTGAGTTAGTGTGTGTGTGAGAGAAAGAGCGCGAGCCAGAACAGCGCGTGCCAGAAGATAACAAGCGCGGGCGCGCTAATTTGAAACAGATGGCCCATGCGCACCGCTGCTCGCTCCCGCAAGGTGGATGCCAGCCACACGCACGAGTCTCAGAAAGTGCAGACCGATTCCAAGAGGTCATCTCCTAGAGCAGCGCATGCGCGCTGCGCTAGGCTCGACCTTAACAACACGTTACCACTGTGAGGCTACGAAGAGTACGGATAACCAAACCCCTACCCAGGCGTCACTCCTCTGTGCACCAAAGACCTGACTAGGTACCTGTCCTGCGGAATGACTTCACCTCGCAAAGATATTCAGAACATACACGCACACTCTGGAAATAATGCCTGCTAGTGCCTGGCTGCCTGCTCCTACAGTCGAATGGCGGATTGGAAGGGCCCGTAGATGGGGGGCAGCGCCCACGCACTAGCATCCGGACTACTGCAGCTTCTAAGCGCTCTAGATGGCAAGCGTCATTGCTACTCAAGTTAATGGTTCTTTTTAATCTCCCTCAGAAGACTGACAGGATAAGACGATTTTGCGCACATACCCTCACTAAGTTCTCCTCCACCATTACATGCTTTTGATGACCCTGGTATAATCGAAGAACTTGCACCTTTTGGGTGTTTTCCTTTTTGTAGATAAAACTGTCTAGGATCTGATTATTGGATTCTTGCCTTCCTTGAGTGGCACATAGAGCTGACCCAAGGGCCCGGCTTGGCTCTAAGAGCCTTAACAAGAGCCGAGTCAACAACATATTTAGCATGTAATTGTGCAACAACTGTTGAGTGTGATAGAGACTTTTCGAAATTCAAAAACATACAAGGCGTTTCACTTTACATCATTAGATTGTATAACTGCATTGAGTGTTATTTAATAAAAATGATAGTTTCTAAACATGAGCTTAGCAGCATTCATACCCAACCCCCACGATCCTGTTACAATGCCGTTAGTAAACCAATGGGCAGATCCGTTTTCATGTGTCCTCTATATGTGACACAAATTGTCATTATAGATGGAGCAATGTAAAGTCTAGTAAAACTTAGGTTCTTCTCGGCTCACATCCTGAACTGATGTATTTCAAGGCGCTCATATTTTAATGGTGATATGTTTTGGCACATATTTTGAAAGGTTATATCCTTTGGCAGGTGTACCTTTCTAGCATATATAATGATGCAGTCTCTGGTACATGTTTTGTTGGGTGGGGTCTCTGGTGCATATGTTGTTGGGTGGGGACACTGGTGCATACTTTGTTGGGTGGGGCTTCTGGTGCATATGTTGTTGGGTGGGGACACTGGTGCATTCTTTGTTGGGTGGGGCCGCTGGTGCATGTGTTGGTGGGTGGGGCCTCTGGTGCATATTTTGTTGGGTGGGGCCTCTGGTGCATATGTTGTTGGGTGTGGCCTCTGGTGCATATTTTGTTGGGTGGGGCCTCTGGTGCATATTTTGTTAGGTGGGGCCACTGGTGCATACTTTATTGGGTGGGGCACTGGTGCATAATTTGTTGGGTGGGGCCTCTGATACATATGTTGTTGGGTGGAACCTCTGGTGCATATGTTGTTGGGTGGGGCTTCTGGTGCATATTTTGTTGGGTGGGGCCTCTGGTGCATATGTTGTTGGGTGGGGCCTCTGGTGCATATTTTGTTGGGTGTGGCCTCTGGTGCATATTTTGTTGGGTGGGGCCTCTGGTGCATATGTTGTTGGGTGTGGCCTCTGGTGCATATTGTGTTGGGTGGGGCCTCTGGTGCATATGTTGTTGGGTGGGGCTTCTGGTGCATATTTTGTTGGGTGGGGCCTCTGGTGCATATGTCGCTGGGTGGGGCCTCTGGTGCATATTTTGTTGGGTGGGGCCTCTGGTGCATATGTTGTTGGGTGGGGCCTCTGGTGCATATGTTGTTGGGTGGGACCGCTGGTGCATATTTTGTTGGGTGGGGCCTCTTCTGGTGCATATGTTGTTGGGTGGGGCCTCTGGTGCATATGTTGTTGGGTGGGGCCTCTGGTGCATATTTTGTTGGGTGGGCCTCTGGTGCATATGTTGTTGGGTGGGGCCTCTGGTGCATACTTTGTTGGGTGTGGCCTCTGCTGCATATTGTGTTGGGTGGGGCCACTGGTGCATACTTTGTTGGGTGGGGCACTGGTGCATATTTTGTTGGGTGGGGCCTCTGGTGCATATGTTGTTGGGTGGGACCTCTGGTGCATATGTTGTTGGGTGGGGCCTCTGGTGCATATGTTGTTGGGTGGGGCCTCTGGTGCATATGTTGTTGGGTGGGGCCTCTGTTGCATATTTTGTTGGGTGGGGCCACTGGTGCATATTTTGTTGGGTGGGGCCACTGGTGCATATGTTGATGGGTGGGGCCTCTGGTGCATATGTTGTTGGGTGGGGCCACTGGTGCATATGTTGTTGGGTGGGGCCTCTGGTGCATATGTTGTTGGGTGGGGCCTCGGGTGCATACATTGTTGGGTGGGGCCTCTGGTGCATATGTTGTTGGGTGGGGCCTCTGGCGCATATTTTGTTGGGTGGGGCCTCTGGTGCATATTTTGTTGGGTGGGGCCTCTGGTGCATATGTTGTTGGGTGTGGCCTCTGGTGCATGTGCTGTTGGGTGGGGCCTCTGGTGCATGTGGTGTTGGGTGGGGCCTCTGGTGCATGTGTTGTTGGGTGGGGCCTCTGCTGCATGTGCTGTTGGGTGGGACCTCTGGTGCATGTGCTGTTGGGTGGGGCCTCTGGTGCATATTTTGTTGGGTGGGCCTCTGGTGCATATGTTGTTGGGTGGGGCCTCTGGTGCATACTTTGTTGGGTGTGGCCTCTGCTGCATATTGTGTTGGGTGGGGCCACTGGTGCATACTTTGTTGGGTGGGGCACTGGTGCATATTTTGTTGGGTGGGGCCTCTGGTGCATATGTTGTTGGGTGGGGCCTCTGGTGCATATGTTGTTGGGTGGGGCCTCTGGTGCATATTTTGTTGGGTGGGCCTCTGGTGCATATGTTGTTGGGTGGGGCCTCTGGTGCATACTTTGTTGGGTGTGGCCTCTGCTGCATATTGTGTTGGGTGGGGCCACTGGTGCATACTTTGTTGGGTGGGGCACTGGTGCATATTTTGTTGGGTGGAGCCTCTGGTGCATATGTTGTTGGGTGGGACCTCTGGTGCATATGTTGTTGGGTGGGGCCTCTGGTGCATATGTTGTTGGGTGGGGCCTCTGGTGCATATGTTGTTGGGTGGGGCCTCTGTTGCATATTTTGTTGGGTGGGGCCTCTGGTGCATATTTTGTTGGGTGGGGCCACTGGTGCATATTTTGTTGGGTGGGACCACTGGTGCATATTTTGTTGGGTGCGGCCCCTGGTGCCTATGTTGTTGGGTGGGGCCTCTGGTGCATATTGTGTTGGGTGGGGCCACTGGTGCATATTTTGTTGGGTGGGGCCACTGGTGCATATTTTGTTGGGTGGGGCCTCTGGTGCATATTTTGTTGGGTGGGGCCTCTGGTGCATATTTTGTTGGGTGGGACTACTGGTGCATATTTTGTTGGGTGGGACCACTGGTGCATATTTGGTTGGGTGGGGCCACTGGTGCATATTTTGTTGGGTGGGGCCTCTGGTGCATATTTTGTTTGGTGGGGCCTCTGGTGCATATTTTGTTTGGTGGGGCCTCTGGTGCATATTTTGTTTGGTGCGGCCTCTGGTGCATATGTTGTTGGGTGGGACCTCTGTGGCATATTTTGTTGGGTGGGGCCTCTGGTGCATATGTTGTTGGGTGGGGCCTCTGGTGCATATGTTGTAGGGTGGGGCCTCTGGTGCATATTTTGTTGGGTGGCGTCTCTGGTGCATATTGTGTTGGGTGGGGCCTCTGGTGCATATTTTGTTTGGTGGGGCCTCTGGTGCATATGTTGTTGTGTGGCGTCTCTGGTGCATATTTTGTTTGGTGGCGTCTCTGGTGCATATTGTGTTGGGTGGGGCCTCTGGTGCATATGTTGTTGGGTGGCGTCTCTGGTGCATATTTTGTTGGGTGGGGCCTCTGGTGCATATTTTATGGGTGGGGCCTCTGGTGCATATGTTGTTGGGTGGGGCCACTGGTGCATACTTTGTTGGGTGGGGCCTCTGCTGCCTATGTTGTTGGGTGGGGCCTCTGGTGCATATGTTGTTGGGTGGCATCTCTGGTGCATATTTTGTTGGGTGGGGCCTCTGGTGCATATGTTGTTGGGTGGCGTCTCTGGTGCATATTTTATGGGTGGGGCCTCTGGTGCATATGTTGTTGGGTGGGCCACTGGTGCATACTTTGTTGGGTGGGGCCTCTGGTGTTTATGTTGTTGGGTGGGGCCTCTGGTGCATATGTTGTTGGGTGGCGTCTCTGGTGCATATTTTGTTGGGTGGGGCCACTGGTGCATACTTTGTTGGGTGGGGCCTCTGCTGCCTATGTTGTTGGGTGGGGCCTCTGGGGCATATGTTGTTGGGTGGGACCTCTGGTGCATATGTTGTTGGGTGTGGCCTCTGGTGCATATTTTGTTGGGTGGGGCCTCTGGTGCATATTTTGTTAGGTGGGGCCACTGGTGCATACTTTATTGGGTGGGGCACTGGTGCATAATTTGTTGGGTGGGGCCTCTGATACATATGTTGTTGGGTGGAACCTCTGGTGCATATGTTGTTGGGTGGGGCTTCTGGTGCATATTTTGTTGGGTGGGGCCTCTGGTGCATATGTTGTTGGGTGGGGCCTCTGGTGCATATTTTGTTGGGTGTGGCCTCTGGTGCATATTTTGTTGGGTGGGGCCTCTGGTGCATATGTTGTTGGGTGTGGCCTCTGGTGCATATTGTGTTGGGTGGGGCCTCTGGTGCATATGTTGTTGGGTGGGGCTTCTGGTGCATATTTTGTTGGGTGGGGCCTCTGGTGCATATGTCGCTGGGTGGGGCCTCTGGTGCATATTTTGTTGGGTGGGGCCTCTTCTGGTGCATATGTTGTTGGGTGGGGCCTCTGGTGCATATGTTGTTGGGTGGGGCCTCTGGTGCATATTTTGTTGGGTGGGCCTCTGGTGCATATGTTGTTGGGTGGGGCCTCTGGTGCATACTTTGTTGGGTGTGGCCTCTGCTGCATATTGTGTTGGGTGGGGCCACTGGTGCATACTTTGTTGGGTGGGGCACTGGTGCATATTTTGTTGGGTGGGGCCTCTGGTGCATATGTTGTTGGGTGGGACCTCTGGTGCATATGTTGTTGGGTGGGGCCTCTGGTGCATATGTTGTTGGGTGGGGCCTCTGGTGCATATGTTGTTGGGTGGGGCCTCTGTTGCATATTTTGTTGGGTGGGGCCACTGGTGCATATTTTGTTGGGTGGGGCCACTGGTGCATATGTTGATGGGTGGGGCCTCTGGTGCATATGTTGTTGGGTGGGGCCTCTGGTGCATATGTTGTTGGGTGGGGCCACTGGTGCATATGTTGTTGGGTGGGGCCTCTGGTGCATATGTTGTTGGGTGGGGCCTCGGGTGCATACTTTGTTGGGTGCGGCCTCTGGTGCATATGTTGTTGGGTGGGGCCTCTGGCGCATATTTTGTTGGGTGGGGCCTCTGGTGCATATTTTGTTGGGTGGGGCCTCTGGTGCATATGTTGTTGGGTGTGGCCTCTGGTGCATGTGCTGTTGGGTGGGGCCTCTGGTGCATGTGTTGTTGGGTGGGGCCTCTGGTGCATGTGTTGTTGGGTGGGGCCTCTGCTGCATGTGCTGTTGGGTGGGACCTCTGGTGCATGTGCTGTTGGGTGGGGCCTCTGGTGCATATTTTGTTGGGTGGGCCTCTGGTGCATATGTTGTTGGGGGGGCCTCTGGTGCATACTTTGTTGGGTGTGGCCTCTGCTGCATATTGTTTTGGGTGGGGCCACTGGTGCATACTTTGTTGGGTGGGGCACTGGTGCATATTTTGTTGGGTGGGGCCTCTGGTGCATTGTTGTTGGGTGGGGCCTCTGGTGCATATGTTGTTGGGTGGGGCCTCTGGTGCATATTTTGTTGGGTGGGCCTCTGGTGCATATGTTGTTGGGTGGGGCCTCTGGTGCATACTTTGTTGGGTGTGGCCTCTGCTGCATATTGTGTTGGGTGGGGCCACTGGTGCATATTTTGTTGGGTGGGACCACTGGTGCATATTTTGTTGGGTGCGGCCCCTGGTGCCTATGTTGTTGGGTGGGGCCTCTGGTGCATATTGTGTTGGGTGGGGCCACTGGTGCATATTTTGTTGGGTGGGGCCACTGGTGCATATTTTGTTGGGTGGGGCCTCTGGTGCATATTTTGTTGGGTGGGGCCTCTGGTGCATATTTTGTTGGGTGGGACTACTGGTGCATATTTTGTTGGGTGGGACCACTGGTGCATATTTGGTTGGGTGGGGCCACTGGTGCATATTTTGTTGGGTGGGGCCTCTGGTGCATATTTTGTTTGGTGGGGCCTCTGGTGCATATTTTGTTTGGTGGGGCCTCTGGTGCATATTTTGTTTGGTGCGGCCTCTGGTGCATATGTTGTTGGGTGGGACCTCTGTGGCATATTTTGTTGGGTGGGGCCTCTGGTGCATATGTTGTTGGGTGGGGCCTCTGGTGCATATGTTGTAGGGTGGGGCCTCTGGTGCATATGTTGTAGGGTGGGGCCTCTGGTGCCTATGTTGTTGGGTGGGGCCTCTGGTGCATATTTTGTTGGGTGGGGCCTGTGGTGCATATGTTGTTGGGTGGGGCCTCTGGTGCATATTTTGTTGGGTGGCGTCTCTGGTGCATATTGTGTTGGGTGGGGCCTCTGGTGCATATTTTGTTTGGTGGGGCCTCTGGTGCATATGTTGTTGGGTGGCGTCTCTGGTGCATATTTTGTTGGGTGGCATCTCTGGTGCATATTGTGTTGGGTGGGGCCTCTGGTGCATATGTTGTTGGGTGGCGTCTCTGGTGCATATTTTGTTGGGTGGGGCCTCTGGTGCATATTTTATGGGTGGGGCCTCTGGTGCATATGTTGTTGGGTGGGGCCACTGGTGCATACTTTGTTGGGTGGGGCCTCTGCTGCCTATGTTGTTGGGTGGGGCCTCTGGTGCATATGTTGTTGGGTGGCGTCTCTGGTGCATATTTTGTTGGGTGGGGCTTCTGGTGCATATGTTGTTGGGTGGCGTCTCTGGTGCATATTTTATGGGTGGGGCCTCTGGTGCATATGTTGTTGGGTGGGGCCACTGGTGCATACTTTGTTGGGTGGGGCCTCTGCTGCCTATGTTGTTGGGTGGGGCCTCTGGGGCATATGTTGTTGGGTGGGACCTCTGGTGCATATGTTGTTGGGTGGCGTCTCTGGTGCATATGTTGTTGGGTGGGGCCTCTGGTGCATATTTTATGGGTGGGGCCTCTGGTGCATATGTTGTTGGGGGCCACTGGTGCATACTTTGTTGGGTGGGGCCTCTGGTGCCTATGTTGTTGGGTGGGGCCTCTGGTGCATATGTTGTTGGGTGGCGTCTCTGGTGCATATTTTGTTGGGTGGGGCCTCTGGTGCATATGTTGTTGGGTGGGGCCTCTGGTGCATATGTTGTTGGGTGGCGTCTCTGGTGCATATTTTGTTGGGTGGGGCCTCTGGTGCATATGTTGTTGGGTGGCGTCTCTGGTGCATATTTTGTTGGGTGGCGTCTCTGGTGCATATTGTGTTGGGTGGGGCCTCTGGTGCATATGTTGTTGGGTGGCGTCTCTGGTGCATATTTTGTTGGGTGGGGCCTCTGGTGCATATTTTATGAGTGGGGCCTCTGGTGCATATGTTGTTGGGTGGGGCCACTGGTGCATACTTTGTTGGGTGGGGCCTCTGCTGCCTATGTTGTTGGGTGGGGCCTCTGGTGCATATGTTGTTGGGTGGCATCTCTGGTGCATATTTTGTTGGGTGGGGCCTCTGGTGCATATGTTGTTGGGTGGCGTCTCTGGTGCATATTTTATGGGTGGGGCCTCTGGTGCATATGTTGTTGGGTGGGCCACTGGTGCATACTTTGTTGGGTGGGGCCTCTGGTGCCTATGTTGTTGGGTGGGGCCTCTGGTGCATATGTTGTTGGGTGGCGTCTCTGGTGCATATTTTGTTGGGTGGGGCTTCTGGTGCATATGTTGTTGGGTGGCGTCTCTGGTGCATATTTTGTTGGGTGGGCCTCTGGTGCATATGTTGTTGGGTGGGGCCTCTGGTGCATACTTTGTTGGGTGTGGCCTCTGCTGCATATTGTGTTGGGTGGGGCCACTGGTGCATACTTTGTTGGGTGGGGCACTGGTGCATATTTTGTTGGGTGGGGCCTCTGGTGCATATGTTGTTGGGTGGGACCTCTGGTGCATATGTTGTTGGGTGGGGCCTCTGGTGCATATGTTGTTGGGTGGGGCCTCTGGTGCATATGTTGTTGGGTGGGGCCTCTGTTGCATATTTTGTTGGGTGGGGCCACTGGTGCATATTTTGTTGGGTGGGGCCACTGGTGCATATGTTGATGGGTGGGGCCTCTGGTGCATATGTTGTTGGGTGGGGCCTCTGGTGCATATGTTGTTGGGTGGGGCCACTGGTGCATATGTTGTTGGGTGGGGCCTCTGGTGCATATGTTGTTGGGTGGGGCCTCGGGTGCATACTTTGTTGGGTGCGGCCTCTGGTGCATATGTTGTTGGGTGGGGCCTCTGGCGCATATTTTGTTGGGTGGGGCCTCTGGTGCATATTTTGTTGGGTGGGGCCTCTGGTGCATATGTTGTTGGGTGTGGCCTCTGGTGCATGTGCTGTTGGGTGGGGCCTCTGGTGCATGTGTTGTTGGGTGGGGCCTCTGGTGCATGTGTTGTTGGGTGGGGCCTCTGCTGCATGTGCTGTTGGGTGGGACCTCTGGTGCATGTGCTGTTGGGTGGGGCCTCTGGTGCATATTTTGTTGGGTGGGCCTCTGGTGCATATGTTGTTGGGGGGGCCTCTGGTGCATACTTTGTTGGGTGTGGCCTCTGCTGCATATTGTTTTGGGTGGGGCCACTGGTGCATACTTTGTTGGGTGGGGCACTGGTGCATATTTTGTTGGGTGGGGCCTCTGGTGCATTGTTGTTGGGTGGGGCCTCTGGTGCATATGTTGTTGGGTGGGGCCTCTGGTGCATATTTTGTTGGGTGGGCCTCTGGTGCATATGTTGTTGGGTGGGGCCTCTGGTGCATACTTTGTTGGGTGTGGCCTCTGCTGCATATTGTGTTGGGTGGGGCCACTGGTGCATATTTTGTTGGGTGGGACCACTGGTGCATATTTTGTTGGGTGCGGCCCCTGGTGCCTATGTTGTTGGGTGGGGCCTCTGGTGCATATTGTGTTGGGTGGGGCCACTGGTGCATATTTTGTTGGGTGGGGCCACTGGTGCATATTTTGTTGGGTGGGGCCTCTGGTGCATATTTTGTTGGGTGGGGCCTCTGGTGCATATTTTGTTGGGTGGGACTACTGGTGCATATTTTGTTGGGTGGGACCACTGGTGCATATTTGGTTGGGTGGGGCCACTGGTGCATATTTTGTTGGGTGGGGCCTCTGGTGCATATTTTGTTTGGTGGGGCCTCTGGTGCATATTTTGTTTGGTGGGGCCTCTGGTGCATATTTTGTTTGGTGCGGCCTCTGGTGCATATGTTGTTGGGTGGGACCTCTGTGGCATATTTTGTTGGGTGGGGCCTCTGGTGCATATGTTGTTGGGTGGGGCCTCTGGTGCATATGTTGTAGGGTGGGGCCTCTGGTGCATATGTTGTAGGGTGGGGCCTCTGGTGCCTATGTTGTTGGGTGGGGCCTCTGGTGCATATTTTGTTGGGTGGGGCCTGTGGTGCATATGTTGTTGGGTGGGGCCTCTGGTGCATATTTTGTTGGGTGGCGTCTCTGGTGCATATTGTGTTGGGTGGGGCCTCTGGTGCATATTTTGTTTGGTGGGGCCTCTGGTGCATATGTTGTTGGGTGGCGTCTCTGGTGCATATTTTGTTGGGTGGCATCTCTGGTGCATATTGTGTTGGGTGGGGCCTCTGGTGCATATGTTGTTGGGTGGCGTCTCTGGTGCATATTTTGTTGGGTGGGGCCTCTGGTGCATATTTTATGGGTGGGGCCTCTGGTGCATATGTTGTTGGGTGGGGCCACTGGTGCATACTTTGTTGGGTGGGGCCTCTGCTGCCTATGTTGTTGGGTGGGGCCTCTGGTGCATATGTTGTTGGGTGGCGTCTCTGGTGCATATTTTGTTGGGTGGGGCTTCTGGTGCATATGTTGTTGGGTGGCGTCTCTGGTGCATATTTTATGGGTGGGGCCTCTGGTGCATATGTTGTTGGGTGGGGCCACTGGTGCATACTTTGTTGGGTGGGGCCTCTGCTGCCTATGTTGTTGGGTGGGGCCTCTGGGGCATATGTTGTTGGGTGGGACCTCTGGTGCATATGTTGTTGGGTGGCGTCTCTGGTGCATATGTTGTTGGGTGGGGCCTCTGGTGCATATTTTATGGGTGGGGCCTCTGGTGCATATGTTGTTGGGGGCCACTGGTGCATACTTTGTTGGGTGGGGCCTCTGGTGCCTATGTTGTTGGGTGGGGCCTCTGGTGCATATGTTGTTGGGTGGCGTCTCTGGTGCATATTTTGTTGGGTGGGGCCTCTGGTGCATATGTTGTTGGGTGGGGCCTCTGGTGCATATGTTGTTGGGTGGCGTCTCTGGTGCATATTTTGTTGGGTGGGGCCTCTGGTGCATATGTTGTTGGGTGGCGTCTCTGGTGCATATTTTGTTGGGTGGCGTCTCTGGTGCATATTGTGTTGGGTGGGGCCTCTGGTGCATATGTTGTTGGGTGGCGTCTCTGGTGCATATTTTGTTGGGTGGGGCCTCTGGTGCATATTTTATGAGTGGGGCCTCTGGTGCATATGTTGTTGGGTGGGGCCACTGGTGCATACTTTGTTGGGTGGGGCCTCTGCTGCCTATGTTGTTGGGTGGGGCCTCTGGTGCATATGTTGTTGGGTGGCATCTCTGGTGCATATTTTGTTGGGTGGGGCCTCTGGTGCATATGTTGTTGGGTGGCGTCTCTGGTGCATATTTTTATGGGTGGGGCCTCTGGTGCATATGTTGTTGGGTGGGCCACTGGTGCATACTTTGTTGGGTGGGGCCTCTGGTGCCTATGTTGTTGGGTGGGGCCTCTGGTGCATATGTTGTTGGGTGGCGTCTCTGGTGCATATTTTGTTGGGTGGGGCTTCTGGTGCATATGTTGTTGGGTGGCGTCTCTGGTGCATATTTTGTTGGGTGGCGTCTCTGGTGCATATTGTGTTGGGTGGGGCCTCTGGTGCATATTTTATTTGGTGAGGCCTCTGGTGCATATGTTGTTGGGTGGGGCCTCTGGGGCATATGTTGTTGGGTGGGACCTCTGGTGCATATGTTGTTGGGTGGCGTCTCTGGTGCATATTGTGTTGGGTGAGGCCTCTGGTGCATATTTGGTTTAGTGGGGCCTCTGGTGCATTTGTTGTTGGGTGGGGCCTCTGGTGCATATGTTGTTGGGTGGGGCCTCTGGTGCATATGTTGTTGAGTGGCTTCTCTGGTGCATATTTTGTTGGGTGGCGTCTCTGGTGCATATTGTGTTGGGTGGGGCCTCTAGTGCATATTTTGTTTGGTGGGGCCTCTGGTGCATATTTTGTTGGGTGGGGCCTCTGGTGCATATATTGTTGGGTGGGGCCTCTGGTGCATATGTTGTTGGGTGCGGCCTGTGGTGCATATGTTGTTGGGTGGGGCCTCTGGTGCATATGTTGGGTGCGGTCTCTGCTGCATATGTTGTTGGGTGGCGTCTCTGGTACCTATGTTGTTGGGTGGGGCCTCTGGTGCATATGTTGTTGGGTGCGGCCTCTTGTGCATATGTTGTTGGGTGGGGCCTCTGGTGCATATTTTGTTGGGTGGGGCCTCTGGTGCATATGTTGTTGGGTGGGGCCTCTGGTGCATATGTTGTTGGGTGGGGCCTCTGGTGCATATGTTGTTGGATGTGGCCACTGGTGCATATGTTGGGTGCGGCCTCTGGTGCATATGTTGTTGGGTGGGGCCTCTGGTGCATATGTTGTTGGGTGGGGCCTCTGGTGCATATGTTGTTGGGTGGGGCCTCTGGTGCCTATTTTGTTGGGTGGCGTCTCTGGTGCATATTTTGTTGGGTGGCGTCTCTGGTGCATATTGTGTTGGGTGGGGCCTCTGGTGCATATTTTGTTTGGTGCGGCCTCTGGTGCATATGTTGTTGGGTACGGCCTCTGGTGCATATGTTGTTGGGTGGGGCCTCTGGTGCATATGTTGTTGGGTGGGGCCTCTGGTGCATATGTTGTTGGGTGGGGCTTCTGGTGCATATGTTGTTGGGTGCGGCCTCTGGTGCATATTTTGTTGGGTGGCGTCTCTGGTGCATATGTTGGTGGGTGCGGCATTAGGTGCATATGTTGTTGGGTGGGGCCTCTGGTGCATATGTTGTTGGGTGGGGCCTCTGGTGCATATGTTGTTGGGTGGCATCTCTGGTGCATATTTTGTTGGGTGGGGCCTCTGGTGCATATGTTGTTGGGTGGGGCCACTGGTGCATACTTTGTTGGGTGGGGCCTCTGCTGCCTATGTTGTTGGGTGGGGCCTCTGGGGCATATGTTGTTGGGTGGGACCTCTGGTGCATATGTTGTTGGGTGGCGTCTCTGGTGCATATTTTATGGGTGGGGCCTCTGGTGCATATGTTGTTGGGGGGCCACTGGTGCATACTTTGTTGGGTGGGGCCTCTGGTGCCTATGTTGTTGGGTGGGGCCTCTGGTGCATATGTTGTTGGGTGGCGTCTCTGGTGCATATTTTGTTGGGTGGGGCCTCTGGTGCATATGTTGTTGGGTGGGGCCTCTGGTGCATTTGTTGTTGGGTGGCGTCTCTGGTGCATATTTTGTTGGGTGGGGCCTCTGGTGCATATGTTGTTGGGTGGCGTCTCTGGTGCATATTTTGTTGGGTGGGGCTTCTGGTGCATATGTTGTTGGGTGGCGTCTCTGGTGCATATTTTGTTGGGTGGCGTCTCTGGTGCATATTGTGTTGGGTGGGGCCTCTGGTGCATATTTTGTTTGGTGGGGCCTCTGGTGCATATGTTGTTGGGTGGCGTCTCTGGTGCATATTTTGTTGGGTGGCGTCTCTGGTGCATATTGTGTTGGGTGGGGCCTCTGGTGCATATGTTGTTGGGTGGCGTCTCTGGTGCATATTTTGTTGGGTGGGGCCTCTGGTGCATATTTTATGGGTGGGGCCTCTGGTGCATATGTTGTTGGGTGGGGCCACTGGTGCATACTTTGTTGGGTGGGGCCTCTGCTGCCTATGTTGTTGGGTGGGGCCTCTGGTGCATATGTTGTTGGGTGGCATCTCTGGTGCATATTTTGTTGGGTGGGGCCTCTGGTGCATATGTTGTTGGGTGGCGTCTCTGGTGCATATTTTATGGGTGGGGCCTCTGGTGCATATGTTGTTGGGTGGGCCACTGGTGCATACTTTGTTGGGTGGGGCCACTGGTGCCTATGTTGTTGGGTGGGGCCTCTGGTGCATATGTTGTTGGGTGGCGTCTCTGGTGCATATTTTGTTGGGTGGGGCTTCTGGTGCATATGTTGTTGGGTGGCGTCTCTGGTGCATATTTTGTTGGGTGGCGTCTCTGGTGCATATTGTGTTGGGTGGGGCCTCTGGTGCATATTTTATTTGGTGAGGCCTCTGGTGCATATGTTGTTGGGTGGGGCCTCTGGGGCATATGTTGTTGGGTGGGACCTCTGGTGCATATGTTGTTGGGTGGCGTCTCTGGTGCATATTGTGTTGGGTGGGGCCTCTGGTGCATATTTGGTTTAGTGGGGCCTCTGGTGCATTTGTTGTTGGGTGGGGCCTCTGGTGCATATGTTGTTGGGTGGGGCCTCTGGTGCATATGTTGTTGAGTGGCTTCTCTGGTGCATATTTTGTTGGGTGGCGTCTCTGGTGCATATTGTGTTGGGTGGGGCCTCTGGTGCATATTTTGTTTGGTGGGGCCTCTGGTGCATATTTTGTTGGGTGGGGCCTCTGGTGCATATGTTGTTGGGTGCGGCCTCTGGTGCATATGTTGTTGGGTGGGGCCTCTGGTGCATATGTTGGGTGCGGCCTCTGCTGCATATGTTGTTGGGTGGCGTCTCTGGTACCTATGTTGTTGGGTGGGGCCTCTGGTGCATATGTTGTTGGGTGCGGCCTCTGGTGCATATGTTGTTGGGTCGGGCCTCTGGTGCATATTTTGTTGGGTGGGGCCTCTGGTGCATATGTTGTTGGGTGGGGCCTCTGGTGCATGTATTGTTGGGTGGGGCCTCTGGTGCATATGTTGTTGGGTAGCGTCTCTGGTGCATATTTTGTTGGGTGGGGCCTCTGGTGCATATTTTGTTTGGTGGGGCCTCTGGTGCATATGTTGTTGGGTGGCGTCTCTGGTGCATATTTCGTTGGGTGGGGCCTCTGGTGCATATTTTATGGGTGGGGCCTCTGGTGCATATGTTGTTGGGTGGGGCCTCTGGTGCATATGTTGTTGGGTGGGGCCACTGGTGCATATTTTGTTGGGTGGGGCCTCTGCTGCCTATGTTGTTGGGTGGGGCCTCTGGTGCATATGTTGTTGGGTGGCATCTCTGGTGCATATTTTGTTGGTTGGGGCCTCTGGTGCATGTGTTGTTGGGTGGGGCCTCTGGTGCATATGTTGTTGGGTGGCGTCTCTGGTGCATATTTTGTTGGGTGGGGCCTCTGGTGCATATTTTATGGGTGGGGCCTCTGGTGCATATGTTGTTGGGTGGGGTCACTGGTGCATACTTTGTTGGGTGGGGCCTCTGCTGCCTATGTTGTTGGGTGGGGCCTCTGGTGCATATGTTGTTGGGTGGCATTTCTGGTGCATATTTTGTTGGGTGGGGCCTCTGGTGCATATGTTGTTGGGTGGCGTCTCTGGTGCATATTTTATGGGTGGGGCCTCTGGTGCATATGTTGTTGGGGGGGCCACTGGTGCATACTTTGTTGGGTGGGGTCTCTGGGGCCTATGTTGTTGGGTGGGGCCTCTGGTGCATATGTTGTTGGGTGGCGTCTCTGGTGCATATTTTGTTGGGTGGGGCCTCTGGTGCATATGTTGTTGGGTGGGTCCTCTGGTGCATATGTTTTTGGGTGGCGTCTCTGGTGCATATTTTGTTGGGTGGGGCCTCTGGTGCATATGTTGTTGGGTGGCGTGTCTGGTGCATATTTTGTTGGGGGGGCTTCTGGTGCATATGTTGTTGGGTGGCGTCTCTGGTGCATATTTTGTTGGGTGGCGTCTCTGGTGCATATTGTGTTGGGTGGGGCCTCTGGTGCATATTTTGTTTGGTGGGGCCTCTGGTGGATATGTTGTTGGGTGGCGTCTCTGGTGCATATTTTGTTGGGTGGCTTCTCTGGTGCATATTGTGTTGGGTGGGGCCTCTGGTGCATATGTTGTTCGGTGGCGTCTCTGGTGCATATTTTGTTGGGTGGGGCCTCTGGTGCATATTTTATGGGTGGGGCCTCTGGTGCATATGTTGTTGGGTGGGGCCACTGGTGCATACTTTGTTGGGTGGGGCCTCTGGTGCATATGTTGTTGGGTGGCGTCTCTGGTGCATATTTTATGGGTGGGGCCTCTGGTGCATATGTTGTTGGGGGGGCCACTGGTGCATACTTTGTTGGGTGGGGCCTCTGGTGCCTATGTTGTTGGGTAGGGCCTCTGGTGCATATGTTGTTGGGTGGCGTCTCTGGTGCATATTTTGTTGGGTGGGGCCTCTGGTGCATATGTTGTTGGGTGGCGTCTCTGGTGCATATTTTATGGGTGGGGCCTCTGGTGCATATGTTGTTGGGGGGGCCACTGGTGCATACTTTGTTGGGTGGGGCCTCTGGTGCCTATGTTGTTGGGTAGGGCCTCTGGTGCATATGTTGTTGGGTGGCGTCTCTGGTGCATATTTTGTTGGGTGGGGCCTCTGGTGCATATGTTGTTGGGTGGGGCATCTGGTGCATATATTGTTGGGTGGCGTCTCTGGTGCATATTTTGTTGGGTGGGGCCTCTGGTGCATATGTTGTTGGGTGGCGTCTCTGGTGCATATTTTGTTGGGTGGGGCTTCTGGTGCATATGTTGTTGGGTGGCGTCTCTGGTGCATATTTTGTTGGGTGGCGTCTCTGGTGCATATTGTGTTGGGTGGGGCCTCTGGTGCATATTGTGTTTGGTGAGGCCTCTGGTGCATATGTTGTTGGGTGGGGCCTCTGGGGCATATGTTGTTGGGTGGGACCTCTGGTGCATATGTTGTTGGGTGGCGTCTCTGGTGCATATTGTGTTGGGTGGGGCCTCTGGTGCATATTTGGTTTAGTGGGGCCTCTGGTGCATTTGTTGTTGGGTGGGGCCTCTGGTGCATATGTTGTTGGGTGGGGCCTCTGGTGCATATGTTGTTGAGTGGCTTCTCTGGTGCATATTTTGTTGGGTGGCGTCTCTGGTGCATATTGTGTTGGGTGGGGCCTCTGGTGCATATTTTGTTTGGTGGGGCCTCTGGTGCATATTTTGTTGGGTGGGGCCTCTGGTGCATATATTGTTGGGTGGGGCCTCTGGTGCATATGTTGTTGGGTGCGGCCTGTGGTGCATATGTTGTTGGGTGGGGCCTCTGGTGCATATGTTGGGTGCGGTCTCTGCTGCATATGTTGTTGGGTGGCGTCTCTGGTACCTATGTTGTTGGGTGGGGCCTCTGGTGCATATGTTGTTGGGTGGGGCCTCTGGTGCATATGTTGTTGGGTGGGGCCTCTGGTGCATATGTTGTTGGGTGGGGCCTCTGGTGCATATTTTGTTGGGTGGGGCCTCTGGTGCATATGTTGTTGGGTGGGGCCTCTGGTGCATATGTTGTTGGATGTGGCCACTGGTGCATATGTTGGGTGCGGCCTCTGGTGCATATGTTGTTGGGTGGGGCCTCTGGTGCATATGTTGTTGGGTGGGGCCTCTGGTGCATATGTTGTTGGGTGGGGCCTCTGGTTCCTATTTTGTTGGGTGGCGTCTCTGGTGCATATTTTGTTGGGTGGCGTCTCTGGTGCATATTGTGTTGGGTGGGGCCTCTGGTGCATATGTTGTTGGGTGGGGCCTCTGGTGCATATGTTGTTGGGTGACGTCGCTGGTGCATATTTTGTTGGGTGGCATCTCTGGTGCATATTGTGTTGGGTGGGGCCTCTGGTGCATATTTTGTTTGGTGGGGCCTCTGGTGCATATTTTGTTGGGTGGGGCCTCTGGTGCATATGTTGCTGGGTGCGGCCTCTGGTGCATATGTTGTTGGGTGCGGCCTCTGGTGCATATGTTGTTGGGTACGGCCTCTGGTGCATATGTTGTTGGGTGGGGCCTCTGGTGCATATGTTGTTGGGTGGGGCTTCTGGTGCATATGTTGTTGGGTGCGGCCTCTGGTGCATATTTTGTTGGGTGGCGTCTCTGGTGCATATTTTGTTGGGTGGGGCCTCTGGTGCATATTTTGTTTGGTGCGGCCTCTGGTGCATATGTTGGTGGGTGCGGCATTAGGTGCATATGTTGTTGGGTGGGGCCTCTGGTGCATATGTTGTTGGGTGGGGCCTCTGGTGCATATGTTGTTGGGTGGGGCCTCTGGTGCATATGTTGTTGGGTGGGGCCTCTGGTGCATATTTTGTTGGGTGGGGCCTCTGCTGCATATGTTGTTGGGTGGGGCGTCTGCTGCATATGTTGTTCGGTGGCGTCTCTGGTGCATATGTTGTTGGGTGGGGCCTCTGGTGCATATTTTGTTGGGTGGGGCCTCTGGTGCATATGTTGGGTGGCGTCTCTGGTGCATATGTTGATGGGTGGGGCCTCTGGTGCATATGTTGTTGGGTGCGGCCTCTGGTGCATATGTTGTTGGGTGCAGCCACTGGTGCATATGTTGTTGGGTGCGGCCTCTGGTGCATATGTTGTTGGGTGGGGCCTCTGGTGCATATGTTGTTGGGTGGGGCCTCTGGTGCATTTGTTGTTGGGTGGCGTCTCTGGTGCATATGTTGTTTGGTGGGGCCTCTGGTGCATATGTTGTTGGGTGGCGTCTCTGGTGCATATGTTGTTTGGTGGGGCCTCTGGTGCATATGTTGTTGGGTGGGGCCTCTGGTGCATATGTTGTTGGGTGCAGCCACTGGTGCATATGTTGTTGGGTGCGGCCCCTGGTGCCTATGTTGTTGGGTGGGGCCTCTGGTGCATATTTTGTTGGGTGGGTGCTCTGGTGCATATGTTGTTGAGTGGGGCCTCTGGTGCATATGTTGTTGGATGGCGTCTCTGGTGCATATGTTGTTGGGTGCGGCCTCTGGTGCATATTTTGTTGGGTGGGTGCTCTGGTGCATATGATGTTGGGTGGGGCCTCTGGTGCATATGTTGTTGGGTGGGGCCTCTGGTGCATATTTTGTTGGGTGGGTCCTCTGGTGCATATGTTGTTGGGTGGGGCCTCTGGTGCATTTATTTTGATTTATTTATCTATTTATTTATATAGCGCCTGAATCACCCCCGCAGGGTATCTCTGCGCTTGCGGACATATGAGAAAGTGCAGATACTATATGAGACGTCTAAAACAGGAATGTTTTCAGGGACTGAAGTGAAGATGATCCGTGCACTGCCTCAATATAATAGGGAGCGAATTCCAGATTTGGGGGGCAAGGTAAGAAAAGGCCTTCCCCCCCAGTCCTAACCTTGTTAATACGGGGAACTTTGAGAAGGGATCTGGAGCTGGATTGAAGGTCTCTAAGGGGAATATATTGGCTAAGCTTCTCCGCAAGATATGTTGGACCATTGCCATACACCGCCTTATGGATGATGCAGCAAACCTTGAATTTTATACGTTTGCGCACCGGAAGCCAGTGAAGCTGCCGTAGCAGCGGACTCGAAGATGATCTATAGGGAGCATTCAGTACCAGTCGCGCTGCTGTGTTTTGTACTACCTGCAGGCGATCTAACAAGGCCTCATTGGCCGAAATCAATAGAGCATTGCAGTAGTCAAAACGACTCAAGACTAACGTCTGAATGAGAGTCTTCCGTGTATGGTCTGGGAGGAACGGAAATACTCGTCTCAGCAGACTCAATACATGAAAGCATGAGCTTACCATATGAGTCACCTGCTCCTTCATATTCAGACTCTGCTCAATGCGCACCCCTAGATTTTTTACTGATGCCTTCGAGGCGGGGGGGGGCACCCAGCTCACATGGCTACCACTCTGGTGTCCACAACAATGCGGCCTCTCCAAAGAGCACAATCTCTGTTTTCCCGGCATTTAATTGGAGAAAGTTGTTACACATCCACTGAGATATTGCTAGCATGCCGGTGGAGAAGTTGATCTGAGCTGTTGTGGAAGATTTATCAAAGGAGAAGGTAAGCTGGGTGTCGTCCGCGTAAGATATTGGTACGAACCCATATGTCCTCATAAGATTAGCCAAGGGGGCAACATAGATATTGAATAAGGTCGGGCTTAGTCAAGATCCCTGCGGAACTCCCTTGGTCACCTTCTTGGACTTAGTCCTGTAGGGTCCCAGATTGACTGTCTGGGAACGGTCAGAAAGGAAGCTAGTCATCCACCGCAAGGCCTCTCCTTTTATCCCAGATTCCGCTAATCTCCTGAGCAGAATTTGGTGGTCGACTGTGTCGAACGCCGCCGAGAGATCTAATAGCACCAGTAGAGTAAATTGTCCTCTATCTAGTGCTAGCCTGATGTTGTCCGTGACTGCCACTAGGGCTGTCTCCGTACTATGTTTTGGCCTAAAGCCTGATTGTGACACATCCAGGCAGTCTGACGCTTCGACATGAGCTGATAGATGCTTGTTGGTATGCTTTTCCAGAATTTTGCTCAGGA
The DNA here is from genome assembly GCA_963921515.1 of Calotriton arnoldi. Classification (NCBI taxonomy): domain Eukaryota; kingdom Metazoa; phylum Chordata; class Amphibia; order Caudata; family Salamandridae; genus Calotriton; species Calotriton arnoldi. The sequence goes on from CAWUFW010001460.1 coordinate 2,075,067, forward strand.
GCGGTAGGAGGGATATTGGTCGTAAATTTGACATATCTTTCATAGAAGCCTTGGTGTTTTTGCGTAGTGGGATGACCTGTGCTGCCTTCCATTCAGATGGTAAATGACCTTCCTTTAATTACGCATTCAGAAGGGAGCAAATAGGAGCAGACAGTTGTTTTGCGAGGCTCGCCGATATTTTGGCCGGTACAACATCTAGAGGGGAACCAGATTTTACAGTGTGTAATAAGGTTTCTACTTCTTCACAAGTCAGAGGGGGGAAACTCATCAAGGGTATCCCCCTTATACAAGGACGGTGGTCGTAGATCGTGACTGAACTCGTGTTGCCAGCTGTAATGATGTTGTTGTATATAACATCAATTTTCTGCTCAAAATATTCCGCAATAGTGTCACATAAGGCTTGAGAGGGGGTTCTTCCAGGTCACACGCTTTGGGGGTTCGTAAAGGCTTTAAGAATCTGATATAATGCTTTCGGGGCATTCCCTGCCTGGGTTAACTGCTGAGCAATGAAAGTCTTCCGAGCTATTTTGATGTTTTTATGGTACTGGGCAAGGAGAGTCCTATATTTTTCTTTGTCCCTTGTATTGTGGGTCCGTCTCCACCGCCTTTCAAGATTTTTGCAAAGTCCTTTCTCAATTCGTAGTTCAGTAGTAAACCAAGCTGCTTGAACCTCTCTTGACTTACCCATGGAGGTTTTCAGAGGTGCAAGTTGGTCAATCGCAGCTTTTGCCAAAGCATTAAAGCGAGCTAACCCCTCCTCTACCTCTTCGTGCTCCCCATCCCATGACGCTGGGAAGGTGGCTGAAAAAGCCTCAGGGGTGATTTTATGCCACTGTCTAAATGAATGTTTGGAGTTGGAGCCAGCCTTTTCTTGGCCTCTGGGACCCAGAATCTTAAAATCAATAAATGCGTGGTCTGACCAGCTAACTGGTCGGGGGAGTTCACAGACAATATGGGGTGAATTAGTAAAAATAATATCCAGTGTATGGCCAGCTATATGGGTGGGACCATCATTAATCTTGGTTATATCTAATGCTGCGAGGTCGGCAAGGAAAGCCACTACCTCCGCGTTCTCTGCGCACTCACTGTGCACATTAAAGTCTCCGAGTAGGAGAAAATTGTTTTTAGTAGATATAACATGCAGCGCTATAAGTTCCACCAGCTGAATTGAAAAATCCGCGATGGGGCCCGGGGGACGATAAACTAAAGATCCCTTCCAGCTCAGCTGTGGAGTAAGATCTAACCAGAAGACTAAGATTTCAATTTTTTCGTTACTTCGTTGCTCCAGAATGGTAACTGTGACCCAGTCTCTATAGACAATAGCTATCCCTCCTCCCACTTTGTGTTGCCTATCAAGCCTTTGAATCTTATACCCTTCCGGGAGAGCCATAGTAATTGCAGAGATGGAACTAGGTTTTAACCATGTCTCAGTCAGGAAACCTAGATCTGGTTTCTCTGAATCAAGCAGATCCCATATTTCTATTGCATGTTTCGGCAGTGATCTAATATTGCCGAGAAAGCCTTTCCACTCTTGTCTGGGAGATGCACTGATTTTATTTAGCTTCCGTTCTGTCTCCTTAGGAGCGGTGGATGCAGATGTATCGGCATGACCCAACTTGGAAGACTCAAGGTCCATGTCCATGCTCTGAAATCTGCATGTTCTGCATGTGAAAGGGCCCTCTACGTAGCTAAGACTATCCACTCGTTTGTGGAGGTTACACCCCAATTGTAAATGCCCTCTTAGCTTTAGTAAATCGCTACTAGTGTAGGCTATCTTAGTACCTGCTACAGGATCTGGGTTAGAAAGACCAGGGTTCCTGGCTCCTGGCGATGGAAGGGCGCGGACGTGCGCAGACTGGCTTGCCTTTGGCGCGCCCGCTGCGCGCATCCGCTGCGCGTCTGACTGAGCATCCGGTTTTATAGAGGGAGCCGGGGCCGCTAGAACGCCGACCTCCCACGTAGAACCGGAAGTTACCTGATCTCCCTCCACATCAATCGAGTAAACTCGCGGTGGACCGGGGAGAGGTAATTAAAGGTAAGGAGCAGTATTTGAGTGTTTGTAATCACAAAAGGTACCCCACTATATCTTGAGATAACTTAAGATAACCCTGGAGGGATGTTTGATGAAGCGACCTAAATGTTACCCACTGGGTTGTGGCAAAGGAAAAAATTCCTTTTTGTTTTAATTACCCTCACACACCCTAGTGGTGTCATGCTTCATCATCGGGTCACCCTGTCCCCTAAAAGTCAGGGTGGGCTCAACCATATCTCAGGGAGCACTTGTAAGATCTGGCCAGGGGGTCTTATAGAATAAAAATCCTCAGGTTGTTCCCGGTATCCCTTTATTCTTGGAACAGCATGGGATATTAAACAATAGCATATATATAGGGTCAATTGCATGAATTATTGGTCCTAAGACCCTAGTGCCAACATGTTTCAGCCTATCCAATGGCCTATAAAAGGTCCTAGGCTTTCTTCAGGGCTATATGAATATAGAAGTTCCCTCCTGGTATGTGCAGAAGATAATTATCACACTGCTCCAGTGATAAAGAAAGGGCAGATAGCTGCTCCTTTTTCATAAAAAAAAGATACACTTATCTTTAATGTTAAGGATCGTATTCCTTCTTCTACATCTAAAAAAGAAAAAGTGGAGAAACAAAACAAAACACAGCAACTCAATACTGTAGTTATCGTTGTCTCCCCCAGGTGATGTGCATATGAAATCCACCCATGCTCATCCATTTTTCTGGGTGAATCCAGTCATTAATCCTCAAAAGTGTCCATTAATCACACCTTCTTGTTATCTCATAATTATATCACTATTGTGACTAATAAGTGATATTTATTGTGTTGTGGCGATACTTATCGCATTCTATCCTTATTCTGTACCAGTGTACTAATAATTGCTTTAGAAATGTCCGCATTCCTTTAACTTCAAATCACGTCAAAGTTTAAAAACAGCCATCCATCGTGCACACACACTTTATAAACATTCCTCTCGCCCTTACCCCAATCTGGGAGAGGTAACACTTCACGGGGATATAGTCAGAGGGGTAGCCCTTTAGTCAAACACTAGATGTAGTGTTGGGTTTGTTGATGGTAGAAATGGTTCCATGCCGGCATTAAAAACAAGGGAGAAAAACGAAGGGAACAAAACATCAAGCGTAGGTGAGCTTGGTATTAAACCCGATACTTCTTCCCTATACCCACATACCTTAGGCTGGTAGAGATGGCCGTCATGTCTGTGTATACTCAAGTCCTCAAGGGTCATGCCCGCTCCTGCACCTATTCGGTACTATTCCCCGGGCTTGCGCAACCCTATCGGTTCTTTTCCTGTTTTTAAGGAGGCCACTTAGTTCTACGTATTCCTGGCGGTGCACGTGATCGCGACCAGCGCACGCCGTAAATGATGCGTTCGGCTGCGGGGCTGATGGGAAATGTAGTCTAAGCTACAAACTAGTGATCATTACAAATGTGTTTGTTCAAACCACGAGTATACCAACGGTATAAACATTGTGCTTTTTTTACCCCTCACAGTATAGACATGATTTTGCCAGTATGGTTTTATGTCAGATATTACTTATGGCAATTAAGACTCAGCTTATTCTATCCTTCATTACCACGAATTGTATTTAGAAAAAAACTAATAGCGTAATGAAATCTGAACCAACGTATTATGTGATTCCAAGTAATTTTACTTTTATTTGTAAAAAACCCGTATGATGGAAAACCGCTACGTCTAATATATAGACCAGGCGGTAATGTTTGAAGGGAGAACTGTCGTGTTACTCCTAGTTGGGCATATTATGTATTTTCCCTCACAGTATGGACATGATTTCGCCAGTATGGTTGCATGTCAGATACTATTTATGGCAATTAAGAATGGCTATTTTTACCCTTCAGTGCCATGAATTATATTCGGAAGAAACCAATAGCCTAATGAAATATGAACCAACATATTACGTGATTCCAAGTAATTTTTATTATCAAAAGGCCGTATGATGGAAAACCGCTACGTCTCACCTATAGAATAGACGATAATATATGAAGGGAGAACTGTCATGTTACTCCTAGATGGGCAGGGCTGTACTCGGGTCACGTGAGGTTCAGTATAAGGTTCTAAAAATTATATTAATGTGCTCGTTATCTCCCGTTATTTCAGACATGTGGCAAAGTTAATTAAAAGATAAACAAGAAGTATTCAGATGTATGTATTCCAGTAATTATGTGTAACCCACCATTATGATATCTACACACAGTCAATGTTCTGAAAAAATTCTGTAAAAATTCTGAAAAAATTCCCCGCCATATTTAATCTGCTACTCGTGGTTTAGTTGATTCCAAGGTATGGAATCATTTAAACCTTTCTCATGGGTTCACAAACGATAAACCCATCGTTGTTCGCGTTCAAGAAGTCTCTTGACCAGATTGCCACCTCCCTTTATCTGTTCGATCACTGTCCAGCTAAGTTCATTATCTGAATGGTTCTTTTCCAGATAGTGGGATGTGAGTTTTGTCACTGTGATTGCCCGCCTGATTGTACTGAGGTGCTCACTCATGCGTGTCTTAATCTTTCTTTTGGTCATTCCTACATATATTAATTTGCACGGGCAGGTTATGGCATACACCACATGTTGTGAGTTGCAATTTGTGTGTGCTCGTTGTTCCCAAGGACGACCTAAGCCGATTTCTTTCGTGTGCTTAGTGAAAGGGCACACCACACAGTTTCCACAGGGATAATGACCCCTAACAGGTGGTTGATTCCATAATGTCATTTGGGAATTGGTTTTTGGTCTGTACTCATCCGTGTGTACCAAAGAATCCCGTAAGCTTCTGTTTCTTTTAAACGAGAACATAGGTTTGGCAAAGTTAATGTATTTGAAGTCAGGATAGACCATTTCTTGTTAATGATTTTTTTGATCTCATTTGACGATGCATTATATGTTGTGACAGTATTTGAGTGCCCAGAAAGGAGTATGTGCGCCAATAGAGATGAGATTAAAAAGTTAAAAAGGCCAAAGAGATCTGTGCAAAATTCGCAATATCGCCACAAACAACCAGTTTCACCTTCAATAAAGCATCAGCATTAACTGCGCGCGTCCGCTGTGCGTCTGACTGAGCATCCGGTTTTATAGAGGGAGCCGGGGCCGCTAGAACGCCGACCTCCCAAGTAGAACCGGAAGTTACCTGATCAATGCATATGTTGTTGGGTGGGGCCTCTGGTGCATATGTTGTTGGGTGGGGCCTCTGGTGCATATGTTGTTGGGTGGGGCCTCTGGTGCATATGTTGTTGGGTGGGGCCTCTGGTGCATATTGTGTTGGGTGGGGCCTCTGGTGCATATGTTGTTGGGTGGCGTCTCTGGTGCATATGTTGTTGGGTGGGGCCTCTGGTGCATATGTTGTTGGGTGGGGCCTCTGGTGCATATGTTGTTGGGTGGCGTCTCTGGTGCATATGTTGTTGAGTGGGGCCTCTGGTGCCTATTTTGTTGGGTGGCGCCTCTGGTGCATATTTTGTTGGGTGGGGCCTCTGGTGCTTATTTTATGGGTGGGGCCCCCTGGTGCATATGTTGTTGGGTGGGGCCTCTGGTGCATATTTTGATGACTGCATTTTAGGCGGATATTCTGGTGGTGCTTTGAATGTGGTGCACATTCTGATTGACCTCAGCCTCTGACCTGTAGTCTTCAAAACGCATCTAGGCATTTCATTTCACATGTGCTTTAATGTGCTGTAATATTTTCATAATATGGATAAGTGTCTTAGCACAGAAGGTCTGAGCATTACATGCATATGCCACTTTTTTGGTAGGCAGGGTAAGTGCCCCCTCTGATGCATATTCATGTTCTGCTCATATACATGTTTGCTATATTTTCTGACAACAGGAGAGTATCCATAGGCCCTGTGGCCATGGAGATGAATGTCCCAAAGAATCCCCTTCTTGTCCGACTCCCTCTTGTCTTCCTCAGTTTCTCTCCAACATTGTACCACTTATTCTCTAATAAATCATGTGTCTTCTCACAGTAACTCCTCAAACTCTGCCTCAACCTCTTTCTGTCTTTATTTTCCACTTGCTTCTTCCCTCCCTACCTGATAACCAGCAGTTCATGGAGCACAGTCTCTCCATCTGCTGCAATACTAGTGTTACTGGAAAGACCAATGCAACCTCAAAGTTTGTTCTTCATTCTAGTTAACTTGTTCCCACCTTTCCTCTCTCCTGCTCTCTCTTATCCTCTCTCTTGTTCTCTATGCGGATTGAGGTAATCTTGGGCTGGCAAAAGGGACTGTATCAGGAGTCAAGAGTTATGCACATATTCACAATACAGCAAGATTTGGTTTTGTAATACGTGATTGTATTTAAAGAAATACCCAATAGTTCATATATACAGGTATATTTTCAATCACAGAGATGTATACATTATAAGATTTTGTTGATATAAACATGAAAGTAACCATAAAGTACATAGTGTCTACATAAGCCTTATGGTCATACAGACACTGAAGTTGCCAACACGTGTTTCGCGGAATAGAATCTGCTTATTTAGGGCATGAAACACGTCAAACGGAGCAACTATTCATAAACACAGATGTCAAATTATCTCAAACCTTGTCAGGCAATGTGTAATAAACAGCATCAAGCTTTGCTGAAATAAAGATGCAAACGCTCATGTCACAGCTAGACACTGACTGTCAAGTTCGAGTTTCATCAAATACAATTTTTCTGAATAAACCATGGTACAACTAAAGACACATATTCACGGGATATCCACATTCATCCTGCTTGTAGAAACTGCAACGATCAAACTTTATAAGTCATGCATGCCAAAGCATCCGTCCATGTCCAGAACTTTGTAACAGTACTGTAAAGAGGTTCCACGTCAAACCTCCTTCGCAGTATTGTGACAAAGTTCTGGAGAAGGGCAGATGTTTTGACATGTAAACAAACACGTAAAAGAAAATACCCTCCTCGAGGACCTCCAGGTGGAATTCATCGCTGGCTACAGCACATAGGCATTAAGGTTGCACGTAGTGGATGATGCACTATGCATCCTTGACCGCAGTGAATCTTACCGCCTCTTACATCCTGACTTTACTGCATCATTTGGCACACGTAACAATGTGCCTCTTCTAAAACCCCTCAAGGAATGGATGGGGAGCAACGGAACAGTGCTTAGATAATTTGAGTCCCATTTTGCAAATCACTCATAGCAAGTAAATCTAGCCAACTCTCTGTCTCTCTACCCCATCCCTCTTCATCAGGAGTACCCCAACATTCCATCCTCTCCCCGATAACCTGCTGGAGACCATAGCACGCCTTGCTAAGACCCTCAATGGCCTACAATCCTGCATGTCATGATCCAGAAAACTGAGTTCCTTGTGCTTTCCCCACCATACCTCACCGAGACAATAACTAGTGCTGGAAGAATTCCCACAATACAAAAACAGTCACCTAAAAATGTAATGGTAATAATTAGGGAACAGTATATTTTGATGAGCTAACTATTAACAACACAGTGTGATCAAACCAAGAAAGTAGAATACAGTTCATATATTGTAGAAAGTAGCCGGACCCGCCGGACCTGTGGTTCGTATCACAGGTACTGAAGTTTAGAGAAGTTCCTTGAGATGAGCAGTGTCCATCATGGTGACAGGTACGGCCTTGATGCCTAGTATGACCGGGGTCCAGAACAGTATCAATGGTTGCTTTACTCGGACCTAAGATGGTTCTTTGTCTTGGAAGTTGAAACAAGAATGAGTAATGGAATAAACAGAAACAGCTGACACATGTTTCGTTCCTAAATGCAACTATTTCAAGACTAATAGTCCAATATGGCGCAACTCCAAGGAGTTTCTAATAGTCACACTATGAGCAAGTGGACAAATGTTCCTGAAAGATATCATTGATATTCACTTAGTTGAATAGGTAAAAGTTAGAGTCCAATGAGCCACAGTCTTATATTGGAGCAGTAGTACCATGGAATAAGTAAGTAGCGGCTAGTAGTAAGAGGCTGCTGGTATTAAACTGGTGTCTGTCTCTGAAAAGTGCAGGGAGGCTGGATAACTCTAACCTGCTGAACTGCAAACCATCTATCGTAGAGTGTGCCAGATCTCTAGTACTTACCCTAGACAAAAACATAAACCTCCAGTCCCACACGAATACTTTAGCAAAGGGAGGACACTGGCAAGTTAGTCTACTCTGTGCAATCAAACCACTCATCCCACCAGAAGGCTTTAAAACCGTAGTTCAACCTTTACTACTCTTGAAACTCGACTATGGCAAAGTCCTCTTGGCCGCCATTCCCAAAGTCCACCTGGCTACACTAAAGGCAGCCCTCAGCTCTGCAGCCAGGCTATTCTCCAGCTCCAGAATTCACAGCATATCCCCTTCATCTTGATGAACCTGAAGTGGCTCCCCCTCGATATAAGGTGCATCTTTAAATTAGCATGCATAATACACACTGCAGTACACAAAGAGGCTGCTTCCCACCTGACATGCAAACAAGTCATTTCACGAGGATCCCGCTCTCCGAAACACCCAATCTCTAAGATTACAAACCCCTTAATTAAAAAAGAAGTCTAGAACTCTAAAGTAATCTTTTTCCAGAAATACCTCAAAAATCTGGAAGCCATTCCTCCTGCTCTTAGGATGAATTCCTCTCATGAGAATCTCAAAAAAACTCAAAAGCTTACTTGCCCAACGACTTCTCAACTCTGTGACTGGGAAATAAACTTTCTTGAAGGAGATCTTGGTGCCTGCTGAGACACATAGACAGTTCTTTCCTGACCCTAAAGGCTGCCCAGGCAGTCCTTTCTCAACAAAGATTCCTATTTTAGGTTGGTCATATGGAGACTTCTAATCATGAACTACTCTATACATTCTCCATTCCTTGAATGAGACTCAATTGCATGCCCAACTGTTGTCATGCTCTATCCACTCTTCTTTGTTGAAGTCCTACTGTAAAAAATCTTCACCTGTTATTTCCTCTGTAAAGTGCTCTCCTACCCTGGCGGGTCTAGTTTGCGCTATATAAAACCGCAAATCAGTCATTAAGTAAATGAAGTGTAGCCAATGCCTGCCTTACTGGGTATTACACATTGCACTTATCCCATGACTCGATGACTGGTGGCTTCTATTGCTCATATAGTTTTGGTCTTGTGGCTGTTGGGGATGAGTGTGATAAACATTTGTAGGTATAAGAACCACTGTATATCAGAGTTAGTTTTTTATATTTGTATAGTTCTCTTAAAGTCCTGAGATAACCTGGTTGACTCAATGTGCTGACAATGGAGACATTGTGGCAGTAAAGTACGATAGTACGGACCTCTTTGGACAGTATTTGATGAAGGGGGTAATATCCATCCTGCGTAAGTGCGATGAATGGATCTTATATGCTTACCTTGATGGTAGAGTAAAGATGATCTAATACGTGACGAGTCAGACATAAACTTTACTTCATACAGACGGCTCAATGCCTGACGAATGGAAACGTTTCTTAGTTACCATTATTTGTCAGCAATAGAACAAAGAGGACTGATTTCTAAGTGTTGTCTTTTCGTCACGTAACCATATTCTGCAATCTTGACCAAATCACTCTCAGGATGTGTGTTCCATTATCTGGACAAACATTTTTAGTATTCAGACTCGGGTAACTTCCACGATTAAGGGCTATATATATAAAAACCTAATTTACTTTTGAAGTTGCATTTTCACTGATTAACTAATCTTCACTATTTTGGTATATGGAATAGAAGAGGTTGGAACTGAGGATTCTTTGTTTGCACCCACGATCTTTTCTCTGTGTTCTCTTTCCGCTACCAGGGAGTTCTGCAGCCATCAGATCTGGTGTTACGGGCACAGAAGAAAGTCCATCATCATGCCTGTTTCCACTGCACAGACCATCATCGCTTGATGCTCCATAGAGATAACATCATAACGTCCCCGGAGTGGATCTACACTGCTTGAAACACCTGCCACCTGTAGAGAGAGCAGCAAAAGTGGATGTATCTCTGAGATTCCCGAAGGACCCTGAGGACCACCAACACAATGCAAGTATGATCTTCTGGGAACCGCTATTTCTCTATCGCAGAGGGCATCTTCTGTTCTTGCAACAGCTCAAGGAAATAAAGACTTTAATTGGGTAGAGAGGCCACCCTTGGAGATAGTCTTGGTGGTATAGAAGGCATATATGCATGTTTACTTATTCACTAGGGCATCCCTGTGAGACAATTTGGGACCTTCTGGTAAATTAGTCTTCTTTGCCTGTGAATGTCCTCAAAGTCCCAGGGACTTTATTTGTGTGCAAGATGCAGAATCTAGTAGTGTCTGATTCCTCAGGGCTTTTAAATGCATCAGTTTGCAACCCAGTCAAGTATTGTGAGGCAAACGACAGGAAAACAATAACTGTACATGCATGAAACTGTCTCCGAAATGCTGATGTGGGAGCAAGCTGAGATCTCAAGCAGTCCCTTCTGTTGGGTTAATAGATACTTGTTGACTCAAATTTAAAATTGGAAAGTGCGTTTGTGAAGAATGGATTGTAATGTAAACTGATAGCTCCATCAAACAGATCTGATTGAAGAGGAATGCACAAACTCCATTTCCCATGCTCTCTAACAGAAGCAGGATGATGACTGCTGTAGCCAAAAAACAGAAGCATTTCTATTGGGGCGATGGGCTTGGTCTTTGAGCCTAGAAAAGAGGGGGAGATGCAGCTGTGGGACAACTGGGGGGGTCTAACTACAGGGCCATAGGGCCTTTCACCAAGGAAGGGTATGAGGGTTCTTAGGCTGTGGTGGGATAATAGCGTAGGGGAAGGTCGTCTGACAGCTGTGTGTACAACTGTATGGTTATAGGGTCCTAGTCTTTGGGTGTGAAAGGTATGACAGAGAGTGTCAGTGAAATTCTAGGGCGAGGGTCGGGCCACCAGATGCCTCCTCGTCACCTAGAGACAACACTCCCGATCTGAGCTTTCATTTAATAACTCAATGCAAACTTTACCGACATTAGTAGAAGCCATTGGACTAACAAAGGTAGACCTCAGGGGCTACTCCCAGCCCTGCTTAGGAGCTCCCCCGTTTCTCTCAAGCTTCTTCCCAGCTGAATTGAGAGGGAAGAAGACCACTTTATATTTCACAAAAATATGAAAATGAGATCACTCTTATGCCTCATTTTCCCTGTTGCTTACTGTTCTCCCCTCATTCTTTCTCCCACACCATGCTCCGCCCTCCTCTTTGAATACCCTCATCTTCTCTCCTTCTCTCTCGTCCTCTCTACCCCCTCATTTTGCTCTCTGCCTCTGTGTCTCTCTCCTCTCCTCCATCTACTTCTCACCCCTCCACTCCTGTGTTACCCCACTTTTCTGCTCACTGCCCTTACAGCCTGCACCATCTCCAAGACCGTTTTTCTTTTCCCCCCTTATGTACACTCTCATTTTCTACTCTCTAAACTCCTCTGTACTAAAAGGCTTCAATATATGTCCAATGCATGTTTAATTGTTCTGTGTTATATCTGTTTTACTGTGTGATCAGGACTCGTGCCTCCTCAGTTTGTTGCACTGTAAAGCATACTAATGCTCCTCTGATTCAGCGACGCTATAGAAGAATTAAAAGAATACAAATAAAAAACAAAACATAAATATAATGTATTGTATTGCATTGGTACCAAAAAGAAAAGTGAGTTAAAGGGTGTTGTGTCATATTTACTTGTATCCCTATCCAAGAAGAATCTTTTCTGTGAGGCAATTGGCTGGGAAGTGGGTACCTCCCCATCTGGGGAGACGCGTGCCCTACGGGCTGGATAACAAGACCCAAGCATATGGCTGTCGTCATGAAGCTTGTGGGTCCTCTGGCTCTTCAGTTGTTCAGATAGTTCATAGCTTCTCACCACAATCTGAGCTGTGATGGTTTCACAGGAGTAATGTTACTTTCTCACCTCTTTGTGCCCAGGGTAGCGCTCACGTTCCTCCTCTCTGTCCAGCGGGGTACAGAAGCCTTCAGTGCTCAAAACTTTCGACTTTGCACCAGCATGACCGAGCAATAGCTGCTAGCTTTGTACATATGCAAAGCCAACGAGCCTCGTCCGGATTGTTCACTGAAAGAGAATCTGGTGGAGGTGCCGGAGTTCAACTAACCAGTCACACGATTTTGGGTTCAAAACAAGCATTGCAAGGACAAAGAGAATCGCCCGGGTCTGCAGTACCCTGAAGAATCCCTGGTAGGAGAATCTACATTCTTTTATGGAGTAAATCTGCCACCTTTAGATGGAGTGTATGTAGTACAGTCTCTAACAACCAGCTGCAGTGGCCCCTATTAGTATTGCTTCATGGGTGAATGACCTCATACCTTACAGTATTGCATCATGAGTCTGTGATCTCCTATCTTATAGTATTGCATCATGGGTGAATGGCCTCCTACCTTACAGTATTGCATCATGGGTGAATAATCTCATACCTTACAGTATTGCATCATGGGTGAATAATCTCATACCTTACAGTATTGCATCATGGGTGAATAATCTCATACCTTACAGTATTGCATCATGGGTGAATAATCTCAAACCTTACAGTATTGCATGATGGGTAAATGACCTTCTTGGATTGCATTATGGGTGCATGGCCTCATACCTTACAATATTGCATCATGGGTGAATAATCTTATACATTACAGTATTGCAATGTGGTTGAATGTCTTCATACCTCATAGTATTGCATCCTGACCTCATACCTTACAGTATTGCATCAATAGTAAATGACCTAATACCTTACAGTTCTGCATAATGTTTGAATCTCTTTTTACCTTATAGTATTGCATCATGACCGAATACTTTAAAGTATTGTATCATAGGTGGATGACTTTAAACTTTACAACATTGCTTTGTAGGTAATTGACCACATACCTTTCAGTATTGCATGATAGGTGAAATATCAAAAAAAGAAGGGACTAGGGGCACTTATAGGTCCAGCATACACGCCCCAGGGAGATCAGTATATCAACCTAAGTATGAAGTTCCTTTAGAGAAAATATAAGGTAGAGGCCTGGTCGGTATATCAAAGTGTCCCAAGAGTGGATATGGGGTGTTTCACAAAATCTGGAATACCAGAATAAAAACCTAACCGTGGGGAAGAACAGGGTTTTCACTGAACATATATGAAAATCCTCTTTCCAGAAAGAAAAATTCTTTTCTAGAGTCCCCCTCACCCACCAGGGTTTCCCCTAGGTGGCATGCTTCATCATTGCTGTCCTCTCAATTTGCTGCGGATTGAGGCGTGCTGCGACTTGCGGAACTACGTAGGAGCACTAAGTTGTGGAAAATGTGTAGTGCAGTGAAAGTGGAGTGGAAAAACAAAAAGTTAAAAATACCTAATTAGTGGGCTAATATTTTATTCCTGCCCCTAGTTGGTATGACTAAAATCAGGGGTTAATAATAGGGAAAGTCTAACTATAATGAGTATAGAGTCCCTAGTATTGGGTCGACATGTTTCGAGCTGTCCCCTCAAAGCTCTTCTTCAGGACCACACGAGGACCAGCCCCGTGCGTGCCACTCCTAAGCAAACCTACAATTAGGAGTTAATGAGGTGCACACCTACTGTGTATACACCTAACACGTAATACATACGGTTAATCACTGACACGTAGTATCTGAGGAAATAAAGCAAAGAAAGGATTAAAAACGCGCCCGCCTCCCAGCCAGGCTGGTAGGTCCTTGACACATGCGGCATCCAATGGACCAATTACTACTATCTATCCACTGCTCTCATATTAGGAACTGTCTTAGGAACTACTTTTTTCTTTGTTAAACAGCAGTTCACACGAGCGTTCGCGATTTCACTTGCTCCGAGCTGCTTTTCTTTAAACAGGCCTGTAAATCTTGTTCTTATCTCGTCACATTTGCTGTGAGGTCAAATGTCCCCAACCCCCCCCCCCCACCCCCCTGCTTTGCTGCTTGAGCCATCCCCTCAACTCCTCCCTCATCACTGCTTGCTGTTAATGTCCCTGTGTTGGAAAAATACAGGGTGGGTGAGTGAAAATACCAGTTCATTAGTTTGACTATCCAGTTTTTCTTTGCTTTTTTACATTTTGCTTACTGGGACTGCGTGCATCAGGTTACGGGGAGAAGAGGCAGTGTGTCACTGCGCTCAGGAGCTGCTGCTGTCTCTGCCAGGCTTCATTCACATAAAACAGATGTCCCGTAGGTTTCGCATGCACCTCAGTACGTGTTATCTTGCTCCTTTAAATAGCCTGATGGACTGCAGTTGCATATCCCACCTCCGTGGGAAAGGTTACAAAATATAAACATTTACCAAAGCAGGTTTGATGCCCAGTGAGGGGAATGTGGGATATAATGGAACCAGGAAGTCACAAATAAAACATATTTTAGGAGAACCCCCCCCCCCCAAAAAAAAAGTACAACCCATGTGGAAACCCGGTTTGAAATATTTACTTAGCATGAGAAAAGCAATACAGGGTTTTAGGTTTAAATCTTTTTATCGTATTTTGTTCACATCCGCTTTGAGGACATCACATTTCGTTGTATCCAACAGCTATACATTACATTCTTTATCTCAACTTTTAGCTGCAGATGCGTATTAAAACATTAATCGAATAACATGTGGTGGTGTATCGATTGTAAATACTGTGTCTGTTATAACCCCAAACAAAAAACAAACTTTAAAACAGTCCCCCCTCCCCAATCCCTCCCTCACCCTACCCGGGTATTCTCATTTCACCTATCGCCATCAACAGGTATACAGAGATGTATCTAGGATGGATTCCAATGTGCGTTGTGGGTCTTAGTCTGTAATCGTTAGTCTAAGGAGGCAGAGATATTATGGTCACGTGATTTCGTTAAATTCCGATGCTAGAAGGGTGAGGAATGGCTTCCATACTTCTCTAAATGTATCTTCGAAGTTTGCCTAGGTAGCGTTGATTCGCTCCATCTGCGTATTAAACTGCTGGTCAATCTCATCTAATATCTTAGACCAGTAGGATGCCAATACGTCACATACCCACAGTATGTGCAACAGGGTACCGTCCTCTCCACAACCCCGCCAACATGTAGGACTTCTATCTGGGATCCCTTTGTACCAATACATTGCTATTTTGGTAGCGGTCTCAGTACTGGAGGAATTTTGCGCTGTATACCTGACCCTATAATATATTTCTCCCCATTCCTTACTTGATAAGTCCCTTCCTAACTCCTTAGCCCAGCGTTTCTGACTAGGTGTGGGTTGCGTGGGGGCGGGCTGGCGAATCATGGCATAGAGTTCGGAACCATTCCGACTCCGGCAGCGAGTAGTCTTGACGCAGCAGTGGGAACGATATGATCCCCTCGATGTCAAATAAGTGTCCCGCTGCCTTGCAGGGTGTAGCTTGCCATACTGCATATGCCTTGCTCTCAGTACCCGGGATAAACTCCTTGTTTTCCAACAGTGGCGTCATTGGAGAGGGAAACGTCGTCAGTTCTCGTTTAGTGGCCACCCCATCCCACACCTCCATCACTGATTTTGTGATGGGTGACCTCCGTAGACTCCTAGCTCTTAGTTTACTTGCCAACAAGTGCCCCGATCTATCCCCGCCTATGTAGTAGGAGTGTTTTAAGCGCAGCGCCGCGTATTCTGCCCTATCTAGGTCTAGCCCTGCCAGTTGTGCTCTCGCTGTCTTCAGCTGCCGCCACACCCTTGGTGCCCTTGTGCGACTGTGCACTTTCTTCAACTCCTTAACCTGTGTTGCCAACTGTTCCCTTTTCTCCCTGCGCTCCTTATTCTCTGCTGCTGATATGGCTATAAGCTCTCCTCGGGCAACCGCTTTCAGGGCCTCCCAAAGATAGAGGTGTTTATGTCCGGGGAATCATTTATCTCTAGGTACTCAGATATGCACTTAGTGAGTTGTTTCTTCACTGTTGCCTTGTGTAGCATGTTGTCTCTCAGTCGCCAATGACCCATATGCTTCCTTTGTGGTGGAAGCTGTAAAGTGACCCTCACTGTCTCATGGTCAGATAGTGCAGCTGGTTCAATTTCCACTTCCCTAGCTGCTCTGCTAAATTCTTTCGTTCCTAATAGATAATCTAGGCGCGCATAGGTCCCATGTGCATGTGAGTAAAATGAGTATTGAGAAGACTGTGGGTGTGCCTCCCTCCACATATCTACCAACCCCATGGACTGTAACCACTCTTTCCCTTCCTTTGACATCTCCCCAGTTTGATTAAAGCGATTCCCTGATCGATCTTTGGTCGCATCCATGACTATGTTCAAGTCTCCCCCCACTAACGTCATCCTTGCCTGAGTTTTCATGACTTCTAAAATTGCTGCCTTCAAAAACCTTTCCTGACCAGGGATCGGTGTATAGATTGAACCAATCACTATGGTATGTCCCCCAACCACGAATGTGTAAGCTACTAGTCTCCCTTTAATCTCGGCCACCTTATCTCTAACTTCCCCTCTGAAGCGCTTTGCAATTAAAATGGCCACGCCCGCCTTCTCCCCAGAGGAGGAGAAAAATTGTTGGGGGAACGCCCGTGACTTCAAGCGAGGCCAATCTTTGGACAGAAGATGTGTCTCTTGTAAAAGACAAATGTCTCTTTTCTAGGTATGAAAGGATGGCCCTCCTTTTGATGGGGTTGTTTAGACCCTTCACGTTGAGAGTAAGGATCTTCAACAGACTAAGTGACATTGTCGAGGAAAAGGAACCGCACTAGACCGGGCCATGACCACCTCCCCTGTACCTTGAATCACCCTTTCCTGTAAAGTTGCTTCTCCCATCTTTAAACCTGTGTTTCTTCCGTGAGACCTTCCTTGTGAATACCGCATCCTTTCCCATACCTCCCTAACCCCAACAGGAAATCAAAGAAACCCCCCTTTTTGTCCAAGACCAACAGGTCTAGTCCGCGTGTCCCAAAAATCCCACGGAGTTGGGTGCATATTGTGGCCACCTACCCCTCCTCCGTCCCCTCGCCCGCCGACCGCCGAGCTCAATTCGGTGCACTTATCTATCCCCTGCAGGCTCAGTTGTCCTCTGCGGAGGTCTTCTCGGAAGTCAAAGATTCTAAGACTGTCGCTCTTGTGCTATCGTCGCGGAGTCCGGTTTCATCGCAAGTTCAATGGTTTGGCCTTTGCGGACTCGCCTCCACTTTTTCTCGGGGGATCCTGGCCCCTCCTCTCTCAGCCTCATCTTGTTGTGGATGTTCTATCCCCAGTACCCTGCATGTTTCCTGTAGTGACCTGAATTGATACAGTTTGCCCTCCTACCGGAAAATCAGTCTGAAGGGATGGCCCCAAGAGTATGCGATTCCCAAGTGGCAAAGGTGTGTTGTTGCTGGTCGGAATTCTCTTCTCTTTTGTAACATTATGATTGCCAAGTCCTGATATAGCGCGACTGGATGACCCTGGTATTTAAGAGGCTGTTTGTCTCTAGCTTTCTTTAGGATGAGCTCTTTCAATTGAAAGTCCGGCAAATAGGCTAATGTGTCTGGCGGCGGGGCCGGAGCCCGGCTCTGCAAGCCTACCCTATGTGCACGCTCTATTTTGATTTCAAAGTCTGGTGGTGCCTCCAATATGTCCCTAAATAAGTCTTGTAGGTAGAGCATAAGGTCTGAACCTTCTTCCTTGGACGGAATCCCTTTCACTCTGATGTTGTTTCTTCGAGAGCGATTCTCCAAGTCTTCAGTATGTGCTTGAAGATCGATTTGCTGGGCCCTCAGCCATATTACCTCTTGCTGTTGCTGCTCCACCTCTTTATCTCGGGACATCTCATGTTCCTCAATGCTTGCTACTCGTTCCCCCACTGCATCCACGTCTCTTCGAAACCTCTTTCAGCTCTTTTGCGAATTCCCCCTTGAGAGCCTGTAGGTCGTTGCGCAGTGTGTTAAACAATGTTTCCAAAAAGGAGCGGGTGACCTGCTCTTCAGCACTGTCTGAATCGTGTCCCATCGGTGTGGTGAGCGATGCCCGCTCCTCACCCATGCTCGATGACGGGAGTTTACTCAACATGTCTTTTAGAGTCCTGTCCTTCTTTACCCGTGCTGAAGCCATGTCCTCCTCCAACCTGCGTGACGCCCCTTTTAATGCCGGAGAGTTTCCCACTATCGGCCTCAGACTGATCTGCTGACTGAGTATAGCCAGTAGATAGTGGGACTCCTCTACTTCAGATTTCCTCAGACCCCAGGCTCAGGCCCTGGTCCATTCCGTCGTCTGCTGCGTATGCGCTTCCCGTTGCTCCGCTGCTGTGATTGTGCCTTCTGAGTCTGTTAAGTGCGAGGGGGCCCAGCCTCGACATGCTCTCCGGCGTCTTAATTTTGTTTTCCTTCAACTATGCTGAGATTAGGCCTCTTCCTGTGTTCGTTCCCTGGCCGGCCCCTGGTCTCGTCACGTGAGATCTACCCTGCTCGCTTCCACTCCAAGGTCTTGCCCTGGGCCCGAGTCAGACTGCACCCTAGGTGGCGCCCAGACTTTTGGCCCTACAGCCCTCGTCTCCGCACCTTGGCCTCTGTTTGCGTCCTTCGTCTCAGTGGATTCAATTCGGAATCCGCACCAGCCCTGGATTGTTTAATGCTGCAGCTTGCCGAAGGGACACTCGCTTTGTACACCCCATGTGTCAGGCACTACTCCCTCTGAGCAGGCTGGGGTGTTTTCTCCATCCGTGCGCTGTTCTACTTGTCTCCTCTATGGCCCCTACTCTCGGCTCCAGTCCTCTGGTCAGAGGCCTGCGTGATAGAGTTTCACCCTCTAACCCAGGGTAATCAGCGTCCGTGGTGGGTGCGGTCCGGGCCTAGCAAGGGGGGCTTCTCCCTCGCCTCCTTCCCGTATCCACTCTGCTCTAGGAGGCTCAGCCGTCTCTGCACTGTTCAATGTATCTGCGTCTGTCCCAGCTCCTTTTGCCTCATCTCCGGAGAGGCCGGCCCCGGATCAGCCCTCTGATGTGTCCGCCCTTTTTCCCCTTTACTGTACAGAGGCTTCGATGTCCCCACTCCGTTCTCTCTGCTCCACTCTCGGAGGTTCACCGGTCCCTGCACCACTCCCGGGTTTTCTTCTGCGTGTCCACGGCTAGGCCCACGCCCTTCACCTCTCCTCCGGTTTATCAGGCCCCAGAGGACCCTCTTCCGTGTCCGTACTTCCTCCCCTTTGCTTTCGTAGGCCTTGGTGTCCTGGCTCTATTCCCTGAGGTCGCCGTAGCTTTGCGTCCTCGCCTCTAGGGCTGGTGGGCGGGCAAAGAACCTCCGCCGGCGTCAAGCCCTCTTTACGGGGCTCCTGTCTGGCCGCTGTGCGCAGCCTCCCGTTCCTCTCCTTACCTGCAGCTATCAGGGCGTCGGGGACTCCGTGGCAGTTGATCCGCTCCCTTTGCCAGCTCCTTCGCCCTCCGTTATCTCGCGCCTGCACTCCCAGCTCTCTCCGCCGCCGGCCTGGCGTCTTCGTTCCCACTCAGGCCGCCGCCGCCATCTTGCCTATTCGCCTCTGCAGCTTCCGATCGACATAAATTGGCCCCTCTGTGTCGGCCCCTCACAACAGGGCCTCCAGTTGGTCACACAGGGGATCCCTCTCACCGTGTGGCAGCTGGTGCCGCTATATTGGCGGTCGGAGGCACGGCGGCGGACGGGGCCAGGGAGACGATCAAAGCACTTCTTGCCCCGTCGCCATCTTGGCCACGCCGCCCCAATACAGAGTTTTAAAACTCCATAAGCTTTGTAATTGAATCACATGAGGCTTTCGGACAGTTATCATTTGATCAATTTCAATTTAATGATGGTGTTGCAACTGCTCATGAAAGGCTTTCTTACACAATTCATACCAATTAACCCATGGGCCCCCAGACTTCCCATTTAAATGCTTTCCCTCTGAGGCACTGATGATGAGCCTACAGGATAAAGGTCATTCATGACAGATACAAAACGAGGGAGTGATGTGTGAAAACGAACATCGTCTCACAATGTTTTCACGATGTGCATAGTGCGTTCGCAAAACTAGTTTGGAAAATGAGGATCTCTGTTTTTAGAGTAATGTAAATAACACAGATTGAAAAGATGTACTTTCAGCCTCATACCCAAGAACTGAGGCCACGGTGTATAATGCTAACTTCTGCTGTCTTTGTCAAACAATCAGTACATCTCCCACACCAACAAACGTGCATGCCCACTTGTACAGACTTTCTATGTCGTGAGAAGACGGTAGTGTGCAGTTGCGCACCATAGAGAATTGCAGTTACTCTCAAACACTTAATATGTGAAATAATAACCACATTGAAATGTGCATTGTAATAGTAAGTCTCAAAAGCATGTGTACATTGAGTATAATTCTAGATGAATTTATAAACTCGGAGGCATATTTACAAGCACCTTTAGCCAGCGGATCGTCACTTTTCTTGACGCTCCAGTGGCATTCCCCATATTTAGAAAGTGGCGCTAAGCCACTTAACGTGGCTTGACACCACCTTGTAAATATGCCCCTTTCTGCCGCAGCCTGCAAAGGGGTTGGGAATGGGTGTTGCATTGGGCATTCCACAGCAATACCCATTGCTTTTTAACGCTGTCTCAGATTTACAAGGCTGAGGCAGCACCAAAAACTAATGCCAGGTAATGCTCCGTTGTTGATGGGGGCCATCCACTGCCCAACTCACCCTGGTGGGACTACCTGTCCCAGGGTGCAACTGCTGCTGCCACTGGCATCACGGGGAGGCGGGACCACTGCGCTTATAGCGCTCCCTCCCCCCCCCCCCGCGGCATGGGACGCTTTGTTGTTGCTGGGAGCCATCCACATGCCTGCTCCTGGCCTACTCACCTTGGTGGGACTTCCTGTCCCAGGGTGCAACTGCCGCTGACGTCACGGGAGGCGGGATCACTGCGCTTATAGCGCCGCCTCTCCCCCCGCGGGCCAGGCCCGCGCTCAGGCTGTGCCCGGGCAAAGCTTGGGCCAAGGGCAGGCCCGTCTGCACCTGTCAGTGACAGGAAGAGGCAGGGCAGGGCCATTTCCCTTGGCTCTTCGTGTAAGGAACTGAGGGGCATATTTACAAGCCCCTATCGCCACCACAACGTCACTTTCCACGACGTTGTGGTGGTGATAGGGGCTTCACCTTATTTACAAGGCAGTGTTAAGCCACTTAACCTGGCTTAACGCTGCCTTGTAAATAAGGCCCCCTTTCACGCTACACTTAGCGTGAAAGGGGAGGGCAATGGGTGTTGCGATGGGCGTTTCACCTATTTAAAAGGGTGGTGTAAATAGGAGGCAGCGCCAAAATTAAGACCAGAGAAATCCTGGTCTTACCCTGGTGCAACGAGGAGAAATGTTTAATTTCTCCTCGTTTTAGCTGTTTCCATGTGTGCTGCATTGTGCAGCATACATAGAAACGGCAAAAGGCCATTGATGGTTAATGTGCAGGAAGGTGTCCCTTCCTCCACATAAACAATCATTTGTTAAAAAAAATACGTTTTGAAACTTCTATGTGTGCTGCATTAAGCAGCACACATAGAAGTTACAAAACGCCATTTAAAGATTGTCTATGTGCAGGAAGGGACACCTTCCTGCACATAAACCATCACTCCCCTCAACGCAGGCACCCTTGCACGATGGTGCAATGGTGCATGCGTTGGCGCTAGGCAGCTAAATTTTGCACCAGCGCAGGGGAAAACGTAGGGCTGCACTATATTCTTGTAAATATGGTGCAGCCCTGCGTTTCTAAATTGACAGAGCATGTCGTTAGCCTTCTAGGCTTAATGACACGCTTCGCCACTTTCCTAGTAAATATGCCCCTGAGTATGACTCCCACGGACACAAGTAGGTGAACAGCTTACTACTGCTACTCATACAAAGACTTTGATATTGACAATTATACAATAGGAGGAGCTGGGCGCTTGGGATAAACAGACTCCCTGGATTGGAGCCTTACCTTATTCAGTGTGGGAGCACCTGCCTGCCCTATCCTTTCATTACCTATTAGCATCCCCCGCCTCTGGTTCTGCCTCCGATTGTACTATGTAGCCTACACCCCACATTCATTCGCTAACAGTGATACAGGAGTAGCTCAACTTGGTAGAAGTGCAAACTGCAGGAGTAGCCTACACAGGAGAGTAGCCAAACTAAAGCACATTGCAAATAGGAACAGGGAACACGTAAACTTACAGTACTCCTTGAAAAAGGGTAAGAGAAAGGCCACGAGGCTGTGACTGGGAAGGGAAAGATAGCAAAGATAGTGAAGTCGAAGAAAACTTCAGCAGAGAGGCCGCTACACTGGGGCTACCTGTACGACTTCAAGGTGGATACCAGAGACGAAAGCGATCATTTCTCACTGTGTTTAACTGTGACAGGGAGGTTGATTGGCGCTCAAGCTGTTGCCACCGCGAATACTTTCTCACAAGTGTCGATCAGCAATAATCGCAGGTCAGTCAAATGGTCTAGCATTATTAACAGAACTGAGCCCCTCATTTGCATTTACAATGCCTTTCATGATGCTCTTATCCCCTATAGTAATGTACGTCTAGATACTATACCAACAGTAACATTCACCACTGCTTGGCTGACAGCATGAAAGTGTTTTTGACTAACCCCCCAAAAAAAGGCTCGATCCTAGTCGCTCCCTGGAGCTCAACACCCCTTGGTATAACAAGGAGCGCTCATTATCCAAGCGAAGATTCCTAGTGGCACTCAAGTCCAACAATGTGGTACAGATAAGGCACCTTAGGGTGGAACACAAAAAGGTATTTAAAGTGGCAACAAAGTGTTGGGAAGATGCCAAATGGGATGATCTTATTATTGCAGCCAGAATTAAAGACCAGGCCACTTTCTGGAGAATAATAGCACATGGACATGAAAAAGGAAGGACTAACACAGACCATTATCTGGATCCAGACACCTGGTTCAGACATTTCTCTGAATTATATTTAAGGGCAGATTCAAAGCTGTCATATTAACCAGGCTAAGGTAGTCCTGCTTCAAAACACTATGCCAATTGTTAAACACCAGGCGACCGAGACCAAAACGATCTCCCCAGCTCTGAAGGTCCATAGATACGGAGCCCAGACAGCTGCCCCTTACGGAGCAGAAGTATGGGGTGTGGAGTATTTGAATTCTATTGTTGTGGGAGAAAATAAAGTGATTCGGATGCTAACATCTCTTCCCCAAAATACACCCTTGATTCCATTGTTTTATGATATTGGTATCAAGAGATTGGAACATCTACCCATATTGAGACCCCTATTCTACTGCACAAGAATCTGGGTCACGGAAGAACTAAACTCCAATAGGCAAGGACCGAGGGAGTTACTGGAACTTGACGGACAGTTTACCTTTCCCTGGTTCCGTCACGTGCGTAATTGGTTCTATCAGTTGGGCCTGAGCAGATTCTGGACCGACCCTAGTTCATTGACTGCAAACTCTAAGAACGAACTAAAGCACACTTATTGGGATTTCATATCGGATAAGACCATTCTTCATTGCAGAATGGGAAGACTTACTACTCAATTCCTACTTTTTAAACCAATCCCAAGTTTTGAAGCTTATCTGGATGAAATCCAACCCCAACTAGCAAAAACTCTTTTCATGAAGTTTCGATACGAGACTCTCCAGATTAATTCAATTACAGTCAAATGGTCGCCTGGTCAAAAAGTTGGGAGGGAAACCAAATGCACTTTGTTCGTTAGACGCTGAAGAAAACATTGCACATATCCTGTTTTTCTGTTCTGAATATGTTATCATAAGAAGGAAATGGATAAAGCCAATGTGATTGGATCTGAGGATTAGAAACTTTTCAGAGGGCGTAAGATTATACGAAGGAAGAGAGGATTGAAATTTTAATATTGGCAGAGCATGTTATGTTTTACTGTTCCCAGTCTCTCTGACACCATACCATACAAATGATGAATTTCGAATATCCGTTAACAGTCGTGCCCAATTTTATTCTGTGCTTTATGTTAAAGGTGTGTTATTTTAGTGCGACTCCAACCAAAACAAAAGCTGTCCTTGATTGATGATTTAACATTTTTATCTACGCACTACACACTTTTTGTAACGCTTGAGTATTTTCGAATTATCGCTCACTGCAAGGCATCACAGTTGGCATAGTGAATCCTCCCAGCAACTATTTATTTATATTAATAGTCCCTTCTTGAGGTTTTTGACTTAACTGGATTTTGCCTAGCAGGTAGTTACTCTAGTGTGTTCACGCATAAAAAGATGATAAACTTTTGTAAGTTGTTTTTATCTTCTAAATTATTTATTGTAATGAATTGTGTATCAGCTGATATGGAATCACTTTATTATGGAGATGTATTTTGTGCCCTACTTTTGTATTCAAACCTTTTATGATATCAATTTATCATAGAGATGTATTTTAAAGAACTGGGCACCTTCTTTTTAGAGATGTTATCATGCACTTTTGAATATACGACGTTACATCGCGGTGTTTACACCGCGATACCTTTACAACGCAGGCATTACAACGCAAGTCGTTACAACGACTTGCGTTGGAGGGCGCTGGACTTAGGAATAGTATGATTTACTATTCCAACTCCAGCCTACGTTACAGTACGGAAGGTGTTGGAATAGTAAATCATACTATTCCTTAGCTTAGAGCGCCATCCAGTGCAAGTCATTGCAATGACTTGCGTTGTAAAGGTATTGCGGTGTAAACACCACTATGTAACCGATGTTTCCCTGCACTTTTATGGTTCTTTGAACCGCAATAAGTTGAAATGATGATAATGTCAGGTAATACCTGGTCTTAGTATGGCGATACGAGGAGAAATAAAAAAATTATTTTGCTCTTTCCATGTGTACTGCATTCTGCACACATGGCGGTAGGGTGCCTGCGTTGGCGCTAGGCAGCTTTTTTAGCACCAACGCTAGGGGAAACTCAGGGGTGTGCCCTATTTTTGTAAATAATGTACATTTTAAAAATGTAGGAGCCTGGTGATGCCAAAATTGGCGTAACACTGCGCTCTGACATTTTTAGTAAATATATCCCTAAGAATAAAAACACAGAGTCTTAATGTGCTTCCTGATCAAGAACATTTTCTAGGATTATTACTTCTAAAAAGAATTACCAGCAGTTTATTTTACATTGGAACACTTTCTAAGCAAAATAAACTGACTCGCTCACTAATGTACTATCATTACGATTTTATATTATGAGTGTGTTTTTTCCCAAAAGGTTTGCCCTTGAACCTAAAAATGTAATTCAGGATATGTTTAGCTGACTTTTTGCTCGCTGTTAACATTGAGGCCAATCTACTTTTTCTCTCCATGAGTTGTGCACTCGACTAAAGGAAACAAGATTCAACATTGGATAGCTAAGGATTTCATATTACATGTTGTGCAAAAAGAAGTGTCTTGATTTATGGTCTTTGTTCAAGAGAATACTGTAAAACGTTTAAAAATATCATTCATTTAATAAAAGGACAAGATGGTACTGCGACTTTAAAGAAAAGGCTGCAACTAAAGCTTGCATTTTTCAAAAGACAATTGTAAATTAAGCACTCTTCCGAGAGTGTGTGTGTCTTTTACAACTGTCATCTTGTGTTCATTAAAGCTTCTGTGAAACCCCCACCCTCCGCCTGTGCACCCTCTCCTCCATACTGCTTTTGTGTGTCCATGGTCTTGCTGTCCTGCATATTGTGCTCTCACCCGTGTGCAATCTCCCCTCCATTATCTCATTCCCTTCATGCTTCTCTTGCTGATCCAATCTCCCTCAGTGCTAATTTAAAATTGACAACTTATGGTTACAGTAAATGTACATTGTCCCTTTTAATTTTTACTATGTAATCCATAAGTAAAGCGCACTGACTCCTTTCATAGCTGCGAAGTGCTAGTTAAGAAACTGTAAATAAAGAAATAAAATGTGTTTTTCAGGTCCTAGATAATGCTGCAGAAAAAACATACCGCAGCCCAATTTCAGCACCTGGGGGTCAAACACATTTCTATGCTCACTGATAGTAGCAACAGCTACATCTATCTGTGCTACCCACTCAATACCACTCCACGCCACACAATGTGACTCCACTACACTGCACACATTGTCACACGATCCCACTCCTCTCCATGCCACACCACTGCACTCCAACAAAGCCAATAGAACTCACATAGACCTCCACATAATTCCATTACATTCAATACCACGTAATTGCTAGCCACGGAATTTTAGTGCACACCATGCCACATAATTACACTACACATAACTCCACTCAACACCACACAATTCCACGCTACACAATTCCACAACAAACTATTCCCCTGTAATCCACATAATTCCACTTCACACCACATACATCCACTCCACTCTATAACACATAGCTAAAAGACATTAACATAGAGAACTACTGTAGCTCTCGTATTGCCGAGACCTATTGGCTTGCCCAATACTTGTTTCGGGCTGTAGAGAAGCCAGAAAATGTCAGGGTGGTATACAAGCAAATGGCCACTTGATGGCACCCCTGTCAAAAGTTTGAAAGTTGTGACCAGACATTTGGAGATTGTGTGAAACACACGATCTCGACCTCTGAAATAGGTTATTGTTTATTGTGTGCTGTTAAAGCGCTAAATCGGTTGGATGGCTGCTTCGAAGCGCATCTACAGGGGCGTGTGAACTCAATGATTTTATTTCCATGGGCAGACCGTAGTTTAACCATGTTTGGTTACTGAGTGGTACACAGTAAAGAACAGTTATGGGTCCCTTTATTGGGTAGCACAGATGTGTCTTCAGTGCTCCTGTGGGTGGTAGACAAGAAGGGGTGAGGACTCAGCCTCGGACTGGGAGGGCGGGAAGTCGGGCATTGGGCGATGGGCTGGTGCCCAAGGGTCACCTGTAGCTCTGTCCACCGGCCCACAGAGTTTTACTGTCTCTTCCCCGCCAGGCCTCTGTAATGTGGGGCCAGCATCATGGGCAGGCAAGTTCGGAGGGGGTAGCTTGCAGCAACGTTGCCAGACCGCCGCCAGTATTGTTGTGGCCGCTGCAGACCTTAGCTTGGCCCCCGGGGGGGGGGGCGGGGGGGCTGCGCACATGTCCAGAAGCAGAGTCCTACCCCCTGCCCTGCCGTGCTGCTATCGTTGGCCGCTGGGGAGGGGAAGAGAGTACGTGTTGCGGCCTCCATGAGAGCCTGTGGTTGGCACCTTGGCTCCAGAGTCTTTCCGGCCTTAGTAGAGGGGGTGTATGTCTGTGTAGGCCTCGCTGTGAGGCACCTTTCCCAGAGAGGAAAATTGAGAGGATCTAAGGAAATTCGTTCATCATTGTAAATTTGTAATATTTTCTTGTACATTCCTCACCCTTGCTTGCTGTGTTTGATATTGTGTTCTTGCCTTCTATGGTTTTACCCTACCTCTTCTAGTCTCCTGTTTGTAACGTTCTATTTTATACCATTTTTCGCATGTAACGTAACTGGTTCTATTGTACAGCGCTCTGACACCTTCGGGTAAAGTCCGCGCTTTATAAAAATGCATAAAATAAATAAATAAATAAACTAATGTTAGCGTCAGAGCTGCCGAATTTGGAACTATGGAAATAGGTTCGAGTCCCAGCCTCAGCTCAACATCCCATGATTCTGTGCAAATAACTTCATTGCCCAAGCTCTAAAATAAAATGATTTTGATTTTCTGTAATGTGACTGGAAAAAACGGCCATGTGGCAAACCTCGCCACATCAGGACTTGTGGCCTTTTGGGACACGTTATTTCACCTCGCCCGCCCAGCCAAAATATACTGCTTCTAGTTTTCACCAATGTTTCTGGCTCTATGAGCTTTAAAATACATAATTTTTTTAATATTCCTCCAAAAATAGCCCAATGAGACTAGCCCAATGCTGTTTCATAAACGGGTGTGTTCCAGGAATGTGGGCCACTTTATTTGGGCTGCCCGCACCAAATTGTGATCCCAATCCGACCCTGGGGTGAGGTATGCGTAGAAGGAAGGTGTAGTGTTGTGAATGCTCTAGCTATGGGGCGTGTCTTTTCTCCCATTACGGTGATGCATTTCCGGGCGCTGTACTTCGAGATGCGTGCCCCGGCGCAGCGATGCATTTCCTGTCGCTGTACTTAGAGATGCGTGCCCCGGCGCAGTGATGCATTTCCTGTCGCTGTACTTAGAGATGCGTGCCCCGGCGCAGCGATGCATTTCCTGTCGCTGTACTTAGAGATGCGTGCCCCGGCGCAGCGATGCATTTCCGGGCGCTGTACTTCGAGATGCGTGCCCCGGCGCAGCGATGCATTTCCTGTCGCTGTACTTAGAGATGCGTGCCCCGGCGCAGTGATGCATTTCCGGGCGCTGCACTTCGAGATGCGTGCTCCGGCGCAGCGATGCATTTCCTGTCGCTGTACTTAGAGATGCGTGCCCCGGCGCAGCGATGCATTTCCTGTCGCTGTACTTAGAGATGCGTGCCCCGGCGCAGCGATGCATTTCCGGGCGCTGTACTTCGAGATGCGTGCCCCGGCGCAGCGATGCATTTCCTGTCGCTGTACTTAGAGATGCGTGCCCCGGCGCAGCGATGCATTTCCTGTCGCTGTACTTAGAGATGCGTGCCCCGGCGCAGCGATGCATTTCCGGGCGCTGTACTTCGAGATGCGTGCCCCGGCGCAGCGATGCATTTCCTGTCGCTGTACTTAGAGATGCGTGCCCCGGCGCAGCGATGCATTTCCTGTCGCTGTACTTAGAGATGCGTGCCCCGGCGCAGCGATGCATTTCCTGTCGCTGTACTTAGAGATGCGTGCCCCGGCGCAGCGATGCATTTCCGGGCGCTGTACTTCGAGATGCGTGCCCCGGCGCAGCGATGCATTTCTGGGCGCTGCACTTCGAGATGCGTGCCCCGGCGCAGCGATGCATTTCTGGGCGCTGCACTTCGAGATGCGTGCCCGGGGCGGAGACATCGGTTGGTGCGCTGTGATCTGCAAAGACTAATCAAACAGGTTGCACTGGCATTAGCAGGCTACTTAGGGTGACCAGATTTTCAGATCGAAAAACCGGGACAGGCACAGACATAGGACTAAATGTCCTATTATGTCCCAGGGCCTTAAATAGAGAATTTGAAGCACTTTAATTATTGGTGTAATATATAAAAAAATTATATATTTAAAAAAAAACAAAAAAACTTCTAATGAAATGATACAGGATTTTGACCTCTTGCATGAGATAGAGAGAGAAATAGATTGTCATGAAAGAGATGTCTGGAGGAATAAAGTTTCCAAAAAGAACATAAAAAGAGTGTTAAAAGAATGAAAAAAGAACTTTCGGGTTTTTAGGACAAATTCTCTCACCAATTTTGAGTAATCAAATTATCATAAATGTTTTATTGACAGCATTTATTTATTGAGTATATTTATTGAAACCGCTATTTGCACACCTGTGTATTTGAAACTTGTAAAGTCGACAGTTAAGCGAAGAAGTATTTATTTCCTGTTCATGTGTAGTAACATCAACACGTTGCACGTATATAATTGGTGACTGTAATTCAGTTAAGTTAGTTTGAACAAGGCTGGGGAGCCAGCCGAAACGTGTCATGTGCGGCAACGCCGATAATAAATACATTTTGAAAACGGCTGTCCTGTGGAATGTCGGAGTTTTGTCCGGGAACAAGAGGGACAGATCTGCGATATCTATATATAGACATATATATTTTTTTCACTGAAAAAGCAAAGGTTACAGGGACGTTATAGTTGGGTTCAGACACACAAAACCATAGAATTTCAGCAGCTATAGTTATCTCAAGTAACAATAATTCATGCCTTAAGATAACTATAACGTTCTTGCCTTTGAGGGGTCCCTCACAGCCCCCCTCCAGTAGTCCCGTGGTGTCAGGGTACCTCTACCCTGACCCCTATTATCACTTTTTAACTTTAGTTTGCCCTCTCGGAACCGAGATCCCGATGAACAAAATGGTGGCCGCAACTTTCCTCTCAGGTTGCAGCCAGCCGATCATGACATTGTCGTTGGTGCGTGGATCCGCGTTCCTAGATATTCACATTTGTATTTCAGTTAATATCTTGAAAACTACTGAACAAATTTACAAAAAATCACAATAAGGTAACTTTCGTGACCAAGATCTACCTTTCTGCCAAAGTTGGTGTAATTCCGCCCAGCGGTTTGGGCTGTAGTTGTGTCTAAAATTCCTATAGGAATTAACATGGGAAACGCACCCTCCCCCCTTTTCTCGGCCCCTGCTTGACGGATCGCCCTGACACTTTCCATGCATTACTAAAATCACCGGAGCACTTTTATTGCAACATTTTGTGAAGATTCGTCAATGGGCACAAAAGATGTAGGCGTCAAAAAACGCTTTTCATATGGAAACTAGGTCCTAACTATAACTACCTACTGGCGACTGCCAGTAATATATTTATGTGTGTGTGTATATATATATATATATATATATATATATATATATATATATATATATATATATATATATATATATATATATATATATATTTTGTTTAACAGTTTCCCTCCCCTCTCTGTGAATAGATCCAGGGTCCGGCTGCTGGTGGACCTGGCCTCTGCAGTCCTGATTCACACCTCATTAACTCCTGCTGTGCTGCCTGAATGAGGTGAGGCAGCACAGCAAGAGAGTCTAAATAACTGAACTTCTGTCCCCCGTTTCTAAGAGGACCAGTTGAATTGTGAATCTGAACAACACTGTGATTAATATACAGGTTCACCTGACCCTCCCTTAAAAACCAGGACAATATTTTGTTTTAGGAGAAAGTGTCGGGATGCCGGGACAGTCCTTCAAAAATTCGGACTGTCCAGGCAAACTAGGGACGTCTGGGCACCTTAAAGCCACTGCGTCCTTCGATATTGGCCTCTGATGCAATACGTCTTTTGTACATTATTAAATACGTTCAACTGATTACCTTTGTGATAACAAAGGTTGGCGATCCAACCTTAAGAGATGACTGTGAGTAAAAGGAATAGTACAGATTCAAAATAACCGTTTCCTGTTGTCTGCATGTGCTAGTGGTTGATAAGGTGATTCCAGATCATTAGAGAAGGGAGTTTCAAGGGAGGGGTCTTCATGACTTGGAGAACAACCTCCAGATAGACAGGCTTTGGCTTCGGACAGCCAGCAGGTCCGAGAGGCTGGCCTTGGTCTTCTGTTGGCTGGTAGTCCCCGGCCCAGTGCTGCTTTGGAAAGGCAGCGTGAGGTCTCTTTGGGCCATGACACTCGTTGGATTAGTGAGGCTCAGAATCTGATCTGAGACCAATCATTCTTTGGTCAGTAGATCTCAGACCGTTCATTGATTGATTAATAGATCAGAGACTGTTCAATGATGGGTCAGTAGACCTTGGACCTTCCATTGATTGGTCAGTAGGCAATGTAATACCTTCATGGCCTAAGTGGATGAGGATCAAATGCTATAAGTTGATATTGAGGTGTGCTGTATAGCTTTGGGTGTGTTGCAAGTTTTTCAGAGTTATATTGTAAAAAGAAAAACTATATTCTTGTTGGATGTAGTGGAGTAGACACTAGTGCACTTTGTAAAGTTTTTCTTGCCTCATGTAGTGTTTCTCCCCCTATTGTTATATCACACTTCATAATTCTTGTTGTACTGCATTTAACTGTTCTTTCCTTTCCCTCCTAAGTTATCTTAGTCAATGTACCTGTTTTTTCCTACCGATTTTTTTTCATCTTATTTTGGCCTACTACCACTTGTACTGTGCTTTCTGCTCCTAAGTGCAGAGCGCTGTTGCCTTTTGGGCCTAGATAGCTGTACATAAAAATGATAATAAATAACTAAAAAGATGAAATACATACTTGAATAAATAAAGTGGGTGAGCCTGTGATAGACAGCATTGCTGTAATTGAGCAGAGACCCCACACACAGCAATGGGTGTCCTACCTGAATGAATCTCGGCCAGTGGTAGCAGGTTCAAGGCTTGCGTCTGTCTAGAGTACTAGCGTAGACCAGAACTCTTGGAGCTGGAATGTGGCCCAGAGTCTTATTATTTCATGTGATTCGCCCATCTCTTCCCTCTTTTGTACGTCAGACTAGGATGGTCTGGCATGGGTCCTAGTCTCACACTTCCTGTGACTCAAGCTGCACACCACTGACGAAGCCCACGTAGGCCTTACCTAGGGGCTTCTGCCAGCTCCCTCCAGCCTGTGCAGACTCTCTCTGCACATTCTGCAACCCAACTTGTTGTAATGAAAACGTTGTCGCTATTTTTGCTTGTGCATTATTCCTATGTAAGTTAGCATTCGCAACACCATTTTATGTTTGGCCGCCATTTTGAGACATGCTCGAAACTACTTTTTGTCTCCTCGAGAGAACGGGTTGTGGAAAGTTTCATTTCTCCAGGGTTGGCCTTGCTCTGCTAATGAATACACTGTTCTTATTAGCTCATACCTTTCCCACAGGATAGAGGCCTTCTCCCACTAGTCTAGTAGCGGGCACGGCAGAGTGACCTTGGCTTGGAGATAGTATGTGCCCAGCCCCACAATCGAAATCTATCCTTCTGTACTCCTTTGTTTAGCTGCATCTGCTTGGAAAATTCCATTATGGGCATGCCTTCATTGGTTCTGAAATGTATATAATGTATCGTTTTGCTTGCTGATGTCAGTCCTCTCTGCAGCACCCCTAAGAGACTGGGCAGACGGGGCTCCGCTCGCATTTATCTGAATAAACATATATTGGTTTGTATTATCTACTGTCTGACCGACTCTTCATTTGGTATGGAAGGCTGAGAGGTGGTCGCGAATGACCCGGGTGACCCTAAACTGGCCACTTTCTTTAGTTGGCACCCGAACAGGGACTCCTTCGGGTGACCCATCCCCTACCGTGGACTGGTAGTGAGGTCGGGGCCATCGTCGGGTCGGACGGACGGATCAGGGATCCCTGCATGAGAGTTCCTGAACTCGCAGCTGCCCCTTCTGTCCCGCCGGATGGTGCCTCACCCAGTGGTCATCCTGACTGGGGTCCTGAACGGCGAAACCCTTGGATCTGACCGTTTGGTCCGAAGAGTCGGCAGTGGAGAATAAATTCGTTTGACCTGCATATATCAGGTGAGTTTGTTTTGGTTCTTTGTGGATATGGTACCATTTTGGTTTGTATTTGATACGGTCTGAGGACCGATTTTGGGTAAAAAGTGTTTGCAAATACTTTGCCAGGCATAAGTAGTGAACTTGTTTTCTTTTGAGAATGCCTGGAATAAGTAAACTGGTTTCTTTGTACTGTCGTTGTTGTTCTGCTGATGCTCGACTGGAGGAAAGTTAGCCAGCTCCTCCAGAAGGCATTCTGAATTTTGATATGTATGTGAAGCATGGCCTTGGCCCTATTATGTTTAGTACGCTATGGCACAAATATACGAGGGACAATGCCGAGTTGCAGTGGCCATTGACGGGTACTTTTGAGGAACCAAAAATTGGGTTTTTACAGGAAAAGTTGTTTGCGAAGCGAAGTAGGCAGTCTATGTTTGATTCTCTTCGAACGTGGCAAAAGGAAGCTAAACAGAGGTGAATGAAAGCAGAGAAAGAGGCCCGGAAGGGGAGAATGCAGACGTTGACTCAAAAGGCCGTAGCAAATGATAGAGAGAAACAGGAGATAGGGATAGAATGTGAAGATAGGAGGTTTCGATTGAATATTGATAAATCCTATGTGGTCCAAGAAAAAAAAGATACTTTCGTGGAGGAGTTATTAGATAGTAGGCCCCCACCCCCATACGCCCCGCAAAGAATATACCCCACGGTTCCATTGCCCCCGCAACCGTCTGTTTCTGTTGCTTTTACTGTTTCTGTTCCCGTATCTACTGCTGCTTTTCCGACGGCCGTGGCATCGGCTCCTTCTCTTCTTTGTCTTCCTTCTGCTTCCTCGCCGTCTGCAGCAACTGTGACTGTTAGCACCCCCTCACGCCCATTGTTTCAGAATCTTTCTCGCCAGCTCTTTCTCCTGTGACGCAGCCCTCAGCATCGTTACTACCTGCCACCCCGGTGGCCTCTCCTTCCTTGGTTTTCCATCCTCCGGTTTCCTTGAGTGATGGGACGCCTGTGCGCGGGTTTGGAGACGGAGATTGGACAAAGTTTAAAAATCGCATGAGTCCGTATGTGCGATCTGAAGTGGGAGATGCAGAAAAAAGGGTAGTGGCTAACCAGCCTGCGCAGTGGGCCCGAAACCCGATTTACAGTGTGGAAGATGTGTGGAATGTGATGAAAGATTATGAGCCTTTTGTACAACAGCATGCTCTTAAGCATATGTCTGCTACTTTGATTGGTCTTTGGGAGCAGTGTTTCACAGATGCAGCACCGCAGATTTTATATGACATTAAAGATCATGTATATGTCACTAATATGGGGCCTGATCAAGTTTTTGGCAGTATTACGACCTTGATCGCTTACCGGGGTAGGCTACTTGAGAAGAGTCCCACCCCAGTATCTCAGTTTCCGATGCGGGAGGTTCATCCTATGTATCACCCTGAAATACCAGAGTTAAGGGATCAGCACAATGTTGTTACTAGACCAGGTGTAGCGGCCCGTTTCCAAGATCAATGGATTTATACTCCATGGAAAAGGAGTGAAGTTTTGTCTCTTAAGACTCAGTTACCTGATCCTAGGAAAAATCCTACTGCCTATTATAAAGAATTGACTGAAGCTGCCTCTTCCACAGTAATGACGCTTGCGGACCTTGAAATGTTTTTGGTTTACTTGTTCCGGTTGATATTTGGAGACAAGTACACACCCAGGATCATGTTGTGGAATTGGGAGGTACCTGGGATCAAATTAAAGTATTGGATCAGGAGAGGAAGCCCGGTGAGAAGCCTAAGGCAGAGATACTTGCTTTGCCAGGTCATCACGTATATGCATTCTCTTATTCCACAGAGAAAAGTTGATTGGGACAAGTTATCGGCTTGTCGTCAAAAGAAAGATGAGAGTGTGTCTGATTTTTTCACTTGGTGTAAAGATGTGTTTTTGCATTATAGTGGGCAGGATTTGTCGATTGAGGGAGGTGTTCGGTTATTTGTCAATAGATTTGTTTCTAATTTGCTTCCTGAAATAGCGTCTCGATTGCAGGCTTCCAGAGCACTTGGTCCACCTCTTCCCCTTCTGTTATTTTGAACATGGCGCAGTATTATGAACACAGGGAAAATGAGGATAAGGAGAGGACGGAGAAGAAGCATAAGGATTTGAAGACGAAGGTGTGGTTGCAGCAGGCTTCTAGGGGGAATGGTAGAGGACGTGGTGGTTTGACTCGACAGCTTCCATGCACTAGCAGGCAGCCAAATACTACGCCTTTAGGGCTGAACCATTGTGCGTATTGTAAGGAGGAGGGACACTGGCGTAGCGAGTGTCCTGTGTTGTTGCAGAAGGTGGCGGCCCCCAGAGGACGAGGTTCTTGTGGACGGGGTCGTGGAGCTGGAGGAGCGGACAGGGTTCAGAATGCTGCAGCCTCGTCGTTCTGATAACAATTACTTTGATGACCCTCGGGGCGGACAGTATTATGATGACTACGACACAGATGAGGTGACAGGATTGTCTTACAGCTAGGACAGCAAGGGACAGAGTGAGGGACCAGTTCCGATACCTGTAGATCAACGCGGTCCTTATGTTACTGCGAACTTGCATGGCTCGGCTAAGGAATTTTTGGTGGATACAGGTGCAACAAACAGTTCTATTTCTCGCTCTTTGGTCCCTGGGGCGGCTCTGTCTGGCCATAATAATGTTTCGGTAGGTTTTTCTGTTGTACCGGTTGTGAGGCCCATTTCAAAACCTCTTGCTTTGACCATCGGTCCTTTCACTGTGGATTCACCATTTTTGCTGACGTCTAATTGTGGTGAGAATTTGATGGGTCTGGATTTATTGAAAAAGTTGCATGCCACAATTTATTGTTCCCCAGCAGGTGTCTATATGACCATGGGTCCGGATGTGGTGTGCGCTAAGCAGTGTCTGTTCAAAGATGCGCCCCTTCCTGTTGAATTTAAGGATGTGCCACCCACTCTGTAGGCAACAGGCGACACAGATGTGGGATTGTTGCAGATATCGCCTGTTTCGATCCGCGTTAAGGATGGTGCCATTTTACTTCGTATCCCTCAATATAAAATACAGCAGGCAGGAGAGCGAGCCTTATTGCAGATTGTACAGGATTTGATTGAGAAAGGTGTGGTTGAGGAGACGACTGCTAATATTTGCAATAGCCCTATTCTTCTGATTCTTAAAAGTGCGCCCCCGGGTTCCTCTGATGACCATGAAGATGTTTATCGTTTTGTGATCGATTTGCGCGAAGTTAATAAAATAGTGATTCCCCAGTTTCCGGTGGTTCCTGACATCACCACTCTCTTGACAATGATTCCCTCTTCTGCTAAATTCTTTTCTGTCATTGATTTGAAAAATGCGTTCTTCAGTATTCCTATTCATCCTGATAGCAGATATCTGTTTGGGTTCACCCTAGCTGGTAGAAGCTTTAGATTCTGTTGCGCTCCTCGAGGCTATACAGAAAGTCTGAGTATCTATAGTCAGGCACTGTAAGATCAGTTGGATTCTTTGTCGCTTCCCACAGGTAATGTATTGCCTC
The DNA here is from genome assembly GCA_963921515.1 of Calotriton arnoldi. Taxonomy (NCBI): domain Eukaryota; kingdom Metazoa; phylum Chordata; class Amphibia; order Caudata; family Salamandridae; genus Calotriton; species Calotriton arnoldi. The sequence goes on from CAWUFW010001460.1 coordinate 2,111,522, forward strand.
CGTATGTTGATGACTTGCTCATCGCTTCTGACACAGAACAAGGTTGTAGGGACAGTACAGTTAAGTTGTTGTTGCACTTGCCACACCACGGACATAAAGTGTGCCTTTCCAAATTTCAGTATTGTCGACAGGAGGTCACCTATTTAGGTCACCTACTGTCGAAGGAGGGTAGGAGATTGACGCCTGAGCGCATTTGTACCATTGTTAAAATGCCCATTCCACAGACTCAGAAAGAGGTGCGTGCCTTCATAGGTATCACTTCTTACTGTCGTCAGTGGATACCTAACTATTCCTTACTAACCAAGCCCCTGCTCGCACTAACCACTAAAGATGTGCATGAGCCCCCTGCCTTGGACGCCTGAATGTCAGCAGTCTTTTGAGCAACTAAAAAGTGCGCTTTGCTCGGCTCCAGTGCTTGGCACGCCTAACTACAACAAGTCATTTGTATTATATGTCCATGAGACGGCTGGTTGTGCGCTTTCTGTTCAAACCCCAAAATTTGGAGATAAGCAACTACCGTGTGCTTATTTCTCTGCTGATCTTGACCCTGTCGCACAAGCCCTCCCGAGCTGTCTAAGAGCGGTCGCAGCTGTGGCTGTCTCTATAAGACAAACGGCTGGACTCGTACTTGATACTGACCTCACAGTCATGGTACCCCATGCTGTGGATACACTTTTGAATAAGACAAAGACGCAGCACCTCACCAGTGCACGTCTAACTGGCTATGAATTGACCTTGTTTGCCAAACATATTATGATTAAAAGATGTGCCACTCTGAACCCAGCCATGTTACTACCCCTCCCTTCTGAAAATGAGAAACATGATTGTACCTTCCGGACGGAAGAAGAGACGAAAGGACGGGTGGACTTGACTGATGTTCCCTTATCTGACCCACAAGGGGAACTATATGTCGATGGCTCTTGTTTCAAATTACCAGATGGCACTACAACTGCTGCTTATGCTGTCACTACATTACGTACGGTCGTAGAGACATCACGAGTCCCTTATCAGTCAGCCCAAGCAGCTGAGTTAGCCGCCCTTATTCGAGCTTGTGAATTGAGCGAGGGACTGGTTGTCAATATTTATACTGACAGCCAGTATGCCTTCGGGGTCGCGCACAATTTTGGGCGACTCTGGGCTGAGAGGGTTCCTTACTTCCCATGGTTTAAGGATCCAACACGGTCATCTTATACTGAGGCTTTTGTCTTCTCTGACACTCCCTAAGAAGTTGGCAATAGTGAAATGTAGCGCCCATAGGAAAATTACTGATGAAGTAGGTAGGGGGAATGCTTTTGCTGACCAGACAGCTAAGGAAACGGCACGGACTAAAATGAAGAAAATGTTTGTGGCGGGTCCCGCTAGGTAGGTGCCGGAAGTCACTATGTTTGAGGATACGCTTGAGAATGTGAAGGAAATACAAAGCGAGGCTACAATAGAAGAATTAGCAATATGGCAAGAGAGCACAGCACAATTGAATGATGAGGGATGCTGGATTGACAAGTCAGGGAAACAGAGATGGATGTTGCCAGATGCATATGTTCTCCCTGTGGTCACGATGGCCCATGGCCCAGCCCATATCAGCGCTAAAGGTATTTGCAAGTTGTTAGACCCCATATGGCGAAATGACAATATCCCAAAGACAGCTGCACATTTAGTGAAATACTGTATGGTGTGTATGATGCACAATCCTGGAAAGGGTACCCCTACACCACCCGGTAATTTTGCACCACCTACTTTCCACTTTGAGGTCCATCAGATGGACTACATCGAGCTAGACAGGTGTAATAATTTGAAGTATGTGTTGGTGGTTGTTTGTGCATTTAGTAAATGGGTTGAGGCTTACCCCACTAAAGACAATACAGCTGTTACGACCGCAAAGGTACTCCTGAAGGAGTTATTTCCTCGTTTCGGCTTGCCCCGTTTGATTTGGAGTGATAACGGAAGTCATTTTAATGCCAAGGTCATTCAGTTAATTTGTGATGGTTTGCACATAAAACAAAAGTTTCATGCTGCAAATCACCCACAGTCAGCAGGATTAGTTAAGAAGTGCAATAGTACTCTCAAACTGAAGTTGGCAAAGATTCAGGAGACGACAGGGTTACAATGGCCAGATGCTCTACCATTAGCTCTTTTGTCGACAAGAACAACAGCACATTCTAGAACAGGATTGTCCCCGTACGAGGTCGTGTTTGGACGCCCGGCGAATGTCTGGGGCGTCCCGCGAGCCCGTCAGTTCTCAGATATTGAGTACCCTTTATTAATTGACTACCTGTCCCAGTTAACTGAAAATTTGCGTTCTATTCACCAACAGGTCCGAGAGACCCTACCCGCTACACCAGAGGTGCCCGGACATGATATTTGGCCTGGAGACTTCATACTAGTCAACAACTTCCAACGGAAGAAGAGCTTGGAGCCTCGCTGGAAGGGACCCGAACAGGTCCTCCTGGCCACTCGAACTGCTGTGAAGGTCGCCGGCTGAAAGAACTGGTCCACGCCACTCACTGCCGCAGGATACCCTTGCCCTATGATCAGTGGGTGAGGGACGGCATAGGGAACACTGAGTACGAGAAGGTGCCTCAGTTTGTCCCCTTCAGTGATGCAAAGCTAACTTGGACCCAAACGGATGCAGAAAATGATGAAGTGCTGAATGCAGCAGTTCCCCCGGAAATACGAGCTATTAAGGAGCCGCTGTTTGTTGTTCCAATGGTGCCTGGTGCTACCAGGTACAATTTGCGTCCTCGGTTGAGGAATAGTGCACAAAAGGAGAAGTCAGATTAGACAGGGATGGACTGTGTAAGTTAGGGGTTTACTTTGCTATAGTACCAACGGATTAGTTTAGGGTGATTGAGACTAGTGCACTGTTCTGTTTCCGAGCATTGGACAGGATAGCTCAAAAGGTATCCCCTCGGGGGTACATTATCCTGATTGACGTGGGATACATCCAGAGCTTAGGACTGAGCAAGCTCCACCGCCGGTGCTCAAGAGCGCAAACTTTTGATGAACAATAGGAGCCTGTACCAGTGAGGCTCTGAAGGACACTGGGAACACTTACCTTTACGATCATTTTTGTTGCACTTCTCTCCTTGCTTAGTAATGCATCCCTTTGGTCGGCCTATTGCTGAGAAGGAACAGCCATTTGCACCACCGCGTTCAATGAGGGGTTGGTCGACAAAGAGTAAAATAATTTGCATATTAATTGTCGTGATTGCTTTGGCAACAATACTTGGGATATCCTGGTTTCTAGAAGAGAAATTTCCTGTGCATTCCTTGGTAGGTACTACTACCACTTCCCCTGAGCACATTTTTGTTACTCTAGCCCCCCACAAAGAGGCGCATAGACTGTCCTACACTGACAATGTATTCATACAAATGTTGCATCATGCTCATAATGTGTCTAATGTCACTAACTGTTGGGTTTGTGGGTTGCTCCCTTCGGTCACTCATAAAAGTGATAACTTGTTGTCCATGCCGCTGTCGTATACACGCAGCTGGGAGGGTTGGTTTCAATTGTTTCGGCTGGTGTACTTCCAATTTCACCTTTAAACTTTGGGTATGACACATATTGATTCTCATACTGCGCATGAATATGTATGCTTCTATCAAGGGTTTACCCCCATAGGACCGGCAGGACAAGGGACTCTAGGGACTCTGTCCTCAAAGTCATGTGCGAATACATACCGTAAAGTGAAGAACAATGCTTGGTTTCGAATGGAAATGGCTGATTTCCAGTGGTTTAACACATCAAAGTACTTTCAATCCTTTCAAGCTGTAAATATTACCAAAGATAAGCCGATACCTGTGCCAGTGGTCAATATGACAGCTAGTTTTTGTGTCCAGGGGACTGGGGAGATAAAGGTGGGGGAGAGTAAATGTAATTTCACCTACAAGCTGAATACGACTAATAGTCCGCCTTTGATCCTACCCCATAATGTCTATTCTGTTTGTGGGTCACAGGCTCACGTCTGGCTCCCGAGGGGATGGTCTGGCACATGTTATCTCTCTTTTCTTCTTCCCCCTGTATATTTTGCTCCGTCCAATTATAAAAATCATCAGCTACAACGTAGGAGCACCTTCCAGACTCGAGTAAAAAGGGTTGTTGACACAAATGATATAGATCAAACAGACACCACTGCACAGCAGTTTCAGGATGCTATAAAGGGCCTACTACCTTTCTGGGGCCCCATGGCTAATAGCCTTCAACTTCGTCAGTTAACAAGAGTTGTTGAGGGGGTTATCAATACAACTGCTGGGAAAATGACAAATATTACTGCTGAGCTCCAGGCTACGAGATTAGTCACTTTGCAGAACAGGATGGTGCTAGACGTTATACTTGCAGATAGGGGAGGGGCATGTCGCGTCATTGGAAGTAGCTGTTGTGTTTACATACCTGATCACGCTCCCAATGTGTATGCAGCTATGCAAAAATTACATAGACTCTCATCTGACATACACCAGGAACCAGGTACTTGGACACTATCGGGGTGGTTTTGGAACACACTCACATCTTGGGGTTGGAAGATTCTCACCTTCTTGGCTGTGGTTGCTGGTATCTTCTTTACATGTTGCCTCTGCATACAATGTCTCCCAGCTTGTTGTTCCTATTGTGTCAACGTCCTCTCACCCTAACAGAAAATGTCAATTCATGATACAAATGCTGCAATTATGATGCAAAAGGATATTGATGAGTTGATGCAGATTGGCGAAGGTATTTTTGAGACCACATCTTTCCTTGAAGCCTCTATTCCCGACACTGAATATATGGATTGTTCTGAATACAGGCGTTCCCGTTGTCTATAAAAATGTTATATTATCTTTGATCATTTCCTGAAAAATTGTTAGCTCATGCTAAAAGGAGGGTCTGTTGTAATGAAAACGTTTTCGCTATTTTTGCTTGTGCATTATTCCTATGTAAGTTAGCATTCGCAGCACCATTTTATGTTTGGCCGCCATTTTGAGCCATGCTCGAAACTGCTTTTTGTCTCCTCGAGAGAACAGGTTGTGGAAAGTTTCATTTCTCCAGGGTTGGGCCTTGCTCTGCTAATGAATACACTTTCTTATTAGTGCATACCTTTCCCACAAGATAGAGGCCTTCTCCCACTAGTCTAGTAGCGGGCACCGGCAGAGTGACCTTGGCTTGGAGATAGTGTGTGCCCGGCCCCACAATCGAAACCTATCTTGTGGGAAAGGTATGCGAAACCTATCCTTCTGTACTCCTTTGTTTAGCTGCATCTGCTTGGAAAATTCCATTATGGGCGTACCTTCATTGGTTCTGAAATGTACATAATGTATCTCCATGTTTGCTGATGTCAGTCCTCTCTGCAGCACCCCTAAGAGACTGGGCAGACCGGGCTCCGCTCAAGTGTATCTGAATAAACATATATTGGTTTGTATTCTCTACTGTCTGACCGACTCTTCATTTGGTATGGAAGGCTGAGAGGTGGTCGCGAGTGACCCGGGTGACCCTAAACAGGCCACTTCCTTCAAACTCTTAGAGCTCCTATTTATCGTGTGTCTGGGATTGTGCCAGCACATGTCCTCCAGTTAATGGAAAACTGCTTGGAACCTTCGGACAGGTCCACCCTGCACAGTTCCTTGATTTGTTGAATGATCTGTATGGAGCGAACGTCTCACCATGGCCACATTGTAGCACTGGGTGAGCAATTTGAAGGCTCAGTTGCCAATTCATAGAGGAAGTTTGCTTGAAAAAGAAAGTCTCATTTGTCGGAAGAGGTGCAGTCACTTTAAAAAAAAAAAAAAGGAACATGTTGGAGCTGTGCTCCAGGACCTGCATGCATGCAGGGGAACCACATTCACAGCCTATCAACATCTGCAAATGTGCAGGAGAGACCCTTTCACAGCCTATCAGCATCTCCAAGTGTGCAGGAGAAACACTTCCAAAGCCTATCGGCATCTGCAAGTGTGCAGGAGAACCCCTTTCACAACCTATTGGCATTTGAAAGCAAAGAACCACTTTCACAGCCTATGAGCATCCCTAGGCATGCGGTGAAACCCCTTTCACAGTCGAGCCGCATCTGCAAGTGTGCAGGAGAAACACTTTCACAGCCTATCAGGCGTCTGCGAGCATAGAGGTAAACCCATTCACAGCCTATTTGCATCAGCTACCAGTGTACAGGAGAAACCTTTTCATAGCCTATCGGCATCTGCAAGTGTGCAGGAGTTCCCCTTTCACAGCTTATCAGCAATCTGGAAGCATGCACTTTCACAGTCTATCGGCCTCTACAAGCATGCAGGAGCGCCACTTCCATAGCCTATCGACATCTGTACAACATGCTGATAGGACAACAACCTGGATACTTTGTTTCTTGCTGAGACTTGGCTACATGAGGGATCCGCACTTTACATAATTGCTGCTCTCCCGCCTTACTACTCTATGGTCAGGAAAGATAAACAGTATAGGACAGGTGGGGGGGTTACCATCATTTATGAAAACGATTTTGAAAGCAAAGTCGAAGGTTTCTCTTCTCCTGCTTGTGAAACTTTGTGTTTTCTGCTCTTGCTTACACATAAATTTACTCTATCAGGGGTCTTGATCTATCGCCCCCCTGGGTCCACTGGAAATTGGTGCACCTCTTTATCGGACTTAATAGTTCCCCTAATATGAAAATCCGCCAACTTTACGGTACTTGGTGATATTAACCTACACTTGGAATACTCCAAGTGCCGCCCACAGTACTTCCTTTATAGAGGATTTGGGTGTCCTCTGTCTTCGGTTGCGTAACTCTGCACCCACTCATACAGCCGTCCATCTTTTAGATCTGGTCTTTTCCAATGTAACGGAGCTGGTTACAGATCCTCCCCTCCCATTACTGTGGTCTGACCATTTTGCGGTACTGTCATCTGTACCACTTAGGCCCAGTGGGAAAAATTGACATTTTACATGCACACGTTTTTCCCTAAGTAGCCTTCTCTTTCATACAATTACTTTTATTATTATTATTTTTCATTTATAACGCGCGACGAATCATCCCCACAGGGATCTCTCGGCGCTTTTGGCTGCACAGTGCTAAAGGCTAGGACAAAATTGCTGATTTAGAACAGCCAGGTTTTTAACTGCTTCTTGAACTGCCCCAAGCTTGCACAGGCGCGTAGCTCATCCGGCAGGCGGTTCCAATGGAGCGGGGCTAGATGTGAAAAGCGCGCCCTCCCATTTTGACTTTCCTGATTTTACAGGGACGTAGTAGATTACGATTGCTAGATCTCAATAAACGGGCAGGTATATAGGGAACCAACTTCTTCCTTAGGTAGACCGGGCCGATGCCCTGCTGTGCTTTAAACACCGACGTCAAGAGCTTAAACACTGCTCTCTTCCTCATGGGCAGCCAGTGTAGTTGTTGCAAAAGAGGACGGGAGGGGGTACGTACTGGTTTGTTGAGGACCAGTCGGGCTGCCGTATTTTGCACTACCTGTAGCCTAGACGCAAGGTCCTCCCTAATTCCTACTAGTAGTGCGTTCCCATAGTCCAGTCTACTAACTAGTAGTGCCTGTACTAGGGTCTTTCTGGCCTCCAAAGGGATCCAAGGAAAAATCTTCCTCAGCATCCGCATGATGCCAAAGCATGTGCCCGATACTGACTTCACGTGTTCCTCCATCGAAAGCTTATTATCAAACAGGATACCCAAATTCCGTGCCTGCGTGGTTGGATTGGGTGCCTCCCCCAATTCCTCCGGCCACCAGTCCGACGACCATAATTCCGTCGCCTTTCCAAACAGAAGGATCTCCGTCTTATTGGAGTTGAGTTGCAGAAAATTCTCGCTCATCCAAGCGGCAATTTTCAGCATGCAGGATTTAAACTTTGCTCTGGCATTTGCTGGGTCCGTCTCGATGGGGATTATCACCTGCGTGTCATCCGCATACGAGATTGTCTCAAACCCGCAAGATCTTATGATGGAGGCCAGCGGTGCCACATAGATGTTGAATAATGTGGGGCTTAAGATGGGGCTTGTCTACTGCGGTGGTCTGAGAGACGAATGTGTCTAATTGGACACATTGTGCTCTATTGTTAAGAAAGCTCTGCAGCCACATCCAAGCCAAGCCTTCGACACCAATCTCCCGCAGCCTGTCCAACAGGACACGATGAGAGATGGTGTCAAAGGCTGCCGATAGATCAAGGAGCACTAGCATGGTGGGCATCCCTCTGTCCAGTGACATCCTGATCGTATCCATGACCTCCACCAGTGCCGCCTCCGTACTATGGGCTGCACGGAAACCTGATTGCGAGGGGTCCAATAACCCATACTGCTCCAGATATCCCGTAAGTTGTTTGTTTACCAATGTCTCCATGACCTTCGAGCTGCAAGGGAGGAGAGAGATTGGTCTATAATTTTGAAGGTCAGCAAAGGTTTTATATGCGCTTTTTTCCATTTCCTGGGAAATACGGCCGTAGCCAGGGAGATGTTACAAACCTCCGCTAGCGACGGAGCTAAAATTGGGGCGAGTTCACCCATTATAAATGGCACCGCCGGGTCTGAGGGGGCACCAGATTTTGTTCGTGCCAATACTGCTGCCACTTGCTCTGTGGTAATGGCTGTGAATGCGTCGAGTCTAGGTAGTGTGGGGTCTCTCTTCGGAGGGGCCAACCCCTTCGGTGCTGCTCTTGCAGCTAGAGAGCTGTAGATCTTGTCTACCTTGTCCCTAAAATGATTTGCTATGTTATCACATAGTGTTTGTGTCGGGGGTATAGAGGGACTGTTAGCTTTAGGGTTTGTGAACTCTTTGAGTATTTTAAAGAGCTCCTTAGAAGAGTTCTTTGCCTCCCGTATTCTCGAGCCTAGGTGGTCTCTTCTTGCTGAGTTACAGTTTGTTAAATAGGCTTTGTGTGCTACTGAAAAGGCCAGTTTATCCTCTGGCCGCTTGGTTTTCCTCCATTTTCTTTCTCTGCCTCTACACCTGGCCTTTTCCTTCTTAAGACTTTCAGAGTACCAGGGGGCTGAGACAGCCCTTTCCTGCGTTCGTACTACCCTGCACTACGCGATGATATTTAGCGTGTCTCCAATTGAGGCCTCCCATTTTCCTAAGGCATTATCACTTCCCTCTCCTTTATCGAAGGAGGGGGGTCTAAAGACCTGACTAAATGCCATAGGGGTGACTTTCCTCCAAGCTCTATGAGGACTCATTCTGCATTGGGACTGGCATCCTCTATCCGCCCTGCTCAAGGTAAATTTAAGCGCAAAATGATCAGTCCAGGTTAGTGGCCACGGGGATTCCACTGATAAGTCTATGTTTGCAAAGATATTATCCAAGGTATGCCCTGCAATATGGGTAGGTTCATGAATTCTTGGAGAAAGACCCACCAACTCCATGGCTGACAACAAACATTTCGTATCTAAATTAGAAGGGTCATCTAAATGGTGATTAAAGTCGCCAACCAAAAAAAAGAACTCGGATTGCAGGATATACGGGGCGAGGGTCTCCAGTAATGAGGTGCAGAACAATTTATTACTTTCTCCTGGTGGATGATATACTACCGCCCCATCCCACTGGTCCCTTTCCAAGACTGCAGTCGAAACACCAACAGTTCCATCCCATCTGTTAATACTGAATCCAGTACCTTAATGTAACTTTTGACAAACATTTGCATGCATGACAGTGCAAATTAGTTTTTGTGAAACTACACTTGCTTACAAATTCTACTTCGTAAGAACACTATCACGATGCCTTGAACATCCCATACAAGGTCTGAACAATGATTGTGCAAATGTGGCTGTTTGTTGTTCATCCATGCGGCGATGCAGCTATCTTTAGAACATAAACAATGGAGGCCTGACTAAAGGTCTTGGCTCGGAGCAAGGATGCTTTTTGTTTTAAATAAACAAGCATTTCTGGGTTTAGGCAGAGGAGCACTTGCTGTCATTGCAAGGTCGCTACACGCTGAAACCTCAGCCCAGCTGCTTGCTGATCTCTCTGTGAGGAGGGATGTCCAACTTGTGACCAAGACAGGTACCTACATTCTTTCACTTCACTTAATGGTGGTGGATCTTCCAATAGTGGATTCTTGGCAGAACGCATACACACCCTACACATTTAGGTTAGGGAACGAATAGTAGGAGTACGCTATCTATATACTGTTTTATATGCTCGCATATATACATCGTTTAGCAAGATGGTGGAACTGTTCATTCTGTTCACTGTCCTAATACTTCTAATTACTCTTATCTGCTTCTGTCTATTTATCATTGAGGCACATATATTCTATACAAGAATCACAATAGTTCAATAAATATTGAAAAACACCCCTCTGTGTATTCTCTATATATTCCTCTGAGAGAAAGAGAGCACGAGTGACTGAGCAAAGGGTTCTAGATCTGTTACCACGATTGCTATGAGGGATCAGGGATGTCATGTTCTGTGGTTGCCTAAACTATTTGCTACCTATCTAGCTTCAGGGGTGCTTATGGTGGCACTGTGAGCTAGCTGGCCTCTAGGACAACATATCCTGAGGGGGTGCACGGAACCAGTCTACAGTAGCGTAGCTAGGCCTTAGGCCGCCCGTGGCGGCCCCTGCGTTTGCCGCCTGTGGCGGCCTGATTAAAGAACGGGGGGGGGCTGGCGAATCATGCGGCCGCAGGTAAGAGCGGGGGAGGGGGGCCGGCCGCCGCCCCCAAAACACGTGCCACCTGGGCCGGTGCGCTCCCCTCCAGCTACGCCACTGCCAGTCTAGCACTATCCTGAAGTTTACATTGCCCATCAAATATACAGTTCCTACTGGAAAGTGGAAACTACACGACATGGCGCCGCCAATGTTGGTACAATGAGTTCTTATTTAATGGATTGCCTAAGTAGTTCTTACATACACTCTCAGACACCCCTACTTACATCCTAACCGCAGATGTCAATGGTGGTAGGAACTATCCTTCTCAGCTGAGTAGGTAACTTCTATGTATTTGCTGTAGGTTGTTCAAGCTTGAACTCTTCAAAGGATCTATTTCACATTGTGTTACCCTCGCTGTAAGTCAGTCACAATAATGTATGGAGACAAAGGAGCTTCAACATCACTGAGAACTGCAGACACGCCGTTATTCGGAAACAACTACAACATGGTCTTGTTATGTGCCCGGGTCAGGCCCTTGTAGCGAAGCTGCTCATTTCTTACATTGTCATCTTTTTCACAATATCATTTCTACTGTGACCTTTTGCACATATTCGCGTGTGCGACTATGTTGTATTAGTATTAGTTTCTCTGAAACTACTTCTGTTTACACATCTGTCTTCGCATAACATTATCACACTGCTTCGAACACCAAGTACAAGGCCTCTATGCCCGAGTGTACAAATGTCGTCTCTCTTCATCCACGATGTGACAGGGTCATCTACATATTCATAACATTGCTAATCTGTATGTACATCGCAAGGATGCTTTTTATTATAAATAATCAGCATCTCATAGGATTAGGAGAGGAGGCACTTCTGCTGATACTGAGGGTCCCTCCATGCTGAGACTTCACCACGCAGCGGTCTGACATCTCCGTGAGGGGTCTCCAGTACGTGACCAAGACGGGACTTACATTCTCTCCCGCCAGGTAATGGGGTTGGATCATCCCTTGGGGGGGATTCTTGGCTTCACACTTACACACACTCTAGGTGCACGCCGAGTAGGGTTTGCATAGTAGGAGTACGCCTGATTGCTACCTTGTTTTATATGCCTGCATATATACACTGTCTTAGCACCATGGTAGAACTATATCTACTCTTTTGGTGCTTGTAATCACTCTTATCTGCTTCTGTCTACTGATTATCGCAGAACATGTATTTTATACAAGAATAACGTTGGTTCAAGAAATATATTGAAAACGTCCCAGTGTGTATTCTCTGTATATTTCTCTGAGAACAAAAGAAAAGAGTGACTGAGTGAGAGGTCCAGATCTGTTACCATGATCCCTGAGGGTTCAGGGTTGTCTTGCTCAGTGGTTGCCAGAAACCATTCGCTCCCTGGTAGGGTTAGGGGTGCTTTTGGTGGCACTGTGAGCTAGCTGGTCTGCAGGCCAACGCATCCTGTGGAGGTGCTCAGAATCAGTCTAGGCAACTCATGCAAAGTTTATGTCCTCCAACAAACGTGCAGATCCGACGGATTAGTAGGAACTACACACCAGTATCGCACCTATGGGTGGAGATGTCACCTTCATGGTTGAGGCTCACGAAGCATATAGGACAGAGGTATTCTATTCCTGGTTTACATTGCCGGCTGCAGATAACACCACACGGTTATTTCACACCAACAAAGAGGGTGAGATACCAGGAAATTATACACCATACAAAGAAATAGAGATACCTCAAACATACCAAGAACATATAAATTGGTTTAATGGTGCCCTACCACACAAATCAGAAAATGTTAGACTCTGATCCCTTAGCAATTGAGGGGTCAACATGGCCAGTCTTAGCCGGATACACACCACATCCAAATGTTGATAATTTATCAGACTCACAGGTGCGGACACTATACAAACATTTAGTAACAATATACAGAAGTCTTACACAATTCGTTATGCGAACACTAACACTTAACCCTGTGCAAACTACTCAAGCTGCGTAACCGCAATTGGTTACTCTGGGCATCAGCCCACAAACACTGAATGCTGTCATGGGTAATGTTCCCATCAGACAGGAGGAGATTCCATTCTGGATTACACAAAAAAAACAAGTTAGCTTGAAGCGGTATTTCCCTATTCAGGTCTGCAGGAAAACACAGAAAATTAACAGTTTGCTTTCCGATGGGGATGGCTCCCCCTGTAGAAGACGGCACAACTTGGGGTACAGTGTTTGCTGCAGTATATACCATGACAGATGGTACCCCTTTATTGGCTGTTTTGCCTGACGTGCTAAAACAGATCCAGAATGAGCTTGGGGTGGCACCTGCCCTGGACTTGGGGATGAAACTGATGGGCAATTTTGCTGAAGTATCCGCCATTATGTTGAGTAACATAAAGGGGGCAGCAGCAGTGTTAGCTATACGCCAGCACCTGAGAGATTTGGCTCCAGCACAACAGGAGCGCGAATAACCTAAAGTTACTCCAGTATTGGAACTTTCATAGATTCCCATGCTTGAATCATTCCCCGTCGTCGAGATGGGAGTCTCGGTATACATAAATAGTAGTAAATAAATCATTACAAAAGAAGAAACCAGGCCTAGGCCCAATCTCATTTTGTAATCAAACCACCTCTTTTTGTAAAAAAAGAGACCAAAGAGAACGAACAACCAATCAGAGCAGCCTCACCCTCTAGAACCTTGGTGAAAGAACCTCAGACTCTCAGATTTTCTACCGCACGTTGTGCAGAAGGGAGTCTCCCCGAGCTTTGCTCTATTTCAACTCTTTACAACTATTTTTCCTCAAATATTTTTCAACTGCTTTCTTCAGTTTTTCTTGGAGAATTCTCTGTGATGTCTGACAAGGAAAAAAAGGCTTTGTTTAAGTCTTGTGCCACTTGTGGCAAGAAGAGGCTCTATGTGGAGGATAGGCATAAGGACTGCATATATTGCCTATACCCGGACCACAAGGCTGCGGAGTGCAAGATTTGCCGCACCTTCTCGACCAAGACTCTTTTTTTCTCTGGATTTCAACAGTTCTTTCAATTTTTTCTTCAGGTTTGTTGGTATTTCTTCTGGATATGTCTGACAAGGGGAAAAAAGCCCTGTTTAAAGCTTGTGCCACTTGTGGCAAGAAGAGGCTGTACGTGGAGGATAGACATAAAGACTGCATTTATTGCCTATACCCTGACCACAAAGCTGCGGACTGCAAGATTTGCCGCACATTTTCATCTAAGACTCTCCGGGACCGTGAGGGTCGCCTTCTCATCTGGCTCCAAAAGCTGAAGTCAAGGAAGGAGACACTGTCAAGTGATAGTGAGGAATCGTCTTCAGCTGCGTCATCTAGAAGGTCAGTGAAAAGGGGTAGGGCTTCCCTTCACTATCTAAGCAACATCCCTCAAAGGCCTCAAAAAGACCCCCGGGAGTCTGAGGGCCGAAGTCCTAGCAAATCTCCTCACCGTGGTGAAAAGGAGAGGGAAGGACTGGTTTCACCTGCTGCAGCTCTGCCAAAGTCGGAAAAGCCTTTCAAAAAGCCTCCTTCAGTGTCTTCTGACAAGAATGAGCAATCGTCGTCGACGCTGCGCAAACTTTCGTCGACGAAACCTCCAAAAACACAAAGTAAAGTGGCTCTGACGTCGACGGGATCGTTGGCGTCTTCAGGGCTTCCGGTGTCGACGGGCTCGTCGACGAAGACTTCTTCATCGGCGTCGACGAAGGTGACGACGAGGGTGTCGTCGACGCTCGCTTCGACTACGATGTCGTCGACGACGAAGACTGCGACGACGGTAACGACTACGACGGCAGGAGTGTTGCTCATCTCATCGACGATGGTTCCGGCGACGTTCTCATCGGTGATGGTTTCTCTTTCTTCCACGCCGTCGACCGTACCGTCTACGACGTCGTCGACGGGAAGAATTTCCATTTCAATTAAAAAGACACAGATTACACCGGTCATGACGTCTCCTAGGAGAGTAGCTTCACTACCTCCTGCGCTGTTACTGGATGAAGAGGAGGACTCTGAGGGTGATGACAGTCCCTTTGGCTATGCCAGTAGCCCCTCTCAACTCCTGGTCAAATGCCAGGATACTGATTCCGAAGGAGAATATCTTCAAGGCCATTCTTATGGTCAGTCATTTCCGCTTCAGGAGAACATTCGACAGGAGATGGTGTCTGTTCCCACTTCTCTGTTGGCTGATTTGCAAGGCATGCTGTTGGACTATAGGAGGAGATTCTCTTCTCACCCTCCTCCTCCGCAGCCATCTCTCTTGGCGCAGTCTCTACCTGCTCCTCCAGCCTCCACTGTAGCCTCACCACGGCCTCCAGCCCAGATGTTTTCCCAATTTCAGGGGCCGACCACAGTCATTCCTCCAACTGTTCCGGAGCCCCAAGATGATTCCTCGGATGAGGATCAAGGAGAAATTGTTCAGCCTGATCAATGTGAAGAATGGGATGACTATATAATCCCTGATCCCGCTTCTCCATCTCCAGCTCCAGTTGATTCCCCCCCTGCGGACATGGAAAGGTCCTCTCTCCGGTTTGAACTTCCCATGGTTCAATCGGAGTGCTTTCTTTATGATTTTAAGGAGCCATATAAGAAAACGGTGCGCTCCATCCCTATTGTGGATCATGTATGGGAGGAGGGGATTAAGGCAAAATCCAGCCACAGTGATCCCAGTCTTGCCAAGCTTGGACAAGAAATACAAGGCCCCGGAAAACAGTCCAGCATCCTTAACTGGTCAGCCGAAGCCAGATTCGGTCATATCTCAGGCGGCTCAAAGGAAATCACGGAATCCTTCGGCGCCCCTTGCTACTCCACCCGACAAGGAGGGCAGACGCCTGGACAATGCTGGCAAAAGATTCTCCTCCATGGCGAGCTTACTGGTTAGAGCGGCGAATGCATTGGCGATACTAGGAAGATATGATCGCCAATTGTGGTGTGACCTGTCGCCATACCTGGACCAGTTGCCGGAAGGGTCCAAGGTTGAAGCTAGAAAAATCTTGCAGGAAGGGGAAGTTACATCGGCAGAAATCATCGACTGTGCGATGGACATTGCCACTACGGCATTCCGTTCGCTGGCTGGTGCAACAGTTCTCCGTCGCCAGGGTTGGCTGAGGGCGACATGGTTCCGTCCGGAAGTCCAGAATAAGATCCTGGACCTTCCTTTTGATGGTGAGGCGTTGTTTGGAAAACACATCGATGATGCCCTCCAGGACATCAAGAAAGATACGGAGACTGCTAGATCCTTGGGGACACTACAATATCGGAAGGTCCCTTTCCGGGGGGCTAGAGGAAGAGGTGCTCCTGCTTACAGAAGATCTTATCAACAGCAGCGTTATACATCTTATGGTTCCACGTCCCAGTCTTATCGACCGTCGTACCATCAGAAGCAAGGCCAGACATCGTCTTTCTCTAGGTCTGGCGCTAGAGGAAAGCAGAACCGTCAAGGACGAGAGGCCTCTAAGAGGCAATAGCGGCGTGCTGGCTCTTCGCACTGTGTCCTCCTCCTTGAGAACATCTGTGGGAGGCAGGGTGTCTCGATACCTCCACAACTGGCAACGGATAACAACGGACCGTTGGGTGCTCAATGACATTCAGAGTGGCCACACGCTAGAATTTGTACATCTTCCACCATCCAAGCCCCCTGCCGTCAACTCCGCAAAACATCTGCGTTTACTTCGGCTGGAAGTCCATCAAATGCTGATCAAGGGAGCAATAGAGCCGGTCCCTCTGTCTCAGAGGGGGAAGGGGTTCTATTCCAGGTTTTTCCTGGTGAAGAAGACACTGGAGAAATGGCGTCCCATTCTAGACCTCAGGGAGCTGAACACTTATCTCATAAAACAATCCTTTCGGATGGTTTCTCTCCAGGACATTCTACGTCTCCTCAACCCTGGAGATTTTATGGCCACTCTCGATCTCGAGGATGCGTATTTCCAGATACCCATCCATCCAGCCCACAGAAGGTTTCTACGGTTTACAGTAGCCAAGAGCCATCTTCTGTTCAAAGTTTTGCCATTTGGTCTTCGCTCTGCTCCAAGGGTTTTCTCCAAGGTGCTGGCGCCGGTAGCAGCCTTCCTCAGGAAGCAGCATTTCCAAGTCTTTCCTTATCTGGACGATTGGTTGCTGAAGGCTCCGATCATAAGTGCAGCAAAAGAAACAGTCGACAAATGCACGCGTCTCTTCAACAATCTGGGCTTGACCCTCAACGAGGGCAAGTCTTCTCTCTGCCTGTTAAGGAAAGTTCAGTTCCTAGGAGCAGTTCTGGATATATCTCTCAGCAAGGCCTCTCCTTCCCTCAAAAGACAAAGGAGTCTGATCTCCATGGCACATCTCTTGCGAAGAAGAGAGTTTCTTTCCGTACGCCGTTACAAATCCCTGCTAGGAATGAGTTCCTCCTGCATTCCGTTAATTCCTCACTGCAGGTTGCGGATGCGTCCCTTGCAGGAACAGCTCGACCTACAATGGAGACAGGTGAGCGGATCCTTCGCCGACAGAGTGGTGATCACTCAGGCTATGAAGAAGGCTGCCCTGTGGTGGACAAAGGAAAGAAATGTTTCCCAAGGTCTATCCTTCGTAAACACTCCAGCGCCTCAAGTGGTAACTACGGATGCCTCACTGGAAGGTTGGGGCGCAGTGTTACAGGACTTACATGTCAGCGGACGTTGGTTGCCCGAACATCGCCTTCTCCACATCAACCTCTTGGAACTCAGGGCGATTCGCCTGGCTTTACAAGCTTTTCTTCCAAAGTTGCAGGGTCTGTCAGTTCTCGTCCGGACGGACAACACCACAGCCAGGAAGCCCAGGTGATTTGGGAGTGGGCTATCCTTCATGGAATATCACTAAGGGCGGAACATCTTCCCGGATTGCTCAACGAGAAAGCAGATATGCTCAGCAGGCTGAAGTCTGTCAGCCACGAGTGGGAACTGAATCAGGCTACTCTGGAGGAGGTCTTTCATCTCTGGGGCAGGCCCTCAATAGACCTGTTTGCCACTCTGGAGAACAGGAAATGCCAGTCTTACGCCAGCAAGCTACACCAGCGGGGGTCGCTGGGGAATGCGCTTTTGATAGCATGGTCAGGCGCATTTGTATACGCTTTTCCCCCCATTCCGCTGATTCCCAGGTTACTCAGGAAAATGAAAGCGGAACCGTGCAGGATGATCTTGGTAGCTCCTGCTTGGCCGAGGCAGTTCTGGTTCACGGAGCTTCACCTTCTCTCCCCGGACCTTCTCATGATGTCACAGGGCCAGGTCTGGCACCCGGATCCTCGTTCGTTACAACTGTCAGCATGGCTCCTGAGCAGCGAGAATTTCTTGGGCTAGATCTCCCGGAAGAGATTAGGGAGGTTCTCTTTCAGGCTAGAGCTCCGTCTACTAACAAGACATACCGCTTGAAATGGAAGCGATTCTGTATCTGGTGTCAACGGGAGGGTTTGGACCCTTTCTTCTCGCAACCTCACCAAGTCCTTCCATATTTCCTGTCCTTGGCTAAGGCAGGCTTGGCTCACTCTTCAGTAAAGGTTCACTTGGCTGCTGTCTCTTGCTATAGACGCACTGCTGCTGGGCCTTCTCTTTGGTCAGCTAGGATTGTCAAGCAATTTCTCAAAGGCCTCTTCAGGGTTTTTCCGCCGGTGAGGCCTCCGCCTCCTACGTGGCATTTGAACTTGGTTCTCTCCCAACTAATGAAACACCCTTTCGAACCGATTCATCGAGCAGATTTAAAATTCCTCTCCTGGAAAGTGGCGCTTCTGCTAGCTCTCACGTCTGCAAGGAGAGTGGGAGAGTTGCATGCTCTGTCGATTCAGGAACCCTTCCTTCAGTTCAAGAGGAATACTGTCATCATGAGGACTAATCCGAAGTTCATACCTAAGGTTCCTTCGGACTTTCACTTAAACGAGCCAGTGGTTCTCAAGGCCTTCTTCCCTCAGCCCTCTACACCAGCTGAAAGGGCTCTCCACTCTCTAGATGTACAGAGGTGCTTGAAGTTCTATATGGACCGTACTAAGAGCTTCCGAAAATCTTCCCAGCTTTTTGTCTCATACAGCGCTCCCCGCAAGGGCTTTCCCCTTTCCAAGCAAGGGATTGCTCGGTGAGTTGTTAGCGCCATACAATATTGTCACACAGCAGCGGGCAAGCCCCTGGAGGGTAAAGTCCGAGCACATTCTACAAGATCCATGGCATCTTCGGCGGCCCTTTTTGCTGGGGTCCGGATCAAGGACATTTGCAGGGCTGCGACTTGGAGCAGCACTCACACGTTTACAAGGCATTACTGCCTGGATGCATCGATGCAAGATGACACAGCGGTGGGCCAGGCAGTCCTGAGGAACCTCGTCCAATGAGCGGTGAGCTTTCCCTTTCTTCCCTCCTACCGTCTTTCTAAGCTCTTGACACATTTTATCTCATGTTCTAAATGCATGTGCTTGTTGTTTTTCTAAATATGATACAAGATGTTTAATTTCACTTGAATATCTGCACATTAGTGTTACTGGGTTATATATATATAAAGTAATGGAAAAGGGGTAGCTGGAGGATAAAATGTGCATATGACTGCTAGCTACTCTGATCCAAGCATGGGAATCTATGAAAGTTCCAATACTGGAGTAAGAAAACAAGTTACTTACCTGTAACTTTGGTTCTCCAGTATTGGAAGCTTTCATAGATTCCCATGCGACCCACCCTCCTCCCCTGGGAAAGCTCAGCTCTCACTCTCTGTGATATTTGTTTCACAACGTCTACGAAAATTTGAGGGTCTGAGGTTCTTTCACCAAGGTTCTAAAGGGTGAGGCTGCTCTGATTGGTTGTTCGTTCTCTTCGGTCTCTTTTTTACAAAAAGAGGTGGTTTGATTACAAAATGAGATTGGGCCTAGGCCTGGTTTCTTCTTTTGTAATGATTTATTTACTACTATTTATGTATACCGAGACTCCCATCTCGACGACAGGGAATGATTCAAGCATGGGAATCTATGAAAGCTTCCAATACTGGAGAACCAAAGTTACAGGTAAGTAACTTGTTTTCTTATCGAAGAAGCCTATGCTACGCTTGGTAGAGATAATTTGGAAGCCAGACCTTGTAAACCACAATTAAAGAGTAATTCTGAAAAGGATAACTCTAAGCAAGCACCTGACTCTTTTACAAAGAAGAATGAGAGAATAAGAAAAACAAAGACAAAACAAATTCACCGGTTGGGTCTCCTACACAGGAAACCACTAAAAGCGCTATAATTTGTGTACCGTGACAACATAAGACCGCCTGACGGGTATCAGGATAGTGATACACGTTTGTCTCATTCCTTTCAAGAGTCATTTGATAAACGTTAAGAGAGCGGAGATCGGAGGAGCATGTGAAACCGAAGAAGGACTCACAAAGCTCGTCTGACTACATCATTAAGCAGGAAGATAAACCCAAACCTTCCAAACCTCAATTCAGAAAGAAGAAGGTAGCCAGATTTAAGGTCAGGCATGGCCCGGATATTAAGGACACTGTTTCTGAGCGGGGAATGGGCAGTGGCAATGCTGGACAGCGCAGCAGAAGTCACGATAGTTTGCCAGAACCTGATGGATTGTCTGATGGGAGTAGCACTAAGTGAGTCTATCACGGTGGGAACACCTGATGCTATGGTAAGTGTCCCACATTGTTTATATGAAATACAACTACAATTGGAGGGGACGTACCCATAAACATTAATGTTCTCTTTTGGGAGGACTTGACTCACGGTTACGACATTCTTTTGACTGAAAAGTATTGCTCCCTCGATTTTGTAATGGATTGCCCAAACAGAGAAACAGTAATTTTACCTGCCTTTTCCGACCTCATTCCAGAATCAGATAAACATTCATCGCCAAGGTGTTGGCTCTAGCTTCTGCATTATACCGCAACCATGTGGGGTGGGATGATGGTTCCCCTTACCATGAAATACCACTGAGGGCAACCCCACAACCTCAAAGACAATACTCTATTAAGCATGAAGTTAAAAAACAAGTTAGGGAAATCCTTCAACAACTTGTATACCAAGGTGTAATAGAAAGTTGCGCTTCATAAATGAATAATTCCTTCTTTCCTGTGGTAAAACCCGATCATTTATATTGTCTAGTATTAGACTACAGATACTTAAACACAGCTACTCACACATTTGCAGTACAAAATGCACACAGTTCCACACTAATGAACAACATAATGTGGAAGAAATACAAAACAACACTTCGATATCTCAAATGGATTTTTCTGTCAAAATATAGTGCCTGGAAGCAGATATCTAACAGCATTTTCAGCGCTAGTCTCTCCAAGGCAATTCTGTCAATTGACCCAGGGTTATAAGAATTGTCACAGACTGTTTTCAGCCAGAGTTACAGAGCTGTTACAAAACTTTGATGACCAGGCATTGTCTTACGTCGACGACATATCTGACGGATGATGACCTCATGGAACACTTGACAAGAGTCGACCGCATAATTCTAGGGTTTGTTCACAAGGGCTACAAAGTCAGTTTTAAAAAACCAAAAATTGCCCACCTCAATGTCCTTTTTCTGGGATATGAGTTGTCAAGTGAAGTGAAAAGCCTTGCAACACACTTCTTATAGAAGTGCGCGCCTCTTCAACCTCCAACAACGTAGAACAGACCGTAATCCATATTGGGATTCCTAAATTTTGACAGAACATACAGTCCAGATTATGCAGAACAGATTAAACCGTTCTATGACCTGATACGTTCAGACTTTTCCAGTACACATTGGACTCAGTAACACACAAATGTTATACGTTCCATACAAGTTGACGTAATAGCTTCAAAACACTTACACACAAGTGTAATTACAACAAACCTAGTGATCCGTGTCATGGCCAGGGCATCAGGGTATACCTATATCAGATACAATGAAGGTGACACTGTACCGATTGCATATAAATCTCATTTGTACCCAAATGCTGAAATGTGTTTTGCACCTACAGAAAAAATACTGACAGCAGAACAGACTGCTGTGGTGAGAGAACAAGCCCTGGCAGAGGGTAAACTCATTGTTGTCGTGACCCCGGTGCCGACCTTAGAGGCCATCACCTGAGCGAGCGTTCCAAATGCTAAAGTATTACATCCACGATGGATTCAATAGGGCTAACTCACTCACCGCAACAGATTTAGATTACAGATTAGATTCTTGTTAGGCCTGATACTCTTGAGGTAGTGTTTCCCTAAACTTTTTAGGTCTCGCCTAGCGACGCAGAGTATGCGCTGCTCGCTTTTGGCGAGATCTATTGTTGTCGGTTTCTTGGCCGAAGGGGGACAGGACATGTGCACGCGCCCGGACAGGCGATGTGCACGTGTCTCTTCCGAAAGGGGACAGGAGATGTGCACACGCCCGTACAGGCGATGGATTAAACCCAGATCAGTTGACTGGGGGTGAGTGCTTGCAATGTTCAACAGTCCGTCCATCATCCCCTTTGGTTTTGCTATGTTCGCCCTAAGTTGGCAGGGTATGCCCAGACGTGGGTCCCTTGCTCACTTTGCCACTGGATTCAAGATAGCCTGGCGGATGACGGCTGTAAGCCAGAAACCGGTCCCAGGATGCTTGTTTCCGGTCCAGGGAAGACATGGCTTGGCAGTTCGGGCTGGACTGTTCCCATGAGGCACAGGGTCAGACTGATTTGCATATGGCCATGTCTGAACTGGGGTGGCGGAGTGAGCTAAAGAATGATGATGGATTAAACCCAGATCAGTTGACTGGGGGTGAGTGCTTGCAATGTTCAACACTCCGTCCATCATCCCCTTTGGTTTTGCTATGTTCGCCCTAAGTTGGCAGGGTATGCCCAGACGTGGGTCCCTTGCTCACTTTGCCACTGGATTCAAGATAGCCTGGCTGATGACGGCTGTAAGCCAGAAACCGGTCCCAGGATGCTTGTTTCCGGTCCAGGGAAGACATGGCTTGGCAGTTCGGGCTGGACTGTTCCCATGAGGCACAGGGTCAGACTGATTTGCATATGGCCATGTCTGAACTGGGGTGGCGGAGTGAGCTAAAGAATGATGATGGATTAAACCCAGATCAGTTGACTGGGGGTGACTGCTTGCAATGTTCAACACTCCGTCCATCATCCCCTTTGGTTTTGCTATGTTCGCCCTAAGTTGGCAGGGTATGCCCAGACGTGGGTCCCTTGCTCACTTTGCCACTGGATTCAAGATAGCCTGGCTGATGACGGCTGTAAGCCAGAAACCGGTCCCAGGATGCTTGTTTCCGGTCCAGGGAAGACATGGCTTGGCAGTTCGGGTGGACTGTTCCCATGAGGCACAGGGTCAGACGGATTTGCATATGGCCATGTCTGAACTGGGGTGGCGGAGTGAGCTAAAGAATGATGATGGATTAAACCCAGATCAGTTGACTGGGGGTGAGTGCTTGCAATGTTCAACACTCCGTCCATCATCCCCTTTGGTTTTGCTAGATTCTTGTTAGGCCTGATACTCTTGAGGTAGTGTTTCCCTAAACTTTTTAGGTCTCGCCTAGCGACGCAGAGTATGCGCTGCTCGCTTTTGGCGAGATCTATTGTTGTCGGTTGCTTGGCCGAAGGGGGACAGGACATGTGCACGCGCCCGGACAGGCGATGTGCACGTGTCTCTTCCGAAAGGGGACAGGAGATGTGCACGTGTCTCTCACGGCGTCAGCTTGTTTTAAATGGGAGCAGGAAGAGAGGCTTACTGAGCTGGAACCTTCTCACGGGCCTCGGTGCGGTGACAGAGCAGTGATATTGCAGGACGAAAGACGTTTTGCGAGCACCCCAGAAACAAAAGGTAGTGCTCTGGTTGGAAATGCTTCTGTAAAATGCTACTACGAACAAGAGAAAGAGCAGAGATGGTGATTTAGGAGCCAGAGGCCACCTCGTAATTTCATTTAGGCATCTGGAGGACCCATAGCAGTGCAGAGTTCAGAGACAGGCAGGGTCGACCAATCCATTTAGATGAAAACGCATGGGCTAAGCAAATATCTCTGGCTTTAATGTGCCTATGCTTGTAAACACAGGCTTTTACAAATGCTGTTCACATTCTTTGCATTCACAAATGCTTTTTATCGCATCAAAGCCTGTCCTGTTGGCTTTGGTAATTTTTTTAAACAAAGTAGCAAGCAAGGATTGTTTTTTGTATAGATGCATATCAGAGATAAAGAATATATCATGATAAACAGCGTGATGATTGAGTCCCACTGGAATTATGCGGCAGGATATACCTAATTATTCGGCAAAAAAAAGCTCATTATGAGGCATAATGTGGGACATTTTTAATAGTATTAATTCATTATTTTGTCATTTTTCACACATGGTAATACTGTCTGGGCAAAGTTTTCACCTCATTATAGTCAATTTAACAACTAAATATACAAAACAAGAAAATGAAAGTTGAACAGTTAACCTTTGCGGAGGGCCTAGGACTGCGTGTGAACACATGTTGCCGAGTTTTTAAGAACGTTTGATCCATTTGAGATAGAAACAAAAAAAATGTTGTTAAAATTTGCAGATTATGCAGCAGATGATAGATTATGTGGTAAATGTGACTAGTCCATAATTATGCGCAAAAAGCTGCAGCCGCAGAATCAAACCACTCTAGTGGCCTTGAGTATAGTCTCTCGTGTGTTCTAATGAAAGCAGCCCTAGAAGATGGAATGATGCACCAAATAGCCAACTGCATGAGGTAAGAGAGCAATAGTCCTCTGGAAGGAACCAAAGCCCACTCTACATATAATTTGAAGCATTGCTATCAATGGGCCAGGTGGTAGTAAGCATTTTAACCATCGCAAATGCTCCAATTTGTGTTTCCGACAGTTAAAATGCTTTTTCTATGTACTAATGCCATTTTCAGAGAAGGAAACATTTTTTTGACTCCTAAAATGGGATTCCGAATGGATACCGATTCAGTATTTGGGAAGGGCGTCTTGAAGGCATCCCTTCCAAATACCAAATAATGTATCAATGTTTTGCAACCAAAAATGACATTTTACCAATATCTCAAAGGCAGTGGAAATTAGACCCCGGCGAATTTTAAATTATGCAGGTATAATTGAAATAATTTCAGGAATTTTGCATTATGCTTGTTACAAGAAATTGCCAAAATTATGCCATTATGCCAGGTTGCGTAGTTATGTGCCTTTCAAAGTAAAATGATACCACGAGCGCTCTGGAATAACATGAATAGTCGAGAGCCTACATACAAAGTATTACAATAATCAAGCCTCGAAATCACTAGGGCAGAAATTACAGTTCTCTTTATCTCTAAGGGAGGAAAGGGAAGGATTTTCTTTAAAACATTCAGGGTAAATAAACAGGCAGAGGTTGCCTGATTTACATGGCCAGCAAACACCAGCTTGGTATCAAAGGTGACCCCTAAATTCCTCACTTTTTGGACTGGCGACGAAAGAGAGCCTAAGTTGGAAGGCCACCATGCTGTACTCCAAAAGGAGGTATTATTCCCAAAAAGCATTAGCTCTGTTTTCTCCTACTTAATTTTCAGACAGTTTTTCTGCATCCATTCAACAATGTTTCTCGTGCAGATGTTAAACCACTTGGCAATTATTTCGGGGTTCGAGGAGACTGATACCGCTATCTGAGTGTCGTCTGCGCATGAGAGAACTGAGAAGCCAAATGATCTGATGAGCTCAATGAGGGGGGTGATGTATACATTAAAGAGGGTGGGGCTCACGAGAACCCCTGAGAAAACGTGCAGGGAAGTGTGAAAGAATCAGAAATGAAGTTTACAAGAGTTACTACTTGCTCGCGAGTAGAAAGAAAGGAGCTGAGTAATTTTAGTGCTCTATCCCTGATGATTTGTTTGAGACGGTTGATCAAAAGGGAGTGGTCAACCTTGTTGAACGCGGCCGAGAGATCAAGTAACATCAAGGCTGCTTTTCCCCTATTATCAGCAATAGCCCTGATCTACTCTGTTGCATCTAGAAGAGCTGATTCTCTTTTGAAAAGGCAAAATATTTGGGGGTGACCCTGCAGAGAGGACAAAGTCCAACAGCCATGTTTGCCACTTACTCCATCATCTGCTGCACAATCTGCATATTTTAACAACAACAAAAAGTATCTAGCTCAAACGGATCAAAAGTTTCTAAAACCATGGCGACGTGTTACCGCACAGTGGAAAACCTTTCACAAAGGTTGACTGGTCACCTGTCTGTTTCTTGCTGTTGTATTTGGGTGTCAAACTGGTACTAATAAGGTGAAAGCTTTGTCCAGATAGTGTTAACATGTGTAACAAGCATTTGCAATGCAATAGGTCTCGCATTACTGAAAGTTTGAGCTATTGGCGTTGCATTATTATTTGCAACGCCAATAGCTCAAACTTTCAGTAATGCGAGACCTATTGCATTGCAAATGCTTGTTGCTTTTTTCTCATGGGCTTTGCTAATTCTCTTTTCGTTGCCTTATGACTCTGGGCACTTTCCCACTGTAATGCACTGTGAAAGTGTGCGCACCATTCCTACAGGTGGTGCTTACCTAATGTTTTTAAACATGTCTCAAGCCTGCCATTGCAGGCAGGTGTGTGCGGAGTTGCACTTATGGTTAGGTTGGCCTTTCTAAATCATTGGCCAATGCTGAGGGTGCCTTTCACTAACACTAGAATACCCCTATGGTGAGCCCTGAGGGTGAAGCAAGTGATAGGTGAAAGGCAGGGCAGGTACACATGTTTGTTTCCTGCCCAGGTAGTGCAGAATGCCCGTGTGTGTCTTCACTACCGATGAGCTTTGCTCTCCCCATAGGTTACATGGGGGAATGGCTGTGATTACTTTAGGCTGCAGTGGTGGCTTACAGTGGAGCAGCCTCATGTTGTTTACTATCATTGGATTCACAATGACAAATCCTCCCTTGTGGTGAAGGTGGATTTGTCATTAATAGCTTAGAAATGCCACTTATAGAAAGTGCAAAAAGAACAATTGATGGACAGAATGCAGAACAATGTCATACATTCACCCCAGTACAAAGATCTGGGCCTAACCCCATCGTTTTTTTGCTCTCAATGCCATTCCAGTTTGAACCCAGCCATATGCAAATCAGTCTTGACCCTGCACCCAGTGGGAACAGTCCAGCCCGAACTACCAGGCCAGGTCCTCCCTGGACTGGAAACAAGCATCCTAGGACCGGTTTCGGGGTTTCACCCCTCATCAGCAGTATAGCTTGATTCCAGTGGCATTGAGAGCACAGGACCCACGTCTGGGCATACTCGTCCCACTCGGGCTGACAAATGTAAAAAGAACAATTGATGGACAGAATGCAGAACAATGTCATACATTCACCCCAGTACAGAGATTTGAGCCTAAATCCAACTAAACTGGTCCCAGTATGCTTGTTTCCAGTCGATGGAGGACCTGGCTTGGCAGTTCGGGCTGGACTGTTCCCATGAGGCACAGGTTCAAGACTGATTTGCATATGGCTGGGTCTAAACTGGGGTGGCATGGTGAGCAAAAAGAACTATGGATTTAACCCAGATCTCTTGACTGGGGGTGAATTTTGATTTGCTCTGCATTCTGTTCATCATCTGTGTGTCTTTTACTTATAGAAAGTGGACATTTCTGGAGGCTGGGGGAGCACATTTGCGTGTTCCCCAGAGACAGCTATAAACATTGGGCATGCAGCTGGAAAAACAGACCTTTGACATTTGAGGACTTGACTGGATAGATTATGGGGAGAGGTTCTGATACTTGGCCCCTGGGAAGCCAGATCATGGCCCCACTAAAGATTAAGATCTGCATTACAAGGCCTCATGGCAGACAGGACTGACATTTAGGTGAGACATCTGTGGTTCAAAGGGGAACCCTCTGAACCACCCCTAACATCAAAGCACACTGTAGTATAACTCAATCGATCAATCAATCAATAGTATTTGTAAAGCGCTGCTTATCACCCCAGGGAGTATACAGGCACTGTGCTGCTGGTCTCAGTAAAAGAGCCAAGTCTTGAGTCCCTTCCTGAAGAGGTTGAGTGATGGTGAGGTGTGTAGGTGGAGAGGGAGGGTGTTCCAGGTTTTGGCAGTGAGGTGAGAAAAAGAGCGTCCTCCTGTGCACCCGCAATGGATGCGTGGTGTCTGTGCGAGGGCTAGGTGTGCTGAGTGAAGGTTTCGGGGGGGGGGGGCTCAGGCGGTGGTTCATGTAGTGAGGTCCACTGTTGTGGAGGGCTTTGTAGGAGCTTGAACTGGCATCTCTTGTGGACGGGGAGCCAGTGGAGGTCTTTGAGGGGTTGGTTGATGTGTGTTGTCTTGGACAGGTTGAGGATCAGCCTAGCTGCTGCATTCTGTATGGTCTGTAGTCTTTGCATGAGTTCGGAGGTTGTGCCAGCATTAAGTGCATTGCCATAGTCGAGTTGGCTCATGATGAGGGCCTATGTCACCGTTTTGCTGGTGCTGGTGAGGAGCCACCTGAAGATATTTCGGAGCATGCGGATGATGTTTAGGCAAGCAGATGCAACGGCATTGACTTGGCGTCTTATGGAGAGTTGGCTGTCTAGTACGATGCCGAGGTTGCGTGCATGGTCTTTTGGTGTGGGACCAAGCTCGGCTATCGGCTACGGGGAGTCATTCTAGAGGGAGGGGTGTCTTCCGTAGATCAGGACTTCCTTCTTGTCTGTGTTCAGCATGAGGCAGTTGTCTTTCATCTATGTCGCTATGTTCTTCATTCTGTTGTGGAAACTGGTCTTTGTCTGGGTGGGGTTGGCTGAGAGTGAGAGGACAAGTTGTGTGTCATCAGTGTATTAGATGATGTTGTGTGCTCTGACAATGTTTGCGAGTGATGTCATGTAGATGTTGAAGAGGGTGGGGCTGGGGGATGAGCCATAGGGTACTCTGCAGATGGTGTGCTTGGGGTACGAAGTAAAGTGGTGAAGATGGACTCTCTGGGTGCATCCTGTGAGGTAGGATGCCACCCTTTTAAGCGCATTGTGTGTGATTCCAATCTGGCGAAGTCGCTGGATGAGTGTGTGGTGCGAGATGGTGTTGAAAGCTGCAGAGAGGTTTAGGAGGACGAGGGCGGCCGTTTCTCCTCTGTCCAGTAGGGCTCAGATGTCGTCTGTTGCTGCAAGGAGGGCTGACTTGGTGCTGTGATTGGCCATGAAGCCCGATTGGGATGGGTCCAATAGGTGGTTTCTTTCCAGATGTTTGGTGAGTTGGATGTTGATGGCCTTCTCCAGGACTTTGGTGGGTAACGGGAGGAGAGAGATGAGATGGTATGACTACTGGTCCCATACTTAAGCAGGGCAGAGATACACTTATAAAGATGTGGGACCAGACTCCTCGGTCTGCGTGATGCACACTGCCAGAGGAATCTTTTGTGCACAAGGAGGATTACTGCCATTGGAAGGGACTGTGCACTCTGCCTGAATAATGGCTGGCGTGGGCTGACTACCCTGCTGTTGTGTGGCACCCTGAAGTGTGCTCTCCATGAGCTTGTTGGCTTGTCCCCTGCTCATTGTGGAGGTCTCAGGGACATCAAAGGCCTCCTGTGAGTGACCTACACCTTCGACGTGTTTCACCTGGAGAGCGGTGACCTCTCAAGTACCTACTTCGTCTGCTGGATCCTGACTGTAGCGTGGTGTGAGCGTGGAACTAAGTACTGTGCTGGGAGACCGAATTGCCTTGTGCGGAGCCCTAAAACCAGGCCCACATCTAAGAAGTGTGGCCCCTGAATCGTGGGGCCTCAGCATGCACAAGCGTCTCATTGGTGGTGAGCGGATTCACAGTTTGCGAGACTGAGCGGGGCCTTCTTCGTCAGCCGTGCCACATCTCTCTCATGCGACACGCCGACTGCATGCTCATTGGTGCAGTGTCTGATTCACAGGTTGCGACCCTCGGAGGGAGGGCGCATCCGTATTAGTGCCTCACTCTACCTCGTGGTGTACTACTGAACTTGTGACTGTGTGTGGACAGTGACCGGATTGCCTGGTGCAACTCGTATCAGTGCACACCAGACGTTGTGCCTCATTCCAGGGAGGTACAGCGAACCTGACTGTGGGTTGATTGTAACCAGATTGTCTGGTCCGACTCATATCATCGCACACTAGACGTTGTGCCTCATTCCAGGGAGGTACGGCGAACCCGACCGTGGGTTGATTGGGACTGGATTGTCTAGTGCGACTTGGATCATCGCGCACCAGTTGTTGTGCCTCATTTCCAGGGAGGTACGGCAAACCCAAATTTCGGTTTATTGCGACCGGATTCTCCGGTGCAATTTGGATCATCGCTCACCAGGCATTGTGCCTCATTTCCAGGGACGTACAGAGAACCTGACCCGTGGTTTATTGTGACTGAATTGTCTGGTGCGTCTCGGATCAACGCGCACCAGATGTGTATCACTTCCCATGGGGTGCGGGGACAGCTGCACCCCCCCATTCACCGAGTGCTCCATCTTGCGCTCAGTGAAGTGAATCAACTGCCCTCTCCTCACTCGGCCTGACGCCAGTTAGTATAGCCCGGATCAGGCCTGGGTGGTGAGAGCAAGTGACTGGGCTGAGGAACACTTCCGAGAGTGATTGGAAGTGGGTTGAGAGACTGCGTGACCCACTGTGCTTTGCAGAACTGGGTTGGTGCAGGAAGGCGAGTTGAGGGACCTCTTGTTTGAACTGGGACAGCCTCTAGCCTGCTTCTGCTCCGCATAAAGTGGGGGAACTTCCTGAGTGGTGCACAACCCCCCTCCCCCTTTGTCAACTGTTGACTGGTTACCCTGATAGTTACTCCAACTTTCTCCACTGGGCCCCTGACTAAGTCTGACTCCGGCCTTAGATCGGTATAGTAAGAAGTGTTTTTTTTTAACTCTAATCTGTGGGCAGAGTAGTGGGGGGTAACTCAAAGGTGTGGGAGGGATTGTGCCACAGGGTCCACATTCATAGTTGCAGCTGACCTGCCGGATATCATTTGTACCTCGTTACGGTGCTGAGTGCGTGTGTGTACAAGTGTGCTTCACACGGACATACCAATCTCCTTTGTACCGCTTTACAGTGCTGTGAGTGTAGGAGAGTGTGCTGCTTGAGAACAGCCTGCTAATCATTGCACCACTCAGCGGTGTTGTTTTACTTGTATGTTTGATTACCCAACGAATACTCCGTTTGACATTGGTTTTACCTGTGCGCCCTTAGCCCACGGTGCTGCTGAAAAGTGTTAAAAATTCCTGTGTTTGCACATTCCTGATATTGTTTTGACCTAGGGTGCACCCTAGAAATGTGTGGATTTGAGTTGTGTTATTTACCAGGGTGGGCCCAGTGCTGAACACGAATCGCACCGTGTTAGGGTGCTAGGATAAAATAGCATTTTTCCCCAAGTGTGCATATTACTGCTGTCATTTTAACACTGTTGGGCCTAGTACTGCTAGTAATATTTCCAATTGTGATTTATGCGCAGAAATACATCATGTTTATTTTATGTTAATTAAAGTGTGTGTGTCATAAGCCACCTACCTCGATCCCAGATGATTATAATGGGGCGGCAACGCTAGTTCCTGAATCCTAACGAGATTGCCCTGTGTTTACAGGAGGAGACACTGGTCCGGTGGCAAATCTCAGGGAAAAGGGGGCTGGGATGGAGAGAGTGTGTAGAGTCAAAGATGCTGTGGCTCGTCTACTCAATAGCAACACTGCAGCAGGCATTCCCACCAGTCTGATAAATGTTACCGGCAGATATGGTACCTACAAACAAACAAATAATAAGGCTTAGTCTAGTAATAACTCTATCTCTTAAGGTATGACCTCACAAAAGCTTTTCAAATCTCAACCAACCTTTAGTTTTGTTGTTGTTTTGTTTTATTTAGATTGTCCGAAGAGGCTCCTTTATCAAAATTTTCGAATCTGTAGTGAGTATGATTTCAGCATTAAACCCACAAGCAAATTTGGACGGGGTTAGCTTCACCCAAGTCCTCTCTGGCAGAGCCCTGCCAACAGTATGTACAAGTTGAAGAAAAACACTGGTTACCTTTGTTTACTGCACGATGTTGCAACTCAGCTCAGTGCGCAGTAAAATCAAGTCTGTTAATTCATCTCTCTTTTTCTTCTTGTTCTTGTTTCCTTCCAAATGCAAGACTAATGCGGGACGTTCTTTGCAGTGAGGTCGAAGAAGGAGGATCAAGGGAGCTGGCAAGGCAGAGTCCTGGAAGCCGGGAAACAGGTAAGTGGCAGACGAAGAGGCAAAGCGAAGGGGAGGAGTGTGGACGGTCTTTAAAGAAGACTGCTTTAGAACATTCATAAAGGTCACATTCTAATTGTTTGTAACAAGGAACTGGTGCAGATAATTAATTTGATGAGGCTGCCTTCTAGAAGGTGTTTTAGAATGTTCACAAAGGTTGCATTCTAATTGTTTATAGCAAGGAACAGGTGCAGGGGATTAATTTGATGTGGCTATCTTCTGGAAGGTTCACGTTGAGGTCATCTATGCCGGTTGCTTGATGCTTATTCTGGTGGATTTTCTGGATGTTTCTGTGGCGCCTGAAACCTGACCTTGCATATGCATGGTAAAACATTTGTAAAAGCTATTAAGCCTTTTCAAACAAATCGGGGAACACCAGCTGCAGCTAGCTATTACCAACAGCATGTAATATGGTCAAAAGTCAGGGTACAAGACATTTGTTCATTCATAAGTGTTGGAAGGAATGATATGAGTCATGTCGGTATATTGTGATAGGCAAGAGAGGTGAGCTGTAGCAGGAATCCTGATAGTGTTGAATACAATCTTTATTTACATACACCTCGTATGAAGTCTCTTTTGTGACGCTCAGTATATTTATTGTGTGAGAGTGCTGTGCCAATGCTTTACAACTTGTGATAAGTCTGACTGCTCAGTGCCAAGCTACCTAAGGGTGAGCGCAGGTTAAACAGTGTGTGTAATCAACTAAACCTGACAGGAGTGGAATGTTCTTCCTGGTTTGGGCTCTGCCTCAGCTGACCAGAAATTCCAGTTCCAAAAATTCTACACTACAAAAACATATTTTTCTGCAGTACGAACATGAATATCCTCTGCCTAGTGAAATAATACCTCTAGACCGCTATTATTACATCATATACACTGATGGTTCTGCCCAGCCGGCTGTAGAGACAAAGCACCAGTACTCAGAAGCGTGGGCAATTGTGAAAGGGCGTAGGCATATTGGAGAATTCCATCCTGAGAAAACCTACACGCAGTCATTAGGTGATTGCGCAGTGCAGAACTAAAGGCTCTAATTCTGGCACTAGAGAATACGGACCCCGGATTCCTCACACTTATCGTGTGTGATTCGTATTACTGTGTCCAGTCTTATAATTAATATCTACATTATTGGATGTATGGATTCAGAGATTTAAAGGGTTGCACAATGAAATACAACACACTTTGGGAACAAGTGGCAAAGCTGAAAGACTACTTGCCACAGACTCATGTAATACACACATTGAGTCATCAACGTGCTGGTGTTCACGTTGCAGGGAATTCCATGGCTGATGAAGCGACAAAAGCAACAGTTCGTACTGCTGCAGTTGCTGCAATCACTCGTTCAAGTACGAGAATAGAAAGAAACATCATGGTGGCTGTCAATGCTGCACGCAAGAGCACACACCTGCCAAAAGGCTTTCCACTTAAGGACTCCTATAAGTTAGAAGCACAGAACATTCCATATGCTCATATTCCTGGAGTGGGAGATAGAGTAATACCAAACACTGATCGCAGAATGGGTTTAATACTAGCTGCGCTCAAGGCTCTGGCATCTGCACATGCAGGGGTGGCTGCTACAATTTCAATATTGCAGCAATGCTATTTGTGGCCAGCTCTTTACTAAAAGGCCAAGGACTTTGTCCTTAAATGCAACATCTGCCAGCAGATGAAGGGTTCCACCGTGGCGTATACACCACAGACACCTCTACTGATTTCAAACAAGCCTCTGGCTTGTGTTTATTTGGACCACTACGGCCCTTTGTCATCAGATGGGGCTTACAAGTACATCTTGGTAGCAGTGAATTCCTGCTCTTGATTCCTATGGGTATGGCCACTGTGGTCGGCTGACGCGCAAACTGTTATAAACGATCTGCGAGTCTTCATCGGGACAAATGTAGTAGCCACATTTTGTTCCGACCAGGGTCCGGCATTTAGCTCTAAGGCTTACAAAGAGGCCATGGGAAGTTTGGGTTTGACCCTGCGTTTCTCCTCATCATACCATCCTGAGGGAATTTAGGTTGTGCAGAGGAAAACCCATGACTTAAAGCAGTCTTTAACAGCGGTCTTTAGGCTCAGGTCGCAGTTGGGTCCGTCACTTATATGGGGTCCTGAGGGCACTCAACAACCTGTCTAGAAAGTCTCTAGGTGGTCGGACTCCCTATGAAATCCTATTTGGGGTAAAGATGTGGGTCCCAGACCTCAACAATCCCAGCATAGTGGCAGAAACACCGTTTGATATCACTGAATGTTTGGCTGTTTTATAGGACCTGAATGACTTCTGGGACGAACATAGAAACGTCCAAGTAAAATGCACTGCCAATGGGGAAGTGAAGGAAATGCCAGCAAAGCCCGGCTGGGTCCCGAAGGTTGGGGATCTGGTCAGTGAGAAAATTGTAAACAAAAAGAATTTGGGCCATCTTGTACCTGCCCTGGCTGTTGTAGTTACCAGAACTGTACTTCTTCTGCCTCTTGCCGGTTGCAAAGACCATTGATCTGATCAAACCACACTATGTGGCTGATTCTCAACAGTAAGCAATGTGGGCACCTTGGTAGCTACCTGCCTCCTCTTGCTACCATACAGGAACTTCAGATGGAAGCTTTATTAACTGAATGAAGCACCCTCTCTCAAATGACAGACAACAATCAATAACAGCAAAGTATGCTTTCTACCTGTTGCTACAACCACAACAACTAGTACATAAACACAGACTTCAATTCGGAAACCTGAAAAGAACATGGTCTACGTCAATGTTCTACAGATCGAGTCTTCTCCCAGTTCTACAAAACCTGCTGAGCTGCCAAAAATAGATTGGGCTGCCTCTGGCTACTTCATCGTCTTTGATGACTTCTCTTCAGATTTGTCTGACCCACCTCCTCCGCCACCTCTACCATTCAGGCTGAAAGTGCGTCTCTTTTATCTTTGGCTGAAAAGAAATATTTTGTTTCTCCATGGCTACAACTTTGGATTCAAATGTTGTTCCTTTTCCTGGTCCTTTGGATTGGTTTTGTGACAGTCTTTTTCTGACTTCTGAATGGACACTATCTCCCAGAACCCTCTGCAGTACAACTGGTGAACTTGGTTCTTGAACCCCATTCGTCATCACACCGAGAGCAAAAAGACCTTTCCTTGGGGAACATTTCAGCTGTTCCAGTTCCTGATGAGATTGTTTGGGCTAGCTTATCGTATGATGTGTATGGCCCCACTGAACGTTTACAAATTCCATACCTGTTTAAAGTATCATTGAATGATGTCATCACCCCTAGTACTATTTCTGACGATTGGGACATCGATCCAGGGCATGAAATGCTAGAAGATCCAGAGCATTCTTCTGTGTTTTCTTCTAATGAATTGTATGAAGGTACATCTAATTACAATGAAAGGTTTTGTTTTCGACATTAGTGTCTTCATTTTCTTCATAAAGCAAGTATTCCACGTGCTGTTTGCAATTAGACTCAATGGGAACATTGCCCTACACCACCACGGGGTAGTTCAAAAACATTTGCGCAGAACTTTGTTTATTTTTCTGGGTATGATACATCTGACTCTGACTCTTTATTAGTTTAGGCTTGCACCATCACCTGCAAAGAAAAATATGCTAACATACACCAAGCTGATATACTCTGCTTCTTTTCTTTCCCAGCTGTTTGAACAGGGTTTTGACTTTTGGAGGGACACTATTGATGTAAAATCAATTTGGGGGACAAAAGACTGGCAGGTTCAGGGAACTGAAGCCTTTTTTTTATGATCCCCATTTGCGTGTACACCAGTTTCCCAGCCCCATCTTGAAGTTTCAATATTGGTTCCGTGGGCATTTCCCTTCTCAGTAGTCTGGCTAACATGGCACCCGACTTATCCCCCTCACGGTGGGGGTGCTGCCAGTACACCTTGTAGTCATGCTTTTCTAGCTGCTTCAATGCCTCCAACAAGTCAGCCCTAGCTTCGCACCACTCTTCTCTCTTCGGTGGAGCTACATGCAGCGTCTCCTCTAGCTTGGACAGCCTACGTTACCAGATCAGCTATATCCTTCATTAGTTGCTGCCTCACTCCGTATGCCGTATGTATACAGACCCCTCTAAGGACCACCTTCATGGCGTCCCATTCATATGCCCTATTCGAGGCCGACCCCCCCCCCCCCAATTTTCTTTAAAGTATTTTTTTTATGCCGTCGATACCGCCCTCTCAAATGGAGGGTCCAGCAACGCCTCCGCCCTCAGGTGCCACATAGGGACAGCCAGTCTGAGTCTCTGGCCCTCAAAATTTAACAGAACCAGTGAGTGGTCCGAAATGTATCTTGCTTGATACGATACCCCCTTAACCTCTCGAGCTAGTGGCGGTGAAACAAAGCAGTAGTCCAGACGGCTAAATGTGTTAGTGGCTGGTGTGTGGCATGAGAATGTTTTTTGTGTGGAGTTGCGTTCCCTCCATATGTCCGTGAGTTGCACTTCCCTGAGCATATCCGTCAAGGTTCCAGTCCGATGTGGTTTGGTATGCAATTGAGGAGGTTCCCGGTCTAGGCCTCCATCCAGAACACAATTTACATCTCCCAACATTATTATCGCCTCCCCCATGTATGGCCCGGCTGCCGCCATGACAGACGGGAAGAAATTTGGACAATCTATATTTGGAGCATAAACATTAATGATACACAATTCCCTCCCCTCCAATGTACCTTGCATAATCACATATCGACCTTCAGGGTCCACTGGCTGATTTAAACACTGGAAGGGAACCCCGGGAGCCACCCAGACCAGAACACCTCGTGCAAAGCCTGAATAGGATGTGGAATATAACTGCCCTCTCCATCTGCGTCTCATACATGGAATTGCATCCCCCACACATGTCTCCTGTAGGCACGCTATTGATACCCTATATACTTTCAAATAAGCATAGACCCTCCTGTGTTTCTCGAATGCTGCCAACCCCCGAACATTCCATGTGAGCATTTTCAAAGTCGTAGACGCCATTTCCAGCATGACACCTTATCCCACCTTCCTCCCATTGTCGCTACTCCCCCTTTTACCGACTGTTTGAGATCTTGGACTGTCTCTCCATCGATACTGAACAGAAACCGCTTCATCCTCGAACATCTGACTTTCCCCAAATTTTGAAACTAAGTAAACATCCCTATCCCCCCACCCCCTGGGCAACACGGCTACACCCCAAACACCCCCTACTCGGCAAGTCGGGACTTGCCGTACTCGCCCCATACCTCCCTAGCTAAACAATTTACAACTGAGCAATAACTATTGCACCAACAGCATTATAGCACAACACCACACTACCTTGTACTTGTAAATTTGCGAGCCAGAATTTCACCCTAACTCCCCTACAAGCGACCGGACAGTCAGCCGGGTGCGAGGCAGAGCCTCTAGCTCCCAGACCGCGGCCTGTTCCCTATGGGGCATAAACAGGACCCCCGTGCCCGTTGTCACAACTCTAATACCACACATCTCCCCTTGTTTATACAGATTCTCCACTTCCATCGTTACAGTCACTTATCTGATACTGCACATTCAAGTCTCATTGACCCCTCTCAGCTTGCGTCTTCCCCCGCAAAGAGGGTGTCCGGCACTACATCCTGTGATCCACCCTCCGAATCCTGGGCCGCCTCCAGCTGTAAAGTTCCATCTGAATGTACTCGGATTCGTCCTGGACTGCGGTCTCACTCCTCTTGTGACTTTTGGGCAGGCCGTATTCTGTCGCTCGATTGCCCTCTCCTTGGCCAGGATCTATCAGATCCCTCCCGGAGCGCCAGGCTCGCATCCGACATGCCCTCTTCATCTAGCCATGACGTCGCCGCCTCCGCCGACTGAAAGAACCGCGCCTTGCCTTTGTGCTCCACTCGCAATTTGGCCGGGTAGAGCAGACTATACTTCAGCCCAGCCTCTCGCAGTCAGCGTTTTACCACCCGGAATGTCCGCCTCTGTTCCTGGACCCGCTGTGTGTAGTCAGGAAAAATCGCTACAGAGTGGCCTTGGTACGTTAGCTGTCCTTTCGCTCTGGTCGCCTGGAGAATAATGTCTCGGTCCCTGTAATTAAAAAAACGGGCTATGATCGCCCTTGGGGGGGCTCCTGGTCGAGGCGGCGGACCCAGTGATCTATGGGCCCTCTCAATATTGAAGAATTTGGATAGACTCTTGGGGGCCACTTCGTTAACAATCCAATTCTCCAGAAAGAGATCCGGGGACGGACCCTCCGCCTTTTCCGGAAAGCCAATGATGCACAGATTGTTCCTCCGTGATCTGCCCTCTGCATCCTCTGTGCGCTCATCGAGCTGCACTACTCTTTGTTATAATTGCACCATTGAGTCCTTGAGCAAGCAGACCTCCTGCTGCATGGACTCCACATTTTGCTCCATGGCGGATACCCTGGCCGAGACCTTGTGGAGGTCGCATCTCAGTAGGTTCACCTCTATAGCCACGGCGTCAATCCTATATACCATGTCTTCTCTGGATGACTGGATCGCCGCCCTAATCTCCGCCATCGATGGAGATGTGTCAGGAAGACGTCGGGTTCCGTCTCCCTGTTCTGCTGGATTCGCTGCCGCCCCAGCTGGCTCCGCAGGACATGGCTGAGCATAATTAGAAATTTTATTGGACTGTACCTTGTTGGCCTTCTCCTTCACCATCTTGCCAATTATGTTCAGGTCCAAGGGACCCAGTCAGCATCCAATATTTGCCCTGCCAACGGGCCACTCCGCTATAGGCACTTCCTGCTCAGTTTCCCCCCAGATATGCTCGACGCCTACAGATACTGATTGGGATGCCTCAGAGATCGGCCCGTGCCCACCTCTCTCGGGCCCTGGAGCCAGCAATATCTCTGTAGCTCCCCACCGCACTGATCAGCTGGGGTCTCTTTAGCTCCGCCGCCGCCCGCGGCACGTCACCGGCCGTCTCAGCTTAGAGGTCCAACTGCATCTCCGTTCTACTACTATGAAGCTGGGTATGCGTTTTGTACTGTTGTTGTGGGCCAGTAGCTCGGCCTGACTCCCGGTTAGTTCCGGCTGCTTCTTATCCTATTGAGATTTATTCTCCACTTCCAGTCTAGTGGACCGCAGAGGAACTCCTCTGGGCCCGCCCCATTCATTAGGCCCGATCCGGGTGGCGACAACGTTCGGCACCAGGCCTCACTCCACGTAGGGGGAACTCCGTCTTAATCCCACCTCGGCACCAGTGCTTCTCAGGAGTGCGGCCTTTCCTTCACTCCCACTCCGGATGTAATGCCTGGGTAGAGTGGGGGCCCCCAGGAATCAGTGGCAGGTGCCCCCCCTTGCCGTCTCACCACTATGGCTGGCGTACAACGGCGTCTCCTTACGGGCCTGCCTCACTCACCAGCCCCGATCCGGCAGCAGCAGCATTCGTCACAAGGCCTTTCACCCAATATGGGGGGCCTCCCCCTTGTCTCCGCCACAGCACCGATGCCTCACAGGAGCGCGGCCTTTCCCTCTCTCCCGCTTGGGGAGCAATGTCTGGTTGGAGAAAGGGGGGGCGGGAACCATCAACGTGAGCCCCCCCCTGCCTTCTCACCTCCGTGGCTGGTTTGCAGCTACGGCCTCCAGTCCGCTCCCAGCCCGCAGCCCCGCTGTCTCTCTACGGCCACACGCTTCGTGGCAGCTTCACTTTCTGGGCCCCGATGCCCCGTGGACGGATCCTCCCCCAGAGCTCTGTATCTTGGTCCGCTCCGCTACTCTCGGCCACCGAACACCGTTGTTGACCGCCGCACCTCCCAACGTGCTCCAGGTCTTCTTATTCTCTCCCGGGCTCACATTAAGATGGCGCCCCACGGCCTCTGACGTTTCAGCTTCTCCGTCATCTGCCACGGATCCTGGAGTTGATTTTTTCTAATTTCTGATGGGGTCAATGGATCATCAGCTGCTTCCCCCCCAACGAGGGGCGTTCATTAAGTCGAGAATATGCAGGATGTATGCCGGATAACTGATCACTGGCGGGAGCACCGGCAAACTCGACTAGTCCGTCATGCGTCCAAGCCACGCCCAGGAAACTGAAGCCTTGTTTAAAACATGCCTAATACAGCAACAAATGATTTTCCTGAACAAAACTATGCAACAAACAACATGTGTTGTATTGGCTAACATTAAAAATTTGAACACACACCATGAATTCCCACATTCACACATTTTGAGAACTCGAGCCAGTTTACAAAATATAGTTAGAATACATTGGATACCATGCTACGTAATAGCACTTACAATTCATCAGACACCAATTAAAAGGGATGATTAGTTTGGCCACTAGACACAAACAGATGTCAGGCACGATTCCTAGATGACATAGAGGGATTAAAGACCAGCAGGCCTGACATTCGGTACGTTCAGTCTGAACACTCAGGGTGATGATAACTTACAGTGTTGGGAAGTTGTGCCTTGATTGGCTAAAAACCTCAACTCTTTCTCAGGTGAAACAACACTTGTCCTTTTTATCTGATGACCTGGAACTCAGAGACTTTTTATTAGGTCCTCGAAAACCACATCAAAAACTCTTCTTGTATACAATATACAATCAGATATGGAACGTTTCTCAGCAGGAAGCTGCTGTAAGACTGCTGCGAAATTGACAGGGCCAATTTGAAAAAAGCTCTAGCAGTGGTTGACAACAGTATGACCACCTTATCCTCTAGATTAGAATATACTCTTTAGGAAACATAGAATCATCACCGGTAAACACTGTTCAACAAGATATGTCCACGTTACAACATGGACAGTCACAGCTTATGTCTATTATGCTATTGAGCTGGCCTTTACAAATACTACGTTCTGGCCACGTGCCATGGCGATGTATTAATATCACAAGTCTGTTTGCCCCTTACCACCTTACAAAACAGCTGATGCTTATGGTTCACAAAGATGCAACATACACTGTTACCCATTGAAAAATTCGAGAAGTTACTTTTCACCGTTGCTGAAACACCATCCGTGGATTGAATAATCTATGGGTACATCACCCAGCCGATTTCAAAATTTCATTTTCAGTACTGTCTGCAATACCACCAAGTGGGCAGATATGAAGCGTTGGGGGAAGGGTTTGTAAACGGGTATTGGGAGCTACCTTTCAAATTTTGGTGTCGAAATAGGGAAACTGAGGTATTTCTCAGCTGTTCAGACTGCGGGAATACTTTGAGTGGATCCTTAGTCTGCAAGGATGTTTCACTTCACGG
This sequence comes from Calotriton arnoldi, assembly GCA_963921515.1. Lineage (NCBI taxonomy): Eukaryota > Metazoa > Chordata > Amphibia > Caudata > Salamandridae > Calotriton > Calotriton arnoldi. The sequence continues at coordinate 2,152,362 of CAWUFW010001460.1, forward strand.
AGCATGTTATGCTTCTGTGGCAAACCTATCCTGCTACTTGAAAGATTCCCTAGCGGCTGTGATAGGTCCGGCTTTCAGATTGCTTTCTAATGGGAGTTACCTGATGCTGAACAGTCAAGGGTTCAGTGGAATGAAGCCAGAGGTTGCCTATCTGATCCAGCGCTTATAATAAAAATAATTTCTCCTAATATGCTTTGGTCATCCAGGTGCAATTATTTCTCCAAAACACACACACACTATATCCATATGACGGTGGGGCCCATAACACCGCATATACATTCACTTACTCATTTGTTTCCCTGGATTTTCCTCCGACATGAAACCTAGGAGAAAAACGATTCACTGGAAGGAGACGGGATACCTCTTTTATAATAATACAATAATTCTCATTTACTTTTAAGGTATTCCGCTCATTGGTCGATGGACCAACTAGTAGGAATCAGTTGATGGTGATTAAGACCAGCTCAATCACAATGAACTCTTTTACCAATTCATTATTAATCATTATGCTAAAGAAAATCACTGAGTCATTTGTTCAAAGAATAATAAAGTTTATATAAAGTTTTGAATGCAGGAAATTCGAGATTAATTTATTATTCAGATCATTGCGTTTATCATCAATATAAGAATAGTTGTAAATTGCATGACACTTTTATTAGACGGAAAATGAGGTTATCATACTAAGAACTCTATAGATCAACCTATCTATCTCTCGGGGAAACCCTAATAATTCTAATATAAATCCTATCAAATGCTAGTTCTCCTAAAGCAGCATCTTATACTCAACTGGAAAAGGAAAATCACAGCAGCAGCATCAGCTCGTCAGCATCAGCAACCGCAAACTCTCCCATATACATTCCATCTACAGCATCTAACTTCTTCAGCATCTCCCGCAGCATCCCGCAGCATTCTAACCCCTCCCACCAAGAGTAGGTCTTCTTATACCCTAATTCTAGCTTACAGCATAAAATGTTTCTTCTTACATCCCGCGATTCATTCTCATTGGTCGAAAACTCAGGTCCCTATACATTTTAATCAAACTTCCTGGTCTTAACCAGTTCCGTGAGGAATGTCCATGCAAGCATCGTTTCCCACAGTTCATGCACTTGCTCATCCGTTTCGAACAGTCCAAATTGTTTCTTTTTCTGCAACAATTTGTATAATAGAGTTCTTTCTATTGATTCAACCAGGCTTCTCACGCTACTTGCTGATCATCTTGGCACACATCTGCTCAGAAGGGTCACAGCAGCCTTGACCATACTTTCATCTTAGCCTCTCGGCATCAGCACGTGATCATCCCTTTGCAACAGCCTCTCTCCTCTATCACATGGTCGCATCCGCTCATGCGCACTCTAGTATCTCGCGGCCATTTTATATTACTGCTCGGCAGGCCTAAGCGCACTATTTCTAAAGAAAACAAAATGTTATTAAAACAATGAAATATAAACCCTTTCGTTTCCCTCCCGTCTTTCTACGTACCCCAATTAGGTATTACCTAGCAGAAGCAACATATAAAGCTGTCCCTTACTTACCATCGCTTTATTTTGCAACCACACGTTTTATTCAAAGCACAAATCATGCATTTTATTATTATTTTTAGTACGCAAAATATTATGTTATGTTAGAAACGTAAACAATTATTAGTTCATTACTTCGCACAGGTTATCCTTAACCCTTTACATACATTGTTGGTTATTTACTTGAACGAACATGTTTATTAATATTATACGAAAATATTAGGAGGTTAAAATTTTTATATTTACCCTGCTCCATCAACTGTTTCTTCCATTGTCACTTGTTGTACACAAGTACTGTTTCCACCTGCCCGTACAGTTAGGGAGGCAACGCTTTGGCCTTCGATGCCCTGAGCAAACTGAAAGCCTTACTATTTCAGAAAGATATGGCCTTAACATCTGCAAAGGAGACGTTTTATCTTCAAGTTGTAAGGTCCTCTTCAGAGATACAGGCGCTACTCCTCACTAACTTCCCATGACATTTTGGAAGCCTGGTGCACCACATTTATAATATGTCTAGTACAACAGGAATAGCTAGCCTTTTGAAAAGTATAGGCTTTGGGTTGTTTAGCACCTTCCAGACAGTTTTCAGAGTAGTTCCATCTATCATACACTCCACGCTAGGAAGCATTTTTGGAGGTCTTCCGCTGGTCCTGTTCCTGATTGTCAGGACTGTGATTTTAATTTTTTGCTCCGCAATGGATGTCCCATTTCAAGACCAAACGAAGCTGGCACCACTGGTACATGTGCTACTGTGCCGTGAACGCATGGCACATTGCTTTGGTGCACCTTTGCTTTGAGAACTGAATGAGCATTGGTTCTTATAATTTCAGCCTGTTTGGCTTCATTGCGTGCACCAGCCCGCTGTCTGCTGTGCACTTTCGAGTGTGCCTTGGACTTGTGCCTGGGAACACAATTGGTTAAGCCTTCGGACATAAATGTACTGGTGAACTCCTTTAAGGCCTGTTTTTATCGCTGTCCACTGCGTATTCCATTGCTCCTGGCTGTATTCTATGAGCCTTCCTGGGATGCTTCTGCTCCTGGTGAGTTGGTTCTTGGCTCTGGTTCTGCAGATTTCCCACTGGCTGTGGTCACTCCCTCTGCGGCTGCTGTGGGGGCGGGATGGGAACACATTTGCTCCTTAAACCTGCTCCGAGGTATGCCTCTGGGATGATCATCTGCGGTTGCTGGGAACAGAAATGTTTCATTTAAAATTCGGAACATAAACATTTGGCTATTCCGTTTGGCGGAAACTTTTAATTCGGCCTGTTTTTGACATGTTAAATTGTTTTTAAATTGTTTTTTATTTTGCTTTTACATGTTTAATGCTTTCTTTGTGCTTTGGCTTTCAAATTGTATGATTGCCTTTTTTAATTGAATTTTGGTTAGAGTTTTAAATAATATTTATATACATATGCTGTAGAATTAATTGATATAGCTTTCTTCCTATTTAGCTTATTAGTCAACTTATGTTCGCAGAGTGGGTGTCATGTGTCGCAGTTAGGCCCAGTGGGAAACACTGTCATTTTGCATGCACATATTTTTCCTAAGTTGCCTTCTCTTTCATACAATGAGTTTTGACACACATTTGCATGCGTGACAGTGCAGATTAGTTTCTATGAAACTACACATGATTACAAATTCTACTTCGTAAGAGCACTATCACGACACCTTGAACATCCCATACAAGGTCTGAACAATCATTGTGCAAATGTGGCTGTCTGTTGTTCGTTCATGCGAGGACGCAGCTATCTATAGAACGTAAACAATGGGGGCCTGACTAAAGGTCTCAGCTCGGAGCAGGGATGCTTTTTGTGATAAACAAGCATTTCAGGGTTTAGGCAGAGGAGCTCTTGCTGTCATTGCGAGGTTGCTACATGCTGAAACCTCAGCCCAGCTGCATGCTGATCCCACTGCGAGGAGGGATGTCCAACTTGTGTCCAAGACGGGGACCTACATTCTTTCCCTTCAGGTAATGGGGGTGGATTATCCAATAGGGGATTCTTGGCAGAATGCATACACACCCTAAACATTTAGGTTAGGGAACGCATAGTAGGAGTACGCTATCTATATACTGTTTTATATGCTCGCATATATACATTGTTTAGCAAGATGGTGGAACTGTTCATTCTGTTCACTGTCCTAATACTTCTAATTACTCTTACCTGCTTCTGTCTATTGATTATTGAGGCACATATATTAAATACAAGAATCACAATAGTTGAATAAATATCGAAAAATGCCCCTCTGTGCATTCTCTGTATATTCCTCTGAGATAAAGCGAGCACGAGTGACTGAGGAAAAGGGTTCTAGATCTATTACCACGATTCCTGGGAGAGGTCAGGATTGTCATGTTCTGTGGTTTCCAAAACCATTTGCTACCTATCTAGCTTTAGAGGTGCTTATGGTGGCACTGTGAGCTAGCTGGCATCTAGGACAACATATCCTGAGGGGGTGCATAGAATCAGTCTAGCACCATCCTGACGTTTATGTTGCCCAACAAACGCGCAGTTCCTACTGGAAAGTGGAAACAACACAACAGTACCATTTAAGGTTAGTATTACACACAGTCGTTTAACAACACGACCCATACTCTTCTAAGTCCTGGAATTGGTCAAAATTGAATGTTTAAGCCCTGAATGAGAGTCTTAATCGCACTCGGCCTTTTTTTAAAAAAAAAGGCCGACATGGATCAGGACCTGGTTCACGACTGGCTTATGGAGGCCGTGGAGAAAATTATACCAGCCACACATAAGCATTTTGGCCAGTGTCACCCGCCAGCTCCCTGGTTTAATGACCTTCTCAGACAGGAAAAAAACAGTGGAAAGTCTTAAAAAGTTTCTGGAGAAAGGCTTATACAGAGGAGGCTAAAACTAATTACAAAGTTCTAAAAAAATATCATGGGCTCTGCAAATCGAGTCATGCAGCGTTTTACTCTGATAAGATCTTAAGTGCCCATAACTGTCCTAAGACACTTTTTAAGTTGGTGCAGGAGCTTTCCAACTATAGTAACTTACCCCCTTTACTTCCCCTCTCTCAGACCCAATGTGACGCTCTAGCTCACTTCTTTATCCTCAAAGTGAATAATATCCATGACCAACTGGCGAGGGATTGCACAATTGGAGAACATATGGCAGAAGCTGTAGATGATGACATTTGTAACCCTTTACTAGCTGATAATAATGATATTCTGGCTAATCCTGCATCCACTTCTACAATAGGGACATGGCCTCTTTTAGATAAGGTGATCTTTAAGACTATATTACAGTCTATCGTATCAAGATTCCCATTCGATCCTTTACCGCCCAGCAACCTTGGTTACTGGACGCCAGTTTGTTATTAACAATAATGGATCTTCTCAATTCCTCCTTACGTGAGGGATATGCCACTTTGAGGTGGAAACACGCAATGTTTCTCCCGCTTTTGAAAAAAGCTAACTTGGATCCGACCAATTTGTCAAATGTTCGCCCTATTTCCCTGTCACCTATCCTCTCCAAAATTTTGGAGAAACCCATTAATGCTCAGCTTACATAATTTCTAGAAGCTCAAACATTTTTCACCCCTCTCAATCAGGCTTCAGGGTGGAACACAGTATGGAGTCCACCCTACTGGGCGAACTGAGCACTTGAGATAACGCCTTGATGGCGGTGGAACAGCTGTGCATATTCTATTATAGCCCTATAGCCAGCTGCCGAGGGCAATACCGGCTGTTAAAGGCCCTGATCCCGAGTTATAGGCCCGAGCCGCAGGCGAAGGCCTATAACGAGGGAGAGGGCCTTTAGCAACCGGTATAGCCTGAGGCAGAAGGCTATAAGGCTATTAGAACATTCCACCCACTAAGGGTAGAATGTTCTAAATTTAAAATGGAGAAGCAAAAAGACAAACATTGGAATGTTGGAGCGCTGGGCTTATACCAGCCATTATAAGCCCAGAGCTACTCTATTGTCTTCAGTGGAGCTCTCAACATTCCAATGTTCTAATATAGCCTTATAGCCCGCCGTAGCGGGCTATACCGGCTATTAAAGGCCCGCTACCGCTTTAAAGGCCCGAGCCGAAGGCGAGGGACTTTAGCAAGGTAGCGGGACTGTAATGCCGGTATAGCCCTGCTACGAAGGGCTATAAGACTATTAGAACATTCTGCCACTAGAGGGCAGAATGTTCTCACAAATAAAACAAAGGCGTCTCGAAGCTCGAGGGATTTAAATCCCTCGAGCTCCGAGAGCCTTTGTAGGACATTGGAATGTTGCTCTGCGGGCCTTTACCGGCCCGTAGAAGCAGAGAGAACTCCATTGTCTACAATGGAGCTCCCAACATTCCAATGTTCTAATAGATCTTTGTGCTGCTTTTGACGCCATGTCTCACTCCATCCTGGCAGACAGATCATTGTCCCTGGAAGGCTCCGCACTGGCGTGGCTTATAAAATCATACATTCCAAGTTTTTTCATCTACTGCCTGGTCTGACTCGCAAGCCTTAACCTCTGGAGTCCCACAAGGCTCCGTTTTGAGTCCCCTGCTGTTCAACAGATGTAGTGGAGAGTTGTGGCCTGACCCTATTTTTTTATGCAGATGACAGGCAGATCATCTTTACATTGTCATCTTCACAGAATCTTGTATCCTCTGATCTGAACTTGGGCTTGAGTCTTTTCTCCTCATAGATTAACAAGATCTCGCTCAAGCTCAGTGCATATAAAACTGAGGTCATGATTCTTGGCAAGCACCCCTCTCTCTGGGGCCCACAACATTGGCTGGGCTCTCTTGGGGCTCTGCCGACTCCATCCTCGAAGGTCAAAAACTTGGGATTCCTGCTGGATGATATGCTTTCTATGAAACCTCGGGTGACCAATGTGCCTGCCACTTGCTTTGCTGTGCTCAAGTGGCTAAGAAAGATCATTTGGATGATTCCTGTTCCAGCTCATGGACTGTGATCCGGGCCTTAGTGTGTCCAGACTGAACTATGGCAATGTGTGATACCTGGGCTCTGACAAGGCAACAATTCATCGGTTGCAGGTTGTACAGAATGCAGCTGCTAGACTTATGTATTGACTTCCAAAATTTGCATCAGTGTCTCATCTTCTCCACGAGCTGCGCTGGCTCACAATCTCTAAACGCATCAAATTCAAAGTTACACGTTCAAGGCCAAAGCTGGGCTGGGACCTCGTTATATTCAGGACTTGGGGGTGCCCTATCAGCCCACTCGAGCTTTGAGATCTGTGAATCAGGCTCTGTTTAATGTGTCCAGATTCCGCCTAGCCCGTAGGAAAGGGCGCTCCTTCTCTTACTTAGACCTGAAATCATGGAACTCCTTTCCAGAGCACCTGAGAACTTGTACGTCACTGCTCATATTTCGTAAGGGTTTGAAGACCTGGCTTTTTTCATCTGCGACTTCTTAAAATCTCCACCTTACTGCTTCTGCGCCGGAAAACCCCTGGGGGTAGCTGTGCGCATTACAAACCATTAAATAAATAAATAAAATCTGTAAGCGTGCAGGAGAAACACTTTCACAGCCTATCAGGCGTCTGCAAGCATGGAGGTAAACTCAGTGACACCTGTTGGCATTTGCCAACTAGTGTGTAGGAGAAACCTTTAGATAGCCCATTGGCATCTGCAGGCGTGCAGGAACACCCCTTTCACAGCCTGTCGGCATCTGCAAGCGTGCAGGAGAACCCTTTCACAGCCTATCAGAGATCTAGCTGCAAGCGTGCAGGAGAACACCTGTACCAGCCTATCAGACATCTGGATTGTACTCTGGAATATCGAGTACAAGAGTTTCATGGCACACTCATATCGTGTACATAATATCGAAAGGTGAGTGCACAGAGGAAAATACAGATTTACTATTCCCAACTCCACATCGACGCGCCTTGAAGATGCACAGATTTTCAAGGCACATATATGCAGTGCTAAATTTCAGCCGCTGCTTTCCAGTACTGAGCACCAGCACTTAATTGGTTTCCGGTGCTCGGCACTGGCACTTAATTGTCAATACTGCACTTATGACACTGCCACATGGTGGCGCCGCTCATCTAATTTAGAGATGAGCAGAACAACCGTTGTTTATGAATGTAATATACATTAAAAAATACTAACACCTGCCTCCCCAGCCATTCCTTTAGCTTTGGGGACCTGGAATAATCTTGGCTGTCGCACTTGCAGGCGAGAGAGATGGTTAGTAGTTGTTTTGGCGCCGTCATTGGCAGCGATGACGGGGCGATGAGTGGGGAAGCTGCAGTCGCCTCCTGGTCAGGCCTGGCCTGGCCCTGGCACTTATTATTTTACAAATTAAGCACCGCATTTATGTGGAGGTAGGTATAGAAAATCTATACATGCCTTTCGATATGTTGTCCCCCGATATTCTGTTCTGATATCAGTGCCCCATGATGTTCTGTAGTCCATATTCAGCGTCCACACCTTTCACCCGTACATATAGTGTGAACTTCAGTAACATCTTACCTGCACCTCAAGAAAGGTAAGGCTGGGCCTGTCCACCCCTGCTGGTCTGCCCGCTGTAACACAAGCACACGACACGGCCCAGAGTCTAGGGCAAGGAGGTTAAATGCTTGTTGTTCTGTTGTGTTTCTTGGGTTCCATTTACCGCTTTTCTGTCACTTGCGGTGGGCTCAGTGTCAGGCACTCCTGGAGAATGTCTCCTGGTCTCCCAGTGTTTGCATTTTACTAGTTGAACTCATTGCTTTCTAAAAATAGACCATTTGACTTCAGTTCCTTTTGTGCTGCGCCCTCACCCTCATCCCCACCCTCACCCTCATCCTCACCCCCACCCTCACCCTCACCCCCACCCTCACCCTCACCCTCATCCTCATCCCCACCCTCACCCTCATCCTCACCCCACCCTCACCCTCATCCTCACCCCCACCCTCACCCTCATCCTCACCCTCACCCTCATCCTCACCCCCCACCCTCACCCTCATCCTCACCCCCACCCTCACCCTCATCCTCACCCCCACCCTCACCCTCACCCTCATCCTCACCCCAACCCTCATCCTCCGCCCCCACCCTCATCCTCACCCTCACCCTCATCCCCACCCCCCCCCCCCCTCACCCTCACCCCAGAGACACGCCAGCCTACTTGTCCACTGGGATACAGGTAACATTTTAATTGGACACATAAAGAAAAGATACAGTTTGCAGGCATTTCAATATCTTCCTGCTCCCAAGTCAGACCCTGCCCTTACAGGAATAAATATTAAATAATGATTATTAAAGTACTTGAAAGGTTGGCCGAGCAGCAGACACGGAACTGTCTCTCCAGGGGGCGCGAGATTTTAATTACTAAAGATCCGCAGCGCAGGGATTAGGGAAGGAAATTGGGCTCCTTCCGCCGCCTTCTATTCTTGGCTTTGCAGCGGGTTCTGAGAAGCGCTGACCGTCCTCCTGTCCACCTCTGCAAGGAGGAGGTGGCAGCCAAGAGCAGAGATGAGGTGTCTGACAGCCACCAACCCTCCTATCTACCTCTGCAAGGAGGAGGTGGCAGCCACGAGCAGAGATGAGGTGTCTGACAGCCACCAACCCTCTTATCTACCTCTGCAAGGAGGAGGTGGCAGCCACGAGCAGAGATGAGGTGTCTGACCTTCACCAATCCTCCTGTCCACCTCTGCGAGGAGGAGGTGGCAGCCATTAGCAGAGATGAGGTGTCTGACCTTCACCAATCCTCCTGTCCACCTCTGCGAGGAGGAGGTGGCACCCATGAGCAGAGATGAGGTGTCTGCCCTTCACCAACCCTCCTGTCCACCTCTGCAAGGAGGAGGAGGCAGCCATGAGCAGAGATGAGGTGTCTGACAGCCACCAACCCTCCTGTCCAGCTCTGCAAGGAGGAGGAGGCAGCCATGAGCAGAGATGAGGTGTCTGACAGCCACCAACCCTCCTGTCCACCTCTGCAAGGAAGAGGAGGCAGCCACGAGCAGAGATGAAGTGTCTGACCTTCACCAGCCCTCCTGTCCACATCTGCAAGGAGGAGGTGGCAGCCAAGAGCAGAGATGAGGTGTCTGACAGCCACCAACCCTCCTGTCCACCTCTGCAAGGAGGAGGTGGCAGCCATGAGCAGAGATGAAGTGTCTGACCGGCAAAAACCCTCTTGTCTACCTCTGCAAGGAAGTGACAGCCATGAGCAGAGATGAGGTGTCTGACCTTCACCAACCCTCCTGTTCACCTCTGCAAGGAGGAGGCAGCCATGAACAGAGATGAGGTGTCTGACCATCACCAACCCTCCTATATACCTCTGCAAGGAGGTGGCAGCCATAAGCAGAGATGAGGTGTCTGCCCTTCACCAACCCTCCTGTCCACCTCTGCAAGGAGGAGGAGGCAGCCATGAGCAGAGATGAGGTGTCTGACCATCACCAACCCTCCTATCTACCTCTGCAAGGAGGAGGTGACAGCCATGAGCAGAGATGAGGAGTCTGACCATCACCAACCCTCCTGTCCACCTCTGCAAGGAAGAGGTAGCCATGAGCAGAGATGAGGTGTCTGACCCTCACCAGCCCTCCTATCCACCTCTGCAAAGAGGAGGTGTCAGCCATGAGCAGAGATGAGGTGTCTGACCGTCACCAATCCTCCTATCTACCTCTGCAAGGAGGAGGTGGCAGCCACGAGCAGAGATGAGGTGTCTGACCGTCACCAACCCTCCTGTCCACCTCTGCGAGGAGGAGGAGGCAGCCATGAGCAGAGATGAGGTGTCTGACCTTCACCAACCCTCCTGTCCACCTCTGCGAGGAGGAGGAGGCAGCCACGAGCAGAGATGAGGTGTCTGACCGTCACCAACCCTCCTGTCCACCTCTGCGAGGAGGAGGAGGCAGCCATGAGCAGAGATGAGGTGTCTGACCTTCACCAACCCTCCTGTCCACCTCTGCGAGGAGGAGGAGGCAACCATGAGCAGAGATGAGGTGTCTGACCTTCACCAATCCTCCTGTCCACCTCTGCGAGGAGGAGGAGGCAGCCAAGAGCAGAGATGAGGTGTCTGACAGCCACCAACCTTCCTGTCCACCTCTGCGAGGAGGAGGAGGCAACCATGAGCAGAGATGAGGTGTCTGACCGGCAGAAACCCTCCTGTCCACCTCTGCGAGGAGGAGGCAGCCATGAGCAGAGATGAGGTGTCTGACCTTCACCAACCCTTCTGTCTAACTCTACGAGGAGACGGTATCAACTGGTGGGAGAGACCTCTGCTGGAGTTGTAACCATAAGCCCAGTACACAACAGGCTGTTTGCTTAAAACCCAGGACTGACGGAAGGTGCAACACACATAGTCCCATTATTGGCAACACACCCCACCCACACCACAACAGAGTATGCATGCATAAATAAATACACAACACAACTTTTGTTTGGGAAAATTAGTGCTGCAGGTTTATTCCATACAAAAGTATGCAATATGGTGGGTTATCTTACGGGCGATCCAAGGGCAGGCAGCTGTACCAGCCTATGCTGCCCTGCCCGCCTGATGAAGCCAAGCACTGTGGAGTAACCAATCAGCGCTACCCTTATGCGGGTGATCCCCTTACTGGATCACGTGACACATTGGTCCCTATTACTCACGCCCCTTTCAGGGCGGAGCGTAGCAAGGCAAGCCCCCGGTTGTTCAGGCCCACAACCGCCCGAAGGACTAACGGGCGCCGACGTAATTGTTCCAGGACCCTCCCATGAGGCTCCTGGGATTTGGCTCTGGCACCCCTATTGTGCTCTTGCAGAGGTACTCTTCTGTACCCATTTGCTTCCAGATCGCCCTGTAACTCCTCCTGCAACGAGAAAGAAAACATTACAACGTTCTATGCATTTCGCCTGCCAACCCCACGCCGGGTAAGCGGTAGGGTGGGAGACGGCGTGTCCGGCGCAAAGAGGACGCCAAGATGGCCGGGGGAGGCATAAATACCTCCCCACCTCCTCTGCGTGCCGGAAGTGACGCGTCTGGTAGGGGGACTCCTCCTTGAGTCCCGCACATCATTGGGGGTGGGGAAGTGCCCAAATGGCACTAAAGGGGCCGCTCGTTTAGGGTGGCCCCCTGCGGGGCCGCGGGCAGCCGCATAGTCCCATTATTGGCAACACACCCCACCCACACCACAACAGAGTATGCATGCATAAATAAATACACAACACAACTTTTGTTTGGGAAAATTAGTGCTGCAGGTTTATTCCATACAAAAGTATGCAATATGGTGGGTTATCTTACGGGCGATCCAAGGGCAGGCAGCTGTACCAACCTATGCTGCCCTGCCCGCCTGATGAGCCAAGCACTGTGGAGTAACCAATCAGCGCTACCCTTATGCGGGTGATCCCCTTACTGGATCACGTGACACATTGGTCCCTATTACTCACGCCCCTTTCAGGGCGGAGCGTAGCAAGGCAAGCCCCCGGTTGTTCAGGCCCACAACCGCCCGAAGGACTAACGGGCGCCGACGTAATTGTTCCAGGACCCTCCCATGAGGCTCCTGGGATTTGGCTCTGGCACCCCTATTGTGCTCTTGCAGAGGTACTCTTCTGTACCCATTTGCTTCCAGATCGCCCTGTAACTCCTCCACAGCTCTGGAGGCGGCCCCCGTCGCCTAAAGAGCCCCCACCAAAACAGCTCCTTTTCTCACAGCAACCTGACAATTTCCCGGGCCTCATTCCTGTCCAGTAGGAACAGATCCAAGCCCACCTGTGCCAAATGCACCCCAACACTGTCAAATTAACCTTTGGTGTTCGCCCGGCATAGCTCATGCCTGATGAAGTCAAAGCCCCTGTTCTGCAAACTAGCGCATGGAGCGGGTTATCCTTCTCTGGGAATGTACCAGTGCCTCGCATGCGCTGCAAGAATCTGATGGCCTCCCAGGAGGGAGCTCTACTCTTAAACATCGCTGTATTACCCTACAAGCTGATGTGGCTCCCACCTCCTGCAACCTGAAGTTGCAGGCCTTCTAGCAGTTCGTGCTCCCTAACACCTGTTTCCCCAATATATGGAACTGCAGCACACATGCTTGAAGACCGCTTCCACTACCAGGCTAAATACTCTGGCTGTGCTTAACTGAAGCAACCCGTAACCTGCCCAGGGAGCAGAGTGCACCTACTTTGTTGAGGGTGCCCAGACATGTGCACCGACCTCTGTGTTAATAAACCATGGCGAGCATGGCTGTCCGCCTTGCGCACACTATTGCAGTCACAGCAACCGCTGCAGTGACAACTTACGCCACCTGCCAGGCTTGCTTTAACTAAAGCTCGATCACGGATACACACATGCCTGCTAACCAGCTGTGACCCTAGATGCTCAACCAGCTAATGACCTAGCACTTTGTTATTCCAGGAATAATAGCCCTCCACAAGATCAAGCCGCACCTGAGCATATGGCCTTCATCTACTGGACCGGGTGCCGTGTGTGCTCTTGAATTGTCAGTGATTGTGCCCCAAACCTATCTTTCATGCAGCTATTGGAGCCACGGCACACACTCAGGCCTAACCAACTGACGCATGTCACTTGGCTGACTTGCCGCTGCGAGATTTTGATCTTACAACTCGCTCTTGAGGTTACCGGTGCACATTGTCTATCGGTCCGCCCCCAATCTGTTTATGCTGAATCCTGCAATGTACCCTTCTGCCCCTGTATGGGCGAGAAAATACCGGTAACATTGCAAATCCCACTGCCCTCACCTCCTCGGGCAGTCCGTGGGGAAGAGGAGTCCTTAGAGTTGGAACACTGCCCACCCTGAGCAGCCCCAGTGGCGGAAAATTGCCTCCTCCGTTCATTTTTGTGGTGGACACTGGAGGGGCCAAATGCTCTATTACATAGTAGCCTTTTGTGCTTGGCACCTTGGTTCCCCCTTTCCTGGGACGGTAGCACACTATGCTGGCTGACAGCGTCCCACGCAGCGGGGTTAATGTAGCTAACAGGGCGGGGCATATGAGCTTAACTGCAGGAACAAGTCACCTACCCTTGGTTCTGGGGTGCACTTACCTAGCCCCGTTGACCAGATGCTTGCACAGGCCCACTTTGCTTTAAAACCTGGCGAACACCTTAATGGTGTCAATCTGGTTGAAACAATATATGTCTAGTGCCCACTATTGGAGGCACCTCACCCTTTTGTGCAGTGATAACTTACACAACGCACCCCGCTTGCTAACTGCCAACGGATCACAGATGCACAGAACCTACTGCCCGTCCCTGGCTGCTTCAGACCCTCAACAGTGATGGAATCCCAGATCCCCAGATTACTGTTTAGCTGCAGTACACCTTCAGTGGATCCGCTAGGAGGTACCACAAACCGCATTGGTCATGAACATTACGAAGTACACAATTTCCACCTGGGCGCACCTCAAATGAGGCTGGCTCCACACAGCTGTAAGGCCAGCGCAGGCAGGGGCGGGATCCCCTACCCACCTAGCTTCCACTCTAGTAGTGACATGCCCTTAATGGATGTGACATTCTACAAGCACTGCGCAGGAATCCCCCTTTGACCTGCTAGAGCCTGTGGCCATTCTGCTGAAAGCCTTGTGGGCCTGGGGAGTGCTACTAAACCTCAAGTCCTAGGCACTCAGGATGCATCCTTCACTGCTGCAGTTGCCCCAACGCATTTATTATAAAACATTTAATGGGTAACAAACCGGTTTGCGCCCACCTTAATGTGCCATGCTGTGAGCAATTAGATACCCACATATCTCTTCCTTATGCAAAGAATAAACAAACCGGCCAAAGCACAATGCACGGACAGTGCGTGTGCCCACTGAGACACCCCCAGCTATGAGTGGTACAAACCCTAACGCACCACGTGCCATTTTGTACATATCATTCTGGGGTGACTAAGACCTAATGTGCCCTTTTCCCTGTATGATCCCCAGTACGAGGGTACGGACTGAATGGCCAAGTGCTGCGCCAGCCCATAAACATGTACACTCTTGTCAACAACCCAGCCGTGGCAAATCCCCAGTACGAGGATACCGACTGATGACCAAGTGCTGCGCCAGCCCATAAACATGTCGACGTGTGTAAAACTCAGCCGTAGCCAAACAAAACCACTAGCAGCAGTTTATCCCGACAGGTCACCTGCGCGCATGCTAGGTGGAGAAACCAGCAGCCCTTTGCCAACGGAATGGCCGAGCACAATACCCGCGTTGGAGACAAAATTGACCTTGTTATACCGCGACAGACATGTGCGGCACTCGAGTGAGACAAAGCAACTATTCTTAGCAAAACAGAGCCTGTCCATAACTATTGTCTGTCTTGGGACAAAAGATGAACTGTGGTCTTATCACTGGCCAAGTCTGTGATGTCATATTCGCTACATCTGGCATATTCGCATGAATCGCCATATATGACTGACACCGCACTCTCATCCTGTGCTTGGTGTGGACTTGGCCCACCTCTAGTGTGAGCAGAGCCCCGCGAAGTAAACTTGGCTTCATGTCAGTGCAGGGTCAATCCGCTGACCCCCGCCAAAAGACTGGGGCCTGTGTCCAAAGCCCAAGGCAACATATCTCGGAGCCCCCATCATGGCAAAGTTTGCCAATGCCCACGAGCTGAAGTTCTTCACAACGCCATTGTCAGAAGACGGCACGCCAGACAGGGCCCGAACACACACTGGCTGCGGACCCTCAACCCCTGCCACCGCCGCCCCATACCTGAAAGGAGCCTGGCCGGCAGCCCAGAGGGCAAGTCAAACCAGCTCGACGGTCCCCGGGCTCGCCCCGCAAAACACCAGTGCTGCCCGCAGGCACTTAGCGAAACTCAAAGTCGCTCAGCTGGAACCCATGGATAAGCTTGTCGCCCGGCGAGTATTCTCCAGTCTCCCATAGGGGCGCTGCATGTAGTCCGCAAGACACAGAGTGACGTACAACTACCAAGTGCGGCATGGGTGCAATCACTGGATGAAGGACGCCATCGCCAGTGCTGTGAGGACACCACCACACTCTACCCTCGCTACTAGGAAAGCCCGGACACACAGTCCGTTCAGCGATAGGCCAGTAGAAATGCCGGCGGTAACTGGGGACTACATCCGAAAACCAACTATAGTCACTGACACTGGGGCCGTCCCTAATACAGTAGCTAGACAATGCGCCAGTGGAAATAGTCCAAGAACCCGCAAGCGTTGATTTTATTGGACAGCTTCCAATGGTCTGCCCTTTCGTAGAACATGCCCTTAATGGTACATGACGTGCTACAAGCACTGCACAGAAATCCCCCTCTGAACATGCGGCCATTCTGCTGAAAGCCCTGTGGCCTGGGGGAGGGAGTGCTACAAACCCTCAAGTCCTCAGGAAGCTCGCTCACTGCTGTAAGTGCCCCAAAGCATTTATTATAAAACATTTAATGGGTAACAACCCGGTTTGCGCCCACCTTAATGTGCCATGCTGTGAGCAATTAGATACCCCACATATCTCTTCCTTATGAAAAGATTAAACAAACCGGTCAAAGCACAATGCACGGCCAGTGAGTGTGCCCACTGAGACACCCCCAGCTCTGTGTGGTACAAACCCTAACGCACCGCGTGCCAGTTTGTACATATTCTGGGCTGACTAAGCCCTAATGTGCCCCTTTCCCTGGATGATCCCCAGTACAAGGGTACAGACTGATGACCAAGTGCAGCGCCAGCCAATAAACAGGTAGACGTGTGTAAAACCCAGCCGCAGCCAAACGAAACCACTAGAAATGTAAGGCAAACTGACTTAGTCAAGTTCAGGGGGGGGTGTCTTAAAGCCACTCCGATCCCCCTTCGACTCAGCTAAAATACCTACGAATACCAATAGCTTGAATTTACCACCTACCATCCAGGGTAAAGTGTTGAAAGGAACGCAGTGTCGATTGTCATTGCATGCACTTGAAACCATAATATAATCAACAATTGACACTTCAGACGGAGGTTGCAGCAGTCAGCTCCTGCCAGAAAGGGTAGATGGAATGGACACAAACTATTGTCCAGGCCCCACACTGCTCTGCGAGAGTGGCATCATTAAGCTAATGAATCAAACCCCTTCCCCAGAGATACAGTACCAAGCAGACAACGTGCCGCACCCAGGGGTCCAAAATATTAAATGGACAGAAACATTAGGCTCCATCTATGCCTGGCATCGCCTGATCAGCAGCCAGGCCACCATTGCAGAAAGATGCACGTGCTGCCACCGCCAGACTTCGGAGCCTCGCCCCGTAAACCACATAAGCACAGACTGCACCCTGAATCACCGGACCAGTTAAGAAACACTGGTGCCCTGAGTATTGAATCAAGCGTGGGGGCCTACGGATCCCCGTCCCCCCTTGGGCACACAGCCACCTGCGCCCATGCAAATCCCATCCACATTTGTTTAGCCCACAAATCTGGCCCTTACCCCCTACCACCTGGCTCAGGTTTGGCTCCACAATCATAGAATGTAGCACAATGGAGCCACGCAAAGGTATTGCAACGCTATACATGAGTGCCTGTTACATCACCTGTTCAGCACAACTATCCTCATGCCCACTGCAAATGAAGCATGGCTGTCCATGGAACTGTGCAACGCACTCGCTGCTCCAGGTGCAGCCCACCATACGCAAAGTTTAGCGGCCTGTGCAGCGTCATGGGCTGAGGAGTCACAGCACCCTCACTGGCTCATGGCCTACTAAGAACCCAGCTTCCCTCTGCGTCTGGTTGCTGCCACCCAGTTCGTAACCTGAAACCACCGGCAGGGAGGTATCCGAAGTAACAAATAACAGAAAGAGGAAAGAGACAGGTCCTGAACCTGTGCTCAACTCGCTCCCACATTTCAGTGACACTAGTAAATCTTCACATGTATGCTTGTATAACAGTCACTTTTTACTCAAAAGTGCAAGGTGCTCTTGGGTGACTTCACAGTTCTATCTAGCACATGCTCAAGCTGAAGGTATCGGAGCGCCTTACATGAGCACCCCTTACATTGTACCAGGACTTACGCACAGACAGATTTACCGAATTACGAGGGACAGAGTTGCCCTATCCAGTGCAAACACTCTTTGCAGATGCGGGCATCGGTCTCCTAGTCGACTGGTAACCACCCCATCTGCTGCCCCACACACCAAGGGCTGCAAGATTAACAGTACCTGTGACATGCACCAGTGGAAGGGGACAACATTGCAAACAATGTGTGGAACCTCCACCAAACCTCCCAGCCGTGGCCAGTGGAGCACCCCCAAGAGGCACGCACAACTACACATTTGTGCCACGTGCCATAAGCTCCCTCAAGCCACGAGCAGACCGCGACAGAGGCCATCCTGCACCACCCGCAGCCACGGGTGCTTAGAATAGTGTGCCGCACGACTAGCATCTGGCTGTTACGTTCATTGAATCCAGATATGTAATATAGCAAGTAACATCATCCCTACAGCAAGTCAGGACTGTTATCTTTGTCTATGGTTGTTGGTCGCGGGGCCTCCTACGTGAAATGCGGTGATTACCGGCCTGACCGGGACTTTCAGGTTATCACCACGACAAGCCTGATTAAGGCTCAGTGACTCGCATGATGGCATAACTGCAATATTATTTAACCGCAAATTCTCCGCATCTCTGAATACCAGCAATATAAAGCACACATCACTAATGATGACATGACTCACCGAGGCGCTGTGCATAACATGAAAGCATTGATTTGTTTTGAAATATAACCGTTACAATGCATTGTATGTAACTTTATCTCCATGGCTGGTGATCATTATGTAATACGTCGAAGTTGTTAATTGATGGCATTGGTGACAAATCGAAGGCCCGACTGACCGCAGTCTGATGCGCATTACCAGCAGGCGCTGGGACGCGGCCCAGTTTAACCATCTGCAAGTAGGAAACTACCAGGAGCATGACCCAGAGGAGGTCCCCCAGCTGTCCTCACCCTCACACCACTGTGCCACCCACACGTGGTCCTCACTAATACACATCGCTACTACAACGCTGATGTAACCTGAAGGTTGCTTGCTCAGGCAAACCCGCAATGAAAAGTCGCATGCTGGGATGAGGGCTCCCTCCAGCAAGGCGCCCTCATCTCATACCGCGGAGCCGGCGAAAGCCCAGGGAGGTTCGCTGCGAAACCCGCTGAACACCGAGGTGTCCCACAACTATGCACCCCCCGCCAGGCACCGCAGTTTGGGACAGGACCCCCGGAGCTCCTGCTGCCCATGTGGCTGAGGAGGGGGGGGGACGGTCAGGGCAACCCCTCCCTCCCGGCCACGTGCTCAGACCGGTCCAGGCGCGTGGCGCGGCCCAGGCCCGGACCGGCAACCCCAGAGTTCCCCAGGGGAAAAGACCGAAGCACCGCAGAGCCGAACCGAGTCAGCCCGACGCCGGAAAAGGGCTCCGACGGAGAGGCCACCCGGCACACAACCACGTAAACGGCAATACTGCCGGGAGCACCGAGGGGCCAGGAAACCCCACAGTGGGGCACCGTGCCGCAGTGACCCCCCTGACTGAGCTCATGCGGGCCCGCTCGCTGCAAAAGTAGCGCCGCCGCGCCGTGCCCCGTCGGGTGCAGGGCATCCAGCCCACTGCCGCGCCGCCACCAGGGGACCCAGCGCACCCCAGGGCGAGCGCGCAGAGAGAGCAGCCAGGAGGCCGCCGGCGGGCCCCAGCCAAGGGCCCCTGGCGCGAGGGACAACAAGGGGGCGGAAGGCCGAGGAAAAATGTTGCCCGGCCGCCGCGCGCCATTGCCGGGTAACCTCCGCCTCTGGTGAGACCCCCAAAACCTGCATTGTGTATCCTTGACCCTGAGGGGAGGGGGAAGAGCACCAGGGGATCCACATGTGCGGAAACTGGCTACCCCCGCCCACAGGGCCCACAAGCGGGGGTAGAGACACGCGCCCGTTGGCGCCCTCGCCAGCCCTTGGTAGCGCCGCAGCCTTGGAGGGGGGGAGCCCCATATGTCGCCTTAGGGAGGGGAGGCAATAACGCCTTAGCCCGCACGCCAACCCGGGCCGCCTACAAACCCCTGTCCGTCACCCGACGCTACTGTGGCACTTTTCCGCGTGACATGTATGGGCTGTGCCACCCGCCGCAGCGCCCGAGGAGCGCACAGGGTGCCCATCCCAAGGACTTGCCGCCTAGAAGACGCTGGCTCAAGGCACTACACGGGCGCGGCGACAAAGGCAGCCGTCTTAGCAGTCTGTCAGGCGCTCGTCCCCCGGGGGTCTATACGTCTCCTGTTTCGGGCTGCTACCTGCTGGTCAAGACGCCCGTGCGATGAGGGGCTGGGACCAGATCCACTGGACCCTGCCCCCCCCACCTGCATGCCCCGGCTCTCGAACACCGAGCCTACAGCCGATGCCGGATAGACCTGTGTCTCGGCTAAAGGGTCCCCGCGGGGCGGCCATATGGGACCGGGGAGGGGGGCATGGGGCAGTGCCCGCACTCACCTCGCACAGCGCGACCCAGTGATCTGTAGTGCGATTCCCCGACCAGCAGACAGCACGAGACGGAGTGTCGGAATGCGGGGCTCGAGGAGGAGCCCCCTCCAGGCGGCGTGTCCGGCGCAAAGATCACTGCACCCTTTTTATCCTGATGCTAGCAGCCACCCTGATTTATCAACTGGGCGCGGGGGCGCGACCACTGACACAACTCGGCCCCCCCCCAGGCCCAACTGGAAACGGAGACGCAATGGTCGCCCCCCCCCGCAACGACAGAGAAGTGAAGCGGGCTTGAAACAGCCAGCAGGGAGGCCACAACACTGGCTCAGCACCGTGAGGGCAAGAGGGGGCCCCAAGCACCACACTCCTCAGCCCGCCAGACAATTGAACTAGGGAGGGGGGAAACCACAATATAGCCAGGCCAACCAGCCCCAGCATGCGCCACCCCCGTAGGGTCTGAGGGATGCTTAACCCCAGCAACGACTCACCTCGCGAAAAACGCAGCCTCCCCACCAGCGAATCGCGACACGACGGCGACGACGATCGCCCAACCCTGCACGACGGCGTGTCCGGCGCAAAGAGGACGCCAAGATGGCCGGGGGGAGGCATAAATACCTCCCCACCTCCTCTGCGTGCCGGAAGTGACGCGTCTGGTAGGGGGACTCCTCCTTGAGTCCCGCACATCATTGGGGGGTGGGGAAGTGCCCAAATGGCACTAAAGGGGCCGCTCGTTTAGGGTGGCCCCCTGCGGGGGCCGCGGGCAGCCGCAAAAGAATCACTTTGCGAGGTTTTTTTGTACAGCTTGGCAGCCTCTTTAATTGTCTGCTTCCCTCTTATGGACTTTGGCCATTGCCGTCTCCGTTGGGCGGTCGGTGGCTAAGCGACTGCCAGAAAGTGCAGGCTGTCATTTTGAGTACTGGCCCCTAGGTGTCCCTGTTGGGCTACTGTCATTTTTCACTTCCACAAACCCCTACGACCATTTGGATTGTTCTAAATCAGGAGTCTCCAACCTTTTCAGTATTAAGAGCTCCTTAATTCAAAGAAACTCATCCTGAGCTGCTTATATTATAAGGGGTAGATTTTCAAACATTTTGCGCTGGGTTAGAGTCACAAAAGTGGTCCGGCTGGTAAGCCACCATCCCAACAAGCCTGGAGGACATCTGGACGGGAAACAGCCTGAACAACGAATCCTTAACAACGAGTGTATTAACCAGCTGGAGAGCTGCCAGCAGCTCACAAGCTACTCACTGGAGACGCCTGTTGTAAGTGTCCCTGTGCTGCAGGCATCACAACACTGCTGCTGCCTCCACGCCTCTGGACAGCTGATTGGTTACGCATGATATCCGTGTCTGATCAGACGGTGTGAGCACTGGGGGTGGAGAACAGAAGGAAGGGTGGGCAGCCTCTGTGGGCACAAAATACTTTTTAAACCTGATATGTGAGTGCAAAATGTTGTGGCCTTGGTGAGACTTCTTACTATTATTATGATTGCCTTGGTGACACGAGCATCACACTGAGCCTCTTATGTGTTAACTATGTAAAGACATTCCAAAGTGACAAAGCCTTTTTTAGGTCTCGGCCTGCACCAGCGCTTGCGCTGGTCTGGCCGAGAGTTTTAGTAAGCGGGTTTTGGAAGTGCAAACACTGGCTTTCGGCTGGCGACCAGCTTGAGTTCACGATGGCGTGCACGCGCAGCTGCCATCTGGGTTTCCTATCTCTTCCTCATTTCCTCGTCATGGCTCATTAACTCTCTGGACTCTGATGTTTCAATCGCAGCAGCAGCTCACATTACCAACTGAGGGCCCTGGACTACAGTCACATGAAAAACAACAGCGATTAGCATTGAAATGCAAGCTTTTTTTTGTCTAGTTAGAAATATTGCTTCGGTGGGTTGATTTCACCTTATATCGCTATTTGTTTTATATTGGGAGTCACAGCCTAATTACCAGTATTTTTGTCTCTCACTGTTTTTTTAAAATATATTTATTCGCACAAAGCACAAAGCAATATGTAAGGTTACTTTTTCCGCGTCACTTCTTCACTCTATTTAAACTCCACACCCCCACTCTTATTGTCTCTCTCCTTCTCTCTCTCTCCCCTCTCTAATTCTCTCTCTACTTAATTAACTCTCCCTCTCTATCTTTTTTAGCCTTTCATTCTCTCACCCCTTTATCTGTTTCTCTTTCAAACTCCTTCATTCACTCTCTCCCCCCTTCTTTCTCTCTCTCTATCCCGCTCCACTCTTTATTCTATGTACACCCTTTCTCTCTCACCACCCTCTCTAATTGGGCATTATATCTTCACTCTATCTCTCACTCGGCAACACCACAGCATCACTCAGCGCAACCACAGCATCAATCAGAGCCAGCACAGCATCAATCAGAGCCAGCACAGCAACACTCAGCACCAACACAACATCTCTCAACGCCATCACAGCATCACTCAACGCCATCACAGCATCACTCAGTGCAACCACAGCATCACTCAGTGTAACCACAGCATCACTCAGCACAACCACAGCATCACTCAGCACAACCACAGCATCACTTAGCGCCACAACAGCATCACTCAGCGCCACCACAACATCACTCCGCGCCACCACAGCATCACTCAGCACCACCATAGCTTTACTCAGCGACACCACATCATCACTCAGGGCCAACACTGCATCACTCAGCACCACCACAGGATGACTCAGCACCACCACAGCATCGCTCAGCGCCACCACAGCATCGCTCAGCGCCACCACAGCATCGCTCAGCGCCGCCACAGCATCGCTCAGCGCCGCCACAGCATCGCTCAGCGCCGCCACAGCATCGCTCAGCGCCGCCACAGCATCGCTCAGCGCCGCCACTGCATCGCTCAGCGCCGCCACTGCATCGCTCAGCGCCGCCACAGCATCGCTCAGCGCCGCCACAGCATCGCTCAGCGCCGCCACAGCATCACTCAGCGCCGCCACAGCATCACTCAGCGCCGCCACAGCATCACTCAGCGCCAAGACAATATCACTCAGCACCACCACAGCATCACTCAGCACCACCACAGCATCACTCAGCGCCAAGACAATATCACACAGCATCACTCAGCACCACAGCAGTATCACTCAGCAACACCTGAGTATCATTCAGCATCACCTCAGCATCGTCTCCGCAACAGTCACCACCACCACCACTACCACCTCAGCATCACTCAGCACCACCTCAGCCTGCTCTCGGAATCTGGCATCTGTTGATTCTCCCCTAGCGTCTGGCCGCTGCTAGTGTTATAATACAGGTACTAGTTCCCAACCTTCACCCTCCGATTGTTTATGCCCCCTCAAAAAAAAGCTTTAACAAACAACCATTGCCAGCATTGCAAGAACAAAAGAAAACTGAGGAAATTTTTTATTTTAAATACTTTTTTTAATATGGTTGTTCAGTTTTACATAATGCCTTCTTGGTCATATATAAAGTAACAAAAATGCTTCTGACACTTTTTTATTATAACTTTTCAGCATGCTGCACATCAGCCACACTTCTCTTCAGCACAGCTTGAAGACATTGGCAAAGTCAATAGCTCTGGCTAAACACTTATAAGGCCCCAAAGGCGAGACCTATTGGCTATGCCAATGCTTGTTACATTTCCGCTGGCATCCCTGTCTGATGCATGAGGTGATCGCTGCTGGTAACATTGCACAGTGTGCCCTCTCACATAATCTGGTTTGATGTGGTCACTATTACAATAATAAGGGGCAGATTTTCAAAGAAGTCACACAATGCAGCACAGCAGCTAAAAATGCTGCATTGTGTTTTGTGATATGGTGGGAGCAGGAGAGCGCCGTATTTAAAGAAATATGGCTCTCTCCTCCCCTCTCCCTAGTGCCTGCGCTGATTTCAGCTGCCGTGCACCATACACACCGCTTAGCGCCACGGGGTACCAGGCCCGGTTCTAGGAATTTTCACCTGGATGGGCCAAGGGTTCGTTTGGGTGGGCCAATGCGGGCCCAATTTTTGTCAATTCTGTAGGTAGCCTACAAACCCAAGACTTTCATGATATCTTCTTCCAAACAGGCATACAGGGCGCCTAGAGAGTTACTTGAGAGTAAGAGCTGATGTCTATACTCAACAGCCCAAGTCTTATCATTTCCAGCAGGCCTGGCCTCAGCACCAGCACCAGGGTTCCAAGCAGAGTGTAATAGCAGTTCACGGTTAAGGGGGTCCCCGTTACCACACCGAAGCCTTGACATTTTGCACTAGGAAGGCTGGCACTGAAAGCTTGATCTGGGCTCAGCCTAAATCCTGGCTCAGGCTCAGTTTGAGGTCCTGTCGAAACGTCGAGCCCATAACGAGCCAAGCTTTCATGTACCTTCTGTCTACACCCTCAATCTACCCAGGATGTGGCATTACGGCGAGAGCGTCCAACTTTGGAACTGAATGAGCTAGGTTCGAGTCTTGCCGTTGGCTCAAAATCCAATTATTCTGGGCAAATTTCCAGTGCCTAAATGAAATGAACGTGACCTTGTAACATGTAACTGCTGTTCATGTAAAGCGCTTCAATATCTTCAGGTCGAGTTCACACTATATAAAAACAGCAGAAAACTGCACAAAGTGGTAAAAACAAAGCATTAACATAAAAAGGAGAGACAAATAGATAGCCATTTAGTGACTGATTTGTACAAAGTAAAAAAATAAAACCTGGTTAAACTGGAGCTTCCCCACTTAAATTGTGTGAGCTTGGGCAAATATTTTATTTCACCAAAACTCGCTTTTCTTCATATTTGCGCATGAAAGCACGTCCACATACACGAATCAGAAAACCAACGATACAGAAACCTACTGTGTCTGATTGAATAGACTAACGCTGCTCTATAATAATTTGGGCCACATACAGGGTCCACATGACACCTGCCTTGCCTCTTGGTTCACTAATGGCGCTGTTACCAGTGTGAGGACGGGGCAGGAGTGACTGTAAGCTCATGTTTAAAAAATATCACTGTTAATAAGTACTTCTCAGTGCAGCGCTATATTGTGAGATTAATGTAAAAGCTTCCATGTGTTAAAGAAATTTAAAAAAATAGAATTTTGAAGAGACTGTTTCATATTTGAGATGATGTTTGTTATATGTTTCACATAGCAAACATTTTCAGGGCTCGGCTCGTGCATGGGCTCTAAGAGCCAAGGCAGAGCCTTAGCTCAGCTCTCCTTGTTAATTTGTTTTCTCGCCCACCTCTACCCCTAAAACACACCACTCAATTTCAGTTTTAAAGACAGTGGAAAAAACATTTCGATGTTTGGACGTTGAAATTGAGGAAGCATTTAAGGGGTGACTTCTCCGTGGCCTCTTCTGCTGTGACTGGGTGGGCCAAAGGTCATATTTGGGTGGGCCTGGCCCACCCGGCCCCCCTGCTAGAACCGGGCCTGCGGGGTACCCTTCTGGTACAAAATTCTATGCCTAGACAAGTTCAAACACTTTCCCTTCGTTGTATGTGTGCTGCACACTGCAGCACACATGCAAAGTAGGAAAAGAAAGGAGAAATGAAAACATTTCTCCTCTTAACACCTCCATTCAGATGGCGTTACCTTTGGCGCTAAACCCTGTCTACTATTGTTTGTAGATATGGTTTTGCATCAGAAAGAATGGGTGGTTGAATGGGAACGCTAATGTACCACCCATGTAACGCCACCATGGCGCTAAGTAATGCAAAGCAATGCTTCGCGCTGCTTTGTATTACCTGTCACTCAATAAGTGGGACGGCCAAGCCCAGACATGTGTCCCATGCTCACTGCGCCACTGGATTCAAGCTAGCCTGGCTGATATGGGGGGATGCCCCGAAATCGGTCCCAGGATGCTTGTTTCTGGTCCAGGGAGGACCTGGCTTGGCAGTTCGGGCTGGACTGTCCCATGAGGAAGAGGGTCAGGACTGATTTGCATATGACTGGGTCCAAACTGGGGTGGTGTGGTGAGCAAAAGAACGATGGATTAAACCCAGATCTTTGTGACTGGGGGTGAATGTTTGAATTGTTCAGCATTCTGTCCATCAATTAGTTCTATTACTATTGTTTGTAGATAGGGTTTTGCATCGGAAAGCATGGGTGGTTGCATGGGAACACCAATGCACCACCCATGTAATGCCCCCTTGGTGCGAAGTAATGCAAAGCAATGCTTTGCGCTGCTTTGCGTTACTTGTAGGGTACTTTCCAAGGCAAAACAAGTTTTGCGCTGGAAAGCAAATTAGTAAAAAAACATATTGTGCTGGTTTTATTTATTTATTTATGCATTTTTATATAGCACAAACTTTACCCGAAGGTGTCAGAGCGCTTTACAATAGAACCAGTTACATTACATAAGGACTTCAGAGTACATGAATTACATAAAAGATACAAACAGATAAACTCTAAATTCACATAAGAATGGTAGTAAGTACAGATACTAGTGGTTAGAGTTACATATATACAAGTTGCAAATTCACTGAAGGTTACATTTTAAGAAAAGTTGAAGCGATTAGGGTTGGACAAATATATATTACATATTTACACAGCGTGATCTTCTCGCCACTGCTGGGGTTCTTGCTTTCAGCCCGGCTTTCAGGGTGTTGTTGCACTCACGGGCGGTGTTCTTGGGCCTGGACGGATCCCCGAGCTGGTGATGTATGACTAAACAACTACCACTTAAACAACGAATGCCTAAACCACGAAGGCTAAACCACTACCAAAGCCAAACCACTACGTTCAGTTCAACGAATTACTAAACCACGAAAATTAATCATTTTTCATATTACCGTAATCTACCACTACATTTAAAAAATCGCATGTTTGAAACACGGATAAAAAATGTAATTATATTACACGACTTTTAAATTAAACAATTTTATTTCAATAATCTTTAAATTATCAATCTAATAATCGTTATTTACAAATATTGACAAACTTACAAAAATACAGCTCTCACAGAAAATATTTTTTTTTTAAATGGATTGCAGTACATATTTTTATTTGTAAAAATACTTCTCTTAAATGAAACATTAAAAACGGCCATGCACCATTTTCTTACCATTTCAACTTTGACAACAAGAGAGAACATTCTTATCGAGCACTGATCTTAATCGCATCACTGAAAAACAAACCAACACTGCCATCTACTGGCCTAACACGCTAAATTAAAACAAACTCTAATTTTTCTACATCATAATTAAAATATGGAAATGTACAAATGAATTTTTATATTAATATTACACATTCCTAAATTATTAAATATATCCAATAATCAACATCCCGCTCCAAATTATTTTATTATAATTGCACTTGCATTTAAGATTAATTATTTACATTTTGAGACTTTCCTCTTGTTTAGTAAGTCGTGGTTCAGGTGGTCGTTGTTCTGTGTACAGTAGTGGTTAATGAGGTCGTGGTTCTGGTATAGGTCGTGGTTAAGGATTCGTTGCTTAATACACTCGTTGTTAAGGATTCGTTGTTCTGCAGGCTGCCCGGGGTCCACGAAGGAGACCCGCTAAGAGGGCGGCCACCTTAGTGCCACAGGAGGGCACAGGAGGCAGCCTTCCAGTGTTTGGGACCCTCAGTGGTCCAGGTGCCGCGTCACTTCCGGGGAGGGGGCGAGGTACATATACCTCTCCCCGCCCCCTGGGCGCCCTCTTGGCCCATTCCCCTGACGCCGTTTGGACGTGTGCCGAGTCACCAGGAGCTGTCCACGCAGTGAGTTAACGATCCTCCCCCCCCACCCCCTTTTTGGGGCTGGGGGTGAAGCCCGGCCATCGCCGAGGCGGTGGTCCGTTTGGGCAGCTCCCGGGGGGCACAGGCCAGCAGCCCTGGCTTAGGCCACTCGGCTATGCGTGTTGGGGGGCGGCCCTGGGCAGGAGGCGCCCCGTGGACGAGAGGGACGGGGTGTGCAGCCGGGCACTCGCTTTAGAGCAACGGGAGTGAACGAGCAATACCTCGCGTTGGGAGGGGAGGGGCGCAAGGGGCTCCGTACTCCGCCCTCACC
Organism: Calotriton arnoldi; assembly: GCA_963921515.1. NCBI lineage: Eukaryota > Metazoa > Chordata > Amphibia > Caudata > Salamandridae > Calotriton > Calotriton arnoldi. The sequence continues at coordinate 2,180,160 of CAWUFW010001460.1, forward strand.
TCCGGTAGCGTTGGCCAGCCAGGGCCTGTTACTCCTGTTTGCTAGGCAGAGAGCCGGCATAGGGTATAGGTATAGAGGATCCGAGCCGGCTACTCCCCGTGCCGGAAGGGTAATGTAATCACGGTGCTCAAGCACAGCGCACCAATATTTCCGGTGAGAGGATGGGGTCCGACGGCTAAACTGGGACGCGGGTGAAGGAAAGCAGGGCTCTGCTCCGGGGTCCCGTCCACACCCGGTGAGGCTGGGCAAACCAATTTTCTCCCAGTGCCGGGATACTAAAGTTAATACGGTGCTCGTGTTAATCGCACCAATACATCGGGGCAAAGAGGAGGTTGTCCGGCGGTGTGACTCCGGACTTTGAGCCACATACCAGGGTTCGCGCCTCGGATTCATGTCCACATCCGGTGAGTAGGGGCGACTCAATTAATCTCCCCGTGGCTGCATGGGTAATGTAAATAGGGTGCTTAATGCATTTCCCAATGCCGGAATCGTCAACGTAATTAAGGGGCTCAACGAAATTGCACCAACACCTTAGGCCGGAGAGGATGTGGTCTGGTGCCAGAGACCAGGGTTCGAGCATCGGGGTCACGTCCACATCCGGTGAGTCGGGGCGAATCACTGGAGCTCACCGTGCCTGAATGTGTATGTGCTCAGGGGGAGGGGCCTGCAGGGGAGAGAGGATGTTGTCCGTCGGCTAGACTACCGACTGTGGTGCTGGTAATCGGGGTTTGTGCATCGGGCCGCATCCACTTCCAGGGAGTCAGGGGCAAATCACGAACCTTCCTGTGCCTGATTGTGTAATGTGAATACACGGCTCGAGTAAGCGCTCAAATACCTGCGGGTCGAGATCGCGCTATATAGTATGCAAAAAAAAAAAAAAAAATGCGAGCGGATGAACTGTGCAGGAAGGAGCATGATGTCAATTGCCGTAGTCTTTCAAGGTCCGGGTAGGTGCAGGCACCGCGGGCCAGGGGGTAGCAATGCAGGGGGACCAGGGGCATTGGTCTGAGTGCTTGCGGGGCACAGAAGTGCGTGTGATGCGGGGGGGGGCAAAGGTTAGAGCGAGGGGGGTGAAAACCGCCATGTGGTGGCCGGTTTCTTCACTGGGGATCTGCACATTAGGCTTGGTAACCTTGGTGGGTAGGCTAGTTACCGATGTGTTGTGAAGTTGTGCCACACAAGTTATCTGAAAGAAATTACGTTAATTTGAGTAAAGCAACTTTTCGGGGCCAGGGTTAGGGAACGATAGCGACAATTGCAGGCAGGTGGGGCCCTGCTGCCACCTTCTATGCTCTTAGCCGGGTCATTTAGATCGTGCACAGCCTCATCATCTCTGATTTTAAGCACTTTCGATAAGTTTACATCGAAGCCATAGCAGTGGCTTATATCTTCCTTTGGCAAGGTCAACAGCCCGGGCTGGCTGTAAGTGGAATGTGACGTGCGTTACAGCTGCATGCAGCGACCGAGGAGCCAGAACAAGGAGCACACTTGCTAAGCAATGATTTTATGCTAAGCAAAGATTTCACAGTAACTGTTTTAGTCCAACGCCGAAGCGAGACCTTCTAGGGACGGGCAAGAACCATTAGGCGGCACATGTGAGTTGTGCAGGCTAATCGCTCCTCTAGGCCTACCTCTTGCCAGCCAAATAGGGATGACCTGCACATTGGAGGAACATGCTGGTTTTAATCTATATTTTGTTTCAAGTACAAGTGGCGATCAGCGGGGCAGGTGATGGGCATAGAGTGGCTCTCTGGACTAAAACGGCCGGGTTTGGGCAGGACAAGCAGTCAGGGGGTTGGGTGAGGCTGGACTCCCTGAGGGGGTGGGAGAGCTCTGACATGAGTTGGACACCAAATTAGCAGTGCAGGGGCTAGGAAAAAGGGGGGGGAAAAAAAAAAAAAAAGCATTTGCAATGCAATAGGTGTCGCATTGCTCCGTTGCTGGGGGCTTCCGGGGTATGGCACGGAAGGATAATGCTATGTTGCCGGTGTCTGCGTTAGGCGCACTGTGCCTCTGAGGCCTGGGATGGCTCGTTTTGGGCTGACTGGTTGTTCAGCATGCGGGGCAGCAGCCTAGATGTGAGCTGGGACTTGTTTTGGTTTTCACATCTTCACTTCGCCTTAGGAGATCACAGCGGTCCGGTACTGGTTCTCTAATTATGCTCTGATTAGGGTTTGCCCTACTTGCGACTCCCTGCGCCAAAGATACAGTGTGTCTTTGAGAACAGAGACCGATTTTATAGTGAAGCAAACCTGGCCCTTTCAGGAAGACCTAAATCAACCTAGTGGAAACGGTATTACCATTTCGATGGTACAGGGCGTCTCTCTAGGCTAGGCACTGCACCACGCGTATGGATTTGGTGCTACATCGGGCCTGCCCGCATGACGTAATTAGTGGGGCTACATCGATGCGGGTAAAGAATTTTGACAGTGTCTAGAACACTGCTCCTGGTACTAAGTATGGTTGGTTTTGGTCAAGGTCGTCAGGGAGAGTGGGGGCCACATTGCATGCACGAGGAAGGGTGTCCCACTCAGTTAACGCAGGGCGACAGGGTCGATGGCAGCGTCGGTGGTAGTCTGGTGGTATGCTTGGGTTGTCAGCGTTGGTGTTAGTCAGGTTGCATGCTTGTGGTCCGAGACAGCCACATTTCAGGTAACAAGTTGGGTTATAGGGTGTGGCCTATAGGTGGGACTGCTCCTTTCAACCGGCATACATTATTGGCAGTAATATTAGTGAGCTGCTGCTGAGTTCCAATGCCGAAAACACGATTCACTACCCCTGAATATTGACGCAAACACAATTAGAACTTGGCCAGAGTGCTCGACTAGGTGGCTCAGCGAGACTGGTCGTGCCTCACCTCTTGACGTATGGCGGATGGTGAACCCAGGTTGCGGTGAAGAGACAGCGGGTACTGGTCGAGCTTCCTGCATATTCCGCGAGCGGCCTGTTCATTTCTACCATCAGATTTTCATTTTGTTTGTGGCCAAACGGTGGGTGTTGCAATGACACATCGCGTCGTCGTTCATTCAAGTTGGTGCAGTCTGGTGTGTAACCTATGCGGGTTTTCCTGGTTGTGGCCATGATGGTGTTGGCAATTCCAGTGGTGGGTGCCGGCCCGCTTGGAGGGAACATTACATAGGCATCTGGGACTGGGTAGATGATCACACCTATGCCCCAGTTAGATGACAGTGCGCCACACATGCGTGGTTGAATTTTATTAGAGGGTCTCGGGATTTTAGTCACTGATGAAAGGCTGTAGTCAGATTGTTTTCCTTGCACATCAGCCGGTGCTGCGCTTCGAGGAAGCATTCAGACTCGACGACCATGGGGTCAGATTTGCACTAAGTTTTAAATGAAGAGGCATATGCTGGCATAGTTGTGCCCTACATAGCCAAGAAGTTTGTACCCCAAGAGTATAGCAGTAACCTAGGTTTGATTCCGCTATCCGCGCTTGAAAAGTTTATATTCCATTCTCCCAGGGGCACAGGCTGTGGTTATGGTGGCAAAAGTTTGATTAATGTGCCTGGATACAAAGTTCGTTATGGTCGTACTGCTTTACCATAACTGCTGTGAGGAAGGTTTATATCAGCACAGTATGCATCAGTTGCGGTTAGAAGGAATGCAGTGCCACGGGGTGGCTCAGAACAGGCAACGTAACATGATGTATGTTGGTGGGGCGTGTGCGGTTAGGAACACGCTTAGGCAGAGCCCTTATTTGGATGTACTGGGAGCATTCTGTTTACGGGACATGTGCTCACTTGCCAACGGCTATTCACGTGTCAGTTGTATGTGTTCCCCCATGCGGATGGAATTTAACTGCCCTTGACTGGCCAGTGATTCTTCTTGCGCTCAGGTCAGGTGAGCAATAACTTTGGGTGTTATGGTGTCTGGTAAATTATGGTCAGACGGTGGCCAGGCCTTCTAGATGGGGGTTCTGCTCAGGCGGGTCCTAGTAAGGGTTCAGGCGACAGAGGTCGGCCCTGGGATACAATTTGAGCACAGCAGTTCTACATCACAGGCAGAAGGGAGAACCTATCTACGGTCTCTGGCTGACAGCTCGCCCATTACCAAAGTACAGGTTGAGCAGGTATGGTAGGCATGCCTTCTATGCCAGGCATTGGGGGTCATGGCAAGCGCTTTGGCAGTCACTCTTTCAAGAGCCAGCAACAGCAGCTTACAGGGTGGGCATACAAGCGGAAGCGCATCATGCAGGTGGGGACGATGCCCTGTTTTCAGCTACCTCCAGCCTGACTTCCTTCGGGGCCCTGAGAACCAGTGGCGGAGGGCAAGGTCCAAAACAGACTCTTCGGGGTGGCATTAAAGGGACAGGATGAGCGCATCAAGCTGGCTGTACAATGGGTATCCCAATGTTTGGAAGGTACCCGGAGCCACCCAGGGAGTGGCCGGAAGGCAGGTTAAGGGCAGTATGTACAGGCAAACTTGGAATATACCACTGGCACCCCGGTGATGCACCAGAGGTAATGGGAAGGGTGCAGGTACATTCCCACTGCTGGTGCAGTTCATGGTTATCAGCTTGAACCCCCCGAAGCTGGGGGAATAGTCAAGAAAGGGTGTTGAAGCACAGGCTTAGTCAACCTTTAAGGTGACGCACAGGTTGCACGCGGTGCACAATGGTATGTGGTCTGTCATAATTGATTCATCAAGGTAGGCAGACTAACTGGTCAAGCTAACAGACGGTAGATGCCAAGCGCCGGCATTCTCGCCATCGCGGCACGTGGGGATTAAGTTATACAACTCAAGGTGTTGGGGCTACACAGCTTAACGATATACTGATTTGCAGCACAGAGGCTCTTTTCTGGGACACCCGGCATCCCAACAAGTCTAGAAAGGGCAGGTGATCTGCATCTATCGTTTTCACCATTCCTGTAGCGTTTCCACCCTCTGGTCCACTACCTGGTACCCTCCAGAGTAGGTCGGGCAAAAGGGCAGGGTCAAGGGTATGGATGATGGGCCATCCAGGCGTGCTGATAGTGGTGCGATGGGCGGGAAGCAGGAGGTGGAGGCATGGTTTTCCTGACCGGTAATTTGGACGGGGTTCCCAGGCATGCACTGGAACAGCTTGCTATGATGCTGCAGCACAGACTAAGGGGGGGTGTGTCTCCTCCTCTATTGCTGGTCTTCAACAGGAAGGCTATCAATGGGCAGTGGGGGGCTGTGCATCGGGTACATTAGGTGCAAGCTTGATTATTTTTATAGGATGGGTGCAGTGGAAATTAAAGGTTAGCAACTTGGTATTTCGTTATGTCGCCACGATCAAGGATCTGGGTGAATGGCCTTCCGTGCGTCCCGAGGGGCGCGAGGGGCGGAATTCAAGAAATGGAGGCATGTGGTTCCTCCAATAAGTTTTCTTGGTTGGGGGTCCCAGCCATGTGCCGGGACAGCTGGCTTAAGCAGCTGCGGCACAGACTAAGGGGTTGGTGTTTGGTTGAGATTAGGGACCTCCGGGCGGGGTGCGCAAAGTATGGTCTACCTGTCCAGAGTGGGCATGGACTTGTCTTGTGTTGCCTGGCCCAGGCAATGAGCAGACTCTGGGGGAAGAGGCACCTGTTGCAAGAGAAGGAGTCCTCCAATTTAGGATGCAACCTTTGGGGGCTTGGGAGTTATGGTGGTCAGATAGCCCCCCCCCCCCGTTTAGGTGTGAAGGCGCTCGGTCAGGGGAGGCCGGGGAAACCCCGCGCAGGAGAATTGACCGTGCCAGGCGTAAATTCACCAACTGTTTGGCTTTATAGGTATGCAGAGACGTTTTAAGGCATGGGCAAAGTGGGCTCTGGCCCAGGGCCCCAACCTTCCAGGGGGGCCCCCCTAATCTAGCTCTGTTCTGCAGGGACTCCTGCCCTGATGACCGTTATTAATTCTTAAACAGATTATTTTAAATACCCCTTTTCCTTTCATTTATTTTATTGTGGGCGATATGTGAGACTCTATTACAGACATTTTGCAGAGAAATTTTGTTTGTTTCATGCAACATCCATACAAAAACTTTCTTTTAGATCAAAATGGGACCTCACATATAAGAAATGGGAGGGTGTCACAGAGATTATTTGCAGCAACATTCGTGAGCTACTGCTGTGTTACAATATTGAAAACACACATCTTAGTATCCCTGAATATTGGATGTGAACATATTTAGAATTTGGACGAGTGTGCCTGTTAGTGATCTGGCTAAAGACTGCATGAAACAGCTGAAATTGAATCATGAATTCAAAACTGTTTCCAACAGGGCCCCCAAAATACGTCTGGCCCAGGGCCCCCAAAATCCTTAAGATGTCCCTGTAGGTATGGTTTGCATGCCAAATCCACAGGGAGTTTGGCACAAGATGGGGTTTCACCTGTCTAGAGTGGGCATGGACTTGCTTTGCTGGACTGGGGGAAGCCCGGGAATCAGCAGGGTTTAGGGAAAGATGTTGTGATGGTGCAAAGAGGTGCAACCGGCCACAACCAAAGCGTTCTGGGCGGGTTTGGCAGCAGAGCGCATCAAGCAGGTGGGATAATAGGATTTCCTTTCAAAGGTACAGCCGTCTGCAGCCACCCAGGGGAGTGGCCGGAAGACAGGTTAGGTGTATGATGTACAGGCGAACTTCTGAGTATCCCTAAGGCACCCGGGGAGGCAGCAGAGGTTTGATAGGACACTCATTGTTATTGTGCAAATAGGTGCAACCAGCCACAACCAAAGCGTTCTGGGCGGGCTTGGCATTAGAGCGCATCAAGCAGGTGGGACAATAGGAATTCCAAGGTTTTTAAAGGTACAGCCGTCCGTAGCCACCCAGGGGAGTGGCAGGAGGACAGGTTAAGTGTATCCTGTACAGGCCAACTTTGAGCTGTCCAAAGGCACCCGAGGTTTGATGGGGTGCAGTGTTATTGTGCAACTAGGTGCAAGATGGATTAGTTATAATGGGGTGTGCAGTGCTCAATAAAGGATGTTAGTATCTGAGCATGTCTTTAATTTCCAGGATCAAAGGTCTGGGTGAAGGGCCGTCCGTGCGTCCTGTGAGTGGCACGATGGGAGGAATCCAATATATAGGGGCAGGGGTTTTCCATCACCGACTTACCTTGGTTGGGGGGCCCAGGCATGCGCTAGCAGTTTGAGGTAGAAGCACAGCACACTTCTGAGATAATTTGGTTTGGGGCCCCTGGAATGCGCTGGAACAGCTTGTTGTAGAAGCTGCGGCACAAGTCTAGGGGGTGTCTCCCCTCCCATCAATTTGGTCATACACCGGGGAGGCAATGTTTTGACCCTCCGGGGTAGGAGGACAGTGCGGCCAGATATGAAATACTTCTGGTATAAGTTAAACAACCAGTTGTGGGCAGGGGTGTTATGATGGACAGAGATATCATCACTGTGAGTGAGGCGAGGGGCTCGGTCAGAGGATGCCGGGGATTCCGCACGCAGGAGAGTTTACAGTGCCAGGTGCAGATCCACTCAACAGGAGGGTTTAGTTCATCCGCATGGCCTGCTGCATGCTAAGTCCACTGGGAGTTTGAAAGAAGATGGGGCGCGCCTGCCAGAGTGGGCATGGACTTGTTTTGCTGGACCTGGGAGAGGCCCTGGAATTAGAAAGATGGAGGTGAAGAGGCCTACCTTGGTGTGGGGCCCTGGCTGTGACGGTGGCCACACCCAGAGCTGTGGCGGAGTTACAGGGCGATCCAGAGGCTGTAGGTACATACGGGTACCATGTACAGAAGCACAACAAGGGTGCAAAGGCCAAATATCCACAGGGAGGTCCTCGCGTTGGACCCTGGAGGAGCGACGGCGCCCCGTTAGTCCTACGGGCGGTTGTGGACCTGAGCAACCGGGGGTTGCCTGGCAGGCTCCGCCCGCGTATGGGGCGTGAGCAGGGGCGTGGTCTGTGGGTCCACTGGTGGGAGGGGTCTTCCCTCCCCCAAAATATGGCAAACACCGTTGGGGAGGCCACGGTGTAATTTGGCTCATCAGGTGGCAGGCGGCGAGGGGCTGCCTGCCTTGGGATCGCCCGTAAGATAACCCACCATGTTGGCATATTTGTAATGCTAATAAACCTGCAGCAGTTTTCTCCACAAAGAAGGTGTCTTGTTTGGTTATTTCTATAGGAGATTGCTGTATGGTGGGGTGGCGAGTGTTGCCGATATTGGCACTATGCAGGCTGCCCGGGGTCCACGAAGGAGACCCGCTAAGAGGGCGGCCACCTTAGTGCCACAGGAGGGCACAGGAGGCAGCCTTCCAGTGTTTGGGACCCTCAGTGGTCCAGGTGCCGCGTCACTTCCGGGGAGGGGCGAGGTACATATACCTCTCCCCGCCCCTGGGCGCCCTCTTGGCCCATTCCCCTGACGCCGTTTCCCACCCTACCGCATACCCGGCGTTCAGGCTGGGGGTGTGGGGGGGGGTTTACCTAATGTATTATTTTGTGTTGCAGGCGGAGTTACAGGGCGATCCAGAGGCTGTAGGTACATACGGGTACCATGTACAGAAGCACAATAAGGGTGCAAAGGCCAAATATCCACAGGGAGGTCCTCGCGTTGGACCCTGGAGGAGCGACGGCGCCCCGTTAGTCCTACGGGCGGTTGTGGACCTGAGCAACCGGGGGTTGCCTGGCAGGCTCCGCCCCGTATGGGGCGTGAGCAGGGGCGTGGTCTGTGGGTCCACTGGTGGGAGGGGTCTTCCCTCCCCCAAAATATGGCAAACACCGTTGGGGAGGCCACGGTGTAATTTGGCTCATCAGGTGGCAGGCGGCGAGGGGCTGCCTGCCTTGGGATCGCCCGTAAGATAACCCACCATGTTGGCATATTTGTAATGCTAATAAACCTGCAGCAGTTTTCTCCACAAAAAAGGTGTCTTGTTTGGTTATTTCTATAGGAGATTGCTGTATGGTGGGGTGGCGAGTGTTGCCGATATTGGCACTAAGGCTGTTTCCCCTCCAGCTACCTGGGAGTAGCTCCGCTGTGTGCGGCCCGGCCTACCGACGTGGAAGTTTTTGATTGGTTGAATTAATATATTCATACCAAAATAAAAACTCGTTTTTGAGTCGAAAATGCCTGCATTTTCAGTACACAAACTGATGTTGGAAGAAAAAGGGATTGACTTTCCAAAGAAGGGACACGGTCAGCTTACGCCACGACTGCAGAACAGGAATCTAAGAGGGGCTTGTGATGGAAATGGGGGCACACACGAGGAGCAAGGCATGTTTAATCCTCCCTGGCTACTCGAGAAGGGCTGCTCAGCCTGAATGTAAAGAGAAAGCCTGGCCTGGACTCTTTGACCCACTCACGCGTGGACCCTGGTCTGTGTTTGCGCCTTTGCGGTGCCCAGGCCTGGCGGGCGGTGTGGAGTCAGTTGTCTCTAGAAGGGCCCGGGTGACTCCAGAGGTCCTTCTCTAAGCTGTGAGTCCTGAAATTGCCGGGTCCAGGATGCATCGATGTCTTAGATGAGAGCTCGGGTTGGTGCAAGGTGGCCGCCGCGTGGCATTGTTGTGGCCAGCCTGGGTTTCTTTCAGAATGTGTAATGCTATTCTAGGTTCGCGAGATGGCGCCATATCTCGATTTTCTGAAACATCAGGTTTTCAATTATATTGTCAACAAAACATGTTCCACTTGCAATGCTGTTTGTTTGGTGGTTGTAGATTATGTCGTACCCTGGTCTGGTGACCCATTGTGGGTCCCTGTATCATAGTTGTTTGCTTCAATGCTGTGTGCCACCTGGAGTAGCCAACACTCCACACGCCACGTTAGGTGGTCAGTGTTTCTTGCACTCGCCTGGTTTGTGAGGTTGTTTTTGTCATAGATGAATGTGTGGTTGTTTGACGCGCTTGTTCTTTACTTGTGTTTTGCATTGTTCTTTTGTCTTCCGAAAGAATAGAGGTGTCACTGATAGTGTCTGCCCCTTGTATGTGTCTCTGACCTGTGACTTCACTGACTTTTTTTTGTGTGTGTGTGTTTTCAGAGAGAGGATGCTGCCAGGGGACACCCGGATGCTCGGGAGGAGAGGGGTGGGCGCTGAAGAGCCCTGCTCCTGCTGGGGTGGGTTCCTGGAATTGTCTTGGCTTCTGCTGAATACATTTGTTTACTTTACCTTACAGTGCATGCCCGATGGGCCTAGTACTGGGGTTCTCTGCGAGGTGACAACCGTCCCAGGAGCTCTGGGCTAAGCTGCAGCCTGCCCAGCTCGCCTCACCTTGTCATGATTCTCTGCGCTTCCTGGTGTCAGCACTCCCCAAAGCCCTCCTGCAGAGACCATCTGCTTGGATAGATAGGAAGTGAGACAGAAGCCATGGATGCAGACGAGCTCTGCGGCCAGGAGACCTCCAGTCTGCTTCTACCATAGAGCCGATATAGGCATCCCTCCCCACACATAATGAACATAGCATGCACTGCAAAAAATAATCACACAAAAACAGGTTTGTTGGAAAAACAGTTTGCTGCAGGTTTATTTCATACAAGGAGTATGCCAACGTGGTGGGTTAATTTACGGGCGATCCAAGGGCAGGCAGTGGTGACTCACCTAAGCTGCCCTGCCCGCCTGATGAGCCAAACTGCACCTTGGCCAACCCAATTGGTGCTCCCATTTATGTGGGGATTATCCCCCTTAAATACCATGGACGACCAGTCCTTGCCTTTACTCATGCCTTTTTAGGGGCGGAGCGTTACAAGGCAAGCCCCCGGTTGCTTAGGAATACAACCACCCGAAGGACTAGTGGGCACCGACGTTTTCATCCAGGGTCCTGCCGTAAAGACTGCTGGGGTTTGGCATAGGGCACCCTTAATGTGCTCCTGATGTGGGTACCCCATGGCATGACCAGGAGGAACAAAGAGGAAGGCCAGTGGGCAGGGGCAGTTATAAATACCTCGCCCTGACCCAATTAGCGCCAAAAGTGACGTGGCCTCAGCGCCGGACTTCTGGGGACTCCCTGGGAGTCCCAACGACTAGAGTGTGGTGATGCGCCTAATGCGGCACTAAGGTGGCCGCCCTTTTATATGGGCACACTGCGTGCATCGCGGGCAGCCTCATAGTGAGAGTTTCAGGGGTTCCCACTGCACCCCATAGCAGAGACCCTGGCCTTTCTCATCTCTTCCCCCGCGCAGTGTTCTAATTCTCCTCCACCCTCTTTCACTAGAAGGTGTCCATGGTAATCCAGCAGTGGAGGGCCGACAGGCGGGCACAAGGGTCCCCTGCACAGGGCCCTGGAGCACATACTGTTTCTGGGCACACGTGCCACTGAACGCATCCTGCTTCTAGACAGATGACCCCTGAGAGAATACTGCACCCTGGCACAGTGACCTGGAGGGCGTACTGTTTCTGGGCAGAGGGCCCTGTAGCGAAGATTGCCCCTGCACAGGGCCCTGGACCACATACTGCTTCTAGGCACAGGGCCCTGAAGCACCTACTGCACCTAGCACAGGACCCTGGATGCACACTGCATCCGGCACAGGACCCTGGGATGCATATTGCACCTCGCACAGGACCCTGGGGCAAATACTGCACCCGGCACAGGACCCTGGAGTAAATACTGCACCCGGCACAGGGCCCTGGAGTGCATACTGCACCCGGCACAGGACCCTGGAGCACGTACTGCACCTGGCACAGGACCCAGGAGCACATCCTGCACCCAGCACAGGACCCTAGAGCGCATACTGCACCCAGCACAGGACCCTAGAGCGCATACTGCACCCAGCACAGGACCCTAGAGCGCATACTGCACCTAGCACAGAACCCTAGGGCGCAAACTGCACCTGGCACAGAACCCTGGGGCTCATACTGCACCCGGCAGAAGGCCCTGGGGTGCATACTGCAACTGGCACAGGTCCCTGGGGCAAATACTGCACCCGGCACAGGGCCCTGGGGCACATACTGCACCTAGCACAGGGCCCTGTAGCGCATACTGGACCTCGCACAGGGACCCGGGGTGCATATTGCACCTAGCACAGGGCCCTGGGGCACATACAGCACCCGGCACAGGATCCTGGGGCGCATACTGCACCTGGCACAGGGCCCTGGAGCGCATACTGCACAGGGCCCTGGAGCGCATACTGCACCCGGCACAGGGCCCTGGAGCGCATACTGCACCCGGCACAGGGCCCTGGAGCGCATACTGCACCCGGCACAGGGCCCTGGAGCGCATACTGTACCTGGCACAGGGCCTTGGAGCATATACTGCTTCTGGGCACAGGGCCTTGGAGCATATACTGCACCCGGCACAGGACCCCGGGGTGTATACTGCACCCGGCCCAGGACCCCGGGGTGTATACTGCACCCGGCACAGGACCCTGGGGTGTATACTGCACCCAGCACAGGACCCTGGGGTGTATACTGCACCCGGCACAGGACCAGGACCCTGGAGCGCATACTGCACCTGGCACAGGGCCCTCGAGCACATACTGCACCTGGCGCAGGACCCTGGGGCAAGTACTGCAGGTAGCACAGGGCCCTGGAGCGCATACTGCTTCTGGGCACATGGTCCCTTCAGGGGTCGGAACATATAGCAAACTTAATTTAACATTTAAAATGCATATAAAGATAGTTTTTAAAATTAAAGTAAATTAAATATATAAATAAATGTATTTATACTTTATAAACATAAAAACAATATTTAAACATTTAAAAAAAAAAATGCATTAGAAATATATCCAACAACCGGAAAATTAACAAACGTGAGTATAATAAACCCATATATCGAACTTAATTAAAAAATAAAATATAAAGAAACAAAATATTTTATAAATCATTTAAACACCAAATAAACAATAAAAAAACAATACTTCACAATAACCAACACTAGCTTTAAAGAAGCAAGATTAAATATTCTAACTCCAATTTAAGCAAAAGTAGGGAAAGTGTTGGACTTTGGAGGCGTTAGAGTTACTATTCCCACTAAAATCTGAGCAACAGTAGGGAAAGGGTTGTATTTTGGAGGGGTTAGTTTCACCATTCCAAATCTCCAGCTAAGACATAAGTCACTTCAAAGGGCTATGACTGGGAAACTGGTGGCCACAGCTGAGGTTTTGTGGTGTCGGGGTGCCCACAGATACGGGGAGTGGAATCCAGCAAGCCTTCCAGCAAAGACAACGCTGGAGACAGTGGACTGGATGCCAATATGAACATCTCTGTGACTGCTTGAAGGATTTTGATGCCTTCAATGGTTTTCAACTTAGGTTGACGCTTCCTGTTACCTGTATGTATCCACAGGCCAGAGACTGGGCCAGAGGCGGTCCTCACAGATCCTGGAGGTACCTGGAAGACGCACGCGGGTTTCTCTGCAGCATGGATAGATTCAGGATGAAGGAGGCGTAGCTTCAGCAGCAGCAGCAGACGTTGATGGCTACTACTCCGTGCCCAAATTGAGTCAGACAGATGTTTGTTGAAGTCCTTGTGATCAGGGCTCGGACAGTCCCACGTGGAGTTCCTGAAATCCCCTCAATGCAGATGGGCTCTAACCTACCAGGCAGGCAAGCAGGTCTCCTGTCTCTTCTGCTCACAGATGGCCTCTTCATCACACAAGACAAGCACATCTGCTCCCCCTTTTGTTTCTCACAGGTTCAAGAAAAAAAGGTATTCATCAGCACACTTCTGCCCCTTGAACACAAGCCTCTCTGCCACATTGGGGTGGAGTTCTGCCCTGAAATGTTGTGAAATTTTGGAATAACTTACAGGTCAAGAAGTACATTTTTTATGTTCAGAGCTGAACAATCAGCTCTTCTGCAGCAGGTCAATGCCGAGGGCTTGTGGGTGAGGGGGTCCTCCAATCAGAAATGAAATAGACATTGCATGATCAATTAATGCCGGCACCATGGACAACAGGAGCCTCTCATGGGCTGCTTTAGACTGGCCCAGGATGTTGTGTATTGCGTTTCAGCTAGCAGGCCACATCTTATAGGGACGTAAATCACTGCAGGAAGACGGATGAGGGGAAGCTGGGAGCACTGGGACAGAGGCACTGCTGCAACTATAAAGGGTTAACACCTGATGCCCCCGATCCCTAGAGCACTGTATCCCTTTACAGGGGGGTGCATTGTAAAGAGCACCTCTCTTCAAGGGGATCCTCATCAATAGTCATAAGCATTGACTATTCCTGCCATCGAGGCAAGTACACTTGACAGGCACTGTCGCGTCCCCCGGACCCACAGATACACCAGACACCGGTAGGGTTAGGTTTCTTTATTACTCGTGCTGTGAGTCGGCTGCACACATCCGTCTCTGTTCCCCTCTCCGTCGATACTGACCTCCCCACACCCCTGACCGGATGTGGTGTCCGGTTCCCCCTTGACCCCTCTGTCTCTGGCAGGGTCCTAGTGCCCTTCCCCAGGTCACTACATCTCCCCCTTTGGTCACAAAGAAATGACGAGCACGTCAACCCGTGGATCGGGTGATGGTCATGGATACAAGCCTGTCAGCTGGTGAGCCCCAGGCTGCAAAAATGTCATCCAATATTGGTAGGTTTGCTGTTGCTGATGTTGATGACACCTGTCGCACTATAGGAAATCGCGAGTACTCATCCATGACTACCAACAGATAATGGCCTGTGTCCAGCGGCCCAAAGAAATCAGCTGCTAGTGTTGTCCACACCGCTCTTGGCAGTTCGGACATCTGTAGTGGTTCAGGCTTGGCTGGTGAGCCCGTCACTTGACAGAGGTGACATGTCATGATAGTGTTTTCCACCATGCGGTCCAGGCCAGGGAACCACACTTTCTCTCTTAGCAGTTTCTTCGTTGCTACCATGCCTCTGTGTGATTCATGAGCCAAATTGACCAGTTGCCGCCTGAGTGCATTCGGGATCACTATTCTGGTTCTTCGCATCACTATTCCTGTGTCTGTCTCAGACAGCTCTTCATGTATTTTCTTTAAAGCCAACATTTCTTCCTTGCATACTCCTTCTCCCCATGTGCAGTTATTGTTGACGTGCTTCCATCTCTGCCTTCTCATTGTCTCCATGGCCAGCTGCAGCGTTGCATCGTCCTCCGTCTCCTTTGCTAGCTCCGCTATTGTTATAGGTGCCGGTGTGTTTTGTTTCAGTATGAAATTTAGGTACTCTTCTGCCATGGATGTCATTGCCTGTGCCTGCGGCAGCGGGTGTCTCGACATGTAGTCTGCCGGGTTATGTTCCTTCCCTGGCTTGTGTACAATCGTGAAATCGTAGTCCATCAGCCTTATGCCCCAGCGCTCGATCCTGGGTGGCATTTTGGCGGCCGGGCTGCCATAGATTGTTACCAGTGCCTGGTGGTCAGTTATGATGGTGAATGGCTTCCCGTAGATGAACATGTGGTAGTGTTCACACGCCCAGACCACTGCTAGGCTTTCCTTTTCTGGTTGCGAGTATGCCTTCTCAATGTCTGTTAAGCTTTTGCTGGCATATGCGACTATTTTCCGTGGTGAGTCTCTCCCTGGTAGGTGTTGCGCTAGTATTGCCCCTAGTCCTACCGGGCTAGCATCTACAGTCAGTTCAGTGCACAGGTGCGGGTCAAAGTAAGCGAGATGTTCCACAGTCATCACCGCTTTTCTGATGTCCTCGAATGCCTTGTCGCATTCCTGGGACCAGACGAACTTCTGCCCTTGTCTGGTCAGTTCTCTTAGCGGTGTGCTTACCGTGGCAAAATCCTGTATGTATCGCGCACAGTAGCTGGCAAGTCCTAAAAGCGATCTCACTTCTGCCACATCCGTTGGAGGTTTGCGTTCTTCAGCGTTTCTACTTTGCTGGGGTCTGGCCTCATCCCGTGCTTGGAAAAGATGTGTCCGAAGAACACCAGTTCCCCTCTCCCCAGCTCGCATTTGTCTCCATTCAGCGTCAGGCCCGCGTGCTCCAGCTGTGAACACACTTGACGCAGAGCGGTATCATGTTCTTTGTCTGTTTTGCCAAATACCAAAATGTCATCACTATAGTTGAGGCTGTTCTGCACCGGCCTTATCACCTGCCTTATTGTCTCCTGGAATATCTCCGCTGCCGATGATATTCCGAAACTCAGTCGCTTGTTTCTGAACAGGCCCAGGTGTGTGGAGAATGTGCGTGATGTACCGGGACTGGTGATCCAGCTCTAATTGATGGTACCCTTTGCACAGGTCCAGCTTCGAGAATCGGCAGGCCCCAGTGAGACAGCTGATCATGTCATTGAGGTGTGGCCCTGGGTGACGTTCCCTTGCGATTGCGGTGTTTGGGATCCTCATGTCTACACAGATGCAGATCTTTGAGGTGTCCTTCTTTGGAACTGCCACAATCGGTGATACCCACGGCGTTGGCCCTTCAGCATGTTCAATGATGTCTTGTGCCAGTAAGCTGGTTATCTCTTCCTCAACTTGTGGTTGTAGGTGGATCGGTACTCGTCTGTGATGTTGGGCCACCGGCTTAATTGACTCATTGATGTGTAATGTTATCTGTTTTCCTTTTAGCTTGCCGAGACCCTTCAGTATGGCTGGGTATTCTTGTAGAATGTTCTCCGTTTCTGACATGTGGTATGTCATTGCTAGTAACCCCATCACCTGTGCCGTCACGTTGCTTAGCAGGCATGGTGCTGGGATATCACCCTTGAGCACGTGTACTTCTTCTTGATAAGACTTGCCTTTGTATGTTAGAGTTTCCATGAACTTCCCCATGTTTTCTACTGGTCTTCTGGAGCCCCACGTGAACACATCCACGGTCGACGGTGACAGCGTTGGTTTCGCTTTCATTTTCTCGTATTCCGAGCTGCACATGATGTTGCATGTTGCTCCGCTGTCAAGCACGAACTTTGCTTGGTGGTTCCCCACATCAATGTTGACAGTGGCCGTTTTCTTTATTTGCTGCTTCTCCACGAGATGAATGTGCTCTGTTGTCTTTTCCTCCTTGGGTGTGTCTGACATTAGATATAGTCTCTCTACTCTCACAGGTGCTGCCGTCTCGTCGGACTCGTCAGAGGAACTGCGATTTGCCGTTTCCATGTATCGTGCATATCTGTTGCTGGTCATCCTTGGTCTCATTGTTCTGCCTCTCTCGCTTCTGAACTGTCTGGTCATGCACGTGCTTGAAAAATGATTGTCCCTATTACACTTCCTGCACTTCTGGCCCATTGCTGGGCAGGCACCAACATGTGGGAATTCGAGGCCACATCGGTAGCATGTTTGGTCGCGCTTTGTTGGGACTGGCGCCTGGAACTCTTTCTTTTTGAAATTCCCAGTGACACGATATGCAGACGCCACTCTCTTCTCCTTTCCCGTCTCCATCTGTTTGGCCTGCGCTGTGGCCCGTGCCTCCGTGCGAGCCATTGTCAGTATCTTTTCCAGCGTCGTTGGTTCCTTCAGGATGCGTGTTCGGAATTCCACTGATTGACAACCTTCGATGATACGCAATCTTATTGCTTGCTCATTGTCGAATTTGTCAAATTCGCAATACGCGACCAGTTTCCTCAGTCTTGTCGCAAAATCATCTAGGCTCTCTTCCCCTTGCTGGCATGCAGTGTTGAACGTGTACCTCTCAAAATCGACGTTTCGTTGAGGGTCAAATTTCTGTGTGAGACACTTGATCACTCCCTTGTAGTTGGCTGTTTGAGCGTCGGGGAAAGTTAACAGTAGATCTTCTATTTCGTCCCCAGCGAGATTCAGAAGTAGGTGCAGTTGTTTGTTGTCCGGGACGTCCGTGGCGCTCATGTAGCGTTCAAATTTTCTGATCCACCTTTCCCACCTGATGCCTGCTTGCGGCTCCGACAAGCTAAATGGTAAGGGCCTGCGGAAAATGGCTTGCGTGCTCTTCTTCTCCTCATTGTCGCTCATTTTCTCCCTTTTTTTTTTTTTTTTTCTTTTTCTTTATTCTTTATTCCCCTTTGGTTCCACTGTGTTCTGCTTTCGTTTCACAGTTGTTTTTTTTCTTTTGTCTGTTTTCTTCTTTTTCTGCCTTTTTCTATTCGTTTCAGTTGGCGCCTGACTCCAAAATGGCCGCCGCGCTGTTCTTTGCTCCTATTGGCCTGTTTTGCCTGACTTCAAAATGGCCGCCATAGTCTCGCGATGGTTCTGTCCTCCGAGCTTTGCCTGACCTTCCAAAATGGCCGCTCCTTGTTTCTCGCCCCTGATTGGCCCAATCTGCCTGTCTTAAAAATGGCCGGCCTGCTCTCGCGATAGTTCCTTTGAACTTCGCGCGTCTCTCGGCTGTTTGGGCTGCAGGCACGATCTCTTGCAGGGCAGCAGGGCACTTCAGTTTCTTACCGCTTCTCTGGCGGTCGGATGTCTTTTCACGGCGCGGACCAGGGTGGGCTCCTGGCTCCGTTTCTCTGGCAGTTTGATCTCTTTCCACGGCGCGGACCAGGGTGGGCTCCTGGCTCCGTCTTCAGCTTCTCCAGCACACGTCGTCGTCGGTCCCTCACGCAGCGGTGGTCGCCAGATGAGGATCCCGCCTCGTCGCCAGTTGTCGCGTCCCCCGGACCCACAGATACACCAGACACCGGTAGGGTTAGGTTTCTTTATTACTCATGCTGTGAGTCGGCTGCACACATCCGTCTCTGTTCCCCTCTCCGTCGATACTGACCTCCCCACAACCCTGACCGGATGTGGTGTCCGGTTCCCCCTTGACCCCTCTGTCTCTGGTAGGGTCCTAGTGCCCTTCCCCAGGTCACTACAGGCACTCTGTCGACGGCTGCCCAACGCCGTTCGATGTCGAGGCATACTACGATGAAGACTCCATTGACAGTGTCCCTTCGGCGCTCGATGTCGAAACGCACTTCACCAAGGCAGTCACTGTCGGCGGCAACCAGGCGCTGTTCGGCATCGAAGCAGAAGTCTCTGTCGTAGGCAACCAGGTGGCACTCGAAATCAAGGAACATGTCTCCGTCTGTGCCAACCAGGTGCCGCTCAACGTCGAGGCACACTTCTCTGTTAGCAGCAACCAAGCATTGCTCAGCGTGGAGACAGACATCTCCGTCGGTGGCAACCAGGGGCCGCTCAACATCAAGGCAATCTTCGCCGTTGGTGGCAACCAAGTGCCGCTCGACATCGAGGCATACATCTCCATCGGTGGCAACCAGGCGCTAATCGACATTGAGACAGACACCTCCTAGGCAGGCTCTGTCGACGGCAGCGAGGCGCTGTTCGACGTCAAGACCTCTCTCATCGTGACAGGCCACCATCGACAACAGCACCTTGTCGCTCGATGTCAAGGCAGCATTCCTCCACTGCAGGCCTACGCAGCAGTAAAGGCCTTCAGCTGCATCTTCAGGAGCTTCCTCCTACTCCTCTACATGGGGTCAAAGAACTCCTCACCAACCAGAGGCATCGCAGACACCTATTCACCTTTCTCTACGTTGGCTGGAGAGTGTCTGCAACTGGTCTGTACCACAGAGTCCGGATTCACAATACTCACAGACATATTCACCTTCACAGTCTCCCCCGAGGACACCGGCTCCAAAGCAAACTATGCGAGACAAAACTACTCTAGCCGCTTGGCAGAGGCCAGCTCTCCTACGTCACCAACAAGATCCAGGTTACCTAGGGAGACCACTCCTCCGCGCAGAACCTGGTCACGGATAAGGAGTAGATCTTGACTCAGGGCCAGAACAAGATCCTCTATGCCTGCCCGAAGCTCTCAAATGTCTCGCTCACATCACCCTCAGGTAGATCCCCTACATGGTCTACATCCACCAGATCATCAAAGAAGGATTACTTACCATCACTTACGGACACTCTACCAGTGAGAGTATGCCCAATAGTTGACCTAAATACATTCAATGTGTTAGTTATAGGGGCTGCCAATCTGAACATTGATATTCCAGCACCCGCAACAACCTCATTTGTTTTTTTTGAGACCTTACATCATAGGTCTTCCTGAAGACCATTGCTGCCTTTGGTCCCAGGTCTGCTCCAGTGTATTGCTTCGCCCTCCCAAATAATAGAAAAAACCGCCCTCCCACACGGAGGCTCAAACACGACAAAGCAATAAAAACAAAACACCACCAGGAAAAGGATTTCACTCTTATAAAATGAAAAACATCAAAAGACTGTTCTCAGAATAAGGCATGGTGTTTAATTTGTGCAACACTCTCTAACAGAAAGGATTTCTCAGATCTCAAATGAACAACATTAAAATGCGTAGAGATATATACTTGGGTTTTACTGAACCACCAGTCCCAGGAAGCATTGCTTCGGGTGGTTCACCTGAGCATAATTATTACGGGGATTTACTGGTGGTTGCCGCACGCCGGCACGTCACATGGTCTGCCACTGAAGAGGGCGTTGGCCCGAAACGCGTCTGGCAGGAAAACCAGAAAAGGACTTTGTTCATGGCGTGTGCCCTTGGTTTGGCGTAATTTCCACCTGGGAGTGCATCCCACCTAGAGGCAACTCTTTTTGTATTTTGTACAGCGGCCTGCCTGGTCGCGGGATTGCACCACCGCGAAACACTTGCGGGTCCGCGGCTGCTTTATTGGGGCAGCTAACTGTGGAACAGGAGGTGCCTGTTATATGCAGGGGTGCCGGCGCGAACATCGGCAATCCTTTTAAAGACATTTTTGAATGTGAGTGCCGGCGGCGACCCACTTGGGTTTTACTGAACCACCAGTCCCAGGAAACATTGCTTCGGGTGGTTCACCTGAGCATAATTATTACGAGGTTTACTGGTGGTTGCCGCACGCCGGCACGTCACATGGTCTGCCACTGAAGAGGGCGTTGACCCGAAGCGCGTCTGGCAGGAAAACCAGAAAAGGACTTTGTTCATGGCATGTGCCCTTGCTTTGGCGTAATTTCCACCTGGGAGTGCATCCCACCTAGAGGCAACTCTTTTTGTATTTTGTACAGCGGCCTGCCTGGTCGCGGGATTGCACCACTGCGAAACACTTGCGGGTCCGCGGCTGCTTTATTGGGGCAGCTAACTGTGGAACAGGAGGTGCCTGTTATATGCAGAGGTGCCGGCGCGAACATCGGCAATCCTTTTAAAGACATTTTTGAATGTGAGTGCCGGCGGCGACCCACTTGGGTTTTACTGAACCACCAGTCCCAGGAAGCATTGCTTCGGGTGGTTCACCTGAGCGTAACTATCACGGGGAGTTACTGGTGGTTGCCGCACGCCGGCACGTCACATGGTCTGCCACTGAAGAGGGCGTTGGCCCGAAACGCGTCTGGCAGGAAAACCAGAAAAGGACTTTGTTCATGGCGTGTGCCCTTCCTTTGGCGTAATTTCCACCTGGGAGTGCATCCCACCTAGAGGCAACTCTTTTTGTATTTTGTACAGCGGCCTGCCTGGTCGCGGGATTGCACCACCGCGAAACACTTGCGGGTCCGCGGCTGCTTTATTGGGGCAGCTAACTGTGGAACAGGAGGTGCCTGTTATATGCAGGGGTGCCTTCGCGAACATCGGCAATCCTTTTAAAGACATTTTTTAATGTGAGTGCCGGCGGCGGCACTTAGGTTTTACTGAACCACCAGTCCCAGGAAGCATTGCTTCGGGTGGTTCACCTGAGCATAATTATTACGGGGATTTAATGGTGGTTGCCGCACGCCGGCACGTCACATGGTCTGCCACTGAAGAGGGCGTTGGCCCGAAACGCGTCTGGCAGGAAAACCAGAAAAGGACTTTGTTCATGGCGTGTGCCCTTGGTTTGGCGTAATTTCCACCTGGGAGTGCATCCCACCTAGAGGCAACTCTTTTTGTATTTTGTACAGCGGCCTGCCTGGTCGCGGGATTGCACCACCGCGAAACACTTGCGGGTCCGCGGCTGCTTTATTGGGGCAGCTAACTGTGGAACAGGAGGTGCCTGTTATATGCAGGGGTGCCGGCGCGAACATCGGCAATCCTTTTAAAGACATTTTTGAATGTGAGTGCCGGCGGCGACCCACTTGGGTTTTACTGAACCACCAGTCCCAGGAAGCATTGCTTCGGGTGGTTCACCTGAGCATAATTATTACGAGGATTTACTGGTGGTTGCCGCACGCCGGCACGTCACATGGTCTGCCACTGAAGAGGGCGTTGGCCCGAAACGCGTCTGGCAGGAAAACCAGAAAAGGACTTTGTTCATGGCATGTGCCCTTGCTTTGGCGTAATTTCCACCTGGGAGTGCATCCCACCTAGAGGCAACTCTTTTTGTATTTTGTACAGCGGCCTGCCTGGTCGCGGGATTGCACCACTGCGAAACACTTGCGGGTCCGCGGCTGCTTTATTGGGGCAGCTAACTGTGGAACAGGAGGTGCCTGTTATATGCAGGGGTGCCGGCGCGAACATCGGCAATCCTTTTAAAGACATTTTTGAATGTGAGTGCCGGCGGCGACCCACTTGGGTTTTACTGAACCACCAGTCCCAGGAAGCATTGCTTCGGGTGGTTCACCTGAGCATAATTATTACGGGGATTTACTGGTGGTTGCCGCACGCCGGCACGTCACATGGTCTGCCACTGAAGAGGGCGTTGGCCCGAAACGCGTCTGGCAGGAAAACCAGAAAAGGACTTTGTTCATGGCGTGTGCCCTTGCTTTGGCGTAATTTCCACCTGGGAGTGCATCCCACCTAGAGGCAACTCTTTTTGTATAAGATATATATATGTATATATATGTGCAAGCAATAATAACACACTTCTAAGTAGGCAAATGTAACTGTTGAATGCGTGGATAAAATACATGAAATGAATTACAAGCAGATAATAATATGATGGACGTCCATTCCAAGAAATCAGAAAGATATATACACTAAATACATCAGATGATTACAACCACTGAAGACTTGGATGTGCACACAGACTCACTCACACATCACAAAGTCAATACTCAAAGAATAAAACACCTCACCGGTTGCAAACATTGCATCTTAGCCCACTCCAGACTGGGGGATTCACAGCCGGGGTCAAGAGCCTCAGCAAACCGGGTTCTGACGAAGTAGTGTTGTGTAGTTCCTATATTACCCATACAGGATCTGCGCGTTCCGGATAACATAAACTGTAGGATTGGTGGCAGACTGGCTCTGAGCACCCCCACCGAGAATGTTAGCCTTTCTGTTTTAGCTAGCTCACAGTGCCACTAGAATCTCCTCTTATCGGGGAGAGAATAGTTTCTGGCAACCTCAGAACATGACAACCCTGATCCCCAGGATCGTGGAAACAATATACTACTTTTCGCTCAGTCACTCGTGCTCACTTATTTGGTCTCAGAGAGTTACACAGAAGAAACAGTCGGGCGTGTTACAATAAGAATGTATTGCACAGTTGTTCTTCTAGTGTAAAATAGATGTGTTGCAACAACCGTTAGACAGTAGCAGATATATATGATCAGCAGCAGTGAAAATAAAAGGATAGTACAGTTCTACCATCTTGCAATAATCATGAATACATACATGAATATAAAATGCATGATAAAAAGTGCACATACTCCTACGATGCTTATCTAGATGTACCTAGGTGTACCTAGCATGTGAGTAGATGTGAAGCCAAGAATCCCTCTAGGATTTAGTCGAACCCCATTACCTGAAGTGTGAGAGTGTGGGACCCCGTCCTGGTCTCGAGTTGGACACCCCGCGAGGGATGTGTTAGACCACTGTCAGCTGGAGCATCTGCATGCAGGAGCCTCAGTGTCTCTGGTCAGTGTGTCGGCCTGGAAGTCTCGGTTCCCTCTCCTAACCCTAGCAAGATGTGCTGTATTTATACAAAAAGTATCCAGGGTTTCTTTGTCCCTTGTTTCTTGTATTAGCCATTGTTGGATTTGAGGATGAGGTATGGGATGAACCTTGTACGTAGATATGATGCAGGTGGTGTAGCCCCTGCCTGGTTTCCAAGAACCCTCATGAATATTCATTCATACTGTATGAGTCCATTTATGAAGATATAGGACGCTGTTGTTCAGGGAAAACCCTCCTTCTGCGCCCAGGACTAGAACTAGGTAAAGGTTCAATCCTAAAGGCTTGTTACTGTGTAGTATAAGGGAGATAATGTAGGTGAAGGTGTATGATATTACCCGGGCCTATATTACGGTACCTATATGAAACATAACAGTAGATGCGTCCGTCCCCATTCGGACTCCAAACAAATACCAGTTTCTAAGTCAACAAACCCCAGCTTTATAATCCCAAAACACACTAGAAGGTTCTGAGAGGCCCTCCTCTATGCCAAGGAAACTTACTGGAGTTGGCCACTTTCCATGCAAGCATTCCAAAGGCAAAAGAGTTCTCACGTTCCTTCTACGCTCTCACATGTTCCAGCCTTTATCTTAACGAAGCTTACAAAAGTCTCCAGCAGTACAGTCAACAATCTCCAAAAGCAAAACAACCTTGAACGTGAATAGCCTAAACAACTTGAGAAATCTGGGGGCCTGCCTGTGTGCGCAAAGCTCAAGCTAGTCAGAGTCAGAATTCTAGATGGCATGAGGGCATGTCAAAGCCAATAGTAAGAACTTCATAATACTTCCCAATGAACAACACAATTCACATTTGTGCACCACTGCCTATAGCATCACACACTTCATCTCCCAATGTACAACATAATGCACATTTGAGCACCACTGCTTATAACACTGCACTTCGAGACCAAGAAGTGCATTCCACACCTCTCTCTCTCTCATGCTTTCAAATGCACATCCCCCACGTTCTGTTGCTGGCAAGGTTGTTCTACTCTGTGAAAGCTCTCACTCTAAAACTACAAAGAGACATGAAAGAAATCTTCAAGGAAATGTGCATGCAGGAAACATGATGTTGTACATTCAGGCTAGGGTAAAGTAAAACACCAAAAGTCAATCAAAATAATGGTATTCAAAGGTCATCACGTGGTTTCAATACATGGGAGTGCCTCCAGCACTACATCCAGCCAGTCATGGACATTTTTCTTACCCAAGACTCCTTTTGAGTGGCTCTAGCAAGAATTTTAAAGAAATATAAAGCTCTGGAACAAGACCCTTTATTTCTGAAAACCGACCCTCCACCTGACTTGGTCATTATAGTCACCGCTAAGAAGATGCACTCCATTTCGGCTTCATCATCCGTCATCCGTCCTGCTGGACAAGGACAGTAAACAAATAGATTCCTTGGGCAGGAAAATTTGCGGCACCTCAGCCTCTTTTATGAAAGTGTCTAGCGCTGCAGCATTACTAGGTCGATACGATAGGTCTCTCTGGGACTCACTGGCTAGATTTACAGAAAAGCTTCCCATGAGAGACAGACAGGACTTCGAAGCGATCCTGTAAGAAGGAGGTTTGGTTGCTAACCAAATACTTAGCATGGCAGCAGATGGCTCTGACCTTGCGGCGCATGGAAATTCACATGGTATATGTGCCAGACGCTCATCATGTCTCCATCTTACAGGCCTGAAGCCAGAGGCACAGCAGCGCATCCTCAATCTTCCTTTCACTGGTACCTCATTGTTTGGCTCCCACACGGAAGATAAGATGGCAGAAATGAAAACCGAGTTGGACACACTCAAGGCTGTCGGCCTAGAAAAAAGGAAGGACTTCCATCGACAGTACAGGCCTAAACCCCTCACTAGGTCCCACGCCAACTACAACACCAACAAGTCAGATTTCACTACCAGCCCCGCAGATCAACGTGTGGATGAGGAGCTAATAGACAGCGACCAGCTTCCTCCAAGACACCTGGAAAACAACGATGTGTCGCTTCTTCTGTTGCTGTTACCCACTCCGGTGGGGGGAAGTATCACCAAACATCTAAACGAGTGGCGCAATATCACCAGCGACAATGGGCGCTGAATATTGTAGAGAATGGGATCACACTTCGCTTCTGAACAGTGGTTCAGGCGATAATCACCTCCAGACTGGATGTATCTGGGGCTGCCAGAATATCTCTTAAACAAGCTGCAAGTGGTTCAGAATGCGGCCGCCAGACTGATTCTCAATCTTGCCCCCAGGACCTGCCTGTCTCCACATCTGAGTTCACTTCACTAGCTTCCCGTGAGAAAACGGATTCAGTTTAAAACACTGGTCCTGGCGCATACAGCGCTACATGGAAAAGGCGCAGGATATCTTAGAAAGAGGCTCTCTATCTACATGCCTGCCAGGACACTTTGTTTGACATATGGCCATTTGGCCACCATCCCCAAGATCCACTGCACTATAATCGGTGGTAGATCTTTCTTGTACCTCGGGGCCCAGGCCTGGAATCAACTTCCACTGGAACTCCGGGCCAATCCATAACTCTCTATCTTCAGAAAGAATTTTAAAACCTGGTTGTTCGGCATATGAGGTAGTTCTTCACCCAGTAGTCTATTGTGCAGAGAAACTGTTATTTAGCGCTGGGACATTCTTTGGAGTAGGCGTGAGCTCTACAAATGACGTTTTATTCCTTCATTCATTTCATTCATATCCCTGCCTCCAGCAGTTGCACCATTAAAAACCTCTTGTCATCAGCAAAGGCTACTACAGAACGAAGTCTTCAAACTACTTTGTGAGGAGGTCCCCTTCTCTCAAAAGAGAGTAGGGGTATATTCTCATATTTCCTCAGAAGGAAAAAAGGCCCAACAGAGAATTTAGACCAATCCTGGACTTACGCTTGCTAAACGAATACATAAGAAAGGAGAAATTCAGAATGCTTGCTCTCCACCAGATATACCCCAGCTCCATCAGGGGGGCTGATGTGTTCCATCGACCTTCAGGATGCCTATTTCCACATCCCAATTGCCAGGAAGAAACTGACGTTTCTGAGGTTCAAAGTGGCATCCAAGCATTACCAGTACACAGTAATGCAGTTCGGCCTGAAATCAGCTCCTCCTTGTGAGAAGGTGGCTTGGTATATGCTGTCCACTAGTTAAAGTGGGCACCTTGTACCAGGCCACACAACCCTTATGATGTATGAGGTCAAAGATAACCTTTATGAAAGCTATCCTAGTGGTAGCTATGGAGAGCAGCCTTCAGGCTTAATCTTGAAGGGATGTAAAGCAGCTTGTTTTACCAGAATATCACCTCCTGAATGACTAAATGAAGGAGAACCACACAGTAGTTATATAAAAATATGTATTTATTAATATAACACTCTCTACTGCCCTCTACACGAGGATAGAACACAAAGCACACAATACTGGATCAATAGAACAGTTGTAAGTAGCACAATACACAGCGGGCTCCAGGGGGAGACCGAACCATATACTAAAACAGTGGTATAACAATCACGACTTGACTAGACACAGTGCCTACTGCACGTAGAATCGCTGGGACCTCAAGGAACCACCCAAGGTGATGACACAGGAAACCCACGGAGTACGGGTGCAGTGAGAAAACACGACCGCGTGTTCCGTACAACTCTATGGGAAAGTCGCGGTTGCAAAGTTAAAGTTTAAGGACCCTTCTAGGAGGACTTCGAGC
This sequence comes from Calotriton arnoldi, assembly GCA_963921515.1. Lineage (NCBI taxonomy): Eukaryota > Metazoa > Chordata > Amphibia > Caudata > Salamandridae > Calotriton > Calotriton arnoldi. The sequence continues at coordinate 2,207,374 of CAWUFW010001460.1, forward strand.
AAACCCCTCGGAACTTAAGAGTTTAAAGAGCCACCCCACCCGTGGATACCGTAGTATCGGAGTTACCTAACCCAGGGAAGCCGGGTGCATAGGTCTGAAGTGGCGTTGGAAACTCTTGTCGTTCTCTATGTAAGGAAAGAAAGAAGTACTGCTGCCGTGAAGGTGAAAAGGGTCCAGTGGAATCCAAGCCTGGATTCTGGATGAAAGGAACCTGAAAGCAGAGGGGACAGAGTCTGGGTCACTCCAGAGTGACCAGGGGCTCAGGAGACGAATGCCCACCGATGTCGGGTGCTTCAGGTGCGAAGAAGGGATGCTTGACTCTGCAGCCACGAGGACCAGGAGACGTCGAAGATGTCCAGGAGTCGGAGGTGAGCTGTCCCACGAAGGATGTTGAGTGCTGAGGGGTCGGTGTCCGGCGGGAGCACCAACAAGCCTTGGCAACAGCAACCCACGCAGGAAGGACAAACAGGTTACGGTGTGGACCAGCAAGGTCCAGGGGACTCTCCAAGCAATGGAGAGTCAGGGTACATCTGGAGCAACCAGGAAAGCCCAAGAACAATCAAGATGACCCTCAGGGGGACCCACAGGCCGAAGGACCAGGAGCCGCGAGGGGACCTCGAGCAAGTCTGCAAAGGACAAGCCCACGGAGCACACGGTGCGAGGAGGCTGAAGTTCTTTGGTGCAAATACTGCTCAGGGTCAGGACTACACAGAGTCCAATGCACAAGCTCGGAATTCGCCAACAAGCATATGCACTTGCAAATGGACGCAGTGCACAGGGGTTTGGGTTACGCAGCCCCCACGAGGGATACTGGCCTCAAACTCGGTGAGAGGGCAGATCCACCTCAGGGACCCACCTCCTGTGTTGCTGAAATCTTCGGAGTCCGCAGGAGCTCAGGAGCAGCTACTGGTCAGTTGCGCTTTAGGTCCCTGCAAAGCAGGGGAGTGACTCCTTCACTCCAAGGGAGATTCTTCTGTTGTCTTAAGTGCCCCACAGGTCCTACACGGAGCCTGTATGGAGTCACGGCACAAACTAAGCTTTGGACGGAAAGGGAACAAAGTCCAGCCCAGCCGAGGTCCAGCGAAGTCCAGGTGTCCAGACGGTCGAAGGTTTAGTGGTTTCTTCTTTGTAGAATCTTGTCCACGTAAAATCCAATGTCCTGTAGCCAGGTAACCCATTTTATACCCACGGGAGAGGGATAGACAGATTCAGGGGACCCTCCTAGGGGAGGGGCAGGACAGAGGGGTGGCTACACCCATGTCCTTTGTCCGGTTTCGCACCAGAGCGGGAGCCAACGGCTCCCAGAACTGGTTTGAGCTGGACTATGCACAGGGACACCAAATGTGCCCCCAGTGCAGACTTTCAGGCACTCTCAGAGTGCACCCACCCAACCCCAATACACTAAACCCTGTCTGGGAGGTGGTTACACCTCCCTGTGACAGGATGCCTATTGTGCTGCCTTCCTCTGCTCGAGCTTCGCTCAGCAGCAGGAGGGCAGGAATGTGTCTCTGGTCGGCAGCATCCATTTTGTGCTGACGGGGTCGAGAAGGATGGCACCGGATAGACCAGTGACCCCACGAAGCTCGCTTCAGAAGGGTGGAATCATACCTCCCACACCGGTTACCGGTGTGGGGGTATGATTCCAAGGTGTTTGATACCAAACACGATATGTTTCTATGCAGCCGTTTTCGAGATAGCATTTACCGCAAGGTTATAATGCACCTCTACCTATATGTCCGGCTGAGTAACAGACAACCCGGGAGAATGGTCTCCGAAGGCTGCAGAGAGGCTCTGCTCATGCAGGGGCACCCTCTCACATAAAACCCAGCACCCTGCCTTCAGGATTGATAAGGCCTGCTATAGTGGTGACTTATACGTTTTAAGTGTAGTGACCTAAAGATATAGTGAACCTATATCTAAAGTAAGTGGTGCAAGCGCCATCTTACACATGCTGCTGTAGCAGACCTAGAGTTCCATTTTGCATGGCCTCTCATGGGTGGCATAATACATGCTTCAGCCCATGGGATGCCTCTGGGGTACCTATGCCCTGGGTATATGGGTACCATATACTAGGGACTTATAAGGGTACCCCAGTATCCAATCTGGAGTGTAGCAAAGTACATGTATGCCAATTTAAGGGAGAAAGCAGATAGACTGGGGTCCTGATTAGCAGGATCCCAGTCAGACTAGTCAAAAACAGTGAGACATCAAGCAAAAAAGTGGGGGTAACCATAAGAAGCAGATCCTACTTTCCTACACAACCCCCCCCCCCAAACGAAAGGACATTAAACTAACCTTGACCAGTTGAGTCTTCATGTTCTAAGTGGAAATATCTGGAGAGTCCATCTGCATTGGCATGGTTGCTCCCAGGTCTATGTTCCCCTGTATAGTCCATCCCCTGTAGGGAAATGGACCACCTCAAAAGTTTGGGGTTTTCACCCTTCATCTGTTTAAGCCATAAGAGGGGCTTATGGTCTGTCTGAACAATGAAGTGAGTGCCAAACAAGTATGGCCTCAGCTTCTTCAAGGCCCAAACCACAGCAAAGGCTTCCCTCTCAATAGCTGACCAACGTTTCTCTCTGGGGGTCAGCCTTCTGCTAATAAAAGCTACTGGCTGATCCTGACCCTCTTCATTCAGTTGTGATAACACAGCCCCTACCCCCAATTCAGATGCATCAGTTTGAACAATGAACTGTTTGGAATAGTCAGGACTTTACAGAATGGGAGCCGTGCACATGGCCTGCTTAAGGTCATCAAATGCCTTTTGACAGCTAACTGTCCACTGAACTTTCTTAGGCATTCTTTTGGAAGTTAAGTCATTTAAAGGGGTCACTATGGATCCATATCCTTTGACAAACCTCCTATAGTACCCAGTCAGACCCAAGAAAGCTCTGACCTGAGTCTGGGTAGTTGGAGCAACCCATTCCATTATGGTCTGGATTTTGCTCTGTAATGGTTGAACCTGGCCTCCACCCACATGGTGGCCTAGGTACACAACCTTACTCTGCCCTATCTGGCACTTAGTGGCCTTGATAGTGAGGCCTGCTTTTTGCAGGGCCTCCAAATCATTTCTCAGGTGGACCAGGTGATCCTCCCAGGTGGAGCTAAAGACAGCAATATCATTCAGATAAGCTGCACTATAGGCTTCAGGCCTGTGAGAACTTTATTCACCAACCTTTGAAAAGTGGCAGGTGCATTCTTCAAACCAAAGGGCATTACAACAAATTGATAGTGCCCACTAGGGGTTGAGAATGCTGTTTTGGGCTTAGCATCCTCAGCTAGTCTGATTTGTCAGTAGCCAGCTGTGATGTCAAATGTACTCAGAAACTTGGCTGAGGCCAAAGTATCTATAAGTTAATCTGCCCTTGGAATAGGATGAGCATCCGTCCTAGTGACTGCATTGAACCCCCTGTAGTCCACACAAAACCTCATTTCTCTTTTACCACCCTGGGTGTGAGGTTTGGGTACCAGGACCACTGGACTAGCCCAAGGGCTATCTGAGGATTCAATTACTCCCACTTCCAACATCTTTTGGACCTCAGTCCTGATGCAGTCCCTGACATGGTCAGGTTGTCTGTAAATGTTGTTCTTTACAGGTAAGCTCTCCCCTGTGTCCACTTCATGGGTACACCAGGTGGTCTGACTGGGAGTCAGTGAGAACATGTGTCTGTACTGATTGAGGACTTTCCTGCAATCAGTCTGTTGCTGTTCAGTGAGGCTGCCTGCCAAGGCTACACCATCTACTGAACCATCATCAGGGTTCTGTGAGAGGAGGTCAGGGAGTGGGTCACTCTTCCTCCTGTCCCTCATCAGTAGCCATGAGCAAGCCCATGTCTGCCCTGTCAACATATGGCTTGAGCCTGTTCACATGGAGCACCCTGTGGGGGCTCCTGGGAGTTCCAAGGTCCACCAGGTAGGTAACCTCTCCCTTTTGCTCAAGTATGGTATGGGGCCCACTCCACTTATCTTGAAGAGCTGCTGGGGCCACAGGCGCCAGCACCCATACCTTCTGTCCTGGCTGGTACACAGTCAAAACAGCCTTTTGGTCATGCCAGGCTTTCTGTAATTCCTGGCTAGCCTCAGGGTTTTTGGATGCCTTCTTCATGTACTCAGCCATCCTTGAGCGGAGACCAAGTACGTCCTGTTTAGGTGGTTTGAGAGGTAACTCCCTTCCCTCCTTCACTAGACACAATGGTCCCCTAACTGGGTGTCCAAACAGAAGTTCAAAAGGGCTGTAACCAACCCCCTTCTGAGGAACCTCTCTGTAGGCGAACAGAAGGCAGGGCAACAGGACATCCCATCTTCGCCTAAGCTTTTCAGGGAGGCCCATGATCATGCCCTTCAGGGTTTGGTTGAATCTTTCAACTAACCCATTGCATTTGGGTGATGGGGTGTGTTGAATTTGTAATTCACTCCACACTCCTTCCACATAGCAGTTATGTAACTTGACATGAAGTTTGCATCTCTGTCAGTTAAGACCTCCTTAGGGAAACCCACTCTGGAAAAAATTCACAGGATGGCCCTGGCCACCACAGGAGCTGTGGTGGTTCTAAAGGGTATTGCCTCTGGATACCTAGTGGCATGGTCCACCACCACTAGTATGAATCTGTGCCCAGATGCAGTTGGAGGATCCATGGGACCAACAATGTCAATCCCAACCCTCTCAAAGGGAACCCCCACCACAGGTAGTGGTATCAGGGGGGCCTTTGTGGTACCACCTGCCTTACCACTGGCTTGACAGGTGATACAGGAGCGACAAAACTCCTTTGTGTCCTCTGACATGTGAGGCCAGTGAAAGTGAGGAACAATCCTGTCCCAGGTCTTACTTTGGCCTAAGTGTCCCGCTAAAGGGATATCATGTGCCAGTGATAATAGGAAACCCCTAAACTTCAGAGGTATGACCAGCCTCCTGGTGGCCCCAGGCTTGGGGTCTCTACCCTCTGAGTAAAGGAGTCCATCCTCCCAATAGATCCTGTGGGACCCACTGGCACTCCCAGCAGCCTCAGCAGCAGCTTGCTGTTAGAGGGGTTCAAGAGAGGGGCAGCTGTGCTGCTCCAGGCTCAGAACTGCCCTGGAAAGGCCCCCTGTCCCCAAGAACTCAACCTGATCAGGTTCAAGTTCCTCTGAGACAGTTCCTTCACAGGGACTGGGATCATCTTCCTCAGGAGACTGATCCTCACCCTGAGGCTGGGGAGAAGACACTGCCTTACCCCTACTGCTCCTTCTCTTGGAAGGCACCTGGTCCATTTTTCCAGGATCCAGGGCCTGTTCAGTGGAAGACATTTTTGCCTGTGACCTGGTCACAGCAAACAGATCTGCAGAGATGTCCAACATTGCTGCATGTGTCCTGAGTTCCACCTCAGCCCAGGCTGAAGTTTCCAAATCATTGCCCAATAAGCATTCCACAGGGAGGTTTGAGGTAACCACAACCTTCTTAGGGCCAGTTACCCCTCCCCATCTGAAATTCACAACTGCCAAAGAATGGTCTGTCCTGACATTGCTTGCATTGGTCACTTGGTACATCTCACCAAGTATGATCTGATCAGGTCTCACGAGATCCATTGACACTGGCTCCTGTGTCCCTGTAGGCCATGGCATCCTGTCTATTTATTAAAGGCTGTTGCCTGTATTTGCCCAGGTTACTGGGACTGACAAATAAGGGGGCACTATCCCTGCCTCCATCACAGACTAGAACAGCGTGAGCTGTAGTTCTGACTAGGTCAGAACCCATCTCAGTTCCCAGGGTCAACCCTACTATACCCTTGTTCCCTGTACCACCACTTGTAGCTGCACTAGGGGGAACAGTTGCCTTAGGGGCAGTGGTGTTGGTAGGAGGATCCTTGGCTCTGGCACAATTGGCATCCCTAGGCCAATGTGTCTTTTCCTTACACAGGTAACACCAAGGCTTCTTTCTGCCTTTTCCCTTGTTAGATTGTGAACCACTTTCAGATGCAGGTTTTTGGGGCCCTGAAGAATACTTCTGGTCTTTACCCTTCTCCCCACACTTATCTGCTGGTTTAGCATCTTGCTTCTTTTGGTCACCACCTTGGTTCTGAGTTTTCTGCTTCACCCTGGTTCTGACCCATCTATCTGCCTTCTTTCCCAATTCTTGGGGAGAGGTCAGATCAGAGTCCACCAGGTACTGATGCAACAACTGATTTTGGCAATTATTAAGGATCTGCTCCCTCATAATTAAACTGTACAATCCCTTGAAATCATTCACTTTACTGCCAAGTAACCAGCCTTCCAGAGCCTTAGCACAATCTACAAAGTCTACCCAGTCCTGAGTCTGTGCTTTCTGGGTGTCTCTGAACTTAATCCTGTATTGTTCAGTGGTTAAGCCAAACCCATCAATGCGAGCACTCTTCAGGACTGAATAATTGTCAGCATCCTCTTCTCTAACAGTGAGGAGCTTATCTCTACCTTTGTCAGCAAAGGAGAGCCACAAGATAGCTGCCCACTGCTCTTGAGGGACCCTCTGTACTTTACAGGCCCTCTCCAAAGCAGTTATCCATTTGTGGATGTCATCCCCACCATGGTTGGGAGGGACTATCTTGCTCAGGTTCCTATGGTCATAAGTATAATCCTTAACCCTAGGGACATTGTTGCTGCCACCATGGGACTCTAGTCCCAATCTCTTTGTAGCCCTCTGGAGCTCTAGGGATTTCCTGTCTAGGGCCAATTGCTCTTTCTTGAGCCTGAGCTTGACTTTCTCAAGCTCTAGAAATTAGCACTATCTATCATAAGAGGATTCCCTCTTATTGGATATGGAAGTCCCTACAGAAGTTCCTGAGTGTCGAGATTCTACAGAGGGAGATCTGGATCTCCTAGGTAAACTCTGTACTCTTCCTGGTGGAGTAAAGAGAGTGCCACTGGGGCCTTCTCCCCCACCTAATGGAAGATCTATGTTGTCCAGGTTGGAATCATCTTGATCCCCCTGGTCAGGGTTTGTGTCCAGGTCAAAGAAGGTTTCACTTCCTGGCCTTTCCTCATTCCCTGCACCACCCACTCTATCTACCTCATCAGACCCTGGGGTCTTCCTAAGATCATCTAAGAGTAACACCTCAATGAGACGTTGGGTGTTTGCATTTCTCCATGTCCTCAACTTCCTAGACACACACATGGCTTTCAATTCCTGGAATGAGAGGCCATTGTACCTAGTTGGCATGAGAGCCACTGTGCTTCTCCTCTAGAAGACATAATAGTGTTATGTGGTGTAGGCACCTACCTAACCTAGTGGAGACTAAATTTCTCTTGAGTTGGAGAAAGGGTGTGCTAGACCCTTGACTTGCCCAACTCCAAGTTCAGTAGAACTTACTTATTCAAATCTTGAAGTATTATATGTGCCTAATACTTTTAGTGGTTTTCAGTTAATCACTCAAATGAGGTTTATCTGGTAAAACAATAGCAAGCTTGAATCCCACCGCTGCACACCAATGTGAGAAGGTGGCTTGGTATATGCTGTCCACTAGTTAAAGTGGGCACCTTGTACCAATCCACACGACCCTTATGATCTATGAGGTCAAAGATAACCTTTATGAAAGCTACCCTAGTGGTAGCTATGGAGAGCAGCCTTCAGGCTTAATCTTGAAGGAATGTAAAGCAGCTTGTTTTACCAGAATATCACCTCCTGAATGACTAAATGAAGGAGAACCACACAGATAGTTATATAAAAATATGTATTTATTAATATAACACTCTCTACTACCCTCTGCACGAGGATAGAACACAAAGCACACAATACTGGATCAATAGAACAGTTGTAAGTAGCACAATACACAGCGGGCTCCAGGGGAAACCAGAACCATATACTAAAACAGTGGTATAACAATTACGACTTGACTAGACAAAGTGCCTTGTGCACGTAGAATCGCTGGGACCCCAAGGAACCACCCAAGGTGATGACACAGGAGACCCACGGAGTACGGGTGCAGTGAGAAAACACGACCGCGTGTTCCGTACAACTCTATGGGAAAGTCGCGGTTGCAAAGTTAAAGATCTGAAAGAGACACGTTAGTGACAGATTCCTTACCTTAGAATATCCCCAGGCGTCAGGCTGGATCCGGAAAGTTTTTTGCGTAGCAGTACCCTTGCGCGTCGGTAGGCGGCGTCGTGCGGCTCCGCGTCCGTCGTCGGCGTCGTGATCGCCGGGATGACGTCGCGGGCAGTACTTAGGCGCCGCCCCTGCGGCGCTGGCGTCAGTTCTTCTTTTCCGCGCCAGTAAGCGCAGATCCGGGAAGAGCAGTGCCCTAGTCACTTTTTGACTATCTTTTGTGAAATTTTCACTGTTCTCTTCAACGAGTCTTCACGACTCCTAAGGTGTCGTAGGGATGCCCGGCTTTAAGCCCTGCGAGGTATGTGGTCGTATGATGTCCATCACGGACCCCCACCTCGAGTGTCTCTTCTGCCTCGGCCGAGGCCACGACACGAGTCGTGCCCTGACTGCCGGAAGCTTCATCCGGAGGCTTTGCGAGGCGGTCTCGAGCTCCTTGAAGTCCGGCCAGTCGGCTCCAGCGCCGCAGCAAGCCCCGGTCCCGGAGAGGTCGAGGGCCGGACGCGGAGTCCCCGCCGTTCGTCGGAATCCAAGTCTTCGCGCTCCTCCGGTAAGTCGAAGCACAAGAAGTCTAGCGGCGTCATCGCTCTAAGACTTCGCCTCGCCCGATCGCGCGACTCGGCTGAGGTCCCTGTCGGCACCGTCCCGCCCCGCGGCCCCGGACGTGCCTGTCGAGTTGCCCCCGCATTACCCGTCCTTCCCGGGTTCGGGGCGACTCCGGCCAGCTACAGAAATTCCTGTCGGCCATGGCCCGCCTCTTCGGGCCTCAAGGTCCCTCCGGTGCGCCTTCGGGCCGCGGGTCAGATGGGGTTGCTCCGGCGTCGCCGTCGACTCCCGGTCCCGGCGTCGCCTGTCCCACCAGCCTTCGTCCCGGCCTCGGCTCCGGCCCGGCCTCGACCCGGTTCCGGTGGTGCCGCAACCTCCATCGGCGCCGGTTGACCTAACCACGCCTCCGCCGGCGCCGATGTCCCCGGTGCCGTTCCGGCGCCGTCCGGGGCTCCGGGCGGCGTCGTTCCCGGTTCTCCCGGGTCCGGACATGGAGCCGGACCGGCGTCGCCCGACGCCGGTTCCGGCGCCGATGAGGCCTTGGGTCCCTTATGTCCCTCCTCCTCCATCTTTTCAACCTGAGGAGGACCAGGAGAGCTGGGAGGGGTCTGGCGACCCTCTCACACAACAGTGCGAGTTTGACCCGGACTGGGTTGAGGAACTTGGGGATGCCAGTGGGCTGGATACCTCCCCGACTCTGGCATGCTGTCTCCTCCCGTGGCAACGGAGGAGGGGCTAATTTTGCAGCGGTGTTGCGTGGAGCTGCTGGAGCCTTAAATCTCCAGTTGCCTACAGTGGCCGTCAGGACTAACCTCCTGACTGAAGTGCTTCAGCCGGCGGCCTCCTCTTCGGAGCCTGTGCTGCCGTTCAACGATGCACTCACTGACGTTCTTTTGGGTGCCTGGTCCAAACCCACCACAGGGGCTCCTGTGGATAGGAACGTGGCCCGGCGTCATCGCCCGGCTCCGGGCGACCCCTGTTTCTCTCCCAACACCCCACCCCTGAGAGCTTGGTTGTCCAAGCCTCTGCCTCCCAAACAGCCTTCCCTACCGCCCCTCCCGGATAGGGAATCCAAGCGCCTGGATCACTTTGGGAAGAAGGCTTTCTCTTCCTCCAGTGCTGGCTTGCGGTCTGTTAATACCGCTTGCCTCTTGGGCCGATACACCCACTCCCTGTGGGATTCGGTGGCTGATGTTTTGCCGCAGTGTTCTGAGGAGGTCCAGACACTGCTTACCCGCTATTGCGGAAGGGCGTGATGCGGCTAAGTATACCATCCGCTGTGGCCTTGATACCGCCCGACTCGCTGGGCAGATCGCTTGCAACGACGGTGGCGCTGCGTCGCCACGCCTGGCTGAGAACCACTGGTTTTCAGGGGATGTCCAGAATACTCTCATGGACATGCCCTTTGATGGAGTCGGTCTCTTTGGTTCAAGGCGGACCATGCGCTGGAGCGTTTCAAGGATTCACGGGCTACTGCTAAGTCCCTGGGCCTTGCTGTTGTGCGCCCTCCGCAAACGTCTGCTTTTCGCCCCTTTCGTGGCCACGGAAGGGCGCCCAGTCACGTCCACAGCCCGGCCAGCGGCCCGCGCAGCAAGCGCCTTCGCGTGGCCGAGGGCGTGGATACCGCCGTGGCGGTTCGGGCAACTCAGCGTGCGGGTCAGGCCACCACCTCCAACCCGTCCGCGGCCTCCAAGCCCTCCTAGTCCCTCCTTTCAGGTGCACAGCACGCCAGTCGAGGGCAGGGTCCGCCATCACCTTCACCACTGGCGTCCCATCACCTCGGACAAGTGGGTCTTGGACATTGTCCGAAGGGCTACTCCCTCCCCTTCGAGACCACCCCCAGCCATGCCACCTCAATTCCACCGCATGTCAGGGGATCACTTGGTGCTTCTACAGAAGGAAGTCACGGCCCTCTTGGCCAAGAGGGCCATCGAGCATGTTCCGACCCCAGAAGTAGGGCGTGGTTGCTACTCCCACTACTTTCTGGTGCCCAAAAGGACAAGGAGGACATGCGTCCTATCTTGGACCTCCCGGAACGTCAATCGCTTCCTCCGGAAGGAGAAGTTCAAGATGCTCACCCTAGCTCAGGTCTTGACTGCCCTCGACCCGGAGACTGGTTGGTAGCGTTGGACTTGCAGGACGCCTATTTCCACATCCCCGTCCTGCCGGCCCACCGGCGTTACCTTCGGTTCACGGTAGGCCTCGAGCATTTTCAGTTCACCGTGCTCCCCTTTGGCCTTACCAGTGCCCCTCGGGTGTTCACGAAAGTGATGGCGGTGGTCGCAGCTCATCTGCGCCGGGCAGGGGTTTCAGTCTTCCCCTACCTCGGCGACTGGCTGCTGAAGGCGGGCTCGTCCCAGGCAGTTGTCTCCCACCTCCAGACTACGGCCGAACTCCTGCACTCGCTGGGGTTCTCCATCAATGTGCCAAAGTCGCATCTGATTCCTTCTCCACAGCTCCTTTTCATCGGAGCAGTTCTGGACACGACGCAGTTTCGGGCCTATCCTCCCGAGCGGCGAGTCCGGGATATTCAGGCTATGATTCCGATCTTTCAGCCCTTATCCTGGGTTTCGGTACGGATGACCCTGAGGCTGCTGGGCCTCATGGCCTCCTGCATCCTGCTGGTCACTCATGCCAGATGGCATATGCGGGCTCTGCAGTGGGACCTGAAGTTCCAGTGGGCGCAGCACCAGGGCGACCTGTCCGATCACGTCCAGATCTCGGAGGGGACTGCAAAACAGTTGCAGTGGTGGCTCTCGAACCGGCAATGGGTCATGGGCAGATCCCTCTCCCTTCCCCAGCCAGAGCACACAGTTGTGACGGACGCGTCCCTTCTGGGATGGGGCGGTCACATGGGAGAAGCGGAGATCAGAGGCCTCTGGTCTCCGGCGGAGTCCCGGCTCCATATCAACCTTCTGGAGCTCCGGGCGATCCGACTTGCACTCAAGGCATTCCTTCCCTCTGTCAAAGGGAAGGTAGTGCAGGTGTTCACAGACAACACCACTGCCATGTGGTACTGCAACAAACAAGGCGGGGTGGGGTCGTGGACCCTTTGTCAGGAGGCTCTGCGCCTCTGGACATGGCTGGAACACCAGGGCATGTTCCTGGTGGTTCAACACCTGGCAGGTTCCCTGAACGCCAGGGCGGACGAACTCAGCCGCAGGTGCATGATGGATCACGAATGGCGTCTTCACTCGGAAGTGGCGCAAGGACTCTTTCTACAGTGGGGAGAGCCTTGGTTAGATCTATTCGCCACCGAAGAGAACGCGCAATGTCATCAGTTCTGCGCGTTGGAATTTCCAGGCGGCACTCGCTCGGCGGCAGCTTTTCGTCACGAGTGGAGTTGCGGTCTATTGTACGCCTTTCCGCCTATACCACTTCTACCCAGAGTGTTGAAGAAGATTCGGCACGACCGGGCCCAAGTCATTCTTGTGGCTCCGGACTGGGCTCGAAGAGTTTGGTATCCCGAGCTACTCAATATGAGCGTAGATCCCCGATCCGTCTGCCTCTTCGGGAGGATCTTCTGTCGCAGCAGCAGGGGACGGTCCTCCACCCGAACCTGTCCAGTCTACACCTGCTTGCGTGGAGATTGAGCGGCGGCAGTTGATTCCTTCGACTTGCCTCCCGAAGTTTGTGATGTGATTCTGGCAGCCAGGCGTCCCTCCACTAAGGTGGTATACGCCTGCAGGTGGAACAAATTTGTGGCATGGTGCACAGCAAAGGCTGTGGATCCCCTTTCTGCCCCTCTTTCTGAGGTCCTTCTGTTCCTTCTCTCTCTGGCCCAACAGGGTTCTGCCCTGGGTACCATCAAGGGTTATCTTTGTGCTATCTCGGCCTTCCTCAGGCTCCCTGATCAGCCCTCCCTTTTCAAGTCCCCTGTTGTTAACAGGTTCTTAAAGGCATTACTCACCTCTTCCCTCCTGTTCCGTTTGTGATGCCTCAGTGGGACTTAAACTTGGTTCTTACCTTTTTAATGTGCGCTCCCTTTGAGCCTCTACATAACTGTCCTCTTCGTCTTCTGACTCTGAAGACAGCCTTTCTGGTGGCCATCACCTCCGCTCGGCGGGTGAGTGAGCTCCAGGCTCTATCTTGCAAACCTCCCTTTCTGTCTGTTCATCCAGACAAGGTTGTTCTTCGGACGCGTCCGTCCTTCTTGCCAAAGGTGGTTACTGCTTTCCACATTGGGCAGACCATCACTTTGCCCACCTTCTTTCCGCCTCCGCATCCTTCCAGAGAGGAAGAGAGGCTCCACCGTCTGGACCCAAAGCGTGCGCTCTCCTTCTATATTGACCGCACAAAACACTTCCGGGTGGATGACCAGCTCTTTATTGGCTACGTGGGCGCCAAAAGGTCGGGCGGTGCACAAGAGGACCATCTCCCGCTGGGTTACCTTGTGCATCAAGACCTGCTATTCTTTGGCTAAAAGGAGCCTCCTGTTGGGCTGCGTGCCCATTCCACCAGGGCAGCGGCTGCTACCACGGCCTTGGGCCGCGGTGTTCCGCTGCCGGTTATCTGTCAGGCAGCTACGTGGGCCTCGCTGCACACGTTTACAAAGCATTACTGCCTTGACAGTCAGGTCCGGAGGGACGGCTTCTTTGGCCGTTCTGTCCTCCAGGACTTCCTTGTCTGATCTTTGTTCGCAGACCCACCACCGGGGTTGGTATTGCTGGGGTATCTATTCTAAGGTAAGGAATCTGTCACTAACGTGTCTCTTTCAGATGCACAAGTTACTAACTTGTGTAACGATATATCTGTAAGAGACAGTAGTTAGTGACAGATTCCTACCGCCCACCATCCTCCCGTTCTGCGAACTGATTTCTAGGGTTAAGGACATCCCTTTCAGGGCCCTAGTATTTTTCAGACACCTATGTCAGCTTCTTGCATGGCTCTGCGTTCCTGGCGCGGAAAGTCGTGTACAGAACTGGCGTCAGCGCGCAGAGGCGGCGCCTAAGTACTGCCCGCGACGTCATCCCGGCGATCACGACGCCGGCGACGGACGCGGAGCCGCACGACGCCGCCTACCGGCAGCGCAAGGAGTACTGCTACGCAAAAAACTTTCCGGATCCAGCCTGACGCCTGGGGATATTCTAAGGTAAGGAATCTGTCACTAACTACTGTCTCTTACAGATATATCGTTACACAAGTTAGTAACTTGTGCTTTAAGGACCCTTCTAGGAGGACTTCGAGCAAACCCCTCGGAACTTAAGAGTTTAAAGAGCCACCCCACCCGTGGATACCGTAGTATCGGAGTTACCTAACCCAGGGAAGCCGGGTGCATAGGTCTGAAGTGGCGTTGGAAACTCTTGTCGTTCTCTATGTAAGGAAAGAAAGAAGTACTGCTGCCGTGAAGGTGAAAAGGGTCCAGTGGAATCCAAGCCTGGATTTTGGATGGAAGGAACCTGAAAGCAGAGGGGACAGAGTCTGGGTCACTCCAGAGTGACCCGGGGCTCAGGAGACGAATGCCCACCGATGTCGGGTGCTTCAGGTGCGAAGAAAGGATGCTTGACTCTGCAGCCACGAGGACCGGGAGACGTCGAGGACAACCTGGAGCCGGAGGTGAGCTGTCCCACGAAGGATGTCGAGTGCTGAGGGGTCGGTGTCCGGCGGGAGCACCAACAAGCCTTGGCAACAGCAACCCACGCAGGAAGGACAAACAGGTTACGGTGTGGACCAGCAAGGTCCAGGGGACTCTCCAAGCAATGGAGAGTCAGGGCACGTCTGGAGCAACCAGGAAAGCCCAAGAACAATCAAGATGACCCTCAGGGGGACCCACAAGCCGAAGGACCAGGAGTCTCAAGGGGACCTCGAGCAAGTCTGCAAAGGACAAGCCCACGGAGCACACGGTGCGAGGAGGCCAAAGTTCTTTGGTGCAAATACTGCTCAGGGTCAGGACTACACGGAGTCCAATGCACAAGCTCGGGAATCGCCAACAAGCATATGCACTTGCAAATAGACGCCGTGCACAGGGGTTCGGGTTACGCAGCCCCCACGAGGGATACTGGCCTCAAACTCGGTGAGAGGGCAGATCCACCTCAGGGACCTTCAGGAACCTACCTCCTGTGTTGCTGAAATCTTCGGAGTCCGCAGGAGCTCAAGAGCAGCTACTGGTCAGTTGCGCTTTAGATGCCTGCGAAGCAGGGGAGTGACTCCTTCACTCCAAGGGAGATTCTTCTGTTGTCTTAAGTACCCCACAGGTCCTGCATGGAGCCTGTATGGAGTCATGGCACAAACTAAGCTTTGGATGGAAAGGGGAACGAAGTCCAGCCCAGTCGAGGTCCAGCGAAGTCCAGGTGTCCAGACGGTCGAAGGTTTAGTGGTTTCTTCTTTGTAGAATCTTGTCCACATAAAATCCAATGTCCTGTAGCCAGGTAACCCATTTTATACCCACGGGAGAGGGATGGACAGATTCAGAGGACCCTCCTAGGGGATGGGCAGGACAGAGGGGTAGCTACACCCATGTCCTTTGTCCAGTTTTGCGCCAGAGCAGGAGCCAACGGCTCCCAGAACTGGCTTGAGCTGGACTATGCACAGGGACACCAAATGTGCCCCCAGTGCAGACTTTCAGGCACTCTCAGAGTGCACCCACCCAGCCCCAATACACTAAACCCTGTCTGGGAGGTGGTCACACCTCCCTGTGACAGGATGCCTATTGTGCTGCCTTCCTCTGCTCGAGCTTGGCTCAGCAGCAGGAGTGCAGAAATGTGTCTCTGGCTGGCAGCATCCAATTTGTGCTGTCCGGGTCGAGAAGGCTGGTACTGGGTAGACCGGTGACCCCAGGAAGCTCGCTTCTGAAGGGTGGAATCATACCTCCCACACCAGTTACTGGTGTGGAGGTATGATTCCAAGGTGTTTTATACCAAACACGATATGTTTCTATGCAGCCGTTTTCGAGATAGCATTTACCGCGAGGTTATAATGCACCTCTACCTATATGTCCGGCTGAGTCACAGACAACCCGGGAGAATGGTCTCCGAAGGCTGCAGAGAGGCTCTGCTCATGCAGGGGCACCCTCTCACATAAAACCCAGCACCCTGCCTTCAGGATTGATAAGGCCTGCTATAGGGGTGACATAAGTTTTAAGTGTAGTGACCTATAGATATAGTGAACCTGTATCTAAAGTAAGTGGTGCAAGCACCATCTTACACAGGCTGCTGTAGCAGACTTAGAGGTTCATTTTGCATGGCCTCTCATGAGTGGCATAATACATGCTTCAGCCCGTGGAAGGCCTCTGGGGTACCTATGCCCTGGGTACATGGGTACCATATACTAGGGCCTTATAAGGGTACCCCAGTATCCAATCTGGAGTGTACCAAAGTACATGTATGCCAATTTAAGGGAGAAAGCAGATAGACTGGGGTCCTGATTAGCAGGATCCCAGTCAGACTAGTCAAAAACAGTGAGACATCAAGCAAAAAAGTGGGGGTAACCATAAGAAGCAGATCCTACTTTCCTGTACTCCACACACGTTCTCGAAGTGCATGGCTGTCGTAGTAGCAGCAGCCTTACGAAGGATAAGCATATTCGTCTAGCCATACCTAGACGACTGGCTGGTAAAAAGCTCCTCTCCAGATCAAGCAAAGAAACATTACCATGTTTATATCGAGACCCTCCAATCTTTAGGTCTCCAGGTCAATGCCAAAAAATCCATCCAGATTCCAACCCAAAGGCTGCTCTACCTAGGGGCAATCCTGGACACAAAAATTGTAAATGCGTGTCCTTCGGAGGAGAGACTCGTCAAATGCTCAGTAGTGTGCCAACCTCCTTCACACACCGCACCCATCAGCCAGACAGATGGCGTCGCTCCTGGGTCAATGTCCAAATGCATATTCCTTGTTCCCAATGCCAAGCTCCACATGAGACCGCTTCACCAGATCCTGGAGGATCAATGGAATCAATTCACAGACCATTGGGACAACAATCTTACCTTGTCACAAGCTGCAACACGTTCGCTACTGTGGTGGTCTCACCAACAAAATCTGCTCATTTGTGTCCCATTTCACCAGGACACTCTGACGCAAACGCTCACAACAGATGCGTCTCTCCGGGGCTGTGGGGCTCACATGGGTGCCCTACAGACACAGAGCCTGTGGTCGACCAAGGAACAGCTATACCATACCATATCAACATGCTGGAGCTGCAGGCTGTCCATCTAGTCCTCAAGATCTTTTATCCTTCCATTCAAATCAACGCTCTCCTGGTCCAAACGCACAACACAACCACGATACACTATCTAAACAAGCAAAGGAGCACTCGCTCTCGCCCCCTATTCATGGGAGCGCAGGCCATCTGGAACTGGCTCATTGCGAGGAAGTTGACAATCGGGCAGGAAGATGTAATATTATCCAAGCTTCTCCATTTAGCAAAATCAGGCCTGCAATTCTCATCCATTAAGGTACATCTTGTAGCCACAACTGCTTACAGAAAGTCCCCTACACAAAGGTACTTCTTCCAGATTCCTGTAGTGAAGGATTTCTTAGAGGGATTGAAGAAGGTGTTCCCACCAGTACACTCTCCTTCTCCCCCTTGGGAACTAAATGTGGTTCTTTCAAAGCTCATGGGGCCCCCGCTCGAGCCCATATATAAGGCAACCCTACAACACCTTACCTGGAAAGCTGCTTTTCTGGTAGCTATCACTTCGGCATACAGAGTCCGCGAGATTCAGTCTGTCGGCGCCAAAGAGCCTTACACAGTGTTTAATGCTAACAGGGTAGTGATGAAGACTCATCTTAATTTCCTCCCCAAAGTAGTGTCTGATTTCCACATTACCCAAACAATTTCACTCCCTACGTTCTTTCCAACCCCTTCCACACCAGTGGAAAGAGCGTTACACTCTTTCGATCTTAAGAGAGTTTTGAAATTCTATTTAGATAAGACCAAAACCATCAGACAATCTGACCGTCTGTTTGTTAATTATGGCCCTATGAGGTCAGGCATCCCTTCCTCTAAGCAGTCCATTTCTAAGTGGATAGTTTCTTGTACCCTTTTCAGCAACCAAACAATTACCTGCCAGACCCAAAGCCCACTCTACAAGGGGCAAGGCGGCAACAGCAGCCCCCCTAAGGAATGTTTTCATCTCCGAAATCTGCAAAGCGGCTACATTGAGATCGGTGCATACTTTCACAAGGCATTACTGTCTAGATTCAGACACTAAGACAGGTACCCAAGTAGGGCAGGCCTCCTTAAGAAATCTATTTAAATGATGATGACAACTGCTTGTGATTGTTCCTGACTCGTCCGCAGGGGTGTGGGATGGGCTTGCTACTCTATTCAGTGATTATGACTGTTGATGAGACTCCCCTGGAAGAGAACGATACGTTGCTTACCTGTAATCATAGTTCTCTTTCAGGGGAATCCTCCTCGAAGTCATAAGCAACCCACCCACCTCCCCGGAAGAGTCTTGCACACAACAGTTCATACATGGCTGTGTTGTGTTCTTCATGTCACCGTAAAAAAGCTCTGACTTTACTGTCATATTTGGGGCATGATGGGATACAGGTGGACCTGGAGGTCTTAAAGGTACAGTTCCAGTATTCACTTATTATGCTTTTAACACAGCCTATTGGCTAACAATGCCTTTGCATTCCCTTGCAATTTTATCTGGATCTGGACAACTTTATGCAAGTGGCTACTCAAACATGGAGCCAACATGGGCTCCACCCTGCACTCCAGCAGAAGGGCACACCGTCCTCACGCTCCACTAGGACATTCACGTCCTCACACTCAACTATGACATACACGTCCTCACACTCCACTATGGTATGCACAGATGTACCAGTATAGGGGACATGCAGATTAATGAGGTGGGCCATCATAATCTCTGACTTCTGGCTGCCAAGGCAGAACCAGTCTCACTTCATCCAGTCATGGGCATCCTTCAGACATACAGCCACTTTTCCTGCCTTACCGCCTGCGGTAGATCTGGATGTTGCAAGTCTTCGTGCGGGAGCCAAAGTTGTGCACTTTCAAAATGTTGGGCAATGGCAGATAAATCACCAGATAAGCCGATAAACTCTTGGTACACGCATCAATTGATTAAAACAAATGCAGAGAGGAAGTGACCAACTTTAACTTGCTTTGTATGATTGCTCAGGAAGGTTGTGACCCATGCCAAAGTGATCCATCGCACTCCAGGAATAATTTGTGACTGATGTTGAGTACACAAGAGATGTCCGCTGACGTTGGCACTTGCCCAGTCTCATTATTTCAGACTTCAGAATCTTCCCAGAAATTTAGATGCGTGGCTTCTGATCTGTAGTTTGGGCAGAACCCAGACTGAAATTATCTTAGAAGGTTAGCAGTGTTAGTTCTGACCTGTAGTTTGGGCAGGACCCAGACTGAAAGTCTCTTGGAAGGGTAGCAATGTTAGTTCTGACCTGTAGTGTGGAGAAGGTTAGCAGTGTTGGTTCTGACCTGTAGTGTGGGCAGGACCCAGACTGAAAGTCTGTTATAAGGTTAGCAGTGTTGGCTCTGACTTGTAGTGTGGACGGGATCCAGACTGAAAGTCTCTTAGAAGGTCAGCAGTGCTTTTAAGTGACGTCCCCTGTGGAAAGGTGCCAGTGGGTAAGTAGGTGTACTGGGAGTTGTAGAGGGGTCCCAGATTGTTGGTATTAATGTTGCTGATGTCCAAAGGGTGCATGAATCATTAAAATATGCCAACATCTTACTGGCATCCTGTGTTTCGGCTAGGGTGAACGTAATGACCACAACTTTCTGTGTTCGCTTCACATCTTGGGTGGTGCCAATATGTGAGGTAGCTGGTGCAGTGCATACCCCAGTGGAATCAATGTTGTTTTTTGAAAGAACACTGTAAGGGTTTTGAAGAGTTCATCAGCAGGAACAGGAGCATGCTCTGCAGATCTAATGGGTAAGGCTCTTTTTAGATGTGGTATAGTTTGTTCATTGAAATCTCCGGTGTGCAGGATTGGAAGTGAGCCTTCTTTGCTCTGGCGCACATGCCTATGTAACCTCTTGAGTGAATGTGCACCCTATCTGATAGAGACTTCTACTTGTAGATTCCTTACCTTAGAATTTCCCCCCAGGCGGCATTCTAAATCCAGAGATTTTTCATTAGCCGTACCCCTGCGCATCGTTAGGTGGCATCTGTCGGCTCCGCTTTCGGCGGCGGCGGCGTGTGCGACGGAAATGATGTTGCGGGACCTACATAGACGCCGCTCGGGTGCGCTGATGTCAGTTCTTATCACGAGGATGGGTGGGGTGGTGAATCTACAACTAGAATATGTCTCTACCAGATAAACTGTTACCGAGGGTAAGTAACATGTTCATCTGATAGAGGCTTCTAGTTGTAGATTCCTTACCTTAGAATAGATATCCCAGCAATACCAACCCTGCAGGAGGGTCTGTGAACCAAGATCACACGAGGAAGTCCTGGAGAACAGAACTGCCAAAGAAGCCATCTCTCCGGACTCGGCAGTAGTGTCTGGTAAACGTGTGCAGTGATGCCCACATTGCCGCCTGACAGATATCCAGGATTCAGACTCCGCGTGCTAACGCAGTGGTTGCTGCTTTTGCTCTAGTAGAGTGAGCACTTGACCCCAAAGGATGTTCCTTCTTTGCCAATGTGTAGCACAATTTAATGCAGAGGATGACCCATCGAGAGATGGTCCTTTTCAGAGCTGCCCCACCTTTCTTGGCACCCATATAGCCAATTAAGAGTTGATGGTCCACCAGGAAATCTTTGGTACGATCAAGATTGAAAGACAACACACGTTTTGGGTCCTGCAGTGGAGTCTCAACTCTACCTGGAGGGATGCGGGGCGGGTAAAAGGTGGGCAGGGTGATGGATTGTCCCACATGAAAGGGCGTCACCACTTTAGAGGGGAACATAGCTTTTGTTCGAAGCACCGCTTTATCTGGATGAACAGACAGACAAGGAGGCTTGGAAGACAGAGCCTGGAGCTCGCTAACTCCGCAAGCAGAGGTGATGGCAATTGTGAAATCAGTCTTAAGGGTTAGAAGGCTGAGAGGGCAATTATGAAGAGGCTCGAAGGGAGCACACATAAGAAAAGTCAAAACCAAATTTAAATCCCATTGGTGCATTATGAAAGGAGACAGAGGAAACAAGTGAGTAAGGCCCTTAAGAAACCTATTGACAATGGGAGACTTGAACAAACAGGGTTGAACTGGAAGTGTCAGAAAGGCTGAGATAGCCGAAAGATAACCCTTAAGGGTGCCCAGAGCCCTGCTGGGCCAAAGAAAGTATGTACAACAGAACGTCCGAAAGATGAGCAGAAAGGGGATCAACAGCCTTTGCTGCGCACCATGCCACAAATTTGTTCCATCGACAGGTGTATGCTGTTCTAGTGGCGGGACGCCTGGCTGCTAAGATAACATCACAGACTTCGGAGTGGGAGGTCGAAAGCTGTCAACTGCCGCCGCTCAATCTCCATGCAAGGAGGTGGAGACTGGATAGGTCTGGGTGAAGAACCGTTCCCTGCTGCTGCAACAGAAGATCCTCCCGAAAGGGCAGTCTGATCGAAGGGTCGATGGCCATGCTCAGAAGGTCGGAATACCATACTCTTCGTGCACAATCCGGAGCCACAAGAATGACTTGAGCCCGGTTGTGCTTGATCTTCTTGAGCACTCTTGGCAGAAGGGCTATAGGCGGAAAGGCGTAGCCGAAGATCAACTCGTGACGAAAAGCATCGCCGAGCAAGCGCACCCTTGGAAACTCCAACGCACAATACTGCTGATATTGCGCATTCTCTTTGGAGGCGAACAGATCTAACCAAGTCACTCCCCCCTGCTGAAAGAGACCTTGCGCCACCTCCGGATGGAGACACCATTCGTGATCGACCAGGCACCAACGGCTGAGTTCGTCCGCTCTGGCGTTCAAAGAACCCACCATGTGGTGAACCATCAGGGATATGCCCTGATGTTCCAGCCATGTCCAGAGGCAGAGAACCTCCTGACAAAGGGTCTATCGACCCCACCCCGCCTTGTTTGTTGCAGTACCACATGGCGGTGGTGTTGCCCGTGAACACCTGCACCACTTTCATTTTGGGAGCAGGAAGGAATGCCTTCAGTGCTAGTCTGATCAACGGAGCTCCAAAAGGTTGATATGGAGACCGGACTCCGCCGGAGACCAGACACCTCTGATCTCCACCTCTTCCAGGTGGCTGTCCCATCCCAGGAGTGAGACATCTATCTCCACAGTCAGATCTGGTTGGGGAAGGGAGAGGGATCTGCTTCTGACCAAACCTTGGTTTGTTAGCCACCACTGTGGTTGGTGCGCTGTTCCCTCAGAGATCTGGCCGTAGTCGGAAAGATTTCCTTGATGCTGCACCCACTGGAACTTCAGGTCCCACTGCAGAGCCCGCATATGCCATCAGACATGATCCACCAGCAGGATGCAGGAGGCCATGAGGCCCAGCAGCCTCAGAGTCATTCTCACCAATATCCAGGATAGAGGCTGAAACATCAGTATCATAGCCTGAATATCCCAGACTCGATGCTCGGGAGGATAGGTCCAAAATTGCACTGTGTTCAGAATCGCTCCGATGAAAGGGAGCATTTGAGAAGAAGCCAGGTGTGACTTCGGCATGTTAATAGTGAACCCAAGCGAATGCAGGAGGTCTGCCGTAATCTGGAGGTGGGAGACGACAGCCTGAGGCTAGCCCGCCTTCAACAGCCAGTCATCAAGATAGGGGAAGACTGGTACCCCTGATCTGCGCAGATGAGCTGCGACCACCGCCATCACTTTTGTGAACACCCCAGGGGCACTGGTAAGGCCGAAGGGGAGCACAGTGAATTGAAAGTGCTCGTGGCCCACTGTGAACTGTAAGTAACGTCTGTGGGCAGGCAGGACGGGGATATGGAAATAAGCGTCCTACAAGTCCAAAGCTACCATAGCGTCTCCTGGGTCTATGGCAGACAGGACTTGGGCCAAAGTGAGCATCTTGATCATTTCCTTCTGAAGGAAGAAGTTGAGGGTCCAGAGGTCTAGGATAGGACGCAGGCCTTTGTCCTTTTTGGGCACCAGAAAGTAGCGGGAATAACAACCACATCCTACTTCTGGCATAGGGACCCTCTCTATGGCCCCCTTGGCCAAGAGAACCGTAACTTCTACGCAGAGAAGTGCCAAATGATCTTCCGACATATGGTCCTAGGAGGGTGGCATGGATGGAGGTGTAGTCTCGAAGGGGAGGGAGTAGCCCCTTCGGTCTTTCTGTAGAACCCACCTGTCCGACGTGATGGATTGCCAGCTGAGTAGGTGATGGAGAATCCTGCCTCCGACTGGCCGATGATGGGCCTGAAACATTGGACTAGGAGGGTTTGGAGGCACTGGCAGAGGGGGAAAAGGTGGACTGGCCCGACTGCTGGTTCCCTGACCCACGAGGACACTGGGTCCCACGTCCACGGCCACACAGAGGTTGGACCGCTTGCATGACTCGGTGGCTGGGCTGGACAGGACGTGGCTGACAGCCCCTTCCGAAGCCACGAAAGGGATGAAAGGCAGACTGAGGTCGACAGATTGAAGCCGTGAGGTCCAAGGATCTGGCCGTAGCCCGAGATTCCTCGAAGCGCTCAAGCACCGAGTCTGCCTTCTCGCCAAAAAGGTGAGTGCCATCAAAGGGTATGTCCTTCAGAGTAGATTGGACATCCCCTGAAAAACCAGAAGTCCTCAACCAGGCGTAGCGCTGTAATGCTACCAAAGAGGCAGCTGTTCTGCCCAGTGAGTCGGTGGTGTTCAGTCCACAACGAATGGTGAATTTCGCTGCGTCTCTCCCATCTGCAACTGCCTGGGAGTGAACGGCCCGGGCCTCCTCCGGGCACTGAGGCAGCACCTGTGTAACCATATCCCAGATGGTATGGGAGTATCGTCCCAAGAGCAAGCTGTATTCATCAACCACAATGTCAAGCTGGCGGAAGAAAACATCCTCTTCCCAAGATGGTCCAGCTTCTTGGATTCTCTATCGGGGGGAGCCAAAGGGAATGCGCCTTTGGAAGATGAGGCTTGGACAACCAAGCTTTCAGGGGAAGGATGCTGCATAAGGAACACTGGGTCACCCGGAACGGGGCGATGGCAGCGGGTGATTGTTCTGTCCACAAGAGCCCCTGTTCAGGGCCTGGACCAAGTGCCCAGAAGGGCATCAGTGAGGGCTTCATTAAAAGGCAAAAGAGGTACTGTTAGACTTGGCATCTTTTGGCGTGTTTCCCCTGACTTTTTGCTTTCTGACCTCCCGGTTTTGACTCTGTTTTTGCTGGTGTAATGATTCTGCGCACTTTCCTCACTGCTGTCCAGTGGGAAAGTGCAAGTGCTCCTGTATAAAATGTGTTATGGATTGGTGTTTCCATGATTGGCCTATTTGGTTTATGTGACAGTCCCTTGTAAAGTGCACTGCGAGTGCCAGGGCCTATAGACCAAATGCTGTTGGTGGGCTGCAGCACTGGATTGTGCCACCCACGCAAACAGCCCGTAAAGTGTAACTCGGGCCTGCCATCGCAGAGCGCCTGTGCGCAGCCTGGGGCTGCCATGCCGACTCTGGCAAGTGCACACACTTGCAAGTCCCTAAACCTTCCCTTTCTACATGTTAGTCACCCCTGAGGTAGGCCCAAGGTACCCCTGTGGGCAGGGTGCGTTGTATGCGAAAGGTAGGACATGCCCTGGTGTGTGTGGCATGTCCTGATAGTGAATTACAACCTAGTTCGTTTTTCACTATTGCAAGGCTACCTGTTCCCCATAGGCCAGAACGGGCAGTTTTGATTATTACAGCTTATAATCCTAACTGACCCCGGGAACATGGTAGAAATTCGAGTTTAGTATGCCTGGACTCAGAATGATAAAATGCATCTTTTAGTGAAGTTGGTTTTAACATTCTGTGTTTGAAAATACCACTTTTAGAAAGTGGGTATTTTCTTGTCTAACCATCCAAGCCTGCCTCTGCGAGGTTGTGTATTCCTTGTGTGGAGTGTGAGTGACAGGGGCTGGGGGATGCCAGGAGACAGGGTGAGTCAGCACAGGGCTGAATAGCAAGATCTACATGTAGATGGGTGGGAGGGGTTGCACCTGGGCCCTGAATAGGACAGTGCCTTCCCTCCACAATGCTGGCTCCACCTCCTGTGGTGCGTCTGATGTCCCTGGCCTACTCACTGAAAGAAGGGACGGAGACTTGTCAACAAAGTGCTCCAGAACTGGTTTGGACTAGGCAAAGGCCTCTCTGCCTTCAGAGAACAAAGGAATTTGGGATATAAATATTGGGGCCCAGACCCCATGAATTTAGATCTCGCTGGAATCAAGGAACCTGCCAAGACGAAGAGCTGGAAGAGCTGCCAGAAGGAGTACTGCCCCTTTGCTGTGCTGTTGCTTTGTTGGGATGGCCTGCAGCTGCTGCTTCTGCCTTGGGCAGTGAAAGGAAGGAACTTTCTACAAACTTGTGCTGAGTATCTCCAAGGGCCTGGAACCGAGCTGGCCTCCTGTTAAGAAGTCTCAGGGACTACAAAGACTTCACAAGATTCTGGGTACCGCTTCTGGAACGCTGTTTCAGTTGCCACAGAGGAAGGGAACTGCAACCGACTCCGTCAACCGAATCCATCCCTGACCGGTGACCTGTTTGCACCGCAGACCGCATCGCCCCGCTTCGCATCGCAACCCTGGTCTCACCGTGGGCGACGTCCGACCCCGCCAACACCGAGCCGCTGCTTGCACCGTGACCTGTGGGCACCGCAGTTCGCATCGCATCGCTTCACTGAACCAGCCGGACCCGACCGATGCGGTCGCTGCAACTGGCTCAAGAGTCGTGACCGCACCGCATTTGGGGCACCGCTCGCACGTCTGCGACGCACCGCTCCGACTCGCACCGCTGTCCGACGCCAGCTCCCGCACTCCGGCTTGGTCGCCTGCATCGCAACCTGTCAGCATCGCATCAAGCATCGTCTCACCCTGCATCGCACGCCTTGGACTCACCGACTCCGTCTGCACGACGCTCATCGAGCCGCTGCCTGCACCGCATCGAGGGACACCGCACCTTGCATCGCTCCGTCTTGCACGGCAACCGCGACGAACGCTGACCGGCTCGTACACTCCGTACCAGCCACAACGAGAAAGGTACTGTGACCGAGTCTGTTCACGACTCTGCTGGCCCGTATCGACGCGGTCGGCTGGAACTGTTAGACTCTGTGGTTTTCAGCATCGCGGTAGACCCGGACGGGGCTACCGACTCGTACGAACTTTGTTTTTGAACTATTCCTGCAAAGAAGAAGTTACCTTATCAAGCATTCATTTTTAAAGTATAGTATTGTGGATTTTTGTTGTAATTGGTCTTGTCTTGAGTATATAAAAATTGGTTATTTTTCTAAACTGGTGTGGTGTCCGTTTGTAGTGCTTACACTGTATTACTGTGGGTTATGTGCAAATGCTTTACACACTGCCTCTGAATTAAGCCTGACTGCTCGTGCCAAGCTACCACGAGGGTGAGCAGGGGTTACTTTACGAGTGTAACACCCTTACCCTGACTAGGAAGAAGGGTCCCTACTTGGACAAAGGTGCAAGCCCTTGCCAACTAGAGATCCCATTTCTAACAGGTACGGAGGTAGAAGACACTGGCTGAAGCACCTCTGTCAGGAGGTTTGTCCTGACTGCCACCAAAGGAAGCTCGAGGCCAAGGACCTCGGCTGCCCTTCTCACCACCATTGCATAGGATGCCCCCTCCTCCGCAGCCACGGTAGGGGGATAAAACAAGCCAGTATCTGATAGAGACTTCTAGTTGTAGATTCCTTACCTTAGAAATTCCCCCAGGCGTCAGTCTATATCCAGAGATTTTTGATTAGCAGTACCCCTGCATGTCGTAAGGTGGCGTCGGTTGGATCCGCGTCCGTCATCAGCGTCGTGCGCGCCGGAAATGACGTCACGGGACCTACAAAGACTCCGCCCTGGCACACTGATGTGAGTTCTTTCTTTTTCCACGCCAGCCTAAGCGCAGATCTGGAGAGAGCTACCCCTAGCCGTTTTTTTAGGTATGCCTTTTTTGATTCTCCCGGCACCTACCGTGTCCCCGGTTGGCGTTGACCCCATCCTTGTCCCTGACTCAGACACGGAGCTGGACCGGCGTCGATCGACGTTGGTTCCGACACCAGAGGGGACTTTTGTCCCCATGTTCATCCATGGTGTTGATTTTGTACTGGGAGGTGGGGAAGAGGACTGGGAGGCACCACTGGACCCTTTAACGGACCAGCTTTAAGACCCTGTGGACTGGTGGATGGACTTGGGTGAGGCCAGAGGTTTGGACACTTCCCCTGACACTGGCTTGCTTTCTCCCCCTGCCGTGGCTACAGAGGAGGGGGCATCCTATGCAATGGTGGTGAGAAGGGCAGCTGAGGTCCTTGGCCTTGAACTCCCTTCGGTGGCAGCCAGGATTAATCTCCTGACAGAAGTGCTTCAGCCTGCGGCTTCTACCTCTGAACCTCTTTTGCCTTTTAATGAGGCCCTCACTGATGTCCTTCTGGGCATGTGGTCCAGGCCCAGCACAGGGGCTCCTGTGGACAAGACAATCGCCCCTGCAATTGCGCGGCTCCGGGCAACCCAGCGTTCCTTACGCAACATCGTTCCCCTGAGAGCGTGGTTGTCCTAGCCTCATCATCCAAAGGCGCATTCCCTTTGGCTCCCCCCGATTGGGAATCCAAGAAGTTGGGCCATCTTGGGAAGAGGATGTTTTCTTCCCCAGCTTGGCATTGTGGTTGGTCGGTGAATACCGCTTGACTCTTGGGCCGATGCTCCCATTCCATCTGGGATACAGCTGCCCAAGTGCTGCCTCAGTGCCCAGAGGCAGCCTGGGCCGTTCTCTCTCAGGCAGTTACGGACGGGACAGACGCAGCAAAATTTACCATTCGTTGTGGACTGGATACCACCAACTGACTAGGCAGGACTGTTGCTTTGTCTGTAGCATTATGACCCTACGCTTGGTTGAGGACTTCTGGTTTTTCAGGGGATGTCCAATCTACTGTGATGGACATGCCCTTTGATGACTCTCACCTTTTCGGTGAGAAGGCAGACTCGGCGCTTGAGCACTTCAAGGAATCTCGGGCTACGGCCAGATCCTTCACGGCTTCAATCTGTCCCCCTCAGTCTGCCTTTCGTCCCTTTCATGGCTCCGCGAGGGGCGCCCAGCTGCGTCCTGTCCAGCCCAGCCACCGAGTCATGCAAGCTGTCCAGCCTCTGCGTGGCTGCGGATGTGCAACCCAGTGTCCTCGTGGGTCAGGGAACCAGCGGTCGGGCCAGTCCACCCTTTCCCTCTCTGCCACTGCCTCCCAACCCTCCTAGCCCAATGTTTCAGGCCCATCATCGGCCAGTCGGAGGCAGGATTCGCCATCACCTACTCGGCTGGCAGTCCATTACGTCAGACAGGTGGGTTCTGCAGATAGTCCAAAGGGGCTACTGTAGGAAGCTGGCTCTGTATATACTATACCAAAGTAAGGTATAGTGTGCACAGGGTCCAGGGAGTCCCCAGAGGTATAGCAGAGGCTAAATTAGGTAAGTACTAACAGCTCTCTTTGTGGTAGTGTGGGCGAGCAGTTAACCTATCCAGAGGGTGTGTTAAGCATTTATTGTATTCACTCAATCAAGGCTGATGGCTTAGAGACAGAATCCAGACCAATTAGGTAAGTATAAAAAAAAAGATATACTTATGTTTTATTTTTAGAACCAAGCAGGACAAAGCACAGGTAGGTAAAATATACTTTCAATCATAGAACATTTCAAGAAGTGCAATTGGGAATTGATTTACAATCATTACAGGTTTGTATTGGTTCAAAAAGCAGTTTAAATTTACACAGTAATTACTTTTGGAATACTTTTGTATTACTTTTAGAGTACAATGACTACTCGGGTGGTATGCCTAGATACCACACCAGGGATCTCTACAATACAAGCTAATTAAGACTTTTCTTGACTTAAAGCACAGTTACTTTCTTTTCATACAAAAGTTCAACTCAACACTTTAGGAACAAAAACTTGTAACATTGGTTCCTATGGGAGAAAATGGTTATCGGTTTCACAGGTAAGTAAGCAACTTACAAGTGGGAGTTTTGGTGGTTAGGACCAAGGTTCCCCAAGGTCTTGGTCGGCACTTAGATTGCACCACCAGAGGCACTGGGGCGGCCGGGTGCAGAGTGCTGGGGCCCAACGTTAGCCAATGACTCCTGGGGTTAAGGTCAACTATGCAGGGGCCAAAAATCAACACAGGAGTTGCACCACGAGCGGCACAGGGTCGGCCGGGTGCACAGTGCCAAGGAGATGTCGGGACCCTGTGGATTCCAATGGAGGCCATTGGTTTGGCAAAGAGCCTGCAGGCTCGGGCAGGGAGGCTTCCTGAAGGCGACCACCAGCTGTAGAGGTAAGTTGGGTTCTTGAGGGATGCTTGGACACCATTGGTTGGGCCACCCAAGGCCGTGGGGTGTCGGGTGCAGAGGTGTCTTTTGGCATCGGGTCTTCTTACCAGTTCCGGTCGCGGTCAGGGGGACCCTTCAGGTTGAGGCTGCAGGCGTCGTCTTGAAGCTTGAGGGAGGTCAGGGATAACCAGGTCAGGATTGCTGGGTGACCTCCTTGTGGTGTTGGGCCACTCAAACTCGGGCCGTGAGCGTCGGGTGCAGGGTGGTGCAGAATCGCAGAGCCACCTGGTTCCGGGTTCTGGTCTTGGAGTCTTTGTAGAGCAAATCTGGTGCTCACGGGAGACAGAGTCTGTAAGGTGAGTGCAGGGCAGGTCCTCTGGGCTCTGGAGGGCTGCTGGACATGCCACTTTTTTTGCTGTAGGCAGGTCGGAGTTGGGCCAGGCCGGTAGGGCTGGGGCCAAAGCAGTAGGTGTCCTCTTCTTCCTGGGTCAGCACAGCTCTTCAGCCCTTCTTCTTTCGTCCTCGAATCTGAGGAGGCAATTTTCAGGGTTGCCCCAAAATACTAAATCTAGAGGCGTTACAGGGGTGTGCAGGTCGGGACCAATGGGTCCCTTCCTTGGGGTGAGTGCACCCCCTATTATGCCACCTTCCAGTGGGAGGGGGGCATGAGCCTCTTCCTGATTGGTTGGGTCCCCTCATCTCCAAGATGGAGGGAACGGAGATGTGTGCTTCACCTCGCCTCCCCCACCTGACGGGCCAGGTTGGCAAAGGTGGACACACCTCTCCTCCTAGCTCGGTTTTCCTGCCGATTCTCACTCCCAAAGTGGGGGTCAGAACCAGTGGGAGCCAGTTGCTGGGGGCAGCAAAAGGCAGGGACAGCGTACAAAGGCGGCAGGACTTTGAGGCTTCCCCTTTCATGGACCCAACCAATCCTGGGGGAGGAGGCATGACACCTCTGCCCAGGATGGGCTTTGTTTCTGGACCCAGAGAGCGGTGGCTCTCTACCCAGGGGTCCAGAAACCTGTCCGGTGGTGGCAAATGGCGGGCAGCAATTCAGGAACCACACCAGGGCTAGTCGCTTTTCAGGAGGCATCTCTAAGATGCCCTCTGTGTTCATTTTATATTAAATCCCACACTGGCATCAGTGTGGGTTTAATGTGCTGAGAAGTTTGCTACCAAACTTCCCAGGTTTTAGTAAAACCATTATGGAGCTGTGGAGTTCTTAATGACCAACTCCCGGACCATATACTCTTTATAGCTTTACTACACTTACAATGTCTAAGAATGGACTTAGACACTGTAGGGGTACAGGGCTCATGCCACTGTACCCTCACCTGGGGGCTAGTACACCCTGCTAGAGGGGTGACTTACCTAGGCCCCAGACCATGTTGACTCTTCACTTTTCTCTGCACCAAAACACGCAGCCTGCAATGGCAGTGTGTGGGTGTTAAGGTACAGGGCCTCTAAGGGCAGCACAATAGGTGCTGTAGCCCTTAGAGGCCTTCACTGGTCACAATGCCCTTGGTACCCATGGTACCTTTTACAAGGGGCTTACCTGTGGCCAGAGAGGTGCCAATTGTGGGTACAAAGGTACAGCTTTAGGAAAGATCACAGGTCCTGGGAACCTGATTGGCACAGACCCAGGGCACACCAAGTCAAAGTGCATCATGTGCCAGGCAAAAAATGGGGAGTAACCATGCAAAAATGGACACTTTCCTACAGCTATTCCCTCCCCTTCGAGAATACATCTCCCTCCATGCCACTCTCCTACGACCATATGTTGGGGGATCATTTGGCGCTTCTCTGCGAGGAAGTTACGACTCTCTTGGCCAAGGGAGCCATAGAGAGGGTCCCTTTGCCAGAAGTAGGACGTAGTTGTTATTCCCGCTACTTTCTGGTGCCCAGAAAGGACAAAGGCCTGCATCCTAGCCTAGACCTCTGGACCCTCAACTTCTTACTTTGGAAGGAGAAGTTCAAAATGCTCACTTTGGCCCAGGTCCTGTCTGCCCTCGACCCAGAAGACTGGATGGCAGCGTTGGACTTGCAGGATGCTTATTTCCATATCCCCGTCCTGCCTGCCCACGGATGTTACTTACGGTTCACAGTTGGCCATAATGAACACTTTCAGTTCACCATGCCCCCCTTCGGCCTCACCAGTGCCTCTCGGGTGTTCACGAAGGTGATGGCGGTGGTCGCAGCTCATCTGCACAGATCAGGGGTTCCAGTCTTCCCGTATCTTGACGACTGGCTGTTGAAGGCGGGCTCGCCCCAGGCTGTCATCTCCCACCTCCAGACTACAGCAGACCTCCTGAATTCGCTGGAGTTCACTATCAACATGCCGAAGTCACACTTGACTCCCTCTCAAGCACTCCCTTTCATCTGAGCCATTCTGGACACACTGCAGTTTCGGGCTTATCCTCCCGAGCAGCGAGTCTGGGCTATTCGGGCCATGATACCGATTTTTCAGCCTCTATCCTGGATTTCGGTGAGAATGACTCTGAGGCTGCTGGGCCTCATGGCCTCCTGCATCCTGCTGGTGGATCATGCCAGATGACATATGCGGGCTCTGCAGTTGGACCTGAAGTTCCAGTGGGCGCAGCACCAGGGGAATCTTTCCGACTACGTCCAGATCTCGGAGGAAACTGAGCACTAACTGCAGTGGTGGCTAACGAACTAAGATTGGGTCAGAGGATCCCTCTCCCTTCCCCAACCAGATCTGATGGTGTTGACGGATGCGCCACTCCTGGGATGGGGCAGCCACCTGGGAGAGGCAGAGATCAGAGGTCTCCATATCAACCTGGTGGAGCTCTGGGTGATCAGACTAGCACTGAAGGTATCCCTTCCCTCTCTCAAAGGGAAATTGGTGCAGGTGTTCACGGACAACACCACTGCCATGTGGTACTGCAACAAACAGGGCGGGGAGGGGTCGTGGACCCTTTGTCAGGAGGCTCTGCGTCTCTGGACATGGCTGGAACATCAGGGCATGACCCTGGTGGTTCACCACCTGGCGGGTACTCTGAACGCTAGAGCGGACAAACTCAGCCATCGGTGCCTGGCCAATCACAAATGGCTTCTCCATCCGGAGGTGGTGCAAGGTCTCTTTTAGCTGTGGGGAGAGCCTTGGTTAGATCTGTTCGCCTCCGAAGAGAGCGCGCAATGTCAGCAGTATTGCGCGTTGGAGTTTCCAAGGCGGCGCTTGCTCAGAAATACTTTTCGGCGCGAGTGGAGCTTCGGCCTCCTCTATGCCTTTTCGCCTATACCCCTTCTGCCAAGAGTGCTCAAGAAGATCAAGCGCGACCGGGCCCAAGATATTCTTGTGGCTCCGGACTGGGCACGAAGAGTCTGGTACCCTGAGCTTCTGAGCATGGCCATCGATCCTCCGATCAGACTGCCTCTTCGGGAGAATCTTCTGTTGCAGCAGCAGAGGACGGTTCTTCCCCCAAACCTGTCCAGTCTCCACCTCCTTACGTAGAGATTGAGTAGCAGCAGTTGACAGCTTTCGACCTTCCACCCAAAGTCTGTGATGTCATCTTGCAGTCAGACGTCCCTCCACTAAAACGGTATACGCCTATAGATGGAACAAATTTGTCACATGATGCACAGCAAAGGCTGTTGATCCCCTTTCTGCTCATCTTTCGGACGTTCTGTTGTACATACTTTCTTTGGCCCAGCAGGTCTCTGGGCACTCTTAAGGGTTATCTTTCAGCTATCTCTGCCTTTCTGAGACTTCCAATTCAGCCCTCTTTATTCAAATCACCCATTGTCAATAGGTTTCTTAAGGGCCTTACCCACTTGTTTCCTCCGTCTCCTTGCCCCAATGGGATTTAAATTTGGTTTTGACTTTTCTTATGTGTGCTCCCTTCAAGCCTCTTCATAATTGCCCTCTCAGGCTTCTAACCCTTAAGACTGTTTTACTAATTGCCATCACCCGTGCTCACAGAGTCAGCGAGCTCCAGGCTTTGTCTTCCATGCCTCTCTATCTGTCTGTTCACCCAGATAAAGTGGTGCTTCGAACAAAAGCTTTGTTCCTCCCTAAAGTGGTGATGCCCTTTCATGTGGGACAATCCATTACCCGTCCCACCTTTTACCTGCCCCGCATCCCTCCAAAGAAGGGGAGAGACTCCACTCTCTGGACCCAAAACGTGTGTTGTCTTTCAACCTTGATCGCACCAAAGACTTCCTGGTGGACTATCAACTCTTCATTGGTTATTGGGGAGAGGAGTTGGCCTAACGGCTATGGCGGTCGACCTCGAATCTGGGGAACTGGGTTCGAGTCTCGGCAATGACGCTGAACATCCTGTGATTCTGGGCATATCACTTAATCTCCCCGTGCCTAACAAAAATGAATGTGTCCTCATGTATTGTATTGTATTGTAATTGCATTTATATAGCGCTTACTACCCCTGACGAGGCGTCGAATCGTTTTTTCGGCGAGTAGCACGCTACTCCGGGACCCATAGAGGATTAGTGTTGAATTAGTATAGTGAAACATGCAAGTAAATTTTAAGTGGTGGATAGGTTAGTCAGTTATTTGGATTTGGAAGGATAGCAGAAGGATAGAAGAGGGGAAAAAAAGCTTTGTATTTATGTAGCGCTTGTTACCCCTGATGGGGTGTTGAAGCACGCTACTCCGGAAACCCATAAAGGATTAGTGCTGAATTAGTATGGTGAAATATGAAAGTAATTTGAGTGGTGGGTATTAGTCAGTTATTTGGAGTGAGAAGGGTAGCGGAGGGATAAAAGGGAAGAAAGGTTTGCATTCATGTAGCACCTGTTACCCCTGATGGGTGTTGAAGCGCTTTTCTGGCGAGTAGGACGCTACTCCGGAACCCATAAAGGATTAGTGTTGAAAATTAGTATAGTGAAGTATGAAGTAATTTGAGTGCTGGATATGTTATTCAGTTATTTGGATAGAGAAGGGTAGGTTGCGGGATAGAAGAGGGAAAGAGGTTTGTATTTATATAGCGCTTGCTACCTCTTGATGGGGTTTTGAAGCGCTCTATTGGCGAGTAGCACACTACTCTGGAACCCATAAGGATTACTGTTGAATTAGTATAGCGAAACATGAAAGTAATTTGAGTGGTGGATATGTTAGTCAGTTATTTGGATTGAGAAGGGTTGGGGAGGGGTAGAAAAGGGAAAAAGGTTTGCGTTTATATAGCGCTGGTAACCCTGATGGGGTGTTGAAACGCTTCATTGGCGAGTAGCACGCTACTTTGGAACCCATAAAGGATTAGTGGTGAATTAGTATAGTGGAATATGGAAATTGAGAAGTGAACGTGTTAGTCTGTTATTTTGATTGAAAAGGATAGTGGAGGGACAGAAGAGTGAGATTTTTTTTTTTTTTTTTTGGTGAGGTCATAGCAGTAGGAGGAGGCTTTTGGATGAGTTAAAAGGGGTTTTTGAGGGGAAGAGTCAGAGTTTATAAAGGTTTGTTTTGGGGGATCGGTATAGTAAAAAGAGGTGTCAGATGATGCAAGGAGGGGTAGAGTAGGAGAGAGTCTAGAAAGGGTTATTTTGGGATCATAGTAGTGGTATGTGATAAATGAGAGAGTGGATGTAGAGGATATATTGATAGATGTATAGGGTAGTGATAGGGTAGTGCATTGGAAAGAGTAGTAGAAAGAAGTTTGAGATGAGTCAGAAGGTTGGGCCAGAGGATATATTGAGAGAAGTATAGGGTGAGAAATAGGGTAGTGCATTTGAAATGCTAATTTAGAAGAAAGTGATAAATATATAGATCCATAAGTACATTGAAAGTATATAGATGCATAAAGGAGGTAAGTATATATAGATTAAAGATATTGATAGAGGTACAGGATGAGAAATAGGGTAGTGCATTGGATATGCTTTTTCAGGAGAAAGGTAACAGACACACATATCCAAGTACATGGAAGGTACATAGATGCCCAATGGAAGTAAGTACATGTAGACCAAAGATGATTTTTATTTATTTATTTATTTACAACAACATAATTATTCTACATGTTTATACAAAGCAATACACAAAGATAGGTACATATCTATAGTGAAAATAAATGCTTATATACAGAGGAATACGCTGTAAATTTCTGTTTGCGTATTGTGCTTATGTGGGGAAGAGCCAATTCTTGAGTAGTTTTCTGAAGATAAGGTGGTTGTCGGTGGATCTTATGTTGGGGGGTAATGAGTGCCATAGTTTGGCTGCTTGAACAGAGAAGGATGTGCCACCCATGGTTTTTTTCTTGTATCTTGGGATTTTGAGGCGAGATGCCCCTTTAGAGCGTAGGTTCCTTTGTTGAATGTGTTTGGTGATTTTATTCCTGATGAAGAGCGGTCCCAACCAATGTATTGCTTTGTGGGTGATACAAAGTAGCTTGAACGTGGATCTTCTGGCAACCGGTAACCAATGCAGGGCTTTCAAGGCAGGTGAGATGTGGTCTCGCGGTTTGATATGCAAGAGTAGTCTGGCAGCCGAGTTCTGAATCCGTTGTAGTCTTTTCATGGTCGTTAAAGGTGATCCGTGGTAGAGGCTATTGGCGTAATCGAGTTTGGACAGAACAAGGGAGATGGTAGCTTGGACCTCGTGTGGAAATCCCAAATGAGTGCTATGTAAAGCGCTCTGATACCCGATTCGGGTCAAGTTCGCGCTATATAAAACTCTGTAAAATAAAAAAATAAAAAATAAAATATGGGTGCCAAGACAGGTCGGGCAGCACAGAAAAGGACCATCTCTCGATGGGTCGTCCTCTTCATTAAATTGTGCTTCGCATTGGCAAAGAAGGAACATCCTTTGGGGTCAAGTGCTCACTCTACTAAAGCAACAGCGGCAACCACGCGGAGTCCCAGTCCTGGATATTTGTCAAGCGGTAGCGTGGGCATCCCTGCACACGTTTACCAGACATCACTGCCTGGACAGCCAAGTCCAGAGAGACGGGTACTTTGCCCGTTTGGTCCTCCAGGACTTCCTCGTGTTATCTTGGTTCGCAGATCCTCCTCCGGGGTTGGTATTGCTGGGATATCTAGTCTAAGGTAAGGAATCTACAACTAGAAGTCTCTATCAGATGAACAAGTTACTTACCTTCAGTAACAATGTATCTGGTAGAGACATATTCCAGTTGTAGATTCCTTACCGCCCCACTCATCCTTCCCGCTCTGCGAACTGATTTTGAGGGATAGGGACTCCTCTAAAGGGCCCTAGTTTTGAGGCACCAGTTATCAGTGTATTTCATTGCTCTGCGCTTCTGGAGTGGAAAGTCGTGTTAAGAAATGACGTCAGCGCACCCGGGCGGCATCTATGTAAGTCCTGCGATGTCATTTTCGGGGCGCACGTCACCGACGACGGACGTAGAGCCGACCAACGCCACCTAATGACGCGCAGGGGCACTGCTAATGAAAAATCTCCAGATCCAGACTGACACCTGGGGAAATTCTAAGGTGAGGAATCTACAACTAGAATATGTCTCTACGAGATAATCGTTACCGAAGGTAAGTGACTTGTTCGTCCCCATCCACCAGTGACTTGGATGTAGAGAAGAATTTTTCAAGGGCCTAGAGCTGTAGGTTCATTTGGTGGAGGATGTCGGTGAACTGCTGGAATCTGTACTGTTCCTGTTGGGTTTCGATTTTGGAAACCTGAGCGGTACTTGTCGATCTAATGCTCGAGAGACCTTCATGTTTGGGTGGACAGAGATTTCTGTTGGGAAGTTTTGACAAGGTCTCTATGTTAGGGGAATGTGTGCAACATTATCACAGATGATTTTAGAGCAGATCCCTCTTTGGAAAATAAGTGTCTTTATGGGGGTTCAACGGTCTGTGAGTTCCTGCTCATCAGCAGAGTGGGGGGAGTAAACCATGTCGTGGTCTGACCAGGATACTGGTTAGTAGTACAGAGTAGTAGAGAAGCAGGGATTGAGGCTGCAATGCCTGAGTGCCTTGTTGCTCCAGTAGTTGAGTGCATCCCAGATTATCAATCTCTGGTGTGATGCCCTGAGAGTAAGTTGTGAAGGTGACTCGCACAGATGCCTTCACTCCTCTACACAACTGAGGAGGTTCCGTCGGAAGAGGAGAGGTTTCGGGGTGGTGTAACAAGGATGCATTGCAAGGCGGGGGTCTGACTAGTGCCAGATATTGTTACAGGGTATTCATCGTGAACCAGGCCTTGAATGCCATTGCTGGCGAACAGTTTACAATCCAAGAAACTACTAACCCATGGCTGACCTTACTCCAATGTTGGTAGGCGGGACCTTTGAACTTCACAAATTTAAAACTGACAAATCTTTCTTAGCAAATTTAATATGATAAATGTATTATGATGAAATGCAAAGCAAAACCAAAGGGGATGATGGACGGAGTGTTGAACATTGCAAGCACTCACCCCCAGTCAACTGATCTGGGTTTAATCCACCATCATTCTTTAGCTCACTCCGCCACCCCAGTTCAGACATGGCCATATGCAAATCAGTCTGACCCTGTGCCTCATGGGAACAGTCCAGCCCGAACTGACAAGCCATGTCTTCCCTGGACCGGAAACAAGCATCCTGGGACCGGTTTCGGGTTCAAAACCCTCATCAGCCAGGCTATCTTGAATCCAGTGGCAAAGTGAGCAAGGGACCCACGTCTGGGCATACCCTGCCAACTTAGGGCGAACAAAGCAAAACCAAAGGGGATGATGGACGGAGTGTTGAACATTGCAAGCACTCACCCCCAGTCAACTGATCTGGGTTTAATCCACCATCATTCTTTAGCTCACTCCGCCACCCCAGTTCAGACATGGCCATATGCAAATCAGTCTGACCCTGTGCCTCATGGGAACAGTCCAGCCCGAACTGCCAAGCCATGTCTTCCCTGGACCGGAAACAAGCATCCTGGGACCGGTTTCGGGTTCAAAACCCTCATCAGCCAGGCTATCTTGAATCCAGTGGCAAAGTGAGCAAGGGACCCACGTCTGGGCATACCCTGCCAACTTAGGGCGAACAAAGCAAAACCAAAGGGGATGATGGACAGAGTGTTGAACATTGCAAGCACTCACCCCCAGTCAACTGATCTAACAAGGATGCATTGCAAGGCGGGGGTCTGACTAGTGCCAGATATTGTTACAGGGTATTCATCGTGAACCAGGCATTGAATGCCATTGCTGGCGAACAGTTTACAATCCAAGAAACTACTAACCCATGGCTGACCTTACTCCAATGTTGGTAGGCGGGACCTTTGAACTTCACAAATTTAAAACTGACATCTCTTTCTTAGCAAATTTAATATGATAAATGTATTATGATGAAATGCATACATTCATGTACTCAAGATTAGTGAAGGCATATAACCTGGTAAATCAGAGTTTAGTGATGAAAAGTTAAAACATCATGGTTCACATGGATAGCAGACAGTGGCGGCTGGTGACATTTGAAAGTGGTGAGGTGTAAATTGATTGGCATACTGCACCGTAGCGAGCGAGCGTAGTGAGCGAGCCCGAACAACCTAAGGGGGGTTCGAGGGGGTTCTCCCCCCGAGAAAATTTTGAAAAAAGAGTGGACAAATGGTGCATTTTCAAGCAAATTTGAGAAAGCAGGAAGGTTAATAAAGCAATTGTGAAAGTGCAGTTATTACATTAATAAAGAGGTGTCATATAACATAGGTAGCTGCTTATTCAGTATAACCACAGAGCTTCATAATAGACTTCGAGATACAATGCATTTCTGAGTATCTCACAGATGTTTTTTATTTAACAAACAACTAAACAGGTCGCAAACTAGCAGCATTCAACATATTGTTCACTTCTGCGCGACATTTCCATGAGTCAAAACTTCCTCTAGACAAAACTCTGATCTCTCTCTAGGAAAAACATTAACCATCAGCGTTATCATGACATTTGTGTATTGTTTCTGAAAATTGCTAGAGGCCAGGAAGGTGGTAGCGAGTGCTTTTAGAACCATAATATACTTGCAACTCCATTCAAATTACGCACTAGACAAGAGAGCAATATGCTGCCTAAATAAAAAGTACCAACATCCTGGAAAAAGCAAAGTAAAGCATGTGAAATGTAAGCAGGAAGAACATGGTTACCAATCCACCCATCAATCAGTCATTGCAGTACCCCACGATTGGTGCACTTCCCCACCAGGGAAAACAATGCTGTTCAAAAAAAGACAACAAACCAAAAGTACTGCTTCACTGGCAAACTCTGTAAAGTAGCGCTTATATGTTTGGGTGTGAATAAAATCAATGTAGCCACTTTGCGAACACTCTGACTTGCTTTATTTCGTTTTTTATTTATTTTTCATAGTTTGAACCTTACTTGACCAGTCCAGTGGCGGCTGATGACATTTGAAAGTTCATATGGGCAAGAACACTGAAGCAGAATTTTGCGCACTATGCACATAATTCACCTTTTGCCAAATTGTATATGTATATATAAAACATTTCTAACTGAAGAAAAAAATTACCAGAAAAGTGCCACACGTGGCGCAGCGCAGTGCCAGACAATTTGTAAAGGTTTCATTGGTCACTTTTTCCTTGCTGATTGCTTTATTCAGGAGTTAATTGACACTGAGGTGAATGTTAAGAGGGAGACAGAGGGAATGAGAGGGAGACAGAGGGAATGAGAGGGAGACGGTGGGAATGAGAGGGAGACGGTGGGAATGAGAGGGAGACGGTGGGAATGAGAGGGAGACGGAGGGAATGAGAGGGAGACAGAGGGAATGAGAGGGAGACTGAGAAAGCTCGAAAGAGGGAGATGAGATGCGTCGAAAGTGTGAGAGACACATGGAGAGCAAGAGGAGGTAGGGAACGAGAACCATAGAGAGAGGGTGAGATAAAAAGAGACTGGGAGGGAAAGGGGCACAGAGAGACAGAGACGCGTGGTGAGAACCAGTGTAAGATGCAGAGACTTGGATGGGGAAACAACAACGCAGAGAGAAGAAAGAGAGACACATGAGAGGAAAGTAGAGAGGGGGCAATGTACAAGGAAGGGGAAATATTGGCGGGACAGACAAAGAAGAGGGTGCAGAAGGAGACAACTGGGCATGCTTCACACAGGTCGGTAGAACCACAGAATAGGTTAGCGTGCTGAACTAAGGCAGCAGACAGGTGACACTGGCACTGCAGATTAGTCATAGACGCCACAGTGTATCAGTCATGACGATCAATGAATAGCACTAAAGTGTGACGGAGTGACATCACATGTTGTATTAAAGCAACATGCATGATGATATGAGCCAGAAAAGACATGAAAATCATGATTGGGGTTTGGAGATTGCTGTCCGCAGGAAGGTGGCCAGAGTTCCTGTCCCCAGGAATGAATGCTGGTGACATCCATCCCCATCAATTTCTGGAGTGTGCCCACATCGAATACACAACGCTACCTGTAAAAGCTTTTGAATGCCTGCATTTTCTCCTACTTTTACAGGGGTTACCACCCAGAAACATCCACAATCCGACCCTCTAAGGATACTCAATCTAACATAAACTGGTACCATACTGGTGTAGGTTTACATGTCATTGACTCCATTTTCGAGTATAAATCCAAATCGTAAATGTAAAGTTGTTAAGGCATTTGTGAACTGAGGTGCCCAAATTACGATGTGAATCTGGTAAAACACTAACACACCTTCTAATGATGTAGTTAAACACATTTAGAAACAGAAACAAAACACTGACTATCATTCTTTGACGGAGAAGTGGGAATTTCTATGCACGAAATAAAAATAGGTAAGCTTCGAGCGGCTGGCATCAGAAAGACGGGCACTTTGTCAGACAAAGGCTCGAGGCCCTCGAGTCGAGGCACTGACAGACAGACATCCATCAGCACTTTTGTGTGCACGAGAGGGCCGGGATTCCCAGGCCTGGATGAAGCCAGACAGCGGTTTTAAGGAACACCCTGCTTTCATTAGGGGATCCCAGTGTAAACCAGACCTCCGGTAGCGCCTCAAAGGCACGGGTCCGGGTCCCTGAGAGCTTTGGGCGGGAGGCCGGGATTAGGGCTCAGAAGAGGCGAGGGCGAGGCCTTTCTCACCTGCACACTTGCGTCGAACGATAATGCCTGTAATGCTTCAAGGGGCGGCAGTGTCAATGCGGCCTAAGGCCTATTGCTAACTGCTAATGAATGCGTTTTGGCGGACCCCATCTGTGGCGGCGGCTCTCGTTCGCCTGCGCGGCCTCGAGAGTCTCGAGATCTTAGTAACTATAGCACTTGGAAACAGATTACATTTTTAATCTGTTTCCAAGTGCTGTATACTAAGATCTCGAGGCCGCGCAGGCGAACGAGAGCTGCCGCCTAAAACCATTTGTCACGGAAAATAAAATAAATGCATTATCATGCATTGCACACTTCTGAGTGACTTGACTTACCTTACGATACGTGGTGACGACGTCTAATGGTGACCCGAGCAGTAGACTTAGGCAGGCAGGCACTCACTGAACAAACACGAGGTGTGGTGTGGTGTCGACTCGTCGTCGTGTGTGTCCCGACGACGTCATCATAACAAAATGGCCAATAAGCCACAGTGATTGGCCACATACGTTCATCAAGTTCCACCCACGCGCGGCACCCAATGCCTGGCTATTATGCCAGCAGCCTCTCACTGCGCGGGGAAGTGTGAACGCGTGCGGTGCCTGAGCCTCTCAGCCAATCCTGGCACTGCTGGAGCAGCGCCAGATTGGCTTGAGCAGGGATACTGCCTGCCCATTAGGAGACCGGGAGCTGCGGCATGTAGCAACCCTCGCTCTCCTAAGGGGAAGGCTAGTGCGCATGATCGGGCTCGTCGTAAAAATGACCAGCCCAAAACCGAACATTCGCACTACTGAGTGCTGCCGCGGCCCGACCCCCTTCAGCTTCCTGATTGCCTCTGGCGTGGCCTGGCGACCGGCCAGGAATTAGCGCGTTAATATACTAATTTTTGACGTACATTATTAAAAACGAATGGGGGCATGTGGCTTTAGTTGGGCAACGCCCCAGCGCCCCAATGGACGCACCGCCACTGATAGCAGATGT
This sequence comes from Calotriton arnoldi, assembly GCA_963921515.1. Classification (NCBI taxonomy): domain Eukaryota; kingdom Metazoa; phylum Chordata; class Amphibia; order Caudata; family Salamandridae; genus Calotriton; species Calotriton arnoldi. The sequence goes on from CAWUFW010001460.1 coordinate 2,249,283, forward strand.
CTTTCTTAAACAAAAAAAAAGTTTCACATCTGCATCCCATACCTGTATACGGCTTTTGCTTCTTGTCCATCGGCTTCTCCATCTCCTTGTTTAAAAACAGGCGAGGAAAAAGCTTAATAATTCTATTTAAAATTCAACAAATATTTTTTTTAATCCATTGAGAATTTAATTTTAGTTGCTTTTTATTAGGTTTCTGCACGTTGAAAACTATGTTTCCTTCCTTTCTTGGTCCATGATGGAAGTCCCTTGGAGTTGCACATTGGTGCCATGATTTGGTTGTTTGTTCAGATATGAAACCTTTCCTGGGAGGGGAAGTGTTGGGTCGCCAGTTAGGATCTTTGAGGTCTCCAGGGCCCACCCGTTGGTATGATGCACCGCCCCTCCCTCCTCGTTCCTGTACTTGATTCTGAATCATCTCTTGCCTTCTACCATATGCAGTGCTCTGTAGCTTTGCAGTTGGGTTTCCTACTATAATTCTACATGCAGTGCCAGGTGTGTACTACACCCAGTCTGAACTATAGTTTATAAAAACCTTGCCCCATTACTGCTCTACCATTTGATGCCAGATTTGTGACGAAATGTGTGGCTCAACAACTAAAACAATATATTAATGAAAAATGACTAGCGAAGAGCTATCAGTGGTTGCAAAAAAGGGTACAGCACTGAAACCGCTACACTCAACATCATAGGCAACACTGCAAAGGAAAGCGCCTGCCTCCTGTCAGCCAGGCAGAAGGCACCGCTCCCGTCAAAGTCAGGCGATTATACACACTGCACAACCCGTGCTCACCCTTGGGTAGCTTGGCACTGAGCAGTAAGGCGTCCTTCGGAAGCAATGTGTAAAGCAAGAACACGTGCACACAATAAATGTTCCGCACAACACAAAAGAGAGACTTCACACTTGACGTCGAGAAATTATGTTTATATTCAACACACACATTAAACAATTTAACATGGATATCATGGAATCTGGGGAATAAATCACACTTGGCAATCTTACTAGCAGTACCAGGCTCAGTTCGTATTGATCAGATCTCGATAATATGCACACATGGGACAAGTCCTATTCTAATCTCCACACAGCACCCTTATGTGGTGCGACATGTCAGCCCCTGGCCCACCCTCACAATCCTAATAATGCAATTTCACATACCTATAGGGTGCACCCTGGGCTACAATATCAGTAATATGTACATACACAGAATTATAACACTTTTAGCAGCACTGCGGCACGAGGCCATGCGGGTAAACCCACTGTTGAGAGGTAAAGTGCTTTTGTCAAGAAAACCAAGTATAAACCAACACCGCCGACCAGTGTCATGAAGCACAGGTGGTTCACAGACGGTCACTCCCACACGCTTATGCTCACTTTTCACCACACACAATGCGACAAGTACCAGCACGGTCCGTATGGGCACTTTCACACATATACGCACCTGACACCCTAATGCGGTGCCACTGATACCAAACAGGTCAATAAAAACACTCCACAGACCCCGTGGCTCCAAGCCTCCCGCCACCTCCAGTTCACCCCCACCGTCCCAGACACCCCGTATGGAAGTTCACCAGCCACTGCTCCAGACACAAGGCCATTGATGGCTGAGGTCACACCTCGTCTGGGTCACCGTAAAGCAGGTGGGGATAGAAAAATGTATAAACGAGGTCGACGTAAACAAAGGGGAGACTTGGCGCCACTCAGGAAGTTCACCAATAAGTTACAAAGCAGAAACATGCTAAGAGCAAGAATTAATTATAAACAGGGGTCCACCAGGGTCTTCTGGCACCAGCCCAGTTCTGCGAAGAACAGGGGGGTCACGCAATCTCTTGACTTGCGCCCTAACCTTCTCGGATTTGGGTTATGCCCCGGCAATCTGGGCACAGGGTCTGGCACACGACAACATGAGTCGCACCAGACACTTCAGGATACATGGAGTAGAGTTGCAATTCCATACCTCCCTGGAAATGAGGCACTATGTCCAGTAAACCTTGATGTTGGTTGCACGAGACGATTCCAGTCACACACAGAGACGCATGTTCCGCAAAGCCTCACGAGGTAGAATGAGATTCTGCAATGGATGCATCCCCCCACCTTCAAGGGATGCAATCTGTGAATCGGACACTACACGCAATGCGCATGCAGTCAGTGTGGTGCATGGGAGAAATGCGGCACAATCGACGAAGCGGGCCACTTTGAATCCCGCAACCGGCTTATGCGTGCCGAGGCCCCTGGAGTACAGAAACCACTTTTCCGCAGATGCAGGCAAATTCTTGAGTTCCTAGCTCCAGCTTTTAGCAGGCGATTTGGGCACTTGGAAGGCACTGCTCTCCAGATGTCACCAGTAGATGGTGTGGGCCCCTCGTAGGAGTTCTTTGATATCCCTGAGACCTCTGAGAGAACAGGAGACCAGCCATCTGGTCCTTGGGAGCCCACTTCAGGGTGCCACGTCTGGCCAGTTATCCTGCATATGCACAACAGAGTCCTCTGGCAATGTGCACCCCGCAGACCAGGGTCTCTGGTCGTGCATCACCACAAGCAGATCTCTCCTCTTGGTGGGGTGGCACTGGGTATTTATACCCCATTGGGCCTTTGAAGTTGGGTGAAGGTTCAAAGGGTTTTCCTTTGAACCACAGATGTGTCCCCAAAATTTCCGTCCTGTCTGCCATGAGGCCGTGAAATGCAGATCTCTTATCTTTATGGGGGCCATGATCTGGCCCCAGAGGCCAGGTGTCACAATCTCTGCCCCCCCTCATATATTCTGTCAGACCTGCAAATGGCAGAGGTTGGCTATCTCAATTGCATGCCCAATGGTTAATGGCTGTCGCTGAGGAATGCCCAGATGTGCTCCCCCAGCCTCTGGTGTTGATCGGCGCTAAACACTGTGGCACACAAAGAGTTTGATGCATAGAAAAGTCCACTTTCCATAAGTGGCATTTCCACGCAAGCTATGCCAAGCCCACCGTTACCATTGGAATGGGTTTGGCCTAGCGAATCCATTGATAGGAAACATCATGAGGCTGCGCCACTGCAATCCATTATTGCAGCTTGAAAGACAGGCGACCTCCTTCCCTATGCTACCTTAAGGGAAGAGCCAGCCTCCTCCATAGGGGAACCCACGTGGGTCTTCCTTACTACCTGGGCAGAGAATACACATGGGTGCCTGCCCAGCCTTCACCTTCCATCCTAGTGGAGGCCAAAGGCCTCCTCTGGATGGACCGTGTTTGGTACAGGCCAGCCAGTGTACGCGCGCAAGGGTGCTCTCACAGACCTGCTGTGACAGGTTGTACACGTTTGAACATGCAGTCTGTGCCAGCGGTGTAAGTTCGCACTCAGTCCGCAATGGCAGGTCTGACCAACGTTTACAAACATCATGTCCGCACCACTTCCTAACATGTGCCGGAAGGGTGAGGGCACTGTCACACTGCAGTACAGTGGGAAAGAGCCTGGAGCCTTAGAGCTCCACACGAGAACCAGCACACACACCTTGCTTGCCATGGCAGGCCGGCCGCCTGGGACTCAAGGGCACCCGTGGTGTCCGTGCCCTATCCGGCTGACAATGGCGGTCCGGATTCATGTTAAGCACTTCCTTGGTGCCAACGTGCAAACTGCTCATCTTTGCAGGCTGGTGGCGGGGGCCTAGAAACATCACTGGTGCAAGGACTCCAGATGATTGGCCGTAGCAGGCTGGACACAGGCCCAGTACAACCTTGGTGCTAACGCACCCACTGTTTGTCATGACAGGTGGACGATCCGTTTGACCCCCTCACTAAGCCCTGCTTTCTGCGAGACGTAGGAAGGATGCGTGCACTTCCACACTGCACCAACAGTGAGTAAGGGCTCTGGCCCTATGGCCGCAAAGGGGCATCGGCGACCTTGGGAGTTGTCCCATGGAGGGGAACTGACCTCCGAGGTAGGGGAACCCATCCAGGGGCTCTCCCCTGTTTGGCCAGCGGTCACGCTCGGGCCTCCACCAGGCTACTCACCTACCCCGAGCTTCACCCTTCGGGACGTCCCCTAGAGCCTCTCCGGCAATAGGGGAGACCCCCTCCGGGTTGGCTCACCCATGGAGACGGAAACCTGAGTAGGAGACATGATGGGCAGGCGAGCCCCGCTGGGCATGATCAGTGCCACGTCCCCCGACTCGCCAATGCCGTACCGGTCCTGGGTATATGGTGTACCTTTTCATAGGACACTTCCCGGGATGACACAACCCAATCATGCGAGCACCCAAGTCCTAACCCATGTCGGGAGGGTGCTCGCACCTTCTCACTGTAGTACAGTGGGGATATGCTCCTAGGTCTAGGGTCACGAACAGAGAGTAGGCGAAGAATAGGAGGACAACAAAAGCAAAATGTTTTGGGGGTTTGTTCCCCTAAGAAGGCCATGTACAACAGTCACATACATGTTTGGTACACCCATGATATCAAGACCCAGAGGAACAAAGGGAGTGGGGGTCACACTTTGGTAGGGATATGTTTCTACATGTGGTAGATTGGAGGGAATTTCTATTGGTTTTTTTTTAATAAATGTTAAAAAGCTGACAAATGTCATTTTTAGAGTGCTCTTTCGGGCATCCAGTGAGGGAAAGGTAGGTGTGGCTAGCCCCCAAAAGATTTCTTAGTTAGAACAGAATTATAATATATATTATTTTTATACTTTTCATACAGTTCTGAGTTCAATATCTGTAATCAAATGAACATTGCACTATAATAGCGATTCCGCCTCCTTCTTGTGGTCTGCGCTATTATTACATAATTCATTGCGCAGACTACAATCTGTAGGAAAACCCCACACATATTTGGTGTTGCTGGATTCCAGATATCCAGGTTGAATCATTTCCTTAGTAAACCCTTGTGCATTTGATAAATACAACACGCTTCTGAGCAAATTGGTTGAAAAATGAAAATATGGTCATGTTTCATTATATCTTCGGGCTACAATGAGGTACTGACGTGGGGTTTGCACCCCTACATAGCCCTGAATGTGCCAAAAAAGCAGATAGTTTGTATGGGTTCAAAAAAGGGATCGAAGAGGAGCACGTGCTTGAAAAGTACACAGGTGTGCAAGCACCCCGGCAGTGGAAGCGTTAAAGCCCCCGGAGATCACCTTTTCCTGTGTCACTTTAGCACACCCTGCATCTCTGCTGTCAGCCTCACCCTGTCCTGTTAATCACAGCGTGATGCAAGCCCTCTCAAACCCCTGCAGTGTGGGGAAATTCAAAGGGGCGCCTCTGGACTTTAGCAGCGTCCCTGCAAAAGTCTACTTCAGAGTCTGAGTGCGATTGTGAGATCCGGAAGCAGAGCGGCACCTGTCCTGCGGTAGAGGAGATACCTAACCCGAGCCTGCTGTGCCATCAATCAGGGTACCGGTACTCTCCCTGACTAAAGAAAAGTGCCGGTACTGACGGCTAGAAAATGTGGAAGTGCCGGTACTCCGTACCGGTGAGTACCGGCCTATTTAAAGCACTGAGCATAACTCTACGGAGAGAACGGATGACGTGAAGCAATACAGTGTTGTTGCGGGGAAGGCATCATTTAAACAATTGAGCTGGGAGCACCCCAGGGGCTCCTGTGCTGCACCGACCACCGGTATTTTTTTGGGGGGGGGACGGGGGACGAGTTGGGGGGTAGTTATGTCACGTACCAGCTCCTACTGTCTGTAAATGTGGTGATTTGCTCAAGCCTACAAAATGCAGGCAGGCTTTTGGCGGCTATAGACGCTGGAGCCACGTGGGGGCGCTCGCGGTCTGGTGAAGCTGCGCACTGCCGTCAGAGGGCGCCACAGCGCCTCTTTTGGGCCAGAGCAGCGCAGGCCCCGGGTAATCCGGCTTTGAGATTTTAGGCAGTGAACATTGAAGCCCGGGGGGCGGGGGGTATCTCTGAGGCTGGTACCTCCACACCTCGAGGCACGGGCACTTGACGTATGTCTTGTGTTTTCACAAATTGATTTAAATAAGATAAAGAAAAGAAACCGCAGCTCAGACTTCAACAACGGTAGAGTGTGTTTTTTTGCAGCTTTTAAAAGTTTTCTTTCACATGTTACAGTTAGACCTATTAAGAGCTTGGCATCATTTATCCGCCTGCGTGTTGAAGTGCGAACTTCGGTCCAGGGGCCAGTGCTTAATTTGTAAATGAATCAGTGCCGGTGCCGAAGGTTTGTTCAGAAGCCCGCAGCCGGCGGCGCTAATCAGCTGTGGGGTGCCCTGAGCCAAGGCAGCGCTGTCTCGATTCCACCCCAGGCCTCTTACCCTCCACCTGACTTTTCCTGCCCCTTTATCCCACTCGTGCAGGTTCCAGCTTTCTCCTCTTGTCACTGTTTCCCCTTCTTTCTCTCCCCCCTCCTTTCTCCCTTGTTTTTTGTTCTCTCTGTGTCAAAGTCTGCTGAGGAGAAATACGTGCGGTCCCTGCAAAGTGCCATCCGGCCTCCACAGTACATTGTTGCCGCTTCTCACCCCGTGGGTCGGGCGGGGTCTGAGGAAATAAATAAAGGGCAGAGAGAGTGTCCACTCGAGGCCTCGCCGATTACACCAGCACTGCGTCGGAGCGGGCACCACATTTCATTTGCTTTGAGGACGGTTGTGGCCCCGCTGGTGCCATCTTTGCTGCCCCTCCAGAGGTGGTGAGAGGCTGTTCGGGGCTGTCTGCAGCTCGGGGCTCAGAGCGGAGTCATCGGCTCTGAAATCGTGCCTCGCGTTAGCCCTGCGATCAGGCTTCTGAACCGTCCCTGCCTGCCGCTCCTGTGGGGCTCTTTAGCAGGGTCCCCTTGCTGTACGCTGCCTGTGGCCCCTCCGGCGCAATACCGGCAGCGCCCGACGCCTTCCCAGGGCGCACGAGGACAGAGGCTCCTGTGGGCCCCGCACCACAGCGCGCTTTGGGACTGGCCTGGACCGTGTGACCCTGAGGTGGAAGGAAGGGAGTACCCATTGGTGTGCGCAGTGGGGAAGGCGTGTCCACAGTATCTTGCGTGACATGTGAACCCGGGAGCAGCGTTCTGGAGATCCCACTGTGCTGAGAGATGAGTGCCAGCAGAGAAGACTCCACTGTTAACCCAGAATAGTGTCACTGCGCAGTGGCCCAGCCCAGGTCCAGTACCTTGGGGAGGCCCCTGCCCATGGGGTGAAGTTTGTGCGATGTCCAAGCTGTCGTAGGACCACGCCCCACCACCGCCCGCTCCCTGTGCGCACTCGTCAGTCACGGCATTGTCAGCATTCAGCGGGCTAGTGGACCCAGCGACTGGTGCACTACGGTGCCACTCCTGGGTTGGATAGCTGCAACATTACGCGCTGAAGAGGTCACTGTTGCTTAATTTCAATGGGGCGGAACTGTATCACCTTTTTGAAAACCTTCTCAACACGGTGGTGATATAGACTTTGGTGCTGCAGTTGCATATTGAACCTGCATTTCGACCCCCCAGCTCAACCCAGACTACGAGCGGTTTAAGCTGCGACAAGCTTGACAAACGGAGATTAAGTCGATGGACGTGTTCTATGTACGCTTCAGGAAGCTAACGAGCACATGCATCAACATTGACCAGCCCGAAGAGATCAAGGCACAGCTGATACAGGGCTGCAGGTCGACTGTCCTGTGGCGGCTCATTCTACACCAGCCAAGGGATCACCCTGGATGCCATCCTGTTCCTGGCACAGTCACATGAGCTAGCGAACAGCAGAGCCGACTACATGGAGGTGGCTCTGGCGAAAGGGCTCACCCACGTGCCACCAATACTCTGCAACATCTGGAGGGCAAGTGTAGCAACTGCAGCCTTGAGCACCGTATGACCGACATCGGCCCAATCAAGGGCACACATGCTCTCGCTGTGGGCGACTGAACCACTTAAAGTGTGCCGGAGCGAAGGGAAAAGGCCAAGGACGGCGTACAAAGGCAAGTTGAGGGCAGCCCTGTGACAAGCTGTCGATCGCTGAAGAGGAGGCCAGGCTTCAGGAGGCAAACCGAGACTCTATCCTGAGATCGACGAAAATAGCGAGGTGTTCACCATCTCCTTTGCCTGCAAAGAAGGCAACCGCAAACACCCACTGCTCAAATGCACCGTGGAGATCAAAGGCACGTTTGTGAGGGACCTGATACACTGGAGCCTTGGTCAACATCATGGAAACACCCAGCTCAACAGGATAACTCCAAGCCCCAAGCTGGCTCCCACCAAAGCAAGGATATAAACTTATGGAGGCACGGAACTGCTGCCTCTGGTAGGTGTAGTGGAGGTGGTGGTGGTGAGTGAAGGAAGGTCAACATGGGTCCACTTCCATGTCACGGAAGGTGACTCTGACACTCTCCTGTGTTATCACATGGCGGAGGTCCTGGGGTTTGTCTTCTTCGCAAAGCAGATCCAAGAATCACACACTGCTGCCGTCATACAGGAGTTTCCCCAGCTCTTCGTAGGTCTAGGACAGCTGAAGAAAACCAGTGTGCAGCTGCACATTGATGACATTGTGAGGCCCACAGTGCATTGACACTGGAGGGTGCCCTTCCACCTGCTGCTGTTGGTGGAGAAGGAGCTGCGGAACCTGGAGCAACAAGGGGTGATTGAGAAGGTTACCAGCGCCATGCCCTGGGTATCACCCCTGGTAATTATGCCAAAGCCCAAGCAACCTGGGGCTATTCGGCTCTGTGTGGACATGTGACTTCCAAATAAGGCCATTTGACATGACTGGCATATCCCCCCTACTATGGATGACATTGTGGCGGACCTGAACGGCCCACTGGTTCTCTAAACTTGACCACAATGCTGGCTACCACCAGCTGGAACTGGAACCGACTAGTCACTAAATAACAACATTTTCTACCAACATTGGCCTCTGGAGACACCGGAGGTTAAACTTTGGCATATCCTCGGCAGCAGAGGTGTTAAAAAACACCATCCATGAAACTCTCTTTGGCCTGGTCGGAGGGTGAAACATTAATGACAACTTCTAGTAGTGTTAAACATTAGTGACGACATCCTGATTTTCTCTGACACCCTAGAGGAACATCACACAAGGCTCAGGGCAAAGCTGCAGCATTTGGCAGATTGTGCATTGTTGCTACACAAGCAGAAATGTTCGTTCTATGAGGACTCAATCTAATTCTTTGGGTACATGTTTTTGAGAGAAGGGCTCTGTGTGGACCCAAGAAAAATAGAAGTGATACGCAAGGCATCAATCCCCCGAAATGCCACATAGGTGAGTATCTTCCTAGGGATGGTGACAAACTGTGGCCGTTTCATTCCGAACTTAGCCACCCTGTCTGAGCCCCTGAGAGCCTTAACAAGGACCAAAGCCACCTGGTAGTGGACTGCACAGATTGACATGGCATTTCAGCAAATGAAAGACACCCTGCTGACAGACGCCACCATGGCCTACTTCATCCGAGGCCCAGGAAGGAACTTTTGGTGGGCTCTAGCCCCGTAGGGCATGGGGTAGTTGTCTTGCAAAAGAAGAGCGAGGGGTCGTGGGTCCCGCTCGCATATGCCAGCAGAGCATTGTCGGACATTGAGGCTCGTTACGCTCAGATAGAACGAGAGGCGCTGGCAATCAGATAGGCTTGGCAACATTTCCATCTTTATTTGTGCGGGCAGGAATTCCGGGTCATCTCGGATCGCAAGCCACTCGTCTTGCTCTTCTCGGGAACGCCTTGACATGCCCCTCCCCACATGTTATGTTGTGTTATGTTAACTAAGCTTATAAAGCGCGCAGCTGCCTCAGCAAAGAGGCGTCCCTGCGCTAGCAGCAGAAAGACATGGAGGCTAAGAAACTGGGCAAAGCGGCAAAAGAAGAAGTGAACATAAAAAGACAGAATTAGGCCACAGGAAAAAGGTAAGTCTTAATGGCTTTACGGAAGGCCAGCAGGCTATTCAGACTACGAATCTGACAGGGCAGAGTTCCATAACTTGGCTACCAAACAACGAAAGGACCGCCCCCCGGCACGGAGACGATTCACTCGAGGGATCACAGCCAAGTGTTGCCCCAAAGAGCGCAGCTGGCGTCCAGGAACATAAGGTGAACGGTGCAATTACAGCCCTATTCATTTGAGGTGGTATATATCGCCCCGGAGAGAACTATCCGGTGGATTATCTGTCTTGCCACCTGCCAGTGCAGTCCCGCATCGGCGAGGGGGAGGAGGATTGAGGAGCTAAAGAATTCGTACGCATGGTCATGCATGGAGCATACCCCCGGGCCCTGTCTGTCGAGGAGTACAAGGAGGCGACCATGACAGATGCTAGCCTATCCAAGGCAAAGGAGGCACTCCTCAGGAAGCAGTGGCCGAACTTCCTAGATGGTGCCAGGTCTCTAACGCCCATGAACAAGTAACAATGACCCAGCTCCCAAGGGTCAGGGATGAGCTGAGCACCAGCAGTGAGGGGCTGCTGCTAAGAGGGAAACGCATCGTGATGCCCTAATATCTCTAGGCTAGAGTCCTCGACCTGCTTCATCAAGGCCACCAAGTTGTGGTGAAAACAAAAGCAAGGCTATGTGATAAGGTCTGATTCCCAGGTGTAGATAACATGATGGATGAAAAGGTGCGTGGCTGCCACTCATGCATGATCACCAGCGGGGAACCACAATCTGCACCTGTGATCAGTGAAGAGCCTTGCTTTAAACCTTGGACCCGTGTCAGCATTGACTTTGGGAGCATCCCAGATGGTTGGCTTATAGTGGTGATTGTGGACAGCCACACAAAGTATCCAGGAGTTGAGCTGGTGCAGTCCACCACTTTCTCTAAGGTGAAGCCAGTCCTGGAACAAGTATTCGCTCTGCTAGGGCTCCCAGAAGAGATAAAAACTGACAACGGACCCCCTATTCCAAGGGCAGGACTCCCAAGAGTATCTGTTGTCACACAATATCAAGCACTGAAAAGTGACTCCACAATGGCCCCAAACCAATGGGGCGGTGCAGCAATTTACGCACACGTTGAACCAAGACCTTCGCATAGGGGTGGAGCAGGGTGAGGATGTTGAGTGCTGTCTCCACTGATTCCCGCTGGCATATTGGCAACTCTGTGTAGCACCAGTAACTGTGTGCCCAGCAGGGCCTATCTGGCAGCCCGCGACCCTTGACATGCAGGCGGCTTAAGAGAAACGGAGGAACAGAAACAAACGTGCTAGCCATGTCCAGCGAGCTGTGGCCCAAGCTGTTGGTGGGGAGCCAGGTCATCATGCAGGATCGACACCCTGGGTGGAAGTCCTGCACGCCTTTTGAAAAGAAGATTTGGAACATTGTAAACATTCAGGGAACCATGGATGCTGTCCAGCGGGGGCACACTATAGCCTGAAATGTTTCTTGGTTCAAACTAGTAGCCACTATTATTATACAAGCACTGAGCCTCCGTGTCCCATTTCCAAACAGCGCCACACCTGCAGCCTACACGCGTGTGCGAGACGAGCAGACACCACAATCCCCAAAAGTGAGTGCCAGTGGGCCACACCAGCTTAAATAGGTACTGGGTCCAGCGCCAGTGGGGAAGGGGGCACCTCACCCCTGGCCTCGCCGTCCCTGTCTCCTTGGTCGGGCGGCTTCTGGGCAGAGCCTCTTCCCATTCCCTGCCAGTAGAGGTCACTCTGGCTCTTCACTTGCAGTGGGGGGAAACGCCTCCAACTTTTCTCTCTCTCGCTCTCTTTTTCTCCTCTTATCTTTCCTTCTTTCCTCCTGCGTATGTCTCTGAGTCTCTCTGACACACACAGAAAGGTGCGCAGTGTAATATGACATTTATTACCATTATTTAGTGTTAAAAGAGGCTATGACTTGTGCAAAGTGCCGGGTGGGTCATGACACCCCTCTCATCCCTTAACAATGGTATAAAAACAATGCTTTTCCCATGGATTTTATGCTACTTTCATAAAAAACTGGAGTTTGACCTTTGCACTGCAGTAATACATGTGTCAATGTGCATTTATTAGTGCAGTGGCTCTAAATAATGCCAAACATGTATTTTGTCATAGCCATGTCATATATTTATGCCATGACAGAGAACATAAATGTGGCCCAATAATTCATGTTTTGTTCCAGCAACCGTACTAATACATGCACATTGACACATTTATTACTTAAGTGCAAAGGTCACATTCTTGTTTATTACCACTGTTGTAGGAGGCTGACTTGGTATATGGTGCACACTTATTCAATGTAGCACCCTGCACTAATACAGACAACCCTTATGGTGTTTTTAGTGGTTTAGACAACCTTAGAAAGCTCTCTAAGTAGTAGTTGTGGAGAGCAGCCTTCAGGCTTAGTCTAGGAGGAGTGAAAAGCAGCTTGTTTCACCAGTATCTAATCTTATAGTGAAGATCAAGTTAAAAAGGACCACACAGTGTAGTTATAAAAATAGCTATTTATTACAAACACTCAGTAACCCAATGCAATATCTCCTACCCGGAGATATAATTACACTGCACACTATACTTTGATAATACGATAAGTAAATGGCACGAAAATACAGTGGGCTCCAGGGGGATACCAAACTATATACAAAAATAGTGGAATGCGACTAACGACCGAAGTCAGGAGTGGACCCAGAAGACTTAAAAGCACTGGGGAACCAAGGACCCACCCGAAGTAAGGACCCAGGAATCCCACGGAGGATCTGTGCTAAGTGGATACACAACTGCATACTCAATGTAAGTCAATGGAGGAGTCACATTTGCAATTCTTAGGAAAAATGGCCCTTCCCAGAGGACTTGGAAGACACCCCATGGAAGTTGGATGGTTCGAGAGGCACCCCACCTGTGGATACCCAGGAGACCAGGTTACCTGCACCAGGGAAGCCGGGTGCATAGGTACGAAGTGGCGTCGCAAACCGCCGTAGACCCCAATGGAGGACTTCAACCAAGATACTGCTGGCGAAGAAGCTGGAAGAGTCAGGCGGAATCCAAGCCTGGATTCAAGAAGGGTAGAACCTGCAAACAGAGGGGACAGAGTCTAGGTCACTCAGGAGTGACCAGGGGGCACGGGAGTCGTGTGCCCACCAATGTTGGCTGTTGCATGGGAGTTGACGGTGCCTTGGTTTCTGCAGCTGTGTGGACCAGGTGACGCTGAGGGTGACCAGGAACGGTGTACGAGCTGTCCCACGTCGGATGTTTATATCCAGGGGGACGGTGTCCGGCAGGAGCACCAACAGGCCTTGGTAACAGCAATACATGGAGGAAGACCAAAAGGAATGGTGTCGGGACCAGCAAGGTCTAAGGGACTCACTATGTTCAAGTGAGTCAGGGTAGTCCCCAAGCAAACAGGGGAGCCTACTGGAATCAAAGAAGACCCTCGATGGGGCTCGAAGATCTCTGGAAACGAGAGTCAACCAGCCTTAGCAACAACCAGCTGACGCGGTGCACAGGGACTCAGTTCCAGCGGTGTCGACGAGGGATCCTGTCCTCAGACTCGGTCTGAAGTCAGTGCAGGCCTCGAGGAAGTTGTAGAACCGTCACCTGTGTTACTGACCCGGTTGGAGACCAGGATCAGCAATCGGTCAGATTGTGTTGCGGTGCCTGCGGATGCAGGGAGTGACTCCTTCACTCCAAGAGAGATTCCTTCGGGTGTCTTTGGATGTCCACAGGACCTGGAAGGGACCTGTATGGAGCACGGACACTGACGGTGCAGCGGGCTTGCAAAACATAGAGATCAGGAGCAGACGGAGACTTCCCGGTTGCAGTCTCAGTCCCAAAGGTGAAGTCCAATGCGGTCAGTCCGACGCGGTCTGCATGACTCGGTCAGAATGTCCAGACGGTTGAAGAGGACGCAGAGTTTGATCTGAATCGAATCCCACGACACATCTAGGGACCCACCCTCAGTTAAGCCCTCAAGTACCCTAAGGAAAGGGTTGGGATAATTCAGGGGTCCCTCCCAGAGGAGGGGCTGCACAGTGGGGAGGAGACTCTCATGTCCTTTGTCCAGTTTCGTGCCGCAGCAGGGAGGCAACGGCTCCCTGAACTGGTTTGAGCTGGAGTATGCAAGGAGGGCACCAAATGTGCCCCTCAAGCAATCTGAGTGGTGCTGGCACGCTCCTCCACCCTATCCCAATACAGTAAGTCCTGTCTGGGATGTGGTCACTCCTCCCTGTGACAGGATACCTATTGTTCTGCCCTCCTCTGCTCGAGCTTGGCTCAGCAGCAGGAGTGCAGAATCATGTCTCTGGTCGGCAGCAGCCCTAGCTCGCTGTCTGGCTCTGGAAGACTGGTACTGGGAGCACTGAGGGCCTCCCGGAGGAGATTTACAGTGTGTGGAATCATACCTCCCACACCGTATACGGTGTACGGGGGTATGATTCCAACATGTTTGATACCAAACATGGCAGGGTTCGTTACAGCCAGTTTAGAGCTGGTCATCGCGAAATGACGCATGGCCACTCTATATATCGTAATGGCTGATGCACTGACAACCCAGGAGAATGGTCTCCAAGGGTTGCAGGGGTATCCTGCTCATGCAGGTGCACCTTCACACTTAGAACAGAGCACCTTGCCTTTAGGGCTGAAAGGCCTACTAGAGGGGTGACTTAGGGGGTTTAAGTACAGTGAGGTTAGATATAAGGCAACTTATACCTTTTGTGATAGGTGCAAGCACCAACTCACACATGCTGCAATGGCAGGCCTGTAGTCAGGGTTTGGAGGGTCCCTTATGGGAGGCATAACACATGCTGCAGCCCATGGGGGACCCCTGGTGTACCTAAGCCCTAGGTACCTTAGTACCTAGTACTAGTGACTTACTAGGGTTCACCAGCAGCCAATTTGGAATGTACCAAGGTTCTCACCATAGCCAATTCAGGGAGGAAGCACAGTGACTGGGGTCCTGATTAGCAGGATCCCAGTAAGACTAGTCAGAAAAACAGTATGACACCAGCAAAAAGTGGGGATAACCATGAAAGCAGATCCTACTTTCCTACAACAGTAGAGTAAAATTCACATGAGAATCTCATTGTTTGCCATTTCACAGATTGTATGTGACCATTTATTGCCACTGTAGAGAGATGGGAGAGGCTTCAAGACCCACTGGGGGATTCATCTCTAGTGACCCATGTCCCCTCCCAACACCCGACAATGGTAATAAATGGAGTATTACACTTGTGTGCATGTGCATATATTCTTGTTAGATAGACACACATTCTCTCCCCCTTGCCTTCTTGCTTCGGTCCCCTTGTCTCTCTGTTCTCCACCTCTTTGGTTGGCTCTGCCCAAGTCTCACTTGCTCACTCCTGTCTCCTTCCATCCCTTACTTCATCTCTGTCTGTTATTTATCCCTCTTTGCCTTTCTCACCCCTGGAGTGGGATTCCACCTTTAAACTCATCGTGCCCCTGTGCCTGCAACCGGTTGGAAGCTGATTCCCATCCTGCAGCCTCACCTTGGTTCTATGAGTGGTGCAACCCTTCACGACCGAAAACAGCAGTGAATTCTTGTTCCCAAAAGTTTTTCCTGTTTCGAGGGCGCACTCGCACAGCAGGTAAGTAACTCCTTAGTTTTCACAAAAAGGCGCAGTCCCACTCCGACCTTGTGTTCCTCATGCCGACGCGTTTCAAAGATTCATTCTTCTTTTTCATGGGCATTCCGTCATTCCACAGTATTGCTGATAAACCACTTCCCCCTGCTTGCTCATTCCTTTATAGGCCTCTGGTGTGCCTTCCATAATTGGTTCATATAAAAATATATATATACGGCAAGATAAATTGAAGAATGAGTGGGTGCATGACTGTCTGAGTGGATGATTTAGTGGGTGCGTGACTGACTGTATAAGTGATTGATTAAAGTGTCTTAGTGAATGCATGGGTGAATGAGTAATCTGTGAATGTCTGTATCAGTCTGTCAGTTGGTGTGTAAGTGGCTGCATGGGTTCGTGAGTAACTACATGAGTGTCTATATGGGTTAATGATTGGTAATCTGAGTAACTGTATGGGTGCCTGAGTGTCTGTGTGGGTGGGTGGGGGTGTGTGTGACTCCCTGCATGGATGTGTGAGTGGGTGATTCACTTGGTGTATGAGTGCATCAGTGCATCTGCAATGGGCTGTATGGGTGAGTGTGTATGGCTGTGTTGGTGAGTGAATGGATGTCTCAGTGGTATATGTGTGAGTCACTACATATGTGAAAGGCAGTGTCTGTGAGTGTTGGAGTATGTAAGTGACTATATATGAGAGTGAGTGATTGTGAGAGTGGCTGTATGGATGAGTGTGTGCTTGTGTCTGTGATTGTAGAAGAGAGTTAAACTTTTTAGAAACACTCAGTCACTGGATGATGTCATTTGAGATGTCATCAGTGATGTCACTGGCCATGTCATGAGTTATGTAATATGTGACGTCATCAGCAGTGCATTGCGGGTGCGCGAGTTATAGTTAGATCATCTAACTATAACGGCTGAATTTCTCTGGTTTTCTATGAGTAAAATGTCAGCCTAACTATAACGTCCCTGAAACCTGTTGTTTTTTGAGTGAATATCTAAGGTTTTTTAAATGCTAATTCCTAACTATAACGTCCCTGGAACCTGTGTTTTTTTCAGTGAATTTCTAAGGATTTTTAAATGCTAATTACTAACAATAACGTCCCTCAAACCTCTATTTTTTACTGTGAATATACAGTTGCCAACACATTGATTTCCACCATGACTGCAGATGCGCTGCGAAGTCGTGAAGCAGCGGCGGACCAAATGTTTGATTCCCTATGCACACCGCAACAGACTATGATCCAGGCAGGTCCATCATCCGGGAATAATACTAATCTAAGAGAAATATTCAAAAGGCTGGAAAAGCTTATGAGGACAGAACAGTCAAAATGGTGGGAGTACAAGTTGCTAACAAGATATTTACAGGTTGGACGAATCCCTAGGGGATTACGCATAATGATTGCTCCCAGCTACGAAAATCCGGACCCCAACATGCTCCATGAGTGGGCTGAGTGTAATCTCGATTCTTCTAGGAAGTTGGTTGAAATCTTAATAAAATATGCGGAAAGTGATCGAGTGGCATTACAAAAGCAAATCGACGAACTGAATGATGAAATAGCAAAGCTGGAAGTCACAGCCACCCTAACCAAGTACCGTGAAGAAATGCATACAAGGTTACACAAGGAGGAAGAAATCATTAAAAAACGCAAAACGTATAAGTTCCAGCGTGATAAACAAGACTATGAGAACGGGCAAGTGTTCACATTTGCTAAAAAATACAAAACGATGAAAGCGGCAATTACCAGAGGCACGCAACATCATGACAGCAGGTCTGAAGCAATTTCGTCAACTTCCGCCTCAGATATCAGCTCAGCGGTGGAGAGCGAGTCTGAAACCGAACAATCAAGAAAAGTAACGGAATCAGGGTTTCAGAAATTGACCCTAGCGGAGGAAGTGAATTATCTGCGGCAAGATCGCAGACAAACCTTACGCCCACGCAAACAAGTGCAACAAGCCAACAAAGAGCCAATAAGAAACAAAGGGAGAGACGCAAATGCGCCCGGGCGCGACGGCGCCAAGAAACAACAAAGCAACAAAAGATGGAACCGCAAGTAAATAATAACATAAGCAATGTGAACAAGATAATGAACTTATCGCCCATGGAACTTAATCAAGCAGAAATTCAACTCCTAACCTTAGGCCTCTCATATTGCCCCGAGAGCAATTTTGATTATGCTGGGACTCGGATAGACGTATACAGATTCATTCGAAAATTGAAATTGAAAAAATACCACCTAACAAATCAAGGAAATGTATCAAACATCATTAGTAAAAACTCTGATACAGACAACAAAGGAGCAATGAATATATTGACAGCAGCTGATGCTGAACTCTTAAATGATTTACAGCAGTTGGAGCAGGAAGGAACTGAGGGTGGCTGCCCAACTAGTCCAACAGATACCAATTTTTGCACGGTGAAAACTCACTTTAAGCCAAAGTCCACATTTCAACCTATGGCACCTAGAGACTCGCTGGACATTTTTAATGAGTTGATAACTGCAGAGATTAAGAAATTGAAGTACCAAACTATGAGATCGCAATACAAAATGAGTCATCAACAACATGAATACAATCGTCTCATTAAAAACTACAAAACAATGATCAAATCATCATTAGAAACTCCGACAAGGGTGGAAATATTGTCATTTGGCCACGACAGGATTACATGCAAGAGGCAGCTCAACAAATAAACGACTGCAACTGTTACAAGAAAAGTAATATTCAAACAGCCAAGACGTAGTGGAGCGAATATTACTCCAAATTAAACGCATGGGGCAGTGCAGGTTTATTAAGTATGGATGAGCTCAAGTTTCTCAAAAATGAACATCCTGTCATGCACAACATATATTTTATCCCGAAGGTCCATAAGAATGCGACAAAACCACCGGGAAGGCCGATTATTTCCGCTAAAGGAAGCATATTAGAAAACACTTCTAAATATATTGACTTCTTTTTACAAGAATTTGTCAGTAAATTACCATCATTCATTCAGGACACCGGAGATTTCTTAAGACAATTAAGTCAACATGATTGGGAAGCAAATTGTTTGTTAATCTCTTTAGATGTAACATCCCTCTATACCAGCATCCACCACAAAGATGGCATAAGGGCAGTTGAATATTACTTAGGAACCAGACCTATGCATCTTTTGCATCACAACAAAATGTTGGTATCCATGTTAATGTACTGCCTAGAACATAACTTCTTTCTATTTCAGAACCAGACTTAACAACAAATAAGAGGAGTGGCTATGGGGGCGTGCTTTTCCCCCTAGCTACTCCTGCCTACACATGGGATGGTGGGAAGAAATGGTTCTGAATAAGGAACATAAGGAAGCAGTTGACAAGCATGTAAAAGCCTGGCACAGATATATAGACGATTTATTTATTATCTGGCAAGGGACTGAAATAGAGGCTCAGGAATTCATCAAAGCCATCAACATCAATAATTTGAATTTACAATTCACAGCTACAGTCAGCAATCAAACAGTGAACTTTCTTGATGCGGAAGTCTTTATTGAAAATCAGAATATAGCGACTCGACTACATCGCAAGCCCACTGCTGGCAATAGCGTCCTACATTCTTCAAGTCATCATCCTCAACACCTCATTCGCAGTATCCCTTATGGGGAAATGTTGAGACTTAGACGCATTTGCAGTAGTGAAATTGATTTAAAGATAGCTCAATCTGAAAGCAAAGCCAGATTCATTGCCCGAGGGTATACAAATCAGGTTATTGATGTTGCTGTCATGAAAGCAAACCAAGCAGTGAGAAATGATCTTTTATTTGAAATTACATCTAAGGCTAACGTACCAACCACTGATGCACAAACCAGATTGATATTAACATACAGCAGAAAACACAACACCTTACGTAAAATCATTAGTAAAAACTGGCCAGTGGTACAGAGTGACCCAGTAATAGGCAGACTATTACCTAAGAAACCATGCATCACTTTTAGAAAATCTAAATCTATGAAAGATGCTTTAGTATGTAGCTGCCCTGAAATTAAGCCCTCATCCAATTGGTTAACCACCCGCAAGGGATTCAAGAAATGTAACAGCTGTCGGGCCTGTAAATATGGCATGGACAAGAATACATATACAACTCCATTCAGTGAGAAACCCATTAAGATAACTACATTTCTCACGTGTCGTACGGAGTTTGTAGTCTACATATTGGAGTGCTCTTGTGGGCTGCAGTACGTGGGTAGCACTAAGCTGCAGGCCCACAAGAGGATATTGCAGCACATGAGAGCAAATACAAACTCTGACCCTGCTTATCCAGTAGCCCGTCATTTCAGAGAGACCCATGAAAACAACCTGGATCACCTGAAATATTTCTTGATAGACAGTATCCCTGTATTAAGAAGAGGTGGCAATCGTGAGTCCAAGCTACGTAAACTTGAAACCAGATACATTGTAGAGTTGGACACGAAGGCACCAAATGGACACAATTCTAGCGAGGACCTCTTTACCCACCTGTAAATGATTCACACAATTAGCGAATGACAAGAGATACACAAATGATGTAATAATTGCTATCTTCTCTTTGCCCCATCTTACCTCAAACTAAAACCTATTCCAGTCTTTTCAATTCTTGTCTTTCCCTACATCTTCCTTTTTTCCTTTCCTTGATATTTTCCTATTTCTTCAAAACTCTTTCACCTCATCTTTTTTCTTCTTCCATTCATCCTTTATTCCTTTTCGCATCCTGCCTATTGCTCTTCTCATTCTCTTTAGGTCCGCCTATCTGCATCAAGCATTATGCTTATAACATGAAATGATTTTAAATATTGTAATTTTTATGAGCACATAGTCACTTTAATGAATAATCATTTTTTAGGGTAGCACAAGAGCACTTTATTCACTTAGAACGGTACTAGACAGTTCGATAAATTCAATACATAAGCCCACTTGGGCTTAACTATGTGTAGTTAGAAAACATCGAATAGAACAAATCAGCATTAACAATGGATTGTAACTTATATCAATGTTAACAATCAACTAAATAGATAAAGGCAGCTAAAAATGCATTTTCCCGATAGCATGTGGCTGAAATGGGCATAATGCATGAAGCAACATGGTATCATAATAACAAAGCATATTTTAACATTTTATGCATTGCAGTTGGTTTTATATAATTTTACATATGTATTTAAGTTGCATTATACGCAAAGTATTTCTTTTCTGTCTATTATCTAAATGCAGTCACGTGTGCAAGAACTAAACACTTTAAAAATGTAACAAGACCTCGCAAGCGCGTCATGTGATCAAGGCCGTCTCAGGCCGAAACGCGTTGTGGCAGTCATGGTGGTTTGAAGGCAACAAAAAGCAAATAAAATACCATTGAACAACAACTTCGGGTTCGCATCCGTTCTTTCCTGTGGAAGGGAAACTGACAAGACACGGTGTTTTGTTGATATATATATATATATATATACATACATAGATGATAAATATTTCTTAAATGTATTTAACTTTTTTTTAATTACAATATTTTTTACATTTGAAATATATACTTTATATATATATATATATATATATATATATATTTACACACATATATATAATATGTGTATTCATATATATATATATTTTTTTTAAATATAAACATGGAGTCTCGTACTGGACGCAAATCCCTGTACATTGCCAAGCGTTAGTTCTGGATCCGCGTACGGTACGCGGCTCCAGCGTGATTTTCACATATATATTTTTCATATATATAGAGAAAAATTATATTAAGTTCAAGGTTAGAGGTTTGTTAAGATAGTTACTAAACTTGTTTATCAATAAATGAAAGTTATTAAAACTTTTTTTAATAGTAATTTCAGGAGTTGCGGTACGTCCGCGTAGATTGCAACTTCCGGATTTGCATACGGGACGCGAATCCAAAGGTTTTTTTAAACAATATTATATATTAATATAGCTTTATTTAATTTATTTGAAATAAAGAAATACAGTTATGTGTAATTAAAATATGATCAGATAGTGCTAAATATTGTAAAATTGAAAGAAATTGCGAATCGCGACCGGTACGCAGTGTCACCACTTAGGGGTCGCGCACCCCATGTGACACAAAAAAAAGAGATTTGATTGGTTAAAGATTCTGTCATCCTTAAGTTTGCTAGTTCCCACCCTCTCCTAATTTTGGGTGTGGTTGGCAACAGCCATACTTTTTGAGGACCTTTCAATTTGCAGTTGTTTTTGGTGTTTTGGAGGTTTTACTGTTGAAATTGTAAATGGCAACTGCCCAGGATCTGCAGGAGGAGGAAGAGATCCTTCAGGAGTAAGAAGAAGAGACACACCACAAAAGAAAGGAGAGTGTGGTATGAGAATTCTTTTCCATACCTGAAGGACAAAAGAAGGTGAATGCACAAAAAGTTACGTGCAACATCTGTAAAAAGGTGCTGTCTCGAGGATCGGACAAAAAATACTCCTGCGGTACATCATCGTTGGACAAACATCTCCGGATAATGCATTAGAAGAGGCTTGCAAGAGCTGAACTTGCAAGAGCAAATGAAGGCAGCCAAGATCCTCAACCTTCAACCTCTCAAGTTGGTGACAGGTTGCAGTCCATACCACTGACTCTTCCTGATTTTGCGAAGGCAGGTCTTTTTTGTCCAAAGTGCATCACTGTGCTGAGCATTGGGGAACAGGTTGTGCAAATAATGTTGGACACAATTAACAATCACCGTTGTTAATTCCCCCCCCCCATTTACACACGCTGTTATGTGCCTGTTTTTTTCTTTACATTTTTATTGATAAAATCTTAAAAACACCCAAAAAAACACAAAATTGTAAAAAATAAAAAATATAAATATATATATACATTCACTGAAAAAACCATAGGTTTTAGGGACAGTTATAGTTAGTTGGACATTGCACTCGTACAAAACCCGTGAAATTCCCCTGTTATAGTTAGTTCAGCTAACTATAACTCGCGCCCCGCAATGCACTGCTGATGACGTCACATATTACATCACTCATGACATGGTCAGTGACATCACTGATGACATCACTGATGACATCTCAAATGACATCACTGATGACATCACTGATGACATCATCCAGTGACTGTGTGTTTCTGTAAAGTTTAAATATGTTTAATATATATAGGGAAAGGCGTATTGAAGAATGAGTGGGTGTATAAGTGTCTGAATGGATGATTTAGTACGTGAGTGACTGACTCCAAGTGAGTGATTAAACGTATCTTACTGAATGCATGGGTTAGTGACTAAACTGTGTGAATGTCTGTATCCGTCTGTTTGTTGGTGTGTAAGTGGATGCATGGATTTGCGAATAGCTACATGAGTGTCTATATGGGTTATTGATTGGTTCTCTGAGTATCTGTATGGCTGCCTGAGTGTTTGTGTGGGTGGGGTGTGTGTGACTCTATACATAGATGTGTGAGTGGGTGATTCACTGGGTGCATGATTTCAAGAGTGCATCTGTGATGGACTGCTTGGGTGGGTGAGTGTGTGTATGGGTGTGTTAGTGAGTGAATGTATATCTCAGTGGTACATGTGCAAGTAACTACATATGTAAAAGGCAGTATATATGTGTGTTAGAGTATTTAAATGGCTATAAGTGAGAGTGTGTTATTGTGAGAGTGGCTGTATGGATGCGTGTGTGCTTGTATCAGTTATTGTATAAGAGCGTAAGAATGTGCTAGTATTTGTATGAGTAAGTGAGCTGGTGTGTGTATAACTGTATAGGTGAGTAAATGGGTGTGTGATTAATTTTTTGCATGACTGACTAGGTGTGTGAGTACCTCTATGGATGAGTGGCGGTGTGTGAGTGTTTATATAGGTGTATGAGTGCATATGATAGTCCTGTACTGAGTGACTGTAAGTATGAGTGACTGTACAGGTGAGTGAGTGGATGTGTGTGTAGACCTAAGAATCAGTGAGTGGGTATGTAGTTTTTGGTGTTGGAGTGTCTATGGTTTTGAGAATGGCAGTCTGTAATTTAGAGTGGGTGTATCAAAAGTTATATTAGGGTGTGAGAAGATGCATGAAATTATCACATGGATGATGTCATCAGTGATGTCATTTGAGATGTCATCAGTGATGTCATCAGTGATGTCACTGACCATGTCATGAGTGATGTAATATGTGACGTCATCAGCAGTGCATTGCGGGGCGCGAGTTATAGTTAGCTGAACTAACTATAACAGGGGAATTTCACGGGTTTTGTACGAGTGCAATGTCCAACTAACTATAACTGTCCCTAAAACCTATGGTTTTTTCAGTGAATTTCAAAGGTTTTTTAAATGCTAATTTCTAACTATAACGTGTCTGAAACCTATGGTTTTTTCAGTGAATTTCAAAGGTTTTTAAATGCTAATTTCTAACTATAACGTGCCTGAAACCTATGGTTTTTTCAGTGAATTTCAAAGGTTTTTTAAATGCTAATTTCTAACTATAACGTGCCTGAAACCTATGGTTTTTTCAGTGAATTTCAAAGGTTTTTAAATGCTAATTTCTAACTATAACGTGCCTGAAACCTATGATTTTTTAAGTGAATTTCAAAGGTTTTTTAAATGCTAGTTTCTAACTATGCCAACAGAGGTAGGACATGTGAAGAAAGAAGAAAAAAACGCACAGAAAGAAGCAAAAGATGTGCAGAAAGAACCAACAGAGGAGCAGAAAGAGGCCTTGTTGCAAAATCATCCTGTGCCCACAACTTTTTCAGACGGGTACTGGTGGTAACTGACTCTGACTAACCAGAGCCAGTGCGCGTTTGCACAGTGGTGAAGGGAGGGGGCCTGAGGTGACATGTGTGCAAACGCGCCCCATGGCGCGTTTTAAGTTGCGGGATTAAGTCCCCTTGAATCCTGAGGGTCCCTGGGGCCCAACTAGCCCCCAGGTACCTACAGTTAGGACCACAGAGCTGAGTTGCAGAGAGGCGTTCCGAGGCCACGTACCTTTTTCACCTCTCTGCAACGCAACTCTGTTGTGCTTACTGAAGGTACCTGGTGGGCTAGTTGGCCCCCAGGATTCAAAGGGAATTAACTCCCCAACTTAAAACGCACCACAGGGCGTGTTTGCGCACATGTCACCTGAGGCCCCGCCCCTCCCTTCACCACTGTGCAAACGCGCCCCGTGGCGCGTTTTAAGTTGGGGGATTAGGTCACCTTGAATCCTGAGAGTCCCTGGGGCCCAACCAGCCCACCAGGTACTTCCAGTAAGCACCACAGGCCTGCGTTGCAACGCCTGTAACAAATTGTGCAGTTGTGTTTAGGTAGTGAAGAGGGTCGTGCTGGGGGTAGTGTTTTAGGGTTTAGGGTAGTGCAGTGGTGTTTGTGTAGTGTAGGGGGTCATGCTGGGGTTAGATTTAGGGTTTAGGGTAGTGCAGTGGTGTTTGTGTAGTGTAGGGGGTCATGCTGGGGGTAGATTTAGGGTTTAGGGTAGTGCAGTGGTGTTTGTGTAGTGTAGGGGGTCATGCTGGGGGTAGATTTAGGGTTTAGGGTAGTGCAGTGGTGTTTGGGTAGTGTAGGGAGTCGTCCTGGGGGAGTGTTTTAGGGTTTAGGGTAGTACAGTGGTGTTTGGGTAGTGTAGGGGGTCGTGCTGGGGTTAGTGTTTTAGGGTTTAGGGTAGTGCAGTGGTGTTCGGGTAGTGTAGGGGGTCGTGCTGGGGGAGTGTTTTAGGGTTTAGGGCAGTGCAGTGGTGTTCGGGTAGTGTAGGGGGTCGTGCTGGGGGAGTGTTTTAGGGTTTAGGGCAGTGCTGTCGTGTTCGGGTAGTGTAGGGGGTCGTGCTGCGGGGAGTATTTTAGGGTTTAGGGTAGTGCAGTGGTGTTCGGGTAGTGTAGGGGGTCATGCTGGGGGTAGTGTTCTAGGGTTTAGGGCAGTGCAGTGGTGTTCGGGCATTGTAGGGGGTTGTGCTGGGGGTGGTGTTTTAGGGTTTAGGGTAGTGCAGTGGTGTTCGGGCAGTGTAGGGGGTCGTGCTGGGGGTGGTGTTTCAGGGTTTAGGGCAGTGCAGTGGTGTTCAGGCAGTGTAGGGGGTCGTGCAGGGGGTGGTGTTTCAGGGTTTAGGGCAGTGCAGTGGTGTTTGGGCAGTGTAGGGGGTCATGCAGGGGTGGTGTTTTAGGGTTTAGGGCAGTGGTGTTCGGGCAGTGTAGGGGGTCATGCTGGGGGTGGTGTTTCAGGGTTTGGGGCAGTGCAGTGGTGTTCGAGCAGTAAAGGGGGTCATGCTGGGGGTGGTGTTTCAGGGTTTAGGGCAGTGCAGTGGTGTTCGGGCAGTGTAGGGGGTGGTGCAGGGGGTGGTGTTTCAGGGTTTAGGGCAGTGCAGTGGTGTTCGGGCAGTGTAGGGGGTCGTGCAGGGGGTGGTGTTTCAGGGTTTAGGGCAGTGCAGTGGTGTTCGGGCAGTGTAGGGGGCGGTGCAGGGGGTGGTGTTTCAGGGTTTAGGGCAGTACAGTGGTGTTCGGGCATTGTAGGGGGTGGTGCTGGGGCTGGTGTTTCAGGGTTTAGGGCAGTGCAGTGGTGTTCGGGCAGTGTAGGGGTGGTGCTGGGGCTGGTGTTTCAGGGTTTAGGGCAGTGCAGTGGTGTTCGGGCAGTGTAGGGGGTCGTGCTGGGGCTGGTGTTTCAGGGTTTAGGGCAGCGCAGTGGTGTTCGGGCAGTGTAGGGGGTCTTGCTGGGGCTGGTGTTTCAGAGTCTAGGGCAATGCAGTGGTGTTCGGGCAGTGTAGGGGGTCTTGCTGGGGCTGGTGTTTCAGGGTTTAGGGCAGTGCAGTGGTGTTCGGGCAGTGTAGGGGGTCGTGCTGGGGCTGGTGTTTCAAGGTTTAGGGCAGTGCAGTGGTGTTCGGGCAGTGTAGGGGGTCGTGCTGGGGCTGGTGTTTCAGGGTTTAGGGCAGAGCAATGGTGCTCAGGCAGTGTAGGGGGTTGTGCTGGGGGTGATGTTTCAGGGTTTAGGGCAGTGCAGTGGTGTTCGGGCAGTGTAGGGGGTCGTGAAGGGGTGGTGTTTCAGGGTTTAGGGCAGTGCAGTGGTGTTCGGGCAGTGTAGGGGGTCGTGCTGGGGGTAGTGTTTTAGGGTTTAGGGTAGTGCAGTGGTGCTTGTGTAGTGTAGGGGGTCGTGCTGGGGGTAGTGTTTTAGGGTTTAGGGTAGTGCAGTGGTGTTTGTGTAGTGTAGGGGGTCATGTTTTAGGGTAGTGCAGTGGTGTTTGGGTAGTGTAGGGGGTCATGCTGGGGGTAGTGTTTTAGGATTTAGGTTAGTGCAGTGGTGTTTGGGTAGTGTAGAGGGTCGTGCTGGGGGTAGTGTTTTAGGGTTTAGGGTAGTGCAGTGGTGTTTGTGTAGTGTAGGGGGTCGTGCTGGGGGTAGTGTTTTAGGGTTTAGGGTAGTGCAGTGGTGCTTGTGTAGTGTAGGGGGTCGTGCTGGGGGTAGTGTTTTAGGGTTTAGGGTAGTGCAGTGGTGTTTGTGTAGTGTAGGGGGTCATGTTTTAGGGTAGTGCAGTGGTGTTTGGGTAGTGTAGGGGGTCGTGCTGGTGGTAGTGTTTTAGGATTTAGGTTAGTGCAGTGGTGTTTGGGTAGTGTAGGGGGTCGTGCTGGGGGTAGTGTTTTAGGGTTTAGGATAGTGCAGTGGTGCTTGTGTAGTGTAGGGGTTCGTGCTGGGGGTAGTGTTTTAGGGTTTAAGGTAGTGCAGTGGTGTTTTTGTAGTGTAGGGGGTCATGTTTTAAGATGCAATGCTCCAATACCTGACCAGTCTGCACTACATAAAACTGCAAAAAAACTAAAAATAAAAAGTGTTTTGCACACTTTTGTCATTGGGCTATATGTGGGCTACATCTGGGTAATATTTGTGCTACATTTGGGCTCTTTTTTCACTGGTGGCCATCTTGGAAGACTTCTTTGTTATGAAGTTTCCTAATTTCTTCATTTACTGCAGTCTCCTCAGTAGGAAATGCTTTCAGTTTTTTACTTTGATTCCATCAAGAAGGCATTCAGATGTGTCTCACATCTGCCATAAATTCAGAATGTTAGCACTCTAGTTGCTCATTAGATCACTGGAGTAAAGCTACTGCTCACCAGGGAGTTAACTGGTAGTCTGCTGCTGGTATTGAAAGTGATTGTTTCAGTCTGCATGTCAGAATTTTCTAATGAAATAGAAGAGGATTTGAGATCTCACTTAAAACATGCCCTAATTTTTCTTTCTGCAGCACTAACCATAATTTCTATTTAAAAAAGAACCCCTCATTTTGTTCCTTTTTAAATTAAATGTTTTAAGTGTTACCGGTTTATTCCAATCAAGATGGCTTCAGGTGTGCCATACTTTTGTCATAAGTAAGGCTGTTAGCGCTCTAGTTGTTCTTTAGAACACTCTGGGAAGCTGCAGTAGAACACAAAGGCATCAACTGGCAGGCTGCTCCTGTTGAAATATAACAGGAAGATATTTGAGATCACACTTGAAATATGTCCTAATTTTTCTTTCTACAGCACTAACCATAATTTCTATGACAAAATGAACCCCATCATTTTGTTCCTTTTTAAATTAAATGTTTTAAGTGTTACCAGTTTATTCCAATCAAGATGGCTTCAGGTGTGCCATACTTTTGTCATAAGTAAGGCTGTTAGCACTCTAGTTGTTCTTTAGAACACTCTGGGAAGCTGCAGTAGAACACAAAGGCATCAACTGGCAGGCTGCTCCTGTTGAAATATAACAGGAAGATATTTGAGATCACACTTGAAACATGTCCTAATTTTTCTTTCTACAGCACTAACCATAATTTCTATGACAAAATGAACCCCATCGTTTTGTTCCTTTTTAAATTAAATGTTTTAAGTGTTACCAGTTTATTCCAATCAAGATGGCTTCAGGTGTGCCATACTTTTGTCATAAGTAAGGCTGTTAGCACTCTAGTTGTTCTTTAGAACACTCTGGGAAGCTGCAGTAGAACACAAAGGAATCAACTGACAGTCTCTGCCCTTGTTGGATG
This sequence comes from Calotriton arnoldi, assembly GCA_963921515.1. NCBI lineage: Eukaryota > Metazoa > Chordata > Amphibia > Caudata > Salamandridae > Calotriton > Calotriton arnoldi. The sequence goes on from CAWUFW010001460.1 coordinate 2,277,616, forward strand.
TACATGTTTTACTGAGAATGTCAGACTTCATTCTCACATGAGTGAGAAAGATAATGTGAATTTACAGAAAATATGCTCTCATTTTAGCTTCTGGAGCACCTTCCAAACCTCCATGGGACAAGCATGAGAAAATAGTGTTCTCTCAAACATGATTCATGATATCCCAGCAGAAGGTTTTTCACATGGTAAAATCACCTTGGAATACACCACAATTCCTAAAATTAGTATGGTACCGTCAACAAATAAATTCTAATGTAACTAAAGCCTGTTATCACCCTTTATAGTTCTCCTTTTGGTGACCCTCAAAATCTTCTATTCACTACAATGCATTTCAATGAGGTACTATCATTTATATTGGTCCCAAGATGGCTGCCAGAAATTCCAGGATGAAGTGCTGACAGCCAATCAGATCTCACGATGACATGTGTGGTTAGGCTCCGCCCAGATATATATGTGACTTTACTTTTGATTTTCTCAGGAACTACTGAACGGATTTACACCATTTAAGCAAAAGGCACGACACTGAACCAAGGGCTACCTCTTTTCCAAATTTGGTGTAATTCCGTTCAGCAGTTCGGGCTGTAGCTGCGACTAAAGGTTCCTATGGAAAAATGAATGGGGAAAACACGTTTTGGGACCCCCCTTTTTTCTCGGCCCCCGCTTGACGTATCACCCCGAGACTTTCAGGATAGGAGCGGACCGGAGCGCCCCAACAAGTTGGAAACTTTCGCGAAGATTCGTTAACCGGCGCCAACATTATTTCAAATAGAATGTCGCGGATTTCCTATGGATAATAGGTTTTAACTATAACTATCTACTGGCGACCGCCAGTAGATAATATATATATAAAATAGTTTTAAAAAAGAAGAAAAAAACGGTTCTTACGGAACCACCTATTTTGGTTTAAAAAAGAAAAGCTATATGTTGTATGAATACATGAGTGAATGGATAGTTTCTGTGTGATTGCATGAGTGCATATGTACTGTCTGAGTGATTGGATGAGTAAATGTGGAGAGTTTGAGAGAATGGTTGAGTGTAAGAGTAGTGCCTGAGTGACTGCATGAGTGCATGGGTAGTGCCTGAGTGAATGGATGAGTGCATGGGTAGTGCCTGAGTGAATGGTTGAGCGCAAGAGTAGTGCCAGAGTGATTGCATGAGTGCAGCAGTAGTGCCTGAGTGAATGGATGAGTGCATGGGTAGTGCCTGAGTGAATGGTTGAGCGCAAGAGTAGTGCCAGAGTGATTGCATGAGTGCAGCAGTAGTGCCTAGGTGATTGCATGAGTGCAGGGGTAGTGCCTGGGTGATTGAATGAGTGCATGGGTAGTGCTTGCATGAACGGATGAGTGCATGGATAATGCCCGAGTGAAATGATGAGTTCTTGGAGAGGTGGGCCCTTATTTCCAACCGCTGCTCCAGGGACTGGATGATACTCATCATCGACACGGCCCGCGAGGTTGTTGAGCTACTTAATAAAGAGATTCAGGACTTGGAGGAAAAATTGAAACAGTCCCAGGGGGTGGAAGAAGCCAAAAAGAAATTAGAGGAGATTTCCTATGAACTAGATTCATTTAGTGAATATCTCCTCAAGAGGAAAACTGAAAAGTTAAGAAAGGACATCCGCTTATTTACGCAAGAACGTACGTATCCCTTTCTCTCTGAAGGCTTCTATACCTCGCCGAGTGATTCCGCGTCAGGTAATAGTTCCACCAATCGTGGATATCCTCGAGTGACCACTTTCTCGGATACCACTGACTCAGACGGAGAAGGGCCTTCTTTTCAGAACTACCAACCTAGATATAATATAGAGAGAGGAGGCTCTGAGAACCATTTTTTAGGCAACCGACGGGGCAATTTTCGCCCAAGATTTCGAGGCCAACAACAGCAACGGGGATATCAATCAGGTTACCAACAGAGAGGGACTTTCCCGAATCGAGGTCAAATACCAAGGACGCATTTCGAGGACCAGGAACCAGCTCAAAAATATATCCAGACTCGCCAACACCAATATTGGCGAACTTAGACATGATTCCTATATTCAATCTGTCCGCCAGTCCCATGGATCCCCACTCAGGAAGTTTACTAACTAAGGGGTTGTCTTTTGTCCCTACCACCTATTTTAACGAATTTGAACTCATGAGTGATCTTCACTCCTTTTTCGTAAAATTCGCCTACAAATTTTTTTCCTTGCTAAAGAATATGTGCCCAGTGAAGAGAATTTATCAGGTCTAAAACCCCCATCCACTTTCTGCCCGGAAATTGATCAGGTGGGGGTTGAGGTTGATATGTTTGAAAAAGCTGTTTCTAAAAAAATCAAGCAGGCTATCAAATTTATCCCCAAACCCATTTTCAACATATCCAAGGAAGAACACCTTGCTCTTAAAAAACTCAAAGATGACACCTCGCTTATTATCAAACCTTGTGACAAAGGTGGAGGTATAGTCATCTTTGACTCTGACAAATATAAAATCAAAATGGAGCTTCTGTTGAGCTCCCCCATACATTATGCCAAGATTATGATCAACCCTGAATTGCATCTTAAACGCAGGATTCTGACTCTGGTTGAAGCAGCTGTGGAAAAGGGGTTTATTTGCCAGCAAGAAGCGGAATTTCTCACACCCACTTTTACCCGTATCCCCATTATGTATGGGGTGCCCAAGACCCACAAAAACCAATTTGATCCACCCCTTAGACCTATTGTTTCTACCATCGGAGCGGCCACTGAACCCCTCTCCAAGTATGTGGACCAATTTTTAAAACCTCTGGTCGCTACGCTTTCTTCGTACATCAAGGATACGGGCCATTTTATTTCCCAGATCGAAGGCCTCCCGTACAACCATGTTCAGGAAATTCTGGTAACTATGGACCTGGAATCTCTTTATTCCAATATCCCTCAAAAGGAAGCCTTAGGGGTTATCAAGAACACGCTTGAGGTAGACTGTTCATTACCCAATTCTTCCTTTATTCTTCAACTTCTTGATATTGTTTTATCAGAAAATTTCTTTGAATTTGAGAATTCTTTTTTTCATCAGATCAAGGGGGTTAGCATGGGAGCAGCGTGTGCTCCTAGTGTGGCCTGCCTGTATATGGGGCACTTTGAAAAGGTTAACATATACAACGAAGTGGCCCCCTTTTATGAGAATGTCCATCACTGGTCCCGCTTTATTGATGACATTTTTTTCATCTGGCGAGGAGACCAGGATACTCTCAATGAATTTATCATCTGGATTAATTTAGCGGATCCCAATCTGACTTTTACTGCTCACACCAGTACCCAGAAATTGGAGTTTCTGGATGTGTGGATTGAGGCATGTGATTACAAACTTACGGTCTCACTCTACACTAAACCCACCGCCAGAAATACTTTACTTCACTATCAGAGTTTTCACCCCAAGTGCCAAAAGGAAGGAATTCCATTCAGTCAGTTTCTCAGATATCGGAGAAATTGTACTACCATCAGTGAATACATGTACCATGCCGGTAACCTTAAGAGCAAACTCATCTACCGAGGTTATCCGCCTAAACTTGTTAAGAACGCTCTTAAAAGAGCGAAATATTACGACCGGGACTCCATGTTCCAACCCAAAGCCAATAATAAACTTGACCAGTTGGTTTGTGTTACCAAACACTCCTGGTTCAACAATAAAATGCGCCAAATCGTTAACTCTCAATGGCACCTTCTTAACCTTGACCACTCTATGCCGTCCATCAGTAAACCCATTTTTTCGTTTAAAAGGAACAAAAATCTGAGTAACATGTTAGTACATGCCAAAAGACCCCAGAGGGCACACCACATGCAGCTTTCACTTATGGGAGGTTGTCCCGTTCAGGGTAACCATAAGTGTGGAGGCTGCCAAGCATGCCCCAACGCGATTGTGGGCGACCACATTTCCATTAATTCACGCACTGTCTATCTCAAAGAAATGACCAATTGTCGGTCTTCTAATATTGTATATGCCATCATATGCCCGTGTAATCTGGCATATATTGGAGAGACAGCAAGGGAATGTCGAGTTCGTATTGGCGAGCATAAATCTAATATCAGGTTATTGAAATATTCGGCGCCATTAGTTAAACATTGGGCGCTGTTTAAACACAGCGTTAAAGATCTACGCTGGACTATCTTGGAAAAGGTACGCAGTTCCACTGGCATGGATGTGACTGCTATTCGCCGAAAACGCGAATTATTCTGAATGTTTTCCCTCAACACCAAGGACCAAGGACTTAACGAACTTTTACAGTGGGAACATGCTTTTCGCTAATGTTACATTAGTTTGCCCTCACTGACACTGTATTTTCTTTCTAATTTGGACTCTCTTCTTTTAGCTTACTTTTTATGTTTATTGTATCACTAATTGAATATTGATAGTTATGTATACATATATATTTTTTCGTGCTTTAGTATTATTTGTATAAAATAATAATTTTTCTCTCTCTACGGTTCGTTGGTTGTATTTTTTGAGTTGTGTATTCTGGTCTACTTAGTTGCATTTTTGTCTTTATTAGTTAGGTTAGGTTTAATTATATTATGTCCTTGGTTCGTATGTCATTTAGTCTGTTTATTGTTTTATTAGTGGTTTTGTCAGTATTTTATTGGTGTCGCATTTTCTTTCCTCCCTAGATACCCCGGTTGGGAGTAGACGTTCTGATCCTTTCTCAGCATGCTTTATTTATTGCATGTTAGCTTTTTCATTTCTGTGACGTTCGTCTCTTCAGCATGCTGAAACCTTTTGCATCCTGCCTTCGCCTGGGCTCCCCCGGCTTGAATTATTTTACGCATTTCAGTCCAGCTCTGGCACTAATCTGTAATGTTTATTTTGTTTCTGCATTCGTGACGTTTGTTTATTTGATTTTGTCGTTTTAGCATCTGAATCCATTCCGTATTTTGTTAGTCACTGTGACCTTCTTGCATGGGTCAGATGACCTGGTTGAACTTATCGCATTGGCTCTTTTCCTTCGTACTTTTCATTTTAAAATTTGGCGCCGTTCTATTCCCCTGTTCATGTCTTTCTTATTAGCTAAGAAGTAACGACCATCATGTCGTCACCATGACCATCCCCATTCAAGTAAGTTGTGGATGGTTCTTGAATTAGGGTAGTTCTGCTCGCTCTATTTAATACCTAGTGGATGGTTCGTGTGTTTGTTGTCTTAGTATGCATTCATATCTATTTCTACAGGTACTCTCTGTTCTATTCTGAGCGAGGGAAGCCTAGCGGGTCCGATTTGAGTCCCGTGATATTCTTATTTGCTGGATTGGCGAATGTTTGAGTTTCGAGGTACTTATATACCGATGCATTGTTTTTTACCTTCGGTCCACCATGGCTTCGGCATCATTATATTTATTCTTGCAGTGGTTTTGGGTCTACCACTGGCATAGTTTAAATATTGGCAAGTGTTGTCATTTTCGAGCATCCGATAATTTTCTTTTAGTTCTGTGCCATCTAGCTGTCTGTGGTGTTTTCCACCCATCAAGCTGTTTGTTTTGTTTGTTTGGCTTTTGGTACCGATTAACGACTGTATCAGCGCCAGTTTATTGTAATTTATAAACGTGTATCCATTTCGGGTTTTTCTTTTTAGTTATTTCTGTCTTTATCTTCACAGCAACTATCGGGTGCTTTATTAAAACCAACGCCTTGGGAAATACGAGTCCTTTCCTGCCCCCAGCGCCTTTATACTTTGCACTTAATAACGGACCTCAGGTAATGAGTGGGTGTATTAAATGGGCCTCTTACATTACTGAGCGTTCTGCTACAGTTACCCTTCCCCTATGCTGCCATCTCTAGCGCTATTAATATGTTGCTTTTTATCTCTAATTAGAAACTCTGTATGTTATTTAAACTTTATCAACACCCCAAGTCAGCCTTTTCCCGTGGAACATCGTAATTAAATTACGCCATCGAATCTCCATGCACGGCATTTTCTGATACAGCCCACTGGTCAGCTGATCAATCTACTGGTATGCATTCAGACCGCCTGGGTTTGTTTTCTTTTATCTTTTTATCTTTCCTCATGCAAATGGGTTTCCTATATGGTTTTGCTTTTTCTTAGACTTGTAAATAGTATTCCCTCTTTGTATCCCTAATATCTTTATATCTATTAGTATGCACTTACGGCTATTTATTAGTTATGTTTGTTCATTATATTTTTTTGACTATTTTATTTTGTTTTATGTTTGTCGCAATCTCCTTTTTCCATATATTCGTCTTTCTTATTAGTCTGAATGTGCACTGCTCAAATATATTTATATTTTTTCCCCCTTCCGCCTAAATAGAACCAAATGTTGTTTTGTTCATCAATGATTTATCCCAACAGTGCTGTAATAATTGTATGATGTTAACCATTTTGTTTACTTGAATTAGAATTTTTATTTAAACATTATACTTGCCTACTGGTTTGTGTAACTGGTTGCAGGAATGATCCTTATATGTTTGTTTTATTTAATTTCAGAAATTCTCCCACCACTCTTCTGTCATGGTATCTACGCCCTGATGAAGGTGTTTCGCCATATTTGGGCTGTACACCGAAACGCGCGTCGGCGTTTGTGATACATTTATGATTAGCTGAATGTTGTTTATTAGATTCATGCTATTTATTGAACAGTTTATTATTTACTGTTTATGTGTTTTGCTTTAGTTAGTGTATACAGGTTAGTTGTTAGTATGATTGAAGTATGGTAGTTTATATGTGGCTGTGAGTTGTTGTTTGAGTGGTGGATCTACGTATATGTATTTATTCTACAATTACCCCCAAAAAAATATTCTTGTATCATATTCGGGTGTTTTGATCTTTTACTGAAAAAATAAATTTATTTTGTCATATGTTTGTCTTTTCTTCCTTCAGCACTGTTCTTCTTTTATATTCTATGACGTTTAGCATATTATTAAAGAAATAGGTAGGGGATTTTTGCTTGTTTGAGTGCTCTGAGTGCATGGGTAGTGCCTGAGTGAATGGTTGAGTGCAAGAGTAGTGCCTGAGAGATTGCATGACTGCCTGGGTAGTGCCTGGGTGATTGGATGAGTGCATGGGTAGTGCCTGAGTGAATGGATAACTGTAAGGGTAATGCCTGGGTCATTGGATGAGTGTATGGGTAGTGCCTCAGTGAATGGATGAGTGCATGGGTAGTGCCTGATTGAATGGTTGACTGCAAGACTAGTGCCTGAGTGTTTGCATGAGTGCAGCTGTAGTGCTTAGGCGATTGCATGAGTGCAGGGGTAGTGCCTAGTTGATTGTATGAGTGCATGGGAAGTACCTGAGTGAAAGTATGAGTGCAAAGCTAATGTCTGGTTCATTACAGGAGTCCACAGGTAGTCCATGAGAGAATGGATGAGTGCATGGGTAGTGCCTGAGTGAATGGTTGAGTGCAAGAGTGTACCTAAGTGATTGCATGACTGCATGGGTAGGGCCTGGGTGATTGCATGAGTGCAGGGGTAGTGCCTGGGTGATTGGATGAGTGTATGAGTACTGCTTGAGTGGAAGGATGGGTGCAAGGGTAATATCTGGGTCATTGGATGAGTGCTTAGGTAGTGCCTGATTGAATGGATGAGTGTATGGGTAATGTCTGAGTGAATGGTTAAGTGCAAAAGTACTGCCTGATTGATTGCATGAGTGCATGGGCAGTGCCTGGATGATTGCATAACTGCAGGGTTACTGCTTCGGTCATTGAATGAGTGCATGGGTAGAGCCTGAGTGAATGGATGAGTGCATAGATAGTGCCTGCGTGAATGGTTGAGTGCAAAAGTAGTGCCAGAGTGATTGCATAAGTGCAGCAGTAGTGCCAATATGATTGCATGAGTGCATGAGTAGTGCCTGAGTGATTGTATGAGTGCATGGGTAGTGTCTGAGTGATTGCATGAGTGCAGAGGTGTTATATTCCATATAGGTACCCCAATATAGGCTCAGGTAACATCCTACCTTTCACCTATATTCTCCCCTACATTACACACTTAACGGTTCTTGGGGGCTGACCTTTTACCTAGATACGACACTGCACACAGAACGCGGGGTTTTCCCTAGTAAAAGCCTCATACATTATGCATCAGGATTCTTGGAAACTCAGCAGGACTACCATCTTCTGCATAATAACTATGTATAAGGTTCATTCCCTACGTCATCCTAAGTCCGACAATGGCACAGCAAGGTAGAACCCCTGGGGACACCTTTGGGTATATAAACATCACATCTTGCTGAGATAGAAAGAGGAGAACAAGGACTTCCATGCCGACACAGTGATGCGAGACGCTGAGGCTCCTGCATGCAGATACTCCAGCTCGCAGTGGTCTGACATCCCGTGTGGGGTGTCCAGCTCGAGACCAAGACGGGGTCCCACAGTCTCTCACTTCAGGTAATGGGGTTGACTTTATCCTAGAGGGATTCTTGGCTTAACACCTACATACATGCTAGGTACACTTAGGTACATCTAGTTAGGATTGCATCGTAGGAGTACGCATTTTACTGTCATGTATTTTATATACTTACCTGTATTCATTGTTTTAGCTCAATGGTAGAAATCTACCATCCTTTTACTCTGTTGGTGCTTCTAATCATTTATATCTGTTTCTGTCTAACGGTTGTCTCAGCACACCTATTTTACACTAGAATAACGACTGTTCAATAAATGATTATTGAGAAACGTCCATACCGTTTATTCTGTGTATCTCTCTGAGAGAAAGTGAGCACGAGTGACTGAGCAAAAAGTAGTACACTGTTTCCACAATCCTGAGGGATCAGGGTTGTCATGTTCGATAGTTGGCAAGAACTATTCTCTCCTTGGTAAGAGGGGTTTCTAGTGGCACTGTGAGCTAGCTGGTATATAAGCTAACATACCCGGTGGGGGTGTCTAGAAACAGTCTGGACACCAATCCCACAGTGTATGTTGTCTAAACGTGCAGATCTTATATAGGTTTATAATAACTACACGACAGAGGTAGTGCCTCGGTGATTGTATGAGTGCATGGAAAGTACCTGAGTGAAAGTATGAGTGCAAAGCTAATGCCTGGTTCATTAGATGAGTCCACAGGTAGTCCATGAGGGGATGGATGAGTGCATGGGTAGTGCCTGAGTGAATGGTTGAGTGCAAGAGAATACCTAAGTGATTGCATGACTGCATGGGTAGTGTATGAGTGCATGGGTAGTGCCTGGGTGATTGGATGAGTATATGGGTAGTGCTTGAGTGGAATGATGGGTGCAAGGGTAATGTCTGGGTCATTGGATGAGTGCATAGGTAGTGCCTGATTGAATGGATGAGTGTATGGGTAGTGCCTGAGTGAATGGTTGAGTGCAAAAGCACTGCCTGATTGATTGCATGAGTGCATTGGCAGTGCCTGGATGATTGTATAACCGCAGGGTTACTGCTTGGGTGATTGAATGAGTGCATGGGTAGTGCCGGAGTTACTTCATGAGTGCTAGACTAATGTCTAAGTGCTTAAATCAGTGCATGGATAGTACCTGAGTAAATGGACGACTGCAAGAGTAATGCCTGGGTCATTGGATTAGTGCATGGGTAGTGTCTGAGAGAATGCCTGTTAGAGCGAGCCCGCTGTGCCTTGGGTCAGCGCTCTAGTCTTTTTTCCTCCCGGGGCACTTAAACACACGCTGGCGCGACCGCGCGCAGCGGGTGCCCCAAAGGCAAGCCCGTCTGCGCCCGTCCGCGCATTGACCGCGCACAGCGCAAGCCATGCTGCCCATTTTGACATTCTACAAGGAGGACAAAGGGGCTATCACTACACAAGTGGGGAGCTGCGAGATATTGGTGAGTCAGGAATAGGGGTGGAGGGGGGCGTTTCTCCCAGGCGGAAAGTAAAGCTGGAAGAAGAGGATGAGCTCGTGTGTGGCCTACTTAATGTTAGATCCCTAAATAAACATGGGGTGGAGGTCCAACTACTTTTAGATACCCATAATATGGATGTCCTTTTTATGGTTGAGACATGGACACACCCTGGGTCAGACTTGGAGTTGGGGCTAAGTTGCCCACCGGGCTACAATCAATCAATCAATCATTTGTAGAGCGCACTACTCACCCGTGAGGGTCTCAAGGCGCTAAGGGGTGGAGGGGGAGGCAGCTACTGGTCGAACAGCCAGGTCTTGAGGCATCTCCTGAAGGTCAGCAGGTCCTGGGTGTGGCGCAGGTGGGCGGGGAGGGTGTTCCATGTCTTTGCGGCGAGGTGGGAGAATGATCTGCCGCCGGTGGTCGTTCAGTAATGAAACAAGTGGTCCGTGACTGCTTTAGAGAAGAATAAATTATAATTCATCATGTGTGTGTAGCTTAAATAAGTCAAACACTGGTAAAAAATACCAAAAGTAAATGCAACAACATACCCTGCTGTCTAAGATAGCATTGTTCCAAACGTACAGTCAATGTAAAACACAAAAAAGCGCCAAAGAATTGTTTAAGTTCAGTATATTTAATTTCATATACTTGAAACAGATCAAAATGAATTTGACAAAAGGAAGGTACAAAGGTTGCTCAAAGGAAGAGAGAAGAATGGGTGTGCTCGTGATGGGTAGGGAAAAGTGAATAGTCACAAATATTTAGAGTTTATACATTTTTACGGCTTTGGCAATGGACTGGTAAAAAGACCAGTACAGAAAGGCCTGTCCCAAACAAATCATTTATAACATTTTTTATATACTTTTTGTAAATTCATAAATGCAACATCAAGCGAAGGGGATGGGATGTGATACAGGCCGTTAGTGGGTGGGGTGCGTTGACGTTTCGACTCAGCTTGTGCATAGAGGGTGACTTAAACCTCCGCTGCAAGTCTTCTTCAGGACGAAGGGGGGCGGGGGGCAACCTAGAGGTGAAAGATCAACTGTGTGTTAATGGCGCCTACTAACGGACTCGAGAAAGAATTAAGGGGCCGATTCCGATTCAGGCCGGAAATCTCCCCGACCGAGCCGGACCCAGAGAGATTTCCGACCGAATCGGACCCTAGCAGTCCGACCGAACGAGTACGATGCGCACGTATGCTATCGGACTCGATTCGGTCGGACTCCCATTGAAGTCAATGGGAGCCAGTCGTACGACGCGTACACGGGCTCCCATTGACTCAATGGGCACGACGCGAACAAGGGCGCCCCCTACAGCGTGTTCGCGTCGATGCGGGTCGCACCGTACATGCACGTGTAGGGGGGACCCATGGGTCCCCCCTGTGTGCGACTCGCGCACCTACGCTTCCAGGTGCGGCTCCGACAGCTCCTTGGAGCCGGACTGCGTGAGTCGGTCGGAGCGGTCGAGGTGCGCATCGTACTTACCCGGCCGGGGAACGTCTCCATTGCGCGGTGCACGTCGTCCCCGTGCGAGTCGGTCGGAGCGGTCGGGTCCTGCGAACGAGTCGGTCGGAGATTTCGCGAGCGCACGCATCGTACTCGCTCGCCCGGACGCACGTACGACTCGGTCGGGAAATAGGGCTCCGAATCGGATCCGGTTAAGCCGAATCCGATTCGGTGCCCTACCGGCCGAGATCGGAATCGGCCCCTAAGTGACGATATAGTACTGACCTAATCCTGGTGCCACACAGGCATCTCAGGTACAACACTGGAGGTTGAGTACTTAATGGCTCTGTCAGGGTTTTTCTGTGGAAAACCAAATCTAAAATTAGTATGCATATATATCTGCAATGTGGCGCAAGGTATGTGGTTACTCTAATGTATGCACTCACCCAATAGTAGTGAGCTGAAATCCACACGTGAGGGCCCACCTTGTGAAGTCCTCACCGGTATTTAAAACCGTAAATTAATTATAACATGGTCATCAGACAACTGAATTAATCTGTCAAGACCTGCAAGTAAAGGGGATAGAACGAAAATTAATAAAGGTTAAAAGCTGCCAAAGTAACGCTTGTCGTTTTGGCACTGAATTCAGAATTTTACCTTGAAAGAAAAACCGGGCATGGCACGCCTCGTAGAATCCCTTCTGCCAAGTTCAAGTGCAAGGGCCAACTGGCAGAAGGCTTCCGTTTAGTTTATATGCAGAAGTGCACGTTGCACGTTCAAGCCTCGTGTGTCAATCCAGGAGCTCAGAGCTCGAAGGAGCCCAGAGGTCAAGTTCAAAGGCCCGGGGTGGATGCCAGAGAATACAATTCTTTAGACCGGCAAATGTGAGGAGGTGCACATCTATACAGTGTTAGCTGTAAATTGAGGTGGTACCGGCAAGAGACTGTTACAATCTCAATTGGAGATATATACATGTGCATGCAAGGAGGTCTAATTGCAGATACGTGTAGTATTTTACGTATAGGGGATACCTATTCGCGTAGGGGTGTGCATATATGCGATGTAACATTGGAGAAGCTAAGGGTTTTTTTTTTAGTAGGAGAATGGTACACCAAAACTCGAGGATACATATTTGTGCATGTATAAAGGTTCAATTTGTGATGACAGTCACAAGTGAAAGTACATATTGACAAAAAAAAAGGGGTGTATATACATGGTGCCGTGGATGCATACATATATTATTAATCATATTTACAAGCGGTGTATATGCATAGAGTGACAAGGAATCTAATGCATTCTGCCTATTTACAAACTATAAGGTAGGTGCTGGGTGGCAATGTAGCCTGCCTATATACATCCTAATAGCTATATGTGCAGTGTCTGAATGCGCAGGTCTAAGGACCGAGGTCCTGGTAGGGGGTGTTTAGCCAATACTCAAACTAGCCGCCTGTCTGGCTATCTCCTCGTATTAGTTCAACCCCCTAAGTACAGTATCAAATGTATGAATCCATTTACACTCACGATAGTTCAGGGTATTGGAGAAATTCCCACCCCTTGGGTTCCTGTGGACTTTTTCGATCACCCACCATTTTAGGCTCTCGGCCGAGTGCCCAATGGTGGTAAAGTGTTCTACCAGTGGGGCACCTTGTACCCCACACCGTATTCTACTACAGTGTTGTAAGACACAGGTTTTGACCTTCTGCGTTGTTTGCCCAATGTATAAAAAGTTACAGGGGCATGAGATGGCATATATAACCCCTGAGGAGTTACAATTGGTGTGATCCCTCATTGTGTACGTGTAGTCATTATGTTTGAAATTCTTGATCTCCTTGGTCATTGGGCAGGCTTTGCAGCTCCATTGGTCGTTCGGCGGATGCGTGGGACGAGGGCGAGGTCGGCGGAGCGAAGCTGGTGGTTTGGGGTGTAGAAGGACAGTCGTTCGTTGAGGTATGCTGGTCCGGCGTTGTGGAGTGCTTTGTGAGCGTGGGTGAGGAGTTTGAAGGTGATCCTCTTGTTGACCGGGAGCCAGTGCAGATCTCTTAGGTGGGTGGTGATGTGGCTGTGGCGGGGGAGTCCGAGGATGAGGCGTGCGGAGGCGTTCTGTATGCGTTGGAGTCTCTTCTGGAGTGTAGTCGTGGTTCCTGCGTAGAGGGCGTTGCCGTAGTCCAGCCTGCTGCTGACGAGTGCTTGGGTGACCGTTCTCCTGGTTTCGGTGGGGATCCATCTGTAGATCTTGCGGAGCATTCAGAGGGTGTTGAAGCAGAGGAGGAAACGGTGTTGACTTGCTGGGTCATAGAGAGCGTTGAGTCCAGAATGAACCCCAGATTGCGTGCGTGGTTTGTGGGTGTCGGGGCAGCTCCCAGCGAGGTCGGCCACCAGGAGTCGTCCCATGCGGAGGGGGTGGGGCCGAGGATGAGGACCTCCGTTTTGTCTGAGTTCAATTTCAGTCGGCTGGTCTTCATCCAATCCGCGACGGCCTTCATTCCCTCGTGGAGGTTGGATTTGGCGATGGCCGGGTCTTTGGTGAGGGAGAGGATCAGCTGGGTGTCGTCGGCGTACGAGACGATGTTGAGGTGGTGTGCTTGGACGATGTTGGCGAGCGGAGCCATGTAGATGTTGAACAGTCTCGGGCTGAGGGATGATCCTTGGGGTACGCCGCAGGTGATCGTGGTGGCTTCGGATCGGAACGGGGGAGGCGGACTCTCTGGGTTCTGCCGGTGAGGAAGGAGGTTATCCAGTCCAGGGTTTTGCCTCGGATCCCTGCGTCATGGAGGCGTGTGCGCAGGGTGTGGTGGCAGACGGTGTCGAAGGCGGCCGAGAGGTCCAGGAGGATGAGGGCCGCGGTTTCGCCCTTGTCCAATATGGTCCTGATGTCGTCAGTGGCGGCGATGAGGGCGGTCTCGGTGCTGTGGTTGCTGCGGAAGCCGGATTGGGAGGAGTCCAGGACGTTGTTCTCCTCCAGGAAGTGGGTCAGTTGTCTGTTGGTGGTCTTCTCAATGACTTTTGCCGGGAACGGGAGCAGGGAGATGGGTCGGAAGTTCTTGAGGTCCCTTCGGTCCGCCTTGGGTTTCTTGAGGAGGGCGTTGATCTCGGCGTGTTTCCAGCTCTCTGGGAAGGTGGCGGTCTCGAAGGAGCTGTTGATGATCTTTCGGAGTTGGGGTGCGATGATGGAGCTTGCCTTGTTGAAGATGTGGTGGGGGCAGGGGTCGGAAGGTGAGCCGGAGTGGATGGTGTTCATGATTTTGAGGGTGTCTCCGTCGTTGATGTTGTTCCAGGAGAGCAGAAGGTCGGTGTGTTTGGTGGGTGTTGGGTCGTCGTCGTCGGTGCCTGGGTGTCGAAGCTGTTGTGGATGTCTGCGATCTTGCGGTGGAAGAAGGTAGCCAGGGAGTCGCAGAGTTCTTGGGACGGCGGTACGTCATTGGAGCTGGAGCTGGGGTTGGCGAGTTCTTTCACGATGTTGAAGAGCTCTTTGCTGTTGTGTGCGTTGTTGTCGATACGCTCCTTGAAGGAGGTTCTTTTGACCGATCGGATGAGTTGGTGGTGTTTGCGTCTGGCGTTCCTGAGGGCTGCGTGGTTGTCTGGTGTCTGGTCATTGCGCCATTGCTTCTCGAGTCTTCTGCAGGTGTGCTTGGAGTTCTGGAGGTCAACGTTGAACCAGATGGCTCTTGTGTCGGTGCGCCTGTTGGAGGGTTTCTTGATCGGGGCGAGGGTGTTGGCGCAGTCTTTGATCCATTGCCTGAAGTTGTGGGCTGCTGCGTCGGTCTCGGAGGGCTCGGGTGGAAGGTCTCGGGCGAGTGTGGTGATGAGCTGGTCTTCGGTGACTCTTTTCCAGTTGCGGTGTGGGATGCGTTGCGGTTGGTTGTGTGCGGTGTGTTTCTCGAAGGAGAAGTGGATGCAGTGGTGGTCGGTCCAGTGGAGTTCGGTGGTGTGGCTGAAGGTGACGTGGTTGCTGGTGGAGAAGATGGGGTCGAGCGTGTGTCCAGCGGAGTGGGTGGGTGTTGTGACGAGTTGTTTGAGTCCGAGGTTGTCGATCAGTGTTGTGGAGTTGCTGTTGTTGGTGTTCTCGAGTTGGAAATTCAGGTCTCCGAGGAGAATGTAGTCTGTGGAGGTGATGGCGTGCGTGCTGATGAGGTCGGTGATGGATTCGCTGAACTGTGGTCGGGGTCCCGGGGGTCTGAAATACGAGGGTTCCACTGAGGGTGGTGTTGTTGTTGACGTGGATCTGGAAGTGTAGGAGTTCGGCCATGCTGAGGGCGTCTTCGGTGCTGGTTGAGATTCTGATGGTGTTCCTGTGGATGATGGCGATTCCTCCTCCTGGTTTGTTGTTGTTCCGGTCCCTGCGTGTGATCTTGTAGCCGTCCGGGATGGCTATGGCTATGTCCGGTGCCGAGGAGGTGTTCATCCAGGTCTCCGTCAGGAAGGCGACGTCCGGGGCGGAGGAGTCGAGCAGGTCCCAGAGTTCGATGGCGTGCTTGTGGACTGAGCGGGTGTTGAGCAGTATTGTATTGTAATTGCATTTGTATAGCGCTTACTACCCCTGACGAGGCGTCGAAGCGCTTTTTCGGCGAGTAGCACGCTACTCCGGGACCCATAGAGGATTAGTGTTGAATTAGTATAGTGAAACATGCAAGTAAATTTTAAGTGGTGGATATGTTAGTCAGTTATTTGGATTTGGAAGGATAGCAGAAGGATAGAAGAGGAAAGAAGGTTTGTATTTATATAGCGCTTCTAACCCCTGATGGGGTGTTGAATCGCTTCTTTTTTGGCGAGTAGCACGCTACTCCGGAAACCCATAAAGGATTAGTGGTGAATTAGTATGGTGAAATATGAATGTAATTTGAGTGGTGGATATTAGTCAGTTATTTGGAGTGAGAAGGATAGTGGAGGGATAGAAGGGAAAGAAAGGTTTGCATTCATATAGCGCCTGTTACCCCTGATGGGGTGTTGAAGCGCTTTGTTGGCGAGTAGCACGCTACTCTGGAACCCATAAAGGATTAGTGGTGAATTAGTATAGTGGAATATGGAATTAGAAAAGTGAACATGCTAGTCTGTTATTTTTATTGAAAAGGATAGTGGAGGGATAGAAGAGTGAAGGATTTCCTTTTTTAGGTCATAGCAGTAGGAGGAGGCTTTTGGATGAGTAAAAAGGGTTTTTGGAGGGGAAAGAGTCAGAGGGAAGAGTTTAGAAAGGTTTGTTTTGGGGGATCGGTACAGTAAAGGAGGTGTCAGAAGATGCAAGGAAGGGTAGAGTAGGAGAGAGTCAAGAAAGGGTTATTTTGGGGAACATAGTAGAGGTATGGCGTTTGGGATAAATGAGAGAGTGGGTGTAGAGGATATAATGATAGATGTATAGGGTGAGATAGGGTAGTGAATTGGAAAGAGTAGTAGAAAGAAGTTTGAGATGAGTCAGAAAGTTGGGCTAGAAGATATATTGAGGGAAGTATAGGCTGAGAAATAGGGTAGTGCATTGGAAATGCTAAATTAGAAGAAAGTGATAAATCTATAGATCCATAAGTACATTGAAAGTATATAGATGCATAAAGGAGGTAAGTATATGCAGATTAAAGATATTGATAGAGGTAGCGGATGAGAAATAGGGTAGTGCATTGGATATGCTTTTTCAGGAGAAAAGTAACAGACACACAGATCCAAGTACATGGAGGTACATAGATGCCCAATGGGAAGCAAGTACATGTAGACCAAAGAAGTTTTTTTTTTTTTCCTTTTGTTTTTATAATAACATAATTATTGTACATGTTTATACAAAGCAATACACAAAGATAGGCACATATCTATAGTGAAAATCAATGCTTATGTACAGTGGGACAAATACATAGGGTAGTTATTAATGAATGGTAAAAAGGGCAGCATTCCTGGCCCTGGTCCCGACCAGTCTCGAACAGCCTCAAACAGGCAACTGCCCTTGTCCTCTCCGCCCTTAACAGCCTCAAACAGGCAACTGCCCTTGTCCTCTCCGCCCTTAACAGCCTCAAACAGGCAACTGTCCTTGTCCTCTCCGCCCTTAACCTCGACGCCCGGGCAGAGACGCCCTAACCCTGGCCTCTTATAGCCCTAGTAATCAGGTGACCCCGTCAGCCAATGGGAACCCTAGCCCTAACACTATCCAATCACAACACTAGCCCTAAACATCTAGAACCAATAGGAGACCAGGACCTTACAGCCAATCTTAGCCCTAGTCCAAGCACCCAATCAGTTCAAAAACGCTGATCTCTACATCCAATAGAGGCCCTAGCCCCACCAGTAGTCCCAACCCAAGTCCTAGCAACCAATGGGACAGGAAGCCCTACTCCCTACTTCCAATAGAAAGCCTAACCCTACTCTTAGTCCCACACCTAGTCCAGCAACAAATGACACCAGAAGCCCTAATCGCTACTTCCAATTAAAGGCCTAACCCTAGCCCTAGTCCCTACTTCCAATAGAAATCATAACGCTAGCCCTAGTCCCAACCCTACATTGATTGAATCACAGACCCAGAAACCAATAAGAACACTAAAAATACCCAACCAATGAGGACACTAACCCAATCCAATAGAAACATCAGATACAACCACCAATCAGTGTATACATGTACCAACCACTAGCAGACTATATAAGGTCCCAGCAAGCTCAGACAAGGTTTGCTGGCCAGGGAGTTGGAAGCTGCTTCTCCTGTTCAGAATCTCCTAGGAGACAGACAGGCTCAATCCACACCTTTGACTTCTGCAGGTAAAGGCCTCACAAACTTGAAATCTAACACTTCTGTTTGAATAAAACTTTACTCCCTCTCCTGGCCAAAAAACGAAGTGCACAGTCCCTATTAAACACAGTTTAAGCAGCTCACAGAAGCACCCTCTGATGTAGAATATCCCTGTTTCTGGGGGGAGGCAGGGGGGGCTGGTTTCACTGGCTTGTTAACACAAAATGGTGGCTGGGGGTGCACTGTTTAACATACAGGTCTTACAGAGCAAAGGAGAAATTTGGAGGGAAAACTGAATAGTCACCAGGAATGAGAGGGAAAAACTACAGATTTTGGACTGCAAATCCCACAATTCAACACGTTAACCCCTTCGGTGCGCGGCCGATTTTCGCCCTGTGCGGGGCGTTTCATTGAGTGGACGGGTTCATGACGAGCTCAGCTCGTCATGCGCACACGAGCACTGCGCAGCATGACGAGCTGAGCTCGTCATGAGCACCGAAGGGGTTAAATGGAAGCAATCATGGGCAGGAAAACCACAAGTTTAAAACACAAAACAGGTGATAAAATATGCAATCACAGGCAGGTTAAAACTACAATTTTAAACTGTAACAACCACAGGCAAAGACAGTAATCACAGAAAGGAAAATCTTTTTTTAAACACTTTTGGGGGGGGAAGAGACAGCACTAGTCTGCCTCCTTACCACTTCCTGGACTCTGCTCACTGCAATCTGGGGCACAGGTAGGCTGCAACTCACAAGATGGAGGAGAATGATTTGGGGTGCACCCAGCAAGGCCTTAAGGGGCCTGGGCAGGTGTGAGGGGAGGGCTCAGAGTTGCCTGGTAGCTGAATAGCCAATCCCCAGTCCTAGGCCTGCTGGCCTGGGGGTGGGGGCTGGGGAGCTGCTTCTCCTGTTCAGAATCTCCTAGGAGACAGACAGGCTCAATCCACACTTTGTACTTCTGCAGGTAAAGGCCTCACAAACTTGAAATCTAACACTACTGTTTGAATAAAACTTTACTCCCTCTCCTGGCCAAAAAACGAAGTGCACAGTCCCTATTAAACACAGTTTAAGCAGCTCACAGAAGCACCCTCTGATGTAGAATATCCCTGTTGCTGGGGGGGGGGAGGCAGTATGCAGCTGAGATGGTTGTGGCCTGCAGTGTTGGGATGGGCAGGACGTGCTGGTGTGCGCTGGCTGGTGTAGCTGCAGCTACGACAGGTGAAAGTTCCGTGGGTGAGCTTCGGGGTGGCCTGGAAGCAGGTAGAATTTCGGCCGGTGTTGAGTGCGTGGAGGGTGTTAGCATCGTAGCGGCGTCGGGTCCTGTGGAGGTCGCGGGTGCCAGGGGGTCTGGCGCGGTCCAGGCGTGGACGGGCGCAGACGGGCTTGCCTTAGGCGCGCCAGCGGCGCGACCGCACAGCGGTCGGCATTTGTAGGGGAGGGGGCAGGGACGAGCAGCTGGGAGGCGGGAGCGGGCCGGGAACGAGGTGAAAACGGCGGGAAAAAAACAAGAACACAACGAGGGGGCACAATGGGGAAGACCTAAAAATAACGGTAACAGACACAATTACGATAATACAAGCTCATGAAAACAGTACCAAGCACAAGTACAACAAATGGATCACTCAGGCAAAAAACGGGCTCAGGGTGGGCTCGAAACCTACCACGGAGGGCTGGCTGGCTTCAGGGGCGACGCAGATCGCCGCGGAGCTGCCGGGGAGAGTGATGTCCTGGGACCAAGGTCTGAGGACTCACGCGCGCTCCCCCGCAGCGGTCGGCATTTGTAGGGGATGGGGGAGGGACGAGCAGCTGGGAGGCGGGAGCGGGGCGGGAACGGGGTGAAAACGGCGGGAAAAAAACAAGAACACAACGAGGGGGCACAGTGGGGAAGACCTAAAAATAATGGTAACAGACACAATTACGATAATACAAGCTCACGAAAACAGTACCAAGCACAAGTACAACAAATGGATCACTCAGGCAAAAAACGGGCTCAGGGTGGGGTCGAACCCTACCACGGAGGGCTGGCTGGCTTCAGGGGCGACGCAGATCGCCGCGGAGCTGCCGGGGAGAGTGATGTCCTGGGACCAAGGTCTGAGGACTACAAGGCAATACACAAACCCAGGCAGATTGGAAAAGGAGGAGGGGTTGGAATTATTTTTAAAGAAAAATGGGACTTTATCTCAGTAGACATTGATGAGGTGAGTGGCTCCGAACTACTGGGATTTGCACTACAGGACCCTAAGGGACATGTAATGACTGGCATAGTCTGCTATAGACCACCTGGAGTAGCCAGTCTTCAACAGCAGGCTGCGCTGGCAGACGTCCTCAGTAATATGGCGTTAACTCACTCAAGATTACTCATTTTAGGAGATTTTAATTTATGGCCTAATGGGAGCCTAGATTCAGGATATAAAAATCTTCTTCAGACATGTGAAAACATGAATCTGACACAGTGGGTCACAGAGCCCACGCATAGAGGGGGGCATGTACTCGACCGAATGTTTGCAAATAAAGAACTAATTGAGATGGGGACAGTCTTGCCAGTAGACTGGTCCGACCACCATCTAGTACAATTCGGGATTGTTAGCCCGAGATCGAAAATAGCTACCCCAAAGGAAAATGAGAATCTTAGAGGTAGGGATTGGAGAGGACTCGTAGGAAAGACAACGCCATTGCCGGAATTTTTTATGAATAGGAGTTTTGATGTAGGCAAACAGGTGGACGAAAATTATTTGAATTTCTGTAATCAAATAAATATGAGGCTTGACCAGTTAGCACCCCTAAAAGATATTAAAAAAAGGGGTAGACCTTCTGCTCCCTGGTATAATGATAGTCTGAGGTTCCGGAAAAAGAAATGTAAACAGGCAGAGCGGAAATGGAGAAGAGCACATAGTGACGAGGATAAAAAAGCTTGGAGGGAAACAATAATTAGCTATAAAAAAGAAATAACTATGGCAAAAGCTGAATACTTTGCTGATTCTATTCTAAAATCTCCTAATAGTACTAAGAGTATCTTTAAAATAGTGAACGATATCACTAACCCTGCTTGCACAAAAAAGGAGATTCTCCCAACACAAGATCTCTGTGATGGTTTGGCTGCCTTTTTCGAGGAAAAAATAAGCAAAATCATCAAGGGGCTACAAGTGGGCAGTATGCCCACGATGGAGGATCAGAATGGAAAATCCCAGGGGTATTTAACCCTCCAGAAACAAGAGCAGGAAATGGCAGAGACCTCTGGTAGCCTTGACCACTTTGAAATACCATCAGAGGAGGACTTTACCAAATTAGCCCTTAGTGTTTCCTCAGGCTCCCCGTTGGATCCGCTACCTCATAAAATATGGAAAGCCTTAGGAACAGAGCTCCTTCCGGTGCTCAGGCTGATCTGTAAGCAATCTCTGGAGAGTGGAATAGTGCCAACATGCTGGAAAAAAGCAATAATTACACCTCTCTTGAAAAAGGCTTCACTAGACCCACCATGTCCAAAGAACTATAGGCCTATCTCAATGCTGCCCTATCCAGTGAAGATCACAGAGCGACTGGTCAGTAGAACACTCTCCCAGTTTCTCGAAGCCAACGGGAAACTGGAGGATGTGCAATTTGGCTTTCGCCCAGGACATGGGACAGAGACTGCCTTAGTGACCGTATTGGACGATCTTCGAAAGCGGGCGGACAGGGGACAATCAGCAATTTTGATTTTGCTGGACCTGTCCGCCGCATTTGATACGGTCAATCACGCCAAGCTCGCTGGAGCAGGTGTGGGAGGGCTGGCACTGGCGTGGCTTCAATCCTACCTCTCAGATAGGCAACAGGCGGTTGCTCTTCCCCCGTACCAATCACAGTTCATGAATGTCCAGCATGGTGTGCCACAGGGGTCTGCCATCAGCCCTATTCTATTTAACATCTATATGAGGCCTCTGGTTGCTGTCATCAAATCACATAATATCAGTCTTGTGAACTATGCTGATGACACCCAACTGATTTTGTCTCTAGAAGGCCACCAGTCACTCTCGCTGGAAAAATTTCATGATTGTTTGCAAGACACTGCATTATGGCTACAAAATAACTACTTGCAATTTAATGGGGAAAAAACCGAGATCCTGTGTTGCTCAGCTGGGAAGGTTCCCCTTCCTCTACCTACTGGGTTTTGGCCACTACCGGTGACAGCTCCACTGATTCCCGCCAAGGTAGTACGCAATCTAGGAGTCAGCTTTGATTGTAATTTGAGTCTAGAGTCCCAAGTAAACAAGATAGTTGGTGGCTGCTTCGCTCTGATGAGAGTGCTCCGAAGGATCCTTCCACTGCTCCCTAAACAGACCAGATCGTTGGTAGTAGGGAGTATCATCTTGAGCCGTCTGGATTACTGCAACGCATTGCTGCTGGAGTCTCCTAAATATCTGATAGGGAGACTCCAGAGAATCCAGTCGATGGCGGCCAAGCTAGCTTTGATGAGACCACGCCATTCATCGGCCTCTCAGGCCCTTGATGAACTTCACTGGCTTCCAGTTATGCAGAGGGTACAGTTCAAGTCGCTATGCATAGTCTTTAAGGCTCTGCATGACCTTGGGCCCAAGCCACTACAGAGTAGATTTGAATGGTATGTCCCCTCACGTAACCTTCGTTCCTCCTCAGCTAAACTGGTAACAGTATCCAAGTTTAGAAGAGTCAGATCAGGAGGAAGGGCTTTTAGCATTGCAGCAGCTTCGGCTTGGAACAAACTCTCAGCCGAACTTAGACAGATGGAAAACCTGTTGCCGTTCAGAAAGAAGCTAAAGACTTGGCTCTTTCCTAGGGCTTAAGTCTGTGGACATGGCCTTTTTGGCTTCACTGACCCTGTGCCCTCCAACATACTCAGAGGTTAGCTGATCTCACGTGTTCAAGTGCCAGGATACCCGTAGGGTCACAGTGCGCTCTATAAATGCTGGTTACAATTACAATGCATGAGTGCATGGGTACTGCCTAAGTGATTGCATGAGTGCAAGAGTAGTGCCTGAGTGATTTATGAGTGCCTGGGTGATTGCATGAGTGCAGGGGTAGTGCCTGGATGATTGGAAAAGTGCATGGGTAGTGCCTGTGTCAAAGAAAGAATGCAAGAGTAATGCCTGGGTTATCCTATTAGTGCAAGACTTGTACTTTAGAGAATGGGTGAATACATGGGTAGTGTCTACATGAAAAGATGACTGCCTGCCTGATTACATTAGCAACATAAGGATAGTTTTCAAATAGTGTGAAGGATCAATATTATTTATATTAGAAACAAATAACATATAATTAAACTTTAAACATTTTTTCACGTTATAATGCATATTTAATTATGTATTCTTACCTTTCCAGTAATTTAGATACATTACTCAGTAGAACTATTTTAGAGTAGTATTCTCCTAAACAGCATTAAAACTCTTTTCAAACTTCAACAGTACCTACTATAAAGAAGAAAAAGAAAAACTGTTATTTAATGATAATATATTACAGAAATTATAATATTATATTTTTCAGAAGTCAACATAAATTTAGAATTACACAACATTTTCAGATTCCCTTTTTTGCTTTTCTCAGATTCCACTTAACTTCACCATACACAGTGATTTCAATGTAGTATCATCATTGAACAGCGGGGAAAAAAACAATCAAATTGATTGTAGAAAAAAAACCAAATCTACACTTTCTTAATTACTTCCTTCATCTACATTAACTCTATTATTTATTTCAAATACATTTGCCAAAATGTAGACTCTCATTTGCATCTGGTACAATATAGACAACAAATATATAAAGTATTTCCTTTTAAAAACAGCTTTCCAAATGTAATATCAATTAGTGCAAATAGTATTCCAAACACTAATTATAAATACTAATAGTTTCCAATCCTGTCTACTTTCTGTTCACATCTTCCCAATAGGCCGAATGATGTACTCAAAACTTTGGCTTCAAAAATAACAAATATGAATTTGGTAATTCATAAGGCAATCTAGGTTTGAATTCCAAGTGGGCATCATTGCAATGTGTCCATCCTTTATTGCACTTTAAATAAACAGTATAGTTTCCAGATGTTGTACTAGGTCCATCATGGAAAATAATAGCCACTGCTATAAAAGTTCTTCCTGAAATAGATATTTGACTTACTTTAAAAATTGAAATTTTTGTTTGCAATTTTCCTCCATTTGCTCTACAACGTTATAGCATTAAAATGAGATATTTTCCAAATCTTTCTATATGTAATGCAGACAACATCTCTGATCTACAATGCGAATATCTCATGTCCTGATTAGCTGTTTTTATAAATTTGTTAAAAGGTACTGATTTGCAGTCTGGTATTGTCAAGTAAATAAATCGTTCTGTTTGTATTTCAGTGGTAGAAGTAAATGAACACTCTTCACATTTATGATCCCATCTGTAACTCAGTCCAAAAAAGTTTTCATCTTCTAATACTCCAAGCATAAGCATTAGAAATTCTTGTACATCTTGTTGTATATTGAAAGTAAATGTCAAAGAACCAGTACATATATCCAAAAGATGCCGAACACCAGAAGCAGTATGCATTTTACTTCTATCAGTTACCAACTGTTGAAATACATGATGTAGTAAAGAACAGAATCTTTTTTTTTCACGTTTTCTCATGATTTCATGATGAAGATCTTGTAGATAAAAGACAACATTCAGAATCACATTAGCATAACAGTTGATACCTGAACTATTTTCCAACTGGTATCCTACAATGTAATCAACAGTTTCAATTTTTTTCTTTACACCGTCTAATTTCTCTTCATTTATTTTCTTTTTTTGAACCTCATATTTCCATTTTGAACACACTACACGTTTCTCATATATGGGATATTCACCTAAATCAGGTGTATAAAGTCTTCTTAAACGATTATTCTCTCTTACCCAATTTGCATCAGCACTAACCTTTTTCTCATTGAAATCTACCAAATACAAACCAGACAATGTTCTTACTCGAGACAATGCAACGTATGCCATTCCCTGTTTGAACACTGTACTCCCAATATTTCCAAAAGCACTGTCTATACTTAAACCTTGAGATTTATGAATAGTTACTGCATATGCTAAAGACAGAGGAAACTGTTTTCTGTGAACATACAAATCTTTTACAAGCAAAAAACGTACAACACAGCGCTCAATCTGTCTTACCTCTTTAATCTGATCAATTTTATAATAAAAAATTCTATTCCATCTCTGTTCTGAAATTTTAAAAAATCAACAACTTTTCCCATTGCTCCATTTACTAAACCTTCTTCTACATTCAAATTACGCCGTAAAATTACCTGACAGTTTATGCATACATGTAAAGTCTTTTCTAAGCCTGCAGTTTTAGATAACGACTTTTACAAAGAATGCAATTTAGCCTGTAGTTTCTCTGTAAGAGGAATAGTCACTCCCTGGTGTTCAATTTTATCAATAGCTTCAATTTCCACTATTTGTTGTTTTTCCAAGTTTCAAAAGTTCTTGATTAAATGTAGAACACTCTTGCAGTGTAGGCATTAGGCAAACTATAGACTTCTTTTCTCCAAGCTTATTGTACATTACTTCAGCCGCTGTGTTTCCAGTTGTAAACAACTTCCTTAATAGCCGACTTTCTAAAGCTTGTTTACCATGTTTCGTCAAAACACCAATTCTTATGTCTTGAAGAATATTTCCGTAATCTTCTTCACTTGCTTGTCGCATATTCTTAAGTTATTTACATTCAAAATGTAACCAAATGTTGACATTTCCAATACTTACCAAAGATTTCCTAGTGTCTTCATGGACAAGTGTTTTAAAAACAGTTTGTCCTTTTACAGAAGTAAGTTGTAGTAGATCTCCAAACACAATTAAATGTTTTCCTCCAAACAGAGCATCGTAATTTGTTTCAGAATCTGTTGCATTCTTAAATGTACGAAGGCAAGCATTAAGTTTGAGACCATGCTCACCTCATCAGTGATTAAAAGTTTAATTTTCTTCAGTACTCTTGAGACTTCATAACAAGCTTCTCCAGATAGCTTCTGATATTCCAATTTATTATCATGTTCAACTGGTAGCATAAGTAATCGATGTAAAGTAATCCTTTAATGTTGTATGCTGCTAATCCTGTTGGAGCAAGATAAATGTGATAAATGTGATTCTGTAGTTTTGTGTAGATAGCTGGTCAAAACTTTAATTAAGACACTTTTTCCTGTTCCAGCTTGACCGCTGATGTACATTAGAATAGGTTTAAGTGATGAACATTGGCATTCTTTTTTTTTTTCATGTAGCAAACCATGTTGTATCTGTTCTTTCGCTTGTAGATATATTTCTTTCTGTTCAATATTTAGTTGCTCTTCTAACTTTTCCAACTGAATAATATCCTGTTGTGCTTGTTGCATTGCAGTTTCTACCTCATTCATGGCTATTGCTGCTTCATTTCCGATAATTGGTTGTCCCAATGGATCTTGACTTAGTGGACCAGAACTTTGACTATCTTGAGAACTTTCTCTAGCTATTTCAGCTGCAATAGTACTTTCTTGTTCAATCTCATCATTTAACATTTGTAGATATATAGGGAAAATTGTGCACTGAATACCATCTTTACTTGCATTAAAAGAATCTTCATAGCAGTCGAAATCTACAAGTAATTCCGTTTCACTACGCCAAGGCTTGAACAGTTGCAGAAGTGCTAAATCGAAATATTCCCTCTTATCTGGACTCGCAACAGAGTTTTCTGTGGTTAATAAGATTTCCTTATATTTTCTGTAACTTTTCTTTTAAAGCTGTAATGTTTAAGTATTTCATACAGACATAGGTTTTCGAGATGTGGACTCCTTTTGGGATAGTATGTATCCAACATATTAGTTTTAACAATATCTGTACTTTCTGGTTCATTCTGTGCTAAGTATTTGATTTCTTGTAATGTTTTCAATACTCTATTTCATGTGGAGGCAAGACCTAAACTTACCCAAATGATTCCTCTTGACTTTGAATATAAACTGGCAGAGCTCAAGCGATCCGAACATTCATAGGATCCAATCTCTCGATGGGAAAGCATTTTCAAGCTAAAACTATACAATTTCTTGCTAAGACTCTTCTCTTGTGAAATTTCTTCCCACATTTCTTTCATCTCTGTCTTTTCAGATTTGGTTATATATGATGTAACATAGCGAGCAACAGCAATTGAATTATCTGCAACATATTGAATATCCATGTTTGCATTCCACATTTTCAAAATAACTGGATTGTAGTCATTAATATACTTTGAATCTTCGGTTCTTTTTAAGTTGTATGTATTCTTTGGAGATTTCTGAGTTATTGTATGCCTTACTGCTGACAAAAAACTATTTACTCTTCCTTTAGAAATGGTTGGACGTGGGAATCCAAAACGACATTTTGTATAAAATTTCCCTTTAGACTTGTATTTTCGTCGACAGTATTTTCCACATCGATGACTTTGAAACCGTAAAACATGTAGTCTCAAGCTCTTTTCTCCTCCTTCTCTTGGAATGGCACAGGTAACATACTGTTCGATGAAAGACAAAACAGGTTCATCAGTATCAGTTCCAAATTTTGGAGCATTCTTTATCCATAATAGCATGTGTATATGAAGAGCACCTCTGGCTTGGTACTCCTTTCTCCCAAAAAATCTGTTACCTCTCCAAGAGGTGGATTATTTTTATTGCAGATAAATGACATCATAGCTTGAAACCTATGATTAAAATACCTGCACACATTTACAGGATCCAAGGAACACAGTTCTCCAGCTGTCTCCAATTGAATGTTTTTAACATTTAAATTTGCTTCTCGTAGAAATTCAAGTAAATCTTCCCACGCATATTCAGCACAACTAAGGGGTCGATTCCGATTCGGGCCGGAAAACGTACCGACCGACTCGGAGCCGGAATTCATTCCGACCGACATGTACCGGTGCAGCCTGACCCGCAAAGTACGATGAGAAGCGTGCAAAATCCGACCGACTCGTACGGAACACAAGCCGAACGACCGAGCCGGGCGGAAAACAGCAATCCGGCCGGAAAACCACGCGAATCGAACTGACCGACACGCACTCGGAACAACCCCGAACGAAACGTACCCGCGAACTCCTACCCGCCAAGTACGATGCAACGCGTGGAAAACACGACCGAGTCGCACGGAGGACAAGCCGTACGACCGACACGCATACAAAACTGCGAGCCGAAGCAACCCAAAACACCGCGACCGACGCGTACGCAGCATAGAAAACAGCACAAACACAGCGTGAACGACTCGGAGAAGCTCGTACGAGACAACTGCAGGATCCGACTCGGTCACAAGAACGTCTCCTACATGCACAAAAAGTACAAAGGGAAAACACACAAAAAAAGGCCAAACAAGCAATTACAAAGCCAATAAATACGGGGGGCAGGGAACAAAGACACACCCACAACTCCACCCATATAAAGGACACAAATCCCTACCATGATCCTTTGCAAATTCAAATTACCTGCCAGCACTCAACAGACAGCAACCACACACCCACAGCTCATCCATCACACAAGCCACACACCATCAGCACCTCAACAAATAGCACCCTCACATACACCCAGCAAAACACACACTCACACACCCTCACCTGCACACCAACACACACATCACTCACCATCACCACCCATCACCATGCCCCCAAAGAAGAATCATAAGTTCCTAGATGGTGAATTGGAAGTCCTGGTAGATGAGATCCTCAGGGTAGAGCCACAGCTGTTTGGTACACTGGTCCAACAGACCCCCATGTCGCAGAAAACCAAGATGTGGGAGAGGATCGTCGACAGGGTGAACGCACAATCACCATGTTTGCACACAAAGGTAGACATCCAGAACAGGTGGTATGACGTGCGCAGGAGGGTCAGGGAGCTGTTGAAGAAGGACTACCTCTTGAGCCAACACACCGGCAGTGGCCCTCCTGCCAAACCTGTATACCTCAGGCCCTGGGAGGAGAAGGTGCGGGCCATCCTACCACCAGTGAGCGTATATGGACTAGAAAACATCCCAGAGCCTGGTGAGTACACAACAAATGTACACAATATTGTGCGACAATACACACACATCACTGTCAAGGGGAGAGTCAAACCATGCACCCTTAGCAAATACACAGCAACCAGAACAGAATCATCCCAAAATGTGTATGTCAGTCAGATAAACACAACACATGCCATCTCATAGTGATATGTAACTGTGTCATCACATGTACAAACACAACTACAACTACAGCTAGGCAGTGGCACAAATATAACTAACAAACACATCCAGACATGTAGCCACCACTACAACACCACCTCACAGTGAAGCCCACTGAAAGGAAGGAATTCTGTGTATGCTGGGCAAGTCAGTGTAGCCAATAGCATCATGGGAGTCGTAGTCACAGATATTGCCCACCCTCATAATGCGCACATCAACACCACCATGAACCATGCTCACATCACAGGGAGTGGAAAACAACTGACAAGATGGCTGACACTGGCTACTGCTGTGGGGAGCACAAGGTCCTGCTGGCAACTGTGCACCAACCAACAGCAGGACACCACAGACTGACATCCTGAAAGACAACTTGCACTCCCTGCAACGGAAGCACGTTCCATGGTGGAAAATCTGGCTGGGTGGGAAGGAGGACTGACAGCACTGACCATAGTTACCAGCAGCTCCACTCACACACACCCCTAACACAAACTCCACACAACTCACCTGGGAGAATGCATTGCCTCACACTCCAATCAAATATCCCACAAAGAACCACAACCCTGGGTCATGCTGAGTGAAGCACAGGGACACACATGGGACTTGTAGCAAAATTAACCCCAGGATAACACTGTCAGCCATCTTGTCAGCACAGGCACACAACCCCACAGGGAAGCAGAGTCAAAAGGAAGGAAGCATGGGCATGCTGGGAATGGGGGTGGAGGCAATAGCATGATGGGAGTGGTAGTCACAGCTCAACATCCCCCACCCACATGGCCCAGCAAGCTCACACTCAAGCATGCACACCTCACAGAGAGTGGAAAGCCCCATCAAAGATGTCTGACACTGGTGCTCTGTTGTGGGGAGCACAAGGCCATGCTGGGAACTGGCCACCAACCAACAGCAGGACACCACTGTCAGCCATCTTGCCATTGCTCTCACACTCACACACAGTGAAGTCCACCCAAAAGCAAGTAAGTATGGGCATGCTGGGAAGTGGGGTGGAGTCAATGGCATGATGGGAGTGGTAGTCACAGATATTGCTCACCCCCACAACTGTCCCATCAACACCACCCTGAACCATGCGCACATCACAGGGAGTTTACAAGAACTGACAAGATGGCTGACACTGGGTACTGCTGTGGGGAGCACAAGGCCCTGCTGGCAACTGTGCACCAACCAACAGCAGGACACCACTGACTGACATCCTGAAAGACAACTTGCACTCCCTGCAATGGAAGCACGTTCCATGGTGGGATATCTGGCTGGGTGGGAAGGAGGGCCGGATGTCAACCAAATACAACCAATGCAGACCATGTACACACCCCAACATTCACATAGAAATGCCCAAATAATGCAGGACAATGTGCTACACCAATATCAACCTCTGACTGTGACAACTTAGGACAATGCAATGTACAGGCCCGCATCCAGAGGCACAGTCACAACTGTCAGGTGTGTCAACCATTGATGCCTGCAGAAACATAACATACATTGTGTGTGTCTCCCAAAAACAGGTGATGATGGGGACACAGCAGCAGACGCTGAGGAGTCCCCGTCCCAGGCTCAAGAGGATACGGAGCTCACTGGTGTGGAACAGCCTCTGCCCTCCTCGGATGAAGAAGACCTACCTGGCACCTCCGGAGCAAGTCATCATGCAGCACCAGCAGGACCACCAGCTGCACCCCCTGCACCCACCCCTCCAACGACTGTCCACACACATACCACCCCTGCCGACATGGACACACCAAGGAGCACCACCACCACCAGCACAGGGACCCTGGACCAACGTGGGGCCATGGACACCAACAACCCCCAAGGGGGCCCAGGGTCACCTGTGCGTGCCACCTCAGGTACTGCATGTGTCGCCAGGGGTGGTGGGAGGGGTGGGAGACATAGGTCGCTGATCGCAGAGGGGTCTGGACTGCATGATGACCCACAACTGGTACGCATAGCCGATGCGTACCAGTCCAGCACCGGAGAGCTCAGCCAGGTAGTGGGGCTCCTCAGGGACATTAAACAGCAGCAGGCTGCCCATCATGCCCGCTTGGACTTACACATGTCCCGCGTGGAGTCCAAGTGGGACACACTGCAAGAGATGACGGCGGTGCATAGGGACATATTACAATGCCTCCGCCAGATGAGCAGCAACCAGTCAACACCTCCCTGTGTGCCCACAACATCTGGTGCTGAAACAACTGCAACTGCCACAGGGAGGGAGGATGACTCTGGCGGAGAGTCCCCTGCTCCGCAGCAGCCTGCACTTGAGGGCCCCCCAAAGAAGAGGGGTCGTCCGAGGAGGGGCAACTGAGAGGCCGATGGCCATGTGCAACCCCCAGGAAGCCAAAACCTGTTCTGGATAATCACCTTTGTGCGCAAACTGTTCACCCTGTTGACTGCAACACAACTCCCCCACATGACATGGGGAGTACAAGTTGGACCAATGTCTCAGATGACTGTGGACTTTATACAGGACATTTCTGCTACCAGGACTTCCAATTCATCTAGGAACTTTGGATTGCAATCAAAATGTACAGCACCCACCATCCTGTGCACTATTCACACACATGTATGACAATAAACACACTAATACACCATACCTGCCTCTGTCGTGATTCCAACGTGGTTTCTGTCATGGAGATGATGACCAGCGAAATTACACTGTGCATGCTAACTGCTACAGCAAGTACAACACAGGCATGTGAGTCATGGCAACGTGACACATATGAGGGAGACACACCACCAGGGCTACACAACAAATACACACCTAGGCCATCTGACTCATTGCCTACACTGATGTTGCCAGGAAATACGGTGCAATGCACAGACACAACACCTATTCACAGTCTTTGTCAACTAGCCCACTGGTGCAGTAAGCAAATGTCAGTCAGATGTGTGACCACAGACAACGCACATCACAAAGTGAAGCACAGGTTTATTACACATTTGCAACATGTTGTAACCACTACAGATGCAAGGTAATCCCACCTGGCAGCGGGCACACAGTCAAAAAGTGTAGAAGCAAGGAAGTCCATGGGTGTGGCGCACATCACCTGTAGGGACACGACAGCTACCACCCTGGAAGTCGAATCACGGTGTCGGGGATCACAGTTGACCAAACGACTCTGAAAGTACCCTGTGAAGGACAGAAATGACACACAGTCAAAAGCACTGAAGAACAGGACAGAACTGCAATACTCATGCCCAATACATGTCACAAGATACCCACCCAGAACCAAGTTAGCATGTCAACACTGTTGGGGAGTACAGACTACCTGTAAGGACACATCGCTACACGCATACAGTCATGTAGCCCATGGACACACTCAAACAGCACCAGAGCACCACCAACACATATCATGCAAACTCACATCATTGACATGACATCTCTGGATACTCACATTCAGCTGAAGAAGTTGGTGATGATCTGTGTGCGGACATCACCATCATCATCATCATCACTGGCATCGTGGTCCAGGCCAGGATCCTCCACAGGTGGCGGATGTTGGTCATCGTCATCCAGGATGAGAGGCAACTCCTTCCTCACTGCCAGGTTGTGTAGCATGCAGCAGACGATGACAATCTTGCACACCTTTGCTGGGGCATATGGGAGGGCCCCTCCTGTCTTGTCCAGGCAGCGGAAGCGGCTCTTCAGGAGACCAAATGTCCGCTTAATCACTCTCCTTGTCCGACCATGTGCCTCATTGTAGCGCATCTGGGCTGGTGTCACAGGGTTCCTGAGGGGCGTCAGCAACCACGGCATGTTGGGGTATCCGGAGTCACCTACATACAGACAATTGCACATTAGCTGAGTTGGAAAAGAGGGTGGAACACTACATTGCAAAACACACACAATGGTACAAAGTCAGTACACACCAACAAGCCACGCACGCTGGTTCCGCATCTGTGACATCATCCTCGGGATGCGACTACTCCTCATCACGTAGTCATCGTGTGCAGAACCGGGGAAACGGGCACACACGTGTGAGATGCTCATATCTGCAAGACAGACCACCAGTGCATTGACCGAGTGGTAGTGTTTGCGGTTCCTGTATGCCTGCTCTTGGGCCTGTGGTGGTACCAAAGCCACATGTGTCCCATCAATGGAGCCAATGACATGCGGCATCCTCCCCAGGGCATAGAAGTCACTCTTCACGTCAGTGAGTTGTTGGAGTCTAGGGAAATAGATGTACTGGTTCAGGTATATCAACATAGCCTCCAAAACATTGCGGAGCACACGGCTGAACATGGTCTGTGACATCCCACCAGCAGTCGCCACAGTGTGTTGAAAGGTACCGGTGGCAAAGAAGTGTAGGGCTGCCATCACCTTCACCTTGTGGGTGAGCGCTGTAGGGTATGTCCGGCCAGCTTGCAAATGTGGGGCCAACCGCACCGTCAATACCTCAATCAGCGGCCTGGTGAAGCGGTACCGTCGGATGCAGTCCCGTTCCACCATGGTTGCAAGGTCAGGGAATGGTCTATGGACAGCTGGTGCCCTGCAGTGCATAGGTGAAGAAAGAAAGATTGTCAGTCACCCCACATATGTGGCATTGAACACACTCAATATCACATGATACATCATTATGAGGCACAAGTGCATGATGTGTGCAGTTCCGTAAGGACATGTATGGCACATACATGGCCAACATCTAACATCACAGTTCAACAAGTGGCATCAATAAGTCCCAGCTTGTGCCATGGGATATCATGAGGCCGTGTCACAGTTCCCATCTCCTGCTGCCATGTTCCAAACACACCCCACAGTGACATGTGAGGACAGATGTGGCTCAGGCATCACAGCTCAACGACAGGTAGATTCCCAGGGACCCTGTATTGCCACATGGACACTGGCATGACATGGTGTATCATGAATACACCACAGCAAAACAACCATGACCCCCACAGGTAGTGGTCCCTGTTGCCTCGGCAGGACAGACATGGACGTTTGTGACACACACACGCACAACATCAAAGTCCATGCACAGACAACGTGGATGTGGAGACTGTCTCCCATTGTGCACATGAAATCAGAGACATTGTAAACACAACATGCACACAGACTTTGGAGGACCATCACTATTGTGCCAATGGGTCACCCTGGGATAAACATACCGTCCCACATGGGACTCAGGGGGTATGTGACATGACATACACATACACCACCGTGAAATGTGACCATGCCACATGCTCAGAAATGAACAGTTGCACATCACAGTGGTCATGTACACGAAACACCAAGGATTCTGTCCCCATGAACACGTGCACAGCCTGGGAGTGGCTGCCCCCAAGTGACACCCACAGAACAACATGTTCACCCCCATACACGGAATAGGTAATGCAGCCTTACATGCCTTAGGATACAGTTTGGACAGGCTGTGGTGTTGTAGGTGTGCCCCTCACTCCCTGGGAAGTACATGTGGCTGGCATATGTTCACCTGTGACAGGCATGGTGACATATGCCAGTGACTTGTACAGGGACGCATTGGACAGCAATGGACCGAACGGTGCGCACACATTGGCCATTGCATTCAATGTGATCTGGTACGCGTTGTATTCGCAATACGCGTTGGACAAAAATGGACCGATCGGTGCGCACACATTGGCCATTGCATTCAATGTGAGCTGGTACGCGTTGTATTCGCAATACGCGTTGGATAGCAATGGACCGATCGGTGCGCACACATTGGCCATTGCATTCAATGTGAGTTGGTACGCGTTGTATTCGCAATACGCGTTGGACAGCAATGGACCGATCGGTGCGCACACATTGGCCATTGCATTCAATGTGTGCTGGTGCAGCGTTGTATCCTGCAGTACGCGTTGGACAGCAATGGACCGATCGGTGTGCCCGGCCGGCCCATTGCATTCAATGTGTGCGGGTACGCGTTGTATCCTGGGTACGCGTTGGACAGCAATGGACCGATCGGTGTGCCTGGCCGGCCCATTGCATTCAATGTGTGCTGGGTACGCGTTGTATCCGGAGTACGCATTGAACAGCAATGGACCGATCGGTGTGCCCGGCCGGCCCATTGCATTCAATGTGTGCGGGTCCGCGTTGTATCCTGGGTACGCGTTGAACAGCAATAGACCGATCGGTGTGCCCGGCCGGCCCATTGCATTCAATGTGTGCGGGTACGCGTTGTATCCCGGGTGCAGCGTTGAACAGCAATGGACCGATCGGTGTGCCCGGCCGGCCCATTGCATTCAATGTGTGCGGGTACGCGTTGTATCCCGGGTACGCGTTGAACAGCAATGGACCGATCGGTGTGCCCGGCCGGCCCATTGCATTCAATGTGTGCGGGTACGCGTTGTATCCTGGGTACGCGTTGGACAGCAATGGACCGATCGGTGTGCCCGGCCGGCCCATTGCATTCAATGTGTGCGGGTACGCGTTGTATCCCGGGTACGCGTTGAACAGCAATGGACCGATCGGTGTGCCCGGCCGGCCCATTGCATTCAATGTGTCGCGGGTACGCGTTGTATCCTGGGTACGCGTTGAACAGCAATGGTCCGATCGGTGTGCCCGGCCGGCCCATTGCATTCAATGTGCGCGAGTACGCGTTGTATCCCGGGTACGCGTTGAACAGCAATGGACCGATCGGTGTGCCCGGCCGGCCCATTGCATTCAATGTGTGCTGGTACGCGTTGTATCCCAGGTACGCGTTGAACAGCAATGGACCGATCGGTGTGCCCGGCCGGCCCATTGCATTCAATGTGTGCGGTGCACGCGTTGTATCCTGGGTACGCGTTGGACAGCAATGGACCGATCGGTGTGCCCGGCCGGCCCATTGCATTCAATGTGTCGGGTGCAGCGTTGTATCCCGAGTGCAGCGTTGAACAGCAATGGACCGATCGGTGTGCCCGGCCGGCCCATTGCATTCAATGTGCGCAGTGCAGCGTTGTATCCCGGGTACGCGTTGAACAGCAATGGACCGATCGGTGTGCCCGGCCGGCCCATTGCATTCAATGTGTGTGGGTACGCGTTGTATCCTGGGTACGCGTTGAACAGCAATGGACCGATCGGTGTGCCCGGCCGGCCCATTGCATTCAATGTGTGCGGGTACGCGTTGTATCCCAGGTACGCGTTGAACCGCAATGGACCGATCGGTGTGCCCGGCCGGCCCATTGCATTCAATGTGTGCGGGTACGCGTTGTATCCTGGGTACGGGTTGAACAGCAATGGACCGATCGGTGCGCACCCATTGGCTATGGCCTGGCCTGGCAACGGACGCGTTTTCAAATTTTGAACGAGTCTGATGCTGGAAATTCAGTTGGTCACCCACAACAATGTTGCAAATTCATGGGTGTCATGAAGTTGAACTTTTGAAGGATGCTGTGGGCGTGTGTAAGTGGTGCAATTCCATGGATTGGCCAGATTCAGAAGATGCAAACGACTTGGACCTATCACTTTGGACACATGGGACAGTATCTGTCTCTGCAGCACACATAAAATGCTGGCTGTTCCCCTGAGAGCTCACTTGCCTGCACTACATGCTCCAGGACGACATCTGCCACCACCACTGCTGCTGTATCTGCACCCTCTGGACCCTGCAATGGCACGTACTGTGGAGAGAGCCCCAGCCTTCAGCACTGAGGAGAACCAGGCCCTGCTGGACAGCCTCCTTCCACAGTACAGCAAGCTGTATGGGAAAGCAGGGGAGCAGGTGAGTGTTCTGTCCACTGCCTTTCTAAATGTGCATGTTGTCTGACTAGCAAGGCTAACAGTCTGCACGCCACTGGCTAGCAGGCTCACTGAGTAGTTGTCACCCCCCATAGTGTGTAGTTACATGCACTGAACAGGTATAGTGCAGTGACAGTGCATTTAAACAAGGTTTTACTTCCCAAGCAATGATACCATGTAGTAACTGCTGGCATACTGTCCATGGCCATCGTTGCACTGCCTGTGTACATCATGTGCCCCTGTGATTGAGACATGTATATCCAACTGTGTAATGCACGGATATGTTGCATGTGTAGTAATGGCATTCTCACTTTGTCATCCTCACAGGTTGATGCCCACCAGAAGCAGCAGATATGGCTGACCATCGTCCAGGCAGTGAGATCCGTGGGGGTCTACAAGCGCCGGATCCGCAACTGCCAGAAGAGGTGGCAGGACCTTCGGGGCTGGACCCGGAGGATCGCACGGGTCCAGCTGAAGCTGTCGCCTCCTCGCAGGAGGGGCGGACACCGGACCCTGGCCCCCCACATGCTCAGGATCCTGGCGGTGGTCTTCCCTGATCTGGATGGGCAGCTGAAGGCCAGAGAGCAGCAAGGAGGGGGTGAGTCCATGACTGCATTGTGAACTTTGTCTGCCATGCTATGTGCCCTCCTCTGGCCTGGTTAAACTTCCACAGTACATCAGTCATGTGGGCCAGGACCCATGTCCCTCTATTGTGCACTGCCCACTCCTCATCTGATACCCAGGTGTGGCCCTTACAGTTTGCTTGACTCAAGGTGGGGGACATCATCTGTTTCCCCAACTCTGTGGTGGGCATCATGGGTGGGTCCATTGCTTACACAATGCCTGTGTTCTGACATGTAATCTGCGTGTTACTTTGATATGTGGTCCAATTGCTGAGCTGATCCACCACATGTGCCTGGGGTATCTGGCACACACCCATGCTGCGGGTGGGAACAATGTTTGGGCCCCAGGAGTGTGTATATTACGTGTGTCACACATACTTAGCCAGCTGCCTACTGTCCAGAGCTCATCCCTCATTCATGTGGGGCAGGACAGTCATGCCTACTCCAGGCCATACAATACACTCTGTACTCCCACTCCCGTGTATCAGCTGACACGTTGTGCTCAGTGATGTGTCCCCTCAGGTGTCTGCCTCTGTGTCAGTGTGCTGTGGCTTTGTTGTAAGGACTGCTGGGGTGTTTCTCGGTTGGGGCTCAGCATGCCACCGGAGATGTGACCATAGGAGACGATACTTGTGTGACACATAGGTGTTTGATCACCTGACCGTGCAGACTGGGGTATGCGAATGTGAAGTTCAGGCAGCTGTTTCCCATTCACAGCAGATTGTGAGGTGCTCAGGTTCAGAGGGTTGTGTTACAGGTCTCCCATATGTCCAATCGGTATGACCTGGACAGATAAGGGTTCAGATGATGTGGTGTGTGGGGGATGTACATGTGCACTTGTTCAGCTCCAGGACTTGCATTCCCCATGACCTACTATTGTGACACAGTGCAGAGTGTTGTTGTCTGGCTGCCCTGCCCATGTGACTGGAGACAGTGATGTATGACTTAGCAGGCATGCCTGTGCCATGGCATGTGACTTCCTATGAGTGATCCTGCAGGGGAGTGACATGTGCTACATGCACACCATTGTGGCAATGGCTATCAGGACATGGGTGCATCATGGTGTCTGTCGCTGGTATGCATCACATGCATTTCCTATTTGACTCTGAGCATCCCTTTCATCCGGACACCTGTACGGACTCAGTGGCAAGAGTTGTGATGTGTGCATGTTCACATGCTTCACCGTGTTCTCTGCACTGTCCAACTACTGTGTAGGTGGTGCATGTGTCCACACTGGGGTATTGCCATCCAACAGACACCAGACAGATGGGTGCAAGGCCAGGTGGGATGTGAGTGCCATGGTTGACCATCAGACTGACAATTGGCTTCTCCTGTTCTGTTTGGGCACTTTTAGCAATGTTCAACTAAGGATGCCAGGGCTTGCTCTGTAATGTACTTACTGTGGTGTGTGCGTTCGGTGCAGGTGACTGATGTCTGTCTGTTTCCCTATTGTTTGCAGATCAATCCACGGCCACAGGAGGGGACAGCTCCACGGACCAGGAGGAGCCGCAGAGCCAGACTGGGTCAGCAGCCGAGGAGTGGTCGGAGGGACCCAGTGGCACGGAGGGCGAGGGGAGCCACACTGAGGAGTCCTCAGCACCATCCACCTCAGCTGAGGACCACAGCAGCTCGGAGGATGACTCCCTTATGGAGGCGGGTGTCAGCAGCCACCACACCCCAGCTAGTGTTGCTGTCACCACCACCGCCCTCCCATCGGCTCCCATTCCCGAGGTCCGTGGAGGCTCCCATGTTCGGGATCGTGTCTCCTTCGGGCCAGGCACCGCACCCCCTGCCCCTGTGTCCCCTGCTGCCCTGAGTGAGGAGTCTGTGTACCTCCTTCGCCAGCTCCATGCAGGGCAGACAGCGATGCTGAGTGTCCTCCATGCACACACCACTCTGTTGACTCAGCTGGTGTCGTTCATGGAGGGCATCTCATCGGGCATCTCTGCCCTACAGAGGGGCAATAGGTCCATGGACTCCTCCCTGACGGCAGCAGTGTCCCTCCTCCGACAGTCCCTCACCCCTCCTGCCTCTGCCCCATCCACACTCCCCAGCACCTTACCTGTCCCAAGCACACACACACCGGCACAGGCACACACCAGCACAGACACGAGCAGCACACAGACACACATGCCACAAACAAGACGCACACGCACGCACAGTCAGGGGACTGAAACCACACTCACAGGGGATGGGGCCCAGGCACACACACACGCATCCACGAGCACTGCGCAGTCCTCAGTTGCCTCTCCCTCCAAAGCCCCCTCCCTTGCCTCACCTGCAACCCCAAAGACACAGCGGCTCTTCCTCAGTGACCTCGGCCTCTTCCCCTCCGATCCAGCTGATACAGCATTCAGGGGGAAGAGGAAGCCCACCCACATGGAGCGGAGTGCCCCTCGCCCCCGGACACCCTCCCCCAGGCGCAGACCGACTGACGCCCCCATCCGCAAGTCCCCCGGACCCGGAAGAGCAAGACCCCGCCGCCGCCCTGCAGCTCAGGCACCAAGTCTCCTTCCTCCATCCCTCAGGCCCCCACTCCACAGGTGCCCCAACCACACCCTGCCCCAGGTTCCCCCACCCACAGATACACCATCCCCAAAAGGATCAGGCCTTCTCCCCCTGCCACTTGCTCTTCCGGCCCCACCCCCCGCTGCGCTTGTCTGTGCCACTGGTGTGGTGACGGTGTCCTCCCCCTCTGTCCTGCCCACCTTACCTGATCCCCATTCTCCTCCCCTGGAGGTAGGCACTGCAGTGGAGTCCACTACCACCCTGTCTGACTTGGGCACTGCAGTGGGGAACCTGTCCACTCCATCTGCACGGTCCACTGCAGTCGTGCCGGCACCCACACCATCTGAGTCATGCCCCCCAG
Organism: Calotriton arnoldi; assembly: GCA_963921515.1. NCBI lineage: Eukaryota > Metazoa > Chordata > Amphibia > Caudata > Salamandridae > Calotriton > Calotriton arnoldi. The sequence continues at coordinate 2,317,868 of CAWUFW010001460.1, forward strand.
TTGTGCCGGCACACACCATGTCAGACACCTCCATTGCAGTTGTCAGTGCCTCTCCAGCACCCACCACCCCTTCCCTGCCTCCTTCTGGTGAGCCCTGATCCTGTCCCTCCGGTGCCTGGCCTGCCCCCCCGTATGCCCCTCCGAGGGGATTGTCCGTGGTTTTTATCAGTGCAGGCATGCGTAGGGTGACATCTGCCACTGTCACCCTGTTTTGACTTTCATGATGGACTGGCCATTGGCCTTTGTTTATTTTTTACATGACTTCAACTTTTGAACCCACATATGCTGAATAAAGCAACTTTCAGTTCTCTAGTGCTTTTGCTTCTGATGTACATGATGTTGATGATGCTAACCATGCCCTTGCTGCAGTGATGGTGATATTTGGTCTCATGAAAATGAAGTGTTACTGTGCAGGAACCCATGTGGTCCAGGGGGAATGTGTCCTATCCTGTGGTGTATCCATGTCATCCTTAGCAGCATCTGAGGGTGTCATGTTTTCAATATTTGGCAATGGGATTTCCTACTTACATTAGCAATGTCACATCTGTGGCTTCCACCCCTGCACATCTGTTGTGCTTGCCATTGTTCAATTAGTCTACTTCCCTGACCGTGTGGCCATCTCCACTGGACATGCAGGTTTGGGCATCAATGGGGAAGGACTCATCTGTGTTGTCAGTGCAACTTGCTATACATGTGTGTTGGATCTGTGCTGATGATTTCGTTGACACTCCCATGACCAGGCTGATGTGACGGGAGCCTTCATTTGGTGCTAATTGTTGACTGTGTGACCAAGTGTTCTGCTGACATGATGGAGCCCTACTGAGGCGACATATGGCACAGCTTTCCTCACACAGGAGTGGAGTCCCCTCATGGCAGTGTGTACTCCTGTGACATCGCCTGCGCCCAAGGTGTGTGTTGTATGAGCATGTCTGTGTGTTCACTTCCATTTTGCTGTGCATGCTGGGATCCCTAGTGATGTTCCTGTTTGTGATGCTTGCTGAGTTGACCTATGTTCCCCCAAAGTCTTCTCCCTGGGTTCTCTGTGATGTGGGTGCATGGCACATTACTGGTCATCAGGGTGTCACCCATAGGTGTGTTTGCTGTCAGGGCTGAGTTTGTGGGCAGACGCAGATGGGTCACAGTCAGGATTCCCCTTGGCACTTGTTGTTTACACCTGTCATGTGATTTCCGGTTTGTGTTAGCTTTCATTGGTTGTGACACGTTGTGTGTGTGACTGCTGGCACTCCTCAGGGTCAGGGCTGCAATGTTGGTAGTTGTCTATGTGTGTTCTTTGTGGGTGACCTTGGCTTCTTCATTGGTGTGTGACTGTGGCTGGGATCCCATTGGTTGGTGTGGTATTGCCGTCATGTCCATGTACAGCGTAGTGTGCAGTGTGTCAGACATTCAGGAGTCTTGTTGAGTGGCCATGTGTGATGTGTTTCTGCACCTTGGTTCCCACCACCCCCTGGGATTGTCATGGGTGCATGTGCAATGTCACCAGTGCATGTGAGCTTCACTGCTGCACATTGTTGGAGGTCGAGGTGTGTGGTGTTGAGTGTGTGCAGATGAGAGTTGTTGCCCGGCTAGACCCCTGCCTCCATGTTGTCCTTGGCTTACTGGCCGTGCTGATTGATTTGTGCTTGTGTAGGTGTGATGGTAGTTTGTTGCTCAGGACACATGACTGTGGTTCACAGTGTGAACGACATCTAGCTTTGTCATCACAGTGGGATTGTAATGCAGCCCAGGGTCACCACATTGTGGGGGCCCTGGGGGTAGTGCTGTGGTGTCTCTGTGTCTTGCTGTGTCAGTTGCTGTTCCTACATGCTTGTGTGACATGTGTGATGTGTGCTCCCTCTCATCTGACAATGCCTGATTGCCCACATAGGGGATTTGGATCCATGAGTTACCTTTGTGTGGCACTGTATGCACATCTGTGTAATTGGTATTCAGGCCTCCTCATGTGTTGTGTGGTTGCCTGGGGACACTGGCACCCCCCTCACCTGTTGTGTTTGATGTGCAGTGTGGGTCTGCCTGTTTGTGTTTGTGCATCTGCACCACTGCATTGGCATATCTTTAGTGTGCCATTGGCTGTATGTTGTTTGGTGGGTTTCCCCTGCTGTCCCTGGGACTCCTAGGTCATCAGTCAGCACAATGATCATTGTTTGTGTGTCCCATTGCTGCCATGGTATGGTATCTGTTCACCTCACATCTACAGTCTCCACAGGGTATCTGCATTTGTGTGCCCATTGGTGCAAATATGTGGGTCTGCATTCTGATGGTCACTTCTGTCATTGTGTCATTGATGAATGTTGACAGTGTCAGCCCCCATGGGTGATGTTTGTCTGCACATGGCCAAAGGTATGTCTTATTTGCACTGCACTGTTTGCCTCCCCCAATCTATGTTGCTATGGGACACAAGCACTACTTTGCCACTGATGTGTTTGTTGTTCTGTGACCAGGAATCATCCATGCAGTTTGGCAGTTGCAGCTTTTTCTTTGTCAACACTTACATTTTGGTCACTGTGATGATGGGGGTTTAGACCCCATTGCCACAATGTTCAAAATGTGCTTCAGCTATGGACCCCACACTTACATTTTGGTCACTGTGATGATGGGGGTTTGGACCCCATTGCCACAATGTTCAAAATGTGCTTCAGCTTATGGACCCCACACTTACATTTTGGTCACTGTGATGATGGGGGTTTGGACCCCATTGCCACAATGTTCAAAATGTGCTTCAGCTATGGACCCCACACTTACATTTTGGTCACTGTGATGATGGGGGTTTGGACCCCATTGCCACAATGGTCATGGCCTGCTTGCATTGTGGTGGCCACACACATTTATGTGTGGCACATGTGATAGGGGGTCACATTGTATGTTCAAAGTCATGTTCAGTGTTGTAGGCATTTGACACAGTCTACACACGCTTGTCATAGTGTTGGGGGGAGATGTCTTTATGTTGCATTCTTTATGTTGCTGTGTGCTTGTTGTGTCATGTATTAGCCATCCTGTGAGTGGGGGTGTTGTTGGTGGTAGGCATCCAGCCCCCCATGGGTAGAGGTGGTAGTAGTGGTAGGCATCCAGCCCCCCATGGGTAGAGGTGGTAGTGGTGGTAGGCATCCAGCCCCCCATGGGTAGAGGTGGTAGGCATCCAGCCCCCCATGGGTAGAGGTGGTAGTAGTGGTAGGCATCTGGCACACCCTGGGTAGGGGTGGTAGTAGTGACAGGCATCCAGCCCCCCATGGGTAGAGGTGGTAGTAGTGACAGGCATCCAGCCCCCCATGGGTAGAGGTGGTAGTAGTGACAGGCATCCAGCCCCCCATGGGTAGAGGTGGTAGTAGTGGTAGGCATCTGGCACCCCCTGGGTAGGGGTGGTGGTGGTGGTGGGCATCCGGGCCCCTATGTGTATATGTGGCATTGGTGATGGCCATCCCGCCCCTATGGTGCTGCTGTTGCTGGTGTAAGTAATTTCTGCATCCCTCTGTGTGTGTGTGATATGTCGGGTACGTGTAGTTTGTTTTTGTGGTTGGTGTCTGACTTACCTTCTGCGCCGAACGCGTCCGTGCCTGTTCCGGTAGTAGATGTAGAATATTGGTAGGATCGGCACGATGGGATTCATGGTTGGTTCGTCTCGTTCGTCTTTCTCTTTGCTTCGCCTCGTCCTCGTCGCTGGCGTGTTCGTCTCGTAGCCGTGGATCGTGTTGTGGCGCGAATCGGAGCTTATGTGCGCCTCTCCCGGATGCTTTGACGTGCCGTGCGTAGCGACGGTTCGGCGCGTACGGGAAGCGCATCGTACTTGTCCGGCCGGACGGGGCTGCATTTTGGCTTCCGTGCGACTCGATTCTGCGTTTACGAATCCGGCTCGGTCGGGAAACAGGACCTGGATTGGGTGAGTACGACTGGGTCGGAATCTATGCTGTTGTGCGCATCGTACTTGCTCGTTCGGAATAATGTGCGGTTCGGTCGGGAAACAGGCATTCGCATGGCTTTTTTCCCGACCGAATGGTAGATCGGAATCGGCCCCTAAGTGTTACAAACCATGTAGGAGTACCTAAGTTTCTTAACATACATTTAAGTTCTCCATGCTGACGATACCAATACTCATTGGTACCACATTGACACGCCATCAAATTAATTAACTGAGATTCTAAATGTTCATCTCTTTGTTGAACTTTGTCCATGAATTCCTTTGCAGAAACACGTGGAAGATGAACTCTTGTTTTTAATATGTGGTTCACTGCATATGAAAGTGCAGACAAATCACTTTCAAACAGAAGATGAAATATATATGGAATGCACTGTCGAAATCTTGGCTGTTCAGAGTACAATCTTGCCAAGCGGTATTTTGAAGCTGGAATCCCTACAGCTCGCTTATCAAATCGTCCACCTTCTCCAGTGGGGAATAGCTGTGGAAAACAACGAGCTTCTAAACTTTTTTTCCCATACACTGATGGGAGTTCCCTTTGCTTCCTTCATTTGAAATAATTCAATACTATTTCCTATCACTTCTTTTGAATGTAGAGGATGTATAGTATAATGTTCATAAATCTCTTCACTCCTAGACTTGTCCACTTTTTCTATTTGGCCACTTGAAATTTCTGTTTCATCTTCTAAGCATATTACCTGTTCATCAACATTTACATACTTATAATAAATATTATTCTGTACCAGATATAATGTAGCCTTTGGAAGTTTATTAACATCTGCAAACTCTTGCCATATTTTTCGACTCTTTGCTGGGATACCATTAACTAGAATAACTACTGGCTCATTTTCCTCCCTGTCTACACCAACAGTTTCAATATTTTTCTTAAAATCTAAAGGTAAGTACACAACTCTTCCTTTCAGACCTCTTTGTAAATCTGTTGGGGGCAGCTTACCTGTTTTAGGCCCCATACGAACTATAGCCTGAAATGGGTGCACAGATTGAATAAGAATGGACTCATATGCATTCAAATCTGCCAGTTCCGGAGAAGTAGCTACCAACTCTAAGTTGTTATGTACTGCTCTAGCTGGAATTTTGTTCTCTTCTAATTTGTTGTAACAATATTTACAAATACGTTGATAAGTAGCCAACTCAATCCGACCTTCTACCAACAAATAAGCACCAAATTGCTGCCACTTATCATTGTTTTCCTTTTCACTTTTTAAATACAAATCAACATTCCTAGTTTGACTTGTATAGTGAGTACGTCGACAACAAATACAAACATAGTTTGGTTTTTCAGATCAAACTGTTTTAAACTTTGTAATTTCTTCTGCAAACTCATCAATACTAATCTCCTTCACCTGTTCTTCAACACCTACACTTATCAAGCTCTCACTTTCTCTACACTCCTCTTGTGAACCAAAAAAACAGAACTGTATATCATCACAAACTTTTTGTACATCTGATACTGAACCGTGCAGAAGAGCTGTGTTCATTTCACTTAAACATAATGCAGGACTTTTTACATAGTAGAGTCTCCTTCCTAACTTCTGCATTTCTGAGTGGTGTACTACTAACATTCTTAAATGATGAAAAGTACTTTGACACACTTTTCTCGAAAAACAAGCCAGAGAATGACCCTGCAAGTTAGTATATTTTCTTACTTTACATGGATCTAATCCTTGTAACATCTTAATCTTCTGTTTAAGACTTTTTTGGCATACCCTCGTAAAAAAATTCGTAATATGTCAATAGATTCCTGTTGAATACTGCAAATACTACTACAATCCCACTTATATACCGGAGCTTGTGTACACTCCCCTTGAACTTTTTCAGCTATTACTTCTTCCACACACCTAACAACCATTTTTTCTTTTGGAATAGGACAACAATCTTTCATCTCATAGCATTGACCACTAGTATCAACTGCATGAACTAATGTGTTCTGTTGAAAATAGCTTTCTTCATTAAAGAAAGGCTCAGTACTAGAAGTGTGCTTCCATTCACCAGTAAACGTTTTACAAAAGTTACTTCTATTAACCAGTCTTTTTCTTTTGCTTTTCTCCTTCATAAAGTGCATTGTTTTATTCAATGTTTTCATTTTCTTCAATACTAATATAAATAATTTTCATTTAAATTCAAAAGCAGTATCTACTACACTTTCAATGTGTTTCTTCTTCTTATAAGCTGCTGATCTTCTTTTATGCTTTTTACAATCTTTTAATAAATTTTGAATTACTCTATTTCGAAACATTCGTACACGTATCTCTTTAAATTGTTTTTGTCTTTTTGTGACGTGTTGTTTTTCCAAAAATGAGTATTTTTTGTTCCATTACAAGTGTTCATTTCCTTGTGCTTTGTTGTAAAAAAATTATTTTTCCTTTTGTTACTATTGTCTTTCTTTAATCTCTCTGGAACTGTTTTAAGAAATTGTTTGGTACTCTTACCAGTACAGACTTTATCCTGAGTAACATTTTGGTGTTTTTGGAGACCACTCTTTTTAGTTTGGTTTAAGTACTTCTGTTTTCTTTGTTTTCTTCTCTTTTCATGTTTTCTTGCCATCTTCAATTTCTAATCCAAACAAAATAATTTTCTAAAAAAGAAAGAATAGTTTCAATAGTTTCTTACATCAATTAAGTATTTTAAATTAATTATATGTCAACATTAATAGTAACTAGTAAACAATTAATTACAATTACATTGCTATTCAATTCAATAATCTTTATTCGGTTTAAAAAACCCCATAAAAGATACAAGGTAACAACAGTTCATACATATTAATAAACACAATTTGAAACACAATTAAATTGGGGGTCATTCCCTGATTACATCTAGGGACAATTGCAAAAATATAAAAAAAAATCATTTATGTTAAAATGATAAAAGTACCAGCCAATCGATGAATCAAATAAGGTACAATAAAAATGCTAAGCTTACTATTCAATACAATTAAAACATAGAGGGAAATATAGATGTTTTAGAGCTTTCTTCATAGATTCTGATCAACAAATAAAGTGCAAATGCTATAATTGTGCATATAAGTACTTTAGGCAGCATGTAGCTTGTACAGAAAATTGCATATAAGTATCAGGGGCTTTCTACTTAAATACTAGGCAAGTATAAAGTGCAAGTTCAAGAAGGTGCATGTATATATTTAAAACAACATATATAAAGAAAATTTACGATTTTAAAATGTCATGCCTTTTTTTCCCTCAATAAACTGACAGCAAACAGGTACCTACTAACACTAAAAACAATTTTCTGTGAAGTGTCGGTTTTTAGTATTCTTGTCGCATCCGAACAAGACCTGATTCCCAGGTTGCGACAAATGGGTTTAATCCATTTTCGCCTTGGGATAGCATATGCTGAGCAGAAGAATAGTATATGGTAATCGTTTTCTTGTACATTGGGTTGGCATAAAAGGCAGTGAGCATCATTGTTGTCACCATTTCTCCGACCCCATTTTACTGTATTGGATTTGACTTGCAGGACACCATAGCGAAACTTCATGTACAGTGATTTTGCCAACTGAGGTTGGATTTCATCCAGAAATTGCTCAAAGAACGAGAGAGATTTTGTGAAAAGGAACTGAGACGTCAATCTACCAATATCTGCATTGTGGGAGACACAGTTTTGCATATATGCCCAGAATGTTGTTTTCAGTATTTTTTAGAGGGCGGTGTCAATAAAGCAGGCGCTTCCCAATAATGGTTCAACCCAAGTTTATAGAACCATGTACGCACAGGTTTGACCCACTGAAGGTTATCACATTGGTCAAACCTTAATATCTCTTCTAGCCCTTCTCTATAGCTTGCAAGTTCTGCAGTGGTCCACAATCGCACCCAAAACAACAGCGGTCTCAATATAGCCTGATGGTCAATACGTTTTATATTCAAATCCATGACAATGGGGATAGCTGGTGTGCGTGCAGGAAGACGTAGCAGCATCCTAAAAAACGTATTTTCTTCCCCCGCAAAGGTATTCCTGCAGGTGGCCCCCCAAAGTTCTGTTACATAGAGGGTTGCTGATTGTGCCCTATAGTTATACACTTCTAGTGCAGGTGACACTGCCTTAGTTATACTAGTCTGGTGTTTTCTTAGTATAGGCGCTGAATTTTGGAGCAGAATGGTCTTGCTTTTTTGCAGATGCGGATACCGGGTCAATTTGGTGCCGAGTGTGATACCTAGGTAGCTAAAATTTGACACATATTCTAACTTCTGTTTTTGAACAGTGATGTTCTTCTTGAATGAATTGTGCGGTTTGACTGCCATGTATTTTGTTTTACTAGAGTTTATTTCAAGGCCTTTAAAATCACAATAATCACTAAATGAGTCTAATAGATTTTGGAGTCCCTTCGGGGTTTGTGATATTAAAATAGTGTAGTCCGCAAATAGAAGGGCTGGTACTGGCACCCCACCTAGCTTCGGCGAGTCATGTCTACATCCCAGAAGATGTTTTGGGACGTCATTTACATATAATGAAAAAAGGGTGGGTGCCAGTACACATCCCTGTCTTACACCCCTCCTTATGGGGCTTGCCTCGGTAAGTTCCCCCCTGGGCCCCCATCTAACTTTCGCGTAATTATCATCGTGCAGTCTCACTATCTGTGTGAGGAGTTCCTCTGGTACACCTGGTTTTTTAGGGAGCACCAGAGCAAATCTCTAGGTATAAGGTTGAAAGCGGCCTTCAAATCTATAAACGCTATATACAAGTGGCCTTTCTTTAAAATCGTATATTTCCACCCCATGCAAAGAAGTTTAAAGGCCTGATCAATTGTACTGGTTCTTGCTCTAAACCCAGCCTGGTACTACGATAAAATATTGTTTCCCTCTCCCCAATCATTTAATTTTGATAAAATCTGCTTAGCATAGATCTTTTGTAGGTTATCAATTAGACTTATTGGCCGGTAATTTGCAGGGTCTTGATGGTCTCCTTTTTAAAAAAATTGTAATGATTTCTGCCCCTTTCCAAGATTCTGGTACTGGGGCACCTGCCGCCACAGCATTACAGAGAAGATTAATATACGGCCCCCAGACAGCTTTATCATGCTTCAACAGGTCACCTGGTATTTTGTCAGGGCCTGGAGCTTTCCCGGGCTTGACTGCATCAATAGCTGCCAGGGTTTCCTCTATACTAAAATATGGGATGTAAGTTTGTTCCATATTAATAATTGCAACAGGGTTTATTGCATCTCTTTGCTTGTTGTTTTTTGGTTTAATGATAGTCTCTGAGTATAATTTTGAGAAATGGTTGACCCAAGTGCCTGAGTCCAAAAAGAGATCCATACTGCTTCTCCCCATTTTGTTACCCTTGGCTATCAATCTCCAAAAACCCGCATGATCCTTGATTTTAGCTGCAGTTATCAGTTCCGTCCAGATACTATCATCCCAATCTCCCTCTTTGTTTGGGTTAATAATCTTTTATACTTGGCCCATTTGTCTCTTAATGCAATGGCATCATTTGATTTTGCTGCCATTAAAAGCTCGCTCTTTGCTTTGCGTCACTCACTGTTATACCACTGATTAACTGTGGTATGTGTAGCTGCATTCCCCACCCCATTCTCTCTAGGGATCTTGCTCAAGATCAATTTTAGTTTTTCTATCATTTTGTGATGGATCTGCACTATGGGAATCTCTAATGTAGGCAGTTCAAAATAGGGGGAGATAACATCTGAAACCTCATCTTTACCCACTATTGATGGCCATTTCAGGGCTCTACGGTTGTTACTAACTAGGGGTTGGATTTGAATTGGATAGCTATCATCATTCCTCCTGTTCGTGGGTTGGAAGAGGGAACCAACTAGTATTAAGCATAAGGGGTAGTGAGCGCCATCACCTCTGATTTCAACTTTTAGATCGTATATTTTAGGCCAGAAGTTAGCCGATACCATTATTGGGCCTGCCAAAGTACCTAATCAGACGCCGTCAGATGGTACAAAATGCGGCTGCGAGACTGATTAGGCGTGTTCCTTTCCGCGAGCATGTCTCTCCGCATTTAAAAGAGCTCCATTGGTTACCAGTGGCCAAAAGAATCGAGTTCAAGGCTCTGACGCTTGCATTCCGAGCCACGCATTGTAACTGCCCCAGCTACTAGAAACAAAGACTACGCGGCTATAAGCAGACGAGATCTCTAAGGTCCAATTCTCAAAAGCTACTCTGCACGCCCCGTTTCAAGAAGGCTCGCATGGGGGGCAGATCCTTCACGGTCGGGGCTGCTAAATTGTGGAACTCCTTGCCAAGTGACTTCCGGAACATTGATACAGAGTCCCTTTTTAGGAAAATGGTTAAGACCTGGCTCTTTAGGGCAGAATAGTGGGTCGGGGGCTTGGCTTTTTGGTTCTCCATCTGTGTACTGCCGATCGCTTTAGCGCCGGGACACCTCTGTTTGAGGTAGCTGTTGCACTCTACAAATGTCTGTATTATTATTATTATTATATAGCCAATGCTACTCTTAGTAATTCCCCTGCTAAATGTAGGGGCACTCGGTCTGTCTGACGGCAAGCGGCCATTGCAGGCCTTGAGTCTCTGCCCTGTGACTAGTCTAATAAGTTGTGAGGCCGCAACTGTGCAGAGTACTGCAGGACCAGCTTCCAGAGGGGGGATGTTATTAGCCAAGTCCTCCTCTTCAAACATGTTTTCCAATCCCACAACCGGTTCAAATTTACAGTTAAAATCCCCCCCTACAATTGCCATTGCCCTAGGGTCAATTGTGCTAAAAAATGTATCAAACAGCTCTATAACAGGAGATTCCTTACTGGATGGACTTGGTCTATTGTAGATGTTAACTATATAAATTTCGATTTTGTCGAGTGTTATTATCTTTATTCCCATTATATCTTGTGATGTGAATTCCAGTTGGGTAATATCAACACTTAGGGGAATTTATACCCAGAGAACAAGACCACCCGACGCTCTACCTCTTACTGAGGGGGTGGCGCTAACACTAAATGTTTTGTACCCGAGCTTGTAAGGGGTTTCTAATGCCCAAGTTTCCTGTAGCAGGCATATTTCACTGTGATTAATATATTCCTGCCATTCTTCATCTTTTAGTTTGCGTGTCAGCCCTGCTATGTTCCATGATATCAAACGCAATTCGGATTGTTGAATTGGTACACTCCTTGAGTAAGGATTATCAGGGACATATTCAGCTCCTATTTCTCCCCTGTCTACTTGGTTAGCGTGATACTTAACAGTGGGGTCAGATACAGCTGGCTCCTCAGTTAGAGAGGTAAAAGGCCCCACACTTTGGTCAAGTATTGAGGGCAGCATTAACTGTCAATCAACTGCCTCCAGGTTAATTTCCAAGGGATCAGAATTTGGTTGTGATCTAAAGTTAGCAGATTCCTGATGGTTCATATCTGTATTATCACGGGGATTGTATAGTCTAAATCTCACAAGGCTGCTGGAGAGTGGGCACGTTCTCAAGTCAAGGGCTACTAATCCATCAGCTATATTTTTTGTTTTTAATGTTAGGAGTATGGTGTCAAGGACATTGCTATTCTCTTTATAACTAATAAAAAAAAGGTACTGAAAAAACAAGGGAAGTTCAGAAAGATGCAACATAAATATAGAAAGAAGCAACAGAGGTGAAGAAACAGGCAAGAAAAATGCAGAAAGAAGCAAGAGAACTCCAGAAATGCAAAACAGCAATCTTTGCAATATTACTATTATAAGTCTCACCATGTTCCTAAATATATGCATACATGCATATATGCATCTCTACCTTTTGCTGCTGGCATCACACATAAGAGAAACATACAAATAGTTATATTCACTATTCGGCAAGTACTCAAGGTGTTGGGCCTACCCAAATATAAAGCAGCAACTCTTCGCATATCTCTGTTGTAATTCTCACCATATTCCTGAAAGAATGCATGCATGTGTCTGCATCTTTTCCTAGTGGCATCATATGTAAAAGACACATAAAATAGATGTATACCTGTGTTTTATACATCGATCATCTTCAGATGCATAACGTATGAGAATCCATGTGCAAGCACAAACATACCTCAGTAACAAGTCCAGGCAGACCTTAAAACTTGACAGACTGCACTTACAATTTGAAAGAGACCCCTAAAATTATGCGGCATACTTCAACTGTACCTTTCCACAGACTCATGATCACTAATCCATCTTCCAATGTACGCATATTACTATGCACAAACTATTTCAATCATCATTTCAGTACAATAAAACAAAGTACAATACACATCTGTACATTTCGTAACATATTTCAAACATCACACTTCACTAATAATTTCAAAACTTTGAAAATAATGCTCTTCAAATGTAGAAATATCACTACAAAGAGTGAAGCTACATAACATATAACACAGCTTACAAATGTGTAACTCACCTTTCAAATAGTATTACAGAATATGAAATATCAGAAACTCATAAAAGATTTTCTTTTGCACACAATAAGTGTAATGCACCACTCTCAACAAGGTAAAACCAGTAATGGCAAACTTTCCCTCTCTTTTTGCACACAAACTAATGTAAATAAAAAATCAATTTGCTTTCGACATCATTTCAAATTGTGAAACACATTTCTATTGGTTAGACATATTAACCCTTTCTAACTGTCTTCTAAAAGTGCCCAAACTGGTTCTGTAATTTTCTGGAATCGCGACTCCACCGCGGTGCCGCAGTGTAGCGTCGCGATGGAGCCGCCAATCCATAGGGGAGTTCAAAAACCTATTTCTAATAATACTAGTTTTTTTTTAAACAACAGACTACTTCTACACATACTACTGACTTAGAAAAACTTAATTTAGTAACATATCACTTATATATCTTACCATTTCACATTTTAAATCCACAGTTAACTTTCAACCCTTCCCCCATTCTGCTTAATCCCAGTTTCCATAGTAACAGTTTCTGCAACATTCAATTGTACTGGCAGGTCACAAGTTCACCATATTTTCAAGTTCAGCACAGTAGCTTACAAATGCAGATAGCAGGTGTAGTTGACTTTTGCAAAATATTACCTTATCCTATCTACTGTACCTTTCAAACATTTTTTAGTAACCAATAAGAAACATGCTTCATCAGGAAAATAACATGCATCCTATTTTTGAGTGCACAATGTTAATGAACAGCCAATCACTTATCCGCTTTTTCAAAAACAGCATCTTCTCCAACATTTTAGATACCTCTCATTCTACCAACTGACTTACTCAGCTACAGACATCTTTTCATTCCTTCCAGACATCCCTTCAAGATGCTTACATTAAGGACTGTAGGGCACAGCTATGTTTTCTGGTGCAAAAGTATGCTGAACACAGAGGTATTGACAAAGACCTAGGTTTGCAAAATGTGGATATTAAATGGATTGCACAGAGAGGATTAAAGTGGCACCAATTGATGCCTTTGGTTAAAACCTTTTTGCATCTCCAACCCCCTGACCTCATGATTGTGCACTGTGGTGGCAATGGCCTAGGCACATTGAATGGGGTAGGTCTGGAAAAGCTAATGAAGGATACCTTTGCACAACTGATGTTGCTTTTCCTCAAACTGTCTTTGTATACTCTAATATATGCCAAAGACAGAAATGGAAGTGGTCAAATCAATTCTGTCCACAGTTTGAGAAAGCTAGGAAGAATGTCAATAAAGCTATTTCTGCTTACCTCAGAGACCATAGGATGGGCTCCATCTATAACAACAATCTACGTTTTGATATGGATGACATCTACAGAACTGATGGAGTTCACTTCACAGATGAAGGAAACAGAGTATTTCTCAACAACCTTAAGCTGTGCGTCCGCACTTACATGTAGCTCCAACAAAGGGGCTGATTCCGATTCGGGCCGTAAATCTCTCCGATTGAGCCGGACCCGGAGAGAATTCCGACCGAATCGGACCCGTGCAGCCCGACCGAACGAGTACGATGCGCACGTATGCCATCGGACTCGATTCGGTCGGACTCCCATTGAAGTCAATGGGAGCCGGTCGTACAACGCGTACGCGGGCTCCCATTGACTCAATGGGTGCGAGGCGGACAAGGGCGCCCCCTACAGCGTGTACGCGGCGAAGCGACTCGCGCCGTACACGCACAGGTAGGGAGGACCCATGGGTCCCCCCTGTGTGCGACTTGCGCGGCTACGCGTACAGGGGGGTCCGACACGGACCCCCAAAGTACGGCTCCGACTGCTCTTTGGAGCGGGTGTGCGCGGCTCGGTCGGACTGCTCGCGGCGCGCATCGTACTCACCCGGCCGGGGAACGTCTCCATTGTGCGGTGCGTGTCGAGTCCGAGCGAGTCGGTTGGTGCGGTTAGACCCGGGAACGAGTCGGTCGGAGCGGTCAGGACGCCCGGACGAGTCGGTCGGCGATTTCGCATCGTACACGCTCGCCCGGACGCGCGTACTAATCGGTCGGGAAATAGGGCTCCGAATCGGATCCGGTTAAGCCGAATCCGATTCGGAGCCCTACCGGCCGAGATCGGAATCGGCCCCAAAGTCATAATGAAAACAAGGGATCTTTTTAGAGCCACCCTATAACCCAACAGTGAATCTTATTTTTTTTAAACATACATACTCTTTTTTAATTTTTGTGGATTCGCAAACCCGTCGCGAATCCGCAAAACAAAAGCACAAATTCAATGTACTACAACACAATACACTTTTCAAGTTTAACTTTTTTTTTTTTTTTTTATATTATTACTAACTCTATCAAATTTAATGTGATTATTAACTTCAATCTCACTAACTCTATAAAAAAAGTTCAGAAATGCAACACTACCTTCTAAATTATATACTATTAAATTATTTAAGGTAGATCCGCGAATCCACCGCGACGTTACACTGGGGGGCCGTGCTGAGAGCCGCGATGGGGTCTCGACTCCTATGACGAGAGAAAAAAAAAATTAATGCCCCCTACTTCCATTACCCGATGTCGGCCCCGGGGCCCGTCAAAAATGTATCTATGGAAGGGGGGCCGCGTGGCCCCCCTTCCCTGGGCCTCTTTTGGCCAGCCTTTCTTTTTTTTATAAATTTTGGAGGGGGGCCACGTGGCCTCCCTCCTGAGGCCAATTATGGCCCTAGGGACCCCATCCCCCATGGCCGGCCTTACGTTTAAAAAAATTCAAAATAAACAAGAGGGGGGCCCGCGATGCCCCCTTCCCGGGCCATTTTGGACCTCGGGGACCCCATCCCCCGGGGCTTGGCCTCTTAGTGGGGAACGCGAGGGGAGCCCCAATGCCCCCGCGGTCGCTGCCGGCTCCCCGCCTCCTGCGAGAGCTGGCATTGCTTTTGGGCAAAGGGAGCTGCTGACATAACAGTTTTCCTGCTCTCGCTTCTATGAAGCGAAGCAGATGTTTGCTATGGCAGGGCGGGAGGAGTGTATTTTAAACATTCCCCCGGGACCTGGCCTACCCGGGGGCTAAATTAAACGGAGCGCGGGTGACCGCGCCTCATTTTTGAAAAAAAAATTCGTCAGGATTCGTGCTCCCTAAAATATTTAAAAAATGCTTTTTTTGGCTCTGAGCAGGCCTGAGGGGCCCCCTTTTCTTGTTTTTAATCCTTTTTTTACCTTTTTTCTTGTGACTCGGTTCAAGATGGCTGCCAACACTTCCTGGTTTGAAGTGTTGGCAGCCAATCAGAGTCAAGCTCGTGGTCGGCAGGGTTCGCGATCCACCGCGGTCGCCAGATATCAATATTTTTTTAAATATTAATTTCTCAGGAACTACTGAATGGATTTACACCATTAAAAGCAAAGAGTGGCACTCTGAACCAAGAGATACCTCTCTGCCACATTTGGTGTAATTCCGTTCAGCAGTTCGTGCTGTAGCTGCAACAAAAGTTTCCTGTGGAAATTAACATGGAGAAAACGCGTTTTGGGACCCCCCTTTTTTCTCGACCCCCGCTTGACGAATCACCCCGAAACTTTCAAGACAGGAGCTGACCTGAGCAGGCCATTAGTTTTGAAAATTTCGCGAAGATTCGTCAAAAAAAGATATTGGCAAAAGAAAAAACACCTTTTGAATAGAAACAAGGTCCTAACTATAACTACCTACTGGCGACGGCCAGTAGGTAATATATATATATATATATATATAAGTAAGTCCCCTTAATCATAGGCTTTAGAGTCTCAGGCGGCGTCGGCTGTGCGAGTGCGTCCTCAATTACTGAGCACATGGTTTTCGAATGTTTTGACGGCGGCGTCGACTGTGGAGGAGAGCACCACCCGATGGATGGAAACGGGGCCACGAGACTTGAAATATTTCGAGTCTCGCTTTGGGACGACAGTGCCCTTTGGATTGCCAATAGACCGACACTCTGGGACCCATGGGGGTCATTTGGCTCTGGTTTTGATTATGATGACTCCAGGCACTACAAATTCCAGCAACCAACGGGGGATTTCTCATTCGAGAGCCCATTGGAGGGCGGCTACTTTTTAAGCAGGTGTGTGGGCAGCAGCCCAGAGACTCTAAAGCCTATGATTAAGGGGACTTACCCCGAAACGCGTCAGGCGGATGTTACGGAGTGCTGGTTGCTGTTGGAGGGTGAATAAAAGACTTTGAGTAGTCAAGCTGTCGTGCGAGTGCGTCCTCAATTACTGAGCACATGGTTTTCGAATATATATATATATATATATATATATATATATATATTCATTCAATTTCAAAGTTTATATATATATATATATCCATGTGATCAAGACCACTTGGAGTGGCCGAAACGCGTCATGCACAACACAATTAATATTTAATAAATATATATCTTGGCACCGCAACAGTTGGATTCCGTGCCCGCTTCTTTTGGAAGTCTGGCCAATTTCGGGATCTTTTGTTGAATATATATATATATATATATACTCCCTTCTTCTCTTACTACTGCCAGTTACCAGTGTTCTCTTTTATCCTCCCCATAGGAGTATCTTTATGGGTGATTCTACAGGTGCCACCTCTATCTATGGTAGTTTTTTCACCAAGACAGCTATTGTATTTTGTTGTTCTTGCCTTCTTCTTGTTCGAGCGATGCTCCATGCTCTCCCTTGTGCATGTGTTCTTCATTTCCTTTCTTTCCGTTTCTACGAAACAGTTTGGCTACAGTAATGTTTCCTACGGTGAAGGGCCCTGGCTTAATAGCGTTGCCTTCTGTCCTAGGTTCCCTTCCTCACAGCCTCCCATCCTGTTTTAGGTTCTGCCGTGCCAGTGAACACTTTCTTAGATTTGTGTTGAATGTTATCTTCGGACACACTTTCTCTTCCTCTGCCAGGAGTAAAGCTACATGTTTTTTCTGTCTTCTGCTTTGGTTATCTGTGGTTCCTACCACAGTTGTTGGATTGCAGAACTTTCTTGCTTGTTTTCCGGCCTCAGAGCGGCTGGTTTCTTCTTTTTCTCTCCAGCTAGACACTGGCTAGTTCTAATCAGGGATTTTGATCCAGTCAGTTCGCAGACCCTCCTCCGGGGATGATTTTGCTTTGGTATCTAATTCAAAGTTAAGGAATCTGTGGCTCGATGTCTCTATCAGAAGAACAAGTTACTTACCTTTGGTAATGCCTTTTCTGGTAGAAACAGGATCTAGCTGCAGATTCCTTACCGACCCACCCATCTTCCCCTTTCTGCGAACTGGTTTATTCCTACTTTCAATATCCTACTTGATATTGGGATATTCCTCCTGCTTGATATTGGGATACTCCTCCTTGCAGATAGGTCTGTACTGACAGAGAGTGAGCCATACAGATGTCTTTTTATTGGCGCACTGTTTCCATGGTCACTTTCTGTAAGTGGCTCCGTGGTTTTGGCATAGAATGTGTCACCGAAGAAACTGACGGTAGCTCGTTGGGAAGGGGCATATATGGACTCCGTTGACGTCACATATGCTGGTTGATGTCACTATGGAGTCACACAACGCCCTCTATCGACGCGCAGAGGTACTGCTGAAAACTTTTTCCGGATCCAGTCTGGCACCTGGGGAGAATTCAAAAGTTAAGGAATCTGTGGCTAGACTATGTCTCTACCAGATAAGGCGTTACTGAAGGTAAGTAACTTGTTCGTCTGGGTGACAAGTGCTGCTTGGAGCAGCATGAGTGTTGCCTGAAGAGTGAGGTTGTGTTGTGTTGAATGTTGAGGTGTTGTGTTTAGGTGGGTTCTCAAAGTCTGTGTGTGGCATGCTTGGGTGACAAGTGCTGTTTGGAGCAGCATGACTGCTTACTCTAAGGCCGGGTTGTGTTGGATGCATGAGGGGTGCTGTTTAATGTGTTCTGCATGTCTGTGTGCAGTGTGTCTTGGTAGCAAGTGACTGTTTGTCCAAGTTGTGTCGTGGTGGGTGTGTCTGGGGTGTTGTGTCTATTGTTTCCTGCTACATGTTTGTCTCTGATGGGTCTTGGAGTCGGTGCTGTTGGGAGCTGATGTGTCTTTTGCGGTACTACCTTACTTTCTACAGTGATTGTGTGTGTTTGTGTGTGGCAGGAAGGGCTTGGAAACACGTCAAGCATGTGAGTTCTAGTGAGGGGGTTCTTTCTGAGGGGAGGGGGCGGCGGCAGCGGAATGTCACATGCTAATGGAGAGATCACAGGCAGACCCCGTCGCTCAGCCTGAGACCCCCTGTTTCTCAGCAGTTGTCTTATCTTGTTAGCTGCTGATAGAGGACCCGGCTTCTGCGGAGAGTCACTTTTAATTAGGACTTCGCCTGGCATGGGGCGGGCTCTTGCAGTCTAAGCAGGCAATTATCGGATGCCCAGAGCCCCGCGCGCCCCCGGCACTCCGTGCCACCCCCATCACGTTTCCGCCGCGGAAGAACGGCCGTCAGACCGAGGCAGCTTGTGTGGCAGTGGCATGACACAAGGCATGAACACCACCCTGCTGGTGTCCGGATGCCATGTCTACAACTATCGGACGCGGGCCCTAGGTTGTATCGTAGGCATGCCGTGCCAGGTGCACTTCCACACCCTGCAGCCTCAAACCTTAATTCACAGCAGCGCCTGGGTAGCTTTTTAACATCTTTTTAATTTGAGTTCCACTTGGAATGCGTTTTTATGCAAAATCCAATTAGCAAGTTTGGAGTCGTAGAGCGTCAGTCAAACTGGTGGAGGTTTATAGTATGACATGGTCGCTAATAAGTGTCTGGAAACTTCATCACTTAAATGTGCCAAGGACAGAGCAGCGGAGAGGCGGAGAGGCTTTGATGAGGTCAAAAAAACGTGTGGGTTTAAAAAAAAAAAAGATTGAAGCAACCATGAGAGGTGGTGGGGCGAGACAAAGGGGCGGGTGTGTGTGTGTGGGGGCGGGAGTGTGAATATCATTATATTCTCTAAAGGGCCACCAAAGTAAGGTGTGACACTGGACTCTGAGCAGCTGTGATTTGCACACTGTCCAGTGAGGGTCATCAAAGTAGGTGTGTCAATTTACAGCGTGAGTACTTGTGATTTGTATCCTCTGTGGTGAGATCCATCAACAAGTCAAGGCTGTTCATAAAATCGATAAATAGATCTAGAAGTTTCTGTGGCCCCCAGGCAGTCCAAGCAATTAATACTGTGTCGTCTGCATAAAGCAGAGCAGGGATTGTGCGGCCTCCAGCCCACGGGACGTCCAGGTGAGGATCCGCGAGAAAAGATTCTAATTGATTGATATAAAAAATGAATAAAAATAGCACTAACATGCAACCTTGTCGAAACCCACGCTTCAATTTAAAGTGCGGTGTGCATGCCCCATTGGAGCCATATCTAATCGATGCCGAGAGGTCCCTGTGCAAATCACTCAAAAACATCGACTAGGGCGGGCCCTATGTCCATCTGCGCCATCATAGGCCACAGCTTGGAGTGGTTAACTCTTATCGAAAGCTGAACTGAGGTCCATTAAGTCCAGATGGATTGCCCCCCTCTTGGCCTTGGTATACTTACAAATCAGCAAATAGAGTTTCAAAATTTGCTCAAGGGTACCTCGCCTCGACTTGAACCCATGTTGCAGGTCAGACAAGATATTGTGCTCCTCTGCCCAATTTGAGAATCGCTCTAACAGGACCCAGCCACTGATTTTCACCTCCGAATCGATGAGGGATATGAGCTTGTAGCATGCCGGGCCTGACCTATTTTCTTTTTTAAAAATTGGGACTATAACTGATTGACGGCAAGTCGGTGGAAGGGAACGTCTGACGGCTGCATTCAATTGCTGAGTTTTTAAGGGAGCCCAGAGATCGTCAGAGAATTTGAAAAGGTCCTCAGGGACTCTGTCAGGCCTTGTGGCCTTGTTAGAGGGAAGATTGAAGATCGCTGAGGTCACCTCGGCATATTGAAATATGATAGTATGATTCTCCTTACCACCATCTGACAGGATGGCTTCTTCCTCTTGACTGTAAATGGCCAAGCTTGTGAAGTGATAGTTGACGCTTAGATAAAGAGTTGGTCGTTGTTAAACAGGGGGAGATTAACCACTCGCCAAAAGGCAGCACTATCCCTCAATATACTACTGGTAAGTAAATTGTCCCAGGCCTCATCTTTCAGCTGGGTCTCACGCTCCCTGCAAGTCATGTGATAAACCGCCCTGGCTCTCTTCACCTTTTCCTGACACCGAGGTGTTTCATGCAGGAATTTCAACAGGTCCTTGTGTGCTTTTGAGCACCTTTTATCGAACCATCTAAATGGTGGAGGCGTAAAAGGGACACAAAAAAAAAATGTAAATGTAAATCCGTATTTGTAAAGCGCAAACTACTCACCCTTACGGGTCTCAAGGCGCTGGGGGCCGTCGTGGAAATTAAGTGAGCTATTGCCCAGAGTCACATGGTGCTGAGCTGAGCTGCCGCCGGAGCCGGGGATTGAACCGTGAGCCCTGTGCTCCGTAGTCAGCTGCCCTGGTCGCTGCACCACACCTCTCCACCTGGTTTATTAAGGGCCAGTTTGATAAACCTGCAAATATTTGAAAAGGACAGCATGATATTATGAGCCAAGGTATCCTCAGTGAGACATAAAAGGAAATCGGCACTACAGGAGGTAACCAGATTAGAGATGAAATCCGAAGGGACAACTGAGGCCCACCGCACCCGTCAGCCGTGATCGACAGGGAGTGCTGGTTCCTTGTAGGAAAGGACCACATTGTTGATCTTTTTGTCCCGCAAAAAGGTGGCCGACAAAGTGTTGTGATCTCTAAGGTTATTCTACTTAACCTTAAAGTCTACATGGGCTAAGGAAAAACAAAAAGATACAAAAATATAATCTATAGTTGTGCTAAAACCTCTCCCCCCTGAAGGTGGGAATCCTCTCAGTTGACCCCTCTAGTCTTGGGTCCATATAATTGACCAGATTATACTCAGCAATTAAACTATTAACGTTATTGCCTTGCTGTGTGTGAAGAAGATACACCTGATCAGTGCCTGGGTTCGCATTCTCAAATACATCATTGGTTGGGCAAGACAGACAAGGATGCAAATTAAAATCCCCAATAACATTATCACAGTAAATAAAGATTCAAAGTGAAAAAAATCATCAATAAAAACTGTTAAGCTGGAAACAGCATCTACTTCAGACCTGGATGTGGCTGCGTTATAGAAAGTTATGCCCAGCAGTCTACCTTTATTTCTGAAGGGTAAGAGATTGCCCAGGACCTCCTTCGACTTGGACCTAACAGGTTCAACATTACAGTTAAGGCCCAAATTTACTAGTGTGATGAGGCCACCACTAGCACGTCCACTGGACGACAAAGTGGCTGGTACAGTGAATAAGGAAAAACTGTCCAGATGCAGGCAGCCACCGGCATCCCATGTCTCCTGTAGACATACAACGTCATAGGTAGCCAGCATGCTAATCCAGCCAGCATCAGCTAGCTTACCCCGCACACCAGCAATATTCCAGCTGAGAACCTGTAGGTCCGAGGGTCTGCTGGTTACTGTAGACTTGGGTGGGTCCTCACCATCAGGGGCAGGACCCAGCCAATCAAGATCTTCCAAGGGGTTCGAAATGGTTACTGAGTGGCATGCTTGCAATTTTACTTTGGCATAGGAAATTGACCAATCCGTCTTGTGTTCTGTGCCGACCAGAATGCAGTCCTCCCCGCTCCAAAGATCTTACAGAGAGAGGAGTATAAAAAAAGGCCAATGGGAGCACTGAAATACGGTCCTTGGAGGAACCTTTAAGGCCAAGAGTATGAAGGATACGTCCAGCCCGTTCAATATTATTAAAGTTGACTATGATACAATCACCTGAAAACATCCTCCGAGGGGGGCCAATTCAACCTACTCTACGTGCCATGATGATTGCGTTCGACAGGAACTGGGATACAGGCTGGGGCGAATTAGCCCTGGACGACAACCAGTGGACCACTTCGTTCTTGAGTTGACCATAGTTTTCCTGAGTCATACTTTCCTGAGTGAAGGGGCGGGACATCCACCATAATAAGAACATAAGGGGTTCGCAGCTGGGGGCAGCTGGATTACATCAGGACAGGAGTAGACTGCTGGCTCGGACTAATGTGGCAAGAGTTGGGCTGCCGCTGTGGGGCCATTAATGACGCTGTGATTAAGCAGCTGGGCAGATTGAAAAGACCACTGGTGAACTTGTTCACCGGAACATATAGATGGTGCCATTGATCGTATAGGACAAACGGCCTCCTTCACACCCGCTGGACCGTTATTAGCTACCTGGAGTAGAAGGGGCTCCGGGCAGTTTAAAGAGCCTTTAGTAGGGCCTTTCGCAGTGTCAGCAACCGTGAGAGTACTATAAATAGGGCCAGAAAAACAGGGCAATTTTTCAAAATATGTATGCGTAGTGTCCACTGAGCCTTGTAACCTTCCAACTGATGACTCCAGAGCAGTAAGCCGAGTTCCAAAACCCTCAAGGGCTGAAAGAATCTTAAATTCCAAATTGTGAATCAGCTCTAAGAAGTTGCTCTCAGTCTTGTC
The DNA here is from genome assembly GCA_963921515.1 of Calotriton arnoldi. Classification (NCBI taxonomy): domain Eukaryota; kingdom Metazoa; phylum Chordata; class Amphibia; order Caudata; family Salamandridae; genus Calotriton; species Calotriton arnoldi. The sequence continues at coordinate 2,340,632 of CAWUFW010001460.1, forward strand.
AGCCCCAGGAGCGATAAGGTTGTCGTTGGTATTAACAATTGGGGGCTTTGAAAGATCCTTTCTCGAGCCATTGTCAGGCTTCTGCTAGGTTTTTTGGGGAGTGACTGCCCTGGATTTTTAGTTTTGAGTCTGGCTTCTAGGCTTTGGATGATGTCAGATTCCTTATTAGCGCAAGGTTCCTGAGACTTGGAGTGAGCCACTGTAGTTGTGTAATTTGTGGGCAAATGTAGACAAAGGGGGGGCAGATTAGGTGAAGGGTCAGAGGGGGCTGTACTAGGGGTGGCTTCCCCCTCCTCTTGGGCATCTCTAGATCGAAAAATGACTTGGTGGTTCGAGGCCAGTTCAACCTCAGCACATGAAATTTCATCCAAGAGCACACCCACTGCCTGGTTAAGAAAGGACGGTATAGATGTGCTGCTTCTGGGTCTTTTGTCTGTGCCATTGGTGGATTCCACTTTCCTCTTCCCCAGACACTAGATAGCTAACTGCTCCCAGGTTTTAAATAACCGAGGCCCTGCTATAAGACAGTCAGAGCCCACGTGAGAAATCCACTAAATGCCCACAAGAATGGATGTAAGCAGTACTCATCAGCTCCGGAGAAAGTCTCTGTGGAAGAGGTACGAGGGGAGGCCCAGCCCAGCCTCTTCCGGGCGCTGACGGGCGCAGGACAGACCGGCCTTGGCCCAGGGGTGTCCCCCGCTGCTGGACCCCCGGCAATAATTTATGCACCTCCAGGTGCTGGAATGATGCGGCAGGCGGCCGCGAAGCAGTCTGGGGGCTGGAGTCCTCACCCCTCCAAACAGCCCATTTTGGTGTTCCAGGTCCTGTGCTGCGGGACCCAAGCCAGTAATTTATGCGCCTCCGAGAGCGGGAATGATGTGGCAGGCGGGCATGCAGCAGTCTGGGGGCTGTAGTCCTCACCCCTCCTAGCAGCCCTTGTCGGTGTTCCAGGTCCCGCGCTGCGGGACCCCTGGCAATAATTTATGCACCTCTGGGCATGGGAATGAAGCACCAGGCGGCCGCAAAGCAGTCTGGGGCTGGAGTCCTCACCCCTTCTGGCAGCCTTTGTCGGTGTTCCGCTCATTGGACGTAAAGAGAGTCCCTAAGGGCTGCAGCACAATTTGTGCCACCCTAAGGGACCCCTCACCAATCCCATGCAAACTGCCATTGCAGCCTGAGTGTCTTGGTGCAGAGAAAACCGAAGAGTCAACATGGCACCCACCCCTGAGTGCCATGCCTGCCAGCAATACATGTGGTATAGATAAGTTACCCCTGCAACAAGCCTTACAGACCTAAGGCACGGTGCACTATACACATGTGAGAGCATATCTGTGAGAGTGGATATCTAAGTTCACCCTTAAATATTGCCAGTGCACAGGAAAGCTGTAACAAGAATATGGGCTGAACAATCAACATTACAAGTTCCTCAGCTACATGAAGGCTTCATTGTACCCCCAGGTGTTTGGTACCAAACACCTCTTATTAATAAACTCACACTGATGCCAGTCCTGAATTTATTAATAATTGCCCACATGGAGCACTTTAGAGGCGCCCCCTGAAACCTACCGACTACTAGTGTGTTGACACTGGTCTCGACCAGCCAGCTACCATAGACAGGTTTCTGACCTCCTGAGGTGAGAGCCTTCGCTCTCGGAGGACAGAAAGTCTGCTCTGGGTGGAGGTGTTCACACCTCCTCCAAACAGGATGGGCATTCCAGGGCGGGAAGCTTCAAAGGCCCTACCGCCTTTGATATGTGACCTCAGGCCTCTCCAGATAGTGGAGGTGCCCACCCCCTGTCCTGACACTACTTTTTGGCACCAAGACAAGCGTGAAAATTAGTTATATTAGGTTGTGTGCCCACACTCAGCCAGCACCACCCCTAGGGCGTGCCAGCTGATGTGAACCCCACTTTTCAGAATCGTCCATCTTGTGTTGGAGAAAATTAACCTATTAGTGTCAGGATTATGCCCACTCCCCACAGGAAGTAGTCATATAGAGGGTTTAGTCACCCTAAGGTAGGTAGCCCATTGGCTACTACCTGGTGCTCCTCTTAACGCCCCTAAATTGAATATTTAGGGGCTCACCTTGACCCAGAACTTCAGATTTGATGGACCTAAAGACAAAGAGGACAAAGAAGAGCTGCTGAACCCGAGAACTGAGTACCTGCAGCGGAGTTTTGGCTTAAACCCCTGCCTGCCGCTTCAAGACTCGACAGTCGAGGTGAACTATCTCATCCTGCTGCTGTGCGGCCTCTAAGAACCCCAGAGGACTACCAGCCTTCGCAAACTGCCCAAGAAGTCCCTTGGAGTAGAGGAGCTAATCCCTTGCAGACCGCAGGCACCAAAATCGCAGAGTCCGGTCCACCGACTTGCTGCTCCCCGGCCCAACCAGCGCAGCAACTGACCAGGAAGAGGTACTCATGCTCTAGAAGGTCAGATCTGTGTCCCCACCGAGTGTGGAGGCACCAGGACCGACCGGAGCTGTGCAGTACCATTCCCTGGGGTACCGGACGCCCTGCACCCAAGACTGACATCGAAGAGTCCAGTCAGGACTCCAACTGTACCAGAGCTCAGCAGCCACCGTGGGACATCAAGACCCCTGAGACACACCTCAAGTGTGGCCCAGCAGTCCTGAATTTGCCCTTGCCAGCTGTTGACCCCTGACCTTGAGGAGAATCTTTACGCACCGGGGCGGGCCGGCCAACCTATCTGCTCTGCACCCAGCCCGCCTGCCCTGGGTAACGATGAACTGGCTGTGCTCCCTTGTTCCTAAGGCCCTTGGGACCCTAGCCTTAATTTGGGAGCTCTCAGACTTGCCCGTATGTCCCACTGTGCAGCCTGTCTTTAGAAGGTCTGTAGCATGCCAGCTACCAACTCCCTGCTCCTTGTGGAATTCGGGACGCACCCGACAACCTGTTGGTAGAACATTGGACCTTGGCTTCCTGCTACTCTAAACCCGGAAAGCTGCAGTGGTTTCTTGCTTTGGGCATTGGGGCCACGCCCCTCTAATTTTCCTTCTTTATGGACCATCCACATTGATAATTACATATTGATGTTCCATGCTGTGTATTATGATTATTTAATTATCAATGTAGATGGCACGTAAAGCAGGAAAACGTACATGCAGGTCCAATGCCGTTTAACAAGTGGAGCGTCACACTCTGACCCTCACAGTATGCGAGGGTCAGGCAGCCAGGCAGTCCCTTTTCTCTGGCAGAGGTGCTAGTGCGCATGTGCCTGACATCGTGGAGGCCTAAGGGCCTAATTCACTAAAGCCCTGGCCTTCCTTTATGTGGGGCTTTGGGGTCCAGTCCCAGATGACGTGCAATAGCCTCACTTTTTGAAGCAGCGCCAGGTGGCATCAGAATCAGCCCTGTGCGCCCCAGGGTTCCATGCCGACTATCACTGCTTCACCACCCCCACCCATACCCAAGTCGTCATAGAGGGGTGCGGTCAGGAAGCATCATTGACCCTATGACGAGTTGTGAAAGGGTGTGGTTACAAAGAAGCAGGAGACGGTCTGTGTACAAGTAGAAGTGTGCATGTGGCCTGACGTCACCCATTCAGCATGTTTGGGCTCCAAGCGTTACTCTTTCAGGAGTCGTTATCTGTGGAAAGCACACATTGTGGTGGGATTCACCGCTCTTGGTGAAGGTTGGGTTATGCTGCTTTCTGTGCAGCACGGTGCAAGGGCTGTTTTTACTTCTGTTTCTTTTCTTATGCAATAGCTTTCATTTTTTAAGTGGAGCCATTCTGTACCCATTTGCTCCCTTTTCAGGCCGCCACCTTTGCTCTTCTGCTCTTTTGTAAAGAGGAGTTTTTAGTTTTGAATGCTGCGCGAGCTTGTAGTGGCTTTAGGGATGCCTTTTCTTCTGTGACTGGGTAACATACTAAAGAGGAGGGGCAGAGAGAGAAAAACGTTCGGTAGTGAGTCAGTCACAGTTATTTTTGCAGTTTTATATAGCTTTACATGACCTTGAGATACATTACACATGTACACATTCATTTTTGTAAGATTGGGTGATTTGCCCTGAGTCAGAATTGAGTTGACACTGAGACTCGAACCTGGTTCCCCAACTCCAAAGTCAGCAGCTCCGGCCGTTACACCACATTCTCTCATTGGGCTGTTCTTGGCACCCTAATAATCCCTCCTGTCCTCGGGCACCTTCCTGGTGACACTGGCATTCTTGTTTGCCGTCCTTGCGCTACTCTCTGACTTGATGAAGCGCTGGGTGGGTTGGAGCCATTTACCCACCCAGACCCATCTCGCTGCAGGTGGACACAGGCAATGGGCGGACTGCAAAAACCTTTCTGGCTCCTGTACTAAGGTGAGTCAGATATGAAACGATGTCAGTCAGCAAGTGGGATTTGTATATGGAAGTGCAGTTGAAAGAAGACGCTGTGCGGTGGGCGCAGGGGGGCTATTTGTTGCCATAGAAACGTCAAAGCATGGCAAAATGGGCTAAATCGTATTGTAATGCTGGTGAAGGGGCTCATGGAGTTAGCGCTGGCCGCTGACATCTGCTGATGCCTGCTCCTCAAAAGTTAATGTCCGACTCCGCCTTCCATCCTTCTGAGCTTGGGAAATCGAGTATCACTAAAACTGAGTATTAATAACAGTGCACCCCAGAGCGGTACTGAATGCGAGTCATACTTAGGCACAGTGGTCATACCTCTGATTCCTATGGGAATGAGTGGGGCATTTAAACGTTTGTGAAAAGTGTCATGGGGCCTTTCATCATATTTAGCACTGAGGTTGAATTGTCAATAGGTAAATAGGTCAATTAATTTATAACAGAAATTGTAGTGCATAATGCACCATTTTCCACCAATTTTAAACAAATGTTCTGGAGGGGTAGAAACCCCTCCCTCGAACTCCTGTTTGTTACACTTGTGCCGAACTTTGTTAACTAATCTTATGCCCCACTGCTTTCGTTTTCCACCAGTCGCCACTGCCGGAAGGTGAACCCCTAAACTGTCTGTGCTGTGAGCTTTACCTACCTGCTTTTTCCTGCCATAGGATTGCATGGTGCGTAATTGCGCACAACTTTGAACTATTCGCTTATCTTTGAAAATTCATAAGAAATAAGTACTTATCTTTGAACGTAGTTCTTGATTGAAAAATATATATAAAAAGAATTGTTATTTTTCTAAATTGGTCTTGGATTTATTCCTTAAGGGTGTGTCTCATTTATTGCCTCTGTGAGTTCAGCAAACGCTTAGCACTACCCTCTGATGAGCCTAACCGCTCGTCCACACTACCACAAAAGAGAGCGTTAGTATTATCTACTTTATCCTCTGTAAACCAATTGGGAACTCACTGGACTCTCTGCACAGTGTACTTCGTTTAGTGCACTACATAGAGAGCCAGCTTCCTACAGCACTTACTTCTGACAACATAGAATTGTGTGTCAACGGTTGCTAAACCCAGTTTGTCCGTGACCGCCTGCCTGAGAGGACATGGCCTGATCTTCGGTTTGGGTGTGCATTAGGCACTCATACTTATAGACGTCACTGGTCCTGGCCTATGACATGCCTGGGGTGCATGGTCTGCGCAAATCACTCATCAGCCCCTCCTGGATATGGCCGTAAGGCAATGCCAGTGATCTCTGTGTGGGAGGACTGGCCTTCAGCGAATTCCAAGGTTTTTAAAAAAGAACACGTTTCTGTTCTCAGAAAAAAAACGAAAAGAAACTCATTTAAGAAAGTTTTTCCCGTGTTTGTTTACTGGCGTGGTGCCCTAGTATTGTACCCCTTAAATCCACTGTGCCAGGCCTCTGGCAGACATTATAGCCTATGAGCGCAGGGTGTTCAGTCCTCCTGCCCTCAATGTCCACTTTGCACTGCGCACCTCCTTCTTTAGGTCTCGCCTAGGCAGCACTTGTGCTGTCTCTGTGAGACATGCTGTATTCACGATATGGGCTTTAAAAGCTCCGCCCATTGTCAAGGACTTCCCTTGTTACATGTGTTGTTACTCAGAGTTTGTGAGCACTATTTCTTTCTCTAAGCTGGAGCCCTCGAGACCAGTGCTCGTGGTTTACAGAGCTCTGTTGTAAACTGGGCTGTAAATCTCGCTCTTATCGTGCCACATTTGCTGTGCATTCAAGACCGAGGTCTGTTTTGGCTGCAGCTGCCTCCTCCTCCCTCCTGCTTTTGAAACTCACGGCCTGGCGTCACGGTCCCTGCCTTCCTATGGCTGGTGCCGCCTCCGTCTCAGAGCTCAACAAGCATTTGCAATGCAATAAGTCTCAGCATTGGCATTGTAAATGACAATGCCTTTTATCTATGTGTTTTGAAAACCTGCAAGTGGTGCGTAAACATGTACTTTGTACTTATAGTAGTTGCTTACGAGAAGCAAGGCTCGCAGTAACTGCGTCGCTTTTACTGGCAGCCTTGCTTCTCGTAACCAAGGTCTATAATTATAAAGTGTGTGTTTATGCACCGCTTGCAGGTTTTCAAAACATAAATAAAAGGCATTGTCATTTACAATGCCAATTGCTCAAAGTCTCGCAAATGTGAGACCTATTGCATTGCAAATGCTTGTTTTACTTATTCTGCATATCTCCAAAGGAATCTTCAAGTCTGAGGCATCTGTAGGTTTTCTCAGATCAATGAGGCAGCGCAGTTCCTCAGAGTCCGTGATCCCCTTCTGGGACAGCAGATCTCTCTATTGATTTTTGTATTATTATTTTTTATATTTGGAGAAGGATCTTCCTTTATGTGGCCCCCACGTCCTCTTGGGGTTGTAAGGTCTTTGCTCTGCCTCTGTAGGTCTCTTCCCTCAAAGCTTTTACAGGTCCCTGGATTTGCAGAAGTAGCCTTTATTTCCAGGGAACACAAAAGTCCCGTAGTGGTATCTTGAGGTTCTTCATGTGGATCCCAGTGGTCATGGTTTGCTTCCATTGCTCCGTAAAGCCACCACTTATTTTTACTGCACTTGTGATTGCTAAAAATATACCTATCACTCACTTCTCATAACGGCGACCACAACAATATTTTTCCAGTTGTGGTCAGCCAATCGGATAACTTGGATCTGCAGATCCAGCCCAGATCAGCGGATCCTGCAGCGGTCGACTGGGATAAATGTTCCCTTGTCTGATCAGGTTTTAATACTTTTTTATCCTCAAATACAGATCCATGGACTATTTACAAAAAAACAAAATAAATTAAGATTATCCCAAAAAATAGCCCTTCATCTGTTACCATTTTGTATGCAAATATTTCAAACTACTAGCTGGATTTATACAATAACACAAAAGATGCATATTGTGAAAAAAGCTGGATCGTCATGGCTAGTTTAGTGTAATTACATTCAGTAGTTTCTTTGCTACAGCAGAGAGCAAAAATTCATATGGAACACAAAATGGAGATTGCTTCTCATACCTCACATGAAACTCTGGATGAAGACACTAGGCTGGAAAGTGGCTGCAAATTTACATTCAGATGTATCAAACGGCGCCAAAGCAAAAAGCAATGCATGAAAGCCATTTGCTATGGAAAATGCAGCTTTAGTATAACCACAGAGCCGCTTTCGCAGTCTCTATTTATATACACAGACCTCTGCGTTATGTCTTGAAGGATGCACTCTGGGAGTATACTCCTGAAGAATCCCATTACATTTGAGCTGATTGTGTTGACACCTCCATGCCTTTATGAACTCTCTGACTATTGCACAATGTTTGACTAATTGGTTTGGGGACAGGGAATCCTTTGGAGCTTTGGAGGTCTTTGTAGAATAGAAATAGAATAACAGCCCTAAGACAGGAATGTCTTATCTAAGGCAAGTACCTAACCGTGTGTCTGAACAGAAGATGTAGAGACTGCCAGGGGGGGCATGCCTCATTCACTTCCTAAAGCCCTAAAGTGTCAGCCCCATTATAGGGCGCATGATTGGGCCAGAAGGGTGGGAGTTCGTAAACAAGGGCCCCATACCAGGGGTCACAGCTACATCAAGTGACATAGGCAAGGAGCTAAATTGGTTCCATAAACCTTACCTTACTGTAACTATTGATGCAGCAGGTAACTGAGGAAGAGGTGCCTAGAATACTTAACCAAACAGGTGCTTGGTGTCCAAAAGGGTCTTCACCCCTTGGAGCTTATCTGCTGTTTGTTCCAGTTTGGGGGGCCACTTGGAGTGTCTTTGCTGTCAGAGGCAGGACCTTAAGTACCATTTGGGTGTTCTGAGTCACTTGGGGTGATTTTTTATATGCATTTGTGGGTTGCTATAGGATTTAGTGCACAGCCAAAAGTATTACTGTGGCCCTTCCTGCTTGTGCTGCGGTTGTAACCTCTGATGTTTCTCTATAATGGCCCTTTTATGGATGTTTGTGCTTTAATATAGGTCTAGTGGTCAAATTTGGTCATTTTTGTAGGTGTGTTCCGAGTGTGTTTTTTAGGCTGGAGTGTAAACAGTTACAATTGTCAATTTTGGCAAAGTTAACCCTTCAGCACTGAAGGGCCGGGACCCGGGTATTTTGGGAATGGCTCTGATACTGCGAGGAGTTTGATGTGGGATTGGCAGTGGGTGTCCCTGCATTCACTTGATGTTCAGTAGTGAATCCCTGCGTGTTGCCTACCGAGGCTAAGAGTACTGTTATAAGTTTATTGATTGGTCGGTGAGGAATGACCCACTACCAATAACAACAGATTTAAATCCTCGGTCATCGTACTTTCTGTGCTGCTCATCAATTGATGGGATGCTAAATACCCCAGAGTGCTGCTTACAGTTCCATCCTGCCAACAGTGATCTCCCACGCTCACAAAGACGAGGTTCCCTTCATTTCATCTGGGATGGGACAGCTCGCCGTGGTGGTGGTGAGGTCGGCGGTGGGGTGGTGAAGGCGGTGGAGCTTCTGAGACTTCAGCGGCACTTGTGCATGGTGATTTGCACTAGTGCTGGTAACCCTGATGTCAGAGACCAAGGCCTTAGAAATTGTACTTATTTATTCGTGCCCACATGTTGCTGTGATGCCAGTTTCATATCACAATAGTGTGAAAAGAAGACTTTGCTATGGCCTTGCTACACGGCCCCAGTATCTAGGCTATTGCATACCAGCGACCACATTGCCCGGTGTCTCAAGCCACAGTCATACAAAACTCCATATTGTCAGAGTATTAGCTGCACCATGTTCGTGTCAAAAACCCTCTCTCTTTGTGGCTTTAGTTTGCACAATATCGGAGATGTGCGTTTTTAGGTCTCGCCTAGCGTTGCAGCGCGCATGCGCTGCTCGCTCTGCGAGGCTTCTTGTAATCAAGCCAATTTCAGAAGTGAAGTCTAGGCTCCGCCCCTTCTTTCCATTGGCTAGCGTCATCGTGCATGCTGAACCCTGGCTTTCCATTGTTAGTGAGGCTTTTTAGTCCCTCCTTCTTACCGCCCTGTCTCCTTTTGGCCCCGCCCACTCGGACTGGATCTTTTACTTGCGGCATTAGACTGTCTCCTTCAATTAGTTGGTAGGCACTTTCTTTTTGTCATTCGTCCACGAAGCGCGATGCTGCAGCGCTATGCCCTCTAAATTGTATGTTTTTTATTTCTTTAATGAGCGCGGCGCCCGCTAGGGACACCGCGCTCACTTTATTTATTTATATTTTTGCGGCGTCTTTCGCGGCGTCCACTTCAGGGACACAGCGCTCTGTTTGTTTTTGTTTTTTTTACTTTAAAACGGAGCGCGGCGCCGCTTCATGGACACCGCGCTCAGTTTATTTATATATTTTTTAACTTTAACACTGAGCGCAGCTCCCGCTTCAAGGACACCGCGCTCAGTGTTAAAGTTAAAAATAAAAAAATAACGAGCGCGGTGTCCTTCAAGCGCCGCCGCGCTCTGTTTTAAACTTAAGCATTTGCAATGCAATCGGACCAATTGCATTGCAAATGCTTGTTCTTACCATGCCCCCCTTGCGAGGGCATTTTGGTCCCAAAGCTTGTCCCATTTGAACCGTCCTTAGACAGGCTTTCCACTGGAGGGACACGGCCGCGCGCCCATGCATAGGAGGGGCACAGCCGCGCGCCTATGCCTCTTTGAATGTTTTCCTGTCACTATCAGGCTGGTTTGTGCCAATCAATTTGCCTCTATCTGTTTCTGTCACTTTGCTTTACCCGTCACTGAGCTTGTCATTGTGTTATTCTTGTCAATCTGTGCATTTTTACTCGGAGCTGAACTTGTATGTCACTGTGTGTGTGCGCCACAGTGTTTAGTGTTGCTTTTGTTTGTCCCTTACTGTGCCTGCTACAATGTGTACCTTTGTCACGGCCTGTATGCCTGATTCGATGTGTGTTTTTTTAACTTGCCGTGTGTGCATCAACGTCTCCTTGTGTGTCTCTCAATGCATACGTCTCTTTGGTTTTCCTCCTTCAGTGTGTACTTATCTCTGTATGTGCTCTATGCCTGTGTGGTTTTCAGTGTTTGCGCTTTTCCCTGTCGCTGTGCATGTGTGTCACGGTGTGTTCCTTAACATGGACGTGTAGATCCCTCACTGTCTTGTGTGTGTCTCGGTCGCTGTGTGGGCCTGTCACCGTGTGGGCGCTTGTATGTCAGCGCACGTCTCTACATGCCTGCCTTGGTGCGTGTGTCACTGAATCAGTGCGCCCCTCTGTCGCTGCGTGTCTGCGCCTGTCAGTGTGTGCGTGTTAGGTGAGCACTCTCTCCCCCCTCCATCCCCGCCTGCGCTGCTGGTGCTCCTTCGGAGTCACGTGGCCTCGCTGCTGACGTCAATGGCGGGGGATCGAGCCCTGCCCGCTTTCTTTGGAAGGAGGGTTTTGAGGATGGGCGGGCTCCGGCCCGGGCGCAGGCGAGAGGTAGGCAGGAGAGCTGTAGGGTAGAACTTGCGAAGGGCTCGTTACAACCCGGATGTGGAAGGAAGGAGGTTATCTCAGTCTGAGGGAGAGGGTTCCTCGTAGAGCTGGGCTTAGACCCTGGCACCCCTGTCACCCGAGAGGACAGTCACGCGGCAAGTCTGTTGAGGTGTGGGGTACAGCGGGGCAAGGGAGAGAACGTCACACTCGTAGTCCGCGTGCGTGCAGCTGTACTGCGCATGACAGTCACCTAAGGATGTACTGCACAGACCCCGAGAGTGCAGCAGGACCAGAGACCTCGGGCCAGCGGTTGGAGCACAGGGCGCTAATAGTGCAGTGCTGCCAGGGGCCCTGCAGTGTGCAGTGCACGACCAACTTGGAAACTATGCAGCATTGCCCAAGACTTGAGACTGCACTGTATCCATCGATCTGAGCGTGTGCCCATGGGCGCTGGCTCTCCGAAATGCCAGGGGTAGCAGAAAGTGACATCATAGGACTTTTTAACCCGAATCTCAGGAAGTGACGCCACATGCCCTTAACCCTGATAACATCACACTCTTTTTTATCACTGAAGCCTAGTGTATGTATAATTCAAAGATAAAAATGTATTGCTAAATCACTGGAACATTCAGAACAAGCATTTGCAATGCAATAGGTCTCGCATTTACGTGAGTTTGAGCTATTGACATTGCAAATAACAATGCCTTTTATTTTTGTTTTTGTTTTTAAAACATAAATAAAAGGCAGTGTCATTTACAATGCCAATAGCTTAAACTTGTGTAAATGCGAGACCTATTGCATTGCAAATGCTTGTTCTAGCTTCCATCCCTAGTCATGTCTTTGGTTTACGTGATGCTGCTCATGTCCCTTTACAGGCACCATGTGTCGTTGTGCGTCTAGTTTACATGAGCGAGGTGTCCTTTTCTACCTCTGATGCCTTCCCTTGCCTTTAGTTCACATAATGTTGGGCGTGCGCCTTTTTACAGCTCCCTTCCCTCGCCGTGTCTGCACCTTTTTACAGCTCCCGTCCCTCACTCTGTCTGCGCCTTTTTACAGCTCCCTTCCCTCGCCGTGTCTGCGCCTTTTTACAGCTCCCGTCCCTCACTCTGTCTGCGCCTTTTTACAGCTCCCTTCCCTCGCCGTGTCTGCGCCTTTTTACAGCTCCCGTCCCTCACTCTGTCTGCGCCTTTTTACAGCTCCCTTCCCTCGCTGTGTCTGCACCTTTTTACAGCTCCCGTCCCTCACTCTGTCTGCGCCTTTTTACAGCTCCTGTCCCTCACTCTGTCTGCGCCTTTTTACAGCTCTCTTCCCTCACTCTGTCAGCTCTCTTCCCTCACTCTGTCTGCGCCTTTTTACAGCTCCCGTCCCTCACTCAGTCTGCGCCTTTTTACAGCTCTCGTCCCTCACTCTGTCTGCGCCTTTTTACAGCTTCCGTCCCTCACTGTCTGCGCCTTTTTACAGCTCCCGTCCCTCACTCTGTCTGCGCCTTTTTACAGCTCTCTTCCCTCACTCTGTCAACTCTCTTCCCTCACTCTGTCTGCGCCTTTTTACAGCTCTCTTCCCTCACTCTGTCTGCGCCTTTTTACAGCTCTCTTCCCTCACTCTGTCTGCGCCTTTTTACAGCTCCCTTCCCTCACTCTGTCTGCGCCTTTTCACAGCTCCCTTCCCTCACTGTGTCTTTCTGGTACTTGATGTTTTAGATGCATCATTTCTTTTGAATGAGGTTCAAGATGTACGTTTCCTGCTCCCACCTGTCATTAGTTGGAATGGTGTTCATGATCTGCTTTTTCCATCTCCCATCCCTCATCTTATCTTTAGTTTACATGATTTCTTAGATGTATCTTTAGTTTGCATGACGTTGGTGATTTACATTTTCCAGCTCCCTTTTTCACCCCACTTTATATTATGTTTTAGATTTGGTTTTAGTTTTCATGATGTTAATGATTTGTTTTTCCCTCTCCCATCCCTCATCTTATCTTTAGCTTACATGATGTCTTAGATGTATCTCTAGTTTGCATCATGTTGGTGATTTGCTCTTCTAGCTCCCATCCCTCACAGTGCCCTTAGTTTACGTGGTGTTTCAGGTGTATCTTTAGTTTACATGAAGCTGGTGACTGCTTTTTCTGACTCCCATCCCTCACCTGTGTTTAGTTTACATGATGTTGGTGATGTGCCTTTTTCCAGCTTCTATGCCTCACCTTGTGTTTAGTTTACAGGATGTTTTAAATGCATCTTTAGTTTGCATGATATTCAAGATGGTGTTTTTTATCTGGCTCCCATCCCTCACTGGGTCTTTAGTTTGCACGATATTGGATATGTGCCTTTTTCCACTCCCACCCCTCACCGTGTCTTTAGTTTGCATGATGTTTTAAATATATCTTTTTTGTTGTTTATCTTCTTCTGTAGAAGAAGAAGAATTTATTTCTCCCAAAGGCCATAAAAGTTTCACACATAAAAAGTTTTTCCAGTTGTCTCTGCTCATCATAATGTATACACATATTAAACAGTTGTTAAATATGAGCTAAAATTCATCATGCAATATATATAAAATCCAGAATAAATTAATCATCATTAGTCACAAATTAGAAACAATATTTACAGGTCACTAAGTACTTCAATGCGTCCCCCTGTTGTATATATGTTTAAAATCGACTGATAGTCTATATAATACGATTAAAATTACAAATCCGTATAAAAATTCAAAGTCATATTCCAAATAAAGTGCATTGTTCGTTGCAGCGTCACAGTTTTAGTCCCATTTTGTTTCTTACAATCCCCACTGCAAACAAATATCGGGATAGGGCGAATTTTACATATGGTGCGGTACTGGCTGTTAACACCCTTAGTGCATCTCGGTGCTTCCTGAATCCCAGAGTATTGCACAACGGGCGTATCCATTTCTTCCTTGCCCGAGTATGCGCTGTACAGAAAAATAAGATGTGCGCTATGTTTACAATTGACCTTGAGGTGCATAGAGGGCACGAAGTGCAAGTGCTGTCTCCCTTCGTCCCCCAGTTTGCTGTGTAACTCTCGATCTGCAAAGTACTATATCTTAATTTTAGATACAGAATTCTCGCTAAGTGTGGCTGTACGTAATCAAGGAATTCTTTAAAGCTTGGGTTAGGTTTAGCAGTAAGAAAGTGGATTCTTAACATTCCCAGGCTTGGGTTACAATGAAGGGCATTAAGAATATATGACCAATAGGCTCTTTTCAATATATTTTTACAACTTGACGTTAGATTATGTGGTTCAGTCCAGTATAAACTAAGGCCTAGTTCTGTGAGCCATTTCTTAATGAATCTTAGCCAAGGAAAAGTGAGACAGCTATCAATGGCTAAGAGTTCTCTTGCACCGTCTCTGTATACCGCTAGCTCTGGTGTTATCCACAAGCGTACCCAGTAAAACAGTGTGCGAAGTATTGCAATATGCCCTATGCGCTTCGTATTTAGGTCATGGAACATTGGGATGAGTTTGCATCAAATTCTAGATGTGTTTTTCTTCAACTCCCATCCCTCACCATGTCTTTAGTTTACATGTTGTTGGTGTTTTGATTTTCTTTCACCCATCCCTCACTGTTCTTTAGTTTGCATGATGTTTTAGATGTATCATTAGTTTGCATGATATTCTAGATGTGTTTTTCTCTGACCCCCACCCCTCACTCTGTCTTTAGTTTACATTTGCTGTTAATTTGCTTTTTCTGGCTTCCATCACTCACCATGTCTTTAGTTTACATGATGCTAGTGATTTGATATTCTCACTCCTATCCCTCACAGTGTCTTTAGTTTACATGATGCTGGTGTTTTGATTTTCTGTCTCTCATCCCTCACAGTGTCTTTAGTTTATGTGGGAAGGAAAGGTCCTTCTAGCATGGTTACCCCCACTTTTTGCCTGGTGTCAGTGTGTTTTGACTTAGTCTGCTGGGATCCTGCTAAACAGGAACCCAGCAACTGTGCTTTCTCCTCTAAATTGATTATGGTAAGCACTTTGGTGCTGCCACCATTGGCTACTGGTGCACCTTTGTAAGCCCCTAGTATATGGTACTAAGGTACCCAGGGCATAGATACACCAGGGGTCTCCCATGGGCTGAAGCATGTATTGTGTCACCCATTGGAGTCCACTTAAACTGTGACTACAGACCTGCCATTGCAGCCTTTGTGAATTAGTGCTTGCACCTCTCACAACAGATATAAGTGTCCTTATATCTGAGGTCACTGCACTTTTTTTTTGATAAACACATTTTTATGTTTATTGAGTAATAAAATGAAGAGGAAAAAAAAAAGCAAACAAAACACCAGCCTTACAGTCCAACACCATAAATTTCCAGGACCTGGAAAGGAAAGCAGCACCACAAGGTTTACAGACAATGGTAAAAACAAATACATAGGAGTATAAAATTGGGCGTTCCTCTATGACTACTCCACCTCCCCCAACCATTTCCCCCAAACCCTACGGTACTTCCTAGGGCACCCACGAGCCTCGTACATAACTTTCTCCTGCGTGGCACACCAGTCCACCCCAGTCCTCCAGCGTCCAGCGCACGGAGGTTCGGAGAGCTTCCAGGAGGCCGCAATATCTCTCTTTGCAACCACCATTGCCGTAGTGTAAAACTGTTTTTCGTTCCGTGACCCATCCAGCCCATCAGTGATACCCAGGAGCGCGTGCCTTGGGTCATGGGGGACCTCCCAGCCCAAAACCTCAGTGAGTTCCTCCTCAATCTCCTCCCAGAACTGCTCCAAGCGGGGACATACCCATACCATATGGAAAAAATCTGCGGGGTCGTGACCGCACCTGGCACAAGCAGAAGTTGGGCTAAGTCTGGCCCGGTGAAGGCGCATTGGGGTAAGATATGCAGCATGTAAATAGTATAATTGCACTAAGCGCAATCTGGCTGAGGCCGTGACCGTCCTAGGAGCCATAAGGGCGTCGCGCCAGTCCTCCTCGTCTAAGGTGCCTACCCAACCCTCCCATTGAGCCCGATGTCGGTCCAAGGAAGTGGGGGCATTGTTGATCAGTGTACGGTAGATGCGGGAGATGCCGCCTCTCCCAGGTCACCAAACATTATCTGGGCCTCAGGCGGACTGTGGTCATGAAGGCACGTGCCAGTCGTTAGGTGGGTGTGAAGGGCGTGGCGTAACTGCAAATACCTATAGAATTGTGACTGGTGTAAGGAATACCTGCTTTGAAGGTCGTCGAAGGACCGCATGTGATCCCCCACCCACACATCGCCTAGCTGCGAAATGCCTATCAAATCCCAGGCTCTAAACCCCTGTAGTGCGTTGACTTCTTTGAGCCAGGTCCCTTGCCACAAGGGTGTGCATTGGGTTAACGTACGTGTCCATTTGGTATGTCGCAGTGCAGCTCGCCAGGCCAACAGCACAGAGCGTGTCACCTCTGGCAAGCGGGAGGGAATAGGGGCCCCATATAGCATAGCCTGGATCTTGGCGAAACCCAACTCTCCGACCTCGAGCCTGTACGCCGGGTCCGACCAACCCCCATTGAACCAATCATGTAGGGAGAGGAGCCGCGCGGCCAAATAATATAAATAGAGGTGGGTCATCCCCAATCCCCCGTCGAATGAGGGGATCCTACACACTGTGAGTGCCAACCGGGCCCTACCTTTTCCCCATAAAAACTTGCTGGCAATGCTATCAAGTTCACGAAACCGGGCTCTGGGAAAGCCGATGGGGGTATTTTGCAGTACATAGAGGAACCGGGGGAGCACCATCATTTTAAATAGGGCGACCCTCCCCATGGGATTCAGGGGCAATGACTGCCACTTCTGGAGGTCTGCCTTAACCCGCTTCACCAGTGGGGCCACGTTGAAAGCCCAGCTGAGCTCAGGGAGCAAGGTCATCCATATCCCCAAGTATTTGAAGGATTGACGGCGAAGAGGAATGTTGGATTGCCAGTCGAAACATTCGCGGGACAGGTGTAGGGGAACCAAGGCCGACTTATCCGGGTTAAGCCTGAGGCCCGAAGCCCGTTCGAAGAGGTGTAGGATGCGGAGGCAAAGGGGGCCTGATCTGGCCTGGTCTGCCAAATCGATGAGGACGTCATCTGCGTAGAGTGCAATTTTGTCTAGTTCGGTGTTGGGCCACTCCCATCCCCGCATACTCTCGCACGACCGCATCATGGATGCCAGGGGCTCCATCACCAAGGCGAACAGCAGTGGGGATAGGGGACAACCCTGTCTTGTTCCTCTATGAACCGGGAAGGGCTCCGACAGAACCCCGTTCACCAAGACACGGGCGCGGGGGGAGGCATAAAGAACTTTTACCATGGCACAAAAACGGGGACCGAGTCCCATCCTAGCAAGGACGTCCGCTAAGAACCCCCAGTCCACCGAATCGAAGGCCTTTTCAAAGTCCACCAGAAGAATCGCGAGATAGGGAGTAAGAAGATGACGGTGTGCCAGGACAACGTGCAGTCTACGAAGACAATGCCTAGTGCCACGTGAGGGCATAAATCCGCATTGGTCGGGGTGGACCAGCGTGGACAAGTGGGGTTTGAGTCGTTGGGCAAGGATCGTGTCGAACAGTTTAATCTCAGTATTGATGAGGGAGATGGGACGGTAGTCCGCACACCATGGTGAGGGTGGTTGAGACTTGGGAAGAACCACGATGGTGGCCAGATCCACCTCCTGCGGAAAGGAGCCTTTTTCAACAGCTTCCCGAAACAGCCCCGCCAAATGCGGAGTGAGACTGTCCCGATAATGCATGTAGTACTCTTGAGGGAAGCCGTCTGGGCCCGGCGTCTTACCGGAGGAAACGAGGGCAATCGCTCCCTCTATCTCTTCACGTGTGATGGGGCGCTCAAGGTCTTTCTGGATAATGGGATCTATGCTGGGGAGGGGGCCACCCTCGACCTCCAACATACCAGCGAGTGAAAGGGATGGGGATCTGGCCATGTATAATTGCTGATAGTAGGACGCAAAGGCACGGGCCATCCCGTCTGGGGACCGACACAATGAGCCATCCTGCGCTATGACCTCTGGAATTATGCGATTTGCCCTAGGGTATGTGGCAAGGCGATGGAGGAGCGAACCGTTCTTTTCGCCCCAGCCATACACCCTGGCCACGGATGAACGCCAAAGGAGTTTGGCCGCCTCCAGCGACAACTGCTTGATTTCCGACCGGAGCCGGGCAAGGAGTCTGGCTTCAGGGGTGTCTGGAGACTGAGCAGAGGCCTGCTCGAGGCGTAAGGCTTGCGCCTCATGACTGGTAATTTGTTCTGCCTGGGCCTGTCGCTGACGCTTGAGCTGGCCCTTAGCGAACCCCCTAATCGTGGCCTTGCCCACCTCCCACAGAACACCCGGGGAGGAGACGGATCCGTCGTTGGAGAGGAAATATTGTTTAAGTTCCTGACCCACCGCCTTCCGGAACTCCCTTTCTTGGAGAAACCAGGCATTAAATCTCCATGTCTGCCGCATGCAGGTGGGAGGAGGGCCTGTGCGAATCACCACCGGGGAGTGGTCCGAGATACCACGTGGGAGGATGGCGACGTCCTGGACCGTGAGGCAATCTGTTGCTGGAACGAAAATGGCGTCAATACGTGCTTGCGTATGGTGCGCTGCCGAAGTATGTGTGAACTGCTTAGAATGCGGGTGCCATGTACGCCAGGCATCACACAAGCCCAGGGACTCAGACCAGGTCTTCAATTGCTTTGCCTGAGCAATTCTACTGGAGGAAGGGGGACCAGACGTATCAAGGTCGGGTGAGGAGACCGCGTTGAAATCCCCCCCGAGATAAGTGGGGGCCCAATGGTAAGGACGCCAGGAGATCTGTAGATTTAGCTAATGTCGCCGCCAGCATTGAAGGAGGAGAATAGAGCGATACAAGGTTAATGGGACTCCCATGTAACTTACCGCTGATGGCCACAAATGTACCCTGGGCATCGAGGGCTGTCTGCACAATGACAAGGGGAAGAGAGCGCTTCACCAGGATCGCCACCCCTCGGGATCCCCGAGTGAACCCCGAGTGCCACGCCCTATCATATCCATAGCGCGCTAGGAAGGGGCAATGGTTACCCAGAAAATGCGTCTCTTGCAATAGTAATATGTCCACCCCTAGGCGGTGCGCGTAGCGCAGGACAGCCATCCGCTTGAAACGGTCCAGGAGGCCATTAACGTTCCAAGATAAGATGCGTAGAGAAGTGCTCAATAGAGGTATATCTGGCATGGTGGCATGGTGGGATGGCATGGCAATTGGGTCCCAGAAGGGGGGCCCACATCAAAAAGGAGCACGTGAGGGTGTAGTGTAGTGTCCAAAGGGAAGTCTATGTACGCCACCGGATGCAAGTCCGGGCATGATATGAGCATTGGTAAAATGCAGAGAAGTACCCCGCAGGGGTGTGTCAGGCGCAGTGGTGTATATAACAGTGTGATTGTGGGTTCCGCGGGGGATAAGGCTTCCCAGCTGGATATCAGCAGGTCCATAAAGGTGTCTGAAAGGAGGTCTGCGTGTCTCTTGAGATACAAATTAGGGTGTCGTGTGAAAACTGGTGCAGCGGAGCTAAAAAATAAAACAACCAAAAGTAAAATCGAAACATGGGACAACGGTCCCACCCCCCCAACCCCTCTCCCACCCCCCACCCTACACTTCGAGAACGGAAGCATCTGTCGCCCTAACAATAAACCAATGAGTAAACAACCAAACTACAACGCTTGGGAATGGGGAAGCGTGGAGGACCCCTCCTCATGTCCGGATGTGTGTTTACGAGTCCATCGGGAAGGAAAGAAATGTTCAGAGCTAAAGCACCGTCTCCGGCCGCGGAGCCAGGCCCGGCGGGCAGAGACCAGTTCAAGCAGGGTCTTTCAGAAGTATTGGGCTACGGGAGAGGTCCGATTCTGGGAGGTCAATCGCCGCGGGCCCGGGTGAAGCACCACCGCCATGCAGACGGCCGGAGGAGCCAGAGCGCCTCCCGGTCAAGGGTCCTTCGGAGAGCGATATTGGTTGTCGTGAGTGGCCCGGTGGGGAATCCGAGCGGGCCCTCCTCCGCCCACGGCGCCTGCGGGAGCGGTTACGCTGAGGTTGAGGAGCGAAGGGGGCGAGGCGGCCAGGTCCGCTCTCCGCTCCCTCCAAGCCCAGGGCCCGGTCGTCGGCCCGCAGAGGGCGCTCCTCCGTTGCCCAGGCCCAGGCCTCCGTCGGGTTGTCGAAGAACAGCGTCTTGTTTGCGAACACCACTCGCAGGCGAGCCGGGAAGAGGAGCCGATACTGAATGTTAAGTGCCCTCAGCTTTTGCTTGACCTCCCCAAAGGAGCGGCGCTGGCCCTGGACCTCGCGGGTGTACTCTGGGAAGATCATGATTGCCCCGTTCTCGTAGCGTAGCCGCTGTTGTTTGCGAGCTTCAGACAGTATGACGTCGCGGTCTTTGAAGTTGAGGACCCGCATTATGAATGGTCGAGGAGGCGCACCCGGCGCCGGCCTGGGGGCCAAAGACCGGTGGGCCCGCTCAATCGCGAACCAGGGAGAGAGAGAGCCTTCCGGGATCCACGACCGTAGCCACCTCTCCAGGAAGTCCACCGCTCGGCCCTGCTCTGCTCCCTCCGGAAAGCCCACCAGGCGGAGGTTATTGCGTCGGGATCTGTTTTCGGCATCCTCCGCCCGACGGTGCAACTCCTGAGTGTGCGACTGGAGACGGGCCACCTGCCCCTTAAGTTGCTGGACGTCATCCTCCACAGTGGAGATACGGGTCTCAGTCTCTGTAATCCGAGCAGTGGCGTTTCGGAGGTCCTGTCGAATGAGAGTCATATCTACTCGCACTTCTGCAATCTTGCCCTCCACCGAGGTCTGTGAGGCATGGATAGCCTGGAGGATGGTGGTCAAATCCGCAGCCGGAGGAGCCTCCTGTTCAGTTACACCCCCGGTAGCCCCCGCCTCCAAGGTGGTGAAGCGGTCCATTTTCGTCTGGGTGGCAGGGGTCTTCGCCGACCGGTCCGTTCTGCCCATGGCGACCCGAGGAAATCACGGGCTCAAAGTCCCCACAAATAGACCCCACAGTGGGAAGTTGACAGGCTAACACTGGTGGCCGAGGGTCAGCGGGGGCAAGCAGCAGACGTTAAGACTCGGTGCGAATCAACCTGCCGCCGCCCGAAATGTGCGGCCGAAGTAGAGGGAGAAGGAGCCACGCACAGGTCCCCCCACCCCAGGGCCACCAGGCACTCCGCGGGGCGGCAACACAGAGTATCTATAGAGGTCCGGGGCACTGCGGGTCCAGGGCTGAAGGGCCGGTGCAGGCAGGTGATCCCCGGAATGCAATAGTGACCAGTGACCCAGGACAAGCCCAGGGAGAGTATTAGGAGGCCACACAAGCGCCGCCACACGAAGCTATGACCGGGGCCCCCAGGGAGCCATCAGACCACCATGCCCAGTTCAGAGACGCCCTATAGGGGGTCACCGCCGCCCGAAGTGGTGGCCGAGCAATTCCGTCCACACCCCAGGCCCAGAGAGGGGAGGCCCAGCAGGCCGCGCCGCCGAAACCACCTCACGGGATGGGTTCACCTCCGCCGCAAGTCACAGTGGGGGCACATCAGGAGTGGGGGGGGGAGGAGGAGCCGTGCTGACCACGGGCCCCTCCCGCACCCCGCCTGCTGCCCGATCGACAGCCGAATCCTCACCCCAACCCAGATGCCACCGCACCCCCACTCCTTACCTCCAGGTCAGTTCGCCGGAGCGCTCCGTCCGCCGCAGACCACCCACCGCAGCAGCGGCTCAGGCCTCGGGCTCAGCAGGAGTGTTCAGAACGTGTGCAGGCCTCTCCCACGCAGATACCACAGGTTCTCCACTCCCAGTGGGCCCCAGTGCTGATGAAGGCCCGTGAATGCAGTGGCAGCCCACGACACTGGCGATGTCCGCCCAGGCCTCAGGGGTGACGCAAGATCACAGCTCCAGCAACTCACGCAGCAAGCGGAGGCCCACGGCGCCGATGGTGTCCGTCCAGGCCCTCCGGGGGCAACGATGAGATGCCGCTCCCAACAGCACAGCAGGCCCACAGCACCTGCA
Source organism: Calotriton arnoldi (assembly GCA_963921515.1). Classification (NCBI taxonomy): domain Eukaryota; kingdom Metazoa; phylum Chordata; class Amphibia; order Caudata; family Salamandridae; genus Calotriton; species Calotriton arnoldi. Next base: position 2,362,421 of record CAWUFW010001460.1, read on the forward strand.
CCGCCAAACCAAGCCCCGGGCCGACCAGGGAACCCCGCAGCAGCAGGCCGCGCCAGCGATGGGGCCCGCGGCGCCGATGCCGTCAGTCCGGGACTTGGGGGGCAGCAGGGGGGGGCCTCGCCCTCAGTCGCGCACACCGCCAATGGGGGCCCGCGGCGCCGGCCACGCCGACCCGGGCCTCAGGGAGCAACCCTGGATCTTCGCCCCCAGTGGGCTGTACCAGGAACACAGGACCACCGCGCCGGCGAAGTCAGGCCAGGCCTCGGTGGCTGCAGAGAAGGCTCCGTCGTCCTCGGGGCCCCCCCCACAGCTCCGACAGGATCACTGCAAGCGGCCGGCGGGCACAGGGGCACCCCGCCGAGCCGCGTCGCGGAACAGGGCCCGCCTCGGAAGGGCCTCTGAAGGGCAGGCAAGCCCAGGACAAAGGCGCCAAGCACCACCAATCCTCCACCACTCACTCTGCGGCCGACGTCGCTGCCGTCTCTCAGGGCGGCCAGGTCCTTCAGGAGGGGAGATCGGCCAGGTCTAGCGATACGGGGGGGGCACCAGCCACAACAGGAGCCCCCTCGCTCAGTCAAGTGTCGCCGACGATGGGCAGCGGGCCGACGACGGGACCGGGATCACCGCGACAACAGCCGCCATTTTGAGGGGTGCCGCGCGGCGGATCCAGGAGACCAGGGCAGCCATCACGGTCCCAAGTCGGCGCCCAGTGCCCCAAACGGAGCTCCGGAGGTCCCCAGGCAGCCAGGTACGTGGCGCCAGGTGTCAGGCGATCCCGATGGCAATGGATGGCAGAGCGGATGACGGAGGGGTCCGGAGCACACCTAAGGTGCGACCGCCATCTTGACGCTCGTAGCCACGCCTCCGAGGTCACTGCACTTAAAACCTATAAGTCACCCCTATTGCAGGCTTTTCAGTCCTGAGGGCAGGGTTCTTGGTTATAAGTGTGAGGGTGCCCCTGCATGAGTAGGACACCCCTACAAACCCCGGAGTCAATTCTCTAGGCTTTATAAGTGCGGTCAGCCATTTTTAGACATATAGTGGACATCAGTCACTACGAGATGTCTAACTATAAAGTGGCTGCACCGAACCCGGTCATGTTTGGTAGCAAACATGTTGGAATCATACCCCAACACTGATTCCCGTGTTGGAGGTATGATCCCATGTACTGGGGGGGGCCTTAGGGGACCCCCCTGTACTCCTGGTGACAGCATTTCAGGGTCTGCTAGCAAGCTAGTGCTGCTGCCGACCACAGACACGATTCTGCCCTCCTGCTGCTGAACTAAGCTCGAGCGGGGGAAGGTAGAACAATAGGTTTCCTGTCACAGGGAGCTGCGACCACCTCCCAGACAGGACTTAGTATATTGGGATGGGGTGTGGGCACTTGCTAGCACCACCAGACTGCTTTGAAGGCACACTTGGTGCCCTCCTCGCATACTCCAGTTTGAACTAGTTCCGGAACTCTTGGTTCCTGTTCTGGCACAAAACTGGACAAAGGACATGGGAGTATCCTCCCCTCTGTCCAGCCCCTCCTCTGGGAGGGACCCCGAGTCATTCCAACCCTTTCCTTAGGGTACTTAAGGGCTCCCATTTGGGTGGGTCCACAGGTTCATCATGGGACAAGACTCAACCTTGAAACTATGTCGCTCTTCACTCGTCTGTACACTTGTACTTCGACTGGAACCGAGACTGCACCAAGAAGGACTCCTGCTGCTACTGGTCTTGCTGTTCTTCAAGTCTTCTTCATCGTCTGTGTCTGTCCTTCATCCTGGTTTTTCAACAGACTTGTGGGCATCAAGGGCACCCGAGGAAATCTCCCTTGGAGTGAAGGAGTCATTCCCCTGCATCTGCAGGCACCACAACGAAGCTGACCGGTCTACTGCTCCTGTTGTCCTACAGAATTCCTGAGGCTCAGCAACACAGGTGGTGATTCTGCAACTCCATCGAGGCCTGACCTGTCCTCTCTGCAATTTTGAGGTCAGTATCCCTCGTTGGAACCGGTGGGACCAAACCCCTGTGCACTGCGTTAACTTGCCGTTTCCAAGGCTTGTTGGCTCTGCAGTCCAGAGATCTTCAGGCTACAAGAAGCTCCAGCACGTTTCCCCTCCGAAGATCAGGGTCCTCACTGCAGCCTCTGCAATGTGGGCCTCCATCTTTAGTGAGCTGCTTGAGGACCTCTTGCAACTCCTGTGGCTTCGGGCCGGTGGGTCCTCCTGAGGGTCTTCTCTTGCTTCTGTGGGCTCCCCTGCTTGTTCGGCCTGCTTTGACTCTCCTGCTGTTGGTGAGCCCCTTGGACCTTGCTGGTCCCAACGTTGCTCCTTTCTCGTCTTCCATGCTAGTTGTGGCTACCAAGGCTTGTTGGTGCTCCCGCCGTACACCGACCACCTAGTCACTGACATCGGACGTGGGACAGCTCATGCACGGCCCCTGGTCTTCCTCAGCGCCGCCTGACCCTCACAGCTACAGTGACAAGGTCACAGTCGACTCTTCAGAACCTCCCGACATCGGTGGCTATTGTGTTTCTATGCCTCCTGGTCACCTCTGAGTGGCATAGACTCTGTCCCCTCTGCTTGTCCCCTATGCACCAGGGAAGCCAGGTGCATAGGGGTGAAGCGACGTCGAAACCTGCCGTAGACTACAATGGGAGACTTCGAAGAAGATGCCTCTGGAGAAGATCGCAAAGGAGTCCGGTGGAATCCAAGAGTGGATTCTGGAAGTGAAGAACCTGCAAACAGAGGGGACCGAGTCTATGCCACTCAGAGGTGACCAGGAAGCATAGAAACACAATGCCCAATGATGTCGGGAGGTTCTGAAGAGTTGATGGTGACCTTGTCGCTGAACCTGTGAGTGGTGCAGTCTCAGTTCCAGTTGAAGTCCAACGAAGTCCAAGTGTCCAGACGAGTGAAGAGCAACGTAGTTTCAGGGTTGAGTCTTTTCCCATGACGAATTGAGGGCCCACCCACAGGGGACCCCATTAAGTACCCTAATGAAAGGGTTGTAAAGACTCTGGGGTCCTTCCCAGAGGAGGGGCTGGACAGAGGGGAGGATACTCCCATGTCCTTTGTCCAGTTTTGTGCCAGAGCTGGAACCAAGGGTTCCTGAACTGGTTCAAATTGGAGTATGCAAGGAGGGCACCAAATGTGCCCTTCAAAGCAGTCTGGTGGCGCTGGCAATCGCCCCCACCACAGCCCAATACACTAAGTCCTGTCTGGAACGTGGTCACTCCTCCCTGTGACAGGAAACCAGGAAACAGCCTTTACAACGCTGTCATTACATCGCAGTGCTATTACAACGCGGTCGTTACAACGACCGCGTTGTTAGTACGCGATACCTTTACATCGCAAGTCATTAGAACGACTTGCTGTAGGGGGCGCTAAGGTATTGGAAATGAATTCCAACACCTTCCCTACTGTTGCGCAAACTGGAGTAGGAATAGTAAATAATACTATTCCTAAGTCCAGCGCGCCCTCTACAGCAAGTCGTTCTAATGACTTGCGATGTAAAGGTATCGCGTACTAACAACGCAGTTGTTGTAACGACCGCGTTGTAAAAGCACGCGATGTAATAGCATGCGTTGTGGCATGCTACATTCCAGGAAACCTATTGTTCTACCATTTACCCTGTTCTAGCTTGGCTCTGCTGCAGGAGGGCAGAATCGTGTCTGTGGTCGGCAGCAGCACTAGCTTGTTTGCATATCCTGAAAGGCTGTTACCCAGAGTACAGGTGGGTTCCCTAAGGCCCCCCCCCCCCCAGTATATGGAATCATACTTCCAACACTGGAATCGGTGTTGGGGTATGATTCCAACGTGTTTGATACCAAACATGACTGGGTTCGGTGCAGCCATTATATATTTAGACATCTCGTAGTGACTGATGTCCACTATATGTCTACAAATGGCTGACTGCACTTACAAAGCCTGGAGAATTGACTCCTGGGTTTGTAGGGGTGTCCTGCTCATGCAGGGGCACCCTCACACTTATCACCAAGCACCTTGCCCTCAGGACTGAAGAGCTTGCCATATAGGTGACTTATAGGTTTTAAGTGTAGTGACCTCAGATATAAGTAAACTCATATCTGTCGTAAGTGGTGCTAGCAACAACTCACACAGGCTGTAATGGCAGGCCTGTTGTCACAGATTAAGTGGACTCCCATGGGTGGCATAATACATGCTTCAGTCCATGGGTGTCCCCTGGTGTACCTATGCCGTGGGTACCTTAGTACCATATACTAGGGGCTTACAAAGGTGCACCGGTAGCCAATTGTGGAGGTACCAAAGTACTTACCGTAACCAATTTAGGCGCGAAAGCACTGTTGCTGGGTTCCTGATTAGCAGGAGCCCAGCAGACTAAGTCAAAAACACACTGACACCAGGCAATAAGTGGGGGTAATCATGCTAGCAGGATCCTACCTTCCTACAGTTTACATGATGTCTTAGATTTATGTTTAGTTTGCATGATATTCGAGATGTGTTTTTTCCATCTCTCATCTCTCACTGTGTCTTTAGTTTACATGATGCTGGTGATTTGGTATTCTGTCTCCCATCCCTCACTGTGTATTTAGTTTGCATGATGTTGTTGATATGCTTTTTCTGTCTCCCATCCCTCTCTGTGTCCTTAGTTTACATGATGTTTGTGATTTCTTTTTCACCCGCTCCCATTCCTCATCGTGTCTTTAGTTTACATGATGCTGGTGATTTGGTATTCTGTCTCCCATCCCTCACTGTGTCTTTAGTTTACATGATGTTTTAGATGTGTGTTTAGTTTGCATGATATTCAAAATGTATTTTTCTATCTCTCATTGTGTCTTTAGTTTGCATGATTCTGTGATTTACTTTTTCCATCTCACATCCTTCTCTGTGCCTTTGGTTTGCTTGATGTTGGTGATTTGCTTTTTCCACCCCCACCCCCCCCTCCACATGTTTAGTTTACATGATATTGGTGATTTGATTTTTCTGACTTCCGGCCCCTACCTTCTCTTTAGTTAGATGATGTTGGTCATTTGCTTTTTTTGGCTTCCACTCCAAACGTGTTCAGTTTACATTATGTTGGAGATAGGCCTTTTTCCGACTCCCATTCCTTACCGTGTCTTCAGTTTGCATGATGTTGGTGACTTGTTTTATTCTGACTGCCATCCCCCACCTTGTCTTTAGTTTACAAGACATTGGCAATTTGCTTTCTGGCTCATTAGTTTGCATGATGTTGGTGATTTGCTTTTTCCATCTCCCATCCATCACCATGTGTTTAATTTACATGATGTTGGTGATTTCCTTTCTCCTTCTCCCATTATTCATTCTGTATTTAGTTTACATGATGTTTTAAATGTGTCTTTTAATTTAATTGATGTTCGAGATATGATTTTTTCTCTCTGCCATACTTCACCAAGTTTGCATGTTGTTGGAAATGAGCTTTTTACAGCTGCCATTCTCCTCCTATGTTTAATGTACATTATGTTGGTGATTCTGATAGAGACTTCTAGCCACAGAATTATCCCCAGATGTCAGACTGAATCCGTAAAACAATTTGTGAGCAGCACCCCTGCGCGCTGGTTGGTGGCGCCGTTTAGCTCTACATGACATTGTTGGCATCATCCATGCCGTAAATGATGTTTGTGGTGCCTATATAGGAGTCACCCAGACGTGCTGGTGTCAGTTCTTTTATTTCCACGCCAGTCAGCGCAGATCGGGGAAGAGCTACGCCATAGTTGCTTTTTGGCTAAGTTTTTAAAATGTTTTGTCGAATACTTTTGAGGTCTTACCTCCTGGTGTGGCAGGGGTGTCCTCCAAGAAGGCCATTTCAAGCCCTGCGGCGCCTGTCACCGACATCTGACCCGCACCTTGTTTGCCTGTATTGCCTCGAGTGGGACCATGAACTGAAGACCTGTTCCGACTGTCGCAGCATGCAACCAAATGCCTTGAGGGAGCGATCCCTCACGCTCCTGGCGGTTCGACTTGCGACGCCACAACGATTGAGGTCCCGGTTGAATGGAAGGTCCCTGGTGCGGTTGCGGAGCCCAAGGTCGTTGTCGCATTTGAAGTTGTCGAGCCATTTTGTTAGTCCCACAAAAAGAAGAAGAGTAAGAAGTCGAAGCGGTCTTCGACTTCGTCTCGTCCGTCACCCGATGAGATGAGGGAGCGTTGCCACTCGATGCCTGGCTCCGAGGTTGAGCCAGTGCTTGGGCCGACTCCACACCTTCCTGACATTTGAGGAGCCAGAGAAACCCCTGCCCAGCTCCAAGAGATTTAGGAGTCCATGCTCCTTATATTTGGACGGCCCGTTCCCGCCGACGTGCTGTTGGGCCACACTGGATTCACACCGACGGCTCCAAGGATCCACAGTTGGATCCGGACCAGCATCGGCCGTACCATCCCGGCCTTCCCCGGCCTCGGTCCCAAGACTGACGCTCCTGGAGCCGCCGGCGCCTACCGGTGCCACCTTCCCCATCCTCATCCTCGAAACTGAGTCGGAGGGGCGTCATGCCGTCCAGACCAGAGCCTGAGCGCTATTCTTATGAGCTAGGACTCAAGGAGGAATATGAGGGTTGCTGGACCCTGAGGAATACTTGCCTTATGAGTAAGGAAATATGGATTGGTGTGAGGATCTGGGTGAAGCCAGCGGACTGGACACTAGTCCAGATGCTGGCATGCTTTCTTTCTCTATAATGGCTACGGTGGAGGGAGTGTCCTTTGCTGTGGTGGTGCAGAGGGTGGCTGAGGTTCTTGACTTTAGTCTACCCTCAGTGGCAGTCAAGACAAACATCTTGACAGAGGTCCTGTAATCTGGAGTGTCCCATTCAGAATCGATACTCCCGTTCAGCGAAGCCTCCATGGACGTCCTACTTGGGAAATCTGTGAATAGGACAGATGCCCGCCGCAACTGCCCCGATGCCCCGATCCAGGGGAACCAAACTTCCTCCCCATCACCCTACCCCAGGGAGCTTTGTGGTCCAAGACTCTGCGTCCACTGTAAATCCTGAAGCGTTCTCTACTGCACTCCCGGACAGAGAATTGAAGAGGTTGAACGCTTTGGAGAAGAAGATGTTCTCTTCTGCCAGCCTAGCTTTGTGGTCTGTGAACACCACTTGCCTTTTGAGCCGCTATTCCCACGCCCTGTGGGACATGGTTGTGCAGGTGCTTCCAGCAGTCCTGGAGGAGGCCCGGACCGTACTTTCTTGGGCTGTTGCCGATAAGAGAGATGGAGCGAAGTTCGCAGTACAATGTGGGCCAGACACCACCGACTCACTAGGTAGGGCGCGTTCGTTGACTAAAGCCTTACGGCATCACACCTGGTTGAGAATGACTGGCTTTTCAGGGGATGTTCAATCCTCTTTAATGGACATGCCCTTGATGGCTCCCATTTCTTAGGAGACAAGGCGGATTCGACGCTGGAGCGCCTTAAGGACAGCAGGGTTACGGCCAGGTCCTTGGGCCTTTCCATGGCCCCTCAACACCCTCAATCCGCCTTTCGCTACTTTCATTGCCACGGAAGGGTTGTACAGCCATGTCCTTACCCATGTAGCCACCACGGCGCACAAGCTTTCCAGTCTCTGTGTGGCCGTGGATGCGGCTCCTACCGGCCCCATGGGTTGGATGGCCATCGGTCTGGTCAGTCCATCACCCCCCTCATCAGCCGCAGCCTCCAAACCCTCCCAGTCTACCCGCTTGTCATCATGGGCACCCAGTGGGCGGCAGGATTTGTCATCACCTGCACCACTCGCAGTTATGTTATGTTATGTTACAGAAATTTATATCGCGCACGGCTACTCATGAGTGTCCCGGCGCGGAAGCCAAATAGAAGACTGTGGGGAACCTTGAGTCACTGCCAATTAGATAAACAATAGAGTTTTTAGTCTCTTCCTGAACAGACGAGGATCATGAGTGCTCCGCAACTCAAGGGGAAGAGAGCTCCAGGCTTCAGCTGCTTTAAAAGATAGAGAACTCCCTCCAACAAGCCGAAAGCGAGGGATCGATGCCAGACACTGTGAGGCAGAGCAAAGATGTCTTCGGGGGGAGTAGAAACTAAACCGTTTCCTCAGGTAGAGCGGACCAGATCCGTGAAGGGCTGAGTGGGCTAAAGTGAGAGCCTTGAATTTGACTCTTTGAGCCACTGGAAGCCAGTGCAGGTCACGCAGGTGTTTTTTTACGCTAGACCTGCCCGGTATGCCCATCAAAGCTCTGGCCGCAGCATTCTGTACTACTTGGAGTTTTTTGAGCTGGTATCCTGGTAGGCCAATATAAAGAGTGTTGGCATAGTCAAGGCGACTGAGAATCAGAGCACGAGTGACCATCTCCTTAGCAGTCCTGGGTAATAGAGGCAGGAACTTCCTAAGGGATTTCAGTGTGCCAAAACATTGACCTGCCAGTTTCTTTATTTGCGTGGAGAACCAAAGGGTCTCCTCAAACCAGACTCCCAAGTTCTTGACTGCCTGTCCTGTAGAACTGGGTAGAGGGTAATCTGGCGGCCAGAGAGCTTCCCTAAACTGTGGAGGAAAGGATCCATATAAGAGAATCTCTGACTTATCCTCGTTACATTTTAACTGAGCTGATGCAAGCCATTTAAATACTGCTGTAAGACAGTCTTTAGCTTGAGTTGGAGAGGTGTCAGTATCCTTCCAAGTGAAGCGGAGCTGCGTATCATCCGCGTAAGCGATGATCTTAGCCCCCAGCTCCTCAGCAAGATAGATCAAGGGGGTGACGTCTAGGTTGAAAAGGAGTGGGCTGAGGGTGGAACCCTGCGGTACTCCGGTAGTCACTTTTTGAGGGGCAGATGAAAAAGGGGGTAGCCACACTTGCTGCGATCTGTCCTCTAGAAATGACTTAATCCAGTTCCACGCTATGCCAGCAACTCCAATGTTAGCGAGGCGGGCTAGTAGCAGAGAGTGTGGTACCGTGTCGAAGACGGCAGAGAGGTCTAATAAAATCAGAGCCGCTCTCCCGCCTCCATCCAAACATTCTCTGATGGCTTCAGATATTTCCACAAGCACCGTCTCTGTACTATATGAAGCTCTGAACCCTGATTGGGCAGGATGGAGCAATCCAGAGGTTTCTACAAAATTAGCAAGCTGCTTAAAAACTGCTTTCTCACACACCTTCGCCACGGCCGGAAGAAGGGAAATAGGGCGAAAGTTGGCAGGATTAGCGGGGTCTAGAGAAGGCTTTTTAAGCAGAGGAAGGAGTTTGGCTTGCTTCCACTCGAGTGGGACAGTGGCGGATCGGAGGGACATATTAATAAGGGAATTAACCTCTGGGTTAACCACTTCTGCGACAGCGGCCAGCAGCCGAGCCAAACAGGGATCAGCTGGGGAGCCCGATTTCAATGATTTCAGAATAATCAGTGTGTCTTGAAGAGCAACATTAGAAAATTCAGTCAGAGAGAAGGGCGAGCTGGGGGCAACTAGGCTAGGCTAGGCAGTCCATAACATCGGACAGGTGGGTTTTGCAGATTGTCCGAAGGGGCCACTCACTCCCCTTCGAGACTACCCCTCCCTCCATGCCAACAACTTATGACCGGCTGACGGAGGACCACCCATCTCTTTTCCACCAGGAAGTGACAGCTCTTTTTGCCAAAGGAGCCATAGTGAGAGTGCCGGCCCCAAAAGTGGGTTGTGTTTGTTATTCCTGCTACTTCCTGGTGCCAAGAAGAATGGAGGCTTTCATCCTATCTTAGACCTGTGCTCTCTCAACTTCTTCCTCAAGAAGGAGAAGTTCAAAATGCACACTCTAGCTCAGGTCCTATCTGCCCTAGGCCCAGGAGACTGGATGGTAGTGTTGGACTTCTAGGACGCATGTTTCCATATTCCCTGTGGTTCACCGTGGCCACAAGCACTTTCAGTTTGCTGTGCTCCCTTTTGGCCTTACCAGCACCCCTCAGGTGTTTACCAAGGTGATGCCGGTGGTTGCAACTCATCTGCGGAGTTCAGGGGTGCCAGTCTTCCCCCATCTCAATGACTGACTGTTGAAGGCAGGCTCACCCCAGGCTGTCGTCTTCCCCCTCCAGACTACGGCAGACCTGCATTCTCTGGGGTTCACTGTCAACGTGCCGAAGACACACCTGACTCCCTCTCAGACTCTCCCTTTCAGCAGAGCTGTTCTCAACACGGAGCAGGTTCGGCCCTATCCTTCCAAATGGTGAGTCCAGGATATTCAGGCTATGATACTGATGTCCACCCTCAGATAGATTCAGAATTATGTACTCACAGGTTGCGTGTGTTTCCTACAGTGGTTGGAAGCACACAGTGTTTGTTTAAATACCCTCACACACCAAAAGGGCCCTTGGTGTCATGCTTCATCATGGGGTCTTCCCGCCCGCTGCGGGACGGGCGTGCTACGACCTACGACTACGTGGGAGCACTGATTTTCAGAAAACTATGTGTTGTGTAGGAAAGTGAGTGGAAGGGTCAGGAGTGAGTGAAGTAGTGGATTAAAAAAGTACCTGGCCCTTATGGACTAAAAAACTTTAATATTCCTTGGAGCTGGTACTGTTAAAAAGGTGGGTTGGAGGTGTATTGCTTTAATGGGCAATCCCTCCTGTGTACGTCAACATGTTTCGAAGCTCTCAGGCTTCTTCTTCAGGACCAAGAAAGATCCCTTCTATACTCACTATAATATCGAGCAGATGTCGAGAGAATAGTCACAAGTAAATAAATGTTTAAAAGTGATATATGTACAAGTAGTGTTACTACGTGAAAGGCAAATTGTCATGCACAAGATACAATACCCACTAGGTATTCTATTTGGTAATCTGAAAGAGAAACACAACATTAAAAATGCAAGACATATACTGCATCCAGCGTTATTAATGGTGACCTGTAAGGAAGGTGATATATATAGTGAAAAATAATCTCCTTAGCCTTAACTGTGTAGCAAACACTGGTGCTGTGTCCTGCAGGTGAAAAATGACAGTACATGACACACAAACACAGAACATAAAACACACACACTATATTATGAAATCCTGCAGTTGCAAATCAGGGAATGAATATGATGACCTCTGAACACTAGAAGTATCAATCTTAGTCATAGACGATTAGTTGTGCCTTGAGAAAGAAACATAAGTACATACTAGTTCCAAGTGGAGACAATGCCCCATGAGCCTTAGAACGGGTGGGAAGGGTGCCTATAGTCACACTCTGTGGATGGAAAAAACGGGACTGGTTTAGGGAAACATGTAAATCCAAAAGATATTCATGTCAGCCACATCCTCACGTGTTACTCGGCTACGCCATACTTACTACACCAAGGACACTGCCTCGCCTAGATATCGCCTCCCCGCGGCTCCGTCGAACACTGAGACCGTGGGGTGGGGTCTTTAAATAGTGTCCTTAATTGGCCGAATTTCCGCCAAAAAGGATTACCATCGGACCAGTACTGAGCTGCTCAATGCGCCCCGGATGTAGTTTTGTCCGAATAGCTTTCTGTCCCGTGACCTCAGGGAAAAGTGATCCTTGAGGCTGGACCGCTAAACTTCAAAGCGGGAGGAGCGAGCAGCCTCGTTGTTTCGAGATATGCCAAATGTGCCCCGGAAGTAGTTCGTGCGAACTTCTGCCTATGGTGACCTCACCCTAGAGAGGGGTCCTGCCAAAGTCACGCTGTACTCCCGTAGGGGAGTATGTTACAAACATATTATCGCTCCTGTGAAACGATGGTCACGTGATACGTGGAGTATTACGTACATCATCTAGACCGCTAACCTCGTGTGTGATAACAAATGCCCCATAGCAATTAGTGCTGTCTTTATGCAATGTTTTACGGCCCTGGTTTAAAACGGGTGTTTTGGAAATATTGTAAAATCAATGTGAAACAGGAGTTAAGGAACTACTATGGAACCAATGTGAAAGGCTCAGGATTCACTGTAGTGTTCAACGCTAGGGTGGTATAGACACTCTGCCTAGCATTTTGTGGTGTTGAGATACACATCAGGGTACTCATTATGGATAGTTATTATATGTGGTCTCTTGATGGTAGGGGAAGGGACAATTTCTGTGGTGACTGACACTGTTGATCCAGAAGGAAGTGTCCGTTTTTCAGCGTCCCCCCTGAATGTGGGGTCACGGCTGTGTAAGTTCAAGGTGGCATTTAGTGGTCAGTTGATAGACTCAAGGGTAGTCCCATTGTAAATGGGTTCGATCGTACTTAACTACAAGGGTCTCAGGTGAACTGGCCCCAGGGTATGTCATCATTCAGACCCACTATGTGGGTACCCAAACGGAACACTCAACGCTGTTCTTTCTCCAAAAGGCCGTTCTCACCATTTAGTTGTTCTATGACGGTCCATAATAAATCCTCCACGGTGTGTTCGGTGGTTAGGTAGTGCGTTGCCATCCTAGTTGTGCTCCTCTTGCAGCGAACAATGCGGATCTTGACTGGTCTCATTGTCATACCAATATACTCCAAGCCACATGGGCACGTAATCATGTACACCAAGGGCCCTTTTGGTGTGTGAGGGGTATTTAAACAAACACTGTGTGCTTCCAACCACTGTAGGAAACACACGCAACCTGTGAGTACATAATTCTGAATCTATCTGAGGGTGGATCTTTGTGGTTTTGAAACATTTCAAGAGGAGGACGTATCCACCTCCAGTGTTCCTTTCTTGGACACTACCTCTTCACTCCCCATTTTGTTTTTGTGGTTATGATACTGATGTTTCAGCCTCTATCCTGGATTTCAGTGAGACTGACTCCGAGACTGCTGGGCCTCCTGGCCTCCTGCATCCTGCTTGTGACACACATGCCCGTTGGCATATGCGGGCTCTGCATTGGGACCTGAAGTTCCAGTGGGCGCAGCATCAGGGGATTCTCTCCAACATGGTCCAGTTCTCAGAGGAAACTGCAAAAGATCTGCTATGGTGGTTAACGAACCGCGATTGGGTCAGTGGCTGACCCCTCTTCCTTCTCCAACCAGAGCTCAAAGTAGTGACAGATGTGTCACTCCTGGGCTGGGGCAGCCAACTGGGAGAGGTGGAGATCAAAGGACTCTGGTGTCCGGTGGAGTCCGAACTTGACATCAACCTGTTGGAGGTTCGAGCAATCCATTTGGCATTGAAAACCTTTTTGCCCTCCATCCAGAGGAGGCTGGTGCAGTTGTTCATGGACAACACCACTGCCGTGTGGTACTGCAACAAGCAAGGCGGTGTGGGTACGTGGACCCTTTGTCAAGAGGCCCTGTGTCTCTGGATTTGGCTGGAAAACAGGGCATTTCCCTTGTGGTGCAACAACTGGTAAGTTCTCTGACCGCCTGATTGGATAAACTCAGCTGAAGATGCCCCGTGGATCACAAATGGCATCTCCATCCGGAGATGGTGCAAGGTCTCTTTCAGCAGCGAGGAGCGCCATGGTTAGATCAGTTTGCCACCAATGAGAACACGCAATGTCAGCAGTTCTGCATGCTGGAGTTTCCAAGGTGGCTCTCACTTTGAAATGCTTTTCCTCTTGAGTGGAGCTCAGGCCCCCTGTACACCTTTCTACCCATACCACTCCTGCCCAGAGTGCTCAAGAAGATCAGTAACAACTGGGCATAAGTCATTCTTGTGGCTCTGGATTGGGATTAGAGAGTCTGGTATCCTGAGCTGTTGAGCATGGCCATCGGTCCTCCGATCAAGCTGCTCCTTCGGGAGGATCTTCTGTCGCAGCAGCAGGGTAGGGTTCTCCATCCAAACCGGTCAATGCTCCACCTCCTTGCGTGGAGATTGAGTGGCAACAGTTGACAGCTTTCGACCTTCCGCATGAACTCTGCAATGTTATTCTGGCAGCCAGGCACCCCTCCACCAAGACGGTATATGCCTGCCGTTGGGGAAAAGTTGTGGCATGGTGTGCAGAAAGATAAGTTGACCCTCTTTCTGCTCCCCTCTCTCAGGTTCTGCTGTTTGTTCTTTCCCTTGCACAGCAGGGCTCTGCTCTGGGCACTGTTAAGGGATATTTTTCTGCAATATCTGCATTTCTATGGTTGCCTGACCAACCTTCCCTAATATTAATATTGGACAATATGATGTTGATTTACACCATGATATCTGTACGTGTAAAAATGAACTCACATCTCTGTTGTTCAATTTACCAGATGTGGCCTCCACCTCAACCCCGAGTCAGAAATACATGGTTAGGCAGGCCCTGCGACCTAGGCCTGAAGCAACTGATTGTCAGATCACAGGTGGGGGTTGGGTTGGGTGGGTTGGGGGACACGTAACCCTTAGACAGAATGCACAAACAGGAAAACCCAGATTGATCCCACAGATAGGCAGAAACACCACAATAGTTTTAGGAGATTGGCCCCAATAAAACATGTTTGGCCGGAGGGGTGCACATTCTCAAAAACACCATAAAGTCAGATGCCACACGAAGTTAGGAACACCTGGCCAATCTAAACACAGCATGCAGATTACATGCAGTGATCACATGCTCCTCATGCCGGACATCTGGACACGTACCCACTGGCCCTGCAGTATGTTCACACAAGGAAGAGGCCCACCTGCGCTTCTTATCAAACCCCCGATTTATGGACCTGTGGCTAGGCGCACACTTCTGCCTCCAAAGGAATGCATAAATCATTTTATGATGTTTCACGTAAAGTATAAAATGATGGCCGAAACCAATGTGCTTTGAAGCAGTCTTCAGACCCCGACTCTGTTGCCTGATCTCCCGGCCACTGCGTTTAATTAAACAACTGTTCCTGCTTTGCCAAACGCCTCTTGTCTTTCATGTTTTTCAAAGTTAAATTCATATTCGAGCAACACTTTTCCAATCCCCTATTGTACATTGGTTTTTGAAAGGTTTTGACATATGTTTCCTCTTTCTCCCTTCATTACGCCTCAGTGAGACCTTAATCTGGTCCTGACGTTCCTTATGTGTGCTCCATTAGAGACCTTACATAACTGTCCTCTCAGGCTCCTTACCATCAAGACAGCCTTCCTGGAGGCCATAACATCTGCCTGGACGGTCAGTGAGCTTCAGGTCTTGTCATCCAAGCCTCCTTACCTGAACATCTACCCAGATAAACGGGTGCTTCGTACAATGGCTTCCTTTCTTCCGCAGGCCAAACCATCACTCTGCTTACATTTTACGTTCCGCCTCTGCCTCCAAAGAAGAGGACTGACTTCACCGCCTGGAACCAAAAAGAGCGCTTTCGTTCTACCTTGACCGCACACAAGAGTTCCGGGTGGACGAGCAACTGTTTGTGGGGTCTGTTGGAGCGAAGAAAGGATGGGCCGTCGAGAAGCGGACAATGGATCATGCTCTGTGTAAAGATCGGCTAGCATTGGCTAAGAAGTAACTCCCAGAGGGTTTATGGGCTCATTCCACCAGAGCTAAACCTGCCACCATTGCGTTAGCTAGCAGAGTTCCGGTCCTGGACATCTGCCAGGCGGCAACGTGGGATTCCTTGCACACATTTACCAAACACTACTGCTTGGACAGTCAGGTCTATAGGGATGGGCATTTTGCCTGTTCAGTCCTTGCAGGACTTCCTAGTGTGAAATCAGTTCGCAGACCCACCTCCGGGAAGGTATAGCTTGGGTATCTATTCTAAGGTAAGGAATGTGCAGCTAGAAGTCTCTATCAGAGGAACAAGTTACTTACCCTCGGTAACGCCTTATCTGGTAGAGACTCTTATCTAGCCACAGATTTCTTACTGACTCACTCATCCTCCACGCTCTGCGAACAGATTTCTAGGGACAGGGTTTTCCCCTTCCAGGGCCCTAGATTGGACACACCAGTGTTTAGTGTACTCCATGGCTCCGCGCTTCTGGCATGGATAGTCGCAAAAAGTAGCTGACGCCAGCGCACCTGGGTGGCATCTATATAGGCACCGTGAATGTCATTTCTGGCGCTGATGATGCCACGTGGAGCTGAACAACAACACCTACTGGTGCGCAGAGGTACTGCTCATGAAAATTTATTTTTGATCCAGTCTATTGATGCTTGGGGATAATTCTAAGGTAAGGAATCTGCGGCTAGATAGGGCCTCTACCAGATAAGATGCTACTGAAGGTAAATAACTGGTTCTTTGGTTTTTCTGGCTCCCATCCTTAACCCGTGTTTAGTGCACATGATGTTGGTGATTTGATTTTTCTGACTCCCATGCCCTACCTTGTCTTTAGTTCACATGATGTTTGTGATCAGCTTTTCCCGGCTCCCACCCCTCACCTGTGTTCAGTTTGCATTATGTTGGAGATGAGCCTTTTTCCAACTCCCATCCTTTACCGTGTCTTTCAAAGAATCAATCAATGAAACAGGATTTATAAGGCGTGGCTAATCACCCGCAAGGGTATCCAGGCGCTGAGAAACTGGCTGCTTTGGGGGCGGTTCAGTTGAACAGCCAGATCTTGAGTCCCTTCCTGAATTCCAGAAGAGAGGATGAGCTCCTGAGGTGAAGGGGGAGGTCATTCCAGGCGCTCACAGTGAGGTAGGAGAAGGTGCATCCTCCACTGTTGCTTCGGCGGATGTGTGGGGGGGGTGTGCGAGGGAGAGGGAGCCGGAGAGCAAGTATCTGGAGGGTTGGTGAAAGTTCAGGCGGTGGTTGATGTATGCTGGTCCCTGATTGTGAAGGGCCTTGTAGGTGTGAATCAGCATCTTGAATTGACATCTCTTCTGAACAAGAGCCAGTGGAGCTTCTTGAGGTGGGGGTGATGTGGGTCCTTATAGGGAGGTCGAGGATGAATCTGGCAGTTGAATTCTGTATGGACTGCAGTCTCTTCGGGTGGTGCGTGGTTATTCCTATGTTAGAGTGCGTTTCCATAGTCCGGCTGGCTGGTGACTTTGGCTTGAGTGACGGTTCGTCTGGTGTTGACGGGGAGCCATTTGAAGATCTTACAGAGCATGCGAAGAGTGAAGAAGCAGGCGGAAGAGATTGCGTTGATCTGGCTCTTCATGGTGAACTTCCTTTCTAAGATAATGCCACGGTTGCGGGCATGGTCTGTCAGAGGGGTGAGGGTTCTAGTTCATAAGGCCACTAGGAGTCGTTCCACGGGGAGGTGTTGTTGCCGAAGACCAGTGCTTCTGTTTTGTCTGAGTTGAGTTTTAGGCAGTTGTCCTTAGTCCAGTCGGCGACTCTTGTCATACACCTGCAGAAGTTGGCCATTGTGGTGGAGGGATCTTCAGATCGCAGGAGGATGAGCTGGGTGTTGTCTGCGTAGGATATGCTGTTCAGTCCATGGGTTCCGACGATGTCTTTAGTTTGCGTGATGTTGGTGAGTTGTTTTTCTCTGGCTCCCATCCCTCATCGTGTCTTTAGTTTACATGATGCTGGTGATCTGGTTATCTGTCTCTTATCCCTACCATGTCTTTAGTTTACATGAAGTTTAGACGTGTCTTCGTTTGCATGATATTCGAGATCTTTTTTTCTGTCTTCCATCCTTCACTGTGTGTTTAGTTTGCACCATGTTGTTTTGTTTTTTCCGGCTCTCATCCCTCACCGTGTCTTTAGCTAACATGATGTCGGTGATTTGTTTTTTCCATCTCCCATCCCTCACGTGTCCCGATGCCTCTTCTGTGATTAGGACAGATTGCCTTTCAGCCCCTGGAGCAGGGGCGGAGAAGAGGCTCTCCGAGCTGTCCATTATGGCACACGGGCAGTGGACACGGCAGATAGCTATCTTAATGCCTCCGTCTGCAGCCCTAATGTCAGCGCCGCCAGATATTATGAGATGTCGGTTATTGGAAGCTGTCTGATAATCCCTCTGGGCCCGGGGCGGGGGAGCGTTGCTTGGCAGATCTGCCCAGCAGAGCAAACACAGAACAGAGAAGCAGCCTGCCTGTAACAAAGAGAACTGAGAGCTGCCGCTCTGTTTACTCTGGGGCTGGCAGAGCTGGGGCCTAGGAACCGCTGCCTGAGGTGGCAAGGGCAGGGCCGGGTGACCCTTTCATCATCTCTGACACGTACACCTCTCTGCACTTCGGGCTGTCTGCGCTGCCTGCTACCTCCTTTAACGCACGCCTCTCTGCGCCTCGGACTGTCTGCGCTGCCTGCTACCTCCTTTAAAGCACACCTCTCTGCACTTCGGGCTGTCTGCGCTGCCTGCTACCTCCTTTAACGCACGCCTCTCTGCGCCTCGGACTGTCTGCGCTGCCTGCTACCTCCTTTAAAGCACGCCTCTCTGCACCTCGGGCTGTCTGCGCTGCCTGCTACCTCCTTTAACGCACGCCTCTCTGCGCCTCGGGCTGTCTGCGCTGCCTGCTACCTCCTTAAACGCACGCCTCTCTGCGCCTCGGGCTGTCTGCGCTGCCTGCTACCTCCTTTAACGCACGCCTCTCTGCGCCTCGGGCTGTCTGCGCTGCCTGCTACCTCCTTAAACGCACAACTTCCGTACCTCACACTGTCTGCGCTGCCTGCTACCTCCTTCAACGCACACCTCTCTGTATCTTGCAGTGTGCGCTGCTCACTACCTTCTTTAACGTACACCTCTCTGTATCTTGCAGTGTGCGCTGCTCACTACCTCCTTTAACGCACACCTCTCCATACCTCGCACTGTCTGTGCGGCTTGCGATCTCCTTCAACGCACACCTCTCTGTATCTTGCAGTGCGCGCTGCTCACTACCTTCTTTAACGTACACCTCTCCGTACCTCGCACTGTCTGTGCGGCTTGCGATCTCCTTTAACGCGCACCTCTCTGTGCGTGGCAGTGTGTGTGCTGAGTGCCTCCTCCTACGAAGCACACCTCTGTACCTGCCACCATCTGCGCTGCTTCCTTTAACGCACACCTCTCCGTACCTCAAATGGCTACACTACTTACTTCCTCCTTTTAAAGCACACCTCTCCAACCCTCACACTCTGCACCTCATACAGTCTCCTCTAGCTGCCAGTCATTCCTTGACAGGTGAGTCAACACAGATTTTTGGCCAAGCACATAAACAGCTTTCTCTCCTCACACCCAACGTGCAAGTGAGTGGCGTGCGTTCACCTGAAGCTGCCTCCTGGTTGAAGACGAGTTTTACAGCGAGTGAGTCACACAATGACCCTCACCTTCCCAATGTAAGATGGAGGCCGATACCTGCCCGTTCATGCCAGTGCAGTCTGAAATAAACAGACACATGGTTCATTCGCAGAGATGATCAAACACTGCTCCTTCTGGGAACCACGCGACAGCGCCTACTTAGGTAATGTCAGCACGTGCGAGAGGAAGAGATGACGTCATGAATGCGTCCCCAACACGTCACAGCCTGTGCCCGTATCTGCTGCTTATGATGTAACCGGCGTCATATAACGCATGGGCCAATCAGCAGAATAATCGATACATCCATTTGATTAAGGAGGAGGCTGTGACGAAGAGAGCTGCACAGGGCGGCTCCACCCCCCCTCGCCTTCCATCCGGGGTAACCTTCCCCTTTCCAGATGTGTCTGCTGTGGCCGCTAGGTGCTCCGCATCATCACCCTCCCACCTCCACTGCTGCCTCTACCCTGGAGTCGGTACAGGAGGGCGTGGGCATGCGTGGGGCCTTTGGGGCGCTTTCTTCTTCGCCCACTCCAGTCTGGCAGTCTTGCCGCCGCTGGTGTTAGAGGCCTAGACTGGGGCAGCGTAGAGCATCCTGGGTGTTCTGTGGAGTCCAGGGATGAGGGTATCTTTTCTGGAGGTGGGAGGCCGCCTCGGCTGACTGACGCCTCACCTTGTTAAGAATCTCTGCCTCCCGCAGTAGAACGAGCTCCCTGGTCTTTTTCTGAAAATGAACCGATTTCTGGAAACATTAAAGCCGGCGCCCTCCCCAGCTGGGTCATTAAAAGGCCCTCATTAGAAGCCGAGAGCGGCAGTTCCTTCGGCGCTAGCATTGGAGGCAGTGCGGCTGGTGTCCGCCCAGATTACCAACTCAAATATTCCTTTTACGTTCTGCACTGAAAAAAGACTTCATTTGGGCTCTATTTATTTTGAGCGCCTTCTGCAAAGACTTCTGGGATTTGACATTTGCCAGCTTCAAGCACAAAACTAAAGCAATCAGAACCAACTGTGTTCCAGTCTAAGCTGGTTGAGATAGACGAGGTGGGTGAATTGAATTATATCACCTGAGACACACACATGTTCACACACACACACAGAGACATACCCCCCCCCACACACACACAGAGACACAGACACACACAAACGCGCGCGTGAAAGCAGCCATTAGTGTTTATATAATAGTTGCAGAAAGGTGTTCAGTGAAAGTGATTGATTTGTTGAGTCTACAAAACAAAGCAGTGATCGGTGCCAGCTGGGCAGGGCCTTGTCTCTTTCTGCATGTAGCCCACCCAGTACCTGGCACCCACGGCAGGAGGACGGGGCTTTCTCAGTTCGCACCCGGAGGGCCGCACAGGCAGCACTGATGAGCAGTGACGCTTTCCTGCCCCAACCCCTGCTCAGTGGCGGCTGGTGGAATTTGAAACTGGTGGGGCATAAGCAGAACGATTGAACGTATGCGAGCGTAGCGAGCGAGCTGGACGGCAATAAGGGGGGTTCGGGGGGGTTCTCCCCCCGTGAAGAATTTTTTTTAAAATTGGCATCTTTTTGGGGCGATTTTCAGCACTATTTCTGTGATAAATGGACTAAAAATTCAGTTCTTCTAGGCATTCATAAAAGAAAACTCATACATTATTTCAGAGAATTTCTGGGTTGCCAAGCAAGTCTGACTTCTGAAGAGGGCTAGTGTACTAAGCAAGACTGCTTTGGCTCTACCTTTTCCAATAGAAAACACTAGTTAGCGATGTGAACAAGTTCAATTGAAAAATCTGGGGTCTAGGGAGAGTCCCTCTCCTGAGAAAGAAATTAAAAAAGATTGGCAAATGGCGCATTTTAAAGCAAATGAATGCAGCGAGAAAGCAAGGCTTATTAAGCAGTGGGAAGGTATAGTCTTGAAATATTAAACACATTAAAAACTGCCCTGTATCTTCTTGCATTCATTTGTTCAACAGTTACTGTAATATGTAAATTGTTCTGCATGACAACTTTAGCCCTTTAAAATGTATGCTTGCCCAGTGTCTTGCACTGCATGCAGCATTAACTTTGGAAAAATATGCTCTAACCAGACTTCAGGAAGCACCCAGAGCTTCTGGCTGTAACCAGTCATATAGAAATATGTGCAGACAGGTCTTTAAGTGAGATGAAAAAATGGGTGCTCCCTATAAAGGAACATGCCAAATACATTTCTGTGATTCCCATAGTGTGCCATCAGACCGGTATTTTGGTTTCTCTCTGAGATGTAATTTTATCCAGATAAATGGCACAGCAACTGACATACGCCTAAAGCCTGTCAGTATGATTGGCTTTGTCACTGGGTGTTAGCTGTTTAAGATAAATGCGTAACAACAATGATTTCTTATAAATAATTAACATCGAAAATGTTTACATTCTGAAATAGTGAGTCTGAATTAAATAGCATTGAGGCCTGTGGAAGGAGTTTTGGCCTTCAATTATGTGTGCTTTATGTTAGATATGTAGCCTCTTTTTCTCTGCATATCTTGTCCATCTATACATCTTCAGCCCCCTCTCTTTCCTCTTCAGCATCCTCTTTTCACTCTTCCCTGAATGCCCTTCCTCACATCTGTCACTTCACCGCCCCCAACATGCACTGCACTCCCTCAAATATAAGCATAAATCAAGTCCTCCCCTAAAATCAGTGGAATCACAATGTTAGTCTGAGAAACTGTTTTCATGTCTCTCGCCTGGGGAATGAAGGCAAGCATGAACTAGGCCGTCACAAATATGTTCAATAAATAGGCTGCGTAATTCCTGAGAGGAGGTGAAGGGGAAGAAGCGATAGTGTTGAGTGATCAGACATTCGGGGCTTTGAAGCTCTCCCCGGGCTGTGATTGTAATAAACCAGAGTACATGGAAGGGATGTCTGGCTCATGCGCATTTTGACAGAGACATGTAAATAGAAAAGCTGCAATAATGGAGTGAAAATGAAAACATTTTAAAACTATATTTTAGAAAAGCCGCAAAACGTTTCAACACAATTCACTCTTTTCTTTTCTTTGTACATGCTGCTAATATTCAGAATATGCATCCTTTTTCATGTATTTATCTATTTCTTCTCACTTACATTGAGTCTCAGCTAAATTGTGAATATCACAAGCTGAACGGCATTCCGCCCAAAACAGGGGAGACAGCTTCAGTGCCACGACAGGACAGACATCCAAGGCACTGCAGGACAGACAGCCTCAGCACTACAGGAAGTGCACACTCAATACTACACAATACAGGCTCGCAGCACTACACAATACAAAGCCGCAGCACTACTGGAAGGATAGTCTCACCCTCTGCGTTTTCCTTTTTGGGACCCGCAGTGCTCTGCTGTTACCCCTCCACCCTTCCCCACAGCCTTACCTTCTATTACACACAGCTCTGCCAGGGCACCTCAACCCTGCTCTCCGTCACACTCTCTTACTCCAATATTAGAACATCATATTTCAGCTCTGATAGTGCACCTCACTCCTGACCTTTCAGCCCCTTTCCTATTCCAATAGGCAGCTCTGATTTTGCACCTCAACCCTGCCATATATATACTTTCCCAGTATTTAGGGCCCACAAACAGCTGACAATATACCTCAAACCCGCCCTGCAGCTTCCTATTACAACTCTGCCAATGTCCCTCAACCCTGCTCTGCAGCCTGCCTTCTTATTCCGCTGCTGTTAACCCAACACAGCATGGCCAGTGCACCCTCACGCCGACATGTAGTAATTACTATCCTTACACGTGGCGAAATGCACACCTGTAAGAAATCGGCACAGGGTTAACGAATCGTGCAGAGTGTGCGCCATACATGGTAACAATGCCCAATAAGGTTCACGAAAGACGCAGTGAATATATTCTCCAGCAGACAGTAATGCCGTTTTCTTTTCCTATGCTGCGAAATCAAACATTCTGTTCGTTGCACAGGGTGTGAAGTGAAGCTGGTTATGCATGCAGCAGCTGGTAGGGGAGGGTCATAGAACATAATGATTGTCCGCCTGCGACAAATAGTTACTTTATTGCAAATATGATTTTAAGCTGAGATTTCCTTGTAAATAAAAGCGGATCAAATGGCAGCGCGCTGTTCTGGGAAATAATGAAAATCGGATTTAGCAAACGAGTTCTATTTAAGCTCCAGGCATGTGAAGCGTGAGGGGAGGCAGAGGCATCTTACGCACGGATATCCATGCAGCCAGCCGCGGTCCGTGCAGGTAACAGCGGTAGGGCTGTTTATTCAATTTTCCCTCAGCATCCTCCCTCGAAATCCCCCTTACCTGGCCCCACCGCTGTTACCTGCACGGACCACGGCTGCATGCAGCACACAGAAAACAGTGATAACGCATAGAAAGACACGGGAATCTAAATACACGACATGATTGTTCCCCGCCTCCATTCAACCTGGAGTCCTTCTTACGTGCACACCAGGCAACATGGCAGTTCATAAGGTGACGCAGCGTAACGTATCGTACATTAACACAACACACCATCTCCTCTTCTATAAAATCGTACGTTCACCCATTTCTAGTATCATGTATCAGTGAAACATAGATCGGTCCTCACCAAATGGGCTCACCCATATCAGAATATGTTTATATCAATGCACACACGCCACCCCCCACACAAAGTTTACAGGCACCCGCTTTAGTGCATTTTATGTTAATGCACTCAAACATAAAAACAGACAGATCAGTATAGGTTAAGAGTGCGTGCAGATGCAGTTGTCACATTCACGAATAGCCCCAGCCCCCTCTCTGCAGCTGTACAAACTCACTTCGCCCTAAACTAAGGATCATGTCTCCATTTACACACTTATTCACGCAGCTTCGGTTGTGTGCACCGCTATAAAGCACATTGCACAAACAGTCTTTATCGGCTTACAGCCTAATGTGCTTTTTCCATAGGATTTTTCAATAAATACACACATGGCTTAAGTCAGTGCTTAAAATACAAAAGTTAAAAATACTCAATAGATGGGCAAACATTAAAAAAATGAGAACATCGATGGTTGAATTGTACTCCATCCATGCGGTATTGCACAACTGACCCCTTTTTAATCACTGTCACAAATAAGACATGCGCACTAATCCCGGTTTTTTCTATTGAGCTCATTTTGTGATCCTGAGCAAACCGCGCGGTACCCCTACACTTAAATCCCCTAATCTGCAAAATCTGGCCGTATAAACTGGTTAAAGACCGACAGTAAGTGCTCACCAAAAATGGATATTTACATTGGTATCCAAGTGTCACCTATAGAACTGGCTGAGGCGTGGCATTAAAGGCTCCACCTGCCATGCTCCTGACCCGGCCCTAGATCTTCGGGCCTTTCAGGGAAGCAGTCTGACGAGCTCAGTTTACAAATTACAAGCTTAAAGCAAAACCAAACTTTTGCTAAAGGTACACCCGCCCCGCGCAGGCTCTTTACATTATCACGGATAAAAACAAATGCATTACACTGTAAAAGAATATATAAATGCATGTACAGTACACTTAACACGCGTGGATTTATATAAATATGTTGTCCCTAGTCTCAAAACGAAAGCGGTTTCATTAGTGTTTTACTGGCGAACCAACACTCGGGAATGACAAGTTAAAGTAATTTCAGTCGATCTATCTATCTAGTATTTTACATAACGCACGCAGCCTCATTGCTATCTCAACATATGTCTAGATATGCATTGATCCCATCTATCATATCTGTTCCAGGGCGCCTGTTCCTTGCACCTACCCCTACATTTATCTGTAGATGGCGTGCTAATGTTCCTGGCACCCCTTTCACCTATGGAAAAATGTGTTTGCTTGCAGTGCCATTGGCTAGCACCTGTGCATCAATGGATGCATGACTATGCCCGCATCTATGTATGCATGTCTATGCCCGTACACGTGTCACGTATGCTTGCGGTGCTTCTGCGCACAGCAGCACCACATGGTTGGCATGTGTGCATGCAGTGCCCCTGCCACCTACCAAATGTAATCATAGGGGTCATGTATGCATGTAGCGCCTCCAAAACCACTAGCTATGGCCAATACGTATAAATGCATGCGGTGCTCCTGTCCCGGCCCAGACTACCTGACATGTATATACATGACACGTATATGCATGCAATGCCCTTGCTCCCGGACTCTTTATGCACACATGCCATACATGAAGAAGGGTGTTCCTTCTTCATGTATGGCATGTGTCCATAAACAGTCCCGGAGCCAGCCACCCCTCTAAAGGAGACATGCTTTGCTCCTGCTCCCAGAGTCCCCCTTAACGAGGCATGCATGCAAGAAGTGCCATTGAAGCTCACCTTCTTCCAGCACGATGCAGAGCACCATGGCGATGGAGAGAACGCAGGCCGGTCTGTGTGCCATGTCCTGTGGCTCGGGTAATCCTGGGAGAGGGTCGTTCAGGTAACTTTGCAAATGCCCCCCAATACTTGAAAGGAGAGACTCATAAGGGAGGAACGAAGACAGTGCATGAAGAATCAGCCTGTCTCTAAAGGGCGAAAATGCTCTGGTTTCTATAATGAGTAGTCCAAGAATTCCACGGACGTTATTAACGGTCATAAAACATCTGGACGTTCTGATTACTGGTTTGAAAAGTATTGTGGTCCGTTAAACTCGGTGCAGGGACTGTATTCGTATAGACTAAGAATTTATTGCAAAAACTGCACGTAGGATGCTCGAGTCTCGCACTTTGTATGAAGCTCGTCATAGAACAGTCTTCAGCTCTGCCAGTTTCAGTGGGGCACCGTTATAACGCTAATTTTGATCGTGCGTATCTAAGAGTCCTCGCTTTTCGCTTTAATCTTACATTTTGATTTCGCATCCTTAGTCTTAGTCACTGTTTAGGTCATTGGATCCTGAAATCCAAGGGGTATTTGTAAAAAAAAAAAAAACTCGGGCTCTTGATAAATGATAGAAGTTATGTGTCCGCATGCGATTCCGCGTATGAAGTCTCTTTTGTGTATGCTGGTGACGCTTGCGCTCCTGATACATCTCACATTTTTTGTGAGAGGGGGTCTTGAAATCAAGATGTTCCTATGGTACTGGTTCTGTGTGTGCAAGGGAAATGTGCACTGGTAATGAACTGGTGTTGTTTGTGCATACTTGACCACTCGCCCACTTTTTCGTGTTCATTCGTGCCGATCAGTCGCGGCTCGCAGTACTCGCGGGGGGGTGACATGGGTCGCGGGGGGCCGGTGGGGGCGACCGAGGGAAAATAAATAAAAAGGTACAAAACTTACCTGACCGCCTCTGCTCCTGGTCCGCGTTGGCGCCTCTTCAGGAACAGCACTGGAGTGGAAACCCTCAGCCAATCCTGGCGCTGCTGCAGCGCCAGGATTGTCTTAGGGCACGGTTATTCTTCGCTCGCCGCCTGCCCATTAGGAGACCGAGGGGCTCCTAATGGGCATGCGCAAGTCAGCGCAAACACAAGTGCGCATGACTGGGCACGGGCAAAAAATGTGCTCACCTTCCCCACTCATGCGCACTTGTGCTGCTGACTGTCTGTCCCTGGCTGGTCTGACAATCATGTCAGTCAACATGACGCCGGACCGCCCACCCCTTCAGACTCTGAAGGGGGTGGGCGGTCCGACCTCATGCTGACTGACATGATTGACTGTCAGTTCTCCCTCGGCGTCTCTGAACTAGTCAGAGACGCCGAGGGAGCTGCGGGCGGGGGGGCAACGCCCCAACGCCCCCAATGGACGCACCGCCACTGCCCCTGCTGCTAGTCAGTGACCGACAGCCGCTGAAAGGCTGGGGTCTGCTGCTGACACCTGTAACTCGGCACTGCCTGCCTCACCCTTCGAGGCCAGCAGGGGGCAACCATCCTGCACAAACCAGGTGTCACCGGCTTCGGGCGCAGCAGCAATTACTAGGGAGATTTGGAATATCTCGTCGAATCCCACTCAAAGGTGAAGTACAAACCAGAGCCCTCGGATGCAGCCACAGGGTTCGGAACCAGCCCAAGTTGGGCCGCTGAGGGTCTTAGTTTAGGGGCTGTTATGTCTTTGAGACGAGCCGTCTGCCCATGGACACCAAGCCCGTGGCACGTGAGGCGCATACCCTCTGGTCCCACCAGGGGTCAATGATGGAGGTTCTACCCTAGAGTATTATACCCTAGGAGTTAGAGGTACTCTCGGAGCTCACCCTCCCCAAAACAGCCTGCCACCACAGAAAGAGAGGAGCAGAAGGCAGTGTTAAGGTTCATGTAGTTCATGCACAGTTAGTATATTGACCTAGAGAGAAGGAAGTCTCGCTCCATTTCCTGCCCCCTACAATTGTATTTTTACAACAATGTTTTCAAGTGTTTTTTTCTTACCACTTAATACGGGAAACAGTCAAATAAAAAGGTAAACTGGGGAGTTTCCAGAAACATTTGTAAGCATTGGAAGCCTTCTTCCTTTCCCCACGGGAGCCGGGTAGCTACAAGACCAAACTTTTGCTTTTTCCGTTGTAAAAATGTCATCATTGTGGAACACAGTGAAGTAAGATTGGCATGCCCCCTCTAACAGCTGTACTACAGGGGCATCTGTCTGGCCTCCTGATTACATGGTGACACCCAGTCTGAGATCCCCGTGAATCCCCTCGTTGCACTGCTATATAAACTTGTGTTTAGCAGGGCCAAAGCTAAACCCTCTTCCTCCTGTCCACCACAGTCCGGTCAAGCATCCTTGGTAAGTTTTCGGGGTCTGCCCAACCATTAGTTGCTTTTTGTTCACAGAATCCAAAACAACTCCCCTGCAAAGTCTTGCAGTGTTAAATAAAGTAGGCTTGGAAATCATACACTACAGGCTCTGATGTTGTGGCTTTTGGGCGCCTTGGTTCGGGGGATTACCAGTGATCTTTACTTAGATACAGTAGAACCAGGAAATAGGTGGAATAATATCCTTGAACATCCCTTTCCACCATTGGGACAGGGCAGGCATCAACCTATAGAGCATTGTCCAGTTTGCAGAAATCACTGCAAACCCCAATTGGTCCATCAAGTTTTGGTGCTGATACAGAGGGAGAGAGCCTTGAAGCTTGTCTCTCAAATATTTCCTGCTGCTTGTGCGAGCCCTACTCAAGGTTTTGTACACATCACACATTCAACAGATCTTAGCCACACCTTGCAGCTTTCTGAATGCAAGGCTCTATTTGGGATGACCAGAGGGCAGCCACATGGTCTACTGTGCTATTTTTGTCCTCAACTATTGTACCGTTACTACTTGTCAAAGGAAAAAAGCATTAGAGTGACATAGTATTTTTGTTCACTGGCTGTTATGAGATGGACTCAGCCATTCCAGGTGCATCCACTTGTCAGTAAACCCCCTGATCTCCCTGCAGCTCACACATGTCCTCGCAGTCCATCTCCTCAGCTACCGCCCCATGCTAAGCTGGTAATTTTCCAGCCCTTCTCTGCCTCCGAGGGCCACCTTTCACCTGATACAGCTTGAAAATCAATTACGGTTATTTCCTTTTGCATTGACGAGCCATCTCTTTCACAAAGCAGGTTTGATAACAGCTGCCCTGTTATCTGGACACAGATGTGTCTGTCAATAGGAGCAGGCCCAGCTTACTGCATCCTCTGGCTGCTCGCCAGAATTAGTTCACTCTGCTCACACCAGCCCCACAAACCTGCCCTGGGGGAGGCTGTGGATTGCCTGTGGATGAGGGCTGTTTAATTCTCCACAGAGTGTATTTTTTGTTATTTACGAGAAGAGGCCTGCAGAACGGGTGGTGGTCACGGTGTCTAAAGTCTGCAGTGTGTTGTATTCATAATTGCAAATAAATTCTTCACTAGAGGATGAGGACAGCTGCAAGGCAGCCGCATGGTCGTCTGTAGGGACATTTCTAAATATTACTCTAATGGTGCCATTTACGGCAGCTACTCGTTAGGTCTCACCTGCACTGCACCGGTTTGTTCACAAATAAATGTATTTTAGACCGGAAGGGGCTCGTGGGCGAGGGAGCAACATATATCATACCGGTTGGGGATAAAGGTGTACGGCTCGGCCCTGCCTCTGATGTGCATTGAAAGGTATCCCAGGGCGTCACCCCCTCAGAGCAGCCCCCTGACCGACAGAGTGGACACAGCTCTCCCTTCCTCTTCTCTGGCGTTGATCAGACAGCTTCTTTTCCACAAACGAGATCTGAAGGCGGGTGTCTGTTCTCTGGCCGCAGCCTGATTGGCAGGAAGCGGACAGGCAGCCTTGATGTTTGTTCTGTGAGATCTCTTTGACATTAGAGCTCGTTCTCACCTCAGCCCCACTGAGCAGCACTGCCGAGTTAAGCTTGTGGGCAGCAGATGTCTGTTCTCTCTACAGAGGGCCTTATTGCAAGGTTTAATAGTGTGAATAGGCCTGTAGCATCCTTCCAGGCAGCAGTGTTTATTGAACCTCTCTGCCAAACTAAAAAAAATGTTTTTTGGTCTACGTCTGTCCACCAGGGTGGAACTACCGAACTAAATAAGGAGACGGAGACCGCTGTAACAAGTCTTTAAAGCAAGTCTTTAGAGGGAAACACAATTGGTTAACATACAATAATATAGGTAAACATTGTTTACAATGAAGTCGATTCAACGCATGCCATTACAACGCGGTCATTACAACGACCGCGTTGTTACATCGCAAACCATTACAACGCAAGTCGTTACAACGACTAGCTGTAAGGGGCAGAAGGTGTTGGATTTTAAATCCAACACCTTCCCTACTGTTGCACAGACTGGAGTTGGAATAGTAAATTATACTATTCCAACATCCAGCGCCCCCCCAGAGCAAGTCGTTGTAATGAACGCGTTGTAATGGCATGCGTTGTAAACGTGTGTGTTGTAACGTGTCCTAGTCAATAATATAAAGATAAAAATTACTAAACTGAAGACTTTCTCTGTAACAGCTTCGTTTCGAGGAAAGATTAAAAAACAGTAAGTGCTCATCCCAAGTTCCTCCTTTTCTGCATTCTGGGCAGGGCCGGACTGGGAACCCAAAGCAGCCCTGGCAACTCTGTCGGACCAGCCCCAGAGGGGAAAGGTGAGGGGGGCTGTTGCAAGTGTCAAGCACTTTTGTTACTGGGGGCTGACATTGCAGCTCCACTGCAAAACCGTCCCCCAGTAACAAAACCGCCCCCCACAACTGCAAAATCAGCCCCCACCCTCCCTGGGAAACACCGGATGCCTGGGACGGCCAGGCCGGCCCTCATTCTGGGATATAGTGGCCATCTTGGGGGTAACTGTTTAGACTTTGCTAGGTCAGGTGATATGTTTCTGTGGAGCAGAGGGACTGCTCATTTTGTAAGGACTGGGACATGAAGATGGACGAGGAGATAATGCCAGTAAAAGAGGGTGAGATATTGGTGGAGGCCCAGGCTTCCTCAAACCGTTCGGGGTCACCTCTCTGCAGTACCAGTGAAGGCCCAGGGTGGTCAGACTTGTGGTCTTTGTTCTTGTGTGCTTACACTCACCGTATGTGTTAAATGTGATCCGAGCAGTAGGTTTATGTCGGAATGTCGTAAGCATAGATCATGTCCCACCGCAAAGGTGAGGGAGGAACTCTGGTGAGAGTGACTTAGAGATTCTACAATTGCAAGGCCTTGATTCGATGCTGGGGATTCAATTCGGATCCCTCAACGAGCAAATCTTGCTACGAGGATCAGGATTGGGAGCTGTGAGATAACTGCCGTGCCACAACTGTTTTCTCATGCCATATTTTATCAGGCCACACTTGCTAAATTTATTTGGGAAAAAGGCCTGGAAAAAGAGGAAACATGCACAATTAGAGCTTTAAATAACAATTCCTGATGTTATGTCTCATCCTCAAGTGGAAAACATGGAAAAGGAGGTATTTACCGCACCTAGTAAATATCTTACCTGTGGTAATCCTATTTACATGGTGAGGCGAATGTCTTAACCTCTTCTGGCCCACTTGTATTCAGACTTCCAAAACCTGTTTATCATCGTTGGATGTTTTGTGGATTCACATGCTTTGAACTTCTCCCAAAATCGGTGAAAGGTTGTTTCACCACATTTATAGTGTAAACTTTTTAGCCTTTATACATCATTAAATGTATGTTTTTGGGATGCATGATGTCAGAGCGTGTTATCAATTTTGGCTTGCTGCACCATCTCTTGTTAATCTTCATTTTTGAAACTGCAGAATCCTTGACCAATAGAGTGCAATCACATAAAGCTGCCTTTTTGAGAAACGAGCCCTGGTTTTCCAGGCACTTTGCTACTTTAATAGATGCACCAGTAACTAGATTTACATTTGGGAATATAAGACATAAAGTGTAATTTACAGTTATGAGTCACACATAACGCTAAACACGGCCCTTAGTGATGAATTCAGCGAGATGAGAAGGAGCAAAGGGGGCGGTGGCAAGAACCATCCTCTCATACAACCCAAAGCAGCACAATGCACAATGAAAGAGAATTCTGTGGTACCTGGAGGTAGTGTCCGACAGATGGCTGATTCAAGATGTGGACAGTGGTCCACGGCGCTGAAGAACGGCCATGTCTTTCTTTAGCTGTTTTGTGAATCGGGAAAGGTGAAGGCTTCTTCGGGGCGGTTGTATTGGAGGATCACAGAAGGTTGCTGCTCACACTACAAATGTTCTTGTTTCAAGGGACGAGCATGAACAGAGGCGGGGTGACCAGATCCACGGTGGAAGAGTTATGTGGTCACGGGTTCTTGTCCGGGAATTTGGATTGGAATTGGTTTGAAGCGCCTTCCAGTAGTATTACATTGTGGTGGTTTGCTGGTAAGCCGAGGCACTAAAGATATGTGTGATGCTGGCGAGGTATCCTCTGTTGCATCAGTATCTTTACACAGAAGATTATAGCGCATGGAGTTTCCTCGGAAGGGTGGAGTTAATAGTCCGCAACAAGGAGCTGTAACAACACAGTTTGGTGGGGTAAGTGTTGGTGTACAGAAAAGGTGTTTTAGGTTGTAAAGGGGGCGCCCCACTATGGATTTTCTTTTACTTTTGCAGCCAAAAGGTGCAGTTTTCTTTGCTTCTTTTGACTGCTTTGAGGTAAATTGTGTGTTTATGTCAACTGTGGAACTTACACTGTCAACATCAGCCGAGCCTGTGTGTGGGAATCCTGCAGGACACTGGGATGCTTTTAACTCGATTTGTTATTGTTTAAAATGGGGATGGACCCCCTGAAATTTACATTTTTGGAGAATCTAGAGACTGAGTTTTGTTGAGTATGTCTTTTAAAGAAGCAAGCAGCAGGCTTGAGTCCCACCGTCTCCTCACTGATGCCCTCATCGCCATCCTTGTATTTCAAAGTGCCCCACTTCCCCCACAGGCACTTGCTGCTTGATCCAAAAGAGAGCCATACCCCCTGAGTCCTGTGAGTCCCTCCTCTTCTGGGGTGATGGCTAGAAAGGTGGCTCCACCCCATCTAATCACGTGCCTCACAGTTTTTGGAATCCAGGCCTTGGACCAGCTAGGGCTGGCTATTGTCATAGTTGAACAGGACACAGGACTCTCCGGTAACGTCAGCTCGTGCAGGGCTCAAGCTGTAGCGCCGTGCTCCTTGTACAAACCTCAGCAGGGCTTCAGACACTCACTCTGGATATGGGGAAAGAGCTCTGCCTTTTGCTACCTCTGACAGCCTGGGTGTCTACTGCAGACTCCGTTTTGGAGGTGTTTTCGTGTACAGATGCTGAGTTATAGGTTGAGAAGGTTAGGCCGCAGCATCGCGGGCTAGATAAAGGGTGGCTTTCTCCATCTAGGCCGCCCAGCGCTGCTTGACTAGGAAAAGGTTATGACCCTCCCTGGACTTCCCTTGTTTCTAGTGCCATGACTGAGACCTAGCACTTTCCGCATGTGTCACTGTTCCTGATTTTATTTGAGGACTCTAGGCTCCCCTCTACGGGCTGAGTGGACCTCTCCTATGACATTCAGGGACGTTTTGGGGAATGAGCCACCTGGAGTAATTAGGGGCTCAATATCCGGAGATCTTTTCTCTCTGGGGGTTCTTTCTTGAGCGCCATGTCCATGCTGGGGATCCCCCATGACCTTGTCAGCCCCAGAACACCCCTTTGATCTATTAATGAAGCCCCCTTCAAGTCTCCTCTGACACCTTGAGGGCTGAGGCCTCTGATCTAGGAATGTCCTTCCTGCTCTCATAGTCAAGAAGAGATAAAACACCCTGCTGCAGCATGCCCCCTAGACCCGCGAGAGAAGCGTCGGTCAATTACAAGATGTACCAGGACTCTTGGGTGTCCGGAGAGCCTGCTCTTCTTGTCAGTTATTCTGGGGTATTTCACCAGTGTAATAAGGCTTGTGTTGCAAGACTAAGCAGTTAACCAGTTAATCCGATAGCAACCAGGCCGTATTCTACCAGGCGATGTCCAAGGAAGGGCCAGTTAGGAGATGGCCACCAGAGGTCTTGGAGAATGTTCAGCTCCTGGTGGAGATTTGTAGGGCAGCCACTTGGAGGGCGACTTCCACATTGGCGACGAGGATGCGTTCCTCGATTCTCCCGGAGACGGTTCTCCAGAGAGGTTCTTTGTCAATTTTAGAAATAGACGTGGCTACATCTGACCCCACCCCCGCCCCCCATTCCACCCATTGCTCTGAGAGTCCCCTCATAGCAGAGGGCACTTCTCTCGCAGCTGCTTTGTGCTGCTGAAGTTGCTGCTCCCCCCATGTTGTGATTCACAGTCATCACCTCGGAGAACCTCGCAAAATAAAAAACAGAAGTGGCAAGGTAGGCATCTCCCAACTTTGCACAGCCCAGATCTGAAGACAGAGGCCAGCCCTCACCAGATCCAGCCCCTTGTTTTGCCCAAATGGGCTTCTGGGCACTGGTGCGTTGGCTTATGTTCACTTGCACAAACGCCGTTCACGACACCCCAGACATAGCAAAGCTGACAAGTGCCTCTGGATCCGTGTTTGTGTCAACGCATGTCTGCAGTGTGGACAGGCGGTCCCTGAGAGAAAGCGCTTTAGAACACACTACAAGAAGGCGTGCTCCGACAAAGGACCGTCTAATGAAGCCCCCTCTGATGGAATACTCACCCTCTGAATAGTTATAACCTCATTACTGGCAGCAGCGCCCTTCCGCGCCCTCGAAGCACCACTTACAGAGAAGTTAATGACATTCATTGACGAGATGGAGAGGGGCACCGGGTGTGAAGGGGGGCAGGTCTCAGGGGACACGTGCCCTGGGAGTGCTGGGGACCCGTGCCCTGGGAGTGCTGAGGCACCGGCCCAGGGAGTGCTGGGGGTTGGTGCATTGGGAGTGCTGGGGGCACGCGCCCTGAAAGTGCTGGGGTCCCGTGCCCTGGGAGTGCTGGGGCCACGTGCCCTGGTAGTGATCCAGTGCTATCAATAACATTTCTTCTCCTATATGCTTTTTGGACGTCCAGGTACAAATATCCCTCTCAAACACAACTATATCCATATGACGGTGGGGCCCATAACACCGCATATACATTCACTCTCTCATATATTCCCTGGATTTCATCCGTTCTTACCTAGGAGAAGAACAGTCAATGATTTGCTGGAAGGAGACGGGATACCTTTTAAAACGACATAATACTTCTCAAGCTCTAAGGTATTCCGCTCATTGTTCGATGGACCAACTAGTAGGAATCAGTTGATGGTGATTAAGACCAGCTCAATCACAATAAACCTTTTAAACATTTACATTTATCATTGAGCTAAAGAACCACTGACTCTTTGTTTTAAAGATAATAAAGTTTATATAATTTTTAGAAGCATAAATAAGTTTCAGATTTATTATTCAGATTATTACATTTAGCATTATTATAAGAATAAATTGAAATTGCAATGCATACCTATTAGATGGAAAAATAAAGTTCGTCACAGCAATGAATTCAGATCACAGCATAGAACTCCCGAAAACTATCTATCTGTCCTGGAAAAACAGGCCTTCTCGTTCCTTTCCCCTTTAGTATCTTAAGAATAAAAGGTCTAATAGTATTAAGTGGAAAATCTATCAAAAGCAAAAAGGTTCTCCAACAGCAGCGTCTCGTGCTCAATCAAAAATATAAAACAGCAGCAGCAGCATCAGTTCATCAGCATCAAAAATTGGTAATAGTAATTCAAGTTCAACCCCCGCCCCCAAGAGTAGGTCTTCTTATACCCTAATACTAGCTTACTAAGCGAAAATGTTACATCTTTATGGGCGAGATTCTCTCTAATTGGTCCATTTGGGGTCAGTATACATCTCATTATGAATATCCTTGTTCCAACCAGTTCTTTGTGGAAAGTTCATACTTCTGTCATTTCTCACGGGTTCATGACATTACCCATCCGTTCATAGGTTTCAATCTGTATCCTTTTCTGATACTTTTAAGTTGAACAGTTCATTGTTCATTCACTTATTCACTGCGACTTCTCACGCTTTTCGCTATGTCCTTCTTTGGCACACGTTAGTATGATAAGGTCATCACAGCCTTGACCACGCTTCCATCCTAGGCTTTGGAACGGTCACATGATCCCTCTTGTTCACAGACTTTCTTTATTTCAACACCCCTCTCGCGCCTGCGTATTCTAGCTCATGGCAGCCATTTTATATCGCGGCTCAACAGGCCTAAGCGCACTATTATAAAGATAAACAAAACATAGTTAAGAATAAAGAATATAAACCTTTTCGTTTCCCTCCCGTCATTCTACGTACCCCAATTAGGTATTACCTAGCAAAAGCGACATATAAAGCCATCCCTTACTTACCAACGCTTTATTTTGCCACTACACAGTTTATTTCCAAGCACAAATCATGCATTTATTATTCTAATTAGTACGCAAATATTAGGCTTATGTTATCCACGTTAACAATTGTAAGTAAATTAGTTTGCACATATATAGCGTGTTACCTTTACCCCTTTACATGTAACATACATGGTTGGTTATTTACTAAGACGAACATGTGTGTTATTTATTCAACGTAAATATTAGGAGGTTAAAATTTTATCGTTTACCCTGCTCCATCAGGAGTGCTGGGGATCTGCCTTGGATTGGTGGGGGCACCTGCCCTGGGAGTGCTGGGGCCCCGTGCCCTGGGAGGGCTGGGCCCCGTACCCTGGGAGTGCTTGGAATCTGCCTCGGATTGGTGGGGGCACCTGCCCTGTGAGTGCTGGGGGGCCGTGCCCTGGGAGTGCTGGGTCACCTGCCCTGGGTGTGCTGGGGGCACGTTCACTTGGGGTGTTGGGTGAACCTGCCCTGGGAGTGCTGGGGGCCCGTGCCCTGGGAGTGCTGGGGCCCCGTACCCTGGGAGTGCTGGGGATCTGCCTCGGATTGGTGGGGGCACCTGCCCTGGGAGTGCTGGGGTCCCGTACCCTGGGAGTGCTGGGGATCTGCCTCGGATTGGTGGGGGCACCTGCCCTGGGAGTGCTGGGGCCCCATACCCTGGGAGTGCTGGGGATCTGCCTCGGATTGGTGGGGGCTCCTGCCCTGGGAGTGCTGGGGCCCCGAACCCTGTGAGTGCTGGGGATCTGCCTCGGATTGGTGGGGGCACCTGCCCTGGGAGAGCTGGGGATCTACCTTGGAGTGGGACACGTGCCCTGTGAGTGCTGGGTTTTTTGAGAAGACAAGGGTACCCCAATATGTGAACCTGGGGTGGCGAGATATTTAGGAAACAGTGGTTCAGGTGTGGCCTAAATGGTCCAAAGCGAGAAAGTGACCCAACAGGGAACACTTGGTACTAAGATTTAGAAATTAATTCATGAGGGAGCACAGGAAAGATCAAAAGAAAGGTCATGTAGGTCAGATAAATGATAAACATTTATTTTACAATTTTTTGTATAGTATTCAGGTGCTCACATATATTTAAGGGAAAGGAAGCGTGACATGCAGGGTGATAGTGAGGTTTAAAAGGCATCGCATTGACAACAGTATAATGAGCTCCACAGTTATTTTACAAAGAGTAATAGGAGTTCATGTTGTATGGTGGTCGACGGCGTTTCGAACCCAATAATTGGGGTTCATCTTCAGGACAAGGGTGAGCAAGCTGAATCTAAATAGGAGGTAGTGAAATGGGAAATATAATTAATCTAAAGACCCTCTGTGTATGCAAACAATCAATTTAATGCATTAAATGGGGCTCCCTATTATGCAACTAATCAGCACAAAACTTGCATTTGGTTGAGGCAGCAAGGTAAAGCAGAATTAATGTTAAATAAAATTAAATGCCTTTATCAGTTAAGAATAGCGCGCTATGATACATAATGGCTCCCTGTACGACAGAATAGGTGCTATGAGGCATTAAGTTGGTCAAGGAGGTAAGAGTAGAAATTTACTGCAGCTGTTTTTTATCATGGTCGCTAGCCCATTATTAACTAAAGGCACCATGGAAAAGGGAGGCTGGTGCATTGATAGCAAGGCGCTTGATGCTAAGGAAAAGGTTTTGGACTTACTAAAGGAAAGGAAAATCATCCTAAGTGCTCCTTTGATTCCTTGCTCCAGCCCCCACGCTTACTGTCAAGTGCAAGACCCCTTTAAATTAATTTTCTCTTTTTTCTTCAGGCAAACACGAGTCCCGGGCAAACATTCCCACTCAGTTCCTTGGCGCTATAATTCACGCCCGCAGCCAATTTTAAAAGTATGTTCAATCCTGTAACCTTTTGTTAAACACTAAGCTGTTACTTTAATAGATTCGAGCTTGTGCTCTATTTTAATTATTGTCTCGTTCTCACTGACTAGATCAGTACCAGCCGCCCACATCATTAACAGACGAATGGGCCTAGGATGATTTTCCTTTCCTTTAGTAAGTCCAAAACCTTTTCCTTAGCATCAAGCGCCTTGCTATCAATGCACCAGCCTCCCTTTTCCATGGTGCCTTTAGTTAATAATGGGCTAGCGACCATGATAAAAAACAGCTGCAGTAAATTTCTACTCTTACCTCCTTGACCAACTTAATGCCTCATAGCACCTATTCTGTCGTACAGGGAGCCATTATGTATCATAGCGCGCGCTATTCTTAACTGATAAAGGCATTTAATTTTATTTAACATTAATTCTGCTTTACCTTGCTGCCTCAACCAAATGCAAGTTTTGTGCTGATTAGTTGCATAATAGGGAGCCCCATTTAATCCATTAAATTGATTGTTTGCATACACAGAGGGTCTTTAGATTAATTATATTTCCCATTTCACTACCTCCTATTTAGATTCAGCTTGCTCACCCTTGTCCTGAAGATGAACCCCAATTATTGGGTTCGAAACGTCGTCGACCACCATACAACATGAACTCCTATTACTCCTTGTAAAATAACTGTGGAGCTCATTATACTGTTGTCAATGCGATCCCTTTTTAAACCTCACTATCACCCTGCATGTCACGCTTCCTTTCACTTAAATATATGTGAGCACCTGAATACTATACCAAAAATTGTAAAATAAATGTTTATCATTTATCTGACCTACATGACCTTTCTTTTGATCTTTCCTTTGCTCCCTCATGAATTAATTTCTAAATCTTAGTACCAAGTGTTCCCTGTTGGGTCACTTTCTCGCTTTGGACCATTTAGGCCACACCTGAACCACTGTTTCCTAAATATCTGTGAGTGCTGGGGGCACGTGCACTTGGGGTGTTGGGTGGACCTGCCCTGGGAGTGCTGGGAGCACGTGCACTTGGGGTGTTGGGTGGACCTGCCCTGGGAGTGCTGGGGTCACGTGCCCTGGGAGTGCTGGGGGCCCGTGCCCTTGGAGTGCTGGGGATCTGCCCTGGGAGTGCTGGGGTCACGTGCCCTGGGAGTGCTGGGGGCCCGTGCCCTTGGAGTGCTGGGGATCTGCCTTGGAGTGCTGGGGGCCCGTGCCCTGGGTGTGCTGGGGGCCCGTGCCCTGGGTGTGCTGGGGGCCCGTGCCCTGGGTGTGTTGGGTGACCTGCCCTGGGAGTGCTGAGGACACGCGCCCTGGGTGTGCTGGGGGCACATGTGTCTGGTGATCAGAGGGTGTCAAGAGGTGAATAGATTTTTTTGAGAAACCAAAGACGTTTTTCTTATCTTAACTAGGTCCTAACTACCACTGTGTAACGTGTCGGGTCTGGTGGCTCAGTGGATTAATGCATCCATTGCAGGGGCCGGTGTTGCACCTCATGGTCACAGGTTCTAATCCCGGCGGGTCCACTCAGTCTTTCATCCATCTGAGGTCGATAAAATGAGTACCATTGAGTTGAGTAACAATAAACATCTGTTAATCAGCGCCAAGATACCTCCGGGTGAACATGCGCTTTACAAACACACATGTTATAATATGTTTCCCTCTTTGACTGGTTCCTTCAAGACGGTCACATGTCTTTTTCGGTCCCCGATGCCATTCCTCAATGCGTCCTTGTGTGACTTTATAACCACTTAATGCTGTGTTGTTCAACTATTACTCGTATGAATCCCCTCATGCACCTCTTGTAAACGTTCTCATATAACACGTAAAGCGCTCTGATACCCCTGGGTCTAGCTAGCGCTATATAAAACTCATAGTAATAATAATGTGCACAGAGATCTTGCCCACATCTACATGTGAAGTTAATAATGGTAAATCTAGGCTTACATCAACAGCAGTTTTGATGGCGATAGCCTGTCTCTGATATCTTTCTAACGTAATATTTTTGTGGTCGATATTCTGACATGCAACCCACACTGTATCTCTACTGGCACCAGCGAGCAGCCCCTATAACAAGAAGTTAACAGGTTATAACCCCCAATGGGGGACACTTTTAGGATTCCTTGTCACCCAGAAGCATCCCAGGGCTGTGCTAGGGGCTCTGCAGCCAGGTTTTTGGTCACCAATGAGCATACAGGATGCTGGATACAAGCTGGGAACTTTAATAGGAAAACATTGATTACGCACAGAGTGTAAGAGCCGGTGCTTTCACCCCTATTCCTTTCACACTCTCAGATACAGCCTCTGGTGACACTGCACGAGCGAATATATGACGGTACTCCACATGCGTTTAGCACACATGCCTTCTTAATGCTGTCATTAGAACAAATGCGTCTTTAGCACACATTTGTTAAGCACGCAAGTCGTTATAATGACT
Source organism: Calotriton arnoldi (assembly GCA_963921515.1). Taxonomy (NCBI): domain Eukaryota; kingdom Metazoa; phylum Chordata; class Amphibia; order Caudata; family Salamandridae; genus Calotriton; species Calotriton arnoldi. Next base: position 2,402,304 of record CAWUFW010001460.1, read on the forward strand.
TGCCTTAAGGGGTCCCTGGATTTTGGAATAGTTTCATTTACTATTCCAACTCCAGTCTGTACAACAGTAGGGAAGGTGTTGGACTTTAAATCCAACACCTTTCCACCAATGCACACCCTTAAAGCAAGTCGCTGTAACGACTTGCGTGCCGAACAAATGCGTGCTAGAGACGCATTCGTTCTTTCGCCGGTGCCCTGAAGGCACAGCGTGATTTCGGCTTCGTCCTAAAGGACATTTCCCTGCGCGAACATTAACCCTTTGATGGCTGTCTGATATCAGCCTTGGGGAACACGAAACATCTTCAGTCTTTTAAAACACTCAGACGAGGCTTCACTGCCAGCAGAAATATTGTCATTGCTAGCAGATTCACTCAAATTTGACTTTCATCAGTTCCTTTGAAACACAGCGCAATGTTTCTAATACAATTAGATGCCTTTGTCTGCTGCTTGCTCTTGAGTCATTGTTCAAGATATTCTGAGACATTGAAGATTCAGCTAAGACTTGGCAGGCAGCCTACCCTCCTGGCTGCACCAGAAATATGAGCCCTTGTCGTCAAATTCGGATTTAGCTGACATATTCTGCGTAATGACACTCTTAATGGTCAAAGTATCAAACGTCTTGTAATCTCGATGGACTCTCAGCCCACCCCGCACACATACATACCCTCACTCCCTGGGAGTTTGGAGGCAGCATCTGCAATGAATGTTGACACGAAGGCATTATTCTGAATGGTCTCTTCCAACATCAGAAAACATCTTCCAACCTCACGCACCGCACTCAGCACCTCCTGGATTGGCCAAATTACAAGCAATGCCCTTTTCAACTATGTGCTCTGCAAGGCCCCAGGAACCCGAAGCAAAGTGCTGCTACTCACCAGGGTATCATTGGCTGTTCAAATCTGGCAGTGCAGCACAAAACAGTATTCTTAGGTGGAGAATTTCACCCAAAGCTGCGGTGCTCAGAGCCAGGAGGGTACATCGAACCTGCGCGGCAGAAGAATGCACTGCATTGCACTGTGGAGTTTCTGCCCCCTCCCTGCCCGACGTGCATCATTTCTAACAACCTGATTGCCTAAAATTCTTGACCTGTCTTGTTGCTTCAAGAGACCTGTTACTCGAAACAGACACAAATGTTCTGCCCATATCTCCACTCAGGGTAGTCAGCCCCGAAAGTTGGGAGGATGATCAGAGTTCAGCTTGGAACTAGTGAGTTTGCATGACTTGCTCAAGAGATGAGGAGGCGTTGTGGTACCATTCTCACACACAACACGTGTGAATGCAAGAGGCGTGTCTAGCATCCATTCACCACAGACAGTGCAACACGAATATCGGGCGCCTCCTCTCTTCATGCCACCAAATCAATCAATTAAGCAATTAATCAGCACTGTCATCCCTGGGGGTATCTGGGCATTGAGGTACGAGGTCTCCATGGTGCCAGCTCCTCTGGCCACAGGTCTTGAGGAAACCGTAGGAAGAGGGAAGAAATTAACAAAAAAAGACAAAACAGAGGGCAGAAAGACAGCAGAAAAGGCAAAACAGAAGAGGGCAAAACAGAAGGCAGAAAAATGAGCAGGAAAGGCAAAACAGAGGGCAGAAAACGAGCAGAAAAGACAAAACAGCAGAAGAGGGCAAAACAAAGCGCAGAAAAACGATCTGGAAAGGCAAAACAGGGCAGAAAAACGAGCAGACAAGGCAAAACGGAGGGCAGAAAAGCAAGCAGAAAAGGCAAAACAGAGAGCAGAAAAACAAGCAGGAAAGGCAAAACAGGGCAGTAAGACGAGCAGAAAAAGCATAACAGAGCAGAAAATGAGCAGAAAGGCAAAACAGAGCAGAAGAGGGCAAAATAGAAGGCAGAAATAAGAGCAGAAAAGTAAGCCGGGGCATAAAACTCCGCTCCGTTCGCAGTGTTTGCGGAATTCGGCAACTCCCCATTCCGCAGAGAATTCATAGTTACCGTTAAACTCTGCACTTCGCAACGGAGCAGAGTTTTATTTTGGTCCCTGCGCTAGAAATGTCATTCTGTGTGTGCAGGAGCGACTTGCCGGGCACTCATGATCGCCCACAAGATTTTTAGGGCCGTTCGCTGGCGCCACGAGATTTGCTAGCCGGCCGCATGCTCCTGTGAGATTTTGCGTTCGCCAACACATCAATCGGGCGCGCCAACGACTTCCGGCGGATGTTTTCTGTTGTACGTGAACGCGCAGGATCTACCGCGGCTGCAATCTGGGAAGCATCAACATCTTCCTGAACTGATGATTTGGCGTTCAAAACCTCCTCGAATTGACATTGACTGTGGCTTTTTTGTGCGAGGAGTCTTTTTTTTGTTTTTTTACTTTTATTTTCAACTGAAGAAAGTGCCCCAGAGTCTCCAACTTCCTGTTCCTGTTCAGTAGGCTCCTCCCAGTGCTTTGTCCATCTCCTGGTCACTTCTCATTTGGATTTGGAGCTGGAAGGATCACTCTTAGTGTCTGCTGCATATCCCAGTGGATTCAAGAACTTTTACATTTGAGATTTCACAAGTAAGTTGAAAAACTGGTGTTGTTTGTTTGATTGGGACCATGCACCTGGATTTATTTGTACTATAAATGGATTTTAAAATATATTGTGATGGGTGGGCTGTTGTTTCAGTATTGGCCTAGTGATCACTTTTTTCTTTGCATTTTATTTTTCTTCTTTTGTAAAGGAAAAATGTTTCACAGTTTACTACATTTTCTCCATGTTTTTTAATAAATTTGCAATATTGATTGAATTCACTATGTGGCCTAGTCTGCCAATTGGCCTTCCAGCCAACAGGCCCAGTGTTAGTCATGGGTGCATTTGAAGGAAGTGACCCGAAAAGGGCCACTCAGGTCACTCATGACCACCTTCTCTGCCTTCCTACAAATGAAGAGTCGGTCAGACAGTAGAGAATACAAACCAGATATTTATTGAGATTACACTGCAGTGGAGCCCAGTCTGACCAGCCTCTTGGGATGGCTGTGGAAGGACTGAAGCCCGTAAGCATACAATTACATTATGTACGTTTGCAAAGGCCCGCCTACTTTGGAAAAACACTAGCAGGTGTCGTAATACAATGGGGGTACAGAGCATAAGTTTCTATTCTGCAGCTGGGCACAGGCTATCTACTGCCCAAGGTCATCTGGCCTATCCTCCCTACCAGACGGGTGGGAGAAAGGCTCTATCTAACAAGAAAGGTATGTACTAACAAGGATACTTGCAATTATAGAAGAAAAAGCTCAACCTTGGGAAACAAAACTTACCAAGGACCGTTTGCAGCAGTTTCAATTATCGTACAAAATGGCGTCCAGATTGCAGATGGTGTCGCTAATGCTAAAATATATACGGACAGAAGGGCTTCTCAATATTAACAAACCCTCCTGTTAGCATGAGCTAACCAGCTACAATCGAAAAGGCAAAAACATAAAGGAATAATGAAGCACATAGCTTGTTATGCACATGTTATGCTGTCAATAGTGGGAGTATATTCCAAGAGAAGAGAAGATGTTTCGAAGACACCCTCATCTATGGCTATAATGTCATCTACTTCTTTCTGTAACATTATTGCTGCATTAGTGTCATGAATCGATATCTTCCTCTTCGGAGCCAATACAGAGGTACAGTATGTGCAGCACATTGGGAGACATTGAATAAGAACACAGCAAAGTATCAATATAACAATGAAATATATTGCTTTTTCTATTAGCCACCCCCATGTTCCAAAAAGGGACCAACTCCAATTACCTGCTTCCATACCTTTGACATTCTCGATAATATCCAGGATATGCTTGGTGATATTCTTTTCCATATTTGTTATGCCCACTACGCACTGATCGCCAATAACTGCGCATGCACCACCATTCTTTGCTAAAATAAAGTCCACTGCATATCTAGTCTGTTCAGAATAAATCCTCATACTTTCTAATTGAATGGTGATGTCACGTAATGCTGCTACTGTGGTATTGGACAATATCTGCAATTTACAGCCAAAATATTCCAGTGCCTTTTCAGTCCTACTCATAGCCATTCCCCCTAATGTGAAAATGGCAGACGGGATATAACCAAAAGTAATACCATTACTGTAACTGTTGATCTCAATATCTGTCACTCCTTCGCAAAAATCCTTTGTAAGTGTTCTCTGTACCCATTTTATTTGTCTGTGAGCATATTTGCAAGGGACCCCCAGGGGCAGCACCATCCCAATAGCTACATCATTGGTGCCATTTTGAACATTTGAGTATGTTCCATTAGTGAGAAAGAAGAACCCGGGGTGGGCATATATTTGCCTGTCATAATTCACAGCTGAATAACGAGAATTACCTGTAATGGTGTCAGAACCTTTCGAATCTTTCAAAGGGAATGTCTGTTTGGATATGATCACCCCTGAACAATTGATATACAAAATAGTATCAGTACTATTTATGATGGGGCAACAAGCAGGGTAATAGCCAGCTTTTCGGGGAACCGTCACTTCTTTATAATGCCAACCCACCAATGTAATATTTTGCTCTTCCAGATAGAAGTTATCACAGTATTATTGTCACAACCGGGGTACCCTGTTCCTGTGGGTTGATGATGATACAAGTATGGCCCTGGGTAGCCAAAACCAAACACCCCTTTTACCTCAACAAAATTTGTCGGCTTAGAATATGAATAATTTATCAAAGACAGAGGGAAAGCGGTCCATAGGCTAGTTACAGATTCAGTAGGATAATAAGCAACACCATTACCAAAAAATCTCTTATGAGTATCTAGAAAGACATTATTAGAAAGCATCCTTTTCCGTCTTGGTGTGAAAAAGATATCATTGTCAGAAGTAGGCGAATTACTTGCATTTTCTAACGCCCAAAGAACTCCACAAAGAATAATCATCAGCAGAATAGCAAAAAGAAGGAATTGTACTCTCCGCTGTTTCACCCATGCTGATCGGGGTAAAACAACAAAACCCAATGGCTGTTCTTCATCAATCATTGGCCTGCCAAAAAGATGCATGATAGCGGAATGAAAAGGTACTATTAATATAACCGTAATGAAACTAAGCAAACAATCTTCTTTCCAGCGTCCGTTTTTCTTCTCCTTTGAGCCTCGCTGGCAGGCTCCTATTGTTCATCCACGGTGGTGCTATCCAGCACTTCTCGTTGGAGCTACACAATTGCAGCCCTTCGTGAGGAAAATCCACTTCTTTCAGGATAGGGTCCCCTCCCTCCTGGGAAAGCACCCCAAACTTATCCTGTCCAGTGTCTCGAACAATGCACCAATCTCTCTGTCCCTGCTTTATTGTCCCTATTCTTCATCCATGAAGTCCATCCCTACTAGTCTGACTTTTCCTTTGGTGCACTGTCCCTCCGTCGAGGACGCAAATTGTACCTAACAACTCCAGGAACAGAGGGATCAAGAAACAAACATTCACTTTCAGCGGTATGGACTGATTCGGATTCAAACACAGAAGGGCCAGCTGACTGAAGCTCTTGGCTGGCCTTAACCTCAGGTGGCACTGCTTCATTCAGGACTGCATCACTCTCCTCCTCAGAAGGTGCCCACGTTATTCTGGCATCAGAGAAAGGAATGAAGCGAGGAACCTTTTCCGTCTCAGAGTCCCCAATGCCGTCGATCCTCCACTGGTCATATGGCTGGGGAAGTGGCACCTTCTTGGTATGTGTTGAGTGGATCCAATTCTTCCGGCCGTCCAATTTCACTGCAGTGCAGGTGGCGAGCAATATTTGGAAAGGTCCCTTCCATCGGGGCTCCAAGCTGCCTTTTCGCTGGAAGTGCTGAATCAGCACATAATCACCAGTCCGAAGGTCGTGGCCGGGTCCCTCTGTAGCGGATGGCAAGGCCTCTTGAATCTGCTGATGAATAGAACGCAAATTTTTAGTTAAGTCATATAAATAATCTATCAACAAGGGGTGCTCTATCTCGTAAAAGTGACGAGGTCTTGGAACTCCCCAGACATTAGCGGGCCTACCAAAGACAATCTCATAGGGGGACAACCCTGTTCTAGTATGGGCTGTAACTCTCGTCGACAACAAAGCCAATGGTAAAGCATCTGACCACTTCAACCCTGTACTCTCCTGAATTTTGGCCATCTTTAGTTTGAGTGTACCATTGTACTTCTCAACTAAACCTGCTGACTAGGGGTGATTTGCAGCATGAAATTTTTTCTTAATGTGCAAGCCATCGCACACTAACTGGATGACTTTAGAATTAAAATGACTGCCGTTGTCACTCCAAATCAAACGGGACAAACCAAAGCGAGGGAAAAACTCCTTCAAAAGAGCTTTCGCCGTCGCTAGAGCTGTATTCTCCTTGGTAGGATAAGCCTCAACCCATTTACTGAATGCGCAAACCACCACCAACACATACTTCAAATTGTTCACGCGTTCCATCTCAATGAAGTCCATTTGCAGGACTTCGAAAGGAAAAGAAGGGGGTGCAAAATTACCCAGAGGTGTAGGGGTCCCCTTCCCTGGGTTGTACAACATGCACACCATGCAATGTTTTACTAAATTGGCAGCCGTCTTTGGAATATTATCATTCTGCCACACCGGATCGAGCAACTTGCAGATACCCCTAGCACTAATGTGAGTTGGTCCATGAGCCATAGTAACTACGGGAAGAACATATGCATCTGGCAACATCCATCTCTGTTTCCCTGACTTGTCTATCCAACACCCATCATCATCCAATTGCGCCGTACTTTCTTGCCATATTGCTAATTCCTCAACCGCCGCCTCGCTCTGGATTTCTTTCACACTATCTAGTGTGTCCTCAAACATCGTGACTTCCGGCACCCATCTAGCAGGACCTGCTACAAACATCTTAGATCGGGCCGTTTCTTTAGCTGTTTGATCCGCAAAAGCATTCCCCCTCCCCACATCGTCAGTAATTGCTTTATGAGCACTACACTTCACTATTGCCAGTTTCTTGGGCAGGGTCAGCGCAGACAAAAGTCTATTTATCAATGGGCCGTGCTGAATCTTTGAACCATGGGAGGTAAGGAATCCCCTCTCCGCCCCTCTCCGCCCAAAATTATGAGCGACTCCAAAGGCATACTGGCTGTCAGTGTAAATATTCACCGCCAGTCCTTGACTCAACTCACAAGCCCGAATTAGAGCTACCAGCTCTGCAGCTTGGGCCGACTGATAGGGGACTCGTGATGTCTCAACTATCGTGCGCAGTGTTATGATCGCATAAGCAGCAGTTGTGGTGCCATCTGGTAATTTAAAACAAGAGCCATCAACATATAGTTCCCCTTGGGGGTCAGATAAGGGAACATCAGTCAAGTCTACCCGTCCCTTTGTCTCCTCCTCAGTGCGAAACATACAATCATGTATGTCTTATCTCCTCACTCTCCGAAGGGAGGGGTAGTAACGTGGCAGGATTCAGAGTGGCACATCGTTTGATCGTAATATGTGGTGCAAAAAGGGTTAGCTCATAGCCAGTCAGACGTGCACTAGTAAGGTGCTGTGCCTTTGTTCTGTTCGAAAGCGTATCCACAGCATGAGGTACCATAACTGTGAGATCAGTGTCAAGAACAAGCCCTGCCGATTGTCGAATAGAGACGGCCACTGCCGCAGTCGCTCTTAAACAGCTCGGGAGGGCTTTCGCGACGGGGTCAAGAACAGCAGAAAAATACGCACACGGCCTCTGCTTACCTCCAAAGGCCTGTGTTAAGACAGAAAGCGCACAACCGGCCGACTCGTGTACATACAACACGAACGGCTTGTTGTAGTCAGGTGTGCCAAGCACAGGAGCCGAACAAAGCGCAACTTTCAATTGCTCAAAAGCTTGTTGACATTCAGGCGTCCAAGGCAAAGGCTCATGCACATCTTTAGTTGTTAAGTGAAGCAGAGGCTTTGTTAATAAAGCAAAATTGGGTATCCAATGACGACAATAGGAAGTGATACCAATAAAGGCTCGCACATCCCTTTGAGTCCTTGGAACAGGCATGTTAATTACAGATCCATCTGGACCTTTCACTTTGCGCGTGTTGCATCCTTCAACACGTTGAGATATACGGCTCGCACCACATCGTTTTTGGACCCCCATTTGAACTCTACAGTAACTATACCATGGATACTATCAAGTGATGGGCTTTTGAGCCTGGGAAGCCAAGGGAGAGAAAAAACACATGTATCCCCACGGAATTATGCTCTAAGCAGATTTTTTCTACCTACATGAACACACAGTGATGCCTCATTTGGACACAAGACGCCTGTTTCATTCTCTCCTGCAAACCGGTCCGGCTGGACTTTTTGCTTACCAATAGACAGTACCTGTATCTGAGGTGGCTTTACCTGAAGAAGGCATTTTCATGCCGAAACGCGCGTAGAAACCACCCGGGAGTTGCAGTCGCTTCATGACACAGATACATACCTCTGTATTAAAAGCCTGCATACAAGGCTCATCTATGGAAAATGTTTATACAATCATTGTGTTAAAAAGATGAAATACATCATAAAATGTACAGAATATAATGATTGATGAGTTTTCAAGTGCTAATTACACATGTATATGTATATATTATGATTGTTGAGTACGAATGATGAGATGGATGTGGCGTGTATGTGGTCTGCTCCAGTTTTAATGTTGGAATATGAAATATATCAGTATCAATAAATAATTATTTTTGTATTTTTCCATTTACATTTGTTCTTGTCTCTCCTGATATTTCAATTGTTTTGGTTATTATTATGTTTGAAGTTGGCCTAGGAATTTACATATTGGGGGGTTAATTACAGCATTAATACGTTCAGGAGTTAGTTTCCGACTCTCCTTCGACAGTAGGTGATCTAAATAGGTGACCTCCTGTCGACAATATTGGAATTTGGAAAGGGACACTTTATGTCCATGTTGAGCCAAATGCAGCAACAATTTGACTGTCGCTGCTTTACATCCTTCTTCAGTATCGGACGCAATCAAAAGATCGTCCACATACTGCAGCAATACATTACCTGGAGGAAGAGTAAGGGAGTCCAATTGACCCTTCAGAGCCTGGCTATATATACTAGGACTCTCAGTATAGCCCTGAGGAACCCGACAAAATCTAAAACTACGACCTGCCAGAGAGAACCCGAACAGGTGCCTGCTATTGGGATGAACAGGGATGCTAAAGAAAGCGTTTTTCAAATCAATGACAGAAAAGAATTTGGCAGAAGAAGGAATCATAGTCAGAAGAGCAGTAATGTCAGGGACCACAGGGAACTGAGGGACTACTATTTTATTAACTTCGCGCAAATCAATCACAAAACGATAGACATCAGCAACATCATCAGGAGAACCCGGAGGCGGTCTCTTAAGAACAGGAAGGATGGGGCTATTACACACATTCGCCGCTGTCTCCTCTACAACTCCTGACTGAATCAAATCTTGTATTATATGTTACAACGCCTGTTCTCCTGCATGCGAAATCTTATACTGAGGGATACGAGGCAATATCGCATTTTCTTTAACCTGGATAGAAATTGGAGGTATTTGCAAAAGTCCTACATCTGTATCACTTGTAGCCCACAGCGTAGATGGAACATCTTTAGACTCAACTGGGAGGGGGCATCTTTAGACAAGCATTGTATGGTACTAACCACACTCGGACCCATTGTCAAATGGACACCATCTGGGGAACAGTAAATAGTAGCATGTAGCTTTTTTAACAGATCTAATCCCAACAGGTTCTCTCCACAATTTGATGTTAGTAAAAACGGTGAATCAACGGTAAAGGGACCTATAGTCAAGGCAAGGGGTTTGGAGATGGGGCTTACTACCGGCACACCAGAAAAACCAACCAAAACATTGTTATAGCCAGACAGGACTGCCCCAGGGACCAGTGACCAGTGACCTCGCAACAGAACTATTCATTGCTCCTGTATCCACTAAAAATTTGTTCTCCGAGCCCTGCAAATCCACACTAATATAAGGTCCATGCTGCTCTACAGGTATCAGAACTGGTCCCTTACCCTGTCCTTGGCTGTCCTAGCTGTAAGACATCCCCGTCACCTCATCCAAATCATAATCATCATGATAATACTGTCGGCTCCGAACGTCATCAAAGTAATTCTGATCAGTACGGCCCGATGTCGTTCCAGTAGCCTGGTCCCCATCCTGACTGGCTGCTCCCCGTCCTCGCCCTCTCTCTCCCCGTCCTCATGGAGCTGCAACCTTTTTCAGCAAAACCAGGCACTTGCTGCGCCAGTGCCCTTCCTCCTTGCAATACGCACATTGATTTGGGCCCACAGGCACAGCACTCCGGCTCGTACGAGGAAGCTGCCTGGCCGGTCCAATGCCTCAACCCCGTCCCTGCCCCCTGGATGCCTGCTGCATCAGTACCTTAGTCTTCAACTCCTTTGTTTTCTTTTCCACCTTCTCTTTCTCCTCATTCTCTCTATGCTCATAATACTGAGCCATACTCAAGATCACTGAAGGGGTAGAAGTAGTCCACGTGCTCTCGGCAGCCTGCATCCGTGTTGCAATCTCTGGTAACAAATTCGTGACAAATCTGTTAACAAACAATCTGATATCCCCTTCAAAGGACAAATCCTGGCCACTAAAATCCCAAAACACACCTTCAAACCGAGTAAAAAAATCAGACACACTCATCTTTCTTCTGACGACATGCAGCCAGCTTATCCCAGTCCACCTTCCGGGGTGGAATAAGAGAGTGCATATAAGTAATGATGCGATCTGGCAAAGCCAAGGTCTCAGCCTTTGGCTTGTCACCAGGCTTCCTCTCCTTATCCCACGCCCTAATCTCATCCCAAGTACCACCCAACTCTAGGGCATGGTTTTGAGTATGCACCTGTCGCCAGACATCCACTGGTACCAATAAACCAAAAAACATCTCAATATCTGCCAACGTCATTACCGTCGATGCAGCAGCCTCTGTCAATTCTTTATAGTAAGCAGTAGGATTTTTCCTGGGGTCAGGCAACTGGGCCTTAATTGCGAGGACTTCACTTCTCTTCCATGGAGTATAAACCCATTGTTCTTGAAAACAGGCCTCTACTCGTTGTCTAGTCACTTGATCATGTTGATCACGTAACTCTGGTATCTCCGGGTGAAAAACGGGATGAACTTCCCTAATTGGGAACTGAGATATTGCCATCTGGGATTTTTGATGCAATCTACCGCGATATCCAATCAATGTAGTAACACTAGCAAAAACCTCATTGGGAGCCATGCCCACAGCATATACTTGGTCCCTAATATCGTAAACAGCCTGAGGTGCAACACCTTTAAAACACTGTTCCCATAGTCCAATCAAAGTGGCCGACATATGGTTAAGGGCATGCTGCTAAACAAATGGCTCATAATCCTTTAACACACTCCAAACATCCTCAACACCATAAATAGGACTACGGGCCCACTGGGCAGCCTGATTGGCCACCATAGTCTTCTCCACATCTCCCACATCAGACCGAATCAACACCCGTCCTAATCGCTCCTTTGCAACTGCCCCAGCTCCATCGTCCTGATCACGCACCGGTGTCTCGGCATCTAACAAGGGGGTAGGGGTAAGAAAAGGGGCCAACATACTAGGTAGAGGGGGGCATCAATGTCAACATCGGCTGTGTAGTAAGTGTCTGTGAAGGAGAAAGTGACGTCGTAACAACGGGTGGCAGGAGGACTGGCAGTCGCAGTGACTGTGGGGGACGGAGCCACAGAAGAAGTTGGTGATGCCGAAACCAAAGCACTTCGATCAATACCAGATACAGCGGGAACAGGGGGGGCAGAGGCAGATGACAAGGGCTGTGAAACAACAGGGTATATTCTATTCAGGACATAAGGAGGAGGCGGTCTGTCTTCCAATAGCTCTTCCATAAAAGTGTCTGTTTCCTCTCTAGTAGCATAAACCTTATCACATTGCAATCGAAACCTCCTATCTGCACATTCTATACCCTTCTCCACTTTCTCCTTATCATGTGCCACCGCTTTCTGAATCAGTGTCTGTGTTCTCTCCCTCCGTGCCTCCCTTTCCGCCCTCAGCCGTCTCTGTTTAGCTTCCTTCCGCCAGACCTGAAGATAATCAAACATCGACTGCCTACTATGTTTAGCAAACAATTTTTCCTCCAAATAAATCAATTTCTGTTCATCAAAGGTGCCCGTTGGCGGCCACTGCAATTCAGCGTTGTCCCTGGTATATTTGTGCCATAATGTACTAAATATAATAGGGCCAAGACCGTATTTGACATACATGTCATAATTTGGAGTACCTTCCGCAGGTGCGTCGAGCATCAGCAGAACAACAACGACACCTCACACAACACAACTTCTTCCAACAAGTCATTCTGTTCGCACAAAGAAACACATTCACCACACAATCACACTAAAATGTACTCATAGCTTTACCAAAAAAAGAAGAAATCACTTCCGCGGGCTTCATCACTCACAAATTAACAAGATGGTACCATGTTTCAAAAAGAATCTTCAAAATCAAATACAAGCGCTTGTCAAAGCTGATTCTCAAACCAACCAAAATATCCGTCAAACAAATGTCATGAAAACAAAGAACCAAACAAGCTCACCTGGTGCACACAGGTCAAACGAATTTATTCTCCACTGCCGACTCTTCGGACCAAACGGTCAAATCCAAGGGTTTCGCCATTCAGGACCCCAGTCGGGATGACCACTGGGCAGGGCACCGCCCGATCAGACAGGCGGGACAGCTGTGAGTGCGAAACTCTATCGTGCAGGGGTCCCCCGATCTGCCTATCCGGCGCAACGCGGCCCCGTCCTCCTCACCCGTCCGTGGGCGCGGATAAGGTCATCCGATGGAGTCCCTGTTCGGGCACCAACTGAAGGAAGTGACCCGAAAAGGGCCACTCGGGTCACTCACGACCACCTTCTCTGCCTTCCTACAAATGAGGAGTCTGTCAGACAGAGAATACAAGCCAGATATTTATTGAGATTACACTGCAGTGGAGCCCAGTCTGACCAGCCTCTTGGGATGGCTGTCGAGGGACTGAAGCCCGTAAGCATACAATTACATTATGTACGTTTGCAAAGTCCACAAAGGCCCGCCTACTATGGAAAAACACTAGCAGGTGTCGTAATACAATGGGGGTACAGAGCATAAGTTTCGATTCTGCAGCTGGGCACAGGCTATCTACTGCCCAAGGTCATCTGGCCTATCCTCCCTACCAGACGGGTGGGAGAAAGGCTCCATCTAACAAGAAAGGTATGTACTAACGAGGATACTTGCAATTATAGAAGAAAAAGCTCAACCTTGGGAAACAAAACTTACCAAGGACCGTTTCTCGAAAATAACTAAGCAGCAGTTTCGGTTATCATACAAAATGGCGTCCAGATTGCAGATGGTGTCGCGAATGCTAATATATACAGACAGAAGGGCTTCTCAATATTAACACATTAAACAACTGTTTATGTAGTTTTTACAGCATTTAGGCCATGGATGTATTTGGATTGAAGTACAAAATGTGCTTTTTTGTGGTATTTCATGTTTTTTTTCATGCAAACAGTGCATAGGACTAGGTGGGGTTATGCCTTTGATGGATGTGTGTTGTTGTAAACATGTTTTTTAGCCCAATAATTTTTGTTTTTGGCATTGCTGAATTAATTATGTTTTCTCTGTTTTACCATGCCTCCTTTGCCTGGCCAGTGTGTGTGTTTGTGTGTTTGCCATAAGCCACCATTTGCCTTTGTTCCAGTTGCCATGTGGCCACTGGCTAGGGGCCATTTTGTATAGTCAGTGGACTGTCCCTAGGCCTGCATGTGTTTGTTTTTCAGGCCTCCTGCCTCTTGTTGTTGTGACTTGTGAGTGACCATGTGGCTGGCGGCCCTTTTGTGTATCCAGCCAGTGTGCTTTTGCCATAGGCCTGCATGCGTTCTTTGTTCTAGGCCTCCGGCTTCTTGTTGTGACCATTTGGCTGGCGGCCATTTTGTGTATCGAGCCAGTGCGCTTTTGCCATAGGCCTGCATGTGTTCTTTGTTCTAGGCCTCCGGCTTCTTGTTGTGACCATTTGGCGGGCGGCCATTTTGTGTATCGAGCCAGTGTGCTTTTTAAATAGGCCTGCATGCGTTCTTTGTTCTAGGCCTCCAGCTTCTTGTTGTGACCATGTGGCTGGCGGCCATTTTGTGTAGGCAGCCAGTGTGCTTTTTCAGTAGACCTGCATGCTTTCTTTGTTCTAGGCCTCTTGCTTCTTGTTGTGACCATGTGGCTTGAGGCCATTTTGTGTAGGCAGCCAGTGTGCTTTTTAAATAGGCCTGCATGCATTCTTAGTTCTAGGCCTCCAGCTTCCTGTTGTGACCATGTGGCTGGCGGCCATTTTGTGTAGGCAGCCAGTGTGCTTTTTTACTAGGCCTGCATGCGTTCTTTGTTCTAGGCCTCCTGCTTCTTGTTGTGTGACCATGTGGCTGGCGGCCATTTTGTGTATCCAGCTAGTGTGCTTTTGCCATAGGCATGCATGTCTTCTTTGTTGTGGCCATGCCTTCTTGCTTCTTGTTGTGACCATGTGGGTGGCGGCCATTTTGTGTATCCAGCCAGTGTGCTTTTCCTATAGGCCTGCATGTCTTCTTTTTGTCCCCAATGAATGCCTTCCTTTCTCAGTGTTGTTGTTGATGACAATGTGGCACTGGCTGGCAGCCATTTTGTGCAACCAACCAAATTCGGCCCTTTGCCATAGGCTGCATTGATGGTTGAGCAATGAGATAGCAGTTTAATAATAACTTATTATTATATCTTTGAGGATAACTTCACTTATGTTTGATTTTTTTTATTTCCATTTTTCCATTTTTTAAATTAATTGGTAAATTATATTTTATATTTTTTCAATATTTTATTTTTTGTATATATTTTTTTTTTTGTTCATACCATTTTCCACTACATCTGGCATCAATCAACCCCATGTCTGCTATAGGTGCACAACAGCGTTCATTGTCTAGGGATTATTCCTTCCATTGTCATTTGTCAGCTTCACCTCCCTGAGTGCCACATCACACGTGAGTGACGTCACATGACGCACATAAAGCAAAGAGTTTCATCTGTATGTTGTTATTTTTGCTCTCTCATTCGTCCTGAGTGGTCAGTCAGTCTCCATGAAAGTTTATGTTGGTGTGGTTTTCCGTTTTACAATTAAATATACACTGTATTGTTAATTATTTATAACAGGGAGTAACCAGAGAACACACTAAATGATATTGTGTTTGTTTGTACTACTAATTGAACAGCAACAATGCCATGTTTCACTGATGTCCTTCTTGCTTCTTTTGTTTTAGGTGTACGACAAGATAACAAGAGACAACATCGCACACAGTACTGCCAGAAAGAAGGCCTGTGCATGGCATGACACGTGAAATGACCCATACATCAGACATCCCTTCAACTTGTGAAGCTAAGTGCCACTGCTAACTGACAGCTTCAAGATGGTCCCAAAGAAAGGTGCTAAAACTGCTACCAAGAAAGTGGCCAGTGAGAAGAAGGAGCTCACCACCACCACTGGTATGTCGCCTCAGATGTTTTTTGGAAAACAAAAAACTGTGCATGCCGCACCGGCCTCTGGGGAGCAAGCTGGGAGCGGTGCCCCACAAATCAGTGGACCCACCCCAATCTAGGCCCAAGCCCATGTCTGTCACAGAGGCAGCCCGTCTAATCAGGGCAACGCCGACGAGCAGTGATGTTGACATTGACTTATCTCTATCGCAAAGTAGTACCCAATCGTTGTAGAAAACTCAGAGAAGTGGACAACAAGAACAACAGCCACAACTGACAATTGTAGTTCCTCCCGAGGTAGGAGCAGCTCAAGAGATTGAGCTTCATGCTGAGGAAGTAGAGCAATCTGCTCCAGAAGAGCCATTGTCTTGCAGATCTCCAGCTAAAAGAAGGAGGGTTAGTGGTGCATCATCTTCTTCAAGTCCCCCCTTCTGGTGATCTAGCTGCCACTTGGATCCCACCTCAGTCTTAGAGTGAGGCACGCCACAAGACGACTCAGATGAGGATAGGGAAAAGGAAGCTTCCTGAAAGCCTTAGAGTTATGAAGGCAGATGTAGAAGAGGAGGATGACAACGAGCCAGTCATCATGGATGTTAGCCCCAGTGGAGACCGACGTTACCCCATCCCAACTTCCCGGGGGTGATGTGGCAGTGACACCACAGACCCAAACACCGCCAGCTGCCATATTTGCAAAGTCCCGGCAGGGACCTACATCCACAACCGCCTCAGTAGAAGTAGGTACTGCAGAGTCAAATGTCAAAATGCCCACCTGCCGCTGCCAGTTCATCTGACATTGGCAGTGCCACCAGCATCAGAAAGTTGAGCTCCCTAGTTTGGGACTTCTTTTCAGTTAACCTAGAAGGAGGCGAACATTGCCATATGCTCCCTTTGCAGAGCAAGTGTTAGTCGGAGTAAGCTTGGTGCAAACTATGGTACCGGGGGCCAAACAACCCATTTGAGAAAACACCATACGATCTGTTGGGAGGCGCACATTAGCGGCCAAAAAATTGCAAGTGTTGTTGGTGAATGGGGTGAAAGCCAGCTGAGCAGGGAATCCGATCACTGTAGAAGGTGAAGAAGAGGAAGACATCTTCATTACGCAAAGCAGCCCTCTCCCCAGCAGTGCAGTAGTATCGCCCACATCAGCAACATCGCAATGGCACAAGACTCAGGTTGAGACACCAAGGCAACAGAGGACAGTGACTGCCCCGCTGAAAAGCACATTGAGCCTACCACCACCTGCTCTCAAGAAGTCACCTGCATCAGTGGCATCAGGAAAGAAAAAATAATCAGGCTACTATTCCTGCCATGTTTAGGCCAGAGTGGCAGCATGAACGCAACCACCCAAAGGCACGTATGTACAACGCAAAGCTGGCTAAAATGTTAGCGCTGGACCTCCTCCCTTTTTCTTTTGTTAAAGAGCTAGTGTTAGATATGGGAGTCTCTAGTTGGCAGAGGTAGGTACCTTTGTGCAAGTAGGGACGCTTCTTCCTAATCAGGGCAAGGGGGATAAACTTCTAGAATAACCCCTGTTCACCCTCTTGGTAGCTTGGCACGAGCAGACAGGCTTATCTCAGAGGCAGTGTGTAAAGCATTTGTGAACACATACAGTAATACAGTGAAAACACTACAAATGAACACCACACCAGTTTAGAAAAATAAGTAATCTTTATCTAAACCAAACAAGACTAAAACAACAAAAATCCACAATACAGTAATAGAAATATGACTTTCAAATGGTAGAAATAGTTCAGTTCAAAGCAAATTGCAGATGCAACACTTTTAACACAAAGTACCTTGGATGCGTCGCACAAACAAACGAAAAGGGCCGCAGGGAAGATGATGCGTCGGTTCCTTACACTCAGGAAAGGTGATGCATCTGTTCCTTGCTCCGGGGGAGGTGATACGTCGGTTCCTTACTGCTGCGCAGGGGAGGTGATGCATCGGTTCCTTACCGGAGAGGAGGTGATGCGTCGGTTTCTTACTGCATGGGGAGGTGATGCGTCGGTTTCTTACTGCGTACCCCAACGATGCAACAGACTTGGTGCCTCAATGCGATGCGACAATCCGGGACGATGTGTGGGTCCTTGCAGCCGCACAGCAGGGCTTGCGTCGGAATTGGTGCAGTGATCTCGGACTCCGGAGATTGGTGCACTCGATGCGGCGTGCAGTGATTTCTCGAGCCGCAGGCAGGCGCTGCGACAATTTCTTTGGCGATGCGTCGGAATCAGGTGCTGATGCGTCACGCTTCTCGAAATTGCATTACTTTTCCAGCTCCCAGCGGAAAACAGTCTCTAGAGGTCCAAAACAACAGCAGGCACCTCTTAGCAGGTCAGAACTCCCAGCAAGGAAGTTCAGGGGAGCTGGTGGTGAAGGCTTTGTGTCCCTGAGACTTCAGAGCAGGAGACAAGCTCAGTTTCAAGCCCTTGGAGATCTTTCTCAAGCAGGGGACACAGCAAACAGCAAAGTCCTTTTCCCTTTCCTTGGCAGAAAGTAGCCACTGCAGGCCAACCCCAGACAGCAAACAGCACAGGGGCAGTATTCCTCCTCAGTTCCTCCAGCTCTTCTCCTTGGCAAAGGTTCCTCTTGATTTCCCATAAGTGATCTAAAGTTCTGGGGTCTGGGCCCCAATATTTATACAGCAAAATCCTTTGTTCTCTGGTGGCAGAGAAGCCCTGTACTTAGTCAAAACCAGTTCTGTCCTCTGGTGCAGCTTCCTGGCAGGAGGTAGGGGACAGCATTGTGGAAGGCAGACCAGGCCCATTCATGTGAAAGGAAATCTCCTCCCCCTACTTTAAATGCAGCCAAGGTCTATTCAGCCCAGCCCTGACTCATCCAGACTCTCTGGAGCCACTGCACATCCCCAGTCCCTGTCACTCCAATGCCAGACCATCAGTACACATCCTAGCAGAGGCACACTGGATGGCTAAGCAAGAAAATACCTATTTTCTAAAAGTGTTTTTTTCAAACACAGAATGTAAAAATCCCCCTCACTAAAAGATGTATTTTAACATTCTGAGTTCAGGCATACTAAACTTTATTTTCCTACCTTGTTTCAAGGGGTAGTTATGTTTATAAGATGTTATAAGCAAACTCCCCATTCTATCCTATGGGAACAGGTAGCCTTGCAATAGTGAAAAAATAAATTGGTAGTATTTCACTATCAGGACATGCCACACACACCAGGGCATGTCCTACCTTTCACATACACTGCACCCTGCCCACAGGGGTACCTTGGGCCTATCTGAGGGGTGTCTTACATGTAAGAAAAGGGAAGGTTAGGGCCTGGCAAGTGGGTGCACTTGCCAAGTCAACATGGCAGTACCAGACTGCACACAGGCTCTGCAGTGGCAGGCCTGAGTTACATTTACAAGCTGCTTATGTGGGTGGCACAATTAGTGCTACAGGCCCACTAGCAGCATTTGATTTACAGGCCCTGGGCACACACAGTGCACTGTACTAGGGACTGACTAGTAAATCAAATATGCCAATCATGGAATCACCAATCCATAACAACAATTGACAAAGGGAGCACTTGCACTTTGGTACTAAACAGCAGTAGCAAAGTGCCCAAAGCATCTAGACCATCAAAACGGAGTCCATCACACAGCAAAAACACAGGAGATAAAGGCAAAAATATAGGGGAAACCCACACCAATGATGCCAGGGCTAACAGGTGGGTTTTCTTGAATTTTTGACAACCTTCTGCCCGAAATGGAAGGTTCCCAGACAGTCCTATTTTGCCAGAGTTGCTGTTCCATCACTACATCACGATGTGCTTGAATTGCATGGACAAGCTTTGCAGCAGAGTGCTGTCCACAATCCCCACCTGACAACAGACATGTGGACCAGTTGCCAAGCTACTGATTACATGTGCATCACTACACACTAGATCTCTTTTGTGGGGGCTAGAGAAACAATATCTGCAGGTGTTGACACTGCTGAGACTTTTAATGCTGCTCGGAAGCATGCGACAGTAGCGATGTTCGCAATGGACAAATCCCACCCATACAGCTGCAAACATTTTGGAAGACTTTAACAACAAGGTCTTTGAATGGCTGCGACCAAGAGGGCTTAAGGTTGGATTTGTTGCCACGGACAATGGCAGTAATATAGTTAAGGCGATGGCCAATGGTGGTTATTTCAGGGTCCTGTGTTTGGCGCACTGCATCAACATCATTGTACAGGACGTTCTCAAAAAGGAAGACCAAGTAAGCAACTTACTGTCCACCTGCAGGATAATCTGCACTCATTTCAACCATTCATTTAAAGTCCGGAAACAGCTGAGGCTCATTCAGCGTGATAATAGAATGCCAGTTAAAGCAGTCATACAGGAGGTACCAACACGCTGGAACTCCACTTATTACATGCTTGAACGCCTGTTTGAGCAGTACCGACCTATCAATGAATATGTCATGCAAAGAGGGGATGCAACTGTGAAAGGCATGATCATTGAGATGGATCAATGTGGCCTATTCAAATGCCGTACAGAGATGCTGCTTCCTTTTGAGGTGTTCACACCGGAAGTCTGCAAAGAGGACAGTACCATGGGACAAGCTATCCCTTTGTTGCACATGCTACCGGAACAGCTAAAGGAGGTGTCTGCAATATATATAGGTGTGGAGGAAAAAAAAGATAGATACGACTTGGTGGAGAGCTTAATCCTTCGCTTGTCTGCTAATACAAGGGTACAAAGAAACATTGTGTCCTGCAAACATTACACTTGTGCCGCAGTTCTTGATCCACGGTACAAACCATTACTGTTCACTTTTCATTCCTTTTTCAGACGGGATGTTAGAAAATACAAAACATGGATAGCTGAGCAAGGCAGTGAGCTAGAAAAAGACTGGCAGGGAATTAGAGGCCCACTGCTCCAGGGTACAAGTCCTGTGGGCCTGCCTTCAAGTTCAAAGCCTGAGGGCAGTGGTGTTGGCTCACAGCAGCCAAAACTAACAACAAGAACATCAACAACAACAAGACCTGGGGCAGCAGCCCCCAAATCTGCAACGGAGTGGTTTCTACTGGCAGGGATTAAGTCCAATGCAGAAGCAAAGGCAAAAGAGGTTGAGCAAAGTGGAGCACCAGCAATGAACATTGAGCGAATGGTTCAGGCCTAGCTGGATGACACAACAGAGGTCTACCTTGATCAAAACCCATTGGTGTATTGGTATGGGAAGAGACGCTGATGGCCAGTGCTCAGAAGTCTGGCAATAAACTATCTGGCTTGCCCTGTGACCAGTGTCTCTGCTGAGCGTGTTTTCAGTGATGCTGGTGCCATTGTCACAGTGAGGAGGACCAGTCTCTTGCCCCAAAACGTGGAGAGATTAACCATGATCAAAATGAATCAGCACTTTGTACCACAGGAGGAAGATGACGGAAACTCAGGCCATGGAAGCAGTGTGTTAGATGACTTACTTCTGGTCGAACCACCAGAGTTTGAGGATGAGCTCTACTTCCCTGACTACTAGGCTTTCTATCTTTCTTTGATGTAAAAAAAAATAAGGATATTGCTAGGGAACATTATTTACTTTATAATTTGTGTCGTCTGGTTGACCAATTCATCCCTGCCGTATTACTCTTAGACAAATTTTATTGTTGGATTGGAGTTGCAACTGTGTGCAGTGAAGAAGTCCCGTCTCACCCTCCAAAGCCATTTCCCTCAAGCCAGACATTGGGCGGAGAATACAAACAAATGTGTGCCTGCCTCCAACTCTGGGCCGTGAATATCCTTTCTTACCCTAGAGGGACTGCCCCACATCTGACATTATTATAATTCGATTTACACTGGCAATTCTCTACTTTGTGAACAAATAAAGGATCTGAATTCTGCAATGTACCACCAATCGATCACAGTGAGCACACCGGAAGAACAGGTAAATGCTGGCATTCATTGCATGCTGAGTGATTGTTTGTTGTGATGTGAACTTGTTGTGATGTGTCATCACCATGTGTGTTGAGAAGACATGATTCATGTGGTGGCAGGCAGTGTGAGACTGGGTGTTTGTTTGTTACACTTAATGTGTCAGTGATGATTGAGATTCACAATGTTGGTGGCCTACCGACGACTGATTAATAATTTTCGCCTGAAGGTTATTTTTTTTCCCTTTCTCTTTGAGAGATAGGATAGCGAGATTCCTTCACCGGGTCAACTCCACAGTCCATACTGCTTTGTTTTATTGTTTTATGCTTTATACTCCTTAAAGACTCAGACCCGACTGATGCAAAGTTTGCAAACACAAATCTAGTCTACACAAAAAGTGACCCAATCTTTCCCTTCTTGTTGTTCAACAACAAAATTGTACTACTACAGGCCGATCTATTGCATTTTGAGTTGGGACTTGGGACACAGTTGATACGGAGTTGGACACCATTCTCGGAGTCAGACTCAGGAGGATCAGAGATGATGGAATGACTCAGGGCGTGGGCGTGAGCATGGCTACTTCAAGAATTGCCTCCAGAAGAAGATGGAAGTTTTCAAATTCACTGAAACCAACCAATTTGGATGACTTTGAAGTGGCCTAAAGGTAAACAACACTAGACCTGCACAAGTCTGTGTAGTGATGGTGAGTGGTGTGACTGACAGCGGTGCGTTGATTTTTACTTGATTGGGAAAATGCTATGCTGCTGGGTGTGTGTGTGCTTGGTGCTTTCTGGTTCAAATTCGAAGCTAAGTGGTGGTTGGGTGGGGGGGGCTGTTTACAGACATTTAGCCATGCTACCTCTGAGTCTTCTTGTTGCACTCCTTATGCAGTTTAACTTTTCTCCTTGATTCTTCAATACCATTTTAGTTTTTCAATCTACAGGCCCTTTACCGCGTCCCAGTTCATGGCTCAGAACCTTGAGCAGGTGCACAACCCATCAGATTGTAGCGCACTCAGCAGTATTCCTTCTTTTAGGGCTGAATTGATGACTGCGAAACAGGCGAGCAGTGTTCTCGAGGGGCATTTTTCATATCAACGATAGCAAGTTTCAGTGTGCTGTAAACCTAAATAAAGCGCCAACTCAGGGAATCAGGTTTGTCTGAGAGGAGAGCGCAACCCGCCGCCTGCTAGTTCAGGGGGGCATCAGGCCAGTACTTTGAGGGTTTGGGGTTCAGGTAGGGGCTCCGGGCAGACAGGGTTGTCAGAGACTGGGCTAAGTAACTAAGCTCTCCCACCAACAGCATTAGGAGGAAGAGAGGCGAAGGCGGGCGGAAGATTCCTGGACCGAGGGTTGGCCCAATGTCCAGTCTGAGAGCTGATGATGTCATCATGAGATTAGGGGGGGGGTCCGTCATTACAGCGAGGCACATGGCATACTGAACAAGCTCTCCAAACAGTGCTTCTTTGTTACCGCCCCGTCTCCTTTTGGGACGGCCCATCTGGACTGGATCCTTTGCTTCACGGCTTGTTTATATAACATGCCTCCTTTAGATAAGAAATTGCTTCACGACAGCCGTGAAGCAAACGATCCAGTCCGGATGGGCCATCCCAAAAGGAGAAAGGGCGGTAACAAAGAAGCCTCTTTTTCAATCGGAGGCCACCGTTTACCATAAACAATGACGCCATCCAATGAAAATGAGGGGCGGGGTTTCAAGCCCCCTTCTGAAATCTCCTCTCACAATATGTCTCGCAGAGCGAGCAGCGCTTGCGCGCTGCAACGCTAGGCGAGACCTAAAAAGGGGCAAGAGAGGCCTAGCGACTTGCTAGGAGCTTCCTCTCCAACCTGTTGAAACGCTCCTCCATCCTGCCTTCCAGGTGCGTAATCCTCTGGAGCATGTAGCGCTGAAAGGCTCTATAGAGTCTATGGGGGAAGCAGCAGTGGTTGAATGACGGCGGGCGGCTGCCTGACCACGGCACCGTACTACTGGAGGCACTGAGGCTTGGCTGGGGCCCGGGGCATTGGAGGCTGCTGCCGCCGCCTCCTCCTCCTCGGCCACCAGCCGCTGGTATTCGGCCCTGATGGCCTCCAGCTTCCTTTGCCAGGTCCCGGCTGCTATCTCCTAACTGTTCGGTTGTGAGGATGATGGATTGGCAGGAGTAGCTATATCAAGAAAGAAAAAGGAGAAATTTTAACTAATGCTCTTAGCAAAACAATAACACAAAATTATATAGTGGCACAGTAGCACTAGCAGTACATAACATTTGCTGGTATCCTCGATTCCTTGGCCCCTTTGATTTGGATGTGATTAGAGTTTCAGGCATTAAGCACTATAGAGTATGCAAGTATTCTTCTTCTCTCTCTTGTTTAGCCAAATTAATGTTGGCATGCCAGTTCAGCTTGCGCCCTAGACAGACATACTTGTGTTGCGTTACTTTGCTACTGTCTGCAGGTGGGGCAGCTGTATTTCACAATTATCTCTTTTCCTATGATGGCCATGCTCTGTTAAATGCCTCAATTTCGCATTCTCCCTGACTACAACAAGGCAGAGGAATAGTCACTAATATATGAATGATATATGGCACGACGTGAGGTACTACTATTGTAACCATGCAGCCGATAGACCACCCATGGCTGACACTGGCGAAATGCCATGGGTAGGGAGTGGGACTTGGAGAGAGGCGATTGATGATGATGGATGGGTACATAATATGTTGTGCTCGAAAACTACTGTGAGTCAACGAAGTAGTCTGAAATACAACCTCAAACCTTTGAATCTAAAACCTTGCTAAAAAAAAAAACATTCCTTGTTTACTCTTGTTCCCAGGGATTTTTCCAATTATCATTGCATTGTTCTTCTAGTATTATTTTTATTCTTCAACCTTGGCTTTGCTACTCGGTCACCGTTTAAGTTTGACATCCTCGTCATCCAGTCTTCACCTATGAATACCATACATCTATCCAAACATGGCTATCATTCTCAACAAACCTTTCACCAACATACATTTGTCATTTAACCACCCATGCGTCCTTGCTTTGACCCATCAAACCCCCTGGAGGATTCCTTTCACCCTTACACTTTTACCCACCCACCCAGGCAGGCATCTTTCTTTCACCCATCTTTCACCCACCCATGCATCCTATCAGCCACCTATATGCATCCTTTCACCCACGCATCCTTCTATGCCAGTCATATTGCATTTCACCATCCTTCCTCCTTCCATCCTTCTTTCCCTTTTCCATCAACCCATCAAGGTCTGACTCTTCTTCATGAAACTTTCTCTGCTGAGTTGAAGATAGAAGAGGCCATTAGTGTACTCAACTCCCGCTGTATATGCTAATACTAAGTAAAGAGGGGTGTCTTCAACTGTTCACAACTAAGTCTGAACAGTACAGTGTACACCCTTGCAGCAAGTATATAAATTGTCAATAAGCAAGCAATATGACTTACCACCGCCCGCCACTGCCACTGGCTCACCCCCGGCAGCTGCTGCATCTGCTCCCTGGATGGCGCTGCTGTCCCTGGCACAGGTGGTCAGTGCGGCTAGAAAAAACATTACACATTTTTTAGATGCCATATACGCCTCCCCCATTAATTTTTTTTTCTGTAGCAAATTTGAAAATAATACATACACCACACACATCACTACAATTCGGTACAGACATTATGTCCTATCCAAAATAATAAAATATCCGGTTGGGCATTTTGTTGGTGGCAATTTTTGAAAAGCCTCTCAAGAAGACAACCTGTAAAGGACTGGACTGAATGGCTCGAGCTATTGGTGAATCTGAGTTTTTTAAAAGAAATAAGAGTGGCCAACTGGGCGTATAATCGGACATAAGGTCTTCTTGGTTGGCAAATGTAATGGTGCCATCCTCCTCCTCCTCCCAGCCATGGTAATCAGTTCACCATCAACTGCTGCTATTAATACTAGGCCTAGATAAGAAGAGGACACAACTTTGGGGTGTCCAACGTGACCATGGCCACTCTCTCGTTTTACTGATTGAGCATGAGAAAGTAAAAGAAAGCC
This sequence comes from Calotriton arnoldi, assembly GCA_963921515.1. Classification (NCBI taxonomy): domain Eukaryota; kingdom Metazoa; phylum Chordata; class Amphibia; order Caudata; family Salamandridae; genus Calotriton; species Calotriton arnoldi. The sequence continues at coordinate 2,427,632 of CAWUFW010001460.1, forward strand.
TTCTCATCTCAAGAAACATGCATAGAATACCTTACTTGGGCATGCAATCTGCACGGTAGAGTAGTAGTACTAGTACTAGTCGTAGTAGGTGACCATGACCAATGGGTTCTCTGAGTCTTACAGTACCACCACTAGGCAGTCCACAAAATATATAAAGGGAGAGGGAAAGCTGAGCTGGCCAGCAGAGCCATCGGCCGAGGAGCGTTCTTCCTGAGAGGCACCTCCAGCTCCCGCACCCACCTCGGACGACCTCTTGCTCCTGGGTGCTGATGTAAGACATAATTAAAGAGGCAAAAAATAATTGGTGGTAAATAAATAATCTCTCCAAAATGATTTTTGGACAGGAAACGGCAATAACATTGAAATTTCCTAAATCAGATTGACTAGTATTAGCCTAGTATCGTGGACCGTCCTATCTATTTATTCCACATTTCCTAAACCTACTTAGCCCGCCTATTCCAAAGGCTTTGGAATAAATTGGAGCAAATGATATTTGCTTCAAAGTACCGATCTCATTCGCAGTCATTCTCAACCCCCTTTTACAGGCCAATTCACTAAGTCTGCATTTTGTCTTTAAATGCATAGATGGACGCATGCATACACCAAATTGGTTGGTTGCTTGTCACTGTACGAGCTACAAAAATGGTTCTAAGAACTGAAGTGAGAGGACGCGCACCACTAAATTACTAATACTAACTATCACTATATTAGTGACAGGACAAAGGAAAGGAGTCTCTCTTTAGTCTGCATTACTTAAGCTCTTACATAATCAGCCCAAGCGAGCACATAGTTGCAAACAAGTGCCATTAGGTAGCGCCAAGCACCTGTGTAGAATAACGATCACATAATATAAGATTTGTAAACGTAATTTAACTGCATGTGAGCAGCATATTTGCTATTTGGGAAAAAAATATTAGCAATCACATAGAACACGCAAGTAATAACAATATTAATAATTAGCTACTTACCAAGCCCCGCGACCTCAACCCCTAGCAGGTCCTGCTCTAGCTCCAGGATGTCGGATCACCGGTGCGTCAGCTGATTGTGGGTGCCGGACCCCAGAGCAGCGATACACTGCCCGGCGCACCCTCGCCCAGCGCGGCTGGTGCTCCCAGAGCCCGTAACCGGACCCAGGCCTGCCGCCTGCTGCCAGGGTGGAGAGGAGGTGGCGCTGCACAAAAAAAACAGAGTTGCCACCGCCACCTCTAAAAACAAGGCCCGGGGCGGCACCCCTTCCGGGCTTTTTTTTGCCTCCTTTTTCGTGGCATGGGTCTCTGCCATTATGCTGGGGGGGGGTGGGAGAGGGGGGAAATAAAATGTAGAAAGTGTAAAAAAATAACAGGGAGAAGAAGGAAGGAAGGACACAAAATTAGGAAGTAAGTAGAGAGAAAAACAGTACAGAACTCACTAAAAAACACACAAAAAGTAGGGAAAAAAATGCAAAATATACACTTAAGAAGACCGAGGGAAAGATAATAAATAAAAAAGATCAGAAAAAAAGTTTTGGGAAACAAGGATTGAAAAGATTTAGGGAGGATTCAAAAAGTAGGCCCCAGGACCGTAACCGAGAAGAAAATAAGATGGCCGCGCCCATGTGTGACCGCGTGGTGCACTTCACGTGATATTTACCCCCAAACATGCAATCCGCGTTGCCGTATGGCAGAAACGTCATGGACAAGCAACTCCGCCCGCTTGTGGAACCCCACATAGCGCGGTGGAGTTTTTTTTAGCAATTCGCGCAGTGCTGTGTAGCGTAGCTACGCAAACTCTACCCAGGCTTACAGAAAAGGCAAAACAGAGGGCAGAAAAACAAGCAGAAAAGGCAAAGCAGAGCAGAAGAGGGAAAAACAGAGGACAGAAGAGTGAGCAGAAATGGAAAACAGAGTGCAGAAAAATGAGCAGAAAAGGCAAAACAGCTGAAGAGGGCGAAACAGAGGGCAGAGAAATGAGCAGTAAAGGCAAAACAGAAGGCAGAAAAATAAGCAGGAAAGGGAAAACAAAGGTCAGAAAAATTCGCAGAAAAGGCGAAACAGAGAAAGAAACAAGCAGAGGAGGTACAAACAGAGGACAGAAAAACAAGCAAGAAGGCAAAACATAGAAGAGGGCAAAATAGAGGGCAGAAGAAAGAGCTGAAAAGGCAAAACGGAGGGCAGAAAAAACAAGTCTTTTGACTTCGTTTGCTCTGTAGAAACACCACATACATGCATACTGCTGGAGACTGGTATTGGGGTCTTGGGTCACTGCTGCCAGCGGGCAGCACTCTCTCAGACATCTAGTGCTCCTAACAACCAATAGGATTGTAGAAAAGGCTGCCACATACATGCATACTGCTGGAGACCGGTACTGGGGTCTTGGCTGCCAGCGGGCAGCACTCTCTCGGAGCTCTAGTGCTCCTAACAACCAATAGGATTGCAGAAAGGCTGCCACATACAAGCCCTGGGCCTAACTGGGTGGAACAGGGGACGTACTGGTGATGTCCCCTGCTCTCAGGACCAGAAAGCTGCCTCCCACCTGATGTTTAAGGGACATGATCTCAGGAAGTGGTGCTTTGTAACTCAGGGCCCCTCGTTACTACAGTGTGACGTCACTGCTTGCATGCCATCTACAGTATGTCTGACTAGATGAGATGACATTATGTACAGGTGTATAGCACCCATATACAACAAGCTGTGTCGAAGCAAGTCTGTCCTCTCACTCATTTTAACACAGCGGCCTGAATTGGCCGCCGCAGAACCTCTTTGGCATTATATAACACAGATCATAGGAATTAATATATATATCTGAGAGCTCATCTCAACATACACACTGTCTCTGTTAGACCTGTCAGCCCTAGGGTGGTCTTGCCCTGTTTTTTTCCCCTTTTGCGCCTCATTTTTGCCACCGTATTTTTACTGGACCTAGGTCTCCGGGCGCCTTGCCACTGCTAGCCAGTGCTGAGGTGCAGGTGCTCTCTCACTCAAGATGGCTGCCACAGGCCCCTGCTACTGCAGAGGGGCCTTACACGCATACACACTAGTAGCCAGGGTCAGGCTGGGACATAGGGATACAGTATCCATTCCGTCCCCGCCTCTGGGCCACATAGCCAGACATGTAGAAGGTTCCAGAACCTTCCAGGCTGTGGGAGGAGTTATGTTTTGCCGCCTTTGGGAGGGTCACCTGACCTAGGGGTATAAAAGGCTTGGAGGGAAAACTTTTTAGTCAGTTGAGTTGGGGCACCACTGATCCTGGGAGAACCTCCGCCGGAGTACAGGCTTTAGGGCCTAGGGGAGACCTACACTACTGCTGCTGACAGGGCTTAGGCCCTGCTGTAGTAAGTTAGCTGAGGAACGCCCACCACCCACTGACCTTGCCCAGTGTGAGGGGACCCAGGGAACCACCTTCAGCGTGCTGGGAAGAACATCAAGCACTCCCAGAACGACCAACTCATCCCCCCTTCATAAGAAGAAACTTCTGACAAGAAACTTTTGACAAGAAACTTATAATAAGAAACTTCTGACAAGAAACTCCTGACAAGAAACTCCTAAGAAGCAACCAATCTGAAACAACAGCAAGAAACCTTAATTTGAGGAGGCCTGACCGTCCAGCAAGGCCTGAAACCTAAACTGCCAAACTGGGGATCACCAGGTAAAGCGCCGTACCCTGAAGCGCTAGACCTTCACCCCCTATCTATTCCTGCCTGCTGCTGGGCTGCCCCCCAAGTACTTTTCCAGTCAGCCCTGCCCACAGGCTGCTGGTGCGCCCCGCGCTCTGTCCTCCACGAGGGAGAAATTGCCCCCCCCTCAGGTCACTGACCTCGTGAGGGAATCACCGCCGCGTGAGGAGAAGTGCTGCTGTGAGGAAAAGCCCTTCTCGAGGCCGTGTGGTGAGGTGCGCCGTCCGCGCCCTCACCGAAGGATGCGCTGTGTTGAGGGAGGCCCCTCGAGTGGATGTGGTGAGGTGCGCCGTCCGCGCCCTCACCGAAGCCTTCAAATTGCCCCAGAAATCGCCGCCGGGTCCGGGGCCCCACCGCCGCGGCCGAAGAAATCACCGCCGCAGCCCAAGGGGGCCGCGTGAAGCAGCCGCGGCCTAGCGCGATTTGCGAGGCCTTTAGGCCCCACCGACGCCGTTGCTGGGCAACCGGGGACGCCGGCCGCGCCCCCGAAAAGGCCGCGCAGCGATTGGGCGCCGGCTCCCGCCACGCCCCCCAGCACCGACGGAGGCCGAGGAAGAGCTCCGGCCGTGCAGAGGGAGACGGGGAGCCGGCCGGAGAGGACTGCCGGCTCCCGCTCCCCTTCCCGAAGTCCCTGAAGCCGCCAAGTCACTCACCTGATCCCGGGGGCCGGAGGAGGGTGATACCGGCCCCCGCAACGTGCCTCATAGTCACTTCCCTGATCCCGGGGGTGGGAGGAGGGTGATACCGGCCCCCGCAACGACCCGTCATTCCGGCCAGAAGGCCGAGGTACCCCGACCGGGCCCCGCCCTCCAGAACACGGGCCGGGCCTGGAGATCGCCAGTCGCTAGGAAACGCGACCAACGACCACGCACCAGGTGAGCCCAGGAGGCCCCTAGGGCCCACAAAAACGCCACTGGGGGCCGGGGGCCACCATTAACCCTTAAATTAACCGTGTAACTTTCCCCATGAGGCGAGGCCCCGGAGAGGAGTGGGCCTAGCCTGGATTTAACCCCTAAGGGACATAGAAGCCCCAGAATACAGGACATGTTGAGGGGTTCCCCACAGTGTTTACTAATTTAATGCTGATGCCTATTGTAATTACTGCCTAGGCCTATGCTGATAACTGCAAAGTCTTTACCTAAGGGGGAAAGTGATTAATTGAATTGAGCTGAAGTGTACACCGCCAAGAGTTGAAGTGTTTTATGTTACAGGTGTACTGGAATTGCGACGCCCTCTGTACTGAATGTGGGTGCGCCTAGATTAATGCAGGCCTATTGAAATGTAACGTGAAAAGCCTTCTTTTAAGTAATTGAATATGCTTGAAGTGAACTGCATGTTTAGGCCCATGTTTTATTAATGCATCTTGTGATCATTATTGGTGCTACGTTTAAGAGATAATTCCTGCGGCCTCTTAGTGGCCTACAATGTTGATGAGCTATGATGCTTTATTAAGAATGTGCACCAGTTGAGTAATGCAATGAATTTAAATGTAGATCTGAATTAATCTGCCTCATCTGATGCTACCTTGATTTATATATAAAAGATCTTGACTTTAAATACACAAGCCTGGTGTGGTGTCATGTTATTGCGTTCGCATTCCTGAGTCAAAGTAAGAGTGTGCTGCACAACTGCCTTACACATTGCCTTCGCGTGCTTTCCCGCCTCGCGCCATGCTACCGTGGCGGACTCGGTAAACCCGGTTCCAACATTTGGTGTTCAGCGGTTGGATAAGGACTGGTGTTTGTGCAGCACCCTACAGTGACTCGGTGTGCGCCGCAATTAGACACCTATTGTAATGCAAGTGCTAGGAATTCTTTTGTAATTGCCGATTGTGTACATTCCTGCGTTAGACCTGCTACCTACAGTCTAGAACCCTTTCTCTAAATTGTCTGGGACCCCACCTAGGAGGATGGAGTTTGAGTTAGCCAACCTAGAAAGGTATACGGTGACACAGCTCAAGGAGTTCTGCCTAGAGAGGGGGGTGGCCGTCAAGCGAGGCGCCAGGAAGGAGGTGCTTCAGAAAGCTTTGAGGGCATGGGTAATGGCCCACCCGGAGGGAAGAGGGGACGAGGAGCAGGGGAGGCAGACAACCCAGGAGAACTGGACCTACTGCACATTGATGTTAGCGAGAATGTGTTGCCAGGAAGACGTTCCAGGGCAGGCAGTAGTGCGTCAGGGGGAGTTTGTCGGCAGAGGAATTTGAGGACAGGAGGGAGGAGAGGCGATTAACATTAGAACTTGCTAGGATGGAAAGAGAAGGAGAACAGGCAAGGCTAGCCATGGAGGAAAGGAAGCTTGCGCATGAGCTTAGCCTGAAGGAACTAGAGCTCCGAGCCTTGCAGATGGAGATGCAAGGCAAAGTGAATGGTGGCAGCGTACCTGCTGGGGTTCCACAGGAGCCCAAATTTTATCTACCAAGAGAGGTGATAGCCAGTTTTAGTGTAGAAGATGACATCGATAAGTGGTTGGCGGCGTACGAGGTGGCTTTGGTGGCCCATAGAGTTCCTGAGAGCTACTGGGGGGGAGGTCTTTACATGTACATACCTCCACCAGTAAGGGACACACTTTTAACCTTAGATAAGGGGGATCAGACCAACTACCCTATCATGAAGGAGGCCCTGCTCAAGAAGTTTGGCCTCACCCCAGAGAAGTACCGCCAAAAGTTCTGCAACAGCCACAAGCTTCACACACAAAACTGGGTGGATTTTTTTGATTATGCCCGGAAGGCATTGGAGGGTTGGGTGCGTGGCAGCAACGTTGAGAATTACAAAGGGCTGTACGACCTGTTCTTGAGAGAGCACCTCCTAGAGAAATGTTTTCCGAGCTGCGCCAGTACTTGGTGGACCGCAAGCTGACCAATCCTAGGGAGCTTGCAGAGGGAGGCAGACACGTGGGTCAGCACTCGGGTGTCCCACAAGGGAGCCGGGGCGGACCCCGAAAGGTGGACAGGGGTTCCCCCAGAAGAAAGAGGGGGAGATAAAAAGAGGGAGTTCTTTAAAGGCCCCCAAAATAGACCGCCTGGGAGAGGGGTAGGTTCCCCATCCCAATCTGGATTCCAGAAACCCACTTATCCTGACAGGAGTCAGCAGCCCAGAACTGTCCGGTGCTACGAGTGCGGGGAGGTTGGACACTACAAGGGGGATCCCCAGTGTCGCAAGAGAACCCCAGCCCCCACAGGAGGTAAGAGCCCCAGGGTGGCCAGTGTAGCGCTTGGGGAGGAGTTGTCCCTAGGTAGGGGAGGTGAGTGGACAGGCTTGACCTTAGTTTCCTGGGGGATAGAGAGATCATCCCACGGGTTCAGGTACCCGCGAACACTGCCAAGTATCGGCAGAGGGTCCTGGTGAACGGGGAGGAGGTGGAGGCTCTGAGGGACACAGGTGCCAGCATGACGATGGTGAGACGTCAGCTGGTGTCCCCAGAGCAGGTGATTCCTGAGGAATTCCACCCGGTTGTTATGGCTGATAATAGCCTGGGTCATTACCCCGTGGCCCAAGTTCCCTTTGAGTGGGGAGGAGTATCAGGTCTGTTGAAGGTTGCGGTGAGCCCTGCCATGCCAGTTGACTGTCTGCTGGGTAACGACTTGGAACATACTGCCTGGAGGGAGGTAGAGTTCAATGCCCATGCTGAGATGTTGGGATTACCAGGATGGACTTGCGTCGTCACGCGGTCCATGGCTGCCCGACAAGGAACTCAGCTCGGGTTGGAGCCTGAAATAATGGCCCAGCCCACTGCTGGACGAGGAGATGTCCAGGAGGAGACACCCGGTGAGATGGATGGGGAGCCCGCGGAGGTGACCCCGGAGTCCGCTGAGGTGGTTGGTGTTCCCGTGGGGGACCTGCCGACCCCTGCAGAGTGGCAGGTGGAAGGAGGGCCTACCCGGGAGGAATTTTGCCGGGCGCAGAAGGAGTGCCCTACGCTTGAAGGCATGCGGCAACAGGCCGAAGCCCAAGCAGCTGGAACCGAGACTGGTAACTACCATGTCTACTGGGAGGATGGTCTCCTCTACAGTGAGCCTAAGGCTCCGGTGCATGGGTCATCAAGGGCCGTGGTGGTCCCCCAATGCTACAGAGCCTTTCTGCTAGAGTTGGCACACGAAATACCACTAGCAGGACACCTGGGCCAAGACAAGACGTTTGCGCGTCTGGTCCCACATTTTTACTGGCCCAGGATGCGCGTCCCTTCTGACACTTTTTGCAAGACTTGCACCACTTGCCAAGCGAGCGGCAAGACAGGGACGAAAGTGAAGGTCCCTCTAGAACAGAGGTCTTCAAACTTTTTGATGCCGAGACCCCCTTGTCAAACGTTTTTAGGCGTAAGGACCCCCTTCTGATGAAAATTTCTAGAACCTGGTACTCCTCATCATAGACAACTATCGACAACCATAAACGCCCCAATTTCCACAGCAAATAATTTTTACGGTGGGGAAATAATATTAAACACTGTTTAGCAAACCAAAGGTCAGTGAGCGTGGGGGTGTATTCAAAGGTGTAGCTAAAAACAAAGGGCCTTATTTATGAGGAATTGGAGTAGGGCAGCGCCGCAAGTCTTCTTGCTGCGTTGCCCTATGCCGATGTGAAAGGGCAGGAATGCACAGTATTTATGAAATACGGTGCATTCCTGTCCTTTTCCTTTGCGTTGGCGCATAAATTGCTGCCTAGCACTAACATAGACAGGATTGTTTTTGTACAGGAAGGGGCACCTTCTTTCAAGAAAACAATCCAGAGAGGTGTTTTCCTCTTTCCATATGAGCTGCAGAATGCAGCACACATGGAATAAAGAAAAAACAAGTAGAAATGAAAACATTTCTCCTCGTTACACCTTCGCTGGGGAGGCGTCTGTTTTTGGAGCTGCCCCAGGTTTACGTGATTTTGGAAATATGGAGCAGCATCAAAATCCATGAGTGTTGCGTGGGAACCCCACGCAAAGCCCATAGACCATTTCCTTGACGCAGAGTAAGGCAATGCAGTGACTTGCGCTGCTATGTCTTACTCCATATCTATGAGGCCATGCAGGGTGACTTTTCACAGCCTCATAGGTATGGTTGAGACGCTGCAACGCTGGAGCATAAAAAAGTGATGCTCTGGTGATGAAAGCCTCTCATAAATAAGCCTGAAAATATTTTGTAAGTTTTTTAGGTTTTTCATTATCAGGTATCTACATATAAAATAATGGGCATCGTAAATGAAAAATAAATTTTAAAAATTGTTACTCGGTGGGAAAGGCACTGTAGGACATCACAGTGTAAGATAGAGTGCTGCAAAACATGCAAATAGTTTTTCAGTAAAATGGTGCTTCCAAAATGTAGATTTCAGTGATACCAGAGCTTATGTAATGCAATTTTCTTTTTACACAACTGTCCCTTCAACACACCTTTGGAGGTACTAAGGGCTCTGTAAATGCAGTTAAAATTAAAAGCACACACTTCACAGCTCAGTTATTAACTCTTTGCACTACCACTAAAAAAACAAATCTTTGTCATCACAAAGCTTGGAGTGATTTGATCAAATAAAGCGAGAATCAGCCCCCAAGCACCCTTTACACTTGCAGATTAACTTAGGCACATTTGCATTTCACTCAGCCAAGCCCACACCCTGCGCCAAAACATTTCACAGCACAAGAGACTCAATTGATGGAATTTCAGCTGATAAAGATCTAAATTAGCTTTCCCAGGACTGCTGTCTTTATCCAAAACGAAAGCAAAAGTTTTGGATTGCAGGCACAAGTGAAGCTGGGGAATGTGCGACCCTCTTCCCTGGCCTCCGCGGCCCCCCTGGGGGTCGCGCCCCACAGATTGAAGACCTCTGCTCTAGAACCTCTCCCAGTTGTCGATACCCCTTTTGAGCGGGTAGGGATTGACATTGTCGGGCCATTGGACCCGCCGACTTCTGCAGGACATAGGTTCATTTTGGTGCTGGTAGACCACTCCACCCGGTACCTGGAGGCAATCCCTCTGAGGACCATCACTGCACCGGTGGTGGCGCGGGCCCTGATGGGGATTTTTACCCGAGTGGGATTCCCCAAGGTCGTGGTGTCAGATAGGGGCACGAATTTCATGTCGGCCTACATGCAGGCCATGTGGAAGGAGTGTGGAGTGACCTACCGGTTCTCCACTCCTTACCACCCCCAGACGAACGGGCTCGTGGAGCGCTTTAACAAAACCTTGAAGGGGATGATCAGGAGCCTACCCGAGGACTTGAGAAGGAAGTGGGACGTCCTCTTACCCTGTCTGCTCTTCTCCTACCGAGAGGTGCCGCAGAAGGGGGTCGGTTTCAGCCCCTTTGAGCTGCTCTATGGCCACCCCGTTCGGGGCCCCTCAGTCTTGTCAAGGAGGGGTGGGAGAAGTCTTCCTCGAAGCTTCCCCGTGATGTGGTCAGCTATATGCTGGCATTCTGCAGCCAAGTGGCCAAGCTGTGGAAGGAGGCCTCGGACAACCTAGAGGCTAGTCAGGCCGTCATGAAGAAATGGTATGACCGGAACGCTCGGACGGTAGAGTTAGACGCTGGACAGAAGGTGTGGGTCATGGAGCCAGGAGAGCTTAGCGCCCTCCAGGACAGGTGGACTGGGCCGTTTGAGATCCTGGAAAGGAGAGGCCAGACCACATATGTCGTCGATGTGAAGACCCCCGTCAACCCCACAGGGTGTTCCACGTCAACCGCCTGAAGCCACACCAGGAGCGTTCAGAGCTCACTCTCCTGATGATAACAGATGGAAGTGAGGAGGAGGAGAGTGAGCCTCTTCCAGACCTTCTGGCGGCCCATGAGAAGGATGGTTCGGTAGAGGGAGTGGTCCTCGCCCCATCCTTAACCCCAGAGCAACAGAGGGACTGCCGCCAGGTCTTGGGGCAGTACGTCTCGTTGTTCTCCCTCACGCCTGGGATCACGCACCCGTGTACCCATGATGTGGACACAGGGGACAGTCCGCCAGTAAAAACCAAGTCTTACCGGCTGTCCGATAAAGTCAAGGCTAGTATCCAGGGTGAGGTTACCAAGATGCTAGAACTGGGAGTGATTGAGCCTTCCAGTAGCCCTTGGGCTAGTCCGGTGGTGTTGGTGCCGAAAGCGGCCCCACCGGGCACCACACCAGAACTTCGGTTCTGTGTGGATTACCGCGGACTCAACTCAGTAACTAAGACCGACGCTCACCCGATCCCTCGGGCGGATGAGCTCATTGACCGGCTGGGAGCAGCCCGATATCTGAGTACCATTGATTTGACGTCAGGCTATTGGCAGATCGCCATGGCGGAAGGAGCAAGGGAGAAGACTGCGTTCTCCACCCCCGAGGGCCACTTTCAATTTCGGGTGATGCCCTTCGGGTTGAAAAATGCTCCAGCCACTTTCCAGCGGTTGGTGAACCAGGTGCTGTCTGGCCTAGAGGCCTTCTCTGCTGCCTACCTGGATGACATAGCTGTCTTCAGTAGCAGCTGGGAGGACCATCTGGAGCATCTCCAGGAGGTGCTACAGGCTCTGCAACGGGCTGGTCTAACCATCAAGGCCAGCAAGTGCCAGATTGGACAGGGATCTGTCGTGTACCTGGGACATCTGGTGGGCGGAGGTAAGGTGCAACCCCTCCAAGCCAAGATTGAAACCATCTTGGCCTGGGAGCCCCCAAGACCCAAACAGAGGTCCGGGCTTTTCTCGGCCTCACGGGATACTACCGCCGGTTCGTCAAGGGATATGGAACCATCGTGGGCCCATTGACGGAATTGACTTCAAAGAAGCAGCCACGCAGAGTCATCTGGACGGCTGCCTGCCAGGAAGCCTTTGAAACCCTCAAACGTGCAATGTGCACCGCACCGGTGCTCAGGACTCCAGACTTTGGACGGGAATTTATCGTGCAGACAGATGCTTCTGAGCATGGCATAGGAGCTGTGCTCTCGCAGCTGAATGACGATGGCCAAGACCAGCCAGTGGCCTTCATTTCCCGAAGACTACTCCCCCGGGAACAGCGGTGGAGTACCATCGAACGAGAAGCCTTTGCCGTGGTGTGGGCTGTAAAGAAGTTGAGGCCATACCTTTTTGGTTGTCACTTCCTGATCCAGACCGACCACAGACCCCTTCGCTGGCTCATTCAGATGAGAGGCGAAAACCCCAAATTGTTGAGGTGGTCCATTTCCCTCCAGGGGATGGACTTTCGGTGGAACATCGACCCGGTGTAGACCACACCAACGCTGACGGTCTCTCCCGGTTTTTCCGCCTTAGCGACGAGAACTCCCTAGAGGTTGGGAAGCTCTCCCTCTTTCGGCTGGGGGACGCGTGTTAGACCTGTCAGCCCTAGGGTGGTCTTGCCCTGTTTTTTTCCCTTTTGCGCCTCATTTTTGCCACCGTATTTTTACTGGACCTAGGTCTCCGGGCGCCTTGCCACTGCTAGCCAGTGCTGAGGTGCAGGTGCTCTCTCACTCAAGATGGCTGCCACAGGCCCCTGCTACTGCAGAGGGGCCTTACACGCATACACACTAGTAGCCAGGGTCAGGCTGGGACATAGGGATACAGTATCCATTCCGTCCCCGCCTCTGGGCCACATAGCCAGACATGTAGAAGGTTCCAGAACCTTCCAGGCTGTGGGAGGAGTTATGTTTTGCCGCCTTTGGGAGGGTCACCTGACCTAGGGGTATAAAAGGCTTGGAGGGAAAACTTTTTAGTCAGTTGAGTTGGGGCACCACTGATCCTGGGAGAACCTCCGCCGGAGTACAGGCTTTAGGGCCTAGGGGGGGAGACCTACACTACTGCTGCTGACAGGGCTTAGGCCCTGCTGTAGTAAGTTAGCTGAGGAACGCCCACCACCCACTGACCTTGCCCAGTGTGAGGGGACCCAGGGAACCACCTTCAGCGTGCTGGGAAGAACATCAAGCACTCCCAGAACGACCAACTCATCCCCCCCCCTTCATAAGAAGAAACTTCTGACAAGAAACTTTTGACAAGAAACTTATAATAAGAAACTTCTGACAAGAAACTCCTGACAAGAAACTCCTAAGAAGCAACCAATCTGAAACAACAGCAAGAAACCTTAATTTGAGGAGGCCTGACCGTCCAGCAAGGCCTGAAACCTAAACTGCCAAACTGGGGATCACCAGGTAAAGCGCCGTACCCTGAAGCGCTAGACCTTCACCCCTATCTATTCCTGCCTGCTGCTGGGCTGCCCCCAAGTACTTTTCCAGTCAGCTCTGCCCACAGGCTGCTGGTGCGCCCGCGCTCTGTCCTCCACGAGGGAGAAATTGCCCCCCTCAGGTCACTGACCTCGTGAGGGAATCACCGCCGCGTGAGGAGAAGTGCTGCTGTGAGGAAAAGCCCTTCTCGAGGCCGTGTGGTGAGGTGCGCCGTCCGCGCCCTCACCGAAGGATGCGCTGTGTTGAGGGAGGCCCCTCGAGTGGATGTGGTGAGGTGCGCCGTCCGCGCCCTCACCGAAGCCTTCAAATTGCCCCAGAAATCGCCGCCGGGTCCGGGGCCCCACCGCCGCGGCCGAAGAAATCACCGCCGCAGCCCAAGGGGGCCGCGTGAAGCAGCCGCGGCCTAGCGCGATTTGCGAGGCCTTTAGGCCCCACCGACGCCGTTGCTGGGCAACCGGGGACGCCGGCCGCGCCCGAAAAGGCCGCGCAGCGATTGGGCGCCGGCTCCCGCCACGCCCCCAGCACCGACGGAGGCCGAGGAAGAGCTCCGGCCGTGCAGAGGGAGACGGGGAGCCGGCCGGAGAGGACTGCCGGCTCCCGCTCCCCTTCCCGAAGTCCCTGAAGCCGCCAAGTCACTCACCTGATCCCGGGGCCGGAGGAGGGTGATACCGGCCCCCGCAACGTGCCTCATAGTCACTTCCCTGATCCCGGGGCCGGAGGAGGGTGATACCGGCCCCCGCAACGACGCGTCATTCCGGCCAGAAGGCTGAGGTACCCCGACCGGGCCCCGCCCTCCAGAACACGGGCCGGGCCTGGATATCGCCAGTCGCTAGGAAGCGCGACCAACGACCACGCACCAGGTGAGCCCCGGAGGCCCCTAGGGCCCACAAAAACGCCACTGGGGGCCGGGGGCCACCATTAACCCTTAAATTAACCGTGTAACTTTCCCCATGAGGCGAGGCCCCGGAGAGGAGTGGGCCTAGCCTGGAATTAACCCCTAAGGGACATAGAAGCCCCAGAATACAGGACATGTTGAGGGGTTCCCCACAGTGTTTACTAATTTAATGCTGATGCCTATTGTAATTACTGCCTAGGCCTATGCTGATAACTGCAAAGTCTTTACCTAAGGGGGAAAGTGATTAATTGAATTGAGCTGAAGTGTACACCGCCAAGAGTTGAAGTGTTTTATGTTACAGGTGTACTGGAATTGCGACGCCCTTGTACTGAGAGGGTGCGCCTAGATTAATGCAGGCCTATTGAAATGTAACGTGAAAAGCCTTCTTTTAAGTAATTGAATATGCTTGAAGTGAACTGCATGTTTAGGCCCATGTTTTATTAATGCATCTTGTGATCATTATTGGTGCTACGTTTAAGAGATAATTCCTGCGGCCTCTTAGTGGCCTACAATGTTGATGAGCTATGATGCTTTATTAAGAATGTGCACCAGTTGAGTAATGCAATGAATTTAAATGTAGATCTGAATTAATCTGCCTCATCTGATGCTACCTTGATTTATATATAAAAGATCTTGACTTTAAATACACAAGCCTGGTGTGGTGTCATGTTATTGCGTTCGCATTCCTGAGTCAAAGTAAGAGTGTGCTGCACAACTGCCTTACACATTGCCTTCGCGTGCTTTCCCGCCTCGCGCCATGCTACCGTGGCGGACTCGGTAAACCCGGTTCCAACAGTCTCACAAACATGAAATCACCCAGTTATCTTCAACACATACAGAAACACGCTATGACACTGTAGTGTCTTGTAAGTTAGAGATGCAGGGACCCTTTTGGTTCCTGATGGACTCCGTAGAACAGTGATGTAAGTGCGTGGGTGATGGAATTCATGATGTAGAATGTTCACTTAACAGTTACACACTGAGGAATAAAGATGTGTAGTACCAAGCTCCATGTGAGTAAGACCTCCGACCCTCGGTCTAGGTCCACTCTCTCCCCGCAGCTCCGCTGTGCCCTCTCTTGCCTCCAGACGCCGACCTCCTCCTTGGGAGGTTCGAGGCTGTTGCCCGCTCCTGCGCCTGCTGCCCGCTCCAACTGGGACCAGACTGCCTGCAACCACCGTAACCTTTCTCAGCCGTATTTTTCTTAAATTTTCCCTGTTGTGCCACTGTTATTGTGCCCATCTGTGTCTTGCTCTAATTCCACCACTGTTTTTATTTTCTCGTGCCTGCCTGTTCCTTTCGACTTTCGCCGCTGCTGCCCCTGCGGCCCCTCCCCCCCCCCGGAATTCCCCCCCGGAATTCCCCCGCTCCCGCCTCCCAGCCTCTCCTCCCTCCCACCTCCCCTACTTAATGGCGGCCGCTGCGCGCCAAAGACAAGCCCGTCTGCGCCCGCCCGCGACCCGGCCAGCGCCAGGAACCCTGGACCTCCCACTACCCATTGCTACGACACCACCACCCTCCTCGCACTCAACCCTGGAAGACTTAGAGAATGCCAACAGGCCTCGCCGAACACGACCCACGGCCAGTTCTCCTGCCTCCACTGCCGCCAGACCCTCACCGCCACCCCGGCCTCCAACACCGCCGACGCCAGCACCAGGGACACCCTAAAATGCATCCTCCTCAACGTACGCTCCGTACACAAACACGCCATGGAAATCTGGAACCTACTCGACTCTCTCTCGCCCAACATCGCCTTCTTCACAGAGACCTGGACCAACGCATCCTCTGCCCCCGACATCAGCACCGCCATCCCAGACGGATACAAGATCTAGAGGAAAGACCGCCCCAACCACCCAGGAGGGGGCCTCGCCATCGCCCACAAGAGCACCCTCCGCCTCACCACCTCCAGCGAAACCTTCCCCTCCGCCGAACACCTGCACTTCCAGATCCAGACCACCCCCAAAGCCACACTCCGAGGAACCCTCATCTACAGACCCCCCAGCCCCTGAACACCCTTCGCCACCACCATCACCGACTTCATCGCACCCCACGCCATCGCCTCAGCAAACTACATACTCATTGGAGACCTGAACTTCCACCTCGACAACCCCAGCGACCCCAACTCCACTATCCTTCATGACAACCTCGCCAGCATCGGACTTAAACAACTCGTCAACACACCGACCCACAGAGCAGGACACACCCTCGACCCCATCTTCGCGGCAGGAAACAGCGTCCAATTCAGCCACACAACGCAGCCGCCATGGACCGACCACCACTGCGTACACTTTGCCATCAACAAACCCAAGGCACCCAAACCAGCCCCACGCCCACCTCGAAGGAACTGGAGCAAGGTTACCGACGAGCAACTTAACTCCACCCTCACCCGAGACAACCACACCTGGGCACCCGACGCAAACAACGCAGCCAGAGAACTCCACACCTGGATCTTCAACTGCGCAGATGAGCTCGCCCCGCTAAGTGACCCCGACAGAAAACGCCCCAGGAAAGCCGCCTGGTTCACCACCGCTCTCCAAGAAGCCAGACGCACCTGCAGACGCCTAGAGAAGAACTGGAGAAACACCAAGACAACCGAAAACCACACCACCTACAAGGACGCCATGACGGACTACCATAACCAGATCAGAGCCACCAAGAGGAACTTCATCCACAACAAAATCCTGGCCAACTCCACCAACTCCAAGGAACTTTTCAGTGTCATTCAGGAATTCACCAACCCTCGCAGCGAAGCCACAGACATCACACCATCCCAAGACCTCTGCGACAAGCTTGGAACCTATTTCCACCTCAAGATCAAAAACCTCTACGACAACTTCATCGACCAGGTGCCACAGACGGCCCCCCGCCCCCCAGAAACACCAGCCAGCCCACCATCTCCAACTGGACACCGATCACGGCTGAAAACACCGCCTCGACCATGAAAAGCATCCACTCGGGGGCCCCCACCGACCCCTGCCCCCCTCACATCTACCACAGAGCTGCGGCCGCCATCGCACCCGAACTACAACGCACCATCAACACCACCTTCAAAACAGGCACCTTCCCAGACGACTGGAAGTGCACAGAAGTCAGACCCCTGCTCAAGAAGCCCACAGCTGACCCCACCTACCTCAAGAACTATCGGCCCATCTCGCTCCTCCCCTTCGCAGCCAAAGTTGCAGAAAAAACAGTCAACAGGAAACTGACACGATTCATTGAAGAGAACACCGTCCTCGACCCATCCCAATCCGGATTCTGAAGCAACCACAGCACAGAGACCGCCCTACTCGCCGCCACAGACGACATCCGCACCCTCCTGGGCCAAGGCCACTCCGAAGCCCTCATCCTACTCGACCTATCAGCGGCCTTCGACACCGTCTCCCACCGCACACTAGTCGCCAGACTACACGAAGCAGGCATACAAGGAACAGCCCTGGACTGGATCCGATCATTCCTCACCGGAAGAAGCCAAAGGATCAGACTCCCACTCTTCCTCTCCGACCCCACGAAAATCACCTGCGGAGTCCCACAGGGTTCATCACTGAGCCCCACCCTCTTCAAAATCTACATGGCCCCCCTCGCAGCCATCGTCCGACAACACGGCCTCAACATCGTATCGTACGCCGACGACACCCAGCTCATCCTCTCCCTCACCAAAGACCCCACCACTGCCAAACTCAACTTCCAGAAAGGAATGCAAGACATCGCAGTCTGGATGACCAACAGCTGCCTGAAGCTCAACGCCGAGAAGACAGAAGTCCTCATCCTCGGTACCACCCCTTCTGCATGGGACAGCACCTGGTGGCCAACCGCCCTTGGAAGCCCACCTACCCCCTCAGACCACACCAAGAACCTTGGCATCGTACTCGACTCATCACTCACCATGAACCGACAGGTCAACGCCGTCACCTCCTGCTGCTTCAACACCCTCCGCATCCTCCGCAAGACCTTCAAGTGGATCCCCCCTGAGTCAAGGAAGACAGTCACCCACGCACTCATCACCAGCAGACTGGACTATGGAAACGCACTCTACGCAGTTGATGGAGCAGGATAAATGAAAAAATTTTAACCTCCTAATAATTTTCGTAAAATAATTAATAAACATGTTCATTTAAGTAAATAACCAACAATGTATGTTATATGTAAAGGGTTAAAGGTAACACGCTATTTTTGTGTGCAAATTAATCAACTTATAATTATTGACGTGTCTAATATAATCTAATATTTGCGTACTAATAAAATAATAAATGCATGATTTGTGCTTTGAAAATAAAATGTGTGGTGGCAAAATAAAGCGATGGTAAGTAAGGGACGGCTTTATATGTTGCTTTTTGCTAGGTAATACCTAATTGGGGTACATAGAAAGACGGGAGGGAAACGAAAGGGTTTATCTTCTTTATTTTAACAATATTTTGTTTATCTTTGAAAATAGTGCGCTTAGGCCTGTTGAGCAGCAATATAAAATGGCCGACATGAACTAGAGTACGCATGTGCAAGAAGCCGTGTGGTAGAGGAGAAAGGCTGTGAAAAAGGATGACCACGTGTTCATGCTGAGAGCCTAAGATGGAAGTATGGTCAAGGCTATTGTGACCTTTCTGAGCAAATGTGTGCCAAGATGATCAGCAAGAAGCGTGAGAAGTCAAACTGAATAAATGGACGGAACTGTTGAATCTAAAAAGTATCAGAAAAAGATACAAATTGGACTGATCGAAACTGATGAGCAATGTCATGAACTGTGGGAAACGATGCAAGCATGGACATTCCACAAAGAACTGGTTAAGACAAGGAAGTTTGATTAAAATGTATATGGACTTGAATGAACCAATGAGAGAGAATCACGCCTTAGAGATGCAACATTTTTATTCAGTAAGCTAGAATTAGGGTATAAGAAGACCTACTCTTGGTGGGGAGGGGTTAGATGCTGGAGAAGTGAGATGCTGGAGAGAGTGGATGCTGTAGATGGGTGAAGTTGCGGTTGCTGATGCTGACAAGCTGATGCTGCTGCTGCTATTTTATATTTTTAGTTGAGTATAAGATGCTGCTTTTGGAGAACCTTTTTTCTCCTGATAGATTTTTCATTTAGAGCTATTAGATTTTCCAAGATAGATAGATTGATCTTTTGGAGTTCTTGCTGTGACAACCTTATTTTTCCGTCTAATAGGTATGCATTGCAATTTCAATTTATTCTTATAATGATGATAAATGTAATAATCTGAATAATAAGCTTAAACTTATTTCTTGCTTCGAAACTTTATATAAACTTTATTATTCTTTAAACAAATGACTCAGTGATTCTTTAGCTCAATAATTAAGGTAAAATGTTAAAGAGTTTATTGTGATTGAGCTGGTCTTAATCACCATCAACTGATTCCTACTAGTTGGTCCATCGACCAATGAGCGGAATACCTTAAAAGCAAATGAGAAACATTATGTTGTGTTAAAAAGAGGTATCCCGTCTCCTTCCAGCGAATCGTTTTCTCCTAGGTTAAGGACGGAGGTAATCCAGGGAATAAATCAGTAAGTGAATGTATATGCGGTGTTATGGGCCCCACCGTCATATGGATATAGTTTGTGTGTTGGAGGGATAGTTGCACCTGGATGACCGAAGCATATAGGAGAAGAATTTTTATTGTTAGCGCTGGATCAGATTTCTTGGTAGCAGAGTTATGGTTACTATAGATTAGTTTGGTGATTATTGATTAGTGATTATTGATTATTCATAAGTTCATGTCTAACACTTTATGTTGAGTCACGTTATGTTATATGTAAGTTTTCACGCTTCCGGGAAGTAGGAAGTGGAACACGTGTGGCAAGAGAAGTCACATGGAATAGTGCATTGTCTGAGTTCATATTGGTGATAACACAGGTTGTGTTATGATAGGGACATTCTCCGCATAAAAGATGTGTAAGTGAAATAGTGATCGGTTTCCTTGTGAAACTCTGGCCTTAATTCTCAGGAGCAGTATAGTCTCCACATGTGTTTTATCTCCAGAGAAACGGGTTTACCGCTTGCTTGAAAGAAGGGTATGGTAGAGGGAAGTGCTACTTTATCGGCGAAATGGGAAAATTCTGTGGTAGGGTAGAGGTAAGCGCTGCCTACTGGAAAAACAGAATTCTTGTATAAATGGACAAAGCTATCTCTTTTGTTTAGTGAATCAGACAATGGAAATGTGTTTTAAATGTTGTAACTAACAAAGAATTGTTGAAAAAGAAATTGCCGATAAATTTTGTAAAGGAGGGGTCAAGAGCAGAACTGACGTAGACAAAAGCTGCGCTGGGATTGGACAGTGCGCTAGTCATACAGAAACAGGAGCAGAGCTGACGTAGACAGAATCCGCGCTGGGATTGGACAGTGCGCTGTAAACAGAAATTGCTCTGATTGGAGCTTTGGTGTGAATCACGCTAGGATTGGTCGAATAGCCTAGTGACGTGGAAGTTTGTGATTGGAGTGTTGGTGTGAGTCGCGCTAGTATTGGTCGGAATAACGCATAGAGAACAGTGTTGAATTACGGATAGTTTGAGGAGAGAAAGCGATTGTGAATCATGTCGTATTATGAATATGGTAGAGAGAAAACGTCGTGGATGTCGAAAGTTGAGAACTTCTTTAAGAAAGACAAAAAGGTAGTGACTAGAGAGGGACAAGTAATTCCTCCGCCGAAATCACCAGCTTCGCATATGATGCTGAAATATGGATATCATACATGCATATGGTTAGAAAATTGGACAAAATATACCAAGAATGATGGAGCATTGGCTTTCCCTGAGAATGGTTCATTTAATGTAGCTGTACTACGGAATTTGAGAGAGAAGATGGCAATGTTAGAACCTAGACCTAGACCGACATAGTTTGAAGCTTTAACTGAATGGGAAGATGAGATGTATGAACGAGAGAGATTCAGAGGATTAAAGAATCATGAGCTTGTGCCTGGAAGGTTATGGGGAGTAAATCATGAGGACAGAATAAAGCGTTGGAGATGTGCTAATATGACAGGAGGTTTGTTTCCAGCTTTTACAGTGGAGGAAGAAGCAAAGAGAAAGTGTACAGAGAAAAAGAAACATGTAGTTATAGAAAAGTATGGGTATGGTGGCAGTGAAACGGATGACGAATTGCTGGAAGATATTTTAAACAGAAACCCACCTCCATACCAACAGACTTCTGCGGTGGTGACACCTAATGCACCGCCAATGGAAACTGGGAGGAATAAAAATCCCGAACGAAGAGATGAGATAAATAGGTCACAAGATCAATTAAAAACTTCACAAAATGAAGAGATAGAAAGTGACAATGCAACTGAATTAGCAAAAACCACAAGAGAATTGACTGAGAAAATAAGAGCATTGACAAAGAATATGGAAGCTGTAACTGTACCAGTGACGATAGGTCCAGTAATGCCAATTTTTGAGAATCAGAAAATTGATGAACGTTCTTTAGTGATTCCCATGAATTCACATTTGCAAAGAAAAAGAGAAGGGATGGAACTGAACAGTGAAGGTGCACACCATTTGGTTAGTACCTATAGACCAAGCCCACCTACTAATTTGACAATAAATGAGAATGAGTTCAGGAGAATACCCATGGTAACGGAGTCTGCATCATGGACACCAGAAAGAAGTAACAATTGGATAGAATTAAATAGTACGCCTGTAGGTCCGACTCCTGATGAGTTAAATGAATGGATGAAAACGCTAAAAACGAAAGAAACAGAAGTAAAACCATTAGATGTAATTAGGTTAAAAATAGACATGGAAGAATTGATTTTAGGAACGATTGGTACAGAAAAATTAAAAAATTATCAGGATGATGAGATTATGTTTTTGTGCAAAAGTCTTACATGGAGAGCTAGAAATTTACATGACAAATTAGAAGAGACAGCAAGTGAACTAGGAGTAGAATTTGCAAAAGTGAGAACGTTGCAGAAACCATACAGAGTAGATTTTTGTGAGAAAGATATAGAGAATCTGAACACATCAGGAAGATTGACCCAAATAAAAGAGTTCATTGTTACTGAGAAAATGGGGTGATGTGGATAGATGGAGAAATAGATGGACGAAAAGGAGTGAGAAAGTAACAGATAAAGCATCTTTGGCTTTTGCAGTGACAGATAAGGAACCAGTTGTAAGGGAGTACCCGATGAGAGAAACTCCAGGAGGTAGTTATGTGCATGTTCCATGGACTAGACAGGATATACTGTCATTTACAAATGATTTCCCAAAGTTGAGAGAAAAGCCAGTAGAATGGTACAGACAAGTGGAGAGATTTGTGAAAGTTTCAAAGGTGTTGTGGATAGACTTGGATGGATTGTTTGATATAGTAGTGCCAGCTAATTTGTGGACAGAATGTAAGATTACTATTGATTGGCCAACTGTAGAATATCCAAGGGATGCTAAAACAGGAGCGCCAGGACCAGAAGTGATGAGAAAGTATGATCAAGTAATTACCTTTTTGAAGAATAAGATTCCACCTAAAGAAACAGATTGGGTAAAAATAGACAGAACAACGCAGGAAAGTAAAGAATCAGTGCATGCTTATTATGAAAGGCTGTTAGTTTTCAAACAGTATAGTGGTTATGAGACACTAAATGAGAAGGATACGAGTCATTTTGTATATAGATTTGTTTATGGGTTGAAACCAGAGATAAGTGAGATGATTAAACAGCATATGATTTGTTGGCAGAATAGCACAGTCGACGAAGTTTTGATATATGCTAAGTATTGCAGTGATGATATTGAGAGTAGACAACGTAAATTGAAAGAAAAAGCCATGTGGGCACAGGTGAAAGTTGCAGAGAAGCAAGAAGCTCAATTGAGTAATAGAGGTAATGAAGCAGGACAGGCTAGATCTCGACCAAATATAGGTAAAAGAAAAGGACAAATGAGCATAGATGAGGCAAAGAAAAAGTGGCCATGCCACAACTGCGGAAAGCTAGGGCATTGGAGAAACAAGTGTAAATTTCCTCCAAAACTTATTGTGGAAAATCAATCATTAAATTCACAGGTGCAGAGTGAGGTAGTTACTCAACAGAGTCAGGTGCCACAACCACCACTTCCCAAGAGTGTTAACCAACAGAAATACAGTGCAGAAACAGGATTCTACGGAGGAGAACAGGTAACACAGTTGCCGCGTGCAGCTGCCATTTCTCAATATTGGTTACGACAGGATGAGGATGAAACGGATGAAAGCTTCTGACGGTGCCTAGGAGAGGGGGAAGAGTGCGTGCTTGGCGCAACTCTAGAGGTAGATCAGTCTGGTCCATTTGTGGATGTAGAAGTGAATGGTGCAAATGTAACATTCCTTGTGGACACTGGAGCTACCCGTTCTACTGTTAGGTCAGTGGAAATTCCAAACCTTCCTCTCTCAGGTGAACATATCCAAGTAGTTGGAGTTTCGAATCAGCAAATAAAGACGCCTCTTACTAAATTAGTGGAGGTAAAGATTGGTCCATTTAGTGAAATGCACCGATTTGTGGTATGCGATTGTAGTCCCGTGAACCTATTAGGACGCGATCTATTGTGCAAAATGAATTGCACTATCTATTGTACTCCAGATGGAATTGCATTTCAGACCCCAGATGAAGATGTACTGTATAAAATGACAATGGTAAATTTAGAACCAGAAGTAAATGATTTGTTTCCTGTATTTGATGCAGAGAAAATCCCAATTGAATTGAAAAAGACAGTGAAAGAAGAAGTGTGTGACTTTACAGGAGAAGATATAGGATTAATGAAAGAAGTAGATCCCGTTAAAATAACCGTAAAAGAGGGAACGAGTTACCCAAATACGCCCCAGTATAAATTGACACCAGAAATAATTGAAGGAATAACGCCAGTAATAAATAAAATGATTGAACAAGGGATTCTAAAAGAAATAATGAGCAGTCCATGTAATTCGCCAATAATGGGACTGAAAAAGCCAAACGGAACATATAGAATTGTACAGGATTTGAGGAAGGTAAACAAAATTGTAGTGCCTTGTTGCCCAATAGTACCGAACCCTGCTGTGATTCTATACCAGATTCCACGTGAAGCAGAATGGTACACAGTAATTGATTTATGTCATGCATTTTTCTCTATTCCATTGCATCCAGATAGCCAGCCATTATTTGCGTTTAGGTTTGGAGAGCGTATTTTGGCATGGTGCCGAATTCCTCAAGGGTACACAGAAAGCCCCTCAATCTTTAATCAGATTCTAAAGAAATCTTTGGAAGATTTAAAAATGCCAGAAAAGTCAGTGATGGTTCAGTATATTGATGACCTACTGGTGGCATCAAAAATGAAGGAAGCATGTGTCAATGATACAATTGCTTTGCTGAATCATTTAGCAAAAAGAGGACATAAAGTGTCCCCATCAAAATTGCAGTTTTGTCAACAAGAAGTCCAATATTTAGGGCATAAAATTGAGAAAGAAGTGCGAAAGGTAACGACTGAAAGAATAAAGATGATTCAAGGAATGAGAGCTCCAATGACGCAAAGAGAGGTAAGAATGTTTCTGGGAATGGTTGGATATTGTCGACAATGGATAAGCGGTTTTTCGCTGATTGCTAAACCGTTGCAAAAACTGACAAAGAAGGATGTTAAAGATCCTTTTGAAATGAATGATGAGGAAATGAAAGCATTCAGAGAGCTGAAAAAGAAATTGTGTGAAGCTCCAGCATTGGGAATGCCTGACTATGAGAA
The DNA here is from genome assembly GCA_963921515.1 of Calotriton arnoldi. Taxonomy (NCBI): domain Eukaryota; kingdom Metazoa; phylum Chordata; class Amphibia; order Caudata; family Salamandridae; genus Calotriton; species Calotriton arnoldi. Next base: position 2,451,956 of record CAWUFW010001460.1, read on the forward strand.
AGATTTTGAGTTGTATTGCAGTGAAAGAGATGGATGTGCATTTTCAGTCTTGGTACAGAGACATGGAACTATGAAAAGACCCATTGCATATTTTTCAGCTGTTTTAGACCCTGTAGCGAAAGCGTTGCCTGGATGTTTGAAAGCAGTTGCTGCTACTTGTGTGAGTCTGGAACAGAGTGAAGGCATAATGATGGGATATCCACTGAGAGTATATGTTCCCCATTCTGTGGAAATTCTCTTGACAAGAACGAAAACCCAATATATGACACATAGTCGGCTAACTAGGTATGAAAAAGTAATTTTGAGTGCAGATAATGTGACCATTGACAGATGTATGAATGTGAATCCTTCGACATCATTGCCAGAGGAAGAGAGTGTAATTGAAATGGATGAAGTAGATCACGATTGTCTGAATGTGCTTGAATATTGTACAAAACCGAGATCAGACATACGAGATGAGCCCTTAAAGAAATCAGATTATATTCTGTTTGTGGATGGCTCATGTTTGAGAACGAATGATGGAGTTCTAAGTGCAGCATATGCAGTTTGCACAGTAGCAACTGTAATGGAAGCATCTTGTTTGAAAGGGATACGGTCTGCCCAAGTCACAGAACTAGTAGCTCTGATTCAAGCATGCAAGTTGGGAAGAAATGTACGGGTTACGATTGTGACAGATAGCCAGTACGGCTTTGGGGTGGTGCATGATTTTGGTCAGATTTGGTCACAAAGAGGTTTCTTGACGTCTGCAGGAACGCCAATTAGAAATGGAGATTTTGTGAAAAAGTTGCTTGAGGCGATACAGCTGCCTAAACAGATTGCTGTTGTGAAGTGCAATGCACATAAAAATGGGGAAGACTACATAACTGTCGGCAATAAATATGCTGACGAGATTGCACAGTACTGTGCAAGGAATGTGGTTTCTTTGAACAGGAACCGAGAGAGAGAGCATATTTCTTGTCCTTTGCTTTTTACTAACCCTGTTGAGACATGGGATGAGGTGAGACAGTTACAGGAAGCAGCAGATGATGAGGAAAAAGATACATGGATAAAAGCAGGATGTAGAAAACATGAGGAAAATGATGTTTGGGTTTACAGAGATGAAAGACCAGTTATGCCTGATAGCATGATTTCTGACATGGCACGGATGTACCATGGACAAGCCCATATTGGGAGAGATTCAATGATCAGACTTTTTAGACAAACATGGTATAATCCAAAATTCAGAGCCATAGCTGAGAGTCTTTGTCAAAGATGTCTTATTTGTCAACAGTTAAATCCAGGAAGGAAGACAGTAGTGAGTCTAGGAACAATAGGACGAGAAGGAGGTCCGTTCACTAGAATGCAAATGGATTTTATTGAAATGCCCACGAGCAACAGACTAAGATATGTCCTCGTAGTCGTCTGTTTGTTTTCCCGTTGGGTGGAAGCATACCCGACCAGAAGGAATGATGGAATCACGGTAGCAAAACTTATGCTGCGAGAATTCATTCCGAGGTATGGTTTTCCAGTCACGATTGAAACAGATAGAGGAACACATTTCCAAAATGAATGAATTAAGCTAATTTGTGAAGCACTTAGTTTGAAACAGAAACTGCATTGTGCATACAGACCAGAGGCTTCTGGAATAGTAGAGCAAGTGAATGGAACAATTAAGAACAGGTTAGGAAAAATGTGTCAAGCTACAGGACTCAAATGGCCAGATGCCTTGCCATTAGTTTTAATGACAATCAGAAGTATTCCGGAAAGGAAAACTGGACTCAGTCCCCATGAGATAATTATGGGACGAGCAATGAGACAAGCACATGTACCTGTCAACAAACTACTGACTATAACTGATGGTCTGGTGCTGGATTATTGCAAAGGATTGGCTGATGTGGTACGTTCTGTGTTTCATCAGGTTGGACCGGATGCGACCACTCTTGAAAGAAAAACAGCTCACGACTTGAATCCAGGAGATTGGGTCCGCATAAAAGTCCACAGGAGAAGAAACTGTTTGGTTCCTCGCTGGGACGAACCACGACAAGTGATCCTGGTGACAACCACTGCAGTCAAATGTGCAGGAGTGAAACATTGGGTGCATGCCAGTCACACCATCAGAGTTCCAGAACCTGAAGTTCGACATGTGAGTCGACATCTGGAAGTGTTGGATAACAGTTCAGCATCAGAAGCAGAAGAAGAAACAAACAGGGTGCCAGAATCTGAAGATCGACCTGTAAGTCGACATCTGGAGGACCCAACTACAAGTGCAACGACAGAAGAAGTAGAGGAAATAGCTGAAGTTCCAGAACTTGAAGATCGACATGTGAGTCGACATCTGGAAATATCAGATACCAGTTCAGAATCTGATACAGATCATTCGGATTGTGAAGAAATTCTGAAAAGAAATTGGAAATTTGAAAGCATAAGAGAAGAAACTGAGCACGAAGATAGTAACAGTGAGCAACCAAGTACAAGTTGTGGTAAAAATCCTTCGGAGATAATATTAATAGATGAAGAAGGGAGAGTTACAAACAGAAAGCTAGAAAAATCGGAAGATCCCAGAGGAGCAATAGGGACAGATAGCCAAACAAAAGAACAGGGAAATTTAGAAGCAGATAGAGAGAGGAGGGACAGAAATAGGTGAACGAAGGAAGATAAGAAAAGAACCACAAGTAGAGGAAGAAAATGAAATTATAAGATTCAAAATAAGAGACAATAAAGAAAAAACTGAAACAGAGTCTGAAGAAAGTGGAGAAGAAAGAAACCAAAAACTTGAGTCAAGAAAAAGGAATTGGAAAACAGAAAGAGAGGAAAAAGAAAGTGAGGCAAAAAGGCCAAGAAAAGGAGACAATTGGCCCAACGAAGTAAGAAAGTTAAGATACAGAATCATAAGGTTAGATCAGAGGTCTTCAAACTTTTGTAGGTTGAGCCCCCCAGCTGAATTTTTTTAGATGTTGGGCCCCCCACCACCTGACAGAAATTTCTGAAATCTGGTACACTACATAATCGACCGCCACGCGCATATCACGGGCCATATCCGGCAAATAATGTTCAACACAATAAGAGTGTTTAGTAAACTGCAGGTTTGTGAGTGGGTGTGGTGAAATGACAGAGGCTTATTACACAGCTCAAAACACAATTTTTCAAGATAAAATGTGCGTAAATTGTTTTTACTAGGATGCTTTGTTTTACACATGACATAGATTAATAATAACACCACCAACATAAATGTGATGGGTGTGCCGGTTTTTAGCCACATAGACTGTCAATCTGTGGATGGATTTTTGCTACTGCCATCCTCAGGTTGTGCTCCACATCCAGTCTTGAACGGTACTTAGTCTTTAATACCGCAAGTGCTGAGAACCCAATCTCACATAAATAGGACGAGCTGAAAGGCAAGAGAGTTTTGATAGCAGTTTCTCTCAAAGCTGAATATTCTGCAGACATTTTCAGCCAAAACAGTGACTGTAAGGGAGACAGTGTTATTAGATTTTTCGAGCACTCCCTAGCTCAGAGTTGGTACACGAGAAACAATTCTTCTCTGGAAACCATTAACAAACGTTTTAGGCAGCATTATAATGGGATAATTGCCCACCAACCAGTTATGGATCCGAAGACAAAGGTGAAAGTCCACAGAGAGGGCGCTGAACGAACACCTAATTGAGAATTCCTTAGTGGTACGATAAGTTGCTTGCCTGAAGCAGTTGGGGTTTAGGACACGTCGGGCTTGTGTTTAAAAAAATAGAACTGATAATAAATGAATGATGTTGCCTATTTTACTTCAGAGCAATGTTGTCTGACAAACTTTGTGGTGGCAGGGACATGTTAAGGATTTTGGGTGCCCTGGGCCAATACTATTTTGGGGGCCCCTGTTCAGAACAGCTTTGAGATTAAATGATTCACTTTCAGCTCTGCCATACCCTCTTTAGCCAGGCTACTAACGGTGCACAGGCGCTATGGTCGAAATTCTAAAAGTGTTTACATCTAATATTCAGAGATAATGATGTGTGTTTTCACTGTTGTAACAAAACAGCAGCCCACTAATTTTACAGCAAATAATATCTGTGATATCCTCCAATTTCTCATATGTGAGGACCCGTTGTGATCTAAAATAAACTTTTGTATGGTTGTTGCATGAAACAAAAACATTTCTCTGCAAATAGTAATAGACTCTCTCACATCAATCACATTAAAAAGAAATGAAACAAAACGGTATTTACAAGAATCTGTTTAGGAATTATTCCAGGCCATCAGAGCAAAAACAGAGCTGCCTCTATCAAGTGGCCCCCTGAAAGGCTGGATTGCAGTGCATGTATATGTGTCCTTTTGTAATTTAGGACGAAAACCTTGATGGGGCACGACATGCCCATACGTGTGTACAGGGGCGCAACTAGACCCGAACTTCGGGTGGGGGCTAACACTCCCAGCCACAGTGGAACGGTCTGTTTTGGCGCCCCTCCCCCATTTCCTCCTTCTCCATGAATTTCCTCACTACCACTCACCAACAATGCACCTCATCTCTCTATAGCACCTTTCTGGCAAACATTTCACTTTCTTATAGCGCTGCTCATAGTTTACTCACACTCAGTTCTTTGATCTGCATGGTACACGTTCTTTGTAGCAGGCACATTAAACCTCTGCGCTGTGTGGGTGGCAGGAGTACCCATGTGAGTGCAGGGTGAGGCATGCAACAGTATGAGAGTAGGGTAAGAGGAGTGACTGCAGGGTGAGTGAGGTGACCATATGAATTTGGGTGCGGATGTAAGTGCAGAGTGGGACGAATTAATGGATGGTTAGTGATGGTCTTATTTGAGTGAGATTGCAGATTGAGCAGTAAGGGGGACAGGTGAGTGAAGTATCACATGAGTACAGGGTGAGTAGTGTGCTTGTGTGACTGCAGGGTGAGGTACAGGGTGAACAGCGCAAGTGCATTGTGAGTGCAGAGTGATCACTGTGAGTACAGGGTAAGCGGGTGAATGGTGTGAGTGCATCGGGATCAGTGTGAGGGCATTGTGATCTCTGTGAGTGTAGGGTGAGCGTGAAAGTGAAGGGCGAAAATGAGGAACGAGTTGTCTGAATGCAAGGTGCATTTCCAGACACTTGAAGTAACTCAGCAGGTTACTGACGGCAGCGTAGGGTTTCAGATATGTTAAACTATTGCTATTATGGCATTAACCAGGGATCAGGGTGGAGGAAATAAATGTGCTGATCTTACAACAAACTTCCAGTTTTATGATTAGGGTTGCCAGCTCATTATTTTGATGTCCCAGGCGGTACAAAAATAAACAGTCACCTAAAGCTGTATTGTCAGCACTTGTGTGTGCATACTTTGAACAGCAAATATAAATAGAAGCACTTTTAATTGTGGGGCTGCCTGAATGATCCATGCCTGATATTAAAATGGAACAAAGCAGCCCTGCCAAGTATCACGCATCAGGCGTGAGACTAACGCATTTCAGTGTGGTGATCCGCATCACCGCACTGAAATGCATTGTCACGCATTTATAGCGACTCCTTAGAACGCTTCAGCGAAGAGGAGCGCTGCGAATTAGTACCACACTGAGAGAGCAAAGCTGCTCTTCAGCAGCACCTCCGCGAGCTGCTTGCGACGGACTTGGGGGCTGGCTAGTTGGCTAGAATGTAAAACATTCACCAGACACCCCAGCAGGCACATCTGACTCACTCAGGATGTCACAAGTGTCAAAGCCTAATGCCTGCTGCCGACGCAGCCTGCCAGGACACACTGACTGTGATACACCTATAGGCCGATGGCAGCGCGGCACAGTTTAGCTTTGGCAGGCAGCGCAGCCCGCTGCTGCTGTAGCTCTCGCTGCGTTATGCAGGGCGGCCCGTTGCTGCTGTAGCTCCACCACGTTGTGCAGCGTGGCCCCTGTTATGCGTGGACCTCTTTTACTCCCACTGCGTTGTGCAGCGCGGCTCGCTGCTGATGTAGTTCCACTGCGTTGTGCAGCGCGGCTCGCTGCTGATGTAGCCGGGGCTTAATCAGGATCACCGACCCCTGGCAGATGGCGGGGGCCACCGTAATGATGGTCTGGTGCCTTAGCACTGTAGCGCGGCCACCCTGCACTGCAGTCCTGTGTTTGGAGCCATGAATGCTACCCTCTGAACCGTGGCGCTGCCCGGTGGACATCGCGGCCGTCCCGACTCTGTTGGTGGATGCAGAAGTGCCACAATGCCTACTTTACATTAATGCTAAAGCACAGTAGATAAGGAGGAGAGCCAGAATACTCGAAGCAGCGGTTACGAATCGATCTCTCATTGAAAGAGTAGACAGTAAGGGCAATCACTAAAGCAGCAGCTGAAAATGAGGATGGCAATCCAGGACTTTTGTTACAGATGGCAATTAAGTTGGAATATGCAAGGCTAGCCTGTCATGGCCTTTGCTGACAAGTAAGTATCACTCATCTAACCTAATTGAATTTACAGTTTACTTTTAGAGGAGCGCCGCGCGTCATCATTTACCCTGCACTTTAAGTAAAGTTATAGGTGTGCTGAGCTGTGCATTGCAGTCACTAGTCTGTCTGCAGCAGTCAGTCTGCACAAAGTTGTGTCACTTATTTACTTTACTTTTAGAGGAGTGCCGCGCGTCATCATTCAGCCTGTACTGTAAGTAAACTTACAGCTCCTCTATATTGACTGCAGTCACTGTCTGCCAGTCTATATCATGGTTACACATTTCTTTAACAGTACGATCAGGTTACAAGGGCACTAGGTTAGTGTCTTTCCATTTCTGGTGCTTTAAAGCACTTTTAAGATCTTCTTAGAGTTTCTTGTTGCTCAAATGGGTATTTCTGCTATTTATTTGTTTCCCTTGTCTTCATTGCTTGATTTTTGCTCGTGAGAAAGTGTCACTCATAGTCATTGAAATGTCACTCATAATTTCTCTGAAATTATGAAAATGTCACACATAGCGTCCTGAAACCTTGGCAGCTATGACAAAGACAGAAAAGTCACATTACAAATGTATACATACTTCCTTATAAGCATATTTAGTGTCAAGACAATCAATTTGCAGGCTGTTTAAACAACACATGGCTGGCTGGCATTTTTCTTTTGGCAACTTGAAGCCCTGTGGGCGTTGTGCGCCTTCCTGTGTAAATTTAAAAGAAACTTTGTCTCCTTTCTGCTAAGAGCTAACCCTCCCAGGACGGGGTTAAACTGGTAGAGTTGAAATGCTTCAGCTGCAGTGGGAGGCAGGATGTCTCCTCTGCTAAAACTGAAAGAAAGGAACAGGCAGTCATTTCAGCTGCAGTGGGAGGCAAGGACTCTCCTCTCCTCTGCTATGAAATCGAACGTGAAGGAACAGGACTGTCTGTTCGTTTGCTTTCGGTTTTAGCAGAGGAGACCCTGCCTCCCACTGCAGCTGAAGCATTTCAGCTCTACGAATTAACCCCCTCCTGGGAAGGTTAACTGTTAGCTCTTTACATGACAAAAGCACGGGCACGTTGTGCCTTATCTATTTCATCTCCCTCCCCTCCAACCCTCTGTTACCGGAGCTCTACAATAAACAATTCCCATTTGAAATGGGTGAAGACTTGCGAAGTTGCGATGCGGGACAGTAAAAGACCAACAAAGGGAAGATCTTAGTGCGGAGTGCGCGCCCCCCCTGAGATGGTGTCGCGCCCCCCTGGGGGGGCGCGCCCCACAGATTGAAGAACTCTGGGTTAGATGGAAAAAGTGCTGAACAAGTGAATGAAATAACAAGCCAGAAAGAACAAGAAAAACAAGGTGGAAAACACTTGCAGAAAACGAAAAGAGTAAAGAAGGTAAATCCGAAGTATAGATCGCCTGAATGGTTGTATCTTGCTTTGACTGATATCAAAGAAGCAAAGAACACTCACGAGAACCCAGAACAAAGAAACCTAATGGGTGAAGGTGAGGTGCAACAAACTTGAAGAAATTTAAACAATTTCTACCGGACTTGACAAAACACTGGATCTGACGAATTTCTACCTGATTTGACAAAATACTGGATTTGACAAAGAAAGAATTCTGAAAAGAATTAAAAGAAAGTACCAAGCAAAAACAAAAACATTGGAGTGCAGAGTGGCTAATAAATCATTTCTGAGGTGTAGTGACACAATTTTCTTGAAAATAAATAAATAAGGTTATAAAACAAAATGGAGGATACTAGAGATAGAAAATGTAAATGTGAGTTTTTAAGTAGATGGTGTAAGATGTGCTTCTTTTGTACAGGATTATTAATGACAGTATGGGTGGTTTTAGCAATCACTATTCCAATTAGTTTAGCTGTAGTAGAAACTTCTAATAACACAGAGAAAGAAAAAGGAGCTAACACTCAAGAACCAGTTATATTAAAAAGTAGTGCAGAGTTACATAAAGACAAATCAATAACAGATTTTTCAAAGAATGTTTTTACTAAATTATTATATGAGTATGTAGAAACAATGGATGTAAGAGATTGCTATGTTTGTATGCAATTGCCTGCGTCTGTAGCAGAGGGTGTGACTTATCATCACCTTCCTTTGACGTATGGAATAACATGTAGTGTTTTAGCAAGTTTATTTTATAAAACAGGTAGATTAGAATATTATTACACTGACATAGATAAGATTTTTGCGAAAGTTTCTGTAGTTCCCGAGCTAAACAAAATAAAAGAGGGAAAAACGTTTGGTGAATATTTTATAGAAGATAAGATTTTAACATTAGATAATCTAGTTAACGTTTGGTGAATATTTTATAGAAGATAAGATTTTAACATTAGATAATATAGTTAAAAACAACCTTACCTGTGAGTTAAAGAAGGAAGAAAAATTATTTTTATAGATGGTTGAAGAAAGAAGAGTGAAATATCAAAGAACAGTGATAGAAGAGACAAAAACACCTCTTTGGGCGTTTGAGGAAGACAATCATGACAAGAAAAAGACAAATGCAGCTATGACTCTGGATTGGCCCCAACAGGGAAGGTTGTGCATTAGAAGAAATAAAACAAGATATGACAATTATTTTGTGGGTTCCAGTATTTGCCATGACAATTATCAAATTTTAGGCGGATGGGGATTCAAAGGGGGAAAAGATCCAATATTTCCAGGGATCTATTATGTTTGCGGTAATAGGGCTTATTACAGGTTGCCGGACCATTGGTATGGGTCATGTTATTTAGGCCTGGTCTTTCCAAAGATTTTTCATATGGATAGAAAAGAAAAAGGAACACCCAAAATGATAAATACCTTTACACGTAGAAAAAGGGAAAGTTTTTCAGAAATAGTAGGTGATATTTTTGGTGCATTGATACCAGCAGTGGGAATATCTTTGAATGCATTTAAAATTCGGAAATTATCCACAGTGGTAGATCGTTTATCTACAGATACTGCTGGAGGGTTCTTGATGGTAAATACCGAGATGGTTGCCATGAGAGCTATGGTGATGCAAAATCGACTTGCCCTTGACATTCTTTTGGCAAAAGAGGGTGGAGTCTGTGGAATGCTGAAAGTCCAACATTGTTGCACTTACATTCCAGATAAAAGTGAAAATATACAAAAGTATATAACGAATATTACAAGTTTGCACAAAGAACTTGTTCCACTGGAGGTTGAAAGTGCATTGGGAAAACTTGGTAAAGGGTTTTCTTCAGTAATAAATTGGTTAGCAAGAATGAGTGGATTAATAATAGGGAAAGTTATAATAATAGCAACCATGATAATAATAATAATTTTAGTGCTGAAGCTCGTAATTACATGTATAAAGAAAAGAAGAAGACAGAATAAAATAGAAAAAGAAAACATGATAAACAAGGAGAGAGAGAGAGAAATGGGTGAAATAGAGCTAGAAGAGATAAAAGAGAACATGTACAAGAAAACCAAGAGACAAGTTGAAAGGGATACAGTTGTGTAAACTAACAAAAGCAAACGGATAAAAGAAATATGCTGTCTGAGAAAATTGTATAACTTGGGTTTTGTGGTGATATTAAAAATCACCAAAGGGGGAGTTGATGGAGCAGGATAAATGAAAAATTTTAACCTCCTAATAATTTTCGTAAAATAATTAATAAACATGTTCGTTTAAGTAAATAACCAACAATGTATGTTACATGTAAAGGGTTAAAGGTAACACGCTATTTTTGTGTGCAAATTAATCAACTTATAATTATTGACGTGTCTAATATAATCTAATATTTGCGTACTAATAAAATAATAAATGCATGATTTGTGCTTTGAAAATAAAATGTGTGGTGGCAAAATAAAGCGATGGTAAGTAAGGGACGGCTTTATATGTTGCTTTTTGCTAGGTAATACCTAATTGGGGTACATAGAAAGACGGGAGGGAAACGAAAGGGTTTATATTCTTTATTTTAACAATATTTTGTTTATCTTTGAAAATAGTGCGCTTAGGCCTGTTGAGCAGCAATATAAAATGGCCGACATGAACTAGAGTACGCATGTGCAAGAAGCCGTGTGGTAGAGGAGAAAGGCTGTGAAAAAGGATGACCACGTGTTCGTGCTGAGAGCCTAAGATGGAAGTAAGGTCAAGGCTATTGTGACCTTTCTGAGCAAATGTGTGCCAAGATGATCAGCAAGAAGCGTGAGAAGTCAAACTGAATAAATGGACGGAACTGTAGAATCTAAAAAGTATCAGAAAAAGATACAAATTGGACTGATCGAAACTGATGAGCAATGTCATGAACTGTGGGAAACGATGCAAGCATGGACATTCTACAAAGAACTGGTTAAGACAAGGAAGTTTGATTAAAATGTATATGGACTTGAATGAACCAATGAGAGAGAATCACGCCATAGAGATGCAACATTTTTATTCAGTAAGCTAGAATTAGGGTATAAGAAGACCTACTCTTGGTGGGGAGGGGTTAGATGCTGGAGAAGTGAGATGCTGGAGAGAGTGGATGCTGTAGATGGGTGAAGTTGCGGTTGCTGATGCTGTCGAGCTGATGCTGCTATTTTATATTTTTAGTTGAGTATAAGATGCTGCTTTTGGAGAACCTTTTTTCTCCTGATAGATTTTTCATTTAGAGCTATTAGATTTTCCAAGATAGATAGATAGATTGATCTTTTGGAGTTCTTGCTGTGACAACCTTATTTTTCCGTCTAATAGGTATGCATTGCAATTTCAATTTATTCTTATAATGATGATAAATGTAATAATCTGAATAATAAGCTTAAACTTATTTCTTGCTTCGAAACTTTATATAAACTTTATTATTCTTTAAACAAATGACTCAGTGATTCTTTAGCTCAATAATTAAGGTAAAATGTTAAAGAGTTTATTGTGATTGAGCTGGTCTTAATCACCATCAACTGATTCCTACTAGTTGGTCCATCGACCAATGAGCGGAATACCTTAAAAGCAAATGAGAAACATTATGTCGTGTTAAAAAGAGGTATCCCGTCTCCTTCCAGCGAATCGTTTTCTCCTAGGTTAAGGACGGAGGTAATCCAGGGAATAAATGAGTAAGTGAATGTATATGCGGTGTTATGGGCCCCACCGTCATATGGATATAGTTTGTGTGTTGGAGGGATAGTTGCACCTGGATGACCGAAGCATATAGGAGAAGAATTTTTATTGTTAGCGCTGGATCACCGGCATCAACAAGTCCCTACTCCACAAACTCCAAACAATACAGAACACCGCCGCCAGACTCGTCCTCGGCATCCCCCGACACGAACACATCAGCCAACACCTACGAAGTATCCACTGGCTCCCAGTGAAGAAAAGAGTCACTTTCAAAATCCTCACTCACCCCTACAAATGCCTACACAACAACGGACCCAAATACCTCAACGACAGAATCAACTTCCACGTACCCAAAATAAACCTCCGATCTTCCAACCGCGCACTGGCCGAAACCCCGCGCATCCACAAAGCCAGAGCAGGCGGAAGATCCTTCTCTCACATTGCAGCCAAGACCTGGAACGAGCTACCGGCAGACATCAGACGCGCCCCCTCCCTGAACACCTTCAGGAAGACCCTCAAGACCTGGCTCTTCGGCTAAACAGATCTGCGGACCCCCCCCCCCCCCACCTCAGCACCTTAAGACCCTCACGGGTGAGTAGCGCGCTTACAATTCCCTGATTGATTGATTGATTGTGTGTTGCATGATCATTTGCAAGTACCCGGGCTGGGGTAGGACGCTACAACTGGTGACAAGATAGTGGATTACATAAAATCCGCGCCCCGAGGAACTGAGAGTGCTCTTCCGGAAAGTGTGCCATTGTCCAGCAAACTGCTTGTGTGTGCCATATGTGCCTCAGTTGAGGTGAAAATCGACTGTTGACATATATGGAGTCCAAGCAACACTCCACCCATTGCAAAGACTTGATTTGCTCATAAAGCATTGCAAGTTAAATTAATTTAAAGATGAGGAGGCTATGCGTCTCAGAGTAATAGATGGTTGCCTCTCCGAATCCTTCAGATGATGAATGCTGAAAGAGATACTCAGCTTGGTGATCGAATGTTCATGGCTGCCAGAGTAGAAGAAAGAGCAGACAGACACGCCGCCAACATGAAGGCCGAAATGTCCCAGAATAAATCTGTACTGAGCATGAAAATGACGTCGAAACACAAGGCAGAAGGCCATAAAGCAATGTCTCCAAAGGGAAAAGAAGTTGTGTCATGTGGATTTTCCTTTCCACATGAAGGTAGATGTCCCGCCATTGGACTGGTCTGCAAAGGTAACAGTCTGCAAAGCAAAGGAAAGATCAAGTGCGTCACATCAAGAAAACAAAGCGGAGGCTAGATCAAGTGCGCCACGTCGAGAAAACAAAATGGCTGCCAGAAAAGTCCAGGCGTGACTTTCTTTACACGTCTACAAGAGCAAGTGGCAACATCAGTTGAGGCAAGTAGAAACTGAACGATGTCTGTTGTCATCAAATGTTACGTCTAAAAGTTTGTCACTGTCATTATCGAACAGCAGTGAGGAAAATGGGTGTGCGAGGTCAGTCAGTCAAAACACTTTATTCGATCTAAAAACACATAGATCATAAAAGTACAAATTTATATAGACAATACATCATGTAATAAAGTATCATGAATAAATATTTAAAAATATAATAAAATTCATAAAACAGCAAATAACAGGAATAAATTAAAACCTATTGAGCTTAACTACTGTTGTAATCTCCTAGTTTTTAGTGAAAAACATAAAAAGGTTGCTACACAGTAACAGACATAGTGGTCATGAAGCATTTGTAAAAAATATAATCCTGACGGCATTGCCTGAATTTGTATTTGCGCATGATGGGAAAAATATAAGTTTTACGATAAACTGCGTAAAATTTACAGAAAAAAAAGATATGAAGGTTTGATTGACTAGATACTCCATCGCACGAACAGGAAGGAAGGGGGGTACTAAAAATAAATGCCAGAAGGGTAGCCCAGCATATAGGGGATGAGGTTTAGTCTGAACCTTAATAATACAAAGCGATGACAGGGGTTTGTAACAAATGACAAATAGGAGGCTGACCCCCTGGAGATAGTGGGTACAATCAAATAGATTGAGACCGTAGATTTATTACAATTGATTTTATATCTTCCATCTCCATTTTGCTTAAAAACGATTTTTAATTTGGTTTTTTGAAATGGTCATACATGTGGCCTGGGTCTCAAACAGCTGATGTAAACCCAAAAAAGGGAAGGTATTTCAGACATTAGAGATCCAGGGGATCTTCTATGCATTAGAAGAGTTAAACAGTCTTTGATAATATGTTGTTATAGATAAACTGACTCCCTTCGCCAAATCGAATGCCATAACAAGATTGGGGCTAGGCGCACCTGATCAGATATATAGGGTGCTCCCAGCTCACAATGGCAATTAAAAGAGGAACAACGACTATGGAGTGCTACAGATATTTTCAAAAAGGTGTTCTCTATGGTTTGGAGTGAGTCTGAGTTTGTGTTTCCACACACTCCTGCTCCATATTCCGCAACAGAGTAGCTTTAGCTCTGTAGATCTTTTTAATGACGGCCAATGGTTTAGAACCCAGTTTGTTAATAAAAGAAAAAATGGCGAAGTCAATGTTGACTCCCTGAAGATGTGCATATGTAGGATTAGCTTCTTGCAAGGAAGAGTGCCGGTCAAAGCTAGGCCGACAAGCAAAAGTACGAAATTCATTTGGACATTGTCCCAAGATCACACTGAAATTGAATGGGTGCTCTATACCTTTTATCATAGACAGTGGCGCATCAATAAACATTATGCCAATGGAAAAGTACAATGAACTGTCTCCAGTGTCCCATTTGAGTCAGTTGACAACCAAAGTGTATATGTGGGCTGCTTCGACGCCACTGCAAAGTCAAGGTTCATTCATAGCATAAAAATACGAAAGTACAAGCACCAATTAATTCCTTGCCAGGCTCTTCATCGAGTGCATGTTTACTCAGTTTTAGTACTGCTGCTGCCGTTGGGCTGATTTCTGTAAACTGCAATGTTAATGCCGATCATGAGACAGTGAATCAGTTTCCATCTTTGTTTCATAGACTAGGTAGGCTTAAGACCATGAAACTGCATCTTCACATAATTGAGGACATCCGTACTTTTGCTCAACGACATTGTAGAATTGCATTCCATTTACAAGAGGCTGTTGAGAAAGAATGTGATACCTTTTTAAAGCACAACAACATAGTGATCCACTGGTCCAATGCCATGGGTATCACCCATAGTGGTAGTGCTGAAAAATGATAGTGGAGGAGCTGTGCGCATCTGCATTAATATGCGCCAAGCTAACAAGGCGATTGAAAGAGAACGACATCCAGGTCCGCACGTTGCTGACATGATTACGCAGCTGAATAGAGCTAAAGTCTTTTACCGCCTTGATTTAAACAAAGGGTACCATCAGCTCGAACTGGAAGAGAATTGCGGGTACATTACTACCTTTTCAACTCATGTTGTCATTCGTCACAAAATACAGCCAGTCACAAATGCTTTCAATTACAGTGATAATATATTCGTTTTTGGGGCTACACAAAAGCAACATGATAAAGCACTTACACAGGTGTGTTGTATACTTGCTGATGCAGGTCTCACTTCAAATGTAGCAAAGTGTGAGTTTCATTAAACCAAACTCAAGTTCTTTGGTCATATCTTTTCTGATTGGGGAATTACTCCGAATCCAGATAAAGTTCAAGCCTTGTCATCCACTTCTCCCCACAAGATGAAATGGCCAGTTATTTTTCAAGGTATATACTTGACTTTGCCACTGTAAGTGCCCCATTGAGAGACTTACCGAAATGAAATGTCCCATTTAAATGGTCAAGTGAATGTTAAAGCTTCAAGAAAATCAAACTTGAAATTGAGAATGCCTCTGAAATGGCATACTTTGATCCGAATTTGCAGACAGAGGTTCTTGTTGATGTAAGCCCAGTGGGGTTGGGTGCCATCCTTGCCTAGCACACTGTACATCCCAATGCCCCAAGACACATTGCGGCTTATGCTAGCCTGAGTTTGTCAATGACAGAACTTACTTATTTTCAACCTGGAAAAAAAAGCCTTGCTGTGGTGTGGGATTGTGAGTATTTTCATGTGTTCCTATATGGAGAACATTTCACAGTTGTCACTGACCACCAAGCATTGCTCACCATTTTTGGCAATCCTAAAGCCAAGATGCCTCCTCACATTGAGAGGTGGGGGTTGCGATTGCAGGAGTATGATTATATGATTGTGCATCGTCCAGGAAAAGATCATAACCCTGCTGACTCCTTCTTTCGGGTACCAATACAGTGTCATGACACTACTTCTGAGGCGGCTGATGCTTATGTTAACTTCATCTTGAAACCCAGTACCCCTGCTGCTATATCGATGGAACAAATCATTGCTGCCACGAGTACTGACATAGATTTGCTAATACTCAAAGACATTATTACACACCAGTCATAGCAAAAACATACTCAACGTCTTCATGACGACCTTGAGTACCAGAATTTCAAAAATGTGCAAGAAAAAAATTCAATTACCCCTGAAGGCATCATCTTACGAGGGTCGAGAATTGTCATCCCTGAGAGTCTGAGACAACAAGTCGTTGAACCGGCCCATGAGGGACACCATTGATTTGTTGCTACGAAACAAGCTTTATGGGCCCGAGTGTGGTTCCCCCGTCTTGTTTAAAGAGTTGAAAAGGAGTTAAAGACATGTCATTTGTGCAACTGTTTGTCATGTAAGACAACCCCACATCCGTTAAACATGTCTTAGCTCCCAAAGCATGCATGGGAGAAGATTACAATTGATTTCTTTGGACCCATTGACAATGGACATCATCTACTAGTAATTGTTGACGAATATTCCAGTTTTCCTCCGGTGGAAGATCTGTCGTCAACTACTCATGACAGAGTCATTGAGAGACTAGAAAGCATTTTTGCAACTTGGGGTGTTCCGTTGATTTTGAAATCTGACAATGGCCCTCCGTTACAATAGTCGGGAACTTAAAGACTTTATCACTCATTTAAATGTCAAGCATCAGAAAAGCACAACTCTCTGTCCACAGGTGAATGGCGTGGTCAAGAGATTTATGAGCACCCTCAGGAAGAACGTTCGGTGTGCTGCACTGGAAAAGCTTGAACTCAATCAGTTCTTCATTCTATACTTCGTGCATGCAGGTCAACTCCGCATTCTACCACAGGTGAAAACCCTGCCACCTTAATGTTTGAGAGAGCCAAAGGAACCAAATTGCCACAATGGACTACTGAAAGATCTATTGACATTGATAAACTTTGAACCACTGATTCGTCTCACAAACACAAAATGAAGACCTATGCGAATAGAAGCCGCTGTGCTCGGAGCACTGTGTTCAAAAGAGGAGACCAAGTCACTGTCAGGCAGAAACGAAAACACAAGTCTGATGCTCCTTATGATGCTGACCCGCTGAGGGTTGTGACTAGCAAAGGACACAAGGTGACTGCTCACCGTCCTGGAAAGTCCATTACATGAGATTCTTCACATTTCAAGCACCTGCCTCGAACTTCGCCAGCTCCAGATGTCAGGAGTGAGACTCGTCCATCTAAGACTCCGGAGAACCCAATGACCGTACCGATGCCTCTGTCACCAATGCCAGTTATGGACACTGCTCTGGTATCTCTGCTGCCTCACATGACCAGATATGAGCGATTGATGTGAGCACCAAAACGACTTCTGGAAGAGTTGTAATGTATATATGTATTATCGGTACTTTGTGTTTAACAAAGGGGAGATGTAGTGTCTTGTGAGTTAGAGATGACGGGACACTTATGGTTCCTGACGGACTCTGTAGAACAGTGACGTAGGTGCGTGGGTGATAGAATTTATGATGTAGAATGTTCTGTTAATGGTTACAACCTGAGGAATAACAACGTGTAATACCACGCTCCATGTGTGGCGTGATCATTTGCAATTTCCCGGGCTGTGGTAGGATGCTACAGATACTATCAGCTATCACACGCACACACCGCACACACACACCGCACACACACACACAGTCCTTGCATATACTATACATTGTTCTTTTTCCTACACAAAGTGCTCACATCCACCATTCCCCTACAGTGCTGCCACACAAATCCCGACACACACAGTGCTCACACTCACCACTCCAACTCACAGTACACACCCACACACAGTGCGTGCACTCACACAGTGCTCTCTCTCACACACAGTGCACACACACGCATCCCTTCTCTCTCACACAGTGTCTCTGCTGTCATGCACACTCTGCCTCCCTCTCACACGTAGCGCTCACATACTCCCCACTCACAATGCACACACACACAAACTCCTCGCGCACACACACACACACACATCGTGCTCACCACCATGAAGCACTTTAATGTTTCGTCAGGTGTAGTATGCGCTATATAAATGCAATTACATACCAATACAATGCACACACCGCCTCACTCACGCGAGCGAGCCTGATCCGGTGTCCCTCCCCAGAACCCCCCTCCTTTCAGCCGAGTGGTCAGCTGAGGATCCTCTTACTGATAGCTGGGTGATTGGCATTGAGAAGGCGGCGGGCCTGCCTGGTGCCACTCACTGTGGCGCTCGAGGGGAGGCGGCAGGAGGAAAGGGGTCCCTTTTCCTTAGCCTGTCTTGTAAATTAGTCGCTTTTCACGCTAATGTGACGAGCGAGCTTCACAAAGTGGGAAAAATTAATGCCGATTCATTAATTTCATCTCTCGTTGGACCGCCGAGCTTTGGAGCTGGTATGCAAATGAGGTAGTGGGGCTATGTGGGAAGGCTCTGGGATGTCTGTGTAAATGACAGCAAGGAGCCGAGCTGGCAAAGCTGCCCGGGAAGAGGCTGCTCTCACAGTCTCTGATTGCAGCGATGCTCGCGGGATAACTCAATCTGTAAGCTCGCTGAGTAAACACCAGCCCTCTGGCTGCAGAAGGGGGTGTAGTGTATGGTGTGTAGCAGCTGTGAGATGTGCCCGTGACAGCTCCGAGGTCTGGGTGTGAGAGCTCAGTGGTCCTGGCATGACAGATCTGTGACCTATGTGTTACACCTCTGTGACTGGTGTGGAACAGAACAGGGGTCTATGTGTGACAGCACTGTGACCTGTGTGTAACAGATCAGGGGTCTGTGTGTTACACATCTGGTGGAACTGGCACTTTCTGATTGGCTGAGCCAGTACCCCAGCCAAGCAGAACCTACCACTCCTGTCAGGGGCGGGTGATTACACACACTGTATAACCTGCGCTCACCCTTGGGTAGCTTGGCACTGAGCAGTCAGGCTTACCACAGAGGCAATGTGTAAAGTATTGGCATAGCACTCACTCACGATAAATACACTGAGTGTCACAAAAGAGACTTCTCACGTGATGTATGTAAATAACGTTTGTATTCAAAACACATAATAATAAACACAACATGAATATCATGTATTTCTGGGCATAAATCACACTTGGGATTATTACTAGCAGTACTAGGCCCAGCCGTGTTCAAATGACATCAGTAATATGCACACTTGGGAAAGATCTTATTCTACAACTCCCCCAGCACCCTTATGTGGTGCAACACGTTGTCCACCCTAGGCCCACCCTCGACAATTCTTATTATTCAATACTACACAGTTATAGGGTACACTCTGGGTCACAACGATATTGGAAATATGTACATACATAGAATTATACCATTGGGGCCGTGCGGGGAATAAACAATGTCAAACGTAATGCTCTGGCAAGAAACCAACGTATCAGGCAAACCGCCGACCAATGTCGTGTATCACGGGCAGTTCACCAACTGTCACTCCCACGCACACACTCACTCCGCAACGACACGCAGTGCAATGGATATCAGGCAAGTCCGTACGGAACGCGCTTGCACACATATGTACTCAGTACCCTAATGCAGTGCAACTGATACCCAGCAGGTCAATTGATCACACATGGAAACCCTGTGGCCCCAAGTCTCCCTCCACCCTCCAACACACCCCGACTATCCTACACCGACAGATTGGAGATACCCCGTTATCCCCCCAGGCACTAGGCTACACATGTTCGAAGTCACTCTTAGTCAGAGTCCCAGGGAAGCAGGTGGGGGTAGGTAGCAAGGTCAATTAGAAGGCAGTCGTCAAAGGGGGTTTGGCAGCCACTCGAGAAGTTCACCCACAGGATGTGAAGCAGAAACGGGATGAGGGCAATAGTCAGTCACACCAAAGGGGTCCACAAGGGCCTTTCGGCACCAGCCCAGTTCTGCGAAGCACAGGGGGGAGGCTCACGCTCTCTCGTGACCCACTTCCGATCGTTCTCGGAAGCATTTCTCCAGCTCAGTCAATCACTCTCTCCACCCAGGCCTGAGCTCGGCAATACTACCTGGCAACATGGTGTCGTCGGGTAAGGCCGGGTGAAGGGAGGGCAATTGGTCCGCCGCGCTTAGGGTCAAGGAAGGAACAATCAAGGAATAGAGAATGAAGCAGGGTGGCCTCTCGGAATGAGGAGGCACCCCGTCAGGTACACGTCGATCATAGGCGCACCCAAGCAATCCGTGCACAACGTCTGGTGTGCGATGATAGAGGTTGCACCAGACCGTTCCAGTCACACACATTGAAGAGTTGCAGATTCCGTACCTCCCTGGGAATTAATCACTACGTCCGCTGCACATCGATATTGGCTGCACCAGACAACTCCGGTCACACACACAACGAAGAGTTGCAAATTCTGTACCTCCCTGGAAATGAGGCACAACGTCCGGTGCACATTGATATGGTCACATCAGACAGTTCCGGTCACACACAGGCGCAAGTTTATCAATGCCTCACGAGGTAGAATAAGGCAGTAGTACGGTTACGTCCGCATGTCCGAGGGTCGCAGCCTGTGAATCGGACACCGCATGCAGTGCGCATGCAGTTGGTGTGTCGAACGAGAGATGGAGCACGATTGACGAAGCGGGCCACATTGAGTCTTGGAACTGGTGAATCCGCTCACCACCAACAAGACGCTTAACTGTGCCAAGGTCCCCATGATGCAAGTCTCACATGCCTTAGATGCAGGCAAGACTTCTGCGCTCTTCATAAGGCAGTCTGGTCTCCCGGCACACTTCTTAGTCCACGCCCACGCCGCGCTAATAGTTGGATTCCAGCAGACAATGTGGGTACTTGAGAGGGCACCGCTCTCCAGGTGTCACTGGTAGACGGTGTGGGTCCCTAGTAGGAGATCTTTGATGTCCTTGAGATCTTTGATGTCCGCGGGCTCAACAAGCCCTTGGAGAGCACTCTTCAGGGTGCCACACAGCAGCAGGTAGGGCACGCGATCCCTTTCAATGGCAGTAATCCTCCTTGTGCACAGCAGATTCCTCTGGCAGTATGCACCATGTAGTTCCAGGTTCTTTGGTCCCACATCCCCACGAGAGTATCTCACCGTTTGCTGAAGTATGGCACCAGTAGTTATACTGTAGTGTGCCTTTGAAGTTGGGGGTGGTTCCGAAGGTCTCCCTTTGAACCACAGATGTCTCCCCTAAATTTCAGTCCTGTCTGCCATGAGGCCGTGGAATGCAGATCTTTATCTTTAGTGGGGCCACGATCTGGCTCCAGAGGCCAAGTGTCAAAACCTCTTTCTCCAATCTATCCAGCTGACCGGCAAAAGGCAGAGGTCTGTTGTTCCAGTTGCATGCCCAATGTTTTATAACTGTCTGTGGGGAATGCCCAGATGTGCTCCCTCAGCCTCCAGTGCGGACTGGAGCCCAGCACAAAGGCACACAAAGGATTTTAGAGCAGAGAAATGCCCACTTTCTAGTTGTGGCATTTCTAGGCGAATCATGACAAAGCCACCTTGACCACTGGCGAGGGGTTGTTGCTGCGAATCCAATGATAGGAAACATCATGAGGTTGCTCCAGTAATTTCAATCATTCCCCCATGTTAACCTATGGGAAGAGCAAACCTCATAGGTAGTGAAAACACACATGGGTATTCCTCACTATCTGGGCAGGGGACACACATGTGTACCTGCCCTGTCTTTCAACTACCACTCGCTTCATCCCTTAAGACGTACCCTTGGGGTACTCACGTGGTAGTGAAAGGTCCTCTCAGGATGGCGAGTGACTTAAAAGGCCAGTCTGAGCAGATGTGCAATTGCACACACCAGCCTACAATGGCAGGCTGGCCACCTATTTAGGAACACCTTCAGTGCACAGCTTACACCAGCCTGCAGTGGCAGGCTGGACACGTATTTAGAACACCACCATTGCAAAATGCACATCAGCCTGCAATGCCAGGCTGGACACGTATTTAGAACACCACCAGTGCAAAATGCACATCAGCCTGCAATTCCAGACTGGACACGTATTTAGAACATCATCGGTGCACTGTGCACACCTGCCAAACACCATTGGTGCAAGTGCGCACCACAGCCAGCAATGGTAGGCCGGACACATATTTTAGAACACCATGGGTGCCGGGCGCACACCAGCCTGCAACGGCAGGCGGGACACACAGAGACATCATCCGTGCAAGTGCGCACAGTAGCCTGCGATAGTAGGCTGGACACATACTTAGAAACCCCATTGGTGCCAGTGAGCACATCAGCCTGCACTGGTAAGCTGGACCCAGGCTTCCAGACATCATAGGTGCAAGTCCACTCAAGCCGGCTGGCCATGGCAGACCTGACCTGTGCTCTATAAACCTCAGATGAGCACCACTTTCCACAGTGTGTAGGAAGGGCACGCACACTTTCACTCTGCAGTTACAGTGGGAAAGTGCTCCAGCCCCTAAGACCCTAACAAGAGAATCAGCTGTGCACTCATCAACAGCAGACTCGACTACGGCAACACAATCTATGCCGGCGTCACCCAGAAACTCCTCAGGAAACTACAGAACGTTCAAAACGCCGCAGCCAGACTGGTCCTCGACATCCCCCGCCGCAGCCATATCACCGAACATCTCCGAGAACTCCACTGGCTCCCAGTCAACAAAAGAATCACTTTCAAGCTCCTCACACACAACTACAAAGCCCTCCCCGATGCAGGACCAGCATACCTGAACCACTGCCTCTCATTCCATGTACCCACCAGACACCTCCGCTCCGCCCAACTGGCCACCGTCCCTCGGATCCACAAGACTAGAACCGGAGGAAGATCCTTCTCCTACCTCACCACCAAGTCCTGGAACATCCTGCCTCTCCACCTCAGACAATCCCCGTCACTGACCCAATTCAGGAAGGATCTCAAGGCCTGGCTCTTTGACTGAAACCCTGCACTCAGACAGATCAGCACCCCCCCCCCCTTACCCCGTGCCTTGAGACCCTCACGGGTGAGTAGCCGCACTTTACAAACCCTGATTGACTGATTGATTGATTGAGCTACACCCGGGAAGTGTCCCATGGTGCGAGCCAACCTTCTAGGTGGGGAAAACTCACATGGGGGGGTCATCCCTACCCGGGCAGTTCACACGCAGATGTACCTACGTACCTACCCGGCCACTCTCCTTCCCTGGTTTGATGGTAGGGAACGACTCCCTCAGGGTTGGCTATGGAGTGAGGCAAACACAAAGAGACAATGGACGGAGCGCTGAAACTTTTCAGACACTCTCCCCCAGTCACTAGTAGATCTGGGTTGAATCCGTCATCGTTCTTTAGCTCACTTCACCACCTCAGTTCACACCCAGCTATATGCAAATCAGTCTTGACCCTGTGCCTCATGGGAACAGTCCAGCCCGAACTGCCAAGCCAGGTCTTCCCTGGACCGGAAACAAGCATCCTGGGACCGGTTTCAGGATAACACCCTTCATCAGCCAGGCTAGCTTGAATCCAGTGGCAAAGTGAGCAAGGGACCCACGTCTGGGCATACCCTGCCAACTTAGGGCAAACAAAGCAAACACAAGGAGATGATGGACACAGCGCTGAAACTTTTCAGACCCTCACCCACAGTCACAGATCTGGGTTGATTCCATCATTGTTCTTTAGCTCACGTCGAGACCCCAATTCAAACCAAGCCATATGCAAATCAGTCTTGACCCTGTGCCTCATGGGAACAGTCCAGCCCGAACTGCCAAGCAAGGTCTTCCCTGGACCGGAAACAAGCATCCTTGGACCGGTTTCGGGGTAACTCCCCTCATCAGCCAGGCTAGCTTGAATCCAGTGGCAAAGTCAGCAAGGGACCTATGTCTGGAGTGAGACCAGCCAACCTGAGCATGAGAAATTTTTGACAGGCTATTCAGGTGGGTGGCACAAGCAGTGCAACATCCCCCTTTTAGCCAGTGCCGCTCCCGCCCTGGGTATGTGGTGTACCTTCTTAAATGGCACTCACAGGTACGATATCTAAACCAATCAAGTCAGCACCCTATCCTGGCGTGTGTTGAAGGGTGCACACACTTTCCTGCTCCAGTACAGTGGGAAAGTGCCAAGAGTCCCAAGGTCAGAAAAAGAGAGTTGGCAAAAAGCAAAGTTTTAGGAAATTCCTCTAAGAAGGGCCATGTCCAACAACCTCTGTGACCTTTGTGTAACATAAGAGGTGCCTGTGTTACAGCTCTGTGACCTCGCTGTGACAGATCAGAGCCTGGGTGTTACCGCTCTGTGACCCATGTGTGACACGCTTGGATGACAAACTGAGACCTGCGTGTGACAGCTTGAGGTTTGTCTGTGTGAGCCTGGTGATCTGTGTATAATTGTGCCCTGTATGTTACAGCTCTGTGACCTGTGTGTAACCGAACATGACCGTTGTGTAACTGCTCTTTTTTTTTAAAGATCTGCCACTTGTGTGTGACAGGTCTGTGATCACTTTGTGACAACAGCTCAGTGAGATGCGTATGAGACTCTGTGTGACAGCTTTTTGACCTGTGTGTGACAGAAGCGAGATGTGTGTGACATCCACGAGACTTGAATTTTACCGCTCCGTTTTCCGCGTGCAATAACCCCGAGACCTGTGGGGGCCAGCTCTGAGATGTACGTGTGACAGGTGTGTCCTGTGTATGACACTTTCCCCGTGACCCGTATATAACGAAAATAATGCCTTTATATGGCAGCTCTGAATGTCACAGCAGCTCTGTGCACTTTCCGACAGGTATGAGTCTTGTGTGTGACAGCTCAAAGGTCTTAGGTCTACAGCTCTGTGAGCTGTCTGTGACAATAGCTCTGTCTCACAAAACGATGACTGGTGGGGGAGTGTAGCTGCTCTTCAGTTTGCAGTGTGTATGGCTCTTCGTCAGTTTGCTGTGTGTGTGGATGCTGTTCACTTTGTTGTCTGTGGTGCCTCTTGTTTGCTGTGTGTGTGGCTTGTCTTCAGTTTGCTGTGTTGAAGCTCTTCAGGTTGCTATGTGTGGCTGCTCTCTAGGTTGCTATGTGTGGCTGCTCTCTAGGTTGCTATGTGTGATTGCTCTTTAGTTTTACTGAGGTGTGTGTGACTGTTCTTCAGTGTGCTCAGTGTGGCTCCTCTTTAGTTTGCTTCTTGTGGTGGCTCTTGTTTGTTCTGTGTATCCACGTGTGAAGCTGGTCTTCAGTTAAGTATATGTGGATGCTCTTCTCTTTGGCGTGTGTATGGCTGCTCTTCAGTTTGCTATGTGTGACCGGTCTTCTGATTTAGGTATGCGTGGCTGCTTTTCAGTTTGCTGTCTGTGGCTGTTATTCAATTTGTTATGTCTATGGTTTGTCTTCAGTTTTCTGTGTGCTCTTGTGTTTGCCATGTTTCTGTGTGGGAAACATTTTAACTTTTTTGCGTGTATGTGTGGCCGTCCTTCATTTTCCTGTGAGTTGCCGCTTTTCCCATGCAGTGTGTGGCTGCTGTTTAGTTTGCAGTATTTGGCTGCTCTTTAGTTTGAGGTATGTGTGGCTGCTCTTCTTTTTGCAGTGCAGTTCGTTGCTCTTAAGTTCGCTATGTTTCTGTGTGTGACTGCTCTTCAGTTTGCTGTGTGTGGCTGCTCTTTAGTTTGATGATGTGTGTGGCTGCTCTCCAGTATGCAGTTGGTGGTTGTTCTTTCGTTTGAAGTGTGTGTACCTGCTCTTCTCTTTGCAGTGTGGTTGGCTCCTGTGGAGTTTGCCATGTTTCTGTGTGGAGCTGGCTTTTCAATTTGTTGTGTGTTGCTGTTCTTTAGTTCGGTATGTGTTTGGCTGTTCTTCATTTTGCTGTGTGTTATTGCCGTTCAGTTCGGTGTGTGTGACTGCTTTTTGAATACTTGAAAAGGGTAGTTAGAGTCCTACTGGATGCAGGGAGGGGTCTGCTATCCAGTAATCGTCAGTCACTGCCTGGTTAGATTGAGACGTTCTTTCAAAGACTGGCCTGAGCAGTTCTGTTTTTCAGGAGTTTCCTGTAAAACGAGTGGTTTGTTATGCCCTCAGCCTGCAGTTCGGTTAGCTGCACAGTCTACGGCCTTGGGGTCTCCTCCATGATTTAGTATTCTGAAGCCTTGTTTAATGCGGCCTGTGGTGGTTTAAAGGAGAGCTCTGACCAGGATGAAGTGTGGACAAAGGGTTTGAAGCAGCCCAGGACTTTGACTCAGAATGAACCCGTTACTTACCGGTAATCTTCATTAGAGGGGTTGCGTTTCTGGAGGGCGAAGCAAAGTCTAGCTGCAGGATTCTGTTTTCTTTACATTTTGCTGAGGGGTTTCTTTGGAAAACCAATAAAATTGATATTGCAGTAATCAAGGCGCACCATAACCAGGATTCTGGTTAATTCCACCCCGTATATAAATGCCAATAAACTGTGAGCAGCACAGCATGGGGGGCGATGTGGATTCTTGGCAACACATCGTCCCCATGTTGTGCTGTTTAACCCTTCCTCTGCATCGGATATCGCCATCACCACCCCAAAGTCTTTAAGATAACACACCGGGATCGAACCAACAAACACAGAGGTAGAAACGCCATCATCTACAAGGACACCATCCGCTGCACGACCTTCACAGATGACTCGTCCCCGATAATGGCACATTTCAACTTCCACCTACACACAGACAGAAAAAGCACAATCAGAGGCACATTCGCCTACAAACCACCAGGACTAGGCCTCAAGTTCTGCAATGTCATCCCTGACCTCATGGCCCGATCTCAATCGGCTCAGGGCCCTCCTGGACTGCGGTGAAACAGCAGCCCTCATCCTCCTGGACCGGTCAGCCACCTTTGACATTATCTCCCATCACATCTTGATCAACAGACTCCACCACATCGGAATCCAGGGAGGCGCTCTCAAATGGATCACCTCATACCTCACCGGAAGTACCCAGAGAACCAGTCTCCTACTGTTCACCTCTGAATTCTAGAAGATAATCTGTTGTCTCCCCCCCCCCAAGGATCATCTTTCGGCCCCACCTTCTTCAACACGTACATAACCCCCCCTGGTCAACACCATCAGATCGGATGGACTCAACATCATTTCCTACGCCGACGACACCCATCTCATCCTCTCGCTGTCAGAAGACCCTCCACCACCAGAGCCAACTTCCACAGATGTATGATGAATGTCGCCGACTGGATGAGGGACAACTGTCTCAAGCTCAACACAGAGAAGACGGAAGTCCTCTTCTTTGGAAACAACACCTCTCCATGGAACAACGTATGGTGGACTACTGAACTTGGCCCACCCCCTGCCCAACAGACCACGCCCGCAACCTCAGCATCATCTTGGATAGCAAGCTATCTATGAAAAACAGGTCAACGCAGTCTCATACGCTTGTTTTCACACCCTGTGCATTCCTCACAAAATCTTCTGGTGGGTCCCAGTCAACATCAGAAGGACCGTCACGCAGGTTCTCGTCACCAGGAGGCTGGACTACGGGAACACACTCTATGTAGGAATCACCACACTCCTACTGAAGAAACTACAGATAATTCAAAACTCAGCAGCTGGACTCATCCTCGACATGCCCAGACAGACCCACAACACACCGCATCTCAAGAAGCGACACTGGCTCCTGATCGAGAAGAGATGCCAGTTCAAGATGTTGACCCACGTATACAAGGCCTTCCACAACGAAGGACCAGCATACATCAACAAATGCATGACCTTCCACCAACCGACCAGACAACTATGATCCGTCTCCCTCTTGCTGGCAGACACCCCCCGGATCCGCCGAGGCAACAGCAGAGGACGCTCCTTCTCATACCTGGCGGCCAAAGCTTCGACAACCTTCCCCTACACCTCAGGGCCACCTCATCCCTCCAGGAATTCAGAAAAGAACTCAAGACCTGGCTGTTCGAATGAACAGATCACCATGAAGCATCGAGCAACTCCAGCGCCCTGAGACCCTCACGGGTGATTTGCCGCGCTTTACAAATCCCTCATTGGTTGATTGATTGAAGGCCAGGTAACCCCCTGGGTGTCGATTCATCACAGTGTAAGGGGTGATGGATGTGCCTTTTGACACTCTTAGACACCCCCTAATGACAACACAGGTATGGCCTTTTGTTCCACCTTAAGCGTCTCAACACCCTCTTGTACACCCCTAATGACCTCGCAGAATTGTCCCCTTGCCCCGCCCTAGCCGCCTGAATAGCCTTCTGTTTGCTGCTCGCGACGGGGAAAAGGACTGAGAGGCAATAAGTGGAAACTACTGAAAGTAAACAATGTTTTACAGCCCTTGTTACTGTCTTTCCCTTTATGACTCCCATAAGCCAGGGTTAGCAAGGATCAAGCCCTGGATAGCATCTGCTCCCTCTGGTGACCGTTAATGGGCGCCCACAAGTAGTAGAGCTCTTACTTCTGTTTCACCCTGTTATGTGATATGTAAATGTGTGACTGCATAGAAGTTACCTGCTGCAGAAGCTAGACCCACCACTGGATGAATGGTTGTCATCGGGGTTTTTGACTGGTCATCTCGAGGCAATTCTAATTGCCAAAGGGTTGGAGGTTTGCTTCTGCGAGATAGCGGACTCCAGGGCAAATGCCAAGAACTCCTATAGCGCAGCGATGTGAACTGAATTGTTTCTTTGTACCTCTGGGCTGAACAGAATGGCCTCTCATTATGTTTTTAACATGTTCTTGGGGGTTTTGGTAGAAAGGGACCTTGGGCATAAAACTATTTGCCAGCGATCACAAGATTTTGTATTCCCCTCAAAAATCCTGTAGAAGGGGAACTTCCAGCCAGAACACAGTACTAGCATTTGATATTCATTGCCGAA
Organism: Calotriton arnoldi; assembly: GCA_963921515.1. NCBI lineage: Eukaryota > Metazoa > Chordata > Amphibia > Caudata > Salamandridae > Calotriton > Calotriton arnoldi. Next base: position 2,480,439 of record CAWUFW010001460.1, read on the forward strand.
GATGAGGGAGCCGGACAGTGCTCACTTAAAGGCTATTGGCAACTTCTCCATGAAGTCCTAGATTCAGACCCAGATGCACCCCCTCTGTACTGCTTAAATTGAGCCGGTGGATTCCGGTGCTCGACTCCTGCACTTAATTGTCAACACCTGCACTTATTACTGTCCACCACATGGTGGTGCTGTTTGTCCAATTATGAGATGAGCACAACAAAAGTTATTTAGTATATCAATATACATTAAAATGACTAACCTGCTGCCCAACCACTCCTATAGCTTTGGATGTCCTACAACTGTGTGAATTGTCAGACTTGTAGGAGTGTGATGGTTAGTTGTTGTGTTTGTACTGCCACTGGCAGCACTGGCAGGGGCAATGGGTGGTGCAAGATGCAGTGGCCTCCTGACGAGGGCCCCAGCACTTATTGTTTTCCAAATTAAGCACTGCCCCTCTCTCGACCCACCCTGAAATAAAGGCTTGCCGTACCCTCGCCTTTCACATGCTAGTCCAAACTCCTTTAGCATCCCCCCCCCCACAACCTCTTCCGACATAAAGGTATGCAGTGTCCTAGCCTCTCCCCTGCTCTTCCTCCCCACTTTAGGGATTCAATCCTCCCTTGAAATAAACGTATGCAGTAAACTAGCCTCTTCCCTGCCTGTCCTCAAAACTTAGGGGGGTTCCAACCTCCATAGTAATAGGTATGCAGTGCCCAAGCCTCTCCCCTGCTTGTCCTCACCATTTTGGGGATTCCTTCCTCATTTCAGATAAAGGCTTGCAGTGCCCTCGCCTCATCTGTTGTATCCCACATTTCTGTAGGGATTCATCCCCCACTGATATCACGGTTTTTTGGCCCTCGTCTCCCCCCTGCTAGTCTCCACTCCTGTGCGACTCCATACACCTGAAATACAGCTTTGTAGGGGCCCTTCTCCTCAGCAAGTCCCCACTACTTTGGGGATCCCCCTCCACTGTTCTACGGGTTTACAGGCCTCGCCTCTCCCCTGCTACTCTCCATTTCTTTGGGGGTTCCCCTGCTTCTCTCAAGCAAACGTTTTCAGCACCCTTTCTTTCTTCTGCTGGTCCCCACTCCTTTGGGGCGGTCCATCTTCTCTGAAATAAAGGCCTGAAGGGCCCTCGCCTCTCCCCTGCGGGCCCCCGCTCCTTTTGGGGTCTGAGTCCATCTCCTTTGAAATAAAGGCCTGCTGTGCCCTCGCCTCTCCCCTGCTAGCCCCCACTACTTTTGCGGGGGCTGAGTCCATCTACCCTAAAATAAAGGCCTGCAGTGCCCTCTCCTCTCCCCTGCTAGTCCCCACTCCTTTTTGGGTTCCATCTCCCCTGAAATAAAGGCCTGCAGTGCCCTCTCCTCTCCCCTGCTAGCCCCCGCTCCTTTTGGGGGGGAGCTGAGTCCATCTCCCCCGAAATAAAGCCCTGCAGTGCCCTCGCCTCTCTACTGCTAGTCACCACTCCTTTGGGGTTTCCATTTTCCCTGAAATAAAGCCCTCCTGTGCCCTGCCTCTCCTCTGCTAGCCCCCTCTTCTCTGGGGCTTTTCCTCGCAGGGCAGGCCCCCGGTATGTATTGATGCATGTATGTAAATTGGATTCTATATTCACACACTAATGAATTGGTCTTACTCATATGTAAATTAAATTCATTACTTGCAAATGATTCTCATCCATATTTAAGATGGAAATTCTGCTCAATGCAGAACGAGGGAGGAGTGAATGTGTGTGGCGGGGAGGGGGGCAGCAGAGATGGCGGGGGAAGGGGCCAGCAGAGAGCTGCAGGGCGTCTGTGAACTGGGGTTTGTGGTGGGGGGATGGACGGAAGGGGGAGGGAGGGTGGGAGAGAGAAATTGATGGATGGATGAATGGATGGATGGACAGACGAAGGGATGGATGGACGAATCATGGATGGATGGATGGATGGGCGAGGGATGGATGGATGAATTGACAGACAGATGGACAGGTGGATGAGTGAATGGATGGACGTAAGGAGGGGTGGGTCACTGGGAAGGTGGGAGGACCTCTACAGGGAATGACTAAGATGTCAATGATTTTCGGAGTCATACACATGAGAAAACAGGCCATATTAACTGATTACATAAAGAACATTGGGCTAGATGTACGAACATTAGTAATAGTGATTACCATATAGCAATTTATTTGCAAATCGCTATTTGGTAATCACTTTTACTAAAGTGAAATCTGGCCCCGATTTCCAAATTAGCAATTCCTAGTGGGTCGTAAATAGACCTTCCTCATGAATATTAATGAGATAGGTCGCAATTTGTGGCCCACTTGGATTCGCAGCCATCACAGGGATGGTGGCCTGCTGGGGTCAGCAGACCACAATGTCTGCTATTGCTTTTACATAAAGCAATCTTTTTTTCCATACGCAGCCCATTTTCCTTAAAGGAAAATCGGATGCGTTTCGAAAGAAAAATGAAACTTTTCATTTTCATTCTTTAGGAGTTGGCAGTGGTCTGTGGGACCACTGCCTGCTCTTAAAACATATTTTTCAAGCATTCTCAAAGGGGTTGGCATCCCAAGGGAAACCCCATCCCATTTGCGAATGAGTTACCACCTTCTTTTACTCGGTGGTAAAGTATGACTGTTTTGTGACCTTATTTCGGTCGCAAAACATTAGTTAATACCATTTAAATTCCATGTTTGGAAGGGACACCCTGAACATGCCTCTTTCAAATAGTGATTCTGCTTTTGTTTTCAAACCTAAACTGCGATTTGGTATAATTTGGTGTTTGCACATTACAAAACACATTTTTGCGGTCAACAACGACCTGATTCTGCAGATCGGGCCATTTGCGACAGGAAGAATGCTTTGCACATATAGCCTTTAGTTACAACTGAGTAACAACTTGGCCTGCTTGTGTCAATACCCGGCTTGTCTTTATGGGTAAAGCCTCAGTGACGCTCAGTGCACCATGCATGGATTCGAAAAACAATATTAGTATAGAGTGAATAGAAAAGAGTTCTTTACTCCTGCCCCGAGGGAAGCAATACTAGGCTATACAAGATTAACACCTGTTCTTCCTTTCTGGGAATGTGTGGCACACATTGTCACGAGCAACACAACACGGCATTATACCATTTCACAATAGATGTTTACAAGAACGTCTGACAGACAGCGCTTCTTTTCCCCTTTATTCCCTTACAGCCTGGCACAAGCTTTAGCATGTAGAACCCCAGGCGAAACATGTGTCAGCTACAATAAATACAAAATCGTCTAAAATAATGTCCAAGCAATTAAGTATCTAAAAAATTCATGTTTTATCAACAACATAGATTACAAACATAGATTACACTGTACACAGACAATTAACTCCCTTGAAATCCTTATAATTCAACACGATCTCCCTTGCCTTCCCCACCCATCCCCAAAGCACAGGGCCCGCCTCGTGGGCCCTCCGGACCCCTTACTACAGTACAGTAGGTACAGCGACAGGGTTTTTCATGTGTTTTCTCTACACATACATCGTTTTTTTCAGGCTTTGATTGTAAGTACAGTTTGTTAACAATTGTTTTCTTCAGATAATTTATTGGCCGTAGTTTTAATCATATCATCTGTCTTGCTTGGGCATATTCAGTGATTAAGATATTTTTGTCCTTCGGTTGCCTGCATTCTGCATCACGGCATCTCCACCTGCACCTGATGATCATGAGAGGCTGGAGTACCAGCATCCTGCATCACTGCATCTCCATCTACACCTGCACCTGATGATCATGAGAGGCTGGAGTACCAGCATCCTGCATCTCCACCTGCGACTGATGATCATGAGAGGCTGGAGTACCAGCATCCTGCATCACTGCATCTCCATCTCCACCTGCACCTTATGATCATGAGAGGCTGGAGTACCAGCATCCTGCATCACTGCATCTCCATCTACACCTGCACCTGATGATCATGAGAGGCTGGAGTACCAGCATCCTGCATCACTGCATCTCCATCTACACCTGCACCTGATGATCATGAGAGGCTGGAGTACCAGCATCCTGCATCTCCACCTGCGACTGATGATCATGAGAGGCTGGAGTACCAGCATCCTGCATCACTGCATCTCCATCTGCACCTGATGATCATGAGAAGCTGGAGTACCAGCATCCTGCATCACTGCATCTCCATCTACACCTGCACCTGATGATCATGAGAGGCTGGAGTACCAGCATCCTGCATCTCCACCTGCGACTGATGATCATGAGAGGCTGGAGTACCAGCATCCTGCATCACTGCATCTCCATCTCCACCTGCACCTTATGATCATGAGAGGCTGGAGTACCAGCATCCTGCATCACTGCATCTCCATCTACACCTGCACCTGATGATCATGAGAGGCTGGAGTACCAGCATCCTGCATCACTGCATCTCCATCTCCACCTGCACCTTATGATCATGAGAGGCTGGAGTACCAGCATCCTGCATCACTGCATCTCCATCTACACCTGCACCTGATGATCATGAGAGGCTGGAGTACCAGCATCCTGCATCTCCACCTGCGACTGATGATCATGAGAGGCTGGAGTACCAGCATCCTGCATCACTGCATCTCCATCTCCACCTCCACCTTATGATCATGAGAGGCTGGAGTACCAGCATCCTGCATCACTGCATCTCCATCTACACCTGCACCTGATGATCATGAGAGGCTGGAGTACCAGCATCCTGCATCTCCACCTGCGACTGATGATCATGAGAGGCTGGAGTACCAGCATCCTGCATCACTGCATCTCCATCTACACCTGCATCTTATGATCATGAGAGGCTGGAGTACCAGCATCCTGCATCACTGCATCTCCATCTACACCTGCACCTGATGATCATGAGAGGCTGGAGTACCAGCATCCTGCATCTCCACCTGCGACTGATGATCATGAGAGGCTGGAGTACCAGCATCCTGCATCACTGCATCTCCATCTCCACCTGCACCTTATGATCATGAGAGGCTGGAGTACCAGCATCCTGCATCACTGCATTTCCATCTACACCTGCACCTGATGATCATGAGAGGCTGGAGTACCAGCATCCTGCATCTCCACCTGCGACTGATGATCATGAGAGGCTGGAGTACCAGCATCCTGCATCACTGCATCTCCATCTGCACCTGATGATCATGAGAAGCTGGAGTACCAGCATCCGCATCACTGCATCTCCACCTGCGACTGATGATCATGAGAGGCTGGAGTACCAGCATCCTGCATCACTGCATCTCCACCTGCGACTGATGATCATGAGAGGCTGGAGTACCAGCATCCTGCATCACTGCATCTCCATCTGCACCTGATGATCATGAGAGGCTGGAGTACCAGCATCCTGCATCACTGCATCTCCACCTGCACCTGATGATCATGAGAGGCTGGAGTACCAGCAACCTGCATCACTGCATCTCCACCTGCACCTGATGATCATGAGAGGCTGGAGTACCAGCATCCTGCATCACTGCATCTCCACCTGCGAATGATGATCATGAGAGGCTGGAGTACCAGCATCCTGCATCACTGCATCTCCATCTGCACCTGATGATCATGAGAGGCTGGAGTACCAGCATCCTGCATCACTGCATCTCCACCTGCGAATGATGATCATGAGAGGCTGGAGTACCAGCACTTTGCATCGCTGGAACCTTCTGTTGGCAAAACAAAGAATTCCAGTTGGAGGGAGGGATGTAAGCAGCAGCTCAGGGGGACAGGAGGGTGGGGGTTAACTATCGGGTCCATCCCCTTTCCTTTTTTCTAGGGTTCTCATGCACATCATATACAGTCAGAGGGACTGTGGGGGCTCAGTCATAACATAATACACAGATTTACCAGTGAGAGCTAGTAGGCAGTCTCTCACTAGGTTGAAGTAAGAAGGCCTGTAGCACAGGACTATATTCAGCTAACACCAACTCCTGCTGGCTATGGCTTTGGGCAATCACCGGGCAGCATGACCTAGAGCACTGGGTAAGAGGATTGCGTCATGGGTCCCCTGCACTGAAATCATACCGGGTCTGGTAGACTGATACAATGATAGATAGATAGATAGATAGATAGGGGAGTGGATGGATGGATGGATAGATAGATAGATAGATAGATGATAGATAGATTGTGTGTGATGAGAGGGGGTGAGTGAATTCTAGACCCCTGTGATGCATATTCTCAGTCAGCTCAGCCCAGACTGTGTTGTCCCCGCACATGGTGTCGGTGTGTGCTCTTTGCAGACAGATGCAGCTGCACATGCAGTCAGCCAGCAGGCGTCATCTGTCACTACCCAACATGCCCTGCAGCCCGTGTATCTCGAATCACACTTGAATCCCCGGGGACTTGTGCTGATGAAATACATCTCAGATATCATGTCCATCCTGGCGCACAGCCCCAGCCTCGGCATGCCGAGACGGTCCCCTGCAGGGCCGGGCTGGGGAGATTCTCTCTTCTGTAATAATATTTCGGATTTACATTTGGAAGCCCCGAGGCGCCTTCCAGCCGGAGAATGCTTTATTATGAGATAACTACCCCGGCCAATTACTGGTGGTGGCTGGGGAGCAAGAGACAGAGCAGCGTCGGGTATCACTCTCAGAGCAGCGCCCGTATGGCCAGGTACTACCTACACCCCTCCTCCCTTATCAAGACCCAGATAATAACATGAGAAGAGTTTTGGATGAGGGGTCGGAAAACCCCCGGCCGTATTTATTAACATAAAAACTTAAACATAATTAATATATACAATATTTACAAAATACGCAGAAAACATTGCATTACATTGATTACATTGATAAGTACAGATGTCAGATGGCTAACCTTAACATATCTCTAATACAAGGTATTCCTATCCGAATCTAAAACATATCATCATCAATAATCATCATAGCAGTTAATTTTTCTGCGTATCCCTATTTGAGCCTACGGCAAGGTCAATAACTGGTGTCAGATCCTTATCAAATTATGCCCGCCCTCCAACCAGAGTGCGCAGGCGCAGAGGGCCCGTTCACCGTGAGGGTACTTCCCCCCCCGGTTACCCCCGTACGCTCTGTATATTATCTCCATAAGGGGCCCTTGCAGTTCTGCGCCGTTTACTGGCGCCATTGTGCGCGTGCGGGGTGGCCAACCATCCTAGGGAAAGCGTTACTCCCCACTCCCCTGCACCCATCCAGCCAACCGGCTGTAACTGCCCCTGGAGTTCTAGGAGAGACCACTTGTCCCTCCCCCTTGGGCGACCCCATTCAAGAATGGCGCCACCCTCTAAGGACCTTAAATTTACTGCTACCAATCATGACCTTACCGCCTGACCAAGGAATAGCACTAAATACGACGATAGATGACGTGTAAAAGGAACAAACTTCACACCATACAACAATAATAATGCAAACCTGTGAATAAAAGCAGCAGAATTCACCACAATCTTATTTGCTTTAGGGGATGGTGGGTGGGGAAATCAAGTTACAGCCTCCTAGCGAGGCTGGTGCAGCAAGCTGGGGGAGCGGGGGGCAAAGAGGCCGACTCCTACGCTCCCCAGCCTTTTATCCAAGTTTCACGCCAGGCCGGTTCTAACCGGCCTGGCGTTCGCCCAACGTGTGACCCAGAAGTGATTACAATCACTTCCGGGTCACGCCCAGGACCCGCGACCAATTACTGTCGAGGCGCGCCTGTCGCGTCACCACTGTGCGCGACAGGCCCGCCTCTATGTGGTCGTCAGGGGCCGGCACGACCGCCATACTTTCGGCGTGGCCGATGCCGGCCCCGCCTTTCTCTATGGCCAGGTACTACCTACACCCCCTCCTCCCTTATCAAGACCCAGATAATAACATGAGAAGAGTTTTGGATGAGGGGGTCTGAAAAACCCCCGGCCGTATTTATTAACATAAAAACTTAAACATAATTAATATATACAATATTTACAAAATACGCAGAAAACATTGCATTTATTTATTTTATTTTATTTACATTGATTACATTGATAAGTACAGATGTCAGATGGCTAACCTTAACATATCTCTAATACAAGGTATTCCTATCCGAATCTAAAACATATCATCATCAATAATCATCATAGCAGTTAATTTTTCTGCGTATCCCTATTTGAGCCTACGGCAAGGTCAATAACTGGTGTCAGATCCTTATCAAATTATGCCCGCCCTCCAACCAGAGTGCGCATGTGCAGAGGGCCCGTTCACCGTGAGGGTACTTCCCCCCCCCGGTTACCCCCGTACGCTCTGTATATTATCTCCATAAGGGGCCCTTGCAGTTCTGCGCCGTTTACTGGCGCCATTGTGCACGTGCGGGGTGGCCAACCATCCTAGGGAAAGCGTTACTCCCCACTCCCCCGCACCCATCCAGCCAACCGGCTGTAACTGCCCCTGGAGTTCTAGGAGAGACCACTTGTCCCTCCCCCTTGGGCGACCCCATTCAAGAATGGCGCCGCCCTCTAAGGACCTTAAATTTACTGCTCACCAATCGTGACCTTACCGCCACAGGCCAGCATAGTTGACCGACTATCTGGCCCCCAAATGCTAACTAGAGGGTCATGTCCTGCTTCTGAAGCCACCCAACCAAGCTAGCAGATTCTCCAGGAAGATTTCATTACCTACTTTAGACAAGTGGACACCGTCTTTTAAGAAGCACGGCTCCCCCCTGATACACCCGTGGGCGATCGTCTGTAAATGAGGAGCCCTGAACAGCCTCTCTATCTTATTATTGATCCTTCTTACTGACCGATTCAGTGCCCTCACAGACTCCCCCCCTCCATTGGAATCTGGGCACCATCTGTGACCATACGATGGTGCACCCTTGACATGTCCGAGCTAACCAACCCACTTCAGTGATTATGGTTTCTACAAGCCCCCTTCTACCCAGATTTGCCAGATCGTTCCCTCCCAGGTGCAAGATAATAATACTGGGAAAAGCCCCACCCTTGTTCAACAGTTCTACTACAAAACCCCTGAACTGACTGAAGCGGAGACCCCCTTTTCCATGGAATGACACCCTAAAACCAGCCTTCTCTGCTCTAGACCTGTAATTACCTGCAAGAAAAAGGTTATTCAACCACCTCACATATGAATGGCCAATAATCCAGACGACATGTGGTCCTGGTTTCTGCGGATGTGCACGTCCTTGCGTTGCTTGATGTTGCTGTCGCGCCGCCTCCAGTTTCCCCCCTGCGTGACAGGTTTGAGAAACTGTAAATGTGAGCAGAGAAGGAACATGCATCAGCACCGGGCAAATGTCCCACTCACAACATATGCAGCTGCACATAGCGCTTATAACAATTGGAGGACCATCTCCCAATCCTTTGAACGTTGCTGCTGGGGAAACCCCTTGCTGTTGCCTCAGTGGCAGCCCCTATTCTGAAAGAATGAGTCCCAAAGCAACTAGGATCCAAGCCTGCCTTCTGTATTGCCATATCCATGACTCTTTTAAACTGTAACCTTGTGAGTGGAGTACCATCAGCATGAATTAACAATGCCCCCCCCCCCTTATTAGTGGGTCTACGCTGTAGGAATGCCTCTAAATGTGAGATGGGGCAGCAAGGGTTACCATGTGCCCGATGCAATACTACTCCTTCCCCACGGGCCTCCTGGTCAGTCTTGGACTTCCTAATGGATATCAATAAAGCATCACCTTGTACCTTCACGCGGTCAAACTGCAAACCACCATGATCATCCTGTTTGTTTTGGGCCACCAATTCCCCAATCCTAAACGCACCATAAAAGGCCAATGAAAAGGCGGCGCTGAACAAAAGAGCTTCCTCTGTGGTGTTGCAGATGAGGTGAAGAGCCCCCAATAAAGATGCTAGCAACTCCACCCCTATCGGACGCCTCGTGTCCGGTGCTGACCCTTGTAGGCGCTGCCACCCCTTCAAAGCTTTCCTAACTGTGAAACTGTTGGTAGGGTCCCCCCTAAATCTTTTTTGAGCAAAGAAAGAGATTGCCGCCACATGACGCCTGGCTGCTGCCGCAGAGCGTCCTTCCCTTTTCAAGGCCCCTAAGTAGACAAGGAGTGCCCCCATGTCATGCCACTTCTCTGCCCAATCCCTTCCCAAAAAGGTACAATATGCCCAAAACGCCCCTTCATACGCTTTCCTGGTCCTGGGTGCTAGGCTAGCTGCCACGAGGTCCGGTAGCTGGGGGCACCAATCTGCCAAAGTAGTTCTGGGAAGGGTGTGGGAGTCGCTGCTGCAGACGGGAGGTGAGCCCTGAAAACCTGCATCTTGAAGCGAGAAAGTGCATCAGCAGCATGATTCAACACCCCTGGCACATGCTTAGCTTTAAACTGTATATTCAGTCTCATGCATAGTAAAACCATCTCTTTCAACAAGCGGAGAATCATTTTACACCGTGCTGCCTGTTGATTGATGCATTCGACCACAGTCATGTTGTCCGACCAGAACACCACAGATTGATTACGCAATCGTCTGGCCATACTATTAATGCCACCCAGATGGGGAACAGCTCCAAGAAACCGATGTTACCCGTCAAACCAGTCTCCACCCACCAGGCCGGCCATCGCTGTGCCACCCACTCAGTACCGAGTATGGCACCAAATCCCTCACTACCCGCAGCGTCAGTCATTAAACCTAACTCCGCGGAAGTAGTGGGTGGACCGGGCCACACTACTCTGCCGTTGAAGTCACGCAGAAATGCCATCCAAATCTGCATGTCCTGCTTAACCTCAGCAGACAGCCTGGTGTGGTGGTGTTTCTCCTCGAGGCCGGCCATGGCTTGTGAGATGGACTGGGAAAATGGTCGTGCCATAGGGATAACCCTCAGAGCGAAATTCAACTGTCCTACCATCTGCTGTAGCTGGTGCAGGGTGACCCTTTCTTTTGCCAAGCATTGCTGCAATGTTGCCTTGAATTTAGCAATCTTGTCTGCAGGCAACCGAAAACACCCTTGAACAGAGTCTAGTTCGATCCCTAGGAATTCTATCGCTGTTGTTGGCCCCACTGTCTTACCCGGTGCCAAGGGAACCCCAAAAGCCTGCATGAGCGTGCAAAATTCTCGCAGTGCCCACACACACTCCCGGGAGCCCGGTGACCCCAAGATAAGAAAGTCATCAAGGTAGTGCATGACAAACTGGTGCCCCGTCACCTGTCTAAAGACCCATTCCAAAAATGAACTGAATTTTTCAAAATAAGCACAGGAGACCGAGCAGCCCATAGGCATACACATATCCATGTAGAATCTACCCTGGAACTGAAAACCAAGGAGATGAAAGTCAGATGGGTGAACTGGCAACAAACGGAAGGCGCACTCTATGTCAGACTTAGCCAACAGTGCTCCCGGCCCAACCCCTGAGCATCTCTACTGCTTGATCAAAGGAGGCATATTTTACACTACAAATCTCATCACTGATAGCGTCATTCAATGAGTTGCCCTTGGGTGCTGACAGATTATGTATCAACCTGAACTCTCCACTTTCCTTCTTGGGGACCACTCCCAAAGGGGAGCAGACAAAATTCTCTACCGGGATGGAATCAAATGGCCCAGCTATTCTGCCTAAGCGCAATTATTTTTCAATTTTTGTTGCCGCTAAACCTGGGTTGGCCCTAACAGAGAGTTGATTCTTGCATTCCGGTGTCCCCACATATTCAGGTGCTGGAATCCTGAAACCATACCTGAAACCATCTAGCAATGTCCTAGCAGTGGAATGACAAGGGTATTTGTTTAGCCAGGGTGTCAGAGCTGTTACATTAATGGGTGAACATGCCTTGTGTTGTGCAATACCCTCACTCCTGCTTCTTCTTCGCCCTATCCTTTGACTTTCTGAAACATTTGGACTCAGGGTGTGATGGGTTGGCACAGATAGAACAAGCATGTTTGAACTTGCACGTGCCTTGAGGCCTAGTGCATGTGCGCCTATTAAAGTCCCAACATGTCCCTTTTCTTCCTCCCCCGCTACCTGCACTGTTGGAGGAGCGTGTGGATGAATGTGGCCGAAAGGACTGAAAGGACTGAAAGGACTGGCTTTTGGCATTGTCCTGAGACCCTCCACCAAATTGGTCTAACCAGGCGATCGTGTCAATGCGGTCCCAAGAGAGGGATGGGTCAGACGCTTTGGCTCTCCTAAAATTCTTGTCGTATTCCCTCCATCCCATCCCACCATACTTGTCATGCGCCCCAGTGATCCTGCTCTGGTAACATGCCATCTCTGCCTGCATATTAGGAAAACGTTCAGCCATCACTGCCATGAATATTGAGAAACCTCTGATCCAATTATTCAAATTCTCCTCAATCCTGAACTTTTGTAGTTCACTTGCCCATTCGCTAGGAAGCATCCAGTCTTTCTTTTTCCTTGCTTCCTCCCTTTCATTTTCATCAAGAAGCAATGAGAACATACTAACATAACTCCAAGACCATATTTTTTCTTTCACCTCTTGTGTGACATGTCTCGCTAAGTGTTCCCTCTCGGTGCGGGATTCCCTCACACCTAAAACAGGCAATGTTTGCCGCTTACCTACTGAAGCTGCCCCAGTTGGCTCCGTCAGCTTCTCTTGTGGCAGGCTGATCACTGGTAGTCCTTTGTTGAGTTCAAGCGGGGTGGCCCCACCCGCTGGAATGACAGGGGAAGGTGCACCCTGCCCCTCAACTGCCTTATCTCCAGGTGTCCCATCAAACCGAGCTACTATCCACCTTGCTTCAGCGAGTACATCTTCCCCGATGTCCTTCGCCCCCACCGCCGGTGACAAAATCCCTACCTTCCCTAACCAAGGAAGGACTGCAGCTAACTGTGACACTAAATCTTGTGGAACTGGGTTCCCACCCGCAGGGACCACTGGAGATTGTGGGCTACTACCCCTCGGGACCACCCCCGCAGGAGCAGGTGGGGCCTGTGGGCAAACGCCATTCTGTGCCGGCTGGCCGTCTGCCCCCCCCTGAAGGGGGACCCCCTAAAGGGACCACCCCTGAAGGCCCGGGCTCCTCTCTGGGCTGGGGTACCGGCACAGGGGCCACAGGTGGGACGCTCCCTAAAGGGACCACCCCTGAAGGCCCAGGCTCCTCCCTGGGCTGGGGGACTGGCACAGGGGCCACAGGTGTAACAGGTTCCCTTGGCACCCCTTTCTTCGACCTAACCCGCTTGGGGAGGGGGGGAAATGCTGCCCTGGGAGGCACAATGCTACGCCTAGCCCTCTCCTCTGTCCCTTCTTGCCCATCCACCTTTTCTCTGAGGTCAGCGAGACCCTGCCCCAACTCATCAACTAATCAAGTTACAGCCTCCTAGCGAGGCTGGTGCAGCAAGCTGGGGAAGCGGGGGGCAAAGAGGCCGACTCCTACGCTCCCCAGCCTTTTATCCAAGTTCCATGCCAGGCCGGTTCTAACCGGCCTGGCGTTCGCCCAACGCGTGACCCGGAAGTGATTACAATCACTTCTGGGTCACGCCCAGGACCCGCGACCAATTACTGTCGAGGCGCGCCTGTCGCGTCACCACTGTGCGCGACAGGCCAGCCTCTATGTGGTCGTCAGGGGCCGGCACGACCGCCATACTTTCGGCGTGGCCGATGCCGGCCCCGCCTTTCTCGCATCACTGTCAGAGCAGCGCCAGGCATCACTCTCAGAGCAGCGCCGGGCATCACTCTCAGAGCAGCGCCCGGCATCACTCTCAGAGCAACGCCGGGCAGAGCAATGTGGGCATCACTCTCAGAGCAGCGCTAGGCATCACTCTCAGAGCAGCGCCGGGCATCACTCTCAGAGCAGCGCCCGGCATCACTCTCAGAGCAACGCCCGGCATCACTCTCATAGCAACTCCCGGCATCACTCTCAGAGCAGCGCCCGGCATCACTCTCAGAGCAATGTGGGCATCACTCTCAGAGCAACGCCAGGCATCACACTCAGAGCAACGCCGGGCATCACTCTCAGAGCAACGCCGGGCATCACTCTCAGAGCAACGCCCGGCATCACTCTCAGAGCAGTGTCGGGCATCACTCTCAGAGCAACGCACGGCATCACTCTCAGAACAACGCACGGCATCACTCTCAGAGCAGCGCCAGGCATCACTCTCAGAGCAGCGCCGGGCATCACTCTCAGAGCAACGCCGGGCATCACTCTCAGAGCAATGGAGGCATCACTCTCAGAGCAGCGCCAGGCATCACTCTCAGAGCAGCGCCCGGCATCACTCTCAGAGCAGCACCGGGCATCACTCTCAGAGCAACGTCGGGCATCTCTCTTAGAGCAACACCGGGCATCACTCTCAGAGCAACGCCGGGCATCACTCTCAGAGCAGCACCGGGCATCACTCTCAGAGCAGCACCGGGCATCACTTTCATAGCAACGCCGGGCATCACTTTCAGAGCAACGCCGGGCATCACTTTCAGAGCAACGCCGGGCATCACTCTCAGGGCAGCACCCAGCATCACCTTAAGAGCAACGCCAGGCATCAGTCTCAGATCAGCACCGGGCATCACTTTCAGAGCAACACCGGGCATCACTCTCAGAGCAGCGCCGGGCATCACTCTCAGAGCAACGCCAGGTATCACTCTCAGAGCAATGCCGGGCATCACTCTCAGAGGAGCCGGGCATCGCTCTCAAAGCAACGCCCGGCATCGCTCTCAGAGCAGCGCCCGGCATCACTCTCAGAGCAATGCCGGGCATCACTCTCAAAGCAACGCCCGGCATCACTCTCAGAGCAGCGCCCGGCATCACTCTCCGAGCAGCATCGGGCATCACTCTCAGAGCAACGCCGGGCATCACTCTCAGAGCAGCGCCGGGCATCACTCTCAGAGCAACGCCGGTCATCACTCTCAGAGCAGCGCCGGGCATCAATCTCAGAGCAGCGTTGGGCATCACTCTCAGAGCAGCACCGGGTATCACTCTCAGAGCAAAGTCGGGCATCACTCTCAGAGCAGTGCGGGGCATCACTCTCAGAGCAGCGCCAGGATCACTCTCAGACCAGTGCCGGGCTTCAGTCTCAGAGCAACGCCGGGCATCACTCTCAGATCAACGCTGGGCATCACTCTCAGAGCAGCGCCGGGCATCACTCAGAGCAGCGCTGGGCATCACTCTCAGAGCAGCACCGGGCATCACTCTCAGAGCAGCGCCGGGCATCACTCTCAGAGCAACGCCGGGCATCAGTCTCATAGCCGGAATGGTCATCACTCTCAGAGCAGTGCCCAGCATCACTCTCAGAGCAACAGCGTACATCACTCTCAGAGCAGTACCGTGCATCACTCTCATAGCAATGCAAGGCATCACACTCAGAGCAGGGCCAGGCATCAGTCTCAGAGCTGTGGTGGACAAGACAATCAGAACAGCGCCTTACAAGTCTCTCAGAACAGCACCTGACAACACTCTCGGAACAGCGCTTGCCTGACAACACTCTCAGAACAGCGCCTGACTTCAGTCTCAGAACAGCGCCTGACATCACTGTCAGAACAGCGCCTGACAACACTTTCAGAACAGCACCTGACTACACTCTCAGAACAGCGCCTGACATCACTCTCAGAACAGCACCTGACATCAGTCTCAGAATAGCGCCTGATATCACTCTCAGAATAGCGCCTGACATCAGTCTCATAACAGCGCTTGACATCTCATTCAGAGCTACACCGAACATCACTGTCAGAACAGCGCATGACATCACGCTCAGAATAGCGCCTGACATCACACTTGGAACATAGCCTGACATCACTCTCAGAGCAAGGCCAGGCATCATTGTCAGAACAGCGCCTGACAACACTCTCAGAACAGCGCTTGACATCACTCTCAGAATAGTGTCTGACAGTCTCAGAACAGCGCCTGACATCTCTCTCAGAGCAACAGCGGGCATGACTGTCAGAACAGCGCATGACATCACTCTCAGAACAGCACTGGGCATCACTCTCAAAACAGCGCCTGACAACACTCTCAGAACAGCGCCTGACATCACTCTCAGAATAGCACCTGTCATCTCTATCAGAATGCAGAAAGAACAATCGATGGAAAGAATGCTGATCTATGTCAAACATTCACCCCAGTACAGAGATCTGGACCTAAATCCATTGTTTTTTTGCTCACCACACCACCCCAGTTTGGGCCCAGCCATATGCAAATCAGTCTCGACCCTGTTCCCATGCATCCCAAAATGCCAGGCCAGGTCCTCCCTGGACCAGAAACAAGCATCCTGAGACCGGTTTTGGGGTTTCACCCCTCATCAGCCAGGCTAGCTTGACTCCAGTGGCATGGAGAGCACGGGACCCACGTCTGGTCATACCCGTGCCACTCAGGGTGATAAATGCAAAAAGAACAATTGATGGGCAGAATGCAGACCTGGCCTGGCAGTTCGGGCTGGACTGTTCCCATGAGGCACAGGGTCAAGACTGATTTGCATATGGCCAGGTCTAAACTGAGGTGGCATGGTGAGCAAAAGAACGATGGATTTAACCCAGATCTCTTGACTGGGGGTGAATGTTTGATTTGCTCTGCATTCCGTCCATCATCTGTGTGTCTTTTGCTTTCTCGCCCTAAGTGTGCTGGGTATGCCCAGACGTGGGTCCCGGGCTCATTGTGCCACTGGATTCAAGCTAGCCTGGCTGAGAAGGGGTCATCCTCTGACACTGCTCCCAGAATGCTTGTTTCTGTTCCAGGTCTCTGGTCCAGGGAGGCCTTGGCTTGGCAGTGAAGAACGATGGATTTAACCCGGAATTCTTGACTGGGCCTGAATGTCTGACTTGCTCTGCATTCCATCCATCATCTGTATGTCTTTTGATCTCTATCAGAATAGCACTGCACGTATCTTTAAGAACATCATGGGAGAGGTGCAGGGGGTACCAGGTTTGCTATTGAGAAACTTCCTTCCTCACTGGTCCTCCTCCCCACTTACCCACACACACCTCTTTGCCCTCGCCCACTCTCTTTCTCACTCGAAAACTCGTACATTCTGCAGATGCACTGGTCTCGCCACAATGGATCCTCCAAAGTCTGTCTGTCTGTCTCTGTCTCTCTCTCTCACACACACACACACACAGGCTGTGCTTACACACACTGGCGACACACCACGCATATGCACACCAATAGAAACACACAAGGGACCCTTAGATTATACCTTTCTGAATGCTGTTCCTTCCAGTCAGCGCCAAAACATCAATTTCTGGGACACTATTACGTGTTCCATATGTTTTAAATAAATACATAAATAAACAAGCAGTTCAGACCCATCTTTTTGACTTTGAGGGGCGCATTGAAGATTCAAGTTTGGTGCTGGGCGCTCCGTCCTCATAGTGTTACTCGCTAGTTGAAGGCACCGCCGCGCCAGTGGTTTAGGGAGGAGTACACATCTGGGGCCAGTTCCCTGCCCATGTGAAGTGCGTGTGCGCTCGTCCTTAGGGACAGTGAAATGAAAGGGTATCTTGCACCTGTGTGCCACCATCATGCCCATGTATTAGACCTTGCCAGGTAGGTCGCTCCCCCACCACACAGCTCCGCCTGTGCTGTCCGCCCGCTGCTGCTGCTGGTAAGCTCGCCCCTCCGCTTGTGGCCTCGGTGCCCGTGTTTTCCTCTGTTTTCCCTCGCTGCCCCCACCTCCCTTGTGTCCATTTTTGCCTTCTGTGCCCTCGCTGCCCCCACTGTACTGTGCCCGTGTTTTTCTTCTGTTTTCCCTCGCTGCCCCCACCTCCCTTGTGTCCATTTTGCCTTCTGTGCCCTCGCTGCCCCCACTGTACTGTGCCCGTGTTTTTCTTCTGTTTTCCCTCGCTGCCCCCACCTCCCTTGTGTCCATTTTGCCTTCTGTGCCCTCGCTGCCCCCACTGTACTGTGCCCGTGTTTTTCTTCTGTTTTCCCTCGCTGCCCCCACCTCCCTTGTGTCCATTTTGCAACTGTGCCCTCGCTGCCCCCACTGTACTGTGCCCGTGTTTTTCTTCTGTTTTCCCTCGCTGCCCCCACCTCCCTTGTGTCCATTTTGCCTTCTGTGCCCTCGCTGCCCCCACTGTACTGTGCCCGTGTTTTTCTTCTGTTTTCCCTCGCTGCCCCCACCTCCCTTGTGTCCACTTTGCCTTCTGTGCCCCTCGCTGCCTCTCTCCATTCCCGCCGCTGCGTCCCCTGCGGCCCCGCCCCCCTGACTGCCCATTCGCTGCCCCTGCCTCCCAGCTGCTCCTCCCTCCCACCTCCCCATATATGGCGGCCGCTGCGCGGCCGCGCCACTGGCGCGCCTAAGGCAAGCCCGTCTGCGCCCGTCCGCGACTGGATCGCGCCCAGCGCCAGAACCCCTGGGCCGCGCGCCCCCCGCTCCAGCCTCGAGGACCGACGCCGATACGATGCCACCACACTCCACGCTCTCAACCCCGGACGGACGCACAACTGCTTCAAGGCCGCCCCGAAACGCACCCATGGTCCCTTCACCTGCCGGAACTGCAGCTACACCAGCCTCAGAGCCACCGAGGCGCCCGCCAAGAAGGACCCCAACCACCTCCGGTGCATCCTACTGAACACCCGCTCCGCACGCAAACACGCCGTCGAGCTCTGGGACCTGCTCGACACATCATCACCAGACGTCGCCTTCCTGACTGAGACCTGGATGAACGACTCCTCCGCCCCGACATCGCCATAGCCATCCCAGACGGCTATAAGATCACCCGCAGAGACCGCATCAACGCAGTAGGAGGAGGAATCGCTATCGTCCACAAGAACACCATCAGGGTCTCGACCAGCACCGACGACACTCTCAGCACCGCCGAACACATGCACTTCCAGATCCACACGGACCCCAACACCACCCTTAGAGGCACCCTTGTCTACAGACCCCCTGGGCCCCGACCCCAGTTCAGCGACTCCATCGCCGACTTCATCGGCACGCACGCCCTGACCTCTACCGACTACATCCTCCTCGGAGACCTGAACTTTCACCTGGAGAACAACAACGACAGCAACTCCACCACCCTGATCGACAGCCTCGCCAACCTCGGTCTGAGCCAGCTCGTCACAACACCGACCCATTCCGCCGGCCACACGCTTGACCCCATCTTCTCCTCAAGCTCCCACGTCTCCTTCAGCCACACCACGGAACTCCTCTGGACCGACCACCGCTGCATCCATTTCACCTTCCAGAAACCCACCACACACCACCGCACCCAACAGATCCCACGCCGCTGCTGGAGCAAAGTCACCGAAGACCAACTTCGGGCAACCCTCGCTCTCAGCCCTCCCTCCGACCCATCCAACACCGACGACGCTGCCTGCAACCTCAGACGATGGATGGACGACTGTGCCAACACCCTCGCCCCGCTGAAAAAGCTCACCTACAGTGACACCACCAAAAGAGCCAGCTGGTTCACCTCGGAACTCCTAGCTTCCAAGCGTACCTGCCGGAAACTAGAGAAGAAATGGCACAGTGATAAGACACCGGACAGCCACACAGCCCACAAAGACGCCGTCCGTAACCACCACCACCTCATCAGGTCCGCCAAGAGAATCTCCTTCAAAGACCGCCTCAACAACAACGCACACAACAGCAAGGAGCTTTTCAACATAGTGAAGGAACTCTCCAACCCCAGCTCCAACACCAACGACATCCCGCCATCGCAACCCCTGTGCGATTCCCTCGCCACCTTCTTTCACCGCAAGATCGCCGACATCCACGACAGCTTCAACACCCAGACAGCCCCAACTAAGATCGATGCACCAGACCCGCCGCACACCATCGACCACGACCCCTGCCAGCCTGGGCCAGCGTGAACATCGAGGACACCATCAAGACCATGAGCACAATACACTCCGGCTCCCCGTCAGACCCTTTCCCGCACCACATCTTCAACAAAGCCAGCAGCTCCATCGCACCCCACCTGTGCAACGTCATCAATCTCTCCTTCGAGACCGCGACCTTCCCAGAGAGCTGGAAACACGCAGAGATCAACGCCCTACTCAAAAAACCCAAGGCGGACCCGAGAGACCTCAAGAACTTCCGGCCCATCTCCCTGCTTCTGTTCCCAGCCAAGGTCATCGAGAAGATCGTCAACAAACAGCTAACCCGATACCTCGAAGAAAACAGCATCCTGGACCCATCCCAATCGGGGTTCCGCAGCAACCACAGCACTGAGACTGCCCTCATCGCCGCCACCGACGACATCAGGATCCTGCTGGACAATGGTGAGACCGCAGCCCTCATCCTGCTGGACCTCTCCAACGCCTTCGACACTGTCTGCCACCGCACTCTACGCACACGCCTCCACGACGCAGGGATCCGAGACAAGGCCCTGGAATGGGCCACCTCCTTCCTCGCCGGCAGAACCCAGAGAGTCCGCCTCCCACCATTCCGATCCGAAGCCTCCGAGATCATCTGCGGCGTACCCCAGGGATCGTCCCTCAGCCCAACACTGTTCAACATCTACATGACCCCGCTCGCACGCATCGCCAGACAACACGACCTCAACATAATCTCCTACGCCGACCACACTCAACTGATCCTCTCCCTCACCAAGGACCCCTCGCCGCCAAATCCAACCTCCATGAAGGAATGAAGGCCGTCGCCGATTGGATGAAGATCAGCCGACTAAAACTGAACACGGAGAAGACAGAGGTCCTCATCCTCGGCTCCAACCCCTCAGCCTGGGACGACTCCTGGTGGCCAACGACGCTGGGAGCAGCCCCGACACCCACCGACCACGCACGCAACCTGGGAGTCATCCTCGACTCAACGCTCTCCATGGACAAGCAAGTCAACGCAGTCTCATCCTCCTGCTTCAACACCCTCCGCATGCTTCGCAAGATCTACAGGTGGATCCCGACAGACACAAGAAGAACAGTCACCCAAGCCCTCGTCAGTAGCAGACTTGACTATGGGAACGCCCTCTACGCGGGAGCCCCGGCCAAGCTCATCAAGCGGCTGCAACGCATACAAAACGCCTCCGCACGCCTGATCCTCGATGTACCACGCCACAGCCAAATCACCCCCACCTGAGGAACCTGCACTGGCTCCCCGTCGACAGGAGAATCTCCTTCAAACTCCTCATCCACGCACACAAGGCACTCCACAAGACTGGCCCAGCCTACCTCAACAGATGACTCCTCTTCTACGTCCCCAACCGCCAACTCCGCTCCGCCGACCTCTCCCTCGCCACCGTCCCTCGCATTCGAAGAACTACCACCGGCGGCAGATCCTTCTCCCACCTCGCCGCCAAGACCTGGAACACCCTTCCACTAAGCCTACGACAGACCCAAGACCTGCTGACCTTCAGGAGGCTACTCAAGACCTGGTTGTTCGACCAGTAGCAGCACCCCCCCCCCTTTTTCTTCTTTTTTTCCCTAGCGCCTTGAGACCCTCACGGGTAAGTAGTGCGCTTTACAAATTCTGTGATTGATTGATTGATTGTGTGTAGGCGCTGGCAGTAGGGCTGCGGGGTAGAGGGGCGGTGCCTACCGAACATCCAAAAACACTAATGCTGGAGTTCAGAAGGCAATACAGATGCCTTACATTTTGTCTTTATCTTGTCGAGTTAGTTGTTCCTTCAAAGACCGAGTTGAAATGTGAGGCTATGTCGTATGACAAATTTCTGCTTATTCGTTTAACACGGGGATTGGTGTTTGCTTAACTATCACTGACCGCGAAGTGAGAGGATTTTGTAAAGTTACCTATCTGACAATCTTGCTGGAGTACAGGGGTGTGGTAGTAAAGGTTGGAGGATATTTTTTACTAACAAAAACATTTAAATAACTGTAAATGGACTCTACAAATATTTCCGAATACATCAGCAGTTAAGAAAGGACAAATTATGCACTTTTTTTGCACTTCTAGAAGTGTGATGGAAACAAGCATTTTTAATCGGCTCAAAACAAATCAACACACTGTACTTAGTGATGTGCAAATGATCGTTATTTATTGAAACACAATTGCCACACGTTTGCGCAATATATAGTTCTATCAGTAAAACGTCATCAATTTATTGACCATTTAAATAAAAAATGTGCTGTCGGTAAACGACAGTGGGCTACTACACCGTGCTTCAGTAAAATATTTGGGCCAGAGTGCTCCGAAATGCAGCGCCTGCCACATACCACACCCGCACCACGCTATCGCTTCGTGGGCGTTGCTCATTTGCTGCACCTGCTACACACCACCCCACACCCGCACCACGCTATCGCTTCGTGGGCGTGGCTCATTTGCTGCACCTGCTACACACCACCCCACACCCGCACCACGCTATCGCTTCGTGGGCTTGGCTCATTTACTGCACCTGCTACACACCACCCCACACCCGCACCACGCTATCGCTTCGTGGGCGTGGCTCATTTGCTGCACCTGCTACACACCACCCCACACCCGCACCACGCTATCGCTTCGTGGGCGTGACTCATTTGCTGCACCTGCTACACACCACCCCACACCCGCACCACGCTATCGCTTCGTGGGCGTGGCTCATTTGCTGCACCTGCTACACACCACCCCACACCCGCACCACGCTATCGCTTCGTGGGCGTGGCTCATTTGCTGCACCTGCTACACACCACCCCACACCCGCACCACGCTATCGCTTCATGGGCGTGGCTCATTTGCTGCACCTGCTACATACCACCCCGCACCACGCTATCGCTTCATGGGCGTGGCTCATTTGCTGCACCTGCTACATACCACCCCGCACCACGCTATCGCTTCATGGGCGTGGCTCATTTGCTGCACCTGCTACATACCACCCCACACCCGCACCACGCTATCGCTTCATGGGTGTGGCTCATTTGCTGCACCTGCTACACACCACCCCACACCCGCACCACGCTATCGCTTCATGGGCGTGGCTCATTTGCTGCACTAGTTTTTTGTGAGATCCCTAGATTTTTCCCAATCCCTATGAATTGGGTGATGTAACATTGATGGCAGCGCCCCCATTCTGAAAATAATTCGAGCTTGAACACTGGAAAGAGACGATTTGACCACATCTCTCCCACTCTCCAGTAACTCAAATGGTTACCAACTGAAGCGAGGAGTATATTCAAAACAGCCCGCATAACACACAAAGCTCTCTACTCTGGAAATCCTACCTACCTCGCAAACAGACCTTTACGAAGTGCCAACACCTTTCTCCTCATCCCTCCCAAATTCAAGACAACCAAATCTCTCACACGATCCTTCCTGGGAAACGCCCTGAGAATTTGGAAATCCCTTCCTAAGGCACAGCGTGACAACCAATCCTACCTTCACTTCAGGAAAACTTAAAACTGTCTCTTCTTAATAAATTCCTAAACTCGTCCACCTAAATTACCGTGCTTAACATCCCAGATACTGCATCTGACAAACTCACTGTTCACTCTGACCTCGCTCCCAGCCCCCTCTTGATTCCCCGCCCTCCCATATAATGTATTAATATATGCTCCTCACCTGTATCTCTCTCCTGTAAACGAGCCCAGTTTACCTGCTTCCAGTCCTGTATTGTATGGTTTTTACCTCTCACTTCTGCTGTGCCTCCTGTAAATAACGTAACGGTGGACATGTTTCTCTTGTAAAGCCTCATTCTATGGTCATAACTCCTGTAATCGATGGAGCAAGACCACTGACTCATTGTCAGTGAAATTGCTCTCCCACCCTCGCAGCTCCACCATTAAGTGAGGCCTGCCCCTGCACTCTCGAGTGTTGGTGATGGAGGCCCTCCTCCACCCGCAGGTTTCCCTGCGCCTCATCCCTGGTGGTCCAGTGGACCTCTGTCTCCTTCCTCTCACTCTGCTCTTTCACTCGTTTTCACTCGTTTTTCTACCCTCTTTTATCTTTCACCTTTCTGCACTTTTCTGCATCTCTGCTCTTTTGTGCCTTATTTCTGCTTATTTTCCCTTTTTTCTTTATCCCTTATTTCTTCCCTTTACCTTTCCCCGCCGCTGCTGCCCCCGCGGCCCCTCCCCCCCAGCGCGACCAGCCCAATCCATCTCCCCTCCCCGCTCCCACCTCCCAACTGTCCAGCCCTCCCCGACCCCTACTTAATGGCGGCCGCTGCGGGGACAGGCGAGCAAGACCACCTACTCATTGTCAGTGAAATTGCTCTCCCACCCTCGCAGTTCCACCATTAAGTGAGGCCTGCCCCTGCACTCTCGAGTGTTGGTGATCGAGGCCC
Source organism: Calotriton arnoldi (assembly GCA_963921515.1). Classification (NCBI taxonomy): domain Eukaryota; kingdom Metazoa; phylum Chordata; class Amphibia; order Caudata; family Salamandridae; genus Calotriton; species Calotriton arnoldi. The sequence continues at coordinate 2,504,414 of CAWUFW010001460.1, forward strand.
TCCTCCACCCGCAGGTTTCCCTGCGCCTCATCCCTGGTGGTCCAGTGGACCTCTGTCTCCTTCCTCTCACTCTGCTCTTTCACTCGTTTTCACTCGTTTTTCTACCCTTTTTATCTTTCACCTTTCTGCACTTTTCTGCATCTCTGCTCTTTTGTGCCTTATTTCTGCTCATTTTCCCTTCCTCTCGCTCTGCTCTTTCACTCGTTTTCACTCGTTTTTCTACCCTCTTTTATCTTTCACCTTTCTGCACTTTTCTGCATCTCTGCTCTTTTGTGCCTTATTTCTGCTTATTTTCCCTTTTTTCTTTATCCCTTATTTCCTCCCTTTACCTTTCCCTGCTGCTGCTGCCCCCGCGGCCCCTCCCCCCCAGCGCGACCGGCCCAATCCAGCTCCCCTCCCCGCTCCTGCCTCCCAGCTGTCCAGCCCTCCCCGACCCCTACTTAATGGCGGCCGCTGCGGGGACAGGCGAGCAAGACCACTGACTCATTGTCAGTGAAATTGCTCTCCCACCCTCGCAGCTCCACCATTAAGTGAGGCCTGCCCCTGCACTCTCGAGTGTTGGTGATCGAGGCCTTCCTCCACCCTCAGGTTTCCTGTGCCTCATCCCTGGTGGTCCAGTGGACCTCTGTCTCCTTCCTCTCACTCTGCTCTTTCACTCGTTTTCACTCGTTTTTCTACCCTTTTTATCTTTCACCTTTCTGCACTTTTCTGCATCTCTGCTCTTTTGTGCCTTATTTCTGCTCATTTTCCCTTCCTCTCGCTCTGCTCTTTCACTCGTTTTTCTACCCTCTTTTATCTTTCACCTTTCTGCACTTTTCTGCATCTCTGCTCTTTTGTGCCTTATTTCTGCTTATTTTCCCTTTTTTCTTTATCCCTTATTTTCTCCCTTTACCTTTCCCCGCCGCTACTGCCCCCGTGGCCCCTCCCCCCCAGCGCGACCAGCCCAATCCAGCTCCCCTCCCCGCTCCCGCCTCCCAGCTGTCCAGCCCTCCCCGACCCCTACTTAATGGCGGACGCTGCGGGGACAGGCGAGCAAGACCACTGACTCATTGTCAGTGAAATTGCTCTCCCACCCTCGCAGCTCCACCATTAAGTGAGGCCTGCCCCTGCACTCTCGAGTGTTGGTGATCGAGGCCCTCCTCCACCTGCAGGTTTCCCTGCGCCTCATCCCTGGTGGTCCAGTGGACCTCTGTCTCCTTCCTCTCACTCTGCTCTTTCACTCGTTTTCACTCGCTTTTTCTACCCTTTTTATCTTTCACCTTTCTGCACTTTTCTGCATCTCTGCTCTTTTGTGCCTTATTTCTGCTCATTTTCCCTTCCTCTCGCTCTGCTCTTTCACTCGTTTTCACTCGTTTTTCTACCCTCTTTTATCTTTCACCTTTCTGCACTTTTCTGCATCTCTCTTTTGTGCCTTATTTCTGCTTATTTTCCCTTTTTTCTTTATCCCTTATTTCCTCCCTTTACCTTTCCCCGCCGCTGCTGCCCCCGCGGCCCCTCCCCCCCAGCGCGACCGGCCCAATCCAGCTCCCCTCCCCGCTCCCGCCTCCCAGCTGTCCAGCCCTCCCCGACCCCTATTTAATGGCGGCCGCTGCGGGGACAGGCGAGCAAGACCACTGACTCATTGTCAGTGAAATTGCTCTCCCACCCTCACAGCTCCACCATTAAGTGAGGCCTTCCCCTGCCCCTGCACTCTCAAGTGTTGGTGATCGAGGCCCTCCTCCACCTGCAGGTTTCCCTGCGCCTCATCCCTGGTGGTCCAGTGGACCTCTGTCTCCTTCCTCTCGCTCTGCTCTTTCACTCGTTTTCACTCGTTTTTCTACCCTTTTTTATATTTCACCTTTCTGCACTTTTCTGCATCTCTGCTCTTTTGTGCCTTATTTCTGCTCATTTTCCCTTCCTCTCGCTCTGCTCTTTCACTCGTTTTCACTCGTTTTTCTACCCTCTTTTATCTTTCACCTTTCTGCACTTTTCTGCATCTCTGCTCTTTTGTGCCTTATTTCTGCTTATTTTCCCTTTTTCCTTTATCCCTTATTTCCTCCCTTTACCTTTACCCGCCGCTGCTGCCCCCGCGGTCCCTCCCCCCCAGCGCGACCGGCCCAATCCAGCTCCCCTCCCCGCTCCCGCCTCCCAGCTGTCCAGCCCTCCCCGACCCCTACTTAATGGCGGCCGCTGCGGGGACAGGCGAGCAAGACCACTGACTCATTGTCAGTGAAATTGCTCTCCCACCCTCGCAGCTCCACCATTAAGTGAGGCCTGCCCCTGCACTCTCGAGTGTTGGTGATCGAGGCCCTCCTCCACCCGCAGGTTTCCCTGCGCCTCATCCCTGGTGGTCCAGTGGACCTCTGTCTCCTTCCTCTCACTCTGCTCTTTCACTCGTTTTCACTCGTTTTTCTACCCTTTTTATCTTTCACCTTTCTGCACTTTTCTGCATCTCTGCTCTTTTGTGCCTTATTTCTGCTCATTTTCCCTTCCTCTCGCTCTGCTCTTTCACTCGTTTTTCTACCCTCTTTTATCTTTCACCTTTCTGCACTTTTCTGCATCTCTGCTCTTTTGTGCCTTATTTCTGCTTATTTTCCCTTTTTTCTTTATCCCTTATTTCCTCCCTTTACCTTTCCCCGCCGCTGCTGCCCCCGCGGCCCCTCCCCCCCAGCGCGACCGGCCCAATCCAGCTCCCCTCCCCGCCTCCCAGCTGTCCAGCCCTCCCCGACCCCTACTTAATGGCGGCCGCACAGCGGCCGCACAGCGGCCACTGGCAGCGGGTGCGCCGCTGGCGCGCCGAAGGCGCGTCAAAGGCAAGCCCGTCTGCGCCCGTCCGCGACCCGACCGCGACCAGCGCCAGGAACCCTGGACCTCCGCCCCGCCAACGCTACGACCCAGCAGCACTCCACGCACTCAACCCAGGCCGCAACAACAACTGCAAGCTAGCATCACCAGCCGACACCCACGGACCCTTCAGCTGTCACCGCTGCCGGCACACCTGCAGCACCGCCAAGAACACGGATCCAGCACAACCCTCCCACAAGAACACAACCGAACCAAAGACCCTGCAATGCATCCTCCTCAACGTCCGATCCCTCCACAAACATGCCACAGAAATCTGGGACCTCCTCGACAGCACCACCCCGGACGTAGCGTTCTTCACCGAAACCTGGACCAACACCACCTCGGGACCGGACATCGCCATCCCCCAAGGATACAAGATCTCCAGGAAGGACCACCCCACCCGCCCAGGAGGAGGAATCGCCATCGTCCACAAATCCAGCCTCCGCCTGAGCACACTCCCCGACGAGCCCACAGAACTGATGGAACACCTTCACTTCAAGATGCTGGCCAGCCCCACCGCCACCCTCCGAGGAACCCTCATCTGCCGACCCCCTGGACCCCGCAGACCCTTCGCCAACTCCATCACGGACATTATCTCCCCGCAGGCCATCGCATCCACCAAATACACCCTGCTGGGAGACCTCAACTTCCACCTCGACAACCAACTGGACCCCAACACCACATCCCTCCTGGACAACCTCCACAACATTGGACTCCGCCAGATCGTGACCAAGCCCACGCACTCAGCAGGACACACCCTCGACCCCCTCTTCACTATAGGAAACTCCATCACCTTCAGCCACACCACCGAACTCCCATGGACCGACCATCGTTGCGTCCACTTCACCTTCAGAACACCCACCATCCACAGACACCAGCACCTGCTCCCACGAAGAAACTGGACCAAAATCACCGACGACCAGCTCACCTCCTCACTCAACAACTCCACCCCAACCATCGCGGAAAACGACGACCCCAACACCGCAGCCCGAACCCTGCATAGATGGATCTCAGACAGCACCAACACCATAGCCCCCCTCAAGAAAAACATCAATACCCGTGCCAAGAAAGCCAGATGGTTTACCACCGAACTTCGAGAGTCCAGACGCACATGCCGCCGCCTCGAAAAGGCCTGGAGGAACACCAATTCCACAGAAGCCCACAACAACTTCAGAGCCGCCACCAACGCCCACCATCAACTCAGAGAAACGAGGAAAAAAGCGATTGTAGACAGAATCTCCACCCACGCGCACAACAGCAAGGAACTCTTCAGCATCATCAAGGAGTTCGCCCAACCCACCAGCGAGTCTACCGACATCCCTCCCTCACAAGACCTCTGCGACAAACTCAGCACCTTTTTCCACCACAAAATCAAGAGCATCTACGACAACTTCGACGAAGACAACCAACACACTGAACCCTCACCAACCACCCCCGACACCCGGAAACCAGCGATTGACGACTGGACAGCCCTCACCACCGAAGACACACTGAAGACAATGAAGTCAATTCACTCTGGGGCCCCCACGGACCCCTGCCCCCATCACATCTTCAACAGAGCCGCCGACACCATTGCACCCATGCTCCGCCACACCATCAACCGCTCCCTGGCGACCGCCTCGTTCCCCGACGACTGGAAACACGCCGAGGTCAACCCCCTCCTAAAGAAACCCTCAGCGGACCCCACCGACCTCAAAAACTACAGACCCATCTCCCTGCTCCCGTTCCCAGCGAAAGTCATCGAGAAAGCCATCAACAGCCAACTCGCCACATTCATTGAAGAACACAACATCCTCGACTCCTCCCAATCCGGCTTCAGAAAAACCACAGTACGGAAACCGCCCTCCTCGATGCAACAGATGACATCCGCACCCTACTGGACAAAGGAGAAACAGTAGCCCTCATCCTCCTCGACCTATCAGCGGCGTTCGACACAGTCTCCCACCGCACCCTAATACGCAGACTCTACGACGCAGGAATCCAGGACAAGGCCCTCGACTGGATCCGCTCCTTCCTCTCCGGCAGGACGCAGCGGGTCAGACTCCCCCCTTTCCTCTCGGACCCCACACCTACCAGCTGCGGAGTCCCCCAGGGCTCAGCCCGACGCTCTTCAATGTCTACATGGCTCCACTCGCCCCCATCGTCAGAACCTACGGACTCAACATTGTGTCATACGCAGACGACACCCAGCTCATCCTCTCCCTATCCAACGAGCCCAACACCGCCAGACGCAACTTTCGAGAAGGCATGGAAGCCGTCGCCAAATGGATGAAAAACAGCTGCCTACAACTAAACTCCAACAAAACAGAAGTACTCATCATGGGCCCAAACCCCGATGCCTGGAGCAACACCTGGTGGCCCCCCGCCCTCAGAAACCCGCCAACCCCCACGGACCACGCACGCAACCTGGGAATCATCCTGGACTCTGAGCTCAAAATGGACCGCCAGATCAACTCTGTCTCGTCTTCCTGCTTCCACACCCTCCGCCTCCTTCGTAAGACCTTCAAATGGATCCCCCTCGAACACCGAAAGACCGTCACTCAGCCCTGGTCACCAGCAGACTCGACTACGGCAACGCACTCTACGCCGGAATAAACAAAAACCTCACCCGCAAGCTACAGAACATCCAGAACGCCGCCGCAAGACTGGTCCTCAACCTGCCAAAACACTGCCACATCTCCCAGCACCTGCGCACACTCCACTGGCTCCCCGTCGAGGCGAGAATCACCTTCAAGATGCTCACCCACGCACACAAGGCCCTCCACAGCACCGGACCAGCATACCTGAACAGCCGACTCAAATTCCACGCACCCCAAAGGACCCTACGATCAGCCCAGCTCTCCTACGCCGTGGTCCCCCGCACCAGAAAGACCAGATCGGGAGGCCGCTCCTTCTCCTACCTAGCGGCCAAAGCATGGAACGCCCTTCCGCTCCACCTCAGACAGACAACATCGCTCCCCATCTTCGCAAGAAACCTCAAAACCTGGCTCTTCGACAGACCCCCTCCTTGATGGAATGGATCCTGCACCCCCCTCCCACCCCTAGCGCCTTGAGACCCTTACAGGTGAGTAGTTGCGCTTTAACAAACCCCTGATTGATTGATTGATTGATATGTAATTCTTGTAAAGTGCTCTGATGCCCTTGGGTCTAGTTCGTGCTGTATAAAACTCTAAATAAATAAATAAATATAAACTGGTTGTGTGAGCTCACGCTGCTCTCTGCAGCCACGCGCCTCCTGTACGATGGACCGGCTGGTGATTCAGGACCAAGGTTTTATTTCGTTTTTGAGTGGCTTTGATATCCTGTATGAGTAGGAGCCTCCTCTGAAAACTGGGGCCCCGCCGAACAAGTAGCTTTGATATCCTGTAAGACTGGCAGCCTGCTCCGAACACTGAGGCCCCGCCAAACAAGTAACTGTAATATCATGTAAGAGTGGGAGCCCCGTCCGAGCCCTGGGGCCCCCCGAATAAGTAACTGTGATATCCTATATGAGTGGGAACCCCGTCCGAGCTGTGGGGCCCCCCCTAATAAGTAGCTGTGATATCCTATATGAGTGTGAGCCTCCTCGAACATTGGGGTGCAGCCGAAGAAGCGCTGTAGTCACCGTGGCAGCTGATGGAATGATCAACAAAAGCAGGTCACACCAGTCAGCTCCTAGAGTCTAAAGTCCAAGTAAAAGGCACCTGGGACCTAATGACAAAGTAGATTTGATTAGCAACGCCTTGAGGGTTATTTGGGGCAGGTACCGCCTACTACAGACAGACGTTTAGGGTGTCAACTACGGCACTTCCTCTGAATACCACACTGCACATGTACATGGCACTCCGACTCTGCTCACGGATGCTCAAAGGCACACTGGCACCATGAATGTGCACTTACAGGATCTGAACACCCATCTGGTGCAGCTGCATTTGTATAGTCTGGACCCCTACGAAGATACTCACTGATGTCAACCTAACCACTTCACGTCACCTTTTTCTCACGGTGTCTCAGTTGTGTGGTTAAACACCTAAAAGTAAATTAATTTCTAGTGTGTACCTTCACACGCTTTGGTCTCCAGTATCTTGGAGGATGGAGGTAATGATCCCAGTAACATCAGAGATCAGCTCACAGTTACAACGGTGGATGTTACCAGAGAATCTAAGTTGAGAGAATCCATAAAAACGTCTATGAACGCCAGCTCAAGAGGATGGGTGTACCCTTGGCGAAGCTCTCAGGGCAGGCGAGATGGTACCTGTTAGAAGCTTCCAAGTCATTGAATTGTAGAAAGTGGACAGCGGTGCATGGAGCGCCCCTTCATTTCCAACAAAAAATGCACCAGTCCAGTGTGTTGGTAAGAACCGAGAGCCCTGTGAGAGTAGCCTACATAAATCACTAGAGAATCCCTCATTCCTGGTTTTGGAAGGAGATCACATCAGCAGGGTGTTCTCAACCTCTCAGAATCGGACTTTGTCCAAATCAACTTTCCACAAAATCATGAATCTATTTGTCTCCAGAACCATCTCTGTGCACGTGGAACCAGGGGTATGACGAGAGGATGCTGTCCTATTGAAGTGACCAAACAAGATACTTTATCCATTCCCGCCAGTTCCTTTGATTCAGAAGTTGTTGAAAATCCAGGAGGAAAAAGCAATTGTGGTAGCAGTGGTCTCCTTCCTGCCACGCATGGCACGGTTCCCATCATTCCAGGGAATAGCGCTTTGACCTGCAGGGTTACTTCCTCATTTTACGCCTCCTTTGAAACGCACCAGCCCCCCTCTTCCTCTCGAATGTACCCTTTTGGAATGGAGGCTGAAAGGTGAAGATCACATAAAAAGGTTGTTCCCATTTGCAGAGGCAATCCAGGGTTCAAGGGGACCCTCAGCTATGAAACAGATTCTGGACAGTGGACTGTGTTAGATCTGTGTTCTCATTGGCTGTGTTCTATTTCTTGCTCGGCCCCTTCTATTCCACAACTCTTCTTGAATTGTTTCCATTAGAATCTACTCTGAACACAATGCTCTGCAATCCCGGCCTTTCCTGAAGCTGACGACTCTTTCCACGAAGCAGAAGTTTTGCAACAAGACTTTATAAAGTTTTTCAGTCGCGAGACCTTTTTCTCATCCGTCAGCTTCCCCGTGTGACCTTCTTCTAGTTCTGAAGCCTTTCCAATCTTTTCCTTTTGAGCCGAAATTCTCAGCTGATTCAAAGTTCTTTCCTTTTAATGTGGCTTTTAATGGTAATAACACACAATAGTAGCCCTCTCCGCTCTGCTCTGTCGTCCTCCCATCTAAAGATTTCTGCAGAATGCAGTGGTTTTAAATCCTAACACTTTTCTCCCTAAAATATATCCTAAACTTCACCCCTCACGAGTAATTATTCTGCCCAATCCCCTTCCCTTCACCCTCTAATGAAGATAAGTTGTTGGATGTAAAATGTGCATTGTCTGTTCATCTTAACAGATCCAGTGAATATAGGAAAACAAACAGTTTGTTTGTGACCTTTGGTTTGCCGGTAAATGTAAGATGCTTCTAAAATAAGCAGATGGAACAAAGAGACTGTTTTATTCCCTTATTCAGATCAAGAGGGAACAATTCCAGAGAAGTGTTAGGAATGACCAACTAGAGGAGTTCCAGGTCATGGGCTGAGCTGCAGGGTTCACCTTCGCAGGAGATCTGTAGAGCAGCAACGTGGTCTTCTGAGCGCTCTTTCACTAGGCGCTATCTTCTGCAGAATGTTCTCAATGGGAGTGAGAGTTTTGGTTCAGGAGTGTTGAAGACTGTTATGACCTAGTTGTTTTTTTCTTCAGACTACAGTTACTAATACGCAATTAAAATCACTGTGTTGCATTATAACCGTGACTATATATGATTAATGTCAGAGACCGTCTTTACTTTGGGCACCTTATGATGCAATGACTGGGACTAGGGACATAGCGGTTATGGCCTGATTACTTACCGGTAATATTTATTACTCTCAGCCCATTTGTTACGGTGGTTCCAGGTCTTTGACAGAACTTGGGACTACAGACAGTGCAGGGCAAATTCTGGGCTAATTCCAGGGGTTATGTGAAGCATTCCTGTTTTGCTTCATGTCCTAAAGATTGGTGAAAACCAGATGAGGTAATGACTGGGACGAGGACGAGTTGGACATGAGTAATAACATTTACCTCCCAGTGATTGGACCATTCTCTCAGTCTGAGACCCTTCTCAGCCAGTCAGGTTTCAGTATCTGAGCAGTTAAGACCCTTGCAGTATTCTAAAGGTGAACAGTGCATCTGTGCTGAGCATTGAAAGGAGCCCCCGCTGAGCAGTTCTTCATAGATCGCTGGCCTCTCATGTTCCAGAGCGAGTTATTGATCGACATAAGTTTGTAATATTGATGGCTCATCTGAAAGCACTCCCAGAGTTTTTATTTATTAAAGGTATTTATAAAGTGTGGAACTCACTGCGAAGAGCAGCGCAGCATGTGTATACCAAGATGGGTGTGCGGCATGCGTGAGGACTTACAAATCATGGACCTGACCATGAACGCAGCAGAGCACGTGAATATCAACATGGATAAGCACATGCTTGAGGGCTTAGAGAGTGGACTTGGCCATGAAGGCAGTGGAGCATGTGTGTACCAACATGATGCGTAGCATGCTAGAGGGCTTACAGAGCGTGGACCTGACCAAGAAGTCAATGGAGCATGTGTGTACCAACATGATGCGTGGCATGCTAGAGGGCTTATAGAGCATGGATCGAGCCACGAAGTCAGCAGAGCATGTGTGTACCAACATGTTGCGTGGGATGTTAGAGGGCTTACAAATTGTAGACCTGACCGTGAACACAGCAGAGCATGTGAATATCAACATGGATAGGCGCATGCTTGAGGGCTTACAGAGCATGGGCCTGACCACGAAAGTAGTGGAGCATGTGCATACCAACATGATGCGTGGCATGCTAGAGGGCTTACAGAGCATGGGCTTGACCGCAAAGGTAGTGGAGCATGTGTGTATCAACATGATGCGTGGGATGCTTGAGGGCTTACAGAGCATGGACGTGACCACGAAGGTAGGGGAGCATGTGTGTAGTACCAACAGGGATGCATGGCATGCTTGAGGGCTTACAGAGCACATGTGGGCATGCATGCCGAGAATGTGTGGAGCCTGTTCCCTCTGGATGAGGTGGGGGGGAGAGGAAATCCTCTGAACAGCAGGTGGGTGGAACAATTGTGATTCTTCAAAGCTTTTCTGAACCATTGTAAGGAAGGGGTACGTTTTAGATGCAGCGAAGCTCGATATTCAGTCTTGGCCCATTGGAGGAGAGGACCTGGTCTTATGTCCGTTCTTTGGATGTCTACTCTGGCCCAGGACAAGCAGTGACTTCTACAATTGCTGGCAGAGATTTGATCCTCCTTGCTATGTAGGTTTGTTTGTATGTTGGTCATTCACTCAATAGGCTTTAAAGCTGCTGGAGTCTAGAAGAGGGAGGTAGACCTTCAGATTGTCAGGATGGAGTGCAGGAGAGGGAGGTAGACCTTCAGATTGTCAGGATGGAGTGCAGGAGAGGGAGGTAGACCTTCACATGTCAGGATGGAGTGCAGGAGAGTTAGGTAGACCTTCAGATTGTCAGGATGGAGTGCAGGAGAGTTAGGTAGACCTTCAGATTGTCAGGATGGAGTGCAGGAGAGGGAGGTAGACCTTCACATGTCAGGATGGAGTGCAGGAGAGGGAGGTAGACCTTCAGATTGTCAGGATGGAGTGCAGAAGAGGAAGGTAGACCTTCAGATTGTCAGGATGGAGTGCAGGAGAGGGAGGTAGACCTTCACATGTCAGGATGGAGTGCAGGAGAGGGAGGTAGACCTTCACATGTCAGGATGGAGTTTAGGAGAGGGAGGTAGACCTTCAGATTGTCAGGATGGAGTGCAGAAGAGGAAGGTAGACCTTCAGATTGTCAGGATGGAGTGCAGGAGAGGGAGGTAGACCTTCACATGTCAGGATGGAGTGCAGGAGAGGGAGGTAGACCTTCACATCGTCAGCATGGTGTCAGCGAGGTCAGATGCTGCTTCCTTGCCTCCGTCCATGAGTGAAAGCCTGGGCTTGGAGGGTAAGTTGTTTTCGTAAGTAATTAAGATGTTGCAGTGGACTCGGGCTGGAACCTCATTGAGGGTCTTTCTCTCATGGTCTTCCTAAGACTGCCTGGACCCACTGTAAACCCTACGGATGTAGGACAGTTCGAAAGGCCATGGAAGGACCTTCTGATATTTTGCTAGTTGCGCCTGGTCTTGGTCGGAGGTTGGGACTTATCGTTGTTGATAAGAATGGATTTGTTCTTGGGAGGGTTGAGTTTGAAGTCAATGGATGACACTCACTCACAGCTGTGTGCTTAAATGCCCTACCCCCCTCCTTTTGGCTTCTCGCTCACACCTGAGTACAGCAACAAATCACAGTAAGATTCAGTCGCAGCTCGCATAACTCACTGGTGGGGGGGGCGGGTGTGGGGTCACGCGGGGGGTGAGTGGGCAGTTAAAAAAATACATTAAAAAACTTACCTTACCGGGCCCCGCGCCGCCTCCGCTCCTGGCCGGGTCCGCGTTTGAACAGTAACAGGCTTCCCCCCCCCTCTAAGCCAATCACAATGCAGCAATGGGCAGCGTTGTGATTGGTTCAGACAGCGCCCAGCTGGGCGCCTGTAGGGAGGCCATTTTCTCTATGTAGGCTGCATGCCCCAGATGACCGACCAAACAGTCAGGGCCCACAACAGTTGGCAAGCCACTCCTCCTGGACCCGCCCACCCCCAACCAGGCATACCCTCACGCCCGCCCCAAACCAGGCATACCCTGCCTTCTGCTTTCTCGCAGCGCGAGAAGCAGAAACATAAAATGGTATTTAAAATACCATTTTATGTTTCTGCTTTCTCGCACTGCGAGACAGCAGTGTGGCGACGCTCCTCCGCCCTAATGGAGGAGCCGCCCCTGGTAAGATTACAACTCAGGCCCTTAAGCACGACATCGAAACAGTACCCATGTTGGCCACATAACAGACACACACCCATCTCATGCACTTCACCAACCATCACAAACACCATAGGAGCGCACCATTGAAACAGTACCTATGTAGGCCTCATGACAAAAGACACTCATCTCACTCACTTCACTTAACTTTAGATCAAGCATCAGAAACACCACAAGGGCACACCATTGAAGCAATACCCATGTAGGCTACATGACAACATACACCCATCTCACTCACTTCACTTAACTACACATCTATCATCAAAAACACCATAAGGACACACCATCGAAACCGTATCCATGTAGGCCACATGACAACAGACACCCATCTCACTCACTTCACCAAGCATCGAAAACACCACAAGGGTACACCATCCAAGCAATACAAACATCAGAAGCATAGACATAGACACTCTTCCATCCAAGCATCCATCTATGGTGAAGCGGGCGCCCATCTGCTAATGTGCTTTGGCACCTCATCCGTAGTATGAGGCACTATGTAAGTGCATAATAATCCACAGCCGTGGGTGTCCATTAAACTCCTAGAAAAGGGCAGTCTGCCCCTTGCTGTCTGCCAACCTGACAGTGCTGCAAACACCATGTGCTTGTTTTGGAGGAGACAGGCAGCTGTCAGGACATTGTGACTTCAGAGCTCGTCAGCTCACTGTCAACAGCCTGTCACCTGCTCCCTTTTATCTTACCAACCTTTGTTCTGTTGCCTCCCCACCCTGCTCTTATCGCCTCACAGTGACTCTTTCTCCCCCTTTCATTACTTGCTGCCGCCACCCCCGCTCCAGACCTTCTTTTGTGCTCCTGTGTGCCTCTCCACTTTTTTGTGAATGTACTTACCTCCCTCACCATTGCATGGCACAAAGGGGGAGATTGTGTAAGGGTGCGCAGGTACGAGAGGTGAGACATCCTCTTGCGAGGGCCCTTTGTTCTCTTAGGTAAGGGCACTTTGGGAAACAAGCCTCTCCAAGGATACTGGGCAGGCTAGTTGGGCTGAGAGTAGTGCGAGTGATGTGGCTGACTTGGTCCCAGCCCCATTGGCTTGTCATAGACAAAGACGAGCCAAGTGTACATCAGAGGTGCTGTGATGGTCGGAGTTGGAACACTTTGCGATTTTTACAGTGGCGGCTCCTCCGCTAAGGCGGAGGAGCGTCACCCCATTGCTTTCAGCAGTGTAAATAAAGGAAAAATAAAATGATAATAACTCGTTGTTATTATCATTTTATTTTTTCCTGCTGCGGCGTCTTTGTGGGGCGGGCTGCTCTTCTCTACTAGCAGGAGGGAGGAGTGGTGGCCACCCTATAAGTGCACAATGACTGTTTGGCTGGCCCTCTCGGGCCGGCCAAACAGTTATGTGCACTTTGCATGTTCTCCACCCAGGCTGCATTACATCCGGCATAGAGAACATGCCCAGGCTCCCATTCCCTAGCTGAGAGCCAAACCACGGCACTCAGACCAATCACAACGCTACATTACAGCATTGTGATTGGTCTAGGGGGCCTGGGTGCTTCCTGTTCCGGCCGAGTGGAGGGACAACGGAGGAGAAACAAGACTTGGCGAGGAGGTAAAAAACAATTCTTTTCCCCCTTCACCCCACGCCCTGCCCTCCGCCCCGCCACCCCCAATCCATGCCAGCCGCCACTGTTTGCGAAGAAGCGCAGTATGTAGAATCATTCCATACCGCAGAATTCACTGAATTTGTATTCTGACAAAAGGAATTGCAAACAATGATTGTAAGTTGATTGTAAGTTGTAATGATTGTAAGTTGTAAGTTCAGTTCTTAGGCAACACAAGCTCTGCTTGGGCACAGGGAAGATTCGGGCAAGTTCCTTGCTCTTTCACCACGTAGATCTCAAAGGCACCAAAAGCAGGCAGAGGAGCTCATTATCTGGTTACAGAAATCTCAAAATGTCAGACATCAGTCAGTAGAGCAAGCCTCTGTATACAGAAATCTGAAAATCTCAGATTATAGACAACAGAAAACCTTACTGAAGGGGGAACACTCAATGTGTTTCGTAATAATCTTATCCTGAAAGTTCAGACCAATTTACAAGTTCATCACATTATTTTCTACTTTCAGTCCATACAAGAGGCGGGAGCCATAATGCGGTTCTCAAAAAGAGCGTTTCTATTTATATTCCATCAATATTTCGCACTCCAGCGTAGCCACACTAGGACTAGCCAAATTCAATTCCTGATTACTCATATATGTGTGCGCAAACCCTGATGAAGTCCTTTACAGGAGGAAACGTGTTGGCTGGATTGGCTGGGCTACATCACTTGGCGGAATTCACCATTCACAAAAATTCTTCTTTGTAAACAATTCTTTACTGTACAAAGCTCTCCACGACCAAGGACCAGCATACATGAACCACCGCCTGAACTTCCACCAACCATCTAGAAACCTTCGCTCCACCTCCCTCGCCCAGACACCGCGCATCCACCATAGCCACAGCGGAGGCGCACCTTCACCCACCTCGCCGCCAAGCCCTGGAACGCCTTTCCTCTCCACCTCCCAACATCACCCTGGCTGACACACTTCAGGAGGAAACTCAAGACCTGGCTTTTCGAACCTCACATCAGAGGCAGCATAGCAAGCCTAGGGTTATGAGTATCTTACGTGTTTGATGGGACGACAGGCAGCAGAGTCTGTCTTTTGCTACAGAAATCTGCTACAGAAATCTGACTTTCGTTTGCAGCGGCACTCCCTGGTTACAGACATCCTATAGGCCCACATATTAGATGGCAAAGCCAGTCTCTGTTTACACATATTTAAAAAGCTAGCAAGTTAGACACCAGATCTAGAAGCATGAAAGCGTGTGCAGCAGACCTGGGACAACATTTAGAGTTTCATGCAGCGGCATTCCTATCTCAAATTGGCAGAGCGTCTGTCTGTAAAACCTGCCTTTTCACTGCCTCATTTAGAGAGACGACTGGCTGTTGTCTAGTAGTGGACACTCGGATGGCTATTGGAAACCCTTGACCTTGCAGCCCATCTGCTGCAGACCCTCAGGTCACTCCGGCAGGAGCCCAGGTCACTCTGACAGTAGCCCTCCTGTAGAGGGTGGGATTGCTCAGAGGTACTATGCAAGGCCTGGCAGACCCGAGTAGGAAGAGCCAGAGTGACCCGGAAGTACATGGAGAAAAGTCCTTGTGTGTCAGGGCCATTGTTAGTCTTGTTTTGTTTTCTTCAAACATACGTCTGCTTTTGGAGTTTGTTTCTGAACAAATCACAAAATGCAGAGTGGTCCAGAACGATGCAGCACCCTGCTGAGCATTAATTGTTACCAGAAGTACATCCACCTTATTGATGCACTGCCAGCAGAGAGATCAATGCCAGATGAGTGTTCCTCAGGTGGGGGTGAGCACAAGCACCTTTGCCCACTTGGTGGCCCTGTGGGTCGCCAAACAAACTAAAAGTGAGCCCCCCGAGTCTGTGGTCACAAACATCTCAAAGGCTCGGACTTGAGGCAGTAAAGCTAGTCCCTGTTTAGAGGCGTCAAAATCTGAGACTCAGGCGGATACCACATGAGGCAGAGCTCGCCTCAGACTAGAGACACTTCAGAGCCTAAGTTAACTATTGCTTAACTGTTAAAGAACATAGATTGTCCTTTGTCACAGATATCTCAAAAGGTAGACCCTAAGCACCAAAACCAAAAGCAGATTAGAGAAATCTGAAAAACTCACAAGTCAAACAATCGAACTAGAGTTATAGAGAACTCCAAGTAAACCACAGATAGTGTTATGTTCCCTAAGTTAGGCCCAAGTAGTAAAGTAACCTTTTACCTACATTTTTCTACCTCTCCCTGAATAACGGATCTAGCAATGACCTTTTACCCAGTAACGTGCTGAAGAAATGTTGATTAGTTTCTCTGAAACTAGCCTCATTTATTATGCATGAGGATTCCTACAATCATATCTTAATCCCTTGCACATGCCATACATAACAGGATTTACATACTCTGTACAAAAGTCATGGCTATCTTCATCCATGGGCGACAGGACTATTTTGCACAATTGCAATTATTGATTTAGGTTAATTTGCATAATCGCAATCATAACATATCGATTTTGGTAGAACCCCCAAGGCTACCTCCTGGTATAAAAGAACCACACCTTTACTAGGTTGGGAAGGAGACGCTTCTACTCTGACACTGACACGGAGGTCCCTGCATGCTGAGGCTTCAACACGCAGCGGTATGACATCCCTTGCGGGGTGTCCAACTCGTGACCAAGATGAGGTCCTTCATTCTCTCCCATCCGGTAATGGGGTTGGTTCTTTCCTAGGGGATTCTTGGCTTTACCCCCACATACATGTTAGGTACGCTTAGGTAGGGTCCGCATCGTAGGAGTACGCTTGATTACTGTCATGTCTACATGCCTGCATATATTTACTGTTTTAGCACCATGGTAGAATTCTACCTTCTATTTACTCTGTTGGTGCTTGTAATCTCTTATATATGCTTCTGTCTATTGATTGTCGCAGCAAACATGTTTGGCGTTTGTTCAACAAATGCTTATTGAAAACGTCT
Source organism: Calotriton arnoldi (assembly GCA_963921515.1). Taxonomy (NCBI): domain Eukaryota; kingdom Metazoa; phylum Chordata; class Amphibia; order Caudata; family Salamandridae; genus Calotriton; species Calotriton arnoldi. The sequence goes on from CAWUFW010001460.1 coordinate 2,520,754, forward strand.
CCAACGTTTATTCTGTGTATCTCTCTGAGACTAAGTGAGCACGATTGACTGAGTGAAAAGTGCTGCACTGTTTCTATGACACCAATTCCTCAGTTTATGTTGTCCAACAGACGCGCAGATCCTATGTATTTTTAGGAACTACACGACAATAGAGAATTCAGACTATTCACTGCAGACATTATATTAAATGCTTGCCCAGTCTCTGGTAAGAAGCTCCTTGAAGCCTTAGATCCAAGGCACTATAGCTCACCACAGGCTCCAGGCACATCAAAGGCTCAGCCCTTGACAGCAAAGCACGTCTCTGGTTTCACAAATCTGAGTGGCTCATACCATTGGCAGCATGGCTAATGTCTGGGTACAGACACCTAAAAGAGCCAACCCTTAGGCAGGCGATAGATCTGCATCAGGGGCAGACCCGCTCTGTGTTTATGGAACATTCACAGCCTTGGATCTGAGACAGGAGAGCTGGTCTGGCTACAGAAAGACTCCCACCTTAGCAGGTGCGCCAGCCTGTAGCCACAGAAACTTCCAAGACAGCCTATATATATATATATATATATATATATATATATATATATATATATATATATATATTATATACCTGGGTACACAGAGGTTACAGGAATGTGCCTGAGGTAGAAGAAGGTCTCCCTTTCCTTAAGAACAGGCAGTGAGAGAACAATGCAGAGGTATGCCTAGCCTTAAAGAGCAAACAAACACACAGTTACAAGTGGTACAGAACACAAAAAAGAGTGCAGGGGAAGGATCTAAATATAGACGACGAGGAAAAGGAGGGGCGCTTTCCACGCAGACTCTGGGGGGGATTAAAGGCGAGAGTGAGCCAGGAGCAAACGCTGAAATATAAGCGTTTGGGGCAGTGGTTCAGAACATATTTTTCGGTATTGAATTATCCAGATATGTAATATATTCTCCGTTTGGGAGGGAAGGCCACCCTTTCCAGACGGCGCCGCCCGCAGTTGGTCTGTGCTGTACCGGCTTTGATATCTGTCTATCGCCCTGGGGTACCAGGCATTGTGTTCTCCACAAAGGCCTGCATCTTTTGATGCCGCACATCCACAGATCTCCTCCGCCGCCCTGAGAAGCCACAGCATCCTTACCAGCCCCCCAAGCGCGGGGAGTCTACCCGGCCCACGCTGCCTTCCACCTGCTGCCTGTGAACTCGCAAAAATTCCAAAACACAGAGCAAATGAGGGGCTTTTGAGCAGAATTCACCAGGGTGCGTGCTAAAGAGAATGTGTGTAGAGGCCTATCCCTCCCTTGAGTACCCCAAACCATGCATAATACTTCTTAAATCTACTCCCCTACCATGCACACACACGAACATATACAGAAATACGCATGAGCGCACACGACACACACAAACATATACAGAAATACGCATGAGCGCACACAACATACACACACAAACATACAGAAATACGCATGAGCGCACACACTCGCACACACACACAAACATACAGAAGTACGCATGAGCGCACGCAACACACACACACAAACATATACAGAAATACGCATGAGCGCACACAACACTCACACACACACACACACAGGTCTGATGTCTATTTAATTGCTGGATAAAGTGGCATTTATCCTCGATGCCAGCAATCCTCTTGACAGACGTGACTCAATTGTCAGTCCCTCAGACCAGGGGATGGCGTGGCCTGTCCAAAGGCTCATCTGTCCTCTGGTGTGGGAGTCTCCTGAGGACACAAGTGCTTCTGGAGCAGGGTGTGTGAAAGGCACTAAGGTCGCTTGGTGCAGGGTGGAGGCACCCCACTGAGAAGTGTAACCAACACTACTACCAGTGGCAGAGGTCAGCGACGCTCGCCGTGGTGAACCTGGGTGTGGCACAAAGACACACCATCACATCTGTCTCCTGGTGTGGAGCTCTGATGAGAGAAGAAGTGCTCCTTGAGCAGGGTGTCTGAGCAGAGGTCGCTTGGAGCAGGACGGAGGCGCTCCACTGAGCAGTGTGACCAACACTACTACCAGTGGCAGAGGTCAGCGACGCTCGCCGTGGTGAGCCTGGGTGTGGCACAAAGACACACCATCACATCTGTCTCCTGGTGTGGAGCTCTGATGAGAGAAGAAGTGCTCCTTGAGCAGGGTGTCTGAGCAGAGGTCGCTTGGAGCAGGACGGAGGCGCTCCACTGAGCAGTGTGATCAACACTACTACCAGGTGAAGGAGCTGAGGAGTGTGTGCCTTGAAGCGTCTGTACAGGTATTAACAGCTACACTGTGTGACTGCAGTGAAAGAAAGCAACGGATACAGACAAAAGGCACTACAAGCGTCCTGCAGAGGCCTTTGGTGGCTCTTCATAACAAGCATTGGAAATGCAATAGGTCTCGCATTTGCTTATGTTAGAGCTATTGGTGTTGTAAATGGCGTTGTAAATGACAATGGGGGATATTCCCAAGAACGTGCGATAATCATCGCCAAAATGGGTTAACGCAATTACACTAATCAGGGAGCTAGCGACCTACATTCCGGTCCGAGCCCTTCGCTCATCCACTGCTTTTCTGCTTAGGGTCCCACGCACTAAAACAGCCTCATGGGGCGATAAACGTTTTATAGTCGCCACCGCAAAACTTTGGAATTCTCTTCCACTAAAGATCAGATCTTCCCAATCTTTGCTACCCTTCAGGAAAATGACAAAGACCTGGTTGTTTAATCAGTAAGTTCCTCCGGTACATGGTATTTGCCTGCTGTCCTTAGCGCCGAGACACCCAAGGGTAATTGAGCGCTTTACAAATCTCATAAATAAATAAATAAATAAATATCGCCGTCCATCGCGGGAAAATAATTCCGTGTCAACGCCCCATTCACAACACGGCGGTAACATGCGATAGTGACCTGATAACGCCTCAAATGTCCGCGATAAAATCCCCGGGACGGCGATCAAAATCCAAAGCCGACCCTGAAAAAAGATGCGATGGGCCCAACTGCGGAAAAAACACACAGCGACAAGCAGCGCCAGGCCTGCAAGTCCCACAAGTCAGGCAGGAAAAACCACCACAAAAGCGCCAACAAAAAACACAAACAAAACACAAACAACTACAAAGCACCATGGAGGTAGCCGGAGCGAGTACAGAGGACAACCAGAACCCCACAAGCCCCACGGAGGACCAGCCTGGGACCTCGGGGTCAGGGAAGGGCAAGGAGAAGAAGAAGAGGAAGACGCGGTTCAGTCCGCAGGAAAACAGGATCCTGATTACGGAGGTGACAGAACACCATCAACACCTGTTCGTCACCTCCACTGTGTCATTGGCAACAAAAATTACAATATGGCAGTCCATGTTGGCCAAGGTGAATGCAGTCGGAGCGAAGAGAAGGGAAGTGGACGACTGCAAGAAGCGCAGGACTGATGAGAAGCGCAAAACCAAGCTGAAACCCACAGCAAACCTGAAAGCAGCAATGCAGACTGTAGGAGGGAGTCCAGCGACACACCAGGAGCTGGATGAGATGGAGGGAATGGTGACCCGAGTCAGCATTGGGGAGACGGTGGCAGGAGTTGGGGGACCTGACACTGCACAACATGACCTGAGCCAACAGCAACAGGGTGAGTAACGACCAGGGACTGGGGGGACGGGGGGAGATGGGCACAATGGCACACATGCACAATTGAGTATAGCACATCTGCGGACAAACCATGCCCAAGAGTCACAACTCCGACCAAGAGCCCAAGTTACCCAAGACTGCAACATCTCAGCACTGTATAAGCACAGAAGTCAAAGGCACACCGCCTGAAAGGGAAAAGGGCCAGCCAAATCAGAGCCGAAGGGGCAACACACCCACAATGCTGCACACACACATAAGAATCAGAGCACCTCAACATTGACAACAATGTGGTACAAACTGCAACACTCTCACAACAGAACAGAGGACACAACTGCCGCCACTTGTGTGTAGGAAATGGCCATTCGCATATGGCATAGCAGGAAACTGTGAGATGACAAAGTACAAGTACAACCTCAAATCCCTGATGGTGTGGAAATGCCAACTGTCCCGCATCACATAGGCATCTCCCCACAAACAGACACAATGTACATTGTCATGCAGTCTGTAAGTCAACTTGTCCAATGCGTCAACATACAATGTCAATCTGCATTTCCCTTCACATTGCAGAGGGAGAATCAACACCTCCTGCAGAGCAGACCCAACAACTCAGCACTGATGATGAAGAGGACCTCCCCAACATCGACACCGATGCCCTCCAACAGCCCATGGACAGCTTCGGCACCTCACCTCCAGGAGCAGTGCAGCCTAGCTGCATCGAGGAGACCCCACCCCCTGCACAGACCACACGGCAGGTAGCACCCACCACCACTGCTGTCTCCCAGGACCCCCACGACCAACACATGGCATTCCAACGCCGTGTGTTAGGGTGCCAGGAGAAGATGGCTGATCAGCTGCGGGTGGGGCTCGACCTCATGGCTGCCAAACTAGATGCCATACGTGGGTATCTACGTCCCATCAGGGACCACTCACAGTCCCTAACGGACACCCACTGTCCGCTCCATGCTCTCCAACAATCCATGGCTGACATCGGTGGAGTCATGACTCTGAGCCAAGAACAACTGTCTAGTCAGAGTGGCTCCAGCGATGCCAGCTGGGAGTTGGGACACATACGGAGGATCATGTTGAACATGGAGCGGATGCAGGTGGAAAGAATGTTTGCCACGGCTGTACACCAGCGAGATGTAGCTGTGATCTTCCATGCCCTGCAGATCCTCGTCATGGCATTGCCGCCACAAGGCCTGGCACGGATGAATGCTGCTGCTACTACTCCATCCACATCTCCGCCCCCTGAAGTGTCAGTGCCACACAGTGATGCAGACTAAACACCACCACCCACATGTGAGGCACCTGACACATCAGAGGACGAAGATGAGGATGAATCTGGCACTGTGGTAAGAATGAAGTGGTAGCATTCATCTCCGCCATATGGCCTGTCTCAGCTTGGTTCTGCCCTCTGCATCATGCCCTGGATTAACACCTTCCACTGTCCCCCGATACACTCCGCAACACTCACCTTGGACCTCGACAGGGACTGCCAGATTTGGTTTGGTTACCAATGACACAGCAATCACACTGCGGACTGAAGTCTGCCTCTTCCGATGAACTTGTCAATCCCTAATGGACTCTGGCTGGCCCTCCATGGGGCAACAATGTAAAGTGGGGTTTACATGGCCCTGTACTGCTCCAGCGTCAACACTCCACTGAATGCGAAAAAAACATCCTGATTCACACAGATGTGTCGTGGCTATGACCAATCAAGTATGAAAGTATGGTTGGATGTAGGGACAGTGATTCCACAAAAAGGTACTCTCTAGGTAATGCAATCAATGCGCATGTCTGTCCGTGACCCAGATAGGCAGTGAGACACACATTGTCATTCAAATCAACACTCATCACAGTTGAATACAAGTGAAGGTGCGTAGACTTTATTAGCATATGCGTGTCAGTACGGGCAAGATAAGTGCCACAACATGCAGACCCATGCAGCAGTATGTCAGGAATATGAGGAACGTTGCCAAGCACCGCTGTCCACTCCGGGGGAGTGCCTCACCCTTCACAGGTGTGTGTCAACCTGCGTTGTTGTCCGCTCATGTATTCGGTGTCCAGGCGATTGCAGCCATGTCCACTGTTGTCGTGGGATATGTGACCAGATCTCCAAGATGCAACAAGGTGTTGGGACATGTGCAATGGGTTCCAATCTGTTGTGGCTGCAGGTACGTAGTTACTCGTCCATGAAAGCCATTGCAGCTCCGTAGACTATCATTTCCAACTTGAGGTCGTTGTCGACTTCATCAAACAGGACGGCGAGGCGATCCATTAGCAGGTCCAGACAGATGTGCTGCGTCCACCCCCTTTCACCGATTAGCACTACAGCCCAATAGGGGAGCGGTTCAATGTGGTCACTGCACACGAGGAGTTGTGCAATCTCCCAGGTCCAGCTGCCAGCATGTATGCCAAGTATCAAGGCATCCCATAAACGGGTATCACAGTGACACTCCTGGTCGTGGGCCAACAGGGGGCGCACACACATGTCAAGATCCAGTTCAGCTACCGTCCTGTTGGATAGGCAGACATCCATGGGCCACTCGAATGTGCACGATCGACAATGCAACACAGGCTGAACGCAGGTGACGTTGGCAAGGCGGAAGCTTAGCCGGTAACTGATCCGCAGCACTGCCAATGGCAGTGCCCCCAGTAAACGCAGCATACGTGCACGGTACAGTTCCACCTGACAGCGGTTGTGCAAGTGTCCGGGATGTTCTGCCATTGCGTCAGTGGCTCTGGTTGAAGCGGCACTGTTCTGACCTGCGCCAGTTCTGTGGATGAAATGCCACAGCTCGGCTCAATGGGTTGTTTTAGTGTGTAACGGTTGTACGCCTGGGATGGTGTGGGAGTAAGTGTGAAGGCCATTCCATGCAAGATAACTTCGAGCAAGGACTTCTGTGTGTGGGGTGTGTATACGTTGGTCTTTCGTCGGGCTGTGCGTAGTGTGGGAGTCGTCATCAGCTGTTCTAGTATCTGTCAGGGGGTGCCGGGCATATGCAATTCCGAGGTCGGAGGTGCAGATGTGCCTCCGCCTGATAGTCCAGACAAAGGTGCTTTCATCCCTAATGTTGGTTTCTCATCTGCTTGAGGTCAGGAAATGTGAAGTGGCTTGTTGGGGGTGGGATGTGTGCGACTTTGGGATTCAAGTTTGACATGTCTTGCATGTGGCAAATGAGCGGCATCACTGTGTGTTACGTTGCCTCACAGCTGCTCCTCCCTCCCCCCGAGCCAATTTACCTGTGTGAGCTGCGCGGTTGCATCACTTGCACTCCTACGGCACACCATTGTCATGCCTGTCTGCGCATGTCCACAAACCTGACAACGACACTGTGATGTTGGCCGTTGAGGGTGGGCGGCCACATGTGTGTAGGCCTGTGGGAAGGATAGGGCGGACACAGATGTGGAGTTCATGCCTGGCTGGACTCGCACTGCGATTAAGGCTAGGCATTTGGCTCATGCTGCGGCAATACAGATACACACAACACTTGGCATGTATGAGCCAAGACCCCGAGCGGTCTTGCACTCCTTCATTTCCCCGTTCGTGCGAGCCCGCCCTCCGGGTGCATGCTACATTGCAACATTGTCGATTGCGGGCTGGGTGGCGCCGACACTACAACAGTGACACACTCATTAGTTACTTCCTTGTCCAGGCCAGGACTGAACCACGCCCAGAGCCCCGGGCTAATCCTTCACACCCCTACGCTGGCTTGGCGTACGCCGGCCCAGCCCACTCCGCTTGCGCTTATAGAGCCCGGACCCCCCAGGGAGTCCCCCGCCCCAACCTCATGCAGTCCCACAAACACTTTGCCAGTCCAGGCGTGTGGGTAAAAACGGCCATGTTTAATCAACTTCAAACATTCATAAACATGACAAAACATTTATACAATTCATATTTAAAATCAATATTTACACCTTTATTATTTACAAGCCTTATCACTGATCATAACCACCGGTTATGCACTATCTACTTACTCCAGCACCAAGGGGCCCTCTGGCTCGCCTCTCCTAACTGAGAACCACGCAAGGCGCAACCCACCTGCGTCCTTGAGCGTGAGCCCCCAGCCCTTGGTCCTTGTCCGTCCTTCGAGGGCCCACCCTCTACCACCAGGCTGCCAAGGAGGCACGTGTGACCTGGCGCCCTTGCCTCCCCAGCCGGTGTCCCCATTCTCCCTGCGGAGAGCTTACCGTCTCTCCCCTCAGTGCTGGCCTCGGGAGTATGTAAGCGGGCCTCCCGTTAACCCTGAAAATCACTGTTCTGTGGTCTCTTTTCCGCCGACCCTCACTCCTATTCTAACCCAAACCCCCAATCTAAGGGACGGGTGGGTGGCAGATTCCGGAACTCTGCTGCTCCCGGGGGTCAAGTCCAGGCAAAGAGGATGCCCACAAGGGGACCCGGGGCCTAAATAGCCACCCCCTGGCTCCCCCCCTTCCGCTCCTCGGGCAGGCCGGAAACACGTCACGGCCGACCCGGAAGTACTTCATTCGGCCAGTAGCCAATAGGGCTACTGGTCCGGGCTATGGGCGGGGTGTGGCGTGGGACCGGTGGGGCCGGGCCCTAAGGGCGCGCTCACTAAGGCCTCGCGCTTTTCATAGAGCCCGGACCCCCCCAGGGAGTCCCCCGCCCCAACCTCATGCAGTCCCACAAACACTTTGCCAGTCCAGGCGTGTGGGTAAAAACGGCCATGTTTAATCAACTTCAAACATTCATAAACATGACAAAACATTTATACAATTCATATTTAAAATCAATATTTACACCTTTATTATTTACAAGCCTTATCACTGATCATAACCACCGGTTATGCACTATCTACTTACTCCAGCACCAAGGGGCCCTCTGGCTCGCCTCTCCTAACTGAGAACCACGCAAGGCGCAACCCACCTGCGTCCTTGAGCGGTGAGCCCCCAGCCCTTGGTCCTTGTCCGTCCTTCGAGGGGCCCACCCCTCTACCACCAGGCTGCCAAGGAGGCACGTGTGACCTGGCGCCCTTGCCTCCCCAGCCGGTGTCCCCATTCTCCCTGCGGAGAGCTTACCGTCTCTCCCCTCAGTGCTGGCCTCGGGAGTATGTAAGCGGGCCTCCCGTTAACCCTGAAAATCACTGTTCTGTGGTCTCTTTTCCGCCACTAGGGTGACCAGGGCCTACCGGTCCTTCACCCTCACCACCTGCCAATAAGTTCTGCACAAAAGACCAGATCCCCTTTATCCATACGTCTGTGCCAATGTCCGATAAGTGCACGCCGTCTTTGTGGAACATCATGTCCCCTGTGATCAGTCTATGCGGAATGTGACACAAGCGGCCCGGCCCTGAGCACAACCTGGCCATGCAGGTAGGGTAGGGAGTGTGGGTCGCTGTGCTACCTCCCACCGGCTCGTGCAGGCACCGTGTGGTGGAAGAGCTGTGCCGGCTCTCAGACTCACACCCCCATCTCTCCGTGCCTCCGGACCTGCAGGTAGTGTGTGGTGGTGGAGCTGGGCCGGCTCCCACCGTGCCGCTGGCCGTGCAGGGCTCCTGAACTCCGTCCAGCTCACAAACGAGAACCATATGATGTCTTCAAAGGGGGCTCCTTATCTCCCAGCCCGCTCTGCAGAATGCAGCCCCACCCGCGCCAAAGTAAATATATCACCTGCAGCTGTAACAGGGGATGCTTGTTGCGAACTTGTAGCGAGTTGGTCGTTTTGGGTTTCAGAGTCAGGGATCAGATGAAAAAAAAAGTGGAGTGGGAAATAAATAAATAAAGTGAGCGCGGTGTCCCTAAAGCGGGTGCCGCGCTCATTAAAGTAAAGTAAAAAAGCATGAGGCGCGGGTGGCGGACGAAAAATAAAGTGAGCGCGGTGTCCCTAAAGCGGGCGCCGCGCTCATTAAAGTAAAGTAAAAAAGCATAAGGCGCGGGTGGCGGACGACACAGAGGGCGGGTAGCGGTGGGGAGGACGACGGGGTAAAAGAGTGCTTACAGACTTATGAAGGAGACCGTGTAACTCCGCCAGTAAACGATCCAGTCCGGGTGGGCGGGGCCAAAAGGAGACAGGGCGGTAACAAGGAGGGACTAAGAAGCCTCCTTTACAATGAAAAGCCACCGTTTAGCATGAACTATGACGCAAGCCAATAGGAATGATGGGCGGGGCTTCAAGTCCCCTTCTGAAAGTGTATCGATGACAATAAGCCTCGCAGAGCGAGGAGCGCATGCGTGCTCCAGCGCTAGGTCTGCGAGACCTAAAAACCTCCAAGACCCTCAGTACCCAAAGGACCCGCTTCCTTCAGCTCCTAAGGATGTGAGGAGGGAGCAGGCCTCGACAGAAGATCCTACAGTGCTCATGCGGTGAAGCCATCTACATACTCGTCCCTGTATGGCCAGGCGCATCCCACAGACTGCTCACAATGTGCTTTACAACTTCATCTGAGGAGTAGCGAGCGCAGCATCACTTGATCTTCACTTGTGGAAGAAGCCCTCAGTAGCTGAACACAACTGATAATAGTGACTGGTGAAAGGAAAGCCCCGGACAGGATCCAAGGGGTGCTGCTGACATGGAGGGCTCTGCCTCCTGAAAGAATAACACCGGATGGTGGTTATATTGATTATGAGTGATACCGGTGGGAGCTGAACTTGGCGTCCCACCTCACACCAGAATTGAAGAGTAAGCCTTGACTGTTCAACCAGAGTTACCCAAAAGTCAACGTCTGCAGAGGCGTGACAGGCATTCATTGAGCTTACAATAGGACGCGGTTCTTGTTGTTGCAATGGCAGCGGCAATATTTGACAGGATTGCCGAGTTGCTTTTGAGTTCCACCTGAACTGCCCTGGCACTGAACTAGAGCTAGAGTAGTGGCGCACCGGAATCAGAAAATGCGTGCATGCGGGAGAAGCTTGCGGGTTGGAGGAATGTGGTGGTGGCCATGTGCTAACAGTGCAATGGGCGTAACACAAACCTTTTGTCACAAAATGGCAGCTGCTTGCACTCTTTTATTCTAAGTCTTTGGTGGAGTTATGTTCCATTTCCAAGCATTTGTGGACCACCAGAAAACTCCTTTATTCTAGGCAATACAGAGGAAAGCAGGTTCAGTGCACACTGCCTTGCAGTGCGACATCCGTCTCTGCTGAGCTTGTCCTGCTCCTTATGACATGATACTGGATTTTAAGTTTGCAACAGTTACTTTTCTCTTGCAGGGGATTGGTGGAAAGTTAGAGCTCTGCACATGAACTATTATGGTGCCTTTTCTTGTTAGGGCGTTTTTCAGGAGCTGAATTGACAGCCAAAGTCCAGCTATTTGATCTTGTTACTAAGCATTACACATTGAAGGGAACCCATTTTAACGATATAGGTATTTCTTATTTGATAGATATTAAATGTTGTTTGTGCTGCATGTATGTTGCGTTACGCTAAGATATTCATTATATAGTTTGTAACTTCCAGGAAGTGCTTCAAAATGATCTAGGCCCTAGCGCACCCAGTAGTTAGTTCACACTAGATTTATTCTCTAGAACCAGGTCCTTGCCAGAACTTGACAACGGAAAAGCTTTTGGCACAGAGCAAAATTTATTTACACTCGACACTTTGGTGGGTGGTATCAGTAACAAAAGGAAAAGATACTTACAATACCAGCATTACCAATTTTTAAATCAACATTTTACTGTAGATTTGTAAAGTATTTACTACTGTCGGGCAACATTCCCACCTTAGTAGGAGGGCTTTTAATAGAAAAATATTTCATTATTTTTGGTGTTAAATAAATTTCCAGTTCAGGTGTCCTTTTGGAGAACCATCTTTTGTCTAGAAAATATGGGACACTTGTATTACTTACAGTGGTTAGAAATCATGCTTGATCCACTATTCCTTAAATCCCATCTCTGAAGACACTTTTCCCTCCACTATCTCGGAAGCGAAACCCTCCTGTGGTGGCCCGATCCATCCTTCTATTGTACCTTGTTTAAGACTTTCACATCTTGCTCCCTAATTGTCTGACTTTTGCCAACATATCTCTTCAAAACGGTGTTGGACCAAACTCCCTCCAACTGCAGATGTTGAACTCCTCCTTAAAGAACCTAACCTTCATCCTTCAAATTCTGAGAACTACTGCCCCTTGTCTAGTTGCCTCATTATTGCTAAGTTTATTGAGAAGTATGTCTCTTTCTAGTTGATAAATCATATCTAGGAAAACCTTCTGCAAATGTTTCAGACTTGTTTCAAGGCAGGTCATAGTACGGAAGCTAGACATTAATGATGATTGAATTAAAAAAAAAAGTAAGAAAATGAATGATGATTGACAATCTCCTCCATCCATTGGACGAACGCCCCCATGCCTCCAGATGTTATGAATCCAGCTGTGCCATTCAGTACCATAAGCCATGAGATTTCTAGGACCTTGTGAAAAACAGGCTGGACCTTGCGGGAACCGTCTTGAAATTGTATTGCTTTTGTCTCGTATCACTCTCGAAAAGTCAAAATTAGTAACTCCCTTTCCTATCTCACGCTTATCTCTTGTGGTGTTTGATCTTATTTAATTTAGAAATGTATAAGCCACTGCATGTAACCTAGCCCACTTCAGAGCACATGGACCTTAAACCCATTCTATTTAGACTTTCAGCTGAAAAACTTGGCAAACTTCTTAAAGATCTGAGCATCCTGTTCATCAATATGCAAATTATGCTGAGGTTTATCTCAAATTAGACTCCCCTGAATCCACCTCCAAGGGAATATTAACCATTACAGAGCGCTTGCAAACGGATGGAGCCAAGGATTTAAAATGCAATGTTTTGAAGACTGAATTCCTTCTCTTTACTTTGATGTCTAACCTAGCAACCAGCCTACTCTGGCTGGAATTCTTGAAGTCAGCAGATATCGCTCCTAAATTGGCTTCTCATCTAAATCTATGGGGGTTCCCACTTAACTCAAACCTAAACCGCAAATGCACATCTAGAAAAAAACTAAGCCCGCTGGATTCCATCTTCATAAAGTCAAGAATTTAAAACATATCCAGCTCCCTCAGGATATGAAGGTAAGAGCTGAGGCTAGGATAATCTCTGGACTTGACTATATATCTGCCTCCCTCACCAGAAGAATAGACTCACTCCATTTAATGCTTTTTCATGTTTCTCCCAGACCTCCCACAAACAGAAACGAGACCACGTTACCACTGCTCTGGCTCACAACCAAAGCTCTCTGCTATGCGAGAACCGTCGTCTGCCTGAAATACAAAGGTCTAAATCTCCAATCTCCCAAATACACTTCGAGAGAAAATCCATATCTGGAGGATCAGGGACTCTTAGGAGCAAAGACAGGAGATTTCTTTCATCTTCGTTTTAGGAAGCAGATCACCGTGTGCAGATCCTTCTACGGTAATACTCCCAGAATCAGGAACACCCTTAATTTTTTATATCAAGAATATTCCTTTTCAAATTTTAAATCTTTACTTATTAACTCCTGGGGAAACTTGTGCATCTGGTTGTTTAATCTCAAGACTCTCATGACCCATCTCTCAGTAGCGACTGGCTGGGAACGAGAGTAGGGGGGTTGCGGTGGGATACAAAATACAAACAAAACAAACAAACACTTACCTCCGCGCCGCGTTTCTCTCCTCAGTGTCCCTCGTCATCTCTTTGGCCGGAACCAGGACGCACACAGCCTCCCTCCCCGAGCTCGGCGCTCTGTCGGGGAATAGGAGGCTTGGCATGTTACCCACCAGGCTGTGTAATGCAGCCTGGTGGGGAACATGCAAAGTGCGCAGGACGGTTTGGCCGGTCCTAGAGGGCCGGCCAAGCAGTCACGCACACTTTGGGGTGCAGCAACCACGCCTCCTCCCGGACATCACAGGAGCCCCGCCCCGCCCCGCCCCACCTTGGTGACACTAGAAATAAAATGATAATAACATAAATAACTTCTGTTATTATCATTTTCTTTTTTCTTTTATACTGCTCCAAGAGCAGTGAGGCGATGCTCCTCCACCTTAGCGGAGGAGTCGCGACTTCCATCTCTACGCACGTCCTATTCTCTCTGTTCTTCTGGGTGGTCCCTACACCCTCCACTCAGTCTCACAGATCGCTTTCGATCGTTATCTTCTTCCGTTTTTCATCAAAGATGTCATTGTCCGTCTCTTATTCAGTTATGATTCTTTTCTTCATCTACTTTCCTTTCATCTCTCCTAGACCCACCCTACTCCTACTGAGCCTGAAGGCATATCCCTTAAATGCTGTTGTCAACATGTCCCTGTTTCCGCTGGTGAATGCCTTGCGTGGCTGATGGGACACTTTTTGCTCTCATGCTTCAACGCTGTTGTAACCTTCCTGCACTCATCTGTTTGTGACAAAGATGGTGGTTTTTGATCCTGCACTTCCAAACAGTTTCTGAAATGCTGCTTCCTCCATTGTCAAATGTCTTTATTATTCTTCTCTCTGCTCTGTTTTAAGCAAGCCCTGTTCCCTATCCCTACCTGTCTCCTTAATTTTGGGTTGCGATTGCACTCTATATGCTAATATAGAAACAGAAATTATACATTTATGCAGTTGCTGTATGGGAAGTTCTTCAACTTCATCTACTTCACACTTAGTCTAGTGCTTTGAAGTATCGGTGCCCACGGTTGTTGCCCATCCACCAGCACAGACCCGTCTTTTTATTTATTTATTTAGATAGGTTTTTTTTTATACCGCGAACTTGACCTTTGCAGGTATTAGAGCGTTTTACAAGTATACAGAGAGCAGAGCAATAATAACATATTCGAGAAAAATACAGGAAAAGTAATACCCGGAAATCAAGGGTATGCTTTACAAGGTTCAAAGAGCACAGGAGATAAACTAGTAAAAACAAAAGTATCATAGTCAAGAAAAACAGCAGGTTCATGAAGAGTCCAGAAAAGGGAGGGTAATGTCAGAACTGAGAAGTCGAAAGCACAAAGTAGTCGGTACGCCATAGTCAAGAGGAAAGTTGAGGAATCAGGAAGGGTATCTTAGGTTCGAGGGAAGAAATTTGTTCATCAGGAGTACTTTGACTTCTTTCTGGAAGGATAAAGTTGAGGGATTCATACTGATTTCAGGGGGCAAGGAGTTCCGAATTCTCGGTGCAATCCCAGGGAAAGATTGGCTGTAAGTTTTCTTCTTGTGGAATCTCTGAGGTTTCAGAAGTAAAGAGTTGGAGATTCTGGATGATCTGGAACCATTAGAGAGTTCTAGTTTCTGGGCAAGATATGTAGGGTTTTGAAGTGGAGGGTTTTGTGTGTCACGCAGGCAATTTTTTGCTGAATTCTTGCTTCGAAAGGGAGCCAGTTGAGGGATTTCAGATCAGGGGCGATGTGGTTGTTTCTTTTTGAGCCAGTGATGAGTCTTGCAGCAGAGATGAGCGAGGCCCTTAGAGGAGCCAGTGTTGATCTGGGCAGTCCAGAGAGGGTTGCACTTCCATATTCCAACCTGGAATCACTAAGGCTTGCCCTGCGTGCTTGAAGTCGTTGGGGGGAGGAAGGGTTTTCATTTTCTTAGAATGTTCATTTGGTGATTCGCTCCTTTGGTGGCGGCACTGATGTGTTTCTGCATGTTGAGGTTCTTGTCAAGAGTTAATCCCAGTGATCTCGCTGAGTCAATGAGTTGTGGAATGCAGTTGAGGGCTGTTAGATGTTTCAACCATTCTTCAATGATAGGTGATTGGTTCGGTGGGGCGATAAGTAGGAATTCGTTTTTTTGAGTCTTCTGAATTCTGGTGCTGAGGCACGTCGGATTCCTAAAGGAGGTGGGAACAGTGATATGTAAAATGTGTAATTGTAAATCATTTTGCAAAAAACACTGTAAAATGGTCCAATACCCTCATCTGTGTTCATATGTTGTGCATTCCTTCAGGTTTTATAATATATTTCAGCAAGAGCATCTTATTGGGATATGTAGGTTTTTTGCTTGTATTTATTCTCTTTTAAATCTAGTACTACTTAAAGGGAATACGTTTGCAAGAGTTAGTTGCTAGAATAACCTATCACTACAGAGTAACCAGGTACCTCAGGATACAGATTGTTTGCAGTTTCCCTCATGTGCCCTGTTAGGGGTGCAGGCTCCATGGATGCGGGGTGGGGGTGGGGGGCTCAGCATGCCGCGTCATGCTGCATTCTGTTACTCACCTCATGTATTTACATCATGGCATGCCTTCTCTTCCGTGCTGCCACAGGCTCTAGAATGAAGACATCAGACTGCCCTGGAGAGGGACACCCCTTCAAGACATGAGGTGTTGAGGGCCCATTGCCCAAGCCCTAAAGGTATGGAGACGAAGGAGGAGAAATTAAGACTGTGTTTGGCAGCCTAGAAATATTACAAGGCCAGGCTAGTACACATCCATTTTTAAAGCATATAGCAAGCAACCTATCAACAAGAGATGTAGCAGCAATGACTGTCCATAGGACGGTATTTAGAGCAGACAGTATTGGCACATTGTAGGTATAGCTTAGAGACAGCTGTAGTTGTCGCATCAGCCTCGTGTAATAATACATATTTACATACAGGGCTTTGGGCCTGCCCTCGTCATCCACTGCACTAGTCAACAGCCATTCACGTTTTTCTTCCACTCACCACACCATACAGAATGGGGCAAAGGGTCCGCCCACTTCAGCCATTGGCTCTCTTGCACAGTGAGTGATGGCGTTGGACCTCATCATATATGCTCATCTGTTTAAAAAGTCTGTGTCATAAAAAAGCTGGGAGGATTGATGTCAGGCCTCAAGAGGGTAACCCCTCGAAAGCCAGTGTCCCGCTGGATGGGAGGTAGAGAGGTTATTTCCGTTGGTAGAGCTGGCTGCGGCTCCGCTGTAAGAATACCAGTGTCCCCGGTGAATGGGAGGTAGCGAGGTTGTTTCTGGTGGTAGAGCTGGTTGCGGTTCCGCTGTAAGAATACCAACCACTGTAAGAATGCCAGTGTCCCCGGTGAATGGGAGGTAGAGAGGTTGTTTCCAGTGGTAGAGCTGGCTGCAGCTTCGTTGTAAGAATACCAGTGTCTGCTGGATGGGAGGCAGAGAGGTTGTTTCTGGTAGTAGAGCTGGCTGCGGCTTCGCTGTAAGAATGCCAGTGTCCCCGGTGGACGGGAGGTATAGATGTTGTTTCTGGTGGTAGAGCTGGCTGCGGCTTCGCTGTAAGAATACCAACCACTGTAAGAATGCCAGTGTCCCCGGTGAATGGGAGGTAGAGAGGTTGTTTCCGTTGGTAGAGCTGGCTGCGGCTCCGCTGTAAGAATGCCAGTGTCCCCGGTGGACAGGAGGTAGAGAGGTTGTTTCTGGTGGTAGAGCTGGCTGCGGCTTCGCTGTAAGAATACCAACCACTGTAAGAATGCCAGTGTCCCCGGTGAATGGGAGGTAGAGAGGTTGTTTCCAGTGGTAGAGCTGGCTGCAGCTTCGTTGTAAGAATACCAGTGTCCGCTGGATGGGAGGTAGAGAGGTTGTTTCCGTTGGTAGAGCTGGCTGCGGCTTCGCTGTAAGAATACCAGTGTCCCCGGTGGACGGGAGGTAGAGAGGTTGTTTCCGTTGGTAGAGCTGGCTGCGGCTTCGCTGTAAGAATACCAGTGTCCCCGGTGGACGGGAGGTAGAGAGGTTGTTTCCGTTGGTAGAGCTGGCTGCGGCTCCGCTGTAAAATTGCCAGTGTCCCCGGTGGATGGGAGGTAGAGAGGTTGTTTCCAGTGGTAGAGCTGGCTGCTGCTTCGCTGTAAGAATACCAGTGTCCGCTGGATGGGAGGCAGAGAGGTTGTTTCTGGTAGTAGAGCTGGCTGCGGCTCCGCTGTGGGAATACTGGTGATTCCCCAACCTCCAACTGAGGCAAGGAGCTAATGTTCCTCATGGGAACAGTCCAGTCCGAACTGTGCTCTGACCATCATCTCCTTGTGTTTGCTTTGTTCGTCCTAAGTTGGCAGGGTATGCCCAGACATGGGTCCCATGCTCGCTGCGCCACTGGATTCAAGCTAGCCTGACTGATGAGGGGTGTTACCCTGAAACCGGTCCCAGGATGCTTGTTTCTAGTCCAGGCAAGACCTGGCGTGGCAGTTCGGGCTGGACTGTTCCCATGAGGCACAGGGTCAAGACTGATTTGCTTATAGCTGGATCTGAACTGGGGTGGCAAAGTGAGCTAAAGAACGATGATGGATTCAACCCAGATCTGTGACTGGGGGTGAGTGTCTGAAATGTTTCAGTGCTCCGTCCATCATCTCCTTGTATTTGCTTTGTTCGCCCTAAGTTGGAAGGATATGCCCAGACGTGGGTCCCTTGCTCACTTTGCCACTGGATTCAAGCTAGCCTGGCTGATGAGGGGTGTTACCCCGAAACCGGTCCCAGGATGCTTGTTTCCGGTCCAGGGAAGACCTGGCTTTGCAGTTTGGGCTGGACTGTTCCCATGAGAAACAGGGTCAAGACTGATTTACTTATAGCTGGGTCTGAACTGAGGTGGCGAAGTGAGCTAAAGAACGATGATGGATTCAACCCAGATTTGTGACTGAGGGGGAGTGTCTGAAAAGTTTCAGTGCTCTGTCCATCATCTCCTTGTGTTTGCATTGTTAGCCCTAAGTTGGCTGGGTATGCCTGGACGTGGGTCCCTTGCTCACTTTGCCACTAGATTCAAGCTAGCTTGGCTGAAGAGGGGTGTTATCCCAAAAACGGTCCTAGGATGCTTGTATCCGGTCCAGGGAAGACCTAGCTTGGCAGTTCGGGCTGGACTGTTCCCATGAGGCATAGGTTCAAGACTGATTTACTTATAGCTGGGTCTGAACTGAGGTGGCGAAGTGAGCTAAAGAACGATGATGGATTCAACTCAGATCTGTGACTGGGGATGAGTGTCTGAAGAGTTTCAGCGCTCCGTCCATCATCTCCTTGTGTTTGCTTTGTTCACCATAAGTTGGTAGGGTATGCCCAGACGTGGGTCCCTTGCTCTCTTTGCCACTGGATTCAAGCTAGCCTGGCTGATATGGGGTGTTACCCCAAAACCGGTTCCAGGATGCTTGTTTACGGTCCAGGGAAGACCTGGCTTGGCGGTTCGGGCTGGACTGTTCCCATGATGCACAGGGTCAAGACTGATTTGTTTATAGCTGGTTCTGAACTGGGGTGGAGAAGTGAGGTAAAGAACAATGATAGATTCAACCCAGATCTGTGACTGGGGGTGAGTGTTTGAAAAGATCCAGTGCTCCGTCCATCATCTCCTTGTGTTTGCTCATGGGGTGAGTGCCTGCACACTCAGAGGTCGAGAACAATGCCTGCGCCGGGCAGAAGTGTTCACACCTTCTCCTGATCAGGAAGAGGCATCTGTAGCAGAAAGCTTCAAAGGCCTTGCCGCCTTTGAAACGCGACTCCGCCTCTCCTGATAGGAGTAGGCACCCTCTCCTGTCCTCATCCCCTTTTGGCAGGAAGGCAGGCTAGGAAACGAAGAAAGAGTAGGAGGTGTTCCCCACTCTGCCAACTCCCCCCCCCAGGTGCTGGAGGCTCAGTGAAGCAGATTTTTCAGTGCTCACCATCTTGAAGGTGGTGTGACTTCACCAATCAGGGCTAGGGCTATGTACCCCTCCCACAGGAGGTGGGAATAATAGAGGGTGTAGAGACCCCAGGTAAGGGACCCATTGGCCACTACCTGTCACTACCTTGTAAACACCCCTAAATGTAGTATTTAGGTAGCATCCTAGGACCCTGAACCTAGTATTCATGGACACAAGAAGAAGACAACGAAGAAACGCCGTTGGACCGAGAACTGCAGACCTCGTGGTGGACTTTGGGCACAAACTCCTGCCTACCATCACAGAACTCTACAATCACCATCCTCCAGCTTGTCTCATCGCTGTGTGGCCTCCACAATCCCTGGAGGGTCATCACCACTTCACAAATCGCCAAGTAACTCCCTTGAGATAGAGTAGCTATCTCCCTGCAGCCGCAGGTCTAAAAAAACAGCGAAGTCTGGTCCAGCGTCCTCCACCTCCCCAGCCCGACCGACGTCTCCGAGTACCAGCAAAAGGTACACTTGCTCTGGAGGGCCAGCGTGGCCTCTGGACCAAGTCTTAAGGCCCCAGTACACACCAGAGCTGGAAAGCACGATACCTGGGGTACCGGACTCCCTGCTGCAAAAACCTACAAAACCGAGTCCAGATGTACTCCAACTTTATAGCGAGCCAGCACCCAACAAGGGACGCCAGGACTCCGGAGACCCACCTCAGCAGTGACCCAGCAGCTCCCGAACCGTCGCTCCAAAGTTCCAGCCCCTGACAGCGAGGTGCATCTTTGCACTCCGTTGCCCAGCTGTACATCTTCACTGCACCCAGCCCGCCTGGCTGGGGCATCTTCAAACCAGCCGTGCTCTCGTGGCCCCAGAGCCTTTGCGAGGTCTACTGTCCCTTGAGAGCCCTTGGACTTTCCTACAAGTCCCCCTTTGCTTTACTTTAACAGTTGGCCCGATTCCTTTGTAGCACACCAGCTACAAAGTCCCCTTGCTCCACGAGAACTTGGCCTTGGAACTTTGGATTCCTAAAGGTGAACCACGAAAAGTATCTGTATTGCATTGATTTTCCGACTGCCTTTTTCCTTCCATAGGAAATGTATTGTGCGTAATTGCGCACAACTGTAAATATTGCATTTACTGTGATTTTCTCATATTGCGAAAAGTATTTACCTTGTACCTGAAGTTCTTGGTCTAAATATTTATATACAAAGAAATACAATTTTTCTTATTTGGACTCGTTTTCATTAATTGAGTGTGTGTATCATTTATTGCGTCTGTGAGTAGAACAAGCACTACCCTCTCATACGCCTAACTGCTCGCCCACACTACCACAAAAATAGAGCATGAGTATTATCGAATTTTGTCTCTGTAAACCAATGAGGGTCTCCCTGATCTCTCTGCACAGTGTACCCCATTGTGGTGCACTACATAGCGAGGTGGGTTTCCCACAGATATCATTTATTCTCAATGGTTGCAGGGTATGTCATAGGTGTTCATTATTCCGGGGATGATAATATTACCATGTGCAGACACCTCCATTCCATGGAGTGTGAGTTCTCCTAGGGATTTGAGCAGTAAAACCCTTATTGGCTAACTAACACATCTCCACCCACCACTTCCTCTGGTGATTTACGCCCTGCACTTGGTCATGCAGCTAATACAGAGAGTTCACTTACTATTTTGTGGGTATGCACGTATGACATACTTAAGTTTGTGTGTCAAGTCCTTCTAACGGCTTTAGGTCCTAGTGAAGCTGCTGAAATATTATGAAAGCATGAAACATGTCGACATTTCCTGAAGAAACTAGTTAATATGGTTTTTCATGTTGTACCAGCACGCTCTGAATAAAGCTATGCTTGTGATTGGCTAACACAGTTCTTTTAGAGTTTAGTATAGCTAGTTTATAGGCTTATTGGCACCTCAGTTTAGTTTATGGTGAGCACAGATAGGGACTGAGTATAAGGTAGTCACTGGAGGCTGGTGTAGATGGTCCTTCCCAGATGTCATACTGCATTTGTTGTCTTTGAGACAGCGCTGAGTTCTAGGGGACGGATGGTTGCAGGTCGGTAGTTCCTCTAATCTCTGCAGCTTCGGATCTTTGTTTTGGAAGTGTTCAGTTCCAGGCGTTGCCTCTGCAGCCATTAGTCACCGGCTTGGAACCAGAGGTCTAGTCCTGAGGTATCCAGGTCTGATAGCGTTCCCTGCTTCAGTATGATATGCTCGTCATTCGGTAGTCCCACCAGGTGAAGGATTTAATGATGTCAGGTTGCAGAATGAGGTAGACACCGACAAAGCGTGGTGAGGTGGTTCAATCTTGTGGTACACCAGAGTTGGTGTGCACAGGAAGCGATGTGAATGAGGGAGTGAGATGATGTTAAATTTGTCAAAGAGGTAGGAGAAGATCCAGTCTAGGAGGATTTATTGATCCCAGGGTCCTCAGGCCCCAGTGGAAGGGAGGAGTGGTGGACCTTGTCAATGGTGGGCAGCCATATCCGGTAGTAGAAGTGTGAAAACTCTACTTCTGTCCACAGGTTTCTGCCAGTGCCGGTGCAGGAGAGGTTCTATTCTTCCAAGAAGCCAGAAATCTGAGTGAAGGCAGCACTTTTAGACTACTTTCTTAAGAATGGGGCATTGTGAGAGGACTCAGTAGCCGCTGGATCTGCTGGATCGAGGCTGTTCTTGTTGATGAGCGGTCGGATGTAGAAGATCTTGAGTTTGGAGGGACAGGCGCCTGAAGTCAGGGAGTTATCGATGGTGGCAACTGTGGGTGGCGGAAGTTACTGAGAGGAGAGTGGACTGGAATGGCTGAGCAGGGCGTGCGTCCGGCAAGTAGCCGCTCTAGCTGCTTGCCTTGACCAGTTCCTTGAAGTGTGGTGTATTTTGAGATCAGGCACTGTCAGGCAGTGCCACCCTCTCCCGCCTGCTGCTGCATTGACCCTGACCATTAATCCGCCTCTTGTAGCCCGTGCCACTTGATGCAGCGCGTACAATAAAAACTATTCTCCTCCCAGGTTACTTATAGGTCATCCAGGGGCAAACTATATTTCTCATATCCACATGACGATGGGGCCCATAAACATCGCCTAACACACACACACACACTCCTGGATTTCCTTTACACCTTTATGAAATTCTGTACTCCTAGGAGAAGCATGAGAACTAAATGGAGAACACCATTTTATGTACCGCTGGAAGAGCCAGGATATCTTATTACCTTAATTTGTCACTTTCTTTTAGTTATTTCTTAAGATATTCCTGCTCATTGTTTTGTCGATGAATCATTCATTTAAGAAATTAGTTCATAGTGATTAAGACCAGCTGAATCACAATAACCAATTACTGATGTCACAATCATTTAGGAAAATAACCACTGAGTCATTTTGGGTTTAAAGAATCTTAAATTTTATATAATTTTAAAAGCATGAAAAAGATTTTAATACTTTATTCAATTATTCATTCTTAAATTCAAATATTTATTAAGCATAATCATTTTATTGCAGAAAGGAAATTTTGTCATGAAGCCAAAACCCTAATTACCTGCCTAGCTTACTAATTTAGCCTAATGATTTCTAACCTAAGTTAGGAATTAGAAATAGCCTGATTCTCATACTCAACTGGAAAATTAAGACAGCAACAGCAACTTCAGCTCGTCAGCATCAGCTACCTGCAACCCGTCTCATCTAACAGTCTTTCAGCATCTCCCGCTCAGTAAGGGATCGATCAGGACCACCCAGCACTGGAAGCCACCAACACGACTCTTCAACTCCTCTCCTGACTGTGACTGCAACCGCGACTGACCCCCTCCCACTAAGAGTAGGCCCTCTTATACCCTAATTCTAACTTTGCTAACTAACTGTTGCAACATTAATATCACGCTTTTCTTTCATTGGTCCATGCATGTCAGCTTATTCATTCTTTTAATCAAGTTCTCTTGGATTCAAGGGTCCTTGGATCATTTCCTTTCCCATACGCTTAAACATTTTCATCCGTTTTGATCAGTTCATTTGTAACTTCTTTCGACACATTCGAGAACTCCGCAGTCATTGTCCTTTCTCTTAAACTTGTTTCCCACGGGCCTTCTGCTGATCATCATGGCACACTTATCAGTTCAATTAGGTCACACCAGCCTTGACCATTTCTTGCATCCAAGCGTCTCAGTAACCTCACGAGGTTTTAGCTTTTTTTCTCCGTTTTCATCCCATATCACGTGTCCCCTTTGCGCCTGCGCACATCTTCCCACTGGCGGCCATTTTACATCGCCACTCGGTTATACTTTTAGAAGCACTAATTTGAGGCAAACAAAACATAATTAAAATAGAGAAAAATATCCCTTTCGTTTCCCTCCCGTCGTCTACGTACCCCAATTAGTTGTTACCTAGCAGAAAGCAACATTTAAGCTGTTCCTTACTTACCATCACTATTGTTTTTGCAACGACACGTTTTATTTCTATGAAGCACAAACATGCATTTATTTTAATTAGTACGCATTTAATTTTACGTTATAATTAGACACACGGACATCCATTAATAGATTATTTAGCACATACATTGGCATATTACCATTCCCATACATACAGTGTTGATTAATACATTTAAACGAACATTTTATTTAATTAATTATAAAATTTGTTAGGGGTTAAATTTTTTTATTTTCCCTGCTCCATCAACTCCCCCTTTGGTGATTTTTAAATCACCACATAAAACCCAAGTCATACTTCTTTTCAGGCAGCATGTCTTTCATCCTTTGCTTTCTGTTATTTATACATCTGTTTCTTCTTCATCTTGCCTTTTAGTCTCTTTATACATGCTTTCTTTCATCTTCTCCAACTCAATTTCACCCATTTCTCTCTCTCTTTCTCTCATTATTCTGTTATTTCTTTTTATCTTATTTTGTCTTACTTTTCTCTTTATACATGTTATTACTATTTTCAATACCATGGCTAACAGTATTACTATAGTTGCTACTATTATAACTTTCCCTATCACTAGTCTACTCATCCTAGTTAACCAATTCGCTACTGAAGAAAACCCTCTACCAAGTTTTCCCAAAACACTTTCAACCTCCAGTGGAACTAGTTCTTTGTGCAAACTTGTAATATTTGTAATATACTTCTGTATATTTTCACTGTTATCAGGAATGTAAGTACAACAATGTTGGACTTTCAACATTCCACAGACTCCACCCTCTTTTGCCAAAAGAATATCAAGGGCAAGCCGATTTTGCATCACCATAGCTCTCATGGCAACCATTTCGGTATTTACCATTAAGAACCCTCCCGCAGTATCTGTAGACAAACGATCTACTACTGTGGATAACTTCCGAATTTTAAATGCATTCAAAGATATTCCCACTGCTGGTATCAATGCTCCAAAAATATCACCTACAATTTCTGAAAAACTTTCCCTCTTTCTACGTGTAAATCTATTAATCATCTTGTATGTTCCCTTTTCTTCTCTGTCCATGTGAAAAATTTTTGGAAAGACCAGGCCTACATAGCAAGTTCCATACCAATGGTCCGGTAACCTGTAATAAGCTCTATTCCCACAAATATAATAGATACCTGGAAATATTGGATCTTTTCCACCTTTGAATCCCCAACCTCCCAGAATTTGATAATTGTCATGGCAGATACTGGAACCTACAAAGTAATTGTCATAGACTGTCTTATTTCTCCTAATACACAACTTTCCTGTTTGCGGCCAATCTAATGTCATTGCGGCATTTATCTTTTCCCTTCATGATTTCCTTCCTCAAACGTCCATAAGCGTTTTCCTTCCTCTTTTATTGCTTCTTTTTGAAATTTCATTCTTCTTTCTTCAACCATTTCTAAAAATACTTTTTCTTCTTTCTTTAACTCACAGGTAAGGTTGTTACTAACTATTTCTTCTAACGTTAATTTTCTATGTTCTAAAAAGAATTCTCCTAAAACTTTTGCTGGTTTTACTTTGTTAAGTTCGGGTACTACTGGAATGTTTGCAAAAATCTTATCTATATCAGTATAATAAGATTCTAATCTACCTGTTTTATAAAATAAACTTGCTATTATACTACATGTTATTCCATAAGTCAGAGGTAGGTGATGATAAGTCACACCTTCTGATACTGATGCAGGCAACTGCATACAAACATAACAATCTCTCACGTCCATTGTCTCTACGTACTCATACAACAATTTTGTAAAAACATTCTTTGAAAAATCTGTTACTGACTTATCCTTATGCAACTCTGCACTACTTCTTAAAATAACTGGTTCTTTAATATTAGTTTCTTTTTCTGGTTTAGTATCATTTTTTGCTTCTATCACAGCTACACTAATAGGAATTGTGATTGCTAAAACTATCCATATGGTCATTAATAACCCTGTACAAAAGCAGCACATTTTGCACCATCTCTTTATAAATTCACATTTATCTCTTCTATCCCTATTATTTTCCATTTTTCTTTTTCTATTTGTTAAGTTTCAGAAAATTTGTGTCACTACACCTCAGAAATGACTTAGATGCCACTCTGCTTTCAAAAGTCTT
This sequence comes from Calotriton arnoldi, assembly GCA_963921515.1. Lineage (NCBI taxonomy): Eukaryota > Metazoa > Chordata > Amphibia > Caudata > Salamandridae > Calotriton > Calotriton arnoldi. The sequence continues at coordinate 2,546,285 of CAWUFW010001460.1, forward strand.
TGCTTGGTACTTTCTTTAATTCTCTCCAGAATTCTTTCGTTGTCACATCCGGTGATTTGTCACATCCAGTAAATTGTCATGTCCGGCAGAAGCACTATAAGTCTTCACTTCAGGTTTGTTGCATCTCACCTTTTCCCATCCGACTTCTCAGTCTCTGGTTCCCGTGAGTGTTTTCTTCTTCTTCTTTGTAATCTGTTAGTGCAATATACAGCCACTCAGGTGACTTATACTTTGCATTCACTTTCTTTGTCCTTTTGGACTTTTGTAATCTTTTTCCACTTGGTTTTTCTTGTCCCTTTTGACTTGTTACCTCATTTACTTGTTCAGCACCTTCGTCTTCCGCTCTTATTATTCTATATCTCAATTTTCTTACATAGCTATTGGGCCAATTATCTCCTTTTCTTGGCCTTTTTGCTTCACCTTCTCTTTCTTCTCTTTCTGATTTCCAATTTCTTTTTCTTGATTCAGTCTTTGCTTTTTCCTCTCCTCCACTTTCTTCTGTTTCTGTTTCAACTGTTTCACTATTGTCTCTTATTTTGAAACTTATAATCTCGTCATCTCCTACTGGTGGATCTGTCTTCTCCTTTTTGTTTTCCCTTATTACTGTCCCTCCTCGGTGTTCTTCCGATTTGGTGTTTTTCTCCTTTTCTGTTTCTAAATTTCCCTGTTCTTCTGTTTCTCTATCTGTCCCTATTGCTCCTCGGGGTTCTTCTCGATTTTCTAACTTTTTGTGTACTTCTTTCCCTACTTCATCTATTAATATTGTTTCTGAAGGAGTTCCACCATAACTTGTACCTGGTTGTTCATCTAACTCAATTTCTTGCTCAGTTTCTTCTCTAAATGGTTTATAACCCCAAGTTTTCCTTAGGAATTCTTCACGGTTTTCAACTGAATCATCAGAGTCTGAAGTTGTGTCAGATATTTCCAGATGTCGACTTACAGGTCGATCTTCAGGTTCTGGAATTTCTGAATTTCTTTCTTCTTCTTCTTCTTCCTCTTCTTCTCTAGAGGTTTTTGTCGTTGGGGTTTCCAGATGTCGACTTTCAGGTCGATCTTCAAGTTCTGGCACCCTTTCTTTTATCTTTGTTGTCCCAGCCGTTAAACTTTTATCCCACACTTCCAGACGCCGACTCACATGTCGATCTGTAGGTTCTGGAACTCTGATTGTGTGGCTGGCATGAACCCAGTTTTTCACTCCTGCACACTTGACGGCAGTCGTTGTCACTAGGATTACCTGTCGTGGCTCGTCCCAACGAGGAACTAGACAGTTTCTTCTCCTGTGGACTTTTATGCGGACCCAGTCTCCTGGATTCAAGTCGTGGGCTGGTTTTCTTTCAAGAGTGGTCGCATCCGGTCCAACCTGATGAAATACAGAACGCACCACATCAGCCAGTCCCTTGCAATAATCCAGTACTAGATCATCAGTTATAGTTAATAACTTGTTGACGGGTACGTGTGCTTGTCTCATTGCTCGTCCCATAATCATCTCGTGGGGACTGAGTCCAGTTTTCTTTTCAGGGATGCTTCTGATTGTCATCAGAACAAGAGGCAGTGCATCTGGCCATTTGAGTCCTGTAGCTTGACACATTTTTCCTAACCTGTTTTTAATTGTTCCATTTATCTGCTCTACTACCCCAGAAGCCTCTGGTCTGTAAGCACAATGTAGTTTTTGTTTAATACTCAATGCTTCACAGATCAATTGGATCAACTCATTTTGAAAATGTGTTCCTCTATCTGTCTCAACCGTGACTGGAAAACCATACCTTGGAATGAACTCTCGCAGCATAAGTTTTGCCACTGTTGTTCCATCATTCCTTCTTGTGGGGTATGCCTCCACCCAACGAGAGAACAAACAGACGACCACCAGAACATATCTTAGTCTGTTACTAGGGGGCATCTCGATAAAGTCCAACTGCATTCTAGTGAATGGACCTCCTTCTCGTCCTATTGTTCCTAGACTCACTACTGTTTTTCTTCCTGGGTTAAATTGTTGACAAATAAGACATCTTTGACAAAGACTTTCAGCAATGGCTCTGAATTTTGGGTTATACCAGGTTTGTCTAAAAAGTCTGATCATTGCATCTCTCCCAATATGAGCTTGTCCATGGTACATCCGTGCCATGTCTGCAATCATGCTATCAGGCATAACTGGTCTTTCATCTCTGTATACCCACACACCATTATTTTCCTGTCTTCTACATCCTGCTTTTATCCAGTAATCTTTTTCCTCATCTCTTGCTGTTTCTTGTAACTGCCTTACTTCATCCCATGTTTCGACAGTATTAGTGAAAAGCAAAGGACAAGAGACATGCTCCCTTTCTCTATTTTTGTTCAGGGACGCCATGTTTTCCGCACAATATCTAGCGATCTCATCAGCATAATTATTGCCGACCGCTATGTAGTCTTCGTTTTTCTTATGCGCCTTGCACTTCACTACAGCTATTTGTTTAGGCAACTGTATCGCCTCAAGCAGTTTTTTAACATAATCTCCATTTCTGATAGGTGTTCCTGCAGATGTCAAAAATCCTCTTTGTGACCAAATCTGTCCGAAATCGTGTACGATGCCGAAACCATATTGGCTATCGGTCACAATCGTGATTCGTACATTTTTCCCCAATTTACATGCTTGAATCAAAGCAATTAGTTCCGCAACTTGGGCAGACCTAACTCCTTTCAGACAAGACGCTTCCATCACAGTTGCCACTGTGCATACTGCGTAAGCTGCGCTTAACACTCCTTCTTTTGTACGCAAGCATGAACCATCCACAAACATGACATAATCAGATTCCTTTAACGGTTCATCTTTTATGTCAGCTCTTGGTTTTGTGCAATATTCCAGCACGTTCAGACAATCATGATCTACTTCGTCTTGTTCAATTATGCTTTCTTCATCTGGTAATGATGTAGAAGGATTTACATTCATGCATCTATCTATGGTCACATTTTCAGCGCTCAAGATGACTTTTTCGTACTTAGTCAGCCGACTATGTGTCATGTACTGTGTTTTTGTTCTTGTCAAAAGAATTTCTACTGAATGGGGAACATATACTCTCAATGGATACCCCATCACTATACCTTCACTTTGTTCCAGACTTACACAAGTAGCAGCAACTGCTTTCAGACATCCAGGCAATGCTTTTGCTATAGGATCTAAAACAGCTGAAAAATAAGCGATTGGTCTTTTCATGGTCCCGTGTTTTTGTACCAGTACTGAAAATGCACATCCATCTCTTTCACTGCAGTACAACTCAAAATCCTTCTCATAATCAGGCATGCCTAAAGCAGGGGCCTCACACAGTTTCTTTTTCAATTCTTTGAAAGATTTCATTTCTTCTTTGTTTAACTCAAAAGGGTCTTTTACATCTTTCTTTGTCAATTTTTGTAAGGGTTTTGCAATCAAAGAGAAACCACTTATCCACTGTCGACAATATCCAACCATTCCCAAAAACATTCTTACCTCTCTCTGAGTCATTGGTGCTCTCATTCCTTGAATCATTCTTACTCTCTCTGTCGCTATTTTCCGCACTCCTTTCTCAATTTTATGCCCTAAATACTGGACTTCTTTCTGACAAAACTGTAATTTTGAAGGGGACACTTTATGTCCTCTTTTCTCCAAATGGTTCAGTAAAGCAATTGTGTCACTTACACATGCTTCTTTGGTTTTCGATGCCACCAATAGGTCATCGATATACTGCACCATCACTGATTTTTCTGGCATTTTTAAATCTTCCAGAGATTTCTTTAGAATCTGATTAAAAATTGAGGGGCTTTCTGTATACCCCTGAGGAATTCGGCACCATGCCAAAATACGCTCTCCGAACCGGAATGCAAATAATGGCTGGCTATCTGGATGCAAAGGAATAGAGAAAAATGCGTGACATAAATCTATCACAGTGTACCACTCAGCTTCATGTGGAATTTGATATAGAATTACTGCAGGGTTTGGCACTATTGGACAACATGGTACAACTATTTTGTTGATCTTTCTTAAATCCTGTACTATTCTATATGTTCCATTTGGCTTTTTCAGTCCCATTATAGGTGAATTACATGGACTGCTCATGATTTCTTTCAGAATTCCCTGTTCAATCATCTTATTTATCACAGGAGTTATTCCTTCAATTATTTCTGGAGTTAATTTGTACTGTGGCGTGTTTGGATAAGTTATCCCTTCTTTCACTGTCACTTTTACGGGATCAACTTCTCTCATTAATCCAATGTCTTCTCCTGTAAAATCCCACACACTTTCTTTTACTGCACTTTTTAGTTCTTCTGGAAGTTTTTCTGCATCAAATGCAGGAAACAAACCATTCGTTTCAGGTTCTTGATTCATCAAAGTTACTTTATACAAAACATCTTCATCTGAAGTCTGAAATCCTATTCCATCTGGCGTACAATAAATTGTGCAATTCATCTTGCATAAAAGGTCACGACCTAAAAGATTTACAGGACTACAATCGCACACTACAAATTTATGCATTTTGCTAAAAGAACCAATTTTTACTTCCACCAATTCAGTAAGTGGGGTTTTAATCTGCTGATTGGCTACTCCTACCACTTGGATGTATTCACCTGAGAGAGGAAGGTTTGGAATTTCCACTGATCTAACAGTAGAACGGGTAGCTCCAGTATCGACAAGGAATGTTACATTTGCACCATTCACTTCTCCATCCACAAAGGGACCAGACTGATCTACCTCTAGAGTTGCGCCAAGCACGCACTCTTTCCCCTCTCCTGCGCACCGTCAGAATCTTTCATCCGGGTCATCCTCACTCTGTCGCAACCAATACTGAGAAATGTTAGCTGCTCGCGGCAACTGTGTTACCTGCTCTCCTCCGTAGAATCCTGTTTCTGTACTGTATCTTTGCTGGTTAACAGTGTTGGGAAGTGGTGGTTGTGGCACCTGACTTTGTTGAACAACTACCTCATTCTGCACCTGTGGAGTTAATGATTGATGTTCCGGATTAGGTTTAGGTGGGAACTTACACTCGTTTCTCCAATGCCCTAATTTTCCGCAATTATGACATGGCCATTTCTTCTTTGCCTCTTCTAGACTCACTTGACCTTTTCCTTTACCTATGTTTGGTCGCATTTTATTCTGTCCTGATTCGTTTCCATTATTATTGTCCAATTGAGCTTCTTGTTTTTCTGCCACTTTCACTTGTGCCCACATTGCCTTTTCTTTCAACTTACGCTGTTTACTCTCTATTTCATCACTACAATACTTAGCATATCTCAGTACCTTATCTACACTTCCATTCTGCCAGTTTATCATGTGTTGCTTAATCATATCACTTATTTCTGGTTTCAGGCCAAACACAAATCGGTATACAAAATGACTCATGTCCTTTTCACTCAACTCCTCATAACCACTATACTGCTTGAAAACCAATAACAATCGCTCATAATATGCATGTACAGACTCCTTACTTTCCTGTGTAGTTCTATCAATCTTAACCCAATCTGTCTCTTTGGGAGGAATTTTATTCTTCAAAAAGGTAATCACCTTATCGTACTTCTTCATCACATCAGGACCTGGAGCTCCTGTCTTAGGATCTCTTGGATATTCTGTAGTTGGCCAGTCAACTGTAATCTTACATTCGGACCATAAATCTGTTGGTACCACTATGTCAAACAATCCATCTAAATCTATCCACAACACTTTTGAGACTTTTACAAACCTTTCTACTTGTCGGTACCACTCAACTGGCTTCTCTCTTAACTTTGGAAAGTCATTGGTAAATGACAGTATGTCCTGCCTAGTCCAGGGAACATGCACGTAACTACCACCTGGAGTTTCTCTCATGGGGTATTCTTTGACAACAGATTCTTTTTCAGTTATCATAAAAGCCAATGAACCTTTGTCTGTACTTTTCTCATTCTTCTTTGTCCATCTAACCTTCCATCTGTCCACATCACCCCATTTTCTCAACAACACAATTAACTCCTTTATCTGTGTCAGCCTTCCTGCCGTGTTCAAATTTTCAATATCTTTTTCACAAAAGTCTACTCTGTATGGTTTCTGCAACGTTTTCACTTTTGCAAAATCTATTCCAATCTCACTAGCCACTTCTTCTAGTTTGTCATGTAAATTCTTTGCCCTCCATGTTATACTTTTGCACAGAAACATTATTTCATCATCCTGATAATTTTTTATCTTTTCAGTACCAATCGTTCCTAAAATTAATTCTTCCATATCTATTTTTAATCTGATCACATCTAATGGTTTTTCTTCTGTTTCTTTTATTTTAAAAGCTTTCATCCACTCATTCAACTCATCAGGAGTCGGACCTATGGGTGTATTATTTAGTTCTATCCAGTTACCACTCTTTTCGGGCGTTTCTGTTGCAGATTCTGTTACCATATGCATTTTCTTACCATTGCATTCATTCACCGTTAAATTTGTAGGTGGACTTGGTCTGTAAGTACTAGCCAAATTACTTGTACTTGCACTTTGTTCCATCCTTTCCTTTTCTCTCTGAAATTGTGAACTCAAGGGAATCACCAAAGATCGTTCATCAATTTTCTGATTCTCAAAAACTGGTATTACTGGACCTATTGTTACAGGCACAGTAACTGCTTCCATATTTTTCGTTAATTCTCTAATTTTCTCAGTTAGTTCTTTTGTTGTCCTTGCCAATTCGCTTGCATTGTCGCTTTCTATTCCTTCATTTTGAGAAGTTCTCATTTGTTCTTGTGACCTATTTACTTCAATTCTCTTTTCCGGACTTTTATTTCGCATAGTCTCTATTAGTGGCGCATTTGGTGTCACCACTGTAGAACTCTGCTGATACGGAGGTGGATTTCTATTTAATATATCTTCCAGCAACTCGTCATCCGTTTCGCTCTCATGCATATACTTTTCTCTCTCCATATGTTTCTTTTTCTCAGTCCGTTTTTTCTTAGTCCCTTCCTCAACTGTAAAAGCTGGAAACAAACCTCCTGTCATGTTAGCACATCTCCATCGTTTTATTCTGTCCTCATGATTTACTCCCCATAATCTTCCAGGCATAAATTCATGATCTCTCATTCCTCTGAATCTCTCTCGTTCATACATCTCATCTTCCCATTCCGTCAAAGCCTCAAACTGTGTTGGTCTAGGTCTAGGTTCCAATTTACACATTTTTTCTCGCAAATTTCGCAAAACCGCTACACTAAATGAACCATTCTCAGGGAAAGCTAAAGCACCATCATTCTTTGTATACTTTGCCCAGTTTTCCAACCATATGCACGTATGATATCCATATTTCAGCATCATATGTGAAGCTGCTGATTTCGGCGGAGGAATTACTTGTCCCTCTCTAGTCACAACCTTTTTGTCTTTCTTAAAGAAATTCTTCAATTTCGTCGTCCATGACGTTCTCTCCCTTTCATACTCGTAATACGGCATGTTTTCTATTTGTTTTCTCTTTACTCTAACGCTGTTCTGTGTACGGAACTTCAACCAATTACAGCGCGACTCACACTAACGCACCAATCAGAACAATTTCCTTCGTCCGCGAACCAACCAATCCTAGCACGGCACTTTTCTACGTCACTCCTGACTCTGTGTTCACGTGACTAGCGCACTATCCAATCCTAGCGCGGCACTGTTCCACGTCACTTCTACTCTTTTACCCCTCCTTTACAAAATTTATCGGCAATTTTTCTCTTTTCGCCGTTTCTTCGTTAGTTACAACAATTAAAACAATTCCATAGTCTGATTCGCTAAACAAAAGTGACAGCTTTGTCCTTTTACACAAGAATCCTGTTTTTCCAGTAGGCAGCGCTTACCTCTACCCTACCACAGAATTATGTACTCTCGCCGATAAAGTAGCACTTCCCTCTACCTTACCCTTCTTTCAAACAAACAATTTACTCGTTTCTCTGGGGATAAGACACATGTGGAGACTAGGCTCCTGAGAATTAAGGCCAAAGTTTCACAAGTAAACGTGATTTGCTATTCCAATTACACACTTTTCGCACAGAAATCCCTAACATAACACAACCTGCGTTATTACCAAAATGAATTCAGACCATGTACCAAATTCCATGTGACTTCTCTTGCCACACGTGTTCCACTTCCTACATCCCAGAAGCGTGAAAACTCACATATAACATAACACGACTTAACATATAGTGTTAGTCATAAAAAATAATCAATAATCAATAAACAATAATCACTAAACTAATCTATAGAAAACCATAACTCTGCTACCAAGAAATCTGATGCAGCGCGTACAATAAAAACTATTCTCCTCCCAGGTTACTTATAGGTCATCCAGGGGCAAACTATATTTCTCATATCCACATGACGATGGGGCCCATAAACATCGCCTAACACACACACACACTCCTGGATTTCCTTTACACCTTTATGAAATTCTGTACTCCTAGGAGAAGCATGAGAACTAAATGGAGAACACCATTTTATGTACCGCTGGAAGAGCCAGGATATCTTATTACCTTAATTTGTCACTTTCTTTTAGTTATTTCTTAAGATATTCCTGCTCATTGTTTTGTCGATGAATCATTCATTTAAGAAATTAGTTCATAGTGATTAAGACCAGCTGAATCACAATAACCAATTACTGATGTCACAATCATTTAGGAAAATAACCACTGAGTCATTTTGGGTTTAAAGAATCTTAAATTTTATATAATTTTAAAAGCATGAAAAAGATTTTAATACTTTATTCAATTATTCATTCTTAAATTCAAATATTTATTAAGCATAATCATTTTATTGCAGAAAGGAAATTTTGTCATGAAGCCAAAACCCTAATTACCTGCCTAGCTTACTAATTTAGCCTAATGATTTCTAACCTAAGTTAGGAATTAGAAATAGCCTGATTCTCATACTCAACTGGAAAATTAAGACAGCAACAGCAACTTCAGCTCGTCAGCATCAGCTACCTGCAACCCGTCTCATCTAACAGTCTTTCAGCATCTCCCGCTCAGTAAGGGATCGATCAGGACCACCCAGCACTGGAAGCCACCAACACGACTCTTCAACTCCTCTCCTGACTGTGACTGCAACCGCGACTGACCCCCTCCCACTAAGAGTAGGCCCTCTTATACCCTAATTCTAACTTTGCTAACTAACTGTTGCAACATTAATATCACGCTTTTCTTTCATTGGTCCATGCATGTCAGCATATTCATTCTTTTAATCAAGTTCTCTTGGATTCAAGGGTCCTTGGATCATTTCCTTTCCCATACGCTTAAACATTTTCATCCGTTTTGATCAGTTCATTTGTAACTTCTTTCGACACATTCGAGAACTCCGCAGTCATTGTCCTTTCTCTTAAACTTGTTTCCCACGGGCCTTCTGCTGATCATCATGGCACACTTATCAGTTCAATTAGGTCACACCAGCCTTGACCATTTCTTGCATCCAAGCGTCTCAGTAACCTCACGATGTTTTAGCTTTTTTTTCTCAGTTTTCATCCCATATCACGTGTCCCCTTTGCGCCTGCGCACATCTTCCCACTGGCGGCCATTTTACATCGCCACTCGGTTATACTTTTAGAAGCACTAATTTGAGGCAAACAAAACATAATTAAAATAGAGAAAAATATCCCTTTCGTTTCCCTCCCGTCGTCTACGTACCCCAATTAGTTGTTACCTAGCAGAAAGCAACATTTAAGCTGTTCCTTACTTACCATCACTATTGTTTTTGCAACGACACGTTTTATTTCTATGAAGCACAAACATGCATTTATTTTAATTAGTACGCATTTAATTTTACGTTATAATTAGACACACGGACATCCATTAATAGATTATTTAGCACATACATTGGCATATTACCATTCCCATACATACAGTGTTGATTAATACATTTAAACGAACATTTTATTTAATTAATTATAAAATTTGTTAGGGGTTAAATTTTTTTATTTTCCCTGCTCCATCACACTCCACCACCATCTAAAGAGACATCACTAGTCAGGCCTGCAGGTCACTCTCCTCTCCGACCTCCACCAGCCGCCTCATCCTTTATGCTCTCACCCTGCAAGGGGTATCTATCCCTTGGAACCACAAACATCTGAAGACGCGCCTCGTTTGCGAAGTGCGTGATCTTAATTGTGTAAATTGTCTACAGTCCTACATTGCACCTTGGCCCGATGCTTCTGGGCTTGGAGCGCTTTGAAGCAGCTAAGCATAGATTAAATAAAGATTACTTCTCCTTTGAAAAAGCAGCAGTTACTTCATTGGCTATTCGCATTAGTAAAAGTAAAGCAATTGGGTGTGTTTCTCTACATAGAACTGCTGATGTGTTTATCACAACCTCCCTCCCCACAGAGGAATCCAAACCCAGGCAGAGGGGGGTGGAAAGCCCGGCGCAGACTGTCCCACTCACCCCAGAGGTGCACAGTGGCCGAGCTGCAGCTGAAAGGGACGCAGGTTTTCTATAATCCTCTGTTTTCCTGGCTCACAGTGTAGGGACAGGAAGGATTACGAGTGGGGATGTAAAACCAGTTTAGAAAGGTAGCTGGAGAGACACGACACACACACGGAGAGGATTATAGCGCCGCGTCCCAGAGGATGCGTCTGAGATACTGTAAGGGCGATGAACAGGTCTGTATCTGTCGTCAATAAGCCGAATTAGATATTAAACGCTCTCCCCTGGCGCCGGATGCGACGGGTTTACAGCTTTATTCTCCGGGGACTGAAGGAGAGGTCCCACAGGTGGTATTTACTGCCCCCTGCTTCATAGCTATTGTCCAGACTAGGAGCTCCCCAGGCCTGCATTCTATTCAAGGCCGGCTCTCCAGCATCCCGGCCCAGAAGGGACGGTGCTTTGAAGGCACACGCCCCCAGCAGAGCTATTGCGGCATTTATGGAGTCCGGGATTGTAAAGATTAGGAGGCGAATATGACACAGGGAAGGAACATCAAAGCCTCTGAAAACCTTCACTCGATTCTGCATCCTTTTATGGTCTGGCTCCACCGCGCAGCTTTCCCCAGACAATTATGTGAGCATCACCAGGAGAGGGGCTTTGTCTCCACCCGCGTGTTGGGAGCCAGGGGCACATGTTTTGCTTGGGCAGACCTTGTGTGCCTCCATAAAAAGGTGCTTGCCCTCCACACAGATGTGATAATTGTATTTATCTAGCTGCCTGAGATGAAATTTCAAGCGCACACTCACGGCATAGTAACGCTATTAACATGTCTTAGATAACTAGATAATTTATGGGAGGAGGGCAGTCATCAACCTACATGGATTTTTAGTTCTGGCTTGACAGTGCAACTTTAACCTCACCTTGTAACCCACCCGATATTATTATTCTACAGTTCTTTGCTTTCACACAAATACATATTAGTTCCCATACTATTTTCCTGTAATGCTTTACATTACCATACCAAATTCTTTTAAAGGCAGCTTCATTGGCATTGCCAGTGCTTGTTTTTTTCCAACATCTTTTCCTATGAGTGCATGTCTAAGTAAGATACTTTCAGATATCATCATGCCTCTATCCCCCACCCATACAAATGATTCCGAGCTTTGCATAGTGCATCATTTTGTTTTACGCAATCATCTACTAAGCAGTGGAGTGAAAAAAGTGCAAAACTAAGGTACGCCAATTTGTTTTTGCAGCATTTAAGTAACAGTTCCTGGGGCCGCCAGTAGGTGGCAGCAGGTCCATAAGAAGGCAGTAGGAGGGAGGCAGAGGACAGAGTCTTCACGAGTCTGTTTCATGCTGAAGGATCCAGTCACAATTGAGGTTGAAGGCCGCGCCTCTCACAGCACCACAGGGTAGCAGCTGCTCCAACCATGCCGGCTCAGGACCAAAACTATAAACAAAATGTCAGGTTGGACAGCCCAGTGCAGTAACCAGCTAAGTACACTATATCATAGAACAGGCTTCTCTAACGAGCTGCTGGGGGGCGACTGGTAGCTCTCTAGCGACCTTCAAGTAGCTTTGCTGTGTTCAGCCCGCCAGCGAAATTAGAAGCTTTTGTTTGATTGAATTAATATATGTATAACAAAACTGAAAAGTATGTCATTGAGGCGGTCTATTTTCAGAACTCATAAGGTGATATTTGGAGAAAATGTGTTGAATTTCCAAAATATATCTAAAACTGGTATTTGCGTGATAAACCGTGTGGCTTTGGTGAGACTTATTATTAATGATGTTACCTTAGCTCCAGTGACCCTGCATCTATGGCTGCACAGAGAGGCATTCCACATTGACAAAGCGTTTTTTACATTATTGCTGGCAACCGTGCCTGGTGCCCTGAGGTGAACATTGCTTGTAATCTTAGGTACGGTGGCCACTAATGTCACCTTTTCTGATGAGGTCACCATTACAACACTACTACTAATTTTAGTAGCTCAGAGTGTTTTTAATTGAACATCAGTAGCTCTTTTAAGCAAAAAGGTTGGAGACCCCTGTCATAAGAAATACCATTCTCTTGTAGGGGATTTCAGTGTATAATCATAAGCACTTGAATAGTCCCGCCCACGTGCTGGGACCCCGGAGCGCTTCCTTAGATATATCTTCTTAAGTGGATATTTTTCGCCTTTCTTCAGGAAGGCCTGCAAAGACACTTAAGAGATAGAAAGACAATAATGCAGCCTAACTAACTAGGCTACACTGGCCACGACTTCATCTTGAAGTGAAAAAGATAGCCAGTAAACTTATATTTTGAAATTTTTATGGAGTTTAATACACAGAGAAAACTCCCTTCACAAAACTCCTTTTTTCATGATAGAGATGAAAGGGTTGGACAGAGTAGCCCTATAGGGTGCCATTATATGTCTGAAAATAGAAGCTGTGCCTTTAAGAGTCTCCAGAGACCACCAGTATCCCATGATGCACAGCCAGTGGCAGTTACTTCAGTTCTTTTTGAAGGCGTAGAGAAGTGAATGCCTATTCTAAGTTACGAATATGTCTGTCTATTCCACCGGGGAGGAGGGAGGGTTGCTTATGACTTATCACGGAAATACCCCTACAAGAGAACTGGAGTTACAGGTGAGAAACTATTCCTTCTCTTGTAGGGGATTTCCGTGTATAGTCATAAGCACTTGAATAGACTAGCAAGCCCATCCCTATAAACACACACGCGGTGGAAGAGACAGAGAATTAACATGTCAGTTTAAGCAAACAGGTTCCGAATGGAAGCCTGTCCGACTTGAGTATCTGCCTTGGCATCAGAGTCCAGGCAGTAGTGTTTTGTGAATGTATGGACTGACTTCCAGGTAGCAGCCTTACAAATCTCAGAAATGGGTAATTTACGAAGCAAGGCAGCAGTAGCAGCCTTTCCTCTGGTAGAGTGAGCCCCAGGCTTACTAACAAGAGTTTTGTTGGCTTTCTGGTAACAGAGTAAAACACATGAAACAATCCATCTGGAGATAGATTGCTTGGAGGTCGCTAGACCTGTACGGAGAGAGCCATAGTTTACAAATAACTGATGTGATCTCCTTATATCTTTAGTTTTGTCCAAATAGAACTTCAAAACCCTTCTAACATCCAGGGAATTAAGTGATTTCTCTGCTGGAGAAGAAGGATGCTGAAAAAATGTAGGCAAGGAAATAGTTTGATTCACATGGAAATCCGAAATTACCTTAGGAAGGAATTTCAGATGCGTCCTCATGACCACTTTAGATGAATGGAAAACTGTGTATGGTTCTTGACAGCAAAGTGCCTGGATTTCGCTTACCATGCGGGCGGAAGTGATAGCCACAGGAAAGCTGTCTTCCAAGACAGATGCTGAAGAGTAGCCTTATGAATGGGTTCGAAGGGCTCTTGCATCAGTCGAGAAAGAACCACATTAAGCTCCCAAGGAGGAGAAGGACTTCTAATGGGAGGAAAAACTTTCTTCAAACCTTCCAAGAAATCTCTAATGACAGGAATTCTAAACAAGCATTTGCAATGCAATAGGTCTCGCATTTACGCAAGTTTGAGCTATTGATATTGTAAATGACAATGGCTTTATTTATGTTCTGGTTTTTAAAACAAATAAAAGGCATTGTCATTTGCAATGCTAATAGCTAAACTCTCGCAAATGCGAGACCTATTGCATTGCAAATGCTTGTTTACAAGGAGTGGGTGGGAGGCGCATGCATCTTCAAGTAACCCTGCTGGGCCCAAATAAATAATGAAACTGCCTTTTGTGCTCGCTTGGATCGTCTGTGCGTCTGTGTACTGTGCTATTTGTGAAGAGAGAGAAGGTGGCATGGCGGGAAGGGGGCCTCGGGAAAGCGAAAAGGAAAGACAAGGGGCGGAGAGTCGGGCATTGTGAGTCCGCAACAATGAAATGCTAATGAGACAGACAAGAGAAGGAAGGAGAGAGAGAGGATATGAAAGCGGGCGCCGTGCTTAAATTGAAAGTGCTGAGCCCGTGCAGATAAAAGTTATGGGCATGGCAGCACGTGAAGCGTCGCCATGCTAATTTAAAAAAATATCTTTGTAATTAGAAAACTGAATCAGAAATATAATACACTTTAAAAAAAATACACACATCATCGCGGGAAGACGAAGGCATGGCAGCAGGCGACAGTGGAAAGTTTTGCGAGGTCAGACAGGGAAGGGCTCCGAAAGGGCATGAAATGTCTCCATGAAGGGCACCGGTGCAGCGAGGATGGCAGCGGAAACCCGGACTCCTGTGCAGCCTTCCTATTCGGGCAGCGCGCTGAGGTCCGTGAGCGCCTCGTGTGCTCATACAAGAGAAGGAGCTGTAGCCGGAGCAGAGGAGGAGACACTGTGTCTGACAGCTTGAAATGGAAACTGAGGGCGAGACACGGGCACTGCCTGCTCAGCCCTCTGAGATCTTGGTGCCTGCTCGGCCTGTAATGTTTGGGCGCTCGTGCTCGTCAGAGAAGGCAGACGCTTTGAGGAGTTGTGTGCACGGGGTTAGCGACACTTGGCAACTTTTCAGCTTTCCTCACTCTGAAATAGTTGCCACTCTTAAAGAAATTATAAATGAACCACAGGCACCCTTTGCAGGGACTCACACCAGCAACCCAGCACTCTTCTGTACAGGCAGAGAATGAATCACAGACAGACATACACAAAGCTATCCGTGCACAGTGTGCCCGCATATACGCTGCTTTCACAATTGATAGCGCTCCCTACTTCTGTTTAGGTGCCGACGCGCTTTGTACAGAGTTGTGCGAATGTATACGCACGCGTACAAACTGCATCTCAGTGTACCGACATGTCCGTATGTATATGCAGGCACCACGTATGAACAATGCACAGGGTACTAGTACACAGAGACGTATACACATGAAGTAATCCGGTATTCGTATATATACACGCACATGTACATCAGGGTCCAAATACCACGAACGTGTACGTATGGAAAAGCGTTAGACCTGTACATTTAGAAATTAACCCGTCAGCATAGCGTTATACTACAGAAGCACACACGCCCGGCACGCCCCACAAATGTGGGAAATACACATGTATATCACGTAGACAGAGTGATGCCAACGTACACATTGTATTAGGAAGTCAAATACGCCTAGAGCAGGCTCGTGCAACAACTAATAAACATTTTGAACAAGGAGAGATGAAATGTATACCGAGTCAATGCACAGCATACCTCAAGCGCGCACACACATATACACACATGAATGCAAGTGTGCAAATACATATGAAAAAGCAAGAACATGCTTGCTGATGCGCTTACACAGAGCGTCATGATAAATATACACATGCAGAAACCCAGAATACACATGGTTTCTGTGCAGATTTGCAGAGTTATACAAGTGCACAATTGCACACGTACCTGTGTGTACATATCTAGTACATGCTGTAAATGGTACTAATGTATACGTAGATGAAGCAAAGAATGCACTGTGAGTGTACCTATAAAAATCCAGATTTGAAATGTAGTAACTGAAGGTGATTGAAGTAGTAATAAAGTTCCGAGAGTGTCACGAGGCTCCCACAGTGGGCGCTTTCTTCAGGTGATCCATTGCCTGTTTATGTGCTGTCTCTCCCATCACACAGGTAGCGCGTCCACCATCAGATTATTATTGTTCGCTTTTAAAATCCAAATGGAGGCTCATCCGTCCTGGACGTGCCCTGTTGTGTGCGTTAATGCACCGTGGTCTGATTTTACTCCCTCTCTCAGCAGATCGATTCTCTTCATTATTGCTTAAATGCCCCTATTTGTTATGGTTACTGGTGTGTGTGCTCGGGGTGAGGTGTGAAGCAAGCCCATGGCCAGAGATGTATGTATGCACGACCTGTCAAGGCGTCTTAATCACATACACAATAAACAGCTCCCACCACTGAGCGATCTGTAGGGTAAGGAGACACCAAAGGTAGCTACATAACTTGCAGTCCCTGGGCCGCCCGTCACACTGGCACCCCACTCCTTGTGAACGTGGCTCGAAAAGGCACATAAACCGCTTCCAAGATCGGAGTGGCTGGGGCAGGTACACGCTCCGGAGTTCGAGGGGGGGGCTGGGGGGGGGCTGTTTTTAGATGGGGTAATTGTGAATGTACGGAGGGCATTTCACAGTCACTTTCTTGTGGCCACAGGGATTGCACACGCTGCATATAATAATACCTGACGACTCAGGCAATTCAGACAACAAGCTGACGGCTTGATCTGGCATTTTACTAGCCCCACGGCTGACTACGTTAGGGTAATTCCTAATCAAGTGCATAATAACTACGCCGGCAACTTGGGCTGGTTCAGCATAAGCATGACTTCAGGAAACTAGTGGTGCACGCGCACCACAGAGGAGCGGGGGGAGGGAGCGCGGCAGCAGACGAACGCGCGCTGCTGCGCGTTCTGGCCACCGTCGGGAATGGGCGCGGCAAAGGCGGGACATGCGCCCGCCTTTGACCAATCGCGTGCCGCCCCCATAAAAAAAACGGACGCTCCAGCCAATGTGGGCTTCTGAAAACAAAACCACACGCACGAGCGTGTAGGTCGTTTTCAGAAGCCCTTTCTAGAGGTCTCGCGCTGTGCAAGCAGTGCTGCGCACTGCAACGCTAGGCGCGAGACCTAAAAAGGAAGTTTGTGAAGGGCATTTCCTGTAAGCAGTCAGAGCTGCCAGGTGAACCTTAATGGAAGAAAATTGAAGGCCAGATTGTGCTAAATGAAGCAAGTATGGAAGGATGACATCTGCCTGGCAAAAAGTAGGATCTTCATTCTTCGATGTACACCAGATACAGAATCTCTTCCATTTATACACATAAGGGGAGCGTGTGGATGGCCGCTTAGCTTCCTTAAGGATGTCCATGCAGTCCTGAGGCAAGTTCAAGTGTCCATACTGCACTAACTCAGGAGCCATGCCGCCAAATTCAAGGATGAGAGGTTGGGGTGCACCATCTGTCCTCCGAATTTCGTTAGTATGTCTGATTTGCATGGCAGCCTGAGATGTGGAAGGATAGACCGATGAAGAAGGTCTGTGAACCACCACTGACGTGGCCACTTCGAGGCTATGAAAATCATCTTGGCCCGTGACTGTGAGAGCTTGATGAGGACTGCCGGGATCAGGGGAATCGGAGGAAAGGCGTAGAGAAATCTGCCTGACCAGTTTATCCATAGGGCATTCCCCAGAGTTCCCGGTTGGTAGAACCTCGAGGCGAAGTTTTGGCATTTGTTGTTTTCTACGGTGGCGAACAAATCGACCTCTGGAGTACCCCATCTTTTGAATATATCTCGCACCACGTCGTCGTTTAAGACCCACTCCTGATTTTCCTGAAGAAGTCTGCTTAGAGCATCGGCCTGAGCATTTTGAACACCTGGGAGGTGAGTTGCCGTTATGGTCAGATTTCTGGCTAAGAGCCACTTCCAGATGGTCTGGGCTTCCCGAGATAACGGTCTGGATCTCGAGCCTCCCTGCTTGTTGAGGTTTAACATTGTTGTCATATTGTCCGTCTGGACAAGCAGGGAGCTGGCATGGAATGATGGCTGAAAGGCTTTCAGAGCCAAATGAACTGCTCGTAGCTTTAGCAGATTGATGTGGTAAGTGGATTTCTTTGGTGACCATTTGCCCTGAATTTGAAGGTGATCTGTATGTGCACCCCATCCTAGGAGAGAGGCATCTGTTACTATGGTTTGTGTAGGTATCTCCTTGTGGAAGGAAATCCCTCGTAGGAGATTGTTGGGAGAACATCACCATCTGATGGACCGGAGGGCATGTTGTGACAGTTGAATCCGGTCCTCCCAATCTCCTATTCGCTGCTCCCATTGGTCCTCCAGACATTCTTGCAGGGGTCTCATGTGGAGACGTGCATTCGGAGTGAGGAAGATACAAGACGCCATGGAGCCCAGAAGAGAAGAGACCTTCCTCACAGTTGGGAAAGACATTGTCATGAGAGCCTGAGCCTTCTGAAGGATCGATAAGCGTTGCTCCTCCGAAGGATACACGTTTGCCGTGCAAGTATCGATGGTTGCTCCCAGATATTGTAGGCACTATACAGGGGTCGAGATAGACTTCGTTTGATTGATGTGAAGACCCAAACAAAGGAGAAGGTCGGAGGTCCAATTGAAGTGTAGTTGCGCCTCCTGAAACGTTGATGCCTTGATCAGCCAGTCGTCTAGGTAGGGGTAGACAAACACTTTGTGCTTCCTCAGATGGGCAGCAATCACCGCCATGCACTTGGAGAAGGTCCTGGGCGCTGACTTCAGGCCGAATGGGAGTACACAGTATTGATTGTTCCCCACTGTGAACCTCAGGAACTTGCAATGCTTCCTTATTATGGGAATGTGGAAGTATGCGTCTTGCAGGTCTATTGCGCATAACCAATCCCCTCGATGTAGTTGAGGGTAGATCTGGTGTAACGCCAACATTCGGAATTTCTCTCTCCGAATCCACTTGTTTGCCTTTCTTAAATCGAGAATGGGTCTGAACTCGTTCTTGTCCTTCTTTTTGACAAGAAAGAACCTTGAATACAGCCCTTTTTCCTTGTTGTAAAGGAGGAACAGGTTCTATTGCCCGTTTTTGTAAGAGAATGTTGGCCTCCAATTGTAATTGGCACAGTTGGAATCTTGACTGTGTTGGAGGTATTGATGGTGGAGGGCTGATGAAATGTAGAGCGTATCCATTGCGAACAATATTCTGAACCCCATTGTCTTGTGTTATTTTTTGCCACTCTGCTAAGAAATGTTGAATGCTTCCCCCTACTGGAGTGGGTAACAGAAGAGGGGGAAGATAGGATTCAGGGTTTGGAACCTATAGGCGCCTTGCTTCCTTGCGCAGGTTGCTGTCCTGATCTTCCTCTTGGTTGTCGCTTTTGGAAAGGTTGGTAAGACCGTTGGTACGACTGTTGTGTATTGGTTTGTCAGCCCTGGTACCTTTGAAACCTCTGTGAAGAGTATCTGTGATGAAAAGGGCGGAAAGATTTATGTTGGTCTTTGGGTTTTTCAAGACCAACAGCCTTTAGTGTCTCCATCTCCGCTTTCATTCGGGCCATTTCCTCATCCGCATGAGAGCCGAAAAGGGTTGTTCCTGAAAAAGGCAGATTCAGGATACGTTGTTGTACTTCAGGCTTAAGCGAGGTTAAGCGAAGCCATGAATGCCTTCTGAGTGCCACCCCATGGCAATATCCATGTGCAGACAGAAGGAATGTGTCCACCGCTGCACTAATAACCTGGTTAGACACCATAAGGCCTTCATTTAGGATCTCATAAAAATCCTTCCTTTTGTCCCTAGGTAGGTGTTCTGCAAACTGCTGGAGAGACTCCCACAATGCCCGGTCATATCTGCCCAGCAGGGCTGTGGCACTAGCAGCTTTCATAGAGGTCGCTGCTGTGTTGCATACCTTCCTCTCCACCGAGTCTATCTTACGGCTCTCTTTATCAGGTGGAACTGTGGATGTTGGAGCCGTAGTATGCTGTTTTTTAGCTGCCACCACAATGACAGAATCTGGAGTGGGGTCCGTCCGGAGGAAGGTGGGATTCTGCTCTGGAGGACGATACTTTTTCTGCAGCCTGGAAGGAGCTGATTTAATGGAAGAAGGAGTTAGAAACAGTTCCATTGCCGTTTCTAATAAGCCTGGAACCAGAGGAAGCAAGGGACAAGAGGCTTGTCTCTGTTGGAGAGTCTCAAAAATCACAGAGGTTGATGGAATCGGAGTGGACATTGGGATGTTCAGTTTGGAAGCTCCTCGCACCAAAACTTCCTGAAAAGTAGTAATGTCATCAATAGGGGAAACCCTTTGAGGAGGAGAATCTGATAATGTAGGGGAATATCTTCCAGTACTCGTTGAGGACGTGTCCCTGGTGTGTCGGGAGCGAGATCTCTCACCATGACATCGGCGATGAGAACGAGTTGAGGAACGTCTATGGCTGTGAGAACGATCCCTCGCATGAGACCTAGATCTTGGTCTTCGAGGTGCAGGAGGAGGAGGCGTAGTGGGCCGAGGAGTAGTAGGCTGAGGAGGTGGAGGAGGAGGAGGCGGAGGAGGTGGAGGATCATCTGGTCGATGAAAAGAAGACTGAGCTGGTGACCTAGATGGTGAATATGATTAGATTAGATTAAAATACTTGTAGAGCGCATGGCTGCCTCGGCAATGAGGCGTCCCAGCGCTGAAGCAAGACGGAGTGGGGAGCAAACAAGGAATTAAAGTTGAGAGAAAAGCCAGGTCTTCACAAGCCGTCTGAAGGCCTGGTGATCAGAATTGCTGCGGATGTGTAGAGGGAGAGAATTCCATAAGGCGGGAGCCAGTCGCCTGAAAGAGCGCCCGCCAGATCTGGTCCTTTGTATGCGTGGAATTCGTGCGAGGATCTGGTTTGCCGAGCGCAGCGCTCGCGGTGGAGAATAGAGGGCGCACAAGTCGCTCAGAATATCTGGGCCGATGCCTGTCAGAATCTTGTGCATGGTACAGAGCGCCTTAAAACGCACTCGATGTTCAAGGGGCAGCCAGTGCAGGCGATGGAGGAGGTTGGAAACATGGCTGTACTTGGGGAGGGCGAAGATGGCACGTGCTGCAGCGTTCTGGACCCGCTGTAGTCGGTTCAGCACGGACTTATTGGAGCCCAGGAGGAGCACGTTGCAGTAGTCCAATCGGGCCAGTATAGAGGCTTGGATGATCAGCTGACGCGTTTGGGCGTCAAATAGACCAAGTATCGGTTTAAGGCCACGCAGTAGCCCAAAACATTTTCCAGCCACTGATTTGGCATGCGTCTCAAAGCTGAGATCCTTGTCAAGCATAAAACCCAGATTTTTCACTGCAGGTTTAGGGGCTGGAGGGGCTCGAAGGGCCGGAGGCCACCAGTCATTGTTCCAGAGATGGGAGTCTTTGCCAATCAGAAGAATCTCAGATTTAGCAGAGTTCAGCTGCAGGAAGTTAGCTGTCATCCACTCTGCAATGGCCACTATATTTTCTTTAAATTTCACTCTGTCCTGGCTGGGATTGTTAGACAGGGTGATCACCAGTTGGGTGTCATCTGCGTACGACACTAGGGAGATTCCTCGCGCTTTAGCCAACTGTGCCAATGGGCTCATATATATATTAAAAAGCGTGGGGCTCAATGCCGAGCCCTGGGGAACCCCACAGCGAAGTGGGTGGACACAGGAGGCAAAAGGTGGAGCTATCACTTGGAAGGTCCGGTCAGCAAAAAGGAAGAGAACCATGATAAGGCTTTATTGCCGATCCCTATCTCCTCCAAACGGTGGAGCAGAATTTCGTGGGAGACCGTGTCAAACGCCGCACTCAGATCCAGCAGAACCAGAGCAGAGGTTCTGCCGGCATCCAAGGAGGATCTTAGTTGCTCAACAACCGTCAACAGTGCAGACTCGGTACTGTATCGTGGTCGGAAACCGTTCTGGGAGCTATCAAGTAAATGGTTGGCTTCCAGAAAGTGAGTTAACGTTGAATTTACATGAGCTTCCAGGATTTTGGATAGGAATGGAAGCAGTGAAATTGGATGGTAATTTTCTGGCTTGGAGGAGTCCAGTGTTGGTTTTTTAAGTAGAGGAACCACTTTTGCATGCTTCCAAGATTTTGGGACCGCCGCCGAGGCAAGGGATAGATTGAGCAACTCCAGACACTCAGGTAGGAGGCCCTGTTGTACTTTTCTAAAGGCGTCCGGTCTTAGGGGGTCGTCTGGAGATCCTGATTTAATTGTGACCACTAATCCCTCCAAGTCTTTAAGAAGGATAGTGGGTAGTGATGTAAGAGGGACAATCTCCGGACCCATGTGCGTGTTCCTCTCGGTGATGCTGGGAATTGCACCATGGTCGAAGTTATGGTAGATGCCTTCAACCTTCTCCAGGAAGAAGTTCGCCAGCTCTTCACATTGTTGGTTAGAGGATATAATACTGCCTGATGCCGAGGGAGGAGTGACCAAGTCCTTTAAAAGAGAGAATATAGTTTTACTGCGATTGGTACTTGTGGTGATCAGGCTGGAGAAGTGGGCTGCCCTAGTTTTGCGCACTTATTTATGGTAGGATTTAATGGCTGATCTATACTGTGATTTAGCCTGAGGGGCATATGATCGCCTCCATATTCTTTCCAGGACCTTGCAGTTCTTCCTGGCTAGGGTCAAGTCCTCGTTGAACCAGGCATTAGCCCGAGCACCTTTAGAGTGAGTGAGTTTGAAAGGAATGCAGGTGTCCAGTGCTTGAGTTACCCACCTATGAAAGAGCACATCAGCCTCTTCCATATTGATGGCTCTATCTAGTGGCTTTGTGCTCAAAGCTGTAAGGAAAGACTCCTGGTCAAGTTTATGCCAAGGCCGTTTCAGTGACGGGTGCTGGTTCGGCTGGGACTTTGTGCCAGGTAACGTAAGCAGCATTGAAATGAGGAAGTGATCCGTCCAGATCATGGGAAGAGGTGCTAGGACTTCCAGTGACTCAAGGTTAGAAAAAATGGGGTCAAGGAGATGTCCGGCGTTGTGCGTAGCGCTGGAGACCAGTTGAGTCAGTTGGCAGGCTGCCAAGTCCCCTAAGAAACTGAGAATGTCCGGTGATTCTAGCATCTCTAAGTGAAGGTTCAGGTCACCAATAATATTGAAGTTGGCAGTCTGGAGAGCTAGTACTGTAATTGTGTTCATCAGGGCTTCTCGGAAGATTTTAGAAGGACCAGGTGGGCGGTAGATGAGGAGGCCAGAGAAGGTGAAGTTTGCACTCAGTGCAATTTTGAAGAGCGCACTTTCACAGTCCGGTAGGTCTTGGGGGATCAAGCTACAAGAGTGAACTGATTTATAGACGATCGCAATGCCACCCCCTTTCCCCCCTGATCTATTTAGACTGCATATGGCATATCCTGTGGGGAGGGCGAGTGCCGGTATAGCCACAGAGGCCTCGGAAAGCCAAGTTTCCGTTAGGAAGAGGACCTCAGGTGATCGATCCAGGAGGAGGTCGAATACCTCAGCGTGGTGTTTAGACAGGGATCGGCAGTTGATACTCAGATCTGAAAGAGACACGTTAGTGATAGATTCCTTACCTTAGAATATCCCCAGGCGTCAGGCTGGATCCGGAAAGTTTTGCGTAGCAGTACCCTTGCGCGTCGGTAGGCGGCGTCGTGCGGCTCCGCGTCCGTCGTCGGCGTCGTGATCGCCGGGATGACGTCGCGGGCAGTACTTAGACGCCGCCCCTGCGCGCTGACGTCAGTTCTTCTTTTTCCGCGCCAGCAAGCGCAGATCCGGGAAGAGCAGTGCCCTGGTCAATTTTTGACCATACTTTTTGGTGATTTTTTCACTGTTTTTCCATCTTTAAGGTGTCGTAGGGATGCCCGGCTTCAAGCGATGCGGCGCCTGTGCGCGGATGATGTCCGTCACCGACCCGCATTGGGAGTGTCTCTTCTGCCTCGGCCGAGGCCACGACACCGAGTCTTGTCCCGAATGCCAGGCCCTCAACCCGAAAGCTTTGCGAGAGCGGTCTCGAAAGCTCCTCGAGGCCCGGCATTCGGCTCCACGGAGGCCCCGGTCGCGTGAGAGGTCCAGGGGTCGCTCGCGGAGTGCACACCGGTCGTCGGCGTCGAAGTCTTCTTCGTCCGGTAAGTCTAAGCACAAGAAGTCCAAGAAGCATCGTCGCTCTCGGACTTCGCCTCGCCGGTCTCGCGACTCGGCTGAGGCCCCTCCCGGCACCGTCCCCGCCCCCGCGGCCCCGGACTTGCCTGTGGAGTCGCCCCCGTCCTACCCGCCCTTCCCGGGTTCGGGGGCGGATCCGGCCAAGGTACAGGAGTTCCTGTCGGCCATGGCCCGCCTCTTCGGGCCTTCAGGCCCCTCCGGTGCGCCTTCGGGCCCCGCGGGCCCTGATGGGGTTGCTCCGGCGTCGCCGGCGGCTCCGGCCCCGGCGTCGCCCGGGACTCCAGCCTCGATCCCGGCTCCGGCTTCGGCCCCAGCCTCGATCCCGGCTCCACAACCCCCATCGACGCCGGTCGACCTCACGACACCTCCCGCCGGCGCCGATGTCTCCGGTGCCGTTCTCGACGCCGCCCTGGGCTCCGGGCGGCGTCGTCCCCCAGTTCCTTCCGGCTCCGGACATGGACCCGGAGCGACGTCGCTCGACGCCGGCTCCGGCGCCGATGGGCCCTTGGGTCCCAAATGTCCCTCCTCCTCCTTATTTTGAACCAGAGGAGGACCAGGAGGACTGGGAGGGGTCTGATGACCCTCTGACTCGCAACTGTCAGTATGATGAGGACTGGACAGAGAGTCTAGGGGAGGCCAGTGGTCTGGATACTTCTCCTGACACTGGCATGCTGTCTCCTCCCGTGGCTACGGAGGAGGGGGCCAATTTTGGTACGGTGTTGCGTAGGGCTGCTGGGGCCTTACGTCTCCAGCTCCCTACTTTGACGGTCAAGCCTAACATCTTGACAGAGGTGCTTCAGCCGGCAGCCTCCTCTACGGAGACTGTGCTGCCGTTTAACGACGCCCTCACAGACGTTCTTTGGGCGCCTGGTCCAAGCCCAACACAGGGGCTCCTGCGGATCGGAACGTGTCACGACGCCATCGCCCAGCTCCGGGCGACCCCCTGTTTCTTTCTGTCCACCCCACTCCTGAGAGCTTGGTTGTCCAAGCCTCCGCTTCCCAAACCGCCTTCCCTACCGCTCCTCCGGATAGGGAATCCAAACGCCTGGATCAGTTTGGGAAGAAAGGTTTTTCTTCCTCCAGTGCTGGCTTGCGGTCCGTTAACACCGCTTGTCTTTTGGGCCGCTATACCCACTCTCTGTGGGATTCGGTGGCGGATGTTTTGCCCCAGTGCCCTGAGGAGGTCCAGGCACTGCTTTCCCGCGCCATTGCGGAAGGAAGGGATGCGGCCAAATACACTATCCGTTGTGGCCTTGACACCGCCGACTCGCTGGGCAGGTCGATTGCAACGACGGTGGCGCTCCGCCGCCACGCCTGGCTGAGAACCACTGGTTTTTCAGGGGATGTCCAGAATACTCTCATGGACATGCCCTTTGATGGAGTCGGTCTGTTTGGGTCCAAAGCAGACCATGCGTTGGAGCGCTTTAAGGACTCACGGGCTACTGCCAAGTCCCTGGGCCTTTCTGCTACACGCCCTCCGCTGCCTTCTGCTTTTCGCCCCTATCGTGGCCACGGTAGGGCGCCCCTTCACGTCAGCAGCCCAGCCACCGGCCCGCGCAGCAGGCGTCTTCGCGTGGCCGAGGACGTGGATTCCGCCGTGGCGGATCGGGCAACCAGCGTGCGGGTCAGGCCACCACCTCCAACCCGTCCGCGGCCTCCAAGCCCTCCTAGTCCCTCCTTTCAGGTGCACGGCACGCCAGTAGGGGGCAGGGTCCGCCATCACCTTCCCCACTGGCGCACCATCACCTCGGACAGGTGGGTCTTGGACATTGTCCGAAGGGGCTACTCCCTCCCCTTCGAGACCACCCCCAGCCATGCCACCTCAACTCCACCGCATGTCAGGGGATCACTTGGTGCTTCTACAGAAGGAAGTCACGGCCCTCTTGACCAAGAGGGCCATCGAGCATGTTCCGACCCCAGAAGTAGGGCGTGGTTGCTACTCCCACTACTTTCTGGTGCCCAAAAAGGACAAGGAGGACATGCGTCCTATCTTGGACCTCCGGAACGTCAATCGCTTCCTCCGGAAGGAGAAGTTCAAGATGCTCACCCTAGCTCAGGTCTTGACTGCCCTCGACCCTGGAGACTGGTTGGTAGCGTTGGACTTGCAGGACGCATATTTCCACATCCCCGTCCTGCCGGCCCACCGGCGTTACCTTCGGTTCACGGTAGGCCACGAGCATTTTCAGTTCACCGTGCTCCCCTTTGGCCTTACAAGTGCCCCTCGGGTGTTCACGAAAGTGATGGCGGTGGTCGCGGCTCATCTGCGCCGGGCAGGGGTTTCAGTCTTCCCCTACCTCGACGACTGGCTGCTGAAGGCGGGCTCGTCCCAGGCAGTCGTCTCCCACCTCCAGACTACGGCCGAACTCCTGCACTCGCTGGGGTTCTCCATCAATGTGCCGAAGTCGCATCTGATTCCTTCTCCACAGCTCCTTTTCATCGGAGCAGTTCTGGACACGACGCAGTTTCGGGCCTATCCTCCCGAACGGCGAGTCCGGGATATTCAGGCTATGATTCCGATCTTTCGGCCTTTATCCTGGGTTTCGGTAAGGATGACCCTGAGGCTGCTGGGCCTCATGGCCTCCTGCATCCTGCTGGTCAATCATGCCAGATGGCATATGCGGGCTCTGCAGTGGGACCTGAAGTTCCAGTGGGCGCAGCACCAGGGCAACCTGTCCGATCACGTCCAGATCTCGGAGGGGACTGCAAAACAGTTGCAGTGGTGGCTCTCGAACCGGCAATGGGTCATGGGCAGATCCCTCTCCCTTCCCCAGCCAGAGCATACAGTTGTGACGGACGCGTCCCTTCTGGGATGGGGCGGTCACTTGGGAGAGGCGGAGATCAGAGGCCTCTGGTCTCCGGCGGAGTCCCGGCTCCATATCAACCTTCTGGAGCTCCGGGCGATCCGGCTTGCACTCAAGGCATTCCTTCCCTCTGTCAAAGGGAAGGTAGTGCAGGTGTTCACAGACAACACCACCGCCATGTGGTACTGCAACAAACAGGGCGGGGTGGGGTCTTGGACCCTTTGTCAGGAGGCTCTGCGCCTCTGGACATGGCTGGAACATCAGGGCATGTTCCTGATGGTTCAACACCTGGCAGGTTCTCTGAACGCCAGGGCGGACGAACTCAGCCGCAGGTGCATGATGGATCACGAATGGCGTCTTCACTCGGAAGTGGCGCAAGGACTCTTTCTACAGTGGGGAGAGCCTTGGTTAGATCTATTCGCCACCGAAGAGAACGCGCAATGTCATCAGTTCTGCGCGTTGGAATTTCCAAGGCGGCACTCGCTCGGCGACGCTTTTCGTCGCGAGTGGAGTTGCGGTCTGTTGTACGCCTTTCCGCCTATACCACTTCTACCCAGAGTGTTGAAGAAGATTCGGCACGACCGGGCCCAAGTCATTCTTGTGGCTCCGGACTGGGCTCGAAGAGTTTGGTATCCCGAGCTACTCAATATGAGCATAGATCCCCCGATCCGTCTGCCTCTTCGGGAGGATCTTCTGTCGCAGCAGCAGGGGACGGTCCTCCACCCGAACCTGTCCAGTCTACACCTGCTTGCGTGGAGATTGAGCGGCGGCAGTTGATTCCTTTCGACTTGCCTCCCGAAGTTTGTGATGTGATTCTGGCAGCCAGGCGTCCCTCCACTAAGGTGGTATACGCCTGCAGGTGGAACAAATTTGTGGCATGGTGCACAGCAAAGGCTGTGGATCCCCTTTCTGCCCCTCTTTCTGAGGTCCTTCTGTTCCTTCTCTCTCTGGCCCAACAGGGTTCTGCCCTGGGTACCATCAAGGGTTATCTTTGTGCTATCTCGGCCTTCCTCAGGCTCCCTGATCAGCCCTCCTTTTCAAGTCCCCTGTTGTTAACAGGTTCTTAAAAGGCATTACTCACCTCTTCCCTCCTGTTCCGTTTGTAATGCCTCAGTGGGACTTGAACTTGGTTCTTACCTTTTTAATGTGCGCTCCCTTTGAGCCTCTGCATAACTGTCCTCTTCGTCTTCTGACTCTAAAGGCAGCCTTTCTGGTGGCCATCACCTCCGCTCGGCGGGTGAGTGAGCTCCAGGCTCTTTCTTGCAAACCTCCCTTTCTGTCTGTTCATCCAGACAAGGTTGTTCTTCGGACGCGTCCGTCCTTCTTGCCAAAGGTGGTTACTGCTTTCCACATTGGGCAGACCATCACTTTGCCCACCTTCTTTCCGCCTCCGCATCCTTCCAGAGAGGAAGAGAGGCTCCACCGTCTGGACCCAAAACGTGCGCTCTCCTTCTATATCGACCGCACAAAACACTTCCGGGTGGATGACCAGCTCTTTGTTGGCTACGTGGGCGCCAAAAAGGTCGGGCGGTGCACAAGAGGACCATCTCCCGCTGGGTTACCTTGTGCATCAAGACCTGCTATTCTTTGGCTAAGAAGGAGCCTCCTGTTGGGCTGCGTGCCCATTCCACCAGGGCAACGGCTGCTACCACGGCCTTGGGCCGCGGTGTTCCGCTGCCGGTTATCTGTCAGGCAGCTACGTGGGCCTCGCTGCACACGTTTACTAAGCATTACTGCCTTGACAGTCAGGTCCGGAGGGACGGCTTCTTTGGCCGTTCTGTCCTCCAGGACTTCCTTGTCTGATCTTTGTTCGCAGACCCACCACCGGGGTTGGTATTGCTGGGGTATCTATTCTAAGGTAAGGAATCTATCACTAACGTGTCTCTTTCAGATGCACAAGTTACTAACTTGTGTAACGATATATCTGTAAGAGACAGTAGTTAGTGATAGATTCCTACCGCCCACCCATCCTCCCCGTTCTGCGAACTGATTTCTAGGGTTAAGGACATCCCTTTCAGGGCCCTAGTATTTTTCAGACACCTGTGTCAGCTTCTTGCATGGCTCTGCGTTCCTGGCGCGGAAAGTCGTGTACAGAACTGACGTCAGCGCGCAGGGGCGGCGTCTAAGTACTGCCCGCGACGTCATCCCGGCGATCACGACGCCGACGACGGACGCGGAGCCGCACGACGCCGCCTACCGACGCGCAAGGGTACTGCTACGCAAAACTTTCCGGATCCAGCCTGACGCCTGGGGATATTCTAAGGTAAGGAATCTATCACTAACTACTGTCTCTTACAGATATATCGTTACACAAGTTAGTAACTTGTGCGATAGTGTGTATCACGGTCCTAGGACCTGAGGGTATGGGGTGCCCAAGAGGGTTCAGCCTAAAGGTACAATGTCCACAGGAGGTCGGGCAGTCATCTGGGGCCCAGCTATGAGTCCCACAGGCACCCACTCCATGTAAGGCAGATAATGCTTCACGGGAGTAGGCTAATCTTTGTGACTTAGGAGAGGCAGCATCCCTAACTCCTGGCGACGTCCAATATTCAGAATCCGAAGAATAAATTAATCTCCTCTTTTTCCGAGCCGCCTGAAGTGAGGAAGGAGCCATAGATTCACCATAAGATCCAGTTTTCCCCCTCAACGTCGATCTACTTGTCGACGGCGACCTTCGACATCGTCTCGACTGAGAACTTCCTCTCGACGTCGACTGGAGACTCAACGTCGATCGAGCCGGAGATCGACGGTGTCTTCTCGGCGTTGACCGCCGGTGACTTCTCGACGGCGATCATCGGTGACTTCTCGACGGCGACCGTCAGTGACTTCTCGACGGTGACCGTCAGTGACTTGTCGATGGCGACCGTCACCGGCGGCGATCGACGATGGTGAGTCGACGTCGATCGGCGATGGTGCGTCGATGTTGAATGACGAGACAATGATCTCGACGGCGACCTCCGAGGTGTAGGTTCTCTCGACGGCGAACAAGAAGGTCTCACCCTTGGTTCCGCCACCTCTTTTGTAGATCTTCTCCTCGAAGTGGAACGTCAATGTCGTTATGAACCAGAGCCCTGAGTCGACGGCGAACAGGTCGGTGCAATACCTGCTCTCGACGTCGTAGTCTTCGACGTCGACCGGGACCAGCGTCGTTTTTCAGCCCTTTTTCTTCTGGGGAGCCCCCCAGAGGCTGAAGACAGAGCTCTGGTAGAGGACTCATCCTCGCCTCACCCTGAAGTCCCACCTGTTGACTTGGCCTGCTGCTTTCTTCTTTCTTCTACTCCTTGAAGCCGAATTGCGCCTGGAAAAGGTTTTACAAATGGAACAGGCATCAGGAACCTGAGAAGCAGGCAGGCAGGCAAATAATACACACTCTGTGAGAGTCAGATTTGGCCTTCTTTCTTCCACAGTCTGGACATTTATCAAAAAGGGATGGCGTTTTTGACTGAAAACTGTGGAATTCCTGTCAGAAAAAGACAGCAAAGAGAAAAGAAAGACCAAAGACGTCGAGTGAAACTGTTAAGTCAAATTCTGAAGAGATTTTTTATGAAAAACACCAAAATTGGTAGAGCTCAATGCTCCAGGGTCCTGTTAACAGGAGCCGGAAAAAAGAACTGAAGTAACTGCCACTGGCTGTGCATCATGGGATACTGGTGGTCTCTGGAGATTCTTAAAGGCACAGCTTCTATTTTCAGACATATAATGGCATCCTATGGGGCTTCTCTGTCCAACCCTTTCATCTCTATCATGAAAAAAGGAGTTTTGTGAAGGGGAGTTTTCTCTGTGTATTAAACTCCATAAAAATTTCAAAATATAAGTTTACTGGCTATCTTTTTTCACTTCAAGATGAAGTCGTGGCCAGTGTAGCCTAGTTAGTTAGGCTGCATTATTGTCTTTCTATCTCTTAAGTGTCTTTGCAGGCCTTCCTGAAGAAAGGCGAAAAATATCCACTTAAGAAGATATATCTAAGGAAGTGCTCCGGGGTCCCAGCACGTGGGCGGGACTATTCAAGTGCTTATGACTTATCACGGAAATACCCCTACAAGAGAACTGGAGTTACAGGTAAGAAACTATTCCTTACGTGACCTGCAGAGCTGCTCAAAGCTGCCAGCTTACTGAAAACCATGAACTGCGCGTCTGTCTCTCACACCTCTTCATCCATCACACTGCTAGGCACTGCATCCCATTACACTCTAACCACAACTTAGTGGTCCTCACACATGACATAAACACTTCCGACAAGGATCACAAAACAAAGACAACAATCTTCCAGTCACACGCCCTAGATAGTGCCGCTTGCTGGCCATGTATGCAAGTTCATTTTATTTTATTTTTGCTGTTTTAAATAGTGCAAACTCGACAAGAAGGTACTGGAGCATTTTACATGAGCACCAATTACATTACACAAGGTCAGATTCATTTTTTAGGCACAGAGAGATTATGTGGTTTGTTCAGAACCGCAGGATGTTGAGCTGACGCCGAGACTCAAACCTGGCTCCCCAGTTTCAAAGTTGCCAGCTCTGGTCGTAGCGTCACATCCTCTCCCTAGTTGCAGTGCATTTCAGTGGGGTGTCATTCGTGACCGACAACACCTATGGGCAGGCCCAACCATCCTGTGCAGTGTTTCCTTCAAAAACCATTGTAATATAGAAACCAAATTCAACAGAAGTGAACCAAGACTTCAACTCCCAGAATGCATTTGCTTGTTAAATGAAGGCCTACGACAGAAAACAACATCCATCTAATAACCTCAGTCTAGAATTGAAGGCATCAGAGTTGGAGCTGTGGTGGGTACAGAGGGGCAGCCGGCCCAGTCTCTGTAAAGAGGTGACTATAAAACATGGGAAGCAGTGCTTCAGTGCCTCACACACAGGTAGCGAGTGCTGCAGTGCAATTCACCTAGCTTGTCCTTGGGTAAATCTACTAGTGCCATTCCTACCCCTGGTCTCAGGCATCATAAAAGCAATGGTACAGAAGAAAATAAAAAAAAGGATTCCAAAAGTCCTGTTTACTTCCTACAGCTTCCCATCCATATTTGTCCCCCGACCCCTCAGCAGCTAATAGGGACAAAGGTAAACAAGCATTGGCATAGCCAATAGGTCTCGCCTTTGGGACCTTATGTGTTTAGCCAGAACTTTTGGCTATGTTGTAGAGCATTGTGGCTGCTGTGCATTATGTTGAAAAGTTATAATAAAAAGTGTTAAGCATTTTTGTTACCTTTATACAAACGAAGACGACATTACATACAACTGAAAAACCTGATTAAAAAAAGATTTTAACATAAAAAATGTCTTCTAGTTTTTTTGTACTTGCACTGCTGGCAACATCTTCCTGCCTGTTCTCATGCTTGTTTGTTATAACTTTTTTTGTTATGGGGGAGCGGGACATAAATAACGGGGGAGTGGTGGTTGGAAAACAGTAATTTAATTAGAACACGAGCAGCAGACGGACACTTGGGGAGAATCAACAGATGCCAGATTGCGAGAAGTGAGTGTGTTGGGTCTGTGTGCGGGCAGTGAGTGTGTTGGGTCTGTGTGCGCGCAGTGAGTGTGTTGGGTCTGTGTGCACGCAGTGAGTGTGTTGGGTCTGTGTGCGGGCAGTGAGTGTGTTGGGTCTGTGTGCGAACAGTGAGTGTGTTGGGTCTGTGTGCGGGCAGTGAGTGTGTTGGGTCTGTGTTCGGGAAGTGAGTGTGTTGAGTCTGCGTGTGGGCAGTGAGTGTGTTGGGTCTGTGTGCGAGCAGTGAGTGTGCTGGGTCTGTGCGGGCAGTGAGTGTGTTGAGTCTGTGTGCGGGCAGTGAGTTTGTTGGGTCTGTGTGCGGGCAGTGAGTGTTGGGTCTGTGTGCAAGCAGTGAGTGTGTTGGATCTGTGTGCGAGCAGTGAGTGTGTTGGGTCTGTGTGCGGGCAGTGAGTGTGTTGGGTCTGTGTGCGCGCAGTGAGTGTGTTGGGTCTGTGTGCGCGCAGTGAGTGTGTTGGGTCTGTGTGCGGGCAGTGAGTGTGTTGGGTCAGTGTGCGGGCAGTGAGTGTGTTGGGTCTGTGTGCGGGCAGTGAGTGTGTTGGGTCAGTGTGCGGGCAGTGAGTGTGTTGAGTCTGTGTGCGGGCAATGAGTGTGTTGGGTCTGTGTGCGAGCAGTGAATGTGTTGGGTCTGTGTGCGGGCAGTGAGTGTGTTGGATCTGTGTGCGAGCAGTGAGTGTGTTGGGACTGTGTGCGGGCAGTGAGTGTGTTGGGTCTGTGTGCGCGCAGTGAGTGTGTTGGGTCTGTGTGCAGGCAGTGCGTGTGTTTTGGGCTTACTGGGCACGTGCGAGCTTTGCTTTCATTGTTGCTGCGTCCCTGTGCCCATGTAAGAGGCTGCAGAGGGCTATGTGCCGACTTCATACTAGCAGTGAACGTGTTTTGGAAGCCTGGGCCGCACGAGGTGTTATTTCTGGTGGGTTTTACCCCTCTGACGTTTCTAGGGTCGATGTAGGGCAGCGCTTGTGCATGACAGGCCATGGTGTGTCTTTTGCCTCCAGTGTGGTTGTACCCTTGCAAGAGTGTTCAGGCATGGGGTTGTCTACAACAGTGAGTGCTGGGAAGGCTAGAGTGAGATGGCTGTCTTTCGTGGGTGGTCTCGGTACATGCTGGAGTGTGGCTGTGGAAAACTGCGTCTGTGAGATGTCCTCTCTGGTTTAGCAGCCCCCTCTTACGGAAGATGCAGGGGACATTCACAAGTAGCGAGTGGGATTTGGCAAGATTGTGGCATGTGAACTGTTGCCTCTTGAGGGCCGTGTGAAGACAGCGTGTGTGTGCAGCTGTAAAAGGCTGCAGAAGGTTTTGTGCAGCAGTGAGTGTGTACCCCTTTAACAGCATGCGGCGGTTGTGTGCAGGCAGAGAGTGTACCGCTATAAGAAGGTGCAGGTAGTTGTATGCTCGCGCTGTGTGCGTACCATGATTGTAAGAGGGTGAGATAGTCGTGTGGGCACGCTGTGTGTGTACGACTTTAACAACCTGCAGGGGCCATGTGCAGGCAAGTGTACCGCTGTAAGAGGGTACAGATAGTTGTGTGCAGATGCTGAGTGTGTACCATTGTGAGAGGGTGCAGATAGTTGTGTGCACGCGCTGTGTGTGTACCAGTGTAAGAGGGTGCAGATAGTTGTGTGCAGATGCTGGGTGTGTACCAGCAGTAAGAGGGTGCAGACAGGGGCGTAGCTAGGCCTTAGGCTGCCCGTGGCGGCCCCTGCGTTTGCCGCCCTCGGCAAAATGATCGTAGAGCGGGGAGGGGGGTGGGGGGGGGGTGGTAGCGGCCGCGGCCGATTCTTGCAGCCGCAACGGCCGCAGGTAAGAGCGGGGGAAGGGGGGCCAGCTGCCGCCCCAAAACTCGTGCCGCCTGGGGCGGTCCGCCCCCATCGCCCCCCCCTAGCTACGCCACTGGGTGCAGATAGTTGTGTGCACACGCTGTGTGTGTAGCAGCAGTAAGAGGGTGCAGATAGTTGTGTGCACACGCTGTGTGTGTACCGCTGTAAGAGAGTGCTGCCTGGCAGTGAGTCTGCGTGTCGTCACCCCGTGTGCCAGGGCTCCAGTGCCACTCAGGTTCAGGCTGCCGGTCACTTGCAGTCTGTGTCTCCGGGGATGCCAGTTGCATGTTAAGGATGCCAGGCAGGCCCTTAAATTAATTATCCGGTATAAAACTCGATGGAAGTCACTACCCCGAGTACTGTGGAGCTAGGACCCGACGCAGCTTCAAAAGCTGTGATTTACGATCCTGGTTGTAAACACAAGCCTCAATGCTCCTGCTCAAAGGAACACGACCAGATCATTTGGAAACCCAGCAGAGTATGCCGAAGCACAAAGAAATGACGGATGACCTCTACCTGGGTACCACGGTTCTTCTTCACGTAATCTTGAAGAAAGGATTGCTGCTGTTAATAAAAAACAGGTGCCCGATGTGCCATATTTCCTGAAATTATTTCTCTCAATCTTAGACTTTAAACTTCTAAGTCCTCTGCAAGACGACTGTATCGGAGTTAGTTACTGCCCCAACACTGTAAGAATGCCTTTAATATTTCTGCGCAGCATGGGAAAAGTCGGTCATCTCCTCTAAAAAGACGTCAACTTCTGCCATACTCCACAGGCATCTGCCATATTGTTCTACAATGTGGAAAGCCCGCCATGGTCTCAGAAAAAGACACAACTCGCCATCTTTCTTCGGACCTGGGCGAACTTGCTTCCTTCTCTCAACAAGCCCGGGAGTGGTGCGCGCGCGCTAAAAGGAATTTGCGCCAGCGCGACTGACATCTGTTTCCAATTAAGATAATTGGAAACAGATGGCGCTGCTGCTCGCTCCCGAGCTGCCTAGGCCAGGGCAGAGAGAAGGCGGGCCATGCACCCGCCTTTGGCCAATTGTGTGCTGTCTTTCTTAGAAAGACGCACGCAAAGGCCAAAAGGTGTGATGAAAAAAAAAGCACACGCACGGGAGTGTGGTGCGGGTTGAAAAGCCCTTACTAGAAGCCTCGCCTCGCAAGGCATGCGCGCTGGCTCAGGCGAGACCTAAAAAAGGGAAGCTTCCCTGGAATGTATGGGGCCTCCATACCCATGGCCACTAGAATTATGCGATTGTGCAGCCGTGTCGCATTGGCCGCATGATGCATCATCTGCTGCATAATCTGTGGATTTTAACACAAAAAAATATTTCTAACTCAAATGGGTCAAAAGTTACAAAAACGCTGCAACATGTGTTGCCGCTCAGTGGAATGCCCTTTGCAAAGGTTCACTTGTCACTTTTCTGTTGCTTATTGCTATATTTGGGTGCTAAACTGGTACTAATGAGGTGAAACCACTGCTTAAACAGTATAGCAAGTGTAAAAATTACACATTAATGAATTAACACTATCACAAAATGTGACACATTATGCCACATCATTTGTATTTTCTTGCCACATAATTTAATCAATTCTGCCACATAATTTGGCCCTCTCCTGCTGCTTAATTCCAGTGGCCCTGTCCATACCTCTCAAACCTAGAGCAAAGGCAGCTGGTCATTGTACGTGGTCATAGGCAAGGATGCATTTAAGGGGTGATGAATGGGTTGCTTCGCGGGGGAGGAGAGGGGGAAGATGGGGGGGAGGGGGAAGATGGGGGGGGCCAGTTTCTGCTTCATCATATAGTGTTCATTAGAGAGCTGCGTCTTTAGCTCCTTCCTAAACTGAAGCAGGTTTGGGCAGCCATGGTGGGTACAGGGATGCCGTTCCAGGTCCTGGGTGCACAGATGGAACGCCTGTTGCCTATGACGTCAATGTGGGTCAAAGGGTGTGCGGTCTCGCATCATTTGGGGCAAAAGGAAATTTCACTTCCACTTCCTCCCTGGTACCATAGCATAGAGCTTCGTGCCGCTACAGCAGTTAGTCGACTAATTAGGAAAGGGCGAGAGGAATCCGTCCTTGGAGAGCGGAAACTTGCAAGTTGCACTTAGATATATCTCTGCAGGAGGCTCACGAACCCGCCGAGCTATTTCATTTAATAAGGTGCGCGCAGGTGTCCTTTACTTTTGAAATGTTACTGTGTATTTTCAGGCCTCGTTAGTGGATGGAAATAAGACAAAATAATAAATATACAGGGTGTCCTTTTTTTCTACAGATTTTTTGTACGTTTTTGAATTGTTTGTTTCTGTGGCAAGAGATAGAATAAAGAGCAGCCGCCTTCTCTCAGCCTCCCTCAGCAGAGGCGAGGACTGCTCATCTGAGCCTGTAAATGTCGCATTTTTATTCTCAACCAAAAGAATAACAAAACAATGGTTAGCCCCCAATTCTCCCTTGATGTCTGATGTCATTTCGACTGCGATTGCGCTGAGACCCTGATAACCAGGTTCCCAGTGTCCGATCTCCTTTCCCTAAAACTGTACCCCGATTGGCACAACTTCTGTTTCCCCTGTAAGCCCCAGTAAATGGCATCCCTGGTACCCAGGGCATGGGGACAGAACAAGGTTCCCTAGGTACACCTCACCCTGG
This sequence comes from Calotriton arnoldi, assembly GCA_963921515.1. Lineage (NCBI taxonomy): Eukaryota > Metazoa > Chordata > Amphibia > Caudata > Salamandridae > Calotriton > Calotriton arnoldi. Next base: position 2,582,996 of record CAWUFW010001460.1, read on the forward strand.
CCCGGCGGGGCTGCTCCCGCAGTCTGCATGTCCAGGTGTAGGACAAGCAAAAGAGTCGACATGGCACACAGCCCAGTGTGCCATGCCACCCTTACACTGCATGCCATATAGGTAAGTCACCCCTATGACAGGCCTTCCGCCCTGAGGCAGGGTGCACTAAATCTAAGTGTGGGCTTATCAGCATGAGCAGGTATGCCCCTACAATGTCCAGTCTATTTTGTGATGTAAGTGCACAGGGAAGCCATGAAGAGTACATGGGTTGGATACTTGTCAGCACGAGTTTCCTAGCTCCATGATGGCTTCACTGATTTCTAAGATGTTTGGTACCAAACATCTTGTCTTAATAAATCCTTGCTGATGCCAGTATTAGATTTATTAATAAATTCACACAGGAGACCCTGCTAGAGGGTCCCCTGAACCTTATCAACAACTGGCGTGGTCCCTGTCTGGTTCTAGCCAGTCTGCCATCCCCAGACATGTTTCTGGACTGTGGGTGGAGAGCCAGTGCTCTCCGGATCCAGCAACAATGCCTGGTCTGGGTGGAGGTAGTCACACCTCCCCCCCCTGCATGATCTGCCTCGGCAGAAGCAGGAACTTCAAAGGACATGCCGCCTTTGAACCCTGCATCCATCCCTTTGCTGTTAGAAGCAGATGGCGACCCCCCAGTCCTGCGCCAATTTTGGCAGGAGGACTGGCAGGAACATTTGGTGAAGTAGGAGGTGGGTCTACCTTCACTCTGAACCAACCCTCAGGTGGGGCAGGCAAGGTAGACCCCCCTTATCATTAGCCGCCATCTTGAGGATGGGGATAGTAGCCTATTAGGAGTCAGAATATGCCCACCTCCCATGTGGGGTGCCAATAAAGAGGGTGTAGGCACCCTACAGGTAGGCAGCCCATTGGCTACTACCTGGCTTTTTCTAAAACCGCCCCTATTTTCAGTATTAGGTGGCTCCCTGAGAACCTGACTTCAGATTCGACTGAAGAAGACCTCTGCCGTTCAAGAACTGAGACCTGACGCAGAAGAAACTGGCAGAAACCCCCGCCGCTGCTAAGGACTCGACCATTGCAACCTGCTGTCTCTTCTGAAATCTGTGGGGCCTCCAAGAAACTCCGAAACCCTCCAGCCTTCTGCAAATTGCCAAGAACCCCCCTTTGGGCTAGAGACTCTAGTCCCTGGCATCCGCCGGTAAAGAAACCGATGTGGTTGAGGACCGGCACTCACTGTGTTGACCGGCACTCACTGTGTTGACACAACTCACCACTGAAAGAAACATCCCAGGCCTGTTGGTTCACCAGTCCGGTGCAACCGACCCCTGCACCCCTCCATCAACTCGAGCGATCCTCGCAGCATAACGACTGATGCTGGAAACAGCCCCATTCCTGAGAGCCTGTACCCTCCTGCCAGTGGCGTAGATGGCGTATAGCAGCAACGTTAGCACTACCGCCTCCTCCGTGACGGCCTGCTCTGCATCGCACCTGTGGCCTGACTGCTGCCAGTGACCTCTGAAACCAGCACCCATGACCTCCAGTACTCCTGATCCAGGTATGACCCGACTGCCTGCTGTACCTGAGTACCGGGCCCTCCAAAGACCTTCATCCCACCGGTGAAGACGACCTCTGACCTTTCAAGGGACCAGGGTCATCTGAAACTCCTTGGTGGAGTCTTCCTTCCAGTGACCGTGACGGTACCTGAGTTGGCGGTCCTTTGCTACTAGAATCCACACCATCCTCCAGCAACCGTGACCGCTGGGTTGGCGGTGTTCTGAATCCATTTGCTTTCAGTGACCTGTTGCCGGCCACCGCAACAGTAACCGGGTTGGCGGTTACTGAACTCCATTACAGCTATACACTTCCATTGCTCTCCCCACCAACTGCGATTGTAAATATTTGACGGTATTGACCGCCGAATGCCTGTATATCAAAATTACTGTATGCTTTGAACTGCACTGCATTAATTTTGATAACCAAAGGTATACAAAGTATTGATTCAAGTACTGAAACCATATAAAGTATATTTTCAATTTGAAGTCTTGCTTCTCAAAACATATTAAAAAAATCTCAGTATTTTTCAAACAAAATTGGTCTCAGATTTATTCTTGAGTGTGTGTCTCATTTATTGCCTCTGTGAATACAACAAATGCTTAACACTGTCCTCTGATAAGCCTAACTGCTCGCCCACACTACCACAAAAAGAGAGTTAGTATTATCTACTTACTGCCTCTATCTTCCTCTGGGGATTGCTCGCACTCTCTACCTAGTGTACTTCATTTTAGTACACTGTACAGAGAGGCGGTTTCCTACCATAAGACTAAGCACGGCCTTAGCGTCGAAGCCACTGACTGACCGCTACATTTGTTACACACCGCTGACTGACTAAGTGACTGACTGACTGCATGTACTACCCATCCCTAGAGGGGTCTGTTTGCACAAGTCTAGCAATACCTTAAAATATGTACGTCTTCCATAAAACTAAGCAAGGCCTTAGTGTCAAAGCTGCTGCCTGACCGACTACATTTGTTACAGGTCGCTGATTGACTGAGTGACTGACTGACTGCATGTACTACCCAACCCTAGAGGGGCCTCCTGGCAGAGGTCTAGCTATACCTTAAAATATGTACATCTTCCATAAGACTAAGTGGGCCTTGGCGTCAAAGCCGCCGACTGACCGACTACATTTGTTTACTGCACACTTCTCTAGAGGGGTCTGTCTGGCAAGGGCCTGGCTATACCTTAAAATGCACGAGTCTTAGGTGCACTAATTATTTCCTTTTTGTCGAAGCTGCTGACTGACTGGCTGATTACATTTGTTACATGCACACTACCTTAGAGGGGCTTCCTGGCACAGGTCTAGCTATACTTTAAAATACATACGTCTTCGATAAGACTAAGCAAGGTTTTAGCGTTAAAGCCGCAGACTGACTATCTACAATTATTACAAGCGCGAATTACCTTAGAGAGGTCTTGTGGAACGGATCTCGCTGTCCCTGAAAATAAGTGAGTCTGCAGAGCCTTAAGAAGAGAATTTTCAGAGCCCTATGTTGCCTGCAGTCAACATGACGTAATTCCCATTTTGGGGATTATCTCGTAAACAGCGTATGCTTTGGTTTTTTTCCTCACTGCCCGCGGGCAGGCCACAGTGGACAAGTGGGGGCTTGGAGCCCGCGCTCTGCTTCGGCATCCCTTGGCCGTGTGCTGACGTGTTAACATGATCTCCACTTACCCAGCGAGGTCATTTATTGATCTAGCATTCTTTATTTAGCGCCTTTGCGTGGCTGAACAGGGTTTTGCAGGTGAATTAAATCACAGCAATTGCTTCCAACCATCTACGCTACCTGCGGTAAAGAGCTGAGGGCCAAATGTACGACCATTGTTATGTTATGTTAAAATGTTTCTAAAGCGCTCGAATACCCATGGGTGTCTTGTCGCTAGTTGGGATAGCAGTATAGGTGAGAGCAGTGGGAGACTAGAGGTTAAAAAGACAGGTTTTTGCTAGTTTCCTAAAACTCAATAGTGTGGGAGCTGCTTTAATGTTTATAGGCAGACTGTTCCATAGGACCGGGGCTTCAGAGGAGAAACAACTGCCTCCCCATTTCAGTCTCTTAAAACTGGGACGAGACACCGTGAGGGAATTTTTAGATCGTAGGTCTCTGTTGGGTTTGTACCAAGAGAGGGATTGTTTGAGGTAACTAGGACCTAGATCATGCAAGACTTTATAGGTGAGGCATAATGCCTTGAATTTAATGCGGTTATTTACCGAAAGCCAGTGAAGTTCCTTAATGGAGGCTGAAACTGGGTGGAACTTGGGAAGATCAAAAATAAGCCTGGCCGCCGCATTCTGTACGCTTTGGAGTTTCTTCACGTGTTGTTTTTGGAGCTTAACAAAGAGTCCGTTACAGTAGTCTAGCTTCGCGAGAATTAGTAAGGAAACTACTGTTTTTCTGGAGGTGAGAGGAATAAAAGGAAGAATCTTCCTGATGATTCTCAAAGTGTTGAAGCTGGTAGAGACAACTGAGCTGATGTGCTTATTAAAGTTCAGTTTGTCATCTACAGTTATGCCTAAGTTTTTTGCTTTTTGGACTGGGGTTGGGAGGGTTCCCAACTCTACTGGCCAGCATGCTGGGCTCCAAAATTGAGGTTTATTACCAAAGAGTATCACCTCCGTTTTCTCCGAGTTCAGTTTGAGACAATGCCTTCCCATCCAGTCAGTAACAGCTCTCATACAGTTGTGAAACTGAGAGATGGTGACTTCTGTATTGTTAGAGGCCGACACCACGATTTGAGTATTGTCTGCATAAGAAGGGGAAAATCCAAAAGATCTAATCAGGGGGTCCAATTCTGAAACATAGACATTGAAGAGCAGAGGGCTTAGAGAAGATCCCTGGGGGACCCCGCACGGAAGAGAGAAGGAGTTGGATGAAGATTTCTCCAACATAACTGAGTGACTTCTGTCAGTTAGAAATGATTGAAGTAGGGCCAGGGCTTTATCAGCAATGCCCAGTTTTTTGAGGCGGTTAACAAGAGTGACATGATCAACCGTATCGAAGGCCGCCGACAGGTCAAGGAGAATAAGTGCTGCGGAGCCTCCTTTGTCCAAGATAGGCAATTGCGACTCGCAAATTGCACCAAATTGCGAGTTGCAATTTGCGAGTCGCAATTGCCAATGTACAACAGTGTCTGAGACACTGTTTGCGATTCCCAATGGGGTCGCAAATTGCATGCCTCATGCATATTAATGAGGCTGTCACAATTTGCGACCCCATTAGGAATGGCTGGCACTCCCAGGAATGGTGGCCTACTGGGGTCAGCAGACCTCCATGTCAGGAACTGCTTTTAAATAAAGCAGTTTTTTTTTAATGCATCCCGTTTTCTCAAAGGAAAACGGGCTGCATTTAAAAAAAAAAAAAAAAACTTTTTGTTTCATTTTTAGGTCGAGCCTAGAGTAGCGCGCAAGCGCTACTCTGCGAGACTTTATGTAAGGGGCTTCAAAAAGCTGACCACACGCTCGTGCACAATGGCCTTTTCCGTGCGGTTACCCGCACGGCCGCCATCTGTTTCCAATTATCGTGCCCAGACGCGGGCGCGATAATTGAAAACACATGGCCATTGTGCACGAGCGTGTGGTCAGCTCAGCAGCTCAGCAGGCTGCCGCGCTCGCTCGCCCCCGCTCCTCTCTGACGCTGCCGACGTCTCTGCTGTCCAGCGCTTCACTTGTGCTGACGCTGCCTCCCTCCTCCCTACTCTGTCTTTTCTCTGCTGCAAGCAGGCAGCCGACTTCCCTCCCCCTGTGTTGCCTGAAAGAGGCAGATAATAAATTAAATTACTTGTCAGTGGAATAACACATTAACCCATTTATATTCAACCACAATCCTTCTCTGACCATAGAAGGCAGTATAGACTTGTGCATTTTAGCAAGACTTTGTTCATGTGATGACATTTTTCACCCAACCAAGTCGTTTTATTTACTGTGGCGGCCGCCATGTGCATACGTTTTAGGGTTTCAGAGTGCTTGCGTGTGCAAAAAAGTGCAAATGTAAGCAGCCCCTCCCTGCCCTGACCCCACCATCCATCCTATCACGGAATTTTAAAAAAGCGCCAGCATTAATCACATTAGCGGTGGGACAGATTGTTGGGAGCACTGTGCGTTGTCATCGGCAGTGTTTGTTATTGTAAGGGAATCCAGCGCGGGCCTGCTGGGGAGAGATAAGCGGCGCTTATCGGGCTTGGCAATCTTTATCAGAATGGGGATCAGGGCCCGCCGCTTATCAGCAGCTGACATCTAGCTGCGAGCACAGCAGAGGAAGAGCGGGCAGCCCGGCTCCTGAGACTACCGCCACTTTCCAACTCAAGTTTGCCTGTGTGCATGTGTGTGGAGGAAAGGTCCCCGCACAACAGGAACCGCCGCAGCGTGGCACTGGGCTGGGGGCCAGGTGTGATGCGAGGCATCCTGAGTGAACCGTGTGTGGATGTGGTTGCATGTATGAGGACACATCCCTATGGTCGGGGCAACTGGAATAATGCGGCATGGGAGGACCAAGTTATGCGGCAGGGATGACTGACGCAGAACGAAAATGCAAATTATTCGGCATGGTGCAGCACATTTTGCGATAGTATCAGTTCATTATTTTGCACGTTAACAATGGACAAAGGCTTCACCGTATTAGTACTAGTTTAACACCCAAATACAGCAATATGCAACTGAAAGGCATATGAAACTGAAGGGTGAACAGTCAACTTTTGCGAACTGCCATCCCCTGCACAGCAACAAGCGTCGCCGCATTTTTAGTAACTTTTGATCCGTTTGAGCTTGAAACTATTTTTTTGTTAAAATGTTCAAATTATGCAGCAGGTGATGGATTATGTGGCAAATGCGGCAAATCCATAATCATGCAAAAATCGCCGTAGCCACAGAATCCATTCCAGAGGGGCACCGCCCATAATCCACATTATAACATGGCTGATAACATGGGGTGGTAATAACAGTCCAGTGGTACCGACTGGAGACAGTACCGAAACCCTAGTAAGCACCCATCATACGTTTTTGGGCTAGAATGGGAAATAACAGGCAAGTCCAAGAATTAATCGGACCTTAGTGCAAGCAATTCACACCACCCGTGGTCCTTTTCTGCAGACATCTTCCAGATATGTTCCATTTTCTGCAGACATCTTCCAGATATGTTCCAAATGTGTGCTGAAAAGTGAAAGATGTTACCAGGTGCAAATTTGCACTCGGTAAAACGTGTAATTGCGCTGGGTGGTAATTCACCATCACTCATCACTGTATGTTTTAGATTCGACATTTAAATTAATGACCATTCTGCCAAACTTGCCTAATCACGAAATATTCCAACCCATGCAAAGTGTTCCGACACCTTCTGGGCCTGTTTGGCGCTTTAAAATGTCCATGAATAAAAATATGTTTCCGCTGAATTGCTTGGATATAAACAGAGATGCTCTATAGATGTAGTAAGGGGGTGGGGGCATAGGGTGTAAAGTATGGTTCCCGCATCAGAGCTGCGACCAGGACCCGCCCCCCTTATCTGGTGGAGCCCACTGTAACGGCTAAACAAGTTCCACATAACTCATGATTGAAGTTAATAAAAGTGCTCTGGCCCTATCTCTGCAGAATCCGCTCCCAGCCCTTATCAGCCCGTCATCTCGCTAAAAGCAGAAAAAGAGACAGGCAGCTGCAGCTGCTGGGGTTGTTCTCTCGGCTTTGATAATACTGGGGGGGAGGGGGGAGTGAGGGGGAGGGGGAGGGGGAGTCAGGTATAAGCTTCATCATCAATTGAAATCAAAACTCATTAATTATCAATTTCCATAATCTACCACTAGGCAAAAGAGAGCTGAGAGTACACAGGAGTGCATCTCACTTCAGCTTGCAGCCAAGCTTCACAAAGGGTGCTCGCTCTGGAATAAGTATATGGGTGACTGCTGGCAAGGGTACCCCCCTTGGAGTACCAGAGTGCTCGCAGGAGTGCTCCCCTTGAGTAAGTACTGGAGTGTGCGCTCGCAAGGGTGCCACCCTTTGGAGTAAATATCTGAGAGTCTGCTAACAAGGTTGCCCCCCTGCGGAGTATCTGAGAGTGCTCGCTTGAGTGCTCCCCTTGAGTAAGTATTGGAGTGTCTGCTCGCAAGGGTGCTCCTCTTTGTAGTAAGCCTCAAAGAGACTGCTGGCAAGGGTGCCCCCTTGGAGTATCAGAGGGTGCTCGCAAGAGTGCTCCCCTTGAGTAAGTATTGGAGTGTCTGCTCGCAAGGGTGCTCCCCTTTAGAGTAAGTATCCGAAAGTCTGCTGGCAAGGGTGTCCCCCTTTGGAATATCAGAGAGTGCTTGCTTGAGTGCTCCACCTGAGTGAGTATTGGAGTGTCTGCTCGCAAGGGTACTCTGCTTTGGAGTATTTATCCTAGAGTGCGCTCCCCTTTGGAGTAAGTATCTGAGGAAACGCTTGTGAAAGTGCTTGCCTTTGGAGTAAGTATCAGAGTGTTCACATAGGTGCCCCCCTTAGAGTATATATCTGAAATAGTGCTCACGAGTGTGCTCCCTTTGAAGTATTCGACTGCAAGCCCATGAGTGTGTCCCACTTTGGAGTAAGTATCAGAGATTGCTCGCACGTGTGTTGTCCTTAGGACTATGCATCTGTAAGAACGCTTGTGGATGTGCTCCCATCTGGAGTAAGTATTTGTGTGTCACCATAGGCCTAAGTATCTAAAAGAGTGCTTACGAGTGTGCCCCCCCCACTGGAGTGCGCACCTGCGCGAGTTCGCAATAATGTGTTCCCTTTAGGACAAAGTACCTGAAAGAGTGCTTGCCAGAATGCTCCCCTTAGGAGAAAGTGTTTGAGAGTGCGCTCGTGAGTATGCGCCCCTTTAGAGTAGGCCTATGGGAGAGCTCTTACAAATGTTCTCCACTTTGGAGTAAGTATCTGGAAAAGTGCTCGTGAGTGTGATCCCTCTGGATTATCTGAGTGAGTGCTCTCAAGTATGCTCCACTCTGGAGTAAGTATCTGAGAGCATTGGCGAGAGTGCTCCCCTCTGGGGTGTGCATAAGAAAGTGCTCACGAGGGTGCTCCCTTTGTACCTGAAAAGAGTGCTCACGTGTGTGCTCCCATCTTCAGTAAGTACCTCAAGACGGTGCCCCCCATCCCTCCAGCCTGCTCCTAGAGACAGTGTCTCCCTCCCTCGCCCCCCCATCCCTCCAGCCTGCTCCTAGAGACAGTGTCTCCTTCCCTCGCCCCCCCCCCCGCCATCCCTCCAGCCTGCTCCTAGAGACGGTCCCTCCCTCCCTGTCGCCCCCTCCCACTCCCAGTGCCACATAATTATATGCTACATAATTACACTGCACTCAATGCAACATACACTCCAAATACCACTCAGTGCCACATAATTACACGCCACACAAATACACTCTACTGAATGCAACATACACTCCACACAATACCACTCAGTACCACATAATTACACGCCACATAATTACACTACTCAATGCAACATAAATACACTCCACATAATACCACTCAGTGCCATATAATTACACGCCACATACTTACACTTTACTCAATGCAACATAAATACACTCCACATAATACCACACAGTGCCACATAATTATATGCTACAAAATTACACTGCACTCAATGCAACATACACTCCACACAATACCACTCAGTGCCACATAATTATATGCTACATAATTACACTGCAGTCAATGCAACATACACTCCAAATAATACCACTTGGTGCCACATAATTACATGCCACATAATTACACTCTACTAAATGCAACATACACTGCACACAATACCACTCAGTGCCACATAATTATATGCTACATAATTACACTGCACTCAATGCAACATACACTCCAAATAATACCACTCAGTGCCACATAATTACACGCCACATAATTACACTCTACTGAATACAACATACACTCCCCATACCACTCAGTACCACATAATTACACGCCACATAATTACACTCTACTCAATGCAACATAAATACACTCCACATAATACCACTCAGTGCCATATAATTACAATCCACATACTTACACTCTACAAAATGCAACATAAATACACTCCACATAATACCACACAGTGCCACATAATTATATGTTACATAATTACACTGCACTCAATGCAACATACACTCCAAATAATACCACTCAGTGCCACATAATTACACGCCACATAATTACACTCTACTAAATGCAACATACACTCCACACAATACCACTCAGTGCCACATAATTATATGCTACATAATTACACTGCACTCAATGCAACATACACTCCAAATAATACCACTCTGCCACATAATTATACGCCACATAATTACACTCTACTGAATACAACATACACTCCCCATAATACCAATCAGTGCCACATAATTACACACCACATAATTACACTCTACTCAATGCAACATAAATACACTCTACATAATACCACTCAGTACCACATAATCGCACGTCACAATTACACACTATTCAATGCAACATAAATACACAACACATAATACCACTCAGTGCCACATAATTACACACCACATAATTACACTCTACTCAATGCAACATAAATACACTCCACATAATACCACTCAGTGTGACATAGTTACGTGCCACATAATTACACTGTACTCAATGCAACAAATACACCCCACATACCACTCAGTACCACATAATTACAAGCCAGATAATTACACTCTACTCAATGCAACATAAATACTCTCCACATATTACCACTCAGTGCCACATAATTACACGCCACATAATAACACTCTACTCAATGCAACATAAATACACTCCATATAATACCACTCAGTGCCACATAATTACATGCCACATATTTACACTCTACTCAATGCAACATAAATAGACTCAACATAATACCACTCAGTACCACATAATTACACGTCACATAATTACACTCTATTCAATGCAACATAAATACACTCCACATAATACCGCTGTGGCACATAATTAGACGCCACATAATTACACTCTACTCAATGCAACATAAATACACTCCACAAAATACCACTCAGTGCGACAGTTACACGCCACATAATTACACTCTACTCAATGCAACATAAATAAACTCCACATACCACTCAGTACCACATAATTACACGCCACATAATTACTCTCTACTCAATGCAACATAAATACACTCCACATAATACTACTCAGTGCCACATAATTACACGCCACATAATTGCACTCTACTCAATGCAACATAAATACACTCCACATAAATTCACTCTATACCACATACCACCAATCAACATAAATGCACTCCACACCATGACACAATTTCACTAAGCATAATTTCACTCAACATCACAGTTCCAGGCCACACAATCCAACTCCACACATTTCCAATCCACACCGCATAATTACACACCAAACAACATATTTCAACTCCAGAACTCCACAATCCACAACGTACCTCCAATCCACACCATATAGTGTCACCACCTGAGCACCAAACATCATTCACCACCACCATTTTGCATCAGCGCACCACCTAAGCATTACATCAGTCTGCCCTTGGAATCTGGCATCTGTTGATTCTCCCCTAGTGTCCGTCCGCTGCTCGTGTTCTAATTAAATTACTGTTTTCCAACCTCCACTTCCCCGTTATTTATGTCCCGCTCCCCCATAACAAAAAAAATTATAACAAACAAGCATGAGAACAGGCAGGAAGAAGTTGCCAGCAGTGCAAGTACAAAAAAACTAGAAGACATTTTTTATGTTAAAATCTTTTTTTAATCGGGTTTTTCAGTTGTATATAATGTCGTCTTCGTTTGTATAAAGGTAACAAAAATGCTTAACACTTTTTATTATAACTTTTCAACATAATGCACAGCAGCCAAAATGCTCTACAACAAGTCCAAAAGTTCTGGCTAAACACATAAGGTCCCAAAGGCGAGACCTATTGGCTATGCCACTGCTTGTTTAAGGGTAGGTAGTGGTCCCTGGGACAACTGCCTACTCTGAAAAAATGTTTGCGCACCCATTCACAAAGGGGAAGGAATTGCAAATGGTTTACCACCCTCTTAAAGAGGGTGGTAAACTGCGAGTGTTTTGCGACCGCAATTGCGGTTGCAAAACATTCTTACATAGGGTTCAGAGTCGCTATTAGGAAGGGACGCCCTCGGAACGCCCCTTCCTAATAGTGAGTTGCTAACGATATTTTGCGAGTCGCTATTTAATTAGCGACTCACACAATAGGGTTAGTACATAGCCCACAGGTTTTTTCCATGCGCAAACGGGTCTGAAACCCATTTGCGCATGCAAAAATCCGTCGTACATCTGGCCCTGAGTGCCTTAGTAGAAGTGATAAGCCCAACGCTCAAGTTTTCTGGACATGTATAGACTGACTTTGGAAAAACAAAATGGAGACCGAGAGGGGACGGTGGAGTCATGGGCCACCCCCCTAGGTGCCATGAATGAAATTGATGGTTTTTTCTTTGCTGGTCTGGTATTTCCTCTTAGACTCAACAGTCTGGTCAAGGCCATCACCGGTGGTTTGGGATAGGACCACTCCTATCCCTTGTTCGTATGCATCAGCGACCCTTGACCTTGCCAGGTAGGTCGCTCCCCCGCCACACAGCTCCGCCTGTGTTGTCCTGCTCGCTGCTGCTGCTGGTAAGCTCGCCCCTCCACTGCTGCCTCTGTGCCCGTTTCGCCTCTGTTCCCCTCGTGCCCCCATTGATTGTGTCCTCTTTGCCTTCTGTTTCCCCACGTGCCCCCATTGACTGTTTCCTTCTTGCCTTCTGTTCCCCTCGTGCCCCCATTGACTGTGTCCTTTTGCCTTCTGTTTCCCCTCGTGCCCCCATTGATTGTGTCCTTTTTGCCTTCTGTTTCCCCTCGTGCCCCCATTGATTGTGTCCTTTTGCCTTCTGTTTCCCCTCGTGCCCCCATTGACTGTGTCCTTCTTGCCTTCTGTTTCCCCTCGTGCCCCCATTGATTGTGTCCTTTTGCCTTCTGTTTCCCCTCGTGCCCCCATTGACTGTGTCCTTCTTGCCTTCTGTTTGCCCTCGTGCCCCCATTGATTGTGTCCTTTTGCCTTCTGTTTCCCCTCGTGCCCCCATTGATTGTGTCCTTTTGCCTTCTGTTTCCCCTCGTGCCCCCATTTTTGCTGTGCCCAACTTTGCCTTCTGTACCCCCCGCCGCTGCGTCCCCGCCTCCCTGACTGCCCATTCGCTGCCCCTGCCTCCCAGATGCTCCTCCCTCCCAGCTCCCCATATATGGCGGCAGCTGCGCGGTGAGGAGAGCGACCCTGACCTTGCCAGGTAGGTCGCTCCCCCGCCACACAGCTCCGCCTGTGTTGTCCTGCTCGCTGCTGCTGCTGGTAAGCTCGCCCCTCCGCTGCTGCCTCTGTGCCCGTTTCGCCTCTGTTCCCCTCGTGCCCCCATTGATTGTGTCCTCTTTGCCTTCTGTTTCCCCTCATGCCCCCATTGATTGTGTCCTCTTTGCCTTCTGTTTCCCCTCGTGCCCCCATTGACTGTGTCCTTCTTGCCTTCTGTTTCCCCTCGTGCCCCCATTGACTGTGTCCTTTTGCCTTCTGTTTCCCCTCGTGCCCCCATTGACTGTGTCCTTTTGCCTTCTGTTCCCCTCGTGCCCCCATTGATTGGGTCCTCTTTGCCTTCTGTTTCCCCTCATGCCCCCATTGATTGTGTCCTCTTTGCCTTCTGTTTCCCCTCATGCCCCCATTGATTGTGTCCACTTTGCCTTCTGTTTCCCCTCGTGCCCCCATTGACTGTGTCCTTCTTGCCTTCTGTTTCCCCTCGTGCCCCCATTGACTGTGTCCTTTTGCCTTCTGTTTCCCCTCGTGCCCCCATTGACTGTGTCCTCTTTGCCTTCTGTTTCCCCTCGTGCCCCCATTGACTGTGTCCTTCTTGCCTTCTGTTCCCCTCGTGCCCCCATTGACTGTGTCCTTTTGCCTTCTGTTTCTCCTCGTGCCCCCATTGACTGTGTCCTTCTTGCCTTCTGTTCCCCTCGTGCCCCCATTGACTGTGTCCTTTTGCCTTCTGTTTCCCCTCGTGCCCCCATTGATTGTGTCCTTTTTGCCTTCTGTTACCCCTCGTGCCCCCATTGACTGTGTCCTTCTTGCCTTCTGTTTCCCCTCATGCCCCCATTGATTGTGTCCCTTTTGCCTTCTGTTTCCCCTCGTGCCCCCATTGATTGTGTCCTTTTTGCCTTCTGTTTCCCCTCGTGCCCCCATTTTTGCTGTGCCCAACTTTGCCTTCTGTACCCCCCGCCGCTGCATCCCCTGCGGCCCCGCCCCCCTGACTGCCCATTCGCTGCCCCTGCCTCCCGCCTCCCAGCTGCTCCTCCCTCCCAGCTCCCCATATATGGCGGCCGCTGTGCGGCCGCGCCGCCGGCGCGCCTAAGGCAAGCCCGTCTGTGCCCGTCCGCTCCTGGACCGCGCCCAGCGCCAGAACCCCTGGGCCGCGCGCCCCCCGCTCCAGCCTCGAGGACCGACGCCGTTACGATGCCACCACACTCCACGCTCTCAACCCCGGACGGAGACACAACTGCTTCAAGGCCGCCCCGAAACGCACACATGGCTCCTTCACCTGCCGGAACTGCAGCTACACCAGCCTCAGAGCCACCGAAGCGCCCGCCAAGAAGGACCTCAACCACCTCCGATGCATCCTACTGAACACCCGCTCCGCACGCAAACACGCCGTCGAGCTCTGGGACCTGCTCGACTCATCATCACCAGACGTCGCCTTCCTGACAGAGACCTGGATGAACGACTCCTCCGCACACGACATCGCCATAGCCATCCCAGACGGCTATAAGATCACCCGCAGAGACCGCGTCAATGGAGTAGGAGGAGGAATCGCCATCGTCCACAAGAACTCCATCAGGGTCTCGACCAGCACCGACGACGTTCTCTGCACCGCCGAACACATGCACTTCCAGATCCACATGGACCCCAACACCACCCTCAGAGGCACCCTTGTCTACAGACCCCCTGGACCCCGACCCCAGTTCAGCGACTCCATCGCCGACTTCATCAGCACGCAAGCCCTGACTTCTACCGACTACATCCTCCTCGGAGACCTGAACTTTCACCTGGAGAACAACAACGACAGCAACTCCACCACCCTGATCGACAACCTCGCCAACCTCGGACTGAGACAGCTCGTCACAACACCGACACATTCCGCCGGCCACACGCTCGACCCCGTCTTCTCCTCAAGCTCCCACGTCTCCTTCACCCACACCACGGAACTCCTCTGGACCGACCACCGCTGCATCCACTTCACCTTCCAGAAACCCACCACACACCACCGCACCCAACAGGTCCCACGCCGCTGCTGGAGCAAAGTCACCGAAGACCAACTACGGGCAAACCTCGCTCCTCAGCCCTCCCTCCGACCCATCCAACACCGACGACGCTGCCTGCAACCTCAGACGATGGATAGACGACTGTGCCAACACCCTCGCCCCGCTGAAAAAACTCACCTACAGCGACACCACCAAAAGAGCCAGCTGGTTCACCCCGGAACTCCTAGCTTCCAAGCGTACCTGCCGGAAACTTGAGAAGAAATGGCACAGTGATAAGACACCGGACAGCCACGCAGCCCATAAAGACGCCATCCGTAACCACCACCACCTCATCAGGTCCGCCAAGAGAATCTCCTTCAAAGACCGCCTCGACAACAACGCACACAACAGCAAGGAGCTCTTCAACATCGTGAAGGAACTCTCCAACCCCAGATCCAACACCAACGACATCCCGCCGTCGCAAGCCCTGTGCGATTCCCTCGCCACCTTCTTCCACCGCAAGATCGCCGACATCCACGACAGCTTCAACACCCAGACAGCCCCCACCAAGATAGATACACCAGACCCGCCGCACACCATCGACCATGACCCCTTGCCAGCCTGGGCCAACGTGAACATCGATGACACCATCAAGACCATGGGCACAATACACTCCGGCTCCCCGTCAGACCCTTTCCTGCACCACATCTTCAACAAAGCCAGCAGCTCCATCGCACCCCACCTGTGCAACGTTATCAATCTCTCCTTCGAGACCGCGACCTTCCCAGAGAGCTGGAAACACGCAGAGATCAACGCCCTACTCAAAAAACCCAAGGCGGACCCAAGAGACCTCAAGAACTTCTGGCCCATCTCCCTGCTTCCGTTCCCAGCCAAGGTCATCGAGAAGATCGTCAACAAACAGCTAACCCGATACCTCGAAGAAAACAGCATCCTGGACCCATCCCAATCGGGGTTCCGTAGCAACCACAGCACTGAGACTGCCCTCATCGCCGCCACCGACGACATCAGGACCCTGCTGGACAACGGTGAGACCGCAGCCCTCATCCTGCTGGACCTCTCCGCCGCCTTCGACACTGTCTGCCACCGCACTCTACGCGCACGCCTCCACGACGCAGGGATCCGAGACAAGGCCCTGGAATGGACCACCTCCTTCCTCGACGGCAGAACCCAGAGAGTCCGCCTCCCACCTTTCCGATCCGAAGCCTCCGAGATCATCTGCGGCGTACCCCAGGGATCTTCCCTCAGCCCAACACTGTTCAACATCTACATGGGCCCGCTCGCACGCATCGCCAGACAGCACGACCTCAACATTATCTCCTACGCCGACGACACTCAACTGATCCTCTCCCTCACCAAGGACCCCCTCGCCGCCAAAGCCAATCTCCATGAAGGAATGAAGGCCGTCGCCGATTGGATGAAGATCAGCCGACTAAAGCTGAACACGGACAAGACGGAGGTCCTCATCCTCGGCTCCAACCCCTCAGCCTGGGACGACTCCTGGTGGCCAACGACGCTGGGAGCAGCCTCGACACCCACCGACCACGCACGCAACCTGGGAGTCATCCTCGACTCAACGCTCTCCATGGCCAAGCAAGTCAACGCAGTCTCCTCCTCCTGCTTCAACACCCTCCGCATGCTTCGCAAGATCTACAGGTGGATCCCGACAGACACAAGAAGAACAGTCACCCAGGCCCTCGTCAGTAGCAGACTTGACTATGGGAACGCCCTCTACGCGGGAGCCCCGGCCAAGCTCATCAAGTGACTGCAACGCATACAAAACGCCACCGCACGCCTGATCCTCGACGTACCACGCCACAGCCACATCACCCCCCACCTGAGGAACCTGCACTGGCTCCCCGTCGACAGGAGGATCACCTTCAAACTCCTCATCCACGCACACAAGGCACTCCACAAGACTGGCCAGCCTACCTCAACAGACGACTCTTCTTCTACGTCCCCAACCGCCAGCTCCGCTCCGCCGACATCTCCCTCGCCACCGTCCCTCGCATTCGAAGAACAACCACCGGCGGCAGATCCTTCTCACACCTCGCCGCCAAGACCTGGAACACCCTTCCACTAAGCCTACGACAGAGCCAAGACCTGCTGACCTTCAGGAGGCTACTCAAGACCTGGCTGTTCGACCAGTAGCAGCACCCCCCCCTTCCCTCTCCCCAGCGCCTTGAGACCCTCGCGGGTAAGTAGTGCGCTCTACAAATTCTGTGATTGATTGATTGATTGATTGATTGATTGATTGATCAGTCTGCATAATGAACTGTTCTGTATAATCTGCAGCTTTAAGAATGGGTGCTGAGCACATTGCGTCCTTCCGGGTATCAAAAGCCTTTTGACAACTCACTGTCCAGTTTACCTTCTTTGGCCTTTTCTTGGAGGCCAATTCTGTGAGGGGCGCCACAATGGTACCATACCCCATTCACAATCCTCCTATAATGCCCAGTCAAGCCAAGGAATGCCCTGACTAGAATCTGGGTGGTTGGAGCTACCCAGTCCATAATTGTCTGGATCTTGGGTTGTGAAGGTTGAACTTGGCCTCCACTTACAAGGTGCCCAAGTTTACAGCAGTGCCCTGCCCTACCTGGCACTTGCTTGCCTTGATAGTGAGGCCTGCACTCTGCAGAGCCACAGGGACCTTTCCAAGGTGGGTCAGTTGATCCTGCCAAGTGGAGCTAAAGACAGCAATATTATCTAGATATGCTGCAGTAAAAGCTTCCAACCCAGCAAGGACTTTCTTTTCCAAACCGTGGATGGTGGCAGGGGCATTCTTTAGTCCATATGGCATTACTGTGAATTGGTAATGTCCATCTGAGGTTGTGAATGCTGATTATTATTTTGCCCCAGGGGTCAGGCCAATCTGCCAGTACCCTGATGTTAAATCAAAAGTACTGAGAAACTTGGCTGCCCCTACCCTGCCAAGTTCATCTGCTCTTGGGATAGGGTGGGCATCTCTCTTAGTGACAGCATTCCGACCTCTGTTGTCCAGACAAAACCTCAGTTCTGGTTTATCACCCTTGGAATGAGGTTTGGGAACTAAGACCACTGGGCTGGCCCAGAGACTTTCAGAGGGCTCTAGCATCTAGCTCTGACTTCAGCCCTGATGCTTTTCTTCACTTGGTCAGACTGTCTTTATTATTTTGTTTTTGATGGCATACTGTCACCATGTCCACATCATGGGTGCATCAGCTAGTCTGATAATGGGTGAGGGAAAAGATCCCAGCATACAGCTTCAGGCCTTGCCTGCAGTCAGCTTGCTGTTGCGTAGAGAGGGGGTCTGACAAGACAACTCCATCAACTGACCCATCTTTAGGACTGTGGGAGATGAGGTGAGGAAGAGGTTCACTCTCTTCTTCCTGATCATGGCCACATCGGCCCTATCTTAGAAAGGCTTTAGGCTGTTCACATGGATGAGCCTGTGGGGGCTCCCGCTAGTGCCTAGGTGAGTGTAGTAGTAGACTGCAATACATTCATCTGCTCACTAAGACCTTCCTCTAGTGTGGTGGCTCAATGTAGGAGACATTTACAACATACTCACCTCAATGCTCACACCTTTATCGAGGATGAAGAATAATTTGACTGGTGGTTTGTGACACAGTGGCCTGTCTGCTAAGACCTCTCTACTGGTTGTATGTTGCAGTGGTTTGTGTAAATCTGAGATTTGCAGTAAAACTTCTTTCAAAGTTAAATTAAGCGTCATGCATGTAAGTTATTCTTTCATGTTATTTGCTTTTATGTAGCTTATGTAATTGCTGCTGTGCTAACTCTGTAAAGCGCTCTGATGCCTTCGAGTCAAGTTCCTGCTATACAAAACCCAATAAATAAATAAAATAAACTAAGTGGGTGACCTCACCTTTCCTTTCAAGGATAGCGTAAGGGCCACTTCATTTGTCTTGGAGTGTCCTGGGAGCCACAGGCTCTAGTCTCCGTGCATTCTGCCGTGGTTGGAACTCCACCAGTGCATCCTTTTGGTCATACCAGAGCTTCTGGGGCTCTTGGCTGGCCTCAAGGTTTTTGGATGCTTTCTCCATATACTCAGCCATCCTTGAGCGTAGGCCAAGTACATAGTCCACAATGTCTTGATTAGGCTCTTTGAGAGGTTTCTCCCAGCCTTCCTTTACTAGACACAATGGTCCCCTCACAGGATGACTAAACAGAAGCTCAAAGGGACTAAAGCCCACTCCCTTCTGTGGCACTTCTCTGTAGGCCAACGCAGGCATGGCAAAAGGACATCCCATCTCCTTCTGAGTTTTTCAGGGAGTCCCATGATCATGCCTTTTATGGTATTGTTGAATCTCTCAACCAGGTCATTAGTTTGTGGGTGATATGTGGTAGTGAACTTGTAAGTCACTCCACATTCAGTCCGCATGTTCTTCAGGTAGCCAGACATGAAGTTTGTACCTCTGTCTAACACCACCTCCTTAGGAAAACCCACCCTGGTAAAGATACCAATGAGGGCCCTAGCCACTGCAGGAGCAGTGGTAGTCCTAAGGGGAATTGCCTCAGGATACCTGGTGGCATGATCTACTACCACCAGTATAAATCTGTTCCCTGAGGTTGTTGCAGGGCAAGAGGGCCAACAACGTTAACCCCTACCCTTTCAAAGAGAACCCCAACCACTGAAAGTGGAATTAAGGGGGGCTTTGGGTGGCTACCTGTCCTGCCACTGGCTTGACAGGTAACACAGGAGTTACAAAACTTCTTTGCCTTTTGGGACATACCTGGCCAGTAGAAGTGGGTGACTAACCTACTCCAGGTTTTGGTCTAGCCAAGATGCTCTGCTAAGAGGATGTCATGGGCCAATGAGAGTAAGAACTCTCTGTATTGCTGAGGCACTACCACTCTCCTAGTGGCACCAGGTTTGAGGTCTCTGTCCTCAGTATACAAGAGACCCTCCTCCCAATAGGTCCTGTGGGAGCCACTGGCCTCTGGTTAAGAGAAGAGGGTATGCTGTTCCTATTCGGGCGTGGCGGAATGAGAGATGTGGCAGGCCACCACGTCAATAATGTCAGTTACAGACAGGTGCTAGATAGGACAAGATAGTGTGTGCTCTCGTCCTGGGATAGCTCCAATAAGGAGCAAGGGCCCTCACACACCCCAAGGGGTATCATGCTTCATCATAGGGCAGCTCCTCGTTGGGCCGGCGCTGCAATGCCCAACGGGCCCCACAGGGGGGCTCTTTGCCGGAGGTCTTCTCGGTTTGGCGTTGTGAGGCTAAACGATGTAATTTGAGGGTGCTTATGTGTAGTGAGTAGAAATGGGATTGTGTGCGTGTGGTTTAAAAATGGCTCCTGGATTCTCCAGATACAGTTTATTCAAGGGGTACCTGGGCCATGAATAAAAACAGACTAAGGAGTCGTAGACTGAGGAGGGAGGATAAAACCCGTCTCAGTTCTAAGGTTTTAGTCAGTTGTGCAAGGGGTCGACATGTTTCATGCCTTATTCAGTGCGTAAGGATCTAGGCATTTCTTCAGGACCTATTTATCCTCATCTACTCTGAGGGGGCGGCAAGTGATGATTAGCCAAAGGGAGTAAAGAGTCACATCCCTTCAAGTCGGGATTCAACAGTAGTCTTAATGTGTGGTGAAAACAAGAGGTACAATTATAACTTCTGGAAAATCATGCACCTAAAAAACGGGGGTTGTTCTGCCCCAAAAGAGACAGGCCGCAATCCTCGCTGGCGTTGCGAGAAGGACCAATTTGAGTCCTCGAGGTACCTAGTATGGGACCTACCCAAGGCCGGCAGTCCCCTCCCTTTTCCTGGTCAGCAGTGTGCTGTCTCAGGCTTTCAAGAGTGGGACAGGTCCTCTGTCCCTGGCACAGCTCTTTCCTAGAGGGTTCCCCTGGGCCTAGGAGCTCTGCTGTGTTCGGCCCAAGCTCCTGGGGCTCTGCTCCCCCTGGGGCTGACAGGTCTTCGCCCTGAGGAGAGGGGACCTGAGCTTGTGTCTGATTTGAAGTTGGTTTACCAGACTGTTTGCCTTTTCTCTTGTGGGATTGGGCCATTATTCCAGGCTCCAACTCCTTTTTTTCACACCCGGCTTTGCTATGTGCTCTGGTTTTCACATACGCCCATTCAGGTATTCCCAATGTGGCTGCATTTGACTTCAACTCTTCCTCAGCCCAAGCTGAGGACTCCAGAGCATTTCTTAGCAGACAGGCTACAGGAATTGCAGAGGACACGTCCACCTTCTTTTGACCACTAACCCTTCCCCATTCTAAAGATACCATTGCCATGGATGGACCTTAGTTTCGTTGTCAACATTGGTGACTAGATAGGTTTCTCCAGTCAAGTACTGCTCTGGGGATATCAGTTTTTCAGTCACCATGGTGATACTTGCACCTGTATCCCTCAGTTCTTCCACTCTAACCCCATTGATATGTGACTGTTTTCTGTATTTCTTCAGGTTACTGGACTAGACAGCCAGGGAAACTACATTCACCCTACCGTCTGACACTAAAGAGGTTCCGCCAGAGGCCCCTTATCTCCACCTCTCCCAGACGGCCACCACCATCCCAGGAGTAATGCATCTGTCACCACTGTCAGATCTCATTGGGGAAGTAAAAGGGGTCTACAGCTGACCCATTCATGGTTCGTTAACCACCACGTCAAGATCTGAACCATGTCGGAGAGGTTTCCCTGATTCTGTGCCCACTGGAACTTCAGGTCCCACTGCAGAGCCCGAATATGCCAGCGGACAGGCCTCACAAGTAGGATGCAGGAGGGCATGAGGCCCAGCAGGCTCAGAGTCAGTCTCACTGAAATTCAGGATAGAGGCTGAAACATCGGTATCATAGGCTGAATATTCGTGACATTTGGGAGGATAGGCCCAAAACTGCACTGTGTCTAAAACAGCTCAGATGAAGATGAGCATCTGACAGAGAGTCAGGTATGACTTCGCATGTTGATAATAAACCCCAGAAAATGCAGGAGGTCCGCCATAGTCTGGAGGTGGGAGAAGACAACCTGGGACGAGCCCGCCTTCAACAGCCAGTCATCGAGATAGGGGAAGACTGGCACCCCTGGTCACTGCAGATGAGCTGCAAGCACCGCCATCACCTTGGTGAACACCCAATCTGGGCTGGTAAGGCCAAAAGGGAGCACGGTGAACTGAGAGTGCTCGTGGCCCACCGTGAACTGCAGGTAACGCCTGTGGGCAGGCAGGATGGGAAAGTGGAAGTATGCGTCCTGCAATTCCAACGGGTCTGGAGCAGACAAGACTTGAGCAAGTGTGAGCATTTTGAACTTCTCCTTTTTGAAAAAGAAATTGAGAGGGTGCAGTTTTAGGATAGGACAAAGGCCTCCATCCTTCTTGTGCACCAGAAAGTACCAGGAATAGCAGCCACAACACACTTCTAGCATCAGCACCCTCTCTATTGCCCCCTTGGCCAAGAGAGCAGTCACTTCATGGTGAAGCAAGAAAAGATAGTCCTTCGTCAGCCTGTCGCAAGCACGTGGCATGGGTGTAGGGGTAGTCGCAAAGGGGAAGGAGTATCCCCTCTGGTCAATTTGGAGAACCCATAGGGCTGATGTTATAGACATCAAGTGGGGCTGGTGATGTCGTATCCTTCCTCCCACTGGGTGCCCATGATGGTAATGGGGTACACTATAAGGGTTTTAAGGCTGCAGCTGCCAGGAGGGTAGTAGAACGGCCGGACCACTGGCTGCCCGACCCACAAGGTCTGTGGGTACCACGTCCTCAGCCACACTGAGGCTGGGAAGCTTGCATGCCACAGTAGCTGGGCGGCTACAGACGCAGCTGGAATCCCCTTCCATGGCCACAAAGGAGCGAAAGGTGGACTGGGGGTGGCAAGGGGCCATGGAAAGGCCCAAGGACCTGACCCTAGCTCTGCTGTCCTTAAAGCCACCAGCGCTGAATCCTCCTCGTTTCCGAAGAGACGAATCCATGAAAGGGCATGTCAATAAACAAGGCTTGGTCATCCCCTGGAAAGCCAGTTCTCCTCTGCCAGGCATGGCACCATAAAGCATCTGTCGATGAAACCACCCTGCCTAATGAGTCGGTGGTATCCAGTTCACTACAAATCGTGAACTTAGCTGCATCACTCCTGTCAAGAACAGGCTGGGAGAGTATAATCTGGGCCATCTCCGGAACTATGGACGGCACCTGCACCACCAAATCTCATAGAGCATAGGCGAAATGTCCCAAAAGGCATGCAGTGTTCATGGATCGCAGGTGCCTGGCTGGTGGAAGAAAACTTTTTCTTCATTAATGTGTCCAGCCTCTTGGATTTCCTATCCGGTGGGGTGGTAGGGAATGCGCCAGGATTTACATGGGAGGTAGAGTCTTGGACCACCAACCTCTCTGGGGTAGGTGGTTGTGTGAGGAAATAAGGGTCCCCAGGGGGCGGGGTAGTGGTGGCGGGCATTCATCCTGTTCACTGAAGCCCCTATGCTGGGTTTGGACCAGGTCACAAGTAGGACGTCAGTAAGGGCTTCATTGAAAGGGAGAAGCAGTTCTAAGGGGGTCACCACTGGTTGAAGCAACTCCTTCAAGACGTTTGTTGTGACTGCCACTGAGAGCAGGCTAAGGTCCAGGACCTCGACTGCCCTCCTTACCACCCTGGCAAAGGACGCTCCCTCCTCTGTAGCTACGGTGGGGGGAGAAAGCATGCCAGTATCTGGAGAAGTGTCTAGTTCACTGGCCTCCGCTAAGTCCTCACACCAGTCCATCTGCGGATGTAAGGGCTGGTATTCCTCAGGGTCCAGCGACCCCTACCAATCCTCCCTGAGTCCTAGCCCATACAAATAGGGCTCAGGTTCCAGCCTGGAAGGCATGGCTCCAGTCGGCGCCGGACGACGCCCCTCCGGCTCCATGATCAGAATGGGGATGATGCCGCCAGGAGTGTCGGCATCAGGGCTGGCACCGGTAGAGGTCGATGTGGTGCAACTGGCGCCGGTCCGGATCCATCTGTAGATCCAAGGGGCCAGTAGGGGTCCTCCCGAACTCGCCAGACCTGAAGGCATTTTGGCGATAGAAGGCCTCTCAGATATGAGGTACATGGCATCATAAAACTTGTGGAGTTGAGCAGGGGTACCTCTGGGTCCAGAAAACTTGGGAAACTGCGGAGCCAACCCAGGCGCTGGCTTAACCGCGGAGGCCTCAAATTTCGACACTCCTTCGTCTCGCCGACGGAGAAGGTTGAAGTCGAAGACCTCTTCAATTTCTTATGTTTTTTTCTTCTTGTGGTACTTAGCCAAGTAGTCCGACGATTTGAAGTGCGACGAGGAGCGTGGACTCTGCGACCGATCCTGGGACCTTCCTGTCGAGCTGGATACAGAGCGTTGCAGTGTCGCTCATCGGGCGGCAAGAAGCTTGAGGGATTGCTCCCTCGGGCCTTGGGGTGCATGGCCAGCAATCAACGCAGGTCTTCGCGTTGTGGTTGCATCCCAAGCACCAGAGGCATACAAGGTGTGAGTATGTAAAACAGAGCTTGAATTGTTATCTACCTATTGTGCTGGGGATATGTAATTGACAGCATGTCTGTCTATATTATTGTCGTTTCAGCCCGGTAATTTGCGGGCAGTCCATGCCTCTAGTCTGTGGAGCGATCTTCTTGGTATTGTTTGGTAAGGACTCAACGCTCCCTCTATGTGGCATATATTTCAGGGCTGTACCTGTTTGGGTATAGGTTATTTTGCCTGCATTTAACCCTTAATCTCACAGTATTATGTATTGCTATATACTTTATTAATTGTCTTTAGGCAGCATTTTTATGTTATTTAGGGTTGCAACTCCACCAAGCACCACCATTGTACCGATGTTACTCGTGTACCTATGTCTCTTTTATATGTGGTTGTTGTGCACACAGCTGTGGCACACGAATGATGCATCAAGTTTTACTGATGCACATGCCTGTTGTCTATCCTGTTTTTTCTTGTTCTAGGTATTGATCAGGAGCGGCTTTCACCATTACGCTGTAACCACAGTGAGGGTATACAGGTTACCGCCCTGATCTACATGGAGGTTATTATACTTCTTTGTTTCACGTGCACTTTAATTTTAATTCTGGTCCTGACGAAGCGCCAACGACCCTAATGGCGATAGAGCGCGAAACATGTTGACCTATGACCGACGACACCTGGGCATAGTGTGCCTCCAGGGGTCTATTTTATTTAGCAGTTAGACTCTGCTAAGGGTACATCTGTTCTACATCGGCTGCATGATGACCCTTTATTAATTTTCCACACAATTGCACGCACTGTCTTCAACTTCCACAGAGGACCCACTCCCCACACACCCGCATGCATCATCCGGCAGTCCTAAAAAGATCTCCGATAAAGTGACCCTTCGGGGGCCCGTAGTGAATTGCAGCGCCGGCCCTACGAGGAGCACTGCCCGATGATGAAGCATGACACCCTATGGGGTGTGTGAGTGCATCAGAGGACAAAGAGTGGTCTTCCATTACCTGAGTGGGTCCTTCACCTAGGATTTCCTTTCACTCTTTTCCCCTCTTTCGTCTTTTTTGGGCACGGGTGACTTTTTGCGCCTGGCCATAGGAACAGTGTCCTTTTTTGGGTTTACGTGAGTCTGTCACCGACATCTGTTGCTGGGGGCACTACGGCACCGACTGGAGCTATGCCTTCCAGGCCAGAGCCTGAGCCCTATTCTTATGGCCTAGGACTCAGAGAGGATTGGGAGGAGTCACTGGACCCTGAAGAATACCAAACCTTTGCCCAAATGTGGACTGGCGTGAGGATCTGGCAGAAGTCAGCGGACTGAACACTTCTCCAGATACTGGCATGCTTCCTCTCCCTACTGTGGCTACGGAGGACGGAGCATTATTCACAATGATGGTGAGGAGGGCGGCTGAGGTCCTGGATCTTAGCCTTTCCTCGGTGGCAGTCAAGACTAATGTCTTGACAGAGGTGCTTCAGCCGCGAGTGTCCCCCTCAGAACTACTTCTCCTTTTTAATGAAGCCCTTATAGATGTCCTACTTGGGACCTTGCCAAAAGCTGACACAGAGTCTCCTGTGAACAGGACGAGTATCCGCTGCTACCACCCGGCTCCAGGGGGCTCAAACTTTCTCACACTACACCCTACCCCAGAGATCTTGGTGGTCCAGGCCTCCACCTCCCATGGCGATTTCCCTGCCGCACCCCCAGGATAGGGAATCCAAGAAGCTGGACACTTAGGGAAGAAGAGGTTTTCTTCCACCAGCCGGACACTGCGTTCGGTGAACACTGCGTGTCTTTTGGGCCATTAATCCCATGCCCTGTGGCATATGGTTGCGCAGATGCCGCTGATGGTCCCGGAGGAGGCCTGGGCCGTCCTCTCCCAGACTGTTGCTGACGGAATGGATGCAACCAAGTTCACCATCCGTTGTGGACTGGATACCACCAACTCGCTGGTCAGAGTGGTTTCATCGACAGTGGCCTTACGGTGCCACGCCTGGCTGAGGACAACTGCCTTTTCTGTTGATGTCCAAGCATCACTTATGGACATGCCCTTTGATGGCTCCCTTCTCTTTGGAGACAAGAAAGATTCAGCGGTGGAGCACTTTAAGGACATCAGGGCTACGGCGAGGTCCTTTCCATGGCCCCTCGCCACCCCAAATCCACCTTTCGCTCTATTTGTGTCCACGGAAGGGGCTTCCAGCCACGTCCATACCCTCCACCCACCACGACGTGGAAGCTTCCCATTTTCTGCATGGCAGAGGATGCAGTACCCACAGGCATCGTGGGTCAAGCAGGCATGGGTCAGGTCAGTCCACCAACCCCCCAGCAGCTGCAGCCCCCAAGCCCTTATACCATCATGGGCATCTAGTGAGTGGCAGGTTCCGCCATCACCTGCACTACTGGCGGGTCTATAACATCGAACCAATGGGTTCTTCAGATTGTTCCAAGGGGCTACTCCCTCCCTTTGAGACCACCCTCCACCCATCCCGCCTGCATGTAACAGGCTGACGGAGGACCGTCTTTCTCTGCTCCATCAGGAAGTGATGGCTGTCTTAGCCAAGGGGGCCATAGAGAGAGACCCGGTGCCAGAAAAGGGTCATGGTTGCTATTCCCTGAGCCATCTCAATTTCTTCCTCAAGAAGGAGAAGTTCAAAATGCTCATACTCGCACAAGTCTTGTCTGCCCTGGACCCGGGAGACTGGACCTTAGCATTGGACTTGTAGGACGTATATTTCCTCATTCCCGTCCTGCTTGCCCCATAGCATTACCTGCAGATCGCGGTCGGCCACAAGTACTTTCAGTTTGCTGTGCTTCCTTTCGACCTTACCAGCTCCCCTTGGGTGTTCACCAAGGTGATGACAGTGGTCGCAGCTCATCTGCGCAGGTTAGGGTTGCCAGTCTTCCCCTATCTTGACGACAGGCTGTTGAAGGCGGGCATGCTCCAGGCTGTCAGCTCCCACATCCAGACTATGGGGAACCTCCTGCTTTGCTGGGGTTCATTATCAACGTGCCAAAGTCACACCGACTCCTCTCAGATGCTCTCCTTCATCTGAGGTGTTCTGGACATGGTGGCATTTCAGGCATAGCCTCCCAAAAGGCGAGTCCATGATACTTAGGCTATGATACTGATGTTTCATCCTATAACCAGGCTTTCAGTGAGAATAACTCTAAGGCTGCTGGGCCTCGTGGCTGTAGGAAGGTGGAATCTGACTGCATGGTTACCCCCACTTTTTTCCTGGTGTTTTGCTAGTTTTCGACTTAGTCTGACTGGGATCCTGCTATTCAGGACCCCAGTCTATCTGCTTACTCCCTAAATTGGTTGTTCATGTACTTTAGGTACACTCCAGATTGGATTCTGGGGTACCCTTATAAGTCCCTAGTATATGGTATACTATGTACCCAGGGCATAGGTACCCCAGAGGCCTCCCAGGAGCTGCAGCATGTATTATGCCACCCCTGAGAGACCATTCAAAATGACACCACAGGTCTGCTACTGCAGCCTGTGTAAGGTGGTGCATGCACCCCTTACTTAGATATCGGTTCACTATATCTATCCTAATCAGTGCACATATAAACCTATCAGTCACCTGAAGCACCCGACATCGGTGGGCATTCGATTCCTCCGCTCCTGGTCACATGAAGTGACCCAGACTTTGTCCCCTCTGCTTTCAGGTTCTTCTCATCTCCGATCCAGGCTTGGATCACACTGGACACTTTTCTTCTCCACGGCAGCAGTACTTTTTCGCATTACGCCATTGAAAACGACGAGGGTTTCCGACACCACTTGACCCCTATGCACCCGGCTCCTCTGGGATAGGTAACACGGGTACCTCAGTACTCTCAAGGGTGCTGGCCTTAGAACCTTCTATGTTTAGCTGGGTTTGCTTGAAGTCCTCTCCGAAGTGTCCTTAATCTTTAAATTTCCAACCGCGACTTTCCCATAGAGTTGTACGGAGCTCGCGTCTGTGTTCCCACACTGCACCTGTCCTCCGTGGGTCCCCTGTGTCACTACCTTGGGTGGTTCCTTGGGGTACCAGCGATTCTACGTGCTCTAGGCACTGTGTCTAGTCAAGTCGCGGTTCTTATACCACTTACTTAGTATATGGTTCGGTCTCCCCCTGGAGCCCGCTGAGTATTGTGCTATTTACTGTCGTTCTAGTGATTTAATATTGTGTGTCTTGTTCTCTAATCTCATAAAGAGGTTAGTAGAGAGTGTTTAGTAATAAATACATATATTTTATATATACCTGGTGTGGTTCTCCTTTCATTTGGTCATTCAAGAGGTTATATACTGGTAAAACAAGCTGCTTTACATTCCTTCGAGACTTAGCCTGAAGGCTGCTCTCCATAGCTACCACTAGGATAGCTTTCTATAAAGGTTGTCTTAAACCTAATCATCAATAAGGGTCGTTTGGACTGGTGCAAGGTGCCCACTTTAATTAGTGGACAGCATATACCAGGCCAACTTCTCACATTGGTGTGCAGCGGGTGGGATTCAAGCTTGCTATTGTTTTACCAGATAATCTCGTTGAGTCACTAACTGAAAACCACTAAAGGTACTTAGGTACATATAAATCAAGACTAGAATAAAGTAAGTTCTACTGAACTTAGAGTTGGGTAAGTCAAGCGCCTAGCACACCCTTTCTCCAACTCAAGAGAGTTTCAGTTCCCACTAGGGTAGGTAGGTGCATACACCACACCACACTAGCATGTCTTCTAGGCCTGAAGCCAGTGGCTCCTTGCCAACTAAGTATGACCATCTCTCATTCCAAGAATTGAGAGCCATGTGTACATGTAGGAAACTGAAGACAGGGAAAACCCCAAACACCCAGCGTCTCATAGAGACTTTGCTTTTAGATGACCTCAGAAAGACCCCAGGGTCTGATGAGGCAGGTAAAGGGGGTGGGACAGCAGAAGAGGAAAGGACAGGAAGTGAGAACTTCAATGACCTGGACTCTGATGCTGGCCAGGAGGATCAAAATGATTCTAACCTGGACAATCCAATTCTTCCTGAAGGTGAGGAAGGAGGCCTCAATGGTCCTCTCTTTACCTCACCTGGAAGGGTTAACAGTTTACCAAGAAGATCAAGATCTCCTTCTCAGGAATCTAATCATTCTGGTACATCTGTAGGGAGCTCTGTTTCTAATAGGACCTCTACTTCTCATAAAAGGGAGTCCTCTTATGAGAAGTGCCAACTGCTTGAGTTTGAGAGAGCTAAGCTCAGAATCAAGAGAGAGCAATTGGCCTTAGATAGGGAATCCCTGGAGCTTCAGAGAGCTTCTCAGAAGTTGGGGCTAGAGCCCCATGGTGGCAGCCACAGTGTCCCTAGGAGTAGAGAACATACTCATGACCATAGGAACCTGAACAAGATTGTCCCTCCCTACCAGAGTGGGAATGACATCCACAAATGGATAACTGCACTGGAGAGGGCCTGTAAGGTACAGAGGGTCCCTCAGGAGCAGTGGGCAGCAATCTTGTGGCTCTCCTTTGCAGACAAAGGTAGAGACAAGCTCCTCACTGTAAGAGAAGAGGATGCTGATAATTACAAAGTCCTGAAGAGTGCTCTGATTGATGGGTTTGGCTTAACCACTGAATAATACAGGATAAAGTTCAGGGACACCCAAAAGGCACAGACTCAGGACTGGGTTGACTTTGTAGATTGTGCTACTAAGGCTCTAGAAGGTTGGATACATGGCAACAATGTGCATGACTTTTTAGGATTGTACAATTTGATTATGAGGGAGCAGATCCTTAATAATTGTCAAAACCAGCTTTTACACCAGTACCTGGTGGACTCTGATCTGACCTCTCCCCAAGAATTGGGAAAGAAGGCAGACAAATGGGTCAGAACCAGTAAAGCCAAAGAATCAGGGTGGTGACCAGAAGAAAGATTCTTCCAAAAACCAAGAGAAAGGTGGGGATAAATCAAAAGATAAATCCACTACAGGGCCCCTAAATTCCTCTTCTGGAGGTGGGTCCCAAACTCCTTCCTCCCCTGAAAAGAAACCTTATTGCCATATATGTAAGAAGCCTGGCCACTGGAAAAATGACCCCAGTTGCCCTAAGGCCAGCAATAAGGAAAATGTTCCTCCCAGCAATACTACCACTCTTCCTGGTACTACAAGTAGTAATCCCCCTGGTACTACAAGTAGTAATCCCCCAGGTGGTAGTAATGCACCCCAAAAGTTAGGTGGGTTGGTATGGGGAACTGAGGTGGACCCCAGCTTATCAAGGTCCTCCTCACAGGCCTCCTTAGTCTGTGATGGTGGCATGGGATTTGCCACTTTTACTGTCAGTCCTAATTCTTTGGGCAAGTACAGACAGGAGCCCCTGCTAAATGGTCAGAAAGCTGTGGCATTCAGAGACACAGGGGCTAGTGTCACCATGGTGACAGGGAAACTAGTCCCCCCTCAACAGCTTTTACCTAAGTTCAAGTACCAGGTGACCAACATTGATGGTATTAGAACAGATCATCCCATTGCCATAGTCAATCTCAGCTGGGGAGGGGTCACTGGCCCAAAGAGAGTGGCAGTGTCCCCAAACTTGCCTGTAGATTGCCTCTTGGGCAATGATCTGGAAATTTCAGCCTGGGCTGAAGTTGAATACCAGGCCCATTTAAGAATGTTAGGCCTCCCTGAGAAAGTTGGTGGGGCTCTGAGGGCCTCAGCCCCATCCCAGGGAAATTTTGGAGAGGTGGAGCCTGAAAGAATGGCCCACTCTACTCCACAAGAGAGCAGAAGGGTTGAAGAAAAGTCTTCTTCCCCCAGACTATAGGTAAGGGTCAGCTTCCTCAGGGAACTGATGCTACCCCTAGTGAAGGAACTGCCCCAGAGGTGGTCAGGCCTGGCCTGGCAACACCCCTGATGGCAGGGGACCCTTCCAAGGTGGTACCCAGTCTGGAGCAGGTATCCTGCCCCCTCTCTACCCTACCTCACTCAGCCTAGGGCTGCAGAGGTCAGGGAGGTCAGTGGACCCCTTAGGGCCCATTGTCCAGAGGAACCCCCTCATCCACAGATTAGGGGCACCCAGTTTAGTAGCCCTAGCCAGGTGAAAATTCCTCAACCCACTGAGGGATCCCTCTTACCATTGGATAGGGACCTCCCCCAGATGGATTTTGTTGGGCCAAGGCAAACCTGGGACCAAGTGGTTCCAAATCTACCATGTCCCTCCAGTGTTCCAACCAGAGGGACCCAACCCCCCGCTGTAGGCAGCCAGAGGTTGACTCTTAGGGCCAGATACAACTCAGTCATGTAAAGAAAGGCCTCTATGGTGACCAGTGATCTGAGGAAGCTGAGGCCAACTTTATTAGGGCCTCACTTCTCTACTCAGCCACCCCACCAGCCTTTTACTTTGCCAAAACACCCTACAGGTAGAGATCCCAACTTTTGGAGACCATCCCATACCCTTAGGGGTAGGGACTGCTTAGTGGACCATAAGACAGGAGGTATCCATGCTAGTGCAGGATCTTCCTTATATGGCCACTTAGTCAATAAAGGCTCAACTGGACAAGGTTAGCCTTATCTCCTTTCGTTTGGGGGGGGGTTATGTAGGAAGGTGGAATCCGACTGCATGGTTACCCCCACTTTTTTCCTGGTGTTTTGCTGGTTTTTTACTTAGTCTGACTGGGATCCTGCTAATCAGGACCCCAGTCTATCTGCTTACTCCCTAAATTGGTTGCTCATGTACTTTAGGTACACTCCAGATTGGATTCTGGGGTACCCTTATAAGTCCCTAGTATATGGTATACTATGTACCCAGGGCATAGGTACCCCAGAGGCCTCCCAGGGGCTGCAGCATGTATTATGCCACCCCTGAGAGACCATTCAAAATGACACCACAGGTCTGCTACTGCAGCCTGTGTAAGGTGGTGCATGCACCCCTTACTTAGATATCGGTTCACTATATCTATCCTAATCACTGCACATATAAACCTATCAGTCACCCCTAAAGCAGGCCTTATCAATCCTGAAGGCAGGGTGCTGGGTTTTATGTGAGAGGGTGCCCATGCATGAGAAGAGCCCCTCTGCAGCCTTCGGAACCCATTTTCCGGGGTTGTTTGTGATGCAGCCAACCATATATACTTAAGTGCATTATAACCTCGCGGTAAATGCTAACTTTAAAATGGCTGCATGGAAACATGTCGTGTTTGGTGTCAAACACCTTGGAATCATACCTCCACACCAGTAACTGGTGTGGGAGGTATGATTCCACCCTCCGAGAGGGAGAAATATGACAACACCGGTACACCCGGTACCAGCCTCACAGAACCCTGGCATCACAAAATGGATGCTGCCAGCCACAGACACGAGTCTGCCCTCCTGCTGCTGGACGAAACTCCGGCAGGGGAAGGCTTGACAATAGGTTTCCTGTCACAGGGAGGTGTGACCACCTCCCAGACAGGCTTTAGTGTATTGGGGCTGGGTGGGTGCACTCTCAGAGTGCTTTGATGTCTGCACTGGGGGCACATTTGGTGTCCCTGTGCAAAGTCCAGCTCAAACCGGTTGCAGGAGCCATTTGCTCCTGCTCTGGTGCGAAACTGGACAAAGGACATGGGTGTAGCCACCCCTCTGTCCTGACCCTCCCATAGGTGAGTCCCCAGAGTTTGTCCCACCCCTTCCTTGGGTATAAAGTAGGAACCCCTGAATACAGGACTTTAGATTTTACCTGGACTAAACTCTGCTACAGAAACCAAGTAACCTTCGACGATCTACGCTTTCCTGGACGACTGAAGAATCTCCCTTGGAGTAAAGGATTTACTCCCCTGCTGAGCAGGCACCTAAACGCATCTGACCGGTTTGCATCTACGAAGCTCCCGAAGGACTCCGAAGATTTCTGCAACACAGGAGGTGGGTTCCCGAGGTCTCCGAGGTCGATCTGCGCTCTCAGCAATTCTGAGGCCCGTATCCCTCGTGGGGACCGTGAAACCCGTACCCCTGGGCACCGTGTACATTTGCAGCAGCATATGCTTTTCGGCGACCCCTGAAGCTGTGCTTTGGGCTACTTGTAGTCCTGACCCCGAGCACTAATTCCACCGAATATTTCCGGCCTACACTCCACGAGTGTTCCGTGGGCTGGTATTTCGTGATTCAGCTCGAGGTCCCTTCGCGATCCCTGTTCCGTTGGCCTGTGGGTCCCTGAGAAGGCAACTTTAACTTTCAGTGGGCTTCCCTGGTTGCTCCAGATGTGCCCTGACTCTCCATCGCTTGGAGAGTCCCAGGACCTTGCTGGTCCTCGCAGAAGCATCTTTCCTCTGACCGCGTGGGTTGCCGTTGCCAAGGCTTGTTGGTGTTCAATCCGGACACTGACCCCCCAGCACTCGACATCCTTCGTGGGACAGCTCGGATCCGGACTGTGGTCATCGTCGATGTCTCCTGGTCCCCGTGGCTGCAGAGTCAAGCTTCACCTCATCTCACCTGAAGCACCTGACATCGGTGGGCATTCGGTTGCTCCGGCTCCTGGTCACGTGAAGTGACCCAGACTTTGTCCCCTCTGCTTTCAGGTTCTTCTCATCTCCGATCCAGGCTTGGATCACACCGGACACTTTTCTTCTCCACGGCAGCAGTACTTTTTCGCATTACGCCATTGAAAACGACGAGGGTTTCCGACACCACTTGACCCCTATGCACCCGGCTCCTCTGGGAAAGGTAACACGGGTACCTCGGTACTCTCAAGGGTGCTGGCCTTAGAACCTTCTATGTTTAGCTGGGTTTGTTGAAAGTCCTCTCCTAAGTGTCCTTAATCTTTAAATTTCCAACCGCGACTTTCCCATAGAGTTGTACGGAGCTCGCGTCTGTGTTCCCACACTGCACCCGTCCTCCGTGGGTCCCCTGTGTCACTACCTTGGGTGGTTCCTTGGGGTCCCAGCGATTCTACGTGCTCTAGGCACTGTGTCTAGTCAAGTCGTGGTTCTTATACCACTTACTTAGTATATGGTTCGGTCTCTCCCTGGAGCCCGCTGTGTATTGTGCTATTTACTGTCGTTCTAGTGATTTAATATTGTGTGCTTTGTTCTCTAATCTCATAAAGAGGTTAGTAGAGAGTGTTTAGTAATAAATACATATATTTTATATATACCTGGTGTGCTTCTCCTTTCATTTGGTCATTCAAGAGGTTATATACTGGTAAAACAAGCTGCTTTACATTCCTTCGAGAATTAGCCTGAAGGCTGCTCTCCATAGCTATCACTAGGATAGCTTTCAATAAAGGTTGTCTTTAACCTAATCATCAATAAGGGTCGTTTGGACTGGTGCAAGGTGCCCACTTTAATTAGTGGACAGCATATACCAGGCCAACTTCTCACAGTGGCCTCCTGCATCCTGCTGGTGACACAGGCCCACTGGCATATCCAGGCTCTGCAGTGGGACCTGAAGTTCTAGTGGGCGCAGCATCAAGGGAATTTCTCCGACATGATTACACCAGTGGTCAGTGTTCTTCGTTGCTCCGTGCTCCTGACGCAAAAAGTCATGAAAAGTAACTGACTTCAACGCACTAGGGTGGCGTCTATATAGGCACCGCGTACGTCACTTCTGGTGTGGACGACGCCACGCGGAGCCGATTGACTCCACCTACCGGCATGCAGGGGTACTGATCACAAACATTTTTCAGATCCAGTCTGACACCTGGGGATAATTCTGAGGTAAGGAATCTGCGGCTAGAAGTTTCTATCAGATATAGTTACTACACTGACACATCCCACAGACAGATGAGGCCGCCTATAAGTAAGATAATGTAAGAATGGTATTCAGGCAGAATATTGCGAGCGAAACTATTGTGAGACAAAATATCATATCAAGAATATAGAGGACAAAAATATCATGAAGGTAAATTTCTATACGTAAGCAAAGTTTTGCTATATATAACTCCACATATATGTGTACCTTGACGATATATATATCTTCATGGTACCTAGATGTGGAGTTAAGAACAGTAAATCTATACTTACCTATTTGCACTTACCTTCTCGATATTTTGGTCCTCAATATTTTTGACACGATATTGTGTTGTGACAATATTTTTGGTTCCAGTATTCTGTCAGTGATCCCCAAAAAAGGATCAGTGTTTTTGAGATTGTGCTTTTTGTTTCACAGCAGAAATCTTTGTGTGGCCCAAAAGAAACATTTGAGATCTGAAGCTAGTTGTTGATTTTCTTTGCATTATCTGAGTTGTGGTCGTGCATTTTATGAAGATAAAAGAATTATAATTACAAGAAAGGAAATCGTAAAATCAGAAGGTGGTACGCATCAATGTGTCAAACACACAAAATGTGATAGGTGGATTGCTTGCAATTTGTCTAACTACTGACAATCGCTTGGGGTAGCATCCCAACCCATCGTTGTTTTGCCCACCATGCCGTATCAGTCGCCTTTCGTGTATCTTAAGCAGGGCCACCATTAACACTGGTGGTGCCAGATACAACAATATTTTTTGGCGCCCCTGCAATTACCTCCTTCTTTATGGATTTCCTCACTACCACCCTCCAATAGTGCCCCTCATGTCTACATAGCCCCTCTCTCACATGCATTTCATTTGTTTATAGCGCTACTCATACCAGTGTAGGGTGTCAGAGCACTTTACATCACATATATCATACAGAGACAATGAAACATATGTGTGTAAATCAAGTTATAAGAAATGTTATTTACGACAATTAGGATTACAAGGTGTAGTAATCACGTCATCCATACTGGTAGGCAGTATATTTTAAGATTCTCCAACATTGGTTCTTTTATGTATTCATATGCTTGAATCATTCCCTGATGTCAGGCTGGGACTCCCCAGTACATTAAAATAGCAGTATAAGTGTAAAATATATAACAAACAGTATATGATATAAAATGTCCATAGGCCTGAAACAACATAGTATGTTTAGTAGCACATCCACCTCATTTGAAAGAACCCAAACTTCAGCCAATGAGGTGGAAGCTTAAGCACTCCCACGCCCCCTAGAGGCCACTATAGCTCAGATTTCTACCGCGCGCCATGTGTGAGGGAGTCCCCTGTCAGAGCTGTGCTCTAACCTTTCAGTGAACCTGAAACTGTGTCCATTTTGGTCTGCCCTAGATTTGAACCAGCTCTGTCTTCAGCCCTACTGTGAGTTGTTTTCAGGGAAGATTGTTACAATTTCTGGACGAGGTAGATCTTTTTGGTCTGACAAGCAACTGTCACCATGGCTGACAAAGAGAAGAGATCTCTTTTTAAAACCTGTTTATCCTGTGGCAAAAGCATTAACCCACTGAGCTATCCACATATAGTTTTGTGATCAGCATGGTACGCTTTCTTCACAGCAGGCATATTAACCTTCTGCACTACTTTTATAATTTGTTTCATTTCTTGCAATATAAAATTAACAAAAAAAACATGCACAATGTCACTTTTTAAAAAATATACCATAAATTGTGCGCATTTCTGTGACATGTTAAAGGAAAATGTTTCACGTTGTGATGAAGCTGAGAGGAAGTCTGACTGGCCTGGGCTTTAGGTGAGGGTCTCCTGGGACACTGATTTGCCCCTCTTTACATCCTGCTCTGAAGCATGAATGATGCTGTGGCACAGCTGGGGAGTCTGCCAAACAACTTCTGGCCCCTATGTGATTTAAATAGGGGTGGCCTATGGGAAAGTGAGCTTGCAGTACATTTTCATATTTTAATGTACAAACTTTTATCGCTCCCAGAACATGAATAGTTAAGACATGAGTGACATGCAGGTTAGACACAGATCTCTGGAGGGGTGATTAACGCCCTGAGGCGAATCTATAGGGGACGATTGAGTGAATATACAAGTTCTGACACCATTCTTACTTGGTAGATACTCCACGTCCACATCCTGAGAAGTCCCAAGTTTTCCACATCCTGAGAAGTAGTCGATAAACCGTAGGTCAGTGGCATTGGTCGCAGCCCAAAGCGATACCAAAGGGGATGATGGACGGAGCGTTAGAGCAAATCAAACACTCACCCCCAGTCAACTGATCTGGGTTTAATCCATCATCATTCTTTAGCTCACTCCACCACCCCAGTTCAGACATGGCCATATGCAAATCAGTCTGACCCTGTGCCTCATGGGAACAGTCCAGCCCGAACTGCCAAGCCATGTCTTCCCTGGACCGGAAACAAGCATCCTGGGACCGGTTTCGGGTTCAAAACCCTCATCAGCCAGGCTATCTTGAATCCAGTGGCAAAGTGAGCAAGGGACCCACGTCTGGGCATACCCTGCCAACTTAGGGCGAACAAAGCGATACCAAGGGGATGATGGACGGAGCGTTAGAGCAAATCAAACACTCACCCCCAGTCAACTGATCTGGGTTTAATCCATCATCATTCTTTAGCTCACTCCACCACCCCAGTTCAGACATGGCCATATGCAAATCAGTCTGACCCTGTGCCTCATGGGAACAGTCCAGCCCGAACTGCCAAGCCATGTCTTCCCTGGACCGGAAACAAGCATCCTGGGACCGGTTTCGGGTTCAAAACCCTCATCAGCCAGGCTATCTTGAATCCAGTGGCAAAGTGAGCAAGGGACCCACGTCTGGGCATACCCTGCCAACTTAGGGCGAACAAAGCGATACCAAAGGGGATGATGGACGGAGCGTTAGAGCAAATCAAACACTCACCCCCAGTCAACTGATCTGGGTTTAATCCATCATCATTCTTTAGCTCACTCCACCACCCCAGTTCAGACATGGCCATATGCAAATCAGTCTGACCCTGTGCCTCATGGGAACAGTCCAGCCCGAACTGCCAAGCCATGTCTTCCCTGGACCGGAAACAAGCATCCTGGGACCGGTTTCGGGTTCAAAACCCTCATCAGCCAGGCTATCTTGAATCCAGTGGCAAAGTGAGCAAGGGACCCACGTCTGGGCATACCCTGCCAACTTAGGGCGAACAAAGCGATACCAAAGGGGATGATGGACGGAGCGTTAGAGCAAATCAAACACTCACCCCCAGTCAACTGATCTGGGTTTAATCCATCATCATTCTTTAGCTCACTCCACCACCCCAGTTCAGACATGGCCATATGCAAATCAGTCTGACCCTGTGCCTCATGGGAACAGTCCAGCCCGAACTGCCAAGCCATGTCTTCCCTGGACCGGAAACAAGCATCCTGGGACCGGTTTCGGGTTCAAAACCCTCATCAGCCAGGCTATCTTGAATCCAGTGGCAAAGTGAGCAAGGGACCCACGTCTGGGCATACCCTGCCAACTTAGGGCGAACAAAGCAATACCAAAGGGGATGATGGACGGAGCGTTAGAGCAAATCAAACACTCACCCCCAGTCAACTGATCTGGGTTTAATCCATCATCATTCTTTAGCTCACTCCACCACCCCAGTTCAGACATGGCCATATGCAAATCAGTCTGACCCTGTGCCTCATGGGAACAGTCCAGCCCGAACTGCCAAGCCATGTCTTCCCTGGACCGGAAACAAGCATCCTGGGACCGGTTTCGGGTTCAAAACCCTCATCAGCCAGGCTATCTTGAATCCAGTGGCAAAGTGAGCAAGGGACCCACGTCTGGGCATACCCTGCCAACTTAGGGCGAACAAAGCGATACCAAAGGGGATGATGGACGGAGCGTTAGAGCAAATCAAACACTCACCCCCAGTCAACTGATCTGGGTTTAATCCATCATCATTCTTTAGCTCACTCCACCACCCCAGTTCAGACATGGCCATATGCAAATCAGTCTGACCCTGTGCCTCATGGGAACAGTCCAGCCCGAACTGCCAAGCCATGTCTTCCCTGGACCGGAAACAAGCATCCTGGGACCGGTTTCGGGTTCAAAACCCTCATCAGCCAGGCTATCTTGAATCCAGTGGCAAAGTGAGCAAGGGACCCACGTCTGGGCATACCCTGCCAACTTAGGGCGAACAAAGCGATACCAAAGGGGATGATGGACGGAGCGTTAGAGCAAATCAAACACTCACCCCCAGTCAACTGATCTGGGTTTAATCCATCATCATTCTTTAGCACGAATGTCCCTTGCTCACTTTGCCACTGGATTCAAGCAAGCCTGGCTGATGACGGCTGAAATGCCAGAAACCGGTCCTAGGATGCTTGTTTCCGGTCCAGGGAAGACATGGCTTGGCAGTTCGGGCTGGACTGTTCCCATGAGGCACAGGGTCAGACTGATT
Organism: Calotriton arnoldi; assembly: GCA_963921515.1. NCBI lineage: Eukaryota > Metazoa > Chordata > Amphibia > Caudata > Salamandridae > Calotriton > Calotriton arnoldi. Next base: position 2,622,346 of record CAWUFW010001460.1, read on the forward strand.
TGCATATGGCCATGTCTGAACTGGGGTGGTGGAGTGAGCTAAAGAATGATGATGGATTAAACCCAGATCAGTTGACTGGGGGTGAGTGTTTGATTGGCTCAAACGTTCCGTCCATCATCCCCTTTGTATCGCTTTGGTCGCCCTAAGTTGGCGAGGTATGCCCAGACGTGGGTCCCTTGCTCACTTTGCCACTGGATTCAAGCAAGCCTGGCTGATGACGGCTGAAATGCCAGAAACCGGTCCTAGGATGCTTGTTTCCGGTCCAGGGAAGACATGGCTTGGCAGTTCGGGCTGGACTGTTCTCATGAGGCACAGGGTCAGACTGATTTGCATATGGCCATGTCTGAACTGGGGTGGTAGAGTGAGCTAAAGAATGATGATGGATTAAACCCAGATCAGTTGACTGGGGGTGAGTGTTTGATTGGCTCAAACGTTCCGTCCATCATCCCCTTTTGTATCGCTTTGGTCGCCCTAAGTTGGCGGGGTATGCCCAGGCGTGGGTCCCTTGCTCACTTTGCCACTGGATTCAAGCAAGCCTGGCTGATGACGGCTGAAATGCCAGAAACCGGTCCTAGGATGCTTGTTTCCGGTCCAGGAAGACATGGCTTGGCAGTTCGGGCTGGACTGTTCCCATGAGGCCACAGGGTCAGACTGATTTGCATATGGCCATGTCTGAACTGGGGTGGTGGAGTGAGCTAAAGAATGATGATGGATTAAACCCAGATCAGTTGACTGGGGGTGAGTGTTTGATTGGCTCAAGCGTTCCGTCCATCATCCCCTTTTGTATCGCTTTGGTCGCCCTAAGTTGGCGGAGTATGCCTGGACGTGGGACCCCTGCTCACTTTGCCACTGGATTCAAGCAAGCCTGGCTGATGACGACTGAAATGCCAGAAACCGGTCCTAGGATGCTTGTTTCCGGTCCAGGGAAGACATGGCTTGGCAGTTCGGGCTGGACTGTTCCCATGAGGCACAGGGTCAGACTGATTTGCATATGGCCATGTCTGAACTGGGGTGGTGGAGTGAGCTAAAGAATGATGATGGATTAAACCCAGATCAGTTGACTGGGGTGAGTGTTTGATTTGCTCTAACGCTCCGTCCATCATCCCCTTTAGTATTGCTTTGTTCGCCCTAAGTTGGCAGGGTATGCCCAGACGTGGGTCCCTTGCTCACTTTGCCACTGATTCAAGATAGCCTGGCTGATGAGGGTTTGAACCGAAACCGGTCCCAGGATGCTTGTTTCCGGTCCAGGGAAGACATGGCTTGGCAGTTCGGGCTGGACTGTTCCCATGAGGCACAGGGTCAGACTGATTTGCATATGGCCATGTCTGAACTGGGGTGGTGGGTGAGCTAAAGAATGATGATGGATTAAACCCAGATCAGTTGACTGGGGTGAGTGTTTGATTGGCTCAAGCGTTCCGTCCATCATCCCCTTTTGTATCGCTTTGGTTGCCCTAAGTTGGCGGGGTATGCCCAGACGTGGGTCCCTTGCTCACTTTGCCACTGGATTCAAGCAAGCCTGGCTGATGACGGCTGAAATGCCAGAAACCGGTCCTAGGATGCTTGTTTCTGGTCCAGGGAAGACATGGCTTGGCAGTTCGGGCTGGACTGTTCCCATGAGGCACAGGGTCAGACTGATTTGCATATGGCCATGTCTGAACTGGGGTGGTGGAGTGAGCTAAAGAATGATGATGGATTAAACCCAGATCAGTTGACTGGGGGTGAGTGTTTGATTGGCTCAAACGTTCCGTCCATCATCCCCTTTTGTATCGCATTGGTCGCAGCCCAAGCACAGCCTAAGTAACTATGGTTAAACAGGCACACAGAGGGCAACCTCTTCAAGGAGGCTTTGAATGCACCCCCAGGTGCTGTGAAATCCCAGCCTCCTTGCTGCACCTGTTGAAAATGTTGAGGGCCGCCACGTATGCACCCCTCCTCTCAGTGCCCTGCTTCGGGTGCAACCCCGCCTGGTTTCCCAGGCCCATGCGTGACTAGCTGCGCCCCAACCCAGGCTTTTCTTTGAATTCTGGGACTTGGAGCAGCACTTGGAGCGGCAGGGACAGTCTCTGAAAAGGTTTTCTTGGTGGAGAAGGGCGGGAGATAAGGCCACTGAAATATAATAACCCGCCACCGCCAACAAAATATGGTGTCCATGGCAATAAGGAAAACGAATAAGAAAAACTAAAGGACGACAGACGCGGCAGCGGACAGGGACAGAGACTCTGCAGTGGGAACAGGAGGCAGCCGCAAGCTGCGATGGAGAAACAGCAGACTAGGGACTGTGGCCTTGGCGCCCCCACCAGGCCAGCAGCAAGCAGCACAGGGACCAGGGCCAGCCATAGATGGGGGAGCACCGGTTAGGAGTACCTGGTCCTAGTCACGTGAAGCTGCCCTGGCTTCTAGCTGGAAGTATAAGCAGGGCCACTAACATTATGCAGCAGGGAAGGATCAAAATATGCATCAGGGTTTACTGAATTATGTGGGAAGAAAAGGCAAATTATGTGGTGTAATGTGGTGTATACTGAGGTTGTATTACTTCACTATTTTGTCATTTGTACACATGCTAACACTGTCTGGGCAAAGTGTTTTTCTTGTATTAGTTTAACATTGAAATACAGTAAACATGTTACTGTGCAGCAAGGAGCCAGTCACTGTGCAGCAACACGTGGGGCAGTGTTTTTTTCACTTTTGACCCTTTAAGATAGAAACATAATATTTTGTTAAAATCTGCAAATGAGGCAGAAAATGACGGATTATGTGGCAAGTGTGGAAAACCCATATTTATGTAGAAAACGCAGCAGCCGCAGAATCACATAATGCCAATGGCCCTGCGTATCAGCCAATGCATTATGGTGTCTGGCTAAGAGAAAGGGAGTGGACCAGTCTCCCTAACCCTTTCAGGAGACTTTCTGAATTTGCTCAGTTGAAGTAGGTTCCTTTCTGACTTCTCCAGGCCTGGGTTTGGCTTCTGCTGTCTGCTTTCCTAGCTATTCCTGCCAGTTCATTCTCTATGGAGAAGCGGGTCTAACTGCCACCAGGCATTGTTTTGAAACCCCGGAGCAGGGCGTTGCTGTAGATTTGTCCTCTAAGGAGAAGCTGGTCGGAGTGCCACTTGGCATTAGTTTGATACCAGGGCGTTCCATCAGGTCCATCCTCTAGCTTGAAGCGGGCCTGTGAGTCACCTGGCATTGCTTCGATACCCCAGTCCAGGGCATTCCTGCAGATCCATCCTCTAAGCAGAAGCGGGCCTGTGAGTCACCTGGCATTGCTTCGATACCCCAGTCCAGGGCATTCCTGCAGATCCGTCCTCTAAGCAGAAGCGGGCCTGTGTGTCACCTGCCATTGCTTCGATACCCCAGTACAGGGCATTCCTGCAGATCCGTCCTCTAAGCAGAAGCGTGCCTGTGTGTCACCTGGCATTGCTTCGATACCCCAGTCCAGGGCATTCCTGCAGATCCGTCCTCTAAGCAGAAGCGGGCCTGTGTGTCACCTGCCATTGCTTCGATACCCCAGAGCAGGTCTCATGATCACATCAAGGTGGTGTATGTGATTTTTACATTGGATAGAACCGGCCTACGGACCCTTGAAAAGATCTCCACAGTTTGCTGTTTAGAGTGAATGTTGTCAGCCCTGACTCCTGTGCCTATTTGAGGTGGATGTAACATGGGCAGAAAGTGCCTGCAGTCCCACGCGGTAAGTCAGATGGTACCCTGCGCATCCGAAGAGCCAGAGCTGGGGTAAGAGCCTTCTCCTACGTCGCTGCCAAGGCCTGGAATGAACTCCCACTCAGCATCAGACTAACCTCCACCCTGCACACCTTCAGGAAGAGCCTCAGGACCTGGCTCTTTGGGTGAGACGAAGCTGTGCGAAACCCCCCTCCCCCCAGCGCCTTGAGACCCTCACGGGTGAGTAGTGCGCTTTAAAATTCCCTGATTGATTGATTGACACTCCGAACAGACAAATGTCTTGTAAATAACATTGGTAGACATGTAAATACCAGCATAGCGAGTTGCTGTGGTAATGTTGGGTCCAGATGGATAAGCTGCCTCTTTGAGGGACTCCCAACATTTCCCCAAAAAATTGGGTGGTTTACGAAGTGCCCTACTGAGAAGGCAGCCTAACTTTCCATGGTGGAACAGATTTTCTTGTTCTTCACGCACAAACAGGTAGCCATCTCCCCTATGTCAAGGGTCTACAGTAAGTTGCCAGCCCTCGGAGGGTGGCTGTTGTGGTGTGGCGCAGGGGCCTCAGTAGAGCTGCAGCTGGGATGGAGTGCTATAGCGCTCATTCCTCACTGAGAATCCCTTTGTAGGGGAGATTTGTGAAAAGGCAGGCGCCATTGGCTCTGCTGCAAAACCCCTCAGGTGGGCAGCCGCACCTGCCTCCTCTCACTTGGGTATTTATTTGTTTGTTTTAGGCGCTAGCTTGTGACCGGAAGCCAGCTCGGAGGGCAGGAGCCCATGTTAGTGGGGTAGACTCTAGCCTGAGCCAGGGCAGGCACGCGCCTCACATCTGTCACAGACCCCATGCACGAGGTTGCTGCCGGTGATGCAAATCAAATGCCCCAAGGCAGCTGTTCTTATCTTTTTGACTTCTGTGGACCCCCACTAAATCACTACTGGAAGCCGGGGACCCCAGCCTGTGAAGTTTCTATGAGGTGAACTTTAAAACAATATGCAAACATACAAAAGCAAGTATACATCAAACAAATACAGAAATCATGATCTATTTATTTCAGAAAAAATAAAATTTTAAGAACTTAGTTCAGTTTGTAAAAGACAAACCAATACACTAGTCACGCGCATATCACTGTTTACTCCTAATGTGCTCTCTTTGTATCAGCGCACAGCCCTGCTTCAATTGAGGCCACAAACCATCGCTTTCGAGCTGTTCTTTTGCTACCAACACATGTTTAGCTTTCAATTTCAAATTGTATTACATCTATAGAGCGTTTTAAAATTCTTAATTTTGCCTTTTATCTATTTATATTTGATTAATCTGCTAATAATATTGAATTTTCTAAGCAGCCGGGGCACCCTGGGGGTCCACTTACCCCAGGTTAAGAGACTCTGCCCTAAGGTGTCCCTTCGTGGAGTCCAGCCGCCGCTCTCCGGCACCACGTGGCACTAGAAAGGCAGGTGACTTTATCACACACTAGCCGCTGTTGAGGCCTGTAGAGAGTGCGACACTTGTTCGACGCCTTCCCGCCCACGCCCTCCAACCAGCCGCAAAGCGCTTGGAGAGGGGAGGGGGCGACAACCCGCTTTAAGGTACCACTTAGTGTCCCCATTTTCATCAGGCAATTCAGATTCGCTGACACCCCCTTTCCACCCCCCGCCCCGGCCGCGGGCCTTCACAAAGACAGGGGCCCCGGCTCGGTTCTGCACTTCACACGTGTACGAGACAAATTGAATTTTTGCCTTCTAATGAGATTGAAAGCAAGAGAGGAAAAAAACTAATTGAAATGCGGAAATGAATCAGAGAAAAGGCCGCGCATCCTGAGTGGTTCTGGGACCGTGATTCATTTCGCCTCCTTGTGTTCTGAGCCCAAATCACCTGCTGGGGCTGCCTCCGCCCGGCTGGCAGTGAAGGTGCACGGGCGGCGGGGGCAGGTGATGGGTGGGTGCCCAGCCACGGGGGTGCCATGCTCGGGGAGAGGTGCAGAGGCGGGAGCGCCCACTCTTGTATGAAAGGCTTACGGTGCTTGACAATAACCCGTCCACACGCAGCACCGCTCACCCCAGCTGCCAGGGGGGCTGGTATACAAACAGCTGGGGGGTAACATCAACAGTTTGTCAAGCAGCAGATTTAACACGCCAGTGAGAGAGGGGAGAGGATGTGTCCTTACGGCGAGAGCTGCCGACCCTGGAGCGGGGAAACAGGGTTCGATTCTCGCCAACCACGCTCAACATCTTGTGATTCTGGGCAAATCACCTACTCTCCCCGCGCTTACCAAATAATGAATGTGCCCTTGTGTAACGTCACTGGTGCTCGTGTAAAGCGCTCCGATACCTTCGGGTCGAGTTCGCGCTATATAAACCTGCAAAACAAAAATGTACTGAAGAGCACACAGAGCGTATTAGAAGCACCAGGGGTCTCAGCAAACATACCCCGAAGGCTCTAACTAGCTGCTTACTTAGTACATGTTTCTTTAGCCCGCTTTTGAAAAATGTGAAGGAGGGAGTGCAGTTCAGTTGGAGAACGTCCCCTCTTTTACAACACCGAATGAACATTGCTGGGAAGTTACAGAATACCAAACAACACAATAATCGAGCAGGATTACAACACCAGATAAACAAAAGACAGAGATGGGTCAGAAAATCAGAATGACCAACACCAACCAAACACCACTGGGAGGCCAGAGGATACTCAAACACCACAAGAAGTATGTGGGATCAGCGAACAACACCGGTCGAGCAGAAAATGGAGAAAAATGTGGAAATCAGAATGACCGAGGCTAACAAAATACCACTAGTCGGCGAAGTACAACTACATCCGTCTGAAACATGGCAGAGTACAAAAACACTATGAGGATGGAGCCCCACAACATTCCTTCAAGGGGCTGGGGTTCATTACCCTCAGCATGTGGATACAGGCTCAACAAACCCTGCAAATAAACTGCACAGCCACCACCCACACAAAGAGGCCTGGAGGTCACCAAGCCCTTCAGGAGGATGAGGTCTCCTGAATTCAAGAAGGACATGTAGGAAACTGGCCCTACATATACTACACCAAAGTGAGGTATAGTGTGTATAGAGTCCAGGTGACTCCAGAGGTAGGCAGAGGTTAAAGTTAGATAGAACCTTACTCTCTAATAGTGGTAGCTTGGTCGAGCAGTAAGGCAGTATCAGAGGACAGTGTTAAGCATTTGATGTCCACACTCAGCCAGCAAATGAAATCACACACTCAAGGACTGAACTCTAGGCCAATTGTTTTTGTATAAAAATATACTGTTTTATTTTAGAACCAAGCAAGCCTGGCACAGGTAAGCATAAAATACTTTGCAATAATAAGTTGCTGAATATAGAACAGTTTGAAGATGCAATAGGAATTGAACTTTGTTTGATTTACAGGGGATGCAGTAGGTTGCAACACTTAGCAAATACAGTACATTGAAATGAATAGGCTTTTCCAGTAAATTGCAGGTAAGTTACTTTTTACGTTACTTTTCTAACTCAGTGCTGGATACCTAGATTCAGCAGTGGGACATTTCCTGCAAACAGGTAAGTAAATACGTTTTGGTTATTCGTGCGATTTTTTAAAGAATATTTTCAGTTTTCAAAACTCCACACTTAGAAACTTTTTGGAAGAAAATTGTCAATGTTATCCTATGGAGGAAAAACAGGTTATCGGTTCACAGGTAAGTTATCGACTGTGGGAGTTAAGGTTCTGGGGTTAGACTCAGGGGTCCTCCAGGGTCAGTGATGCACTCTTGTTACACCCTCAGCGGTACTAAGGCGGCCGGGTGCAGAGTGTTGAGGCCCAATGTTATCCAATGGGGTATAGGGGGCCTCTGGTTGGTGGCTGCTGGCAAGCAGGCCACTGGGTTGTGGGAGCAAAGCTCCTAGGGTTTTGGTCAGGGCAAATGGGGAAACAAAGTAGCACAAAAGGTGCACCCTCAGCGGCACTGAGGCGGCCGGGTGCAGAGTGCTGTTTCGACATTGGGCGCCCTGTTGTTTTCAATTGAGAACCTCCGGTTTGCAAAAGCACTGCAGGCAGGGAGACGAAGGACTTCTGGGTGCGACCACCACTTCGAGAGGTAAGTTGGGAAGGTAGGGGTTGGTTAGGCACCTTTGGTTTGGGCACACAAGGCCGTGGGGCGTCGGGTGCCGGGGTGCCTTTTGGGGTCGGATCTTCTTACCAGCTCCGGATCGCGGTCAGGGGGGCCTTCTGGATTTAGGCTGCAGGCGTCAGCTGGAGGTTTGAGGCAGGTCAGGGGTCGCCGGATCTCGGGTCAGGATTGCCGGGGTGACCTCCTCGTGGTGTTTTTCCACTCTAGCTCGGGCCGGGTTCGGTGGGTGCAGAGTGGGCTGGATTCGCGGTCTCTGGCTGCTGCCAGAGGTTGCAGTTGAACAAATCCGGTGTTCACAGGAGAAGCAGTCTTTGGAAGTGAAGGCAGGCAGGTCCTCCGGGGTTTTTGAGGTTGCTGGCTGCAGGACACACCGGGATTTCGCAGGAGCAGGTTCGAGGGGAGACAGGCCTGTAGGGCTGGGGCCAAGTCAGTGGGCGTCTTCCTCTTGTTAGCTGGCTGCACGGCTGTTCGGTCCTTCTTCTTCTTGTCGTTTCTGGATCTGAGGAAGCAAGGTTCAGGGTGCCCCCTAAATACTAGATTTAGGGGCGTTACAGGTAGGTAGAGGGCAGGGACCAATGGGTCCCTGGGGTGGGTACACCCCCTATCGTGCCACCCTCCAGTGGGAGGGGGGCAGGAGCCTGTCCCTGGTTGGTTGGGTCCCCCCACCCTCAAGATGGCGGGGACTCTGAGTTGTGCTTCACCTCGCCTCCCCCACCTGAGGGGTGGAGTTGGCAGAGGTGGGCACACCTCTTTCCCTCACTTGTTTTTCCCGCCGGTTCTCCCGCCCAAAGTAGGGGGTAGAACCAGTGGGGACCAGTTGCTGAAAGCAGCAAATGGTCTGGGGAGGCTCACAAAGGCGGCATGCCTTTGAAGCTTCCCCTTCATGAACCCTCCCATCCTGGGGGAGGAGGCTTGGCACCTCGTCCCAGGATGTGCATTGTTTCAGGCCCAAGAGAGCAGCAGGCTCTCGACCCAGGGGTCCAGAAACATGTCTGGTGGTGGCAGCTGAAAGCAGCCACTCAGCCTGGACACTAGTGGTGGGATTGTTTTCAGGGGGCATCTCTGAGATGCCCTCTGTGTGCATTTTTCATTAAATCCCACACTGGCATCAGTGTGGGTTTAATGTGCTGAGAAGTTTGATACCAAACTTCTCAGTTTTCAGTGTAGCCATTATAGTGCTGTGGAGTTCGTAATGACAAGCTCCCAGCACCATATACTCTTAATGGCAGCACTGCACTTACAATGTCTAAGAATGGACTTAGACACTGTAGGGGTACAGGGCTCATGCACCTGTACCCTCACCACTGGCATAGGGCACCCAGCTAGAGGGGTGACTGATCTATGCCAGGGCAATGGGTTGTAGGCATGGCACACAGGGATGTGTGCCATGTCGACTCTTCACTTTGTTCTGCACCAAAACACGCAGCCTGCAAAGGCAGTGTGTGTGTGTAAAGGTACAGGGCCTCTAAGGGTGGCACAATAAGTGCTGCAGCCCTTAGAGGTCTTCCCTGGTCACAGTGCCCTGGGTACCTGTGGTACCATTTACCAGGGGCTGACCTGTGGCCAGAGATGCCAATTGGGTTCGTTTTGGGGAAAGAACACAGGCCCTGGGAACCTGATTGGCAGGGACCCAGGGCACACCAAGAAAAAGTGCATCAGTGGTCTGGCAAAAAGTGGGGGGGTTACTGCAACAGAAACCCACTTTCCTACACAAGACCCCCCCAGCCCAAAGGCCAGGAGACTCTGCCAAAGCTGGGAGAGTCTTCCTAGTCTTTCAGGCGAGGAAGAGTAGAGGAAGTGGTTTGAAAGTTGCAGGGCCTACTCTGCCTTACATCGTTCTGTCCAGGTCAGTCATTTTGGGGAGCTGGCCTACCTCAACAGTTTCAGGACCTAATTCCCAATGCTCCTTTCCTAGCTCTTTAGTGTCTTCACCCCATCTTTTTAGTTTGGGTTCAGAGGTGCCCACCTCTGCAAATTCTAACTTAGCTAGGGCAAAGCCCAGCTTACCCACAGAGATCACCCACAGCTTGAGCAACCACACCATGACCAATAGGGTCAGGGGGTCTAGCTTGCTATTTGGCAGGGGGCTAGGCCACCATGCCAAGGACAGTGCTGCCAGGAAGGCTAACACCCAGCAGAGGCTGCTGACAGCTGTCAGTGCCCAGAACCACATCTTTAGCTCCTGACTGGTAAGTGAAGGGGCTATCTTACAGGCTTCTTTGGATCATGGCTGCCTGTCTGCTGTTTTAGGGTGGGGGTCACTACACTTGGTAGTGAACACCCTTCCTCCACCCTCTGTTCTGTCAGCCGAGGAGCCACCAACTCAGGCTGGACAGTTGCCTGACTAGTCAGGTCTTTTTGTTGGCTAGGGGGGACTTTACCAGTGCCAATTTTGGAGTTCTCCCTTACTGGGATAGAATCTCCCTGGCCCACTGGAACTGTGGCTAACAGTTGCCCACCTTTCCTACACTGTTTCTTCTTTTTCTTTTGGGGCTTAGCTGCACTAACTGCAGGTTGAGCCCCCCCCCCCCCAGGTTTCTTGGGTGAGGTCTGGCATTGGACTAGTACCTCTCTTTGGCTTAGACCAACCTCTGGGTGGTCATTCCCCAGGAGACAATCAAGGGGGAGGTTTTTACTGACTACCACCTTTCTCCATCTAAGGGTCCCAGCTACTTCTAGGAGCACTACAGCCACAGGCCTAACAGTGACACCCCTGGGACAGTCCTTACTCTTTTGTTTCCCCTGGGACATACTGGTGTGGGAGTACCAACCTGTCATGCACCACAGTGTGACTGGCACAGGTATCTCTCAGGGCAGTGGCTGGGATTCCATTCACCAGTAGGTGGTGGAAGTGTCTACTCCCTTCTGGAATTTCCAGCTCACCTTTTGGGCCCATTTTCCAGTTGAAGGCTAGGAGGACTTCCTCATCTGAGGAACCATCCTCCAAAGCTACACTGGCAACCCCTGGAGCTACACTGGTAACCCCGGGAGCTGCGCTAGGGGCTTTGTTTTTAGGACAGCTAGGGTCCTTGGTGTGGTGTCCTGCCTTTTGACAGTCTAGACACCATACTCTGTTGGGATCCCAATTCTTACCTTGGTACCCTGTTTTAGTTTGTGAGGTGTCTTTGGGCCCACCCTCCTGGACAGGTTTTTGGGGGGCTACCTGGGACTCCTTACTTTTATCTTTAGGGGGTTCACTGTCTTTCCTCTGGGGAGGCTTTGTAACCCCTTTCTTTTGGTCACCCCCAGTGGATGTCCTAGTTACCCTTGTTTTGACCCAGTGGTCTGCCTTCTTTCCCAATTCTTGGGGAGAAAGTGGACCTAGGTCTACCAGGTACTGATGCAACTTTTCATCAATGCAATTACTTAATATGTGTTTCATTATAAACAGGTTGTAAATTCCATTAACGTAATGCACATTGTTTCCAGTTAACCAGCCACCTAATGTTTTTACTGAGTAGTCTACAAAATCAATCCAGGATTGGTTTTGTCAGCCCCCCTGAATCTAATTCTGTACTCCTCAGTTGTGAGTCCAAATCCCTCAATCAGAATTCTCTTCATGAGGTCATAGGACCCAGCATCTGCCCCAGAAAGGGTCAGGAGTCTGTCTCTGCAGTTACCAGAGAACAGTTCCCAAAGGAGTGCCCCCCAGAAAGTCTTCTTCACCCTTCTGGCTTCACAAGCCCTCTCAAAGGCTGTGAACCACTTGGTGATATCATCACCCTCCTCATATTTAGGGACAATCCCTTTGGGGATTTTAGGATCATAAGATTGCTCTCTATCATTATTTTGATTGCTGCCACCATTGATGGGTGCTAAACCCAGATCCTTTCTTTCTTTCTTTCTCTAGGGCCAGTCTTTTGGTCAGCCTTGCTAAAAGGCTGTCCCCTCATTGAGGCTGTCCTCAATGTCCTCACCAGAACCTGAGACACCTGTGTGGCCTCTAGGTCCCCAGAGGTTGATTCTTGGAAGTAAGGGAACATGGTTCCTTTCTTCCCTAGGAAGTGGTGGAGGTGGACACATTTCTCCATCCTCCTGACATCCTTCTCCCTCTGACTGGTCATCACCATTTTCAGAGGGATGGGCCTTTGAATACTCAGCCAACAGCTCCTGGAGCTTTTGTTTGATTGGGTGAGGGCCCATTGGTATATTTTTAATTTTACATAAGGACCTTACTTCCTTGAAAGACAAGTGAAGGTAAGGGGTGAGGTCAAGCTCCTCAACCATGTCCTGTATGTTATTATGGTTATCTTCACTAGTAGCTGGGTTCTGTTTTTGAGACATTGTAACAAAAAAGTTCTAACCCCTCTACCCTTGACTACAGTGACTTTTTATTTTCTAAAATTCTAAAGGGACTTAAGCAAGGCCCTAACAAGACTTTTAGTAGTTTTGCAAAAATGCCAATTTGAAAAAATCAGAATTCTAAAGGCAATTTAAGAGTTCTGTGGTGTGATCAGGTGGTAACCAAGTAGCCCAACAAATGCAAAGTTGTGTATCCCACCGCTGCCACCAATGTGGGAAACTGGCTCTATATATACTACACCAAAATGAGGTATAGTGTGTATAGGGTCCAGGTGACTCCAGAGGTAGGCAGAGGTTAAAGTTAGATAGAACCTTACTCTCTAATAGTGGTAGCTTGGTCGAGCAGTAAGGCAGTATCAGAGGACAGTGTTAAGCATTTGATGTCCACACTCAGTCAGCAAATGAATTCACACACTCAAAGACTGAACTCTAGGCCAATTGTTTTTGTATAAAAAAATATACTGTTGTTTTATTTTTAGAACCAAGCAAGCCTGGCACAGGTAAGCATTAAATACTTTACAGTAATAAGTTGCTGATTGTAGAACAGTTTGAAAATGCAATAGAAATTGTACTTTGTTTGATTTACAGGGGATGGAGTAGGTTGCAATACTTAGCAAATACAGTACATTGAAATGAATAGGCTTTTTCAGTAAATTACAGGTAAGTTACTTTTCACGTTACTTTTCTAACTCAGTGCTGGATACCTAGATTCAGCACTGGGACATTTCCTGCAAACAGGTAAGTAAATACGTTTTGGTTATTCGTGCGATTTTTAAAGAATATATTCAGTTTTCAAAATTCCACACTTAAAAACGTTTTGGAAGAAAATTGTCAATGTTATCCTATGGAGGAAAAACAGGTTATCGGTTCACAGGTAAGTTATCGACTGTGGGAGTTAAGGTTCTGGGGTTAGACTCAGGGGTCCTCCAGGGTCAGTGATGCACTCTTGTTACACCCTCAGCGGCACTAGGGCGGCCGGGTGCAGAGTGTTGATGCCCAATGTTATCCAATGGGGGATAGGGGGCCTCCGGTTGGTGGCTGCTGGCAAGCAGGCCACTGGGTTGTGGGAGCAAAGCTCCTAGGGTTTAGGTCAGGGCAAATGGGGAAACAAAGTAGCACAAAAGGTGCACCCTCAGCGGCACTGAGGTGGCCGGGTGCAGAGTGCTGTTTCGACATCGGGCGCCCTGTTGTTTTCAATGGAGAACCTCCGGTTTGCTAAGCACTGCAGGCAGGGAGACGAAGGACCTCTGGGTGCGACCACCACTTCAAGAGGTAAGTTGGGAAGGTAGGGGTTGGTTAGGCACCGTTGGTTTGGGCACACAAGGCCGTGGGGCTTCGGGTGCAGGGGTGCCTTTTGGGGTCGGATCTTCTTACCAGCTCCGGGTCGTGGTCAGGGGGGCCTTCTGGATTTAGGCTGCAGGCGTCGGCTGGAGGCTTGAGGCAGGTCAGGGGTCGCCGGATCTCGGGTCAGGATCGCCGGGGTGACCTCCTCGTGGTGTTTTTCCACTCGAGCTCGGGCCGGGTTCGGCAGGTGCAGAGTGGGCTGGATTCGCAGTCTCCGGCTGCTGCCAGATGTTGCAGTTGAACAAATCCGGTGTTCACGGGAGAAGCAGTCTTTGGAAGTGAAGGCAGGCAGGTCCTCCGGGGTTTTTGAGGTTGCTGGCTGCAGGACACACCGGGATTTCGCAGGAGCAGGTTCGAGGGGAGACAGGCCTGTAGGGCTGGGCCCAAGTCAGTGGGCGTCTTCCTCTTGTTAGCTGGCTGCACGGCTGTTCGGGCCTTCTTCTTCCTTTCTTCTTGTCGTTTCTGGATCTGAGGAAGCAAGGTTCAGGGTGCCCCCTAAATACTAGATTTAGGGACGTTACAGGTAGGTAGAGGGCAGGGACCAATGGGTCCCTTCCCTGGGGTGGGTACACCCCCTATCGTGCCACCCTCCAGTGGGAGGGGGCAGGAGCCTGTCCCTGGTTGGTTGGGTCCCCCCATCCTCAAGATGGCGGGGACTCAGAGTTGTGCTTCACCTCGCCTCCCCCACCTGAGGGGTGGAGTTGGCAGAGGTGGGCACACCTCTTTCCCTCACTTGTTTTTCCAACCGGTTCTCCCGCCCAAAGTGGGGGGTAGAACCAGTGGGGACCAGTTGCTGAAAGCAGCAAATGGTCTGGGGAAGCTCACAAAGGCGGCATGCCTTTGAAGCTTCCCCTCGTGAATCCTCCCATCCTGGGGGAGGAGGCTTGGCACCTCGTCCCAGGATGTGCATTGTTTCAGGCCCCAGAGAGCAGCAGGCTCTCGACCCAGGGGTCCAGAAACATGTCTGGTGGTGGCAGCTGAAAGCAGCCACTCAGCCTGGACACTAGTGGTGGGTTGGTTTTCGGGGGGCATCTCTGAGATGCCCTCTGTGTGCATTTTTCATTAAATCCCATACTGGCATCAGTGTGGGTTTAATGTGCTGAGAAGTTTGATACCAAACTTCTCAGTTTTCAGTGTAGCCATTATGGTGCTGTGGAGTTCGTAATGACAAGCTCCCAGCACCATATACTCTTAATGGCAGCACTGCACTTACAATGTCTAAGAATGGACTTAGACACTGTAGGGGTACAGGGCTCATGCACCTGTACCCTCACCACTGGCATAGGGCACCCAGCTAGAGGGGTGACTGATCTATGCCAGGGCAGTGGGTTGTAGGCATGGCACACAGGGATGTGTGACATGTCGACGCTTCACTTTGTTCTGCACCAAAACACGCAGCCTGCAAAGGCAGTGTGTGTGTGTAAAGGTACAGGGCCTCTAAGGGTGGCACAATAAGTGCTGCAGCCTTAGAGGTCTTCCCTGGTCACAGTGCCCTGGGTACCTGTGGTACCATTTACCAGGGGCTGACCTGTGGCCAGAGATGCCAATTGGGTTAGTTTTGGGGAAAGAACACAGGCCCTGGGAACCTGATTGACAGGGACCCAGGGCACACCAAGAAAAAGTGCATCAGTAGTCTGGCAAAAAGTGGGGGGGGGTTACTGCAACAGAAACCCACTTTCCTACAGGACGGAGAACACCCAGCCCATGAAATAGGCCCAAGATCAACTGAAGGATGGGGGCACCTTCAGAATGGAGGGAATCCACCCATCGCCAGGAAGCCTGCTGATTGCCATGGTGGGTGGAGGAGCATCAGACAACAGCAGGAAGACAGAGGATCCCAGACTCCACCAATAGGATGGCATGTGACTAGACAGCCTCAGGAGGACCACAAAACACCCCGTAAAGAACGAGGGCCTGGATACAGACTAGCAGAGAGTCAGGAGGACCAAGAACCACAAAATACTACCAGGAGGACTGAGGGTCACAAAACACCACCAGGAGGACTGAGAACAATACAATACCACCAGAAGCATCAGAAGATACTACCAAGAGTACTGCGGATCATGAAACACCACCAAGAGGACTGAGAACAATACAATACCACCAGAAGCATCAGAAGATACTACCAAGAGTACTGAGGGTCACAAATCACCACCAAGAGGACTGAGAACAATACAATACCACCGGAAGCATCGGAAGATACTACTAAGAGTACTGCGGATCATGAAACACCACCAAGAGGACTGAGAACAATACAATACCACCAGGAGGATCACATTATACTACCAAGAGTACTGCGGATCATGAAACACCACCAGGAGGACTGAGAACAATACAATACCACCAGAAGCATCAGAAGATACTACCAAGAGTACTGAGGGTCACAAATCACCACCAAGAGGACTCAGAACAATACAATACCACCAGGAGGATCACAAGATACTACCAAGAGTACTGCGGATCATGAAACACCACCAGGAGGACTGTGAACAATACAATACCACCAGGAGGATCACAAGATACTACCAGGAGGACAAGGAAACACCAAACTCTATCGGGAGGACAGCATTGCTGGACAACCAAGATGGCGACCGATCAGTAGCCGATCCACGGAGCTCCGCTGTGCCGAAACAAGAACAGCGGTCCCCGGGAGACTAGCCGCCCCACCGAAACTGTAGCCGGCAGGGAAAATCGGGGGCATCCCACTGCGAGCCCGGAAGAGCGGCCTGTGGACCCGGAGAGGGGACACAGGCTTGTTAATCCATCCGGCCCGGGCACAAGATGGTGACTAGATGCCGTTGAAGCGCGGATCGCAGCGGAACGGTCAGTCGACACACGGAGAAGCTGGGCACATCCCATGAGCGACTGTACTGGTGAGTGCACCCGCTGCAGGGGGGTTGCGGGGGTGAATGAATCTGTCCGGCGGAGGACATTTACCCACCCAGCCCTGCAGTTATTCTGATTCCCCCGCCCCATCTCACTCCACCGGACTTCAGCAAGAAGAGAAGCCCCTCGAACCACACTGGGCGCCATGGGCTGGCCCACCAAGAGTTGCACCAGCGGGGCAGGGGGTGGTCGAAACCCTTTGGAAGCCGGCTATCACAGTAGAAAAGGCTGCAGGAAGCGCCCAAGCCTGCCTGACCCTAAAGATGGCGTCCGGGCAGAATTAATTAAGCCCAGCAGGGCGATGAGGCCGTACCTCGAGGGGGGAGACTCCAGTTTAAGGTCAGCAGGAGAGCTGAGTGGTGGTGTGCGATGCCCACGCCGTGCAGAGGTCACAAGTGCGACAGCACCTGGAGTGGACACCGATCAGACCTTGCGCATATCCCCCACCTCCCACCCCCATCCAGCTCACCCACCAGGACAAGAAGGAGAACAAGTGGTGGTACTCGGACGAAGGCCAAAGAGACCAGACAGCAATAATAGCGGCCACTGTGTAGTAGATCACTCCAACCTTGGGCATCCACGGGCTTATGAATCGGCTGCCATACTAACTAATCAGCATGATGGCCGACAGGTGAGGAGCTCCGGTCGGGTGCTCTCTGGCTAGGGATTGCCTTTTTGGATCAAATGCCCTGGAATCTACCCCCTCCTTGAACCTTTATACACACCTGGGGTTCTACGGACTGCGGTCCTTCGATTCTCCAATTCCCGCGATTGAATTTGAAACAGCCTCAGCAACTTCCGAGGAATCCGTGAATATTCTACAGACTGCGGAGACCTAGCAATTTGGCCGATGCCCGGTGGAGCTACCTAGGTAGCTATAGAGGAGATTGGCTGTGGATCACCCCCTCGGCCGTCACCTACCCAGCCGAACATTGGACAGACTTTCCTTCGTCTCTCCGCCGTGTCTCCTTCCTCCCCCGCCTTCCGACGAATCAGCCGGCTTGTTTGACTTTCACTTTGTCTTTTTGGTTCTCCTGAATTACTTTCCCCCTTGCCGGTCTTCCTGACCTGATCCTCATTCCAACCCCATTTTACTCTTCCCCTCTTCCTTCTATACCCCATAGGATGTGTGTATATGTTAAGCTATGCTCTAGTAACTCATGTTACTGTGTAACACTGTTTTTTTCTCTATGTTATACTAGGCTCCAGTAACTGACGTAATTTTGTAACTCGCTAATCCTCATGTAAAGCGCTCTGATACCTCCGGGTCTAGCCAGCGCTATATAAAACTCTGCAAATAAATAAATAACATAAATACCAGTTATTTCTGGTCTAGAAATGCAACCACCCAAATCCATATGGAAATAAATGTATCCCCCCTACCAAGGCTAACCTAAACAACCACCTCCACTCAAAGTGGCGTCTGAGCGCAGAGTCAACAGATTCACTCCAGTTCTCGACCCTAAGATAAATTCTCTAGAATTCTGGAACCACCATGTCACCATGAATGGTTGTATCGAACATTCACTTAAAAGCACAAGATCAACTTTCCAAGCTTTAACCAACAAAAAAAACTAAATGCATTTTTTAACACCCAAAACATCAGTTGTTATTCAATAATTTCACAACTGCACTGTGGAAATGCAGAACTGAGTGGACTCCCAAACACCTCACTTTCACCAGGGTTGCTCTGCACTGAGCTGTGAGACTGATGCTGGAACATAAAGGTTAGGTAGTATCACCCCTGTGTTGTCAGGACTCCCCTGTCTCCCAGATGATGACTCTAGGGCCACACCAGCTTGTCTTGTGTTCAAAACTATTAATCTTAAAACTTACCAAACCTCTCCTTGTTTCTGAAGATGGCTGGCAGCAGAAGACGAGTGAGAAGCAAAGCTGGCATTTCTCTTACACCCAGCCACATCACAGTCATTCTCTGGTGCAGCTCCAACTCTTAGGGGTGCTCTTCCTGAAGCATTCATATTCTAAGACCCCCCAGATCAGAATTAAACAGATAGCTCCACTATCCAAACATAAGCAAACAAACCAATCCGAGCACCACAGCAAATGTTCTCTACTTTGTCTTCTGAAGAGAGTCCAGCTTCTTTAAAGTAATTATGTAAAGCACTTACAGACCTTTCCTTTGGTGGCGTGGCGATATGCAATAAGGGAAGATAAAATAAGATTGTAACAATAATAATAATAATACGATGTGATGCCTTAATCAGACTTCAAACCTAGTGTCTCTCTCTCTGTGTCACACTCTGTGTCTCTCTCTGTGTCTCTCTCTGTGTCACTCTCTGTGTCTCTCTCTGTGTCACTCTCTGTGTCTCTCTCTGTGTCACTCTCTGTGTCTCTCTCTGTGTCTCTCTCTGTGTCACTCTCTGTGTCTCTCTCTGTGTCTCTCTCTGTGTCACACTCTGTGTCTCTCTCTGTGTCTCTCTCTGTGTCTCTCTCTGTGTCACACTCTGTGTCTCTCTCTCTGTGTCTCTCTCTGTGTCTCTCTCTGTGTCACACTCTGTGTCTCTCTCTCTGTGTCTCTCTCTGTGTCTCTCTCTGTGTCTCTCTCTGTGTCTCTCTCTCTGTGTCTCTCTCTGTGTCTCTCTCTGTGTCTCTCTCTCTGTGTCTCTCTCTGTGTCTCTCTCTGTGTCTCTCTCTGTGTCTCTCTCTCTGTGTCTCTCTCTGTGTCTCTCTCTGTGTCTCTCTCTGTGTCTCTCTGCATTGGTCAGGTTCCAGCATCGGTGCTGTCCAGGGTTGGGAGACATTTCAGTTATGCAGGAAATTTGACTATTTCCTGAATTTTGCTTTATTGCTTTTTCTCTATGGCTACCTCTTTGTCCTCTATCATTACCCCCTCTCTCTCTCTCATTTTTCTATTTACTTGTTTCCTTTTCCACTCATCCTCTCTGTCTTTAAATCTCTCCAAACCTCACCTATCTCTGCCTGTCTGCCTCACTCCCCCTCCCTACCACTGTATCTGATGAAGGTTTCGGGCTAGCAAGCAAGGCGCACAATCACCGACTGCAGGAAGCGTTGCCGCGTGCTTGTGGGAGAACGGCTGCTCCTTAAACACTGACCCAAGTCATCTTATCCCAATCTGAAACAGTCGGGGTGAAACACCTACTGGTATAATGGGTTAGGAGGATGAATGCTTAAGTTTACTAACTGAGAACTTAGATCCTGCCTTACTTGGTGGTATGCAAAGTCCCCGAAAAGGCCGCTGCCCCATAAAGTGACATCAAAACCCACCAAAGCCACGTGGAGAACCCCTCCAACCTTTTCAACCCTAGTACCTCCACATGAATGAATTACTACTGATGTGCGTGGAACATCACCGTAGGCCACACCCACCCTTCCTTCTCAATTGCATCCCTTCCTTACTCTGCAGTGGGATGTACCATCTCTCTCGACAAGGAGAAACGACAGTGGTTGAACCTGCCTCCTGGCGAGGTCCCTTGCAATGTCATGTCTCCTCCATTGGACCAGGTAAAAGGGTCTCCAGAAGATACAGACTTCCTCACCCCACCCTCGGGGGTACTCTGACCACCCAATAAGATGTTGTGGCAGGCAGAGGCAAAGTAGTCTGTGTATAGATGTCATGACAGGACCTTACTGCTGGAGCAGTCAGTCGTACGTCAGACCCTAAGTTGGGACTATCCCTTCCCCATCCGTGTGGACCTCTGTAAGACCCTGGTCTGTTGGCAGTCTTCAGGCCCACCTGTGGACTGCTGCAACCCCTGGACTGGTCCCTTCGCTGCAGTGCCTGCCTCAGTGCCCCCTCTGGGTCACTCATTTCAGGGCGCTCTCACTGAGTGCTCCAGCGGCGCTCTGTCCCTATACAGCTCAAAGCCAACTCTTCGCCGGAAGTGGGAGGCGCCCCCTAGCCAAGCTAAAGTTCTCCTAACTTCCGGCCCTCGCTGAACCGAGGATTCACTGCGGCTATCTGCGCGTGAAACACTCAAATCTAAGAATAAATCCAGATTGCATGGAAGGCAGCGCTTTCTCCTTTGAATATTAATCATGCCCCAGGTAACTCTTTAGACACTATTTAAAGAGAATTGTAGCTACAGATAAAAGGCCTTGTAATTGACTCACCTGTAATCTCAGGGTACTGAAGAAAGGGCCTCTCGGCAGGGGGTCGGCCTGTCGGCTCCTCTGGGATAAAAAGTGACATCTTTTCAAGCAGACTTCACAAGCTGCACAGAGTGAATGGCTCTATCTAATTACACCGCCCAGTTAAGGGTAGTGCAGCCGGCCTTCCCGGCGTCTCTTCACACACCTTGGCAGCCCGCTGCCTGTCGCGCTGATTAGCATTTTACCTTAACAATGCATTTCAAAAGGTAGGAACTGAGCCTGCCATCCGCTGCTTGGGGTTACAACGTCCCATTTTACTCCTTTCCCACAGAAATAATCACAACACCGCTTGCGCTGATCATTAATGCGGGTTAGATGAGGTAGCGCCTATTATTTCAGCACTAGGAAAAATTACCTTTTGTGGTAGAAATATTGTATTATTATGATTCTTCTTTTTCGTCTTTGTAATATTAATATTATTATTATAAAGCCCCGCTTGAGCCTCATTCTCAGACCTGTGGTCCACTGATATCCATGTATAGCCCAGTGAGCGGGAAGATGTTATCAATAAGGCCTGCTGGTTTAGATACAGGTAACACAGTGGCCCTCATATTGTTAGATTTGAGTGCCGCATTTGACACGGTTTCTCATACCGTGCTAATTAAATCTTTGCAGTCTCTTGGCATCACCGGGACAGCACTTGGCAGCTGTCTTCTTTTTTATCTAAACGGACCTTCCAAGTCTTTTCATCCAGGGCTACTTCTAAAATCCACTCTTCTCCTTATGGGGTACCTCAAGGGTCGATTTTAAGTCCTCTTCTGTTCAATGTCTATGTACAACCTTTGGCAGTGATTGCAGAGGAGGCTGGGTTGTCTCTTTTTTCTTACGCCGATGACACCCAAATAATTTTTTCCCTTTCTATGGGAAAGCTGCAAGGTCCTTCAACTCTTGAAGTGGGTTTGAGTAACATTGCATCTTGGATGCAAACCAATCTACTCAAGCTCAATGGTGAAAAAACGGAGGTCCTTATTTTGGGGAAAAATAAAGACCTCTGGGGCCCCCAACATTGGCCCAGTGAAATGGGGCCTCTACCCTTGCCCACCTCTCAAGTCCGCAATCTGGGATTTATTATTGATAATAAATTATCTATGAAACAACATGCAGTAAAAACTGCAGCCACCTGCTTCACCATTTTAAAATGGTTGAAGAAAATCATCTGGATGCTCCCTGATGCTACCCAAAGGACTGTAGTCCAGGCACTTGTTACATCTAGACTGGACTATGGGACTATTCTTCTTTTGGGAGCAAATAGGGATGTGCTACGTAAGCTCCAGGTGGTGCAGAACTCTGCCGCCAGGCTGCTTTGCAAAATCCCAAGAATGTCTTCTACTTCTAATGCTTTGAGAGATTTACACTGGCTTAGAGTGGAAAATCGGACTAAGTTTAAAGCCCTGGACTATATGTTCAAGATTAAGACTGGTACTGCTCCCCAATACCTGCAAAATCTTGTCCGCCCCTATCAGCCTTCTCGCTTGGTACGCTCTACGACTCAGGAAAAATTTATGGTTCCCAGGGTCAAACTCACAAGAATGAGTGGCCGCTCTTTTTCTTATCTCGGTCCTCTCCTGTGGAACTCTCTTCCCATAGCGATCCGTAAAGAAACACTTCATTCAAACTGCCGTAAATTACTTAAAACTTGGTTGTTTAATCAATAATCTTACTTTTTTTTATTTTTTGTGGTTCCTCCAGGTCTGCGCTGGGAAACCCTTTTTGGGTAGCTATGCGCATTATAAAATCAGTTTAACATAACTGGTGCGCATCGCTAGTTAGAGTCCAGCCTATCTTCCCAACCCCCACTGCCTAGTATTTCATACTGGTCGACAGACACAACCAGGACACCTTTCCAGGTACAATGAATCTGCCTGGAATTGTTGTGTTCTTGCCACTCTTATCCTTGAAGGTTTTGTGATGACCCAGATATATTGTAGACATTTGTAGATGGGCAGCCAGATTTGTAGTCCATATTTTTACAACATAGTCTCTGTCTCCCCATCTTCTGTAGTCGATGGGCAGCCATGTTTGTAGTTCATATTTTTACAACATAGTCTCTGTCTCCCCATCTTCTGTAGTCGATGGGCAGCCATGTTTGTAGTTCATATTTTTACAACATAGTCTCTGCCTCCCCATCTTCTGTAGTCGATGGGCAGCCATGTTTGTAGTCCATATTTTTACAACATAGTCTCTTTCGCCCCATCTTCTGTATTATTGCTGCCCACAGCCCTGGTTTTACATTTATCACGGAGTCATGGAGCACAGATCGTTGATCACTGCACATTCTCGACCTATAATTTTATGTCCGTCTGCCGACGGCAGTAGGACATAAAATCTTTTCCCAGAATCACCTAAAGGTTAGCGTAGAAGGGCTTGCACTCATTTGCAACGAGCCTTTCACACGATAACAGCTGCATGCACAGCTTCTTAATTTTTCACCTTTTGGAAAATTCAAATCCATACATTTCCAAATATGTGAGTCCTGCAGGAAACTGATACCTATGTTTGCCTAGATTTCTACACGTGCTCCCAGGATCCCCTTTGAATCCCATAAAAGTAAAACATTTGCTGCGGGCAGGTGTGGGAGCATTCCTACGGCACCAGATGTCTGCCTTCCATCCTCAGCCACACCTTGATGAATCGGCTGATGCATCTTGGCTGCTGGACTCACTCACATGACTAAGCATCTTCTCAACGCTCAGATGCTCATACAGGGGACCTCCCATAGACCTGACTGTGGAATGTAATAACTGCAGCATTGCACTTGAAATAGCTCCACAAAATGCACCCCATCCTCTCTGCAGTGCCAGGGGAAAGGAGAGCAGACACGGAGTCCAAAGGACGAGGGAGAGAATCATTCAGGCGGTTCCTGGTAGGTTTTGGCTCACACTACTCTACTGTGCACCCCTCCTCACAGAGCCCTTGGAGGCAGCGGACACGTCAGATAAATACATGGACAAGGAGCACTAAATTCCAGATACGGATACTGTGGTCACTGGGGCCGCCCATGCAGTCCAGTTCATGCTTGCTATGATTCAGAGCATGCAGAGGACGGCACTCGCACATGAATACTGAGAAGACGCTCTTGTGTACGAGTCAGTGATGGAGAGAGCAGTCTCAGTTCAGACAGTTCTCTTCTCTGGCACAAGACGTGACCTCAAGTCTTCACAGACCAATATCTGTGGGTTTAATGAAATGGGCACTTTGTGTGTTCTCATCCTCATCACTGAACACAGTTGTGTCAGTGGCATTCAGTGCAGTGGTGAAATAGTCGAAGTTGAGTTTGGGGCTGTGGAAGTTGTTAAATTCTGAATAAAAATACTCAAGGGTCCAGTTTGCCACAATACAGATGTTTAATACATCAGAAGTAGGACAGTTGTTTTTATTGGTGTTAATTCAGAATTTGGCAGACATGAAAACATTGGTGAATTCGGAGTCCATTTGAGTTCCCATTGCAGTTCCTTTGATCCATAGAAAGTGTTTGTTCTTGAAAGTAAGTTGTTATGTGGGAGGATGAACTGAGCCAGTTTTATGATTTTAGTGTCCCATAAAACTAAATTTAGCAATGCAGGTGTAGTTAACACAAACAGCTTGTCCTGAGCTGAAGACTAATCCTGAATTTCTCGTCATCTCTAAATCCCTATGCCTCTCTCCCATTCCATGTCAGTGCCCACGGTTGTGTGCTGTGGGCTAAGAGGGTTGGACAAGCTTTATGTCCCAGCTCAGACCCAATGAATACTGCGGTAGGGTGAGTGCCTGCCTCTGGCAGCAGATTTCATCCAATGCCAGTCAGTGGGAGGCGAAGTCTCGCTCCCTAGCCCCATCAGTCCACCCCATGGCACATCTTAAGAGGTGAGCGCCTGCCTTTTCCTCCTTTCCTATTGTCCATCGCTCAGATGTGAAGTGCTGTCCTGGGTTCCAAGCTACTCGTCTCAAGACCTGCCTCTGAGAGAAGAAAGCCTTTTACCTTTTTTTTTGTGTCCTCTGAACCCTGATCTCCTCCACTCAGACATTCTGCCACCCGCGGGTAGTATCTTAGAATGATGAGGCAAGGCTCACAATGCAAGCACCCTGCAGGACATCAGTAATTTGCAGGTAAAAAGCGTAAAAAGGATTTTCAATTCTTGTAAGACTCTCTCAAAGAAGCCAGACTACTTTGGGAAAAATGCAACCCTGATCCAGAGAGGGAGAGAGAAAGATTGGAAATGAGAAGAATATGTGTGTGTGTGCCTGCTCCGAAGGTTGCCTGATTAGAGCTGGCTGCTATCTGGGAGACAAGGCTTCTCCCTTGGGTGCTGCACTGGGTTTGTAATCAGGTCTGTGGCACCGCGTGCGCAAGGATCCCCTTATCGTGCTCTTGTGCAGTCAGCTCCACCTCCGCCGCAGACAGCAGGCTCCCCAGGGGGGCAGGGGGAGCAGCCTGCACAAGCAGAACAGGAGGAGAAAGCTCACTTGCTAATATGGCCCAGAATTCTTATATTCTTTCCTGTCACTCTTCAAGGCCGGTGTGTGCCACCTTTGGTCTTTGAGATGCCGGGGGGGGGGGAGGGGGGCATGGGGGAGGGCTCTTCCTGGAAGGGAGCGGGAAGGTACAGAACTGCAACTTGCACATCTCTAAAAGCAATGCCTGTGGAGGTGAGAGTAACAGGGCACAGATCATTCAGACATGATGCTGTTACCCCATGCCCCCTCAATGCCCTCTGCAGACACCGCCTCACTCTCAAATACCCTTCTGCCTTATCTCTCCATTGGCCACATCTTAGACTCATTAAATCAGGGGTCTGTTAGTATGATGACACTTCTTGTGATGTAATGGAGCATTTCCTAAGCTAGTTATTCCCTTCACATACTCATCAGAACTTGCGCCCTCTCCGTCAAGTATTCATCCAATCTTAGATTCATTGGCCATAGAACATGCGTTGGGCTCCCCTTCCCACAACCGTCTCCGGGGTCTCAGTGCTTTGCCATTGACAGGCTGAAAGATAACGGATCCTCTGTAGATGAGCTGCAAGTGTCTCCACTCACTCTAAAGCAAAGTCTGCAGTGATCTTTGCCACAAAATGAAGGGAAGAGATCCTCTTTCTCTGCCTGCTGTTCATCATGTACACAGATTCAGGACCAGTATTCCTTTACTGAAAAGACTTCACCAGATCTGCAGCAGTTGTTATGTTTGTGCTGTGACCTAGCCCACCGTATCATCTCAACCCTGAAGGATCACGGCTGCATCCCATGCAAGGCCACCAGAAATGGTACACTTCCAATCCTGGCCAAAGTAACTACCTTCGACTGTCAGCGTCACACCAGAGGTCAGGAAATCACCAGACTTGAAATATAAAACTGCAAAAAATGGACAATCAGGAGACAGGCCAATGACAGGCGACTGTCAACGTATATGATTGTGATCAGCAGCAGGTTAAGCACCCCTGGACTGCTCACTATTGCACAGTGGATCTGTTCAGGAGAGTAAGAGGGTTTCAGCTCTTGTGCCTCCAATCTTTGGTCTTTCAAGACACCACATGCGAAAGCTGCAGTGGTGTGCTTCTTGGGTGTGACTTATGTAACAATCAAAGGAGCCGCGGTGGAGCAATGTTGATTTGTAGGCATTAACTAAGATGATGATATTTTTATGGGTGTGTTTGACTGAGGGAGACACATTTGTTTCCCTTAAATTATCGCTAAAGCATAAGAGCTTGATTTTGGGGTTTGTGGTTGCAGAATAATAATAAAAATAATGATAAAACAGGTTTTATAGAGCGCATGGCTACTCAAAGAGTGTCCCGGCGCTAAACCGACCAATTGACCCATCAACCAGCAAAACACCTAATCATATGCAGACCGAAAACGCCAGGTTTTCAAGTTACGCTTAAAGCACGTATATGGAAAGGAAGGGCATTCCAGGCAGTGGCCACAAGATACGAAAAAGAGGCGCATCCTGATCGCTTCTTTTTTAAACAAGGCACGACAACCAGAAGGGCATCAGAAGAGCGGAGAGTTCTCGTCGGATGGTATGGGGTCAGCCTCTTGGTAAGATAGGCTGGGCCCGACTGATAGAAGGCTCTATGAGCCAAAACAATACCTTTATCCTGTATCCGCTCCTTAATCAGTAGCCAATGCAGCTCCTTAAGATGGCGATGTATATGAGCCCCTCTAGGAATCTTCAGATGGACCTGAGCGGCAACTGCAGTCTCTTCAACTGCTAAGCCAGGAGCCCCCAATAGGGAGCATTGGCAAAATCTAGTCACCAGGTGATGAAAGCATGAATAACTTATTTCTGAGTCTCAAACCGCAATAGGTGCAATTTTTTTTAAAGATTTCAGAAGTCCAATACAAGAGCCCTCCATGCCTGCCACCTGTGGTTGAAAACCCGCAAAATTATCAACTTTCACTCCAAGATTGCGTTCCTATGGAATCCCGGGCTGGAGGGGCAGGGACATGACTGGGCCAAAATATACCGTCCCATAATGGGGGATGCGCGCCAAATAAGACAATCTCCGTTTTATTGGCATTGCACTGTAGGTTACTGGGCTGGATCCACTGGAAAACAGCAGTCAAACATGAATTAAACCTACTAAAAGCATTGGGCGTGTTCCGATCCAGGGTAAGAACAAGCTGCGTATCGTCAGCATAGGATACAATCTGTACACCAAAAAACTCCACTAATACAGCAAGAGGGCATCATATAAATGTTTAAGAGCATCGGGTTAAGGGCAGAGTCTTGCAGGACACCCAGTGTCAGAGGTTTGGGATAAGAGGCAAACAAAGCCATCCAAAATGATTGGCTACGGTGCAAGAAAATGGAATGAGACACCATATCAGATCAACTTGCTTCCCCATATCTACTGCCAACCTAATAGTATCTGTGACCTTAACCAGGGAGGTCTCCGTACTAAACTGTGGTAGAAAACCAGTTTGGGATGGGTGAAGCAATCGGCCGATCTCCAAATAGCCAGACAGTTGACAATTAATGAGCTTCTCAAGAATCGTGGAGATTGGAGAAGGTAGGCAGAAGGGAAAAAGGCCTAAAATTAGAAAGCATAGATCTGTCAACGGAGGGTATTTTCAGGAGCAGTATTAACTTAGCTTGTTTCCAACAGCTTGGTACCATTGTCGATTAAATGGAGCAGTTTAGTAGTGTATTTAGAATGGGTTTGATGACCAAAGGACACAACTGCAGGATGCGAGGTGGACAGGGGCCATCAGGCGAGCCTGATTTGCATCCAGCCAAAGCCTGTTCAGTCTCCTCAAGAGTAAAGGGGACAAATTCTAATAACAAACAGGGCGCAGTCTTAGGAGGGCAAGTACAGACATCGTCAACACCGCCGCTGCCACAAATATCATAAGGGACTGTATAGTTCGGAGTTTCAACAATCGCTTGGATTTATTATCGAACAAAATCAGATATTTGCTCACACATATTTTGAGACGCCTCCAACCTCTGTGAGAAGGCAGCAGGATGGAAGAACTTCTTTATTATTTTAAAAACCTCATTAGGTTTATTACCTGATCGAGCAATTTGATTGGAAGAAAGGCGGCTTAAGCTTTCTTAATGGCACCATGATAATCATTCAAAGCTTTTATTTTAATGGACTTAGTCTGAATGGAGCTATTACTTCCGCCAGACTCTTTCTAATTTTTTACAATACTTGCGTAAAGCCCTAAGTTTGTCATTGAAGCTTGGGGTAGAAGAGGGTGTACTTGTGTGATAGCTGCTTTCTGAACTTTAATAGGTGCAACCGAGTTCACCATTAGCAGTAGCCACGAGTTGACGGAATTAGAATCAATCTCCATGTTACCACATAGTCTCGGCCTGGTTTCATAGAGAACAGACCTCACATCAGAACTCGAGGCTTAAGCCCAATTCCTGTAGGGACCAAAAGGTAAAGGCCTCCTAGAAGTGGGGGCTCAGTCATTCTTCCAGAAAAAGATGATGGAATGATCAGAACAATCGGTCATTTTCAAACCAGTAACCACCACCTGGGCATTCGAAAAGATGGAGTCAAGAATATGATCAGCTGTAGGAAGCTGGCTTTCTATATAGTGTACTAAAATGAAGTAAATGTAAACATAGAGCCCTACTAGGCACTCCCTTTAGTAGTTATGGTATCCCAAAGTGTATTGGATAAGTATAACCATTCAAAGTATCATGTTCAAACTTTATATCACTTGACGAGCAGTATCACTGATGAGATCAACAGTATCTTTGTCTGAAATACACAGAGTCCCATAGAGTCCGACACTTAAAAATGGAGATTTTATTCTTTTTGTAGTACTTCCAGCATGGAATTTGCCAATGTGCCAACACGTGTTTCGTCTACTCATAGACTTTTTCAAGGCTGGAACAAAAGATATCAAAACATATTGTTTGTTGTTTGTACAAAACAATTTTCTTTCTTTCTCATAGCAAATTTTATACAATCAAGGTGACCACATAGTGGTCTGAAAAGTATATAACAAACTCGACAAAAGTCCAAATGGTGGAAAGATCCAAAACCAGACAGCTCAAGCTAGAGACAACCATAGTTATGGTGTCATGAACAATAGGAGGGAAAGAGAAAGAGATATTCCAAAAAGTTGTTGTGATTGTCACCCAGTGCAATAAAAAAGGACGCAAAGAAATGTGAATAAAAGTCCATTAACCAAAGTGTACATCATGCCTGATCAATTTGAGGCCTATCAACCCACCGGTTAGCAAAAACTTGTCCTGAATATGTCTGGAATTCGGTTAAAACGACGTTGTCCCGTAAATACTCAATGCTGCTTAAGCATCCACGGAAGTCTATTTAGAAATGACAAAAATCTATTTAGAGAATAGTCCCTTTTCCACTATTTATGTTACGGAAAAGCCGCACTTGATTCAGTTGACATTTCAGAAATATATGGCCGTAAAGTTCGGTCTTGACCCAAAAAAATATTTTTTACAATTTAATTTGTAAGCTGTACAACGAACGTACTTGTAGCTGCGAGAGAGTATGTTCACAGACGAGTGTGGCATCCACACTCTTATTTCTGCCAAAAAGCCTCCATCCAGGCAATGCTGTATCTCTAAAAAATACACAAGAGTCACAAAAGAGGAATATGCAACCATGACTAAATCTCTTAAAAACGTACAGGAAGACATGCTGTCCCTTTCGAATGATTTGTAAGAATGACCGAGCAATACGTCTTGCTTCTGTATATTAAAAACATAGTAAACCTCAGTGGAGTTACCTATTAGAAAAAAACGTCCTAACCAGCTCACACGATAGTCGCAATCCTTAGCAAATGTTCGCCCGTTGTTGGCAGTACTTGATACTTGAAACCTATATATTATAGTATAGGTATAGGAAAGTCTTAAATAAATAAAAAATAACACCGACCCACAAAGAGCCGGAGTAAAGATAGTTCCATTAAATATTAAACCAGATTATAAAACCCCCGGGACACATCTTACCCCGAAATATGAAAATCCTACTTCTTCCGTGAATTGGAGAAGTATATATTTTTGACTCAGGCGGTAACCCTGATAAGTTCCACTCCTGCAAGGAAAAAACCCTGGTCCCCGGTCAATCCCATGAAAAATAATACAAAGCGTAACGCAAACAGAACCAGGTTAAACTAACACCCTTTTACAAAAACTCACCACAAAGCCGAGAGTACTTCCTGAACCCAATATGCGGTCCTTCTCCCTGCAACGAGTATCTGCGCGTGATCGCCATGTTCTTTTGTATGATCGGCTATTTTGCGATCACCTGATTCCCCGACACGTGGTCTGCTAGCAGAACGTGTGGCACTCAAGCGTCATAACGGGTGTGGCCATCTTGGAAGGGGGTTATGATAGTCAAGACGCATATTGGAACCCCGTTCCACAACAATACATAAAACAACTATGAGTCAGTTGTAACGTAATGAGCAAAAAATGAGATTGGATTACTACCTATCTAGTCACTGTAAGGACGGAAGGTTCGCGTGCCTCGCTCCACCCGTATTAATGGCCAATTAAAAATTCTACAATTCATGAGAAGAAAGAGAGGTCCTAAGGGCGTCGCCATCTTGGAAAAGAGTAAGCGACGTTACTGTGTTGGAATTAGAAATCATTCTCATACTAGATTGGTAATGTGCTTATGACCTGAGTGAGGGGTCCAAAATAAAATGATAAAATGTTGAAATGTGTCACCTCCACCAAGTAGAGAGAAAATAGAGAAGGTTCCAAAAAGAGTAAGGCATATAAGGACACAGGGTACAGTGCCTAGTACAGAATACAGAATGCCTACTCTGTTTGTATAATAACCATGAAAACATATATATACTACATCTCATATGTGGCATATAAACACCCGGCTACTGTTAGATAATACAAAGTACCCTGTACCTAAGCATAGGTGTATCAGCCTGTAGATACATATATTATGTAGCTATTGGAAATACATTAGATCGAATGACACAGTAAAGAGTAGTACATAGTGCACAAAATGTTGCTCTCCTCTTATACGACATCATAGTTCTGCTTTTTTGTGACAGTTGGAGCCAGTGTAGTAATGAAACACAAAGTACAATTCTCAATCCTGTAGAAAAACATGTAGCTCTCTATCTATGTTCAATCCTAAGTCAACAGATCTCAGTTTTATCAACCATCTTGTCTCCAATTTTCTCAAGGCTAGAGTTCTATCCCCACCTCGCGGGTTATCTTCTGCTACAGCAATGCCATGAAATCTGATATTAAGTATTTTCGAAGTGATGTGGACACTGTTATAATGTACCGCCAGTGGGTAATTCGTATTGCCATTATGGATTTCCCTAATGTGCTCTTGCACACGTTCCTTAAGGGGTCTGATTGTACTGCCAACGTAGATCAGGCCACATTGGCAAATCATACAATACACTGTGAATTTTGTGTTACAATTCATGAAATGGCAGATCTTGTGTGTTTGTCCTGTATTGTAGCTGAAACTGGTGGTCTTGTTAGCAGCAAACTGGCAAACATTGCATGTTGTGCACTTGTAGAAACCGAATGGTCTCTTTGGTAACCAACTTTGTGCCTGTCCTGTCGTGTTGTTCCTCACAATAGATGGACATAGTATGTTCCTAAGAGTTCTGCCTCTGCTATATGTGATTTGAGGTTTCTTTGTTACGTATGGATCTAAGCTATGATCCAGTTTCAAAAGGTGCCAGTGTTTGTGTAGTGTTTTAAAAATGTCCTGACTGTGGGCATTGTATAGCATGATAAATGCAATGTTTTTCCTTTGTCTATGCTTCTTCTTGTTCGTTTTAAGAAGCCCTGTGCTGTGTGTCCTGTTGATCCTGGTCTGGGCTCTGTCTAAGGTGGTTTTATCATAACCCCTGATCATGAAGCGTTTTTTCATATTGTACAACTCTTGTTGGAATACCACGTCATTGCTACAATTCCTCCTCAGTCTTGTCATTTCCCCAAAGGGGATAGCCCTCAATTGTGTGTCAGGGTGTGCACTCTTAGCATGCAGAACTGAATTGCATGCTGTTGGTTTTCGGTACAGCCTAGATTCTAGCTTCTCTCTTTCTATGTAGAGCGTGATATCAAAAAAATCAATTTCATTTTTGCTGATCTTATGTGTGAAGGCCAGATTGTATTGGTTGTTGTTCAGATACCTGATAAACTCTGTAAGAGTATCATTGTCTCCCCCCCAGATCATGAGGATATCATCTATAAAACGCCCCCAATAGATGATCGATCCTGTCATATTTTGTGGGCAGCATCTCCAAATGTGGTGCTGTTCGAAAAAGCCCAGGTATATGTTGGCAAAAGAAGGGGAGAATTTAGAACCCACGGCAACCCCAGACGATTGCCCGTACCAGGTACCATTGTGTGTAAAATAGTTGTTGTCTAATGTCAGACGTGTGAGATCTAGTATCATTTCTGTGTGTTCATACAGGGTGGCGTCACGCTTGGACAGAAAGTACGTTAGGGCTTCCATACCTTTATTCTGAGGGATGCAGGTGTATAATGCACAAACATCCAATGTGACAAGAGAGAACTCATCCGACCACGTAAGTTCTTCCAACTTGTTCAATAGATCTTTGGTATCCTCAATCTTTGGTATCCTCAATAAATGAAGGTAGGAACCACTACTACCGATCTGTACTTAGTGAATACTAAAATGAAGTACACTGTGCAGAGAGTCCAGTGAGTCCCCAGTTGATACACAGAGGCAAAAATGGATAATACTAACGCTCTATTTGTGGTAGTGTGGGCGAGCAGTTAGGCTTATCAGAGGGTAGTGCTAAGCATTTATTGTACTCACAGAGGCAATAAATGAGACACACACTCAAGAATAAATCAGAGTCCATTTAGAAAAATAACAATTCTTTTATATATATTTTCAAACCAAGAACTACATTCAATTGTAAGTACTGTATTTCTTATGAATTTCCAAAGATAAGCAAATTGTTCAAAGTTGGGCGCAATTACGCATCATACAATCCTATGGGATGAAAAGGCAGGTAGGTAAAGCACACATCACAGACAGTTGTAAGGGTTCACCTTCTGGGTTTAGAGTAGCAGGATGCCAAGGTTCAATGTTCTACCAACAGGTCGTCGGGTGCGTCCCGAATTCCACTGGGAGCAGGGAGTTGGTAGCTGGCGCACTTCGGGGAAAGGGGGCCCTCTAAAAGCAGACTGCACAAGGGAACTTGCAGGCAAGTTTGAGAGCTCCCAAACGAGGGCTAGGGTTACAAGGGACTTAGAGACAAGGGAACACAGTCGGTTCATCGTTACCCAGGCCGGGAGGGCTGGGTGCAGAGCAGGTAAGTTGGCTGGCCTGATGCGCAAACGTGCTCCTCGCGGTCAGGGGCCAACAGCTGGCAAGGGCGATTTCAGGACTGCTGACCGCTCTTGAGGTGGGTCTCAGGGGTCTTGGTGTCCCTCAGCGACTGCTAGGCTATGGTATCATTGGAGTCCCGACTGGACTCTTTGAAGTTGGTGTTGGTTGCAGGGTTACTGGTAACCCGGGTATTGGTACTGCACGGCTCCAGTCGGTCGTGGTGCCTCCACACTTGGAGGGAGTGGCACAGATCTGACCTTCCAGAGCATCAGTACCTCTTTCTGGTCAGTTGCTGTGCCGGTCGGGCCAGGGAGCCTCAAGTCAGTGAACCAGACTCTGCCGTTTAGGTGCCTGTGGTCTGCAGGGCAGTAGCTCCTCTGCTCCAAGGAAGTTCTTTGGCAGTTTGCAAAGGCTGGTAGCCCTCTGGGGTTCTTAGAGGCCACACAGCAGTAGGACAAGACAGTTCACCTCAACTGTCAAATCTTGAAGCGGCATGCAGGGGTTTGCATCAAAACTCCGCTGCAGGCACTCAGTTCTTTGGTTCAGCAGCTCATCTTTGTCCTCTTTGTCTTTAGGTCTGTTGAATCTGAAGTTCTGGGTCGAGGGGCTCCACCTAAGTACTCAATTTAGGGGCTTGAGGAGGAGTACCAGGTAGGAGCCAATGGGCAACCTACCTTGGAGTGATAACACCCTCTTTATGACCACTTGCTGTTGGGGAGTGGGCATAACCCTGACACTAATAGGTTGTTTCTCTCCAACACAAGATGGACGATTCTGAAAAGTGGGGTCCGCATCAGCTGGCCCTCCCTAAGGATGGTGCTGGCTGAGTGTGGGCACACTGCCTAATATAACTAATTTTTCCACCTGTCTTTCTGCCAAAAAGTGGGGTCAGGACAGGGGGGTGGGCACCTCCACTATCTGGAGAGGCCTGGGGTCACATATCTAAGGTGGTAGGGCCTTTGAAGCTTCAGCTCTGGAATATCCCTCCTGCTTGGAGGAGTTGTAAACACCTCTGCCCAGAGCAGGCTTTGTTCTTGTCCTCCGAGAGAGAAGGCTCTCACCTCAGGAGGTCAGAAACCTGTCAATAGTGGCTGTCTGGTCGAGACCAGTCAGCCAACACAATAGTAGTCTGTAGGTTTTCAGGGGGCACCTCTAAGGTGCCCCCTGTGTGCATTTATTAATAAATCCAGCACTGGCATCAGTGTGGGTTTATTACGACCAGGTGTTTGGTACCAAACACCTACGGGTACAATGAAGCCATCATGTAGCTGGGGAACTTGTAATGACAAGTGTCCAACCCTAGTACTCGTTACAGCTTCTCTGTGCACTGCTAATATCTAAGGGTGAACTTAGATATCACCGGACATATCCACTCTGGCAGATATGACCTCACATGGGTATAGAGCACCCTGCCTTAGGGCTGTAAGGCCTGCCATAGGGGTGACGTACCTATACCACAAGCAGCGTTTTGCTGGCATAGCACACAGGGATGTGTGCCATATCAACTCATTGGTTTTCTCTACACCTAGACACGCAGGCTGCAATTGCAGTTTGCATGAGTTTAGTGAGGGTCCCTTAGGGTGGCACAATTCATGCTGCAGCCCTTAGAGACCTTCTGTAGGTTCAATGTCCTACGTACCAGGGGTACCACTTACTAGGATCCTAAAGGGGTGCTAATTGTGGACAATTGTACCGTTTAGGGAAAGAACACTGGTGCTGGGGACCTGGTTTGTAGGAACCCAGCACACATTCAGTCAAAGTTGCACCAGATACCAGGCAATAAGTTTGGGGTACTACAACAAAAACTGTTTCCTACACCGGCCCTATAAGTAGATTGATAAGCAATTTATTTGGGATTCCACAAAGCCGTACTATCAAGAAGAAGCTTAACTTGAACCTCTGAAATATGATCTAAATGAAGATTCAAGTTACCAAGGACTGTAAAGCTAGAAAATTTCAAAAGACATTTTGAGAGACTTTTGTCCGAGGAAGAAGTATACTCCCCAGCGTAGCCCGGAGGACGATAAATTAAAGCAACCACCAAGAATGCATTGGTCGATATTGAAAGACAGAATGGCCATACCCCCATGTCTTTGCTCCATTCGATTGCGATGCAACATAGTATAGCCTTCAGGAATAGCAAACGCCACAACCAGGCTGAGTTATCTGACATCCACTTATCAATAAGAAAGAGCACATTGAACTCCTACTCCCTCAACAAGTCAAAAATATGCTGGGCATTTTTATGCAGTGAGCGAACATTGATTAGGGCAGATCTAATATCTGCAGGTTCAAAAGAACCCTGGTAATTAAGAGAAGCACAATCAGGGATGCCGCCTACTGGGCCAGCCCCAGGCAGACAACAGTCACAGGTAGTGCAGGTATTAGGCAAGCAATTCAGCTTGGACAGGTTCACGCAGTTGCAGGAGGGTCCCAAACGTAGACGGTGAAGCTCTGCCGTAAAATAAGAAATGCGCCGGCCCTTGGCTGGAAAAAAACAGGCAGCGTGGCTAGTGCTAAGCGCGATCTGAGCGAGGACAGGCACACACGGGCTTGCCTTAGGCGTGCCAGTGGAGCATCCGTGCATCGGCTCGCTTCATATAACAAGAGATAAGAGATTGGACCACTAACCTGCCCACCACAAAAATGGCGGCTCCTTAAGCAAACCCCACCCGCACCTTCTGATCTAAAGTGACTAGCGAAGAAAGGGGAATAAATCCGAGCAAAGATGTTTTACTCCCTCCACCCAGGGATAAAGGTGAGGGCAAAAAACAGAACCGCAAGAAAATGCGCTCCGCACTAAGGAAAAGCACAATAGACTGTGTTACACATTAGACAGTGGTGCAAAATATATTAAAAAATCAGAACAAAGTAATTAAAATCACAATTTAAAGACACAGCAGAGTAGGCAACAATAACAGTGGGCTCTTAATCAGAAGATTCTCCATTAAGTGGAGGAGGTGATGAATCCCTTATTGTAGGACTCTCAGGGAATCTTCAGGCAGTGTTCCTTATGCCACTGTCTCTGCTCTGGAGGTTATCCTCACAGAGAATCCTGCAGCATTGAAGAATATTTCAAACTTCCTAAACAAATTGGAGGATTCCTGTAATCTCCCATCTCTAAATCAGGCTTAGTTCCTAAAATGTACCGGCAAGAAATCTATCTCTTTGCTGTTCCCTCATCTTTTCTTTCACCTGACTATGGTATTTTTGACTTCTGGTAAATTTGGGCAGGCCAAACAGGCCAAACTTGCATGTGTCATTCGGCAAATGATAACTATTTTTGCTACTTCATTGGAATATTTAACATTTTAAAGCTGCGGGAAGTACGCCAGTAACACAGGCTGCTATTCAATATGTCGCCTTGTAGCAACAACTTTTACCATTGTTCTCAGAGCAAAATCTATCAAATGAACTGCGAAGCAGACTTGTAACATGGCAGGCAAGGCCTGCAAACAGAAACCATTTTTGCATTTGGGATACCAAGCTTGACCCTCTCTGCGCCAGTTGTAGATGTGCCTTATAAACTTCATCCCCTTGCTATGGTGCTTATACCTACAATGTGGGCTGAGCACTGAACCGCATTTTAAAAGTAGTAACATGAGCAAAGAGTAGAGTTACAGGTAAATTGGGGCACTAATAGAAAGTACATAGGGTCTGATTTACATCTTGGAGGACGGGCTACTCTGTCACAACGGTGATGAATAACCCGTCCGCCTACATATTAGTCCCGTAGGATATAATGAGATTTATATTTCTGTGGATGGGATATCTGTCACAGTTGTGATGGAGTAACCCGTCCGCGGAGATCTAAATCAGACCCGTAGTCTCAAAAGAATATTTATTTAAAAATTAGGCGTGCAAAAAGAAAGGAACGTCATTTTCAAGATTGATAACTCTCTTTTTTCAGTTCAAAAAGAAAAATTTTATTGATATAAATAAAGGTGTCAGTACAGAGTTCATAACATTAAATTCCTGTCATTACAATAAAATTTGCTACAATAAAGATAAGCTTTGCTACAATAAGGATAAACGAATCAGACTTATGATTAAATAAAGAAGAAGTGATACAATAAAAAATAAATCATTAAGAAAAGTGGAATAACAAATATTCTAGGAACGATTGGGGAATCAAGGAGGCTTTAGGACCTCTTGCTGAGATGGTTGCAGTTGGTAATATCGCTTGGCACATGTATCAAGATATATTGTAACAGGTGACCACAAATCTAGACGTTTCGCTGCCATATGTATGGGATAAACAAAGGAGGTGTCCAACCTATGATTATGGCAAACAGCATACCACCATGCCTTATAAGAGACTTTTGTGAAATCCTTCCAATTTACAGTGATTTGCTGAAATGCAACCGCTAATAGTAAATCAATAATTTTAACATTAAGGGTAACCTTCTCCCAACAAGGTGAGAGACTTCCCAAGAAAACATGAGTGAAAGAAAAAGAAAATTTAGCTCCAAAAATTAAGTTAATTTGAGACCATACCTGCTTCCAGAAATTATATACATTTGGACAAGAGAATAACATATGAAATAAATTAGCGTTCGGAGTAGAACATGTCCAACAAACATCTGATGCAGTCGCAAAACTTTTACTTAAGACAGCTGGTGTGAGAAAAAGTCTGTTATATACAAAAAAAAGCGTTTGTATTATGTTAGCTGCTCTAGATGACTTACGTAATTTGAGCCATATTTTATTCCACAAAGACACTGGCCAAGATACCATGAAATCCTGTTCCCATGCCTCCTCTGTTTTAGACTTCTGCCTAATGCTGTCCTTGCCCTGCAAAAAACTATATATAGTGGAAGCTTTGGGCATGGTTTTTAACAAAGTATGAAGTTGTGAAGGAGGATCCAAAACAATTGGAGCAATGGGCGTGCCCGAGAGATGCGTGTATCTATCCATCACAGCCTTCTTAAGTAGATTATATTTATGAATGAAGGAGGCAGGTAGGTTAAATACTTGACTGAGTGAGGGAAAAGATAAAAAGTCCAATTGTGCGAATAATTGATGTATCCACATTAGACCTTTCTGTCGCCAGGTCTTCCAATAGAATGGTTTATTACGAATAGTCAGATTTTTGTTATGCCAGATTGTTGAATTAAGGAATGAATCTATATTGTTATGTGTGAGAGTAGATGTGGGTCCCAAAAGTTTAGAGGTCAGTTTGATTATGGGAGTGGACAAGGCCTGTGGTTTGCGTGAAAAAGAAAGGTATTCATGAAAAGAGAAAGGGGATAAAAAGACGTTCAACTGTAGTCCATAAAGGACAATCTTCCGTGGGGTCAAGCAACCAACGAGAGGCTTGGCGTAAGAGGAATGCCTTCTGGTATGCTTGAAAATCAGGAAAGTTAACCCCGCCTTCCGCCTTAGGGCGTATTAATCTAAATAGGGACATTCGGGACCTCTTATTATTCCATAGGAAGGAAGATAAGGAGGAATTGATCTTTTTAAAAATTTGGCGGAAATAGGGACTGGAATGTTGGAAACAGTATATAAAATTATAGGGGACAACATCATCTTTATGGTGTCCAGGCGACCCCACCAGGACAAATAGAGGGGATGCCATTTGGCAGCTAAGTCTGAAATTTTTTGTATACATTTATTCATGCATAGTGATACTGTGTCTGATATTGAAGAAGTAACATGTAATCCGAGATATTTAATATGATTCGGGCTCCAAGTAAAATTGGAAGCAATATAATCCGATTTAAAAGCAAACTTAGTCAGGGGTAAGATCTCACATTTATCGTTGTTTAACTTATAGCCGGAGATATTAGAATAGGCTCGTACCTCTGCCAAAAAGGCAGGGATCGAGTCACTTGGTTTAGACATAAAAAGCAAAATATCGTCAGCGTAGGCTGCAAGTTTAATATGGGAGTTCAATGTTTGAAAACCATGTAAATTTGGATTTTGACGTAGTTTAGAGAGAAAAGGTTCCAAAGCCAAATTAAAAAGGAAGGGGGAAAGAGGGCAACCCTGTCGCACTCCTCTCCCCAGCTCAAAATATGGGGAAATCAAGCCGTTGGCGCATACAGCCGCACGTGGATTAGAATAGAGGAGAGAGATGAGGGATGTAAACTTAGGGCCAAAGCCGAACTGTTTGAGAGTATAAAATAAATAAGTCCACTCGACTCTGTCAAACGCCTTTTCACCATCTAGAGCTATTGCCACAAGGGATTGTTTTAAGTAGGAAGATTTAGATAAAACGTTAAAAGGAGTCTCGTATTATCAGTTATGAACCTACCCTTAACGAAACCAGATTGTTCTTTTCCCAATAAATCAGGTAAGTAGGAATCCAAACGTAATGCTAATGCTTTGGAAATTTTTTTATAATCAATATTGACCAAGGATATAGGTCTGTAATTTTTACAATATTTAGAGTCCTTGCCCTCTTTTGGTATAAGGCATATATGTGCTTCCGAAAAAGAACCCGAGGAGCTACCTAGTGTGGTGAAGGAATCGATTAGAGAATGTAACTTGGGCATTATGAGTTTAGAAAAATGTTGATAGAATTCTACGGTGAAACCATCTGGTCCCGGTGCTTTGTCTTTTTGAGATGTTGAAGAGCAATTAATAGTTCTTGGTGTGTTAGATCTAATTCCAGGGATGATAAGTCCGGCAACGTGTGTTGGGGATTTTGGATATCAGAGAAGAAGTGCAATAGGGAGTGCTCAGAGGACTGTGTTGCGGAAGTGTATAGTGATTTGTAAAAGGTAGAGAACTCGTTCAGTATTTCAGCGTCTTTAAATTTTAAATCTGAACGCTCATCATAGATAGATTCAATATTTAGTCTGTTATGTTTAACTTTTAAGTAATTAGCCAATATTTTCCCTGCCTTATTTTTGCCCCCGTAAAATTTTGCACTGGATTTCAACAGATATAATGAGGCGTCCTCCGTTGACTTCTCATTAAATTGCATCTTGGCTTTTATGAGAGTTGTGAGACACTCCTTCGAGTGTGAGGTGTAAAATGAGTGTTCCAAACTTTTAATATCCTGAAGCAGATCTTTAGTGAACTTACGGGAAATTTTCCGTTTCTTTGCAACATAGCTAATTATGAAACCCTCGCCGAGGCTTTGAATGCATCCCATAGAGTGGAGAAGGGCATGGATTGGGTTTGATTCAACTCAAAAACTCTTCGAAGAAGTTAGAGAATGAGGCAGTAAACTTTGGGTCCAAAAGGAGAGCATTGTTAAAACGCCACCTTTTGGGGCCCGAATCCTTAGGTAGAATATCAATACCAATCGAGATTGGGGCGTGATCTGATAATAAGATGGGACCAATCTCTGCATGTGTAAGTGTTTGTGAAATGTTATGCAATACAAATATGTAGTCAATTCTTGATTGAGTTTGGTGAGCTGGGGAATAAAAGGTATACTCTCTAGTGGTCGGGTTGCAAAGACGCCAAGCATCCAAGAGTTTATGTTGATTTATAGCATGAACAAAAGATTTATGGGGCTTGTTGGGAACAAAGGAGACTTTAGAATTTCTGTCGATAAATGGGTCAAAAGTCTGGTTACAATCTCCAGCTAAAATAAAATTGTCCTCCATGCAGTGAGTAATTCGCTTAGCCATTGTGTGCCAAAAGAGGATTCACCACAAGTAGGAGCATAAACATTTAGAAGAGAGATTATAACGCCCTTCAAAGATAATTTGACATTCAACCATCTGCCATCAAGATCAGATTCTTGGGACACAAATGAAAATGAAAGGGATTTGCGGCAAAGTATCATTACTCCATTTCGCTTGCCATCTCCAGGGAGTAGAAAACTTCCCCCACCCAACCCCTCCTCAACTTCAATGACTCAACATCCGAGAGGTGAGTTTCTTGCAGGAATACAACATCAGCGTCCAATTTGGCTAAATGGCTCAAAACTCTCTGCCTCTTGATAGGAGAGTTCAATCCCCTAACGTTCCATGTAATCAGTTTTAATGACATAAGCACTTAAGAACAGGTTGTAATAATAGTGTAGCACATAAGTCCAATTCATTATAGAAGCAGTATACAAAGTAAGAGAAATAAAACAGGAAGGAAATAATTGATTTAGTTACATAGCAAAGCATAATAGACAAGTCGAATAACCAGAATAAAGAAAGGGAATCAAGTGACAGGATAGGAAAAAGAAAGTCCAGGTAGAAAGGTAGAGGGGTATCATAAGAGTCAAGATATTTGCAGTTGTACTGACTAAAAGAATAGTGATTATAAGGAGGTAAGAAGAGTTGAAAAAACAAGAAACATCAATTGATGAAAGAATAGAAACTACAGAAAAGAGACAAAAAACAAAAGACAAAACAAATAATATATCTAAGAGGATGTATGAAAGTACCATACTTACGAAAGAAGACTCAGGTATACACGGGGGGATGGAGCCACATGAAGCAGGCAACACACCCAGGATCAACGGAACAGAGGGTCGGGGAGAAACCACAATACAAAGGTAATAATCTGTGGGGACAATACCAAATAGAGATTGAGAAAAGCATTGGGGCAAACACATGAAACAAATATTAGAACATTCCAATACTAGTAGATCAACAGTAATGATCCATAACTCATTAAATAGTATCACTTCATGAGAACAGCACAATAATATCAAAAACTATGAAAAAGCACTTCTAAGTTAACAAGATACTATGCCAAAGAAAACCAGATCTGAAGCATCCTTAAGCAAACTATTAAACAATCAAATGTTGAATGAGGAAGAAGGCCCAGAAGAGTCCATAACAGTCGTTTTGCATGAATTGATGAAACTTTGCAAGCGTAACGGATCTTCATACGACGTTGTCTTGTTGTTATATGTAACCTTGAAGAGACACGGGTGAAACAGGCCATATCTGGCTCCCATGGAACGTAGATCAGCTCTCATGTTGAGGAAAGCCTTACGTCTGTTAGCAGTAGCTTTAGAATAATCTTGCGCAAAAAATAAAGGCGATCCTGACCAGACAATTCTTGGAGAAGCTTTAACCGCTACGAGCACTTTCATCAAATCCGTATACTC
This sequence comes from Calotriton arnoldi, assembly GCA_963921515.1. NCBI lineage: Eukaryota > Metazoa > Chordata > Amphibia > Caudata > Salamandridae > Calotriton > Calotriton arnoldi. The sequence continues at coordinate 2,664,575 of CAWUFW010001460.1, forward strand.
CAAGAAATATAAAATAACTCCTCTTGGTCTCTGTGAAGGGCTAGTGTGAGATGAAGCCCGTCCCAATCTGTGGGCCCGCTGAATGTTGAGTTGGGTTCCCTCTGGCATGTGAAGTAGTTTAGGGAGAAATGACTTAAAGAACGTGGGCGGTTCTGAACCTTCAACTCCTTCTTCCAGGCCGTAGATAGGCAAATTGTTCCGTCTATTGCGGTTTTCAAGATCTTCCACCTGTTTCTGGAGTGTAGAGACGTTGGAGTGTAATTGAGAGACGGTTACACATGTCTCTTTCAAAGAGGAAACAGTATTTTCGACTGAGGAGACTCTCGCGTCTAATTGAGACCAATTATCTGTTAGGGTTTGCAGCTTGGTATTAGTCTCTTCCATGAAAGGTCGAAGGGCCCTGATTTCCTCAAGTAATAATTCCATCGAAACAGGCGAGGTGGACTTGGGTGGTGAAGGAGGGTCCTTTTAAGCCGCTTAGTGAGAGATTTTCCAGAGGTTCCAGAGGATGAATCCATATTTGTTTGAGAAGACTGGTGTGAAGATGGTAGAGAGTCCTCAATCTTAGAGAACTCAGTAAAAAAATTGAATTCTTTATAAAGATATGCCTTTTGGGTGGAGAGGATCGGACTCCTTTTGTTCTACCCATAAAACGCTGACCCCAGACTCCTACTCCTAGTCAGCAGTATAGGAGGGAAGAAAACAATTTCAATGCGTGCTTACTCAGAGAAGCTAAGATGGCCACCAAACAGATCTCTCACAAATCTTCAGTCAGCCTTAGCGCCAAAACACAGCTTAATACCTCAGTGCTCTGAGGAGAGAACATGCGCTGTAACCCAAACTGAGATAAGCTGGATGCGTTAAAACATAGTCAATGCCATTAGTAAATAATCACTCCGCAATTGCCACCAGTCAGCAGAGGGAAAATAAGGAAGAGTATTTTCTGTGAGGGCTCTTCATAAGACTTAAAATGGCCGCCAAGCATAAAAATCGCAAACTTTCCGTGACTCTTGGCGTTTTCCTATAAACTTTTACCCCATTGAAATGAAGAAGTGTCAAGCACCATCTAGGCGTTAGGAAATGGTAGAGACATCAGGAAGTACTTAATGAGGGGTCCAGCTTGAAGTGCAGGAATTCCGCAATCGCGGTAAAAATTCAAAATGGCGGCCGCGATGATACGCGGCCGATAACGAGCAGAAAGTACAAAAAAAAAGTTACTTGCTGGCGACATTCAAGGACAGCGAGGGTCTCATGATGTTCTTCCCATCTTCCGCCGCTCGTATCTGTCCTCCGTTAGTCCCCGCTTGAGTTGGAAGTGTGGTTTCTCTGAAACACACCGGGGAGCTTCACCCGTGTGCCGCCATCTCCGTTGGGCGCCAAGCCACGCCCAAGATTGATAACTCTCTTGATGAACATGATTATCATTGGTGAACATAATATGAATTTGATATGTTGGAAGGACAACTTTTTTAAGGTTGCATATTCCTGCTTTAAAAAAACCTTGTTTGGCCTGGCGGTCTCAATCCCCTTGCTGTGGCAGGATCCTGCAGTTCAACGGTAAGTACTTTCTTTTACATATGCTTTTGTACCACGAGAGGTGATGTCCACCTAGTGATCTAAAGCTTTCGTATCGCAAAATGAATCCGGGCTTATATATATTATGCAATAACTGGGAAGTTTATCCTGTTCAGAGTTCTGCTTAGATAATGGCCTGCCTGCTTGTCCCCACCTCTGTCTCAGCAATCTGACGCTAGAGAGAGTTTGATACTCATCCGACCAAAGCTCCCATAAAGACTGGCCTGACAGTCAGTGCAATTAGTTTTCACAAATGTCAGTCACAGCGAAACGACAAAGCGGGCACTGATACTTAGACAAGGCTCAGTTCTCCCATCTTGCAATGCTAGGGATTATCGTATTGTGGGTTTGTTTTGCTGTAAGTCATGCCTGGGAACCAGGAGCACATGGAAATGAGAGGACATAAGAAGACAGACTTGGAAGATTTCTTGTTTTCCTGCTGATGGATGGAGAGTGGCTCTACCTTCAACATTAATAGCGGTCTCTCAACAAGTTCTCTCAAGGTCAAGGAAGCGGGCCTCTTGTTAACCCACAAGAACTCCATAGAAGTATTGCTGAAAAGCTTTCCTCATAAGAAAAGTATTGAAGATGTAAAGAATAAGGGCATTGGCATCTGCCTAGGAGAAATTACCAATACCGTGGGTAGCTGGACTTTTGGCAATAGTCCTGACTAGTAAGAGGCAGTAGCCTTTTTTCATTTTAACCCCTGGTTGCTGCCCAATGAATATTCCCTGAATGTTTGGGGGCATTTAAAGTACCAGACATATAGAAAGTTTCATGCAAGGTATTATATTTTGGACTTAAAAAGGTTTTCATCTCTGAAGGGCCAGGACTAGGGTCTGAAGCCACATGATGAAGACGTAACCTTGGCAGCAAAATCTCCTGGTTTATCACACTTGTCGCTCTTTGCTGCAAGAATCAAGGCCTCAGTAGGACATGAAAACAATGAACCAGACCTCTTGGAGCCCTGCTGGTTGCAGCTTCCACCCTTGCCCCGCCGACGAACTTTGACCTCCAGTAGACTTTCTAAGTCAGAAGGCAAATCATGACAACAATTTCTAAGGTTATTCCACTCAGAGTTTTTGCAGCACGGCACAAAGCTTCGGCAGGACTGTAAGATCCGAAGCATCTGACTGTGAATCCCATCGGAGCCGCAGCTTTCCGCCTGGCCCTCTAGGTCATTTTGACTCCACAAAATTGAATACGTTTAAAGGTAAAAGTTTTGACTGGGTCAAACTGCTAGGCCTCGGCCAAATTTCACTATATCGTCAATGTGCCAAAAAGGCTCCTAGACCCTGTCAACTACATCCTCATAGGATAACAATTAAATTTTAAATTTTCTATGATTTTCTAGGGACACGTTTTACTATTTTTCATAACTCTTGATCTCTATATCCTGTTTTTGTTAGTTTTTCAATTCTTAAGCATCACAATTTTACTCTTTTTAACCGAATTGCTTTAGATATGTTACCTTATTTACTTTTTAAATGTAATGCAATTTTGCTGTTTCTGTACACGTACCACATGCATCTTTCTCTGCAAAAGGCCTTCATGCTTTTGTCAAGCTACCAAGGGTACGCTCAGGGTTCTTCACAGAAAGCACCAGCCTTTGCTTCCTGGTGCTGGATTGTTTCAACCATCTGGGAGCTCAGCTGCAGCTCATCTCAAGACCAAGACCAAGACCAAGACCAAGACCTCGCTCCTTCGTACTTTGAGGAGGCAGATTCCTACTGGACCTTTATGTTAGAATCATTTTCAGCACATTTGCTTTCAAAACACTTTAAAACTACACTTCTTATTGGATTTGAGGTCTCTGCCTCTGCTCTTAGTATGACCCAAGATTCGTGAAGGCCCAGGTTCTGTTGGACTCAGCAGTGTTGAGACCCACGGAGTGCGTGGAAAGGCGGGTTTCCACTTGAGGCTTTCTCTCTCATGCTTGGGGTGAGACTACCAATTGCTGCCTGAAACCACTTGCTTCTGATCGAGGCGTCGCGAGAGGCGAGCTCAATGGAGGCTGCACAACAGGTCGCCCGCGCGGCACTTTCCCGCGCATTCGATCCCTGCTGAGCATCCTCCATAGGTCAAGAGCCTCTTCTAGAGTACATTGTGTTTCCGCTCCTTCTCTTGACCCCAAGAGGGCGGTATTGTGTGCCTGCCCCTGCAGGCCGCTGCCATTGTCCACGCATCGCCCTCCCTTGCCCCCCAGATAGTGCTATTATGTACCTGCCTCCCCACAAGCCGCTGCCATTGTCCCTGCAGCGCCCTCTCCTGCCCCCTAAAGTTGGTATTATGTACCTGCCTCCCCCCAAGCCGCTGCCATTGTCCCTGCAGCGCCCTCTCCTGCCCCCTAATGGTGGTATTATGTACCTGCTCCCCGCCATTGTCCAGAGTGTATAGACCCGCAGTGCGGCTGCATCGCATTACAACTGAACAGCCATTGAAAAGAGCATCATTGTGAAAGGAGTGGGCGAGAGGGGCTGTAATGGAAACTAAAAATAAAAGGCCCTTGCAGGCCGGCTCCTGATTACTCCCGGCCCTCGCCCCCGTTCTTCTTTCCTCCTCCATTCATGCGTCCCCCATGCTCTGCCGTCCACGTCCCCTCTCCTTTCCACCCCCCTCTCGTCTCTCGTTCATCTCTCACCCTGTCTTCGGCAGTCTGCCCCTTCCCTCTCTGTCTGTCCAGCCCTCTGCTCTCCAGTGCCTTCTCTCCCTCTCCCCTTCCCTCTCTCTCTGTCCAGCCCTCTGCTCTCCAGTGCCTTCTCTCCCTCTCCCCTTCCCTCTCTGTCTGTCCAGCCCTCTGCTCTCCAGTGCCTTCTCTCCCTCTCCCCTTCCCTCTCTGTCTGTCCAGCCCTCTGCTCTCCAGTGCCTTCTCTCCCTCTCCCCTTCCCTCTCTGTCTGTCCAGCCCTCTGCTCTCCAGTGCCTTCTCTCCCTCTCCCCTTCCCTCTCTGTCTGTCCAGCCCTCTGCTCTCCAGTGCCTTCTCTCCCTCTCCCCTTCCCTCTCTGTCTGTCCAGCCCTCTGCTCTCCAGTGCCTTCTCTCCCTCTCCCCTTCCCTCTCTGTCTGCCCAGCCCTCTGCTGCCTTCTCTCCCTCTCCCCTTCCCTCTCTGTCTGTCCAGCCCTCTGCTCTCCAGTGCCTTCTCTCCCTCTCCCCTTCCCTCTCTGTCTGTCCAGCCCTCTGCTCTCCAGTGCCTTCTCTCCCTCTCCCCTTCCCTCTCTGTCTGTCCAGCCCTCTGCTCTCCAGTGCCTTCTCTCCCTCTCCCCTCCACTCCTAGCCTGTCTCACAGCCCTCTGCTCTCCAGTGCCTTCTCCCCCTCTCCCCTGCACTCCTCTGTCTAGCCTCTCTCACAGCCCTCTGCTCTCCAGTGCCTTCTCTCCCTCTCCCCTTCCCTCTCTGTCTCTCAGCCCTCTGCTCTCCAGTGCCTTCTCTCCCTCTCCCCTTCCCTCTCTGTCTAGCCTGTCTCTCAGCCCTGCTGCTCCTCTCGGGTCTCACCCTCTGCTTTTCTTTCATCCCTCGTATTTTCTTTAACTCCCTTCGATCCTCTTTCCCCCTTTGACCCCTTACATTTCAGTTCTCTAAAGCAGCTGTGTCTCTCCATTCCCTTGTCTCGTATACGCTTGACAAGGCCTCTCACATATGCGCTCTCTTCTTTTCCTCCCAGCATCTCTGTACCTCTCTGTTTTTTATGTCATGGTCTTTCTCTCGTGCTCTCTTTTCCTGCGTTTTCCTTTTCTCTTTTCGCTCTGTTATCTTTCTTTCTTTCTCTCTCTCTGTTACTGTCTGTTTCTCTCTCTCTCTCTCTCTCTCTCCCTGGCTTTCTTTGTATCTCTCGATCTTTTGTGCAGTGTCTCTTTCGCTCTCTACCCCTGGTTACCTTTTTTCTTTTCTTTAACTTTTTTCTTTCTCTTTCTCTCACCCATCTATTTATCTATGTATTGGTGTTTTTCTCCGTCTCTTTCTCTCACTCTTTTTCCCTTGCGCTCCCCGTTTATTTCTCTTTAACTCTTTCTATTCTCTGTCTCGTTGGCTTTCTGTCACCTGCACGTGATTCTTTTTGTCTCATTCCACTCCCCCCTCCTTCTTTCTCACTTTTTTTGTTGTTCTCTCTTTTTCTCTTCCTATATCTTGCACTCTCGGCGTATCTCTCAACATCTTTCTCTTTCACTGTTGCACTCTAGATCTGTTTTCTCTTGTTGTATCTTCCCTTCCTTCCTTGCAAGGACCTCCCAGCTTGGTCATCACTTTTCCTTTCAGTAATTATTCACAGCATTGATGGAAAAGCATTTTGTTCTGTAAGCTGGCTGGGGTGCGTCCAGAGCCATGATCAGTACATACAATATGCTCTAGGCATTCGTAGTTACAGATAAGTCACTGGTTAGTTACTTAATCCGATGCTTTTGTAAGTCTCTCTTTAGCTCACTCCATTCCTATGAGGCTTTGATATTCCATTGGTGCGCAGTTCAGGGTATCTTTAAGCAAAGAAATACGACAACTTCCGGCGTCAAGTAACAGCCCCATATTGCTTTTGCCAAAACACGCGCAGGCGTCCATGTGGCGGCGTTGCAAACCTCAGTCAGGAAAGCCAAGCATCATTCACACCCCAAATCTTGTGTGAACGAGTCTAGATTACTAATACATTTATTACAAAAGGAACGAATTGACCCCCCCCCCTTCTTGAAGTGGAGTCCAAATCAGAGCCTAGAAGAATTTAGCACATGTGCAATTAATAGCTGGATTCCCTGTGGGCAGCCGCCTTTACAAACAGAAGTGTGAAGCTTCCCTCGCATGCAGCGGATGAAACTTTCTTTCCCAAGAGAGATGGCGACACAGAGGAATGGAGGCTAGAAAAAGATTGGTTCCCATGGGTGGGATGCAGAGCAGTCTCAGGAAATTACTTGTGAATTGCTCTGAGAGCCCCTTGTGTTCAGAGAGGATGTGTTGAGGGGCCTGAGCGGTGTCTCCTGGAAGATGGAAGAGCCGGCTGCAAACCTCTTAAAGGTGAAGTGAGTCGAGGGGTCCTTGTGAAAAGGACCGAAGGGAGTCCTTGGTACTTCAAGAAGAAGGTTACCCTTCACAGCAGGAGCTGGAACTGTGACCAGTGAAAGGAAGAGCCATGGTATGCGTCGTGTCACTCTATCAGCATTTGGAGAGCGCTTGTCTGCACGTGACAAGTCTCGCTCCACAGCCCTGGGCGTCCCACATGTTGTGGACAAGTGAGGACTGACCATTCATTCAGGCCAATGAATCCCATATGGCCCATGTGCATTGAAGGCTTTGGGGCCGGCACACTCCTCGTTAACAGCATCTCTAAGGGTGAACCTGTCATCCCTAAGATTGACCCTACAGAGTGTCCCTTTCAGTTTATGTGTGTGCATGTCCATGGGTGTTCCAACCGTGTGTATCCCATGAATCTCGGGTTTTCTACCAATTCAAAAGCTCTCTTATGTTGACTTGATGTGGTCCCCATTATAAACAGATATATTTATTTATAAACATACATAATTAATATAAATTCCTAAAGTTACATTGTACAAGGTTCATTCTGTCGCAGCGTATAGTCTCTTTCCGATAGGTGCAAGCGGGCGGTGCAATGAATGCTGGTGTTATCAAATGTGTTGCTTTGTTTTAAAAGAGTCAGTCACATCTAAAGAAAAAATTAGGACTTTCCCGCCAAACCTGGTACTGTGAGCTGGCATGTTACCTGTGAACACACACAACGCTGAGTCCAAACCTTGCCTTGGCCATGTGGGGGCGCCATTGGAGAATGAGCTTTGTGGTATCCCCCTACCGGTGGAATATTGCCTGGCTCCAGTTATAACCTCCAGTGCCACTCTGTCATCAGCCCATGATAGGGTGCGCATGTCAGGAAGGGTCTCTGGGGCCTGAGGTCTTGAGGGAGTCAGCATTTAGATCCCCAGCAGTGGCTGCTAACACAGCCCCGCGGCCTTCTTCCTATGTGGCCGCTCTGCATGAGAAGCCTGGAGGAGAGCAGCAACAAGGCAGCCTGTCCGCGAATACCCGAGCAAAATGTCCTGCTGATGCCCATCATGCGACTCCTCACCTTGATGCTACAGAGAAGTAAAGTAATCGATTGCAGAGCTCTGAAGATCTCTTCTCGCGAGAACAAGCAGAGTTACAGATATCTGCCGCATACCCTGACCTCCGCTCAAGACACGCCAGCTTCTGTGACTTAAGGACTGTGCCTGTAGGCAATTGCTGTCACTTAGAAGAGTGACAGGTGGATCTCACCATCCTTCCAAAAGAGGCAAGACCCGGGGGGCGGGAGGCAGCAGTAACCATCATTTTCATCAGTGAAGGTTGCAAAGTTTTGAAAAAAATTGCAGTTAAATAAATCCCACATTACTGATGTTGTGGGAAAAAAAGACAGGCGATCAAGGAATTTTTGGGGGCAAAAATGTTTTGCGAAAAAATTCTACACAATTGTTTTACATGCATTTTTGCCCACATGAAAAGTTTTGCACATGTGGCAGCTTTTGCAATGTTGTGAAGTAACTTGGTCTATTACTATCATCAAGATCAGTAGCAAAACTATATACTTTCCATCAACCGTAATCTGATACCAGGACAGCTCCATCGAGATGTCAACATGTATGCAAATGATATAGTGAACAGAAGGTGCAACAGCAAACCCGCTGCCACCTCTGGTGGCTGTAACCTTCAGGAGGGCATTGTCTGGCTCCCCAGAGGATCCATGCCCACCTCAATTTCTCGGAATGGTGGCTTCCAGTGTAAATCCATTGTTGAATCAAATCTGGAATACTTCTCTGAAATCCGGCATATTCCCTGCAGCATGGAAACAGGCGATCCTGCTGCCACTGCTTAAAAAGACCAACGCGGACCTGGGAGTCCTTTGCAATTTTAGGCCCATCTCATTGCTATCGGCACCCACGAAAATCCTAGAAAAGATGGTTCAGCGCCAATTGGCCTCCTTTGTAGAAGCCAATGGTTTGCTGCATGATACACAATTCAGCTTCCATGCAGGTTATAGCATGGAGTCTGCATTACTGGAAGCGTCCGAAACGGTCAGAGAGACGGACGGTGGTGCTTCCGCTCTGGTAGTACTACTAGATCTATCGGCAGCGTTCGATGCGGTAGCTCACCCCACCCTGCTGAAGAGATTCAGTCATCTTGGCTTTCATGGCACGGTGTTATCCTGGCTGTGGTCTTTCTTAGAAGATTGATCGCAACGGGCCTTCCTCCACCCTTTTTCATCTTCATCCAAACCGTTGGTTGGTGGAGTGCCACAGGGCTCGGCTCTGAGCCCGTTGCTTTTTAATCTGTATTTAGCCTCTTTGGCCACTCTCATAGAATCCTGGGGAGTGAAGGTGGTCTCGTATGCGGATGACACACAGCTTGTGTTTTCATTTACAGAGCACTCTGAAGCTGCCTTTCTTAACTTCAAAGAGTGCTTGAAAGATATTTTAAAGTGGATGAACAGCAATTTTTTAAAACTAAACACAGACAAGACTGAGGTGCTCTTATTCAGTCAGGCGACGCCTCCACCATCTAGTCTTTGGTGGCCTTCGGATTTGAATCCTCCACCAATACCGGTCTCGTCTGCTAGAAATCTTGGAATTAGGTTTGATGCCGATCTCTCTTTTACAGCTCAAATCCGGCATATTTCCCCATCCTGTTTTGTTAAGTTAAGATCTGTCAGAAAGCGTTTTTTTTCTCCCAGAGGAGACCCGAAAGATCATTGTCCATGCGTTGGTGACCTCGCATTTGGATAATGCCAATAACATATACCTGGGGCTTCCAGCTTCTCCGATTCCCAGATTGCAAATAATTCAGAATGCGGCAGTGAGGATCATTCATCGGGTCCCTTTTCGCCATCACATCTCCCCCCATCTGGGGCAGCTCCATTGGCTCTCTGTGTCCAAGAGGGTCAAGTTTAAAGCCCTGACATTGGCCTTCGGAGCCGTAAGGGGCATAAGGCCACACTATCTCAGAATTAGGCTTAGCTTGTACCATCAGGAGCGAACCCTGAGATCTAATCATCTGCGACTTCTTCGCATTCCGAGGTATGCCAAAGCTTGACGAGGTGCAGGTCATTCTCAGTACGGACGGGCAAGCTCTGGAATGCACTGCCCACCTACTTACGCTTGGCCGAGACAGGACAGGGATTCGGGAAGGACTTAAAAACATGGCTCTTAAGTCAGGCGAAGACAAGCTGGTCAATCTATTCTTCAGTCTTGCTTAGCGCCGGGGCGCCTCAGTTGAGGTAGCTGCGCGCTGTACAAATGTCTTTTGATTGATTGATTGATTGTGGGTTAGTTAGAGAGTGAAAGTGCACACCTTTTTCTTCATTTTTTCATTTGCTTTCGCCAATTTTATCCATTTGATAGTTTATGTGTGCAGCCCGGGTGCGCGGTCCACCCTCCAACCGCGTGGGCTAGAAACATCAAAATAAAGGGAGCTATTTCATCGCCCTTCGTCAGGGGTTCACTACAAATATCAAACATCGACATTAGATCCTGTATTTAGACTTCACCACGCATCACATACTAAAACTTCAGTTTTGCTTAATCCATGTATGTAATTGTTACCATGACCAACGTTCTCCCTCTAATTATATAATCATACCTGTAGGGCTTCTTCGAAAAATTCTCCCCCCTCATTAATCATAAACTTCTTTTTCTAGCGCAAAAAGAACCATTCTCCACCCACCATGTACTCGAATGCAACCATCCCCGTAGGAAGAGCTTGACTGAAATACTCCCATACCTGTAATACATATCCACGTTATTTCTTGCTTGTTCCAACCTCTCACGAGTACATTCTCACACTCACTCGCGTCTAACTTCCTTTTTCAAATCGCCGAAAGTAACCCCTCCCCTATTAAATGACCAACTATATGCACCTCCATCTGCCTCATTCCTACAATTCCCAGAACCCACTGCATTTGAACACATAATTCCACCAGGTGACACTTGTTTATGAAAACAACTGGCATGATTACACCGCCCTCCCTTGAACATTGAAGCTTCCCTCAGTGTCAATCATCTCCCCTCTCCTATTCAAAATGTACCTACCGCCCTCACCGGACCTGATCAGATAATTCAATCATCTCTCCTCTCTTAGTCAACATCTTAACCCCCTTACGGGACCTCATCGTATTCTTCAATCAACTCTCTCTCCTCCACTATTCAGCATCAATCCAACCCCCTTATCGCACTTGATGGGACCATTGAGCCTTACTTGTTACAGCTGCTCAAGTGATACACAAATCCTTCAAAAAATGGATAGCCCAGAAGACCTGTGCAAGTCAAGCCTTGGTGATTGCCACCATGCCTCAGATGCATGGATAATGAGTGACCACCTAAAGCTCAATTCCACTCAAGATGGACATCATGACCTGTGGACAAAGGTAAAAACACAAGCCTATGGACATATGCCCCAATGAACGTGATGCCCCAATGATTACGCCCAGAGAAGTGAGAAACCTAGGAGTAAAGATGGGCTCAGATCTATCCCCGATACCCTCTGCTGACAGAGTCATAAGGAGCCCCTTCTATGCAATGAAGACATTGTGGGGGATATGTACTAGGAAGTGGCGGAGCGTGTCGTTATCCTCCTTGGCTTAACGACACGCTCCGCCACTTCTGAACGCAAGGCTGCACCATATTCACAAGAATGTGGTGCAGCCTTGCATTTCCCATGCGATGGCGCTAACTTTAACAACTTAGTGCCAACGCAGGCACCCTTGCACCAGAGTGCAAGGGTGTCTGTGTGCAGGGGAGGATTGTTTATGTGTAGGAAGGTGTCCCTGTGGTATTTTTTTAAAAGGTTTGTTTATGTACAGGAAGGGACACCTTCCTGTACATAAACAAACCATGGCATTTTGCTTTTACCATGTGTGCTGCACAAGGCAGCACACATGGAAAAAGCAAAAACGAGGAGAAATAATGCATTTCTCCTCGTTTCACCAACTTAAGACCAGGATTTTCCTGGTCTTAATTTTGGTGCTGCCTCCTATTTAAGCCTCCCTTGTACATAGGGGGCAGCGTCACATACAATGGGTGTTGCAGTGGAACGCCCACGACAACATCCACTGCACTCCCCTTTCGCACTAACCATAGCTTGAAAGGGTGCCTTATGTACAAGGCAGCGTTAAGCCGCATTAAGTGGCTTAACGCTGCCTTGTACATAAGGCGCAGCCCCCATCGCCACCACAACGTCCGTAAAAGTGACGTTGTGGTTGCGATAGGGGCTTGTACATAAGCCCCTGTGAATCATCTTCCCATACCTCATATAGCAACAAAAAATACAAGCTATTCCAATAGTCTGTAACTTGACACCTCATGCTTTAAAATGCACAAAATGCAACTACTCCAAAGATTCTACTGCAAGACTCCTATGCCTGCCCCCCGGAGAGTACGTGATTCCAATCCTGCAAACGTTTCACTGGCAACATGTGGCTGTAAGTTCAATGTTCACAATACTTTGCATCATCCTCACAGTCTCCCAAGGAAGGGGCCACTATACCTAGGAATTCAATTTACAAACAAAATAGGACACTCCGTTCCAGGCCAGCACAAAAATCCTCATACCACCTTGCAATAAGAAATCCTTAGAAGTCTTCACTTTATTCTGTTCAGTAGAGTGGTGGAAACGTGATTGTTCTCAAGATAATTACACCAACTGCAAACACAGGGTAGAACCTAGAGCGATAGTCCTACTAGTATGATCACGGTTGAAACCAGTGGAACAGCACGGACCCACACACCACACCAAGAAAATGTAGACAGCACGCAATCCAAACTGGGGAGTTCCACCCAAAATTATCTCACAATGACTTCGACATACAGGTGTAATATAATAACTGCACCTCTCCAATCAATACTAGAATTATCCACTGATACTGCGCGCCTCAGGACACCCAATCTGCTGCATGACATATGGGAGTCTAACAACAGTCCACCACACTCACTCAACAGGCTTAGTAAACTATGACTAACCTACAATTTAGATCGAACCATAGGATGGAGGACAGTTACTCTAGCCTTTATGATGGTCCTCGAGTGTCATTGAGTGGTAATCTATGTCACCATATGTTATCATTTACAAATTCATTATCTGGCCCCTCATCATCAACGGGCAGGCATATAACTTATGAAAGGACCTGTGGAACCTTGCTGGCAACTGGATGGCACAGATACAGGCTGTACCAGCCCTTGTGAATCACCACTCAGTACTAACCAGTCAGACATGCCGAGACCAAAGAGATATGCCATACATAGCTGGGCATCAGAGTACTCTGACATAGACCAACTTGCATCTCCCAAATAGTCTTATGACCTGAGCATGGACATTGTAGAATAACAACAAGCAGTAGGCAGTTGCGGAGCCGGGTAAAGGTGCCACGTTGAGGCAGGAAAACATACCACAACTGAGCTTGAAGCGGAGCAACTAAACAAATAAAAGAGTTCCTGAAAAACAACCGATAAAGATGAAAGCATAAAGATACAGGAAGTTAGGAGTTGCTCTGAGGGAGGATACAAATGACAACAAGGTGGGACAAAGAAGAAAGATTAACCAATAGCGAGGAAGACTTTTTGAAGGACAATGGAAGTGAGGACTAAAAAGTCAATGAGCGGGCTGTAACGCCACAGAGTGAATACAGCATGTCTCAAAGAGACAGCTCACGTGCTGCGTGGGTTCGACCTAAAAAGGATTACAATAACGCAGTCCGGCTTGGCAAATCCAGTCATTTGACATGTCATAGTGGCAGTCATATAAATATATTTATGGGTTGGTATTTGAGACCTCGCTATCTGGCCTTCAGCCTGGGACTACAATCCTCTGGTTTGTGAACTCATGTTTGACACTTTTGTGACAAACCTTAAGGGCGGTGCCGAGGACTTAGCGACTGCAAACCTCAGGAACGCTTTGCTTTTGGGATTATGAGAATTAGAAAAGTGCATTACAAGTTAAGCACAAACATCAGATTGCCATCGCTTACTGTGGGAAACAGCCTCACTCTAACCCAGCCCCCATTTTCTAGTTCCTGACCCCTCGTGCATCAGCAGTGGATTGCACACTCTGCGACACAGGGGAAGAAAGAAAGATGAGAAAGGGGTGGGACATGATATGAAACCGGTATTTATAGTTACAGTGGGGGGCTTTAGGCCACCGCGACAGGTGAGGCTGCCACTCAGTGACATTTGTGCGACACCGTCTGCATTATCATGTTTTATAGATTTTCTATTCTTAATCTCCCTAGTAAATAATTCTACCTTGTTCTCATCCTTTCTTTGTTTAGCCTCTTTCACTCACCTCTGGATTTACGCCTCCTCAATACCCCTCCCAGACCCATAATGTTGGGAACAATTTGGCCCACTTATTTACAGCCCCATTTTGCTGAACCCAACGCTCCAGTAATAACCACTTTATTTTCTATTAAATAAACAAAAATGCAGATGGACGCTGTTTATAAACTCGGCAGGCAGAAAGGTTGTGCTTGCAGAAGAGAGAAAATTGAGAGCGCGGAGGAACAGATGGTGTTTCTTGTCAGGGGACTCATGTCGGTGGTGTTGGGTGGGGAGAGGGAAGTTTGCCCAGGAACATGAATAGTAATAAAGGCAAGGAGGGTGCGAGGGGGTGCAACAGCCAGAGGACAGGAACACTACATGCTGTACACCCGGGATCCGCTGGTCCTAAGCCCAGGGCTTACAGGAAGTGCCTGCGGTGATTCTTGGAGCGCTGCACTGAGGCAGGAGGACGGTACTGCTGTGCCAGGCGTGGTTGCAGGATCAGTGCCAGGTTCTTGCCTGCTGCTCACTCCCTGCCCGCCTGTGAGCACAGCATTATTTATGGGGCCCCCAGATGTCCCTCTTCCATGCGTATCCCTCACAGACACTCTTGAATCCTTTTAGTGATGGTACCACCAACAATGCTGATTTTATTTTGTGAATCAACCCCTCCTGCAGGTACTTCTTCAACCATCAGAAACTGAGAGAGCTCTTGTGGAGAACTGGAGGCACATTTTGGAATATTCTGGACCACCAACTTGAATATGGATGTAAAGACCTCTGATTTAAAAAAAAACATCTAAAACAGCTGCTTTTTAAGAAAAGTTGTATCTAAGACTTGTCCCAGTTTCCAAGTCTGAAGAATGTCAGAAGTGTGGACCAACATACCAGGTTGAACACTAATGTTGTGGTATCTATTACACAGTATATATCTGTCTGTATTTGTGTTCTGAAATTATCTTAAGATGACCACTGGTGATTAAAACAACCAAATATGTGTGTCTGTGTGTGCGACTGTGCATGTGTGTGTGTCTGTGACTCTGTGTGTGCGACTGTGCATGTGTGTGTGTGTCTGTTACTCTGTATGTGTGTGTGTGTGTCTGTGACTCTGTGTGTGTGTGTGTGTGTCTGTGACTGTGTGTGCAACTGTGCATGTGTGTCTGTGACTCTGTGTGTGTGTGTCTGTGACTCTGTGTGTGTGTGTGTGTCTGTGACTCTGTGTGTGCGACTGTGCATGTGTGTGTGTGTCTGTGACTCTGTGTGTGTGTCTGTGACTCCTTGTGTGTGTGTCTGTGACTCTGTGTGTGTGACTGCATGTGTGTGTGTCTGTGACTCTGTGTGTGTGTGTGTCTGTGACTCTGTGTGCGTGACTGTGCATGTGTGTGTCTGTGACTCTGTGTGCGTGACTGTGCATGTGTGTGTCTGTGACTCTGTGTGTGTGTCTGTGACTCTGTGTGTGTGACTGCATGTGTGTGTGTCTGTGACTCTGTGCATGTGTGTGTGTCTGTGACTCTGTGTGTGTTTGTGTGTGTGTGATCACACTTAAGAGGAAATACTCAACTGGAAACAATAAACTCAGTAGAAAAACTCTATAAATGGATGGATGTGCTTAGCCTTTGACATTTTAATGCAAGAAAACCAACTTTGAAACAAGGCAAAAGGAAGGGAAGAAGACCCCTTTGATGAATGAAGAGTTTAACACAATAAAAAAGGACAACGCTCAACACTTCAATGCAGATTGCTCAAGTCCAAGAACCCGCAAGACACAATGCCTCTCACAGACACCACAAGTATAGAAATTATACAGAAGAAGCCCATAAAAATCCACCACTCAAGCATGATCAATGCTGAGCTCCCAGCCAAGGATGCCTTAAAATTGTATCTCAATCCAGAGATCAGTCCAACCTCCACCTCACTTTCACATGCCTGCGATAAACTACAACTCATTCACTAAATAAAGCCTACACCCCAATAATTCCATTAAATGGTGGAGAAATCTAGTGAGCAGCGGGACTTTGGTTCTTAAACAATGGATAGTAGTTAGGCGGCTACTAATGAAATCACTTTATTTAAATATTCTAATATCTGCTTCCGCTTAGATTATTTAATTTCATGTAGATAAAGTATTAAAGGTTTTATTTCTGTGTTTTATTAATTGTACCAATTTTAAGTAATTGAAACAATGTATTCAATTCGAAGCAGAAACACTGGACTCTTACCTATGGACCGAGAGAAACAACTCCTCCCATCCTATAGAGCCAACAACAAGCGCAGCGCACACTGATCCTCTGTATGTATGAGTGCTCCATAAAATGACAACGTCACCATTTAAAGACCTCCTAAAAGCGAGCGGCCCAGCAAGAAGACCCTTCAATCAACATTGCATCTATCCATGTTGGAATCAACAACAGGAACTTTCCCAGAGTTATCAAAGAAGCCATACACACACCCACTGGAAGGAAGACAGAAGAACAACTTGGACCCTCACCATCCCAACAACTGCAGACGGATCTCCAATGCGCCTTTCCTTCGCAAACCTATGGACAGAGCAGCCTTTCATCAGGTCTCAGAAATCATGGAAGGAATCAAACTCCTCTCAGAGGGGCGAACAGCATTCTGCTCAGGAAGAGGCACAGAATCTGCCCTAATTCCAATTTGGGACAATCTCAGAAACATAGTCACCAACATGGGGCAGCTGCATTACCATTCCTGGACCTTTCTGCAGCTTTGACACAGTACACGGGGACACATTACTTCTCAGACTGATGACGTTGGCATAGAAGGCATCACCCTCAACTGGGCTTCTCTAACTAAACAACAGTTCCTACCAGATTCACACTCGGCCTTTCTTTTCAGATTCTTACTGCGTAAAAACTGAAACTCCACAAGGATTTATTGCCTCACCTCTACTCTTCAACAAATACCCGAAACCATTACTAAGTGTCATCAACAGTTTCAAACTCACCTTCTGTAATTGTGCAGATGACACACAGGTAATTCTCTAGCTGGCAACCCTAATGATTTAGAAACATCAAAACGTGTTATCTGCCTCATAGCTGTCAAACAATGGATGTGTTATGGCATGCTGCCCCATCCTCACAATACACACTATGTTCGACACTTCTGTGTCGACAGTCGTGATGTCTTGCTGTGCTCCTTCCATACAGTGAGAGCTGAAAGATTCTTGATAAGTGTCAAGAACCCTACTTTGCATTACACTGGCTCTCTAATCCAGTAGATCTCTTGTGACACCATTGCAGAATCTCTCTGGTGAGGGCAACATGCAGAGGTAAGGTGCACAATTGGTTGCTGTTCCTTTTAGCAGGCTTTCCCCCTTGTTACTCGTTAAAGAGACTGGGTACCAATGCTTGCAATTTGTACGCAGTGCGGGAGACCTTGCAGCAAGGTGTGAGGCTGACACCCAATGAGCGAGGCTGTGCTCCTACGGCTTACCGTCAGTGAGTGAAACTATCCTTCAGGGATAGAAATGCACACCCAGTGAGTGAGATTGACACCAAATGTGAGAAAGTCTCACACCAACATGTGGGAGTCATCTCAAATATGATGAGAAAGGCTGTGCTCCAAGGTGTGAGACTATTGTCTCTTACCTCATTCAATAAGTGAGACTTTGCTCCAAGGAGAGACACTTGCACCCAATTAGTGAAAAGGTGCTTGTTTCCTTTCTGCGAATATGGCACTTTACAACGTAGGGCTTTACACCGCAAGTCATTACAACGCATTGTCCAGTACAACGCAATTTACTATTCTAACTCCACCAGGGCGTTGTTATGGGGAATGCGTTGTAATGGCTTGCGATGTAAAGCCCTGCGTTGTGAAAGTTGCTGCGGAGTAAACAATGCGGGGTAATGACATGCGTTGTAACGCAGTTGGTGTAAAGGATGTTTACCCTTTCTGCTGTCTCTCCTTCACTTATACCCTTTTTCAGTCTATTTTTGGGTTCTCTGTGATAAGTACAATTTGTCCTGTGCTCATTTGCCCCCTGCTCTGCTATATGAGCCCCTGCCGGCCAAGGGGGCTTCTGGTTCTGGAAACAGCTTTGGGAGTGACAGAAACTAATGCACTTCAATAAGAACCTTAATATTAGAAATTAATGGTTTAAAGACAAAAATCCTGGGGACTGGAACAATTCCAATGATAATCTTCCTTTCAAGAGACCAGCAGAGTGACGACGAACCGGAACCCATCAAGAGAGTCATGAACCTGGGCGTGTGGTTCAAGGCCCTCAAACACGAGCAGTTCTCAAAGCACACGTGTCCACCTCATGGTGCTCAGGAGGGTCCTGGTGCAGCTGCAGACTCAGTGCAGAGCGCACAATGGGGCGGGTGAGCAGGTTCCTCAGAGATGGGGACGGCGTGGGTTTAGCCATGGTAAGCAGAGAGGGAAGCAGTTGATTGGATACGGGAGGGAATGATTTGAGCTTGGACTGGGATGAGTCACTCTAGTATACGCAGTTATTGTCATCTGAGGCCTATTGTGCAGTGTAACGCTCATGATGCGACGGAAGGGATGGTGCTGATAGAAAATTGGGCAAGGGTGTCACAGATTTCCCGTGTTTGGTTCTTTATAAAGTTCTCCGGACACTAAGAAGGTATTTGGAAGTAATAGGGGCTTCTAACCTCCTCACAGTAAAGTGGGCTTGCTTTGTTGTGTGGATGTGGTTAGTTGTGAGTTGGAAAGTGTGAGGGGAATGACTGAGAACCATAAAAGGGAAGAGAGCCTATATGTAAAGAAGGAATATGTAAAGAAGGAATCACCTTCACAATGGAGTCTAAACATTGCTTCAGGAAGGATTCCAAAGTCTTTTCTCAACTCGCGGCTTTCTGTGATTTGAAACTCCTTACGCAAATAAGCGTAGGAGGATGTATGATGTTTTCACGCATGCCTTTACAACGCAGGCAATACAACGATTGCGTTGTTACCACACGTTCCATTACAATGCAAGTAGTTGCAACGACTTGCTTTAGGGAAGCGCTGGAGTTTGGAATAGTATAGTAGGGAAGGTGTTTGATTTAAAATCCAACAATGAGTTCCCTAAAGCAAGTCATTGTAATGACTTGCGTTGTAATGGAACGCGTGGTAACGACGTGTTCATTGTAGTGCCTGCGTTGTAAAGGCACTGCGTTGTTCTGACAGCGTTGTAAACGGTGTTTCCCAGCATAGATCCTGCTATGAATGTACAGTTATAAACATACAGGGACACGTCTTGTATCTTTCATTCCTACACCATTGAAGGGGGCGATGCTTATATTCAAACTCTGTAATTGCACCGTAGTTGATACACTGCATGTTTCAAGAGGTATACCCAGTCCATGCAGATCTGTAAGGCAGCCGCGTGAGCGCCTGGACATGACTTCTGCAACAAGTTCTTTTTTAATCCAGTCTCAGAGCCGATGGCTTTAGCTCGTCTCTTCTTCACAGTCAGCTCTCTTGCACTCTGGTTTGGACTATGCAGTCACCATATCAGAATCTTTTACTCACAGAACTGGCCCAATTTTTACTAATGAGATGTAATTCACAAAATCTGGGGAAGTTACTTTTATTGATCGCGCTATCTTACATATTTCTGTATCACTTCATACTTAGGCGCAGCTCACCATGGTGGGACAAGATTGGAGGACCCCTCCAAACCTCATGTGTGACACCGAAATCTTCTCCCCAGGCCAGGTTATGAACCCCTTCCCACCAATGATGCTCAACTGATGGGGTACCTCTTACCGAAACCCCATAGGAACAGGTCATGGCAGAGATTTGGAGCACTATGCAAGTGCAGTACAATGAAATGACTTAGGGCCCGATTTGGAATTTGGTGGACAGGGCGTGTGACCGAGTACCCTGCCCGTCAACCCATTGGTCCGCCACCTCCATTGTAAGTCCGGTGGGCCATCAGCTTCCTGACAGCGATGCCCCTGCAGGATCCACCGTCGGAAAACTTACTCTGACGGCTTTAGTATCCAGCCTGCACCTGTACCTAAAGTTTATACAGAACCAATGGAATTATGCGATTCGGTGTAATTATGGATTTGCCGCACTTGCCACATAAACCACCTTCTCCTACATAATTTGCAAATGTTAGCAAAAAATTAATTGTGTTTCTAGCTCAAACGGTTGAAAACTTACTAAAAACGCCGTCACCTGTTGCCGTGCACTGGCAGGCCCCTTGCCATGGTTTGATTGGTCACCCTTGGGTTATTCTTGCTGCCTTTAGGTGTTAAACTGATACTACTGAGGTCAACCCTTTGTCCAGACAGTGATAACATTAACCCTGGGCGTAGTTCGCGTAGTCGCGCTACGCGAAGCTACGCGAAGACGTCGAAGCGCTACGCGTAGCTACGCGAGCGTGCGTAGTTGCTTGTCGCGCCCGTTCGCGATGCGTTTTTCTTCTTTGGGAACGCGTTGTGCGTGTTCGGGACGCTGTTTGCGTGCTCGGGGGATAGTATCTCGCGAACTTACCCATGCAGTCGCCTATGGGCGCGGCCATCTGGTTTTTCACTTGTCCCGCCCGTTCGCGATCCCTTATTTCCTGTTCCGGGTCGCGTATAGCGTGCTCGCGATGCGCATTTCATGTTCGGGAACGCGTCGTACGTGTTCGCGACGCTTTTTGCGTGCTCGGGGAGAAATATCGCGCGAACTTACCAACGCGGTCGCGAAGGGCGCGGCCATCTTGTTTTTCACTCTATGCTATGGTTCTGGGCCTGCTTTTCTATCCTCCCTCAATCTTTGCAATCCTTAGTTTTTTACACTGTTTTTCAATTTTTCTTTATTTCTTATCTATCTCTCTCTGTGCCTAAGTCTATATTTTGCATTTATTTCTACTTTTTACTGTGTTTTTTAACTTTTCTACTGTTTTATATAACTTTCTTCTTTAAGCGCCTACTTCTTCCCCTAACTTTATTTTTCCCTTCTAACTTTTCTTTTCCGCCTCCTCCACACACCCCAGAACCATGGCGAAGGGTAGCAGCAGCAGTAACGGCTCCAAGGGCAAGGCGCTTGCGCCCAAGAGCCGCCTGCCTTGCGGCAGACTGCTCCCTGCAGGGGTGCAAGCCCGGCAGCTTTTTAGTGAGGCGGAGGTGGCCGCCCTTGTTTTTTTTGTTCTGCGCCACCTCGCCTTGACTTTGGCAGCAGGCGGCAGGCCAGGCTCCGGGTACCCTACCCAGGAGCGTCACCGCCGGTGGGCGAAGGTGCGCCGGGCAGTGTTTCGCTACTCAGGGGTCCGGCGCACCCATAAGCAGCTGGCACACCGGTGGTCAGACATCCTGGACCGGGAGCAGGACCTGTTGGACCTGCTAGGTGTCGAGGTCGTGGGGCTTGGTGAGTAGCTAATATATATAGTAGTATAAGTAATAAGTATTGTGTATAATTTTTTTACGAATAACAAGAATACTGCTGCTTACATTGCAGGTAAATTACGTTTCAAAATCTTCTGTGATTGTAGGACACAGGTGCTGGGCGCTACTCTTACTTGTTTGCAACGTTGCGCTCGCTTGTCCTTATTATTATGTAAGAGTTTTCTTTAGAGAACTTAAGTTAGGTAATGCTATTGCTAGAGAGACTCTAGTCCTTCTTTTGTCCTCCTGTCAAATAGTGGTGGATGGATTGATACTAGGTTTAGTTACTATTAGTTGATAATTTTTGAGCGGTCTGCGTGATGCATCCTCTGTCACTGAGTGCTGCTTACCCCAGTCCTTAGTAGAACCTTTTGTAGTTTGTTTAGTGAGTGGTAGGCTTAGCAGTGTCAGTCAGTAGCAGAACATCAGACGCAACCAACCAACAATTTGGTGTATGCACAAATTTATGCATGTGTCCTCCTTATCATCTATGCATTTTTGAGGGCTAAAAAAATGGAAATGCAGACTTAGTGAACAATTGGCCCGTCTGGAATAGGTGGGCTAGGTCAGGTGGTACTTAGGCTTAGTTAGTGTTCTGGATTTTATTTGAATCAATCAGAATGGAACACTGAATTAGTGTTCCTAAATAAGTAGACTGTCCGTGAATCCCGCAAGCCAGTAGTCGATCGGATTAGATAGGTCAATTTTATTGCAATTTTTGTTTCCTAAAACGTTTTTTGAGCGTTTTTTTAGATAATTTATTTGTTTCACAGCAATCATTAATTGTTGTGTCTTTCTTTATTATATCTTACATGATCACTGATCTGCAGCACCCAGGGGCAAGAAGACGGGGTCCGAGTTGGCGGGACAACCACCAGAGGACCGCTCCTCTACCGAGGGCCCTGCTGCTGGCCCCAGTAAGTCCTCCAATGGTTAATATTAACAATTATATTGCCCTAACTTTTACTGCACCTTATTTTTTCCGAACTATTAATTCTGGTTCCACTTCCTAATTCTATTTTTTACAAAAGCTTCTTTGATCTTGACTTGACTATCTGTTTCTAAATTCTGGTTATCCCTGCCTCTAAGTTGTAACTGCCTCTGCTATGAATGTCTGTACTCTGTACTACTACTATTAGTCTGTCGCTAAGCTTGCCCAGTTTGCCACTCTTTATTTTACGGTTTTGAATAAAACTCAGATTGACCAATAGCTCTAGCCACTGAGTCCAGTCCTTTCGGTTGTCCTCTTCTAGTCTTCTTAATCTTGAGGCTTTGACAATTACCACAAACAAAATGCCCAACCAGATATTTGACTATTTTTGATAGGATATAGTACATACTACTACTGATGTGAGAATTCTGCACAGCCACATACAGAACTATGCACAAGAAAATAGGATGTTGGTGATGGGAGGTTGGACCTTCCTCACACCTCAGTCCGAAGTGAACCCACAATCCCCTGAACGACTAGCTATAGTGTCTCATTAGGTCCCCGAACCCTCACCCGAAGATACCCAATGATTACACAACCCAAAACAGATAACACCCTTTCGCTCACTCACTCGTGTAAGTCCACCACCACCACCACACCAAATACCACAGAGTCTATGTGTAAGTTCAAAAGGTTTATTTTCAACTAATAAGCTCTGTATGTTGTTCTATAAAATTCAGTGTACTCCAGCCAGCTCCAACAGCAAAATGCATAAGATTAAAACAATAAACATTGTTACAAGTGCATGATAGAAGACAAAAGATCTGTGCGAATTCTGGGAGACTCCTCACCGTAGAACGTAGAATTACTGGTTACATGCATCATTCATAAGCTCTGCAAATCTCTGGTTCGTAGAAGGGAATCTTCTGCCTGTTATGAGAAAAATGGTGCGCGTTAGATAGTATAATGCAAGCATTTCTCAGTCATGCCAAAAAAGTGTAACATGTTACTTATGGCTAAGCAATACGGACTAACCAAACTCCATAACAAAGTGGCTTGTTTTTCGACCTTTTGTACGCAACGCTCAGACAGTAGCTGTATGAGCTCATGTGGGCTCAAAAAGGCGTCTTACTGTTACTGCACAACAAGCTGCGAGGTAACATGCGCAAAAGACATGAAGCGAAAAATGGTTGCATGGCTCAGGCTAACTTTGCAAAGAGTAGAGTATACTATAATAATGACCCTAGGGACCATAACACTACTAGTGTCTACTGACTCTACTCTAGTACCCGATTTGGACTAGTGAATGTGATGTATATGTATGTATTAACTTTTTTTTCAATCTTGCTAGTGAAAAGTTGAAAACGAATAAATAGGGGGAGGTGTACAGGCATCTAAAAATGTGTCATGTTTTTATCTAGGCGTACTAGCGACCACCAGTGCCGGCGGGGCCAGCGGCGATGCGACCATTCCGGAGGGGACAGGAGATGCGGCACCTGCAGGAGCTACAGGGGTGAGCCAGCAGCAGTGGCGGGCGGTGGTAAGTTATATTCATTACTTATTGACATTGCACTAGCTGGAAGGGTGTTCACTTCACTCACTGTACTGTTGTTGAGACTTATTAGGTATGAAGTTGTAGTGAACATTATACAACGGTTGAAGAAGAAACCCTTTACTTAGCATTAGCAATGCAGTAGCAATAGCATTAGCAGCGTGACTTGATTAACCAATGGCCTCTTCTATCTGACTCCAACTCAGCTGTGAAAGTTTTATGGAGGCGACTAAAAGTCAGATCAGATGACCTTGATGGATGTGTTGAACAAAAAGGGAAAGAAGTGTGGAAGGAGGAAGGACGGGCGAGATTTAATATGACTGGCAGAGAAGGATACGTTGGAAGCATGGATAGGTGGCTGATAGGAATCAGATGCATGTGTTGTTGAAGGATGGGTGGAAGGTGAAAGAAGAATGGATGCCTGCCTGGGTGGGCGACACAGTATGGGTGGATACTGTGGATAGCAAGAATCATCAGTGGTGTTTGGGTGAAACTCAAAGCCAAGGCAAGCAAGGAAGGAGTGGACGCATGGGTTGTTGTTGGTGAAACAAAGTAAGGTTTGTGGAGAGATTAAGAAGAATGATAGACATTTACTTAGAATGGATGGATGCCTGTATGTATTCATCATAGACAGCATAGGTGGAGACTGTCACGGGATGCAGAGTCTTAGTTTGAAGGGAATGTAAAAGAAACCGCGCCAGAGTAGCAAAGCCGATGTGGGGAGGGGCATGGTGGGGGGTAGTAAACAATGTATTACGCGGCCAAATACAGGTAACTTTACTGTAAACATAAAAATAAATAAAGCGAATTTCATTGTGCGCACTGCACCGCCAAATGCGATGCAGTGCGCGCAACAAAATTAGTTTTATTTATTTATATGTTTACTTACCTGTAATTGGCCGTAATCCATAGTTTACTAACCCCCACCCTGCCCCTCCCCACGTCACCGCCAGGCAGCACTCCCCGAGTCCCACCACCGACCGCTACTGACCTTATGTCGTCGTCCCATATATAAGCAATGATCATTGGATCAGATATATAATCTGCCTTTTTGTAGTAGCCAGGGCACTGTGAAAGTGAAATTGACCAATTGACCTTCATGTAACAGAGAGAGTATGGCCAGTGCCACCCGCCGTAATAGAAAAATACGAGCTTCCCCACCTGCAGACAGTAGTAAATAAAACTAACGTGAGTCTGCGTCATGACTCGTATGTTTGTCTTGGGTGCAAGCATAGATGACTGAGCTGGCATGCCGGCTACAACCAGGTTATGTAATTTCGCTAAACTAGAGATAAGAAGAAGACTGGTGTACTGTGTACTGGAGTCCATAGTGCTAGTATAATGCCTGAAACTCCCACAAATGTTAGAGGCCGAGGAAGTGGGAGGATAGATAGGTTATTACCACAAATGTTATGTACTGTGCTTCTTGCTAGTGCTACTGTGCCACTATGTGTTGAATTAATTTTGTGTTACTGTTTTGCTAAGAGTACTGGTTACAACAATATTCTTTTTCTTTCTTGATATAGATAGTACTCCTTCCCAAGAAAAACCATCCCGGAAGGAGTTGGCAGCCAGGGCCCGGCGTCGGAAACTGGAGGCCATCTGTGAGGAGTACCGGCGGCTGGTGGCTCAGGCGGAGGAAGAGGAGGCGGCAGCAGCTGCAGCCTCGTCCGATGCCCCGGGCCCCAGCCAGGCCCCAACTCCAGTGGTACGGTGCCGCGGTCTGACAGCCGCCCGCTGCCGCAATTCTCTATCAGCCAGCACTGCTGTCCCCCACCCTGGATGCCACTGCAGGGCATTTCGCCGCCAGATGCTCCTCCGGATGTCACGGCTAGAGGAGCGACTAGAGGAGCGTGTCAAAATACTGGTGGACAAACACCTAAAAGCCCGCCGAATATAAGAAGAACTATAGGACCCTGTTGGATTGCCCCTTTTTTATTCCTTTTGTTGGTGGGTGGGAATTGGGCGTTGGGGTTTCTGGACATTCTTTGGACTTTTTTCGTTTTGGACATTGGTTGGGGTTAGGGAGAGGGGTGGGTCAGGTGTGGGATAGTTTATTTTTGTTAGGGTAATAAATTATATTTATACTTAAACATACAATGTTAATGTTTTGTGGGGGGTTACTGTTTTACGAATTTACGTCACATGGTTTCCTTGCTGCTGCAGGGCCGCAGCCAGTGTTTGATTTAAATATTCTGCTGATGATGTAACACAAACAGATAGATGCGGTACCCCTCACTGAGTTATTTGTCCTACTAGTACTGTCAGTCTCTCCTCCTAGTCCATTATACCTCCCACCAAACTTATCTTACCTGTGATTGATGATGATTAAGTTCGGCACAGCGATGGCTGCATGGTTTCCCAAGAGAATGGAGAAGATGCCATGGTTGTGGTGGTAGTAGTAGACACTGGCAGTAGCATTTGCAAAAAAAATAAAAAAGAGACAGTCACTTGCCTGAGAGCGACTGTGGGAGGAGTAGTAGAACGAAGTAAAATACAGTACAGAAGAAGCCTGCCAAAAAAACAATATTGCATTTGCAACTGCTAAAGTCAAATAAAACATAATGGTGGCAGGGACAGCCTAGTACAAGAAGTTACAAACTGTAGTTGTGTCGAGTGAGTCACTTAACTTAACACAATCGTAATTCGTAACCTTTACTGCTGTGTGTGGTAGGAGTTTGATGATGAATCCAATCAATGCCGGCAATTAATTATGATGTACTATTAGGTGACCGTCCCTTTGGAAAAAAAATTGGCTTGCACATAGACTGAGCATGGGTGGGCAAGCAGAAGAAGCTCCTCGCCCTGCCTTGAAATTGAATTAGTGTTGCTTTCACCACATCTGCCCCAGCAAGCGTGTGATCAATTGGTGTACATTTTATGTAGTCACATCACACCTCAATATAAATCACAGCCCGAGGGAAGAGGGTTAGGGTTTGATGAATGGATGGGAAGGGGGTTTGGGGAAAGGTTTGACAAAGAAAAACAGTACGCATGGACACAACAAAAGCAAAGCGCAATCTTGGCAGACGACCATGATCTTATCCAATAAATCTATAAAGGGAGAAAAAGGAAATGCATGCATGATGATGAAGATAACTTGATGGTTAATGAGTAGTACTTACTAACTACTACTAGACAATTAGACAGTACAGGGCAGCAGTATATTCTATGCAATTTGCCTTGCCTGTAATATGCCCTCAGAGACCCAAATTCCATGTTGTACTGGGCTTACTTTTAAAGATAGCAAAGAAAATTAAAAAATAGTTGTAGGGATCAATTAGCAAACAAACAACAACACAACACACAGTCGTAATGATTGAAGAGAAAAAAGGATTCAAATTAATTAAAAGACGAATGATGAATGATACTAAAGTTACTGTATTATCCTGGTCAAATTGTGGAGTTGAATCTCGTCCTTCCTCTTGGTCCTATCTTCCATGGACGCTCCGCACATCAATCTTGGGTGCCACTGCCTGCCTGATGCGGATTGGTAAGGTAAGTGTGAGTTGTGTCTCCCAGTACAGCACAGGGTAAAGGCCGGCCTGTAACGTGTAGATGGAAAAACAAAAGAGGTATTGAAAAATCAATGAATAAAAAAAAGCATCAATTACGGTGGAGTCCAAGAAGAGAAGAGAGAACACTTTCAGACTGAGGCGGCTTGGATATATCGTGTATATTCTGTTTACAGCATTAAGCTACAACAACAACAGGACAGAACAGGCCCACCACAGCACCAGCCCGTGACCCAACCACCATTTACCTTAATTTTTGACAGAGCCAGACAAAAGGCATATACAGCAACCTAGCATTTTCAAAATTAAGTGACAATATCAATGCGCCGCTGTCAGTCATATGACTACACTGACTCGACTCCACCACTACATGGACATGTAGGTCTGCTGTGTTTACTTTCTTGTTGAATTGTTGTGTTTATGTTTACCTTTTATGCCACTTCATGAAACGCAGTTATTCCTTCAATCATCTCCGATCCAACTGACTGACTGCGTGCAAAGATAGTATGGTCATCATCATGGTGTGGTACGTGTTGTCCAACTACAACTCAGTCTGTACTGACTCCGATTAAGTCCATATTCCATATTAAAAAATTGCAACAGATATTGGCCTGCACCTGCAGTAGTAGGAGTACAATTTGGTTATTAAACAACAAGAAGGGAAACATTGACTGTCACTTGAGTCACTTTCACTTTGTAGATTAACTAGTAGAGTAGAGTTCGAGTTCATGCACAACATCAACACAACAAACAACAGCAATCGCTCAGAGTCAGCAAGCATCCAATGCATGCCATCATTACCTGTCTTGCTCTTCTCTTTGGCTGTCAGATCATCAGATGCCTAGTTCTGACAGGTGTGTGTTTTTTTTTAACGGGGCAGTGGCCTCATCATTACTCCACATTCATTTTGAGTGTTAGTCGCTGTTTCGGTTTTCGTCTTATTCATCTGTGGCACTTTGTCACAGTTTAAGTTGCTTCACATGGTCAGCACTGTGATGATGGGCCGCGGCCTGGGTAGCGCTCATTGCTGGTCAATTGAGTTTGCACAAATGTCAGCAAGTTTCTTCGAAGAGTCTTGTCTTTCTCTGCCAAGTACCTTCTGTCCTGACAGTGAGGAGCTTTGGATGCCTGCCGAGGCTGTAGCCTTCGGACAGTGATGAGTTTACTTTTGGATGCCTGCCCAAGTTCTGACAGTGAAGAGTTGTGGATGCCTGCAGAGGCGGTAGCCTTCGGACACTGATGAGTTTCGGCTCGGAAACAAAACGGAGGATAGCTATAGTCACGTTTCACTTCTTATGGAGGGACTGTTAAAGGCAACATTTCTTGTACTCCAATGTCTGGCTTGATGGAAATGTACTAATTAGGGCGAGACAGGAAGATGAAGCAGGACTCTGAAGAGTGGACAGTTAAATGCACAGACGTGCAACTCCAATAGGGAAATAAAAAGAGAAGACGGTGGTGATGGATTTGTTGTGATTTGATTTGAACCAGAAAGACAGATACACAGACACATAAAGGAAGGAAGAAAGTAACAATTTGAAAGCCTAGTTGTCAGGGAAGAGGAGCTCGTCCTCAAACTCTGGTGGTTCGGACAGAAGTAGGTCCTGTAACCCACTACTTACGTCATCCAAGTCGCTCTCCTCTTCCTGCTGTGATTCACGTATTTTGTAATCCGGTGGTATAAAGTGCTGATTCATTTTGATCATGGTTAACCTCTCCACGCTTTTGGGCGAGAGACTGGTCCTTTTCAAAGTTACAATGGCACCAGCAGCACTGAAAACACGCTCAGAAGAGACACTTGCGATAGGGGAAGCCAGATACTTTATCGCCAGCCTGCTGAGCACTGTCCATTGGCTTCTTTTCCCATACCAATACACCAATGGGTTTCGATCCATGAAGACCTCTGTTGGGTCATCCAGATAGGCCTGGACCATCCGCTCAATGTTCAGGGGTGCTCCGATGTGCTCGGCCTGTTTTGCCTTTGCATCAGCACTGGACTTACCATACCCCTGCTGTAGAAACCAATCAGTTGCCGATTGTACTGTGGATGATCCTGTTCTTGCTGTTGTTGATGTTATTGTTGGTGTCGGTGACTGCTGGGAGGCAAACGCACTGCCCTCAGGCTCCAAAGTAGAACTTGACTCTGGATGCCGGCCTGTAGTACTTGTTATGGCCTGGGGTGGGGGGCCTGTAATTAACAGCCGTTCGTTTTCGAAAATAGTGGCTTCCTCAGCTATCAAAGTTTTGTAGTTGGCAACATCCACTTCCGAAAAGGAATTACTGCCTTACTGTTCAGAAATACTTTGTACCGTGGATCCAAAATTGTGGCACTAATGTAATGTTGTTGTGACACAATGTTATTTTGAATCCTTGTATTTGCAGATAAGCGAGCGGCTAAGGTCTCCGCCAAATGATATGCGTCTTGTTTGTCATCCACACCTGCGTACGTTTCAGACACCTCCTTCAGCTGTTGCTCTAGCATGTGCAACAATGGGATAGCTTGGCCCATAGTACAGTCCTCCCTGCTGGCTTCACGTGTGAAGATCTCAAAAGGAAGTAGCATCTCAGTCAGGCATTTAATGAGGTCCCATTGACCCATCTCAATGGTCATGCCTCTCACAGTAGGTTCCCCTAATCTTTGCATGACATAAGCATTGAGTGGTATGTACAGTTCAAACAGACGATCAAGCATGTAATAAGTTGAGTTCCAACGTGTTGTCACCTCCTGGATGAGCGCTTTGACTGGCATTTTATGCTCACGTTGAATGACCCTCAGCTGCTTCCGGGCTTTAAAAGAATGGCTGAAATGTGTGCATATTCTTCTGCAGGTGGCCAGTAAGTTGCTGACTTTGGATTCATTTTTCAAAAAGTCTTGAACAACAATGTTAATGCAGTGTGCCAAACACGGGACCCTGAAATAGCCACCATCGCCCATGGCCTTAACTACATTACTGCCATTGTCCGTGGCAACAAAACCAATCTTAAGCCCTCTTGGGCGCAGCCACTCAAAGACCTTGGTGTTAAACTCTTCCAAAATGTTTGCAGCAGTATGAGATTTCTCCATGGCAAACATGGCTATAGTTGCATGTTTGCGAGTGGCATGAAAAATCTCTGCAGTATCAACACCAGCAGATAGCTGTTCTCTAACCCCCGCAAAAGAGATCCAGTGTGCAGTGATGCACATGTAATCTGTGGCTTGGCAACTGGTCCACATGTCTGTTGTCAGGTGGATACTGTGAACAGCACTCTGCTTCAAGGCTTTTCCAAGCAATTCCAGCACGTCGTGATGTAGTGCTGGAACAGCAACTCTGGCAAAATAGTAGCGGCTGGGAACATGCCATTTTGGGCAGATGGTTGACACAAATTCCAGAAAATCCACCCCTTCAACAAAAGAAAAAGGGAGAAGGTCCAGTGCTAACATTTTAGCCAGCTTCGCATTGTTCAAACGTGCTATTGGGTGGTTGCGTTCGTACTGCCCCTCACCCCCAAACATGCTGATAATGGTAGGCTGCATGGTTTTCCTTTCTCTTAGGCTCAACGCACTTTTTGGTAGTGCGGACCTGGTACTTCTTGGTGTCTCCGGCTGACTCTTACTCTTGTGCCACTGAGATGTTGCTGAAGATGTGTGCAACGTTAAGACTGCACTGCTGGGGTCAGGGACACCTTGTGAACTACTACCAGAGAGAATGTCTCCCTGTCCTTCCTCTTCCACCGTGATCGGATCTTCTTCTTCTACTCCTTTATCCCCACCAACACCAATGGTTGCAGTTTTTTTTCTGCCGCGAAGGTGGTCCTCCCAGCTGATCAAGTGGTGTTTTTTCAGATGGGTCATTTGGCCTCCGGTACCATAGTTTGTACCAAGCTTACCACGACTAACAGAGGTATTACAAATGGAGCATATAGCAATGTTCTCCTCCTTTTCGCTAACCGTAAAGAAGTCCCAAACTGGGGAGCTTAACTTTGGCCTCCTGCTGGAGGAGCCACTTCCAATGCCGGATGAACTGGAGGGTGTGTGTTGAATTTGACTCTGTGCTGCTGTACCACTGCCTACTTCTACTGAGGTGGTGGTTGTGCTGGATGTAGGTCGCTGCCGGGCCTTTGCTAATGCAAATATGGAAGCTGTAGGTCGTGTTGGTGTTACCTGTGGAGGTATGCGTGCTACATCCCTCGCAGCGATTTTGGATAGGGTAATAATGTTGGTCTCCATCTCCTCAGGGCCGGGAGTGATGTTCGTGATGACTGGCTCATCATCATCCTGGTGTTCTACATCGACCTCCATAAGTGTAAGGCTTTCTGGAACCTTCCTTTTCCCTAGCTTGGTCTTGGGACGTGTCTCCCTCTCAGACTCAGTTTGTGGCTTCCAAGTGGCATCTAGATCATCAGAAGGGGGGCTTGGCGAAGAACTTGATGGACTACCCCTCCTTTTCCTTGCTGGAGATTTGGAAGACAATGGATCTTCTGAATGAGTGGCTTCTTCTTCTACCTCTGCATGAGGCTCAATTTCCTGAACTGCCCCTACTTCGGGAGGAACAACAACTACTATTGCAGGCTGTGGTTGCGGCTGTTGTTGTTGTTGACCACTTATCTGCTATGTTTCCTCCTGCGTTGATTGGGTACTACTTTGAGATAGCGATAAGTTTGTCTCAGGCTCAGCATCACTGCTTTCCACCATTAGGCTGGCTACCTCTTCCACACTCATGTGCTTGGGCCTGGGTTGGTGGGTTGGGCCCACTGATGCGGAGGTGCTGCTCCCAGCTTGCCCCCCGGACACCGCTGCTGCAGGCGTAATTTTTTTCCCCCCAAAAACGGTAGTGGGCGGCACACCAGACTTAAGTGTCACTTCCTTCTTCTGTTCCTTCTTCTCAATAGCAACTTTCTTGGTACTGGAGGACCTGGTACCTGCTTTCTTGGGGCCCATCTTCTTCAGATGTCAGCAGCACTCAGTTGCAGAGATGTCTGGTCAGGTCACACGTCACGTTGTGTACAGCAGCAGGATGTCTGTCTGGCAGTGCAACGGGCAATGATGACACACCTCCTCCTCAGTCTTTGTGCACCTAAAAGCAAAAAAGCCAGAAGAACATCAGTCAAAAGATAGCACAAATCAAACTAATATAATATAGAACTTAGTGTGTGGTTGCCTCAATTATTAAATTTTAGAAACTCAGTGAACAACAACAGTGTAGCCATTTATGAGACTTTGACAACAAGGCCAGGGCTTTCCTGGTGTACTGTGTAGTGTGTACACTCTGGAAGAATAAGAATAGCAAAGAACAAAAACTAAAATGTAGTGGAGCATGTTTGGCCTAAATTTGTGCATCACGTGGGATGTATGCAGCATCAGGGAGCTGCAGCTGGCAATGGGGATGGATTTGGAAGCAGTAAGACAAGAGGAACAATGGAAAGACACGCAGGCCTATGTGGCAAAAACAGCACACTACTAACTACCACCACAAAATGGCCCCCAGCAACATGGTGACTCACAGGCACAAGGCACGGCAAACAATGAACTCAAGCAGGCCTATATATGGCCAGACAAAGGATGCCTGATAAAACACACACAGCTTTAATGCAAAAACTAAAATCCACATGGCTAAAAACAGTTTGGAAAGTTAGACAACCACTACAACAACACATAATTACACACGCAAAAAAGGCATTTATTTAACACACCCAAAAAGTGAAATAGACCCCCAAAAAACCCACATTTTGCAATTCAATCCAATGCCATCCATGGCCTAAATGATGTCAAAATTCCACAGACAACACAGAAACAGTTTTTATGCACCCATGATGACTACCTCTGGGCCTACTGGCAGACTAGGCCGCAAGCTTGGAGGCCTATGGCAAAAGCACAGTGGCTGGTCCCACAAAATGGCCGCCACCACATGGCCAGGCCACCCAACAACTTCCTTCCTCTTGAAAAAAATTGTAAAACAAAAAAGTGACTCCTTGCTCACCAAACTACATCTAAATGACAACCTGATGAGTTTTTTGTGCAAAATGAACTAAATCATCATTTTCGAGAAGGTTTTATGCTGCTCGAGAGATATTCTTCGCCAGATTGTAAATTCTGCGTGTTCGGCATCGCGATCGTCACAAAAAGTCGTTATCGCGCGCGCGAAAACGTATATTGAGCGCGCGAAGAAGATAAAAGTGTAAGTCCGCGTTGTTGCGCAGTGTGGAGTTGCCCAAAGTCCGCGAGCTGAACGCCCAGGGTTACCTACTGGCTGAAAAGGCCTATTTATTTAACACACACCCAAAAACTGAAATACCACCCCAAAACCCACATTTTGCAATTCAATCCAATGCCATCCATGGCCTAAATGATGTTACAATTCAACAGACAACACAGAAACAGTTTTTATGCACCCATGAGGACTACCTCTGGGCCTACTGGCAGACTAGGCCGCAAGCTTGGAGGCCTATGGCAAAAGCACAGTGGCTGGTCCCACAAAATGGCCGCCACCACATGGCCAGGCCACCCACAACAACAAGAAAAGGAAGACAAGACAGACAATGCAG
The DNA here is from genome assembly GCA_963921515.1 of Calotriton arnoldi. Lineage (NCBI taxonomy): Eukaryota > Metazoa > Chordata > Amphibia > Caudata > Salamandridae > Calotriton > Calotriton arnoldi. The sequence goes on from CAWUFW010001460.1 coordinate 2,698,286, forward strand.
GCCTATGGCAAAAGCACAATGCCTGGCTTTACAAAATGGCCGCCACCCACATGGCCAGGCCACCCACAATAACAAGAAAGTGAAGACAAAGGACAGGACCAGGAAGTTGGAGACTCTGGGCAACTTCCTTCCTCTTGAAAAAAATTGTAAAAAAAAAAAAGTGACTCCTTGCTCACCAAACTACATCTAAATGACAACCTGAGGAGTTTTTTGTGCAAAATGAACTAAATCATCATTTTCGAGAAGGTTTTATGCTGCTCGAGAGATATTCTTCGCCAGATTGTAAATTCTGCGTGTTCGGCATCGCGATCGTCACAAAAAGTCGTTATCGCGCGCGCGAAAACGTATATTGAGCGCGCGAAGAAGATAAAAAGTGTAAGTCCGCATTGTCGCGCAGTGCGGAGTTGCCCAAAGTCCGCAAGCTGAACGCCCAGGGTTACCTACTGGCTGAAAAGGCCTATTTATTTAACACACACCCAAAAACTGAAATACCACCCCAAAACCCACATTTTGCAATTCCATCCAATGTCATCCATGGCCTAAATGATGTTATAATTCAACAGACAACACAGAAACAGTTTTTATGCACCCATGAGGATGACTACCTCTGGGCCTACTGGCAGACTAGGCCGCAAGCTTGGAGGCCTATGGCAAAAGCACAGTGGCTGGTCCCACAAAATGGCCGCCACCACATGGCCAGGCCACCCACAACAACAAGCATAAGCCAAGGGGAACAAAGAAAAGACATGCAGGCCTATATGGAAAAAGCGATACAAAAGGGGATGATGGACGGAACGTTTGAGCCAATCAAACACTCACCCCCAGTCAACTGATCTGGGTTTAATCCATCATCATTCTTTAGCTCACTCCACCACCCCAGTTCAGACATGGCCATATGCAAATCAGTCTGACCCTGTGCCTCATGGGAACAGTCCAGCCCGAACTGCCAAGCCATGTCTTCCCTGGACCGGAAACAAGCATCCTAGGACCGGTTTCTGGCGGATTGGCTCAAACGTTCCGTCCATCATCCCCTTTTGTATCGTATATGGAAAAAGCAGCACACTACTAAACTACCACCACAAAATGGCCCCAAGCCACGTGGTCACTCACAGTCACAACAGGCCATGGAAAACAATGAACTCAAGCAGGCCCCTACTGAAACTACAGGCCACAACAATTAATTTTAAAAACGATGAAAATCCCCAAAAAATGTAGGTACAAACAAGCCCCAATCAAACAAACAAGTACACCAATTCTCCAACTTACTTGTAAAATCTCAAATCCAAAAGTCCTCAAATCCAATCCAATGATATGATGCAGCAGACAGACACAAAAAGTGATCCTTCCAGCTCCAAATCCAAATGAAAGTGAACAGCACATGGACAAAGCACTGGGAGGAGCCTGCTGACAGGAACAGGAAGTTTGAGAATCAGGGGCACTTCCTTCCTCTTGGAAAAAAAAGTAAAAAAAGAAAAAGGACTCCTTGCACAAAAAACTACAGCCAAATCACAATCTGAGGAGTTTTTTGGAGCAAAATCATCATTTTTGAGAAGGTTTAATGATGCTTGAGAGATATTCTTCGCCAGATTGTAGTTTCTTCGTGTTCGGGATGGCGATCTTACCAACACTGCCGCCGGAAGTCAGATCGCGCATCCGAATGACGTGTTCGCGTTCGCACACTCTCGCGGGATCGTGCGGCCGGATTCCAAATCTCGTGGCGCCCGCGAACGGATAGGAAGTCGCGTCGGCGAACGCAGAATCACGGTAGGTCGTTACCGCGCGCGCGAGAACGTATATTCAGCGCGCGAAGAAGAAAAACAGCTACGCTACGCCGCAAATTGCGTAGTGCTCGGTAACTTCGCGCTCTACGCGAATCGCGAAATTACCGAAACTCCGCAAACTCCGCGAGCGTAGCGTAGTTCACCGCCCAGGGTTAGTTAACATGTGTAAAATTACACATTAGTGAAGTCATACTGCCACAAAATGGGCTCCATCAGGCGGCATAATTTACCTAGTCTTGCTGCGTAGTTTAGTCAATTTGCAGCATAGTTTGGTTCGCCCCTACCGCATAACTCCAAAGCCCCGGATGTATGTATCACCGCCTGTCTCTTCTGAGGCTACTACCTCGCTGTAACACCCGCTCGGTTTTGGGCATGGTTTTGGGGGTCCAGGAACCATTCTCTAGCTTTGCTTTTGGGGATTCATCGGTTAAGTGGTGCTGTCACTCAAAACTCTTCCCCACTGGAGAAAATCCAATACTCGCGTCTCGAAAAAAGCATTTATTTGAACAGTTGTCATTTCCTCCCCTTTATTGCCGCCGTGCCCTTTGGAGGAGGCGAAATAATGCAAGTTCAGTCAAACTAATTAAACGGCAAAGAAAAATAAATTCCTTGTTCCAGCAGCAGTGATGAGATGGGAGCAGAAGGAGGGGGGGGCTGGGACGAGAGGCGGAGGGGGGGCTCGCTCATTCCTCGGCTCCCTTGCAACGGGATTACAGATAATATGCAAACATCACGGCCTCGGACGTCTCTCCTATTATAGGTTGCTATTACCACCACCAAGAGGGGTTTTGCGTTTATTTCTGTTGTTGGTTTAGCGCCCCGAAGGACCATACAGATGAGAAAGCGCGTTGAGAAGCTCTTTTTTCTGACAAGTCTCTTTTCATCCACCCACTTGGCGAGCAGGTTGGCACTCTGCCAAGTCCCTTGGCAGGAGCAGGATTGAGGTGTGCTTGGAACAATAAATGCACACCAAACGTGTTTGCTTGGTTAGAGCAAATAAATACACCACAAACTCATGCGTGCTTGGTTAGAGCAAATTAATGCACCACAAACTCCTGCTGGCTTGGTTAATGCAAATGAATGCCCCACAAACTCTTGCGTGCTTGTTTAGAGCAAATTAATTCACCACAAACTCGTGCTTGCTTGGTTATAGCAAATGAATGCACCACAAACTCTTGCTTGCTTTATTATAGCAAATGAATGCACCACAAACTCATGCTTGCTTGGTTATGGAATGCACCACAAACTCTTGCGTGCTTGTTTAGAGCAAATTAATTCACCACAAACTCGTGCTTGCTTGGTTATAGCAAATGAATGCACCACAAACTCTTGCTTGCTTGATTATAGCAAATGAATGCACCACAAACTCATGCTTGCTTGGTTATAGCAAATGAATGCACCACAAACTCGTGCTTGCTTGGTTATAGCAAATGAATGCACCACAAACTTGTGCTTGCTTGGTTATAGCAAATGAATGCACCACAAACTCATGCTTGCTTGGTTATAGCAAATGAATGCACCACAAACTCTTACGTGCTTGATTATAGCAAATGAATGCACCACAAACTCGTGCTTGCTTGATTATAGCAAATGAATGCACCACAAACTCATGCTTGCTTGGTTACAGCAAATGAATGCACCACAAACTCATGCTTGCTTGGTTATAGCAAATGAATGCACCACAAACTTGCTTGCTTGGTTATAGGAAATGAATGTGCCACAAACTCTTACTTTCTTGGTAGGGGGAAAGCAATGCAAGCTCCCTGGCAGCCATTTTGGACAGATGCATTTTGGCGCAGTTAACAGATAATTATGTTGCATTCCTTTTAGAATTCAAAAGAATGTTTCAGGACCCGGATGTAGAGTATTCAGATCATGAATTCCTATCTGATATCCAGCAAGGCAACATGTTTGACCTATGGTATTCGATTTAACCAATTGGTGGCCCAGACCCACACTTGGATTGAAACAACCAAGTCACATACTTTCAGCATCTGCCGAAGATGATGAAGGGTGAGCTGGTCTGCGCTCGCTGACCAGCCAATTCAGTGAACTCATTGATTCCTCTCTCATTATTGAATATCAACTCTTTAAGAGCCAAAATGAAAAGAGAAGGTCTTGGGTAACATCTGTTACCTCCAGAGGATATCTTCCACACAAATCTTACAATTTCAGTGAGTTTCCTACTCAAGAAGAACTCAGAGCAGATTGGTGGGATTCACAGGCCTTTGTCTGAAAGTGAAAATGAAAGGAAAGGAAAGTGAAAGCAAGATTATGCCCCTCTTGTGAAAACTCTGACCTTTTTGGCCAATCCATCCTCAATGGGCTTTGGAACTGGCATCACCCATTTCCAGTGAGGGAAATAGGGGTGGCTGTATGATGTTTGCTCCCTTATGCCGATTGCTCTATTGGAAATCTGTTGGCCACCTTTTTCTCTTGCAAATTTCTTTGAAGTCCAAAGAAATCCATACTTTTGCCTTGTTGGATTGTGGTGCTTCTGGCATGTTTAAAGACAGACTGGACTGTCCAGAACAATATTACTAAAATTACTAATGAAGTTTCAGAAGTAATTGAGACAGTGAATGGTTCTCTCTTAGATTCAGGACCAGTGAAGGAGACCTCAGTAACCTAACCTGTCTGTTTTGGAGATTTTATAAAGTTACTTCGTTTGACTTAATAGCTTTGTCTGATTATTCTTTTATATTTTGAATACCTTGGTTAAAGAGGTGCAATCTTTACATTAAATGCATCACCCAAAAATTCTTTATCCTTGCAATGTTGCTATGACCATTTCTGTGCTACAGGAAGTTATCAGTACCCCTTAGGAGGAAATGAAAATACTAAGGCTACCTTGATATAAACTCTAGCAAACTGATGCTGGTGCCATCCCATTTTCAAGCCTCCATTGCAGTCTTTATGAGCCTCAAGTTCACTCCCTTCTAATTCATCAGGAGTATGACTGCTCCAGTTCTCTCAAACCAGGGTCCAGTGTTTTGCTTTTGGCTGAATTTGTTCTTTGTTTGAAAAGGAGAAAAAGGAAGTTCTTAAGGCCTAGTTGCAGGATAATTTACAGAACGGACTTACTGTTACTTCCTCTTCACTTCCTGAATGGCGTCTAGTTTTGTTCCAAAGAATGATAAAGATCTCAGACCTTGCATAGACTATAGAGGGTTGCACCAAGCTACAATCAAGGAACCGAACTCTCTGCCATGTATAAAGGATAGCCTGGAATCAATATGAAGGGTACAGGTCTTCACAAAGTTAGACCTGCGTGGTGCTTACAATCTCTTGCATATAAAAGTAGACAAATGGAAAACAGTTTTCTGCACAACACTTGGATATTTTGGATCTGGTGAGGGCATTTGTGTTGTGCAACTCACCTGCTGTTTTTCAACGCTTTATCAACCTGTGTTTTCCAACTTATTTACTCATTTTGTACCTTTTCACCTGGATTATAGTTTTATAATTTCCAAGAACCTTCTAGAATATCAAGAACATGTTTTGACAGTTTAGTTAAGACTATAACAACATCAGTTAACCCTTAAACATGTAAAGTGCAATTTTGAGAAAGAAGAAATAGATTATATAGGCTTTAGATTAAGTTCTTGATGAGTAGCAATAGATACTAAAACATCTCTGCCATCTGGAGTTGCCTTCACCTACAAATATCAAAGAAACTCTGTTTTTTCTTGGATTTTCTAATTTGTTTCAGTAGTTCCTTTAAGGGATCTGCAAATGTGACTAGTGACCTAACTCGTGTTCAGAAAAAAGACGATAAGAAAGAAAGTTTGGATGGAACTCCTGAGCAGAGATGACATTCAGTACTAACGTCTCTTTACTCAGGCTCATCAGGACCACAATTCAGGTCGTTTGTGGGCACCATCTCAAGCGCTCTTATACAAGAACACTGCCACAGCTGAGGCTGGTTGGGTGCAGGGCGAGGAGACCCAAATTCACCAAGAAGAGCACTCTCCAGGGATAATCCTTGACATAACTCTCACACGGGGTAGGTTCAAGGGTCACAACTTATCCCCACTGCCCGAGCACCTCACACAACTCTGTTGTAGAGAAAACCCTCATTTTACAAACCACAACGCTCACACTTATTCGTGCCCAGAAGAATGTCGAATACCCCCACACTAACCTGGAGACCGTCTGTCAGGTGAACTCACAACTGCACACACCCGTTTACCTACAAGGGCCTAATGCGCTAGGAGACTAAAGAACTGGTGATCAAGGCACTATACAAAAATTCCAGCTCTCCAAGCTGGAAGATGGTAGGGGCAGAAGACACTTTCCCACTATTAAGTACCGATAGCGCGCTGATTTTAGTTCCAGTGCCCACTGCCCGTGAGGTGTGTTTAATTCCAGACTTCAGACTTGTAGCTTGCAGTTAAAAGAGATATAATGAACTCACATCCAGATTTTGTATGCTAAGATGTTGCTTCCCGCCTTTCACCTTCCCAGACGAGTTGTGAAACAATGGGTTCTGCTTTCTTGGGTCTCCAGACATATTGATTCCAGGGCCTTTGTCATACAACGGAAGTGACCAGCTCAGCCCTGCCTGCTCCCCAAGGATGCTGTTGCTGGTTTAGTAGTCAGTCAGCATCCACTGTGCTCTTCATCATCCAGGTGAGGCGGAGAAGAGGGGGTTGTCGCTCATAACACCTGTCTGGGTTGTTATAGGTCGAAACAAACTTGTGCCTCCTTCCGTCTAACTGACCCCACCCCCTCCAGACCCATTATAGACTCACACCTAGTTCCAGTGAGTCAGTGAGGAACTTGCAAAGCTCCATGGTTGCTCGAGGGCTTCTTGGCGCTAGGAGTATTTGTGAGGCGCTCACCACATACAATTAAAATTAAAATTAACATTACGTGACCTAAGAGCCTTGCCAAAGTTGGTGTGATTGATAATTTGGGAAGGGCAGAGGTACAGTGTCCCATGGCTAAGGGGCAAAAACTGAGAAAGTTCAACGTGAAACAACAGAAAAAGAAACAAGGGGGTGATCAAAGAATGTTAACCGAGTGGAAGATTATTCCAGTACTACAAATAAACAGGGCAAAAGTCCTAAAAAAAGAAGTCGGTGGACTAACCAAGTTAGGCAGTATGTGTAGTAATTTGAATCAAATGAGGGGGAGGGAGAGAGAAGAGAAGCGATGATCCATTCAGCTTCCAAATATGATACAAAAATCAACAGGGGGAATGGATCACTTGTAACCACGTTACCAGGGTTTGCTAGTTAGTGGTGCCTTCATAAAAACCCTCATACACGTACGTAGATGGAATAGAAAGGCGGTATATCTTGATTCTCCGCCTAATCGTAACGTGACAGCATCATCATAGGGTTTGTTTTTCGGTATGCTGACCTCCACCTGGAGGTTAACCACTGGTATTGCAGTAGTGTCCAGAGACCAAAAAGATTTCTTAAAATAAGTGCTTGCAGTGAAGTGAGATTAAAATTCTTTGAACATCCTCATTTGCGTGTAATTATTTATTAGTGAATGGGAGTTTAAAGAAATTTAAAAATAGTGAGCGTGCGTTATTAGACCGTGTTACTCGATGTAGCGTACTAAAAAAAGTCCATACGTAAGGTCGACATGTTTCAGCCCCATTTTGCCCAGCCGGGTCTAGGGGGCTTTCTTCAGGACCAGAAAAAAGTGTGTGTGTGCAAACGCAATTTGTGTTGCGCTAACAAGTGGTTTACTATTTGTCCACTGTGGAGATTAGGTTGATAGTACCTGTAATTAAAAGCACAAAGAAAAAGGGGATACCTATAAATACCTCTTTTTGATGCTGTTCAAGTCTTACCTAAACATTCCTAAAACTATCGGAAGGTTAGTAAGATTAGGGCTCTTGCTCCTGCCATATTGCGCATTTCGCTAAATTAAATACTACAAGAATTACGGCGTTTCTCAGAATTATTGCGCATTAGTTGTGGAGCGCTGGGGGTCTCGCGATATCAGTGGGATTCATTAGTTGTGTTTGAACATTGTTACTTAAATAACATTTTTCAAGGGGCAAATTAATGAGTAGGTTAGTGGAGCCAGACGTGCTTATTTCATATGTGTCCATATTTGCCAAGTGAATATTAAAAGTAGAGCGGAAATTATTATTACTCTTTCACAACATATTAAAAACCGCCTCATATCGGGTGTGCTTATTTACAAATTGTAGTTTACGCTAATGTGATCCGCCATTACTGATGGCTATAACTCGGTTATCAAACCCCACGACGGGTAAAAGTTACCTTTTAAAGACACACTTTAGGGCGTCTTCGGGGTCCGGCAAGTGTTTCCCGGCTTGCTGTAGTGAGAAAACAGTATTTAATAAAGGCCTTACTTTAGTTCTGACGAACGCGGTCCTTCGGCGTGTCTCCCTCACCTGCAGCTACGGGAGTTTCTCACTTGTGCTTGCTCTGCCCTCGGTGGGACGGGTCTGTTTGGAACCATCATTTGTTTCTTTACTACGGTGGACATAGAAGAAATACTCTATGGTGTGTATTAAGTAAAGTGCTGCAGGTGACTTATCAGTAGGAAAATTGTGAAATTAGTGTACCGTATTTCTCAGAAATAAGGGATTCATATCCTAAATTTTAAGTAGTGGATTTGTGGTTTTAATTTGAATTTTTAGTTCATCTGCTGATTCTCAAAATAACGTGCCATTTTAATTGCCCTTAAAGAGCTAATATGTGATTTTTGGTGTGCCACTAACCAGTGTTTTATGTGGCAAATATTTAATATATGTTCACAGTATGGCTTTGTCCGTATTTGACCATTTGAAGGGTTGCGTACTCAGTTGTTCGGTTCATTTTTCTATCTTCACTGGTCTTTCAAAGGAGAATTCTTTTGGGAGAATACGTGGTCAATTGAACTGGTGCCATGGTATATCATCGTTTAATCCTTGAACATTAGTCTGTAGGCGATGAACCCAACGCTGTTCTTTCTCAAACAGTATGCGTTCTGCATTGTTATTTTTGGTAGTTAGCATCTCTATGATCGTCCAATTCAGTTCATCAATTGTGTGATTTGAATCTATACAGTGTTTGCTCATCATTGGTTGTGGATCTTTTGCACTTGATGTTACTCTTGTGTTCCCCAATTCGCAGCTTCACTTTACGACAAGTCATCCCAATGTATCTAAGCCCGCATGGGCACGTGATCATATAGATCACGTGTGTAGAGTTACAATTGGTATGTTGTCGTTGTGTCCATACTAGATTGTCAGACAGGGACAGGGTTCTCGTTGCAGTAGTCAATTTACAAACTACGCAGGAACCACATGGATAGTGTCCTGTGATCGGGTTCATATTCCAAGCAGTAGTAATACTTTCTATTTTTGTCTTGGGTGCAGGTCGGGTGTGTACCAGAAGGTCCTTCAGGTTTCTTGTCCTTCTATTTGCAAACCTTGGTTTTGGCCATTTCAGACTGCCAGAAGTGACAATCTTCCAGTTCTTGTTGATAATCTTTTTTACTGTGTTGCTGGCAGTATTGTAGGTTGTCACACATGTGATTAGATTATCATTAGTTTCCTTTGGAGTAGTATTCAGCAGGCATTCTCTTGGTTGATGTGTGGCTCTCTTCTGACATTTGCGTATGGTTCTCATCGGGTAGTCTCTTTTCAGCAATTTATCGGTTAGATCGTCAGCTTGTTGTTTATAATCCTCCAACTTACTGCAATTACGCCTAAAACGTAAAAATTGACTGTAAGGGAGATTATCCCTTAAAGGTCTTGGGTGAAAGCTCTTGTAAGATAACAAGCTATTCTTGGCAGTGGGTTTATAAAACGTTTTCGTTTGGATGCTGTTATTCTCTATGTAGAGGGTAATGTCCAGAAAGTCCAATCTGCTTCTGTCAGCTGTGTACGTGAATTTTAGGCATTCGTCTCTGGTGTTAATCCAGTGTATGAAGTTCTGGAGATTATCACTGGTGTCGTTCCAGACAACGATAATATCATCTATATATCGTTTCCAGAACAAAATTCTGGGAAAGAATGGATTTTGGTCATTCAGTATATGTTGATTCTCAAAATTGCTCACGTACAGGCCTGCTACCGATGGCGTGAAGGCACTGTCCATGGATGTTCCGTGGCATTGTTCGTACAGTGATCCGTTGTACTCAAAAAAATTCTCCGTTAGGGCTAGTCTACAGCATTCTAGGACGAAATGCCTCGGTGTTCTATGTTGCCATTGTTCAGAAAATAAGATGGTCTCTAATGTTTCCAAAGTGTTCTGTTGCGGGAGGCTCGTATAGAGACTCTCTATGTCCAAGCCTACCAAATACATTTCGTTTTCATCAAAGGGTAGGCCTATAAGTTGATTTAGGAGGTCCCGAGTATCTTTTAGATATGTAGATGTTTTTGGACCAGGGGTTTAAGAAACTTATCAGCAAATTGGGACAGTGGTTCTAGTATTGAACTTATCCCAGAAACGATTGGACGTCCTGGGGGGGGGGAATCTGTTTTTGTGTGTTTTTGGTAATGAATAAAAATACGGTGTCTTTGGATTTCGTGCAATCATAAAATTTGCTTCATGTTTTGTAATCCAGGAATTTGTTTCAGCTTCTTCCACCATCATTTGTATGGTGTGTTGCAACCTGGATGTAGGATCAGTCGTGATTTTTTTGTAAAATTTTTCATCAGAGAGGAGAAGTAGGCACTGTTGGTCATATCCTTCCTTGTCCAATAGGACAATGCCCCCTCCCTTGTCAGCGGGTTTGATTATTATGTTTTCATTCTTTCTGAGCTGGTCCAAAGCCTGTTGTTCATGTTTGGTGATATTGAAAAAAGGTTTTTTGGTGGTTTTCTGGACTTCCTCTGCCTCTTTCATGATAGCTTGTTCAAAAGCTTGTATTTCTATGGGTACCATATGTGCAGGAGGGCAAAACGTTGATTTTCGCCTTAAGTTAGTATCGCTTTCAGGTGTGGAGTCTTCCTTTCCAGTGAAATAGGCTTTTAGTTTGAATTTTCTACAAAATTCAGCTAACTCACACCTTAGTTTAAAGATGTCTAGTGTCTGAGTTGGGACAAAGCCCAAGCCTTTATTCAGGATCTGGACTTGATTCTCTGTTAGGACAGTATTTGTAAGATTAACTATCAGCGATTCACTGAGCTCGGTCCTGGTTTGTCTTTGGACATGCTGCGTGTCAATACTTGGCGTTGTTGTTGTTCGTTCCAGGTCACTCCTTTCCGTCTTCCTCTTTGGGGAGTCTGGCCTCTTCCTAAAAAAGGCGGTTGTTGCATATTCTGTGGTCCCATCATTGGGGCTATGGGAGGCATTCCATGTTGGTATGGATTCATCCAACCATGATAGTTAGGTAAGTAGGGTTGAAAGAAAGGCATGGGTTGGTCATTATAGTTCGGTCTTTGCCATCTGTTCGCTCTCCTTTGGCGTCGCTGATTTCTGAATTGATTTCTTCCTCTCCGTTGGAAGGAATCTTCATCACTCCAGTCCGAATTGTCAGTGGAGTGTCCTCCTGTTGAGTCGTTATCTGTAGATTGATCTGGAATGACATAGTCTTCTTTTGAATATGAGTGCATCTTTTCTTGCGAGAAAAGTTTCAGGTCTTTTCCAAGTTTCTGAATCTTGTTTTGGGTGATATAGTCTTTTGTTTCATTTATCTCGCGGTTTATTTCCTCCAACCTTTTCTTATATACAGAGATATGTACAGTTGTTTTCAGCTTTGCTTCACTTATTTGAATCTTTACGGTAAGAGCCTCAGATAGTCTAGTCGCCGTTTTTATAATCAAGACCAAATAGTTCCGTGTGCATTTCCAGGAAATTGAGGACCAATCTTTCTGGAAAGTAAGATCGTGTAGGAAGATTCGGGGAGCATTGTGTACCCATAAGCCCCTCGGGGCGGCGTTGGCACGAAGATATTCCGTCATAATCAGGCCATGTATGGCTGTTCTGACCTGTTCTCTTTTAATTTCAGTTAATTCTTCCCAATCATTCGTTTGAGCCAGTGTCTGTGTCAGTTCCGTATTTTGTAATAATGGAGTTACCGATAGGATCTCACTAATGTCCTCCTCTGTATAGCTGAGACCTGGATTGTCTGCTATAATTATTTCTGTAGTGTTTTTTGAACCATCCAAATTGCGGTGGTTTCGTTCTGGATATCCTCAATTGTTTGACATTCAGTTGGGATATCCTCAATTGTTTGACATTCAGTTGGGATATCGTCAATTGGGGGTTCTCCCACAGCTGCGCGCTGCTATAATAGTTTGAATCAAATGAGGGGGAGGGAGAGAGAAGAGAAGCGATGATCCATTCAGCTTCCAAATATGATACAAAAATCAACAGGGGGAATGGATCACTTGTAACCACGTTACCAGGGTTTGCTAGTTAGTGGTGCCTTCATAAAAACCCTCATACACGTACGTAGATGGAATAGAAAGGCGGTATATCTTGATTCTCCGCCTAATCGTAACGTGACAGCATCATCATAGGGTTTTGTTTGGTATGCTGACCTCCACCTGGAGGTTAACCACTGGTATTGCAATAGTGTCCAGAGACCAAAAAGATTTCTTAAAATAAGTGCTCGCAGTGAAGTGAAATTAAAATTCTTTGAACATCCTCATTTGCGTGTAATTATTTATTAGTGAATGGGAGTTTAAAGAAATTTAAAAATAGTGAGCGTGCGTTATTAGACCGTGTTACTCGATCTAGCGTACTAAAAAAAGTCCATACGTAAGGTCGACATGTTTCAGCCCCATTTTGCCCAGCCGGGTCTAGGGGGCTTTCTTCAGGACCAGAAAAAAGTGTGTGTGTGCAAACACAATTTGTGTTGCGCTAACAAGTGGTTTACTATTTGTCCACTGTGGAGATTAGGTCGATAGTACCTGTAATTAAAAGCACAAAGAAAAAGGGGATACCTATAAATACCTCTTTTTGATGCTTTTCAAGTCTTATCTAAACATTCCTAAAACTATCGGAAGGTTAGTAAGATTAGGGCTCTTGCTCCTGCCATATTGCGCATTTCGCTAAATTAAACACTACAAGAATTACGGCGTTTCTCAGAATTATTGCGCATTAGTTGTGGAGCGCTGGGGGTCTCGCGATATCAGTGGGATTCGTTAGTTATGTTTGAACATTGTTACTTAAATAACATTTTTCAAGGGGCAAATTAATGAGTAGGTTAGTGGAGCCAGACGTGCTTATTTCATATGTGTCCATATTTGCCAAGTGAATATTAAAAGTAGAGCGGAAATTATTATTACTCTTTCACAATATATTAAAAAATCGCCTCATATCGGGTGTGCTTATTTACAAATTGTAGTTTACGCTAATGTGATCCGCCATTACTGATGGCTATAACTCGGTTATCAAACCCCACGACGGGTAAAAAGTTACCTTTTAAAGACACACTTTAGGGCGTCTTCGGGGGTCCGGCAAGTGTTTCCCAGCTTGATGTAGTGAGAAAACAGTATTTAATAAATACTACTCCAAAGGAAACTAATGATAATCTAATCACATGTGTGACAACTTACAATACTGCCAGCAACACAGTAAAAAAGATTATCAACAAGAACTGGAAGATTGTCACTTCTGGCAGTCTGAAATGGCCAAAACCAAGGTTTGCAAATAGAAGGACAAGAAACCTGAAGGACCTTCTGGTACATACCCGAACTGCACCCAAGACAAAAATAGAAAGTATTACTACTGCTTGGAAAATGAACCCGATCACAGGACACTATCCATGTGGTTCCTGCGTAGTTTGTAAATTGACTACTGCAACGAGAACCCTGTCCCTGTCCGACAATCTAGTATGGACACAACGACAACATACTAATTGTAACTCTACACACGTGATCTATATGATCACGTGCCTATGCGGGCTTAGATACATTGGGATGACTTGTCGTAAAGTGAAGCTGCGAATTGGGGAACACAAGAGTAACATCAAGTGCAAAAGATCCACAACCAAAATGAGCAAACACTGTATAGATTCAAATCACACAATTGATGAACTGAATTGGACGATCATAGAGATGCTAACTACCAAAAATAACAATGCAGAACGCATACTGTTTGAGAAAGAACAGCGTTGGGTTCATCGCCTACAGACTAATGTTCAAGGATTAAACGATGATATACCATGGCACCAGTTCAATTGACCACGTATTCTCCCAAAAGAATTCTCCTTTGTAAGACCAGTGAAGATAGAAAAATGAACCGAACAACTGAGTACGCAACCCTTCAAATGGTCAAAATACGGACAAAGCCATACTGTGAAATATATTAAATATTTGCCACATAAAACACTGGTTAGTGGCACACCAAAAATCACATATTAGCTCTTCAAGGGCAATTAAAATGGCACGTTATTTTGAGAATCAGCAGATGAACTAAAAATTCAAATTAAAACCACAAATCAACTTCTTAAAATTTAGGATATGAATCCCTTATTTCTGAGAAATACGGTACACTAATTTCACAATTTTCCTATAAGTCACTTACAGCACTTTACTTAATACTCGCCATAGAGTATTTCTTCTATGTCCACCGTAGTAAAGAAACAAATGATGGTTCCAAACAGACCCGTCCCACCGAGGGCAGAGCAAGCACAAGTGAGAAACTCCCGTAGCTGCAGGTGAGGGAGACACGCCGAAGGACCGCGTTCGTCAGAACTAAAGTAAGGCCTTTATTAAATACTGTTTTCTCACTACAGCAAGCCGGGAAACACTTGCCGGACCCCCGAAGACGCCCTAAAGTGTGTCTTTAAAAGGTAACTTTTTACCCGTCATGCGGTTTGATAACCGAGTTATAGCCATCAGTAATGGCGGATCACATTAGCGTAAACTACAATTTGTAAATAAGCACACCCGATATGAGGCGGTTTTTTAATATGTTGTGAAAGAGTAATGATAATTTCCGCTCTACTTTTAATATTCACTTGGCAAATATGGACACATATTAAATAAGTACATCTGGCTCCACTAACCTACTCATTAATTTGCCCCTTGAAAAATGTTATTTAAGTAACAATGTTCAAACATAACTAACGAATCCCACTGATATTGCGAGACACCCAGCGCTCCACAACTAATGCGCAGTAATTCTGAGAAACGCCGTAATTCTTCTAGTGTTTAATTTAGTGAAATGCGCAATATGGCAGGAGCAAGAGCCCTAATCTTACTAACCTTCCGATAGTTTTAGGAATGTTTAGATAAGACTTGAACAGCATCAAAAAGAGGTATTTATAGGTATCCCCTTTTTCTTTGTGCTTTTAATTTACAGGTACTATCGACCTAATCTCCACAGTGGACAAATAGTAAACCACTTGTTAGCGCAACACAAATTGTGTTTGCACACACACACACTTTTTCTGGTCTCTGAAGAAAGCCCCTCAGACCCGGCTGGGCAAAATGGGGCTGAAACATGTCGACCTTACGTATGGACTTTTTTAGTACGCTAGATCGAGTAACACGGTCTAATAACGCACGCTCACTATTTTTAAATTTCTTTAAACTCCCATTCACTAATAAATAATTACACGCAAATGAGGATGTTCAAAGAATTTTAATTTCACTTCACTGCGAGCACTTATTTTAAGAAATCTTTTGGTCTCTGGACACTACTGCAATACCAGTGGTTAACCTCCAGGTGGAGGTCAGCATACCAAATAAAACCCTATGATGATGCTGTCACGTTACGATTAGGCGGAGAATCAAGATATACCGCCTTTCTATTCCATCTACGTACGTGTATGAGGGTTTTTATGAAGGCACCACTAACTAGCAAACCCTGGTAACGTGGTTACAAGTGATCCATTCCCCTGATGATTTTAGTATGTGTAGTAAACCATCTCTCTGTACAGTGTACTAAAATGAAGTACACTATGTAGAGAGTGTGAGAGATCCCCAAAAGGTAGGTAGAGGCAAAAGTAGATAATACTAACTCTCTTTTTGTGGTAGTGTGGGCGAGCAGTTCGGCTTATCCGAGTGTAGTGTTAAGCCTTTGTTGTACTCACAGAGGCAATAAATGAGACACACACTCAAGAATAAATCGAAGACCAATTGGTAAAAATAACATCAATTTTATATACTTTTAAAGACCATAAACACAGTTCTAAGGTAAGTACTTTTGGCGTTACGATTTTTCAAAGTTCAGAAACAATATCACTGCTATGCGCAATTACGCACCATAGGAAACAATGGGGAAAAAGCAGAAAAATGCATAGAATCAGGCAATGCTTTCACAAAGTTCACCTTCTTGTTTTAGGTCCATGTCAGGACCAGGTCCAAAGTTCCAGCAGGAGACGTTCGGGAGTGTCCCAGATTGACCTGGAGCAGAGGCGCTGAGGTCTTAGAAGCTGGTGCACAAAGACGAAGGGGGGCACATGAAAAAGCACTGCACAGAGGGACTTACAGGTAAGTCTAGAGAGTCTCCTTGGAATGAGGAGGTTGCAAGAGCCGGGGGACCATGGGAGGAGGGCTTGTTGGTCGGTGCTGGGGCCGGGTGCTGAGCGAACAGGTCAGCCGGGCGTCGTGCGTCTTGAGTTGCTTGCAGTCAGGAGCAGGCAACTAGGAGAGGCAATCTTGGGACAACTGGGCCACTCAGGAAGTGGTTCTCGGGTGTCTCAAAGTCATTCGAAAGGTGATTGCTTCTGGTGCTTCGGGAGTCCGGTGTGGACTCTTCTTTGTTTTTTACCATTGAGGGTCTTGTACCCCGGGTATTGGTACGCCACTGCTTCGGTAGGTCCTGGTGCTTCCAAACTTGGTGGGAAGGTAGATTTGACCCTCCATAGCTGTTGTACCTCTTATTGCTTCGGGGCTGCGTCAAGTTCGTCGGGGAGCAGCAAGTTGACAAACCGTATTTCATGGGATGTGTGCCTGCGGTGTGCTGGGGATTGATACCTTCACTCCAAGGGAGCTTCACAATGGTTTCTTGAAGGCTGGAGGTGCTCCTGGGTTCTTGGAGTCCTTTCAGGTTTCAGGACGACACAGCAGCGGTTGTCGAGTCCTAGGAGCAGCAGGCAGAGTTTGGTAGCTTTTTCTTCTGCAGCAGGGCTTCAGTTCTCGAGCAGCAGATCTTCACTTGTCCGTCAAATCTGATGTTCAGGTCTCGGGGTGCCATCTAAATACTGAATTTAGGAGTGTTACAAGTGGAGACAGGTAGTAGCCAATGGGCTACTTACCTTTAGGGTATCTGCACCCTCTAGTTACCACTTCCTGGGGAAGAGGCACTATCCTAGCCTTGATTGGAGGTTTCTCCACCATTCCAAGATGGTGGAATTTCATGAGAAGGGTTCACATCGCCTGCCCTAGGGGTGGTGTAGGCTAAGTAGGGACCCTCCTCCTCATCTAACTAATTTTTCAGCCTTTCCTACCACCAAAAGTGGAGCAGGAAAGGGGCTTGGCCTCCCCACTATCAGGAGGTTCCTGGGTTGATTTTTATAGGCTACATTGCCTTTGAAGTTTCCCGCTCAGGAAGGCCATCCTGTCCTGGAGGAGGTGTGAAGCGCCTCTGCTCAGAGTAGGCTTTGTCTATGCCCTCTGAGAGCACTGGCTCTGACCCCATGAGGTCAGAAACATGTTAGGTAGTGGCAGGCTGGCACAAACAGGTCAGGAACCACACCAGTGCTTGGTAGGTTTTCAGGGGACCCTCTAAATGGGTCTCCTGTGTGGATTTATTAATACATCCATCACTGGCATCAGCGGGGATTTATTAAAGCAAGATATTTGGTACCAAACATCTCAGAAATCAGTGAAGTCATCATGAAGCTAGGAAACTTGTGTTGACAAGTATCCAGCCCATGTACTCTTTGTGACTTCCTTATTCACTTACAACATCCCAGAATAGACTGGACATTGTAGGGGCATATCTGCTCATGCGATATGCCCACAAATAGGATATAGTGCACCCCGCCTTGGGGCTAGAGGCCTGCAGTAGGGGTGACTTACCTATATCCCATGCCGTGTTTGAGAGACATGGCACACAGGGCTGTGTGCCATGTCGACGTTTGAGATTTCGCTGCACCAAGATACCCAGCTTGCAATCGCAGAGTGCATAGCCTTGGTGAGGTGTCCCTGGGCTGGCACAACCAGTGCTGCAGCCCCAGAGGACCCTCCTCAGTACCTATGCTCTAGGTGCCAGGGCTACCATTTATTAGGGACTTACAAGGGCCACTGAAATTGTGCCAATCGTGGTACAGTTTTGGGGAAAGAGACCTGGCACTGGGGACCTGGTTAGCAGGGACCCAGTGCACTTACAGTTCGAAATTACATCAGGCAAAAAGTGATGGCTAACCATGTCAAAAGAGGCACTTTCTTACAATATGCAAGTAACATTACAGTTTGTGACATCATGGCACGTGGCATCACAGGAAGTGGCATCACAACCCATGACCTCACAGGAAGTGACATCACAAGATGGGACATCAGATCTTAAGACCTCACAGATATGTTTAGCAGGTCTATCATGAGTACATTTGAGTGCATTACAATATTTAACAAATTAGATTTTGCGTCAGAATTGTGACGCAACTCTGGTGCAAAATCTGGGCCGCAATTTATACATTTATTTTTTAAAACCCTGCCACAAAGAAATTGGCAACAAGGGAAAAGTGGCATTAAATCTGTTCTACTTAATTGGCTGCAAAGTCTGCCTTTTAAAGTATCTTATGGGGTTGAAGCACCTGCTGCAGAGATCTTTATGTGCCAACTAAATCTCAGGGAGTAATAAAAATGGTAAGAAACTCTGGAGGTAAACGTATTTGTTGGTGAACTGACAAGCTGTGTGCCTTTGTCCCCCCTCTCATTGCATTTAGGTGTGAGGCTCCCGATAGCTCCAAGCGAGGATACTCTAACAACAGGGGACCTGATAGCCCCTTAACTTCGGCCTTTTTTTTGGGCCCAGGTGGAATCTGATAAGCTCCCTTCTCGCCTGCCCGTTGCTGTTCGGAATGAAAGCAGACAATGTGCAGGCTCTAATGAATGTGTCCCGGTTTCGGGACAAGTTTAGCCTATTTCTCTGGTGGGGCTCAACCTCTTGGCAGGGTGGACGGCGTCCACCCTGTGAAAAGAGTGGGTAGACCCCATCTACCTGCGTGTACCCTTGACTTGAGCCCTACAAATAAATCAGTAGTAAAGACTCGACACGTTTAAGTGGCTAGAAAGCCGCAACCATTTTAATACTGGTATGGTCCCTGTCCTGCATGCAGATGGGTGGCCCATTCACCCGTGGGCTGGTGCTGACTTGCTGCCTTCCCAGAGGTTCATGTGTCCGTGATCTCTCCCTGTTCAGCCTAGCCTCTGTAACCTCTTCTTCTAGAGCAGCGGTTTTCAAACATTTTAATGCCACCCCACCTCCCACGTAAAAATAAAAATCATCAGGACAACCCCACAATTTGTCATAATTATTCTAATAAATTGTCAGTGTTTAAATATGTCTACTCCTCTTAAAAAATGCAATCACACTGATGATTGTCAAACATACTTTTCTGGTCAGACATGCCTTACTAAAGTGTAGAAGTATTTACATTATGACTATCTGTCTTGCTTTCTCTTCAGAACACCTGAGCAAGACTTCAAAATACTAGGACACAATGGGAACATTCTTCAAAATAGGACTCTGCACACTTTAGAAATACCAAAATACAACATAAACAAGGGACAACACTAATTTGCCAAGTAAAGCGGAATATTTATTGCAGCAAGTTCCCATATATCAAATGGCAATAATGCACATGTAAAATAAATGCATATAGTGAATGTATATACACAAGAATAAATGAACAGAAAGATAACTGCATGTATGTAAAGATTAGTAATTTGAACTTGGAATAGTTCACCGGCTGCCTGTTAGGCTTCATCATCATTGCCACCACGACTGGGGAACCCGTTTGCAGTCTCAGGCAGGAGAGTCTCAACCGGGCACAATAGCCCTGGGCAGTGCGTCCACTCCCAGGAGAGTTTCTGTCAAAGCAGCAAGAGGTCTCCGTCTTTATACTCTTTACTAACACGGAGAGAGACTTCTAGAAGCACCCACCCCCTTCATCTATGCTGCAGGTGCTGGCTACACTCTCTGCATTGAGGTCACTCAACTGAGCTGGCCAAGCTCCGATGAGAGCTGAGGCAGAATTCTTCAGTTTCTCATCCTTGGACACGGCACACCTCCCACACTGTCTGTTCTAGCAGCTTATCTCTCTCACTCGTTGAAGTGAGAAACATAAACAATTCTTTGTGCACAAGTAACCTGGGCCTGCCTGCGTTCACAGCTGAAAGGCAGGGTCAGACAGACACAAGATGAAACCGTGCTCACAGATGTGATTAAAGCAACATGCCGGTAGTGGTCAACACATGATCTCACAATATATAAATGCCTGTAGCATTAAACTATCAGAAATGGGGTTGGGAGGTTCCAGGAATATTTGTAGTCCCTTACCCTTTGGCACCCACTCCCAGCTAGGACATAAATGACAGCACATATTACTGATGCCCATTACAGAGTAGCTTACTGCCACTCATATTTTGGTTTCGCTTAGACAGCGCATGCACGGTCCTCTTGAGACATTTTGTTTACTATTCGTGGGCGTGGAGGCTGTCCATTACTTACCATTGGTTAGCTTCATGGTTACTCTCAGTTGCATGCTTCTCACTGGTCAGCTGCCTTCGCCCCTTCCTCTTCTTGTGTGTCGCCTTCCCCTGGAGCATGGCCCCAGTATTTGTGCCCTTTCACTGCCTGTGCTTTTGGGAGCTTTTTTATTCTTTTTGTTGAAACACTCTACAGAGTGCATCTTTTCGTATCTCCTCCTCCCGAACCTGTAAGCACTTCCCCGATCATTCCTTCCTGTCTATCGCTTTCTTAATAACATTCTGTCAGTCACTCTCCTCTGTTTCAGACAGTCTTGCCTTTCCATCCATCTGCCCTCTGATTTTACTGCCGTGACTTTCTTTCCCATGTGCTGGTTTCCTTATCCACTGCATTTGCATTTGGCTTCAAGTGCCACCCATAATGGTAATAACGATTATTATATTTACAGTGTCTATTCTCAGAGGATATTTTATGAATGTTGTACTTTTTAGACACATGAAAAAAGTTCTCCTCTGTCTGTTTGCTCCCTCTCACCCTCTCATTGTCCGTGTTTGCTTGCTTGCACCCTCCCGTTGTCGTGTGGGCCTCCAACCACCATAACAAAAACAAGTATTGGCAAAGCCAATAGGTCTTGCCTATGCGAGAGCTATTGGGTTTGGCAATGTGTTTTAGCCATGTTGTACGCCACAGTGTGGCTGCTGATCAACATGGCTAAAAGTTAGTGGGGTGGAGTGGGGTGGGGTAGATCAAAGCAGAGTGGATTGGGATATATATTGGGGTTGATTGGAGTGGAGTGGGGTAAATTGGGAAAGAGTGGAGTGAGGTGGATTTGGCTAGATTGGAGAGGGGTAGATTGGAGTGGAGTGAAATTGATAAGGGCAGAGTGGGGTAGAGTGGAAAGGGGTAGATTAGGTGGATTATAGTCCGGTAGTTTGGAGTGAAGTGGGCTAAATTGGAATTGAGTAGGGTAGATTGTAATGGGATAGATAGGAGTGGGGTAGATTGGAGTGGAGTAGATTGGAGTGAAGTTGGATAGAGTGGTGTGGGGCAGATTGTGATGGGGTAGATTGGAGTAGGGTAGTTTGGGGTGGGGTGGGGTAGATAAAAGTGGGGTGGATTGGGGTGGAGTGGGTTAGATTGGACTGGGATATATTTGAATGGTGTGTGGTAGTTTGAAGTGAAGTGGAGTGGGGTAGATTGGGTAGAGTGGAATGGAGTGCAGTAGATTGGGGTAGAGTGGAGTGGGGCAGATTGGGTGTATTGGATTATGATAGATTGGAGTGGAGTTGGATAGATTGGAGTGAAGTCAAGACTTGAGTGGAGTGAGATAGTTGGGGGAAGAGTGGAGTGGGGTATATTGGAGTGGATGTAAGTGGAGGAGATTAGAGTGGAGTGAGGTAGCTTGGGTGGATTAGAGTAGGGTAGATTGGAATGGAGTGGTGTAGTTTGGAGTGGGATGATTGTAGTATGGTAGTTTGGAGTGGGGTAGATTGGAGTGGAGTGGGGTGGATTGGGGTGGGGTAGAGTGGAGTGGGGTAGATTGGAGTTGGATGAGGTGGGGTGGAGTGGGTAGAGTGGAGTGGAGTGGAAGCTGATTTGCTAAAGCCAGCTTGGTGACATTCAGAAAGCTTACCTAGGAATGCATTTCGTCCATTACTTACCATTGACTTTGTGATTTGTAACTCACATTTTCTGGCTTTCTATTTGCTGGTTTTATTTGCTTTAGGCTGTGCAGCATGAGTTTGTCCCTCCTATTGCCCAAACCTTGTTTCTTGTATTCATCCACAAACTTGCTTTCTGTAAACAGGCCTTTAAATCTTGTCTTTATCTTGTCACATTTGCTGTGCATTCAAAGACAGAGGTCACATGTCAGACTCTGACTTCCAAGGGAGCTTGGTGTTTACTTTTCTTTCTCTGACTTCAAAGCGAGAGAATTTATGTGATAATCCTGCTGAGAACCCATGTATGAGGAAAGGATGTAAGATGTTTTTTTCTAGCATACAAAAAAATTAACTGTGCTGATGTTTCAGAATAGATCAGAATTAGTACACAGGAAGCACATTTTTTTTGTAATTCTGAAGTGTGGTGGAAACAAATATTTGAATATGATCAAAACACCAATACACTAGGTGATGACATTTGCACACATTATCGTTTGTGTGCAGTTAAACCATATTTCAGTGCAAATGTAATGGTCATTTCAATTGAAAATGTGTTGTGTGCAATGGCAGTTTGCTTGCTACCGCACCATGCAAACTCAATACTATGCCACTCCAGTCCACTCTATGCCCTTCCACCCTATACCACGCCACTCCATTCTATGCCACTCCACTCCACTCCACTCTATGCCCTCCACTCTAAGACACTCTACGACATGCCATGCCACTCGGCTCCACGCCACTCCGATCTACGCTACTCACTCCAAGACACAACATGCCACACTACACTATGCATCTCCACTCCACTCCATTTACCCCACTCCACTCAACGACATACCACTCCACTCTGTGCCCCTCCACTCTAAGACCCTCTACGACATGCCATGCTACTCGACTCCACGCCACTCCGATCTAAGCTACTCACTCCAAGACACAACACAGCACTCCACTCTGCACCTCCACTCCACTTACCCCACTCCACTCCACTCTACGACATACCACTCCACTCCACTCTACCCCACTCTAATCTACGCCACTCCACTCCGATGTATCCCACTCCACTCAACTTCAATGTACCCCAAACTAACCCACTGCACTTCACTACAATCTACCCCAGTCTATTCCACCCCATCTATCCCACTCCACTCAGTCCACCCCACTCCACTCCAATCTACCCCACTCCACTCTACCCCAATCCACTCCACTATGATCCAATCTACCCCACTCCAGTCTACCCCACTCCAATCTACCCTGCTCCATTCTACCCCAATCTACCCTACTCCACTTCAATTTACCCCTCTCCAATCTACTCCACTCCAATCTACCCTACTCCACTCAAGCTAAGCCAATCAACCCCACTCCAATCTACTGCACTCCACTCAAATCTACTCCGCTTTCTTCCAATCTGCCTCAGCCTACCCCACTCCAATCTTCCCCAATCCACCCCACTCCAATGTACCCCAATCCAAACGTTACCACTCCAATCTACCTGATTCCAGTCCAATCTACCCCACTCTACTCTACTTCTATCTACCCCAGTCCAATTTACCCCACTCCATTCCAATTTACCCCACAATACTCCGAACTCCACTGCAATCTATCCAACACCTCTCCACTCAAATCTAGCCCATTCCACTCCAATCTACACCACTCCACCACAATTTACTCTACTCCAATTTATCACAATCTACTCCACTCTAATCTGCCACACTCCAATCCACCCAATATACTCCACTCCACTTTACCACACTCTGCTCCACTTTACCCAAATCTAGCCCACTCCACTTCACTCCAACCTACCCTACCCTACCCCACTCCACTCAAACCTACCCCACTGCACTCAAACCTACCCCACTCCACTCCAATCTTACCCACTCCACCCCAATCCACCCCACCTCAAACTATCCTACTACAGTCTACCCTATCCAATCTGCCTCACTTCAATCTACCCCACTCCAAACTACCCCAATCTACCCCCACTCCATTCTTTCTCAATCTACTCTGCTCCACTCCAATCTACCTCAATAAATCCCACTCCACTCTACCCTGATCTACCCTACTCTTATCTACCCCACTCCATTCTACCCATTCTAATCTACCCCAATCTACTCCACTCCAGTCTAGCGCACTCCACCCCAATCTACCCCACCTCAGTCTACCCCAATTCAAACTATCCCGTGCCAATCTACTACACTAATCTTCCCAACTCACCCATTCCAATCTGCCCCACTCCCACACCAATGTACCCCGATCTACCCCACTCCACCCCAATTCACCCGAATCCACCTCACTCCATTCTACCCCCACTCCATTTTACACCAATCTACCCCACTCCACCCCAATCTACTCCACTCCACTCTACCCTATTCTACTCCCATTCCACGAGCGCTGTTGGCTTTGGCAGTGCTTGTTTTTTTTCTTCATTGTCTGCGATGTTGCTTCCTATCCCTCCCACCCCTAATCATGTTGCATCTTATCTGGCATTGTTCCATATTGGCAGTTGTGCTTCTGATTGTGTAATGGGTTCAACTTGAAAACAAGTCCCAGAATGCAAAGTTGCGCCCTGGACTCGAAGAGCTGCTCACACGTGGCCGTGGGCAATGTGGACACTTGAGCGTCCTGCTTATGAGCCTGTTTTTCCTGTGCTATCATCATCTTTCTGGCAGTGCTGTTCGTAGATAACGGCTCGCATTATCGTAATTTAACACATCCGTATCCTCAGTGCACAGAATGTAAACACAAAGGGCCTGATTTAGATCGGTGGACGGGTTACTTTGTCACAACGGTGACGGATATCACGTCCGCTGGAATATAAATCCCATAGGATATAATGGAATTTATATTTTGGCAGGCAAGATATCCGTCACCGTTGTGACGGAGTAACCCGTTCGCCAAGATCTTAGGCCCAAAGGGAGTCCCGCAGGCCCTGTTAGTGCTCGTTCTCGGCTGAATAGCCGTGGCATGAATTAATGTGTAGGCCATGCCCTTTCAGTGTATGTAGCTGAGGTCAAGCTCGTCCGGGCAGCCATGCAGAAGGTCTTGTTGACTTCAATACAGCAGCTAACGCCTAGCCTGAAAGTGGACATCTCCACTGCAGAGCAGATGTGTATTCACGCACGACTCCGCAGATCTAGCGCTGTAAGTAACAGGCGCCATTAGGCACTGAGTACCTGCGGTTATTTGATTTGAAGAGGGGAGTGCCACCACTTCTCATCAATGGTGCAATACATTTGATAGGAGTTTGCCAGCACTTCTCCGTAGCAAAGTTCTCAGTTCCATATTGGGGTCAACAGGGCTACAGCCCAACAGTGCAATGCAAACACCTGGACAGGAAGAGCTGATTATACACCTGGGCCTGGGAAGCTGTTGAGTGCTTAGTTGTTCTCCTCTGAAATCAAACTTGTCACCTGGAGGTTCAGGCACATCTGTGCAGTACCATCTCAGCCCACTGAGCTACCTTTCCGGCTTAAGGAAACAGAGTGAGTGAAGCAAAAGAAAGTGTAAACAAGTTCATACTTTCATCTCGGGGATAGACCGGAGGCACTGAGAAGGGCTTATGAGGCAAGTTAAGAAGCTTAATTAAAACAAGGGGACAAAATCTGTCTCTTTCTGATGATGGATAGGAAACAGCCTCAAGATCTTTAACAAGGAGTGGACCATGTTAAGAAGAGAGGCCCTTTGTCATGGTAAATGAAATTTCAAATCACTGTGAGGAAATACATGGAGGGTAGTGTTGTAGCTACTTTGAGCTTCCGGGTGCACCCAGTTCAGTGTGTTCAGAAGAGATATGATGTGCTTGAATTTCCTTTTCCCAGTAATACGCCCAGTGAATAAGCCATAACTGTATTTTTTTAATCCTGAGATTACCATTGTGTGGACTATATTTTTAAGGCCTGAACAGGTCAGGGGATGGCAGCAGTTTCTTAAGGTGCTAGGATGCTCGTTGGCGCACTTAGCAGTTGCCTTTATCTTTGGGTCAAGCGTACATTTTTTCACATCTGCCTAAAAATAATTCCTTTCTCTTACATGACAAAGGTGATTCGAGATGTTTTTAGTTGAGTTATTTATATATTGACTTTAATTTTCCTGCTGCATGCCGGGTGACCGGTTAAGAGTGATTTATTTTCTGTCTCCTTTTAAAATACCCTTTTATAAAGTCTTTAAGAGTCACTGTAACATTGCAGATTTTGAAGCTGTCTTGGTTAGGGGGCCATTTATTCTTGTCTGTTTGTCAAAAAGTGATGATCATAATGATAAAATTAATGGCACAACTGCAGGGTTTATTAAAGTATGTCGCTAATAAAACAGACACATCAGTGATTTTTTTAAAAAAAAATGTAAAATATATGCTGCAAGCCCATGGTGGCTTCTTTTAGGTGGAGGCATGTTTTTATTTTTTTATTTTTGTGGCACATATTTGTCTTAAAAACATTGATCATTGCCACAGTGAAAGGAAGTGCCCTCTTTCTGCATGGTTGCCCCCACTTTTAGCTGAACTGCTGATGTACTTTGACTGAGTGTGCCCTGGGCTCCTGCCAATCAGGTACCCAGAGCCTATGTTCTTTCCCTAAAACTGCATTGAAGACAAAACCCAATTGGCACTCTCTGGCCACAGGTCAGCCCCTGGTAAATGGTACCACAGGTACCCAGGGCACTCTGACCAGAGAAGGCCTTTAAGGGCTGCAGCACTTATTGTGCCACCCTTAGAGGCCCTGTACCTTTACACTCACACACTGCCTTTGCAGGCTGCGTGTTTTGGTGCAGAACAAAGTGAAGAGTAGACATGGCACACATACCTGTGTGCCATGCTTACAACCCACTGCCCTGGCATAGATCAACCACCCCTCTAGCTGGGTGCACTATACCAGTGGTGAGGGTACAGGTGCATGAGCCCTGTACCCCTACAGTGTATAAGCCAATTCCTAGACAATGTAAGTGCAGTAATGCCATTAAGAGTATATGTTGCTGGGAGTTTGTCATTACAAACTCCATAGTACCATACTGACTTTACTGAAAACTGAGAAGTTTGGTATCAAACTTCTCAGCACATTAAACCCACACTGATGCCAGTGTGGGATTTAATGAAAAATGCACACAGAGGACATCTTAGAGATGCCCCCTGAAAAATGACCTAACACTAGTGTCCAGGCTGAGTGGCTGCTCCCCAGCTGCCACCACCAGACATGTTTCTGGACCCCTGGGTCGAGAGCCTGCTGCTCTCGGGGGTCTGAAACAATGCACATCCTGGGACAAGGTGCAAAGCCTCCTCCCCCAGGATGGGCAGGGTCCACGAAGGGGAAGCTTCAAAGTCTTGCCGCCTTTGTGAGCTTCCCCAGGCCTTTTGCTGCTCCCAGCAACTGTGATACAAAAACAATGGTCCTAGACCTATATTTCAAAAACGATATATATCAAATTCACAGTACTGTATTCGAGAAACAATTTTTGAGCATGAACAATAATTAGCTCGCAGTAATCAATACAATGAGTTGAACTAAAGAAGTGCAACAACCAAGGTATACTTCACCAAGAATTTATTTTCATATCATAAGGTGAACAGTTAATTATTTACTGTATCAATTGAGGAAAGATAGGGAAAATAGGTTGCTCCAATTGGAACGTGCAAAAAGAGGTGCTCTAGTGTTTGAGGAGTGAAATAGAATTTCAGAATAGTGAAATAGAGAAAAATTAAAAACATTCAGAAGCTAGACTGGTTATGTATCTCAGTCTTATCTGGCCTGGCCACGTAAAAATAGTCAAAACTTCTTTTGGTACAATTCATAAATACACAAATATGTATCTTTTGGTGGCACGTAAGAATTGAGCTCGTGATCCAGGCTACTTATGGGGGCGTCGACGTTTCGACCCGACTTAGGGCTACGAGGGTAATTTGGGGCCTCGGCCTTGCGGGTCTTCTTCAGGACTGTGTAGGGGCAACCTAAGTAGGTATGATGGCCGTGTCACACACCTACAGGGTAAGGGGGAAACAGAGATCAGGAAGTTGCACTAAGGTAGTTAAGGGATAGTAAAATCATAAGCGCTGCTAGCTTACCCGCAGAGTCTTGCGGGGCATGGATACCTCACATATGGTTAAGTCATAGTGGGCGTGTCCTTCCGTTAGTGAAGGTCGTGAAAATCCAAAGCAATAAATGCAAAAGACTGTAAGAAAAAATAAATAAAGGGAAGTTGTTAGAACTGACAACTCCCAGGGTCGTATGTTGGCATAGAGAGATTGCCAAACATACAGGGGTTCAATACCTTGATATGGCAGGACCGGCATCCGTGGTGTGGATACCTCACATATGATTAAGTCGTAATGGGCGGCTCCTTCCTTAAGTGAAGTTCGTTAAATTCCAAGGCAAAGAATGCAAAAGGCTGTAAGAGAATTTTTAAGGGGAATGTTAGGACTGACACCTCCCAGGGTCAAGCTAGTCGTATATTGGCAAGGGGAATAGACAGCCTACAGGGGTTAAATACCTTCAATCGACAGAGCCGGCATCCGAGTTCCGCACAAGTTGGCTGAAAACTACAGCGGCTGCCGCGAGGACGTTACTTATGAAGTCCAGCTAGTGTGAGCCTCACGCTGGTGGTGCGTGTATTGGAAACGGAAGAAAGACTTCAAGCTAATCGCAAGGCAATATGTCAGCAAGGATTTATGCTATACATAACTATATACAAAAGTGTGTATTATAAAACCATTCGTGGTAAATCATTGCGCATTTTAACAGAGTTAACATTTATAATTGGTGGAGAACAACCCACCAAAATACATAGAGCAAGAACGGCCTTCAATTGTACTCAATAAAAACATAGTGGTAATGTGATGAAAAAAATTATTACCGCAATTGTTAAAATAATATGATAGGAAACAGTCCAACACTTTATTAACACAGCGGCGCGGCTTCAATTTGTAGTTCAAAAGTGGCCCAAAATGGGCAAGGGTGTAAAATAAGCCTAAGCCCTACATACATTTAGAGTCATGGGTTGGAATGAGCCTAAGTCCTACATACATTTGGAGATATGGGATTATAGACAACCAGAACCCATGTCGCAACAAAAGGCGTGACTGGTGCATGCTTAACTAACAATATTCATATAGTGTACAGTGACATGTTAACCAATTCACAACATTGTTAATGACCTCCCAGGGTGTACAGGGATAGTGTGTTGTTAACTGTCAGCATAACACACGATATGGCACCTCAAGTGTGATAACGCCTTGTGACAATGTCATTCCAAGGACGTAATGAAATTAATCATATATCCCACCCCGTGTTGCAGCGTATCCTATCGTCTCATGAAAGGTAATAGTGGTGTTAGCCATTGTTCAGTACTGCCACCTGTCTATTGATCTCCTCGAATCTATATATCATTTCGCAGATATATTCTGATTGGAGAAATTGGAGATAAAACAACGCTGGCCTACATTTTTTGATATTCAAGACCCTCAAAAGTGGTAGAATGTGTTCCCTGCGTGGTTTACTGTATAACTCGTAGAAGAAAAGAAAGTGCAACATGTTTTGGGCTGATTTACAGTCACAAGAGCAGGAATCCTAAAGGGCCTCATGATAAGTTCGGCTCGGATACGAGACCAATAATTGAGCAGAACC
Organism: Calotriton arnoldi; assembly: GCA_963921515.1. Lineage (NCBI taxonomy): Eukaryota > Metazoa > Chordata > Amphibia > Caudata > Salamandridae > Calotriton > Calotriton arnoldi. Next base: position 2,727,865 of record CAWUFW010001460.1, read on the forward strand.
AAATCTAAATCTTGTAAGATAAAAATGTTTTAAATGACTAAAAGGATACAAGAGATATGGCTCAATTCCTTCTGTCGTAATCAGGGGTAAATACTCGGCTACCTGCTTTTTACTGCGCTCCCTATATTCCCTATGATCTCTTAAGATGTTCAAAAAATCTCTTTTTAGTTGTAGTTTTGTAACAGAGATAATGAGCTAGGGGTTTTCAAATAAATCCTGCCTCCCCAAACGGGTCAACTGGGTCTTCACATAATTTAGCCACGGTATTTTAAAAGCAAGGTCGCAATTTAAACAATCCTCGATTATATCTCGGTTAAGGGAGGGTTCTTCATTGACCCAGATCGAGCGCCATAACATGATAGGAGCGCTTTCTATATGGTCTACCAGGGGGGTTAATTCTAGTTCTCTTCCAGGGGATCCTCATCAATAGTCATAAGCACTGAATATTCCCGCCCATGTGCGGGGACCCCGGAAATAATAAAAATTATATATGAAAAACATATATATACAGCTCTATATATATATACATATATCACTTTTTCTCATAGCATTGCAGCCCCCATCTAGGAGGCATAACAATGTAATAACGCATAAACTGCTTTTGCAAACATATAATATATGTATAAAAACACAGGAGGGCAAGTAGCACTTGAACTCTGTTTTTAATGAGTAAACCTCATGAAAAAAACTGCAAATAAAGCAGACATTGTTAGCCTACAGGCTGCATTGTAAACCAATAGCATAGAAAATGAAAGCATTTTCATACAAAACTGGCACCGTGCCTTTAAGGCAGCCATGACCCCTAGCTTCCCATCATGCCTCAGGGGTGACAGTTAGGTCAGTTGTTCTTTCCGGGTCCTTCAGTCAGGACCCTGGATTCACAGCTCTTCCCTTTTTTTTGACTTTCTGTCAAAAATTATCTGATTTTTTGCAGATTTTTGCTTTCACTCGACGTCTTTTAGCATTAGAGTGAGAGTGAAGCCTTTTTTGTGCTCCAGAAAAGGTTTATTTCTGTCAGAAATGCCTTCCTTGTTTGACCCTTGCCCTGCCTGTGGCAAGAAGAAGGCTAGATCAGACACACCCTGTGTGTATTCTCTGCCGAATATGACACTTTACAACGCACGTGTTACAACGCGTGTCATTACAACAAATTTTTTAGATCGCAAAATCCATTACAACGCATGTCGTTACAACACATGTCTTTACAACGCATAATCCATTACAATGCAATTACTATTCCAACTCCGCCGGGGCGTTACTTTGGGGAATGCGTTGTAATGGATTATGCGATGTAATGACATGCGTTGTAATGGATTTCGCGTTGTAAAACATTCGTTGTAATGACATGCATTGTAACGCGTGCGTTGTAAACGATGTTTCCCTTCTCTGCCTCCCTGATTCTCACTCTTCTGCCAACTGTCATCATTGCAAGAAGTTGTCGAGAAGGACCATCAAAGAAAGGGAGAGAATTCGACTTTATGGCCTCTCTGAAAGAGGTAGGTCTCCAGTGAGGCAGCAGAAAAAGAGAACTCGGTCGACGTCAAGAGGCAAGGTCCCGACCTGTTCTTCTTCGGCGTCGAGGCTGCCGACGGCGAAGAAATCGACGTCGAAGACTACGGTGGTGCCGGAGCATCACTCTTCTAAGAAATCGAGGACAACGCTCTCAACGTCGACAAAGGTAAAGGGCCCTCTGTTGTCGTCAACCAGGCAACGATCAACGTCGAGGAGCAAATCTCAGTCGACGCTGGCTAGGCGATCGACGTCGAGGCAAATCACTCCGTCGTCACCACATCAACCGCGATCGACGTCGAGGCAAAGGTCTCCGTCGAGGTCAGTCCAAAGATCTTCGACGTCGAGGCGCAAGACTCCGTCACCGACGTCGAGGCAGAAATCTCCATCGAGGTCAGTGCAAAGATCTTCGACGTCGAGGCACAAGACTCCGTCGCCGACGTCGAAGGAGAAGTCTCCGTTGACAGCAGCACGGCTGACGTCGAAACACGGTACTCCGTCGGCGTCAGGTAGACGTTCGACGTCGAGAGACCGGTCGACTGCGAGATTGAATCCTCCGTCCAAGAGGAGAAAGTCGACGTCTAGACAGGCGTCACCGTCGCCGAGACGACGGTCGACGTCGAGAAGGCAGTCAGTCCAGAGACATCGAGGCACCAGCCCAAAGAGGCCTCACGTCCGGTAAGCCTGTCTACATCGCCGTCACCGACGTCGAGAACAGGTTCTCCCAGCTCTCACAGAGGTTCATCGTCAAGATCTCCGGAGGTCGTGATCTCGACGTCCAGCAGTCCAGTGTCCAGGGGACATCAAGATTCGCCGACCAGGCCTACACAAGAAAGAGAGAGCTCTCCTCCACATTCTCCTGAGGGGCGAGAAGGGCAAAGAGCGCCTTCCATCCATCTATCACCAAGATGGAACAGGCCCTTGCATCACTGGGCCACAGCCCCGGTCACAGGGGCACAGCATTACTCGAGCCCCCTTCACAGATCTCTGTTGGCTCGGCTGGTACAGGCGGTGGATAGAGAGCGTACTCCATCAAGAGCCAGGGATCGCAGTCGCACTCCTGCGCACTCTCACAGAAGGAGATCTAGATCCAGAAGCAGGAGGAGAAGACACAGATCTCCAACACCTTCCTCCTCTTCCACACACACGTCACACAGAGACTATTCACCTACTCTTACTGACAGCCCACCGTCGAGGGTCTCTCCGGTGGATGACGTGGGCACTTTTCAGGACGTGCTTGGCAGAGGGGCGGCGAAACTAAACATCCCTATGCCGACTCAACAGAGTTCGTCCTCTGTTATCTTTGAGACTTTACACCAAAGGGCAGCATCTAGACCCCTGCTACCATTGGTCCCGGGCCTAATAGAACCAGTTATGGACATTTTCCTCTACTGTTCCACCAGACAAGGAGAGTAAAATACAGGATTCGTGGGGAAGGAAGGTATGTGGCACATCAGCCTCGATGATGAAGGTATCGAGTGCGGCGGCTCTCTTGGGCCGGTATGACAGGTCTCTGTGGGACTCCCTGCAAAGATTCACGGAAAAGTTACCAAAAGAAGATCGCAAGGATTTTGAGGAGATCGTGCATGAAGGCAGCTTGGTGGCTAACCAAGGTATCAGCGCCGCAGCTGATGGAGCTACTCTTTCGGCTCATGCCTATGCGCATGGGATATGCGCTAGAAGAACCTCCTGGCTCCGACTCACAGCGCTCAAACCAGAGGCACAGTCTCGGATCCTCAATCTCCCTTTCTCCGGCTCATCTTTGTTCGGTGCACACACGGATGAAGAAATGTCCCGGATGAAGACAGAGCTAGACACACTAAAGGCCGTGGGTCTAGAGAAGAAAAAAGAGTTCCGCAAACGATTCAGGCCTTACAATCGATGATCCTCCCAACAGAGGGTTCAAACCCCTCATTGGCAGAAAAACCAGGATCAGCAGGGACAGCAAAGGTCCCAATACGAAGGCAGGCCCTCTTCCAGAGGAAGAGGGAACCAGCGTCAGTCTAACACCTCCGCCAAGACGCAGACCAAACAATAAGTGCCCACTTCCTCCGTCGCCGTTCACCACTCCAGTGGGGGGGAAGTATTGCAAATCATCTCGAAGAGTGGCGAGCTATCACAAAGGACCAGTGGGTGTTAGCTACGCTGCAGAATGGGTACTCTCTACGTTTTCGACGCCACCCTCCCTCAATCCCTCCGGTTCCATCATCGTGCCATCAAATGAAGATATTGCAAAACGAAGTTACCACCCTTCTGCGGAAATCAGCCATCGAGAAGGTGCCAATATCTCAAAGAGGGAGAGGTGTTTACTCAAGATACTTCTTAGTAAAGAAGAAGGGTCGAAAAGCAGAATACAGACCCATTCTGGATCTGCGAACGCTCAACAAGTCAATCAAGAAGGAGAAGTTTCGCATGTTGGCTCTCCATCAAATATATCGACATCTCAGGCAGGGAGATTGGATGTGTTCGCTGGATCTGCAAGATGCCTACTTTCACGTTCCGGTCAGTCAACATCACAGACAATATCTGAGATTCCTGGTGGGATCTTCACACTACCAGTTCAAAGTACTACCCTTCGGGTTGAAGTCAGCTCCCAGAGTGTTCACGAAGTGCATGACAGTGGTGGCAGCCGCACTACGCCGCAGAGGCATCTTCGTATACCCGTACCTGGACGACTGGCTGCTGAAGGGTCCCTCTCCCCACAGCGTGAGGAGTCATCTCCTACAATGCCTAGAGATTTGTCACCGGCTGGGCCTTCATGTGAACTTCGACAAATCGACGCAACAACCCACACAGAGAATACATTATCTAGGAGCTCTGGTAGACTCCGAGGTAGGAAAAGTGTTTCCTTCGGAGGAGAGACAATTTTCCATCATACAGAAATGCAAACTTGTTCTAGACAACAGAATGCTGTCAGTTCGTTGGATTGCCTCCTTGTTAGGGTCGATGGCATCCTGCATCTTCCTGGTCCCCAATGCCAGGCTGCGAATGCGTCCTCTACAGCAGGATCTGGAGGACAAGTGGGACCAGCAAACAGCTCGCTGGGACGACAAAATAAGTCTCTCAAACGCATCAAGAGCATCCATCCCATGGTGGATGAAGAAGGAGAATATGCAAGTAGGGATACCTTTTCATCAAGCACCTCCCTCTCAAACACTGATCACGGACGCCACCCTCCAGGGCTGTGGAGCCCACATGGGGTCTCTCCAGACGCAAGGTCAATGGTCATTGAAAGAGCAGTCATATCATATAAACATGCTGGAACTGAGAGCAGTTCACCTGGCCCTCAAGGCTTTCCTCCCTTTGATTCAGGCAAGTTCAATCTTAGTACAGACGGACAATACCACCACCATGTACTACCTGAACAAACAGGGGGGAACTCGCTCACGCACATTGTCGCTGGAAGGTCAAGCTCTCTGGCATTGGCTCCTGGCACGGAACCTATCAATCACAGCGGTACACCTGCCGGGAGAGCAGAACGCGAGAGCGGATGCTCTCAGTCGACACTTCGAAGATGTTCGAGGGTAAATGGGTGGTCACACTTGGCTTACCAGCTCACGAGAGCAAGACCTGCACTCTGCCCGTTCACTGAGAAGAAGGAACAACAGTGTGAAATACAGTGGCACTTTATTAAGCAATTCAGTAAAACAAAGAACTGTTCATCTTCAAATGCTACTCATGACATATGAGCAGGATGAAATAAAAGCATCAACAATCTTATAAATCATATTTTTAAGTGAAGCAAAAATATTCAGGTATATATCAATTAATGCGCAGCAGCCTAAAGGGCAAGTCTTAAATGAGGGATCAAGAATAGGCAAGTGCCTAGGAGGCAAATCTTAACTAAGAGAGCAAAAACCATCCAAGACTACACAATTTAAGCTAAGATAAATGCAATGAATTGGGTGTGGATGAGCTAAATTAGAGAGGCTGACAAAGGCAAAAGGCTAGCAATCAGAGAAGAGCACTACCACCTGAGAGTAGAAGTTCTAGGCCCAAGATAGGAGATCGGTCGACCGGGAACCCACACCGTGCAAGGCACTGGAAGAGAGTTCAGGGCGTGGACATGGGTGCCAATCTTTTATATGGCTTAATGCAGAACTCCCACCCATATTTGACGTAGGCCCTTGACCGCACGCTTACAGTAACTTTGGAAAGTTTTTTTGAGAACACAGAAGTGGCCTCATGAGAACACAGAAGTGGCATCATGGTGAAACAGGTGCTTTTAGCAGGTGGTCAGTGCTCTTGACCGCAAACATTAAAAAAAGGGTAACTTATAACGTAAGATGCTCGGAAATTTATATTTTATAAATTATTTCTATGCCATGCAGCCGTTTTTTGGTTTCGCTTGAGCAAGCTTGGAAAGTTTCATAACTAAGAATATTGCAAACATTGCTTGTGAAAGAACAAGATGTGCCAGCAGAGTTTCACGTACGTGTGGGCTAACCTTATTCTTGTAACTGTGGAAATTTACAGGGGGGGGGCTGGTGCCTCGCAGCGCCGTGGATGGCCCAAGTCCCTGCTGTCAGATCAGTGAGGCCTACGAGGTTTGATTTATTAAAATTGATAACAAGAAGCAGTAGGCTTGGGCCTACGTGTATGTATCTAAGGAGGTGGGGACCATTGTGGCATCTACTAAAAGGTTGAAGTAAAATGGTAACTTAGTACAGCTGTTAGGGTCTGACTGGTGGGGCCTATATGGGAGTGTCATGTTTGTTGGGCAGAGCAGGATGATACCTGGGATTTCTGTTATATGGTAGAACGGGACCCTACTTCATTTCCCTCCTCTTGTTCATTTTTGAACAAAACTCTCACATAGTACTTTGCTGGCCCTTCTTCTGTTTGGTACATACAGAGTGGATCATTAACGTAGAAGCACTGGGTCTCAGCGGACAATCCTGGTGTTATGGTAACATACTCTCCATCATCGTTGCTAGCTAACTGTTCATATTCGTGAGTGGTATGTTCCTCCCTTATGGTGTATCTATGTGGCAGGATTGGGGGAGCTGGTGGTGTGCTGGGAGAAGCGTCAGGGGCTGCTAGTTCTGTCAATTCTACTTGGGTTGGCGCATCCCCAGGAACGCGGTCCATGACCTGGTAATGTGACTTCTGGTAAACCCCTGTGTTAGTGTAGTTCATCCCTACCACCTTGGTGCTAAATCTGTTGACACATCTTATTATCACCTGTGCACCGCAACATACTAACATCAACACACAGCAAATGGGTAGCAACATTTTCAAGATAGCAGACAGCCATGAAGGCATCCAGTCCATGTTGAACCAATTAGAAATAACTTCTGCTTCGGCACCTCCCTCCTCACGCATCTTCCTTCCTAGGTTGTCCAAGTCCTCGATTGCCTTGGCAAGTGTCCCATTATCGGCATCCTTAGATGGTATGAACGTGCAGCAGGATTTTCCGATCTTGGCGCATACCCCACCCTGCATAGCCGTGAGCTGATCCAGAACATATCGGTGCTCTAGAACCATGAGCCTTAAAGGCCGTAACTCTTCCTGTATTGCGTTGAACCCATCGCGGGTGTTATTGATCAGTGTCATAAGTTCGTAGCGTGTGACCTGCAGCCACCTGGCATTAGCTGATGTTTGCCAAATGGGCCACAGGCCCCCAAAGAATTCCTGTGCGCCATTAAAAAGGCGAAATTCCTGAGGAACTTCGCTAAAGGCGTCGTTAGCAAAATATTGAGCACTCCTTCGGTGCCGGTGGAGCAGGGTGACATCACCTGTCATGGGGTGATTATGCACCTGGGAAATGTTGGATGCCGGGACAACCAGATGCAGCTCATGCATAGTGACCATGGTGCATAGGCCGTTCCATTGAGGAGGTAACTGGAGATAAAGGCATTCTCCGCATGCCCAATAGATGTCCATGAGGCCGGAGGTGCCGTCTTGGAGGTCCAAATTAAAGATAGTGCTGTTGCAATTGGTGTTGCGGCCCACAGGACGTGTACCATTACCTAGGAAGCAAAGGAGAGGATGTTTTAGCTTGTATGCTTTTTTCCATTTGTATGTTGTGCCTTTACCAAAGGTATACCTTCTAGTTTCCTGTGCCCACACCTGCTTGCACTGAGTCTCAACATCCCAATCAATATCGTGTTCATACTCTGTATCTACCAATGGTTTTCCTACGGACGCTGCCTTACAGGTGAGGTTGTGTGGACCATGCCACTGTGTGTTGAAGTAAATATTGGCCTGTAAATGTAGTGCAGTCCTGAGGTCACAGGGGTATTGGGTCCTGCGTGAAGTGTCGTTTAGAAGTAACCTGCTCTCTTTTGCTTGGCATATTGGTGAGGGTGTGGTAAAGAGAAAATACCCAGCCTTCTTGAAGAAATCCTCATAACCCTGTATCAGTACCATAGGTGTTTCAGCCGTGTAATCGTGCTCTAACTCCCTCTGAAACTCGTGCGTCAGTCACAACCTTGTGTGAGAGATACTTATAATCCCACGCTGTGGTGTTTACAAACACAGCGTCTATTCCTGCTGACAGAAACTGGATCAGTCCGTGTATACGGCAGAGAAACAAATGGAGGAGACATTTGGCAGTTGGTGGTGGGACTTCTCGGGGAAAAATCATTTTATCTGCGCCCACTGCATGAGGGATGTGTGAGCACACAAAACATGCCTCGTTCGTTACCTTTTTCCCTACTTTGGTCATGTCCCGGTACCACATGTTATCTAATAAGGCATTATGGGCTCCATGATCCTTAGCTAATTTGTCAGAAGGGGAGGAATGGAAGGCGGGCATGGGATGCTGGTGTGCAATGTGAACCATTGTGTCTTGAAGAGCGGTGGCCCAATCTTGTTTGGCCTCAGGCTTTCTGCTTGGTTTACGGGTCCTCCAAAACCTTGGCCTGCCCCGTCTAAATCTGCGGGTGTTGCGGGAGTTGGAGCGGCGGGGCAATTGGGGACCTATTGGAATGTCTACGACACCATCCCATGGATTAGTACTTGGGACCAGGACAGGAGTTGGGGATGTGGGATGTGTGCTAGTGTGTGCTATCAGTGATACTGTCAGGGGGTTGTGGACCTTCAGTGTTGTGTTGTACCTGTGTTCGGGCATATGTCACTGCTGGTACAAGTGGTTGTGCTGAAAAAGGCGTGAGAGCATTTGCAGGAAAATACACCTTCACATGGATTCGGTAAAAGAAATACCAATTAAATGTGCCACTGCAGCAAAAATACAGAATAGTAGGACAGATAAAATACATATCTTTGCATCGCCGTTATGGTCTTCATCAATGTACACAGGAGGGTCGTCGTCTTCTTCATCAGAGGAGGAAGGAAAGCCGCTGTCTTCGTTTAGTGGCACCAGTGGTATGGCTTTTCCCTCCTCTAGTCCATTGCCTGGGGTTGTGGTGGTGCGGGGTCCAGAAGGATGTGGCTGCGATGGATCCATGCCTTTCTTTCGGCTATTCGTACTGCAGTTGGTGATGAGTCTATCACCTGGAAGGGGCCTTCGAACTTGGGGTCCCTCCAACGTCGGACGTTTTTGCGGACAAAGACCAGAGTTCCGGGACGGATTGGTGGGAGCTCAGGATCGGTGGGGCCCTTCTCCTTCCTCTTCGATACCTGGGTAGAAAGGAACTGCGCAGCGCGGGTTAGTGCACACAAGTAATTGTAAAGCTCGGCTTTAACGATGTCAGAGGAAGATTCATTATCAGTTTTGGGGCGTGTGGGTGGGACAGTTACATTTATGGATCGTCCAGTGACAAGCTGATGGGGCGTGAGGTGGTGATCCGAACTTGGGGAGTTTCTTAGTGCAAAGAGGGCTATGGGTAGGCAGTAAAGCCATTTCTTTCCTATTGTGGCACTGATTTTGCTTATTTTACTTTTGAGCAAGCCGTTGAGGCGCTCACAAATGCCGTTGCTTTGTGGGTGATAGGCTGATGTCAGTTTGTGTTTAATGCCTAGCATTGTGGTCAGGGAGGAAAAGATGGCACTTCTGTTGTCGGACCGGATGGCGTCGGGCACGCCCCAGCGGGAAATGACCTCACGGAGTAGGAATGTGGCTGCTGCCTTGGCATCGCAGTGGACGCATGGTCCAGCTTCGATCCAGCGTGAAAATGGGCACACTACTACAATGAGATAGCGGTAATTTTGGCAGCGATCAATCATGTCGACATAGTCAATGTGTAGTTCTTTGAAGGGGCCTGATGGTTTTGGAATTGTGGAAGCAACTGTTTTGAGAGTTGGGTTTGGTGAGTATTGTTGACAAATGAGACATTTATTAACATAAAGTTGTATTTGTTCGTGGGCATTGGGAATGAACCAATCTGTCTGTAATGTTGTGGACATGTTATCTCGGGTGACATGGGTAGGAAGGTGGAGTTGATCTAACGCCACTTGCAATAAAGCCTGTGGCATCACAGGTTTCCCTGTGATTGTCTGCCTATACAGGAAGTCTGCGGAATCTTGTTGCACTCCCCTCTTCTTCCATAACTCTTTCTCTTGATGTGGTGCACTTTCTTGTATTTCTCTGAGGTGCAGTTGGGCGATGTGATCATATTGCTGCGTTGCGTCAATGTCATATGGGGAAGCTGTGGGGAAAGTACCTTTGCTTATGGGGTCCTGCTCTATTGGAGGTAGTGTCTGGGCAAGTAAAATGGGGGCAAATGGAACTGCTGGTATAGCTTGAGCTGGGGGGCCTCTGGCTGCAGCCTTAGCTGCCCAGTCTGCCAGGGCGTTACCTCTGGAGACAAAATCTTGACCATTGGTGTGCGCTGCACATTTGACTATGGCTACTTCAGTTGGTAGTGTAAGGGCCTCAATAAGTTCTTCCAGTAATTGCTTGTGAATGACAGGCGTGCCATCTGACTTGAGGAATCCACGCCTTTTCCAGCGGAGGATGCTGGAGTGTGTGGTTGTGGTGACGTATGTAGAGTCGGAGTAAATGGTGATGCGGTCATCAGCTCCAGTGTTTAAAGCGGCTATGAGTGCCACCAGTTCAGCGGCCTGGGCTGAATAATGGGATGGTAATGTAAGCTGCTGTACAATGTCTAAGGAATCAGAGGAATCATTCTGCTGTGCTCTAACTACTGCAGCTCTTGTGTACCTGACCCCTGTTTCTTGGTCAATGGTTGAGGAGCCATCAACAAAATATACGGTACTGTCTGGCAAGGGGTCCTCTTTGGCTGCTCCTGACTCATCTGGTGAATAAGTGGCACAATCATGAGGGTCATCATCTGATGTTGCAATGGGGTGGGCAAAGAACGTGGCAGGGTTTACCGTGTGGCATTTGACTATTTTCAGAGAAGGTAATGACAGTATGACTTCGTAACCTGATGCTCTTTGGGTAGTTAAGGTGGTTTTTGCTTTTTGTATTATTGCAAAGACTGCATGTTCAGTGTACATAGTCAGTGGGGAACCCATTACAATGGGGGTGCTTTTCTCAACTGCAAATGCTGCAGCAGCGAGGGCTTGCTCACAGGGATAATGACCTTTCATGACAGAGTCCAACATGCCGCTGAAGTAGGCAATGGGCTTATGGCCCATAGGGTATTTCTGGGTGAGTACTGCAGTCATAACTTGGCCATCACAGTGAGTGAATAGGTAGAATTCTTTGGTATAATCAGGTGAACCTAAGACTGGTGCATTTGTGATCTCATCTTTTAGCTGGGTATAGGCTGTTCTCATTTCAGGTGTCCACTCTATTTTATTGTGTCTGTCTTTGGCCATTTTGACTGCTTTCAGCAAAGGGGCAGTTATTGTTGCGAAATCAAAGACCCATTGGCGGACATAATTCACTAAGCCGAGGAATTTTTGCATGTCCTTTACTGTTTGAGGTTCAGAGGTGCCTTTTATTGCCTCAACTCGATCTGGTGTGACTCGCCTTCCTGATGCTGACAGTAGCTGACCTAGATAGTGTACCTCTTTCTGGCAATATTGTAACTTTTGTTTGTCAACTTTGTATCCTCTTTGTGCTAAGGTGGTGAGTAAAGAAATGGTGTCTTTCCTGCATTGCTGTTCTGTGGGGCTACAGAGCAATATGTCGTCGACATATTGCAGCAGGGTGCTGTCGCATTGGAAGTTTGACAAGTCTGTTTTGACAACTCTGTTAAAGACGCTAGGGGACTCGCAATAACCTTGAGCCAACCTTCTGTATGTCATTTGCACATTTCGGAATGAGAAGGCCAATAGGTATTGGCTGTCTGGGTGCAGGGGAACGCTGAAAAAAGCATTTTTCAGGTCGATGACCGAAAAGTACTGTGCATCGGGGGGGACGTTTGTGAGGATGACAGAGGGGTCTGGGACGATGGGGAACTCAGGTACCACTATGTTGTTAACGAGACGGAGATCATGTACTAGACGCCATTGGTTGGTCTTGCCTTTCCGCACCGGAAAAAGACACGTGTTACAAGGAGACATACAAGGGTATATTACTCCTTGATCCAGCAATGCTTGTATGGTAGGGGCAATACCCTCCTCTGCGGCCTTAGACAAGGGATACTGTCTTATTCTTGGCAGGATAGCACCTGGTTTCAGAGTTATTTTAAATGGTGCGGCAGAGCGAATAAGGCCTACGTCATTTGGGCCTGTTGTCCAAAGATGTGCTGGAACTTGAGCCAAATCTGTCTCACGGACAGAGTCATAGCTGGGGGTGGCAGTTGGTGTTCTTATTTCCACTGTCACTGAGATGGGCACATTGTTTTGATAGATAATCTCTGTTTTGGAGTAGTGTTCAGGGGGTCCGAATAATTGGGCATCTAGAATGTCTCTGACTAATCCTCCAGGTTGAATGAAAATGACACAAGCCCAAGTGTGAGCATTATCATCGCATGCCAGGAATGCTCCGTAGGTGGGTGTTATTTCAAGGGAGCATATGTCTAGGATCACATGCTTGTCTGATATCTGGGAGTCTAATGCTTAGGGCCTGAAAAGAAACTCTTTTGGTAGCTGAACAGTGCAGCCTTGTAATTCGGGAGTGGTGGCAACAATAGTGTGGACAGCTGCAGAGAAGGCGTGCTCATCCACTGGACGTGCTCTGACCTGGCTGCTCAAGGAACAGTGAGTGGTGACTGCCATTATTCTAGCCAGTGGTGTACCTGGTACGGAGCAAATCATTGTTCCGTTCTCATCAAAGTGGATAGTCATGTTTAGTTTGGCCATGAGGTCACGTCCTAAGAGATTCACTGGGGACCTTGGTGAGTAGAGCAGTGGCTGTTCCACCACATGGCCTCCTATCTCAATTGATACTGGCTTGGTGAAGGGGACCCTTGCTATCGCCCCAGAGAATCCCTGTGTGTCCGCTATCTGATCAGAAATAGGCAGAGGGCCACCGGTAATACAGGAGTATGTGGCACCTGTGTCGACAAGAAAGCTGTATGTTTTGTTATTTATCGTGACACAAGCAATAGGGTCCTCCTCAGTATTGCTAGTGCATGACAAAATTGGGCACACAAGAGTTGTCTGTGGGCTGTCCTAGCCAGTGTATCCTCCTGTCTGATACTGCTGGATTGTTCCCTGGGTGAATGGGTTGCTGGAGGCGATGATCGTTCCTCCTGGGGGCATATTATTTTGGGGTTGGGGTGCCACCTGATATGCAGGAGCTTGCTGTGGCTGTTGCATCGGAACCTGCACCTGTTGGACCGATGGCTGAACTTGGGCCATCATAGGTGCTGGGAGCTGCACTTGTTGCATTGTTTGCTGCTGCACTGGTTGGGCATAAGAGTTTAGTATTTGGGGCTGTTGGGGCTGTTGTTGCATGTGCTGCTGTTGTTGGAATTGTGGGGGTACTTGGTAACCGGGACCCGTGGACTGCTGACCCAGATGTCGCATTCTAGTGCGGCAATCTCTTTGCAGGTGGCCTGGTTTTTGACAATAAAAGCAAGTGAGTTGTCCTGACTGCAGTGTCCCATCCCTCGCCCTCTTCCCTGTACGCCTGTGTTCCTGTTCATATTGGGCCTGCTATTGTAGTAGGGCTGTATGTCATTACTGTAAGTAGGTGGTGCTGGCATATATTGTATAATTGGCTGTGGCTGTGCCTGGACATACTGTATGGCAGGCTGTGGTTGTGCTTGTATGTATTGTACGGCAGGTTGTGCTTGAAAGGGTTGTGGGGCCGACTGTGTATTGCCTGCAAGAGCATTCATGGCAGCCTGGGGGAATGAAGTTACTGCCGTCATCTGACTGACAGGTGCTGCCAACATGTCTGTATCTGGATTGTCTTTTTTCTTATTCAGTTTCTGCTGCACCAAGTTGGCAGCTGCATTTTCTATGGCCAACTGCCTATTCCTTTCCTGTTCTTGCCTCTTTTTGCAGAAATGTATGATGTGATCTTGTATCTCAGGCCATGGCTTACATTCCATTGCTACTATGCCATCTAGTTTTTCCTGTACGTCAGTTGGCAGACCCTTTTTTATTGTGTGGTAGAACAGTCTTCCGTACCCTCCTGTAGCATTCCAGCGTTCCCCTAACTCCTGATGCCATTTTTCTTTCATTCTAGAAAGGTAGTTGGCAGGGTCTTCATTTGGTTGCATAGTCTGTGATAATAGGGCCCCTATATCTGGAACGTCCGGAAATTTTCTGCGCAAGGCAGACCATACTGGCGTTCTTATCTCGTTAAAGGAGACACCATCATGTTTGGTGAAAACACAAAACGAAGGTCAGAGCACAACAATCCAGCATATTGTGGCTTTGATAATATGGTGGTCACTCGGTGCACTGGTCCTGGGATGTGACCAACATACATCCCATAAAGGCGGTTAACAAACCACCACACATAATTCAAAACAAATGACCTTGCACCCGATAAATACTAATAAACAATATATACGCGGAATTATTGTCCACAGTCCAAAACAGTTCACACTGTATTTTGAAGACTTCCCAAACTCAAGAATGAAAAGGAACGTGTATTTGATTGTCGAGGATGGTATCTTTATTCTTTTAATCCATTAACATTTTCTTTAAAATGCAGACGCACATTCGACAAAACTGCCAACGCGTTTCGTCCCTCATGGGACTTCTTCAGGGCTTAAAAGATCCGTTATTTTCTAAATATACGTTTCCTATGTATAGGTTCCGATCAAAGAAAAAAATGAGTCGATAATTTGTCTCATATTCACATATCTGATAATAAAGAGAGCACCAAGCATCACTCGGACGCACTGTTCAGGGCTCTTCCAGTATAAAATTATCTAGTTAAAAAGAAGCAGTTAGCAGCACCAATTCACCTCCAAAAGGAAAATGGCAGATGACAATCAGACCTGGAACCTTGGGGTTGATTTTCTCTGTCGCGACAGCCTCTGGGACCATCATGTTTGGTGTTTGTTTTTGTGAGGTTAGCATGAACGCGTGTGAAGAGCTCTTCTGCATCTTCTCCGATGAGGGAGATTAGCAGGCTTTTCACATCTCCTATGGCTATGTTGTTACCTGCGGTGTGTTTTTCAAAGGCCTCAATCCATTTTCCAGCACCCTCCGTGAGGGGTGGGAGATGCTTTTTAAGATTTTCTTTGTCTAGTTGAGACCACGGGAAATAGATGGGGGGATCATTGGCATTTTTGTACAGCAGTGGCATCTGGCGCATCACTCCTGTGCGTGGCGCTGTAGGCCCTGTAGAGTCATGCTGGCGGGCATATTTCTGCCAGACTTTTAGACTCTCCCGCATGTACTCATAGTCCCAATCTTCATCTCCTAATCCTTTCAGAATACATTCAACTGCTGTTGCCATGTACTGCGGCTCGAAAGAGCCTTCTCTTGGCCAAGGGAGCATTTGCGGTGCTAGGGGTTCTGACCAGCTTGCCAAATCATCTGAGAAGGGGTTAACCGCATAGTCTGAGTCTTCCCCTAGTGTGACTATCTGATTGGGTGTGAGACCGTCGCTAGTTTGTGGTGCGCATGGTCTGCTGAGAGACATGTTGTAACGATTTTTCATTCTAGTGGTACGCAAGGAAGCCGAGCCCGAGACGTCATATAATATGTCGTCTGGGCACCCGTGTGATCCCAGGACTTTGAGTTTCTGCGCTTCCGTGAGCCTAACCTTTTTCCTCACAACTGGGCCTCCTGCTAGTTGGGGCTCTGTAAATAAAGCATTGTGGCCTTTTGGTACAACCAGTGTCCTTTCCAACCCGAGTGCCTGTTGCTGTTGGTCGGCCTGGTGTGTGTTGGCGGCTGCCTGTGTTATCCCTGATGCGACAGCTCCAGACTGGTGGGGGTGCTCACTATTGCGTGATTGTCCAACCCCCTCCCCATTCCGAAGGGCACCTGTCTGTGAGTGCTCCTGCATGAGCTGGTGCAGTGTGGGCGGTCGTGGTGGTGCTGGCGTGTTAGCCTTATTGAGCAGGTCCGAGAATGTGTGCTGCATCTCTTCTAATTTCACTGACATGCGTCTCATTCTGTCTAGGTGGTCTGTGTGGGTCGCTGGAAGGTCAAGCTCTCTGGCATTGGCTCCTGGCACGGAACCTATCAATCACAGCGGTACACCTGCCGGGAGAACAGAACGCGAGAGCGGATGCTCTCAGTCGACACTTCGAAGACAGACAAGACTGGGTTCTCAACGACGAGGTCGTCGAAGGCATCTTCCAGGCTTGGGGGCGTCCCAGCATTGATCTCTTCGCGGACGACGAAAATACAAAATGCCGAGACTTCGCCTCGAGGTTCTACCGGCCAGGGTCGAAGGGGAATGCCCTTTTGATAGACTGGTCAGGGGCATTTGTGTACGCCTTTCCACCCCTTCCTCTCATCCCGAAGGTGGTGACCAAGCTGTCTCATTTGCACACGAGAATGATCCTGATTGCCCCGGACTGGCCGAGGCAATGGTGGTACCCGGACCTTCTGCACATGTCAGAATGCCCTCACAGGAGGCTGCCGTGCAGACCGGACCTGCTGTCCAAGATGAACGGGAGGATTCATCACCCCAACCTTCCCTCACTGAACTTGGCAGCATGGCTCCTGAGGTCCTCCTGTATGGCCATTTAGGACTACCACAAGACTGCATGTCCATCTTAAAAGAAGCAAGAAGGCCGTCCACTAGACACTTGTATGCGTGCAAGTGGAAACGTTTTTATATGTGGTGCGTTCAAAACAATTGTAACCCAACCAAAGGGCAGGAGGAGGTTATTCTACCATACCTGCTTTACCTGTCTAAAGCGGGCTTGAAGTTTCCCTCCATTAAGGTGCACTTAGGCATATAGGCGCTCGCCTTCTCAGCCTTCTCAGCCTTCTTTCTTTCAGTTACAGGTTGTGAAAGACTTCTTACAGAGTCTGAAAAAGGTCTACCCTCCGGTCCGGCCTTCTTCACCACCCTGGGAGCTGAACCTGGTGCTATCAAAGTTGATGGGTCCACCTTTTGAACCCATCCACAAAGCAACCTTGCAACACCTCACTTGGAAGGTGGTTTTCTTGGTAGCGATCACGTCAGCTCGAAAGAGTGAGCGAAATACAGGCCCTCTGCTCTAAGGAACCTTATACTGTTTTCCATCTTAATAGGGTCGTATTGAGGACTCATCCCTCCTTCCTTCCGAAGGTGGTGTCAGATTTCCATGTGAATAGACCATCTCTCTGCCCACCTTTTTCCCTAATCCCTCCACTCCAGCTGAGAGGGCTTTACACTCGCTTGACCTAAAAAGAGTTTTAAAATTCTATCTGGATAGGTCCAAGTCCATGAGAAAATCTGATCAACTATTTGTTAACTATGGGTCGATCAGAACAGGTTTTCCAGCTTCAAAACGGTCCATCTCCAGATGGATAGTTTCGTGCATCAAGTTAGCTTATCAATTAGCGCAAAGGCCCCTTGGGCCTACTCCCAAGGCGCATTCCACGAGAGGAAAAGCGGCTATGACTGCTTTTCTTCATAACGTGCCTATCTCTGAAATCTGTAAGGCGGCAACTTGGAGGTCCGTCCATACATTTATGAGGCACTATTGTCTAGATTCGGACACCAGAGCAGACACCCAAGTAGGCCAGGCCTCCTTGAGGAATCTGTTCAGCAGCTGATTGCGGCTGTTGTTGTATGTTGGGTCATTCACTCTCATTTACCTGCAGGTGGTTGATGGGCTTGCTATTCTATTCAGTGCTTATGACTATTGATGAGGATCCCCTGGAAGAGAAGGATAAGTTACTTACCTGTAATCCTAGTTCTCTTCCAGGGTATCCTCATCAAAGTCATAAGCAACCCACCCGCCTCCCCAGGCAAATGAGATTTTTCTTCATTGTTAAAAAGGATATCTTTGTGCCCTGATCTTCAGGGTTACGAAAAGAACAACTGACCTAACTGTCACCCCTGAGGCATGATGGGAAGCTAGGGGTCATGGCTGCCTTAAAGGCACGGTGCCAGTTTTGTATGAAAATGCTTTCATTTTCTATGCTATTGGTTTACAATGCAGCCTGTAGACTAACAATGTCTGCTTTATTTGCAGTTTTTTTTTATGAGGTTTACTCATTAAAAACAGAGTTCAAGTGCTACTTGCCCTCCTGTGTTTTTATACATATATTATGTGTTTGCAAAAGCAGTTTATGCGTTATTACATTGTTTAGCCTCCTAGATGGGGGCTGCATTGCTATGAGAAAAAATGATATATGTATATATATATATAGCTGTATATATATATGTTTTTCATATATAATTTCTTTTATTTCCGGGGTCCCCGCACATGGGCGGGAATATTCAGTGCTTATGACTTTGATGAGGATACCCCTGGAAGAGAACTAGGATTACAGGTAAGTAATTTATCCTTCCCGGTGACAAATGATAGATGGCAAGCTGGGGGGGGGGGCCGACAGTAATCTTCTGAGAAAGATGTTTTCAGTTCTGTGTAAGATGGACAAATTACAGAAACCCCACGCCCCAGCACCATACAAGATTACAGCAGAGCAACGGGCAGTATAGATGTTAATGAGAGACTCAGTTGGTCTGCGACCAAGTTTTCTCGAAAACCTAAAAAGGGCCTCAAGCGTCCTATCAAAACTCCTCTTTTTGACATCTACGAGATGGGTCCCAGAACCATTTTGATCGAATGGAATGCCTAAGTAGCAAAAGGTTGCCACCTGAGCTAGTTTTTCATTTTTAAGAAAACAAGGTCTCATTTTGCATTTGGCTCTCCCCACCACCATGACCTATGACTTGGCGGTGTTGGTCTGTAGACCCAACCCGCTCATAAAATCATCAAATCTGTTTAAAAGGGTCTGCAGGCCCACGCCTGTTCTTGAGATCAATACGCAGTCGTCTGCATACAATAGTGCGGGGAAATATCTCCCACGCACTTGTGGCACATCAATCGGCCCCTCATTCAAAAAGCTTTCCAGATCGTTTATATGTAAACAAAACAGAAAGGGGGCTAATACGCACCCTTGTCGGACGCCACTATTCATTTTAATCGGGCCCGAGAGTTCTCCCCCCGCCTCGTATCTTACTCTACCCATGACATCCTGATGCAGTTGGGCCATCAAATGGACCAGGGGGGCATATATGCCCATGCTTAGCATTTTTTGCCATAGTTTTCCTCTCATGACACAGTCGAAGGCCGATGTCAGGTCCATGAAGCCCAAATAAAGGTTAGTGTTTTTAGCCATGGTATACTTGCCGATTACCAAATGAAGGTTAAGGCATTGTTCCACTGTGCCAAGGCCCCTTCTGAAGCCGTATTGAATATCCGCAAATTTACCCTATTCTGTTATCCAACTTTCGAGACGGTCTAGTAAAACCCTGCCCATGAGCTTGCATGTTGTATCAATTAATGAAATGGGACGGTAACATTTAGGGGACGACCTATCTCCCTTTTTGAAAATCGGGACAATTATTGCTGTTGACCACGAGGCAGGGGGCCAGTAACTGTGACACAGCCTAAAATGTTAGTAATCTAAAAAGTAACGAAAAAGTAATCTGTACAGAAATTTCAATACCTTGAATTACCTGTATTTCAAACAACTGCATTTGAACTTGCATTCACTTGTAAACACTGCATAATATTTTGCGAAGCATTTATTTCACTTACCGGTGCCAGGCTTGACTTGGTTCTAGAAATAAAATAACTTAACAATATTTTTACACAAACAAAATTGGTCTGAGTTCAGTGTTTGAGTGTGTGACATCATTTGCTGATTGAGTGTTTACAACAAATGCTTAACACTACCCTCTGATACAGCCTTACTGCTCGCCCACACTACCACAAATAGAGAGTAAGGTGCTATCTACTTTTACCTCTGCCTACCTTTGGGGTTCCACTGGACTCTGTGCACACTATACCTCATTTTGGTATAGAATATACAGAGCCAGCTTCCTACATTGGTGGATCAGCGGTGGGATATACAACTGTGCATTTGTTGGACTAACTTGGTTACCACCTGATCACACGACAGAACTCTTAAATTGTCTTTAGAATTCAGATTTTTTTTAATTGACTAAATATTCCCAAATTACTAAAAGTCTTGTTAGGGGCTTGGTTAAGTCCCTTTAGATTTTTAGAAAAATAAAAGTTCACTTTAGTTAGGGATAAGAGGGGTTAGAAGTTTTTTTAACAATGTCTCTTAACAAGAACCCAGCTGTTAGTGAAAATAACCACAATGACATAGAAGACCAGGTTGAGGAGCTCGACCTCACCCTTTATCTCCACTTAGAATTTAGGGAGTTAACGTCTCTATGCAAACACAAACATATAGTCACAGGGTCCCATCCCTCCAAACAAAAGCTCCAGGAGCTGTTGGCAGGGTATGCTAAGGACCATCCCTCTGAGAATGGTGATGATCTCTCAGAAGGGGAAGAAGATGGAGGGGATGAGGATACCTTCCAACCCCCCCCTTCTTAGGGTGAAAAGGGCCCCAGTGGCCCTGACTCCAAGAATAAACCTCTCAGCACCTAGAGCCCACACAGGTGGATCAGGTACTATTGAGGACAGCCTCAATGAGGAGGACAGCCTTTTAGAAGGCTGACCAAAAGATTGGATCTAGAGACCAGGTTGCTGGCTCTAGAAAGAGAGAGGGCAGAGATGGGCCTAGCACCCATCAATGGTGGCAGCAATGTATTTAATAAGGATAAAGAGCAATCTTATGATCCTAAAATCCCCAAAGGGATTGTCCCTAAATATGAAGAGAGTGATGATATCACCAAATGGTTCACACCCTTTGAAAGAGCTTGTGAAATGAGGAAAGTGAAGAAGTCACACTGGAGGGCACTCCTTTGGGAACTGTTCTCTGGTAACTGCAGGGACAGACTCCTGACCCTTACAGGGGAAGATGCTGGGTCTTATGACCTCATGAAGAGAACTCTGATTGAGGGATTTGGACTCACAACTGAGGAATACAGAATTAGATTCAGGGGGGCTCACAAAACCCAAAACCAATCCTGGATTGTCTTCGTAGTCTACTCAGTTAAAACACTAGATGGTTGGTTAACTGGACACAATGTGCATGATTTCAATGGACTTTACAATTTGTTTATGAAAGAACATATTTTAAGTAATTGCACTAATGAAAAGTTACACCAGCATTTGGTAGACCTAGGTCTAATTTCTCCTCAAGAATTGGGAAAGAAGGCAGACCATTGGGTCAAGACAAGGGTGACAAAAACAGCCACTGAGGGTAACCAAAATAAAGGGGTTACAAAACCTCACAAGGGGAAAGGTGGTGAGAATCCCCAAGATAAAAAGCCTGAGTCTTCAAAAGGGCCCCAAAAACCTGCACAGGGAGGTGGGTCCCAAAACTCTTCCCAGTCCAATAATAGGTACAGGGGAAAGAACTTTGATCCTTTAAAGGCCTGGTGTAACAACTGTAAGACGTTGGGACACTTAACTGGAGATGCTACTTGTCCTAACAAGAAGCCCCTAGTCCTCCTACAGCTACTACTGGTGTAGCCAGTCTCCAGATGGGATCAGCAGTGTTCCCAGAGCAAATCGGGTTTCACACTGAAGCAGTTCTAGTCACAGAGGGGGTATTTGAGTTTGCCACTTTAGCTGTGTGGCCACCCAACTTAAAGAAGTATTCACAATACCCCTGAATCAATGGGACTAGGATAGAAGCCCTGAGGGATACAAGTGCCAGTGTCACTATGGTGAGAGATACACTGGTTTCCCCAGAGCAATACCTGATTGGGAAAACTTACCCAGTCACCAATGCTGACAGTGTTACTACTAACTTTGCCATGGCTATGGTGACATTAGACTTGTGTGTGTGTGTGTGTGTGTGGGGGGGGGGGGGTTACTGACCTGAAACAGGTAGTGGTCTCTCCAAAGCTTCCAGCTGCCTGTCTGCTTGGTAATGACCTGGAAACCTCAGCATAGGCTGAGGTTGAACTAAAAACCCATGCAGCAATGCTGGACATCCCTGAGATTGTGTGTGTCAAGACTAGAGCACAGGGCCGAAAGCAGGGTGAAAAAGAAGTGTTGGAGCCTAAAAGTATGGCCCAACCTTCCAAGAGGAAAGGTAAGAAGACTGGGAAACCAGCTTCTGTACAGCAAAAGGATCAGGACCCCTCTCCTCAGGGAGAGGACTTGGACACCCCAGAGGGAACTGAGCCCATGGAGCTTGCCCTTACCAGGTTGAACTCTTAGGCCCAGGGGGGCCCTCTAGGAAAGAGCTGTGCCTTGGACAGCAGACTGTCCAACTTTTGAAAGCCTGAGGCAGCAAGCTGCTACCCAGGAAAAGGGAGATGTCAGTGGTATCCATAGAGTCTATTGGGAGGAGGGGCTACTGTACACTGAGGCCAGAGACCCCAACCCTGGAGCGACTAGGAGAGTGGTAGTGCATCAGAAGTACAGGGAGTGCCTACTAACTTTAGCTCATGACATCCCCCTAGCTGGACATCTGGGCCAAACCAAAACCTGGGAAAGGCTAGTTAGCCACTTCTTACTGGCCCCAGATGTCTCAGAAAGTAAAGGAGTTTGTCAGTTCCTGTGTCACCTGTCAAGCCAGTGGCAAAACAGGTGGACACCCAAAGGCCCCCTTAATTCCACTACAAGTGGTTGGGGTTCCCTTTGAAATGGTAGGTGTGGACATAGTGGGTCCACTTGAACCTCCCACAGCATCAGGAAACAAATACATACTAGTGGTAGTGGATCATGCCACCACGTATCCTGAAGCAATTCCCCTTAGGACTACTACAGCTCCTGCAGTAGCCAAGGCCCTCATTGGTGTCTTCACCAGGGTAGGGTTTCCTAAGGAGGTGGTTTCAGACAGAGAGTCAAACTTCATGTCTGCTTACCTAAAACACATGTGGAAAGAGTGTGGAGTGCAGTACAGGTTTACTACACCCTATCACCCACAAACCAATGGTCTTGTTGAGAGGTTTAACAAGACATTGAAAGGCATGATTATGGGGCTCCCTGAAAAACTCAAAAGGAGATGGGATGTCCTCTTACCATTCTTGCTTTTCGCCTACAGAGAGGTACCTCATAAGGGTGTAGGGTTTTCCCCCTTTGAACTTCTGTTTGGCCAACCTGTCAGGGGACAGGATGGCCAAACAGAACCACTCTGTCTTGTAAAAGAGGGTTGGGAGAAGCCTCTCCAAGAACCCAAACAAGATATTGTAGACTATGTACTAGGCCTAAGGTCCAGAATGGCAGAGTACATGGAAAAAGCTTCCAAAAATCTTGAGGCCAGCAAGGAGCTTCAGAAGCACTGGTATGACCAAAAAGCTGAACTGGTAGAATTTCAACTAGGGCAAAAGGTGTGGGTTTTGGAGCCAGTGGCACCAAGGGCTCTCCAGGACAGATGGAGTGGCCCTTATCCCATCTTAGAAAAGAAAAGTGAGGTCACCTACTTGGTTGACCTGGGCACAAGCAGGACACCCAAAAGGGTGATCCATGTGAACCGCCTTAAGCTTTTCCATGACAGGGCTGACATCACCATGCTGATGGTGACTGATGAGGATCAGGAGACAGAGAGTGAACCTCTCCCTGACCTCCTCTCATACAGCCCCAAAGATGGGTCAGTGGATGGAGTTGTCTTTTCAGACACACTCACTGCCCAACAGCAGACTGACTGCAAGCAAGTCTTGAAGCAGTATGCTAAGCTCTTTTCCTTGACTCCTGGTCAGACAAACTGGTATACCCATGATGTGGACACTGATGACAGTGCACCTGTCAAGAACAAAATCTATCGACAGTCTGACCAAGTCAAGGAAAACATCAGAGCGGAAGTCAGCAAGATGCTGGAGCTAGGGGTTATTGAACCCTCTGAGAGCCCCTGGGCCAGCCCTGTGGTTCTGGTCGCCAAACCTCATCCCCAGGGTGGAAAGAGAGAAATGAGGTTCTGTGTGCACTATAGAGGGCTCAACTCTGTCACCAAGACAGATGCTCACCCTATCCTAAGAGCAGATGAGTTGATAGATAAGTTGGGTGCAGCCAAATTTCTAAGTACCTTTGACTTAACTGCAGGGTACTGGCAGATTGGCATGGCACCAGGAACAAATAAAAGACAGCATTCTCCACACCTAATGGGCATTATCAGTTCACTGTTATGCCTTTTGGTTTAAAGAATGCCCCTGCCACCTTCCAGAAGTTGGTGAACTAAGTCCTTGCTGGATTGGAGGCCTTTAGTGCAGCATATCTACATGATATTGCTGTCTTTAGCTCCACCTGGCAGGATCACCTGATCCACCTGGGGAAGGTTTTAAAAGCCCTGCAAATTGCAGGCCTAACTATCAAGGCATCCAAATGCCATATAGGGCAGGGAACTGTGGTATACTTGGACCACCTTGCTGGTGGAGGCCAAGTGCAACCCTTACAGCCCAAGATCCAGGCCATCCTGGACTGAGCAGCTCCAACAACCCAGACCCAAGTCAGGGCATTCCTTGGCTTGACTGGGTACTACAGGAGGTTTGTGAAGGGATATGGATCCATTGTGGCTCCCCTCACAGAACTTACCTCCAAGAAGATACCCAAAAAGGTAAACTGGATAGTTAGCTGTCAAAAGGCTTTTGACACCCTGAAAGAGGCAATGTGCTCAGCACCAATTCTCAAAGCTCCAGACTATATCAAGCAGTTCATAGTGCAGACTGATGCCTCTGAGCTAGGGATAGGAGCGGTCCTATCCCAGACCAATGATGAAGGCCAAGACCAACCTGTTGCTTTTATAAGCAGAAGGCTTCTCCCCAGGGAGCAGCGTTGGAGTGCCATTGAGAGGGAGGCCTTTGCTGTGGTTTGGTCCCTGAAGAAGCTGAGGCCCTACCTGTTTGGGACTCACTTCCTAGTTCAAACTGACCACAGACCTCTCAGGTGGCTAATGCAAATGAAAGGGGAAACTCCTAAACTGTTGAGGTGGTCCATCTCCCTACAGGGAATGGACTTTAAAGTGGAACACAGACCTGGGACTTCTCATGCCAATGCAGATGGACTTTCCAGGTTCTTCCACTTAGACAATGAAGACTCTCTAGGGAAAGGTTAGTCTCATCCTCTTTCGTTGGTGGGGGGGGGGTTGTGTAAGAAAGTGCCCTCTTTCTGCATGTTGGCCCCACTTTTTGCTGAACTGCTGATGTACTTTGAGTGTGCCCTGGTTTCCTGCCAATCAGGTACCCAGGGCCTATGTTCTTTCCCTAAAACGGCATTGAAGACAAAACCCAATTGGCACTCTCTGGCCACAGGTCAGCCCCTGGTAAATGGTACCACAGGTACCCAGGGCACTGTGACCAGAGAAGGCCTCTAAGGGCTGCAGCACTTATTGTGCCACCCTTAGAGGCCCTGTACCTTTACACTCACACACTGCCTTTGCAGGCTGCGTGTTTTGGTGCAGAACAAAGTGAAGAGTCGACATGGCACACATACCTGTGTGCCATGCCTACAACCCACTGCCCTGGCATAGATCAACCACCCCTCTAGCTGGGTGCACTATACCAGTGGTGAGGGTACAGGTGCATGAGCCCTGTACCCCTACAGTGTATAAGCCAATTCCTAGACAATGTAAGTGCAGTAAATCCATTAAGAGTATATGTTGCTGGGAGTTTGTCATTACAAACTCCATAGTACCATACTGACTTTACTGAAAACTGAGAAGTTTGGTATCAAACTTCTCAGCACATTAAACCCACACTGATGCCAGTGTGGGATTTAATGAAAAATGCACACAGAGGACATCTTAGAGATGCCCCCTGAAAAATGACCTAACACTAGTGTCCAGGCTGAGTGGCTGCTCCCCAGCTGCTACCACCAGACATGTTTCTGGACCCCTGGGTCGAGAGCCTGCTGCTCTCGGGGGTCTGAAACAATGCACATCCTGGGACGAGGTGCGAAGCCTCCTCCCCCAGGATGGGCAGGGTCCACGAAGGGGAAGCTTCAAAGGCTTGCCGCCTTTGTGAGATTCCCCAGGCCTTTTGCTGCTCCCAGCAACTGGTCCCCACCGGTTCTGACCCCCACTTTGGGCGGGAGAACCGGCGGGAAAAACAAGTGAGGAAGAGAGGTGTGCCCACCTTTGCCAACTCCACCCTTAAGGTGGGGGAGGTGAGGTGAAGCACAACTCTGTCTTCAGCATCTTGCAGATGGGGGGACCCAGCCAACCAGAGTGAGGCATATGCCCCCCTCCCACTGAAGGGTGGTATAATAGGGGGTGTACCCACTCTAAGGAAGGGACCCATTGGTCCCAACCTTTACTTACCTGTAATGCCCCTAAATTTAGTATTTAGGGGCACCCCTGGACTTTGCCTCCGCAGACAAGCAACGACAAGAAGAAAAGAAGAAGGACCGAACAGCGGTGTCGAAGCTAAGAAGAGGAGGACGCCCACTGACTTGGCCCCAGCCCTACCGGCCTGTCCCCACCTCGAAAATGCAGAAGCGAAACTCCGGTGTGTCCTGCAGCCAGCAACCTCAAGAACCCCGAGGACCTGCCCTGCCTTCCAAAGAAAAGACATAGGGGTCGATTCCGATCTCGGCCGGAAGCGCACCTAACAGTATTCGTCCGGAAAAAAACCAAGCCGAACGCGTGTTTCCCGACCGATTCGAACAGCCGTCCGAACGAACAAGTACGAAGCGCACAACAGCCCAGATTCCGAGCGATCCGTACTCACCCATTACAGCTCCTGTTCCCCGCCCGAGCCGGATCCGTAAACGTCCAATCGAGTCGCACGGAACCAAATACACAGCACCTTCCGGCAGGACTAGTACGATGCGCCTTCCGTACGCGCCGAACCCGTCGCTACGTCCGGCACGTCAGAGCATCCGGGAGAGCTGCACATAAGCTCCGATTCGCGCCACAAGACGATCCACGGCTACGAGACGAACAAGCCAGCGAGAGTACAAGTCGAAGCCACGAGAAACCCGAACGAGACGAACAAACCATGAATCCCATCGCGCAGGTCCTACCAATACTCTACATCTATTACTGGGACCGGTACGGACGCGTACGGCGAAGACGGTAAGTCAAACACCCACTACACAAACAAACCACACGTACCCAACATATGTCACACACACATAGGGATGCAGAAATGACGTACACCAGCAACAGCAGAACCATAGGGGCGGGATGGCTACCACCAATGCCATACACACCCATAGTGGGATGGATGCCTACCACTACCACCACCCCTACTCAGGGGGGCCTGGATGCCTACCACTACCACCACCCCTACTCAGGGGGGCCTGGATGCCTACCACTACCACCACCCCTACTCAGGGGGGCTGGATGTCTACCACTACCACCACCCCTACTCAGGGGGCCTGGATGCCTACCACTACCACCACCCCTACTCAGGGGGCTGGATGCCTACCACTACCACCACCCCTACTCAGGGGGGTGGATGCCTACCACTACCACCACCCCTACTCAGGGGGGGCTGGATGCCTACCACTAACACCACCCCTACTCAGGGGGGCCTGGATGCCTACCTCTAACACCACCCCTACTCAGGGGGGGCTGGATGCCTGTCACTACTACCATCCCCACTCATAGGGGGCTGGATGCCTGTCACTACTACCATCCCCACTCATAGGGGGCTGGATGCCTACCACTACCACCACCCCTACTCAGGGGGGGCTGGATGCCTGTCACTACTACCATCCCCACTCATAGGGGGCTGGATGCCTGTCACTACTACCATCCCCACTCATAGGGGGCTGGATGCCTACCACTACCACCACCCCTAAACATAGGACGGGAAATGCATGACACAACCAGCATACTCCAACATAAGGAATGCCAGGAAATACATCCCACCAACACCATGACAAGCGTGTGTAGTCTGTGTCAAATGCCCACAACACTGAACATGTCATTGAACATACAATGTGACCCCCAATCACATGTGTCACACATAAATTTGTGTGGCCTCCATAATGCAAGCAGAACATGACCACTGTGGCAATGGGGTATAACACCCCATCACCACAGTGACCAAAAGAGTAAGTCTGGGGTCCATAGCTGAAGCCCAATTGAACAGTGTGGCAATGGGGTCTAAACACCCATCACCACAGTGACCAAATGGGAAGTCTGGGGTCCATAGCTGAAGCACATTCTGAACATTGTGGCAATGGGGTCTAAACACCCATCACCACAGTGACCAAAAGGTAAGTCTGGGGTCCATAGCTGAAGCCCAATTGAACAGTGTGGCAATGGGGTCTAAACACCCATCACCACAGTGACCAAATGGGAAGTCTGGGGTCCATAGCTGAAGCACATTCTGAACATTGTGGCAATGGGGTCTAAACACCCATCACCACAGTGACCAAATGGGAAGTCTGGGGTCCATAGCTGAAGCACATTCTGAACATTGTGGCAATGGGGTCTAAACACCCATCACCACAGTGACCAAAAGGTAAGTCTGGGGTCCATAGCTGAAGCCCAATTGAACAGTGTGGCAATGGGGTCTAAACACCCATCACCACAGTGACCAAATGGGAAGTCTGGGGTCCATAGCTGAAGCACATTCTGAACATTGTGGCAATGGGGTCTAAACACCCATCACCACAGTGACCAAAAGGTAAGTCTGGGGTCCATAGCTGAAACCCAATTGAACAGTGGGGCAATGGGGTCTAAACACCCATCACCACAGTGACCAAATGGGAAGTCTGGGGTCCATAGCTGAAGCACATTCTGAACATTGTGGCAATGGGGTCTAAACACCCATCACCACAGTGACCAAAAGGTAAGTGTAGTAATGGTAAAAGCTGCAAATGCCAAACTGCATGGAAGATTCCTGGTCACAGAACAACAAACACATCTGTGGCATAGTAGTGCTTGTGTCCCATAGCAACACACATTTGGTGAGGCAAACAGTGCAGTGCAAATAAGATATACCTTTGGCCATGTACAGACAAACATCACCCATGGGGGCTGACATTGACAACATCCCTCACTAACACAATGACAGAAGTGACCATCATAATGCAGCCCCACATATCTGCACCAATGGACACACAAATGTAGATATCCTTTGGAGACTGTAGATGTCAGGTGAACAAATACCATACCATGGCAGCAATGGGACATACAAACCATGATCATTGTGCTGACTGATGACCTAGGAGTCCCAGGGACAGCAGGGGAAAGCCAACAAACAACATACAGCCAATGGCACACTAAAGACATGCCAATGCAGTGGTGCAGATGCACAAACACAAACAGGCAGCCTCACACTGCAGATCAAACACAACAGATGATGGGGGGTGTGCCAGTGTCCCCAGGCAACCACACAACACATGAGGAGGCCTGAATCACAATTACACAGATGTGTATACAGTGCCACACAAAAGTCACTAATGGATCGGATCCCCCTATGTGGGCAAACAGGCATTGTTAGATGAGAGGGAGCTCAAATTACACATGTCACACAAGCTTGTAGGAACAGCAAATAACACAGCAAGAGACAGACCCACCACAGCACTACCCCCAGGGACCCCACATCGTGGTGACAGTGGCCTGCATGATGATCCCACTGTGATGACAAAGCTAGATGTCGTTCACACTGTGAACCACAGTCATGTGTCCTGAGTAACAAACTACAATCACACCTACACAAGCACAAATCAATCAGCACGGCCTGTCAGCCAAGGCCAACATGGAGGCAGGGGTCTAGCCGTGCAACAACTCTCATTTGCACACACTCAACACCACACACCTTGATCTCCAACATTGTGCAGCAGTGAAGCTCACATGGACTGGTGACATTGCACATGCACCCATGACAATCCCAGGGGTGGTGGTGGGAACTAAGGTGCAGAAACCCATCACACATGGCCAGTCTACAAGACTCGTGAATGTCTGACACACTGCACAATACGCTGTACATGGGCATGATGTGAAATCCACCACAATCAATGTGATCCCGGACACAGTCACACACCAATGAAGAAGTCAAGGTCACCCACAAAGAACACACATAGACAACTTCCAACATTGCAGCTCTGACCCAGAGGAGTGGCAGCAGTCACACACACAACGTGTCACAATCACTGAAAGCTAACACAAACTGGAAATTACATGACTTGTGTAACCAACAAGTGCCAAGGGGAACCCTGACTGTGTCTCATCTGCGTTTGCCCACAAACTCAGCACTGACAGCAAACACACCGATGGATGACACCCTGATGACCAGTAATGTGCCATGCACCCACATCCCAGAGAACCCAGGGAGAAGATTATGGTGGAACATAGGTCAACTCAGCAAGCATCACAAACAGGAACATCACTAGGGATCCCAGCCTGTGTTGCAAAACGGAAGTGAACACACACAGACATGCTCACACAACACACACCTTGGGCTCAGGCAATGTCACGGAATTACACACTGCCATGAGGGCACTCCACTCCTGTGTAAGGAAAGCTGTGCCATACGTTGTCTCTGCAGGGCTCTATCATATCATCAGTACACTTGGTCACTCAGTCATCAATTAGCACAAAATGAAGGCTCTCGTCACATCAGCCTGGTCATGGCAGTGTCACCGACACCATCTGCACAGATCCAACACACATGTATAGCAAGTTGCACCGATCACACAGATGAGTCCTTCACCATTGATGCCCAAACTTGCATGTCCAGTGGAGATGGTCACACGGTCAGGGAAATAGACAAATTGAACAATGGCAAGCACAACAGATGTGCAGGGGTGTAAGCCTCAGATGTGACATTGCAAATAAATGTAGGAAATCCCATTGCCAAATATTGAAAACATGACACCCTCTTATTGCTGCAAAGGATGACATGGATACACACCAGGATAGGACACATTCCCCCTGGACCACATGGGGTCCTGCACAGTAACACTTCATTTCCCTGATATCAAAAATCACCATCAGTGCAGCAAGGGCACGGTTAGCATCATCAACATCATGTACATCAGAAGCAAAACCACTAGAGAACAGAAAGTAGCTTTATTCAGCATTCATGTCTATGGAAGTGAAAGTCCAGAAATATAACAAAGGCCAATGGCCAGTCCAAAACAATAGTCCAAACAGGGTGACAGTGCCAGATGTCACCCTTTGCATGCCTGCACTGATATGGACCAGGGACATTCCCCTCGGAGGGGCATACGGGGGGCAGGCCAGGCACCGCAGGGACAGGATCAGGGCTCACCAGAAGGAGGCAGGGAAGGGGTGGTGGGTGCTGGAGAGTCACTGACGACTGCAGTGGAGGCGTCTGACATGGTGTGTGCCGGCACAACTGGGGGGCATGAGTCAGATGGTGTGGGTGCCGGCACGACTGCAGTGGGCTGTGCAGATGGAGTGGACAGGTTCCCCACTGCAGTGCCCAAGTCAGACAGTGTGGTAGTGGACTCCACTGTAGTGCCTATCCCCAGGGGAGTAGAATGGGGTTCAGGTAAGGTGGGCAGGACAGAGGGGGAGGACACGCTCTCCACACCAGTGGCACAAACAAGCGCAGCGGGGGTGTGGTGCTGGAAGAGCAAGTGGTAGGGGGAGAAGGCCGGATCTTTCTGGGGATGGTGTATCTGTGGGTGGGGGAACCTGGGGCAGGGTGTGGTGGGGGAACCTGTAGAGTGGGGGCCTGAGGGATGGAGGAAGGAGACTTGGTGGTTGAGCTGCAGGGTGGTGGCGGGGTCTTGCTCTTCCCGGTCCGGGGGGACTTGCGGATGGGGGCCTCAGTCTGTCTGCGCCTGGGGGAGGGTGTCCGGGGGTGAGGGGCACTCCCTCTGTGTGGGTGGACTTCCTCTTCCCCCTGTATGCTGGATCAGCTGGATTGGAGGGGAAGAGGCCGAGGTCACAGAGGAAGAGCTGCTGTGTAGGTGGGGTTGCAGGTGAGGCAAGGGAGGGGGCCTTGGAGGGAGAGGTATCGGAGGACTGCGGAGTGACTGTGGATGCCTGTGTGTGTGTATGTACCCCTTCCCCTGTGGGTGTGGTATCAGTCCCCTGAGGATGCCTGCGTGCACGTCTTGTTTTTGTAGTGGGTGTGTCTGTGCTGCTCGTGTCTGTGTGTTTGGGTGAATGTGCAGGTGTGCATGTGCTTGGGACAGGTAGGGTGCCAGGAAGTGTGGATGGGGCAGAGGTAGGAGGGGTGAGGGACTGTTGGAGGAGGGACACTGCTGCCGTCAGGGAGGAGTCCATGGGCCTATTGCTCCTCTGTAGGGCAGACATGCCCGGTGAGATGCCCTCCATGAACGACACCAGCTGAGTCAACAAATTGGTGTGGGCATGCTGTCTGCCCTACATGGAGCTGGCGAAGTAGGTACACAGACTCCTCACTCAGGGCAGCAGGGGACACAGGGGCAGGGGCTGCGGTGCCTGGCACGAAGGAGGCATGCTCCAGAACACGGGAGCCTCCACGGACCTCTGGAATGGGAGCCGATGGGAGGGCAGTGGTGGTGGTGGTGGTGGGGACAGCAATACTAGCTGGGGTGTGGTGGCTGCTGACACCCGCCTCCACAAGGGAGTCATCCTCCGAGCTGCTGAGGTCCTCAGCTGAGGTGGATGGTGCTGAGGACTCCTAGGTGTGGCTCCCCTCGCCCTCCGTGCCACTGGGTCCCTCCGACCACTCCTCAGCTGTTGACCCAGTCTGGCTCTGCGGCTCCTCCTGGTCCGTGGAGCTGTCCCATCCTGTGGCCGTGGATGTATCTGCAAACAATTAGGGAAACAGACAGACATCAGTCACCTGCACTAACCGCACAAAACCACAGTAAGTACAGCACATTACAGAGCAAGCCCTGGCATCCTTAGTTTAACATTGCCAAAAGTGCCCAAACAGAGTAGGAGAAGCCAATTGTCAGTCTGATGTTCAACCATGGCACTCACATCCCTCCTGGCCTTGCACCCATCGGTCTGGTGTCTGTCGGATGGCAATACCCCAGTGTGGACACATGCACCACCTACACAGTAGTTGGACAGTGCAGAGGACACGGTGAAGTATGTGAACATGCACACATCACAACTCTTGCCACTGAGTCAGTACAGGTGTCCGGATAAAGGGATGGCCAGAGTCTATATTTGAAATGCATGTGATGCATACCAGCACCAGACACCATGATGCACCCATGTCCTGATAGTCAATGCCACAATGGGGTGCATGTAGCACATGTCACTCCCCTGCAGGATCACTCTTAGGAAGTTCAATACCATGGCACAGGCATGCCTGCAAAGTCATACATCACTGTCTCCAGTCACATGGGCAGGGCTGCCAGACAACAACAGTCTGCACTGTGTCACAATTCTAGGTCATGGGGAATGCAAGTCCTGTAGCCGACAAGTGCACATGTCCATCCCCCACAAACCACATCATCTGAACTCTCATTTGTCCACGTCATACCAATTGGACATATGGGAGACATGAAACACAACCCTCGGAACCTGAGCACCTCACAATCTGCTGTGAATGGGAAACAGCTGCCTGAACTACACAGTCGCACACCCCAGTATGCACGGTCAAGTGGTCAAACACCTATATGTCACACAAGTATCGTCTCCTATGGTCACATCTCGGGTGGCATGCTGAGCCCTAACCGATAAACACCCCAGTAGTCCAGACAACGAAGCCACAGCACAATGACACAGAGGCAGACACCTGAGGGAACATTTCACTGAGCACAACGTGTCAGCTGATACACAGGAGTGGGAGTACAGAGTGTATTGCATGGCCTGAAGTAGGCATGACTGTCCTGCTCCACGTGAAAGAGGGATGAGCCCAGGACAGTAGGCAGGTGGCTAAGCATGTGTGACACACTTGATATACATACTCCTGAGGCCCAGACATTGTTCCCACCCGCAGCATGGGTGTGTGCCAAATACCCCAGGCACATGTGGTGAATCAGATCAGCAATTGGACCACATATCAAAGTAACACGCAGATTACATGTCAGAACTCAGGCATTGTGTAAGCAATGGACCCACCCATGAAGCCCACCACAGAGTTACGTGAACAAATGCTGTCCCCCACCTTGAGCTAAGCAAAATGCAAGGACACAGTACCCAAGTGACACAATTTCCTGACTGTAAGGGCCACACCTGGGCATCAGATGAGGAGTGGGCAGTGCACAATTGAGGGACATGGGTCCTGGACCACATCACTGATGTACTGTTGGAGTTTAAACAGGCCAGAGGAGGGCACATAGCATGTCAGACAAAGCTCACAGTGCAGTCATGGACTCACCCCTCCTTGCTGCTGTCTGCCCTTCAGCTGCCCATCCAGATCAGGGAAGACCACCGCCAGGATCCTGAGCATGTGGGGGGTCAGGGTCCGGTGTCCGCCCCTCCTGCGAGGAGGCGACAGCTTCAGCTGGACCCTTGCGATCCTCCGGGTCCAGCCCCGAAGGTCCTGCCACCTCTTCTGGCAGTTGCGGATCCGGCGCTTGTAGACCCCCCACAGACCTTACTGCCCGGGTGATGTCCAGCCATATTTCCTGCTTCTGGTGGGCATCAACCTGTGAGGATGACAAAGTGTAAAGGCCATTACTACACATGCAACAAATCCGTGCATCACACATTTGGATATACATGTCTCAATCACAGGGGCACATGATGTACACGGGCAGTGCAAGGATGGCTATGAGCAGTTTGCCAGCAGTTACTACATGGTATCATTGCCTGGGAAGTCAAACCTTGTTTAAATGCACTGTTACTGCACTATACCTGTTCAGTGCATGTAACTACACACTTTGGGGGGTGACAACTACTCAGTGAGCCTGCTAGCCAGTGGCGTGCAGACTGTAAGTCTGGCTAGTCAGACAACATGCACATTTGTAAGGCAGTGGACAGCACACTCACCTGCTCCCCTGCTTTCCCATACAGCTTGCTGTACTGTGGAAGGAGGCTGTCCAGCAGGGCCTGGTTCTCCTCAGTGCTGAAGGCTGGGGCTCTCTCCACAGTACGTGCCATTGCAGGTTCCAGAGGGTGCAGAGACAGCAGCAGTGGTGGTGGCAGATGTCGTCCTGGAGCATGTAGTGCAGGCAAGTGAGCTCTCAGGGGAACAGCCAGCATTATATGTGTGCTGCAGAGGCAGATACTGTCCCATGTGTCCAAAGTGATAGGTCCAAGTCGTTTGCATCTTCTGAATCTGGCCAATCCATTGAATTGCACCACTTACACACGCCCACAGCATCCTTCGAAAGTTCAACTTCATGACACCCATGAATTTGCAACATTGTTGTGGGTGGCCAACTGAATTCACAGCATCAGACTCGTTAAACATTTGAAAACGCGTCCGTTGCCATGCCAGGCCATAGCCAATGCGTGCGCACCGATCGGTACATTGCTGTACAACGCGTATTCCGGGTACAACGCGTACCCGCACATGTCAGATTCAATGGCCAGTGCGTGCGCACCGATCGGTCCATTGCTGTACAACGCGTATTCCGGGTACAACGCGTACCCGCACATGTCAGATTCAATGGCCAGTGCGTGCGCACCGATCGGTCCATTGATGTACAACGCATATTCCGGGTACAACGCGTACCCGCACATGTCAGATTCAATGGCCAGTGCGTGCGCACCGATCGGTCCATTGATGTACAACGCGTATTCCGGGTACAACGCGTACCCGCACATGTCAGATTCAATGGCCAGTGCGTGCGCACCGATCGGTCCATTGCTGTACAACGCGTATTCCGGGTACAACGCGTACCCGCACATGTCAGATTCAATGGCCAGTGCGTGCGCACCGATCGGTCCATTGCTGTACAACGCGTAT
Source organism: Calotriton arnoldi (assembly GCA_963921515.1). Taxonomy (NCBI): domain Eukaryota; kingdom Metazoa; phylum Chordata; class Amphibia; order Caudata; family Salamandridae; genus Calotriton; species Calotriton arnoldi. The sequence goes on from CAWUFW010001460.1 coordinate 2,763,374, forward strand.
TCCGGGTACAACGCGTACCCGCACATGTCAGATTCAATGGCCAGTGCATGCGCACCGATCGGTCCATTGATGTACAACGCGTATTCCGGGTACAACGCGTACCCGCACATGTCAGATTCAATGGCCAGTGCGTGCGCACCGATCGGTCCATTGATGTACAACGCGTATTCCGGGTACATGTCAGATTCAATGGCCAGCGCATGCACACCAATCGGTCCTTTGGTGTACACCGCGTACCCGCACATGTCAGATTCAATGGCCAGTGCGTGCACACCAATCGGTATTCCGGGTACAACGCGTACCCGCACATGTCAGATTCAATGGCCAGTGCGTGCACACCGATCGGTCCATTGATGTACAACGCGTATTCCGGGTACAACGCGTACCCGCACATGTCAGATTCAATGGCCAGTGCGTGCACACCGATCGGTCCATTGCTGTACAACGCGTATTCCGGGTACAACGCGTACCCGCACATGTCAGATTCAATGGCCAGTGCGTGCACACCGATCGGTCCATTGATGTACAACGCGTACCCGCACATGTCAGATTCAATGGCCAGTGCGTGCACACCGATCGGTCCATTGATGTACGACGCTTCCCTGTACAGGTCTCTCGCATATGTCACCATGCTTGTCACTGGTGAACGTATGCCAGTAACATATACTTGCCAGGGACTCAGGGGCACACCTACAACACCACAGCCTGTCCACACTGTATCCTAAGGCATGTAAGGCTGCATTACCTTTTCTGTGTATGGGGGTCAACATGTGGTTTTTGGGGTGGCACTTGGGGGCAGCCACTCCCAGGCTGTGCACGTGTTAATGGGGACAGGTTCCTTTGTGTGTTGTGCACATGACCACTGTGATGTGCAACTGTTCATTTCAGAGCATGTGGCATGGTCACATTTCACGGTTGTGTATGTGTATGTCATGTCACATACCCCCTGAGTCCCATGTGGGACGGTATGTACGTCAAAGGGTGACCCATTGCCACAATAGTGATAGCCCTCCACAGTCTGTGTGCATGTTGTGTATACAATGTCTCTGATTCCATGTGCACAATGGGAGACAGTCTCCACATCCACGTTGTTTGTGCATGGCCTTTGATGTTGTGCGTGTCACAGACGTCCATGTCTGTATTGCCGAGGCAACAGGGAGCACTACCTGTGGGGGTCATGGTTGTTTTGCTGTGGTGTAATCATGATGCACCATGTCATGCCAGTGTCCATGTGGCAATACAGGGTCCCTGGGAATCTACCTGTCAATCAGCTGTGATGCCTGGGGCACATCTGTCCTCACATGTCACTGTGGTGTGTGTTTGGAACGTGACAGCAGTACATGGGTACTGTGACACAGCCTAATGATATCCCATAGCACAACCTGGGACTTGTTGAGGACACATGTTGAACTGTGATGTTAGATGTTGTCCATTTCGGTGCCATACATGTCCTTACGGAACGGCACACACATCATGTACTTGTGTCTCGTAATGTTGTATCATGTGATGTTGAGTCTGGTATATGCCACATATGTGGGGTGACTGACAATCTTTCTTTCCTCACCTATGCACTGCAGGGCACCAGCTGTCCATAGACCATTCCCTGACCTTGCAACGATGGTGGAACGTGACTGCATCCGACGGTACCGCTTCACCAGGCAGCTGATTGAGGATTTGGCAGTGCGCTTGGCACCACATTTGCAACCTGGCCGGCCGTACCCTACAGCGCTGACCCCCAAGGTGAAGGTGATGGCAGCCCTACACTTCTTTGCCACCGGTACCTTTCAACACACTGTGGCGACTGCTGGTGGGATGTCACAGACTATGTTCAGCCGTGTGCTACGCGATATTTTGGAGGCAATGTTGAGATGTCTGAACCAGTACATCTATTTCCCTAAACGTCACCAACTCACTGACGTCAAGAGTGACTTCTATGCCCTGGGGAGGATGCCACATGTCATTGGCTCCATTGATGGGACACTGTGGCTTTGGTACCACCACAGGCACATGAGCAGGCATACAGGAACCGTAAACATTATCACTCGATCAATGCTCTGGTGGTATGTCTTGCAGATATGAGCATCTCACATGTGTGTGCCCGTTTCCCTGGTTCGGCACACGATGCCTTCGTGATGAGGAGTAGTCGCATCCCGAGGATGATGTCACAGATGCGGAACCAGCGTGCCTGGCTTGTCGGTGTGTACTGACTTTGTACCATTGTGTGTGTTCTGCTATGTTGTGTTCCGCACTCTTTTCCAACTCAGCTAATGTGCAATTGTCTGTCTATAGGTGACTCCGGATACCCCAACATGCCGTGGTTGCTGACACCCCTCAGGAACCCTGTGACACCAGCCCAGATGCGCTACAATGAGGCACATGGTCGGACCAGGAGAGTGATCGAGCGGACATTTGGTCTCCTGAAGAGCCGCTTCCGCTGCCTGGACAAGACAGGAGGGGCCCTCCCATATGCCCCAGCAAAGGTGTGCAAGATTGTCATCGTCTGCTGCATGCTACACAACCTGGCATTGCGGAAGGAATTGCCTCTCATCCTGGATGACGATGACCAACATCCGCCACCTGTGGAGGATCCTGGCCTGGGCCACGATGCCAGTGATGATGATGATGATGATGGTGATGTCCGCACACAGCTCATCACCAGCTTCTTCAGCTGAATGTGAGTATCCAGTGATGTCATGTCAATGATTTGAGTTTGCATGATATGTGTTGGTGGTGCTCTGTTGCTGTTTGAGTGTGGCCATGTGCTACTTGACTGGATGCGTGCAGCGATGTGTCCTTACAGGTAGTCTGTACTCCCCAACAGTGTTGACATGCTAACTTGGTTTTGTGTAGGTATCTTGTGACATGTATTGGGCATGAGTATTGCAGTTCTGTCCTGTTCTTCAGTGCTTTTGACTGTGTGTCATGTCTGTCCTTCACAGGGCGCTCTCAGAGTTGTTTGGTCAACTCGGATACCCCGACACCATGATTCAACTTCCAGGGTGGAAGCAGTCGTTCCCCTACAGGTGATGTGCCCCACACCCCTGGACTTTCTTTCTTCTACACTTGTTGGCTGTGTGGCCACTGCCACATGGGATTACCTTGCATCTGTAGTGGAAACAACATGTTGCAAATGTGTAATAAACCTGTGCTTCACTTTGGGATGTGCGTTGTCTGTGGTCACACTTCTGACTGACGTTTGCTTACTGCACCTGTGGGCTACTTAACACAGACTCTGAATAGGTGTGGTGTCTGTGCATTCCACAATATTTCCTGGCAACATCAGTGTAGGCGATGAGTCCGATGGCCCTGGTGTCTATGTGTTGTGTAGCCCTAGTGGTGTGTCTCCCTCATATGTGTCACGTCACCATGAGTCACATGACGGTGTTGAACTTGCTGTGGCAGTTAGCATGCACGGTGTCATTTAGCAGATCATCATCTCCGTGACGATAACAACGTTGGAATCACAACAGAGGCAAGTATGGTGTATTGGTGAGTTTATTACATACATGTGTGAGGTTAGTGCACAGGATGGTGGGTGCTGTACATTGGGATTGTGATCCAAAGTTCCCAGGTGAGTTGGAAGTCTTGGTAGCAGAAATGTCAAGGGTAAAGTCAACAGTGATCTGATACATTGGTCCAACTTGAACTCCCCATGTCATGTGGGTGAGTTGTGTTGCATTCGACAGGGTGAACAGTTTGCACACAAAGGAGAATTTCCAGAACAGGTGTTGGCTTCCTGGGGGATGTACATGGCCATCGACCTCTCAGTTTTCCTTTCTCGGACGACCCCTCTTCTTTGGGGGGACCCTCACGTGCAGGCTGCTGCGGTGCAGGGGACTCTCCGCCAGAGTCCTCCTCCTCCCTGTGGCAGTTGCAGGTGTTGCAGCACCAGATGTTGTGGGCACACAGGGAGGTGTGGCCATGTTGGTGCTAATCTGGCGGAGGCATGTCAATATGTCCCTATGCACCGCTGTCAGTTCTTGCAATGTGTCCCACTTGGACTCCATGCCAGACATGTGTGTCTCCACACGGGCCATGTGTGTCTCCACACGGGACATGTGTGAGTCCAAGCGGGCATGATGGGCAGCCTGCTGCTGTTGAATGTCCTTGAGGATCCCCACTACCTGGGTGACCTCTCCGGTGCTATTGTGGTACGCATCAGCAATGCGTACCAGTTGTGGGTCATCATGCAGTCCAGACCCCTCTGCAAACAGCGACCTATGTCTACCACCCCTGGCGACACGTGCGGGACCTGCGGTGGCACGCACAGGTGTCCCTGGGCCCCCTTGGGGGTTGTTACTGTGGTTGTTGTCCGTAGCTCGACGTTGGGCCAGGGTCCCTGTGCTGCTGTCATTGGTGGTCCTTGGTCTGTCCGTGTCAGCAGGGGTGGTCTGTGTGTTGGCAGTTGTTGGAGGAGTGGGTGCAGGGGGTGCAGGGGGTGCAGATGTTGGTCCTGCTGGTGCTGCATGACGTCTCACACCGGAGGTGCCAGGTAGGTCTTCGCCATCCGAGGAGGGCGGAGGCTGTTCCACACCAGTGAGCTCAGTGTCCCCCGGAGCCTGGGACTGGGACTCCTCATCGTCTGCTGCTGGGTCCCCATCATCACCTGTTTTTGGAAGAGACACACAATGTATGTTATGTTTCTACAGGCATCAATGGTTCACACACCTGACAGTTGTGTCTGTACCTCTGGATGCGGCCCTGTAGATTGCATTGACCTAAGTTGTCACAGTAAGAGGTTGATATTGGTGTAGCACATTGTCCTGCAAACCTGAGGTATTTAAATGTGAATGTAGAGGTGTGTGCATGGCCAGCATTGGTTGTATTTTGTGGACATCTGGCCCTCCTTCTCCACCCAGCCAAGTTATCCCACCATGAAGCATGCCACCCTTGAAGTGGGTTCAGGTTGACTCTGAGGATGTCAGTCAGTGGTGTCCTGCTGTTGGTTGGTGCCCAGGTCCCAGCAGGGCCTGGTACTCCCCACAACAGAGCACCATTGTCAGCCATCTTGTCAGTTGGTTTCCACTCCCTGTGATGTGAGCATTGTTCAGAGTGGTGTTGATGGGCCAATTGTGAGGGTGAGCAATATCTGTGACTACAACTCCCATCATGCTATTGCCTACACCCCCTTCCCAGCATGCCCATACTTCCTTCCTTTTGACTCTGCTTCCCTGTGGGGTAGTGTGCCTGTACTGCCAGGATGGCTGACGGTGTTGTCCTGGCATTTGTTTGGCTACAAGTCCCAAAAGTGTCCCTGTGCTTCACACAGCATAACCCAGTGTGGTGGTTCTTTGTGGGATATTAAATTGAAGTGTGAGGCATTGCATTCTCCCAGGTGAGTTGTGTGGAGTTTGTGTTAAGGGGTGTGTGGGAGAAGCTGCTTGTAACTATGGTCAGAGCTGTCAGTCATCCTTCCCACCCAGCCAGATATCCCACCATGGAACGTGCTTCCATTGCAGGGAGTGCAATTTGGCTTTCAGGATGTCAGTCAGTGGTGTCCTGCTGTTGGTTGGTGCACAGTTCCCAGCAGGGCCTTGTGCTCCCCACAGCAGTCCCCAGTGTCCGCCATCTTGTCAGTTGTTTTCCACTCCCTGTGATGTGAGCATGGTTCAGAATGGTGTTGATGGGCCAATTGTGAGTTGTGAGGGTGACCAATGTCTGTGACTACAACTCCCATCATGCTATTGCCTACACCCCCCTTCCCAGCATGCCCATACTTCCTTCCTTTTGAGTGGAGTTCACTGTGTGTGAGTGTGACAGCAATGGCAAGATGGCTGACAGTGTGGTCCTGTTGTTTGTTGGTGCCCAGTTCCCAGCAGGGCCTTGTGCTCCCTACAGCAGTACCCAGTTTCAGCCATCTTGTCTGTAGTTTTCCACTCCCTGTGATGTGAGCATGGTTCAGAGTGGTGTTGATGGGCCAATTGTGAGGGTGACCAATGTCTGTGACAACAACTCCCATCATGCTATTGCCTACACCCCCCTTCCCAGCATGCCCATACTTCCTTCCTTTTGAGTAGAGTTCACTGTGTGTGAGTGTGACAGCAATGGCAAGATGGCTGACAGTGTGGTCCTGTTGTTTGTTGGTGCCCAGTTCCCAGCAGGGCCTTGTGCTCCCTACAGCAGTACCCAGTTTCAGCCATCTTGTCAGTAGTTTTCCACTCCCTGTGATGTGAGCATGGTTCAGAGTGGTGTTGATGGGCCAATTGTGAGGGTGACCAATGTCTGTGACTACAACTCCCATGATACTATTGCCTACACCCCCCTTCCCAGCATGCCCATTCTTCCTTCCTTTTGAGTGGACTTCACTGTGTGTGTGTGTGTGACAGCAATGGCAAGATGGCTGACAGTGTGGTCCTGTTGTTTGTTGGTGCACAGTTCCCAGCATGGCCTTGGGCTCCCCACAGCTGAGGCCAGTGTCAGACATCTTTGAAGTGGCTTTTCACTCCCTGTGAAGTGTGCATGCTTCAGTGCTGGCTTGCTGGGCCATGTGGGTGGGGGATGTTGAGCTGTGACTACCACTCCCATCATGCTATTGCCTACACCCCCCTTCCCAGCATGCCCATACTTCCTTCCTTTTGACTCTGCTTCCCTGTGGGGTAGTGTGCCTGTGCTGACAGGATGGCTGACAGTGTTGTCCTGGCGTTTGTTTGGCTACAAGTCCCAAAAGTGTCCCTATGCTTCACACAGCATAACCCAGTGTGGTGGTTCTTTGTGGGATGTTAAATTACAGTGTGAGGCATTGCATTCTCCCAGGTGAGTTGTGTGGAGTATGTGTTAAGAGGGTATGTGGGATGAGCTGCTTGTAACTATGGTCAGAGCTGTCAGTCATCCTTCCCACCCAGCCAGATATCCCACCATGGAACGTGCTTCCATTGCAGGGGGTGCAATTTGGCTTTCAGGATGTCAGTCAGTGGTGTCCTGCTGTTGGTTGGTGCACAGTTCCCAGCAGGGCCTTGTGCTCCCCACAGCAGTCCCCAGTGCCCGCCATCTTGTCAGTCCTTTCCCACTCCCTGTGATGTGAGCATGGTTCAGAGTGGTGTTGATGGGCCAATTGTGAGGCTGAGCAATATCTGTGACTACAACTCCCATCATGCTATTGCCTACGCCCCCCTTCCCAGCATGCCCATACTTCCTTCCTTTTGAGTGGACTTCACTGTGTGTGAGTGTGACAGCAATGGCAAGATGGCTGACAGTGTGTTTCTGTTGTTTGTTGGTGGCCAGTTCCCAGCAGGGCCTTGTGCTCCCCACAGCAGTATCCAGTGTCAGCCATCTTGTCAGTCCTTTTCTACTCCCTGTGATGTGTGCATGATTGAGAGTGGTGTTGATGGGCCAATTATGAGGCTGACCAATATCTGTGACTACAACTCCCATCATGCTATTGCCTACACTGACTTCACCAGCATACCCAGAATTCCTTCCTTTCAGTGAGCTTCCCTGTGAGGTGGTGTTCTGGTGGTGGCAACATATGTGACTGTTTGTTTGTTATATTTGTGCCACTGGCTTGCTCTATTTATTGTTATGTTTGTACCTGTCATGACACTGTTACATATCACTATGAGATGGCAGGTATTGTGTTTCTCTGACTAACATAGTCATCTTGGTATGATTATCTTCTGGTTGCTGTGGATTTGCTAAGGGTGCATGGTTTGACTATCCCCTTGACAGTGATGTGTGTGTATTGCCACACAATATTGTGTATATTAGTTGTGTACTCACCAGGCTCTGGGATGTTTGTTAGTCCATATACGCTCACTGGTGGTAGGATGGCCCGCACCTTCTCCTCCCAGGGCCTGAAGTATAGTGGTTTGGCAGGAGGGCCACTGCGCTGGCTCACGATGTAATCCTTCTTTAGTAGGTCCCTGACCCTCCTGCGCACATCATACCACCTGTTCTGGATGTCTTCCTTTGTGCGCAAACATGGTGATTGTGCGTTGACCCTGTCGACGATCCTCTCCCACATCTTGGTTTTCTGCGACATGGGGGTCTGTTGGACCAATGTGCCAAACAAGTGTGGCTCTACCCTGAGGATCTCATCTACCAGGACTTCCAATTCACTGTCTAGGAACTTATGATTCTTCTTTGGGGGCATGGTGATGGGTGGTGGTGGTGATTGATGTGTGTGTGTGTGCAAGTGAGGGTGTGTGTGTGAAGGTTTTGCTGGGTGTATGTGAGGGTGCTATTTGTTGAGGTGCTAATGGTGTGTGGCTTGTGTGATGGATGAGCTGTGAGTGTGTCTGTGGTTGCTGTGTGATGGTGTTCTGTGCTGGCAGGTCAGTTGAATTTGCAAAGGATCATGGTAGGGATTTGTGGCCTTTATATAGGTGGAGTTGGGGGTGTGTCCTTGTTCCCTGTTTTTTCCCCCCTGTATTTATTGACTTTGTCATTGCTTGTTTGGCCCTTTTTTTTGTATTTTTCCATTAGTTTTTTTTGTGCATGTAGGAGACGTTCTTCTGACCGAGTAGGACGCTGCAGTTGTCTCGTGCCAGCTTCTCCGAGTCGTTCACGCTGTGTTTCTGCTATGTTTATTGTGCGGCGTACGCGTCTGTCGCGGTGTGTTGGGTTGCTTCGGCTGGGTTTTGTATGCGTGTCGGTCGTGCGGCTTGGTCTCCGTGCGACTAGTCTGGTTTTCCACGCATTGCATCGTACTACGCGGCTCGGAGTTCGCGTGTACGTTTCGTTCGGGTTCCTTCCTGGTGCGTGTCGGTCGGTTCGATTTGCGTGGTTTTCCGGCCGGATAGCTTGTTTCCGTCCTGTTCGGTCATTCGGCTTGTGTTCCGTACGAGTCGGTCGTGGTTCACATGCATTTCATCGTACTACCCAGGTCGGGCAGCGCCGGTACGTGTCGGTCGGACTTTATTCCCGGACCGAGTCGGTCGGTATGTTTTCCGGCCCGAATCGGATTCGGCCCCTTTGTCTCCTGTGAACACCCGATTTGTTCACCCACAGATTCCAGCTCCGGCCAAATCAACGAGTCTGCACCACTCTGCACCCGTCGCCCACAGCCTGAGTTCGAGTGGCCCAACACCACGAGGAGGTCTCCCCGGTGATTCTGACCCGAGATCTGGTGATCTCTGACCTGCCTCGAATCTCCCAGCAAAGCCTGCATCCTCTTTCTGGAGGATCCCCCCGACTGCGCCCGGAGCTGGTAAGAGAAACCCGACGCCTAAAGACACCCCTGCACCCGAAGCCCCACGGTGTCCCAGCATCCCCAGGCATCCCAACTTACCTCTCCAACTGGTGGTCACCTCCAGAAGATCTTCGTCCCCGAGCCTGCAGTCTTTGTTGAAACCGGAGAATCCTCATTGCAATCAACAGGGCACCCGACGCCAAAACAGCACCCTGCACCCAGCTGCCCCTGCGCCGCTGCAGGTGCCCTTTTTGGCTAAACAGGATCCCCCTTTGCCCTGAGCTTAACACCAGGAGCTTTGCTCCCACAACCCAGTGGCCTGCTCGTGAGCAGCCACCAACCGGAGGCCCCCTATCCCGCATTGGATAACATTGGGCCTCAGCACTCTGAACCCGGTCGCCCTAGTACTGCTGAAGGTGTAACAAGAGTGCATCCTTGACCCCGGGGGAACCCTCGTTTTTACCCCAGAAACTCAACCCCAAAGACTGGGTACTTACCTGGTAACTGATAACTTCATTTCTCTCCATAGGAATACATTGACTGTTTTCCCTTGAAAAATGTTTTAAGTGTGGAGTTGATTCGTATGGAAACCTGAAAAACTACAACTGTGCAAAACTGATTTTACTTACCTTTTCTCTAGGAAATGTCTCAGTGTGATATCTAGGCATATCACACTGGGTAGAAAAAGTAACTTAAAAAGTAATCGAAAAAGTAACGAAAAAGTAATCTGTACAGTAATTTCAATACCTTGACTTACCTTTATTTCAAACAACTGCATTTGAACTTGCATTCACTTGTAAACACTGCATAATATTTTGCGAAACATTTATTTCACTTACCTGTGCCAGGCTTGGCTTGGTTCTAGAAATAAAATAACTTAACAATATTTTTACACAAACAAAATTGGTCTGAGTTCAGTCTTTGAGTGTGTGACATCATTTGCTGATTGAGTGTCTACAACGAATGCTTAACACTGTCCTCTGATAAAGCCTTACTGCTCGCACAAACTACCACAAATAGAGAGTGAGGTGCTATCTACTTTTACCTCTGCCTACCTTTGGGGTTCCACTGGACTCTGTGCACACTATACCTCACTTTGGTATAGTATATACAGAGCCAGCTTCCTACACACAGTTTTCTGCTTTGCCAGTGCCTGTTTATTTTTTCCAGCCAGTCAGGTGGTGGCCTCCTATTAGGCTTTGAGGAGAGAACAAGGAAATCCGTTTTCTGTCCATTGAGTTTCAGCTTTACATTGCTCATCCAGTTTTGGATATCAGCTAAGCCGTTGGCCACGGTCAAGAGGTTTTGCAGTCATTCCATTTTTTTGTAGATTTTGGCGATCGCATAATGGTGGAAGGAAACGCCATGTTTTTATACAAGCTCACCTAAGAGTTTTTAAGTTTGTAGTTCATCCGTCAGCGGTGGTGACCCACTGTAGTCTACTCTCAGCATAACTTTTTAATATCTATGGTGAGCCATTGGCAAGATGTGTCTGATCTAGGGGCCCCTATTTTTAGTTCAAAGCCCTCCAGACAGCACAGCTCTCTGGTTGTTAAAGACTTCTTGGTGACATTCTGAAAGTTTCCATGGGAATGCATTTGCCCATTGCTTGCCAATGGCTTTGTGTTTTGTAAAGCCCAGTTGCTTACTTTCTATTTGCTGACTTTATTTATTTTAGGCTGTCCAGCATGTCTTTGCCTCTTCCGTGGAGCATAGCCTGTTTACCACCTCTCTGACTGGCCCCTTGTGCTCTTCCACAAGTGCTCGTTTTCTGGGAACTCTTTTTTTCTCTTTCGTGAGGCACTCCACAAGAGTGCATGTGTTTTCAGCTGTCTCCCTTTAAAGCTAATTCAGGCAGTAGTAAGTGCTGTATTTCTTTGAAAAGGTTTCCTGCCTCCTACCTTTCTGCGTGACTGAATCTACTTCAGCCAATCAATCAGAATCTTTATTCGGTTTTAAGAGGTAGAACATAAAAGACAGTTAAAACATGCTAAAATCATTAAGATCACAGTGTAATGAATAAGACCAATATGATAATAAATACATTATGGATCCATCTCCACGTTCAACTAAAAACAATACAGAGGATGGCGTAGTGGGCAAAAGAACGATGGATTTAACCCACATCTTTTGACTGGGGGAGAATGTTTGCATTGTCAGCATTCCGTCCATCATTTGTTTGCTGTAGCACCATTACAGCAGTCAAAAATAATTGTGTTTCTCACTTTAATTACGTGATTTGAAAAACACGCCACATGAAAATGAGCTCAAAAATCATTCTACCTATCGCTGCCACTACCAGGTCATCAATCTTGCAAGCCTGTGAGGAATAATGTTATGTTCACAAGCTTCTCTATTTTCGTCAGTGCTCTTTCCTAATTGCATGACTTAAACAATCATCTCTCTCAATCTCACACCCATGCCGTAGGCAGTGGAAGTAGGTTTGTGGGGGGTGCTGAAACAACCCCAAAATAACCATGCTGAAGTTAAAAAGTGAATGAGCAATAAACAGGCCTTTACATTTTGTTTTTATCTTGTTAGATTTGCTGTGCACTCAAATATAGAGCTCAAATGTCAGACTCTCTCTTCCAGGGAGCTTGGTGTTACATTTCTTTCTCTGACTGCAAAGTTAGAGGATTTATGTGACAATCTTGTTTGATGTGAAAAGGCAGTAGAATGTTATTTTTTCTAGCACACAACAACAGCGAAATTCAAGCAAATGAACTGTACAAATAATTCAGAATATATCAGAATTAGGAAAGCACAACCAAAGCACATTTTTGTAATGGAAAGAATTATCTCAATTAGGATCAAAACAAATCAATACACTAGGTGATGCCGATTTCCACACATTATCGATTGTGCACTGTATAGTTTTATCAGTAAAACTGTATATCTGTCCAAATGTAAGGATCATTTCAATTGAATATGGGTTGTCTGTGATGGCAGTGCATTACCACACCATTCATACTCCACTCTACACCACTCCACGACACTATAATACACTCCACTCTACAACACTATACTCCCCTCTACGACTCTCTACTCCACGCTATGTCAATCTATGCCCCTCCACCCCCTCTACTCCACTGTACACCATTCTATGCCTCTCCACTCTATGCCATGCCACTGTACCCCACTGGACTCTACGCCACTCTGCGCCACTCTACTTCATGCCATTCCACACCATTCCAGTCTGTGACACTCTACACCACTTCACTCTACACCACTCCACGCAAATCCACTCTTCAACACTCCACTCTGCACCACTCTGCTCCATTCTACTCCACTCGAGGACACTCTATGCCACTCTACTCTACTCTAAGACACTATATTCTACTCCACTCTGACACTCTACTCCACTCTACAACACTCTATTCTACTCCTGTCTACATTACTACACTCTACGCCACCCTACTCCATTCTCATCTACGCTACTCTACTCCACTCCATAAGCCACTCTACTCTACTCTGCGATGCTCAACTCTACTCTTCGCCACTCCACTTTATGCCACTTCACTCCACTGTACGCCACTCCACTCTATGCCACTCCACTCCACTAACTTCTAGCCATGCTGAACAGCAGCCACGCTGGTGGACAACATGGCTAAAACACATAGGCAAAGTCAGTAGCTCTTGCATTGGCGAGACTAATTGGCTTTGCCGATACTTGCTTTCACTTAAAACAAAGCACTGTAATCAGCTTGATGCTTTTCTTGGCCAGAGCCTGGCACCCCCCACTGGGATCAATAAAGACCCCCCCCCCCGCCTACACCCAGGAGGGCCCGTCCCCAGTTTGAAGACCTCTGCTCTAGAGCGTTCAGCCCAAGCAACCAGCTACAGGGCGAGGGTCAGAAGCACCTTTCTGTGGCGTCTTCCCTGCTTGGGCCTACAGTGCCTGGACAAGGGCCATGGGCCAGAATCCCGCTCTGGGGCACAGATACTCTTCTTGCATCTTGGAGGGTGGAATGTTTTTTTCTTGTGTAAAAATATAAAATATACAATACTGTTGTGGTGTTTCTCATAATGATGTTGATATCTCAATTGTCTCTGTATGCCTGACACAGATAGACTGCAGGTAGTCCTATGTCAATGATAACAGAGGAGTTGAGTGCTTTGCCTCTCACAGGAAGACAATCTTATGTAACAACTTTATAATTGTGGACGATTGTGCTTTTTTATTTTTTAAACTTCTGTTTCATCGTTGTGCGCTATGATTTCATGTACATGTTGCTGAACATACACCGAATAACTTTACCATGAACTGGTTAGTATTCTCTGATGTCAACATAGCTTTACTCCTTGGCAAGGTTCTCTGCTCAGTTTGGGTGTTTCACTAGTTTTGATCTTTGTTCTCTGATTTGGGGGCCTTTCCCCTAATTGAAAGGGTGCAGTGGTCCATGCCTGTTTGTGGATTGGAATTGCCTAATGTGAGAGAGAAAATTAAATACAATGGTGATCATAAATAAATAAATAAAAATAAATAAAATGTAAAAAATATAGCGGAGAAAAGTGGCCTAGAGTGGAGTGGAGTAGAGTGGAGTGGTGAGTGGAGTAGAGTAGAGTGGAGTGGAGTGGCATACAGTGGGGTGTTAATAGTAAATAATAAAATAAATAAATAAAATGAAAATAAATATAAAATGATGGGGTGCCTGTTCAGCTCAAGGGTACTGAGGGTAACTCAGCTTGTACTAGATAGAGGGGCGTTGTAACAGGTTGGAAGGGGTCTAGGTCCTCGTCCTTTGTGGGACACGTGTCGGAAAGGGATCTCTGCGAGACTTTGTAGAACTGGACCATCTAGCTCAGAAAACAGTCGCACCCTCAAGCACAATTCACAGCTTACAACCCACAAATTGGAAACAACTCAACCAGCAAACTGCTTTCGATATGCAGGCAAGCTAAGAAGGTCTGACTTATGGTTCACCGTGGCATTATATAGTTATGTACTTTCATATATAGCAGTTATGGCCAACAATATTATGCAGCACATTGTAACTTATACCTCTTTAATTCACATAAGACATATCTGCTAAGAGGGTTGTCCATCACCAGCACTGTACAGCCAAAAAACCAAACATCACCAAATGAAGAGGCTTGAAATAACTGAGGAGATCTGACACACAATCCTGGACAATTAGGAGGGCTTTAATTTAGTTCACCACTGCAGGTTCCAAATATCTATACAACCTCACTGCTTCTTTATATCTCACAAAGATACTTTGATATGGGATGATAATAAAATACCCACCCGTACAGATCTCTCCACTTCTCTCTTCTCTGACCATGCCGGCTCAGGACTAACCCTGGGCGTAGTTTGCGTAGTAGCACTTCACGTAGCTAAGTGAAGTACATTTTGAACAACACGTAGCTATGCAAATTGCGTAGTGTGTAGCTGTGTTCTTGACTGCACTGTACAATAATTGCCAAAGGTATCTTGCACAGTGCAAGTTAAGATAAAATAAGTATCTCTGTCTTTATATGCTAAAATGCATATAGCATTTCACAAAAGTGAAATCAATAAATTAACAAGCAGTGAGAGAGGTGATGATTTTGGTATCCTCCCTAACCTAGGGAGAGAACCAAGCAGATGCCTTGAAAACAAAAAGCACATCTTTTGAACGATTCAGTGGTGGTCCCATCCTCTTAGGACCACCCCAAGCACAGTTATTGGTAAAAATACAATCCCAACCAAAGGCCCTGCAAAGCATTATGGGACGAGATTAGCAGTGGGCAGTGAATATTATAGTATCCAATATCAAAATAATTCTACAAAGAGCTGCAGTTCCACTAGTCGTTACTAGATGTCCCTCACGAGTCAAATGCAAAAGCTTCATGAAAGGGTTTCAATGCTTTTGCATTTGACTCGTGAGGGACATCTAGTAACGACTAGTGGAACTGCAGCTTGATGTATTAATAATTTCAATGCTTTTGCATTTGACTCGTGAGGGACATCTAGTAACAACTAGTTGAACTGCAGCTCTTTGTAGAATTATTTTGATATTGGACACTATAATATTCACCGCCCACTGCTAATCTCGTCCCATAATGCTTTGCAGGGCCTTTGGTTGGGATTGTATTTTTGCCCATAACTGTGCTTGGGGTGGTCCTAGGAGGAAGGGACCACCACTGAATCGTTCACATGATATGCTTTTTGTGTTCAAGGCATCTGCTTGGTCCTCCCCCTAGGTTAGGGGGGAACCCAAAATCATCACCTCTCTCATTGCTTGATATTTTCATTGTCAAAGTTCACTTTTGTGAATTTGTTATATGCTTTTTAGCATAGAAAATTGCTTTAACAAAGCATTTGTATGTGTTTAATATACTGCTGCTACGCTACATCGATTAGCAGAATTTTTTACTCTGCTACGTGCAATTTGCGTAGTGCGTAGTAACACAAACTTTGCATGCTCCGTGAGCGTAGCAAAGTATTATACCCAGGGTTACTCAGGACCACAACTATACACAAAATCTCAGCTTGAACAACCCAGTGCAATAACCTGCTAACAGGCTATATCATAAGAAACACCATAAAGGGACCTGCAGAGCTGTTGAAAGCGAGCAGCATATTGAAAACCATAAAACTGGTACCTCTCTCACACACTTCATCATCCACCACACTGCTACGAGCTGCGTCCCATAGCAAGATAACCGCACCTCGGTGGTCATCACGCATGACATAGAACACTTCCCCCGAAGGACCAAAACAAAGACAGCATTCTTCCAACCACACACCCCACACAGTGTAGCATACTAACCATGTAGGCAAGCGCTTCAGAGCCCCACATAGTGGTAGAAAGCGCTATATAAATGCTGCAATATGATACATACTTTACTCACTAGTGCTCACAGTACCTCCCGGAGCTGGGGTGGAAGACATACTTTACTCACTGATGGCAAACAGTCCCTACAAGGGTCCTGGATGTAACACATACTTTACTCACTGGTGGCTAACAGTGCCTCCAGTACCCCTGGGTGTAAATCAAACTTTACTCAGTGGTGGCTAACAGTGCCTGTTCGGGCCTGGGTGTAAGACATACTTTACTCACTGGTGGCTAACAGTGCCTCTAGTGGTCCTGGTTGTAAGATTTACTTTACTCATTGGTGGCTAACAGTGTCTCATGGTGGCGTGGGTGTAAGAAACTTTGCTCACTAGTAGTAGACAGTACCTATAGGGGTCCTAGGTGGAAGAAGAATAAAGGGATCGGGGGAGGAGCAGTGGTTAATTTGTGAAAATATAAGTGATAGGGCTCTCGTCGATAGGCATCTCGCACCAGCACATTACTCCTATTAGTGCCGCCTACAACAGAACCAACTACTAACCATAAAAACCCTAAAAGCGGGGAGAGGATGTGGCGTACGGCCAGAGCTGCCCCAATTTGGAGCTGGGGAACCAGGTTCAAGAGTCTTGGCGTCGGCTCAACATCATGTGATTCTGGGTAAACACTTGATCTCCCTGTGCCTACCAAAAATGAATGTGTCCTTAACTGGGGCTCAGGAAAAACGCTCCAGTTCCTTTGGGTCCAGTTTGCGCTACAAGCGCCAGTGTGGACGACTAAGTGCCAGTGCAGAGCACCGTAAACCAACGGCTCAAATTAAACACTGGGGGGAGGGCTATTCGTGCGAGATTTATCGTCACACCGCAGTGCATTGCTTCCCCAGTGTTTACTCCTGCAACACTATGATTGTGTTGAGTTAAAATGCACAACTAATGAGTGTTTCTTAAACGCTTCCTTGGAGTGACCCGTCTGTGACAGTGTTTTGTCCCCACTGCCTTCATTGTCCACGTTGGTAAGTTAGTTATGACAAGTTTAATCGATCAGTTTCCTCAAGTGACCCCACCCCTATCTTCTGGTGCCACTCTAGGGTCCTACAACACAGGATGGAGAAGGCCCTTGCGGGACAACAAGCCTGTGGTGTTTGGAGAAGCGCTGCAGTGTGTCCTTGATGCAGGAGGCACATGGTGTGTCAGGAGCATATCAGTATCTCCTTATTGTAGGAAATAGGTATTGTATTGTAATAGCATTTATATAGCGCTTACTACCCCTGACGAGGCGTCAATGCGCTTTTTCAGCGAGTAGCACGCTACTCCGGAACCCATAAAGGTTTAGTGGTGAATTAGTATAGTGAAATATGAAAGTAATTTGAGTGGTGGATATGTTAGTAAGTTATTTGGATTGAGAGGGATAGAGGAGGGATAGAAGAGGGAAAAAGGTTTGCATTTATATAGCACTTGCTACCCCTGATGAGGTGTTGAAGCGCTTTTCTAGCGAGTAGCATGTTACTCCGAAACCCATAAAGTATTAGTGGTGAATTAGTATAGTGAAATATGAAATTAATTTGAGAGGTGGACATGTTAGTCTGTTATTTGGATTGAAAGGATAGCGGAGGGGTAGAAGAGGGAAGGATTTAGACTTTTTTGTTGTTTGTTCTAGAGGTCATAGCAGTAGGATGAGGCTTGGGATGAGTAAAAGGGATGGTGTATCATGCAGTGTTGTAGTGTCTCCTTGATGTAGGAAGCAGGTGGTGTACCACGCAGTGTTATCATGTTTCCATGTTGTAGAAAGTAGGCTGTATGTCATGCAGTATCATTGTGTCTCCGTGTCGCAGTAGGCAGGCAGTGTGTCATGCAGTGTTGCAGTGCCTCTGTCGCTGGAAGCAGGCATGCTTCATGCAGTGTTTCAGTGTCTCCTTGCCGCAGAAAGCAGGCGGTTTGACATGCAGTGTTGCAGTGTCTTCTTGTCGCAGGAAGCAGGTGGTGTGTCATGCAGTGTCTCAGTCGCAGGAAGCAGGCATGTTTCATGCAGTGTTGCAGTGTCTCCTTGTCGCCGGAAGCAGGCATATGTCATGCAGTGTTGCAGTGTCTCCTTGTCGCCGGAAGCAGGCGGTGTGTCATGCAGTGTTGAAGTGTCTCAGTCGCAGGAAGCAGGCATGTGTCATGCAGTGTGAGGGAAGGGATGTGAGCAGGTGTTCCTCCTTTTCAAAAAATATTGTTGTCAGAGGGTAATTCCTCGTTCAAATAACACTCATTAATTCTGGGTGATTTGAGTGACAGTAGATCTTTTTATTCATCACATTGTTTCATTCATTTCACTCGTTTTTTTATTTCTCATTGGGCAAATATTTAAGAAAAGTGAACAGCCGACACGTGTTTCGCCCTATATGGCTAATGGAGCCAGGGCTTTCTCAAGGCTAGTTATTGCATTCTCACATCATAGTATCAACGATGAATCCGTACATATTCAAATTAGTGATGAAACATTGTGTTTTGAATTCCAAATTTTGGTGATCAAGAGGTCAGTCGTCTCCCGTCGGGTCCTAGGAAAATTCCTCGATGTCATACAGTGTTGCAGTGTCTCCTTGTCGCCAGAAGCAGGCGGTGTGTCATGCAGTGTTGCAGTCGCAAGAAGCAGTCATGTGACATGCAGTGCCTCCTTGTCGCCGGAAGCAGGCGGTGTGTCATGCAGTGTCTCAGTCGCAGGAAGCAGGCATGTGTCATGCAGTGTTGCAGTGTCTCAGTCGCAAGAAGCAGGCATGTGTCACGCAGTGTTACAGTGTCTCCTTGTCGCCGGAAACAGGCATGTGTCATGCAGTGTTGCAGTGTCTCCTTGTCACCGGAAGCAGGCAGTGTGTCTTGCAGTGTTGCGGTGTCTCAGTCGCAGAAGCAGGCATGTGTCATGCAGTGTTGCAGTGTCTCCTTGTCGCCGGAAACAGGCATGTGTCTTGCAGTGTTGCAGTGTCTCCTCGTCGCCGGAAGCAGGCGGTGTGTCATGTAGTGTTGCAGTGTCTCCTTGTTGCATGAAGCAGGTGGTGTGTCATGCAGTGTTGCAGTGTCTCCTTGTTGCATGAAGCAGGTGGTGTGTCATGCAGTGTTGCAGTGTCTCCTCGTCGCCGGAAGCAGGCGGTGTGTCATGTAGTGTTGCAGTGTCTCCTTGTTGCATGAAGCAGGTGGTTTGACATGCAGTGTTGCAGTGTCTTCTTGTCGCAGGAAGCAGGTGGTGTGTCATGCAGTGTCTCAGTCGCAGGAAGCAGGCATGTTTCATGCAGTGTTGCAGTGTCTCCTTGTCGCCGGAAGCAGGCATATGTCATGCAGTGTTGCAGTGTCTCCTTGTCGCCGGAAGCAGGCGGTGTGTCATGCAGTGTTGAAGTGTCTCAGTCGCAGGAAGCAGGCATGTGTCATGCAGTGTGAGGGAAGGGATGTGAGCAGGTGTTCCTCCTTTTCAAAAAATATTGTTGTCAGAGGGTAATTCCTCGTTCAAATAACACTCATTAATTCTGGGTGATTTGAGTGACAGTAGATCTTTTTATTCATCACATTGTTTCATTCATTTCACTCGTTTTTTTATTTCTCATTGGGCAAATATTTAAGAAAAGTGAACAGCCGACACGTGTTTCGCTCCTATATGGCTAATGGAGCCAGGGCTTTCTCAAGGCTAGTTATTGCATTCTCACATCATAGTATCAACGATGAATCCGTACATATTCAAATTAGTGATGAAACATTGTGTTTTGAATTCCAAATTTTGGTGATCAAGAGGTCAGTCGTCTCCCGTCGGGTCCTAGGAAAATTCCTCGATGTCATACAGTGTTGCAGTGTCTCCTTGTCGCCAGAAGCAGGCGGTGTGTCATGCAGTGTTGCAGTCGCAGGAAGCAGTCATGTGACATGCAGTGCCTCCTTGTCGCCGGAAGCAGGCGGTGGGTCATGCAGTGTCTCAGTCGCAGGAAGCAGGCATGTGTCATGCAGTGTTGCAGTGTCTCAGTCGCAAGAAGCAGGCATGTGTCACGCAGTGTTACAGTGTCTCCTTGTCGCCGGAAACAGGCATGTGTCATGCAGTGTTGCAGTGTCTCCTTGTCACCGGAAGCAGGCAGTGTGTCTTGCAGTGTTGCGGTGTCTCAGTCGCAGAAGCAGGCATGTGTCATGCAGTGTTGCAGTGTCTCCTTGTCGCCGGAAACAGGCATGTGTCTTGCAGTGTTGCAGTGTCTCCTCGTCGCCGGAAGCAGGCGGTGTGTCATGTAGTGTTGCAGTGTCTCCTTGTTGCATGAAGCAGGTGGTGTGTCATGCAGTGTTGCAGTGTCTCCTTGTTGCATGAAGCAGGTGGTGTGTCATGCAGTGTTGCAGTGTCTCCTCGTCGCCGGAAGCAGGCGGTGTGTCATGTAGTGTTGCAGTGTCTCCTTGTTGCATGAAGCAGGTGGTGTGTCATGCAGTGTTGCAGTGTCTTCTTGTCGCAGGAAGCAGGTGGTGTGTCATGCAGTGTCTCAGTCGCAGGAAGCAGGCATGTTTCATGCAGTGTTGCAGTGTCTCCTTGTCGCCGGAAGCAGGCATATGTCATGCAGTGTTGCAGTGTCTCCTTGTCGCCGGAAGCAGGCGGTGTGTCATGCAGTGTTGAAGTGTCTCAGTCGCAGGAAGCAGGCATGTGTCATGCAGTGTGAGGGAAGGGATGTGAGCAGGTGTTCCTCCTTTTCAAAAAATATTGTTGTCAGAGGGTAATTCCTCGTTCAAATAACACTCATTAATTCTGGGTGATTTGAGTGACAGTAGATCTTTTTATTCATCACATTGTTTCATTCATTTCACTCGTTTTTTTATTTCTCATTGGGCAAATATTTAAGAAAAGTGAACAGCCGACACGTGTTTCGCCCTATATGGCTAATGGAGCCAGGGCTTTCTCAAGGCTAGTTATTGCATTCTCACATCATAGTATCAACGATGAATCCGTACATATTCAAATTAGTGATGAAACATTGTGTTTTGAATTCCAAATTTTGGTGATCAAGAGGTCAGTCGTCTCCGTCGGGTCCTAGGAAAATTCCTCGATGTCATACAGTGTTGCAGTGTCTCCTTGTCGCCAGAAGCAGGCGGTGTGTCATGCAGTGTTGCAGTCGCAGGAAGCAGTCATGTGACATGCAGTGCCTCCTTGTCGCCGGAAGCAGGCGGTGTGTCATGCAGTGTCTCAGTCGCAGGAAGCAGGCATGTGTCATGCAGTGTTGCAGTGTCTCAGTCGCAAGAAGCAGGCATGTGTCATGCAGTGTTACAGTGTCTCCTTGTCGCCGGAAACAGGCATGTGTCATGCAGTTTTGCAGTGTCTCCTTGTCACCGGAAGCAGGCAGTGTGTCTTGCAGTGTTGCGGTGTCTCAGTCGCAGAAGCAGGCATGTGTCATGCAGTGTTGCAGTGTCTCCTTGTCGCCGGAAACAGGCATGTGTCTTGCAGTGTTGCAGTGTCTCGTCGCCGGAAGCAGGCGGTGTGTCATGTAGTGTTGCAGTGTCTCCTTGTTGCATGAAGCAGGTGGTGTGTCATGCAGTGTTGCAGTGTCTCCTTGTTGCATGAAGCAGGTGGTGTGTCATGCAGTGTTGCAGTGTCTCCTCATCGCCGGAAGCAGGCGGTGTGTCATGCAGTGTTGCAGTGTCTCCTTGTTGCATGAAGCAGGCGGTATGTCATCAGTAACCCTGGGCGTAGTTCGCGTAGTAGCGCTAAGCGTAGCTGCGCGAAGTGCACTTCGCACTACGCGAGCTACGCGTAGCACTACGCGAACTGCGTAGTGCGGTAGGAAATGCTGTTCGCAATGATTGCACAGTGCCGGATGCTTGTCCGCACTGTGCAATCATTGCAAACGGCATCTTGCACAGTGCAAGCTGTCGTTTTCTGCCGCTCAAGTAGATTTGTACTCGAGCTGCAGTTTTCTCAACGCGGACTGGTAGTTTCTCATCGCGAGCGGTCGCGAGCATACGCGACCACTCGCAATGAGAAACCTGACCTCCCCGCGTTGAGAATCTCGCCGGGAGGTTTATTTTCCACGCTCGCGATCGGCAACTTGATGTTGCTGATCGCGAACGAGGAAAAGGTCTCGCCGGGATGTCATTTTGCTCGCTCGCGGTCGCCAACTTGACGTTGAGGACCGCGAGCAAGCAAAAAATGCCCGCTACGCGTTTTTGCACTGTGCTACGTGCAATTCACGTAGCGCGTAGTTGCGCAAACTACGCGAGCGTAGCGTAGTTTTCCGCCCAGGCCTAGTGTCATGCAGTGTTGCAGTGTCTCAGTCGCAGGAAGCAGGAAGCAGTCATGTGTCATGCAGTGTCTCCTTGTCGCCGGAAGCAGGCGGTGTGTCATGCAGTGTTGCAGTGTCTCAGTCGCTGGAAGCAGGCATGTGTCATGCAGTGTTGCAGTGTGTCCTTGTCCCCGGAAACAGGCATGTGTCATGCAGTGTTGCAGTGTCTCCTTGTCGCCGGAAGCAGGCGGTGTGTCATGCAGTGTTGCAGTGTCTCAGTCGCAGGAAGCAGTCATGTGTCATGCAGTGTCTCCTTGTCGCCGGAAGCAGGCGGTGTGTCATGCAGTGTTGCAGTGGCTCAGTCGCTGGAAGCAGGCATGTGTCATGCAGTGTTGCAGTGTCTCCTTGTCGCCGGAAACAGGCATGTGTCATGCAGTGTTGCAGTGTCTCCTTGTCGCCGGAAGCAGGCGGTGTGTCATGCAGTGTTGCAGTGTCTCCTTGTTGCATGAAGCAGGTGGTGTGTCATGCAGTGTTGCAGTGTCTCCTTGTTGCAGAAAGCAGGCAGTGTGGCATGCAGTGTCCCTTCAGCACAGTTCTTATCTCCATGCTTCGGCTTTCCTTCGTGCCCCATCCCCCCATTCCTCACTAAAGTGGCCCCTTCCAGCTTGCGAGCTTCTGTAACATGTTTGCAGCCGTTTCAAGCCGTGCAGATCACAGCAGAGGGGTTCCTTCTCTCTGATCAGAGAGCCTTCCTTCATGATAGGACTGTGTGGCCTGCCCACTGCCAGCCCTCACCTGGCAGCCCCATCTCTCCCTCTAACACAAAGTGCCGCGGTGACCCCCTCTGCCCTCTGAAGTGCTGGCACTGCAGCCTGCTGCCTCATTAGAACAAGCAGCCGCCGTGCCAGGCATTCAGGTCACATCAGAACCTATTAGAATGGACATCTGAGCTCCGAGACCGGCTCTAACAATATCACAAAGAAAGTTTTGGAGGATCTGAAAGAACAGACAGAAAGTTTGGCAGCCTCCACCCTCCTCCTGTTATGGGGCTCCAGGGGAGCCCCCCTTCAAGTTATGAAATAGGCTGCTAAGCTGAGAGTTGGAGACTGCTACAGAGGAGCAGGCAAAGGCACAGACCAGGAAAGGACAGGCACTAACAGGGCAAGGGACAGGAACAGGACAGAGAAGGAAGGCGACCTTCGTGTGTACAAACAGGGAAAGGAACTAATAATGGACAAATCCACTGGGTTACCACTGGGATTGTACTCAGGGAAGACTCGGATTTCGCACAGCAGTAAGGAAAGTCAAGGTCTCTGTGCAGAGTGCTCCCATAGAAACTCATCCCGCGAGCCCCTTGCAAAGGAGGCAGCAGAGGGGACTCTGTAGCTGGGCCCTGGGGCACAAACAAGGAATGTACTTACAAGCACAAGCCAGGCCCTTATGGCTCCAGCAGGTGTCGCAATGGAGATTCCTTTGAAAATAGCGATATCACATTGTCACAGTTACGGCACTTAAGTCTACATGAAAGACAAGACAAAGGGCGGGGAAAGAATTGCCTCATGGATCCCAAGAGCCAACCCCTGCACGAAAGGAATACAGTTACACACAGGTGAGGACACAATAGTACACTTACCAGACACTGAGAGTCTAAGAGGAGTCCAAGGTGAGCCGCAGAGAGGAAAGAATGAAAACTGCTGTATTTAGAGATTTGGAGTAGTAGTTAAAAAAATTAAAAAATAAAAGAAGCACAAAAGAAGCACAAAAGTGTTTTTTTTTAAGCACAAGTGGGGGGAAGCACCACAGATGGCAGGGGTTGGGTAAAACAACAGGGAGAGCCCAGGAGGGGTAAAGGAATGCAGGGGGTGGAACAGAAGCAGCACGGAGGGCAGGGGTAAGTAGGAGAAGCAACCATTGTAAGAGAGAAGAAGGGCACGGATGGGGGAAGCAACACAGTGGACGGGGTGGGGAGGGCACAGATGAGGAAAGCAACACGCAGGGCGGGTGTTGGTAGGAGAATCAACAGGCAAGAGAGCAATGTGGAGTGGGAAGTGGAGAAGTACACAGGCAAGAAAACAACAGGGGGAGTACGCAAGCCCCAGCTGAACATGGAGAGAGCAGGGATAAACTCAGGTGACATACAGCAACTCTGAGTGTAGGGAGAGAGAAGCACGCAAGAGAGACAGCTGTAAAACACACGCAGTCCCATGGAGTGCTTAACCCAAAAGAAAAAAGAAGTGCTTGAAAAGCAAGCAGGGGAAATATACAAGCCAGTCAATCAACGGAGATAGTAAAGAGGCTATACTCCATGGGAGGGACAATTACAATATTGACAAGCTGAGACATGAATTAGAAGCAGGCAAATGAGAGGGACATGAAAGCCCACCAATGGTAAACAATGTGGGGGCTCCAGGCCCTTGTATATTTTTTGTAAGTGCACAATATGTCTCACAACAGACAAAACATGCACTATCTGGTAGGCTTGACTTAAAAAGGATATTGTAATTCACCTCAGAATTTGGTGACCTTAGGAGGAATGCAGCCTTCTGCTCCCAGCAGTAACTTACAATATCCTTATAACTTACCATAGGGAGTACTTCCTCCCTTCGAAAAAACTGCAATAACATAACAGCAACTGAGAGCGGGAGATAGAAAGACAGCCACTGCAAAAGTGCTCTTCACAGCAGGGTTCAAGCTGTTGCACCACGTCAATTTTCTCTCTTAAAATGTTGTAAAACCATCGAAGTAGATATCGGTTCCAAGCCAGAGCTAGACTGGCTTGGTCCTTGTGCCTGGACCGCGCTCGTTCACGGTCGGCCTGAACTTGTGATGTTGTCCCTGTCCAGTGACTCCCAGGACAGACAGGGGTTACAGGGCTCAGATTGTGACAATAAAAGCCTTTTATCATCGGTGTCCAGGGGATTTACCCTACTGAGCTGCCCCAAATCCCCAAACTCTGAACACCATAAAAACTCCTCCAGCATGATTTGATTTTTCATAACAGTTCTTTCTCCAACAACTCTTCAAAATAGGGACTACCTCTGGAGCGTGACAGACACTCACATGGGCTGAGCCGTGATCCAGCAGTGGGATTAAGAAGGATCGCCAAGGAACACCCTCTGAACTCCTTCCTGTTTGTGCTTCTACTGTCCACATTGTCACATTGTTGAGAGTGAACTGTTTGCGTTTCCAAGCAGTGACAGGAACACCCACAAATGATGTAGGCAAAGGTCTACAAGCAGCCCCCTCTGCCAGAATCTGCCTTCTGCAAGTGAGATGGCCTAAAAGAAAGGAACACCAAAGTATCCTGCAAGGGAAAGAAAAAAAATACTATAATCAGTGGCGGCTCGCAGAGGTAACGCTGTAGGGCGGTGGAGCGGGGGCTGGGTGGGAGGGGTAGTGGAGTCCGACATACGACGGCAGATATTTATTTATTTATTTACGTTCACCTTTGCCGCCGTATGTCGGACTCCACTACCCCCACCCAGCCCCGCCCCGCTCCGCCTCACTGCCCCACAGCATTACCTCTGCGAGCTGCCACTGACTATAATGTCCACAAACACCCCACCCCATCCCTGTAGACAGCAAAAAGCGCACTGTGAGGTTAACATTGGATTACTCCAAGGTGGCACCCACACTAGAAAAGGGAACCTAGGGGCCCATTACGATGGCGGGCGGACAAAGTCCGCCCGCCACCGTAACGGTAAACGGGACCAACCGCCAGAGGTGCGGCGGTCCCGCTGTGCCCATTAGGATGCGACCGCCACCGTGGCGGTCGCATCCCGCATTGTTTACATTGCGGCGGGCGGTGCTGTCAGCAGCACCTGCCGCAATGTAAAAAATGCATGCAGTGCATTGGCATGCACAACATGACAGGCACCGCGCGGTGCCTGCCACTTTGTGCATGCCAATGTAGGGGGGTACCATAGGTACCCCCCAAGTGCAGCCACCCACCCCCCCTATCACCCCGGGGGCCCGCAACGGGCCCCCATAGCGATTCCCGCATGCCTTTCCATGGCAGCGATGCCGCCATGGGAAGGCCTTCACCACCAGGCATCCTAATATGGATGGCGGTGTCTTCCAGACACCGCCACCATATTAGGCCCGAGTTCCGCCCGGCAGGCAATCGGAACGATTGCCTGCTTGCGGAAATGCGGCGGACGGTCTTTCCGTCCGCCGCTGTCCCCCCGGCCATTGTAATATGGCGGGGGGTAAATGGAGGGCGGGCGGGGAAAAATGTCGGGCGGATCGCCACCGCCGGTCGGGCGGTGGCGATCCGCCCGGCATCATAATGACCCCCCTAGTTTGTACTGTAATTGCCTTTAAACTGCACTTCACACCCCTGACGATGCGCCAGAGAGGTTTGCGGAGGCACACCATGCTACTCCCTAGCATGTGCTTGGTTGGTAGGAGATGATAACCAGAGTTGTGTTTTAGTGTGTTATATATCACTGGTCTCAGTGTGGAGCTCAAAGGAGTGGCAGATTGTAAACTTACACATTTAAGGTGTTTTCATTTGGTTGGAAAGGTATGGGAATACAGAATGACATTTGTTGAAGTCTTTCGTTTTTGTGAATGATTGACCAGGGCTGTACATGTTGTGTTGCTCTGCGCTTCTTCTAAACTTGCAGCAAAGGAGAGTGACATATGGCTGCACAGGTGTTCATGCGTATTATACTCGAGCAAGGTTTGTTTCTAGTTCTTAGGTGTGTATGATCCTGAGTTCTGTGGCTTCCATGCCCCTGTTTTGATAGTGAAGAGTCTGTCTGTTGATTGGTGGAATCCTTCATCATCTCATGAAGAGCCAGGTCTTTACAACCTTCCTGAATTCCAGGTGGTACAGATGTTTCCTTTTTTTTTCAGGAGTTTGTTAGTTTGGCTTCTCCTAGAGAAAAGGTTGTCCACTTCTCCATTTCTTCTTCTATGAAAGAATCGCCAGTAGGAGTGCTAGGCTATAGCAGAGGTTTCTGTTCTCTTGGTTTCTTTTCAGTTTAATGAGGAAGAAAATTACACCCTCGTCATAGACGCCTCTGTGGGCGATGCACAATTCTTTGAGAGCGGAGCATGTTGTGTGGCGGTAGTAATTTGAGTGCAGCTGAGTTTTTATTAAAGTTGGTGAGGTCATAGAAGTGAACTTGCTACTGCATTTTGGATTGTTTCTAGTCTTAAGAGTAGTAATTGTCTGTTTGCTTACTCTGATGATACAGGATGAGGGGAGTTGTAGCTTCTATGGCAAACCTAATTGTGGCAAGACGTGATAAAGGAATTGCAAGTGGTAGAGAGTGTTTCTTGTGATGTTCTTTACTTGAAGGATAAATGAAAAGATGAAGTCCATGATTACTCCCAGGTTTCTCACTTCAGTCAATGTCTCTGGCAGTGAACGCCTTCCTGGAGCTGGATGGTTGTTGGCTGGTAGTTTTTCTTTCTTGCGCAGGTTATAATCTCGGTTTTGGATGCCACATGTTGATCACCGTGATGACTGAAACTACCATTATGACCTCTATACAGTTGGCAGGATCTTTTGGGCAACTCTTTAACCTGCCCCAGGACACCACTGACCCTTTGGCCAGAAAGTTTTGTGAGGAAGCCGGGTAGCCTGTGATCCTAGGTGTTAGACCTGCCACCCTTACTGTGGTCTTCCTCCAAACGTTTTGCCTTCTCCCCTCCAGTTTTCTGAAATTTGTTTTTGTTGGCATTAAGACTCTGTACACTTTACCACTGCTAACCCATGCTAAAGTCCTTGTACTCTTTCCTTTCAACATGGTAAAATGTGCTTACACCCAATTTGCACATTTATTTTAATCATAGTTCCCTATTAAAGTGGTACTCCATGCAGCCAGGACCTGTAAACTAAATGCTACTAGTGAGCCTGCAGCAATTATTGTGTCACCCACTTAAGTAGTCCTTTAAAACATGTCACCATTACAGCCTGTAGTGCAGTTTTAAACTGCCAATTCCACCTGGCAAAACATTTTGCTGGGCCTAAACCGCCCTTTTTAATCCATACGTCACCCCTATGGAAGGCCCTAAATAGTCCACAGGGCAGGATGCATTGCATTTAAAGGATAGGGCATGTGGTTTTAAATAGGGGTGGGCGGAATTTGCGTAGTCGCGTTACGCAAATCTCCGCGAAATTGTTAAAAATCTCCGCGAGCACGCAGAAATTCCGCAAAGACGCGGAATTGCTTGTCCCGCCCGTTCGCGATGTGTTTTTGCGTGCTCGCGGGGAAATATATCGCTAACTTGCCCATGGTCGCTAATGGGCGCGGCCATCTTGTTTTTCACTTGTCCCGCCCGCTCGCGATGGTTATTTCCTGTTCTGGGTCGCGTATTGCATGCTCCCGCCCGCTCGCAATGCTTATTTCCTGTTCCGGGTCGCGTATTGCATGCTCCCGCCCGTTCGCGATAAGTATTTCCTGTTCGGGAACGCGTCTTATGTGTTCGCGACGCTTTTTGTGTGCTCGGGGGAAATATCGTGCGAACTTGCCCATGCGGTCGCAATGTGCGCGGCCATCTTGTTTTTCACTCTATTGCTATGGTTCTGGGCCTGCTTTTCAATCCTCCCTCTATCTTTTCAATCCTTTGTTTCTGGAAACTTTTTTTTGATCTTTTTTATTTATTATCTATCTCTCTATTTTCCTGATTCTATATTTTGAGTTTTTTTCTACTTTTTGTGTGTTTTTCACTACTTTTTCACTCTTTTTCTATTACCTGCTTTTTCATTTCTTTTACTTACTTTTTATTTCCTACCTTTTCTTTTCCGCCCCCCCGCCTACCCAGAACCATGGCAAAGGGCCACAGGGCTCGTAGCCGTAGCCAGAGCCGCGACCGCCTTCCTTGCGGAAGGCGGCGCCAAAAAGGGGTGAAGGTACAGGTCTTATTTGGTGAGGCGGAGGTGGCCGCACTGGTTTTTTTTGTGCAGCGCCACCTCCCCTTAACCCTGGCAGCAGGCGGCAGGCCTGGGTCCGGGTACGGGCTCCGGGAGCGTCGGCAGCGGTGGGGCAAGGTGCGTCGGGCAGTGTTTCGCTGCTCTGGTGTCCGGCGCACCAATAACCAGCTGACGCACCAGTGGTCCGATATTCTGGACCGGGAGCAGGACCTGCTGGACCTGCTAGGAGTGGAGGTCCCGGGGCTTGGTGAGTAGCTATTTAATATTACTACTTTGTGTTCTTCTGTTCTGTGTTATATATTGTGAATATTTTTTTTTTCCGACCAGCAAGAATGCTGCTGCTTACATTGCAGGTAAATTACGTTTAAAAATCTTCTGTGATTGTTATGACACAGGTGCTTGGCGCTACTAATCTTACTTGTTTGCAACTTTGCGCTCGCGTGGCCTGATTATGTAAGAGTTTACTTTAGAGAACTTAAGTTAGGTAATGCTAGAGAGACTCTAGTCCTTCCTTTGTCCTCCTGCCACTAAGAAGGGATAGTGGTGGATTGATAGGTTTAGTTACTTATTAGTATTAGTTGGTAATTTTTAAGTGGTGTGCGTGACGCATCCTCTGTCACGTCACGTGCTGCTGAGTGCTGCTTACCCCAGTCCTTAGTAGAACCTTTTGTAGTTTGTTTTATGAGTGTTAATAGTCTTATATCATCACTAGCAGAACATCAGCAGCAACCAACCAACAATTTGGTGTATGCAAAAATGTATGCATGTGTCCTCCATCTATGCATTTTTGAGGACTAAAATAAATGGAAATGCAGACTTAGTGAACAATTGGCCCGTCTGGAATAGGTGGGCTAGGTCAGGTGGTACTTAGGCTTACTAGACGGTCCGTGAATCTCGCAATACTGCTAGTCGATCAGATTAGATAGGTCAATTTTATTGCAATTGTTGTTCACAAAAATGTTTTTGGAGCGTATTTTAAAATATTTTATTTGTTTCACACCAAACTTTAATTTTTGTCTCTTTCTTTATGAAATCTTACATGATCAGCACCCAGGGGCAAGAAGACGGGGTCTGAGTCGGCGGAACCAGAAGAACAACATGCCTCCCAGGACAAGGAACACTCCTCTACTGAGGGCTCTGCTGCTGGCCCCAGTAAGTCCTCCAGTGGTTAATATTAATAATTATATTTCCCTAACTTTTCCTGCACCTTATTTTTTCCGAACTATTATTTCGGTTTCCTAATTCTATTTTTTACAAATTCTTCTTCGATCTAGACTATCTGTTTCTAAATTCTTGTTATCCCTGCCTCTAACTGCGTCTGCTATGACTCTCTGTACTACTACTATTAGTCTGTCTGTAGCTAAGCTTGCCCAGTTGGCCACTCTTTATTTAAAAGGTTTTAAATAAAACTCAGATTCACCAATAGCTCTAGCCATTGGGTCCAGTCCTTTGGGTTGTCCTCTTCTACTACTTCTAGTCTTCTTAATCTTGAGGCTTTTCGACAATTCCCACCAACAAAATGCCCAACCAGATTTTACTATTTTTGATAGGATAGGACATACTACTACTGTTGTAGGGATTCTGCACATACAGAACTTTGCACAAGAAAATAGGACGTTGGTGATGGGAGGTTGGACCTTCCTCACACCTCAATCAGAAGCCACCACAATACCCTGACCGACTAGTTATAGTGTCTCATTAGCTCTCCGAACCCACCCCCAAGATACCCAATGAGTAGACAACCCAGAACATAACACTCCTGACCTCTCAGTCGCAGAAGCAATGCACACCCTTTCGCTCACTCACTCGTGTAAGTCCACACCAAATACCAATGAGTCTATGTAAGTTCAAAAGGTTTATTTTCAACTGACAAGCTCTGTACGTTGTTCTATAATGCAGCAGCAACAGCAAAATGCATAAGATTAAAACACTAAACATTGTTGCACTTAGTTACACTTACAACTACAAGTCCATAGAAGACAAAAGGCGAAGTCATGATAACTGAACAGTGGTGGAAGAACCACCCTCCCCTTGGTAGGAATATAGTTTATATAAAATTATAAATGAAGATCTCTGAGCGAATTCTGGGGACCCCTCACCTTAGAAGAACCTAGTACTGGTTACATCATAAGCTCTGCAAAGCTCTGGTTCGTAGAAGGGAATCTTCCGTCTGTTATGAGAAAAATGGTGCGCGTTAGTATAGTGCAAGCATTTCTCAGTCGTGCCAAAAAGTGTAGTATTTTTATGGATAAGCAATATGGACTAACACCAGAACTCCATAACAAAGTGGCTTGTTTTTCGACCTTGTACGCAGCGCTCAGACAGTAGCAGTATGAGCTCATGTGGGCTCAAAGGCGTCTTACACAACAAGCTGCGAGGTAACTTGCGCAAAAATAAAAGACACAAAGCTAAAATGGTTGCATGGCTCGGGGTAACTTAGCAAAGACTAGAATGACCCTAGGGACCATATAACACTACTAGTGTCTACTCTACTACCTGATTTGTACTAGTGATGTATGTTGTATATGTATTAACTTTTTTTTCAATCTTGCTAGTGAAAAATAGGGGGAGGTGTATATGGCATCTAAAAAATGTGTAATGTTTTTTCTAGGCGTACTACCGACCACCAGTACCGGGGCCAGCGGCGAAGGTGACGCGGCCGCTGAGGGTGCAGGAGGAGATGTGGCAGTTGCAGGAGGAGCTGCAGGGGGTGAGCCAGCAGCAGTGGCGGGCAGTGGTAAGTTATATTCCTAATCCTTACTTATTGACATTACACTCGCTGCAAGGGTGTAATGTATACTGTACTGTTGAGACTTAAGTAAGAAGTTGTTGTGAACGGAAGAAGAAGAGACCCTTTACTTAGCATTAGCAATAGCATTAGCGGCGGGAGTGTACTGTTGAGTAACCAATGGCCTCTTCTATCTGACTTCAACTCAGCTGTGAAAGTTTTATGGAGAAGTCTAAAAGTCAGATCAGATGACCTTGATGGATGGGTTGAACGAAAAGGGAACGAAGGGTGGAAGGAGGAAGGACGGACGAGATTTAATATTTATGACTGGCAGAGAAGGATACGTGGGATGCATGCATAGGTGGCTGATAGGAATCAGATGCATGGGTGGTGGAATGCCTGAAACTCCCACAAATGTTAGAGGCCGAGGTAGTGGGAGGATAGATACATACCACAAATGTTATGTACTGTGCTTGTTAGTGCTACTGTGCCACTATGTGTAGAATTAATTTGTCTTACTGCTTTGCTAAGAGTATATTTTACAATAGTCTTGTTTTTTCTTCTTGATATAGCTACTCCTTCCAAAGTGAAAGTAGACAGGAAGGAGTTGGCAGCCAAGGCCTGGCGCCGGAAGCTGGAGGCCATACAAAAGGAATATCGGCGGCTGGTGGTTCTGGAGGAGGAGGAGGAGGAGGCGACAGCAGCTGCAGCCTCCTCCAATGCCCCGGGCCCCAGCCACCCCCCTCCAGTGTTACGGCGCCACCGTCTGGCAGCCGCCCGTCGCCGCACTTCATTTAATAGCATTGCTGCCCTCCCGTGGATGCAAATGCCGCGCATTGAAGCGCCGCGTGGCCCGCCTAGAGGAGCGTATTCGTGTCCTGGAGAGGCGAGCCCGCCGATGAACAGACCCTGTTGATTGCCCCTTTTTTATTGCTTATTTTGGTGGGTGGGAATCGGGCGTTGGGGTTTTCACTTTTGGACAATTGGACATTTAATTTGTTGGACTTTTTCGTTCCGGACAATGGACATTGGTTGGGGAGGGAGAGGGGTGGGTCAGGTGTTGTAGTGGGATTTTTTTTACATAGTTTATTTTTGTTAGGGGATTAAATTATATATTTATACTTTACATACGATGTTGTTAATGTTTTGTGGGTGGGGTTACTGTTTTACGTCACACTGTTTCCTTGCTGGTGCAGGGCCACAGCCAGTGTTTGATTTAAATAATTGGCTGACTTAGTAAGACACAAACAGATAGATGCAGTACCCCTCACTGAGGGACTTGTCCTACTAGTACTGTCAGTCTCTCCTCCTAGTCTATGCATTCTGCAACTGGACTCAAAGGGGTGTGTGAAATAGAATTAATGAAAACATTTCCATTATTAATTATGCCTCCCCCAAACTTCTTCTCTTACCTGTGCTTGATGTTTAACTTAGGCACGGCGATGGCTGCATGGTGATGATGGTTTTCTTTCCCAACATGCCATGGTTGTGGTGGTGGTAGTAGTAGACCCTGGCAGTAGCATTTGCAAAAAAAAGAAAATGAGACAGTCAGTCGCCTGAGAGAGACTGTGGGAGGAGTAGTAGAACGAAGTACAGTACGGAACTTACTGCCAAACAATAATATGCCAAAATACAATAAAACATAATGGTGGCGGAGATAGCCTAGTACATAGAGTTACAAACTCTAGCTGTGTCGAGTCACTCGACTAGGCCTACAGTACACTCGACACAAGCGTAACCGTTAGTGCTGTGTAGGAGGATGACAACAAATCCAATCGATGCCGGCAATTAATGCTGATGGATTAGGTTCCTTTGGTAAAAAAATTATCTCGCAAATATACTGCTCATGGGTGGGCAAGCAGAAGAAGATCCTCGCCCTGCCTTGAAATTGAATTAGTGTTGCTTTTGCCACATCCGCCCCAGCAAGCGTGTGATAAATTATTGGTGTACATTTAATTTAGTCACACCTCAATAAGTCACACAGCCCGGGGGAAGAGGGTTAGGGTTTGATGAATGGTTGGGAAGGGGTGTTTGGGGAAAGGTTTGACAAAGAAAAACAGTACGCATGGACAACACAAAACACAATCTTGGCAGACGACCATATCCATAAATCTGTTAAGGGAGAAAAAGGAAATGCATGCATGATGATGATAACTTGATGGTTAATGATAAGTAGTACTTACTAACTACTATTAGACAATTAGACAGTACAGGGCAGCAGTATATTATGCAATTTGCCTTGCCTGTCTGCCCTCCGAGAGACCCGAATTACATACAGTTTCTGTTCTGTTGTACCGGCCCGGGCTTACTATTAAAGATAGCAAAGAAAATTCAAAAATAGCTGTAGGGATGAATTGAATTATAAGCAGAGAGCAAACATAATTATAACAACAACACACAGTAGTAATGATTGAAGACAAAAAATGAATCAAATTATTTAAAAGATGATGAAAGTTGATACAGTTACTGTATGTTATCCTGGTCAAAATGGGGAGTTGCATCTCGGCATTCCTCTTGGTCCTCCCTTCCATGGACGCTCCGGCCATCAATCTTGGGTGACGCCACTGCCTGCCTGGCAGATGTAGATTCATTGGTAAGGTAAGTGTGAGTTATTTTTCCCAGTGTAGCACAGGGTAAGGGCCGGCCTGTAATTGTAGATGGAAAAACAAAAGGGATATTGAAAAATCAAGTAGAAAAAAAAAGCATAAATTACGGTGGAGTGCAACAAGAACACTTTCAGAGGCGGCATGGATACATCATGTCTACTCTAGTCTGTTTCCAGCATTAACCTCCAACAACAACAGGACAGGGCAGGCCCAGGGCACCCGTGACCCATCCTCCATTTAGCGTACATTTTTTGACAGAGGCAGACAGAGCAGATATACAGCAACATAGCATTTTACAAATTAAGTGACTAAATCAATGCACCGCTGTCAGTCATACCACCACACTCGACTCCACCACTACACAGACATGTAGGTCTGCAGTGGTTGTTGATGACTTGTTTACCTTTTATGCCACTCATGAAACGCCCTGAGTTATTCTATCAATCATCTCGGATCGTACTGAGTGACTGCGAAGATATTATGTCACTGTGGTCATCATCATGGTGTGTTGTCCAACTCAGTGTGCAGTGTACAGATTGAGTCCCCTTTCCATATTCAAAATGCAATGGATCGGCCTGCAGTAGAAGTAGAAATTTGTTATTAACCGCAGCGGCAATTCCGCTGCGGCAGTTTTATTGAGTGGGCGGGGCCGCGTCGGCCAACGGACGTGCGCAGCACTACGGAGGTAGAGCTCGCGACGGCCGTTGGCCGACGGGCGCATCGAAGGGGTTAAAAAACAAGAATGGAAACAAACATTGCATTGAGTTACTTTTAGTGTGTAGATTAGATACTAGTACACAATGAATTAACTTCATGCACTACAAACAACAACAACACAAATCACTCAGTCAGCGTCCAATGCATGTCATCATTCATTACCTGTTCCTTCTCATCTTCAGTTAATGGGCAGTCTCTCTCGGCTCGGAAAGGAGGATAGCTATAGTAGTCATCATCATGTTCCACTTCTTTTGGAGAGACTCAACGAGGCAAGATTTTCTTTTTCTTCGATTATGCTACATCCAATCATCATCTGGCTTGAGGGCAATAGATTTAGGGCGATTCAGGAGGATGGAGGAGCAGGACTCGGAGGAGTGGACTGAAATGCAGACAGCTGAAACTCATATATGGCAATAAAAGACGAAGACGGTGGTGATGGATTTGTTGTGATTAGAAGTTTCCAACCAGAAAGACAGACACACAAATAAAAGTAAATAAGGGAGGACGACAGTAAGAAGTGGAAGCCTAGTTGTCAGGGAAGTATAGCTCGTCCTCAAACTCTGGGGATTCAACCAGAAGTAGGTAATCAGCATCTAACACGCTACTTCCGTCACCTGAGCCGCTGTCCTCATCTTCCTGCGTTGATTCATGTATTGTGTAATTCGGTGGTATAAATTGCTGATTCATTTTGATCATGGTTAACCTCTCCACGTTTTTGGGTGAGAGACTGGTCCTTTTCACTGTTACAATGGAACCAGCAGCACTGAAAACACGTTCAGAAGAGACACTTGTGACAGGGCAAGCCAGATAGTTTATCGCCAGCCTGCTGAGCACTGGCCATTGGCCCCTTTTGCCATACCAATACCGCAATGGGTTTTGATCAATGTAGACCTCTGTTGGGTCATCCAGGTAGGCCTGGACCATCCGGTCAATGTTCAGGGGTGCTACACTTTGTTCGGCCTCTTTAGTCTTTGCATCAGCACTGGACCTAGCAAGTCCTTGCTGTAAATACCAATCCTGTGCCGTTTTTACTGGGGCTGATGATCCGGTTCTTGCTGTTGTTGATAGTGTTGGTGTTGGTGACAGCTGTGAACCAAATGCACTGCCCTCAGGCTCTGAAGTTGAACTTGACGCTGGATGCCCTGCTGCAGTACTTGTTGTGGGTTTGAGTAGCGGGCCTTTAATTACCAGCCGTTCATTTTCCAATTTACTGGCTGCCTCAGCTATCCAAGTTTTGTACCGGGCAACATCCACTTCTGAAAAAGGGAGTAATGTCTTACTGTTCAGTGCCGATTTGTACCGTGGATCCAGAATTGTGGCACAAATGTAATGTTCTTGTGACAAAATCTTAGTTTGCACCCTTGCATTTTCAGTTAAGCGACATGATAAGCTCTCCACCAACTCATATGCTTCTTTTTTCCTCCACACCTATGTACACTTCAGACACCTCCTTCAGCTGTTGCTCTAGCATGTGCAACAATGGGATAGCTTGGCCCATAGTACAGTCCTCCATGCTGACTTCACGTGTGAAGACCTCGAAAGGAAGAAGCATCTCTGTAAGGCATTTAACTAGGCACCATTGGTCCATCTGAAGGGTCATGCCTTTCACAGTAGCATCCGCCCTTCGCATGACATATTCATTGATTGGTCTGTACTGCTCAAACAGACGGTCAAGCATGTAATACGTTGAGTTCCAACGTGTTGCCACCTCCTGGATGAGTGCTTTGACTGGCATTCTATAGTCACGTTGAATGATCCTCAGCTGCTTCCGGGCTTTAAAAGAATGGCTGAAATGAGTGCATATTCTGCGGCAGGTGGTCAGTAGGTTGCTGACTATGGGTTCTTTTTTCAGAAAGTCTTGAACTATAATGTTAATGCAGTGCACCAAACACTGGACCCTGAAATAGGCACCAACCTCCATGGCCTTAAGTACATTACTGCCATTATCCGTGGCAACAAAACCAATGTTAAGCCCTCTTGGGCGCAGCCATTCAAAGACCTTGCTGTTAAACTCTTCCAAAATGTTTGCAGCAGTATGAGATTTCTCCATGGCGAACATGGCTACAGTTGCATGTTTCCGAGTAGCATTAAAAATCTCAGCTGTGTCAACAGCATCTACTTCAGATAGCTTTTCTCTAACCCCCACAAAAGAGACCCAGTGTGCAGTGATGCACATGTAATCAGTGGCTTGGCAACTGGTCCACATGTCTGTTGTCAGGTGGATTTTGTGAACAGCACTCTGCTGCAAAGCTTGTCCAACCAATTCCAGCACATCGTGATGTAGTGCTGGAACAGCAACTCTGGCGAAATAGGACCGGCTGGGAACCTTCCATTTAGGGCAGATGGCTGACACAAATTCAAGGAAACCCACCCCTTCCACAAATGAAAAAGGGAGAAGGTCCATCGCTAACATTTTAGCCAGCTTCGCATTGTACAACCGTGCCGTTGGGTGGTTGCATTGGTACTGCCCCTCCGACCTAAGCATGCTGTCAATGGTAGGCTGGAATATTTTCCTTTGTGGTGCAGCTGTCTTCTTGAACCCAGTTAGGCTCAATGACGCCGCACTTTTTCTCATTGCAGTACTCAGTTGCCTTGGTGTCTCAGGCTGACTCTTACTACGGTGCCACTGAGATGTTGCTGAGGATGTGGGCGGTACCACTACACTGCTGGGGATAGGGCTAGAAATGTCTCCCTCTTGTTGACCTTCCACCGCGATCATATCTTCCCCTACTTCTTCCTCCCCAACAGCAATGGGTCCAGTTTTACTTTTTTCTAAGTGAAGTAGGTGAGCCTCCCACTTGATACTGTGGTGTTTTTTGAGATGACTTGTTTGTCCTCTGGTACCATAGTTTGTACCAAGCTTACCCCGCCTAACAGCCTGCCGACAAATTGAGCATATAGCTATGTTCTCCTCCTTACTGCTAACCGAAAAGAAGTCCCAAACTGGGGAGGAGAACTTTCTGGCGCTGCTGGAGGTGCCACTTTCAATACCAGATGAACTGGAGGGTGTGCCTGGAATTTGACTCTGTGCAGTTACATTACCACTACCTACTGAGGTGGTGGTTGAGCTGGATGTAGGTCCCTGCCGGGCCTTTGCAAAGGCAAATATGGAAGCTGGAGGTCGTGTTGGTGTTACCTGTGTTGGTGGTATCCGTGCTACATCCCTCGCAGCGATTTTGGATAGTCTAATAATGTTGGTCTCCATCTCCT
Source organism: Calotriton arnoldi (assembly GCA_963921515.1). Classification (NCBI taxonomy): domain Eukaryota; kingdom Metazoa; phylum Chordata; class Amphibia; order Caudata; family Salamandridae; genus Calotriton; species Calotriton arnoldi. Next base: position 2,801,629 of record CAWUFW010001460.1, read on the forward strand.
CTGGCCCGGGAGTGATGTTCATGATGACTGGCTCTTCATCATCATCACCCCCTCTTCTACATCTACCTCCATAACTCTAAGGCTTTCTGGAACCTTCCTTTTCACTAGCCTTGTCTTGTGGCGTGCATCACTCTCAGACTGAGCTGGTGGCTTCCAAGTGGCATCTAGATCATCAGAAGCGGGGCTTGAAGAAGAAGTTGATGGACTAACCCTCCTTTTCCTTGCTGGGGGTCTGGAAGACAATGGATCTTCTGAAACAGTGGCTTGCTCCTCTTCATCTGCAAAAAGCTCGATTTCCTGAACTGCCCCTACTTCAGGTGGAACAACTACTATTGTGGGCTGTGGTTGCGGCTGTGGTTGCGGCTGTGGTTGCGGCTGTGGCTGGGGCTGTGGTTGGGGCTGCGGCTGCGGCTGTGGTTGCGGCTGTGGTTGCGGCTGTGGTTGGGGCTGTGGTTGGGGCTGTGGTTGGGGCTGGGGTTGCAGCTGGGGTTGCGGCTGGGGTTGGGGCTGGGGCTGCGGTTGCGGCTGTGGTTGCGGCTGCTGCTGTGGTTGCCCACTTATCTGCTGAGTTTCCGCCTGCGAGTGCGTGGATTGGGTACTACTTTGCGATAATGACATTTCAACATCACTGCTCGTTAGTAGACTGGCTACCTCTTCCACACTCATGGGCTTGGGCCTAGGTTGGTGAGGTGGGCCCGCTGAGGCGGAGGTGCTGCTCCCAGCTTGGTCCCCGCCGGACACCGCTGCTGCAGGTGTAAGTTTTTTTTCCCCAAAAAACACATTGGGCGCCACACCAATCTTGGCAAGTGCCACTTCCTTCTTCTGTTCCTTCTTCTTCTCACTGGCAACTTTCTTGGTACTGGAGGACCTGGTACCTTTCTTTGGGGCCATCTTCTTCAGATGTCAGCAGGACGCAGTGCACAAGTTGCAGAGATGTCTGTGGTCACACGTGGACGTTACGTGGTGCGCAGCAGGACTTCTGTCTGGCAGTACAACGGGTGATGATGATGACACCTCCTCCTCTGTCTTTTTGTGCACCTAAAAGCAAAGAAGCCAGGAGAAGAACATCAGTGCAATGTTGCATTTGTTGTTGTGGTTCAATTACTACTAGTACAAACAAACAAATAAAATATATAACTTAGTGTAGCCATTTGTGAGACTTTGTCAACAAGGGCTTTCATGGTATACTGTGTACACTCTCAGGAAGGATAGGAAAGAAGAGGAACAACAACAAAAATACAAATGTAATGGAAGTGGACCCTGTTTGGCATTAAATTATTTGCTCATCACATCATTCAGGGAGCTGCAGCTGGCAAAGGGGATGGATGGAAGCAGTAAGCCAAGAGGAAAACCATGCAGGCCTAAATGGCAAAAGCAGCACACTTATAACTCCCACCAGAAATGGCCACCAGCCACATGGACACTCACAAATCACAAGCAACAAGCAGGAGGCCTGGAAAACAATGTACTGAAAACAGGCCTATAATAGCCAGGCAAAGGCTGCATGCTAAACCACACTGCTTTGCCTGTAATGCAATAAAATGCAAAAACGAAAATCCACAGGGCTAAACAAGGCCTGCAACACACCACACACAACTAAGGTATGTATTTAACACACACCCAAAAAACTGAAATACACCCAAAAATACACATTTTGAAATTCAATCCAATGCCATCCATGCCCTAAATGATGTTTAAATTCAACAGAACACACAGAAACAGTTGTTTCATGCACCCCTGACTACCTCTGAGCCTACTGGATGAAAGGCCTGTTGGCAGACTAGGCCACAAGCTTGCAGGCCTATGGATAAAAGCACACTACCGGGCTTCAAAATGGCCACCAGCCACATGGCCAGGCCCACAACAACAAGAAACTGAAGACAGACAATGCAGGCCTATGGCAAAAAGCACACTGCCTGGCTTCAAAATGGCCGCCAGCCTCATGGCCAGGACCACAACAAGAAGCCTAGGCCACAAAGGAAACACATGCAGGCCTATATGGCAAAAGCAGCACACTTATAACTCCCACCAGAAATGGCTACCAGCCACATGGACACTCACAAATCACAAGCAACAAGCAGGAGGCCTGGAAAACAATGTACTGAAAACAGGCCTATAATAGCCAGGCAAAGGCTGCATGCTAAACCACACTGCTTTGCCTGTAATGCAATAAAATACAAAAACGAAAATCCACAGGGCTAAACAAGGCCTGCTACACACCACACACAACTAAGGCATGTATTTAACACACACCCAAAAAAACTGAAATACACCCAAAAATACACATTTTGCAATTCAATCCAATGCCATCCATGCCCTAAATGATGTTTAAATTCAACAGAACACACAGAAACAGTTGTTTCATGCACCCCTGACTACCTCTGAACCTACTGGATGAAAGGCCTTTTGGCAGACTAGGCCACAAGCTTGCAGGCCTATGGATAAAAGCACACTACCGGGCTTCAAAATGGCCACCAGCCACATGGCCAGGCCCACAACAACAAGAAACTGAAGACAGACAATGCAGGCCTATGGCAAAAAGCACACTGCCTGGCTTCAAAATGGCCCCCAGCCTCATGGCCAGGACCACAACAAGAAGCCTAGGCCACAAAGGAAACACATGCAGGCCTATATGGCAAAAGCAGCACACTTAAATAACTCCCACCAGAAATGGCTACCAGCCACATGGACACTCACAAATCACAAGCAACAAGCAGGAGGCCTGGAAAACAATGTACTGAAAACAGGCCTATAATAGCCAGGCAAAGGCTGCATGCTAAACCACACTGCTTTGCCTGTAATGCAATAAAATGCAAAAACGAAAATCCACAGGGCTAAACAAGGCCTGCAACACACCACACACAACTAAGGCATGTATTTAACACACACCCAAAAAAACTGAAATACACCCAAAAATACACATTTTGCAATTCAATCCAATGCCATCCATGTGCCCTAAATGATGTTTGAAATAAATAAATACATCACACAGCAAAGGAACAGTTGTTTCATCATGTTTTATCATGCACCCACCCATGACTAGCTCTGGGCCTACTGGCTACCCACAACTATTTATTTTTAAAAATGATGAAAAGTACCAAAATTGTAGTTGCAGCAACTGCAATGCCCCAATCAAACAACACCAACTTACTTGTAAAATCTCAAATCCAAAAGTCCTCAAATCCATTGATAATGATGCAGCAGACACAAAGAGTGATCCTTCCAGCTCAAATCCAAGTGAAAAATGAACAGGAGATGGACAAAGCACTGGGAGGAGCCTGCTGGACAGGAACAGGAAGTAGGAGACTCTGTGGCACTTCCTCCCTCTCCCCCCCAAAAAATTTGACAAAAAAGGACAGCCAAATATCAATCTGAGGTATTTTTTTCATCCAAATCATCATTTTATAGAAGGTTTTATGCTGCTAGAGATATTATTCTTCTCCAGATTGAAAATTTTGCGTGTTCGCGAGCTTTACCAACATTCCGCTGGATGTCCGATGGCGCGCCCGAATGACGTGTTCGCGATTGCAATCTCTCTCGCGGTGCACGATGGCGCGGCGAATGACGTGTTCGCGATCGCACACTCTCGCGGTGTCCGATGGCGCGGCGAATGACGTGTTCGCGATCGCAAACTCTCGCGGGATCGCGCGGCCGGCTACCGAAATCTCGTGGCGCACGCGAACGGATAGGAAAACTCGTCGACAAACGCAGGAATCCCGGTAAGTCGCTATCGCGCGCGCTAGACCGCATTTTTAAAGCGCGAACAAGAAAATAATTCCGCTACGCCGCGGATTGCGGAATTGTTGGCAATTCCGCGTTCTCCGCGGAACGCGAAATTGCCTAAATTCCGCGAGCGGAGCGGAATTTGACGCCCAGGCCTAGTTTTAAACATGTCCTGTTAGTGAAAAACTCCCAAATTCATGTTTGACTACTGAAAGGCTTACCTCTCATATGAGATAACATTGGGTTACCTTATTACATTTAATAAGTGGTAACTTTTGATTGGAAACAGGTAGAAATGTCAGATTTGGACTCAAATGAATTGTAATTTTAAATCCTCTTTAATGGTAAAGTCGGGTTTTAGATTACAATTTTACAAATACCACTTTTAGGAAGTTGGCATTTTCCTGCCCTAATCATTCTGAGGTCTTCTAGAAGTTTCCAGCAGCTAGGGCCTGTTAATTGCTTCCCCATTAGGAATGTGTATTGGGCCTAGACAGTAAACAGTAGGGGACTAGGTGTGGGCAGAATGGGCCATCCTGCCAGGATGGTTGGAGGCAGAGCTGTTCCCTGCCCTACTTACATTTCAAAGGGCGTGCCTCCAACACTCGCAAAGGAACTTGACACCAGTCTGCTGTCACCCTAGACCACTTGGAGCCTGGGTAGGGGAAAAAAGAGGAAGGAAGGAACCTTTCCAGAACCAGATGTGTGGGTGGACTAAAAGTTACCCCCACTTAAAAGGGTATAAATATTGGGCCACCTAAGCCACTCATCAGTACACTCCTGGACCTGTGGAAGAGGTGTGGTGCAGCAGCCAGGGCAGCTGACTTCGGAGCACAGGGCTCACGGTTCGATCCCCGGCTCCGGTGGCAGCTCAGCTCAGCACCTTGTGACTCTGGGCAATAGCTCACTTAATTTCCATGACGGCCCCCAGCGCCTTGAGACCCGTAAGGGTGAGTAGTTCGCGCTTTACAAATACGGATTTGGACCTGTGGGTATTACAGAAGAAGGATTGCCTTGTTCCCCAGAAGTCTGCCCTGAGGCTTGCCTTGTTCTTCACAGAACTGCCCTGCTGCTACAAGAGACTGTCCTCCTGCTTGAGGCCTGCCTTGTTCTCCAGAGGACTGCCCTGCTGCTTCGAGAAAGAAGGCTGGTCCTGATCTGTTCATTCCAGGCTAACCTGAGTGACTCCAAGGGTCAGTTTGCTGGCCTCCTGTTCTGAGCTACATGGACACAACAAGCTCCAGAGGCCTCCCTGCAACTGCTCAGCTGCCCGTCTACAGCTGGACCCTCAACTGGACCTGCCTGTGCCCTGACGGCCTCTGCTGGGGTGAGCTCCTGATCCCCAAGAGGTGCCTTCTCAGCTCCTCAATCCTTGGTTGCATCAGTTGAGCTCCCCCTCCTCTGAAATCCTAAAGATTTGAAGTCTGCACACCAGCCTTTGAGAAGGTAACTTTTTCAGCCGGACTGACTTGGTCCTTGTATCTGGCCCGCACTCGATCACGGTCGGCCTGAACTTGAGATGTTGTCCCAGTCTAGTGTGACCAGATACCCACAGATAGCGCTTTCTGCCTCTAGGTGCTATTTTTACTTAAACCTTTAAAATTGCATATATCCTGTTCTCCTGATTTAGTTTTTGTGGTTTTGGTCACATTCTATTTAATAACATTTTCTCTATTATTTCTAAATTGGTGTGGGATTTTTCTTGTGTTGTATTTTCACTTTATTACTGTTTGTGTCCTGCATAAATACTTAACACATTGCCTCTAAGTTAATAAGTTAAGCCTGAACGCTTCTGTGCCAAGCTACCAGAGGTTTAAGCACAGGTTAATTTTGTGACTTTTGTGGTTTACCCTGACAAGGACGGTGGTTGTTGCTTGACAGGGGTTTTCACAGCCACCCCCCCCCCACATCAAAAACCCATTTCCTGCACCAGAGAACCTCTCTGGTGTGCTTGAATTCAGGGATTCCATAACAGGGATTTCTCATCTATTCAGTGGTGGCCTCTGGCAGTATGCGCAGCTTCCATATGCAGTCATGCTGCTCTAGAGCCTATGATGGATAGAGAGATATGTCCCCAACTCAGGGCGGCTCCTCCGTGTGGGCGGAGGAGCGTCAACTCACTGCTTTCTCGCAGTGCGAGAAGCAGAAACATAAAATGGTATTATAAATACCATTTTATGTTTCTGCTTCTCGCACTGCGAGAAAGCAGAAGTGTTTGGTTGGGGCGGGCGGGTGGGCGGTCCTGCTCTAGGGCAGGGGAGGAGTGGCTTGCCCACTCTGAGGGCGCTGACTGTTTGGTCGGCCCCAGGGCAGGCCAAAACAGTCATACGCACTCTCCCTTTTCTCCATGTAGGCTGCAGCCTACATGGAGAAAATGGCCTCCCCATAGACGCCTGTGTGGTTGGCGTCCCAACCAATCACAATGCTGCCATTGCAGCGTTGTGATTGGCTTAGGGGAGGTGAGGGAGGCTGTCTGCTTCCTGTGAGGAGCAGAGACGGGCCGGCGAATGTAAGTTAACTTTTATTTTTAATTTTTAAATTAAACCCCCCCCCACGCAACCCCCTCCCCGCCCGACCCCTTGCCCCCACCCCACCCACGAGTCATGCCAGGCTCCACTGCCCCAACTTCCAGGCACCATGATTGGCACATTGACAGATGTCTGTTCCACTCTCCTGTAAATATACGACTTGCATGGCCCCCAACAATGAAAGGGCTTGGGTGACTATGTTCAGGCTGTGAATGCCTGACAGAGTCACCCCTCCCCTCTACCAGTGTGTGAGCACGACAATACCATCAGCACTCTTGTCACCTCACCCCATAAATCCCCTCTACTCTCTGGAGAGGACATATCCAGCAGTGAGGGAAGTATGTGAGGCAACCAGCACTCCTGCAGTCACCTGTGCAACACCTATTCATCCTGTGAAGGAAGCTTGCACTGCTGTATTCTGTACCTTTCCATTGTGCATGGAAATCCTCTGCTTCTGCAATCTGTTCAGAGTGAGGGAAGCTTGCTGTACCAAGTCTGCACCTGCAGCGGCATGCATTGCTGATATCTCTTCAACTATGAGTGAAGCCTGCAGCGCCAGCTCTGCACCTGTAGCTGCCTGCGCTGGTTCAGAGTGCGAGTGAAGCTTGCGGTGCCACGGATGACCTGCAGCTGCGAGTGATGCTAGCAGTGCCAGGCCAGCGCCTTCAGCTGCCTGCTGCAGTGCTGATACCTGGTGCGCTGCGCCTGCAGTGCTTCCTTGACTGACACAGACAGGCAAGTGACTCAGCCCCTTTACTAAAGGACAGTAAAGGACACTATTCCAGCACCCCAGTACCCGCCCGGCCGGCTGCGCACACGACAGGGGGAAGAGCAGCCAGCTCTGGGGGCTGATGGTGCAGACACCCTGTGTGAGGGAAGTGGGGTTAGGTGGGGGAGGGCTGAGGGAGTAAGGCACGATGAGAAACTTTGGGGCATCGAGAAAAGAGAGACAAGAGTTGAAGTAAAGCATTGAGAGGGAAACATTTAAGAGAGAGAGTTACTCGATGAAGCGGAATTCACGGGGGAGAGGGGCAAAAAGGCAGGACACAGAAGGTAAGGTGGAAGAGAGTGACAGCAGAGCAAGGGGCGAGGTATGGAGGAAGAAAGGGGACGGAGGAAGGATATCACAGAAAGAAGAAAGTTGTGGAGAGAGCTAGGAGGGACAGTGGGAAAGAAAGTGAGAGGGAGAAAAAAGGAGAAAGAGGGGTCAAAAAAAGAGCTCTACAAAGCACAACTAGAGGAGAGGGCTCCAGGGGTGCCCGGCAGCAGGGGGAAGGGTAAGGCTGGAGTCCAAACAGGCGGAATGACTATAGAACCAAACAACGGCGGGCTGGGGCGATCCATGGCTCCTCCATCAGTCATATAGAGATAGTGCTAAACGTGACCTCTCAACCTTACACTGGTGGGCATCGCTCACAAGGCTGTACACACCTCCTCTCCAGCATACCTAGCCTCCAAGCTAAAGATATCTGATGGGGCCAGGACTTAGTGACGGCACACTGCTTCTTTATCTGGTGGGACCGGGTCTTAAGTTAGTGGCAGTACACTGCTTCTTTATCTGGTGCGACCGGGTCTTAAGTTAGTGGTGGCACACTGCTTCTTTATCAGGTGGGACCAGGTCTTAAGTTAGTGGCAGCACACTGCTTCTTTATCTGGTGAGACCGGGTCTTAAGTTAGTGCCGGCACACTGCTTCTTTATCTGGTAGGGCTGGGTCTTAAGTAAGTGGTGGCACACTGTTTCTTTATCTGGTGGGACCGGGTCTTAAGTTAGTGGCGGCACACTGCTTCTTTATCTGGTGTGCGTGGGTCTTAAGTTAGTGGTGGCACACTGCTTCTTTATCTGGTGGGACCGGGTCTTAAGTTAGTGGTGGCACACTGCTTCTTAATCTGGTGGGACCGGGTCTTAAGTTAGTGGTGGCTCACCGCTTCTTTATCTGGTGGGACCGGGTCTTAAGTTAGTGGCGGCACACTGCTTCTTAATCTGGTGGGACCGGGTCTTAAATTAGTGGCGGCACACTGCTTCTTTATCTGGTGCGACCAGGTCTTAAGTTAGTGGTGGCTCACCGCTTCTTTATCTGGTGGGACCGGGTCTTAAGTTAGTGGTGGCACACTGTTTCTTTATCTGGTGGGACCGGGTCTTAAGTTAGTGGTGGCGCACCGCTTCTTTATCTGGTAGGCCTGGGTCTTAAGTTAGTGGTGGCACACTGTTTCTTTATCTGGTGGGACCAGGTCTTAAGTTAGTGGTGGCACACTGTTTCTTTATCTGGTAGGACTGGGTCTTAAGTTAGTGGTGGCACATTGTTTCTTTATCTGGTGGGACCAGGTCTTAAGTTAGTGGCGGCACACTGCTTCTTTATCTGGTGAGACCGGGTCTTAAATTAGTGGTGGCACACTGCTTCTTTATTTGGTAGGACCGGGTCTTAAGTTAGTGGTGAACACTGCTTCTTTATCTGGTGGGTGTGGTTCTTAAGTTAGTGGTGGCACACTGCTTCTGTATTTGGTGGTACCAGGTCTTAAGTTAGTGGTGGCTCACCGCTTCTTTATCTGGTTGGACCGGGTCTTAAGTTAGTGGTGGCACACTGCTTCTTTATCTGGTGGGACCGGGTCTTAAGTTAGTGGTGGCGCACTGCTTCTTTATCTGGTGAAACCGGGTCTTCATGTATTGGTGGCTCACCGCTTCTTTATTTGGTGGGACTGGGTCTTAAGTTAGTGGTGGTGCACTGCTTCTTTATCTGGTGGGACAGGGTCTTAAGTTAGTGGTGGCGCACTGCTTCTTTATCTGGTGAAACTGGGTCTTCATGTAGTGGCGGCACACTGCTGCTTTATCTGGTGAGACCGGGTCTTCATGTAGTGGCGGCACACTGCTTCTTTATCTGGTGGGACCGGGTCTTAAGTTAGTGGTGGTACACTGCTTCTTTATCTGGTGGGACCGGGTCTTCAGTTAGTGGTGGCATACTGTTTCTTTATCTGGTGGGACCGGGTCTTAAGTTAGTGGCGGCACACTGCTTTTTTATCAGGTGAGACCGGGTGTTACGTTAGTGCCGGCACACTGCTTCTTTATCTGGTAGGGCTGGGTCTTAAGTTAGTGGTGGCGCACTGCTTCTTTATCAGGTGGGACCGGGTCTTAAGTTAGTGGCAGCACACTGTTTCTTTATCTGGTGGGACCGGGTCTTAAGTTAGTGGCGGCACACTGCTTCTTTATCTGGTGGGACCGGGTCTTAAGTTAGTGGTGGCATACTGCTTCTTTATCTGGTAAAACCGGGTCTTCATGTATTGGTGGCTTACCGCTTCTTTATCTGGTGGGACTGGGTCTTAAGTTAGTGGCGGCACACTGCTTCTTTATCTGGTAGGACTGGGTCTTAAGTAAGTGGTGGCACACTGCTTCTTTATCTGGTGGATCCGGGTCTTAAGTTAGTGGCGGCATACTGCTTCTTTATCTGGTGGGACTAGGTCTTAAGTTAGTGGTGGCGCACTGCTTCTTTATTTGGGGGGACCAGGTCTTAAGTTAGTGGTGACACACTGCTTATCTGGTGGGACCGGGTCTTAAGTTAGTGGCAGTACACTGCTTCTTTATCTGGTGGGACCGGGTCTTCAGTTAGTGGTGGCATACTGTTTCTTTATCTGGTGGGACCGGGTCTTAAGTTAGTGGCGGCACACTGCTTCTTTATCAGGTGAGACCGGGTCTTAAGTTAGTGCCAGCACATTGCTTCTTTATTTGGTAGGGCTGGGTCTTAAGTAAGTGGTGGCACACTGCTTCATTATCTGGTGGGACCGGGTCTTAAGTTAGTGGCGGCACACTGCTTCTTTATCTGGTGTGACCGGGTCTTAAGTTAGTGGTGGAGCACTGCTTCTTTATCTGGTGGGACCGGATCTTAAGTTAGTGGCGGCACACTGTTTCTTTATCTGGTGAGACCGGGTCTTAAGTTAGGGGTGGCACACTGCTTCTTTATCTGGTGGGACCGGGTCTTAAGTTAGTGGTGGCATACTGCTTCTTTATCTGGTGAAACCGGGTCTTCACGTGGTGGCGGCACGTTGCTTCTTTATCTGGTAGGACTGGGTCTTCCCATAGTGGCGGCACACTGCTTCTTTATCTGGTGGACCGGGTCTTTCACGTAGTGGTGGCACACTGTTTCTTTATCTGGTGGGACTCGGTCTTCACGTAGTGGCGGCACGTTGCTTCTTTATCCGGTGAGACCGGTTTTCACGTAGTGGCGGCACACTGCTTCTTTATCTGGTAGGACTATGTCTTCCCATAGTGGCGACACACTGCTTCTTTATCTGGTGGACCGGGTCTTTCACGTAGTGGTGGCACACTGTTTCTTTATCTGGTAAGACGGATTTTCACGTAGTGATGGCACACTGTTTCTTTATCTGGTGGGACTGGGTCTTAAGTTAGTGGTGGCGCACTGCTGCTTTATCTGGTGGGACCGGGTCTTCATGTAGTGGTGCACACTGCTTCTTTTTCTGGTGGGACCTGGTCTTCATGTAGTGGCAGCACACTGCTTCTTTTTTTGGTGGGACCGGGTCTTCACGTGGTGGTGGTACAATGCTTCAAGAACCACTGACTGTTGAAAAGCACCTCCTTTTTGGGTAGTGTCACCGAAGTCAGGATCTCTTTGTCTCCGGGTCTACGGACTGCTGCTTTGATGCCTACACCAAAGACTAAGCCGAATGCCTTTCTCTTCCCAAGATACTTCACAATCAGGCCTCTAACACTGATCCCTGCTTGGGTAGCTTCTCCTCGGATGGCTTCTTGCGTGCACTTTGTGAGGGCTTGCTTACTATCTGTCCTCCTCATGTTCTCTGCTGAGTGACATTACTACTCCACCTCGCCTTGTTTACATGAACTTAAAATATTACAATACATTACAATAGGCATTTATAGAGCGCACAGCTGCTTCCGAGAAGTCGCCCCGGCACTGGTGACAGGACCACAGACACATCAGTACTTATCCATAGGCCAACAAGCCTCATGCATTATAAATATGAAAATGAAATGTAAATATACAATAAAAATGTAAATATAAATGTATTAACTTAAAATGATATAAAAATAATATAAAAATGTAACTTTAATAAAACAAAATAAAAAAACAAATGATCAAAAAATAAATAAAAAATAATTTAAAAATGGTAATTAAATAAAAATAAAATACAGTTAGTTAAATTTTATTAAAACACTATTTACACTCACACACACGCACACACATAGGGGGTCATTACGATGGAGGGCGGATCGCCACCGCCCGCATGGCGGTGGCGATCCGCCCTCCTTTCCCTCCGCCCGCCACCCATTTACCCCCGCCATATTAGCATGGCTGGGGGTCAGCGGCGGATGTAAATACCGCCCGCCGCGTTACCGCTTGTCGATTTGTCGACCGTGCGGTAACGGCCTTAATATGGTGGCGGTGTCTGTGAGACACCGCCATCCATATTAGGATGTAGGCGGAGAGGTGCCTTTTCATGGCGGCATTACCGCCATGAAAAGGCTGGCGTATTCGCATTTGGGGGCCCCCAGGATGTTGGGGGTGGGGGTGCACATGGGGGTACCTATGGTACCCCCTGCATTTGCATGCACAAGGTGGCAGGCACCGCGCGGTGCCTGTCACGTTGTGCATGCAAAAGCACAACATGCATTTTGTACCTTGCGGCGGGTGCTGCTAGCAGCACCGCCCGCCGCAATGTAAACTATGCGGGATGCGCCCGCCAGTGTGGCGGGCGCATCGTAATGTGCCGGGCGGTCCCTGTCTCCGTTGCGGTGGCGGGCGGACAAAGTCCGCCCGCCATCGTAATGGGCCCCATATAAATCAATTTTAAACAATTATATTATAAAATATAATGATTAAATCATTAAACTGAAAAATAAAACATAGATTACTAAATGTAAAATTTGTCAAACAAAAAGCACAGATTTTAAATATGTAAAAAATGTATACAATTAAAAATAAAATGAATGCACTCTGTAACGTTAAATTACAGAAATACATGTAAAAATGCTAAAACAAATAAAAAGCAAAACTGAATTAAACAATAATGTAAAATATTCACAAATGCTACTAAAAATAAAAACCAACAAACTTTAATACAAATACATACTCATTGGTTTTACAACTTCCAAACTAATACACATTACAATACATATATATATATATTCAGACCCACCATTAAAATTCCTTTCGAACAAAATTTTAAATATTATTTATTTGAAGGAACATCTTTTGACGGTGCACAGACAGATTATCGAGTTGCAAATATCGACCTACACTAATATCGAGTTGGAAATATCGTGATACCGAAATATCGACAGCAAGAATATCGTTGTCAAGAATATCGACTTTAAGGTAAGGTATATCGTTTTTGAAAATATCGAAGTTAGTAATATCATTTGTAAAAATATAGGGGCCCATTAGGATGGCGGGCGGTAGCACCACAGCCGTGCTGGCGGATGCAAAAACCACCAGTTACCGCCCGCATGCCGCAGCCCACACGCCCGCCAAATTACGATGTGAAAAGGCAGCCAAACACCGCCGGCAAGCCAGCGACGCCGTCCGCCATCAAAGTGCGCCCGCTCACGTAGCGGCGCAGCCCAATGGAGACACACCGCCAGACGAAATCACGCACCGCCCGGCGTACAAATTACGATGCCGCAAACAAACAGCTCCCACGGCTAAGAGACACCGCACGTGAAAGTGAGGCGGAAACCCGAACGCCGAGCACAGACACCGAAGAGGCGACCCCCGAGCATGAATCCAGCACTGCAGGCCCTCCCCATGCTCTACCTGATGCAGCACCCAGGAGTCAACGCACCGCGGCGACGCAGGTAGGCAGACACACAACAGCGGCACGCAAACAGCGCACACAGTGCAAGGGCGGAAAAAGAGGACATGGCACCCCCAACACCCCTGCGTGGACAAGACACATCCACCACTGCACCCACAAATGTAACACAGGGCAAAGTGCAACATCTCGCAACTATCATGGGCACACCACCTGGGACCAGGAACTAACGACCCCGTCACGGCACCGCAGCACAGCGGCGATGACGCAGCCACACATGCGCACAACTCAGCGCCCAACCATAACGCCATGTGTGCGTCGCACACAAACAATACAGGGACACAACCAAGCACCACACACACCAGCCACACCCAGAACGCACATGACACGTGACAGGCCTGCCACAGTCATG